>OY284413.1:168673670-171173670 GCA_958301585.1 Merodon equestris
TGCAACGTGGCTTCGAATCAGTTTTATCAGAAAATTGGCAACCCGTAAGATCCTAGTCCTCTTGCATATAACCTCGTTTGGAATAAAATTTTGTGTACTCAGATTTGGATATTCTTCTTAATCCGAACAAGTCTCTCAAGCACTCGAATCTTTTCCAACAAACCGGCTCCCATATTCAACCATATGGAACATTCAAAGGAACAAATGAACCTGACGGAAGCCATATAGCAGATTATATTCACTCTGAAATCAAGTTGACTTCTATCAAACAGCCATCTTCTTATAAAGAAAGCACCCCAGGCTAGATACTGGCCCTCTGACTATCTGACTACTTTTTGTTTTGCCAGTAGAGGTATGGTCCAAAAATTGAGAACCTGCCCCAATTTTCTAGTGTCCTGAGAGGGCCTACACAAAGCCGTTCTGAATAAAACAGATTCTGATTACTGCAAGTTGTTTTTCAATTTCCATTCACAAACTGCTGAATTTTCTCAAAGTTACGATACATGAGACGATAAAAACAAGGAATTTTTTTTTAAATTCGTTTTTATTCAACTTTTACTTAAAGATATCCTACTCTTAAGACTAGATTAAATAACTTAACAAGCTTAAAATTCCTTACTGGCCTTATACGGACACCGTAAACCACAGCAAAAACAAGGATGTCTGACCGCCAATGGTCGATATCATTTCGCAGGTAGAAGTAATGAAATAGGGCTCTGTGACACTTCTTTTTCCACTTTCTGAAAGACACCTATCAAGTAGAAATTGTCATTCAAGACAGCACGTTTTCAAAAAAGGTGTTTATTGCCCGACATATTAAAGCGTCAGATCCTTTATGTTATTCTACCGAGTTTAAGCGCTGAGATAAAAACTGTCTCGAGCTCTGCGGTGAAAATATTGGGTTTAGGCACTTCAGGTGCATAGGTTTTCATTTTGGACCGGAATGCAGACAATGCAGGCCTCTAGTACCTGGAACCTCCGGTTCACCACTATATACATATATTTTCATATTTCTTATGAAGACTGCAACTTCCCCGCCATGTGTTGGGTTGGTTACCTATTCAGCGAATTCACATTCACCGACAAGGACTTTATGTTACTCTCAACCTCCACATCCATTACGATTGTAGGTGCCCTGACCCCAGCGAAGAAGTAACCGGTAATTCAAAAATCTCCGTCGACCGATTTAGGGTAGGTAATTTAAAGCTCAAATTACCGAGAGAGCGCAGTACATAGAATAGAAATGAAATTTTCCAAGAATGATCACCATTCCCATAAATCGCTTGAATTTAAGTCAAGCCCCTTTATAGTCAAGTGTAAAAGCGCTCTGAGTCTTCCAACCTGATCCAACTGAGTCTATTCATATTCTTATACAAACAAAAATACTTCAATAATAAATGACTACACCCTGGTATGAAAACCTATTTCCCAAATTAATTGATTTTCACAGAGCTAGCTTATGCATAAACAAATCTTGAGGAACACTTAGTGCGTGCTTCATAAAATTCATTACCAACGATTTCGCCACATTGCGGCATACTTCATATTTCCTGCTAACGAAACGAGTTCCATATGGACAGCTTTAATGGTCTTGTCGAGCACGAGGACCGTGGCCGCTCTGACCTCCAAGTTATACTCCTAGTTCCTATATTTAGAATGACGCCCAAAATAAGCTACAATTGTGTGTTCTGAGATGCAACAAGTGGAGGCATGATGGGCACGTCAAAAGAAACATCATCACTCTGAAGAGGTGCTTAGAATATGGATTATACACTTGTACTCGTGCTCTACCCTCCTGCCACTGCATTCCCGTGGAATGATATTTTGCGGAAATAGCTTGCTTTCGTTTCGTACACAAATATTTGAATCATTTATGAGCCAACTTAATGGAATGTACTCGGAGTATGGTTTTCAATTATTTAAATGATTCTCATGGCTGGAATTTTGTGGCAAAAAGTATTTGGCTCCTTATGAAGAAATAAATTATACTCGTAGTAAACGCAGAGCAACGCAATCGATAACATGAGATTGTAGACAGACATGGCTGGTTTCATGGATTGATGGATTCCAAAGGATGACTTTATAGCCTTACAAATATTCATACATATGAGGACCCAATCATTGTGACGATGAAATCGAATCCTTTATTCGGAAAGACGCTTTGGAGACGCTTTGGAATACCTTTTAAGGTAGGCACCGCATTCAAAGTATTATTGGAGATGATGAGAAATCGTTTTATTCGGTACCTTGGAGGGTTTTATGATTTTCCAGATATGAGGAATTTCATGTCTTTGGTTACGACGGTTGCGGTAAATAACAGCAACTTGACAACGAATATGGAATATGAATTTTAAATATGGCCTTATGTATTTTTCAAGATTTATTATAGTCTCATGTGGAATAAAAAGGATTCTGGTTTAATGATTTTTCAGGTTGATATAAATTTACGTTTTATAGAGAACGCTCGGTCTCTGGCAACAGGCAACGCACCTATCATCAATGGAAAAAGAGTTAGAGTTAGTTCGAGAATAGTTACTGTATATTGTCCTAGTTTATAACTCGTCAGGATCAGCTTAGATGGCAAGTAATAATTAGGTAGTTAACCTTCATCCGTCCCTAAACAAATGTTACACTACAGTTCTTGGGTCTTTTTGACCCATAAGGTTTTTTTGATACAAATGATCCTTTTTTTAGCTTAATTCGTTTTAGATTGAGTAAAGGAAGCAATTATAGAAACGTAAGGAACACAAGGTTTGTTTATAATAAATAATTATTTAACTTTTTACACAATCATTACATATATTGTGGCTATGCATTTTGCAAATAAACATATTACATATGGTGCATTTGGTACCGTGCTTGTTATGACTTAATGCACAATTTACATTGACCTCTTTTAGGAAAATTGCCTACTAAAATAGGTGCACTCGATGACGATTGAGCAATAAGAATTTGATTGATGACGAGCTGCTTGCAATTGGCTGACCAATTGCAGTGGTAGACTTGCTCGTCTAATCATGTGCTCCTTTATCAGCGATTCTCCTACAGCTTCTATAAAAAGTCGCCTTCGATGGTGTTTTGTAGTATTCCAATTTGGAGAACTGGATGTGAATAAAATGAATGCATGGACACCGAAATATCTAAAATATTAGAGAAAACAACAATTGGCCATCTGTTGGTTTTTCTCCTAGTGTTGTAATTTGCGATCATCTTGTCCAACCTATTCACACCTCCCTTTGTAACATTGTAATCTAGAATGATCTGTGGTTTTTTTTCAGCATCATTGCTGACTTCTTTAGTGCAGTGGAGAGTGCTCTGAAGGATAACACACTTGTTTTTCTTCGGTATATATGATACCATAGTCGTATCTTGAGTGAATGCAAATTTTGATGTGAAAATTGGCTTCCCCTTTACTGCCTGTAGAATAGGAGGAATAGATGGTTTATTTTTTCGAATTGTACCGATCATAGTGAGTTTTTTTCGCAGTAAGATTTGGCCGAGTTTATGCGAAGTGAAAAAATTATCCACTGTAACATTTCTACCTTGAAGGCCTTCACATAAATCGAGTACAACTGGCCTCCCTTGATTTTTTTCCGGTGGGGCTCCTTGTTCTTTTCCAGTATACACTTGAATGTTCCACACATAACTATTTTTGCTATCGCATAGCACCCACAATTTAATTCCGAACTTTGCTGGTTTCTTCGGCATGTATTGTCGAAATGGGCATTTTCCACGATATGTAACTAATTGTTCACCAATGGTTACGTATTCCCCTGGATTATACAACTGCGGTAATACTTCAACCCACTTTTCCCACAATTCTCGAATAGGAGCGAATTTATCGGAACTTCTTCTAGCTAATCGTGTGCTTCTGTCGTCAAATCGTAGAACCCTTGATATTATTTTGAAACGTTTCAGGGACATAGTAGATCGAAACATATGTCTTCCTTTGATCATGTGCCACAAATTCTCTAAACATTCATTATTTGATTTGTATACCCTGCTAATATCAAAAGGCCAATAAAAGCCCCGAGTTCAGTGGTATCTACGCGAATCCAATCTTCTTTATAGACACGCCGACCTTCTAAGTTGGTATTATCTAAAATTATTTTTTCGAGTCTGGGTGAAAATAGCAGCCGAAATGCCGACAATTCCGCAAAATAACTTTAATGGGTCATTTTGACCCGAGGAACTGTAGTGTTACTATTTTTACTACGACGAACCTAATAATCGATTTAAATATTTTTTTTGCCAAAAGTGCTAGTTACGCACAAAAATCAAAAGTCACTTGATTTCAAAACTATATGTCTCGTACTTTATAAGATATTTGAAAAGAAAGACCACTTTTGGGTCAAAAAGACCCGAGGGACGGATGAAGGTTAAAATAAAACCATTCTACACATATACATAAGGTGATTTACAAGTAGTCTGAAAGTTTTGGTTAAAGTAAATATATATGGACGTCAAAATTTGACCCAGGCTCCAAATTGTTTCTATTTCTTTTAAATATTATAGTTGCATGGATAATACTAATATCGTTTGTATTTAATTTTCAATACAAATTAACAAAATCAGAAATAAAAAAAAATAAAAAATTGCTCGATAGGTCCTCCATGAGAAATTTTCATATGCCATACACACATACATACATATGTCTGAATTCGCACGTCTTACTCTTCGGACGACAGACTGAGGTGTCGATGCAAGCTTATCAGCATTACAGATGATGTGATGACATCTTGGTGTAAATGTGTTATGTTCCGTAACTTATATACATATATGGCAAAAATACCATGCCTCATTAGACGATGATGGTCAAAAAACTAGGTTATTGCAAAGCTATAAGGTATTCCTCAACTTTCTAAGATTTAAATCACTGAAAAATGCCAATGTCAAAATAAGATATAAGACTCTACGAAAGGAAGTTCACCGTTTCCTCCGGGATAAAAGACGACGTTCTCTTTGTCGTGAGAACATTCTCTCAAAAATTGGGAAGAATGTGCGACGAAAAACAAGAGAGCTATTATGCAAGCATAAACGCTGTGTGAAGAGGCTATCAAGGCAGGTAAATATTTATTCGCGACTCATTTCGGACAACAAAAGAGGTGCATACCAATGGAGGGGATATTTCGATTTACTGTTCAACGTCCGTAAGGAGTGAGAAGCATTGAAAAACTAGGCTATCCTCACAGAAAAAACACAGGTAGAATCAATCGATACGAATACACCAAAAACCGGCCGCAGGGGCTGATTATTATTTTATTAATAAAAGATGCTGTAGAGAAATTAACAAAAGAGTTACATGGGCTCATCACCACTAAGTAAAACAATAAGACTATCTCTGAGTGGAGATTAAAGATGTGACCGAACAAAATCCAACAATTACCTACGAATATCGCTGCTATCAAACTATTGCAAATATTTTCTCAAAGAGATTCAAATCATGGAATGGAAATAATCCGGGACTACCAGTGTGGCTTCTGGAGGAACCGCTCGATGAGTGGCTAGATTTTCACTCTTCGACAGCTTTTAGAAAAGCAAAGGAAATTATACGAAACGGTTCACCAATTTTTCGTAGATTTTAAAATGGAATATGAATCCCGAAAAAATTGGTGAAACTGATACCAGTATGACTAAAACAAAACAAAGGATGAGCTAAAGTAAGAAATGTCTTATCTGAACATTCGCGAAACGTGAAGGAATGAAACAAGGAGACGCTTTGTCACCGCTTCTTTGCAATTTGGTGCTGGAATTCGTAATGAAATTCCATCAAGTTGCCTCTTGAAGATGCCGATGCTATAAGATCTTCTCCTGTTAACTGGAAGCGAATTCCATAGCCTTACGGCGTAGGAAATGGAAAAACAGGAAAAACTGTTTTTCTGTCACCCTGTGCTGTAAGCGCAACGGTTAGCTTGTGTGAGCTGTAACTATCGAGATCATACGTTACAAACGTACGTTAATACGATCAGTAGCGTCTTGATGAGCATTGATTTAATGCTAATTGGGAGACCATTTCCAGCGTAGCATAGTATACGCAAGACACCGTAGACTCGACCTGTTCATCTGTGATGTGATCCTCCCACGTAAGTTGTTGATTAGAGATGACTCCAAGGTTTTTAACAGTCTTTACATAGTCGATTTTACTTCTGCTGGCTTGGATTGGTGAAAAGTTACTTAAGTCTGGGATAGTACGACCTATGACAATAACTTGGCTCTTAGTTGAGTTGAGCATAAGTTTGTTTTTATATGACCATCTGTAACGAGCTTTCTGGGCCGGGGTATACTCGCCGGACCAGGATCCGTCACATAAATTTTTATTTGTGACACCGGCAGACGTATTAGTGGCCCGCGCGCTACGCTGTGCCTTGGGGTTGGGACCCGTTCGGGACATTAGGTCGTAGGCGCGCCTTGTCACCTCAAGTGTACTGCAGACAGTACCCCGTCGATCTCTCAGCAGGTGAGGACCCGAGTCTGAGCTCCGACGGATGGTTGAGTCGGGAGCAATGCGAGACGTAGCCTGTCTGGGTAAGAACCCGGTCGAGGCCCTAGTTGGGATCGACGTGCGCCCTTGAGTACGGCTGTGCCGCCTGGTCAACCCCTACGGGTTAAAACCCAAGTCGGGAATTGACCCTACGACACTTACCTCGGGAGTAGACTCCGACAGGTCTTAGTCGGTCTCTTTTGGGTTAAAACCCGAGTCGGAGAGCCGATGTCCGCCCTATTAGGCTCCACTCGCCGTTTCACTCGTCGAGCGGTCGCTCCAGCTAGTCTCGTACGCTCGTCCCTTCTCCTTGGTGACGAGGCCGAAATTATTATCCCGATGTGGTAATAATTGAAGATAATTCCTCCCTGAGAATTTTTATTATTATTGAAATAATAAAAATAATTTTTTTTTTGTAACTTTATTATTCTTATTATCTAATTATAATGACGTCTTAACCTACGTACGTTTATCTTTTGTGATGTCACCTGAGTATCACACTGTGTGAACGTACCTCGTTATCTCCCTATGAGTTGGCCTTCTTCTCTGACACTTCGTCTTCCCTCGTTGTCTTGGTCGTCTTTTGTTACCTGTCACTTGACTTGACTTGACACACAGATTGGTTACTTCACTGACTGATCGTCACTTCTACTCGCGGACTGAATGTCTACTCGCGGACTGAGTGCCCTTCTGCTAGAGATCTGCATTCAAAGTAGCATATGAAACATTCATTCTCAAAACACATGTATGTTTCGCGGTTCCCTTTTAAGTGAGTGCGTATGGATTATGTACTTGTTTCTGTTTAAGAGAATAGTGTCCCTATTCACTTATTCCTATGCACATGAATTATTGGTTGAATGCTGAATAGTGTACAGTAAATTAAGAGTATAGTGTTTACTGCACACTTTACTTACTGTGCAGTGAATGAAATGGTTTGGTCAGTTTTTTTATATGTTTATTATAGATTATAAAATAGATTTATTACAGACTTAAAACGAAGTAAATAATATATGTACATGTTTTTTTATTATTCTAACACATTTTCAATATTTTTAATCAATATAAATAATATTCCCCACTTATAAGTTTAGCTTTAATAAGTGCGTTTTCGTACTTCGGAGGAGACCCTTCGTCCGTTATATCCAATGTTGAAATCTAATTTGAACACGATTTTTATTTATTAATATAAGAAAAGACTGTGCCAAAGACACGTGCCCAGATGTGCCTGCCGTCATACATGTGGGCCTGTTGTTTGCACAACATGTGCCATACGGTTTATTCAAGCTTGTGCAACTTCTGACCGGCCTACATGTAGGACATCTGGGTTAACACTAAACTTATGTACATGCATGCAAAAAGACAATTCACACACAAACAGACAGAACAATCAAGTCATTTCAACAATAATACTTACATTTTCCAAAAAAAAAACTCATTTTTCGGCTTTAATTCGATTTCCTTTGGACCTTTTCTTGCGCGAAAAGAAAGGTAAACAAACACATACATATATGTAAAGAAAATTTTGAGTTCATTTGTTTTCTTTATTTTAGCTAAATTTTCCTTTACACATCGTGTAACGGCATGGAGATCCTCATTTAACCGCGCAGTAGCATCTATCTTTAGGTGGAATGGGTAGCTGATGTCGTCTGCGTACATATATACCTTACAGTGTCTAAGTTTTTTATTAATATTTTCTTAGAAATAAGCCATATGTAAGCCAGACGGCAATAAATAAAAATTAAGTCGAAAGATGTTAAAATTAAGATTTAGATTAGCTTAGAGTGCTCGTTAAGAGCCAGTTAGAACATGAAGTAAAATGTAAAATTAGATTTAAGCATTTTGTCTAGTAAGTAGAAATATGAATAATATAATAAAATGCGATTAGAAACAAAGAAAAAAAGTGTTTGAGAATGGTAGTAATGTCGTTATTAAACAGCGAGAACAGTAAGGACCCCAGTATTGATCCTTGAGGGACCCTCGTTTTGGTTTTGAGAAAAGTGGATAAGTTACCGTTAGCATATACAGCTTGGCTGCGATCTCCGAGATAATTCCTAATGAGTCTTAACGCTGAGGAATCCAAATTAAAGTAATATTTTAGCTTTTTGAGAGCGATTTCATGTGGGACAGTATCGAATGCTTTAGAGAAGTATAATAATACTAACGATATCGCATGGTCCTTATAAATTTCATAGCGAAAGTCTTCAACAATCTTTAGTAGCGCAGATGTGCAGCTGTGTTTTGGCCTGAAACCTGACTGAAACGGTGAGAGGAGCTTATGTTGATTAAGAACGAACTTTTCGAAAACCTTAGATATGAATGGCAGTATAGCGATCGGGCGATATTCCTTATCATTATTGTGTAAGAACGGGTATGATTTTAGAGGCCTTCCAGGAATTAGGGTAGACGGAGGTGGTGATGCAATTAAATACGTATGTGAGAAGTCTTAAGACGGTGTGGGTGATTAGTTTTAAGAATTAGGGGTTCACGAAATCCAAGCCAATGACGTCAGATTTGATTGCAAGGGTCGATTTAAGCACATCCTCTTCATAGATTCTAGAAAAAACCAAAGCTATAAGTCAAATTGGGCATATTACGGGGATCTATAATCTCGTACTCGTTCGAATCCCCATTGCCATTGTCAGAGAGATATACGACTGAAGCGAATTTCCTATTTAGCTTTTCGATATTGATTTCTTCTAAAGTCTCAGCCTTGATTTATTTACCCATACCTAGCGTCTTAATAATCTTCCACGTTTGCTTAGCATTTAAGCCGGTTTTGAATTTGGATGCAAAAAACTTGGCTTTCGACCTCCTGATTGCCTTCGTAACAAGGTTCCTGAGGCGCTTAAAATCGTATAGTAACTCCTGGAGTATAAACTTCTTCCATCTTTTGTAGGCGCTGTCTCGATTTATAATCAGTTTTTCAATATGTCTAGTTAACCATTGGCTTTTGGTGTTATGGATGGGTCATGATTTTCAAACAGGTTATTAATGGAAGATGTAAAAAACTCGACTTGCCCATCAACGGAAGACATGTGGTACATGTTATGCCAATTAGAATTGAGAGAGTCATTGATAAGGCTAACCATATTGATAGATTTTAAGTCTCGGTAACTGATTGTAGTCGGTACGAAAGATCTACTAAGACTGAGGTCATAGAAGAGGACAATGAGATTGTGTTTTGAAAAGCCGAAAACATCAAGCTGACTATAGATCAGTTCTATTGACAATAAACAGTCCGATGAGCGTAGAGCTTGTAGGGCCAAAGTGGGTGGGAGTCGAGCTGTTGACTGCAAATAGGTTGATGGAGCTTAGTAGGTTTGTGAAACGATTTACTTGTGAATCGTTACGGCTTAGCAGATTAATGTTGAACTCACCGGAAAGAATAATATGTTCATAGCAAGCCCCGAAGCGTTCGATGATGACAGTAACAATGGTTGTGTCCCTTAGATTTGGGGGTTTGTACATGACCCCAACTAGACATCCTTCGAAGGCACAGATAATTTCAATAAAGAGGTACTCAATAATATCGTTTGAATTCGAATTTCCGATTAATCTGCTGGCTATTTTTTCCTTAAAAAAAATTGAACACCCCCCGTTCGACTCCCGACACGATCGCCCCTATAGATTTTATACCCTGACAACGCAATGACCCCATTTTGAAAGCAGGGTGTAAGCCAAGTTTCGGAGATACATAGAATATACAAAAAAATAATATAATAATTTGAGAAGCATCAGGATCAAATTGGGACTTGAGAGCCACTGGGTTTAGGTTAGGTTAGGGTGGGTTAGGTTAGAGAAGGGAGTGTGATGGTTAAACATCACTTCCACTCGGAGGCCAAGAGGCTCATTGTGATTCCCTTCGTTTGTGTGGGTACACATAAAATTAACCTGTCCTATCACGTGGTGGCTGAAACCACCCCGTGCTCTTAATGAATTTTAGAAGATCCGATATATCTGCATTAGCCACGTCCGCAATCTCTGTAAAGAATCTTTGACCTAGCGACACTAGCCGTCGATTCTGGAGAGCTGGGCAGTGGCAAAGCAGATGTTGGATCGTCTCAGTTTCTTCCTCATCGCCGCAGCTCCGACAGAGATCGCTGGATCCCGAGTCCCATTTCCGGAGCATTGCTCCAATGGGACAGTGTCCTGTGATCACTCTGACGAGCATACGGATCGAGTTACGGTCCACCACCAGGAGCTTCTTTGTTTTTCCGACATTGAGCTCTGGCCACGATGATCTTGTCGTGTAGCTGTCGTTTCTTGTAAGCCAAGACTAGTTGGCCTCTTTGATGATTGTGTCGTTTATGATCCGGTATAATGCGCTGATCGGTGGTTGCAATGACGTGTCCGCTTCGCTGATGTCCATTTCAGAACCTTGCCTGGCCAATTCGTCTGCTCTTTCGTTCCCTGCGATTGAGCTGCGGCCCGGGACCCAGCAGAGTTTAACTTTGTGGTGTCTGATGGACTTCAGTGAGTCGCGACATTTCTTGACAGCCTTTGATCTCGTTATACAGGATTCTATTGACTTTAGTGCAGTCTGGCTGTCTACGAAGATAGTGATATCCGATGGTGGGATATCAGTTACCTGTAGGTGTTTGGCTGCTTTCTCTATTGCCAGGATTTCTGCTTGAAAAACGCTGCACAGATCAGGGAGTCTGAATGATTCCTATTTGTGGAGGGTATGAGAGTAGAACACGGCTCCAGTGCCTGTGTCCATTTTCGATCCGTCGGTGAAAAGGGTGATCTCGTGGTCGTTGATTACGGCGTTTGATAGCCACTCTTCTCTGTCGGGGAAAAGGATAGGTATACTGAGATAGAAGTCATTGTTGGCTTGCTTCCACAGAGAGGACTCCTTTAGTCTGAGAGCGCTCCTTGCAGCGCAGCCTTTTATGAATAGATCCAGGGGGAGGAGATGAAGAATCATGTCCAACCCTGCTTGCGGCGTGCCTCTCATGGCTCCCGTTGTACAAACAGCGGTTGACCTTTGTACTTTGTTGAGCATGTTCATTTAGCTTTTTGTGCTGCTAGCAGTCCACCAGACTAGGGCCCCATAAGTTAAATTGGGTCTGATGATTGCTGTGAACATCCAGTGAATGATGTACGGTTCCAAGCCCCATTTTTTTCCGAAGGTCTTTTTGCATGCATAAAAAGCGTTCAATCCTTTTTTCATCCTTTCCTCCATGTTGCTTTTCCAGGAGAGTTTTGAGTCAAGAATGATGCCTAGATATTTGGCTTCCGCTTCGAGTTTAAGTGGAGTGGAGCCACTGGGTTTAGTAATGCTTGCAATTCTGCACCTTAGATTTTTTACTCTGGTCTTCCACGGTTATTGTTGACCACAACAAAATCGTCACTTTTAAAACGAACAAACGAATGTTCGTAATAAGCTTCCATTAACAATTGAGGGCTCTTAGTAGTGCAAATGAGTAAAAGTAGCCTAATTTCTAGCGCAAAGGGATAGACCTTCCCGCCAAACTGTATTGTAGAAAAGTTTTGCTGATCACTAATCATTAATTTTTGATCATTTAGTCGATAATCGATTTGAACATTTCTGAAAAATGCTATGGAGACTCCAACTTTTGTTCCCCCTTAATGGGCAGCCGAAAATATTGGAAACACGATTGTCGACGATTAAATAAATTGGTAAAAGTTCGCGTCAGCCATCCTGTATATCATACGCTATGTTCAAAACATTTCAGCATATTTTCGCGAAAAAAATATATACGTTCGCGTATATCAATATTATCGACTTCCAAATACTTTCCATTATATAATATTGTTTGAAATTCAACAGTTTTGGAGTTGTGGTTTGGCGAATATTTATAGCCATTTCATTCGTTTTTTTCACGCTTCCGCCGGTCGTTTGCGTTGGCCCATGAATAAAAAAAGTTTTTTTTTCTAAAATCACTTTCATAAACGGTTGTAACTGCAGTTTATGATAAAATTGTGTTTACCACTCCTTCAGTTCGCCATCTATTATTTCTTATCCGTATAGCCATATAACCAGATCTTTAGTATACCTCTTGAGTGAATTATTTGCAAGGAAGTTGTTAAATTTTTGTTATGATTGATTACTCCATCACTTAGGATTCCCTACTGCTAGCTTTCTCAGCTTTATAGCATCATGTAGGTTTTGGTTTTCTGGCATCAAACTGTATGCCTGAGTACTCGTCTCCCGAAGCAAATCAATCAAAGGCATTAGACATTTATGAACTACTAATAGCATACGGTCCAGGTTAGAAGGGAATCATCTCAGAACGGAGATGCTTACGAGGGTTAGTTCGAAATGATTTATCTGCTTAAAGTTATACAATATTTACGAATTAATCAGTAACTATGATAAATTCATATCGTAGTGGCATTTAGTCTCCGTCCCAAACGGAGGTAGAACGTCATGAAAAATAAGATATTTTGAATGTCAAATATTTTAAAATGTAAATGGCATATTATCGCAACAAGCCTTAGACAGTATACGAGTATGTGACCACAAAGGATGCCACAAAGATGCGATTATATATAATTAAATGATTCATTTCCAGTCGAGCAATGAAGGTCATAATAGCATTTATCGAATCATTATCTCTATCCAGGCTCTTAGCAAGGCCGTTTGAATTCAATTAATATTTCAGTGCAACTATGCGGGCTGGCGAAATTCGAACTATTTACACTGGAATTCCGGTTCAGTTACCAAATGTGATAAAACTCAACGACATAGTACGTGTCGGTCGCTATATGTCTTTAAGGCATTTAGTGGAGTAGGCCTTATCAGGGGCATATCGATTATTTTCTTAAACCGCAACAGTGCCTGCGGCCATGGAGAATTAACTGTCACAAACATATGTGGAATCACCGTAATTGCACAGCGGTATGCCGTTAAATTGTGTTCAAATGATTTCGTCGCCAAAGGCCTTTAAGATGAATTGATGCCGCAGTTTCAAATTCACCTTGTTATCTGTATACCACTTAGTTTTTAGGAACATTTTGAACCCTTGTCAGGTTTTGTCAGTTAAGTTGTTTTGCAGCTTAATTGACGAGTAACAGCAGCTTAGAAGAAGTGCTTTAAAAAGGGAGCGTAATGAAAACGATTTCTTCTTGCTTGGGGCTGGTGAAGAATGAAATTTTGCCAGAATAGAATGTGGTTCTTCTACCTCTTGTGTAGAGTACTGTTTCAATTAATTGAGTCGACCCAGTTGGGTTAAAATTCGATTTTATTTCAATGAATGAGGGAATCGGGAAATCTGCAATTTCGAAGCCAGTAGCCTGTTATAAAAAAAAGTGTCCAACACTCACCACGACTCACACTGTACACATTGATATCTGCCTGAGCACTGCAACCACGGTCGATGGTTCGGACTGAATAATATTTAAACTAAGCATTTGGCTCAGTTTCTTATCCTTCAACTTTTTGTTTGTTATCGCTTTTTTTTTTTTATAAATTGCGCGCGCAAAAGGGGTTATGACTACCCTTAAGTGTCCGGAATCAAGACACAGCACGGGCCGAAGGTATAGAGGGAGAAAGGGAGAGGAGGTACCTGTGCACATTGGTCCTAAATGTCTGTGGATTGTAGTGAGTTGGAAATATTGGGCTGGGAAGAGCATTCCATAATAGTGTTGTGCGGCTGAAAAACGAATCTCTGAACTTAACTGTACGTCCGAAAGCAGGCTTAAGGGTGAACTGATGAGCATTCCTGGCAAGACGAGTATTGCGGGTGAATTCATGGAGGTGAGGAATGCAATTGACTTATTTATTTGAGCAACGATTGTTAAAATAGAGATAAAACAGTGTCAAGGAAGACACATTACGTCGGTGTTCGAGCGAGTCAATTGACTTTGCGATATTACTGTCTCCTATAAGTTTTATCGCTCGCTGTTGTATTCTATCTAGTAGGTGCAGTGAGGTCTTAGGGGCACCAGACCAGATATGAGGGTTATACTCAAGCTTGGGGCGGATGTAGGCCTTATAAATTGAAGCCAAATCGGAGGGGGTGAAATATTTCTTGCATCGTTTTAGGAAACCTAAACATTTTGCCGTGTTTTTCTCGACTTAAAATATGTGATCCTTCCAATTAATTTGGAATTGATACACATACCGAGGATGGAAAGTTTTTCGGTTTTGTCGACACAAGCTCCATTCATGGATAATGGCTGATTATTACGGTTTCGCTTTAACGACAGTCGACAGCATTGAGTTTTAGAAGCATTGAATTCCACTCTATTATTTTTACCCCAATCGATTATGCTGTCAAGATCGGAATTCAATGTGCTTAACATACGCTGCCGTTCCAGTTCTATGGCCGAAGAGTAGGGACATGAGTCCTGGAACGAATATGAAAAGCTGTGAATACTATCATCAGCGAAGGAGTGGATTGGATTAGAAGTAACAGACAAGAGATCATTTATAAAAATGAGAAAGAGAGTCGGAGACAAAACAGAGCCTTGGGGGACACCAGCATTTATTTGGTGAATATCAGACTTGAACCCATCCAAAACAGCTTGAATTGAACGGTTCGAAAGGTGATTTCTAATCCATAGAAGCAGAGATTTATCGATGCCATAAGCACGCATTTTCGACAAAAGAGTCTGATGCCAAACTCTGTCATATGCTTTTGAAATATCAAGCGCAAAGATCTTACTTTCACCTAAATTGTGCAAAGATTGGTTCCACTTTTCGGTGAGATATGCCATCAAATCACCAGTGGACCTGTTGCTGCGAAAACCGTATTGCCGGTCATTAAGAAGCTTCCGCGATTCAAGATATTTCATAAACTGACGGTTTATCAGCTTTTCCATGACCTTGGAAAGAAGGGACGTTAGTGCTATGGGTCGGTAGGAGGAGGGAGACGAAGATTTGACCTTTTTAGGGACGTGCTGGACGAATGCTGTTTTCCATCTACTCGGAAAGAGACCCGAAGAGTAGGACAGATGGAAAAGCTTACGCAGAGGTTTTGCCAGTGCAGAAGAACACCTTTGTTTTGTACGTTGAGATCTTTTAGTACTCTTGCAACTGTACGAGTGCGAAAATGGATTTGTCCCATGGTGAAATTAACGCTCTCAAGTACAGGCGGAGGCAATGTGGAATCTGGCAGCGTTGAGCTATACGCGAAATGCGCAGCAAGCAGATTGGCCTTGCCTGAAGAGCTGACAGCTGGAATGTCATTGTAAATGAGCGTGGGATTTGAAGACGAGGCTGAATGCTTTACGTTTTCCACGAACGACCAAAAGTTTTTGCTACCCTTGGGAGATTGTAGCACTTTCTGCCTCAACTTTTGTTCGTGGAAGAATATTACACGTCTAATTAAAGCATTGTTTTTCTCAGTAGGGTTGGTTTTGTAGTTCCGAAAACTCAACTGCCTCAACCTGATAGCCTCTTTACAGCTCGGGTCATACCACGCATTTTCTTTGGGTTTGATACTCTTCACTCTGTGAGGAATGATGGATCTCATACCAAGCAGAAGTATGTTCGTAATCATATCAGCAGCGGCATCCACGTCACTATCGAAGAAACATAGTGACCAGTTAAAATTCCTAAAAAGGTCGTTAAGGCCGCTCCAATTGGCTTTCTCGTATAGCCATACTGTTCTTTTAGGAATTTGTTCTCTAACTGTGTGGGGTGACGACGAGAAATTAACTGATACGACACAGCGGTCAGACGAGCCTAGGGGGCGACAATATGACAACAGAATATTTGTCAGGATGAGAGGTGAGAAACAGATCCAAGGTGTTGGCGGAATGATCTGCAATGTCAGGTATTCGTGTAGGCTCATTTACTAGCTAGATCAGATTATTTGCCTCAGCAAAGATCTCTAGGTACCGTCCTTCGGGTGTTGTCTGGCATGAATATCGAAGCCAATTAGAATTTTGTTCATTGAAATCGCCCGCAATGGCAATCTCAGTGTGAGGATGTAGGGATACAATTCTTGTGATGGAGCCGGATAGCATACCGAACTCATTGAAAGTTGAATCGCTATCCAGGTTTGGACTTCTATAAATAAAACAGTAGTGGATTAAATGCTTACGGATATGGATTTTTAGCCACAGAAAATTAAATTCCGGATTGGAACAGTGGCCGTATTGTGGCTGAAGTTGGTAAGCTACATCACTACGAATATAAAGGGCGAAAGAGAAGGGGCACCAAGTTTTATCCAGGCAGGTTCAAATCCGATAAATCGGTATTCTCTCCTACCTTTGTTTCACTCAGTGCCAAGATAGCTGGTTCATATAGGGACAGGTGAACGTATACAGCGAAGAGATTCGTTCTAAGGCCACGAATATTACTCACATCAACCCTTAAATTTTCCATAGCACAAAACACAGACACCTAAGGAACCAACTCCGACGTTTCAAAGGTGGTAAAGCAGAATTGAGAAGTGCAAATTTCAAGTAGCTTCCCAACATCAAATCGATGTAGGTGTTATGCCCATACACTGATTAGAGTTGGTGCACCATCAATTTGCACTTTTGATTCCGCTACGTCAGATGCACCGAGAATGCGCAGCCGTGGCTTGGTGGAGGAACGGATGAGCGGGAGCGGGCCGGATGCACTCGATCCGAATCACTTCACTGCATTTGTTTGCACTTTTTATTGTTTTTTTTTTTTGCACTTCGCACTCGCGTGAGGGTGGTGGGTTTGCGGAACGAAAAACAAAGACTAGTGCACGCGTCGGAAGATGGCACGGTACTGTCCCGAATTATACCTATAGTTGCGTACTTTAAAATGCATGCTTATAATTCCCACCTACTGTTAGAGGTTTTTTTTTCTTACTATATAATTCGCAGTCATTCACACCTTCAAGTAATCTATTTCAATTTTGATGATGCCAATCATATTTGAATACGCTTTAGTCTTCCTACTTCTTTCCGAATATAAACATTTCCGGTATTTATTTCACAGTTTCGCATACGACAGAGAGTTTCCAGAGCTTAGTTCAAATCGAGGAATGATACATGTTTTTACTGCCAAAACATTCAAGCATTAAACGGAATCGATCAATACTTTGAAGTAAAAATATGCTTCAAATCATTCAGGTTGTGCAATATTCATTTGCCAATATTGTGGAGCTACCGGCTACCGATATACTGGTGTGGTATGGTGTGTTTTTTTCTTTTTGTTAAATATTATATTTTTTGTTTACTGCTTTGACTATCTTGTCGAAGGGGTGTTTTCCGTAAAGGAGTCAAGAGTATTTGCTTTCGTAGATTACTTTGAAGTTTTTTGCCCAGCTGTGCTGGTTCACATGTTTGTGTCGTATTTTCTACCAGAAAAGCGCTTCGATTTTGTTTCTGGAAATAATGCATAAAAAATTCCCTTTTTCAACGCTTTTTTTAATTCTATATTTATAAATTATGTAAATCGTAATTTTAGTTTTAATTATTGGGTTTCCTGAAGTACACCTTGCCCTCCCTAAAGTTCATAGAAAAGAGCTCCTTCTCACGATCACCGGGGAATGGAGAATCCTTCGCCTTCTCCAGGTAGTCGATGTGAATCACACCTTGTGAATCCCACAAAGCGGTGGCCATCACCTTTCCGGCCGATGGGACAGTCTTCGCCTTCTTCGGAGCACGTTCGCCGGGTGAAGTCCACTGTTTCGACTGTTCCTTGGTCTCTGGTGTGTACCAGGGGATCCATGTTTCGTCGACTGTCACGAAACGACAAGGAAACTCCTTCGGATTGCGCTTAAACAGTGTCAAACACTGCTCTAAAGTGGTCTCACGGTTGCGCTTGTTGTTCGGCGTAATCAAACCCATCGCGCCGACAGCGTTCTCATGCCCAAAATTTCATGCAGGATATGACCCACGCGATCTTTTGAAATGCCTACTTGTCTCAGCTATCTCGCGCACATTCAATCGGCGGTCTGCCAATACGAGATCGTGGATTTATGTCACGTTATCCTCCGTGGTAGCCGTTTTCTGGGTACCTGGACGTGGCTCATCAAAAACCGACGTGCGACCACGTTGAAACTCGTCAAACCAATTTTTGATAGTCGCCATCGAAGGAGAAGAGTTACCGTACAAAGCATCCAAATGCTCTTTAATTTCGCTGCGCGATTTTCCTTCCAAAACCAAGAAACGAATCATCGACCGATAGTGCTCTTTTTCCATTTTTCTAAAATCCGCGGACATTCCCGCTTCCAGACGAGGTCAAAACAAAACTACGAGTCCGATCCGGCTGAAATTAGACATACACGATAGTAAGTTGCTCTTGCTATACTGGCGCCATCTGGCGGTGGAGCTAAGTACTTATCGGACCACCCTCGTGTATATTGCATTGTAAGTGCTCGTATGAAGAGTATAAGTATATTTTCGTTAATTCATTTCTTTTTACAGTATTTTCATTCTTATCATGTTTTCAAACAATAAATCGCATGGGCCCAATTTCAGAGAATAAGGTGGATGAGGAAAACGAAGGAACAGTTGGTACCGTAATTCCATCAGTTTTGTGTGAAGATTGCGGATGAGTTAGCTGGTGTATTGCCATGAAGAAATATCACTTTTTTTCTTCGTCAAATGTCATCCTTTTCGCATCAAATCTGTTAAATAAATCAGCATAGTACTGTCCTTTCCCGACGAATGGAACCATTTTCGACTTCTTTGGAACAGGCTCCCCGGGTGGAATCGACTCGATTATTTCTGCCATATAGTAATAAAGGGTCCGCCATCTAACGTTTTTTTTTTTCAAGTAGTACTTATTTCGTGAATGGTAACACTTAGCTCATGTCTGATTCGACAGATAATTAGTTTTATCCTTCCGCTGAACGAATATGGTTGTGTATACGCTTGAACAACGCTGGGAAATATTGCGACATTACTTTGAAAATCATGGTCTTACAGAAGATGCCGATTTTGCCAAAAAAAATCATCTTTTCACATGAAGCTCATTTTGATCTTGGCGGGTATGTAAACAAGCAAAATTGTCGCATTTGGGGCACAGAAAACCCGCACGCATACATTGAAAAGCCGATGCACCCAAAACGAGCCACTGTTTGGTGCGGATTTTGGTCCAGAGGCATAATTGGGCCATTTTTCTTCGAAAATGAGCAAGGAGTGGCCGCTACAGTCAATGGCGATCGTTATCGGGCCATGTTGAACGAATTTTTGTTCACAAAAATTGAAGAGGAGGATATTGGCAACATTTGGTTTCAACAGGACGGCACTACGTGCCACACAGCCGAAGCTACACTCGATGTTTTGCGCCCTGTTTTTGAAGATCGCATTATCAGCCGCAGAGCTGATGTCGTTTGGCCACCTCGGAGCTGCGATTTGACACCGTTGGACTATTATTTGTGGGGTGCCGTCAAAGATAAGTGTTACGCCGACAAGCCAGAGACAATTGACGCTTTAAAGGACAATATTCGTGAAGCCATTGGTGAAATACAGCTGCACACAATCGATAATGTGCTTAAAAATTGGACCGATCGTGTAGGCTACTGCATGGCCAGCCGAGGCAGCCATTTGAATGAATTTATTTTCCATTATTAACCGGAAGGATTGTACTTTCAAATAAAAAAAGAAATTTGAGAAAATATTCAGTAGTTTTTTTTATAGCATTTTCAAAAAAAAAAAGAAGTTATTTGGCGGACCCTATATTTTCCACGTTTCGTCAACAGTCAGAAAGCGCCATAGAAACTGGATTGCGCCTAAACATGTCCAATCTGTCTTCAAAAGTTGACAAACGATTCAGTTTTTATTTCTCTGTGAGCAAAGGTGATACTCACAGCGCCGATAGCTTTCCCATTCCCAATTTTTCCCGTAGACTACTTTATATGCATTCAACCGATTCATGGTAATCATATCCTCCGTGGTCACCCCAATCAGAAGGCCTGGTCGCTCTTCATCGAAATCGGAAGTTCAAGCACGCTTGAAATCATTAAACCGATTCAAGTCATCGAAAGTGCGTACGGCATTTGACTTCATTTTGATTTCCCATCTAAAAAAAGAAATCGGAATTGCTCTTTCTCTATGGTTGTAAGCAAACACGAACTCGATGACTTCTATCAAAACAAAATTACTTGATAAGTCTGTCTGAAATTTTGACAACTATCGGATGGTTGAATCAGATGGCGTTCAATGATGGCATACATATCTTGGCAGTTTTTTTGCTTTTGAAAAAAAAGATCAAAGAATTTATTCAATTTTGTTTTAAAAATAAAGTTAATTGTACAAGTGGTACAAGTTCTTCACAGAAGGCCGAGAAGATGTTAATGACGGTGCCCGCTATGGACGCACGTGAAAACATTAAAAAAGTTTTTCATGGGGGATCGTCTTTGGCATATCGGTTGGCTCGTACAATGAATTTTTTTCAGATATTTTGACCATAGAAACATGTGTCAGCGAAGTTTATTCCGAAATTGATAAATTTCGACCAAAAGAATCGTCGCATGAGCATCGCTCATCGCTCAAGAGCTGTTGAATGTCGTGAAATGTGATTGGGATTTGCGGAAAAGGACCATCACTGGTGGTATGGGTATATGATTTCGTCGCCGAGGCCAAAACCTATTTATCCCAATGGAAGGCACGCCAAGTTCGGTCATATATGAACGTTTTGTTCACTGTTTTCTTCGATTACAATGGCGTGGTTCATAATGAGTGCTAGGCGGAAGTTCATGCGGTCAATAAGGAAGGTGAAGTATGCGCCGTTTACGTGAAAAAAACGTCCCGATTTGCGGGAAAACAATTCATGGTTATTACATCAAAATAGTGTTGCAAAACTGTACAAAATCTTGCCGTGAAGCCGGCTATGCAGCTTGGAACTGTTGACAAAGAAGTCCTTTGGGCAGAAAGATTGATGTATTTGACGGAAGCCAAAACAACTTTTTTTTTTGCAAGGGTTTGTGTTAAACTACAAAAATGATTTTGGAGGACTGAATCTATGCCTTATCCTATTTGTTTTAGGACAGCTTAGACTAGAAGTAGTCGATTAAAGTTAGTTGATAACAGAATCATTATTGAGGAATCGGAAACCGATCAAAATTGGCATCAAAAAGTAAAAAGTAACTACTTTGGTGATGCCATTATTGATAGTATATCTCGCGTGAATTGGCATCATTAGTATCATCCTAACAATTTTGCTGGTCACCCGTCTATCGAACCAAAAATAGGCTCCTTTAGTTACTAGAGATGATTTTTTTGCCTAAATTTGGGTCAACTTTCAACTGATCCAGAGTTCAATCAGCGAACACACGGCTTTGCGTACGATGGTTTACTTTCTATTCCTGGTTCATTCCATGGACCTATGTTCCTACCCACAATTCGCTCGATTGTAATGAGCTTTCTCGGCCCAAGGTCAAGAAAGCCACACCTCGTAAGTTATTTTTGTAACATTGGGAGTAACTAGCAGTGTCGACGCAACGCAAACACTACTCTGTCTTTCTCAGGACACTTGTTGTGGCATTTCGGTTGTTCCGTTCGCTCCTATCACCTTGTCAGTCCTTTCTTGTTTAAAATCAGTGCCCGAACGCTGATTGAACGTAGACTTAAGCCAATCCTATAAGCCCATACCTGCTTTCTGTTACACTTATTGAGGCGAGCCCCACTACTCTGTCTTCGCTATACGAACGTAACTTATTTTCTCGTCGAGTATAACGTCACCCATAGGTAATCAGTTGGTTTATACTGTCCTTTTGGTATAATGTTTTGCGCACCTTATTTTGAACCATAACAACAAGGAGTTGCCTAATTTTGATTGCATTGATCTTCCTTTTTTCACTGTCGTGGGGAATTTATGACACATTAAAAACGCGCTTACTGCGTAAGAACGAAGGGTTTCCGTCCTTGTGGAGCAGCAACTGTCACCTTTTCCGTCGTTACTGTTATTTCCCCTGTTTGCGGCACTGTCGACAGTTATCAACGGTCTTTGACTTATGGTTTTAGGCCTTGGTTTTCAAGCTGAGAATAACAAAGACATATTTTCTTTATCGTCGGATTTTTTTTATATAATAATATTTTTTTTCTGAATAGACCTTTTCCTAGTTTTTTTTTGTGTGGCATGTTTTTCCTTTTTTATTAAGAAAAAGAAATTTCCTCACAAAATTGAAGTCGCAGAAAGGCGAACTTGACGTCTTATGCACGGAAGAAGATTTTACGAACCGGCTGACACGAATTCGACCAACAATCGTTGAATAGTCGATTTTGAAGGACGGCTGGGAGGAGGAAGAGAATACTTGACGAACGAGGTACTAATTTTGAAGATAAATTTGAATGAATTCTTCACGCTGTTTAACGCTACATCATTCCATGATAATTTGAAGTTCTTCAGTCAAAAATTGACGCTTAATTTGACAAAGGTTACTTGAATAATATGGCCAGAAGGGATAAACTAATATTGTGGTTTACTATTGAAAGAACTTCTATCCATGATATATTCAAAAAGTAACAGGAATTTTATATTTTCAGAATGTTTGTTCTTATTCTATTTTGTACTTACTTATATAATACGAGTATATACCATAATTTCTGAATAGTTCTTACCCTTAGTAAGAGACTAAAATAATCGTTTATTAGAGATTAGCGATAAGTAGTAGAAATGGTTTGTTCTTAGCTTTATTGTCAGTCTCACGTTTCGAGGATACATATTAGGAATGCCAACAGCCCACATGTGCATACTCGAATATGAGTATCATGATTCCTCAATAAATTCTCGCGTAGGCGTTAGTCGGTAGTAGCAGGACAAGAAGAACTTGGCGCGTTGTGCTTAAGTGGGCATCGACAGGCTGTGAAATAAAGTGAGCATTGTTTGCCTGTCAACAGAAAATCAATAAAATAAATATGTGTCCATGGCCTTGTCGTTGAGTAATATTATTTTTATCGCACAGTGGTTTGAGCTTGATTTCTCAGTATTCAGTAAAAGGGAAAATAACATTTCAAGTTTTAAATTGATAGATAAACAAGGATATTATGGAGTGACCTTGGGGTTGTTTTCTTTTACATCACTGGAGAATCGGAAAAATTGAAATTAAATTTGACGGAGCGTATTCATATGATCGAACCCATCGCTTGACATTGATTAAGTGCCGTTGTCACTCATCAGAAAAGGATTTGCTCGTCCTATTGATTTGGCACATATTGCGTACGTGATTAATTGCCAATACTATGAAACACATATTGTCTATTGGAATCTGCTTCAATCTTCCCAACTATCATAGTTATTCCCTCGTCCTTGTCCTATTCTATAGGCTTGTTTGGTAAATATCCAACTTCGATGAAAGTCCAAACTTATGAGTACGTGACGATACAGATGCAGATAGACAATAAGCGAACTAAGTAGCCCCTTCTTTACTATGAAATTGCTCATGAAATGTTTCTCGCAAAACATTCTATCCAAGCGTAAAACGAAAGTTTATCCGAACAACTGAAAAGGGCTATAAGATGGAAAAACTTTGTGGCAATAAGGAAGGGGAAAGTTTTTGTCTACAAGAATGTAGGTATAACCGAGACACTTTTCCATGCTCTTGAAGTTTGTCGGACTTTTTAAGAAATGTTGCAAGTTTCTTCAAGTGAAGAACATTTTGGTGTTGCTTGCAGAACCGTAGCCGTCGTGGGGATGATAAATGTATACAAAGTATGAGGGAGTCAAGTTGAATCCTTTTAGTAACTTGAAAGATTCTGGTATATGAATGTAAACATAATGCATCGTGATAACCCTTTTCTAAATTCCTTTTAAAAGTTTTACTTTCTCAACATGACAGATCCCTAAGCAAATGCCGGTGTTTTTGTTTCTCGTTTTAGTTTTATCATGATCCATGTTGTTAAAAATAAATTATGCGGCGCATAGTCAAAGTATTGTACATGTTTGTGTTTCTGGAAACAACACACATATCTGACAGAAAAGGTAAGATCTGGATAAACAGCAGAGTTAAGTAACTTTTTCATGGCCCAATTTTTTTTTGTACAGGGTTCGTGGAGGTTCAAGAGTGTACGCTCTTATGGTGTTTGTCACACAACCTGTTGTGTTTGTCCTAGATAAGATTTGGGAGATTTGATTGAATTTGCTTTAGTTGTAGTTCACAGTAACTCTTTTCCATGTCATTAAGGTGTTATATTGAAAATGCACACACAGAGTATGAATCTGCAACCGCCTCGTCGAATATTATCCTAAAGGGTAAGTTTTAAAGTATTTGAAAGGTGAAACAACTCGAAAAATAAGAGTGTTATGTCTAAAGTCACACGAATAATTACGATTGTTTTAAAAACTGAAAATCCCTTATTTTTTGGAGAAATTATCTTAATTTTATGCAAGCCTATATGGCTTTAATTACTTAAGTTTGAAGTCGCCTCCAACTAGAGCTTTACCTAAAGTGAAATGTTATTTAAATATATCCAATCATTTGGAGCATTAGCAATTTATGTACATCA
Source organism: Merodon equestris (assembly GCA_958301585.1). Lineage (NCBI taxonomy): Eukaryota > Metazoa > Arthropoda > Insecta > Diptera > Syrphidae > Merodon > Merodon equestris. The sequence goes on from OY284413.1 coordinate 168,698,500, forward strand.
GCATCTTATTATCTCAGGACCATGTTGAACCTTTATTACATACAGTGGCGAGCACATGTGGATACATCCTACTGAAATCTGACTTTGAGTGGATGTAAAGTCCTTAAAAATACAGTTATCACAATAAAGTTTTTTTTGTTAAATTCTTTATTTTTCTGGAAGTAAAAATATAAAAACATCTTTTAAAACAGAAATCCAAAATTAACTTTTGATCCATATAACAAAAACACTCAATGTTTGGTAACACTCAATCTGGTAACACTAATTTATGAGGGCAAAGTGAATTAAAAGTTTCAGTTATTTCTACTAATTCATGATGAAATTATGAAATTCGTCGGAACAGATATTTAAAAAATTTGACTAGAAAAGTTGTTCTTACATATTCCTCAAGCAGTTTTATCAATTTCGGTCATAGCAAAAATGAGGAAAATACCTGAGTACTTGGAAAATACAATTATTGAAATGACAAAAAATAATAATTTAGCACGAAAAATAGCGCAAGTGTTAGGTATTTGCCATCGAACAGTGCTTTAAGTAAGAAAAAGATACAATGTAACTGCGACCAAGAATGCTTACTGATAGAGATGCTCGAGCTATGGAGCGGCTGATGGTAACCCAACAAGCAACAACACCAAAAGATGCTGCAGCCACTAAAAACAAACCCGTTAGCGAGTGGACAGTACGTAAAGCGCTTCGAAGAATTGGTATAAGATCGGCTGTTAAACAAAAAAGCCAGCACTATCAAGGAAAAATGTAGCAGAGCGCCTCAAATTTTGCAGAGGATTGGATCGTAGATGACTGGAAAAGGGTAATATGGTCGGATGAAACCAAAATTAACCATTTTCAGTCAGATGTAAGCAATATTATTGGCACCGGCTATATGAATCCTTACAAAAGCACCAGGTAAAAGAAACCATGAAACATGGAGGAGGTGGCTTGATGATATGGGGCTGCTTCACGTGGTGGAACGTAGGACGGTTAGTGAAAATCAATGGCATAATAAAGAAAGAAGATTATCTTCGTATTTTGGAAGAAAATTTGCCGGACTTCGTAGACGAAAGTGCATACCCAGAGGATGAAGTCATATTTCAGCACGAGGGGGATCCTAAGCATACCGCTAAAATTATTAAAAATTGGTTTAGTAGACAAATATTTCTTACCATGCAATGGCCAGCACAAAGCCCCGACCTGAACCCAATCGAACATTTATGGGCTCTTTTGAAAAAACGACTGGGACGGTATGATAATGCACCGAAGAACTTGGACGAGCTTTGATCCCGGATTCAGACAAAGTGGGTCAGTATTCCGCACCAACTCATTGAGAAACAGGTGGAAAGCATGCCCAAACGAGTTAACAGTCTCATTAAAATCAGATTTGAGTCGGATTTATCCACATGTGTTCGCCACTGTAGCTCTCACTGCGACATACTCGCGCAAAGTGCTGAAATTATCTAAATATACTATAAAATGGTAAAAATTCTTATTGTTTTTGATGATGATAAGACCGCCTCCATCTCATTCTGTGTACATTTTCTCGTCCTATATGCTTAAGTAACGTCCATTTGACATAAGTCAGTTTAATAAGGTGCTTAGACTGGCGGTATATGTTTTTATTATTTTGATATGATTTGTAAATATTTGATCTTTTAATGAAGTATCTAAAATTCTTATTTTGATTACCAGCCATTTGGAACCTGGAACTTCAAACCTTAACAAAGCCTCGCTGTCGCGAATGTGTTCCCAGCTGTTCTGTTCCATCACTTCTAGGTCCATCCTTATATTGTCCCTCATCTACCTCGCCATTTTCCTGGGGGTATTTTTCCTGAGGATTTTCCATTCTTCTGACTTTTTGTTCACTATCTATTCGTTCCGCCGATGACATGAAAAGCGATGAAAATCGAGGGAGATATAACACACCCTTGTCCCACTTCTCTGGTGCGGTGAACACCGTACCCTTTACCCTTGAAGCGCACCGTGCATGGAGCCTCTTCGGTTTCAATTCATGTACGAGATCGGTGATGATGTTTGGGATGCCAATGTTAACCAAGACATTCCAAATAGTATCTCTGCAGATCATGTCGAAGGCTCTCTCGCAGTCGACAAACAGAAGGAAGATCGAGTTATTCCACTCAGCAGATTGTTCAATAATCATTCTCATTGTATTTGTGTGGTCAACATGATTAATTCTTAATCCATCCTGCTCACGTCGAGGGTGTTCCTCAATGCTTGGTGCGATTCTCGAAACTTTCTGAATGGTGTTAAGAAGAGTGATGTCTCTCTATTTTTTACACTCACTCAGGTTGCCTTTCTTCGGAATTGTGATAATATCACCCTCCTTCCAACTCTCGGGGGTACGACGAGTAGACCGATGATGGGATGCATGATCAAAGTCGTTTGTAATGTAGCTGCTCTAAATAGTTCCGCAAGCAAGGTGACCCGGCCCGGGGATTTGTCGTTTTTTTTAAATACAAAAAATAAATTATTACAATTAAAAATACACAATATAATAATATACAAATTTATTGAAAAAGTATCTGCAATCTGTAGTTCTTAAGGAACTAAATAGAATCGAAAGCAGTTAAATAGACACTATAAGTTAACAACCAATATACAAGATGAATGGATGAAGGGGGTCATTGCAATATGAAACAAAATTGGAAATATATAACGAAATACTTGCAGCTAGATCAATACAGAAAGCAAATTGAGAATATCAACATAATTACAATTTAAAAGCCACGATTTCACTTTTTTTGGAAAACATGGTTTATTTTGTATACACCTTACATAGGTTATAAGGCAATCTATTAAAGAGTGTTGGAAAAATATTTGCAAATTGTGGTGAGGTACTTGGACAAGATTTTGCACATTAATGCGTAACTGGTAACTGGAAAAGCGTCTATTTAATGAATAGCCAGATCTTTCAAAAAATATTTTTAAGACTTTATAACAATATAAATGTTTTAAAGGGAGAATATTTAGGGTTCTAAAAAGTGGTAAGCTGTCAGACTGTCGGTTTTTATTACAGATAATAGGAATAACGTGCTTCTGGGACACAAGTAGGGGATATAATTTGTTGTAGTGATTGGAACCCCAGACAACTAAACCATACTCAAGCTTTGAATGTAGTAGACCGTAATAAATACATTTAAGAAGCTCGCGTGAGCAGTAAGATTTCAAAAAGAAAATTTGCCTAGTAGCAGCCATGAGATACTTTTGAAGAGCAGTTGTATGATCAGTCCAGTTCATTTTCCAGTCGAGCAGGACCCCGAGATACTTAAAGTTTTTAACGTTCTCAATATAAAAGCATTTGTCAGAACATTTGCGTTGCTCGAAGTAAGTTTGTGAACTAGGTTCTGAATTACAAGTAACCCTGCTATGTCTGAATCTTTTACATTTCGCACAATGAAAGAGGAATGGTTCACAGTCTATTATCCTGCCACTAGGACTAAAACGCATGAGTTTTGTCACTAATAACCAGTTTGTGTGTTTTAAACCAGTGGCTCAAAACTTCAAGGTCATGACTGATGCTAATGGAAAGATTTAGAGCAGAATTAGCAGTAAAGGCACACGCTAAATCGTCCGCAAACGCTGTAATTTTGCTTTCATATTTTTGTTGGAAGAGTGAGTTGATGAATATTAGAAAAATTAAGGCGCCTAGCACTGAACCCTGAGGAACACCTATGGATAGAATACTCATTGAACTGAACTCACCATATATTTTCACTCTCTGAACTCTCTCTGACAAATATGATCTTAGCCAATTGTGAATCGTATCTCTAAAGCCACACTTATATACATAGTTTGTCCAACAATATTTCGTGATCAACTGTGTCGAATGCGTTAGTTATATCGACAAAGAGCCCTGCTGTGAGGTCCTTATTATCGAAACCTTTGTAAATATATGAACAGGAGGGCACTCTCAGTAGAACGACCTAAACGGAAACCAAATTGACATTCACTGAAAAAATTATTTTTCTCTAAAACTGGACCATTCTTACCTTTAATGCTTTTTCAAAAATGTTCGAGAATACAGACAGTAAAGAAGTAGACCTATAATTATTTATTAGAGTTTTATCTCCCTTTTTAAATAGCGGTATCACTTCAGCCTGTTTTAGATACTGGGGAAAATACCACAGTTAACACTTCTATTATAAAAAACACATAAAATATCATAGATATTTAAAGCTATTTTCTTAACAAAATTATTTGAAAATCCGTCTAATGTTGTAGAGTTAGAGTTTTTGAGAGACATAATAATTTTAAACAATTCATGGGACGTTATGAGATCATATAAGAAACTATGGGCACACGAGACTTCATTAGCTGGACATATACAATCACAGTAAGAGTCACAAGTATCGGAGACTGTATTAGTACCTATAGTTGAAAAGAAAGAGTTGAATTTGTCTGCTATGACCTTAGAATCTGATAATAAAACATCATTCTCCTTGAGGCTAGGTATTTGAATTTTCTTAGTTGATTTATTGAGTAACGCTCTAACTAGATCCCATTCTTTTTTAGGGTCAGTTCTAACCTCGTTGAACTTGTTAATAATATAATTATTTTTGCAAAACGAAACTTCTTTCGAAACCTCTTTGCATATTTTTTTGTAGGCAATAGAGATATTATTGTTGTTGAGATTTTTTGTCTTTTTTAACAGTTTATTTTTAATGCTAATTTTCTTTAATAAAACAAGAGATATCCAAGGCTTAAGCTTTTTTAGTTTATTCTTCCTCTTAATGACTTTGTGGGACGTAATCCTTTAGAATTTTAATTAATATAGAAAATGTAACAGAAGGATCATTTTCATTAAGCACAGTATCCCAACATTCAAAGCGAATTGTTAACACAAGCAAAATCAGTGTTGACACAGGAACTAGTTGGACAATCTTTATTTATAGAAACATGACAACATTTTACACCAACAAATCCAACAACAGAGACAACATTACAAATTCACAACAGAGCTATAAATTTCTGTTATAAGAATTTTATGAAGACGTACAAAGATATGGTCGATGCATATACTAGTGGAAGTTGTAATGCGGGTTGGTTTATTAATGCATGACTCGAAGCCAAAGGATGATAACATGAACTTATAATTATCTACAAAAGTAGAGTTCTGTAAAATATCTATATTAATATCACCCACTATGATAACGTCTTTTGATTCACTTGACAAAAGATTTTCTAACTCTTCATAAAAAATTTTATCGGAACGAAATGGCTCTTTGAATCTATAGACAAAGTGAAACCTTAACTTCAAATCACAAATTTTAACCTTCAATACATCACAACTGTTCAAATTGAAACCATAATATTCAATCGAAAAGGAATCTTTAATGAATGCAGCCACACCACCAGATGCATAACTATTGTTGCAACAAGATATAAATTCACACCCCCTCAATATCGAAGAGTGATTTTTCATTATCATAAATCCATGTTTCCGATAGAAATAAGAAATCAGGCTTATTCTCGAATGAGTTTATATGGACTAGAAGGTTATCAAAATTCGACGCATAATGTTACTAATGTTTTGATTTGTAATAATTATGCTTGGTGAGTATTTTGGGTCGGAATAGAGATCAAGAGCATCAGTGTCAATGCAGTGGATAAAGGGGACATATAAACAATTTTTTATTGGATTTTGATTTTGAATTAAGTTGTCATTATCTCCCTTACGCATGCACACTTTCCCGTTCTTAACCCAAACATACTTATACTTTTTTTCCTTTTTAGCTTTTTTGGAAGCATTTAACAAGTATTTCGTTTTTGCACTTAAACATTCATTTATATAAATCTTACTATTTTTAGCACAGCCAAATATTTTTGTTTTTAAGTTTTTTTTATACATAATCTTGTTCCTCATTATTATCTCTTTCTTAATCTTGGACACAAATTTTACAATTAAAATAGACTTAGTGCTTTTTTCATTAACATTATTTTAACTTTTAACCTTTTTACAAAATACATCAATTTCGAGTTCAGGCACACCCTGTGAGAAAATTTGCAGTGCACAGCTAAGAGCATTGCTGTTGTTCACATCAGGAATGCCTAATCGCGGCTTCGTATTCGGGAATGTTAACTGACCTGTTTAGCGTGAAATATTTGCCATGGACTTACTAGTGGATGTCGTTCATTTTCAGCTCTTTACGCGATGAACATATAATTCTCCGAAATGGAGACTTTAATTGCACATCGTGCAAATCAATACGATTAGAATTTTCCAAGAAAAAAATGCTTTTAAAAAAATACAGAAGCAGTTAAATATCACCACTTCCCAGAAAAATGTTTAGCCTTTCTTGTGATTCAAATGAATGTATACTTCACGAAAAAGCGCGGAACAAATTACAACATTCCGCAATTTCGAATTTTTCACATCACAGCCTATGTGGAAGGAGAACCAACCACACCACGAAATAAAATTCCATTGACTTGTTCGCGTCCGGACAACGAACTCTGTATAGTCGTTGTCATCCCAGAATTTATTCTAAAGCATTGCCTATCGTAGGTATTGGTTAATTCCTTCTTTCACAAATATTTACCAAAGGCATTTATTCAATATACTCGTATATCAAGGGGGCCATGGAGCTTTCCTGAAATGCCAAAAAGATATAAAAGAATTTTCAATTTCAATAGCAACAGATGTCGTTTCCACATGACTGCTCAATTATTCAATTATGTTTATAAACTCATACAGAACGGAAAACCTAATAGAATCCACCACAGTCCTCAGACCCGACGAGTGGCAATAGGAATCATAAATATTCATGAATAACAAATCCAATAAAGCAGGCAGTAATTACATTAAAAATGATGAATGCTCTACGCACACAATGCTCGCGATCCTTTAATCTAAAAATGTGTATTACTGTCACCAATAATCAATGTTGTCCCATTTATTCCCGTAAAATTGAGAACCAAGTAAATTATGTTCCTCATGGATGCATAATATGGCTAATGGCTATATTGTGGGTTGTCGTTTAAAATAATCGATTCTGGTGCGAGAGATACGCTTTTAATGGAATTGAAATTCAATTATTTTATCCCACCAGGAGGATGTGTGGGATGAGATATGAGCAGTAATTACAAAGATTACATGTAAGAGCTGAAAATGGTTGTTTTGAAATTATCACCTTATCTTAGGGCGCGTTCGTAAATGTTTGCATTTTTTTGTTGGCATCGTAAATCATCCATTCAAAAATCAATACGATCTTACAAGGATTAAAAACGTTTTGACCGTTTCGGCTTTACGGTAATAAAATTTCAAAAGTGCTTGTTCGAATTTGTTTTAAGTGACAAAGTCACTTTGAGAAATTGCCGAACGAGACCACAACCAGCTTATACATTAAGTTGTCCGCTTATCATTCGTGCTTTTGTTTTCCTTGTTTCGTTTCGTATCAAATTTCAAAAACACCCATTTCACTTAAATAATGAACGAAAAAATAATCCGGAAATGTCAAGAGTGGTGAATGATTTATTTGTGCCTCTTGCTGATGACCGGCGTTGAATGGAAGAGGAAGTTAAACTTCCACTGAGACGAATTTTGTTGAAAAGTATTTTTAGACAAGAAAAACAAATTTACGACATTAAAATGGTGCTGAATTATGTTTTTGGTATGGCTTGAGGCTTGTTGTATATTTATGACGAAGTGCCAACACCGCACTTAAGGAAAGTGGAATGGTTTTGGAAGACGGAATAAAAAACAAGGCAACATTAAGTGTTGTTTTAGGGAAGTGTTTTGTTTTGAAAGTTTGTAAATATACTGAGCTGGTAAGGTAGGGCAGGATGTCATGGAAAACCCGCATGAACGAGGAAAGTCCCTGTGAGCCATGATGCTATTGTGTCTGTTATATATGTCAAAATAGGCATATTTTTCTCATCAAATTTTGTATAACTTTCTCTTAATTGCTTGTCCTTTAGGTACGGTTTATGTATTCTGTCAGGTACGATATATCTCGAATGCCCTGCGGGTAGGGTGATGATGTAAAATGCCATTACAGTGTATGAATTAAGCGTCCCAGAGGACCATCGTCATATAGCCCCATATGTCTGGCAAGCACAAGTGGTAGCATTCGATTTTTCAGCACAAACCCGGCAGCCAACGCAGGTTCTTTAAGCATCGCCCGATACCATTCGCGTTGAAGGAAGATGTTCGGATGGAAATTTAGCGTTTACAGCAGTTAGGCATTTTTCGACCTATTGAGACAAGCCAGTGGGGAACACCGATTGTCATTGTTAGAAAACCAAATGGCAGCGTACGATGTGGTGATTTTAATGTCAAAATTAATCCGGAACTAGAGGTCGATCGTCATTGGATCCCTCGAATCCATGAGTTGCTCCGTTAATTGGTAGATTTGTACGATGCGTATTTGCAATTTTTTTTGGCTGACGAATCCGAAAAGCTATGTGTCATAAACACAGAATTTGGTTTCTATGAGTACCAACGCTTATACTTTGGAACCTGCTAACCAGTTAACATCTGACTTGGAATTCTATACATCTTAACATACATAGATGATTTAATAGTGTCAGGCCGGAGCATGTGAATAACCTCAGAACTCTGCTAGAGTTCAAAAACACTGGACGAATCTGATATCAGATTCAAGGAAGCGGGTTATTGGTCATTTAGCCATGGCAGACGTTGACCGCGAATCTGATAGTCTGATTCAGATTATCAGCTCAGCGTAACACCAGTGGTTTACTCTATCTATTGAATATTTTGAATTGGCACCGCCTCAAAGCCATATCCATAGAAATCACGAACGAGTCAACTTCTAGTGCCACCATTGAAACTGTGAGTCTCTCGCTAAAATAACCAGGCTCAAATCAAACATTTTCAACAACTTCCTCAACCAGGCACAGGATATCCAGAAAAACGGATCATATTAAAAGTAAATCACAGAACAAGTCGTTCTGATATCACCACAATCGTAGTAAGTAAACTGGCCTATAAGCAATCATGCAGTACTTGGCATACCGCTTAACAGCTGTCGCTCACAATCAGCACAACTTCCTCGCATTTGCCAAACAGTATCCTAAAATTCATGTCTGCATTTCCAATATAACACATCAATGGCATGAAAACAAAAAAAAACAAAGGTACTAAAACCAACGCGACAAATTCAGTCGAATCTCTCAAAAACATCCTATTAAAGATAAACGCCCCCGGAGAGTAATGAACGAATATCTTCGACACAATCCATCTGCACCCCGTCCAGCTTGTGCGACAAACACCATAAGAGTGTACACTCTTGAACAGCATGAATTATAAAAAAAAAAGTATCTTAATGACATCGTTGCTCAGTTGAATGGCACTGATGCGACAGGGCTTCAATAAGATAGCTCAATATGCCATACGGTGCGCGAAACGTTTACCGAGCGCCAGCGGCGGACTAAGGCTAAAGCGGGCCCTAGGCAACATTGTAATTTCGGACCTTCTTTTCAGTCATGACACATACTTTGCGTTTGGTAGTTTGGTTTTAAAGCATATAGTATGTAGTTCTATTTAATTATCGGATTCCAAGAAAAAAAAGGAAAAAAACAATATACATGTACAAAAATTAAAAAAAAATAATTTATTAAAACAAACAATAATACTTAAACAAATATACCCAGATTTATTAGTTATATTGCCTTTTTTTCTCTCTTTTAATTCTGCAAACTCGTCAATTAGTTGTCATAATTAATAGTTATTTAATAAAAAAAACTCTTTTTCTAGATAATTTGATTAAATTTTATTATTATTAAATATTAAATCTTCAGAATTATGTTACAATTAGGGAATGTTGCAATAATATTACAATATTTTCCCGAATAAATGACAACATGAATACAGGCGAAGCAATATTTTCTTAACTTAAAAATCTTAGATTAAACTTAAATTAAACTGAAAGCATTTCTGTGATATATTATTTAAGTAATTGTATAAATATTTTAGATGTAAGGTAATGGAAACCAAATCTCTGCAAAACGAATATTGCATTTTATTAATTGTATAATTTCTGCCACAAATAAATAAATAAATAAATAAATAAATACATATTCTAAATTGCAATATTTAATTTTTCAGTTTTGCTAGGTTTAAATTTTGTTCATAACATTTTAATTCCTCTATTGAAAAGTCACTAACATCACTATCATGAAAAATTGTTTTGAATTTATTGTTAATAGTTTAATATCCCTCAGATTTTTTTTTAATGTTGCTAATTAAAGAATCACATACAACAAATAAATATTAACTTTAAAATGTTCTTTGCCACTAAATCTTATTTCATGTTCTGGAATTTCATCATGAAATAGTTTTCGTATTTTCTGCCGTTTTTCATCATTAGTATATGCAATATCTTTAACATTTTCTGCTTCTTTTATCTAAATTATCGAAATTATCTCTAACAGTTTGTATGAAATCTATCAATGAATCATATATTAAAACTGCTTTATTTAGGGATTCGTCTTTTTGTTCAAGAGTCTTGTTCGAAACATCATTCTCTCTATCTTTTCCCATATAGTAAGCAACAGTACATACTCAAAATCTAAATCTATATTATTTCAAAATTCTAAAATAACTCTCTCCAAGTTTTCACCAATATGAGAAAATATAGGTAGAAATTCCAAAAATCTTTCTTTTATACCACTTGGAAGAACATAGCGAATAATGACGGCCAGCTGATCTACGTAAGATATATCAGGTGTTGAATCAATAATTAGAGAGTAAACTTTGGCTTCTTTTATTTCGTTCACTATTGTGAGTTGTAAATCTTTCGATATAATAGAAAAAAAATCATCACATATTGTAGACGACAAATACGAGGGTGGTCCGATAAGTACTTAAATTTTGGAGAAATGGCGATTTATTTTTCAATATAGTCTCCTTTTAGCTCAATACACTTGACCCAGCGATGCTCCAACTTCTTTAACCGGTCGGAAAAATACGTTTTCTCGAGGTCTGCAAAGTAGGCCTCCGTGGCGGCGATGACCTCCTCATTCGACTGAAATTTCTGCCCGGCGAGTGACTTTTTCAAGTTTGGAAACAAAAAGAAGTCGCACGGGGCCAAATCTGGAGAATACGGTGGATAGGGCAGCAGTTCGTAACCCATTTCGAATAATTTGGCCGTGGCGAGGGCGGAGTTGTGAGCCGGTACATTATCATGGTGGAAGAGCACTTTTTTCTTCGCCAAGTGGGGCCGTTTTTTCTTCAGTTCGGCATCAAATCGGCCCAATAATTTGACTATGACCTTTCCGGCCGATGGGACAGTCTTCGCCTTCTTCGGAGCACGTTCGCCGGGTGAAGTCCACTGTTTTTTAGTTTTAAATTCATTTTTATTTCATATTATCTTATATCTATCCTACCCTAGTCAAAAATGCTTAAAACTGGCTTAACTATCTTAACAAATGTAACGGGGCGAGTAAGGTGGGCACTCTAAAACAAACAGCACAATTGAAACATATGTATGTCTTTCGACGACTACATAAATTTACTATTAACATTATATCTACTCGTAACTTAAGCTAAGAAAACTTTTTTTTTTATTAAAAAACTTAGCATATATGATAATTTTTTTTTAAATATTTTATATAAGACTTAATCCTACCTTAAACTAATTAAACCTAACTAAACCTATCAATGAAGTCCACTGTTTCGACTGTTCCTTGGTCTCTGGTGTGTACCAGTGGATCCATGTTTCGTCGACTGTCACGAAACGACGCAGAAACTCCTTCGGATTGCGCTTAAACAGCGTCAAACACTGCTCTGAAGTGGTCTCACGGTTGCGCTTGCTGTCCGGAGTGAGCAAACGCACCCATCGTGCCGACAGCTTTCTCATGCCCAAAATTTCATGCGATCGTTTGAGATGCCTACTGTCCCAGCTACCTCCTTCAGTCGGCGGTCCGCCAATACGAGATCGTGGATTTTTGTCACGTTATCCTCCGTGGTAGCCGTTTTCGGGGCACCTGGACGTAGCTCATCAAAAACCGACGTACGACCACGTTGAAACTCGTTGACCGAATTTTTGATGGCCGCCACCGAAGGAGAAGAGTCACCGTACACAGCATCCAAACGCTCTTGATTTCGCTGCGCGATTTCCCTTCCAAAAACAAGAATCGAATCACCGACCGATATTGCTCTTTTTCCATTTTTCTAAAATCCGCGGACAATCCCGCTTCCACACGCGGTCAAAATAAAACTACGAGCCCGATCCGGCTGAAATTTCGACACGACAGTAGCCGTCTACTAGAATATACTACACGATAGTAAGTTGCTCTTGCGATACTGGCGCCATCTGGCGGTGAGGTTAAGTACTTATCATACCACACTCACAGTTTATAGTACCGGTGCCGCAGTTTGCATATTTTTGCACGTGTTCCCGCAAAAACCGAAATCGGATAAATATTCCAAAGCACCTATATAATTACCATTATTTTCACTAAAAAAACACTTCATTTTTACCACGAAACGCTGAAGAGTATGAAGAAATAAATTTGATTGTCGCTACCACACGTTTAAGTACTCCCCTCCAATATTTTTTTTTTTCATTTATAATTTGGTTTTCCAGTTCAGTGTCAATGCGTCCGGTAATTTTTGATCTTGTTATAAAACTTAAAATGGCGTTAATGTGGTTCATGCTCTGACAATTTTTTTATGTCATTTTTCCAATCATTCGTCCCTTTGTCATTAGCGTTGTTTGCTTGGAACATAATTTACAGACGTAACAGTACAATAAGTTGTTGGTTTCAGTATAAGCCAACCAATCTCTTTTACCTTTTTCCCCGCTATTAATTGTTCTGAAGAAGGAGGCAATAGTTAACTTTCTTGTGATTTGTTTTTACTCTTCGTTGCATACGTTCAGGAGACACTGATTTTAAATAGCTACGTTTGACTTTTTAAACACGTGCATAGTAAAGGCTCGATAGGCGCGAGGCTCGATCGAATTTACACACATCGACACTCACGGGCGTGGATGCTTAAGCACGATTCGGCATAATTTGGATACGTTTCAGAAATAATTATGAATATCATGTTTTTCTGTTAAATAAAAAAAAAATTAATTATTTAAATTAAAAAATTAAAAACCTACAATAATTTTCGGGCCCCCAAAATTACGGGCCCTAGGCACGTGCCTAGGTTGCCCAGGCCGAGCGCATCATTTAGCGCAATGGACCTGTGAACTGGCCTCCACGATCCTGTGATCTCACAAATCTTAGACTACTTTCTTTGGGGGTATGCGAAACCATTAGTTTATGCCGGTGATCTAGAGACGTTGGATGATTTGAAAGTCAACATTCGCCGTGTTATTGCAGTTATACGCCCAAACATACCTGCTATTGGACTTCGTGATTGCTCTCCATTCGACATAGCCGCACCACGCATATATTTGAAATTACTCCATCACGACCCCGGGCAGCTATTAAGAAACCAATCAAGATTTGACTTAGTACGCTAAACCTGAACTCTCGCCCACTGTTTGCATCAAAATCCAGTCGTGAAAGTAGCTGTGGCAGCCCAGAAATGGGCTCGGCCATAAGCACTACGGGGCGTATACGTAACATTTGCAAATTTCTTGAACTTGCTCCATTACGACCCCGGGCAGCTAAGTTGCCATCAAAAAACCACCCAAGATTTGACTTAATAGGCTAGATCTGAACTCGAACCAACTGTTTGCATCAAAATCCAGTCGTGAAAGTGGCTGTGGCAGCCGAGAAATGGGATCGGCCATAAGCACTACGGTCGTATACGTAACAATTTCAAATTTCTTGAACTTGCTCCATTACGACCCCGGGCAGCTAAGTTGCCATCAAAAAACCACCCAAGATTTGACTTAATAGGCTAGATCTGAACTCGAACCAACTGTTTGCATCAAAATCCAGTCGTGAAAGTGGCTGTGGCAGCCGAGAAATGGGATCGGCCATAAGCACTACGGTCGTATACGTAACATTTTCAAATTTCTTGAATTTGCTCAATTACGACCCCGGGCAGCTAAGCTACCATCAAAAGCCATCCGAGATTTGACTTAATAGGCTAGATCTGAACTCGCCCCAGCTGTTTGTGTCAAATCCAAGTGAAGTAAGGAGTTGTGGCAGCCGAGTAATGGGATCGGCCATAAGCACTACGGTGCGCAAACGTAACATTTCCAAATTGCTTGTCCTTGCTTCATTACGACCCCGGCAGCTAGGTTGCCATCAAAAAACCACCCAAGATTTGACTTAATAGGCTAGATCTAATAGGCTAGCACTAAAATGGAATCACTGGTTAAAGAAGTTTTAGGGCATTATGCCTTGCAAACTTTACTGAATGATTTAATTGCTCTTAAAATTGTGAAGAATCTGCCACTGGAATGTTTGATGCTATAAACACTTCACCACGACCTCTCCTTTGATATAGAGTGTTTGGTCTGGGTGCAGACAACACCAATGCGAAATTTTGGTATTCATCATTCTCTTTAAAGAAATATTGAAGAAGTACATAGTTCCTAATTTGGTGAAGGGCAATTGTCACACACACATAGTTCACAACACAGTCAAGCATGCAATGAATTCTTTAACAATTGATGTTAAGGGTATAATTTTAAAAGTGTTCAGCCATTTCTCCGTTTCTCTCGTCTTTCTCGGATTCCGCTTGGGCTGCGAGGGAGAGATCCCACACTTCAATTGGATACGATGTCTATGGTCTGACAGCGTAACATCTGGTAAGACTCTCCAGTTAGTGATGGCCTTTACATGCCTATTAGACAAGGTTAGGTCAACCACTTCCTGTCGTCTCGACGTCACAAAGGTTGGTTGAGAGCCAACATTGTTGATGATAAGGTCAGACGAAAGAATGAAGTTTAAAAGATGGTCTCCTCTCCGGTTGCATTTGCTGCTGCCCCAAACAGTATTTTGAGCGTTAGCATCGCAACAGATGATGAGTCCAATCCTTCTGGCTTCACAGTACTCTACGAGTTCGGAAACCGCCTTCGGTGGCGGGGGCAGTACCGAGTCGTAGGGGAAGTAAGCAGACGCCACGACGAAGTGTTCAATTTCTCCGTGCGCTTTGTAGCTAACTTTCGCAGCCAGCAGATCTTGACCACAGAATTGACCAAGTTTGGTTGCCGATAGCGTGTTCGATATGATGAGCCACACCTAGGCCTTTCGGATCGCTCATCATAGAGAATCGAAGCATTATGTATACCACCAATACCACACAGGCCATGGTTCCTGAATGGATACAATGTGATAATTTGTACTACTGCATGCAACTCTGTTACTGAGAAGAGCGGTAGCAGCCTTGCAATGCTGTAGATTAATCTTAGTAAAAATCATAGATTTAGACTGCAGAGAACGTTCCATCCTTCGACTACTTGACATCAAAATGGAATAAAATCCTACCAAATCGGAAGTAGGGACGTGAATCGTACGCGAATTTCAGGGTCTCAACAGAGCCGTTGTCCAATCCCACAACCAGAGTGACGCCCTCGTTTTTCAGAGAGCCCTTAGTCTCTTTGTAGGAAAAAACAGTCCAGGCCTTCGTGCTAAGTCCCGGGTTCTGCACAGTTAGTCGCGTCAGCACTTTCAGTTTGTTTCCAGGTTTTCCCGGAATCCAGCAGATGGCGCGCGTTAATTTTGGTAGACTAACTGCCTGGTAGGTAGTAGTTCCCAGAGGAGGGATTTTCGGCACCACGCTCCTGATCCAGGCAGATGTCTGCTGTGAGGAACAGCTCACCACGAAGGTACCATTCATCAGAGCAGACCTCTCAGCCTGAATACAGAAGCCTGTTGCTGAAGCTAGCTCCAGTAGATGATCCTCGTAGTATCGGCAATCTGCGCTGGTCATTCTGCTGTCACTGCCTGTTTTGAAAGTGTGTGTAATGAAGGTAATCCTTCGTTAGCATTCGTAAAATTCGTTAAGATACTTCAGAACTATGTCTTACAATGCTCAGAAAAAATAGCTAAAAGAAATAATAAATCCATACAATTGAAACCTTGGATATCTGTTGATATACTAAAGAAACTCAAGCTAAAAAAACCAATTGTATAAAAAGAAGGTAGGGAATCCTAATAATAGTCATATCACTGCAGCCTAAAACCAAATATGCAAGGATGTCCGTAAAGATGTCTCACTGTGTAAAACTATGTTTTTTAGTGCGAGTCAATTTGGCTTTCGTTCAGGTTTTTCTGTTGAAAATGCGCTTCTAAATTTTTGTTCCAGTATATGTATATAACAGCTTCGATAAGAGGAACCTAACTACAATGGTTTTTGTCGAAATAACAAAAGCCTTCGACACGGTAGATCACAAGATACATTTAGACTAACCCTATGAATGTGGTTTTAGAGGAAATTTAGACAACTGGCATCTTATTTATCCAACAGTGAGCAAAAAGTCAAAATTAATGGTGTATTAAGTTTAAAGAGCTTTGTAGGCGTTCCTCAACGCTCGGTTCTTGGCCCTGTACTTTTTTCATTTACATAAACTCCCTTTTTCTCCAAAATTATCATGGCGAAGTCACTGCTTTTGCAGACGATATGGCATGCGTTTTCTCAAGTGATTCTGCTCTCAACCTTTCCGCTGATATTCGTGATCTCGAAGTTCTTAGTCACTGGTTTAAAATGCATAAATTAGTCATAAGCGACAAGACTTGAGTTATGTTTTTCAGTCATGTGAGCCAGGAAGTAGACTATGGATCTTTCTATTTTCATGGTGCTAACTGCGAAAGATTTAAGCAGAGTGTTATTATTTGTAGTCAGTGTACACCAAGGGAGCGTCCTCAGCCCACTGCTTTTTATAGCAGTCCTTGATTGCTTGCTTGAAGGAAAAGTGACGGACCCCAATGTGCACCAGCTATTCTTTGCTGACGATGGGGCCATTATAAGTGATGATCAGGCGTCCCTACAACGAGCACTTGATGTGTGGGTGGACATTTTTGAGGGACACGGGTATCGTATTAGTTCAAAGAAGACAGAGTATCTGTTCTGCCCGTTCTCTGACCCTCATCAGCCTATTCCAGACATTTACTTGAATGGAAGAGTGCTTCCCAAGTGTGAAAAGTTTAAATATCTGGGATCTATGATTAATAGAGAAGCAACTTGTGATGACGACAATCAAACATCGCGTAAGCTTAGGGTGGATGAAGTGGCGGGAAAACTCCGCCATCTTCTGTGATCGAAAAATGCCCCCTAAGCTGAAAGGAAGGCTCTACACTTCAGTTGTACGTCCGGCGCTCACATACGGTTCGCAATGCTGGACAATGCACAAAAAGTATGAGAGCAAATTAACGGCAACTGAGATGAAGATGCTTCGCATGACAGCGGGAGTAACAAAGCGTGACAGAATTAAAAGTTCAAAGATCCGAGGAAGCCTCCACGTAAAAGAAACCATCACAAGAAAGATAGAGCGCGACCGACTCAGTTGGTATTGCCATGTTCAAAGGAGAGATCCTTTGAACCCCGTCCAAAAGGCGATATCAATCAACGTTCCAATTTCAACACGCAAAAAAGCAGGCCGAAAAACAATTGGTGCAAACAAATGCAAAAACACCAGCATTTGATTGGCCTCAGCGATGAAGTAATCCCAAACCGGGAAGCCTGCCGCTACTTTCTGAGGTCAAACCGGCGGACCCCACAAGCGGACCAGTAGGAATGCAGTTAAGTGGGAAGGTTATGGTCCTACACTTCTGACCATAACAACGCCGGAGAAAAAAGGAAAAGAAGAAGAAGAAGTTATTATTTGTAGATCAGAAGTTCTCTCACAGACATTTTTTGATCAACGTTCATGCTCTGACAAATGCTTTCATGTTGAAAATGTCTAAGTACTTTGGTGTTTTGCTTGACTGGAAGATGAGTTGGTGTGCCCATTCGAATGCACTTAAGAATTATCGCATGGCTGCCAGTAGGCAATTTTACTTTTTGAAATTTTTTTGTTCATTGAAACTTCTTAAATGTATTTTATGTAGCCTAGTGCATTCTAAACTCGAATATGCCACAGCTTCGGGGGTGGTACTCACTGTTACAAAGTAACTCCTATT
This sequence comes from Merodon equestris, assembly GCA_958301585.1. NCBI lineage: Eukaryota > Metazoa > Arthropoda > Insecta > Diptera > Syrphidae > Merodon > Merodon equestris. Next base: position 168,716,503 of record OY284413.1, read on the forward strand.
CTGGTATCTCACAAGACTTAACTAAAAAATAAAAAACAGATACAGGAGAGGTAGTTGAATATTACTATATTTTCAGTACCTCAAGGATCAGTAGAAGTGTAATTGCTTTTATCAACAGTGGTTCGAATCGGTACGTGGCCAACCACAAATAAAGGCCGTAGAAGAACAGGGAATATATCAATATCCGAAGAATGCGGTCGAATATCTAGAGGTGGAGATTGATAATAGGCTGCGTTTAAAATATATGCAGGCTACTAGAGCTACGAAATATCATCTACAAACAGAAATACTCAAGGTACCATCGAATGTGGGTGAACCCCATAGAGAATCCTACTACGGTCAATTCTCTTCTGGCATCAATTTGGGCCCATAATCATTATACTGGCGCTGTGTCCTAAGGAAAATAAGTGGCTACAAAACAAGATACGGAAGAAGCCACATCTTTATTGCTAAAATAATCCCGTTGACATCTTCGCGGATAAGATGAGGAGACTTAACTGCAGACGACTCTCCATGTCCGATAGCCTCCACCTTAATTCCATTAGTTGATACTCCGACATAAAGCAGTTACTCTCTGAGCACAGTGGTTACCGCAAATATTTATACCGATTTGAAGACGATAATTCTCTTATTACCATTAGTGTATAAACCAGAAGGAGGACGTAAAGGACGCAATCAGCGGCTGTAGACGTTTCATGGAATGCCAAGGTAATCTACCAAAACCAGCTTCACTAATTAAACGAATGATGGAATCGGATGAATATTCGATGGATATTTGCGCAGCAAGTAACGTGCAGGTTCCTACAGAAAGCAGCAGAGGTACCATGAATTGTTTGCCTGTGAAATTATGTATGTATGTGGCGCATACCTGAAAATCATGCACACCAGTGGCATGGGTCATCTGTGTCCACATCCCTTTGGCGGGTGAGTGAAATTCATCAACTCTATTCATCAACGATACTCTGAGCGAAAAGGTTTTAATTGAAAGCTTCTCAACTTTCTCAATTAATTTCTGCCCTTCGATGTGCTGGACAGGCAATGGAAAGAGGTACTTAAAATCCAGTAAAGGCTTTTATTCTCGCACTTGTCAAAATGAGTTAAGGTAAAATTTCAAGAGCTTGAACCTGACGAAAAGTGAAGGTTTGTGATGGTGATGAAAGTTTTGCAGTTACCGGGGGATTTAATGTGATTATTGGAAGTTTTTACTCAGAGCTATTTAATGGCAGCGAACTACTTTATAATGACACTTTAATAGCCCAGCTCATAGGTTGACTAAAACCTCATACAATCCCTCACCGATTAATAGCGGTAGGAAGCTACTTTCAACGAAATATTCTAAAGGAAGTGAAGCAAATTTCCAAGTTTTGAGAAAGGAAACAATTTCAGGCAGAAATAAAGAACAATCAATTTTGAATTGTCAGGTCCCTAAGAGACCATATGTGACCAACCATATTGGGTGGATATGCCAGGAAACTTTGCAACTTTTACATGGATGGCGTCACCAAAAATGATTTATACGCTCTCGTATACAGGATATACGTGAAATACCTAAGGAATGTGGTGTTCGAGCTCATACTTGTAGAAATACACACATTTGACGAGGAGGATAAGGGATCATCTAATAAGGCTTCATTTTCAACCAATCGATTTCAGTTGTTGTGTTGATTGTCCCTTAAACGAGGTTTGTTTTAAAAAACAAGTTGACTTTTTGAATCTCGCGAGCTAAGTAGACTTGATTGTCGATTTTACTTTTTATGTTAGTACATATGTACATACCCGTATGTCCCCGTGCATATGTTGACCTTGGATATTTACTTTGTTCTTCACAAATTTAATAGTTAGGCGTGTTTTGAAGTGCTTCATATTTTTTTGCTATTAAAAAGTATATCAAAGAATCTGTATCAAACTGAGTGTGAAAAAGTAAACTTAGAGCTCGAACGTGTAATGTTGATATTGAGGCATTTGGCGAGCTTACTCTGAGAAGAAAAAAAGATTTTAAAAGTGTACAAGCTCTTCACCGAGAAGAAGTCAATGACGACGTCCGCCCTGGACGCTCCAGCATGCCAACAATATATGAAAACGTTGAAGCACAGAAGAATATTGTTATGGAAATTCGTTGAATCACTATCAAAGAAGTTCCTGAAGGCTAGGTTAGGTTAGGTTAAAGAAGGGGAGTGTGATGGTTGAGCATCACTTCTACTCGGAGCCCAAAGGGCCCATTGTGATTCCCTTCATTTGTGGAGTACAGATACAATTAACATATTAAGTGGTGGCTGAAACCACCCCGTGCTTTTTATGAATTTTAGAAGATCCGATATATCTGCATTTGCTACGTCCGCAATCTCTGTAAAGAATCTTTGGCCCAGCGAAGCTAGGCGCCGGTTCTGGAGAGCTGGGCAGTGGCAAAGCAGATGATCTTGTCGTGTGGCTTTAGTTTCTTGTAAGCCAAGACTAGTTGGCTATTTTTGTGTTATTTATGATCCGGTATAATGCGCTGATTGGTGGTTGCAATGACGTGTCCGCTTCGCTGATATCCATTTCAGACCCTTGCCTGGCCAATTCGTCCGCTCTTTCGTTCGCTGTGATTGAACTATGGCCCGAGACCCAGCAGAGTTTGACTTTGTGGTGTCTGATGGACTTCACTGAATCGCTACATTTCATGACAGCCTTTGATCTCGTTATATAAGATCCTATTGACTTCAGTGCAGCCTGGCTGTCTACAAAGATGTTGATATCCGATGGTGGGACATCGGTATCAGAGTAGAACCCGGCTCCAGTGCATGGCTCCATTTTCGATCCGTCGGTGAAGAGGGTAATCTCGTGGTCGTTGATCACAGCGTTTGATAGCCACTCTTCTGTGTCGGGGAAAAGGATTGGTATTCTGAGAGAGAAGTCATTTTGGGGGGAAATAAAGTCGGTCGTAGCTGCGAGGCTGCTAAAACCATGTTTCTTTCCCAGGTCATCTATTATTCTGAGTATGGCCGCATGTCAATAGTTGGCTTGTTTCCACAAAGACGACTCCCTTAATCTGAGAGTGCTTTTTGCAGTGCAGCCTTTTATGAATAAATGAAGGAAGTTGCTGAAGATGTTGGCATATCGATTGGTGCATTTCATGAAATCAGATATTTTGGGCATGAAACGTGTGTCAGCGAAGTATACTGTTGAATGACATAAATTACGATCCAGATTTGCCGAAAAGGCTCAAACCAAAGCTTGATCATACCCATGGAAGCGACCAGAAGGACCGAGACCGGGAAAAGCACACCCGGTTCAGCCAAATGTGAAAGTTTTTCTCACTGTTTTCTTCGATTACAATGGAGTGGTTCATTATGAGTTTTTGCCGGAAGATTGTACGGTAAAGTAGAGTTATAAGCTTGAAGCGTGCGACAATTGAGAGAAGCAAAGCGAAGAAAACGTCCGGACTTGTGAGAAAAATTCATGGCTATTGTATTAGAATAATACGCCTCATTTTGATTGTGTGTAATTTTTTCGAATCTTTTTCTCTTCCTGAAACTGAAAAGGCTCATGAAAGGACGAAAATTAGCAACGATTAAGAGGGCAGAGACCGCATCGCTGGAAGAGCTAAAAGCTACAGAAAAAATGTATTTCAGAGGTGCTTTGGGAACTGGAGAAAGTGCTAGCGTAAATGAAATTTATCTGAAGGAGTCTTAGTTTGAAGGTGGAAAAATAGATATTGATGAATAAATAAATATTTTTCGAGCAAAATAAAAAGTAACTTGATTTTTTGAGCAATCATAAGCTTAAGACAGGATTTTGTTTCAAAATGCTGTGTGATGTGATCGTCATGAAGTGGACAGTCTAGTATTCTTAGTCCTATTGTCAATCAAGGTGGTGATATTTTTATATGGCTATGCCTGATGAACACATGTTGAAGTCTTGTCCGACAGATTCAAATTTATTGGATAATTACTGTTGGGGAAGATACTTGATGATGCCAAAAACAGTAAGGAATATAAAAAACATTTCTGAGATATTTTTTTTTCCATTTCCCCAATACCGTTCAGGAGTTTTATCGATTTATATTTAATAACTTCTCGGATTTTTATTTATCAAGAGTAATTGCAATGAGAGTGGAATATTGACAGTTTAATGAAGTGTGAAAATTAAAATTCCACCGCTTTATTAATATTATACATTAAAGCAGCGATACCTCTCGCTTGTCGTAAAAGGCGACTAAAACAAAGGTAAACGAAAGTCACATCTAGGCAATTTAGAAAACACCCAGGTGAGCCTAGGGACACATATACCACCATTAAACTGCCTCACAAGTGTACATGCAAATCAGTGGGTTGACACGACTGGAGATCACCGGTGTTGTAAAAGTAAGATCAAACAAATAAATCAGGAGCATGCCAGTGTCACAAAACAAAAAGGCAGGCCGAAAAACAATTGGTGCAAACAAATGCAAAAACACCAGCATTTGATTGGCCTCAGCGATGAAGTAATCCCAAACCGGGAAGCCTGCCGCTACTTTCTGAGGTCAAACCGGCGAACCCCACAAGCGGACCAGTAGGAATGCAGTTAAGTGGGAAGGTTATGGTCCTACACTTCTGACCATAACAACGCCGGAAAAAGGAAAAGAAGATACATTTTATTAATGTTATTTGGTCACTGCCAACACTGATTCCTTTAAAATATTTGTGGTGAATCTTACATTACAGAATGAATCGATTTAAATTTGAACATTGGTGGTAAATATGGAAAACTTATTTCCAAAAATAGTGTTGTGTTGCAAAAACACTGCAAAGTAATATATCAATCGCTTCTGGCATACGCATTGGTAGGTATATTGCTGGTGATGCCAAAATTACAACCTCAACTCGGCACACATGCTAAGTTATATTTCCTTTAATTTTCTCAACTAATTAATCCCTGATTAAGTTCAATAAGGTAAATCATAAAAGATTATTTTTTCAGATTAGGTAGTGATAATTATTAAATCCGCCCTTTCAGTGAGTGACTGTTTGATCCGGTTCTCAAAGTGGCAGCATTAGTAGCTGATTTTTTTATATATATGAGGATGGCACCAGCCTTGTTATCAACGGAGGGCGATACGGAGGAGTATTGCAGATATTTCATAATGCAGTTTTGATAATATTACTTAATCTGAGCTAAGCTGCGGATTGGCTGCCTTGGGCTTTTTTTTCGTAGGGCGTGGGGTAGTTATGCATTTCAATTTATGCCGACAATTCTGAGACGCTTATAGCACATAAATATGGTATCGTGGGGTCTTTTGTGAAATAAAGCCTCAAATCATTGAAAATACACTTCAAAATTTGGGTAGACAAGTTGCGCTACTTTTAAAGCAGAAGGAATACGAATTAAAATGTATTTCTATGCATTAAATCTAAAAAATATTGAACTTGGATTTTTTATAGAAATTTTGAAAAGAAACCTGCCGATGGCCCACCTCTTATAAGACTTGGCATGCGCTTGAATTCTCTCTGCAGATGGCTGCAAAAATATTTACAAAATGTATGATCTGAAAAAATGTAGTAAAGTCAGTGGATAGCACTCAAAGTACATTTTCGAACATATGATATGATCCTAATTAGAAAAAACCCCGACTGAATTCGACTGAAGTTCTGGTACTCAAAATTATACGAAATCCAAATTGTGGAATTTTGAAAAATGTGTTTAGAAACTAATTTCGAACCCGTTGTAAGGGGAGGGCATTTCAACCTGTTGTCATCTGTAAACTCCATAATTTTCACTTCTATAAGGTGGCGAAAAATTAACCATACAATTTTATTTTTGAATTACAATATAATATTTTTTTATTAAGTAAAAAAAGAAATGATTTTGAGCAATTGAAATCTTTACTTGATTTTTTCTGTTCAGAAAGAAAGATGATATCCGTCAAGTATTGCCGCCAGTTTTGAAACACATTTGTACCCGTTTTATCACATTTTCTGCAAGATTTCCGGAGATAACTGCTCACATTCCTGTCGAATATTCTCCTCAAGGGCTGTGATTGAGTCTTGTTGGCATAAGCCCGCGATTTCAAGTAGTCCCAAAGAAAGAATTTTGGGATGGTTAAATCGTTTATCACGATCGTTTATCATGGCCCTGTAGCGTTCGCCAGGAATAGTGACCGTATTGCCGATGGCGTCCTCAAAAAAATACGACCCAATCACTCCTCCCGCGTGAACGTCGCAGGATGTTCGTGCATCAAACTCGGATTTTCAGTGCCCCAGAAGCAAAGATTATGCACATTGACTTAGCCCCTTAAGTGGAAATGCGCCTCGTCGCTCATGATGGTTTTCGACACAAAATCGTCCTCTTCGTTGTTGAGATTAAGGACGGCTCGACAGTAATTCATACACGACTGACGGTCTGCAGGCACTGTTTGCACTTTGTACGGGAACATGTGTAAGTCTGTCACTAAAATTCGTTTTAGGGTCTGTCTGGTGATGCCCATTTGCGTTGCCTCAGCCAGATCGGCAGCCATAGCCGCGATATTCTCGGCCGAACGACCAGTCCGGTGGAGACCACGCCCTGCATAGCCTCCTATATTTCCAGTCTGTTCGAGTTGAGTAGCTTAGCCTCGGAATGTTGGCCTAGTGGACGTGACAAGATTAGGAAATCGACGTCGAAATTCACGCTGCGCTCACAACACCGACCGACTATTAGTCAAAAAAAACGTAACAATTATTCCACGCTCTTGCGGAGTATAGCGCTCCATTGCTTGTCTGTTTGTATACTGCAGCTGTTTGGTTCACAAATGTCAAATATGATTGACGTACGACCCCATTTGCGAAAATTATAACATCTTCAAAGGGCTTTCAAACTACACCCTCAACATTTTATACCAAAAGTCAATCAGCACCGACAATCGTGGTAATGCCAGTCATTGACGCCTGATGAGAGCATTGACAAGTCGAACGTCAAGTAGTTCCCCTTTTTGCAGTTATGCATCGCATAAACTGACGATGATTTTTTGGAAAAAAGTTTACTTTTCATTGAATGGGACCTTCAATCAACGGATTTGTGTATTCTAGGATAATGAAACGCAGTTCATTGGAATCTCTCCACGACCATCGAATGACTGCTTGGGAAAGAACCTGTACTATCTTTGCTTGAAATTAATTCAAATAGTCTTCTCGGTAAATCAATGTAGTTGGTCTAAGGTTGGACGGGAGGCCTTTAAACCCAACCCGGACGTGTCATTAGGTTCTTATATTTTCTTTTTAATTTTCATTCTAAGTCATAGATTTAGATTTTAATTATGAAAGCGACCTGAGTTCGATTAGTAACGATAGTGGTGTGTAATTGCGAACGATAGTTAGTCTATTTATTAATCATAGACTAGACAGGGTCTCAAAGTTTGTCGTCTTCATGTACAAAATTTGTATCCGAAAATTGATGAGCTCAGACATATTTTTGTCAATTCTAAAGTTGACGCTGTCTGTGTGTAGGAAATTTGGTTTCACCCAAGTGTGAATAATGTGACATATAATTTGACGGGTTACAAACTTTTTCGTTCCGATCGGAATAGCTAGTCGTTTTGGTTGCGGTGTTGCAGTTTATTTTAGGAACTACTTATAACCCAAAACCATTTTTATCACCTATTGGGTCTGTGATTGATTATTTATTCATAAATATAATCAAAGGAGAAGATAGTATGCTTTTGAGAGTGGTGAATAGGCCAAAGAGGAACTTAACGCCAATGTATCTTTTAATTGAGAAAGTCTCAACTAGCTCAGCTAAAATTATTATCTGTTTTGATTTTAACAAAAATCTGCTAATTGAAAATAATTTAATAGAAAATATCAGTTCTTGTAATTTTCATTCGGTAAATACTCAGGGCCTACTCATTTTACGCGCTTAATTTACGATGTTAATCTAACACTGTTAGATTTGTTTTTTTTTTTTGTACATAATTCCGACAGAGTACTACTTTACGATCAGTATTTTCTTCCAGACTTGATCTTCCTAACTTATGATTAAGACAGATTGCAGGACAAATTATACGCATCGAAATTTTAAAAATATTTTTAAAAATATCTTGTCTCCAGGAGGATATTAATAGCATTTCATAGAATTTGGTTTACACTACTTACAACTGGTAAGAAGAGCTTCATAAATTTAAGAAATAAGATTATTCGTGAGATGAGAGTTGCAAAGACACAATTTTATTCAACCGACATAAATTCGAATGTGGCTGGGCGTAAACTTTGGAATAACCTCCGTAATTTAGGGATAGGCAAACAAAAACTGGATTGAACGTCTAACGTCGACTGCAATGAACTTAATCGCATATAATAATAATAATTCAATAATTCTTATTGATTCTACCTCCTGAGGTTTTGGCTATAAACTTCTATAATAATCCGGAATAAATTGTGCCTCAGCCAGATATATCTTTTAGTTTTTTCAAGGGTTAATGACACAGGTATGTATAGTCGAAAGACTTTAATCAGTGAAATCGAATGCTGTAGGGGCCGATAGAGTTCATTAGGTCTTGGTTAAAATCATTTTGCCATTAACTGCTGCAATATATCACGCACGTAACTAATACTCTATTTATGATTAGCATCTTCCCTCGCCAATTGAAGATGGCTAAAATCATACCAATCCCAAGAACTCAATAGGTGACGAGTATAGTCCTATAAGGATTCTGCCATTTCTCTCAAAAGTTAAAATTATGCATAACCACCTCAATGATTACCTGCAACGTAAAAACTGACTTGTTCTATTCCGTATTGAATGTTATTGAAGACATACGAGAAAAAATGGACAGTGACTGTATAACCTTCTTGGTGCTTTAAGATTCTTCCATATCTTTTGACATGGTTAAAATGTTCTCATTAAATTAATCTATCCCCATCTGCTTTCAATTTACTTTCATTGTACTTAAATGAGAGAAAGCAAGCTGTGTATATGATGAGAGTCTCCTGGAGTTTCTTCCACTACCATGATGAGTTCCGCAAGGGCTAAATTTGGGACCCCTTTTGTTCTCAATTTATATAAATGATATAGCTTTGGTCTTACACTCTTCAAAACATCTTTACGCTAATGACGTTCAGATTTGGCTGAGCTGTCCCTGGGCTTTATTGAGAACTGAACCGATAATATAAACGAAGATCTCCGAAGAATCTCATACTAGTCGGTGTAAAATAGTCTGACATTTAATCCAAAGAAATGTAAATGTTTGGTCGTTTCAAAAACAAAGCTAGATGTTGTCTAATTCAGCAACTGAATACGTTGAAACTTGAAACAATTTTTGAGTGGTAACAATAGAAATCTTATGTGGAAAAGCCACATAAATTTGGTAGTCAGGAGGGCTTATTATGGATTATGCAAAAGTTCATACCCCTCAAAACAAGATTAATACCGCATTGGTTATCCCAGTGCTCAAATACGGATATGAGACACATGTCATTTTGAGAGTAAACGCAAAATGCAAGTAGCATTCTATCCATTATGCATATACCTACTCTAAAGAGATATGATCATACCTCACATTTAGCTTATAGTTTTCTGAATATGTCATTTCACAGCTACCTAAAGTTTCGCACAGTTATCTTTCATTCTAATATTATCAATACAAAAAAAACCGGCATATCTCCTCAATAAAATACAGTTTCCAACATCCAACAGATCTGTCTGCTTAACTTTGCGTTTTTCTTGTCTAAAATCTCAGAGGCAGTTTTTCATTGCAGATATCCGCTTGTTGAACTCACTTCCGTGCGTTCACGTAGACGTTTCTCCTTCGAAGATGAGGTTTGAGCAGCCGCAACCGTCAAACCGTCAATTGAGAGCATCATCGGGCATACACAATTTTTAGTTTCAATAGGATAGTGCCGCAGCTCATATGGTCCACATCACGATCCATTTATTACGTCCTTTGTCCCCAACTACTTGTATCACGAGAGGGTGCGCCTTAACGGCTTTGTCCCACCAGAGGCATTCCCCTATTTAGATCAATGTGGGCGGTATAGATTGGCGGTACCGCTAAAGAAGACGTCGTCCGACAGCATCATCGTTTTTGGTGGTTCAGGTTCAGTAGTTTGAATTCACGCCGAGATCGAGAGGACGTCGTCCGACAGCATCAACGTTTTTGGTGGCTGGAGCGGACTACGTCTGTGATAAATTTTGAAAAATGCCTTTTCAAGGCAACGCCCGCCAAACACCATTGCAGGCTTTCATAAGTTATTGTAGTTTAGGGTAGGTTAGGGTAGGCTAAGGTATGGTGATGGGTAGGACAGGTTGATTTTAGAAAAAAAAAAAAAAAAAGGAGCAACAAGAAAATTATAAAGAAAACATAAAATAAAAAAAAAAAAAAATAAAACAAAATAAATAAAAAAAAGATATATATGTATAATATATATTATGTATATATTTTTATATATATATTGTAGTTAAGATAGGTTAAGCTAGTTTTTAGTTAGGTTTATGTTTTATACTAAAAAATAAAAAAATCAGAAGTTTTTTTAAAAAAACATATTTTTTTAGCTTAAGTTTTTAACTTTTTTAATTTCACAGAAAGGTAGATATAATTTAATCTGCTTACTTTAGAGTGTCCGTATAGGGCCAGTATGGTATATATTAGTTAGTTAAGCTGATTTAATCATTTTTGTCTAGCGCGTAAGATAGTTTTAAGAAATTAATAATAAAAATTAATTAAAAAAAAAGACGTCCTTTGTTCCTCGGTATCCTTATTGAAAAAAAAATATGATTTTGGTTATTTGAAGTCCAAACTTGATTGCAAATATCATGGAACCTGGAGGCCTTGAAAGACAATACCCGATAAAAAGTGACAACTATTCAGCCCGATGTAATGCAAAAAAATACCGTATGTATGTAGCCTCAGACCTCTTTCTAACTTCACTTTTACTATATATCACAGAATGCTTGTGTCTTGTTTATATTAATAAAAATAAATATCCATATTTTTAAAAAGGGTAACAATAGATTTTTTCATCGAAAAAGAAATTATTTTCTCGGTTATTATGTTTTATCGTTATTCAATATCATTTCATCGATTATGATACCTATTCGGCTATTCGCATCTTAACTGAATCCCATAATGATATGCGCTACCTTGTGAAGGATTTCTTTTATCTCCTCCTTTCGTTAATAGCTAAGGGATCTTAAAAAATGACCACATCAAAAGTTCAAAGTCCGGATCGCCGCGGCAGCAGAATTTAAATAACTTGTATCCTTTATGTAACCGAAAAGCTGTTGCCGGTCGTTAGTTAAAGTAATTTTTATTCATTCCATTGCCAACGCATCATAAAATGTGTCCTTTCCGACCACAATGTTTTATTGGCTCAGTTAGAATTGCCTAAAAAGAAATTCACAACCGTTAGATACACGAGTTTTATTTCTATCCTCATTTATTTTTATTGCCAAGTGCAAATCCCTTTGTCTGAAGCTATTCATCACATATACATTGTGGTCCTTTCCTCTTCCTTTTCCTGTTAATTTACCACTCTAAACCACCCCATTTGTATTAAAATTGATTTTCTTTAAATTGTCTGTGGGGATTTCTCAAGGACAAAATGTCCTTCGAACTGGGGCGGAATGAGAAGGGAGCTCAAAAACATGGACAACAAGAGAGATATCTACGAGTACTAGTTGATGTTTAATTTACTGTGCCCAAGACGTTGGTTAGGGAAGCCAGCTGAACTTTCTGCACAATTTAGTACATTAATCAGACAATAGTAGGCATAATGGGGCTAGATTCCCTAAACTGAGAGGCAAACTACATCGCTGGGCGACGAGTATACATATTTATTTTAAATTTAATTTAATCCTGTTACAGCATTTAGGTCCTGGCTTTGACATCAGAGTCTTTCATAAAATTATGTAAACGACTGTATCCTTCTTGGTTGACCATATCCCGGGAAAAGGTTTCCAGCGGATTACGGTCCCATGGTAAAGGAACTATTTACCACCCTATTGGATCCAAACGGGTTGATTTGATTTAATTTCATTGTTTCGGGGAGGCTATAAAGAAATATCGCGCAGCTGGAGGGAAACCATTTGGATAATGACAAATTATCGAATGACCATCTATGCCTTGAATGGGGCTATGCTTTATGATGCCTCCTGCTGCGTTTTATTAAGCCGCTAATAAAACATTGAAGGAGAAGTTGTTCGCTCTCGGGTACCATGTTGTTCGACTCTTCTTGACGTTCTATTATTAAAGCAGACACATTTCTTTAAAGCGAGAATTGACGAAGAAGGGAAGCATACACATCACGATAGTGTCATGAACTCGGGCGGTTTATTAAATCAAGAGCATTCGAGTGCAGTTTGGGGAGCATATGCTGGCATCTTGTCAAATTAGCCACTTGAGGGGTGAATAGCATGGCGTTGCTGGGAATGGTGTTGCGTGTATACAAGGAAATGCTGTATCTTGGCAATTTACAAATTAATATGAAGTGGTTTTGCTTATTTTTGCTTCTTTTGAGAGTGGCAGAAAATTGACAAGGTCGTGGCTGTTGATGATTAATTTGACAGGCAGTAGCCTCGTGTAAGGCCAAGTTCAGCGCGATGGGGGAGATGTCCGTGTCAGTGGATGTAAATGGTGTGAGGTGATTTATTTGGTTTCGGGACTGTTTACTTCTGCTACAATTGAGAAGCGCACTGAGACGATGTTAATGGAGTGGGTAAGCGTTTATTTTTTCAAACAGAAAATTATTGAATGTAAGCATCTCAGCTTGAGTTGGCAGGGCCTTAATACGTGGAAGTATAACTTATGGTATGTCTTCTGTGAATAGAGAATGCTTCAATAGACAGTGTATGCCAAACTATTGTAGCATGCCAATTTCCGTCCTGGTAATTTCGGCAACAATGAAGCACCTCGCTTCGGTTGGTCAATCACAGCTGATTCGAGCTATATTAGCGTGATAATTGCAGCTAATCCATCTTAATCTGTACAAATGCTGCAACACTAAAATTATTCCTCATAAGCGTGGAAAATCAATTATGCACAAGGTATAAGTACAATAGTTCCTCTTAATGTGAAGACTAATTTTGCGGCATGAATGTGTATTTGTAATTATGGCCTAGCAAGCCATCTGACACAAAGAGCCATAAGCGGAATTGCATGTGAAGAAATATCGTACTCTCGTCAAGATATTCATCTTTTAGGGAGTGTCATTGTTCAAATCAACTGCTCATATTTCAAAATAATGAAATTGAATCAATTCCCATAAAATATAACTCCAGTCTTTACCTCACGAAACAAATTGCTTTGGCTTGCCTGGGATATTTTTGTCATACATATATGTTCATGTCAAGGAGCTAACCGAATTCGATTTCTATATATTCCAATCTCGTCGTCATAAACTATTGGGACTGATTTTCCACCGATAAGCCGTTTACTTTTCCCGCAAGAAATCAATAATCATAAATAAAGTGCGATTTTTTTGCTGTTGGATGTCTTAGCTTTCTATTTTTAGCCCACGGCTGATTCGTAATAAAGTTGTGTTAAAGTCAGGTATACTCAATTGATGTTGCCATTTTATCATAAGAAGATCTGCACTTAAAAACTCCAAGAAAAGAAAAGCTGTTGGGCCGGACGGGATACCCTCTGAGTTCTGGAAAAAGATGGGAGACATCGGGTCTAGATGGCTCATGGTTCTTATCTCCAAACTTATGAGAGGCGACACTATGCCTAATCAATGGAGGGAAAGCTATCTTCTTCCATTGCACAAAGGAAAGGGTGATACGCGAAATTGTGATAACTACCGTTCTGTCAAGCTGATGTCGCACACCATGAAGATCGTTGAACGGGTATTAGATAGCCGACTGCGGAAAATAATACGACTATCTGATGACCAGTGCGGGTTTGTCTCGGGTAAATCAACAACAGATGCAATCCAAAGTATAAGGATCATGATGGAAAAGCATCGTGATTCTTCAAAGGATTTGCATATGGTGTTGGTTGATTTCGAGAAGGCCTTTGACAGGCAACCAAGAGATCTTTTATGGGTAGCGCTAAGATAAAAAGGAGTTCCAGAAACCTACGTGCGAGTGATTATGGACATGTACGAGAGAGCAACGACAAGAGTAACATGCACCGCAGGAGTCACCGAAAAGTTCGCAATCAAAGTCGGTGTACACCAAGGGAGCGTCCTCAGCCCACTGCTCTTTATAGCAGTCCTTGATTGCTTGCCTGAAGGAAAAGTGACTGACCCCAAAGTGCACCAGCTATTCTTTGCTAACGATGGGGCCATTATAAGTGATGATCAGGCGTCCCTACAACGAGCACTTGATGTGTGGGTGGATATTTTTGAGGGACACGGGTATCGTATTAGTTCAAAGAAGACAGAGTATCTGTGCTGCCCGTTCTCTGACCCTCATCAGCCTATTCCAGACATTTACTTGAATGGAAGAGTGAAAAGTTTAAATGTCTGGGATCTATGATTAATAAAGAAGCAACGTGGATGAAGTGGCGGGAAAACTCCGCCATCTTCTGTGATCGAAAAATGCCCCCTAAGCTGAAAGGAAGGCTCTACACTTCAGCGCTCACATACGGTTCACAATGCTGGACCACAAAAAGTATGAGAGCAAATTAACGGCAGCTGAGATGAAGATGCTTCGCATGACAGCGGGAGTAACAAAGCGTGACAGAATTAGAAGTTCAAAGATCCGAGGAAGCCTCCACGTAAAAGAAACCATCACAAGAAAGATAGAGCGCGACCGACTCAGTTGGTATTGCCATGTTCAAAGGAGAAATCCTTTGAACCCCGTCCAAAAGGCGTTATCAATCAACGTTCCAATTTCAACACGCAAAAAAGGCAGGCCGAAAAACAATTGGTGCAAACAAATGGAAAAACACCAGCATTTGATTGGCCTCAGCGATGAAGTAATCCCAAACCGGGAAGCCTGCCGCTACTTCCTGAGGTCAAACCGACGGACCCCACAAGCGGACCAGTAGGAATGCAGTTAAGTGGGAAGGTTATGTCCTACACTTCTGACCATAACGACGCCGGAAAAAAAAGGAAAAGAAGAAGATCTGCACTTAAAAAAGGAGCAACAATTATTACATTTTATTATCGAAATTGGTGCTCTATGAAAAGGATTTTTTCGGTCAATTAGACTATTTTACCGTCGCCATACATACTAAGCAAGCTGTTCAAGCCTTAGTGACCAAATTTCTCAGCAACTTCACGCTATTGGACACCTAACCGCATGCGTATAATGCGATTTTTTCGTAAAAAATTAAAGTTCAATATTTCTTTTTTATAAAATTGTATTTAGTCAAAATATGACATCTATAACCTTCTTGCACCGTGATTCAAGGTCCATTATTCCTTTTTATAGAAAGTTTGATATTTTGATACTAAAAAGTTTTCTGCTCGGTTTCGGAACACCTTTTGCCGACAAAATGACGCCAGACTGCGGAAAAGGTGATAACCTGCTGGAGAAATATCAGGAGGGCACGGTGGATGCGGAAAAATTTCGAATCTTAACTTTAGCAGCTTTTGCACCGTTACATGTGGGGTATGGGGTCTAGCATTGTCATGCAACAGGATCAGACCATGCCTATTGACCAATGCAGATTACTTTTCAGCCAATTTCGTACGCATTATGTCGATTTCCATACAATATTTGACTGCATTTATCGTTTTCCTTGGTTGAGGAAGTGAAAATTGGATTGGTTCTTTCGATGTCCACCAAATTGTTACTATGAGGTTTTCTGGGTGAAGACCAAGTTTGGGGGTGTGCTTTGGGTTTTCGTCTGCATACAACCACTGCCCAGATCTTTTACGGTTGTCATACAAAACCCCCTGTTCTTTGCTTGTGATTATACGGTGCATTTCGGTGCCTTAGACTCAGCGATGCACAGGTTTCTAAGCGGCGTCGCTTTTAGGCCTCGTTCAATTCATTGGGTACCCATTGTCCACTTTTTTTCACTTTTCCTATTTGAGATAGGTGTCGACTTATTGTCATCATCACCGACGTTTGAGCCGAAGGTCTGCAGTTCAAGTCCGTCCATAGTCAAGAACAATTCGTATACGGAAAATCGTGCAACAACATCAGCCGTGAATGAGAGATCACCAAAAAGTGCTGACGAAGGCAAAACACTCGTAGCATAGGATCACTTTAAAATTTATACTCTGTTTTCCATTATAACACTTTAATGACATGGAAACAAAAGAGTTACTGTCTTCTTCTTTTCCTTTTTATCCCGGCGTCGTCATGGTCAGAAGTGTAGGACCATAACCTTCCCACTTAACTGCATTCCTACTGGTCCGCTTGTGGGGTCCGCCGGTTTGACCTCAGAAAGTAGCGGCAGGCTTCCCGGTTTGGGATTACTTCATCGCTGAGGCCAATCAAATGCTGGTGTTTTTGCATTTGTTTGCACCAATTGTTTTTCGGCCTGCCTGTGACACGGGCATGCTCCAGATCTTTTTGTTTGATCTTACTCTTACAACACCGGTGATCTCCAGTCGTGTCAACCCACTGATTTGCATGTACACTTGTGGGGCAGTTTAATGGTGGTATATGTGTCCCTAGGCTCACCTTGGTGTTTTCTAAATTGCCTAGATGTGATTTTTGTTTACCTTTGTTTAGTCGCCTTTTACGACAAGCGATAGGTATCGCTGCAGGGATATTCTAACAAAAGAGTTACTGTGACACAAAAAAAAAGGACATACTTGTATAACTTTCAGCAAAGTTTTCGAGCCTAACAAGGACATGATACTCGTACACTTTTGATCGGGTAAGGTATTTATATGCCCTTTTCCCATTTCTTTTTAACCCCCGACGCAAAAAGAGGGGTGTTATAAGTTTGACGTGTCAGTTTGTCTGTTTGTCTGTGTGTCTGTCTGTGGCATCGTAGCTCCTGAACGAATGACCGATTTTGATGATTTTTTTTTGTTTCAAAGCTACCGTGATCGAGACGATTCTTACCTACAATTTATGAAGATCTGTTTAGGCGTTTCAAGGTTATTACCACCTTTTGTTAGCTGTGGTAGGGATCTTAGTAGAGTTGGGTAGTTCAGGACATGTATTGTTCCAGGAACTGTGTCCTCAGTCGGAAACATTTCCGATCGTTCCTCAACTGAACGATAGCATGTCCACAGTTCCATTCAACCTAGAAATTCATCAATAGCGGCGTTCATATTAGTAAATCTATTAAGTACGGGCTCATTTCATTCATCTTAACTAGTTCTATTTATAGTTAAGGTGCTACACTTGCTTTAAAAATAATGAGTTTATTCCGGAATCGCGATATTAATAACAAAAATAGCTTTATTATAAAAAAAATAGACACATTTCCGTCGTAGATTAAATTTTTGACACACATATATATGTATGTAATATAACGGGAATAAGTCATGCTGAATGTGGTAAATTATATATGAGTTTGTATGCGGTAGAGTGTTACAAAAAATTTAATTTAAGCGAGTAATTTAAAAAGAAGGAAATAAAAATAAAATTAAAAATTTTAAGTAACCCCCGACAATCTTTTAATTAGTGTTCAGTGTTAATAATTTAATCTGAAAAATTCGTGAAGTAGACGCAACCGACAAGGACGTCTGCCCTTATGTGTCTGCCCATTCGGGATGCCACATTCTGTCACGCTCCGCCCGCGTATCCACATATCACACAACGCACGCGGCTCTCAAGCGAACGCCTCATACAGATGTGGTACAATATCGAAACACTGTAGGAAGATAGATTGATGAACAAAACTATTATAAGTTCATACGTACATACAATTTGAAGTTATAAGTTTTTTTTGTTTTTTCATTACACCTATGTAGATATAACTAATTACCCTTCTTCACTTAGCGGTGCCCCCACGCGGCGACGTCATCTTAAAAATATTAATAGGTTCTTTTAATGAAGTCAAAAGGCCGAAAGAAAAAAAATAATTTTGTTACTTTTTGCAGTTTTTTTTTTGTCGGGGGTTACTTAAAATTTTTAATTTTATTTTTTTCAAAGATGTCGTGTACTCAGAATCTAGGCACTCGTCGTTTTTTTTTATTAAACTTTAAACTTAACAACTACAAATGTAATTTTAAAAATAAGCGGCAGGCATATTTTTTTTAATTCAAATTTGAACATTAAAAAAAACTATATGTAAATTACAAAACAAAATAAATTAATCAAGAAAGAACTTTTTCTACAATTTAAAAACATACTGTAGCGGCCATCCTCTATTTTATTAATAAATATTTATTTAATTTATTTATTATTTGTTAAAAAGGAAAAATGTGCTTAACAAACTCTCCTTAGTTTTGTAAATGTGCTATACTCAACCCGAGTCCGTCAATTCACAGTGACTTTCAATACTCGGAATCGAATGTAGAGAAAATAAAAGGAAAAGAAAATTTAACCGTTAGGATTCGGGTATAAAAGGGCGATATGAATTGGACGAATTCGCAGTCTATTGAGAAGAATTGTGAAGTGAACATACAGGTTTTCGTTGGCGTTATCTCAATTTGCATTCAATCCAACTGGTACTGTGTTCAGTAGACGGGGTGAACAATTTTTGGTCCCTCGGTTCTGTTTTTGATATATGAGTCTGAAGGGCTAACCATAATAGACAGGAGCAAGCAGAAGCTTATGTCAGAACCGAACGAAATTCTCCCCTCTGTTTCAACGAACCGTCACGATAACCATAATGAACAGATGCAAGCAGAAGGAAAGGAACTGTAAAATTGCTTTCATTCGATTTGTTTATTTTCGGTGTGGCTTTGGCTTTTTCCTTTTTATTGAAATAAAAGCCATCTGCTTTATCATAGAGGCACTTATTGCCCTGCACAAGTGAAATCAACTTGTTAACAAGTTCGTATTCCATATTTATTTCATCTTTTTTCTCTTTCCTAACCTCAAATGTCACTTGTCAAAAATTCCGTCCGGAATGTCTTCTTTCAAGAAGACCTTCCGTCTGCTCGCATCAGTGAACGAACATTTAACGAAACGTCACATCTGCCCATTGTGGGCATATCATATGCTTTGCATGTAAGAAGACATTCCCCTCTGCTTGCTTCTAGTAAAGAGACTTATTTCAATACTCTTCAAAACTTTGTTAACAGAAACTGAATATATTCTCTTTGAAAAAACTTGACATTGGTCAAAATGAGCTGATTTATAAGCATGAGAGGCACACTTGTTTTGAAGAAGTCAAGCAAATAGGCAGCTTGCACAGAGCACAAAGTAGCACTGTCTTGGCTATTCTATTAGATTAACACAGAGAACACCTTTTTCTTTAATTTCCTTCCAATTTCAGAGCTTCTTCATCTTTTGAAGCTATATCTGCTTCAAGTTTAAGGATATTGCGAATGCCAGTCTTCAATTTCAAAGAACGTCTTTGTGTATAAAATCTCTCCTACATGTGAAATTCACACAAAAACTTTTGCAAGGTCTTTCATAAATACCAATTTTGTCGTCTTCGATGCTGATTCATGGCTCTGCTGGATGATATAGGCATTTAGTGCACTCATTTCCAATAGTCTATGTATATATAACAGCCATCGGCCAACGACGGGTTCTGCGACTACTTGAATACACTGACATTTGGACTCATCGACAAAATTATCAAGGTGAATGAACGACAAAGGATGACAGATTTGTGTTTTTTTTTTTTTCGGGATATTGTTTTATCATTTGTAAATCCGAATCAAACTCAGAATTTTTTAGAAATAATAAAAAAGAGGTGAATGTTTCATGCATTAATTTGCCTACAAGTCCAGCCGCGTTCAAACCAAGAAAAAGGTTTTTCTTAGAAAAAAATGGTTCGGGTTTTTTTCTAATTTCTCAAAAACTACAAGACATTTTTGCATCCGGTTTTCTGTTTTTAACTAAAAACTAATAAGAGAATTGAATTTTTGAATTTTTGAAAAGAAATTAGTACTTAATTACATACAATTTTGAAAAAAATGGTTCGAAATTTTTTTTTTCAGTTTTTTTTTTAAATTTAGAGTTTGAAAATTAATTTCTCAAAAACTATTCCTTAAAACAGCTTAGTTTAAAAACAAGACGAAGGAAGAGGTATCTGGCTTTACAAAAAAGTATATCGCGTCATTGTGGATGTAACTGTTGATTTTTAATAATTTTTTTTCCAAATTAAGTGGATGTGAAATTTTTTCTGGATGTGAATTTTTTTCTAAATTGGACTACGAGTCCTTCAGTAAGTTAAATGTGGCGTTCAATAGCTGCGCCCGATATATATACGGCATTAAAGGACATGAACATATTTCCGAATTCGCCAAGAAAATAGTAGGCTGTTCCCTCAAATCTCTGTTTAAATTCCATACCTTGCTACTATTACAGAAAATAATTAACATCAAAGAACCCGAATATCTCTACAAGAGTATTCGTTTTGCTAACGCTCAGCATGGCTCATTATTAATTGTCCCTAGACACAAATATTTAACAACGTCTCGACAATTTTTTGTGAATGCGGTTCAACTTTGGAACATGTTACCCCTCCACATCAAGCAAGCGACAAGCACAAAAGACTTCAAGTCGAGATGCTTTAAATATGTTGCTGAAAATGACTAGTGAAATCCTCTCGTCTTTCTTCTCTGTTTTACTGTTCTATATTGTTTAATTCTTTAGTCTCTTCCCTCTTTTTCTTTATTTTCAACTAGTTTAATTTTTATATTTTAGTAAAATAAAGGGTATTAATCTTAATTGTTTTAGTTTCTTAAGCTCGGCAAATTCAAAAGATGTTAATCTTAATTATTTGAGGATTTTAAATAATAATAATAAATAAATAAATAAAGTCAATTTTTTAGAAAATGCCCCGCCCGGCTAAATGGGGGGAATAGACCCCCCCCCCTCTCATACGATTTTTTTCTTGTCTTGACCAGAACTACACACTCTAGCTTTTTGGCACACTACTCGTGGGACACCCTGTATATAAATCACCACTCTAAGCTCACCCCTAAATGTGGAGTTGTTGGTTCAATGGACAGCAAATATTTAATCACAATGAATATTGCTGCTTAGTAATTAAAGAGCTATCTACAGAGAAATAATTTATCCTGTGAGCATGCATCATATCTTGGATCTCATAAGGACTTATTGAATGCTCATCTATTACTTTAAACCTAAATTCTAAATAAGAAAGTCATGCTTTACCCATAAAAAAAAAAACGAACTAATTAAACCAAGAGAACCCGAACTTGGTTTGTCTAGGCTCGGCAGGCACTAGCTGCAATTATAGGGCAATCCAGCAACAGGTGGTTGGTGGAGCAGTTATGATTATCCTAAAATATCTAACTTATCCAGAAGGATCGAAACTTTAATAATGTTAAATTGCCCCATATCGCATCTACTCCAAGTCAGCAGATTGTTTGATCTAAAACAGAATTGAAACGATTCTCCAACTCCCTTAAAGTCCCTATTTCATAACAGCAGACTTTTCGTCTTTTCAAAAGCCAAGTCTTCCCATGAATGACACCACCATTGGACCCTTAGCGTCATTAAAAAAGCTTGCGCCTATAAAGAATCCGTTAACCTTGGAATCGTGGAAAAGTCGATAGTAGAGTATGTCCAACCTCAAACGATATAACATAATTCGAAGAACTTTAAAGTTTTTCTGCCAATATCTGGAATGAATCAATTCTCCCAAAACTTTTCAGAAATTTTTTTATACAAACTCTGTGTACAGATAGATATGTCAATTATATTCCCTAAAATGACAATGATTTGTGACTTAAAATGGAGATAAGAGGTCTTTACATTTTTGTACTTTGTTTCCATTGTTTCAAGAGACCTCACCGCTGCATCATCCAAAGAAAGATCAATTCCCCGACTAATGGTTTTATTTTTTCCCCTAATATAGAGTGGCTAATAAATTACATCTAAATACATGCACTTAATTAACCGCAAGTGAAGTACACCGTAAATAAATTATCTACATTCTAGGCTTCACCGAGTCAATAACTAATTAAATCAATCCCAAGCACAATCATCACTCCTACATTATTATCCATTTAATGACTTGCATGTTGGCAAGCTCTTAACTCAAGTGAGTGAGAAATGTAGAAAAATGCTATTGATGATGGGATCAAATCCATTACCGCTCTAGGTAGGTCTATCGAAAATTATAGCTCCGATCTCCAATTTACTTAAGGTTAGCAACTTTTCACTCATTCAATCTTGGAAATTATATAAATACTTAAGTTGACTATTAAGAGGGAGGTCGTGTTCCTTAACCTTTTTAATAGCGGTGCTGTAATAACTGACTTCATACAACCAGTTAAAATCTTTTGTCATCTCCACGAGCAATGCCAGCGCTTCTACGAATTATATCGAAATACTTTTACTCCTGGAGTGAGGAATTACCATCCGAGTACTAATGAACGAGATGATTCAAAAACCGAAAGAAAGGGTGTTTGCCGGTTCGGTGTTTGTTTGTTTATTTCCTTTTTATGGCCGATGGTAATCTTAGTTGATCGATACGTGATTTATTGGATGGCAATTCTTCTTATTTTCTTGTTGGCGGACGATGTTAGACAATATTTCAGGAAAATAAAAATGGAAGCGAACAGGCGATTTATCATGACCCGGATTTTGTCGAAACTGATGGAGATAGTTCTTGTGTTGATGTTTCCGTTTCTAGTTTTCTGTTAGCTCATTCATTTTCCGAGAATAGGTCAGAGGCAGTTTGTATTATTTTGAGTTTTTACTATTTTTATTTTCGGTGACAATCAATACTTCACTTCACTTCACAATCAATCAATATTCGGGTACCCGAATAGTCTAAGAGTCAGCATTTGACGTCGAAAAGCTTAAGTCACAATATTTTTTCTACGCTAGGGCTAGAGAGGGAGAATCTGTATGATGTTTAGTCTAAATAATTTGGTTAAATTGCATAGAATGACCATGAAATATGTTCGAATGGTCAGGACAAGAGCATGCAAATGCAATGAAGAGTTTGTGGGTATTAATGTAGAAGTGGCTAAACTAGATGGGGCCAAAACCAAATAAGCATTGTTATTAAAAATAACTTTTACCACTGGCGCTTGATCGGAATGTGAATATTGGCGGATATACTGTCGGAGAAGTTAAGGGAAGAGTCTCCAATGACATTGGCGCAGAAATGTCACGCAGCGCTCTTGGCAATTTTTTGTGTTCAAGAGACAATTTGATTACATATAAGACTTTTACTATCTGGGTTTTATAGTACAGAAGTATGGACCCCATAAAAAATCGATTCAAAAAGTTTTACACACGATTTTTGGCCCACTCTCCGTATCTATCACCAAAAATGGGCCATCTTGATTGGAGGAATACCACAGATGTGGTATTTCTTGAGGCTGAAAGAGGTTGGATCACTTTGCTGTGAAACATCGGGAGAATTGCATCAGGTTTAATGGAGAAAAGTAATCCTTATTAGGTCGACTACATTTTACACTACCTTCACAGCATGAGTATGTCCTTCCGGGAGTCCATAAAATTTGCCTTTGTCAATCTCTTTGTTTTTTCTATGGCAATATGAACGTTAGTTTTAAGAAACAGTCTAATTTATGATCATCAAACAATATGGTAGATGTCATTTTAGATTAAAAGTAAAAAGCAGCATTTTTACTACAATAATTTTACCTATTTAATGATAAATAATATATAAGCAAAGGTTGTGGAATCAACAGGGTAATGGAATAAAATACCGGTCAAATACAGGGTACGCCAAATCTTATGGGTCGATGTAAACTTCGAATAACTTCAACAATTTTCAACCGATTTTCACATGTCATAGCACTTTGGAAACTCCAATTCAGTACGATTGACGTGGCATGGTACCAAACCAAACCACCAAAAGAACGCGCGAAAATAGTTTCAATGTTCATTAAAAATTAACGCTAGATTATGCTGACTCAACGTGCGTATCGTGCAAAATATTGTGATCGTGTTGCGCCAAAAAAAAGATACAATTCGTCGTTGGGCTTCGAATTTTTTTCAATTTGGTTCTGTGGCAAGCATTCGTGAACAACCTAGGCCACGTCAGCGGCGTTCAAACTCATCTATTCAGTCTGTGAAGGCCAGTGTTCAAGAAGACCCAAGTTTGTCGTATCGGCGCCGCTCGCAGCAGTTAGGCATCAGTGGGATCACTTTGTGGAGAATTTTAAAGGATGATCACTTATTTCCATACAAAATGCAGATAACTTAAAGAATTTTGCCACAAGATGAGCCACGGCGCTTGGCAAACGCACAAAATGTCGTTGCAATCATTAATGCTGAGCCGGAGTTCTGGCAGCAAATTTTGATGACCGCAAAGGAACATTTTACGCTCTCTGGTTCAATTAATAAACAAAATTGTCACTTCTAGGCCACCGAAAATCCTCACATTATTCACGAAGAGCTGCTATATGATCAAAAAGTTACTGTTTGTACCGGTGTATGCGCTAAAACCATCATTGGACCGTATTTCTTCAAAGTTGGCGATACAAAAGATGGCGATCGATATCGGTGGATGTTGGCCCATCATGTGGTCCCAGAAATGCGTAAAAAGGCTTATTTCACTTTTGGTTTCAACAAGACGGCGCGACATGCCATACTGCGGACAAAAAAATTAACCTTTTCCGTAAGAAGTTCCCTGAAAAATTGGTGTCAAAAAAGGGCAATATTGACTCGCCTCTGAGATCGCCGGATTTGACTCCTCCAGACTTTTTTCTTTGGGGATTCTTGAAAAGCAAGGTGTATGTTATTGGCCGGAAGACAATAGAATAGCTCAAAAGAAACATTCGTGCGGAAATCGCAGAAATTTCCACCGAAATGCTCGAAAATGTCATGGAAAATGGGCGAAAAAGAGCCCATTTTTGCATCGGCAATAAAGGCGGTCATTTAATTGATATTGTTTTCAAAGATTAATCAACATAAATTGTAAGGGTCTAAGTTGAATAAAAGTTTTTGAATTTCCAAAAACAGTTGAGAATTGTTGAAGTTATTTGAAACTTATATCGACCCATATGAGATGGCGCACGCTGTATATGCTTCGGCTCTGTCCACAAACCGTGTTTTTTTTTCACCAGGTTTTTGCATAATTAATGGTGTTTCCAGAATAAATTTTCTGATATTTTCTTTTTCTGGTGTAGAAATCAGAGGTAGAGGATTGGCGCAGCTTTACTTTGAACATAACCTCAAAGAAAGTTCATTTGTGTTAAGTCTCACGTTATTTAAAGACGATTAAGTTACATGTCCACCAAGTTTGTGGTACAATATTTCCATTGTGTCAACAGTTATAAGAGAAATCAGTCAACATGGTTTGGTAACACCATTAGCTCACTGAGATGATCGCACCAGCATAGCATTCGAAAAAATATGGCTTAATGACACCATCGTTCCAAAAATCGTAACAAACTTGTTCTCTTTGGATTTTCAGATAAAACTATCCATGTGGAAATGAGCCTCCCGTTCAGAATAATTCCATGAAAAAAATCATAATTTCTAACCCATAGTCTGCAATAATCCATGATTCTGCGTAGTCTGTTTGCTTAGATTTTTATGTCATCCTAACCTTATAAGCACTACTAAGCAATATGCTCTGCGGGTAGGCCCAGTCCTTGACGTCGCGACGAAATATATATACACCTGGGTTTCAAGAGACATTCTTTGCTAGGGCTGCGATATTTTCAGCCGTCTTTGACGGATAAACACAAATTGAAGTCACTAGCATTTCGGAAACATTTCATATTATCGAGTTAATCCATTACAGCTGAGCATTTACCTTATGATATCTTAACCTTTATCCGGTGTTAGTGTACATTTATCCGGGGCTATTTTTCATTGGATTAACTAGACATTTTATTTTTTTATTATTTATTCATCAATGGATATTCATCTTTTGACTACAATTAACTAAAATCCTTTGCAATCACATATCATTGAAGGAATTCAATACAATATTTTTAAACATAAATCTATTCATTTGAAAGTCGACTTATTTGCAAATTGAGTTACCAAGTGACAAAGAACGGAACCTATGACTAGGAATCATAAGGAGAGCTTCCCTGTTTCTTAGGAACATAAAAAGTTATAAGAGTCAGCAATTCTGAAGAATTAATTCTGCCATCAATAATGTCTTTTACGAAAAGTACTGCAAGCGTTGCTCTTCGATTTTTCAAAGATTTTAAATCTATTAAGGGGGTATTCTAGTGTAGAATTTTGAAAAAAATCAAAAAAATTTCCAAAGCTTAGACATTCAAGAATATACCATTAAAAGGATTTTTCAAAATTCCTATTATTTCATGAGTTATAGCCGTTTCAGTGACGTGCCATCGGTTCCGGTCCGACTTGTCTCAAAACTTTGAACGCGTTTTTCTCGGAACTGTCTTTTTCAAAACGATACCCATGATTTCCCAAGTTCTACTGGACCGATTAACTTGAAATTTTTTGAGAGTCTTCTTTATACACTTGTCTTCGCCCGGAACTATCCGCACCCTCAAATTTCTTACTATTTTTGAAAAATTCGCAAAAGTCAAAGAAAGTCGTATAAAATTTTTTTTTCAGGCAGCCGCCATTTTTTCAAATTTTTTTTTTTTAACTTTTCCGTAGTTTCGGACATTGCGACATTACTTTATATTTTTTGAAAATAGGGCATAAAATATTACTGACACCAAGTTTGTATCTGTTAAATTAAACAATTACTTTATTTTAATAATGACACCGAGTGTTGTCACGAAGTAGTCGTAACAAAGATCTACAAGAGACTGAGCAAAAAAATCTTAAAACTATTGCCTAAATATACTAAAAATACAAGGAGTGGGCTACAGATGTTTTATGAAAAATTCCCAATATCCTTATTGTCCTTTTTGAAGCATAAGTTTTATTACAGGAAAAAGATGAAGGGATTTTCCCTGGGACAGTTTTATTACTTAACAACTTAAGACTAATAAAGTCTAGACAATATTCCTAGGTTAGATAGATATATTTTTGTCAATAATGATAAACAATAAAGATAAATATTTCAATAATATTAATAATATTTTTTCTTTTTTTCTTTCGGATTGCTAGGAGGTTTGGAATCGTGGGTATGACCAAGTGCCAATTTTTTGAGACCCCCCATTTCATCGGCTACTAATTTTTTGAATTTTTAACTTTTTTTATTTTTTTTATTTTTTCTGTATTTTTGTAATATTAATAAGTAACCCATAAAAAATGGATAGTAAAAATATCGATTGTCTTTTTTCTACAGCACTTCCAAAATCTCCTAAAATCCACTCCTCTACACTAGAATACCTCCTTAATGAGCACCTAGAATTATATGAAGGGAAATCTTCAGACCACCCCAAATTTCTCAAAGCAGAACGAGTAAATTTTTTTGAATATGTTCAATTCTTTCAGAAGAGTTTTCGTAAAAAGGAGGCCAAATAACGCAACAGTATTCCAGTAAAGGTATGATCAAAGATGTATAAATCGTTTTGAGAGTACAGCAATCCCTAAATATTACCGTGCTGCGCTTTAGAAAACCCAGCAACGAATTTGTTTTGGATATTATGTAATTAATATGTGCTGAAAAAGTTAACCTAGATTCAAAAAGAACACCAATGTCCTTTACTTCATTAACAGTTGAAAAACATTCATTACCAGGACTGTAACTAAACACCATCCTAGGTGTTGACCGAAAAGCTCTAAAAATCTTACACTTGGAGATATTTAACTCAAGATGATTGTGTTTACACCACTGAAAAAGTTGTCTATGTCTTTCTGGAAGTTAAGGCAATCTTCTAACGAGAATATTTGAAGATATAATTTCAGATCGTCTGCAAACAGTAGACAGTTGGCACACTGTAAAAAGTTCGGAATGTCATTAACGAAAATATTGAAAAGGCCCGAGATGACTACCCTGAGGGAGGCCTGGTAAGACATCTATAAAGAATGATTGATCATTTCCGATTTTTACAATTTGTTTCCGATTCGCTTAATAAGATTCTAACCATTTGAGAAAATCAAACTTAAATCCCATTCTGTCAAATTTCCTAATAAGAAGCTTATGATGGATCCTATCGAAGACTTTTCCGAAATCAGTGTATAAAACATTAACTTGCATTTTATTGTCTAAGGATCAGAGACAAAAGTTTGTGAAAAGACACAGATTAGTTGTAGTAGACCGTCCTCTACAAAAACCATGCTGTCTCGAAGTTATAATACCTTCAACTGCAAAATTAAGCCTACTGAATACAAATTTTTCAAAAAGTTTTGGAATAGCTGAAAGTTTTCAGACTGGTCTGTAATTCTTTATTAAGTTCGTAAAACCACTCTTATAAATAGGGCTTGCGGAAGATATTTTCCATTCATCAAGAAAAACACCGGAGTGGAGCGACTTATTAAAAATTACTTGCAATCCTTTAAAAAGTAAAACTGCACATTTGACAGCAAGAGGGGAGGAATTAAATCCACTCTAGGTTTTTTATTTAAATCGAGAAGATTCAAGCCGTCAAATACTTCTTGATCTACATACTAATGAAAAACAATCAAATACACTTGGGAATTGATATCACTATACAGATTTTCACAGTTTAATATGATGTCTGAATAATAATTACATTTAAAAAAAATTAGCTAAAAGAGTACATGTGGTTCCGCCAAGTTCAATAGAATTAGGAAAGGCAGAAACTTTGCGTTTCGAATTCAGGACAACCCAAAAAGGTTTAGAATTGTATTTTATATTCCTCTCAACTGTACTTATATATTGCTAATAAAGAAATCTGCTTAAAAAATCAAACTCCCTTCTCAGTTGGATAAAACGAGTTTTGTCTTCAGATAGATAGATAGATAGATATTTTATTTATGTCTGAAGTATTATATATATTTCTGCTATTGCACAATTTATATACAGAGGTTGATAAGGACTCAAATATCATACAACTGAAGCATTGTTTAATAACCAAGAAATAATATTGATGGTAATAATCTTAAATATCTTGGAGGAAAAATGTTAAAAACCGCCAATATAAGCAAAAAATAAAATAGAATAAGTTAATGAATAAATAAATAAATATACATAAATCACTAGTAAAATTAATATAAGTAAATAATTAAATAAATAACTATAAATAAATAAGAAAATAAATAAATAAATCGAGATGAATGGTAAACAAACAAATAAATAACATATAAAAATCAAAATAATATATTATACAAGCCTCAAAATAATAAGTTTTAAGGAACAAAACACTAAGAATTTAGTTGAATTACTAAAGGGTTATCAACTAATTGACAGTTGAAGAGCAAATTTGACCTGAGTAAGGAAATTCTATCCCGAATTAATTGAACATTCGCTACGTGATGTAGTTCAATAGTTCAATGGTAGAGTAATAACGGGGAAGATTTTCGCCTTGTTTGATGCTACTTGGAGTCTTTTCAAGTGGCAGTTGGCACAATCACCTCAAACTGCACAACCAAATAACATAATAGCTTGAAAAATTACTTTATAAATTATAAGTTTATTTTTACGACTAAGCTCAGATTTTCGATTAATGAACGTATACAGCAATCTAGTTTCGTCTTCAGATTTCCCCGATGCCTCATATTTAAAAGCCTTGCTTTTAACATTTTCTTAATTATTAAACCTTTTATTTAATCAGGTATACTTAAAGGACGATCTCTTTCGAACCAGAGGGACGAACTTCTGAACACCTTCGAATAAAAGTGTTTTAAATATGAAATACATTTAATCTAACGATTCATTTGCTATAATATATTCCCAGTTAATGGAACTGTAGTAATTGTTCAAGGAAATGAAGTCAGCCTTCTTCGGCATCAATACGTCAATGAAGCGTTCAAAAGCTTTGAAGCTTTTTTGGCTACAATGGATATTTCGGTAAACGATCTTCTTCTTTTCCTTTTTTCCGGCGTCGTTATGGTCAGAAGTGTAGGACCATAACCTTCCCACTTAACTGCGTTCCTACTGGTCCGCTTGTGGGGTCCGCCGGTTTGATCTCAGAAAGTAGCGGCAGCCTTCCTGGTTTGGGATTACTTCATCGCTGAGGCCAATCAGATGCTTGTGTTTTTCCATTTGTTTGCACCAATTGTTTTTCGGCCTGCCTTTTTGCGTGTTGAAATTGGAACGTTGATTGATAACGCCTTTTGGACGGGGTTCAAAGGATTTCTCCTTTGAACATGGCAATACCAACTGAGTCGGTCGCGCTCTAACTTTCTTGTGATGGTTTCTTTTACGTGGAAGCTTCCTCCGATCTTTGAACTTCTAATTCTGTCACGCTTTGTTACTCCCGCTGTCATGCGAAGCATCTTCATCTCAGCTGCCGTTAATTTGCTCTCATACTTTTTGTGCATCCCAGATATTTAAACTTTTCACACTTGGGAAGCACTCTTCCATTCAAGTAAATGTCTGGAATAGGCTGATGAGGGTCAGAGAACGGGCAGCACAGATACTCTGTTTTCTTTGAACTAATACGATACCCGTGTCCCTCAAAAACGTCCACCCACACATCAAGTGCTCGTTGTAGGGACGCCTGATCATCACTTATAATGGCTTCATAGTCAGCAAAGAATAGCTGGTGCACATTGGGGTCCGTCACTTTTCCTTCAAGCAAGCAATCAAGGACTGCTATAAAGAGCAGTGGGCTGAGGACGCTCCCTTGGTGTACACCGACTTTGATTGCGATATCAGCTTGACAGAACGGTAGTTATCACAATTTCGCGTATCACCCTTTCCTTTGTGCAAAGGAAGAAGATAGCTTTCCCTCCATTAATTAGGCATAGTGTCGCCTCTAATAAGTTTGAAGATAAGAACCATGAAATCTAGACCCGATGTCTCCCATCTTTTTCCAGAACTCAGAGGGTATCCCGTCCGGCCCAACAGCTTTTCTTTTCTTGGAGTTGATAAAACGATGATAAAACCAAATATATGCTGTCATCCAAAAAAGACGTACAACACCGAGGTCTTGGCCAGAACGACGGCTACAAATTTCATGTGGTCAAGGACTTCGTCTACCTTGGCTCGCTAGTGACCAGCGACAACAACACCAGCGCTGAGATGAAACGCCCTCTCTCGATCATAAATCACTGTTCATCCAGATACTCCTTTACGGCGCAGAGGGCTGGACCTTAACGAAAACCAATGAGGATGCCCTCATTGCTCGAGAGGAGAATTCTGCAATCTATACATATGGTCACGTTTATATACAAGGAGAGTGGAGGAGAAAATACAATGCCTAAAATAGCTAAGACATGTACATCGAACGGACAAGACAGGTCCGGCCTGAAGAGTCTTCAACCCTGAAGGACGACGCAACAGAGGACGACCGAATCTAAGGTGACGCATACAGGTGGAAAAGGACCTTAATTGGGAGTGCGGCACTGGAAAAAACTGGCAAAATATCGGAGACGCTTGTTGGTTGAGGCCCAGGTTCACACCGGACTGAAGAATTAGGGAAAGAAAGGAAACAGAGATATTCTCCGTAGAGTGTTTACGTTTTGATCTGCTAGACTTTTTTTACTCTCGACAGAACCAGTACTTACATTTTTTCCACTAAGCTTTGAATTGTCGATTGATTTAGACGATATGGTATTTACACCAAAAAGTCTCGAAGTTAAGGACATACTGTTTTTAAAGATCGAAATTTTTTAAAATTTTTTTGTGATTTTTTAAGCGTTTAGTTTTTGATCGTCAAAAAAGTGCAAAAAAACTTGAAAAATGGTACAAAATTTTAACATGGGTTGATAAGTCAATACTTTTATACATTTTGATCGTAGTGACGTTTTAAATGGTCCTGAAACCAAACAGCAACATACATATGTATAGCTACTTTACAGATGCCCAAGGTGAAATAATTAAAAAGTTGCGTTCAGAAATTATTGACTACTGACTTCTAGGCGTGACTTTCGAATGACCGATTATTTATATGGGTTCATCTGCCATGGTTAACCAGTTTATGATCATGCTCCCGGTAAAAAAAAATTAGAGCTATCGAAGAAGAAATCCGAGAGATGGTGTCGAGGGACATCGAGTCAAATCTATGATTTCGTATCGCTTTAAATGGTCGTGCTTTTCTAGATGTAAAATGTATACAATAAAAGTAGATCGCATTTTATACAGAAGAACTAGAGGATATTTTGGTATCCAAGGTAAGACTAAGGTCGGCCATTAGAGCTGCCTTTGGCTCAATAAGAGGTTTTACTTCCAGGCCCTTAGCGTATATTTCGTATATATTATACATCAAGTTCCAATACTAACCAAAGCTTAACTAGAGTAACTAATAAATCCTTCATTTGCTATGCTTGTCTTGAATAAGTATAAATTATGTTGCAAGCTTTAGAAACACTCCAATTTACAGGTTCCCAGGTGATCGGGTTTTGGTACAATATATTCAATTCTTTTATATCCTCCTGGCTTCTCAATTCGTTAATTTGTTTTTCCCAAATTCACCCAAAGCGCAAAATCCTTGTCTTGTGAATGGTGTAAACAATCATTCAAAGTGGATTTCCCCATTTGCGTAAAAATTACAATTTTAAAAATAAATCCATGCACATCCCTCAAAGCATATTTATCAACTAAGTAGTCTTATCAAACACCCGTCAGGCAGTGAAACTTGGTATCTTCGAAAATGCTTTTTAAATTCTCATTAAAATATTGAGTTCAGAATTTTTTTAAGGTAATGCGGATTCAAATGACCAGCAAAGGGGATACAAAATAATAGATGCAAACCCCAAAGAACTTAATAGAAACGAAAACAAAAAAGAAATGATACGGAAGCGGAAAGAAGGATGGCGTGTGGGGATGCTGTCAGTTTTCTTTTTCTCTGCGTTGCTTTTTCAGAAAAAGGAAAAATTCCCTGTTATTGCTTGCTTTATGTACATTGCCTGAGGCACAAGCTGTAGGATTTTACATCGAGACGTTATACATTTAGAAAACAGAGAAGCCAGCTTGAATATAAGTCAATTCAGTGAAATTAGAAATCCCTTTGTCTGCAATTTGGACTGATTTTTTTGTTCTTGTTGATGTCTTTTAGTATAACTACTGCCACAAACTAGGCTGTCTAAGGCCAGTGAACTGTGAGTAGATAGTACAAAATAACGAAGCTTATGTTGCCTCTCTGGTTATAAGGAATAATAAATCAATCTCTTTCTGCCATAGATCCCAGCACACGGCACCACATATATTACTAATATTGTATCTCTAGGAGCCGATTAGACATTCCACGACAGGTTCAGTCTAATGGAATTTGTGTGGCGATAGGATATTGACTTAAGATTCCTCAATGCATTTGGCCAAATGTCGGAATGTTATACACCTGCAAATCAAAATATCTATTTATTCTCCCCCCTGAGACACGAAAATAGTTAAATAAATCAAATTTCCTTACCGCTGCTTCTCAAAACGATAAGACGTAATATTCCACATTTTATTCTCTATTTATACGTATTAATACTCCTGTTGCTGTCAATCTTTTGGCGACAAGACGCTGGAAAACATCTTATGAATGATTATGTATAGCTCAAGGAAAAACACATTTTTCATATTTTGCGTTCGGTGCTATGTTTAGTAATGTCAACAATTAATTTTCCAAAAATAAAAAGAGCTTTGCTGCGTAGTCTTGAATTTGCTATCGACTTCAGGACGTGACCTTAAATGGAATTTTTAGATATAAAGATAAATATCATATACTCCTCCTTCATATAACCCATACACTGCATCCCCAAAGGGGACATCACGGACACGACATGTCCAATATCCAGCGGCATGCTGGCCATGTCCACTGACAAGAGCACAAAAACATTACAAATAGAATACATTCAATGAATATTACGAAGCAGCGCAAAAACAAAACCGTTAATTGTTGATCTGGAAAAAGCCAATATGGGACATTTGGTCTATTAGTAAATTCGATGCACATGACTTCAAGCAAAATAGGTTCTGTCACTCGTTTGGAAACGTACACACGGCCTGTCCATTCAATTCATCTCCTCCATCCCATTTGCGATTCATCGATAACACAAAAAAGATACAAACACAAAGATACGGATATAAAAAAAACAAACTCAAAAGGTTGTTGTATCTTAATTAAATTTTTCATTCAAATTCATCTTGTCATTTTCGTAGCGAATATTAAAAAGATACACTATTTGAGCTTTGAGGTTTTTTTGCGGTTTTTTCGCTAATTTGGCGATTTTTCGTATTCTTTTCCATTGAAAAAAAAAATCCCAGAGAGGAGGCGGGTAAATGATTTCATTTCCTTGGGTATTAGGTTTCGTCCGGCGGCGGCGAGGATTCTTCAATTGGAATGAAAGGAAGATTCTACAACCGATTGGTATGAAAGGTAAATACATTCTTTTAAAGGTATTCAAAGTTGTTTAAGCATTGAATAGTAATATAAAATTTGCAGGATATGAAGAAAGCTTTTTAGAACCTGTGAACTAAAAGGACCTTATCAAAGAGTTTTTTTTCCTTTGAGAAAAAAAGTGAAGGTTGCTCATATTATAATTGTAAAAGCGTGATATAAAAATGCTGTTGGTAACATGTGGAAAGACCTTTCTTAGGGTTCCGTTCCTCAAAAAGAAAAAACAGAACCCTTATAGGATCATTTTGTAGTCCGTCTGTCTGTCTGTCAAGACCCTTTATCTCGGGAACGCGTGGAGGTATCGAGTTGAAATTAAAACCATATACTCAGATCAGTCCCTTGAAGCTGTAAAAAAATCTATATCAAAAACCAACTTAAAAAAAAGATAGGCCCATTCATGTCGCAAAAAACGTATATTTCGACACTCTCAAGGGAATCAGAATTTAACGGGTACTTCCCGTTGACCTAGAACTATGAAATTTGGCAAGTAATATCGCCTTATAAAGGATGGTCCAAACATAATGCACGATGTTAATTGTGAGTCACACCTTAACGTCAAGTTTTTTTGCCCAACTTAATTTGACATTTTTTTTGTTTCAGTGTTTGACAAATTCAACCATGGAGAGGTACACAATTGAGCAGCGCGTTAAGATTGTTGAAGCCTTTTACGAAAATGGGCGTTAAAATCAAAATGCATTTCGTGCACTTCGTGATTTTTTGGGTCAGCATAATCGACCAAATGTGTCCACAATCGATAGAATTGTGCGCAAATTTCAGCAAACCGGGTCTATAGGAAATGTGAAAACACCTGTGCATGCTCGCCCAGTTCCTTCTGTGGAAAATATTGCTGTTATTCGC
Source organism: Merodon equestris (assembly GCA_958301585.1). Lineage (NCBI taxonomy): Eukaryota > Metazoa > Arthropoda > Insecta > Diptera > Syrphidae > Merodon > Merodon equestris. The sequence continues at coordinate 168,751,608 of OY284413.1, forward strand.
GATAATGTGGCAGAAGAGCCGTCAACCTCGACTCGTCGTCGTGCCCAATAATTGAACATCTCACGAACATCACTGATGCGAATTTTGAATAAAGATTTGAATTTACACACTTACAAGTTTCGATTGACTCAAGAGCTGAAGCCTACTGACAATTTCGTCGTCAATACGCCGAATGGTTGGTTGAACAGACAGAAGTGGGTGACTTTACAAAGAAAATCATCTTCAGCGACGAGGCACACTTTCAACTCAGTGGACTCGTTAACAAGCCGCATTTGGGCAAATGGGAATCCACGAGTGATTATTGAAAAGCCGATGCAACCATAAATAGTGGCTGTTTGGTGCGGTTTATGGGCTGGCGGCGTCATCGGGCCGTACTTCTTCGAAAACGAGGTCGGCCAAGCAGTTACCGTGAACGGTGTTCGCTATCGCGAGATGATAACGGACTTCTTGTGGCCAGAAATTGAGGATATGGACCTCGACGATATGTGCTTCCAACAGGATGGTGCCACTTGCCACACAGCCAACGAAACAATGGCGCGAGAAATTCAATGGCCGTGTTATCTCACATCGTGGCGATGTTAATTGGCCGCCACGATCATGTGATTTGACACCGTTGGACTTCTTTCTTTGGGGATATTTAAATGAAATGAAAGTGTACGTCAATAAGGCAATAACAATTCAAGAGCTAAAGGATGAGATAATTCGGCACACTAACGACATTGAACCTCAATTATGTCTCAGAGTCATTGAAAATATAGACCATCGGATAGAGGTATGCCACCGAAGCCGTGGCGAGATGTCATGGATCCTTCTATCTTAATAAAAAATATTAAGATAATTCTCTGAAAACTTTTTGTTTTATTTACAATTATCATCCTGCGTTTTCGTTGGACCACTCTTTACTATAAATACAGGGAAAAGTCTGGAAAAACTATTATAGACAATGTTTTTTCCAACTCTGATGTACAATGCGATACTATTCATTATTTTTTTCAGTCGCCATTTACCAATCTGAATTAGATATTTAAGTAAGAAACAACTTTGATTAGGTTCTCTAACTAATTTGGTATGTACTGTTAGTATAACTAGAATTTCACTTATAAAACACAATAATATAAGTAATTATAGGTTTTGGAAGCTGAATTTCGGAAAAAGCTGCGAGACTCGATTCCTGAACTATTTAAGATATGTACCTAAAAATTTGAACGGAACCCTCGGTGGATGAGTCCGACTCGCACTTGTCTGCTTTTTTATTTTAATCGGCCATTTGTAACTCGTAAGCTCAGAGTGTCTTTGATAACCCTACGCCTAGCCTCCTTGTCATGAGTGTATTCCTTCCATGTTTCGGCTGTTCAATTTCATCTCTCTTAACTCGATCACTCTCACTTGTACGGCGCCGCCTTTCTGGTGGTCTGCTTCAATCGAGCCGTTTAGTCTTTGTTCTTTTGACTGTTCGTCCAATGTCTGTTTACATTTCCTGCCTATCTCAGTTCTCGTGATTTTATTACTCACAATTGTTCGGACTTTCTCCGTTTACTTGTTCCTTCGTTCCTTTCTACCATATATGTATTTTAATTTTAATTTTATTAATTTACATCAATGAGTGGGTATTACTTATAGACTAGGAATAACAAAGAAAACAAATAAAGTTAGTTCCACTCAATGTTAATTAAACAAATCTCACCAAATATGGAATTACATGTTGTTTAAAAGTATTTCTAAAACGGGATTAAAAAAAAATCAATCAAGCTAAGTTAGCCTCGTGGCCACAAGTCGATAATGGTTCGTTTTTGCCATAGTTAGTACGATGTAAAACAAATTTAAATAGAATCCGATGGCGTGGATTAGATGAAGGGATATATGTACAAATTAAGTTTTTGCAAAACTAAGTGCAAAAATAAGTAAGAATATCTCTAATAAATACCTACGTAGAGAGGAATAATATTGAAAAGAAGACACCTAGTTCTATAACACGGGATTCCTATATTCCATTTTAATTTTAAAAAGAGGTACCTCGTAAATTTTCGTTAGATCCTCTCGATGCTTTCATTTACAATCGAATAGAATGGGTTCCATAGAGTGCAACAGTATTATAACTAAGGCAAAGTATAAAAATTTAGCGAAATAATGTCAGAGATCTCAGTGGTATTCCGTTCGATGAAACCAAACATTTGATTAGCCTTTGTGATATGATATCAACATGAGGAAGAAAACTCATATTGCGGTCTAGAATGGTACCTAGGTCTTTAAATTGCCTGACTTTGGTCAATTGAGTATTAATCAGTTTATGGCTAAATTCAATAAAGTTTTTTGACCTGTGACAGGAAAACAGGGAACATTTTGAAACGTTAAGACTAAGTAAATTCAGCTCATACTATTGCGTTGGGATAGACGTGTGATATCACTTTGTAAAAGTTCGCAGTCTTCAGAGCATAAGATTTTTCTATAATCTTAAATCGTCAGCATGAAGTAGTAGTAGTATTTAAATGCAGATGGTATGTCATTAATGAACAAAAGAAATAGCAAGGGACCCAGATGACTACTGTGTGGGACACCTGATGTAACGGTAATAAACAATTGTCGATCTTTGCTATCTGCATTCTATCAGTTAAGTAAGATTCAATCCACTTTGAGATTAGAATGAAACCCAAGACATGATAATCTTAGGATAAGAATTTGATGATTGACTCTGTCAAATGCTCTTGAAATCTCTTGATTTCGACGGTAGATACGTTTATGGAAAAGTCGTGCAAGACGAAAACGTGTAAAACGAGACACAGAATTCATACAAAGTAGACACATACGAGTAATTCCCCTGAAAACCTTTTAAATCGATGGATTATAATCGTGTAAAATGCGATAAGGATTGAAGAATAAAAGAGAGTTTGCTACATTCAATTTCAAATTAAGAATCTGTACAAATGAAATGAAAAAAAAAACAGGAATTTAAACATAAATAATATTTATAACAATTACAACTTAAAAAAACAAAAATAAAAATTAGCCTTTACTCTTCTTCTGAGCCTTGTAAAACTAGAATTGTTCTTTTCTTTGGTAGTGCTGGTGTAACATCACTATCCAAGTCACTAACAAAAAATTAATCAACGTTTTCCAAAGGCTAATTTCACTAACTGAGATGTTAGCTGTTTAAAATATAGGTTTGCAGTTCTCTAAAGACATTTAGCGTGGGCAATATCGTTCTGGTTTGCGATTACGGCGAAGCTAGGGTCAGGTGCGATCGCCACAAATCCAGACTGCTACTGGGATTCTATAGGTACGCCGACCGGTGTCGAAACTAGCTAAACTGGACGTTCAAGGCTAGAGTTTATATTACATATTGTGTTGTATTTGGATTTTTTTTGTTGAGTAAATCTCTTCCCCATTTTAGCGGGGGCGGTATGTTAACGTCAAATGGGCTGGATGCGGCCCATGTAGAATTGACCTCGAACGCAACCTTTACTATCGATGTTAATTCTCCCATTCGTTTCTTGTACTATTATTATTACAGATAATAAACTTTACTTCGTGAATCGAGCAAGTGCTTTTTCATTATCGCCTCCTCATCCATCAGCTAACATTAAAGGTTATTCCAAAACTCTTTAAACCTGAAAAAGTCGAAGTACTTGCCAAGTGTACGAAAGAGAATTTATAGGTTTATTTTCCAATATTTGTGCTTACTAATGTGATCAAAATGAAACGTTACCCTGTTTATAAATGTCACATTTTTATTTGTTCTTCCAAATCCACTCCATCCAATTCCAAGTTAAACCTCTGCCATAAAAGACCCTTCGATCTCCGAAATGTCCTTCAGTTAGTGCAGTGAGTCATGTTGAGTCTGCTATATGGACTCGTAAAAATGTCCCCAGAGTGGACTTTTTTGTTTGCAGTAAGAAATTACACAGATGAATCAAACTCTCATGGCCAGTTATGATGCGTTTGGTGACCGACTTATATTGAAAAATCATCTCTAAACAGTTGTAAATGCAAAATTCTTTTTCAAAGAAACTACAAATTTTGGAACAAATTGATATGAGATGCGCTTGAAACCATTTAATTTTTTTTTGAATTGATCCATACAATGCGTCAACAATATCAATATCAATAATATCAATATTTAAGATCTTGTTCGTAAGGTCACCATTTTTTAATACATATTTTTCATATTTCTGATTTTTTCTGACTTTATGTATCTTTCCGATTGGAAATGCATTTCTTGGTTTACCTACAAAATGCTTAAAAAATTTTCTTTGGCAACGCCTAGGCACCAAAGCCGTCCAAAATATCGTTTAGGTTTTCGCAGCAAGAATTCCATTCCGCAAGTAAAATTTAATGCAATTTCTGTGCTTAATAAAATCAGATATAGTATCACTAAATTAACTTTTATTTGTTCAAGAAAAACAAATAATGCATAGCTATGATATAAACGCAGATAATGACATTAAATTTTACACAGATATCAATCTACGTATCGACGTACCAGAAAAGTTTAAACTGACCAGTCATATTTCGATTAGACCACAGTAATACCAGCTAATTCTTAAAAATACTGTTCGTAACCAGCTACAGTTTTGGTAATTTTTCTGGTAGCTTACTGGCATCGCTTTTCCCTGTTGTTCGAAATTGCTCTTGACGTGGACCTCCAAACTTTTCCACTTGTGTGCCGTTTAAGCTTTCTGCGACACGTTCTTTATATTACCATTAGACGCGCCTTAACTCAAATGACACTTATTTGGATTGAAAGTCGAAATTCTCAAATATGAAAATCATGAGATGACAGATGCCCAGACTTCCATGTAATGATTCTGATCTAACATCTCTAGCCAACGTGTACCGCCAGCGTTTATTGGGAAACGGCCAAAATTTCATAGTATATGTAGAACTTGCCAAATCGGACAATTGTGTCCTTCCCACAGGCTTTCGAATGAATTCAGAGATAAATCCAAAGGACCAGCAAAAATGTGCCATAAATTCGTTCATTTGTAAGTCACGTGAATACGGGCAAAACCACTTCGCCGATAATATTTCATACTCACAAAGCATGAAGAAATTGAAGTGGATCGCACTTATAAGTAATTTGATATTATAGTGACAGAGATTCACTTGACCATATGATCCTTGTATCCTTTGTTTTGAAATATTTCTCACATTCCTTCGAGCTCTTTATCCCTCTACATGCTATGAAATATGACTTGCAATGGGTAATTGTCTAGACAGCTAAAATATGATGAGTGGTGTACCAGACCACCTGTTGTAAGAAGAAGATGATAACTGAGATTGCCATTGATTTGTGGGGCTTAAGTCCTTGCCAGTACCAGTTAAATGTTGTCGGTCCTCTAAAGACATCGTATTACTCGTAATGTGTTGCAGGAAATTTTTTCTTGAATTTCGTCTTTAAACGAAACTGAATTCAACACCTGGACCTGGAAGGAAGTACTCGGATTCCGGTCAATCATTTCGTTGTCAATTCTAATCAGACTATAGCTTCACTGAAAATTATATTGTCAACGCACTAGTACGTCGTAAGTTGAATGATTGCCTCCTTTAAAGCGTTTATAATTGTATAATTGTGTGAGACATCCATGCCACACATTGGTTTAGTGCGATTATTGCCATCACAACCGACGAATTGAACAATAAATCTCAAAACAGCTATATAAAAGTGCGTCGATAGCCATCCGAGTGTGTGGCAGATGCTTGGCCCTGCCGCGTGCCAGTTTAAGATGGTCGTATGTGAATTTAATGTTGTCCTATACCTATACTATGGTGGTGTTACGCATGTAACAAAAGACTTGAACACTTGGCAAAGGAGTACTTTGATTAGAAGACTTGATACACCATTTTGTGTCATTTAGTTAGGCATTGTATTGAGTAGTGTTTAATGTATATAAAGAGTTACTAGTATTGAAAAAAATATGTTACTGACATAGCAAAAATTCGGGAGGAATCGTCAACCATCGAAAAAAACAAAGTATGCAGCGATGGAGCAGCGGCTATGACCGGCAAAATAAAAGAAACTGCGGCAAGAATAAAGAATGTTGCACCGAAATGTATTAGCAATCACTGCGTTTTACATCGTCATGTACTTGTCGCAAGGAAAATTTCCCGCGACTTGAAAAAAGTTCTCGATCAAAACCGTACAAATAGTTAATTACGTCAAATCACGTCCATTCCAGTCAAGGCTTTTTAAAAAAGTGTGTGAAGATGTAGGAAGTCAGCATCAATCTCTTCTTCTACACACGGAAGTGAGATGGCTTTCGAGGGGAAAAGTCTTACCCAGAGTATTTGAATTGCGCAACGAGCTCAAGATATTCTTCGTCGAACAGCCCATTTCTGCATCCGTAAGTGCGCTTGTTGAAATTTTGCACGATGAGCAATGGTTGATGAAATTGGCTTATTTGGACGATATATTCAACAAACTCAACGTAATTTGCCAGTCCTTACAGGGAAACACCACAACCAAATTTGCAGTTAAAAACAAAATATCTTCATTTAAATCCAAAGTTAGTTTCTGGATAGAATTTGTTAACCAAAAAATTACGAAAGTTTTGCTCTTTTAAACGGATTTTCGGAAGAAAATATGTTGCAGGTTACTTCAAATGATGAAAGAAGCATACATAAAAGTTTGGTTACCCTTAAAAAATCTTTGGAAGAGTATTTCCCCGAGAAAATGGAGGGTATCGACTGGTTACAGAATTCACTTGCAAATTATAGCAAACCATCGATGCTAACTGTGCCAGAGTATGAAAATTTGATCGACATCAAATGTTCGTCCATTCTCAAATAAAATTTTGAATCAGAAAATTCTAATTCTAATTTGAATACATTTTGGGTTCGACGAATACCCTGCAGTCGCAGAAAAAGCTCTTATGGTTCTCCTTCCATTTGTAACAACTTACCGATGCGGCTTACACTTACACAAGAAAAAACACAGAAATAGCTCCAAACCTTCGCATTCAGTTGTCGGACATTAAGCCCAATTTTAATGTTATTTTAAGTAAATATGTGAAAAAATTTCATTCTTCAATTAAAAAGTTTTTTGTTTTGTTGTATTTTTTGTTGTATAATAAATGTTTTATAAAACAATTAAAAACTATTATAAAACTATTAAAAAAATAATTATTTTTACATCATTAATTCTTTCCTTTCGTTTCCTTTCCATAAAAATCGCCAAACCTAGAAAGACCAAAGCGGTCAAATGACCCCAATCCCATTTTTGATCAAAATTATTTCATATGTTCATGTTCATATATCACATTGTAATCATTTTCTTTTATTACTTTTAATATTTAAACTATGTTTACTGTATTTTGATATGTTAATATTGATAGGTGGATGATGTTTGTAAACAACGATTACGATTACAACACATAATATGTTATTTGACCGCTCTTGGTCTTTCTAGGGAGTTCAAAATTTCGGTCTTTCTAGTGTTAATATCTGCATGGGGGTCCTTCAGAAAAAGTTTGATCATTTAGGGTTACGGGGCCGAAAAAAATTGGGAACCTCTGCTCTAGATGCCCGCATGGGTCTCCGACAGTAAATCTGTCCGCATCGAAGGCCGTTCCTATTTTCGTGGCAATCGGGTTGCTCGAACTCGTCAGACTGTAACCCAATAGACACAAATTTCGTTTTGTGGCTTATTGGCTCTTTTCCATTCAGTCCTCAGATGGGGAGGTACACGTATGACTATGTGCTATACATAAGAGCCGCCGAATTTCGTTCTTTCTCGATATTTAGTGGAATAATATCTATCGGGAGTTGTTGTCCTTACGAGATCTTCCTTAACCATGGCTATCAGTACACATTATTCATTCGCTTTATTAATATTCGTTTACTTACCTACGACTGCTACTGGGTAGCTTACTATTCGATTTATAGAATTGGAAAACAAAGTCGCAGTGAGTGTCTTCTGCCAATCATAAAATATATTTCATTTTGGAGTGGATTTTGGAAACTGGTTTCCAGCAATCACCTTCTTACTGGTTTAGCAAGGCAATGAATATAAATTGGCAATCAGAACCACTAAGCCTAAAATAAATTTATTGGTCATTAGTTACGAGTAAATAAAATTATTCGTATAATTCTTTTTTGGACTCACAAAAACACCATATAGATTCTTTCGGGGAAAGTAAATTAATTCATAGACAACATTTCTATATAAGGGAGGGAAGAAGATATATACACGGAGATGAAAAATGTGTCTGCAATGTAATTATACAAAGCCCAATGTTCACTCATACACCACATATACTTTGAACCCTGAGGTGTAATGGCCATTGAGATGCTAGAATATTGAAACTTTTATAGGGAACATAACCCAATGTTTAATATGTCGGTTTAACTCTGAGGATCATAGATCAAATCAGTCATCCTGAAAAGATATCTTAAAAATGAATTTAAGCTTTAGTAAAGTAACCAATAATGACTGTCTAAAACAACTCTTTGTGATAAGGCCTTCAACATGGTGCTATAAATATTTTTGTGGGGCCTTAAACTACTTATTAAAAAAGAAGATCTTATATAAAACCCTTTATTGTAAACTGAAAAAGAAAGTTAAGGCATGGAAAGAAAAGCATGGTTTTTAAAATGCCGTCCTGAAGCAAGACAGAATGTATATTTTCAATATTCAGCATGGGCTACCAAAAGTAGTTATGGAAAAACTTTTGAAACGTACCGATAAATAAAATATGATCATCAATGCGGCAGGAAAAAACCCATTTAAGATTCCATATTGGTCTTAAAAGGGGTCTAAAAAATTCAGATCAAAAAGTACCAACAATCTTGTAACTAAAAAGACGCATAAATGGCATACTCGTACATAAGTAAAAACTATAGCAGGGCATTAGGTTTTGCAAGACGACCTTGTGGTTATTCAAATTTTTCAGTTACAAAAAATTGTCAGATCGGCTACTATTTTTTAACTCGACGGAGGCTAAACGGAGGAGATCTTAAGAATAGAAACGGCGTACACCAGATGCTATTATTATTGTACAAACCGTGAACTCAACTCAAGACATCAACTTGAGAAGAGTTTGGCATTTAAGTAGTAAACAGTTGATTAAGTTGTCATCAGTTTCGATTTAGTGTATTATTGTTCACAGCACAGGAAATGCAAAAAAAAAACTGCAGACGTTGACATTATAATATAAAGTGTCATCCAACAGGATGACTTCAGTTCTTGAATTCCACGCCATTGTTAAACCGTCATTATTCTAATATCGGTTAGGGCATCTTGTGGGCAGGTCCATCATTTTTTCAGTGCAGAACTTCTGAGATTTATTCAGAAATAACTGAGATATTTCATTTTAACAATTTCTGTTCGATTTCTGTTCGATCGAGGCAAAATGATAATTTGTAGGCACAAGGTCTGGCATAAGCTTGCTTAGTGTCAATTTCTATTGATCAATTTTGAACTTTTTTTTTCGAATTGCTTGCTGCAATCTGGCTAATTGCTGACACTTAACCCTAGTATTTGACTCAGTTTTAGCACGTTTAGCACGTATACGATAACAGTGCCCGATTTTCTTCCAATCCTGGCTTTGAAATCGTTTTACTGGTCCATTCTACTACCATACAGACTTTATTGTATTTTCCCTGCAGTCCGAAGAAAAGTTATGCTAAGCATGCGTAGATACTTAGCAAAAGTGTAATAGCCCATAATGACGGTTTTCTACAATAAATTTTCCTTAAGGATAAGAAGAATATTGCGGACTTCTTGCAGACATCAGAGCATACACGCTACGATTGTGTACAATCGTAAGCCCAAATCTGGAGATAGCCCTGTACAGCTGAGACAAACAGCTCTTTGGAGTTTAGCGAAAGAGGCCGGCGTGTTCCACCAGACAACCAATACCTATGAGATTATCGGTCTTATTATTGCCGTCTAGATTCAGAGGACCCTTTTCGGCGTTAAGTCTAATGTTTTGACAAAAGCAAATTTACATTGCCAAGGAGCTGAGAGCGCTTTGGTGTTTTTTGACTCAAAATGCGTTTCCCAAAGAAGCTTGCTATCTAAGATGGCTCTCAGGTAAGTTCTTAGCTTCCTTGGATATCGGGATGGGAGTGATTCTTGCCGGCATTTTTCCTCTTTCTCGTGAAGAGAATGACATCAGTTTTAAGAGAATTAAGCGTTAGCCTTAATTACTAGTGCATTAGTAATCGATTACATTTACCGCCGCCTGGGCTTTGTAACAGACAATGGCTAAACATGAGCCGACAGCGGATGATGATGTTCCGCATTGGCCTGGGCATAGATTTCAGAGGCATTGAGAGCATCGGGCATAGAGCGGATCACGCACCATGAACCATAACATTGGAGACAGGACCACACCCTGCGGGCAGCCCTTGCTTACGGCAGATTTGACACATTCTTCGAAGCCTGTATCAGCGATCAATATCCTGTGCACAAGCATTACTATAATTCACAAAACCCGTGTTTCATCTATACCTTCTGTGTCGTTTGTGTTGTTTTACCTCGCTTTTTCCACATTTTCCTATTTTAGTCATTTTTCATGGCACATTTTTACATTCTAGAGAAATTTCGTTTCGTCAAACGTACATATATCTTCGTACATAGATACTATTGGCCCGTACTATTGGCATGCACGATTCACATACCCTACCCAATTGCTTCGAGTCTGCACCTACGTACTAAACCACTCCCTGCACTCTTCTGCCACGCTCCCCGCGGAACTGCCGCTAGGTATTACTTCGCGGGGCTGGCGGGGGCTGGCAAGCAATTCATGCTACTCCTGTGCTTGTAAGTTTCCTTCTGCTTCTTCTGCCCTTGTTGCCTCTGTTGCTTTTCTTGCGGCTTCTACTCTCCTCAGCCCTGTCTGCATTATTCTGTATTCCTGCGACTCTGCTGAATTATATTCTCTGGTCCTGGTGAGTAGCCCTCTAATTTGCGAAGTGTTTAAATTTGAAGATCATGTGCCTCACGTCTTATTCTTCGTTTGGACAGTCTGGACAAAGAGGAGAAGTATCGTGTCCGAATCGATATACATATGTATTTACGGTTGCCACCAGAGGGGAACTGTGAAGATCGTTATAGTTGCCTTGTGTTTACCATTAACCATATATGGATTGATGGAATCAGGGTATGATTCAATTTTCCCCTTGTGGTGTCATCCCACCGAGATTGCCATTGGGTCATCGAGCTGTGCTGAAATACTGAAAGTTCGCTACAAAATTGGCAAATATGTATGTATATTAAATATATAATTATACAAAATATCACGGAAAAGTTTCGGCGCCATCGAGCTCCTTCTCGCATAGCTACAGCGAATTCAATCGACAAATTTTAATATCCTTTGCGGGTCAGTGATTTCCAGACATACGTTTGTCTGGTAAGGTCAGCTCAAGATCGTTAAAGCGTGAAGTACTTCGGCAAGAAATTGACACACCAACGAGCAGAAACATGACCGACTACATACTCCAATTGGAGAACGCTATCAAACGAACCCTAATCCCTAAAGCTCAACCTCCTTACGATTTAACCACAAAATACTCTAACCCTACAATTAGAGCTTTTCAAAAACATAAAAGTATGCTATCGTCCTATGCTATACGGCTAGCTGAAGTCGAGGTATTAGCGATGCTTTTTAACAATAATGCTGAATAATGCACATTATCCAGCTCATTGGAAAATGTGCCATCGCAAATGCCCAAAGTTATTTCTTGCACACTTACTAACATCACTTCCATGCATTCTTAAAATAAAATATCCCACCAGACCTATGCAAGTTTATATCATACTTCTATCAAAATGATCCCACTCGTTCATATTCGCAGAATAGAAAAAGAAAATATAACAACTCAACGCAGAAAACTTCCAGCCCAATTCATCAGTGCGAGTTTTTATATCCGGCAAATGACCCCCACGGCTCCGATGACAGGCCATTACTCTTTTCATGAAATTTTCGATGACTTTTGCACAGAGATGTGGCTGTATCCCACCGCTGACGCGTTGGATTTCCGATTTGAGCTCAGGAATTGTTTCGGGTTTATTCGCATAAACCCGAGATTTCACAAAACCCCAAATAAAAAAATGGCACATTTCGTGAGATAATGTGTTCTGGAAATCGTTGCTGCAATAAGTCGATTGTTTCATACGCGGTGTGGCAGGTTGCGCCGTATTGCTGAAACCACATGTTGTCCAGATTCATGCCGTCCAGTTGAGGCCACAAGAAGTCCGTTATCATATTCCTGTACCGAATGCCGTTCACAGTCACTGCAATTTCGGCCTCATTTTCAAGAAAGTAAGGTCCAATCACGCCGCCTGACCAAAATCCGCACCAGACAGTTACTCGTTGTGGGTGCATTTGTTTCTCGTGGATTGCATGAAGATTTTCTGAGTCCCAAATTCGATAATTTTGTGTATTCACGAAGCCATTCATATGGAAATGCGCTTCATCGGAGAAAATGACTTTTTTCGAAAAATTGGCATCGACTTCACTTTGCTCCATTACCCATTGAACGAATTGTCGGCGCTTTCCGTGGTCTGCTGGTTTGAGCTCCTGAGTCAACTGAATCTTGTACACATGAAGGTGGAGGTCTTTAGTCAAAATTCGCTGCGTAGTGCTTCGTGAAATTTGCAGTTGTTGAGAACGATGTCGAATTAATGTTTTCGGGTTTTCGGCGACACTCTCGTTTACAGAAGCAATGTTTTCAAGAGACCGACCGGTACGTTGACGCAAAGGATTCTTATTATCCATAATTGACCCAGTTTCTTCAAATTTTTTGACCACTCTTCAAATGGTTGACACATTAGGTGCACTTTCTCGGCTGAAAATTTGGCGAAGTTTGCGAGCGGTTTCAGCGCAACTTTCCCCATTTTTGTAATGAGTTTTCACAATTATAACGCGTTGTTTTTTCGAAAAGCGCTCCATTTTCAATAATCGGAATAAACAGAGGTGACAGCTGTCAAATTTCAGAGTTGCCACTTGCATGAAAAAAAAATATTCCAATTTTAAAAAGTGCACTCTTACGGAGACACCCTTTATTATAATATATTAGTTGTGTTTGCGGTTTTTAACCCATATTCTCCTGGCGTCCTCATATGAGGACGCAAACAACGGTACTTTAAATTTCGAATGAATTGGAATCGTTCACGTCTAGTTATGATTTTAACTGTTTATTGGTTAGAGTAAATGTTATTCTTATATGGAAATCGCATTTCGTGCATAAAATTTGGATAGTAAAGACGTACTGCGCAACCAATGAGTTAGAATTTCGTAAAAAGTGCTGATATCATGGCTTCATCAAGAAAGTAAGTTATAATTATTGTAATTGTTGTTAAATCTTTAGACTTGCCTATTATTTGAAATATATGAAAATTATGTGTTGCAAGTAAATATAAGCATTCAAATAATATACTGTTATTCAGTTACACAAAATTTTCTTGTGAGTTTAGGTGTCCTCATATGATGACACTCGGAGATTGTGTATACATATCGTTTTTTTTTTTTTTTTTTCTGGACTAGATATTTGACACTAACTGAAGTTCTGGACACGTTAGACCAAGATGATTTTTTTTTTTTTTTGTTGGAGGCTTCTACTATCATCTGGAGCACTCAGACACAAGTACTGGTCCATTGTAACTACTACCAGACAGACACCTTGTCTTCATTGTATTTTCCCCGTTGTCCGGAGAAAAGTGAGGAGGGGCTTCAGTGATGTTGAGCTAAGAGATTCGGCACCCACCACGTCGGCCCCAAGGGTGCGCCACCGTGCACGAGCGAAGGCGGGACAGTCGCAGAGCAAGTGTTCCGCTGTGTCGTCCTCCTCGCAACAAGCAGCACAGGTAGGCGTCTCACTGATGCCAAGCACGTAGAGATGCCTGGCAAAAGTGTAGTGGCCCGTAATGACGCCCGTTAGCCTTCTGCAGTCATGTCTCCTTAAGGATAAGAAGAATGTTGCGGACTTTTTACAAACGTCAGGGCGTACGCGCTTAGTCATCCTGCATCCTGGATATGCCCTCCATCTGCGACTGTGTACGTTAACGACCCAGTCATTGATGTCAGATTTAACCGTTGAAGCTGGTAGACCTAAGGCGGGTTCAGGCCCTGAGAAATTCTCCTCTGAGCCTTTTCTAGCGAGTTCATCGGAGATCTCGTTTCCTGGGATTCCAGAGTGACCTGGAACCCATACAAACCTAAGTGAATTTATCTTCCGACTTTGTTCAAAAAGGTCTTGAGTTCATGCACTAGTTTGGAGTTGGACAGAGGATTGGATACAGCTTTGAGTGCAGCTTGGCTGTCACTGCAGACACATATGCTCTTTCCCCTCCATCTGTGTTTCACAACATAGTGCATGGCCATTACGATTGCGTAAATCTCCGCTTGGAAGACAGACGCATATTTCCCTAACGAGAAGTGCAGTCGAATTTTTTCGCGCTCGAAGAAAACTCCAGCGCCGGATCCCTGACCAGTCCTGGAGCCATCTGTGAAGATGCGAAGACATTCTATTCCAGGTTCAGTGTCTGGCCAAAGCCAGTCCTAACGCCAAGGAAATGTGACTGTGTAGTTACAGCGCAGTAGGATGGCAGGTGTCATTGCGTCAGAGGGCATATCTATGAGACAGTGGTCGTAGGATATTTCTCTCTCAAGTACACTTTCAGTCCACTGCGAGTTGTACCAAAGACCATTCCTCTTTAGGCGAGAAATAGTTTTCAGTGCACACCCTCTGATATAAATGTCAAGGGGTGGAAGGTTCATCATAGCATCTAAAGCAGCTCCCGGTGTGCTGGGGAAAGCCCCCGTGCAACTGAGGCAGACCGCTCTTTGGAGTTTGGTGAGTGAAGCCACAGCGTGTTTTCGTGTCAGCCTGCTCCACCAAACAACCGATGCATATGAGATTATCGGTCTTACCATTGCCGTGTAGATCCAAAGGACCTTTTTCGGCGATAAGCCCCATGTTTTGCCAGAAAGCTGACAGCGCTTTGGTGGTTTTGGACTCAACATATTTTGACCAGAGAAGTTTGTTATCTAGAATGACTCCCAGATACTTAGCTTCCTTGGATATAGGGATGGGAATGCCTTTTAGCACCAGCTGAGTAATGCCAGTTGTTTTCCTCCTTCTCGTGAAGAGAACGACATCGGTCTTAAGAGGATTAACCGACAGCCCATTTCTCGTGCACCAGTCGATCACGTTTAGTGCCGCCTGCGCTTTGAGACAGACATTCGCTAAACATGAGCCGACAGAAGGAACAGCAGCATCATCCGCATAGGCCTGGGCATAGATTCCAGAGGCATTGAGAGCATCTAGCAGAGAGTCGACCACCATGCACCATAACAGCGGAGACAAGACGCCACCTTGCGGGCAGCCCCTGTTTACTCCAGACTTGACACAATGTTCGAGGCCTGCATCAGCGATCAGTGTCCTGTGCACGAGCATTGCTTTGATCCACAAACCAGTGCTTCATCTACGCCATGCCGTCTAGCAGCATTACACATGCTGTCAAAAGTAGCGTTATCAAAAGCTCCCTCAATGTTGACAAAAATGCCTAGTACGTACTCTTTCCTTTCGAGAGCGCATTCAATTCTCCCAACTAGGTTTTGAAGCGCAGTCTCGCAGGATTTTCCGCGCTGATAAGCATGTTGCATGTCCGACAGAGGATGCATTCGAAGGGCAACTTTGCGCACGTGCAACTCTACTAGTCTTTCCATGCTTTTCAGCGGGAATGATTTTAGACTTATTGGTCTGAAACTCTTGGCTAGTGAGTAATCCTCTTTCCCTATTTTGGGAATAAAGACCACTTTCCTTTCACCGTGCGCCAAGGGATAGGTATGTAGGCAAGTGCCAGGCTAGCAGTGAAAATTCTTTTAAGTGTAGGAAGCAGCTGCCATACCTTTTTGCAGCATAATCAGCGCCCGGCGACTTAAAGCCATCGAAGGATGCCACAGCAAATTGAATGGCCTCAGTAGTTGCCACGCGTGACGCAACATACCAGCTACGCCGAGTTGTTTTCATCGCTACAGCCGCAGTATCCAATGAGGGAGTGTGCAACGAGCCGATGACAGTCTGATTTCCCGGAAAATGGGTCTGAAACAGTAAACTAAGAGTTTCTGCTTTAGACTCGGTAAAGGTACCATCAGACTTTCTGAGTACCTCCAGCCTTGTCGATTTTCCTCGTTTGAGGACTTTGACCAACTTGCTGGTCGCGCTCAAGGATTTGATCTCTTCGCAGAAGGACATATAGGAATCATTCTTCGATTTTCGAATAAGCTTCTTATATTCCTTCTGCTTCGATCGATATTTATTCCAGTCATCTTCCGAGTTCGATTTAAGCGATCTGTTCAGAAGACTTCTGGCTTCCCTACGAAGCCGTTGGAGCTCGGCATTCCACCAGTGAACCGGCTTCCTGTTGGGAGGTTTTTTGACAGGACATGCGAGTTCAAAACATTTGGTGATGGCGCTGTTCAGGTTATGAACTGCATCCTCCACCGATTGATTAGTTTTGAGTTTAGGCGGGGCTTGAGTGGATTTCTCAAGCTCCTCCCTAAATCGCACCCAGTCTGTTTTTCTCGGATTCCGCTTGGGCTGCGAGGGGGAGATCCCGCACTTCAATTGGAATTCGATCTATCTATGGTCTGACAGCGTAACATCTGGTGAGACTCTCCAGTTAGTGATGGCCTTCGCATGCCTGTTAGATAGGGTTAGGTCAATCACTTCCTGTCGTCTCGCCGTCACAAAGGTTGATTGAGAGCCAACATTGTTGATGAAAAGGTCAGACGAAAGAATGAAGTTTAAAAGATGGTCTCCTCTCCGGTTGCATTTGCTGCTGCCCCAAACTGTGTTTTGAGCGTTAGCATCGCAAGAGATGATGAGCCCAATCCTTCTGGCTTCACAGTACTTTACGAGTTCGGAAACCGCCTTCGGTGGCGGGGGTAGTACCGAGTCGTTCCGTTCGCCCTCAAATATTCGTCAAACTTCCCATTGCAATATTCCGTGCCGTTGTCTGTGCGCGAAAATTCAACAAATTTTGCAAATGTCTCCGATTTGTGACGCATTACATAAACAAAACACATGCGACTGTAGTCATCGATGAAAGTGACGTAGAACCGCGCTCCACCAAATGATTGTACCTCAGATTTGCTAACATTTGCAACCAACGATTGCATTTCTTTCGGGCCACTAACATCTGAATGCACAACTTTCAATCGCGTTGATGTTCTCGATTCACTGTTTGGAAATGGTCGCCGCGTTTGTTTGCCTGTTGCGCATGTCACGCACACTGAATTTAACTTATTTTTCTGGAAATTTATTCCATTTGCGACTACTGGCAATTTCCTCAATTTGTCGATGCCCGCGTGTCCCATTCTACGATGCCACGTTTCCATATCTACTTTCGTCACAAACACCTTTTGCTGCCTCACACACGTTGCCTGTTCGTCAAGAACAATCGAACAAGTTTCTTTTCGCTGAAGCGCCGCCAATTTGCAATCTAGTTTGAACATGTCATCCACCAAAGTCGCTGTCGCAATCACACCGCCGTATTTATTGAAAATGACACATTTATTGTAGCCAAACATCACTTATTTCCATTTCGCACCATTTGGGAAACTGAAACCAAATTTGTGCACAGGTCCGGCACAAACAACACGACTTTCATTATGAGAGGTTTACAATTGTCATTCACCATACGAACTTCTCCCCTGCTGACTATTGACATCTTACCATTGTTTGCGACGGTTACATCGCCACTGTCGATTTTTTCTTTCGTTCTCAAGTGTGTTCCGCTTCATTGTCATATGGGCCGAAGCTCCTGAATCGATAAACCAATCATCGCTGGTATTTTTCGCGATTAGGGACGAAAATAATACACTCGGCTTATTTTTCTCCCTGTTTTTGCATTTCTTTGCAAAATGACCATATTCTCCACACTCGTAGCACTTGATGGTACTCTTGCCGCCCTTTGACTTTGGCTTCCATTTTCTTTTGCTATATAATGCACTTTGCCCGCTATTCGAATGTTCGAACGATGTGTCCTGCAGCAATGTTGTTTTTACCTTATCTGCGGACAGTTTTTTTTCCGAATTTTCCATTGCCATCACCAGTGGTCTGTATGTGTCCGGCAATCCATCAAGCATCAACGAACCAACGATTTCGTCATCGATACTGAAGCCAACTTTTTGGATTTTCGCCCATAAAATCATCATTTGGTTTATGTAATCTTCAATTGACTCACAATCGTCCAATTTCAATGAGACAAGTGCTTGTAACACAGCTACCTTGCGTGTGACTCCGCTATCTTCAAATGCCTTTTTCCAAATTCGTCCACGCATCATGTGCTGTTTTTGCTGGTGCAACAAACGAATAATTTATTTCGTCGACTAGAAGCAAAATTTCCGCTTTTGCAATTGCATCTTTATCTTCGCTACCTGCCATAGCTGCACTTGCAACATATTTCCACAGAGAACGAATTCTCAAATATGCTTCGGCCGCTTGTTTCCACGTATCATAATTTTCTCTACCCTTTAATTTCGCGATTTTAAGTACAGTGTTTTCGGTCATATTTTCACCAAAAAATATTTGCGAGTATTTTTTTAAAAATTATGTATAATAATATACGCTTTACGAAACACGAATCGTTTTTTATTCTTTTTACTTACTGTATTTCACGTGCATGGACTGGGCCCATAACCTTTTAGCAGAGAAAGTAAAAAACGATGTTAGCACTAGAACGGCTCAAACAAGAAGAAGGAACATTTTTATTGGCTATGGGTTTATAAAGGCGTCGATAATGTCGTGACTTATTGTTTACAATTTTGACAATTCTATATTTCAACAAACTATGATGATCTCATTTCTGAATTTGCAAAGGCTAAGGCCAGAAGAGTAAGTTTAAACGTTTCCCCTGCACATTTCTTCACTGCGTTTTAGTTTATGGTTTTACTTTGTTTTCCTTAGAAAAATTAACTGAAATTCCTTAAAATGAAGTTTCCTATTATTTTTATTTTTTATTTATTGTACATATGTACATTTGTTATTTAATTTTTAATACAAAGAGATATGTAAAAGTATTTGTTTGTTACTGAGGATTAGGCCTACCGGGGAAACTTCAATAAAAAAAAACGCATTGAACATCTACCTCCTGGGTAATGAGGAAAAGACTTATGTACGAGTATGTGTATCAGTGTATGTATGTATGAATATGTGTATGTGCGAACATATATAAAGGGCGCGTTTCTAGAAATCTTCACAGGGCGCAATTTTGGCTGGGACCGGCCCTGAGGATAAGAGCAACCCAACAAATCTTCGGTCAATAAGTTTACTTCCGAATATTAGCAAGATTTTTTACAAGATAATTAAGAAAGCGCTACTAAAATGGGATGAGCATAATAAGGTTCTTCCGGAAAACCAGTTTGGTTTCACGGCGGGGCACGACAGTATTCATACTGCGTCGAAAGTCATGTCCGACATGGAGCAAAAACAAAAGCACAGGGGCTTGTCTGGTTGACTCTGAGAAGGCCTTCGGCACCGTGTGGTTAGATGGTCTGGTTTCAAACCAGTCTACTTGACGCTAGGGTAAAAGTCATATGCTACATGGGTCTCATAAGGCCACATGTCGCCTATGGCTGTCCTGTGTGGTTCAATGTGGCTCCATTTGATATGGAAAAGCTTCGCTTATACGAAAGGCAATGTCTTCGATATTACCTGGGCTTATATCAAACACAGTATGTCAAATACTACCCCAAAAAGGTTCTGTACGATAGGGCTGGGTTGATTAGAATTGATAACTGCCGTATTATACATATAAGATATCATATTATATAATCTTCTAATATAATATAATAAATATATAAATAAATAAAAAAAAATTAATTAGGAGTCATATTGCAAGAGCAATTATGAGCGATAATAGCCTGATCTTTGGGGGTTATTACCCCAACCACTTATACCACGAGAAGACAAGACTGTCTGGCTTTATCCCATTCAAAGCATTTCTCTATTGATACTAAGGGTTACATTCAAGATGATAATGGTACCCCACTTCCAATGCCATGCGAGGGACAGGCGACTCTTATACGACCTGGATGTCGTCACTCGGTCTGAGTAATTTCGGTACGGGACGTAGGCTTCAATTCGGGATAAGGAAGACGCGATCAGACAATAAAGTTTGTTCTGGTGGTTGCATTCAAAACCCACTCATGAAAATGCAATCACTCCATAGGCGACACGCATAAAATAGCGCCAACAACGACCCTTACCTTAAAAGGATGCAACACATTTCTAATGCGACTTACACACCAGACATGTGTTCATCTCATTAATTATACAGGGTGTCCCACGAGTAGTGTGCCATAAAGCTAGAGCGTGTAGGTCTAGAAAATTCTTTCATCTAAGATTCCTGATCCATCTGTAACTGATCTTTCGCTTCTTCGATGCTCTAGCACTCCGTGCTCTCGCAGACGTCGGTGGATTCTTGAAAACATGCTACGACTGGGACACCTCCGATTGGGATATCTTTCAGCATACAGCATAGAATAAAATACGATCAGAAAAAAAAATCGGCGGAAAAAAATTCTGTGTTCAATTCGGGAAAGGTTACAGAAAGTGGTCGTATTCATTACCTCTTAACACCGTAATTGACACACAAGCCACATTGAAGATATCAGATCGCGCTAAATGCCTAATTTAATATTATCTATTATCATCATGATGTTACTGAACAAAGTTGACTGACTTTTTGAGTGAAATTGGTGCTTAGAATGTGGACGATGGTATTTTCAGCAGGATGGCAGCAGACAGCTGATAAAACAATTTTCTGGATGAAGGTGTTCCCACAATATGAACTGACGTTGGCCGACAAATTCATTCAGTTCCACGGCATCAAAGATTTTCTCTTGTAGTCATGTTAAAAATAAAGTCTTGACTGATATCCCAAAAAGGAATTATGTCTTCTTCTTCTTCTTCTTTTCCTTTTTATCCCGGCGTCGTTATGGTCAGAAGTGTAGGACCATAACCTTCCCACTTAACTGCATTCCTACTGGTCCGCCGGTTTGACCTCAGAAAGTAGCGGCAGGCTTCCCGCTTTGGGATTACTTCATCGCTGAGGCCAATCAAATGCTGGTGTTTTTGCATTTGTTTGCACCAATTGTTTTTCGGCCTGCTTTTTTGCGTGTTGAAATTGGAATGTTGATTGATAACGCCTTTTGGACGGGGTTCAAAGGATCTCTCCTTTGAACATGGCAATACCAACTGAGTCGGTCGCGCTCTATCTTTCCTGTGATGGTTTCTTTTACGTGGAGGCTTCCTCGGATCTTTGAACTTCTAATTCTGTCACGCTTTGTTACTCCCGCGAAGCATCTTCATCTCAGTTGCCGTTAATTTGCTCTCATACTTTTTGTGCATTGTCCAGCATTGTGAACCGTATGTGAGCGCCGGACGTACAACTGAAGTGTAGAGTCTTCCTTTCAGTTTAGGGGGCATTTTTCGATCACAGAAGATGGCGGAGTTTTCCCGCCACTTCATCCACCCTACGCTTACGCGATGTTTGATGTCGTCATCACAAGTTGCTTCTCTATTAATCATAGATCCCAGATATTTAAACTTTTCACACTTGGGAAGCACTCTTCCATTCAAGTAAATGTCTGGAATAGGCTGATGAGGGTCAGAGAACGGGCAGCACAGATACTCTGTCTTCTTTGAACTAATACGATACCCGTGTCCCTCAAAAATGTCCACCCACACATCAAGTGCTCGTTGTAGGGACGCCTGATCATCACTTATAATGGCCCCATCGTCAGCAAAGAATAGCTGGTGCACATTGGGGTCCGTCACTTTTCCTTCAAGCAAGCAATCAAGGACTGCTATAAAGAGCAGTGGGCTGAGGACGCTCCCTTGGTGTACACCGACTTTGATTGCGAACTCTTCGGTGACTCCTGCGGTGCATCTTACTCTTGTCGTTGCTCTCTTGTACATGTCCATGATCACTCGCACGTAGGTTTCTGGAACTCCTTTTTGTCTTAGCGCTACCCATAAAAGATCTCTTGGTTGCCGGTCAAAGGCATTCTCGAAATCAACCAACACTATATGCAAGTCCTTTGAAGAATCACGATGCTTTTCCATCATGACCCTTATACTTTGGATTGCATCTGTTGTTGATTTACCCGAGACAAACCCGCACTGGTCATCAGATAGTTGTATTATTTTCCGCAGTCGGCTATCTAATACCCGTTCAACGATCTTCATGGTGTGCGACATCAGCTTGACAGAACGGTAGTTATCACAATTTCGCGTATCACCCTTTCCTTTGTGCAAAGGAAGAAGATAGCTTTCCCTCCATTGATTAGGCATAGTGTCGCCTCTCATAAGTTTGGAGATAAGAACCATGAGCCATCTAGACCCGATGTCTCCCATTTTTTTCCAGAACTCAGAGGGTATCCCGTCCGGCCCAACAGCTTTTCTTTTCTTGGAGTTTTTAACCGCGTACCGAACTTCTTCGACTGTGATGTCGGATATTTCGGCATGATTCGGGGCGGCTCTTGGAAAGTACACTCGGGGAAACTGTTCGTTCAGAAGTTCCTCGCAATACTGTCGCCATCTGTGGAGAATTTTTTCGTCTTCCACAAGGAGTTGGCCTTCAGCATTGTTAATAAACTTTGGGAAACGAATCTCCTGAGCATTTCTTCTTCTCTGGGCGGCTATCTTAAAGATATTTGCTCCTTTGTTCAAATTGTTTTGTCGAAGCTCCTGGGTAGCCTGGTTCCTGTCAGACGCGGAAGACGATATTTCTTCCAACTCCTGATAGAGGCCTTCCATGCTTTTCGCTTTGAATTCGGCGCATTTTTTCTTCGCGATACCTTTGCAACATCTATATACCTTTTCACGGCGAGCTTTTTCCTCTCTATTAGTAGAAGAGCACTTTGACCAAGCTTGGAAAGCCATTTTCTTTTCGTGTATCACTGCTTTGGCTTCGTCTGTCCACCACCATGTTTCTTTTGCGTGTTGGCAGGGGCCTTTAGATGTTCCGAGCAGTGATTTGGCTTTCTCCAGGCCAGATTGTTGTAGGGAATCCCACATGTCTTGTGCTCTGCACTCCTCATTACCGACCTCATCGATAATGGAAGAGAGGTAGTTTTCCATGATGGTAATAAAAGCTTCGCCTTTTCCCTTATCCAGCTTATACCACTTGATTCTCTCAGACACCTTCGTTTGCTGCTTTGACTTCTTTCTCGCATCCATAAAAAATTCAGTCAGGAGGAGACGGTGTTGAGGGGCGATCGCGTCTCCTAGGATCACTTTGCAATCTTTAGCTCGTGGCTTCATGAAACTGGATACCAAATGATAGTCTATTTGAGTTTCATTTCCGCCGCTGCTATAAGTGATCAGGTGCCGGCTTTGTTTGACGAACATGGTATTTAGCACTATAAGACCGTACGACTTGCACATGTTTAGGATATCTTCACCTGAAGAGTTCCTGGTGCCGTATCCCAGCCCTCCGTGGTAGCCTTCATAGTCTTCGCTTGTCTTCCCGACATGTCCGTTTAAATCTCCCCCAACAAACAAAAGCTCCCAAAAAGGAATTATGTACGAGTACTAAAAGACATTTTATGTCTTTATGAGTTTTTCTAGGCATAACCGGGACAAACTTTTAGCAAATATTTTCATTCCATTACTAACCCTTGGATTCGTGCTTTATACCGAAATACAAATACGACCACTTGTGATAAAAATGTGACCTTTCCCTTTTGATGTACAATTAAAGGACAGTTCTTGTTGGATGATCCCTTTTTTTACTTCATATCTCAAAATATCACAATGGGTTCTGATTTGCTAAAGTGCCTAGTTACCAGTTAATACATTTTTACCTTGAAATTTAGGAGTATTTTTAGCCCAGACTTCTAAAACTTTTTATTTAATACTTAAATCTTTCCAATTGCTGAAGCGCTATTTCAATAACGACCCTCCAGAAAGAATATAAGGGATATCTACAAGGAAATTAATGAATACTTCTACGAAATCCCTCTTGATTGAAACTAATTTCAAATAATCAACTGAACGATAATAGACGTAAAGCCTCCGTCGTCTTTTTTTCTTTTTCGTCCTCTTCTGACAATTACAAAGGTGAACAATCTATATATGTATGACACACTCTCAGTTTAACAACAACCTTTAAGAGAGTGCCGAAAAAAAGTCTTTAATTCCAGAGGATATCCGAAAAGGTAAGGACTTCATAAATCATTTCTCTAATCGAATAGAAAATGAGTGATGAATTTTCGATGCTCGAAAAAGGTCGAAAATTAACATAAAAAAATGAATTCATTTGCATTCAGTTCGTTGTCCCGCTTGAAAGGACTCGACCAGTTTAGCAAGGTCAAATTGACTAATTTGTCGTCGATATTAATAAGTTGTCTTTTAATAACCATAATTCCATATCATCAATATTGAACGTTGAATAAAGAATAAACGCCACCAGGTGTGCGATTCTTAATTAAATAAAAATATAACAAAGAATAATATAGAACACTGCCAAGGAATACTAAAAAGAAAATATATCTTTGTTCTGCGAAATGCGGTTTATACTGCAAGTCCCTGAAGGCTTTTCCGTCACTGTCCTTCCTTCACACATCCGCTTAACTTCGAGAAGTGCTGTTTGACCAGGAACTTCACCTTAAATCAATTTAAACTTCTCTTCTTCCCCTTACAACAGAAGACAACTACCTACAACTCCATTGAAACGACCCGGTCATTTCGATGGCTCTTGTGAATTCATAAGATTCAAAAAGGAAAACAAAACTTTCCATTGAAACTTGTCTGCCGTAGAAGCATGCGAGAAGATATTCCCTCGAACGAAAACAATAATTGGGCAAGTTTGGGTCGAACAAAGGCACCTTTTCATTCCCTTTGTTCTGCTTTCCGGGATGAAATTAAAACTTTACTCAGGATCTTGCATAAACAAAAATATGTAACTGGACTGGGCCGCCTGCAAGATAGAACTTTTTCATTAGCACCGGTTTGTGGGGTGAGAGGGTGATTCTTTTTTATTCTAATTGTGCTACGGAATTGTTTTACTTTTATATTACGTTGAGTTTTATTTTATCTAAGAGTAGAGTGGTGAAATGGTGTGAGATGGTTCAGTATATCATAAAAGCCGATGGAGGCTAGCAGAAAATTTGTAGTTTTTATAGGTCATTAAAATCAATTAGAAGTGGATATAAGTAAGTGTTAGGTATTGTAGTACGGAAGCGTTCAAGCTGAATTTCAACAGCCAGGAAAAGATATATGTTAGTTAATTCCTTAACAACTTCATGGCGGGTGAGCGCAGAGGTTGTGTTTAGCATGATTGTATAGGGGGTAGTCGTGGTGCTATGGTAATCATCACCGACTGTTGAGCGAAAAGTCTGTAGTTCAAGTCTGTTCATAGTCAAGAACAATTGTTATAAGGAAAAAAATTGTGCAACATCAGTTGTGAATGAGAGATGATAAAAAAAATGCTGATGAAGGCATAACATTCGCAGTATAAGCTCACTTCAAGATTCATGCTCTATGTGTGCATTTCCATTATAACTGCTTAATTGAAACGGAAACGAAAAAGTTGCTGTGAACTAAAGCCAACGCGAACAATTCAGTCGAAACTCTCGAATCACATCTATGACAATCACCCCCGGAGAGTAGCGAACAAACATCTTCGACATAAACCATCCGCACCCCGTCCAGGTTGTGTGACAAACACCATAAGAGCGTACACGCACGACCTTGTACGAACCCTATACAAAAAAAAAATGGAAAAGCTCCAAAAACTCTTTCAATTGGAACCTGGAACATGAATAGTAGGTCCTGTTCTTTTATGAAAAAAAAAAAAAAAACTCTTCTACATCTGTATGATGAAGGGACGTCCAACAAGTGTCATTTCATATTTTACGATATTGTAGATCTGAAGTTTAACTATCATTGGCATGACTCTTAATAAGTGAAAACAGATGACAGAGGAGAGGGAGCGCCGTGGCGCAGTGGGTAGTGTGTCGGCCTCTGACGCACGATGAGCGAGTTTGGATCCTGATAACACCATAGCAATCGAATGCTCACTACGCGGCTTCCCTCCTCGGTGGGGTACTGGCGAAACCTTGCCTTGAACTTCTCGGCACTTGCCATTCGGACAAGCATTTTTATTGAGTTTGTATGAGGTACTCATTTGGGGGAGTGAAGTGGTATATTGTCCCACCTCATTTGAGGTAAAGGATGTTTCTTATAGAGGTATAGAACTTTTAAATGGAATAAAACAAAGATGGTTTCTTTAAATTGACATGAAGTTGACTTTATTCGAAAGACAATCTTCTGGCATTATAATTTAAATATAATTTCTGGCATATGAGCGCCACGGCTGATTTGAACGTAGTCTAATCTGGAGGTCCAATTTTCAATGATTTTTTCCAACATTTGTGGCCGTATATCGGCAATAACGGGGCGAATGTTGTCCTCCAAGTGGTCAATCGTTTCGGATTTATCGGCGTAGACTAACGACTTCACATATCCTCAGAGAAAATAGTCAAGCGGCGTTAAATCGCAGGATCTTGGAGGCCAATTCACGGGTCCGTAACGTGAAATTATGCGGTTACCAAACGTTTCCTTCAATAAATCAATTGTGGCACGAGCTGTGTGACATGTTGCGCCGTCTTGTTGAAACCTCAGCTCCTGCACATCATGGTTGTTCAATTGATGAACGGAGAAGTCAGTAATCATCGCTCTATAGCGGTCACCATTGACTGTAACGTTCTGGCCAGCATCGTTTATAAAGAAGTACGGACCAGCCCATAAAGCACACCAAACAGTCAGTTTTTGTGGATGTAACGGTGCATCAACATACACTTGAGAATTATCATCACTCCAAATACGGCAGTTTTGTTTATTGACGTATCCATTCAATCAAAAGTGAGTTTCATCGCTAAACAAAATTCGCTTATGAAAATTGGGATCAACGGCAATCTTGTTTTGGGCAGTCATATCCCAGAAATTATATTTGAATTATAATGTCAGAAGATTATCTTTCGAATAAAGTCAATTTCATGTCAATTTAAAAAAATCATCTTTGTTTTATTCCATTTCAAAGTTCTATACCTCTATAAAATACACCCTTTACATCTTGTCACATGTCCCATTGATGGCTTGCAATATGTACTAATGCAAAAGTCGTGAGGTGCCTCTGACTATGCAAAGAATTGAAGTGGTACAAATTATTTTTTTGAGGTGTTGGGATATTTTTGTACTGTTGTATGGGACATGAGGATGTGAGGTGCTCTGACTATGACAAGAATTGAAGTGGTACAAATAATTTTTTTGAGGTGTTGGGACATTTTTGTAGTGGTGTATGGGACATGAGGACGTGAGGTGCCTCTGACTATGACAAGAATTGAAGTGGGACAAATAATTTTTTTGAGGTGTTGCGACATTTTTGTAGTGATGTATGGGACGTTTGTAGTGCATCTTGTATGAGTAACCCAACACTAAAGGGAAGATCAAGCAACGAGAGAGCAAGCATGATCAGAGAGTAACAACCAGAGAGCAGCCACGATCAGAGAGAATCAACGAGAGAGCAATCTTAAAATGTTTATGTGTGTGTGTGTGTATTGTGTTGCTATCCAACGTCGTGAATGCACGTGGTGTTGACAAAATTTTGTTTCAAGTTTTAGATTTCTATATTTAGTTTTCTTCAGTTGAAAGTTGCGCTTGGTATTCGTACGCGTACTTTTTCGATGTAAACTAAAAGGGCCGGGTAACACCAATTAACGTTATTCCATTATTTGGGATTTTTGTGCAAATTTCAATCTGATATATGTAGGGAAGAATAACCCAAAAACTTTAGTGCGACAGGATTTTAAGTTTGCGGGCTTTAGTAAAATGCTTCCTCAAGAGTACTAAGATCATGAAGTCCAATATTATTTCCTTATGATCAGAACATGTGGAAAACCATTGCGGTGTGGCATTTTTGCATTTGGATTTTATCAAGTTTTTTATACCAACAGTTTGTGGTTGTGTGTCAAGAATATTGCTAAACACTGTAATATGTTTCTTGCTAATTTCCAAGAAAATTTGTGAAGGAGCAACGGGGTTACCAACATCTTTAAGAGAATTGTAATTTTTATGAAATATGAAAAGTTCACTAGGAACTGTTAATACTTCGTCTTCTTTTCTCAATATAGAAACACAAATATCGCAGTTAATTTTCGGTATCATTTTGTAGACGATATAACCTATGAAGTATCTTAAAGACGCCAAATCGATACTAAATTCCGAACAATTCTGAAAGTCATCATTTAATACGAAATCATCAATGATTTCTATGTTAATATCTATTTCAGAGTTTTCGTTTCGACTGAGTTCTTCATTATTTGTATCAGTATATTCATTATTTGACAAAATATTTGAAAGCGTTTCAAATGTGGTATCACTCAGCTCTTCACAGTTACTATAAGAACTCAACTGCACTATATTTGCAGACATTAAGCGTGCTAATAAAGTGTATATATCAGCAACTGAGGGGTTAATATTATTTCGAGCTTATCTTGGTTTAATGCTCTTGTCATTAAAAAAATATTTGGGATTTTTTTTGAAATAGCTCGTCTACTAATTGTAATACAGCGTTTAAGGTAAATTTCATTCCATCTAAAAAAAATCCTTTTTTCTTTTTGTCAACAAATGAGATTTCATTGAGGTATTCAAGGAAGAATTTTATATATTCGTGTAATGGACTGTTAAGTTGAACTGCAGACTTATAACAATTCTTTGAAGATAGTGAACCACTATTTAGGCAGTCAAATATTTTGTCAAACAGGGGCCCATCGATAAACAGTAGAGATATGTGGCAAATTTAGATGCAATTTATTCTTAAAAAATTGGTACGTTGACTGTGAGACATAATAAATGTTTTGAACCAAATCTTTTACATCTTGCTTATATTCTTTGGGTCGTGGACTAAGAACAAGTTTGCAAAATGTTTTTGACTCCTTGCTTATTTAAAAAGAGTCGATGGTTTGAAATACGCTTGATTTTGTTGCTATTTGTTTGCGGCTTTGGAGATTTTTATATTTTGCTACCATGTCGTAATATTTTTTTCTGTAAAAATTAGCTGATTTCAGATATTTTTCACAGTCATTACAACATCCATCTACGGAGTCACTTGTTCGGCTCTTTTTAGCTGGACAATCAAGCTCCGACGACTTGTAATCTTCCTCAATAACTTCTAAGTTAAATACCGGAACAGCTCCGAATTTCAACTTTTTTTTACCAATGTCAGAACTTGAGAAGTGATTGGCGCAAATCAACAATTTTTTTGTGTAATCTTTTGTTGGAATATTACATTTTTCTCGCCAAATTTGACCCATAGCTGAGTCATAGGGAGGAAACTTAAACATTCTTATCTTTTCACCATATCGCCTAGATTTACCGCATGTTTTTATGCAGCATCGAATGCCGGACTTTTGGAAAATTTTACCAACAGCCGCTACAGAATCCATTTTTCCTATTCAAAATCGTATGACAACCCCTCAACAATCAATATATAATAAAAAGTCCAAAGAATAATCCAAATCGTATGCAAAGTTGTCAACAATTATAAAAGCAACAATTCAAAATCAAAAATAGAGTTAAATATCAAAATACAAAAGTAAAAATGGAGTCGATATATAAGCGCAGGAAAACACAACCATTCGCATGAAAGTACAATTCCCAAGTGATTTCGAATCCAATCCACACAATCGAAAACAAGAGAAGCAATACAACACCATGCAAGCTTACGATAGAAGAAGCTATCAATGCATACACACGCACACACACTTGCATACACATCGTAAGCTGCTTTGCTCTCGTAAAAACAAAACCACCGAAAACGCACATGCTACTCTCTTTCGCTCGCACCAGCTTCTCAATTTTTTGTATACTCTCTTGCATGTTCTCATGCTTGTACTCTCTGTTCAATAGGGTGCCAATATTGGAACCCTAGAACAAAATTTGCTTTGTATGAGATGTAACTTCTGTATACTATTTATTCTGTGATATTAGATAAACAAGATGATGAAACTCATATCCATTTGTTTGGATTTGTAAATAATCAAAACTGTAGTCATCTCTTAAAATCACAGAGAAATAAGGTACATCCCAACATGATAGAGCCATCTAACAGCTTGGAAGTAAAGACAATAAATCAAAAGTATTGATAGTAATATAAATTCAACAAAAATAATGCACAGCATTTAAACAAAATAATCTAATTTTGATGTCCCAAAATCTGTATTTTGCCCCCAGTTAACCTCTGATGAATCCTTCTTTCTTTTAAATTGTGTCGTAGACCCTGTTTGGCATTTAGCTTACTAATTTTTGGATTGTTTCTTTTTTAATTTTTTGCCAACTGTCCATAACTCTTAAGTTAAAGAACGTTGTTAAATTGCCGTCCCCCAGCATACACCGTCTTGCTAAGACGCCCCATAATTTTTCGATTTCCGTGCTTGCCATGACATAATTGATATAATCTGTCGGAAACCCACTTTTTAGAAGAAACCCCCACATGAAAATTCCATACAATTTTGGTCCAGCTCTTCGAGTAATGGTTTAAGGGTTTTCTCCAACATGTCTTGATCCGCATTTACGCTGTTAGGAAAAAATGCTAAACGGGCTATTCCATACCAACTAAGGGCGCCCCTTACCATTACACTATCTCCTGCATGCTGGCGTTTGGAGAACGAATTTTTTCTTTTTTAAATTGTGCCCATCTGTTCGGCCCATCTAAATTTTTTCGTCATTCGATACAACTCTTCGCCATTCTTCATCAAAGGTCATGTGCTTTTTAACCCAGTCCAATCTGCTCGTCCTAGCTGTATAGTACAAGATGGTTGCAACTTCATTCTTTTCAATTGTAGCCAACCGGACGCCTTTAAAAATTTGTAAACGGTGGACGACTGCAAATGACAGTTAATACTTCAAAGTAGTTGGAATTTTGAGTATGTTTCATAGTTTTGAGTATGCTTCGAAGAACTGAATAATTTTCCGATTTCCCGATTGCTTGTGTCGCATTATTTACACAGAATATTTGGAGCATGGTCCTATCATTTCGGGGCGTGCCTAGTGGAACTACATCTCCAACTGCAATGGGTGACAGCGGTGTTATCAGGCTATATTTTTTTTGAAAACAATGTTGAATGATTATATTTTAGTGATGGATTGTATTACCGAACAATGTTGACCGATTTTTCAAAACTGTAATTGGTGCTGTGGACGTGAACGAAGTATCCCTTTTGCAGGACGACGCCACATGTCATATAACTGATGACACAATGGCTCTTTGATGGCGTGACAAATTTCCTGAACGTACAAAATAATCTTTCGATGATTGTCAACGTCGTTTGATTTAGCATCATTAAACTTTTGTCCTGTGAGCCTAATTTAAAGATAAAGTCTGCGATTATGCTTCGTTGATGCCTTATAAAATTCAAAAAAAAATTGCTTGGCCCGTCTGGTTGATGCTTCTTCGTTTTCAGCGACATCGGCAGCCACAGCCGCAATATTCTCGGCCGAACGATAAGTCCGATAGTGGCCATGCCCTGCATGATATCCGGTGGTTCCAGTCTATTCGAGTCGAGTAGCTAAGCAGCGGAATGTTTGCCCAGTTGGCGCAACACGATTAAGAAATTGACGTCGAAATTCACGCTGCCCAAACACCGCCGACCGATTATTGGTCAAAAAAATCGACACAATTATTCCTCGCTCTAAATAATTTTAATATCTTATGTTTTATTGTATTGAAATAAATGTTGTCAAATTTATCCACGCCGGAGGTTCTGTATGGAAATGGTGAGCCACAAACACAGTGCAGAACAGTACTGTCGACATTGGGACTAGAAGACAACGTAATTCCCAAAAGACACAAATTCAAGGATTAATTCTTCGTTTTACTGTGATTAACGAGCTGAATTACTTAACCGGAAACGTGGCTTTCATTAGTACAACTTGTGACCACATACGAGTACTTATGTGTTTTAAGATCCAGCAGAAATATTGAGAAATTAGTGAATAAACTTTAATTTTCAGACATAATATCCCGTGGCTATGTGTTTTTCGGGCTTCAGTACTCTTATAACGGATATAATCAGGTTTCAAGCCTAGGAAAACTAAGATACTGCAATCTAAAAGATCTACCAAAAAAAATATACGAGTATCATTTAGGCGAGAACGTCCTCAACCGTATTAATAAAGTTGAAGTACAGAGGTAACTTCCTCAGATGACACAACTTTCCTGAGTTGAGATAGTAAGTCACGACCCATTTTTGATTGATCTTTATTGTATAATAAACTTCCGTTCATGGGAATTATGAAAGGATCTTCAGACGATCTTAGAGCCATTGGTATTCGATATAGTATCTAATGTTGTGCTGAGCACCTCTCAGCAGTGATTATAAAGTTATTCATATTATCCAGTGCATATGAAGACAGCGGTGATGCAACCATCTTTAAGAGGGGTAAAGACATCTCCAATTCGGAAAATCTCCGATCAACAAGTAACTTCTGAGCATCACAAAGGTTTTCCCTATCGGATATACAATGGAAACCTGATTGATTGACTGGTTTGTCAGAAAGTTGTCATTACAAGCTCAGGCGGTTAGGCATAAATAAATCATTTTTGACGAAAGTTCGGTCTCGAAAATTACCGATTTAAAAATTTTAAATTAACAGTGGACAACTAAGGACGGGTAACTTGCCGATAGTTTTTATCTTATACTTCGGTGAATTAACAGTTCCTCGTCACTATTCAACAGCGTACGTGGAAAATTTAATCACGTACAGATCAGGCCAACAATCGACATCATTATCAGATTTTTTTTTTTTCTTTTTATGTTGGAGGCTTCTACTATCTGTTGGAGCACTCAGACACAAACACCGGTCCATTGTACTACCAGACAGCCACCTTGTCCTTATTGTATTTTCCCCGTTGTCCGGAGAAAAGTGAGGAGGGGCTTCAGTGATGTAGAGCTAAGAGATTCGGCACCCACCACGTCGGCCCCAAGGGTGCGCCACCGTGCGCGAGCGAAGGCGGGACAGTCGCAGAGAAAGTATTCTGCTGTATCATCCTCCTTGCAACATGCAGCACAGGTAGGCGTCTCACTGATGCCAAGCACGTAGAGATGCTTGGCAAAAGTGTAATGGCCCGTAATGACGCCCGTTAGCCTTCTGCAATCATTTCTCCTTAAGGATAAGAAAAATGTTGCGGACTTTTTGCAGACATCAGGGCGTACGCGCTTAGTCATCCTGCATCCTGGATATTCCATCCATCTGCGACTGTGTACGTTAAAGACCCGGTCATTCATGTCAGATTTGACCGTGGAAGCAGGTAGACCTAAGGCGGGTTCAGGTCCTGAGAAACTCTCCTCTGAGCCTCTTCTAGCGAGTTGATCGGAGATCTCGTTTCCTGGGATTCCAGAGTGACCTGGGACCCATACAAGCCTAAGTGAATTTAGTCTTCCGATTTTGTTCAAAAAGGTCTTGAGTTCATGCACTAATTTGGAGTTGAATAGAGGATTGGACACGACTTTGCGTGCTTGGCTGTCACTGCAGAGGCATATGCTTTTTCTCCTCCACCTGTGTTTCACAACATAGTGCATGGCCATTAGGATTGCGTAAATCTCCGCTTGGAAGACAGACGCATATTTTCCTAACGAGAAGTGCAGTCGAATGTTTTCGCGCTCAAAGAAAACTCCAGCGCCGGATCCCTTCCCAGTCCTGGAGCCATCTGTGAAAATGCGAAGACAGTCCATTCCAGGTTCAGTGTCTGGCCAAAGCCAGTCCTGACGCCATGGAAACGTGACTGTGAAGTTACAACGCAGTAGGATGGCAGGTGTCATTGCGTCAGAAAGCATATCCATGAGACAAGGGTCGTAGGATATTTCTCCCGCAAGTACACTTTCAGTCCACTGCGAGTTGTACCAAAGACCATTCCTCTTTAGGCGAGAAATAGTTTTCAGTGCACACCCTCTGATATAAATGTCAAGGGGTGGAAGGTTCATCATATCATCTAAAGCAGCTCCCGGTGTGCTGGGGAAAGCCCCCGTGCAACTGAGGCAGACCGCTCTTTGGAGTTTGGTGAGTGAAGCCACAGCGTGTTTTCGTGTCAGCCTGCTCCACCAAACAACCGATGCATATGAGATTATCGGTCTTACCATTGCCGTGTAGATCCAAAGGACCTTCTTCGGCGATACGCCCCATGTTTTGCCAAAAGCACCTTTGCATTGCCAAAAAGCTGACAGCGCTTTGGTGGTTTTGAACTCAACATGTTTTGACCAAAGAAGTTTGCTATCTAGGATGACTCCCAGATACTTAGCTTCCTTGGATATCGGGATGGGAATGCCTTTTAGCACCAGCTGAGTAATGTCAGTATTTTTCCTCCTTCTCGTGAAGAGAACGACATTATCAGACACTTGCAGCGTAATGTTTGCAAGTTGAAAATAATTGTCTTGGTTGCCTTTGTCTGGGGCTCTCGTTGTTTTCTACCGGCAAGCAAAATGCACTAGATATCCAGGGATCTAGCTAGACCAGTATCTAGACTTTGACATATGAAAGTTGCTCTAGATAGGATACGAAGCGCTTTCGCACTAATTAGATGATTGTTCCAGAGCAATCAACTTGTTTTCAGAGTGAAGGTAATCTCCTACATGCCATTCTTCGGGGATATTTTCATTGTTCCATAAAGTTGTGATGGGCCCATGTAGCTTTCCTGTTAATTCATCTACTATATATTTTGTTGATTCATACGACTCTTGTGGCCTTGTTTGGCAGATCTACCCGAATTTCTATTGTGTGCATAACATGGTATTCCAATGCTCTTATGTTCTTCATTTATATTAAGCAGTTTATTGGAACATTTCCTCCATTGAGCTGCAACTCTTTCGTTGTCCGAAACATGTTTTCCATTATTGCTGCGAATAAATCTGATCTGACCTGAAATACTTTTCGTGAATTAACGCTATTGCTTGGAGCTTTGTAGTAGCCTAGTTTATTTGCCGCTGCTTTATTTACAACAGTATTTTACTGCCGACCACACTGTTCCTATCTGCCTCCCTTCATGTTTCTGTTTCTGTGTCATCAAGAATAGCAAACAAATTATTATTTTTGTCCTGGTATTGATGATACATTCGAAGGTCTTTAAGATCGTTGTCGTTTAAGATTGGTGGCGATTTCCACCTCCTGTCGTTGGCCTATACTCGTATATTACAATGTTTATTAAATGGCCTCAATTGAATGACGAGTTATATTGCTGAGATCATCATATTACAGTCTTAATAAATAAATAAAGAGTTATCCATAGAGTACAACTCATAGTTTTGAGCTTTTTCCAAAATCTTGAATTTCATCGTATAACTTACTTATACTACTTTAAAGTTTCAAAAATTTTCTTTGAGGAATCTGGATACCACGCGGCTAGACTGTAAAATAACTTAAACTTGCCTTTCAGGCTTCAGGCTTTATTTTGTCACTGCGCTTCGACTCTTCAACTTTCTTTAATGTGAAAGAGTGAAAACTGATTTATTAGTCGCTATTCCAGAATGGATTTTCCCTTTTAATCACGGCTGTTGAACAAACTTTTTCATCATAAGTTTAATTGTAATTACGTTCGAATTTTTTGTAATCCTTTCGAAATTTTACAATAATCTGTTTCCCCAAAATTTTCTTTTCAATTTTGAAATATTCCTAAATATATAAATAATAATTAATCTATAATTAATTAAAAATATAAATAAAATATACTTTTCCAACGATTTTAGAAGAAATTATTTCCAAGCTTTTGATATGAAAGTCAGATTAGCTTCTCTTCGTACAATACTTTCAAGGATAAATCATCTGATAAAGTTAGGCCTTAGCGTAGATGTCAGAGGCAATATGGTAAGATGCAGTAATTTTATCCAGAGCCTGCTAGTAAGGCTGTTGATTAGGATAAATGTATATTAATAGATTTGATGGTCTCACCCAAACTTCGCCATAAATGTCAGCGCTTCATCCATAACACGTGCCAGCAACCAGAGCCACCCCAGTTATTTCATTTTACTTCAAACGAGACAGACATATTAATGTGTCAGCACGTTATTTATGTCCTTTATCTCTTTTCAATTTTATTGATGTCGTTAGGAAGAAAATGCCTTCATTTTCCAATTCAAGAAAAAGACAATAATAACTGACGTAATGGCCGGAAGCAAAATATAAATGTTTGTGTCTCTGTTTAACTTAATCTTCACATCGATTGTTGTGTTTGTGACTAAATCACGCATTCGCTTAAGAGCAATCGTAGCTTGGTTTAGTACCAATTTCGTGCCATATATCCGTCAAAGCAATAGTGTACCCATGGTACTTGAAAGGCACGTGTACGAAAATAACTATTTCTGGGCTTCCTGGGTGGATTGATTGTAGATTTAATGTGTATAACATACGAATCTCATGAAAGTGAGTTATGGTATGGCACAGATTAATTAGATCGATTAGGTCTTAAGAAGTACGATGAGAGCTGAGAGGATTATTTGGCTATAAAAAGAAATGTCGACGACATAAAACAAAATAAGTTTTTATGTATCTGTACCTTCATGGGCCTACATATTTCAGTATCAACGCGTACGAGATTACACCCTCGTTTACATCCCACGACGACAGGCGACAATTCAAAAGGGTTCACAAGGCTCATGCCACAACAATACCAGAATACACTTTCCCATTGTTCGCAACAAACCGAAAAGGGAAACGTCAGACATCGGCTTCCTCCGCACAGTTTTCGTTCTCATTCGAAGAGAATAGCAATTTAAGCTGCACAACTACGTGCCGAGTCTATGAGTATTTGTGTTACGTGGACATAAAAAACAGATATTTCTTGCCTTTCTTAAGCTTTTAATTCCAAAATAAAACCCGCTCCCTATTCAATTTTCGTTTCCATTACCAACGTCTGCCGTGACTTTTCCGTTGTAAACCAAATGAGATACAATGCCAAAAAATGTATCTTACCCTTAGGGGAGTCGTTTAACTTCCTTTTTTCAATTGAATCAACTTTTCTTTACTGTCGCGGCATTTCGACAACATCCCAGTGGGGTGATAGGGGGACATCCCCTATGCATAGTCTAAGCATTTGAACCATGAACAACAATGTCATTTCCCACAGATGTTATCCGAGATGTTCACCATCGTCTAGGATAATACCAACCAGTATGGCTAGAAAAGGGGGGTTTTCACTTCGAATCACATGTGCGTTTAATGCTCTTTTTTCGCTGTTGTCGATACTTTGACGCGTGCTGTGTTTTTCTGCAGATCCGACCGTGAGGCTTGCGATGAATACTAATGATATGACGGAGCTAAGCTGTCGGGTGTTCGGCAAGGTCAGATCCGGTCAAGAAAAGATTAAGCGGGAAGGAAATCGAGAAGTCAAGAAGGAAATGTGCGAAATATGTGCATTCGGGTTCTTGGTTTTCAATTTTAATTAACAAAATTTTGGATAGGTCGGGTAAAAAACAGAGAAGAGTCCGTACAGATGAAGATTTAACAACTCTATAAGGCTTTACCCTACAGTACGGTCTGGGAATTTACGAAGGAAATTGTTAACAAAAAAAGGGCTAATGGCGCCCTGCCTGCGTCATAAAGCGGGATTACTGTCGGTTGTACAACTATACCCAAAAAAAAAAAAAATAACAAAATTGTAAGGATCCAACAACATGCCTTGGATATATACGGATTTTCTGTCGACGACCTATTCAAATTGGTAGTGGTCTTTGAGAAGTCTCTGAATAGAAAAAATGCGGAATCTTCTATGGCGATTGATATATGTATATCCTTGTAGAAGACGAACGTTTGGCTGCCAGTTTTTTTTTTCGAAGCAAACTCCCATGATGGAAAATGATGACAGAATTAAAGACGAATCCTACAACATCTTGGTCATAGCGTAGTGTATACTCAGGGGCCCGGTTACGACACCATAATAGTAGTAGGGGATTTTAATGCGAAACATAATGACGGGCAAAAGATAATTAAAATTCAATCAGGTTGTGCGAACGTTCCGGAGAGCCATCGTAGGGTCCTAATTTAGCTATCGACAGCATGACTCAAATTGTGAGAGATTTTACTTGATATCTGTAGAAATTAGCATTTATTGAATTTGGTAAATAAGAGCAATTGACGTCCAACACCTTCAAAGATGTCCATAGGTATGAACTGTATACGAGGGGTGATCCACCTGTAATGCGGTGACGCGATGATTTTAGTTAAAAAAAAATTCTTTGTTTTTCTACATAGCCTCCTAACAAGTAGATTTTTTTTTTAAGGCTAAGGATCCCCTTAGAATAAAAATCTTTGTCTTGAGCCTCAACAGCGGGTATAACTTCGTTATCGTCTTCAAATTTCTTGCCGGATGTTTTCTTTGAGACGGGGTGAGCTAGATCTGGCGAATAGGGTGGATGTTCGACTGGTTCTTGAATTGCAGCCACAAATGTAACTGTGTAAGCCAGTGCACTTCCTTGATGAAACAACACACATGCTCGCAATTTGCCGCCTCCTTTTCTTTACTAACCTCCCGCAATCTTCTTATTTCGTCTGCGATCCCGAAATAGTAACTGACTTTTCCAAATATTCGATCTGCATTGTTGCTTAGTTTCAGAATCAAAATGGTGAATCCATGTCTCGCCCATTGCCACGAAATATAATAAAAACAATTCCCAATCTGCTTGGAAATCCTCAACATTCACCCCGAAATGTCAATTTCGTCCACGAGGATTCCTTGGACGCTGCCATATTAGATCCCTATGACCTCAAATATATTTTGACTGGAAAATGGATTAAAGGCTGAAGTAGGAACGTGAATATTACACAGATTTTAGGGTCTCGACAGGACCGGTGCCCAATTCCAAACCAGAGTGAAGCCCTATTTTTGAGAGGGCTCTTACTCTTTTTGTAGGAAAATACATTCCAGACCCTCGTGACAAGTCTCGGGTTCTGCGCACGTAATCGCGTCAGCACATCCAGCTTCTTTTCAGGTTTCCCCGGTGACGCGCGTTAGTTTTGGGTGACTGACTACCTAATAGGTAGTAGTTCCCAGGGTATAGATTTTCGGCACCATGCTCTTGATCTAAACAGATGTCTGCTGTGAGGAACAGCTCACCACGAAGGTGCCGTTAATCAAAGCAGACCTCTCAGGCCGAATACAAAAACCTATTGCTGAAGCCA
Organism: Merodon equestris; assembly: GCA_958301585.1. Classification (NCBI taxonomy): domain Eukaryota; kingdom Metazoa; phylum Arthropoda; class Insecta; order Diptera; family Syrphidae; genus Merodon; species Merodon equestris. The sequence continues at coordinate 168,790,785 of OY284413.1, forward strand.
GCTCCAATAGACTTCGCAGCGCTTGTCATCCTATTCTCACTGCCAGCTTTCCCTATCCTGACCTTTTCAGAGGAGATGGCTGCCTCTTTGTAGGAGAGGTGCTTGTCTCGATTCTTTACGGCTATTGGGGTTTCTTTTCCAGATGAAACGGTTTGTTGTGTGAAGTGCCCGCCTCTGAGAAGCAATCTTTGGTTCTCTCCGTCTTCATGTTTTTGCTTTAATCTTTTTGTATTGCTGCATCTGCCTTCGGACTCCGATATCCCGCCACCACGTTGGAGGATGAGACATCAAGTTCTCTCTCCCCAGCAAGGTTGTCTCCGGCGGCCGTCTTCCGTTTGCGAGCACTCTTACCTTTTTCGGTTCGAGCCCCTACTCTTTTCCGATGCCGCTTTGGGACAGCCCTGCCAATACTTATTGTGGAAATTATAGTCACCAATAACAGGAGAAATGTTAGAGGCGCATGCCGAGTGTGCTGACATGCTTGTGCTTCTTACAGCAGCCTTTACTAGCGCGCCGCCAAGGAGGGCGAGGGTCGCAGATGAGAGTGTCTGGACTTCGGTAGGGGACACCTCCACCGATTTAATCCTCTTAACTGCTTTCAACATAGGTTTGCCTCCATCTTTATTGCCTTCGGCTGTGTCAGCCTCTTTGCACCATTTTCAGGCACGCCTCTTTTTCGTTATTTTATGGCACTTAGCAGTGCAAACTACAGTACATACAATCTGCCAACACAGCACTTCGACTTTTTTTAAGCTATCTGAAGTTAGGTGAGTAACGTGGATGGGCGTCCTCCGCGATGTTCATCTACAGCGGATGTTCTGCGCAGCTTTAACTCCAAAGGCCCAGCGTGCTGCTGTGGAATATGGAGGAGCATAGGCCCACAATGTTTTCACCAGGTCGCTGTGTACGTCTTTGGTAGAAACTTTTTTCAAGCAGAGGTACTTGATGACAACTTTAATTTCATTTTTCTCCATGTTGATGTTATCCCTTGGAAGGTTTGTATTCAAATGAATGTAGATATGTATGTATGAACCTCCTGGTAATCATGGTCTATTTATATGATTTTTTTTCGATTTCTATTCTATTTCTATGTGGAATCACCCCACGTATTATGTTGTATAGCTCCGCCGACCACAAAGAGAGGATTTAGAAATACCGCAAATACTGCTTTTCTTTGTTATACAACGTGTAGGATTTTATTTACAACAAAACCAAATGATACAAGTGTAGGATTTTATTTATTTTAAACAGAGAGTTACTTTAAATAAAAGGTTATTCACAAAATTCTTAGGCGGTCTAGACGGCTTGACGCCTGTTCAACGAATGAATGTCTTGTTATACATGTTCGTCTTCGTCTGTTTTGTTTCGTTCCGCTTGTCCGTATTGTGCGCTGTGTGTGCTGTGTGAGTTATGTGTGTGCTATGCGTATGGCGTGTTCGTCGGATGATCGTCCTGCTATGTTGTGGCGTACTTGACTGGTTGTCGTCAGATCGTCCGTCTCGTTTCATTTCACTCGTCGGTATCGTGGGCTGTGTGTGTTATGTGTGTGTTACGCGTATGGCGTGTTCGTCGGATGATTGTCCTGCTATATTGTGGCGTACGTGACTGGTTGTCGTCAGATCGTCCGTTTGTCTAGGGTGTTGTCTTCGTGTTTGGTTCCCATCCCACAAACGTGTCCCTTAATTCTTCAATAATATTTTAGGGCATTATTCTTGGGTATATTCTAAGAAAAAAATGTCTACAGTAAGGGCCTATCTATTAGGTTGTACGACATGATTTTTTTTTGGAAAAAAATAAGAGTTAATATTACCTAAAACCTTTTTCCACCGTGTTTCAAGGTCCATTATTCCTTTTTTTATACAATAGAACGCTTGATTTTCTGACGTTAAGAAGTTTGTAAAGGCTTCTATGACCTCTACTCGGTTTCGGAACACCTTTTGCCAACAAAATGATGCCAGACTGCGAAAAAGGTGATAATAGGATAGATGAGAAAGGAGAAATATCAAAAGAGTACGGTGGATGCGGAAAAATTTCGAATCCCAACTTTTCACCGTTACGTGTGAGGCATGGGGTTTAGCATTATCATACAATAGGATCGGACCATGCCTATTGACCAATGCAGGTTGCTTTTCATCCAATCTCGTATACATTATGTCGATTTCCATACAATATTTGACTGCATTTATCGTTTTCATTGGTTGAGAAGTGAAAAATGGGGGCGTGCTTTGTGCTTTTCTGCATCCAACCACTGTCCAGATCTTTTACGGTTGCCATACAAAATCGACTGTATCGATGATGTTCGTTCACTACTATCCGGGGGTGGTTGTCCTAGATAGGATTAGAGATTTGACTGAATTTCTCGCGTTGGTTGTAGTTCACACTAACTGTTTTGCTTCCATGCCATTTTATATTGGAAATGCATACACAGAGTATGAATTTTGAAGTGATCTTATGCTGCGAGTGTTATGCCTTCGTCAACATTTTTTGATCATCTCTCTTTCACAACTGATATTGTTGCACAGGTTTTCCATGTAGGAATTGGAGCTTTAAGCTCCAAAGTCTATAAATAAATATATTGATGGTGTACTAAATTGGTAGCTCAACAGGTGCCCAAAGTGTCTTCTTTGGTTTTATATGCATGCCAGAACCCTTTTTTGGATTTCATTGCAAATAATTATTGCTAATAGCTGCTGCTTCACTTTCTATGATGCTTCGAGAATACGGTCTTCTTATTTACTTAAATTTGCTATTTCGGTTGTATAAAAAAGTTATTTCATTCTTCCCCATACAAAAAAATTCAATATTGTAATGTCAGCAGATTTTGCAAGCCAGTGAACTGGTCCATTTCTTCATATCCAACGATTACCATATTCTTCACCTCACCAATGAATTAGAATGAATTAATTATTGACGAACTATGGGACGCTTTGTATAGTGTGGACTTACAAATTTTTTCTAGAGGTCTACGGCGTCATGATGCTATTTATATTGAATTAAGCAACACGGTATTCTAGAAAAATGAGCTGCTTAATTCTTTCATCAAATCACTATTGTCAAGGCCTGTTTACACTTCAAACTTAAAAACAAATCCAGATAGCTCATTTTACACAAAAAGTGTAAAATCTGTTTGAGGTACAAGTTAGCAAGACATAAGGTATACGTAACATTTTAACATTTTTCTGATTTGGCAGTAGAAGGATTCACATGAAATGTAACTGTGAAATTTATATCTGAATAGCAGGCAGTTGTCTGCACTTATTTCAAGCCGAAGGTGTAGATGAGGATGATGGGAAACGCTGTCAACTCACCACACTATGGGGCGCAGACGTAACATTTTTCCGATTTTGGTGCCATATTCCTTACTCACTCTGACCGCTAGTTTTGTCTGAGGGAATCGAATGAAATGTAACTGGGAAAGTTAAATCCGCCTACTGTGGTCCAATATTGCCCGCCGTAAAACTAAATTCTAGTTGATGTTTCATGTTCTTAATTTATGAAGAAGACATAGTAATTCTTTTCAATGATTCCACTCTTCTGCAAATATGTCTATAAGGATGAACTTGGGGTTACGTCGAATTTCGTATCGATATTGAAGGTGTTTTTATTTTTTTTTTCTATGGTTGCGCCCGTGTTACTGGTATGCACGATTCGCAAGCCCGAGTACTCAACGCCAGGAATACGCTTCCATACTAAACCACACCCCGCGCACTTCAACCACTCTCCTCGCGGGACTGCCGTCAAGTATTACTTCGCGGGGCTGGCATAGCAACTTATGCTATGTGCTCTGTATCTGCCGTTTCAGCTCTTCTTAATCGAGTCTTCTTAGCTCGTTCTGCACACTCGTTATGAGGTGGATTACTAGAAGCTCCGGGATTGGCAGGCTCATTCTTGTCCTTGTCCGCGAAGCCTTAGCAGTGGAATATTGGGTAATCTGTGTCTTCCTTTTTCTTTGGACATTCTGGGCAGAAAGGCGAGCTATTGTGTAAAAATTTGTAACCTGACAGGAAGTGCGTAAGGTGGCAATTGCCATTCCCGTGTGCTCTTTTTCCCCAATCCTCGATCGTGGAGATCAGCTTGTGGGTCCATCTGCCTTTGCCGCAGTGCCACAAACCTTGCCCTCTCTTCTGCTTTCTTCCTCCGGATAACGCTGGTCACTTGATGAACCGTAGTTCGCCTAAAGTAAACCCTATGCATCTCGTCAGCGAAGATATCGATAGCGACCATTTCCGCTATAACACAGGCTGCTTCATCCCAGATTGTCCGAAAACCGCATACTGTTCTTACTGCGCGAAGTCTGTATGCAGACGAGAGCTTTCTTTTTGTCATCTTCCTTCCTTCCGGCCAGACCGGCGCAGCGTACAGGAGTATTGGGCTCGCCACTCTGGAATGCAGAATCCTCCTCGCGTATTCTGATCCATCGATGTTTGGCAGCATTTTAGAAACCGATGCATGCATTTGTGACGTTTTTTTACTGCAATATTCGACTTGGATCTTAAAGTTAAGTCGGTTAACGAGCATTACACTCAAATATTTGAGGACCTTTTCTAAACCTGATTAATTGGCTCCCAAGCCAGTAGTTTGCGTATTCCAAAGTCTGATTATTAAGACAGCCTCCATCTTTCGGTCAGCTAGTTCAATATCGGCGGGCTCTATCGTTTGATCATGGCGACTGCCCATATTGTCATATAAGTTCCCTCCTTTTGACAGTTCACATCTAAATTCTACTTTACAGCAGGTAGAAGAAAAGATCACCAACGTTTATTGCAAAAATATTGCACTCCTGGATAACTGCTACATCTCTTATGAAGATCTCGTTCAAGCTCTCCATCGATCGTATATAGTCAACGTGCCATCAGAACGTCGCCTTTGATATACTTAAAAACCTCCGAGGTGCCCTTTGACAACAAATCCTATAGAATCTAGCCTACATCGCAGAACGAGTACTTACTGATACAAAGCCAGTTAACATTGACAAATATAAAATAATTTCAAGAAAGTGGAGGACTATGTATACCTCGACTATACGGTAACAAACCGTGGCTATTGAGTCAAAGAGTCCTCTTTTGGGAGAGGAATATAATACAAAACTATTATCAAGATAGTTCTGAATACAACGCAAAAGCATGTGTACGACCTACGTCCACCTTTATGGTAGACTTAATCACGAACTGTACCGGCTACATAAGCACAATAGCTTAAATTGCTAGTCTATGTTGGGGAGAATAGGTGCCTTAGCTTCGGCTTTTGCTATAGGTGTCGTAGAGCCTCAACCGAATTTGAGTGCAGAGCTGGGAACCGTACCCCGAGCCATAGGTAACGCTGTCTAAGAAAAAGAAGAAGTCTCTTGCATCACAATACCTATAAGACTAGAATAAAATATTTCGAAAAACCTCGAAGAAAGGTTCTCCTTCAAAACGTCCGTGATGAAAGTCTAAAACCATATCTCTTTTCTCTTTAAATTGGAAAATTCCCAAAATATCTTCCTAAGTTTGAGAAAACACTAATACCCGGCTATATCTAATTGGACAACATGGGGGGTAACCGTGTAGCGGTCTTCAATTAGCTTACTAAAATTGGCTATAGTGGTAGAGTTCTCTGAACATACGAGTATAAACGATCCAGTTTCCTTTAGCATGTTGCTTATGTCACTCTCAGAAGCAAGTTAAAGTCAAATTGGATATCAAATCATGGGAGAATCATTATTTGAATAAAAACACTTTTCGGGAAAGGACTTTAGACCTCTTAGGGTTTATGAATATCTTTAAGTTATCAAGACACAACACGGGCCGAAGCTAAAGAGGTAGGAAGATAGATGTTGAAAGATAAAAATTAGCGGATTGAAGTGTGTGAGTTCTTAAGCTCAAGTGTCAATAGACAGCATTTGGTTTTAAAAGCATTCAATTCCAACTTCATTATTCTCTTGAAGCCGTTGTCGTTACAAATCTACGGCCGAAGAGCAGAGGCGTGAGTCTTTGAACGAATATGAAAATCTGAGAACTGTCACCAGCAGACGGGTGGTTCGTATTAGACGTAAAAGACTGGAGATCATTAAAAAAATGAGGAAAAGTGTCGGTGACAGTACAGAGCCTTGGGGAACACCAGCATTTATTTAGTAACTTTCAAACTTGAAACTACCCAAGACGGCTTGAGTTGAACGGCACGAAAGGTAATTTCTAACGTTTGATCTTGGCGATTGCTTCATTCGTGGTGGACTCTATCTCGTGGTTGTGTTTCGCTACAGTCACTACGGCGATGTAGTCAGCAAAACCGATCATATGACTCCTTGTGGTAGCATTAATCGCGAAATTCCATCATGCTTTATGTTTCACTGAAGAGGTCCAAGGACTGATCCCTGGGAGACTCCCGCGGAAACATCTATATTGAAGGTTTCGAATTAAATTGAAGACTAGAATTTGGCTAATTGATGGCATTTCTGAAGCGCAAGCGGGCGACCATTTCTAGGTACCGGATTTTCTGTTTGCGAAGAGCGCTTCACCTTTCAGACTTTTTTTTTTTAGTTGGAAGCTTCTGCTATCTGTTTAAGCTGTCTTTATTGTATTTTCCCGGTTATCCGGAGAAAAGTGAGGAGGAGTTTCAGTGATGAAGACCTAAAAGATTCGGCACACACCACGTTGGCCCCAAGGGTGCGCGACCGTCCGCGAGCGAGGCCCGGACAGTCGCAGAGAAAATGTTCTGCTGTGTATGTATACAACTTTGAATGAAGCTGGTCTGCAGACGCATATGCCATTTCCCTTCCACTTGTGCTTCACAAGATAGTGCTGGCCATTAGGATTGCGTATATCTCTGACTGAAAGACAGACGCATATTTTCCTAACGCAAAGTTGAGTCGGACGTTTTCGCGTTCAAAGAAAACCCCATTGCCGGGTGACAGGTGTCATTTTGCGGAGAGCATATCCATGAGACAGAGGTCGTAGAATATTTCTCGCGCAAGTGCACTGTCACTTCAGTGCGAGTTGTACCAAAAACCATTAATCTTGATCCATCATAGCGTCCAGAGCAGCACCCGGAAAGCATCAAGGAAAGCCCCCGTACGGCTGAGACAAACCGCCCTTTGAAGTTTGGTGAAAGAGCCCACGACATGTTTGTGTGTTAACGTTCCACCGGAAAACTGATGCATATGAGACTATAGGTATTACCATTGCCGTGTAGATCCAGAGGACCTTTTTCGGCGATAGCTCCCATGTTTTGCCAAAAGCCCGTTTCCATTGCTAAAAAGCTGACAGAGCTTCTGTCGTTTTGTGCTCCATGCTGGTGAATAAAGCGAATAATCCAATTTTAGGCAAAATTAGTGTGTTCATTAAGATTAAGAGGGATCTCAACCAAATTTGAATGCCGCAAAAGTAGTTTTCCAGCTACGCAAATTAAGTAGGTAAGTTATAAAAGTGGTTAAACATATATGTAATTCCCTTTTTGTCAGGCATGCGGCTACTTTATTTTTTATTGCTTTATTAGTCGTATAGAATCCACTTTTAATATTGTCTTATTAATTGAGGACATTTTGCTTTTTTATACTAGGTCTCACCTGCTGTACCTTTATATTTTATGAAATTTAATACCATAAGCCCAAATAAATGCACCTTTTATAACCCCTATTTTTCTATCGAGATAGTCCATTTGATGCTCGTCTTGCCTCTAGCTGGAGCTATCCCTATTTAGGGCTCAGCCAGCTATTCTCCAGGTACTATAATATAATTTTTTTTTCATTTTTCTTTTCCCGCGTACATTTTCTACTGGTTGTCCTCGAGTTTTAATATCATCGCTGAATCTTAAGGTCTTTTTATGTCCTGTAGGCCTTCTCAATCAAATATCAAGAACGTAGGTCGTAGATCTAGTCTTTGGGGGGTTCCTTTGCTCAAGGAAAATAGAATCGTATATTAAAAGTCCATAAATTACATATTTAAATATATTTTATATTTATCGTGGAGCTATACCTTTTTAAGTTCTGTTCAATTTTTGTAATCCTTCTTATTTCCTTCAAATGTTGTTTCCCATCGTCCGGGGAAATTAATCAATTTATTTTATGGATTTAAGAGTCGAATTATAAACATGTTGCAGTAACATGGGAAATCAAAAGTTAAGTTCACTCCTTCCCACGGAACATTATATGCCAATCGGGGGAGACTTTTTTCCTCAGCTTAAATATTTAATAAAATATAGCGTTGCTTCTTTGATTAAGCCCCATATAGGATCCTACTGAAAAGGCTGACTAAACGCAACTCAAAATGTCAATACTCTACTCGTATAAAAGCTCCTGTGCAGCAGTCACATGGTTTTTGATAAATTCTTCCAATATTTTCCGCATGCCAGCACATGCTCCTTTCCTCCAGAAAGCACTTGAGCACACTGGGTGTGAGCACAAATATAAAGAATCCACTCCTTTGTCCAGAACCAAAAAATGCATAAAATAAATATAATCGTGTGACTTGCAGTGCAGTGAATTGTGTCCTCAAGTGGATATCCGGAAAGGCAAAGAAAAATATATTAAATTACGCCCTCTCCTCTCCTTTCGTCCTTTTTGGTCTAAGAAACGATTTAAAAGTAAATGTCGCCTTCTGTGGAATATATCCGACATTCAACGTTCTGGTATGATTTCGGTATGTTTTTTTCCAAGCTCATCCGCATAATCCTAGGGAGTAATTCTATGGAAACGAACTTACTGCTGAATACGCTTAACCTGTACCTTTCGTGAGGGAATCCTGCTCTTTAGATGCCATTCAAATAATCCGTAGATAAAAAAACAATGAAACTTTTTCGTTTCTTCCTCTTCTTTCATGAAATTTGTAGTGACGAAGCTTGAGAGGAATGCAATTTCGGTGGTTCCATCTTGACTTTCCTTCGGCCAAATTCCTGAATTCCTAAATCACGGCGCATAATATATCATCTAATAACAGCCGTTTGGAACTATGGATGAAGTCGAACAAGATGCGAGGTTTTATTGTTTAATTCCTTTACCTCTGGGAACAAACCACTTACTGTTGATGCATTCGTATTGGAACGGATCTTTGAAAGTTTAACTTCGGAAGTCGAGCACTTTATTGCAGTTTTATGTCAGTATCAGGTGCCACGCTTAAATTCTTTAGTAGTACTTTCCGAGTGCTCTAGATGCTTGGCACTGGTATATGGTTCGAGGGGATGACATGTTAAATCAATATTGTCCTATACGCTGCTACTTTGCACGAAACCTTAACGTGGGATCAACCATTTATTTTAGAGCGATAATGACCAGCTGTGGGTTGGCAATTTAGTGCTTTAGGTGATAAGTTTTTTTACGAGATGAACTTACGAATTGTATACGATAATGTCGCGGGCTATATTAGTGATGCTAATGAAATGAGTATTTCATATTCATCCATGATCCATCATTTTGCGTATAGTTTCGGGCTGTAAGGAGGCCATTTTCTGGTGCCTAATTTTTTTTTATAGAGTTCGCAGGGGTTCAAGAGCTACGCTCTTAATGTGTTTGTCACACAACGTGAACGGGGTGAAGAAGGTTTGTGTCGAAGATATGGCGGTGGTTGTGCTAGATAGGATTCGAGAAATTCGACCGAATTTATCGCGTTGGTTGTAGTTCAAAGTAACTTCCATGTCATTAAAGGGTTATATTGGCAATGCACACACAGAGTACGAATTTTGATCAGGCGATCGCGGACTTCAGTCCCAATCACCTTTTTTTCGGAACTAGCCGAACAAGGAACAAAGGATTCAATAAATATATCGAAATTCGGGCTGCATGGAACCAAAACTTGGGCTTATCAATAAAAATTGTCAGCTATTAAAGAGCGATACTACGCTCCATTGATAAAACGATTTTCTCAGAAAAAAATGCATTATATTGTTCTGCTTAAATTCCAAACCAAACAGTCACGCGTTGAGGTTTATTATTTATTAACTAAGGGTTTTCATTGGCGTAGAATTGACTATTTGGTTTATTCAAAGTCCCAGATGAATCTACGGTCATGATAAGTTTTTGCCAGAAATCATCGTCGGTTTATCCCACGTTCCCTATGAAATTCGAATAATAAAAGTGACATGACTTGTCGATCGGTGGGAAGAACGGCGACGTCTCAATGTCGTCGGCTTACAGTTTCAGTGTCCTCATCCGACTGCCTCGGATGACGTCGGCCCTGATGAGTGGCGTTATTAAGATTGTCGGCGGTAATACACTTAGAAAAACGATAGGCAAGTTTCTTCTTCACCATTGAGAATATATTTCGGATGTAAATCTGTATAATAACAGCGAGCTGTTGTTGGTGGCGTGTACCGCTCCATACCAGAAATTCTTTCAGACTGATACTTAGTACGTGGGCTGTCATAAGCCTGTCTGGAGACAGATTGAAATAGTTCCATTCTCCTCCGCTTAGACTAAGGTCGATGATTGAGCTTCCTTGTGCACCCACAAATGTATATTCACCTAGAGAATCTCTTTTCGAACTTCCATTTTAAATCCTCAATCCGTACTCACTGCAGAAGTTTAGTAGATGTCCACTTTTCCTGTTCGTTACTAAATCTTTAGAATTGGGGGATGTGATGATGAATTCTCCTCATTAGGCGGCTGAGGAAGTTGTTGGAATTCAGTAGTGACTCGAATTTATATACAAAACCTGTCTGGTGGGACGATAATTCCGACCCACAAAAAGTCCAGTATGACTAGCTCTTATGATATCAGATCTCTATCAAGTTCGTTCGACTATTTATGCTTATGTCCATTACTGCCCCGCAGCACTATTGTTAGTCTCATTTAAATAAATACCACAAAAGAACGAACACACGTATTTCTGTTTTTTTTGTAGATTTATCACTTATTATTCAGTATATACATTTTATTTATTTTTCAATATTTTTTTTAATTTATCGGATTTTAGCTTTTCTGTGGTGAGCAAAAAAGAAGATAAATAACCCAAGCTGCTTAATGGATTTATTTACAGATAAAATCACTAAACCAAATATTATTTTCATATGGAAAAACTGGATTGAATTTTATTATTTAACTGGGTTTTTTTCCGTGGCAATACAACAGCAGTTCATAAAACGATTCATGCAGATGATAGGTATGTTTCTAAAGATACCTACATATATATATAAAGTTGTTTGCAGCTTGCAGTCGAATACCTGGTCTACGTGGGAATTGCCTGGTGCGAAACTGCATACAAAATTGAAAACAAATCCACAGGACGAAACCCAGCCAGATATGCCTTGATGCTACCGAGCCATATGTGCACTATCTACATCGCACACGTAACGCACCATTGGGCGCATAGTATGTTGGGGTTTTTGCCTTAAAAATAAAACAAGTAAAGAATTTGTTTTTCAGCGGATAAAGGTATAGTCGATACATGTGAAAGAAGTAAATATTGGTTTTGTACTACGAGATAGAATCAAATATTTTTTGTGCTTAAATCCGAGGTAAAATTGGAATTAAAGTTTTTTGCCTACGCTCACTTGTATATAAAGTACAGTAATATAAAAAAGATAATAGTGAGTCAATAGGGCGAAAATAAATCAAGGATGCAATGAATTTCTCCATTGTTTATCTGACAACCCACGGCTGTAAAATACTACTCGTACCTTACATAAAGCTACTCGTATATATTATAGATAAAAAAGAGGAACATGAGAACATAATTTTTCCCATAATCTTTATTAATGATATGTTCTCACGGCAACAGAATCCGCATTAACTAGTTTGCGCAATTCATTACCGGTAAAGATGGTCAGTAGAGAAAGCATTTTGTTATTTGTTGAAAACTTGTAATAGGTGCAGAGCCATTCAAACTTTTATCAGATGCAATTCACACCTATCGCTTAAAGAAGAAGGGAATCATGTTGCAGCTGATGGTGTTATTTATGATCTGCTAACGAGCTTCCAGGTACTCCTAATTGGATTTTTCACTCGAGTGATTCGAGCTTGGAAAACTTTTTTGATAGTCAAATTAGTTGTAATCGTGCTTTATAACTGAGCGGATTCGTAGAATTTTTTGCTCTATATGAAAAATGCACCCAGGGCTGATACACTTATGTAGGTGGCACCGCTCTTGTCGAAAAATATAACCTCATACATGTTAGCTATTCGGATCAATAAAATCATGGAAGGCACCATGAGGGAATACCTATGCCGGAAAGTATGATGTATTTTATAGGACTCCCTGGGATAGTTGGTTTTTGGTGTGGATTTTCGAACGACTTTGGAATGAAATTTTTCTTTTGTAGTTAAAAGTAATTATATTTCCATCTCACAGGAGAAGTTCCTCTCTCGTAGAATTTCTGGCCCTTTTTCGGCGTAGAAGCATCCCACCTCTTTTCGATTTTAGGACATTCTAAAGAAACAAAGTTCATACCATTAAGGGACATTGCTAGGGACCAAACAAGTGATAATTAGAAGAATGCCGGAGGAATTAAGTGGATGCGACAAGATATCCCAGCCAAATTTTGTTGAGAGTCTGCAAACTTGTATGAGCTCTAGCTTATCATGATGATAAACTTCACCTTTTCTATTGTTTAATGCCGAACAATTGACTATTTTGTTGTCTGGTAGTAATCATAGTATACAATTCCCTTCCAATGCCACCAAATGTAGACCATATCGTCCTTCTCACATCCTTTGCTCAATAACTTGTTACGCTAGACATTATGGCATGGCGACCAATGTAGATAAGTATATTGTACTTGCTAGCCGATCAGAGAGCACTTCCTCTACTTTCTTAATAAAATTGAGGATGCCTTTTGTAACAGCTGAGCTGATCCCCTCAGGAGTTATAATTTCTCTGAAGAGGATACGCATCCTAAAGTGGCAGAGGGCAGCACACTCACATAATATGTGTTGTACAGTTTCCCCACCACCACCTAAAATAACATCATCTGTCTACACCCAAACAAACCAACTGCCTGAAGTAGAAGAGCCAGCCATGGAAACCAGTATCGAACGCTTTGGCCAATTATTGAGTTCCCGAGAATGGAATCAGCGTCTCCAAAAGCTTCGAAGTAGTAACGAGGATACTACTACTTTTTTGGTTGAAGGACAGGACCCCATTGCCAAGGAACAATGGTTAGAAAAATTTACGAAGCACTACAAAATCCCACTACTCAGCTGCTAAATGCTTCAACATCTCGGACCGAACAAACTAAAGCTCTCCATCGCAACGAAATATGCTTGGCTTTTTTTCAATTCCGGCCACCCACTCACTCTCGGTAGAACAACATTTACCAAATGGAATGAAAAGTATGATTCCCACCCTAAATCTACCACTAAGCCTAAACATAAACTTAGTAATAAGAACAATAATATATGTAAAAAACATTCTAAGCCCCCTCCAACCCCCACGATAACTATATGGGAAATTGATGGGTCAGCTTTAATTTGAACCCAACTAGTTCTTCTGCCAATACATCCGTATCACCTCCAACCCTAGCACACGACCCGGATCCAAACTCATTTCCAAATTTCGACCTTAAGTCCGGAGCCAAGTATCCTAATTTTCGAAGCTCCCACATCCTTAATACCCCAACACCCGCCCTATCTAATACCTCAGCTACAGCCATATCCTCATCTCTCCCACCATCTACAAGCCAATTTTCTTCAACATCAGTCCCCTCCAAATATTTCGTTGATCCCCTACTACCACCTTCAGTCAAATTTACTCAGCAATCTATTGACCCCAACGAATTTCGATACGCTCTCTCCAGGTTAAGATACAAAAAAGTCTATGAGAACATTGGACTCTTCTTGGCTTATCTTCGTGACAAATCAGACTCGGTTTGCTATGAAGGTAAAACAAACACCAGCGTTATGGTCTCAATTCAACATGAAGGACTTTCCACCGATTTCACTACCCTCAAGAACCTTTTCATTAATTATCACGAGTTTTTCCATATCTCACTCAAAAAAGTATCAAACGATCATGATACCTTCAGACAATATATACACTCAAAACGCATATCGCACCTTCAGCGTGACAAAGCTGACCATGATAGGTTTTTTCGTCCCTAAAAATCTCCCCCTCCCTGCCACTCTAACGCTCCCCGAAAACCTTCCTCTTACCTTTTATTATCAGAATGTAAGAGGTCTGCGCTCTAAAACTCAGGCAGTCCTGCAGCAATCACACGCCTTACCTTTTGAAATCTTTGTCTTAACCGAAACGAACCTAATCCCTAGTATAAACAACCTTGAACTATTCCCATCCAACTTTAACGTTTATCGCAACGATGATGTTAATCGACCAACTGATGGTTGTCCATGCCGCGGTGTTCTTCTAGCCGTCCGAAACTCAATTGACTCCTCTCTTATAGCAACTTCATTTTCGCCATGTCTCGACTTTGTTTCCATTAAAATTGTACTACCCCGGAAATCGCTGCTTTTACATTTTGCCATCACAACCTATTGAAACATATAACTTGGCCATTGATACAATCGACAATTTAATTGATTTACGAGATCTCCAAAACGAGATCCTAGTTTTCGGTGACTTCAACCTTCCTCACCTTAAATGGATCTCTTTAGACGAACAATCGTTTTACATTGCCTCTAATCCCACTGCAGCCAAAGAATGCCTCCTCTCTGATGGCCAGCTGATTCCAGCCTTAACCAAGTCAGCGGCATTTTGAATTACATGGGCAGACAACTCGACCTCATTTTTACAAGTGACTTCAACTCCTCAGTTTCAGCTTCTCAGCTGTCCCTATCAACCGTCGACAACTACCACCCTCCCCTTTTTCTCTCGTTCTTTCACAACTCCCCTATACAGAACTTTCCCCCCACTGTTCGATTCTCTCACGATTTTCACAAAGCCATCTTCCGTCAAATCAATGAATATCTCAATAATGCTCCTTTTAATTTCAACAACCTTACACCAAGCATTCAAGAAAAATGCTTCATTCGAAAAATGTAGCATTTCCAGTAAAAGCACGAGTTTTTACTTTAGGCTTATTATTATTAAAAAATGGAAAAGGTATTAATGATTTGGATAGTAGATCAAACTCAAAAGCGATTTACGTTGACATCCCAAATAAAACTTCCCGGAGATATAAAAAAAATAATGTGAGATACCATCTATTTCATCAGCTGTAAAAACGTTGTTCTTTTCAGCTAGCCATGGTTACTTTGAAACAAAGGCATTATTTACATAGTATAAGGCTAAGAGTAAACTAGCATATTTGATTTTGTTAAGCATATTGCTTTATCCTATTCCGTGAGCAAGCACACAATGCTTGCTGGAAAAAAAGCAAAGATCATTCACACACGATCTACGACCGGCCAAAAATCATCAAATTATTTTCCAAAGCACGACCCTAGTATGTATTGAGCGGGCTCTATGGTCCCTGAAAGAAATATTAACTATTGTTAATCAAAATATGAGGAGGCTTATAAATATTTTGCCAAAAACAAAGCACAAATATCGATTAACGATGTCACCACCAAGTTCCTTCCATCTGAAATTTTCAGTGAATAATGAATAATATTCACTGAATATTAATGAATAAATCAAATCATTATAATAGAATCATCGAAACAGATGCCCTGGAAATAATACCGAATTATCTCATCCAACGAAGAAGAAAAGATTGTCAATGATAGTGGTACACGTACATTAGAATTTATTTTACGCAATTATGAATTTTATATTTTTAATTGCATGAAAAATGTTTTTATTTATTTTTAATGGCATGAACGAACGAATTTAATTTTACTTAAATTAAAATATTTGAATTCAATTAAGAAACTGCCTAATTAGTGTACACTTTTTCAATGAATGCGATTTTTCATAAAAAAATCTATGAACCTATCTTCTGTGTAAATTAGGAAACAGATGTATCACGAAATATGCATTGAACTCTCACTGTTTAAACAACGCACACATCCGATACATTGACATAACTTTCTCAAATGTCGCTCTTGGAAGCCAACTTTTGAAAAATCCACATGGATTGTGTCCATGTTGGTTTGAAAATTCTTATTCAGAATAACTGCTGCAATTAAAATGCACCAGATAACAAGGTCCGTCTCCATTAACTAAATAAGTTCTTATATGCCAGGTCCGGGGATTTTCTAATTTGGAGCAATATATAAAGGGTGGGCCGGCGCTCGTGTCTTTTAAAAATTACAATGTTTTTCTAATTTTTGTGCTTTTGAAGTATAACCTTCTGATTGGTAACGAAATACAATTTTATTCAACCACTGCTTCGACCGGATTTGCAGGAACACCTTCTGTTTGTCAATTTTAAGGCACGATTTCGGTGGTCGCAAGCCAAGATTTTGTAGTGTAATATAAATTGTACGAAATGGACTTATTATAGTCACGGTTCTGTTCGTTCACACGGTCTATGAAACTGTTGAGTGTTGAGTCTTTTTTCTCAGCCTGCATCACAATCCGGTGTGTGCCTGGCCTCCTTTTTTTTGTTGTTTATTCTGATGTGGATTCTTCGTAGGTATCTTCAAAAAGTTGAATAGAAGGGGACCTAGCGCGGAACCTAGAAGTACCTCCACATAGATAGTTATATTTATTTTTTTCCGCGTTTAATCTTAATTTGGTAAGTTAGTTGAAGACTGCCCCAAGCAAATAGTAAGGTACTCCATCCTTACAAGTGATATCATGATTTGAGACTCTGCCAACTGGATTAAATGCGTTTTTATATATAGTGTCACCAGTGTGTAACATTCTTTGAAACTTCGCCTCTAAAAGTGTTGTTCTATGTCTTCAGAAGCAATGTCGACCACTGTTTCAATGGCGTCGGCCATAGAGCGCGATTTTCTTAAGCCATACTGAAGATTTAATAGACTTTTGCTACAGTTCTGCACATTCTGCCGCAGAAATGTACGGCGACATGATGGTTCTCCGGGTGGTTTATTTCTTGTTGGAAATTCCTTTTCTTATCGCAACTTCCACAGTTCCACAATTCTAGGAACACTCCTTCCCCTAGGCATTTTTGGGACACGATATGCCAGTTGTTTTAGTGCAACCCTTCAATTTGGTTGAGATGCTTTGACGTCTGAGTTCATCGTCATTAAGTCAGTGCATCTATACGAGCGTGGGCGTGTCGTAAAAGAACGGAGAACCAGGGCTTCAACAAATTCAAACTGGCATCACTGAGTTAGGAAGGTATTGACTGGGACAAATTGACATAAATGACACATATGGGAGAGATATTCTTAACTTGGTAAAGAGAGAGTATTTTTTCACAAAGACACTTAATATCATTTGATTCCACACAAGAAAATAGCTCCATGTTTGCAGCCATATTGGATAACTGAATTTCGTGCGAATCCGATAACACAGAAGTCGTCCTCCCTTTCCCTGATCGCATTCAATGTAGGTCAGAAAGGCTATCCTAATATGGGAATAATAGTTCTGCTCGATTCCACCGAAATTTATTTTTGTGGTCAAAATATTTTCGCTTCAACAACCAATCGTTGGTCGATAACTCATAATAAGCGCATTCACAAAAATAATGCCATGAGGCTGGTAATGCATTTATTGATGCTTTCTATCCACTTGAATTGTTTTGTCACTGCACTGAAATAGATCATACCTCTTGAATGCGGCTCATTAGAAAAACATTTGGGGTATTTAGTCCCGACAAAGCTCGCACTGTTTACCTACGGAGGACTGTAAATTGGAATTAAATCCACTCCAATTCATGTCGATAATGTGTGAATACTTTTGTTTTGTATTCACATTTGTGGATTAAATAGGGTGTTAGGTGAAAATGGCAATAATCCACGCTAAGTGCCATACACAATTATATGTAGATGAGTCGGGGTTCTTATGACAAAAATTTTTATTGATTGTTTTAAGGGTTATTTGTAAATTATGCTCCTACCTGTCATTATCAGGGGCTTATTTCTAATTCATTAGAATTTCGCTGCTCAAAAAGCATATATACATTAGGAGTACTAATGGCAATTAGCTGATGCTAGTCGGGAATATAAGATCAGAAACGAAAAGAGGTAAACTTGTCGACTGTGCATCTCGTTTTTTTGTTTTCCATCAGTCCTATTTGCGAAAAGTTTTGTCCGAATCGAACAAAATCTGGGTCTCAGACACTTTGAATGATTATAGAAATGTAGAGTGAAGCATCTACTAGTGAAAGAACGTGCCGCGTTCTGTATCAGCGCTACAAAAATAATTATCGTGATGGGGAAGGCAGAGATTTTCGTGTCATGTCAACTGTAATTTGCTGATTAATTGCCGGGTTCAACAATCCCTATCCCACGAGAGCAACCTCCAAAAAATCCCTTAGCTAAGCTTAACTCAACTAAAAAGTAAGAAGGATCTTAACGGAGAGACGCACCGTTTTGCCAAGCGTCAACCACCAAAACTCAGTGTACTGTTTAGCAAATCGGCGAGATCCCAGTATGACATTGCGGTACCACAAGGGATGATAAGAAACTATAGTTAAAAAAAAAAAAATTCTACGTAGTCTGATAAGTAATTTTTTTCTTAAACCTAGGATTCCTTTAACATACAACAGCGGCCATAAGTTCGTCTTGAAATCGAATGTGTCGAATGTGTCCCTTGTGACAAAGAAAGAGGTAAAGTTAGATAGGTAAAGCTCGCAGTTCGAAGCTTTTTTTTTTCTTTAATGACAACCGGTCGGCAACGGATCCACTGGTACACACCAGAGATCAAGGAACAGTCGAAACAGTGAACTTCATCCGGCGAACGTGCTCCTAAGAAGGCGAAGACTGTCCGGAAAGGTGATGGCCACCGTTTTCTGGAATTCACAAGGTGTGATCCACATCGACTACCTGGAGAAGGGCAAAACGGTCACAGGGCTGTACTATGCTAAATTATTGGGCCGATTCGATGCCGAATTAAAGAAAAAAACGGCCCCACTTGGCGAAGATAAAAGTGCTCTTCCACCATGATAGCCCTCGTATATGCTTCATGGTCAGTCTTCAACACATTTCCGACTTTTTAACGTCATCTTCAGTGAACGACGTGGATATTCGCGATGTTCATATTAAGTGGATGTTTTGCCCAGTTTGATCCAACGTGCTACTCTGATACACATATGGAGGAGTAGATTTCGACAATGTTTTCACCAAGTCGCTTTGTTTGTCTTTGGTAGACAGTTTTTAGAGTAGAGGTCCTTCATGGCGGCTCTAATTTTTCTCCATTTTGATGTTATCCCGGTTCATATTCAAATAATTGTTCCTCCTGGGAGACGTGGTCTTTTTATGTGATTTTTTTACGCTACCCTAAAGCAAAAAATGTATTATTATTAATTTTTATTTTTTTTTATGGAGACTAGAAATAACTGATTATCATTACTTTTGGATCACCAATCGTACATATAACGTACAAGCTCATGAGCCTTTTCAACGTACCCGGTGGCGGTGATAATTGCAATAACTTATCTTTATTGTGCACTAGCCTTTCTCAATCAAAATAGAGAAATTCTTCTGAGTGAGTAAGGCCCAGTGGGACGTGTCCTCGTGGTATCTATAATTGGAGTAGTAAGCCCCGGAGATCATGTTATTGTCGTTGGCCATAGCCCTTACAATATGTTTTCGTGTCATTTTGATAAGAAAATTGTCGATTTATCGATTCGCTCCTGCTGTGTTGTACATGACCTTACTGGAATAATACTTAATGAACTTGATGGTGGTCCATTTTAACCACTACGCGATGGTGTTCCGTTTTAAGGCCCATATGATTTTTCTTATTACCAAGTTGACTGGTGTGAAGCAGCTTCAACCAAATGCGTACTTATTTCCAACAAGACAAACGTGTATGTATGTCTATTGAAGTCTTGACTCTGATCCGGACAGATACCGAGATGTCTAATCACCTTTCTCACGACTAATGATTGTCCGTGTTGCCCAATAATCACCGATTTTCTTCAGATTTTTCTGGCATCCATTGAGGCTCTATACAATGGAGCCCTAAACAATATCATTTGGAGTTATAGAAGGTAATTGTTCAACTTCCGATCATAGCAATGTATATTAATTCGATCGATCTCTGCATCATTGCAATTTTCGGACTTGATTTGTACATTACTAAATACGCATACGTTATTGAGTGGCTGAGAATACCTACAGGGTCGCTTGTGCCTAGATGTTAATTATTATCGAAGAGTTAACCGCTTCCTGTTGTAATCCGTTTTAAAAATCAGAGATCCTGCTCGAAATAATGTTGCCAAATTTACCAACAACCTTCTTTCCCATAGTTATTACGTAAATCGTGTATAAAGGGATATTTGGCATGCTTAGTCTGGTGAGCTTGTAAAACTGATTTTTTAATCAGTCGATGTGTCGAATGATTTTTCAAGGTCGACCAGACAAGGGGGCGTTCAAGAATTAAGTAACGCAATTTGGTAGAGGGAGGTCTTGTAAAACGTTACGATGCATTACAAGGGTGTTTTTTTTATTGAAATAAAATACTAGGGAATCAAAGTCTCAAAAGTTCACGAAGAAATAAAAAAAAGCTAAGGAAAGAATTGGAAGAAGAAGAAAGATGTTTAGAGAAAAGAAGACACAGTGACAAGTGTGCAAAAAAATTTCGAGCCCAAGAAAAACTTGAGAAACTTGAACGCTAGAAAAACAATCCTGCTGCAGTAAAAACTCGATCTGGCTATGGGCAGCCTCCTTTAGTTGACGCGCAATCTGCTCTTCTGGACACCATAATTAACATTGCCATTCATGCCAGAGCTGCTGATGAAGACCGCCGAACAGAGATGATTAGGAGTTGCTTCACTCTGTCCGACCTGCATGAGATGAGATCTGTTGTTGATGGGATTCAAAATGTCTCGAAGCGGCACATGTTATTTCTTACACTTAAGAGGGAAGGTGGCATGTACATACTGTACCCGTAAAGTTAGCAAGACCACAGACCGAAATGCACAAAAAGCACGAAGAAGGAGAATTCTGCATTGCTACAATTAGGTCTTTGGAATCTGTCGCGTCGCTTCTGCGGGAAGTATTTGTTCTCTCTCAAGACAGTAAGGCCCGCTTAAAATAGGTTCACCGGCAGTAAAAAGTCAGAGCCCTCTTTTAATGAATATGGAATGCAGAGTAGTTTTATCTGATTATGACTGGGTCTTAGCAGAGCGGCATAAACTTATTCCTTCTGCATACGCCGGTATCAGTGTGGATCCTGACGGTTTCGGTTAGAAAGAAGCTGTTGGTTACAGCCTGTCTACACATAAGAAGTGGGAAATACGCATCCTCCACAACGAGAACCCATGTTTATGATTTCGAATCGCTATTATCAGTGTCTGCATTCAAACCTTTAATGATGACAGAATCGAACACCGTGGAGCCAGTAATCATCATCTTTGTAGATGGTGGGCAAGACGAGAACCCCCGTTATCGGAAAGTTAAGAACTTTGCCATTCAAAATTCCAAAAAGTACAACATGGACGCAGAGCACAGAGTTGGGTGATGCATGGCTCAAAAATTTCGTTACGTAATACTTGAACGCCCCCTAAGCACTCGTGCAATGGTTTTTTCGCTTATTCCACAGAATGTCGAAAACCTGTTTCAGAGTTCTGTTTATTAATTTTTCAAAAACATTGAACGTTTAGGGATTGGGTGGACCACCACGGTGTTCCGCTACGCTGAATAATGAATATTATTTAGAGCGTTGTTGAACAGCTTGGTGAGATATATTGCTTCAGTTGGCAGGTGTCTTAAAACGACAATTGGGATACCATCTATTTTCATCGTCTACTTATTTTTAAGTACTCGTATGTTCAGAGGAGATTATCCTTTCCCGATATCCAAGGAAGCTTAGTATCTGGGAGTCATCCTAGATAGCAAGCTTATTTGGTCAAAACATGTTGAGTCCAAAACCACCAAAGCGCTGTCAGCTTTATGGCAATGCAAAGGTGCCTTTGACAAAACATGGGGCTTATCGCCGAAAAAGGTCCTTTGGCAATGATAAGACCGATAATCTCATAGGCATCGGTTGTTTGGTGGAGCAGGCTAACACGCAAACACGCTGTGGCTTCACTCACCAAACTCCAAAGAGCGGTCTGTCTCAGCTGCACGGCGGCTTCTCCCAGCACACCGGCTCTAGATACCCCTTGACATATACCTATATCAGAAGGTGCACATGACTCGCATTGGAGTGAAAGTGTACTTGCGGGAGAAATATCCTACGACCCTGGTCTCATGGATATGCCTTCTGACGCAATGACACTGCCATCCTACTGCGCTGTAACTTTACAGTCACATTTCCATGGCGTCAGGACTGGCTTTGGCCAGACACTGAACCTGGAATGGAATGTCTTCGCATTTTCATAGATGTCTCCAGGACTGGGCAGGGATCCGGAGCTGGAGTTTTCTTTGAGCTCGAAAACATTCGACTGCACTTCTTGTTAGGAAAGTATGCGTTTGTCTTTCAAGCATAGATTTACGCAATCCTAATGGCCAAGCACTATGTTGTGAAACATAGGTAGAGGGGAAAAAGCAAATGCGTCTGCAGTGACAGCCAAGCGTCACGGGCGTCATTACGGGCCATTACACTTTTGTCAAGCATCTTTACGTGCAGATATCAACAGATAGTATAGGTAGAAGCCTCCAACAAAAAAAAAAAAAAAAGGTTCTGTTTTTCCCAAGAGGTAATGCATGTTTTTTTTAGTGGTAAGCAAATTCAATATAAAATAAAATACCTAAAACGAATGCTTCTGGCTATGATATAAACTTTGTTTAAATAAATATCTCTTTACACATATGCGTGCTGCAGCTATCTCCAACACCTCTGGCTTACAGGCATAGATTGGTGACTACATATATACCTGCAAAGAAAGTCAACTAAAGATGTGAGATCACAGGATCGTAGTGGCTGATTCACAGATCCGTTACGCGAAATTTTGCTATCAGCAAATGTTTCCCAATAAACTGATGGTGTCGCGCTCCAAGTGGGATGTTGTGCCATCTTGTTGAAACCAAAGCTCTGTCACGTCAATGCCATTCAACTGAGGAACGAAGAAGTCAGAAATCATTTTCCTATAGCGCTCTATATTGACGGTAACATTCTGGCCGGCATCGTCCAGATTGTTTACATATCCATTTAATCATTAATGGGCTTCATCGGATAACTAAATATTGCCTTGAAAATGAGAATCAGGCTGACAGACTGAAACCACAGGAGACCATCCAGGGCGTGGCCGCCACCGGACTGGCCGTTCGGCCGAGAATATCGCGATGTCGCTGAGAGTGAAGAAACATAAACCAGACGAGGGGCCACGCAATTGGACATCACCAGACGGACCCTTCAGTGAATTTTAGTGAAAGACTTACACATGGTGCCGTACAAAGTGCATCAGTTAATGCCTGCTGACCGTCAGTCGCTTGTGAATTACTGTCAAGCCATCCTTAATCTCAACAACGAAGGGGACGATTTGTGTCGAAAATCATCATGAGCGACGAGGCGCATTTCCACTTAAGCAAAATCTTCGTTTCCGGGGCACTGAAAATCAACGTGTGAGGCACGAAAAGCCATTTTATCCACTCAAAGCCACTGTGCGGTATGGTGTTCATGCGGGAGGAGTGATTGGGCCGTATTTATTCGAGGATGCCATCGGCAGTGCGGTCACTATTACTGGTAAACCCTACAGGGCCATCATAAACTACTTCTTGCTGTCGAAATAGGATGAGCGAAGCATGTGCTCACCAAAGTCCAAATAAAGATTTCCATTACTCAAAATAATTTTTTTTAATGAGTAAATAAGCCTTTCGAAAACAAAATTAGATGATTAATTTAGCGCCACCTTGCATAAGGGTCACATAGTTTTAACTCATGCGCTGGGCGGATCTTATACTCGTACGAATAAGCTTTTAAGACAAAATCTTTCCAGAAAATCTTCTGCAAAGTGGATGTGCGTAGCTCTAATTGCTATGCACGATGGCGAATCGACTTATTCGGATTTTCCTCAACACTGCACTTTACAACGATGTACACTCCAGTATTATCCACTGGAGTGTACAACGTGCTCTGAATAACTTGCTCAGATGGAAGATTATGTGGACCGTAAGATAGACGTAGCGCACGATAAGTTTGAATTACTGTCAAGCCATAGAACCACAAGTTCTATCTTATCACAAGTCAACTTTCAGCTACCAAATTGAAAATCTGTGGAAACAGTGAATTTAAAAACCAAATCTTTAAAAAAGACACCCTTTATATTCGGCTAATACACACTTATTGACAAATGGATTCGGTGGATCAGAAAGATAAGACCATTATGGTATGGTTAAGGGGAATAAGGCATTGAAATGCAATAAAACGAAATACAGTGGTCTAATTGGAGCCACTCTGTATAGCCGACGCCGAAAATAAAAACTCATGTGGGGAATTTAAGTAGTACAGTATTCTTTGAATTCTTATAATAAGGTCAAGCTACCAATAAAAAGTACTTTTCAAAATTGCAAGACCAAAAAACATATTACTCCCTCAAGCTGATCGAGATGTCAAGCACCCCGCTGAAAGAGCTAAAAACGATCATAAAAAACGTGGAAGAAGGCCAGCCATAAGTCTATCATATCCGAAAGGGCTATCTGGAAAGGAACGTCATTGATGCAGAAATATATATAAAATTACTTCTAAAAACAACGATTGATTTGATACAGCTCGTCAATATCTTTGTAATAAAATAATTGTTTAAGTTCTTCGTTGAATCGAATCTATGAATGCCTTTTAAATCTCCATTCTTTATATTTAAATCCGTTTTTTTCTTAAAACTGCAATTTACCTTGCTTTACTGCTTTACATCGTTCACATTCTAGCTGCACTAAACACCTGATGCATTCCTCTTTACCCTGCATAACAAAGGGATTAAAAGAGAGAAAGAGCTCGCGTCCTTTTTTTACGACAAACTGATTAAATTTCCTCGCTTTTTGTCCTTTGTTCTTTGCATCAAGCACGTCATCCACGAACCGCGTCTGTGCGCTTGAAGGAACGTCAACGACCGTGCAAATGATTTTCAGCCTATAAGTCTATAGACACGTGGATAACATCGTGTTCTATGTATTTATGCAGCAGGACTGAAAAATAAGGAATCCTACTGTGTTAACGAGATATTGATTGAAAGAAGAAGAGAACAGAATGCACTCATCCGGTGATAACGGTGAAGGTCTAGAATTGAATTGTTAATATAAACCTTGTAACAGTTGCTGTTTCATTGATTTTTTGTGGTTCTAACTGGTGTAACTGGTGTAAATTGCTGTCGGGAGATACTCGTCGAGTGGAAAGTTGGGTTAATAGCATTGAAACTTCGTCCCTTTTTTCTGAGATATTACAATGGTGTTTTCAAAGGGTTGCTGTAACTTTCTGTCTCTGCCTTGTTTTTCAAGCCGTCATAATTCAATTCCTACGCTTCATACTTACCCAGGCTCTCTGACCTTTTCGTTTACCATGAATGAGGGGTAAACTGTTCAACTTTGCCTTTAGACTAAATATCGAACGAACTATGTAATGACACCTACCCAAGCTGTCACAATATACCAGAGCAATTTATTGCCATAACACTTTGTCGAAACTATACTTTCGACAATTTTTAACACGTCCTGGAGGTCGCATGGATGTGGCCTTATAAAACGATGTGTTTGTTTGGAAATTCATCACGGCGCGATTTCCTTTGTGTCCCGTCATTGACGTGTAGGTTTGATGTAAACAAATGTCAGCGCTTGATTTCCGACGAACGGTAGACAGGTACCCATGGTGCGTGTGTATTTACCACTCTGTTTACGCGTTCCCAGTTTACATTCCCCTGATTTAAAAGGAGAGTAAATAAATTTGCTTCGAAAAATATTATGGCAAAGGTTGTTTGAAGTGCGACGAGCCAGACAGTCTATTTGGGATTAATGCAGTAAATACTGTCCATGCTAATAAAAGGGCAAAAATGAGAAGATAAACCTAGGAACTGATAAACCAGAAAAAAAGGAGCGGAAAGACCTGTGTTAAAACGGCTCCTCAGCTGATTTTATATTATAGGGCTTCAACTAACCAAACCTGTCAGTGCAGACTCAATTATGTCTTTGGGCACATGTACGTTTCCCAAGTCTCAAAAAAGTTTATTGTTTAGTCATGTACATATACAGCTGGCATGACTTCACATTCCAGAACAATGTATTGAATTTCCGAAATCCTGACGCAGCCACATCTCTGTCAATCAACGATCGTGTCAAGTTCAGAGCATATGCAGTGCATAATGGAATACGCGATGGAAATATGTGTATTCTGGAACGGATTCACATTCAAGGCATACAAGCTGTCGCTGACAGGGGCTTGTTTATTTTTTTAAAGCTACTTTGACAGTAAGATGATTTGCGTTTTCTTTTAATTTCTCCATACACGCTCGATATCGTAAGGAAATTTCAATAACGAGAATGCTGAAACCACAATCAGAATATGTTTACTCTAAATACAACAGGATGGTAAAGTACATTTCGCATCAATATACTTTGTTTATACAGGAATGAGCTGAGATATTTACTGATTTATATACAACGGATAGAGAGAAAAAAAATGAATTTTTAGTTTCATAGGTGATTTTTCAATTTGTGAAGTAATCGTTGGGACGGTGAATATGAAATATATCATATCTGACATCGTTTTCCGTGGCCACTACCTGGAACTAGAATAAAAATATACGAGTATGACAGGAAATGCTCAGGAGATATAAAAAGCCAATAACGTAGTTTCTTTGCAGTTAGTGAGTTAAAACGTAATTTAAATTGAACAAAGGAGTAATGTTCAAAAAATAAGGTGACTTTTATTTTCCTTGAAAAATATTTATTTATTCATAAATATCTACTTTACTACTCTAGCGCTTTTTCCAATCCTCGGTGCATTTCATCCACCTTTATCGGTAACTCTTTCACTCGAGATTCAATTAACTATTCTTCCCTCCGAAATTACGTACTGTTTCAATTTCGGGAAAACTGACTCCGTGAAACTTAATAATCTGCTCAACAATGTTAATTTTAACTTCCTTCTTAACCCTAACTAACACATATCCTTTAAC
Source organism: Merodon equestris (assembly GCA_958301585.1). NCBI lineage: Eukaryota > Metazoa > Arthropoda > Insecta > Diptera > Syrphidae > Merodon > Merodon equestris. The sequence goes on from OY284413.1 coordinate 168,817,773, forward strand.
GAACTCCTTGCACTATTTTACTCCAAAATCCTCAGCTCTTCATTTATTCAGTCCCACACTCACCAAAAAAACAATTACACTTCATCTCTGGCCTTGTATACCAACGAACTACGCTCTTTGCGCAATAAAAGAAACACAAATAGGCACGACAATCTTAGATCCTCCTCTCCATCTGACCTTTCTAATTACGAGCCTGACCTTTCTAATTTTCGTACATGCAGTCCTACACTAAATTTGCACAGCTATGTGAACCACTCTCCTCCCTTATCTCCGACCCAAGTGTTTTTTCTACTTCATTAATGCAAAAAAAAAAACCGATAACTACCCCGCTATATTTGATTTTCTCAATCTCTTTCAACGAACCTGAAATAATCGCCAACTTCCTTGCTCATTTCTTCCGCCAACTATTCACCGACCAAAATTTTCAATCCGATCACAAATATTTTCGATATTTGAAAGCCTGACGTCAGACAACTCTTGCCTCAGTGAACATAACTCCCGACCTAATCACCGACAAATACACAACCTAAAGGATTTTTACTGTCCCGGTCTCTGCCTGCCATAGTTTTAGAAAGATGCGCGAACCTTTTTATTTTATCCCTTACCGTTTTATTTCAAAACTCTATATCTCTAGGATCCTATCATTCAAAAAAGACTGAAAATGACGTGTCCAACTATCGCCCCATTGCCAAGCTCTCATGCATACCCAAACTTTTCCAGAGCATCGTTTATGATGCAGTATTCTTTCACTGCGAACCCATATTTTCTCCTAACCAAAATGAGTTTCTAAAAGGTTGGTCGACAACCTCGGCAATCTAGTCGAGTTTGTTTCACGATTTTTGTGTGCACTCGAAGCCGGCAAAGAAGTAGACGTTGTTGCCACTGACTTCAGCAAGGCAAAATGACAAAATGTTTCACTTAATTATTGTCCTCAAGCTCACTGGCCTCGGTTTCTCTCCCGGTCTTATCTAATGGATCAAATATTACCTAGAAGATCGTCAATATAACGTTATCTTCAGATCTTCTACATCTGATCCAATTAATGCTACCTCCGGTGTCCCGCAAGGTAGTCACCTCGGCCCATTGATATAGATTCTAACCATTAATGATGTTGACAGGGTTATTCTGAACTCTCAGCTCTCCAAATATGTCGATAATATGAAATTATGGAAACACATATTTTCCTTTGTTGACTCGTGCTGTCTCCAGTCTGACCTTAACAGGTTCTGTTATAAAATATTGACAATAAAAACGTACCAACAGCTCGAAAGAAAGAACACGCCTTCTAAAAATACCTCAGAGTTTATTTTCATATGAACTTCTATTAACAAAATAGACTTTAAACAAGAGATACAACAGCTTTTATAGAAAAATGGAATTAAGTGAGCGAGGCGGATATATGCCTTAAAAATAGGACAGAAAAATAGATAAAGGTAGTAATATAGGTTTTAATTTTCAACAGGTTCACTACTTGTTGTCAAAAAAACCATCTCGCTCAACGTCAGCAAATACCAAGCCATCACTTACTCTTCTAAGCGCTTTTCCTCACCACCTACAATCTACAGTATTCATAATTAAACCGTTTCCCCTGTCAACTTCTGGGTTTACCTTGTGGTCATTTGTGACCATGAACTAAACTTTCGCCTCCATATCGACAACATTATCAAACGTGCCTACTCTGCCAAAGAATTCTCGAATTTTTACGTTACGAAATCATAATACATGTAAGAAGAAATATAGCCGTAGCCTAAAACTAATATTCAGCAGTCACACACAGTAACGCAGGAGTCAGTCGAAATTCAGCAGTCATACACAGTAACGCAGGAGTCAGTCGAAATTCAGCAGTCACAGAGGAATGCAGCCGTCGGGAGTCGATACACAGTAGTAGTTCAGCAGCCGTCGAAGAGTAAAGTTCATCTAGACAAGCAGAAACATATATGTAGCTATTTTTATTCCTATCTACTTCAAAATATACACATATTAAATTAACCGCGAGTGTTTTCTTCATTACATACATTACTTTCGTTAGGCCCCTTCTAGAATATGCTAGTCAAGTCTGGTCCCCCTCTTGCGAATCCCACACTACAGGTATTGAAGTCATTCAACGTAGATTTCGTTGCCTTCCCTGAGCTGACTCCCTTATTTTACCACTTTATATGGATCGTCTAAAATTAATCAATTTCGAATCTCCAAAGAACGACGCGTGTTGTAGATATTCTTTTTATTCACGACCTTCTCAGCGCTAAAATTGATACCCCCACATTATTGCACATGATTCTCCTTAACACCGACCCGTGTAACCTTTGATCCATGCCCCTTTTCCGTATATACAACCATCGAACAAATTATGGCTACCATGAACCAATGTCCAGAATGATGCACAAAGCTAACACCAATCTTTCCGGTCTTTACATCAAAAATTCCTGTATTACAACCCTTCACCCTCTCCTTAATCCTTTCCACCCTGTCACCTAGTTAAGGCTTGCATTAAACCCCTGTGGGGTGGCGTCAAATCGCTAATATGCGCTTTTTGGAATATACCTGAGCTCTTTTATCAATACTCTCTCCTTTTTTCCCATAAATCCGGAAGTTTCTTTCATGTAAACGACGTACAACTTAACAGTTATATTCCCCTTTGACCTTATTTCTTATATTTCTGGCAAGAGTTCATGATGACCCATCGAAGAAAACAGTGAACAAGACTTCCACAATTAACCGAACTTAGACTGTTTATTCGGTTTAGGCTTTTCTAGCGTTTAGTGTCATAACCATATACCTATGTTTCAACAACATTGATGATCTTTGCAGCAAATCTGGATCGTAATTTATGTCATTCAACAGCCCCTGAGCCTTGTCCATGCGACGGTTCTTTTGGTAAAAATTTAGTAATTTCAGAACAAACTTCTCTGACAAACGCTTCATGCCCAAAATATTTGGAAAAACTTCATGACATACGCCAGCCGTTTTGCCAAAATCCTCAGCAACTACTCTGATAGTGATTTCCCATAAAAATGTTCTTCACTACTTCATTATTTTCATCCGTTTCAACTATTGTGAAGCAAACGTCATCTTTAACAAAGGTTGAAATCCCAACGTAAGTAAGTGCATAATTTATGAAAATAGCTTCTTATGTTAACTATCAATAGCTTCAAACCATTCAAAACCCCTGGACCGGATAGAACTTTTCATGCATTTTTAACACTTCCCTCCAACAAGCTAGAGGGGATTCTGGTTTTTACTAAAATCCATTTTTCTCCTCATTTTTAATAAAAATGACAGAAAAGCCGATGTCAGAAGGTCAACACTGCAGGAAGCACCCCTCCACAAACTACAATTTACATACCAAAAAGGTAAAGGCGGTTACTGTCCGTCACAAGGTCACGGAATTATAGATTGGCGCTTTATGGCTATAGAAGGAGCATTTGATAATGCAAATCACTCATCATTGACTGCGTAGAAAACAAAATGGGATTAGCTTGCCGAGAGCCAAGCTACAATTCCGGGTCTTCTATCTTGAATTTTGCAAACTTTTACCTGGATCTAAGGAACCACAGTAGCTAGGGCTCTAACATCGGTAGCTATATACTCAGCTCAGAATCATGTAGTCCATAATAAAGCCACGTTTCAGACTCATAGCTCCTCGGCAAGTTTGGTTTAATATATGCGTACGGACGGACAGACGGATAGACCGGAAAGTCTTTGCATGGATATGCTGACTAAATAACCACAACCATGAGGACATCATAGCTACTCGTAATCTCATGTGCTAGAAAGTGCTAGAAATAACTAGTGCAATGAAGAAGGACTCTCCATCAATCCCAGCAAGACAAAAGTAATTCGATTCATAATAAGAAGAACAAGCAAACTTCAAACTTTAAACATCAAAGAAACGTGCATTATATTCAGGAAGAGGCGAAGTTTTTGGGAAAAAACTCTATTGGAATGCACACATAAACCCCTCTCTGGACTCTAAAACTACTCGTAGATGAGTCCGTCGATTTACAATTAAATGATTAAACCAACCATACTTCATTGGGTTGCTATATGGTGGAAAAAATGTGAACAAGGAAGCACCGTGAAGGAACTCAATAAAATACAAAGGCTAGCGTGTATCTGCATAACACAAGCAATAAGAACGACTCCGACTACAGGGATGGAAGCAATACCGAACATCCCATAATTACACACTGCCATACATGCTGAAGCTCCAAAACAAGCCTTAACTTCACGGAGAACCTACAAATACAAAGAAGGAGACCTACTTGGACATCTAGAAATTCTTAAAAGAGAGGACAACATTTGGGACAACAGTGGACAAGAACAATGGAGCCCAGAGATGGTATACAGATGGCTCGAAATTTGAAAACAAGGTAGGCGCTGGTGTGATAGGACGGAGATACAGTCTACACATTCCCCTCTGCAATAAGTCAACAATATTCCAGGCTAAGTTATTTGGAATCAATGAAGCAGCACTCAGCATCAGCGACAGGAGACCCATTAACATTAGGATATATATTTTCTCAGACACCCAAGCGATTCTTGAAGTGCTAAGGAGGTACACTTTTAAATCTAAGGCTATCTGGGAATGTCACAATAAATTGATAGTAAAAAACAGAGTAAAGCTGATCCGGCTGGCATGAAAACCATGAAGGCATTGAAAAGGCTGACATACAAGCCAAGAACGGTGCTCAGATACCTTTTGTGGAGCCAGTTCCCCTTTATGGCTTCGAGAATTCAGACATAAACCGACATCTACAGTAATGGATCAATAAACAAAAGAACCAATATTGGAATAGACGGGAGGAACTGACACTCAAGATCGTTCATGGAACAGAATCACAATCCCAAACGTGCCAAAGAAACTCTAGAACTTAATAGAGCAGACCTAACAGTGCTATGGCACTAACAGGACGCGGGCAGGCATCTTTATAAAAGGGTCATAATAGCACAGAAATCTGTAGGCGATGTGTGCAGGATAAGGAAACTACGGAGCAAATACTGACCGTCTACCAAAGCGTTGCCCGAGAAAGATTCAAAATGACAAGCAATACAATCATAACAGCGAAGACTTCCAGGAAATCCCATCTACGGGAGTTGTCAAATTTTTTAAGACAGCTCTCAAATCCTAGACCAAAGAAGGGCGTAGATTGCATCTTTATGAAGTGTCTTCACGTGATTCATTGTTGACATGCTGGGATGTCCAAGAGCGTCAATATTTTAGGTACGTTGAAGCACTTGAATTTATTTTTCACTCGAAATTTTCAATAGCTTGGCTATAGAGAGCATGTTTAACTTCGTATACTGCCGGAGTTGTTCTTTGATCTGTACTCTGTTCTATAAAAGCAGAAAAATCTTCAGATTGAATACTCGAAGTGTTTACATATATATGTAGGTATACAATAAAAAAAAAGTTTCGAAGCTCTATCAAATGATCTGTACAAGAGAGGTTTTCTTAGTAAAAAGATTATCATGCAGACTTATATCAAAATACATTTCAATAATATAGGCAATTACCTTGTTTAGAGAGAAATTAATCGGTTCAGTTAGCTGCAATAAAACGGGTACACAATCCCGGCAATAACCAAATCGACGAAACGCTTATACCACCCACAATATTTATGTAGTTTCCCTCTCATCAGAGGCACCAAAAGCAATATAAGACAATCAGCCAGCTGAAAGGTGGCATCGATTCTGAAAAATATTTAATATTTCATTGAGCAAAGTACTTACATTAAGTTTTGTTTATGAAATGAGATTTCCAATTTTGTTCCAATCGCCCAAACACATTAACTTATGAACAACAATTCGAGGAAATCAAGGATTTGGTACTCAAAAATCGTCGATCTACCATTCGAGAACTTTGCTTTCTGAAAGACCATTTGGTTGTGCCTCATTTTGTTTGGTTCCAAAAACAATATTTAAAAAAAAAACGAGCAACGCGTAAACAACTATAAATAGATGCTCTTTGACTATGGGGCGATCAGCGTATTCGCCTGATTTGGCAATAAACAATAAAGGGAAAAGGCCACTCCGGGTACACCGTTTCGAGTCCATATAACAGAATCAACGTGAATCGCATCGTGAACTGAATAACAACTTTTTCGAGACTTGAAAGGAGCCTTGACATAAGTGAAGGGGACGAAAAACATCTTGAAGGATAATGAAGGATATTCTCGTAATACTTACATAAAAATTAGGTCACCTTTCAGTTTGATCGCAGGAGCAGAGCTTTTCTGGACTTCACTGGACTTTCTCCTATTTCTTTAGCAGCATTTCATTGATCCATTTTGTAAACAAATAATTAAACGACGAACGTAACTCTTTGACGAAAAATTCTTCTTCTTCTTTTCCTTTTTTATCCCGGCGTCGTTATGGTCAGAAGTGTAGGACCATAACCTTCCCACTTAACTGCATTCCTACTGGTCCGCTTGTGGGGTCCGCCGGTTTGACCTCAGAAAGTAGCGGCAGGCTTCCCGGTTTGGGATTACTTCATCGCTGAGGCCAATCAAATGCTGGTGTTTTTGCATTTGTTTGCACCAATTGTTTTTCGGCCTGCCTTTTTTGCGTGTTGAAATTGGAATGTTGATTGATAACGCCTTTTGGACGGGGTTCAAAGGATCTCTCCTTTGAACATGGCAATACCAACTGAGTCGGTCGCGCTCTATATTTCTTGTGATGGTTTCTTTTACGTAGAGGCTTCCTCGGATCTTTGAACTTCTAATTCTGTCACGCTTTGTTACTCCCGCTGTCATGCGAAGCATCTTCATCTCAGTTGCCGTTAATTTGCTCTCATACTTTTTGTGCATTGTCCAGCATTGTGAACCGTATGTGAGCGCCGGACGTACAAATGAAGTGTAGAGCCTTCCTTTCAGCTTAGGGGGCATTTTTCGATCACAGAAGATGGCGGAGTTTTCCCGCCACTTCATCCACCCTACGCTTACGCGATGTTTGATGTCGTCATCACAAGTTGCTTCTCTATTAATCATAGATCCCAGATATTTAAACTTTTCACACTTGGGAAGCACTCTTCCATTCAAGTAAATGTCTGGAATAGGCTGATGAGGGTCAGAGAACGGGCAGCACAGATACTCTGTCTTCTTTGAACTAATACGATACCCGTGTCCCTCAAAAATGTCCACCCACACATCAAGTGCTCGTTGTAGGGACGCCTGATCATCACTTATAATGGCCGCATTGTCAGCAAAGAATAGCTGGTGCACATTGGGGTCCGTCACTTTTCCTTCAAGCAAGCAATCAAGGACTGCTATAAAAAACTCTTTGACGAAAAATACCAGATGTAAATATAGGGATCCGCCGTTTTACAATATATGGCTTGGCGGTAAATGCAAATCAGAAATGTTGGACGAGAAGGTTAGGTTAGGTTAGGTTAGAGAAGGGGAGTGTGATGGTTAGACATCACTTCCACTCGGAGGCCAAGAGGCCCATTGTGATCCCCTTTGTTTGTGTGGGTACACATAAAATTAACCTGTCCTATCACGTGGTGGCTGAAACCACCCCGTGCTCTTAATGAATTTATGAAGTTCCGATATATCTGCATTAGCCACGTCCGCAATCTTTGTAAAGAATCTTTGGCCTAGCGACACTAGGCGTCGATTCTGGAGAGCTGGGCAGTGGCAAAGCAGATGTTGGATCGTCTCAGTTCCTTCCTCATCGCCGCAGCTCCGGCAGAGATCGCTGGATCCCGAGTCCCATTTCCGGAGCATTGCGCCAATGGACAGTGTCCTGTGATCACTCAGGACGAGCATACGGATCGAGTTACGGTCCAGCGCCAGGAGCTTCTTTGTTTTTCCGACATTGAGCTCTGGCCAGGATGATCTTGTCGTGTAGCTATCGTTTCTTGTAAGCCAAGACGAGTTGGCCTCTTTGATGATAGTGTCGTTTATGATCCGGTATAATGCGCTGATCGGTGGTTGCAATGACGTGTCCGCTTCGCTGATGTCCATTTCAGAACCTTGCCTGGCCAGTTCGTCTGCTCTTTCGTTCCCTGCGATTGAGCTGTGGCCCGGGACCCAGCAGAGTTTAACTTTGTGGTGTCTGATGGACTTCAGTGAGTCGCGACATTTCATTAAAGCCTTTGATCTCGTTATACAGGATTCTATTGACTTCACTGCAGCGTGGCTGTCTACGAAGATAGTGATATCAGATGGTGGGATATCGGCTACCTGTAGGTATTTGGCTGCTTTCTCTATAGCCAGGATTTCTGCTTGAAAAACGCTGCACAGATCAGGAGTCTGAATGATTCCTGTTTGTGGAGGGTATCAGAGTAGAATCCGGCCCCAGTGTCTGTGTCCATTTTCGATCCGTCGGTGAAGAGGGTGATCTCATGGTCGTTGACTACGGCGTTTGATAGCCACTCTTCTCTGTCGGCGAGAAGGATAGGTATACTGAGAGAGAAGTCATTTTGGGGGGAAATATAGTCGGTCGTAGCTGCGAGGCTACTAAAACCATGATTCCTTCCCAGGTCGTCTATTATCTTAAGTATGGCCGCATGTCCATAGTTGGCTTGCTTCCACAGAGAGGACTCCCTTAGTCTGAGAGCGCTTTTTGCAGCGCAGCCTTTTATGAATAGATCCAGGGGGAGGAGATGAAGAATTATGTCCAACCCTGCTTGCGGCGTGCTTCTCATGGCTCCCGTTGTAGAAACAGCGGCTGACCTTTGTACTTTGTTGAGCATACTCATATAGCTTTTCGTGCTGCTAGTCCACCAGACTAAGGCCCCATAAGTTAAAATGGGTCTGATGATTGCTGTGTACATCCAATGAATGATGTACGGTTGCAAGCCCCATCTTTTTCCGAAGGTCTTTTTGCATGCATAAAAAGCGTTCAATCCTTTTTTCATCCTTTCCTCCAGGTTCCTTTTCCAGGAGAGTTTTGAGTCAAGAATGATGCCTAGATATTTTGCTTCCGCTTTGAGTTTGAGTGGAGTGCCTTCTAACTTTGGGGGAGCAAATATCGGAATTTGCAGAGCACTTTCCACTGATCTGCCTTTAAGGTAGGCGTGTTGAGTGTTGCATAAGTTGCGTGAGTTGATGAGTGCTCTGATGTATAGGTCAAAGAGTTTAATAGGTTTTTAATAGAAACGACGAGAGACTAATTGGTCCTTTGCCGCAGTATGGAATGGTTTACCTGCCTTAGATATGAAAATTACCTTTATTTCTTTCCACTGTGTTGGGATGTACCCCGCGTGCAGGCAATTGGAAAAAATGCTTACGAGATGGGGTACAGTGTGGGTCTGTGTTTTTTGAAGCATCGCTGGCAAGATATCGTCCGGCCCCGGAGATTTAAAGGGTTTGAACGAATTTATTGCCCATAATACTTTATCCGTTGTAATAATCTTGCTTCGGTTGTGTGAACCGTAGGAACCGTTGTCTCGAAGGAGACTGTGGTTTCAGGGGTTTTACAGCCTGGGAAATGGGTTTCAGTCAGCAGTTCTGACTGGATTCTGTCCAAGAACCATCTGGTTTAAGGATGAATCCCGGGACGCAGGGGTCCTTGGATAGGATCTTCCTGAGCCTTGCGGCTTCGTTGAGATCCTCTATTGATTCGCAGAACTCCCGCCAGGATTTAGCTTTTGCTGCTCTTGTTTTGCTCTTGTATTCGTTGAAGCTGGATTTGTAATTATTCCAGTCTTCGGTTCTTTTTGAGATCTTTGCTCTATTGAATAGAGTTCGGGTCCTGGTTCTGAGTTGCTTTAGCTCTGTGGTCCACCAGACTGCGCTGGTCTTCCTGCGAGCACGTTGCAAAGGACAGGATTTGTTGAAAGCCGCTTTCAGAATTCTCACAAGATTTTCGACTGAATTCTCAATGTAAGTTGGATCAGGATTATTGGTGGCTTGTGGCGGTACTAACCTGTTGGCAACTAGGTTTGAGAAAAGATTCCAGTCTGTCTTCTGAGGGTTTCTGAAAGGTTTCGGTTTTTCTTTATTAACGTTAAGGTTGAAAAGTATCCGGCTGTGGTCCGAAAAGGAACAGTTAGTGGACTCCAATTCTGTACTCAATGTCAGACGAGAAACTTTAGGTGGTAAGTTTGGGCATCTGCCAACATCTTCTCATCATTATGTCCGAGAATGTCCATGCTTTTTTCAACTTCTAATATTGCTAGCACGTCATTTCCGGAAATTTTTGTTTTTCTCCTAGAATTCGAAAAAAATCTGCGGCTGAGGCGGGTCAATTGATTCTATTAGGCTAAGCGCTATTTAGGCTATTAGGTGGCGCAGCGTGACGCGTGTTTTTGTAAACTACAGGATTGAATAGAACGGCGCAAATTGGTAAACACGAGCTGACCGTCGCGCGGCGATATATATATATATCTTGATATTATGATGTATATTGCAAATCAGTTTCGTTCCCTACGAATTACATTACACAACCAAAAAATATGTAGAAATGAAGAGTTCTGGATTGTCAATATTTTCCGAGCATAACAGACTGATGTTGCCATGGAACTGCTCCCCAATTGTGAAAATAGGTAGTGAACTTCTCTCTTACTGTGAAAGCAGCAGAAGCTGAGTTCGTGGCAACAGTTCTGTGTTATTTACATCTTCTGCTGCCACAACTGAGCATAGTAAATAGTTGTGCAAAACACAGGCGGATTTCACAATATTTTTTTTTTTTATTTTAATTTTACAATTGGTGATTCTACTGTATCATTATACTATGTTAAGATAAATACGAATATAAATTGAGAATGTTATTCTTTGAAGGAAAATACGTTAAAACCTTCAATGTAGAAAAAAAAAATATAAATAAATAAATAAATAAAATAAAATAAAAATAAATAAATAAATAAATGAGTCAATAAATAAACAAATAAATAAATAAATAAATAAATAAATAAATAAATAAATAAATAAATAAATAGATAAACAAATAAATAAATATGTAAATAAATAACAAATAAATAAATGAATAAAAACATAAGTAAATAAATAGATATAGAATAAATTAGTAAATAAATGGAAAATTTAGTATATAACTAGATGGATAGTAAGTAATAAATAATAAGAATTATAATTAACATAGATTTTACATTAGAAACCTTGACTTGATGTCATGTTAAATTTAAACTGTCAATAAGACGGTTACTGGGAATGTCGCATCTTTGCTTAAAATTTTCAATAAGATTGTCAATTGCGAGAGAGATCAATTCAACATTAGCTCTAGCATGTAGATTTCTTGTAGAATAATGCCAGAAGAGATTTAGCATAATCTTTAATATTTTGTTCTGTATAATTTGCAATCTTTTTAAATGAGACTTGGCGCATTTCCCCCAAATTGGACAGCCATATAATCAAATTGACTGAAATATTGTTTTGTGAATTAATATTTTGTTTTCATTTGAAAGATGGGATCTTCTGTTTATCAATGAATATAACATCCGAATTGCAATATTTACTTTGTTTAGTGTCTGTAATGTGCTTGGAAAATGTTAATCTGGAATCAAAATGGATTCCTAGGTACTGCGCTGACGGTTTCCAAGGTATCGATTGGCCGTTAAACATAAATTGATTAGACGGCAAATAACAAGTCTTTCTTTTCCGGGTGAAAAAGATAGCTTGAATTTTATCAGCCCTAAGTTTGATTTTCCAGTTGCAGTAATATTTTTGTATTATATCAATCGCATTTCTTAAGTTCGTCTCAATATTAAGACCAAACTCGTGCGATGATAGTAAAGCTATGTCGTCTGCATAAATTGCAACATCGCAACATGTCAGTTTGGGAAAATCAGATGTATATATGTTGTACAAAACAGGACCAAGAACTGAACCTTGGGGTACACCTGCTTTAAACATAACTAAATCGGACGGACTACGATTGACAAATACTTGAAAAGCACGGTTTGACAAAAAACTTTGGACAATTTTACAAATGAATACAGGGAAATTATTGTTTAACATTTTGTAAACGAGTCCATCGTGCCACACAGAATCAAAAGCTTTTTCTATGTCTAACAATAGCATGCCCGTTGATCTTCCTATTGCACGATTTTTTTCAATTAAATGGCATATCCTGAGAACTTGATGAGAAGTGCCGTGGCCAGGCCGAAACTGCTCATCAGGATAAATATTCTTTTCCTCGACAGTTCTGATAATTTTGTTTTTAAGTATTTTTTCATAAATCTTACTTAAACTACTCAATAAGCTTATTGGTCTATAACTTTGAGGATCATTAGGAGGTTTTCCTGTTTTTTGGATTGGGACTATTTTTGCTATTTTCCAAGCACCGGGGAAATATTGCACCTTAAGGCAAATATTAACGATGTAAGTTAGAAATATAATACCTTCTTTAGGCAGGTTCTTAAGGTACAAATTTTTAATATTATCAACGCCTCCTACCTTTCTTGTTTTTAAGCTTTTAACCAATTTCTTAATCTCTCCTTCAGAGATATATTCACTTAAGGGCGTTTAGAGACGGCGACATTAAAATTTTCCAACGCGTTTTCAACGAGCCTATTAGTATAAGCGTTGCCTAAATGCTGTGATACTTTGTGGTTGGTTAAGAAATTCAAATCAAACACTTTCGATTTTTCTGAGTCTGTGAGAAAGACATCAGTACCATTTTTAAGGCAAGGTATTTGTCTGCCTTTGTTTCTAATGATTTTTGAAATATTCCACAAAGGTTTTGAAGCTTTATCTAAATTAGACAATCTTCTGTTCCACATTTCATTTCGAAAGACTTGAATATTCTTGGGTATTATTTTATTGAAATATGCCATTAACATTTTTGAAATGGGCTGATGAAATCTTTGCCAATTTCTTCTGTGTAAATTACGAATTTTAATAAGCTCTAAAATGTGTTCTGGTAGCTTTATAAGATGGGTCTTTTTCGCAACATAGGGAATGCTATTGTTAGCAAAGATATTAATATCTTCAGTGAACTGATGGATGATGGAGTCAACTTCTTGTTTGCTTCTCACAGTTTGAACATTTGTGGGAACTGTTCGTAATCTGATTTTTACCTCTTTTCGAAAGTTGGTCCAATTTGCTTTCTGCAAGTCAAAGAAATATTGCACTACTTCTACTCCCGACCAGCGGAGCTTACAAAGAACTGGAATGTGATCAGAGCTAAGTTCATTTATAACAACCGGTTGGGTTATCAAACCAGGGGTATTTGTTAAAAACAGGTCGATCACAGAGGGATTTGCACGGGAACGGGTAGGAATATAAGTAGGACTAGGTGGAGACATCACAGATATTGGTAAGCTAGTGGACAAACTTGACGTTACCCCAGCAGTTGGCCCTTATACAACCCCAATCCCTGTGTCTACAATTCAGATCGCCCCCTAGTAAGTATTCACAGTTCAAGCTAAATATTTTTTGTAAATCAGTCTTAAATTTTTGTTTTTTTTCGCTAGATGTAATGTTTTCTACAACACTGCCAGGACAGTAGACACAGTATATCTTAAGTTTTCTATTATTTCTTAATGTTACTTCTACCCCTATATTTTCTATATACTTGGTTTTTACGCACGGTAAAAGCTTATGTTGAATTGATCTTCTAACGAAGATAGCGACACCACCGCCTCTTCTATTTTCTCTATCTACGCGATAGCATTTAAAACCAGACATTGAGAAACGATAATTTGATTTTAACTAAGTTTCGGTTACTAATGCAATATCTACTTTGCTGTTATTTAAAAAAATTAAGAATTCTACATGTTTGTTGGAAATACCTCTTGCATTCCAAGTAATAATATTTAAATTAATATTTGTATTACCTATCATTAGTAGAAAATCCTCACTATCAATAGATAACAAAATAATAATTTACAAAGTAATTTTTCAAGCGATTCTTCTATATTGTTGCCAAGTCTGGGTGATTGTGCAAAGTGCCATATAAAGAAATTGCAAGTATGTCAAAATAAGGTTTTAACAATGATGCTTAATTTGCCCTAGATCTGCACAAAAAAGTGAATGTTGAACTGATCCATGAAAGGATTGAAAAACTTAAAACTAGATTTGTAGAACGATGTAGTTTTGCTGACAACCCCCTAGTAAAAGAAATATGTGATAATTAAATTGTTTTGCTTCCGCTGTTATTTATTTATTTATATTCTGGCTTGTTTACTTTGTTAAGTTTATTTATATTTTTGTTTTCGTTTAATTAGTTTATTTATTTATTTAATTAAGTACCTATTTATTTATTTAAACTTATATTATTATTTATTTATTTAATTAATTATTTTCATTTATTTTATTTATTTATTTATTTATTTATTTATTTATTTATTTATTCATTAATTTATATATTTATTTATTTTTTTATTTATTTATTTATTTATTTATTTAAATATTTATTTATTTATTCATTTATTTATATATTTATTTATTTATTTATTTATTTTTGTTTTTTTTTTTTTGTTTTTTTTTTTTGGTTGTATAGAAGGTTTTTGTCGTATTTTACTTCTAAAGCATACTGTTATTTTGTCTTTTGGTTTTTTTCCTTTATTCAAAATATCAACATTTTCAGTGGAAAGATATAACCTAATTATCAAATCCCTGTGTTGTAAAATGTGCGGTAGCAGACCATTGTAAATTTTACATACGAAATAAATAGCTATCTATCTATCTATCATTAGTATACAAAAACTTACACGCTAATTGCGCGATAACCTTAAATTGATCTGCCTTGGTTTTACAAGAACTCAGCTGACTGATCATTTTCTTGTGAGTGCGTTTAATTCTTCCATACTCCATAGAGAACAAATCATCGTTGTTACCAGTTGCTCCCGCATTATTGTGTGCGGTGGTGTGGTGTTTGTCCAAGCTCTCGGGTGAGAGAAGTTGATTTCCTCTTTCCGCTTGCTTCATAGCTTTTCTTGTAGGAAGAGGTGGGAAATCCTGCATTGATGCCAGTGGAATGTCTGTGTTGTTGTTAACAATTCGACTTGAGTGAATAGGAATAATCACAGGTTTTCGTCGCGTTTCCAAGTATCTGGATCTGCTAATGCAGGCACTGTCTGTGGACTTGTGATTTCCCTTACAATTCGCACATTTGAATATGCCTGAGTTGTTACAGTCAGTTGTTTTGTGATTGCCCGCACAAATGGAACAGTATGTTTTGATACGGCAGTTGCGTTCGCCATGTCCAAACATTTGACAGTTCTTACACTGTGTTAGTCTGTTTCTTTGTTTACGTTGATGGCACCATGGGTTGATGGGTGTGAAAGATGGAACGAATATTTTTCCTAAGTTCATTTAATTTAATTGTGCCATTTTCGAAGGAAACTAAATAAAATGTGTCAGTGTACTTTTCATATGTTTTAGTTATTATTTTAATTTCTTTGCACTTAAGACCCAGTCTTATTAGTTCACTTTTTAAGACAGAAACTTCATAGGTTTCTGGCCTAAGCCAAATAGGAGAACTTTAAAAGCTTTTTCACTTTTAATGTCGTGCGTGAAATACTGACAATTTTCGGATTTTAATTTATTTAATGTGGAGTAGTAGGACTCCATACTTTCACACATTATTTTTATCCCGATAGACATTTTTTTAATGCAATAGTCATTCACATTGACGGATTTCATCAAGTTATGCACGTAATCACAAGACTTCTGCAAGAGTTTGATAGGTGGAATATTTGAATTAGTAGGACCTTTGGGCACCACATAGTCATCCATGTTGTCACTTTCAACGTCACTGTCCGGCAAACACTGCAGAGGACTCCAATAATTGGAGTCCTTTTTAGTTAAAACCATTTTAGGGACCGATTTAGGTTTTTTATCCAGGGATAAGAGGTTGTCCCCGGTGTTCGGAGATCTCGCACGTTTGGGAATTTTGGGAATTTTTAAGCTAACTCACAACAAAAGTATCAGCTTGTGAATCGATACGACACATGATTGATACTGATTTCACAATATCCCTCACAGTGTCCACTTTATTTTAAAATGGTTTTCTAAACACTTGGAACCGTGAGGTTAGTTTGTCGTGCTCGAGAAAGCCTAGCGTTGAAAACTTTGTGCTCATAATTTCCAGTTACATGTATCCTTGGATATGGTCTCATTAGGTTTTCTGACAAAGGAAAAGCCTCACCCCCCACAAAAACGTACGGCAGCGATTCAGCAATCGTAGGTACATATTTGTTAGGTGTAAGAAGTTGTAGAGATTGTTTCATCATTTTCTTGCCTAAGCCGCTAGTAGCAAATACGTTTCCATCGCTGAATCTCCCCATAGCACCAATATCAATGTAAATTTATAAACCGCGTCAACTGTTGCCAGCAGAACTATGGCAAATGTATGTTTATAGTTGAAATATGATGACCCGCTTTTGCCAGGTTTTTTAAAAACAACATGTTTGCCGTCGATTGCCCCAACACAGTGAGGTAATTGCCATCTTCGCTCAAACCGCAAAGCTATGGATTGCCACGTTTGTGTTGTGGGTTCGGGTAAATATATTGGCTGTATGCGATTCCATATAGCGACGGCTACCTCTCGTACTATATTGGATACTGTGCGATCTCCCAACAGGTAGTTATAAACGATACTTTTGTAGCTATTTCCAGAAGGCAAATACCTGAAACAGAACGAAATTGTAACTAACACAAATTATTATATTGTCAAAATAGTTTCAGGGGACGAGGCTAAAATTACGAGGGAGCTATCGAGATGTACGACGGCGACAGGCGAGGTGCGTGAAAAGTGGAGCTGCTCCTGAGACCATCAAGCCATGGAGGTATCAGAAGCAGATGTTGTTTCTGGATCAGTTTATGTCAACTTAGCCGCGTGAAGGGAATGTATTTAATGACAGTGATGACGATTCGGAACTTCCACCTACAAGACCTGGCGAAGAAAATTTAGACAGGAAGTAAATTGAAGAGGAAAGTTCTTGCCAAAGTGAGAGGCGTGACTTATCCAAAGTTGTTGAAGACAACACAAACAGGAGAGCGGAATTTACCCCGAGCAAAGAATCCAAAAAAAGGAAACAAGACATGCAAAGTTTATTCAAGCGATCGCTAAAGCAGAAAGAGGAGAGAGCAAAACAACGGGCAGAAGAGAGGCAACAATTAGAGTCAAAGGTCAGCCTCAAAGACGACCCCCTTTATAATTTTTTAATTGCCATGTACCAGTCAACAAAAAATATGCCCCCCAATTACCAACATAAAGTCAGAAGTCAACTTCTCCAGGCCGTATCACAAGCTGAAGAAGAAATCTAAGACATCCCACGCCGACCATTTTCCACATATTCTTCTTCGTAATTAACAAGCTTCTTATTCATCGCCGTAAACTTGGACTGATTCTGAGACACCGTTCCACCATTCGGATCAGCAAGGAAATCAGCAAGGTTTCATGAAACCTAGCATTTCCGGTTTGGCAGAGTATGTAAAACTTGAATAATATAGTTTTAATGTTTTTAATAAAGTTTTAATGTGAATAAAGTGAAATTAATAAATAATAAACAATTTCATAAACTCCTAAATACCTAGTATTTTTTTTTGTCTTGCGGAAAAAATGCATTTACATCCACCTCGACCAGTTTGTATGGCTTCCCTGGAGCGCTTTTAGTGTAACAAACCCTAAGAGTTTCCTGGTCAGCCCCATGGCCATAAGGATTTCAGCGGATTTTGAGGCCCAGATTCCCCTCCAGGAGAGGGTACATGTCGAGAAACGGATGTCAGATGGTCGGACTAGGTATTTTTGCGCGATATGGGATACGATATCCGAATTATCGGCATATTATTTCCGTTTCCTCTCGTGGGGCTCATTCAATGATGTTGCTCCGCTGACTATCTGGCTGTCTATGAGACAGATTTTGCCATCTCGAGCCAAAAAAGGTCAGGTTTTCGGGGACCCTGTCGCGTGAGAAACCGTGGCTTCTGTTCAACTGACCATCCCTTGTCACGTAGGCCGGATGAGAGCACTTTGCATACCGCATCGTGTCTCAGAATACGCCCTCCGTGCGTCCGGAAGCAGCACTGGATAACCCGGCACGACATAGGACATCCTGATCTGCTCCCCGGACACCGCGAGATGTTCGGATTCGATGAAAGGAGGCAGTGGATGCGGACGTGGTGATACTGGACATATTCCCGTCCGGAGATGTACATCCCACCGTATACCCAAGAGCTTGAGATGTTAGTTTTTCCACACTCACGAAGTTCGTGGCCGTCGACGGTATTGTATAGGGATTGGGCCCACCATTTTTCCACTTCCTCGATGTTGTTGAGGGTAACACCCTCGGCCTTGGTGAGAGATCGGTTTGCCCACAGAATCCGTTTCTGGACCCAGAAGGATTCGCAGGCGGCTCTAACTATAGGGGAAGTGGAGTTCCCTAGTGCTTGTAGCCTGCCACGCATCAAGCAAGGGACGAAGGCTTCGAAGTTATTGGCCGTCGTGTGAAAATAAGCTTTTGGGGTAACGTGGGGCAGCTGGAGCCACTTGCGCACTGCTGCTCGAATTTGCAGGTCTAATGCCCTGAGTTTTCCCAGAGTAGTACCCGCGAGGACGAGCTTATGGTACAGGCGAGGCATCAGGTAGCTTTTGTTGCGGCTTTAATAGGGCTTTGGTGATGTTCTTCAGTTCGCCTGCTACTGTGCCTCCCGCTTCTTTTGGTCATATCGGCCTAAAGTACACTCCAAGATGTCTCCATTCCTTGTTGGCTTACAACAGAGTTATCAAGGAGACGGAATCGAGGAGTGTTAAGGACTTTTATTTTTTTGTCGCTACCTGACGGGACAATGGACAAAGCAGAACACTTCGCGAGATTGAGTTGGAGCCCAAGCTGAGCCTCTACCTCTGCAGTGCGCAACAGTTTCTTCATGCCTGGCTCGGTGATTGAAATAAGAATGGCGTCGTCTGCGTAAAGTAGGGCGTTGATTCGTGAACCGTTCAAGGATCAGGTGATTCTGGGCGCATTGGATGTTCGTGTGCCCTTTGGAGGTGTTTCAATTCGTTGACCATTTGGGCTACGAGGGATTTGTACGGTTGGTTCTGGCGCTCCTTCTTGATTGCCTCTAGAGAGCGGCCTTCGCCAACCTTAGAAAGTAGGTACTGATTCATGAACCTTTCCCTTGCTATCTTACCCTCGGCCTCATACCTGACCAACAGCCTGATTTCCTCCTGTGTCCAGCGTTTTTTGACTCTATCGACGTCGACCTCATCATGGACTTTATCGGGGTGGCGTTGTGAGCGGTGCACGCCCAAGCCACGTCTTGTCCTAAAAGCGCGGTCGCAATTAGGACAAGCGAACGGTTCAGCGACAGCCAGTTCCAAAGGTGGTGGTGGAGGTGGAAGTAGAGGTGAAAGATGAGGTGAAAGATGAGGTGAAAGATGAGATGCGAGCCTGGCTGGGACTGGAGCTGATGAGGCAGAAGAGCTTGTGAGACCGGCAGTCCGAGGCCTCTGCCGGAGATTGCGAACATTACTATTTGTTACCGATGCGAGCTCATAAGAAGACTGCAAGTTTTTCCTCATTTGGGATCGGCTTTTGGGCATTACATCCATTTGTCTCAATGTCTTGTCGAATCATCTCATGTACTTCGGAAAACTGGTTTCGATTCATACGAAAGTAATTGGTAAAATCATCATCACTCATCTTATTAGTTATTATAAATTGACCACTCTTTTTTCTCTCAGACAGAATATATTTATTACGTGATTTCAATTTCCGGTTCATTAAGCAATACAGCAAAGTATCCTCTTCACCTTCATCTGAATCTGATTCGGAACTTAGGTTTAATAATATCAATTGTTTTGACCGCGAATCGGACATTATGCGTTCGATTTGCGAGTATCTGCGTTTTCATTTGCGGATCACCACGCTACGCGTATGGCACCTACGCGTCATGGCACTCATGTCATGTCACCTCACGCGCGCTATACGTATCTCAATTTGCGCTTAGCCTTAGTGAAAGAACGAGTCGCGAATGGTGTCAAAGTCAAACATTTATTTTATGGATATTTGAACGTGGAAGACAAGAAGTGTTATTACTGGATGAAGATTTATGGTACTTAACTGAAGAAGCTATATTTTCCATCTTTTGAAAACTAACAAAATTGGGTGTCATGTGAGTTGAAATCAAGAGACGACGCTTTTCTACAAGCCAACTGTTTCTCCAGCGACACAAAACTGAAGGTTCCATCAACATTGATGGCCAAGCCAACATCCATGGGTCGAAGGTAATGGTGTGTGTATCGTGGGAATAGTTTGGGTTGGTATATTAAGTTCTTCCGTAATATAATAATAAAAACTAAGTAATTTGGCAGCATGCCCACGCTGGCCACATGTTGCTCAGGTCATTAAAACCTTACTGGAAACACTTACTCTACCTTCCTAATTCTCCAAGTATCGCTTTCCGACTACCACTTATGACACAGGGCCAGCCTGAGCATAACAATCTTTCGAAGAAGCAAAGAACTAGGTTGATCTGTGCATTGTTTGAAAAAATGTGTCACTGCTATTGATTTGAGGGACACAAAATAATCGGAGAACACTACTGCGACTTCAAGAGGAACCACTCCATTAGTAACTAGATTTTTCCGCGTGTTTCGTTGTGATGAAGAAACCATTTGAAATACTCCTTTTGTCCCTCAAAGTCACAATTGGTATTTACAAAACCATTATAATGCCAATGGCAGTTCATGGATATGAAAGTCCTTGCCCTAAGAAAGTGCACAAGAGATCTCGAGTTTTTGAAAACAAGGTCTTAAAGAGAATTTATGGTGGAAAACAAGACAGAGAAACAGGCCAATGGAGGAAACTACACACTCAAGAACTCTTGGAACTCTATTGGGTCCCAAGCCTTGTTCGAGTATTTAAACCGTGAAGACTTATGTGGGCAGAACACGTAGAACAAATGGACAGTGGACGGACGGAGGTGTGAGCCGGTTATCATGGTGGAATAACACTTTTTTCTTCGCCAAGTGGGGCCGTTTTTTCTTCAATTCGGTGTCGAATCGGCCCAATAATTTGGCATAGTACAGGCCCGTGACCGTTTTGCTCTTCTTCAGGTAGTCGATGTGGATCACAGCTTGTGATCCAAGACCACTGTTTCGACTGTTCCTTGGTCTCTGGTGTGTACCAGTGGATCCATGTTTCGTCAACTGTCACGAAACGACGCAGAAACTCCTTCGGATTGTGTTTAAACAGCGTCAAACACTGCTCTGAAGTGGTCTCACGGTTGCGCTTGTTGTCCGGAGTGAGCAAACGAGGCACCCATCGCGCCGACAGCTTTCTCATGCCCAAAATTTCATGCAGGATATGACCCACGCGATCTTTTGAAATGCCTACTGTCTCAGCTATCTCGCGCACCTTCAATCGGCGGTCTGCAAATACGAGATCGTGGATTTTTGTCACGTTATCCTCCGTGGTAGCCGTTTTCGGGGCACCTGGACGTGGCTCATCAAAAACCGACGTGCGACCACGTTAAAACTCGTCACCGTACACAGCATCCAAACGCTCTTTGATTTCGCTGCGCGATTTCCCTTCCAAAAACAAGAATCGAATCACCGACCGATATTGCCCTTTTTCGAGTTTTCTAAAATCCGCGGACACTCCCGCTTCCACACGCGGTCAAAACAAAACTACGGGACCGATCCGGCTGAAAATCGACAGCAGCCGTCTACTAGAATGTACTACACGATAATAAGTTGCTCTTGCGATACTGGCGCCATCTGGCGGTGAGGCTAAGTACTTATAGGACCATCCTCGAAAGAGTCAACTACAATATAAGCCAGGTTACCCGTATGTGGAGAAAGCAGGCATTGGAGAGGAAGTTGATACTTTGAATTAGAAAAACGTATATCTTTCGTCTACATAGAATTGCTGCATTTGATCATAACTTACTATCTTCATCGATGAGATGAGAATTAATCTTGCCGATCCC
The DNA here is from genome assembly GCA_958301585.1 of Merodon equestris. Lineage (NCBI taxonomy): Eukaryota > Metazoa > Arthropoda > Insecta > Diptera > Syrphidae > Merodon > Merodon equestris. Next base: position 168,839,615 of record OY284413.1, read on the forward strand.
CGTTTCTTGAAGTTATAAATGCCAATGTGTAACTAGCACATTCTATAAGCCTTCATCGTTTCATGAAGAAAGTTTCTCAGGTGACTTCTGGTCTTAATACCTTCATCGAATTTAAATGGAATTAATGAAGAATATATGCAGAAACGTACCTTTGTTTCAAATACAGGGTGGTCCAAATCAATTCTGTGTTGCTATATTTTTAAAATGAAGTTACAGTATTTTAATTTTTATTATAAGTAAGGATAAAAAAACCTTACGTTTTTCCAATACTTTCCCAAAATTTAATCGGTAATGTGGGTACGACTCCTTGTGCTTTTCTGCCCCATTTTTAATCATTCCTTGAAAACTTCGAGCGATGACTTCTCGCACTATTGTCCGGTACTCTACTTGAAAGTTTCCAAAGTGTGTGGCGGGTTATAGTACAATAGTATTGATACATTAAAATATACCGAATATCCTCCAGTCACAATTTGTTGATTTGCCCCAATAAAAAATTATTGGTTATGATTTTGTATCACCACCAGTCACATTTTATCCCTGATGTATTCCAAGAAAATTAGACCCGATTAATTTTCCGACTTTGACCGGATGTATAGGAATCGCTCTTGAGTCGTGGATTCCCACTTCTCCAGATGTGCACATTTTTTTTGTTTACTTATCCATTCAGATCGCTCTTGATGCGTTTTGACCAAAAATTGTCCACTTCGTCGTTGGGGTTCAGGAGAGCGTGAGCATAGTTTAGACGCCATTGATGGTCTACAGACAGATGGATTGTCTGCACTTTGAAAGGAAAGTACTACCAAAGTACCGAGCAATGGTCATTTGCGTGGTACCTCACCCGGTCGACATCGGCGGCTCATCCGCATCATCTTCTTGCGAAAACTTTAAAACGTTCCGCGATTTTTAAAATTACAGCTTTGAATATCAAAACAATACTGACAGTTGCCTGCATTTGCAAAACTTGTGGCATCTTCCAATAGGGTGATAATTTAATATCACCTTGATCCCAAGCAAAACATAACGCTGAAATTCTAGTTCAAAAAGTCTTTGAATTTGCACTGGAAGGAGTTTACAACAAAGAAAAAACTGACTCGAAAAGCTCGTTTAAGTGGAAAGGCATCTCCCGTAACGAAGACTGGTTAAGGATCAAGCAAGTAGACACTTTGATTGAGTAACGGGCTCATAAATGATTGGCGCCATACCTGAGTAAGTAATATCGAAAATATTTCAATTTTATTTGTGAAACGCAGATTTACATACCGTGAAACCCCAGGTTAAAGATTTGTATTAATAACGTACAGTATACACAAAATGCTGTAAGTCCAATAGGCCTGTGATCTATTGGCATACCTTGACTATATTTCAATGTCGAGCTTTTCTTCTCCACATCATTATGGGATTTTCTCCCATAAAACAAACCGAATATAAAAACCGCACTTCAATCTTAAGTTCCCACGTACCTAGGCGAGGGTATGTTTACAAAATGTCGGTTACTGATGGGAACAGAATTAAGGAAGACAGAAAATTCATCGTTTTTCGTACCTAAATTTATCTTTTTTACGCTGCCACTTAGAACACGCGAAATCTGTAGTAATGGATTCATGTGGGAAGCTGAGAGATGACAGAAAAAGATATTTTTTCTTCAACTTATCTATGAATCCTTCGGTTGAGATAGACGTTCATTTTGCTCTTATTAATGATATACAATATATGTCATTAGGCAACAATACTGCTCAGATTAAACCAGAGCCTGTTTAATAACTAGCAATAGTCCTCCTTCATTGCCAGAGTATTGCCTAATTCCCCAGCAACATCAATAAGCAAACTTCTCATCCTAGAGTTCGAGGAGCAACCATTAGCAAATCGGCAATCTGCTGTGGATCCGAATTCACCATGCATCAACCAGCAAAGACCGTACTTCAATTTGCATAAATAGTGTTTTCCCCAATCCCAAAACTGGCCAGTATCCGGCAACAAATCCTCACTAAGCGGGTCTCCCCGAGCGATACAAACACCGAGAAACCCAATTAAATCTCGAACAACCAAAATAACCGAATTGTATCTGATGGTAGTGTTTTCATCAACAGTTACGGATTATGTCTTAATTTTCCTGGGTAATGGGGATTGTAGGTGAATCGAGCATGGGCAGCACGAGGAGGAATCACAAATTCAATTATGAACTTGTGATGGAATTCAGCTTTATTGAGTGAAGCATGTTGTTTGATGGCTCGACGCTGGTGTGGATGGCATTTACGACGACGGGAAATGGAAGACGTGCTGATTGTTTTCCATTGAGAACCATTGATGTTGATGTTAATATTAATGATTTTTAGGTACGAGATATATCTTTATCTCACCCGAACATGGTAAATTAGTTTTATAATCGTTCGATCGCAAAAGTGTTGCGTAATGCAATTTCCATTAATGACTTGCAGTAATGGGCCGGAAACGCATTTCATCCATTTACTTCATAAATTCAACATTCTCATGCCCGAGTAGGTACGAGCAACGCACGGGGTTCACTTTATCGTCAAAGAGCATTTTCACATTGGTTTCGGGTAATTGATTTTGGAATTGTCACACCACAGCTGGTTCTGTCACATTGCCTGGCATCGCATGTGGAGTTGACGTGAAGCCGTCAATCGATGTGGCTTTTGGGTGGTCGAAGGACTTTTTTCCTTTCTGTCATGTATTTTCAATCGATTTGAGTTTTTTTACAAACTTTTTCATTTTCATTTTGATGCGGTTCTACGATAGGAGCTATGGGAACGCTTAAATTGTGTAAAGTAACAGGGAACGTTGTAACTTCCTTTTTGTCGACTAATTCTAGTCACGTACAATGTCGTAAACGCCTACTTGTCCTTGATCTTAGTATTTTGCCTTTCGCTATTCTTAAAAATTGCACGGATTTTATGTCCAGGTTCTTAAGTGTAATAAATGAAATTTCCATGTTTGCCATAATCACAGAGCCTAAATGGGTGGCTCTAAGCGCAGTCGTGGGCGGTAATTGAGCATATTTGACAGCATTATGGGTATAATAGGAGAATATTGTGAAACCGTTTGATATTCAAAAACGTTCTTGATTGGACCATATACCAGGTGTGAAACCACTATTGCTACCGCCAGGAGTATCAAAAAAGAAAACTGCCAAGAGAAACCTTGAACTTTGATGATAGGAAATCTGGCTGAGGAAGAAGGATATTCTTTATTTTATAAATGCTGAATTGATTATACTCAATCCTAAGGAGAGCATGATGAGGCTTTTTATAACATCAAATAGGTTGATACATTTCCTTATTTTACGTAGGTATTGTGTTCGAAAAGTAGCAGGAATTTCATAATTGTCATAGGGATTATATATATCGGGTTTTCAATAGCTATGTCCCAGCTATCATTATCATTGTTTGATGTTTGTGTTCTGTCATTTGGCATTGGGCCAAAAGAATTTTGCATGCATACGCATAAAATCCAAAGGACTAAGGCCCTTAGACCCCAAGCGTGTCGTACGTTCGGTGATTCAGCTCTCAAGCAGTTGGAGAATGACCTATATTTTGGAGAAAAAATTATCTTCAGTGCACATTTTTGGTTGAACCGCTTCGTGAATAAATAAAATGTACCCATTTAGGATAGGCGTAATCCATAACAGTATCAGCAATCTGCATTGCATCCGGTGAAATTTACTACTTGTATGGATTTCAGACAGGCGGCGTTATTGGGCCATACTTGTTCCAAAACTAGAAAGGTCAGTCGGTGACTGTCGTTAGTGCTATGGGTTGAGAGATGGAGAGAGACGAAGGTTCGGCCTACATAGGGCCGATTTGAGGCTGGCAAAATGCTAGTTTCCATCTAGAAGAGATCAGAGAGCAGGTTTTGGGAGCGTGGAAGAACATCATTTCTGAAGAATAAGGGCCAACAGATTTATGCATGTTGGGCCCATAAGTATCCTTGGAATTGTGCGAGTGTAAAAGTGGATTTGTTCCGTATAAGATTCGACGCTCTCGAGTACAAGCGGAGACTGAGTACTAAAAAGGGCACTCTAAATAGCTGACAGCTGCGATGTCATTGCAAACTCACATGGGGATTGAGGCCGAGGCAGAATTCGTTATGTTCTTTATGAACGACCAAAAGATTTTACTACCCTTGGGATATAGTAGCAATTTTTTGCCTCAATTTTCGATCATAGGAGAATTTGACTGATTCATTTCTGACTCCTTTAAACTTATTCCCGTTTCTCTCAAAAGTATACGTTATCTATGACCGGCTACTTAACCCTCTTAATTGATGAGTCTTTGCAGCTCGATCCGTATCATGCATTTGCTTTGATTTTGATACTCTTCAGTTTCTGAAGAATAACGATCTCACGCCCAGCAACACAATATTTCACAAAATTGTCACTATCAAGGAAGCACCGCGACCACTAAAAATTCCTTAAGAAGTTGCTTAATCCGCTCGAACAATACCCTACATGAGTGTGGTGAGTACGAAAAATTAGCTTATTCTATACAGTGGTGTGACAGGCAAATAGGTGACGATATATCAATAAACTGATTTGCAATTCCAGGTATTCGTGTAGGCTCATTTACTAGCGGGGGTTAGATTATATAATTACCTCAGGGAAGATTGTCTGTTGTCTGGCTTAAGTGTTGCAGGAAGTTAGAAGCATGTACATTGAAATCGCCCACAATTGCGATGTAATGAGGTCGGATACCGAGTCGAATTCGTTACAGATTGAGCTGCTGTCCAGGCTTGAACTTCTATAAAGAAATATCATTTACTTACGGAAATGAAATCTTAAACATAGCTACTTACACGACTTGAATTTATTGTTGTTTATGAGTTGACGTGTATTCGGATCTAACCTATTCAGGTAGATCAAGTCTGGTTGATTCCTAGTAACCTAGCTTCTCGAGCCCGTGAAGGTGTAGGTACTAAAATCTTGCGTATACGCCCCGTAGTGCTTTTTGTCGAGTGCCTTTTCCTGCTTCCACAGCTACTTACACGGCTTGAATTTGTTGTATACCCCCGACGCGTATTCGAATCTAACCTATTCAGTTAGATCTTGTGTGGTAAATTCGTAGTAACCTAGCTGTCCGAGGCCGTGAAGGAGTAGTCAAACCGTGTAAGTAGCCAAATTCTATCCAGGTGCCCTTAAAATCGATTAGACGGTATTCTCTACCTGTGTTTCGCCTAGTGCCAAAACAACTTTTTTGTGGCGAGTAATTGCCTCAGTCCAAATTTTTGGACTGAGTATGCCTTGCGATCGAGAATGGACAAATAGTGATTTGGGATGGAACGCTCGAGGGGGGGCAGGCCGTGTGGGTTTGACTTCACCCGATTCCGTCTTATTGCACCACGGTGCGCTTGTTATTTTTTATACTTTTTATTATTATTATAACTATTTTCTGTTTTTGTACTTTGTACAAAAAGTACGTTGCGTGTTCGTCGGGTGATATCACGATATGTTCCGGCAGGCACGACACTGTGTGACTTTTTCTGATTTTAAGAATATAGAGTACCTTAAAGAACCCTCAGTTGGTAAGCATCAAGGACATTGAAAATTTTCGTTACAGAGCTAAATGCTGCTCTAAAAATCAAGTTCCGGAAATGTGTGGTATTTTATGGGCCCTATTTTGAAACGAATAACATTCATGTGGACGCATAAATTCTTCTTAAAAAAATTCTTCTTTCAAAAACCTACCCCTATTTTTGAAATACACCTCATAAGGACTCTGACTACCTACCATTCTTACAAAGACGTGCTTCTTATCTTCTATGACAATTTTGCTGCACTGAAGATATGCCGTGTTCTGGGAGTTTTTGATGTGATAGTCAAAGTCTTTTGTGACACATAGTTTGTCTGAGAGCAGAGCTTGGGCCTGATCATGCAGGATAAAGTTGTTGACTGCTCTTAACCTGGCGAGATGCCAGCAACCAACGATCTTTGTCACTGCTCACCTGAAGTTAACATACCGCTTCCTACAGGAGAGCCAACCTGACCAGGCTGGCGGTTGTGCGGGGGCTCACAGCTCATCCACATAAAATATATGGATTCCAAAGTTGACAACGACACGGCACGAAAAAGCAAAGACTTACGGGTGTGCACCTGGAATGTAAGAACTCTGCGCACCCCTGGTGCCGCACAGAAATTGAAAAAGTTCCCCATGCCGTACATATAAGGCAGACATTGCTGTGATAGGAAATGAAATAATAACGAAAAAACATTGTGACATATATTACAGTTGCATTAAAATCGTACTTGGATATTTCAATGACACAATCGGCAAGAAAAACATCTTTGGCGACGCGATCGTAGGAAAAGAAGCTGCCGCGAAAAAAGAAGGCCTGGGATAGATAGAAGGTTAGAACGTTCTACAAAAAACCAAGGGCTATGCATCCGGCTTAATAACGTGCGCCCAGGCTCTTCGAATTAGCGAAGCTAATGTTGTCACCGACTCGCAGAAAATAGTGAATGTGTTTAATCAGCACTTCCAACAGCTGCTTAGCGGGCCAAGAAAGAGTGATAGGATCAGAAGAAAACCTAGTGCCAGTCTTCACAAAACGCCAGATCTCGGAAAAAACCACCAATACTCACCATCTTTTCATCGACCTTAAAGCCGGATATGGCAGCATTCATCGTACAGGACGATGGCCGACTTCGGAATCTCGGGAAAATCAATGCGGATGTGTCGCCCCACACTGGAAGACTCGCGATGCACTGTGCAGCTTGAACCCTATACCTCCGAACCGCGCAATCGTGTGATTTCTTCAATTTAGTCTTTAAAAGGATAGTGAGGCAGGCAGGTTTCAACATGGAAGGCAATATCTTTTCAAGAGCATGAATACGCCTGAAATACTGCTGAAATACGCCTTCGACATGAACATCATTGCAAGCTCCCAGCGCGCCGTAGTAGAGATATTCACGGCAATTGGAAAACAGGCAGGTCTTGTTGGTTTGAAAGTAAATGAGGAAAAAACAAAATAAAAAACCGCTGCGTCCGACACCGCCTTAGGTAGAACGTAACGATCGACAGATATTATTTTGAGATAGTTAAATAGTTTGTCTACCTTGGGGCAAATGTTAACTCCACAAATTAGTGGAGATCCGAAGAAGAATTATCCTGGCAACTGATACTACTTAAAACAGCTAGGGTCAAAATTCCTAACAAGGAAGTCAAAATTACTTTCTACAGAACACTGATCTTGCCAGTCCTGCTTTACGAAGCCGAATGTTGGACGATAGGCAAGAAACAGAGATGATTCTGGGATATTTTGAAAGACAAGTTCTCCGAAGGTTAAGACCATTACCGGCGAGGAAGGTGAATGGAGGAGATGACACAACCGCGTACCTTACGAGTTGTCTAGTGATGTGGACGTAGTCCGAAAGGCAAAAATCCGCCGACTACATTGACTCGGCCACATCGAGAGCTTAGGCGGCCGCTCTTCAGCAAAGAGGGAATTCGAGCTACCTAGTTGGAGAAGACAAGGGCCGCCGGCTTAGAGACCAAGTAATCGCGTGGAGAAGCGCGGACATCAGGAAACTTGGACTATCCAACTGGAAGCAGGATTCAGGAGACCGTTATGAGTTGGAAGCAAGTGATAAGTAATTAAGTCAATTTTGTCTGAGAACTTACTTTTAGGACTATTTGCCTAAGTAGAGTAAGCACTATTTGTTCTTATCAACCACGTGCTCAAGGATCCAGTTGATTTCGTTATAGGAGTATCAGTTTGGCACGGTTTTAGGAAATGGATATATTCGAAAGTGATTTTGATGCAACCGTTCTCCATTTAACAACTATTTGCCAGAAATTAGTTTAATGGACATATATTCTCAGCAGGACAGCGCGACTTTTTAAGTGAAATACGAGTATTGGCCCTATTGCATGAAAAATTTCTTCGGCGTGTGGTTTCTCGAAACGGAATAACCATTTTGCGCATATGTATAAACATATTAAAAATGACACCCCTTATTGGATAACAATTGTATCTATCTTATGCTGGCTTAGGGTAGTGTTAATTGTGCAGTAGTTGATGGTGCTTATAATAATATTGCCGTGCTTATAATATTTGTTTTCTGTTTCTTTCATATCTATTTAACGTTCCATCAGAATCAATGCTGGTGTTAAATGACATTATTTGGGAAACAGGATATGTCGTAGAATCAAGTTGTTTTCAAATAGAATTTCTTAAGTGGTAAAGATTGGTTCTTTTCTTTTGAGTGTTTTTTTTTCTTTGATAGACTCCGTCCTCTTTGGTTTTTTATTGTTCCTTTTTTCTGTTTTTCTGTTCCTGGCGGCCACTGTCTAAGTGATATGTCTTGCCATTTTAAGTGGTGGCATTCTTTTTTATTTCCGTAATTCTATAGGCGATATCCAAAACATACAAAACAAATCCACTAGAGAAGGAACTTGATCCACTTGAAGGTTTGGCGTCCTTAATTTAATTTGAAATTATCGATGGTATTATCCGCCGATTTTTCATACGTCGCGACGTTAATTCTTTGACGTTAATTTCACCTGAGTGTAGCAAATAATTTTATTTTAAGGGTCGTCCATGTTTTTCGTCGCTAAGTTCAATTGCTAAATTGTAATTTAATATAAAGACAACATTTTTTAATGAAATAAAGCGCCTATGTTAAGGGAATGGTAATTGTATAGGAATTATTCGAAATATGATTTCGTGCTATTTTTTTTCTCAATACGAGTTCAGAAAACCAACAATATAATACGAGTAATCAATCCTCTTCCCTTCTGTAAACGTTCTGGCCGGCATAGTAAATGCGTAAACACACTTCAATATTGACTTTTCGTGTGGAGCACAAGAATGAATATCAAGAATTCAAAGGCAGAGGAGCATCTTGGTCTTCACTGTTGATTCACAAATTTCAAATTACATTTAATTACTTTCTCCATCGAATAGAATAAAACCAAACCTCTTTAAGTGAGGCTTATATAATGGCAAATAAGCCAGCTATATTCAAAGAAAAGAAACAACATCCAATACAAAATCAAAATAGGAACGCATATATATAGAAAAACACATTAGAAAAATTACAGTTTCAGATAATAGATTGAGGTAGATACAACGACTTACGAATGCCTTCTTTGTAACGATCTGGTCGTCCTATCTTCTCAGAAGCTTATAATATGTTTAAAAACTTCGATCAAGGCAGTAGTGGCTTTGAACAAATTCCGAAATGCTGAATAGGAAAAGAAGTTCTTTGTGTGGTATCCTCATGAATCAAGCGCGAAGAACGTTATGAATATTCATAGAGCTAACTTCTACCATGAAATCTAATAAACTTGAACCGCTCTTAAATTCGTCATAACCGTTATGACAAACGATTGACCGAAATAAAAGTGATTGCATTGCGGCCGATGTATGGATGTACACTTTCGTTGAGTACTTGAGTATCCAGCTATCGTAAGTTGGCATGCCTTTAACAAAAAAAAAATCTATTTTAAACGGAAGAGTCCAGGGGCGGCGTGTATTGAGGCTACATGATTCTGTCTCACAGACACCTAAAAAATCATCCTATATTTGCTGTCCCTTGAATTATTACTGCAACGTTTTTAGAATCCAAAGTATGATACCAAAAGTCTTGGTTTTTGATCGATCCACCGTATCTGATATCAACTTTCAAAACCGCTTTTCTTTCAAATTGCCGAAAAGAAAGGAATGGAGAGATAACGGACTGAATAGAGACTACCATACTTGTCTCGAAAATAAATGCTGTGGTATTAGCGTACAAGTAAAGGCGTGTGTTACTTAACAAGGAGGTTTATTGTCAACTCTATGTTGGTTGGGCATAGACTATACAGCTACTAGACTACAAGCTTAGAGAATACACCGCCATCACAAAGAGAGACAGATCTATTTCGGAATTCATATATAACAGATGGCGGGATTAAAGCCGGGAACCTTACCAGAAAATATGCAATAAGATCTAATCGCCTACTTCGTCATGCTAATGTTTCAGGTAAACCTCGCTACAAAAAAAAAAGTTTGTCTCCTACTTAGCGACACATGTTCACAAATTAGCCAATGTAAGTTTGACTAAAATTAGTAAGCTGACAAGGGGGTTCGCTGGCAGAACAAGTCTTCTTTGCGATAAGTCACTAATTCTTTCTAAAGCTAGAAATTTTCAGATGACAACGGCTGATCTAAAAAAGTTTGGCCCAATTACCATAACGGAACCATAAACCTGCTGAACAAATCCACCGATAATGAAGCTATCGTTAGGGACCATTCAAGAATGTCGCGGACTTCTTTAAGTCATCAGGACGTACGCGCTTACTCATCCTGCATCCTGGATAATCGCTCCGTCTACGACTGTGTGTATTAAAGACCCAACTGTTGATGTCGGATTTGACCGTGGAAGCATGTACACTTAAAGCGGGTTCAGATCCTGAGAAACGCTCCTTTGAGCCCCTTTTAGCGAGTTCAACGAAGATCTAATTTCCTGCGATCCCAGAGTAAACTGGGACCCATACAAGCCGTAGTGAAGTTAGTCTTCTGACTTTGTGCAAAAAGGTCTTGCACTAATTGGACACAGCTTTGAGTGCAGTTTGCCTGTCACTGCAGGAGTATATACTTTTCCCACGTTCAAAACATAGTGCATGGCCATTCGGATTGCGCATATTTTTCTAACGAGAAGTGCAGTCGAATGTTTTTGCGATCAAAGAACACTCCAGCCCCAAATGGTTGATATCACTTTGGTGGTTTTTGATTCAACATGCTTTGACTGAAAAAGCTTGTTATCTAAGATGACTTCCAGGTACTTAACTTCCTTGGGTATCGGGATGGGAATGTATTTTGACACCAGCTGAGTCATGCCAGTATTTTTCCTCCTTCTCGTGAAGAAAACAACATCAATCTTAAGAGGATAAACCGTCAGCCCATTACGCGGGCATCAGTCATGCACGTTTAGCGCCGCCTGTGAAAACGGCAACATCATCCGCATAGATTCCAGAAGCATTGACAGCATCAAGCCGAGAGTCGACCACCATGCAACATAGCAGAGGAGATAGGACGCCACCTTGCAGGCAACCCCTGTTTACGCCAGATTTGACACATTGTTCGAGGCCTGCATCAGTGATCAATGTTTTGTGCACAAGCATTACTAAAAGCACCGTCAATATCGACTGAAATGCCAAGCACGTATTTTTTCCTTTCGAGTGTGCATTCGATTCTCCCAACTAGGATTTCAAGCGCAGTCTCCAAAGAACTTTCCCCGCTGATAAGCATGTTGCATTTCCGAGAGAGGATGCAATTCGAAGGGCAACTTTACGCACGCGCAACTCTACTTGTCTCTCCATACTCTTCAGCAAGAAGGATGTTATGCTGACTGGTCTACAACTCATCTTTCCCTATTTTGGGAATAAAGACCACTTTCACCGCGCGCCAAGGATAGGTATATAGACCAAGTGCCAAGCTAGCAGTGAAATTTTTTTTCAAAATAGGAAGCAGCTGTCTTATACTTTCTTGCAGCATAACATGGTGGATTTTAGCAGATCCTGGTGACTTAAAGCCATCATCACGCCACACTTGACGCAATATACCGCTACGCCGAGTTGTTTTCATCGTTTCAGTCGCAATTACCGTTGAAGGAGTATGCAATGAGCCGAGTCATCAACATGCTCAGATGCCAACACATCACCGTGGTGAGTGTTCCATACCAGCCAGACACATCAGTTTGTCGCCAAAGTCAAACATTTATTTTACAGCGAGTTTTAAAGACGGATCTTCACCCTCACGCCTATTATCAAATCCAGATTACTCAAGGATTGGAATAGATGTTGGATCGCCAGGACAATACCAACTTTAATCTTTTCCGGTGGAGGAAGAAACAATAAACGAAATTGTTCTTTGACCGGAAAATCCATACGAGATTCACGAATAGTATATACATGTAAAAATCATTATGTGGTCTCGAATATGGGTTAACGGCATCGTTGGCCCGTATTCTTTCCAAGATGAAGCGAGAGCTAGAGTGAATGGAGATTTTTATCGATTATTATTTATTTTTCAAAACTGAATAAATTGGATCCATATGATCCCTGGTTTCAATAGCACTCCTGCTCACCAAGCTTCCGAATTCATGCGATTTGACACTTTAACACCACTTTCTGTGTAGTTATTTGAGGAGTAAGATTTATGCCAATAACCCAGCGACAACTTAGGAAATCCAACATCACATCATAACAAAACATCTAATGACTTAGCTCAAAGAGGGACTAACAAGGGTAACAAAAGTATGTTGTAACAAACATATAATACCCCTAATCAATTATAGACCTATCCGGGTAGAATATTGTCGGTTGTTGCTAAGCTCCGACCTTTATACCAGTCCATTCAAGAACCAAGCGGAAGTTGTGACATATCTTTTTGAGAATTAAACACGTACATATGTATGTATATGGCAGAGAAATAGGAAAAAAATGGGTCAAACGCCTATTTTCATGACTGTTCATTATACGCCTACATTGTAGATAATATTGAACTAAAAACAGATATGCAGAGAGAGGGTGTAGGTAGACCTTCATATACGTATCCGTATTTTTAGAATTTCAGCCCAGCATCTTATCCAAGATTTATTTCAAGCATTTCACGTTTTCTGCAAGCATTTGTGAGCGATATTTTGCGAAAGGAATTGAAATTGAATGAGAACATGTCTCAAGCACTATACTTTTATCGATTTGATATAAAACTTTAATTTGAAAATGCAAACTTCTGCGGTAGCCGGCAAACAACTGGGATGCGAGATATGAGTTATTAAAAAAGGATTGACACACTGCGCATTTTGTACATAAAGTAATTTTTGGGAAATTTAATGCAAATAAAAACAAAAACCTACCAAAATTTAAAATTAAGGATTACTTACGAGTACTTTTTGAAACTCGGAAGTTAAGAGCCTCTTTGGCAACTCATCGCCAAGCCTCTCTGTCATGTCCATTATCTTCGTGGGCCATCCTTATACCTTCACTTGACTGTACGTCCATTGTCCATTTGTTGTATGTGTCCCGCCCATCTTAGTCTTTTCGATTTAATTACTCGGACAATGATGGGGCTGGATAGAGTTAATCGAGTTCTTGAGTGTGCAGTTTTCTCCATTCCCCTACTTCTTTGTCTTGTTTTCCATCATACGAGTAGATTCTTCCTAAGATCTCGTTTTCAAAAACCCGAATTTTATTTTCTCCTTTCTCGTCAGAGAACAGGTTTCAAATCCGTCAAGAGTCACTGGCATTATTATGGTTTCATACATGTGCATTTTTACATTGCCCGTATACAGCCATAGAGATCTATGTCATTTTTGGAAGTCTATATGGTATGCAGATATACGGGGGTGGTACTTAGCCTACAAAAGAAAAATAAAATTTTTGGAGAAATGGTGATTTATTTTTCAATATACCAGCGATGCTCCAACTTATTTAATGCGTCTGAAAAATACGTTTTCTCGAGGTCTGCAAGGTAGACCTCCGTGGCGGCGATGACCTCCTCATTCGACTGAAATTTCTGCCCGGCGAGTGAAGTTTGATGGATGGGGCAGCAGTTCGTAGGCCAATTCAACCAATTTGGCCGTGGCGAGAGCGGAGGTGTGAGCCGGTGCATTATCATGGTGGAAGAGTACTGTTTTCTTCGCCAAGTGGGACCGTCATCAATTCGGCGTCGAATCGGCCCAATAATTTGGCATAGTACAACCCTATGACCGTTTTGCCCTTCTCCAGGTAGTCGATGTAGACCTCCAGAAAACGGTGGCCATCACCTTTCCGGCCAATGGGACAGTCTTCGCCTTCTTCGGAGCACGTTCGCCGGGTGAAGTCCACTGTTTCGACTGTTCCTTGGTCTCTGGTGTGTACCATTGGATCCATGTTTCGTCGACTGTCACAAAACGACGCAGAAACTCTTTCGGATTGGGCTTAAACAGCGTCAAACACTGCTCTGAAGTGGTCTCACGGTTGCGCTTGTTTGCTGGAGTGAGCAAACGCGGCACCCATCGCGCCGACAGCGTTCTCATGCCCAAAATTTCATGCAGGATATGACCCACGCGATCTTTTGAAATGCCTACTTTCTCAGCTATCTCGCGCACCTTCAATCGGCCAATACGAGATCTTGGATTTTTGACACGTTATCATCCGTGGAAGCCGTTTTCGGGGCACCTGGACGTGGCTCATCAAAAACCGACGTGCGACCACGTTAAAACTCGTTAAACCAATTTTTGATCGCCATCGAAGGAGAAGAGTCACCGTACACAGCATCCAAACGCTCCTTGATTTCGCTGCGCGATTTCCCTTCCAAAAACAACAATTTTTTTTTTCCATTTTTCTTAAATCCGCGGACACTCCCGTTTCCAGACGCGGTCAGAACAAAACTACGAGTCCCATCCGGCTGAAATTTCGATAGTGGCCGTCTACTAGAATGTACTACACGATAGTAAGTTGCTCTTGCGATACTAGCGCCATCTGGCGGTGAAGCTAAGTACTTATCGAACCACCCTCGTAAGTGTTATTTTTCTTGGAGGTATCAAGAATGAGTCAGCTGAAGAAACACAAGCTCGAACCCATTGACTAGCTAGTTCACCAGGTCGCTCTACTGAGGTATACTGAATTCATTATTCATAGCAATCCTGTTACTTCCTGAGCATGAAAAGTCTAGGATGCTCTTGGCAGCTTTCAAAACATCCACTCCCAGAATACCCTGACTAACGGCGGGAAGGGGATGATCGACCAGCATGATTCTTATTCGACGTTTGAACTTGCCACTTTGAATCAACATACGCCACTCTTGTAAAATATGAAATGTTTCCTACATAAAGTTTGAGTTACTGACTTTCCTGGCTGAAATTAAGCATTCGAAGGTATGACGTGCCGTTGTTTTGTTGGGAAATAAACCTTAGCTGCAAAGCCGATGTAAGCTTGTCGTAGTCCGCGCGATCCTCAGTGCTTAAATTTCCCAGAATTGATACAACTTCCCCGAACAGTTGCCTTCTGCTTCCTATTCCAACCATTTGTTTCGGGGACGATGTCCAATTGGATTTTGTATTCGCGCCAGTCAGTTATTTTACTCTCAAGGGCAAGTCACATAGAATGCGTGCTTGCTTGCTTGCGCTGACAACAAAGTAGAATACACACATTCTTATGGGAGGTGGCACATAGCCGACGGAAGCACGCGCTTCGATAGACAAAGTAGAGCTACTTTCTACTTTTTGACGCGCTGACAGTTCATACATTCACATATCGGAGCTCACACATTTACAATTTGAAGTTCACATATAGACAAATTGAGAGTAAGCACGTTCATTGGTGGATGCTTTGAGAGAATGTTTAGGAACTCTCTCGCAGTGAGAGAAATTTCAAATTCGATTGACATTTAAGTATTATTCTGTTTGGTGTCACATGCGAGGTACGTTTTGTTGGTGCAAAGTGAAAGAAATGTTTGAAGAAAAATTGATTGAAACAATTAAAGACCATCCGTGTCTTTATAACAAAAGTTTAAAGTGCTACAGAAATAAATCCCATTATTATCTTGTACATTTCAAATGCTTGCGACAATATTAATATAGATATTATTACTGAAATAAAATCGTCCATATTTTTTAAGTATTAATTAACAAGTAACGAATGTTTTCTAATTGAACGCACAACACCAATTAATAAATGTCATTGAATGATTTGACATTCAATTTTGACAGATCAACGCACGCACGGATTCTATGTGGCTATGCATGCCTGCAATGCGTTGAAGGTCAATTGAAATTAGCGCACGCACGCAAGCACGCATTCTATGTGACTTGCCCTTCAAAAGACTGGGAACCAATTCTAGTGGAACAGCTGCTACTGGAAGAATTCGATTTACCAGTACAGACAACTTGACTTTTACATGAACTTTCTCGGCGAAAGTGCTACTTCCCATAGTGGACGATTCTTCTATTTGCCGTTGTTGATCTTTTTTCAACTGGGCGATTTAAGAATTTTGATGGTCCACACTTTCACTTAGCAAGCTTAATTATGTAAGAACTTTCTCAAGTCTTTGAGTAATCTCTTCCGACACATCAGCTCGAGGTTCTCACTTCTGATACCAATGCTATGAGTCTTAATTTTATTCTCAAGTGGGTGGCCTCCTCGGGAAATTATTTTGAAATAAAAGGTTGTAAAAACTTCTTTGATAAAAGTTCTTTATTTCTGTGCGCTAATTTTAGGCAAACGATAGCGTGGGCTATCTATTCTCTACAAAAAGGGGGTTGTCATTTTTTGACAACAATTATGGCTAGCAACTTGGGGCGAGTTCAGCCAAGCGTAACAAATGTATTACAATATCTTGTACAGACTTTTTTCTTTTTTCTCGTAGTCTTCGTCTAACCAAGATTTACTTTCGAGAATTTGCACTAGCCTAATTGGTTTTCCGCTGTTTCCTTTATAATACTTTTCACTGTTGAGCATACTGCTTCTACCAGTCTTGTAGAAGCCATCTAGAAGGTCAAACCGGTTATTTATTACGTTCTGGTTTTAAAATCACAAAAAAAAAACAAGAACTTGACATGTTGTTTAATTGTTCGGAAATGATCAAATGTTAAGGAAATAGCTAATTCATCAAAACTGAATTTTCTATCATTTTTCAAAAGCATGGCTTAATTAAATTTGTTTTCGCCAAACAATCCAAAGAAAACATGAAACAATGAAAGTCTACGTCTTGTACATGTAAGTTAGAAGCTATGTTTATTTAAAAAGAAAGTCTGTACTTCGTTGTGTTGTGAATACCCTAAAACTTCGTACCATGAAAAGGATTAAATTTGAATGACGGAATTAAAGCCAAAGTATCCAATATCCGAGGGAGCGGTTTTTAAGAATTCCTGACTTCTACGTTTGACTTCATCCCAAAGTTGTTCACTTACATTAAGGTCTGGTGACTCAAGAAGTGGGTAAGGTTATTTTGGGAACCGGTATGCTTAAGCATAATGCCATGATGTAGTATCCTGCTGATTCCGAGCAACATTGCCATTGATGGATGCCGATACCACTACATATGTATGTCCTTCAATAGCGGCTGATACGGCTCAATCCAGTATTGCCTTCCAATCTATCACATGCCCATCATGATTGACGATAGACACAGAATTCTCCGTCTCCTTTTTCCTGGTTACCAAACCTGTATATGTTAAACCCACTTTCATCGGTAAGAAGTATGTTTTTCCAGAAACTGTGATTCTTGGGTATGTAGCTAACTGCGAATTTGAAACGTTTTTGGTGATTGGCTTGATTTGTAAATGATTTTTTTTTCTTAACTTCCTTGTATCTTAAAACCCACTGAGGAACTTCCGAGTCTTTATATGTTGTCTTCGCAAGGCCTTTCACCAACTTTGATTCATCAATTAATTTTATTTTTAGTTTATTGCTCGCTCAACAGAAGCCGTTGCGGTCACATGAGCAATTGATAGGGGTTAAACCTTATTTAAAAAAAAGTGTTTTAATTTAAAGAAACTAGCTGTAGGCTCATTATATACAGTATTATCACACAGTACCGATAATATTCAAATGAAGCACTGAAGCACTATTCATATGAAGCATTCTCGACCGATTCGGTTTTGTTTTTTAAATAGAAGTTTTTCAATTGGCGTGGATATATTTCGTAGGCCTGTGGCGACCATGTTGTTTTGATGCTGTCTATTGTTTATTATTCAGTTACTGATGCGAAATCACCATGGCAAGTTTCGCGATTGAACAGTACGTTCGAATGATACAACTTTATTATCAAAATGAGTGTTCGTACGTTACGCGCGTTGCACCCATTTCACGATAGACGTGGCGGCCTTTTACAGTTGATTCTTCTAGATTTGATGGCCAAATTTGAGACAACCGACCGTAATCAATCAGCCAGCATTCGTTAGTCAAAGGAACGCAAAATCGGCCGAGAACATCAACACGGTTATTAGTTAGTTATAATAATGTTAGTTGTTGTGCATGTACATATGTATACAGGGTGTCCCACGAGCAGTGTGCCAAAAAGCTAGAGCGTGTAGGTCTGGTCAAGACAAGAAGAAAATCGTATGGGAGGGGGGGGTCTATTCCCCCCCGTTTAGCCGGGAGGGGCAATTTTCTAAAAAATTGACTTAATTTGGAAAAAAAAATATTAAAAATCAACAGTTACATCCACAATGCCGTGATATACTTTTTTGTAAAGCCAGAAACCTCTTCTTTCATCTTGCTTCTAAACGAAGCTGTTTTAAGGAATAGTTTTTGAGAAATTAATTTTCAAACTCAAAATTTTGAAAAAAAAAATGAAAAAAAAAATTTTCCAACTAATTTTTTTCAAAATTGTATGTAATTAAGTACTAATTTTTTGTCCAAAATTCAATTCTCTTATTAGTTTTTAGTTAAAAACAGAAAACCGGATGCAAAAATGTTTTGTAGTTTTTGAGAAATTAAAAAAAAACCCGAACCATTTTTTTCTAAGAAAAACCTTATTTTTTGGTTTTAACGCGGCTGGACTTGTAGGCAAATTAATGTATGAAACATTGACATCGTTTTTATTATTTTTAAAAAAATTGGAGTTTTATTATAATCAATTTTCAATATGATCCCCATTTTTTAGAAGGCAAAGATTATATCTCCTTCTAATGGCTGCACATAAGTCAAACAATTTGACTCCAGCGACTTTTATCCGTGCTTTCAGTCGTTCCAAAGATACTATTTCCACTTCGTAAACATAATTCTTCATGAATCCCCACACATAAAAATCTAGAGGAGTTAAATCTGGTGATCTAGGTGGCCATTCCGTGGAGCCCTTTCTTCCAATCCAACGGTCACTAAAATGATCATCCAGCCAGTTTCTAACCCGTAAGCTGTAGTGTGCTGGTGCTCCATCTTGCTGGTAGATTAAATTATCTGCTATGGCCAAAGGAACGTTGTCCATCAAATCGGGCAAAAGGTCTCGTAGGAACTGCAAGTGTGATTCTCCAATAATAACGGCATTCAAAAACCGGGGCCCGATTACAGTTTGTCCAACAATACCAAGCCAAACATTACAGCTAAAGCGGTGTTGTGATTTATTTTGTTTTTTGTTGTGTAGATTGGTGCTACTCCAATGATGCAAATTGTGGAAGTTAGTAACCCCATCTCTGGTAAACTGTGCTTCATCCGTCCAGAATATCCTTCCAAAATTGTTTCGTTCAGTTTCATTTCGAAGCAGTAATGATCGACAAAATTCTGCTCTCAAAAACTTGTCGTTTGAGGTGAGTTCCTGAACTGTCCTAAAATGGTACGGGTGTAAGTTTTCGGTATGAAGCACTCTCCGTACTCTAGATTTGGGCACTCCAAGCATAATAGCTATCCTCCTTGTACTAAGGGAGGGATTACGTCAGACCAAATCCAAAAATTGCGGTTTTATTGTCTTAAGGTCCTAGCCGGTTGAACCCATTGGCGGCGGGCGGACCCAGACGAAATTGGCAGGTCAGTTTTCAGGCGTTATCAATGAAAAAAAAGGATTAATCCAGGGTTATTCCAATACGGTGTCAGTTTATTGAATCCTCATAAAACTACAAATTTTTTAAAAATAATAAAAAAGATGTCAATGTTTCATACATTAATTTGCCTACAAGTCCAGCCGCGTTAAAACCAAAAAAAGGTTTTTCTTAGAAAAAAATGGTTCGGGTTTTTTTTTAATTTCTCGAAAACTACAAAACATTTTTGCATCCGGTTTTCTGTTTTTACCTAAAAACTAATAAGAGAATTGAATTTTGGACAAAAAATTAGTACTTAATTACATACAATTTTGAAAAAAAATAGTTCGAAATTTTTTTTTTTCATTTTTTTTTCAAAATTTTGAGTTTGATAATTAATTTCTCAAAAACTATTCCTTAAAACAGCTTCGTTTAGAAGCAGGATGAAAGAAGAGGTTTCTGGCTTTACAAAAAAGTATATCACGGCATTGTGGATGTAAATGTTGATTTTTAATAATTTTTTTTCGAAATTAAGTCAATTTTTTAGAAAATTGCCCCTCCCGGCTAAACGGGGGGAATAGACCCCCCCCTCCCATACGATTTTTTTCTTGTCTTGACCAGACCTACACGCTCTAGCTTTTTGGCACACTGCTCGTGGGACACCCTGTATATATATATTTTTTTTAAGGGTTCGCGCAGGTTCAAGAATTTGTCACACAAAGTGGACGGGGTGCAGATGGTTTGTGTCGAAGATGTTCACTCACTACTCTCCGGTTGTCCTAGATAGGATTCGAGAGATTCCACTGAGTTTGTTGCCTTGGTTGTAATTCACAGTAACTTATTTTTGTTTCCATGTCATTAAGGTGTTGTATTGGAGATGCATACACAGAGTAAGAATTTTGAAGGGATCTTATACTGCGAGTGTAATGCCTTCGTCAGCATTTTTTAATCATCTCTCATTCACAACTGATGTTGTTGCACAGTTTTTCCGTATAGGAATTGGTAGTGCTATGGACAGACTTGAACTATAGGCCTTCCGCTCAACAGTTGGTAATGATTACCATTGCACCACTACCGCCCCCAAGGATGTAATGAAAAAAAAAAATATGAATTTAAAAACTAGAAAAAAAACCCGATGCAGTCGATTCCTCGGCCTTTCACGCACTTCAACTTTGCGTCGGGCCTTGGTCCTATACCCGTACAAGATCAAACTGGCCTAGGAGCTCAAGGTTCGGGATCATAGGCAATGCCATCTGTTCGCTGACTAGGCCTCGGCGCGTTTTAAAGGAGACCCAAATTTTGACCGAAAAATCATCTCTAGCAACGATGCACATTTTTTATAAATAGCAAGCAAAATTTCCCTATAAGGGTCACAAGGTTCACCAGTTGACAATATATCCTCAAAAAATTATCGTTTGGAGTGGATTTTAGGCCGGCGGTGTCATTGGTCCGTACTTTTTCCAAAACGACGTTGGTGAGGTTGTCAATGGCGAGCTCTACAGAACGATGATAATAACCAATTTCTTATGCACCAAATTTAACCACATGGACGACATGGCGTTTGAGTAGGACGGCGCTACATGTCACACAGCGGACGCGACTACCTTCTCTCGCAGACTTTTTTTTGTGGGCTGACCTGAAGTCGCAGATCTATACGAATAAACCACAATCGACTTATGCCATTAACATAACACAGGGCATTGCTCAAACGGATAATTACAATCATTTGAATGGCGCCTCGAGAACAAGCTGAAACCGAAAAAATCGCGCCAAAGTTACTAGGAAATCAAGGTTATGTTAACAATTTTTTTTATACTACGGAGCTATTGCTCATTATTGAGTTCTTGCCCTTGGGGGAAATGGTCAACAAGGAGTATTATCTTGACGTTTTAAAGCATTTAAAAGATGCAGTGCCCCGCAAACAGCCGAATTTGTGTACCAACAATAATTGGATTTTACACCATGATAATGCGCCGTCATATAAAGCGCGTATTGTGACAGATTTTTTTTATCAAACACAGCATAAATAGCATTTTTTCGGGTGCCGCTTTTTTCCTTTTCTACGGTTCGTGGAAAAAGGTTTGAATCTCTAGAAATCATGAAAGACCTACCAAAAATGCATAGATGGTTGGGTTAAGCGTTGGCACATGTGTGTTGTTTTGAAGGAGATAATTTTACCCGAAAATAAACACAAACTTGTTTTATTTACAAATTTCTGGTACTTTTTGATCATCCTGACCCAACTACCAATATTGGCAGGAAAGGAAATGATAATGCATGTGTGACAAACACATATTTCCGATGACCATTTAAAAATTGCGAGTTATTTGGGAATTTTAAATATATTCCAAACACTTATAGCTCGTCACCCGAAACAGAAAAGCATTTCGACTCGAAGTCGATGAATGCGTCGTCAGATCACGGAAAAGCAAAATTTATTGCATTATCTTTAAAGGATCACTGCTCCTTTCTTGGTGTAAAAATTTGAACTAAATGTGCGATGGAAGCTGCAATGTTCAATCTAAGGAGGCTTTAGGACTTTGCCTCAATATGGTATTTGTCTTATTCAATTCATTCCCCATCGAAGTGCTTTATGGCCATTAACACTATGTTCACTTATCCTTATAAGAAGGGAAAGAAAAAGGCTTGAAACCAAATCTTAAAATTCGGGTGGATTGGTTTTAACAAACAGCCTACCCTTAAGATTGTATTCGTTTTGGTCGATGACGACCATCTGACCCTTTTCTATTGTTAGGGATCGTCCATCTGTCTTCTTTTATCCGTTCGGACTGACTGTCACCTCACTTATCTCACGCAGAAAGGTGAGATAACCAAGTCGTTGGATACACTCGAGATAATCCAACGGACACTATACATACATAGGTACAACAGACTTTAAATGAAGGTCGTTAATTAGCAGATAAGGGTTGGTGTGGAAGAATGCATTTAATTAGGTTACAATATAACCGACTACCATTATGACAAATATGAAGTTTTGGGCTCAGTCTCTAACACAACATTGCGTCAATATCCAAGTGAATTTTTTAAAGCAATAATGTCATTCTACCATTAAGCCCTTACCATTTTATGACATTAAATTTCAAATAAACAGCTAAGGATGTCCCCCTGTTTTCCTATTACCATGACCTTGCATTTCCATGTCCTAAGCCATGTCTCTTTGTTTATGTCAAACCTTCGTTAAAGCTAATTAATCTCCCAATGAATGGACAATATTTTGCATGAAACATTCCCCTTGTTAGTCTAATCCATTGTTATACCAAGTAGAGAATATCATTGCCTTTTATGACAGAACGATACAACATAGTCCTTATTTCAACCTCTTGTCAAGGATAACTATTGACATCGGTCTAACGTATGATAAAGAAATGCCAATTCCAAACTGAACCGCAGAGAGAGGTTACTTAAAGTGAAATTTCCAGAGTTGACAAGTTCAAATAAAACCTATATTCGGCCTCAATTCATGCTTTTAGTCTACTATATATTTAACACCTCTTTGCTGTCGTTTCCCGAGTTCTATTTTTATGTTCGATAAAATTATTTTGTATTCAAACCAAGTCATCTGTATAATTATCTTTCAACCAAAACCGCGATAAACGCAACACCTTCGTTTTGTCCGACAGACGTTGCCGCCAAGATACCAGACAAGGTGATAATCCGGTGTTGTTTGAAATCCAATGAATTAGCGTTTGCTACTTTAATGAGATATACAATTAGCAGCTTATGGAGATAATGCGGTAGTAGAGCACAAAGGCATATGAATCGGGGCCGTAGGAGTGTGACTACATGTTGACTTTAGAAACTTCTATCTATTTACTTTAAACGTAATTTTTTCTTGTTGTTATAACAGATGAATTTTGATTTAAATTTAGATTGTTGACGTTCTGAATCACACATGAACGTATTTAATTAACGCCTATCTGTCAGTTGGCGTGCAGCTAAGTACGTTGAGCATTTATCTCGTTTACTTTGACGTATGTCTTCTTCATGGTCGTTGTTCTATGTGGAACATATATTCTAAGGGAAATTGAGATTAAGTAATTTCCAAAAAGGAAAAATAATATATTAAGGCCACATAGCCTTTTCCCACCTGTTCTGTGAACCAAAGAGTTCAGCCAACTGTGGAGTACGCGTGTACCCAACAACTGTTTGTACTAGGTACTTTTCACAGCAAGAGATACTGAGCGTGGTGAGATATGTTACGTTATCATTGACTCTGCGGGGTGTCAGAAATGTCGATCTCTTTCTCTTGAGAAATACTCACCACAAAAATTATTTTAACAGAGCCTTTACAGCTTAGCGGTTCATTCTGTTATAAGTCAGAATGATGCCATAAACATGTTAGCGGCAAGAGATTTTTTAATTATTTTCTCTTTTTCAAATTCTGGGTTATAGTGGAGTTTACATTCTACAATACCTTGCCTTACCTCTCTGATTATAGACAAAATCAATTCGGCTTTTGGGCAGGAAGGTGATGAGTGTTTTATGCCACGGTGTTGTTTTAATTCAAGCTTACACGCATAATAATGCGCCTAAGAACAAAAATTGTCTGGAGAGTGAAGTACATGTGAGCTAATACATGTCGATTAGATTAGAGACAAAAATGATTGGTGTGCATCTAATTGCTCCTTGCATGTAGGTTAATGAGAACAACATTTTGGACGATCAATAACTCATTATTTCTGCAATTGACTGGAAAAATATACAAATTGCGTGACAGAAAGTGGACTTTTGATAATCAAAACGCTGGCAAGTGGGACTATAACATACTGGTTAGATATAAATGGTGTTTTATTTAGAGATATGGTTTTTAAACTAGCAACACTGTTTCTACAGATTATCAATTTCACAACTGAAGACTGATTTGTAGATAGTACCACATTTGCCATTTTACGCGCATTTTATGCAAACTTATTTTAAAAACGATGGTTCGGTTCGCTAAACTTATCTTGCGCTACATCAATTTTACGGTCGACATAATCGTCCACCTGAGGAAGTTTTTCGAAACATGATAATTCGTTTTCGCACCACCTACACTCTAGTAGATACTACGCACTCCCAAAGACGACAAACAGTGCGAAGAGAAGAAGTTATTGCCGTTATGGAGCGCAGTGTTGAGTAGAATCCGAATAAGTCGATCGTCATCGTGCACAGCAATTGGAGCTATGCCCATTCACTTTTTGGAAGATTTTAAAGGAAAGATCTAGGCTTAGAAGCTTGTAAGATCCAACTTGTGCAAAAATTGAAACCGCTTGACCATTATACGCGTCGTAGGTTTGGTGAATGGGCCGAAAACATGATTCAGCCAACGCAAGATTTTTTTCTCTGATGAGGCCCTCTCTGATGTTGGATAAATGGGCAAGCAAAATTGCCGATTTTGGAGTGGAGAAAACCCAACAGCCTTTACCGAGACGCCCTTACAACCATTCAAACTCATGGTTTGATATTGTTTATGGAATCATCGGCCCATATTTCCTTAAGTACGATGCCGGCCAGAATACTATCGCCAATGGAGAGCGCTATAGAAACACGATTTCTGACCTCTCCGTTCATCAGTTGAATGACATTCACGTGACAGAGCTTAGATTTCAACAACATAGCGCAACATGCAATCAATTCATTGCGGGAAACATTTGCTGAGCGTATAATTTTGCGTAATGGAGCTGTGAACTTGCTTTCACGATCCTGTGATGTCACACTTTTAGATTACTTCGCTTGGAAGTATGTAAAGTCATTGGTCTATGTTGATAAAGCAGAGACGTTGGACGAGTGGATCTCAACATTCGCCGTGTTATTGCTGATATACCATTTCTCGATAAAGTTGTCGAAAATTGGACTTTCCGATTGCGCTTTATTCAAGCTAGTTGTGACGCGTATATGGCCAAGGTTGTATTTAAGCATTAATCGCATAAAAGTATCTAGCAAATAAAGCTAGTATTATAGACATTTACATTAGCACTAGGTATTTTATTTTATATTATTTCCTTTATTTTAGAGCTGAGGGCAAAAAGCAAAACTTACCGGAAATCGAAACTTTCTTGTACAAAAAAAAGATGCCGATGAAAATTCAGAAATATAATGCCGCAACTTAACATGTGATGCTTTTCATCCGACATTTCTGACCAACATCTGCCGCTGGTTTTCTGACCAGAGAACGCAGTGGCGTAGTGGGTAGTGTGTCGACCTCTGACGCGCGATTAGCAAGGTACGATCCCAATAACACCAACGCCATCGAATGTTTATCCCGCGGCTTCTCTCTTCGGCGGAATGCTGGCCGTAGTACACTTACCTTGAAAAAGCTTATCGGCTCTCGCCGTTCAGAATCGGCATTAAACCAAGAAAGTGACGGGAAACAGCATATTTTTCTGCAATGTCCCTTACAGTTTGTCGAGGGTTAAATTCCACTACAGTCCAAACCTCGTCGTTATCGATAGCTGGTGCTACTTTACCTCCTGATTCGCTTTCAGGAGCCATATCACTCGATTGGAATTGTTTAAGTCATCGCTGTAGGGTTCTTTCTCGTTTACTATAAGGTTTCAAATGCACATTATCTTGAGCGACGAGTCCCATTTCTCACTTAAGCGGTTACGTCAGTAAGTAAAATCTTCGTTTGTGGGGTACTGAAAATCCGCATATGATGCACGAAGAGCGGGCCGGTTGAAAAGAAAAGGAAAATAGTTTCTGCATTACCTGGGCAAGATAAGCATTTTGATGGTTTCGATCACTGGTCAGTTGTTGATACACTAAAATCATCACTGAAATGTCGACTACCTGATTGCGCAAGCCGAGCGCGCACAAAATGTGAGAAGTTTGATGTATACTTCTGCTTTACAAAAGACTCCGAATATTTTATATTGTTTGGCACAAAAAACTTAAGATATAAACTTTATTTATTTATTTATTTATTTATTCAATCAATCAAATGAGTGCATTTACTGTCTTCACTAAATTACACAATACAAAAATATAATTAATTAAAAATGACCACCAAAGCCAAACAATAGAATTAATTTATTCCTAAGGAAGTCCCTATTAAAATGAAATTCGAATATATTGCTGTATTTATTGACTTCCCATAGACATCTAGAAATAGGTTCAATGTATCCATAATTAATTACAGAAAATAAAAAGCGATTTCTCAGAACTCTCGCAGGAACATCATTGGATTTCAAGATAATAGAAAAGGGCAATCGAATATACCATCAAATCACGAATAAACATCATTGAATAATATTGCCTCCGTTTGGAAAGAGGTAAGATACTAAATAATTTGCATCTCGTCTCTTAAGAAGGCATTTCAATATTCCATCGCAGTCTGCTCTAGTTAGACACTTTTGGATCTATTCAATTCTAAAAGAATTGACATCATAGAATGGATCGCATACTTTACTGCAGTACTCGAGATGAGATCTGACAAATGCGAAAAATAGACATTTAAGAGTATGAGGATCATGGAAGTCTTTCGAATTACGCAGTACGAAACCTAACATCTGATTACCCTTGGCAACCAAAAACTCAATGTGCTTGCAAAAGCTTAGTTTTGCGTCAAAAATAACTCCTTCCTTATTGAAGGAAATAATGGCCAGGGGTATGATGGATAATGTACGTAATGGAGAGACTTTGACATTTAAAGACATTGAGATGAAGTGTATCGGTCGGAACTCCTTCAAATCATCGGCAAACATAAGACACTGGGAATTTAAAAAAAAATCTGGAATGTCATTAGAAATAAAAAGGAAGACCAGAGGGCCCAGATGACTACCTTGAGGAACTCCAGAGGTAGCATAAACTGGTGAGGAGAGGATGTTATTACATTAATTCGAACATAATGGATACGATTAGTTAAGTAGGAATGAATCCACTTTAGCAAATTGGAGTGAAATCCCAGGCTAGTCGATTTTGAAATTAATGTGCTATGGTGAAGGCGATCAAAGCCTTTAGAAAAGTCTCTATAAATTACGTCGCATTGTAAGCCATTCTGAAGGTAATTCAGGGCAGTATTGCAAAAAATTAAAATGTTGGTGGTAGTCGATCTACCTGCAACGAAGCCATGCTGTGACGAGGAGATAAATCTCTTTAAAAGAGGTGTAAGTTTGTCATAAGCTAGTTTTTCAACTAACTTAGGAATAGTTTACATTTTACAGATTGGACGGTAGTTATGGATATCGTGCCTAGATTCAAATTTGTATATGGGGGTTAAAAAGGAGCTCTTCCAACCTTTCAAAAAATGTCCAGACTGGAGAGACAAATTAAATATTGAGCACAGAGGTACAGAAAACGCAACAGGGCACATTTGAAGTAAGATTGGCGGGATGCCATCCATACCAGGATTCATATCTAGTTTTAATAACGAAAGAGCAAGTTACCGATATTTAGTAAATGGAGGAACACTGAGTTATTACTGGAAACTGTGGGTGTGGTAGTACCACAAGAATAAACAGACTGAAAGTAGTTGGCGAACATATTAGAAATTGGTGAAAGATCAGATAAGGATACGTTATTAAGACGCATCAGGAATGCCGTTAGATTGCTTTTGCTATTGATATAGCTTCAAAAAACTTTTACTATTGGTCTTTAAATTAGAATCGGCAGAAAGAACATACTGTCCGTAACGAAATTTATTCAGAAAATCAAATTGATGTTGTATCATTCGATAAACTTTCAGGAGTTCCGGATCATTATTTCTTTTACCAAACCGCTTAGAGGCCTTATTTTTCCTATTATTTAAATTTATGATTTTATCATTAAACTATTGCATTTGACAGAGTTCACTTTAGGTGAACTCTATCGATTTGTATCGATTGCCATTTTTACAGTTTTCATAAATAAATTAAAAGAGCGATCTTAGTTACAAATATTTAAAATATCTAGCCACCTCATGCTATTTAAATAGTTTGAAATGTTGCTGAAATTGGCTTTAGCAAAATTATACTTATAATAAGTGTCACCGGAATCGGGTTTAAAAAATTCATAAAATTCAAACTGCATGGATAATGCTACATAAAAATAGAATTACGAAGGAGAGACATCATGGAGTTGTTGATACAAATGTCGAGTTCGGAATCAGCGAATACCAAATCAGGAATATTATTGAGCTCATTAAGATAATTATATATCTGGCGAAGGTGTAGCTGGGCAAGAGCATCAACGACTACACGCTCATAATCTAGGTTAACCTTAAATAGGAGAGGTCTAGAAGCATCGCTATCAAACGAGCAATTTAAGTTGGGCTAGTTAAGGTCCACAAGAAGGATAACGTGGTAATGATCTTTTAAATTATTTGAGATAAAGGAACAATTATCTATATGTGCTTTATATAATAGGTATGGACTCCTTGGTGGTATATAACTTACAATAATAATAATTTCAGTTCATTATTATTATTATTATTACTCGTATATACAACAACAACATATTATATGTGTGTAATCGCACAATTTACAATAGTCGCGGTACAGAGATATGCTATAGAACATCGATAAAGAATAAATAAATAAATAAATTAATTAATTAATAAATAAATAAGAAAACAAAGAAGTAAATAATTAAATAAATAAATTAATTAATAAATATAAATATAATTGAACAAGTGAATCAAGTTAATAACTAAACAATACTTAATTAATGGCTGTCCTATGAACCTTACCCATTATGATCTGTATATAACTGATTAATTAGAGGATTTTCGGAGGTATCACATCTTATCCTAAACTTTTTATTGAGTTTTTGGATTCTATTGAAGATCAACTCAACATTAGCTGTTCAATGAGGATCTCTCGTGGAATGATGCTATGGGAGATTAAGCATCACTTTTAGTATTTTATTTTGGGCTACTTGTAATTTTTTTAGGTGATGCAATGCACAATTCCCCCAAACTTGACACCCATATAAGAAAATAGATTGGAAAATTGTTTTATAAATTATTAGCTTATTTTCATTTGAGAGTAGGGATCTTCTATGAATCAACGGATATAATAATTTAATGGTAATACTAGATTTCTTAATTGTTCTTGCGATATATTCCTTAAAAGTCAATTTTTGGTCCAAATAAATGCCCAGATACTTTACAAAGGGCTCCCGCGATATATAATGACCATCAATTATTAGCTGATTAGGCGGAAGAAAGCAAGGTTATCTTTTTGTAGTGAAAAAGATTGCTTGAATCTCTTGGGCGTTAAGTTTAATTTTCCACTTACTGAAGTAATTCTGTAATATTTTTATGGCATTTATAAGATTAGTCTCAACGTCAAGATCAATCTCCTGCGACGAAAATAGTGCGGTATCGTCAGCATATATTGCTGCGTTACATTGTGGAAGAATTGAAAAATCAGCTGTATAAATATTGAATAATACTGGTCCGAGGACAGAACCTTGGGGAACACCTGTGGCAAAGTTTATGAAATCTGACACACCATTATTAACATGTACTCTAAAATATCGATTAAAGAGGAAACTTTGAACAATTTTGATTAAAAAGCTCTTTCTATATCAAGTATTATCATACCTGTTGGTTTTTTAATTGTACGGTTTCTTTCAATATAGTTACAAATTCTTAGAACTTGATGTGGTGTTCCATGATTTCGTCTGAAACCGAACTGCTCGTTAGGATATACATATTTGCCGTTCCTCAATTATTTTCATAATTTTTTCTTTCAATACTTTTTCAAATATTTTACCTACAGCACTTAATAAACTTATCGGCATATAGCTATCCGTTCTCTCTAGAGGCTTCCCTGCTTTTGGTATTGGAATTATTTTTGCAAATTTCCATACATCTGGGAAATATTGAATTTTCAGACATGCGTTTATTATATACATATGAACACCTTTTCTGGGCAAATTCTTAAGATAAATATTTTTCATTTGGTCTATGCCTCCTAATTTTTTGGTAAGTAAGTTGTTTAAGAAAAATATTGGTTCTGTTTCGCTTATAAATTCGCTAGCGGGAGTTTGACAGTTAATAATGCTAAATGTTTGTAGAGCATGTTTTACGAGGTCGTTTGTATTTGCATCTCCTAGGTGCTGGGTAAAAGTATAATTTTGAGAGAAGCTAGAGGCTAATGCATTAGCCTTTTCTGTGTCTGTAAAGTAGTTGTTTACACCAGTTAGCAAGAGCTGGTATATGATTCATTTTATTTTTAATGATTTTGGCAATGTTCCGGAAGGGCTTAGAGCCCTTATCCAGCGCTTGCAGTTTTTTATTCCACTTTTCGTATCGATAATCTTGAATACTCTTCTTTATTATTCTGTTTAGTTGATTTATCATCATCATCATTGCGATATCTTTGCCAACATCGTCTATGATCGTTTCTTGTTCTAATAAGTTCTAAGATATAGGTTGAAATTTTCGTGCAATAGTCTTTTCTCACAACTTTGGGGCGCTGTTATCTATCGAATTAAGAACGCTGTCGGAGAATTTCTGAACAATTGAGTCGACATCTTGCTTGTTTGTAATGTTCTCAATGTTCATTGAAGTATTTTCAAGCGTTCGTTTTACATCCGTTCGGAAATTGCCCAATTCGCATTTATTAAATTTAAAAAAGTTTGCACTTTTTCTAAACCCGACCACCGGATTTGAGAGAACACTGGATTGTGGTCAGAACTAAGCTCATTCACGGAAATTGGCTGAGCCATAAGACCTGGGACATTAGTAACAAATACGTCAATGACTGCAGGGCTTCCATGCGAATTAGACGGAACATAAGTAGGATTGGGGGGAAACATAATAGACACTGGTAACCTTATAATAAAATTGGATAGAGCATTACCCCAAGAATTTGCACGCATACAGCCCCAATATTTATGCCTACAATTAAGATCGCCTCCCACTAGAAATGCATAGTTCAAGCTCAATAATCTCCTAAAATCAGTTCAAGAAACGCACTTGATTGAAACTGCTATTTGATCGATATCTAAATCGGTTGCTGTTGGGGGTAGATCGATTTCATCGTTGCGAACTGAAACTAAAAACAAATAAAAAATAAAGGTAATTAATTATGAAGTATTGATTATGAACTACTTTATTTTTTACGATTATGTGCCAATATTGAAGTAAGTACGCTCCTGAAGCTCACAAATGTAAATGTTATTTTTCAAGGACAATCAACAACTTTTTAGAACATATTTTTTTCCAAATCTCTTCTTAGTCATATTACCGAAAAAAAAAGTTTAAACCTACAACAGATATTGTTTTTGTATAGCTCAGGAGGGAAAGGGCTTACACTACGATCCAAAAAAAGAGGAGACTGACCATCGGCAGCCACTGCGGCCATATCACCAAAATTGATGGCACTAGCTTCTATCATGGCTTTGATCGAAATTATTGTATGGCATCTCTGGTTGACATGTTGGCCCATTACAAATGTTGCTTCATCAGGGAAGGAGAAGATGACGTGTGGCAATCGACCTTTGCTTTCCACTCAATTTTTTTTTCGGCCAAATGTGAGATCATGCACTTTTTGGAACTCTAGAACCTTGAGTCGGAGGTCGTATTCGACAATATGTTGCATCCGCTCTCTGGATATGAAGCTGTTTTCCATCCGCTAAGCCATCCATTTTTGAATACGTTTTTGTGTTTTTGGATTGTATCCTGATACACGAAGATTTTGTTCATCGTAAAATACCCCATCTCACGAATAACAGCCCGTTTTGAGTTTCCAACCAAATTCACTTGTCGATAGAACAAAACTTTGGTAAAGTACACACGGTTGTCAAAAATGAAATAGATTAGCAACTGTCAGAACTTCAGCGCGCTATCGTTCTTAGTTTGGCAGATAAAGCGACGTGACGTTAGCTACAATTCATTACAGCCACCCTGTTTCTCAAATGAAAATGATGAGTAAATAAAAGGCAAACTGGCCATTTTTATTTTTAAAACCTCACGCTGACCTTATCCTAAGTCGTTTGTTAATATGCGGGAAATGATATAATCTATTTTTTAGAATCTGAAGTAGCAGCTTAATACACACGAGCTTAGAAGGGAATGACCTATGCAAGGCGCGGTGGAGCAAGGTAAGAATGCTATCAGAAATCCATTAAGGGGTGTGATTTTAAATCAATAGAAAAATGGAACATATTTGTGGAAAATGATGATATTTTTTTGAGTCTAAAAAGTGATTGATTGGTACTTGGAAATGATAAGCCGCAAGCAGTTTTTGCAGCACAGATGTATACTCTTGAGATTCCCATAAATAAGGGTTACCCTTCCTGCTTCGATAAATTCGGAGTCATCGGCTTACAGTGGAGTGGAGGAATCTTTAATGACCTTTTCAATCTCGTTAATGGTAAGAATAAAATGAAATGAAACTAAGTGGGACGCATTGGGGACACCGGGAATAGCTAAGAAACGGATGAAAAAGGCAGGTATTAAACGAACACCCTTATAGGAGTTATCTATTTGGGAAGATTAATAGAATCGAAGATATGGGTTGCAAGCCGAGGGTAAACAATTTGATGAGCTTTAGTCCGTAGCACATTTTACTAAAGAGCTTACTGAAAGCGGTTGAAAAAGAGTTGACTCCTTTGCCATTCTCTAAAGCTATAAGGGTAGGAATACATATTCGACAAAGTTTGTGGTTGCAGACCTGCATTTGAAGAAGTAATTTTGTATGGAGCAGGTTAGAGATTTGCCAAAAAAATTGAAATTTCATACAAAATATAATACTTTCGAAGAGTTCGGGTATATGTGACAGTTTGGCGCTGGGACTATTGTTCCTCGGAACTTTTTGTATATGGGGTTATAAAATTGGGGATTGGGATTAACTGAAGATTTATACGAAAGGAAGAGGGAAGGTAGATGAAAACTTTGGTTAGAAATATGAAAGGAAAGGAAAATTCATGAGTTTATTTAATTTATTTTCGATGAGATATGGGTACGAAGAAGGTATATAAGAGCTGTCGGCAAGAGATTGCTTGAAATAGGTGGCAAAAATGTTGAAGATAATTTAAGGTTTCCTTCGTGACAAATTTTAAGGTAAACCGAAAGAAGGAATTAGGACCATTTATGGGGCTGGTTTACTTACGAGTTAAATAGGGTTGATAAAGCTCGGTAAAGTGCAGATACTCGTAAATGTCAAAATAGTTGGAAAACTTATTAGGGGATTGAGTTCAAAGGAAAATTGTTTTTCTTTTTGTTTCTCAGAGAATGGAGTATGCTACCTCGATATAAGGTGGGAGATACATGAAAGTTTGCGTCAAGAAAAGGAATCGAAATAAGGTATATAATCAAATACTATTCTGTATATGTAAAGGGTTTTCCAATGGGGACTTGACAGCTTTGAATTTAATTTGTGAACGCACCCTTTCACTAATCATCGAACTGTTATTGTTAATTTATGCAGTAAACTCAATATTTTCATCGTGGTAAAGTACACGAACGAGCAACGTCTGCAAATTATAAAAATTTTCTACCGAAATTCGGAGTCGGTGATCGCAACTTTAAGAGCGTTAACCCCAATTTTCGGTCGTAATTCTCGCCCTATTAGACAGGCAATAACAAGCTTAGTGCAAAAATTTGAGTCTTTATATTCGTTGTGTCAGTGTCAGTGAGACACCGGGTTGATCGAAGTGTCGAAAATATCGCTGCCGTTTAGGCGTCCGTAGCAAACGATCCAAATCAGTCAATTCCACGGCGTTCTCAAGAATTGGGCAGCGCTCTGACCACATTATGGCGTATTTTGCGTAAGGATCTTGGTTTATACCCATACAAGATCAAGCTGACTCAAGAATTGAAGCCAATGGACCATTTGAAGCGAAGTACGTTCTCCGATTGGGCTCTGGAGAAGATGCGCCAAGATGATGAATTTCATCGCAAAATCATCTTCAGTGACGAAGCTCATTTTTGGCTCGATGGGTTCGTCAATAAGCAAAATATGCGTTATTGGTCGGGTGAAAATCCACATGTGCTTCATGAATCACCACTTCATCCACAAAAAATAACTGTTTGGTGCGGTTTGCATGCTGGCGGCGTTATTGGGCCATCTTTTTTCGTCGACGATAACGATCGTCACGTTACTGTGAATGGCCAGCGTTATCGCGCCATGATTACATGATGATTTTTGGCCCGAATTGGAAGATATGGACTTGGACGGCATGTGGTTTCAACAGGATGGTGCCACAAGCGACACAGCACATGTTACAATCGATTTATTGAAGATTAAATTTGATCAGCGTGTTATTTCAAGAAATGGGCCAGTCGATTGGCCGCCTAGATTGTTTTCTTTAGGGCTACGTTAAATCATCGGCTTGTTGGCATAAAAGCCGACGACGTTGGAAGAGCTCAGGGCCAACATTGTACGCGAAATAGCGGTCGTTTTGGCCGAAATGTGTGGCCGAGTCATCGAAAATTGGGTCCAACGAATCGACCACTACAAACGTGCTCGCGGTGGCCATATGAACGAAGTCGAGTTCCATTCATAAATGTTTTGATTGTACTTCATGTCGATAATAAAGTTTTTGAAATATCTCAAAGGGTTTGCGTTTTATTTAAAAAACACTGCAGTTGTGGATGTTTGATCGACTTTTAGCTTTACCTCTTCTGGTAGATTCAAGAAAAACACATCCAGCTGTAATTGGCAGCCCGCTGAGGACGATAATTCAACGTTATATGAATCATTTGTATATGTTGTCTTTTATTACTTTTTTCCATAAGTGAAAGGGATTTACGAAGAAGACGAATCTCTTTACATCCTGATCTCTCTTATCTATTTTAATCAAGTCGTCGTGTTCGTGGTGCAATGGTAATCATCACCGACTGTTGAGCCGAAGGTCGGCAGTTCAAGTCCGTCAATAGTCAAGAACAATTCCAATACGAAAAAACTGTTCAACAATATCAGTTGTGAATGAGAGATGATCGAAAAGTGCTGACGAAGGAATAACAATTGCAGCATAAGATCACTTCAAAATTCATACTTTGCGTGTGCATTTCCAATATAATTTAATGATATGGAAACAAAAGAGATATTGTGAACTACAACCAACGCGACAAATTCAGTTGAATCTCTCAAAGAATCCTATCGAGGACAACCACCCCCGGAGAGTAGTGAACGAACATCTTCGACACAAACTATCTGCACCCCGTCCAGGTTGTTTGACAATCACCATAAGGCGTACACTCTTGAGCCTTCACGAATAATATTGTAAAAAAAAAAAATCAAGTCGTCGGAAAGAGTAGTCATGGCGAGACCTAAATAAGGCGAGACCAAACGCGACCTATTTAAAACGAGTCCTAGCTAGCACGAAATATATTATAGCTAAGAGGAGGTACGATGGTATCTACTTTAGGTTGGCCATACTTTACCATTAAGAACATCTTGACTAGCCGTTAATAAAACTCAGTCACCCTTAATACGATAATCTTATCCCGAAAAACAGTATTACTTTAGATGATTAACGGTTATTATTAAGCTTACGACTCAGCCCGCAGTATTAATTATCTAAAGCATGAAACGTGTTTACCACTTTGAAAGGCCTTAAAGCATACAAGATTTACGTTCCTGTTGAGCCTCTGATTTCCTAATCTCACTCCTCCTTTCTAAGAAATCATGTCGTGAGCACATTAATCATAGAGTGGCTTACTGTATTCGACATGTTACACCACACAAGCGGTGCATATGATGCCTTTTGTAATCCATCGAAAACACTCAACCATACTTTTGAACCAGTCACTCTCCTCCGCCCCACCTGACAGCTCAGCAACTTTCAATATACATCAATCATCAATTCAGAAAGAAGCAGATCAAATCCCCCAACGCCATCCAACACGTGTGCCTACCTGATTGACTCTCGCACACAATCTTCCACCTACCACAACTCTTCCTGCGTGATTAAAACTGCCATAAGCCCGATTCATACCCACCCATCCGCACCGAGGTATGTTGTTGTGTTTCAAGTCGTCAGCATTGAGCCAATGCATTCGAAAGACGGGAAGTCTTTTGGAGCGTCAATAATTGTCATCCACCCCTATACAGTATACTATTTCTACTCCACATCCTGGCATTGTGCGTCTGTCGTTCATACGTCAGCTACTACTGCCACTCAAAAGGACACGCTGTGCCATGAGAGTGCCACTGGTAGGGTGGTATTACCTAGTCCTCCCATGTACTTTGAATGTGATGCAAATGCTGGGTTGGTAACCTTCGTTCCAACTACTAGTGGGTGTGTTGATGACAACTTACTCAATCGCTAGGGGATACTGTGCAGATCGGTGCACATGAGACGATGGCAAGTGGCGGGTTGAATACAAAACTGGGAAATGAACATCGTGCACTTGAGAACTCATTTTCGAGCGAACGGAAACGCGGCAAACTTATTTCCTTTGAGGAAGTGATGAAAGGACAGTTTACTAGTACTGTGGCAAGGCTTCGTATTTTATAGGAGATGAAGAAAGGTGAACACTTATAAGGTTGCAAAGGCTAAACGCGTAATTAGAAATGTATTGATCGAAACACTTCAAGACTTTATGAATAGTCAGTTATGGATTGATATACCAGTATTGGGCCGTTGACATGGACAAATGGCTAAAGAAAGCGTGTGCGGCCGTTTCAAAATCGCTGCAAATAAGCAGGCACGATTTGGCAATAGAAAAACTGTTTTCCTCACTTTGGTTACTAAACTTTATCTCATAAGTGTACCATGCTTTTTTGTATAGGCCATGGCCAATAAACTTAAAGGAGTCGGAATGATTCTAGAAACCTGTCCACAACAGCCTCCATGCTACATATGTGTTTCTACATCGTTAAGAAGGCGTTTGGTCGTAAATATGTGATCCTTGGATTTCAAGCCAGTTTCAGTTTTGCCATTCCGCTCCATTGTAAGTGACAGTCCATTTTTGGGTATTTGTTGGATACGAAATCTCTGAACAAATTTTAGAAACTGATGATAGTGATCCTCTCATCATTACCGGCTATGGAGACGGGAAGGATTTTGTGAACCTTGTCCTGGAATTCAGCAACATAAAACTTATCAAAATCCACGGCAAACTTCCGTCAAGTTCATCCGATTCGCCCTGTAAGATTCCATCTCTTTTTGCCATCGCTCGAGAAATATCTGACAATGCAAATGTATTGTCTGTTCGTCCGACTGCAATCCTAATTTGGACATTATATTGACCTATGTAGTACAGCACAGTCGACTACGATAACACTCAACTGACGATAACCTCAATGAGAGCTGGATCAGTAGGTCATTCTCATCGGACTAGCTTCATCGAAAATAATGGTGGAGGGAACGGTGCCTGCATGTGAAAATTCCCTTAGACACCTCTAGATTACGATGAAATATTAATAAGTCTTACCAAAGGACCATATGTGCTACAAATCAAAATTATAGGCCTCCAGACCACGTTATGTAAGCTAATTTATGCTCTGACACTAGGATCTGTGATCTGAAACGATCAGCTCCAATATCAATTTTCCCCCAATTCCAAAGTTCATCATCAACAAGCTCGCTTTCATCGAAGGTTAAATTCCCATGGAAAGTGGAATAGGAGAGATCCTGCGTGCCAATAGCAAACCTAACTTCAATTATTTTATTAGAAAGAATAAGCTAGCTTGCTTCCATTTATCACTGCATTATAAGAAATCTGTCTAACTTGTCCTGATATCATTTTATGCTGCATTTTATACAGCAACCTTTTTAATGATAACTACTTAATAGATGAAATGGGCTCGCTAAACTTGTTTTCTGCCAACACTACTGCTCGCACCTGTTATAGGTATTTCTGAAGAAATACGATGTGCCCTGGATGAAGGAAGTGTGTTATTTTTTGTTCTTTTAGATTTTTCCAAAGCGTTCGACACGGTTGATCATGGTATTGACATAGAATAGCTGCATCTGCTCTACAACTTGTCGACCCACGCTGTCATCCTCCTACCTGGATAACAGAAAGCAGGCTGTAAAAATAAAAGATGTTCTTTCAGACTTTCTCCCCATCATACGCGGCGTGCCACAGGGGTCCATTTTAGTACCTCCGCTCTTCTCCCTCTACATAAACGATCTCCCGAACTTTATAAAGAATAGCTCGATACACATGTACGCTGATGATGTACAATTTACTCTTAGCTGCCCTCTAGGTCTAATAGAACATGCTGCAAATTGCATTAATAACGATCTTGCAGATATAACAGAGTGGTCAAGTGAAAATGGTCTTTTGCTAAACCCTAAGAAATCCAAGTGCATTGTGATCTCTTAAACACCCTTGGATCTATCTTACTTTCCATTAATCACAATGAACAATGCCAACATAGAGTACGTTGATTCTCTAAAAACTTGGGACAACCATATTAATCTAGCCGTAGGGAAAACGTACGGTGCACTCCGTGAACTGTCGGCCTCTCAGTCTTTCGTCCCTTTCAAAACTAAAACTTTACTTGCTAAAACACTGGCTCTACCCGTACTCACATATGGTTGTGGGATATTTCACAACTGCAGTTACACCTCTATGAGGAAACTCAATGTCGCCTTTAATAGTATGTATAATACGTTATGTCTTTGGATTGCGACAACATGACCTAGTCTCACAGTACAACAAGCACTTGTTGCACATGACTTTTGAAAATTTCCTCCATTTTCGCACCCTATGCCTTCTTTCGGATATTCTTCTTACATATCAACCTTCCTATCTAAATATATGAAAAAAATCGTTTATCCTCCTTAAACAGATCCGGACAGTTAACTTATCCTCGTCATACGTGTCTGACATTTGAGCATCAATTTTTTTATAAACTTCAATACTTTGCCTCGCAGTTCAAGAAGAATGGACAACGCTACCGGCTTAAAAAAGAAATGAAAAACACATTTATGCTCGAATTTGTAAACATTTACTCTTTATTTCTTTTAGTAACTCTCGTCAAATTGTGAAAATTGTAAAATTGTATGAACTATTGAATGCTATTACTATTTATAAGATATTATATCTGACAGTGTAGCAAATCATTTCGTTGGAATAAATAAATAAATAAGCCGACCTACCATCCCGATTATCCTAAACCTTACTCTCTGGTGAGGTTTCGGTCGACTTCGCTTTCTTTGGCGCTAAAACACCAGCTTGCACCCACTTGCTTTCATTCGCCTATCGTCCACCATGACATCATGAACTTTTTCGATGGTCTCTGGTGCGGTTGCAGTTTTTGGCCGCTTATCACGTGGGTTATCTTCGATGTATGTGCGATCACGTTTAAATTCAGCTGCCCTATTTTTAATGGTTGACATCGAAGGAGCCGAGTCCTCGTAAGCTTTTCTCAACTACACTTGAATGTTCTCTGGGAACGAAGAATTTTATGACTGCTCTGATATTCAAGTTTATCCATGTTAGCAGACCACTTGGGAGAATATGCTGCAATTTGTCATACGAACTAATGACACACATTGGAACGCCATCCCTATGTCAGGCAGAGGAGTTTTGACCTTACCTTCGTACTGCGGGATTTCGGAAAGAAAAAAAAAGTGAAACTGTGGCATCATCAGTGGAACATTAATTCCTGACTTTTTTGCCAGAAAGGGTTCCTTTAATAAATGCATATGCCTCGAATTTTCTAAGGTATTGTCAAATGTGAATTCAACTCAGTTTTTGATGGATGTGAAAAATCACATCTCCAACTTTAACTAAATCCTTGAAAAATCTTCTGAATTGAAACCTTGTAATATATTCGAATCAACCAAGCCAAACTGAAAGCCAAAACAAGAAACAGAAATCTGTCTACTAAATTTATCGAAGGCTTTTGATAAAGTAAAGCACAATGTCTTATGTTGGTACCTTAAACACAATTTTGGCTTAAGTGAAAGAGCGGTTTGCTCATTGAATAGTTTTCTTTCTGGTTTGGGTGAGCGCTGTTCATCTCGCATGGATGTGAAACAAGGAGTACCACAGGGTTCTGTATTGGGTCCAATATTATTTTGCATGGTCATCAACGATCTTCCGTCAGTTTGCAGTCATTCATCAGTGCATTTATACGCGGACGATGTTCGGTTACGTGATTTTAAATATCAATGATCTTGCGTTCCTTATAAACGACTATCTGGAAAATTTACTCCTGGTCTATCACTAACGGATTACTACTTAACCTGACAAAATCCCAAGTAATTCCCATATCCAAAAAACGATATTCTTGCCGACATATATACCTATGACTCTAGAATTAAGGCTATCGAGTCAATTACTAACTTTGGGTTTGTAATAAATCGAGACCTATCTGGTTACTTCCCACAAACATGGTCATTAGTTGCGTTTATAGTTGTCTTCGCAAAATGTGGCCCAGTGCGTTCTTTATTCCACTCGAAACACGCCGCAGACTGGTTATTTTTTTAATTTTACCACTTAGGTTACAAGTAGGTTACAAGTAGCATTGAACAATGCATTACGTTACACCTACGGTATTCGCCGTTACGAGCATATCTCTGAGTACTCTCGAGACTTGCTAGGTTGCAGTTTGCGACAATACACAAGATTATTTCTAACCGTATCCTGACGCATTTGTACAACAGACTGAATTTCACTCGATCTTCTAGAACCAGGAACATTATTCCCTGCCCCAGTAATTACGTTCACTCGACACGTCTTTTCTTCATTCACGCTATTAGACTATGGAACTCCTTTCCCCCTAATATAAGATCAATCTCAAACTTGTCCAATTTCAAAAGTGTAATCGTTCGCTATTTTACCAGATACAATCTATAAGATAAACCCTTCAGGTATTCATGTGCTTAGATATATGAAGGTGGTCCGATAAGTATATACTTAGCCTCACCGCCAGATGGCGCCAGTATCGCAGAGCAACTTACTATCGTGTAGTAATAGACGGCTACTGTCCAATTTCAGCCGAATCGGTCCCGTAGTTTTGTTTTGACCGCGTGTGGAAGCGGAAGAGTCCGCGGATTTTAGAAAAATCGAAAAAGAGCAATATCGGTCGGTCATTCAATTCTTGTTTTTGGAAGGGAAATCGCGCAGCGAAATCAAAGAGCTTTTGGATGCTGCGTACTCTTCTCCTTCGATGGCGATCAAAAATTGGTTTAACGTGGTCGCACGTCGGTTTTTGATGAGCCACGTCCAGGTGCCCCGAAAACGGCTACCACGGAGGATAACGTGACAAAAATCCACGATCTCATATTGGCAGACCGCCGATTGAAGGTGCGCGAGATAGCTGAGACAGTAGGCATTTCAAAAGATCGCGTGGGTCATATCCTGCATGAAATTTTGGGCATAAGAAAGCTGTCGGCGCGATGGGTGCCACGTTTGCTCACTCCGCATAACAAGCGCAACCGTGAGATCACTTCATTGCAGTGTTTGACGCTGTTTAAGCACAATCCGATGGAGTTTCTGCGTCGTTTCGTGACAGTCGACGAAACATGGATCCACTGTTACACACCAGAGACCAAAGAACAGTCGAAACAGTGGACTTCACCCGGCGAACGTGCTCCGAAGAAGGCGAAGACTGTCCCATCGGCCGGAAAGGTGATGGCCCCCGTTTTCTGGGATTCACAAGGTGTGATCTACATCGACTACCTGGAGAAGGGCAAAACGGTCACAGGGCTGTTCTATGCCAAATTATTGGACCGATTCGACGCCGAATTGAAGAAAAAACGGCCCCACTTGGCGGGGCCTTTTCCACCATGATAACGCACCGGCTCACACCTCCGCTCTCGCCACAGCCAAATTGGTCGAATTGGGCTACGAACTGCTGCCCCATCCACCGTATTCTCCAGATTTGGCCCCGTGCGACTTCTTTTTGTTTCCAAACTTGAAAAAGTCACTCGCCGGCCAGGCATTTCAGTCGAATGAGGAGGTCATCGCCGCCACGGAGGCCTACTTTGCAGATCTCGAAAAAACGTATTTTTGAGAGGGGTTAAAGAACTTGGAGCATCGCTGGGTCAAGTGTATCGAGCTAAAAGGAGACTATATTCAAAAATAAATCGCCATTTCTCCAAAATGTTTGTTTTTCTTTTGCAGGCTAAGTACTTATCGGACCACCCTCGTAAGATATACATTGTAAAGTAGTTTTAAATATAATGAAATCCAATATTCCTGTAATTAATTTACTAAGTAATTAAAAGGATCCGCATCTTAATGTACATTTCGATAAACAAATGAAAATGAAATGAAGGGACCGTAAATTTAAAATTACCTGCATAGTTTGGCTATTTGGCAAGCAGAGCAATATACGCAGCAACGAGATCATAACTACTGCATTGCTTCTTCTGGATCATTATTGTTAATGCTTCTGATTCATAAACCTGCTGATTTTGGCGATGATGGTCGCAATCGCCAGAGTTAATTAAACCAACAGCCACATCAATACCGAACAAGCGCGAATGATATTACGAGTGCCATTATTTAGTCATAAAGGCACTCGTAATACCAAACAAATATAATTTTATTGTGTGCAATCCTATTTTTAAGGATATCCCAAATTCATTGGCACTGAATGTACTGAAATGAAATGAATTTGCGTTTTGTTAAAAAAAATGTATAAAAATATCTATTTTCTATTAAATGTCATGTCATATATTTGTTATTTCTAACTATCTGAGCTAATTAATCGTTAATTTAGTTCAATAAGGTATGTAATAGTATCGAAGGCACACTCGTATATATATCTAAACTACAGTGTCTGCATGAGGCCACGTGATTTTTATTAGGTAAAATAGTTAAGTAAGGCCTAAGCAAGATTAAAATAAATATACGAGTACGAAAGAAAAAGTCTTAAAAATAAATTTAACCTAAAAAAAATTACGTTGCCTACCCTCGTGTGATAGTTTATTCTCATATAGGGTTTTAGTGCCTTCTCCATTATTTTTTTTTTCAATTAAAATAAAACAAAGAATTGCATTTATAATATTATTCTAAAGAAACAAGAGAAAATAAGATCAAATGAGTTTTTATTAAATGCCTTTTGCACAAACATTTTGATAATGTTGGTATTTACAAGCAGCTTTTGTGCAAAACCAACAAATCATCTCATACATATTATTTTTGGTGACCGTCTTTTCATCATACATAGCAAACCTGACATCTTGCTCTGCCTTTTTTTTTTTTTTTTTTTTTTTAATTTTGGTTTTTACAGATATGGTAAATGAATCTTACCTTACAACTGAAATTCTAATAATATTTGTTTTAAATATATTCTTATCATAACCATTTACAGTATTCGATGGACAAGCTACTACAAAAACCTTAAAAGAACAATAGAGATCATCTAAATTTGGTGTAGAAAGAAAGGGTGGAAGAGAAAAGAGTAAACATATAGTGAATAAGATAACAAAATAGATAAATAAATACAAAAATAAGTAAATAAGTAAATAAATATGTAAATATGAAAATAAATTAATAATAATTAAATAGATAAGTAAGGTAATAAATAAATGAATAGATAAATAAGTAAATAAATAAATAAGTAAATACAAGTATGAAAATATACAGGGTGTCCCACGAGCAGTGTGTCAAAAAGCTAGAGCGTGTAGGTCTGGTCAAGGCAAGAAACAAATCGTAC
Organism: Merodon equestris; assembly: GCA_958301585.1. Classification (NCBI taxonomy): domain Eukaryota; kingdom Metazoa; phylum Arthropoda; class Insecta; order Diptera; family Syrphidae; genus Merodon; species Merodon equestris. Next base: position 168,883,547 of record OY284413.1, read on the forward strand.
GGTAGGGGGGGTCTATTCCCCCCCGTTTAGCCGGGTGGGGCTATTTTCTAAGAAATTGACTTAATTTGCAAAAAAAAATATTAAAAATCAACAGTTATGTACATCCACAATGCCGTGATATACTTTTTTGTAAAGTCAGAAACCTCTTCTTTCATCTTGTCTTTAAACGAAGCTGTTTTAAGGAATATTTTTTGAGAAACTAATTTTCAAACTTATAATATTGAAAAAAAAAAATGAAAAAAAAAATTCGAACTATTTTTTTTCAAAATTAACTACTAATTTTTTTCAAAAATTCAATTCTCTTATTAGTTTTTAGTTAAAAACAGAAAACCGGATGCAAAATCTCATGTAGTTTTTGAGAAATTGAAAAACAACCCGAATAATTTTTGTTTAAGAAAAACCTTTTTTGTTTTTGGTTTTAACGCGGCTGGACTTGTAGGCAAATTAATGTATGAAACATTGACCTTATTCTTATTCTTTTTAAAAAATTCGGAGTTTTATGAGGATACAACAAAGTGACACAGTATTGGAATAACCCTGGATTAATCCTTTTTTTTCATTGATAACACCTGAAAACTGACCTGCCAATTTCGTCTGGGTCCGCCCGCCGCCGATGGGTTCTACCCGCTAGGACCTTAAAACAATAAAACCGCAATTTTTCTTTATTGAAAAACAAAATGTTTGCAAGCCAAATGTAAATAAAAGGCATCGCATTTTTAATAAAAAGAACATTTCCAAATTGGATGTTAACTCATCAACACATTACGATGTCAAACTCATAATTTTGAAAAAAAGACACGGACACGGCACTTCTGCTACGGTTTAGCTAATGGTCGAGATCGTGGAGCCGAAAAGACTCTACGCTGAAAGATATCCCAATCGGAGGTGTCCCAGTCGTAGCATGTTTTCAAGAATCCACCGACGTCTGCGAGAGCACGGAGTGCTAGAGCATCGAAGAAGCGAAAGATCCGTTACAGATGAATCAGGAATCTTAGATGAAAGAATTTTGGATTTGGTCCGACGTAATCCCTTCCTTAGTACAAGGAGGATAGCTATTATGCTTGGAGTTAGCAAATCTAGAGTATGGAGAGTGCTTCATACCGAAAACTTACACCCGTACCATTTTAGGCCAGTTCAGGAACTCACCTCAAACGACAAGTTTTTGAGAGCAGAATTTTGTCGATCATTACTGCTTCGAGATGAAACTGAACGAAACTATTTTGCAAGGATATTCTGGACGGATGAAGCACAGTTTACCAGAGATGGGGTTACTAACTTCCACAATTTGCATCATTGGAGTAGCACCAATCCACACAACAAAAAACAAAATAAATCACAACACCGCTTTAGCTGTAATGTTTGGCTTGGTATTGTTGGACAAACTGTAATCGGGCCCCGGTTTTTGAATGCCGTTATTAATGGAGAATCATACCTCCAGTTCCTACGAGACCTTTTGCCCGATTTGATGGACAACGTTCCTTTGGCCATAGCAGATAATTTAATCTACCAGCAAGATGGAGCACCAGCACACTACAGCTTGCGGGTTAGAAACTGGCTGGATGATCATTTTAGTGACCGTTGGATCGGAAGAAGGGGCTCCACGGAATGGCCACCTAGATCACAGGTTTAACTCCTCTAGATTTTTGTGTGTGGGGATTCATGAAGAATTATGTTTACGAAGTGGAAATAGTATCTTTGGAACAACTGAAATATGGGATTGAAGTCGCTGGAGTCAAATTGCAGGAAAATTTGTCAAGCATAGACTTATGTGCAGCCATTAGAAGGAGATGTAATCTTTGCCGTATAAAAAATGGGGATCATATTGAAAGTTTATTATAATAGAACTCTGAATTTTTTAAAAATAATAAAAAAGAGGTCAATGTTTCATACATTAATTTGCCTACAAGTCCAGCCGCGTTAAAACGAAAGAAGATGTTTCTGGCTTTACAAAAAAGTATATCACGGCATTGTGGATGTAACTGTTGATTTTTAATATTTTTTTCCCAAATTAAGTAATTTTTTTTAGAAAATAGGCCCTTAAGGGCTAAACTGGGGGGAATAGACCCCCCCCCCATACGGTTGACCAGACCTACCCGCTCTAACTGTTTGGCACACTGCTCGTGGGACACCTTGTATAATAATTAAGTATATATGTACAATATACAAATAATTTAGCAATAAATTGTGGATTATTTTGTTTAAAAAGCAAAGTTTGAAATTAAGATATTATCAAAGGAGATGCATGATGAGAGGAATCGCTCAGTATGTTTAAGTACACTTACTGGCACTTTTTCGATATTTTCGATAATATGTAACTCTATTTTGGAAAAGTGCCAAGAAAGTTTCATCATCATTTTAAGAAGCTTGTTTTGGGTTGCGTGCAACCGCCTCATATGACTTTTTGCACAGTTTCTCCATATAGGCGACCCGTAAAACATTATGGCTTGAAAAATTGCTTTGAAAATTATCAATTTGTTTTCCAAATTAAATTGCGACTTACGATTTATAAATGGGTAAATTGTCTTTATTGTTATATCAAATTTATTTATTGTTTGTTGTATATGTAAGCCAAATGATAGCGTTTTATCTAGGTGCGCCTCAAGATTTGCTCTCTGTTTCCAATCCATCGGAACATCATTAGTTTGCAGTCTGTTGCTTGGTAAATAACAAGCTTTTCTATTCCTCGAAATAAAAATAGCTTGAGATTTTGAAGCGTTAATTTTTATCTTCCAATCTTTGAAGTATGTTTGGATTGCATTCAATGCAGATTGTAAGTTGGTTTCAATATGAAAACCAATTTCATCTGACGAAAAAATACAGGTATCATCTGCATACATAGCAGATTTACAGAGATTTTACAGAACTGTAAACGATAAATAACACAGGACCAACCACAGAATTTTGAGTTATTGATAGATACCCTAAAAGTACGTCCAGATAAAAAAGAGTCTATGACTTTGATTAGATAGATTGGGAAATTGAATGAGATAAGTTTATGCAGCAAGCCGTGATGCTAAACAGTATCGAAAGCTTTCTCGACGTGGAGTAATACCATATCCGTACTTTTGTATGAGAGAAAATTGCTTTTAATATGTTTCGCGATGCGAAGAACCTGATGTGTAGTGATGTGACGAGCTCTGAATCCGAACTGGCAAATATTGTGAGACTCTATATGAGCTTGTAACCTATGATCAATTAATTTCAAAGCATTTGCTTAACGAACTTACCAAGCTGATAGGTCTATATTTATGTAAGCGTTTAATGCAGTGATGTCAATCATTTTATAAAAACAGGCATATCCCATTCATAATTTTTTCTGTTGGTAATATAGCAGTTTAGTGTCATCAGTGCCAACCACAATTTGTCTCATTAAAATAGATAATTATTTCCGCTAAGTTTATTGGACTCAGCAATATTTGGTTCAATCCTTGCATCTATTTTTGTAGCTCATATACGGGATAAGACATACGATATATTATATTAGAAAAATCTTCCAGATCAAAAGTCTCCCTGAAATTCTTCTTTCTTTTTCGGTGTTCTATTCTAACCATTGTTACATGTTTAGCAAAAACTTTGAAGTTAAATTGTGCGATGAAAAAAAGTTGTAAATCAAACCCCCATTGGGTGAATGATGGAGCCCAAAAAGGGTATACGAACAGGTCGAAATCTGGAAACAAGGTAGGGGCTGGTGTGATAGGTCCAAGATGCAGCCTTCACATTCTCCTCTGCAATGAGTCAATAATATTCCAGGGTGAGCGCCAGCGAAAGAAGACTCATTAACACTAGGATATCTATATAGCCAAGCGGTTCTTATTTTCCTAAAGACGTACTCGTACACTTTTGAATCTAAGTCTGTCTAATGACCAGACGTTAAGTTTTATTTTTTAATCTTTTTTAATCATAAAATCGAAAGTCATAGTCTTAAATTTGTTCTGTAAGGTTTTGTTTTAGGTTGGTTAAGATATTTAATCTAGTTTATAGCGTCTTTATTAGCATAAAACAGTGAGAATGGAAATAAATTTCTTTTACATTTTTTTATTGATCGGGTCTTGAACACTCCGCTGAAGTCCTTGAAAATCGAAAGCACCACAACTTCGGAACTTGGCCGTAGCATCCGCCGTTGCGTATCATAGCATCTTTATCGTCTTCGTTGTGTGTAGGCTGAGTGTTTAGTTGGTAGCTGTTGTCATTCCTAGATAGAGTTCACCTCAAGTTTAGGTAGATTCGGTAAACTCAACATTCCCGTATCTGAGATCAGATTTAACCAGCCTAAAATAGCACTGGCATAGGGCTGATAGAGTGCAAAAATTACTAAAAAAAAACCGATTTACAAATTGAAAACGAAATTCAATAGAAAATTTATTAAATAACGAAAACCAGAGGAAAAAAAAAAATAAAGAAAGAAAAAAGACAATAGTTAACAACAATGAACGCCCGTCCCCTCGGGTTTGAACCCACCCCAAAAGCGCCGCAACGTTGCCACCCTTTTGCTTACACTCAGGCCGACTCGGCGAATGGGTACTTACAAAGGTGATGGGGAACTTACGTACTAATATAATAAATGAAGTAAGCAACAAAAATCAACCAAAGAGAAGAAAAAAAATCAAATAAAGTAATAAAAATAAAAAAGGGACTAATTAAAGAAAATGTTTAGAAGTAATAAAGGTAGTAACCAAAGAAAAGAAAAAAACAAAAATAATTCAATAAGAAAAGACAAGCACGATAGAGTAAAACACGTAAAGACTCAGCCTTGGACTCGAACCCGAGTCTCCCGCACGTTGAGCTGAATTTCTCCGTTCCAGGCTATCGTTCACCCGGTGTAGACCTTGCCAAAAAGGTGTTGAGTAAGGCGTACGGATGATCTGTTCTTGTTCCAGAGGAAAACGCCCAGGAAAACCTCAGATTTTTTTCCTTCCCTGCATAAACAGAAGATTACGTTTTACCATAAATTCATTTTGCACGTTTTGCGATAACTTACGGATCACTATTTCCTATTCTTGTTTTCCGTTTTATTTCACGGCTATTCCTTCCCACTCGCCGAAACGACTTCCGACCGATAATTTTCTCTACTATCCGTAGTAGCGAGTGGAAAATTAAATTCGCTGCACGGACTTCGATTAAATGCCGAGTGCAATTAATCTACACTAAGAAACGTTAAACAATTATTTCCTTCACCGGAACTTTTCCTCTTTTTTCTTTTTTTTATAACTTTCCTTTTTTTTTTCTTCCAACACCACACAACCGCTCTCGTTCAAACCTTTTCACCAAATGCCTTCCCAACTGATCGTACGACCACCTTGCCTCCACGCCAGAGCGGCTACTTTCCAGTGTCCTTTTTGACTTCGAAACTCAAAAGCTCCTTCGGAACCGAGCACTCCGAAAAATTGGCCAAAAAGGAAAAAGGAAAATAAGATTGCCGTGGGACCCGATCCCACGACCTCCGGCTCCTGGGGCAAGGTATGGATCGCCCAGGCCATACAGCACCCAACGAAAAGTTGGCAAAATGTCATGGCAAGGCGGGTTTGCGATTCCTGTGGTTGTGACAGTGAAAACTTCTCCACTCGTAACAAGACCAAATTTTCACACCGCAGCAGATCTTGGAAAAGACCCAAGAATTTCATTTTCCCGCTTATGACAGGCTACATAGGGACGAGCTATACCGAGCCATGTCTAGTAAAACCAATATATACATATATATATGTATATATGTAACCAAACACCGACGTCTTGGCCAGAACATCACAATTGACGGCCACGAATTTGAAGTGGTCAAGGACCTTTTTACCTTGGCTCACTAGTGGCCAGCGACAACAACACCAGCGTCGAGATCGAACACAGAATTATTCTTACCAACCGTTGCTTCTTTGGGCTCAAGAAGCGATTGAGTAGAGCCCCCCTTGAAAAACTAAGGTAGCACTATATAAATCGCTGATCATCCCGGTCCTTTACGGCGCAGAGGCCTAGATCTTAACGAAAACGAATTGGGATGCCCTTGCTCGCTTCGAGAGGAAAATTCTGCATTCAATCTATGGCCCAATTTGTATAAACGGAGAATGGAGAAGAGGATACGACGACAAACTGTACGCGCTGCACAGTGACATCGGCCTAGTACGACGTCTTCGGTTGCAGCGTCTAAGATGGCTAGGCCAACACAGCCTTGCCCGAAGAATCTTCGAATCCAATCCTGAAGGACGACGCAACAGAAGACAACCGTACACATGTGGAAGGAGACCTTAACCAACTGGGAGTGCGTCACTGGAAACAACTGGCAAAAGATCGTGCCAGATGGAGACGCTTGTTGGTTCAGGCCCATGTCCACACCGGACTGTAGCGCCATCTAAGAAGAGGAGAAGAAGAAGTTTCAGAAAAAGGAAGTTATATGCACTAAGTAATCTAAATGTATAATCTTTAATACACTGGAGACTGAGTGCAGGGCTTGTCTTGAGGATGACGAAACTGTTGAACTCATACTATGTGAGTGTGTTGCGCTTAGAAAGCGTACCTTCCTTGAAGAGTTCGTGTCTGCTGAGGAAGTTTCTGCGGCAGCATTAGCCGGGGTTTAGATATCCTTGAGTAATTGGTTTGCTTGGCACAATAGACCTTTTACTGTTCCTGTTAAATGTGGCGTAAGCTTTTCAATGAGAGGAAACGTTTTACCTTCATGCTTTACTCTTGTTTTTATATCATTCCTTGAAAAAATCAAAGTAATTGCGTTTTAATTATTTCAGTCTATTGCGAAAAACAACCAACAACAAATGTTTGATAACCAGCACAAGAAAAGTATTTTCTCATTGCAGCTTTCCGGTGATGCTCCAAACCCGCATAATCACCACTTATTATCTCGACCGTGAAGTGCTCGCGGTGCAGAAGAATGTCATTACACAAATTGAAGCAATAAGGAGATGTCCAACATAAACAAGAGTGGAAATCTGTGCCACGGAGCGCAGTATTCACTTGGTTTAATAGTTTTGAGATTTTTTACTCTAGCATCACGGACATGATGGTAAGATGATAGGATACTGCCCGCAACGGTTTTGAGTAATTTCATGCGAATTAAGTAGGTTGTTGATGACAATGGATTTTCCTGAAGTACGCTATGAGGAATTTATAGGGTAAGATAACGTACTAATTGCAGGATTGCTTGGTAGTTAAGGGCTGTAAGCGCTTCCCTTATTTGATTTTTCGTTACCTAGATTAATTAATTTATTAGCTTTTCCAGTTTTTTTTAAATAATTGTAATATCCGTTGGGAAACTGATTCATAATTAATTACATAAATTTGCCAAAATTATAGCTAAAGGATAAAAGACCTAATCAGAAGCAGAAATTCTTTGCAAAGTTTTGAGCTTCAGGAACCCTTTGATTAATGATTTTTCATTAAGAGTCCGAACTATCAGCGACAAGCAGTTTTCACAAACTTTTAACTGCTCAACACCAAAACGACAACTTAAAATCGACTTAAACCACTTTAGCTTGTAAAGATTTTGATTTTGGTCTAAAGTCAATTAATCACTTCAAACTTCAAACGGCTTTTGCAGGGTTCACTCAGCTGTGTTAAACTGAACCTGAATAAGGAGTCCTGCACTCGTACAAAAGCAATTACTTCCCATCCGACTTCCCTTTTGTTTACCATCAAACTCACACTTTACTGCATGCATTCGAATGCCGACATGGAAGGATAATGCGAGTGCAATTGAAAGTATAGTAAATTACATATCGTAGGCGGGAGTTTAAGTGCAATGAATTCGTCGCCAGTGCGCTAAGGACAACCTATGCTGACAAGTGAGTTGTGGAACTCCATGCTGTAGTCGCCTGTCTACCAGTGCACTGAATGCCGCCTACACGCATTTAAGTTGCTTACTTGCAGAATGAGAATTACACTGACTTCGGAATTATATTGTATTTTTCCAGCAGGAAATGTAGTGCACCGGTGTGCAGGTGGCACATGTGATACCATCGTGAAAGCATTCCTTTGAAGGCCCTCAATGTTTCCATAGCATGTCAGTGTGTAATTACGGAAAATGTTTTAACAAAGTCTCTATGGTCGTAGGAGTTTTGCTAGCCCTACATGTGAATATGATTTCTGCAATCAGTGGAATCACAATGTTGTGCTTTAACAGATGTGTACGACGAGATATATGGCGACTTAAGCTGGACAAGTTGAATGAAAGTATGGAATCCTATTATAAGTGTCTGAAAAATATTTTTCCGTGCAATATTTGTATATTTGCTTCGTTTACTTAGATGGTAAGGATGTCCGTTACTCAACAAAAATCATTTATAGTTGTTAATAAATGGAAATGAAAATGGAATGGAAAAAAAGAAAATTGGAAAAGAAGGCATACCAAGAAAAAACACGACTTGACAGATCTGGGCTTCAGGTGAAGCTTAACCACTCTTTATCGCATACATTTTTAGCAGCAGTAGTAAAATAAAGCTGAACACGTTCTTGTTCTTCAGAACATACGAGGGTGGTCCGATAAGTACTTAGCCTACAAAAGAAAAACAAAAAGTTCTGGAGAAATGGCGATTTATTTTTCAATATAGTCTCCTTTTAGCTCGATCCACTTGACTCAGCTATGCTCCAACTTATTTAACCCGTATGAAAAATACGTTTTCTCGAGCTCTGCAAAGTAGGCCTCCGTGGCGGCGATGACCTCCTCATTCGACTGAAATTTCTGCCCGGCGAGACCACATAATGGGCCAACATCCACCGATATCGATCGCCATCCACTGTTTCGCCAACTTTGAAGAAATACGATCCAATGATGGTTTTAGCGCATACACCGGCCCTAACAGTAACTTTTTGATCATACGAGGGTGATCCGATAAGTACTTAGCCTACAAAAGAACAACAAAAATATTTGAGAAATGGCGATTTACTTTTCAATATAATTATGTAGTCTCCTGTTAGCTCGATACACTCGACCCAGCGATGCTCCAACTTCTTTAACCCGTTTTCTCGAGGTCTGCAAAGTAGGCCTCCGTGGCGGCGATGACCTCCTCATTCGACTGAAATTTCTGCCCGCCGAATGACTTTTTCAAGTTTGAAAACAAAAAGAAATCGCACGGGGCCAAATCTGGAGAATACGGTGGATGGGGCAACAGTTCGTAGCCCAACTCGACCAATTTGGCCGTGGCGAAGGGGGAGGTGTGAGCCGGTGCGTTATCATGGTGGAAGAGCACTTTTTTCTTCACCAAGTGGAGCCGTTTTTTCTTCATTTCGGCGTCGAATCAGCCCAATAATTTGGCATAGTACAGCCCTGTGACCGTTTTGCCTTTCTCCAGGTAGTCGATGTGGATCACACCTTGTGAATCCCAGAAAACGGTGGCCACCACCTTTCCGGTCGATGGGACAGTCTTCGCCTTCTTCGGAGCACGTTCGCCGGGTGAAGTCCACTGTTCTGTCCACTCGACTGTTCCTTGATCTCTGGTGTAAACCAGTGGATGCATGTTTCGTCGACTGTCACGAAACGATGCAGAAACTCCTTCGGATTGCGCTTAAACAGCGTCAAACACTGCTCTGAAGTGGTCTCACGGTTGCGTTTGTTGTCCGGAGTGAGCAAACGCGCCACCCATCGCGCCGACAGCTTTCTCATGCCCAAAATTTCATGCAGGATATGACCCATCCGATCTTTTGAAATGCCTACTGTCTCAGCTATCTCGCGCACCTTCAATCGGCGGTCTGCCAATACAAGATCGTGGATTTTTGTCACGTTATCCTCCGTGGTAGCCGTTTTCGGGGCACCTGGACGTGGCTCATCAAAAACCGACGTGCGACCACGTTGAAACTCATTAAAGCAATTTTTGATGGTCGCCATCGAAAGAGAAGAGTCACCGTACACAGCATCCAAACGCTCTTTGATTTCGCTGCGTGATTTCCCTTCCAAAAGCAAGAATCGAATCACCGACCGATATTGCTCTTTTTCAATTTTTCTAAAATCCGCGGACGCTCTCGCTTCCACACGCGGTCAAAACAAAACTACGATTCCGATCTGGCTGAAATTTCGACAGTAGCCGTCTACTAGAATGTACTACACGATAGTAAGTTGCTCTCGCGATACTGGCGCCATCTGGCGGTAAGACTTATCGGACCACCCTCGTAGGCTTGGGTTTCAAGTCGCCGCTTAAGTTCTAGAGTTCTGTTGTCTGTTTGAGGACTTTAGTCAAGCCTAATTTGATATAGTTGTTCAGACTTCCACAAGTTACTTTCTTTAGAGTTTAGTGGATCTGCATGCAGCTTTTTTGTGTCTTACTAAAAAAAAAACAGAATCCAAAAAATTAAGTATAAGGACAAGTTTAGTAACACAAGGCTGTTGGGACCCTGGCATTTCGAAACGAGTTCCTGACTGAAATATTCTTGATATTCATATAAAGGATGCGTTTTTGCTGTTTGGTTTTCCAGTGTATCAATTTTGACAACTCAAGCTTGAGTCATGACATACATATATTAAAGTCAAAAAAACTTACTTAACATTGCCATCTAGTGACGGAACGAATTGTACCCAAACAACGCTTACAAATTATTTAATTTTATTATTAATATTCGCGATCAACGAAAAACATTTTTTGGGCACTGCGACCATACGGTTGTTATAATTAATCTATTGAGCAAGCAAGTCATGCAAGCCATTGTACCACCCAGTCAAAGAAAAAGCTCCTAAAAGAATAGTATAGCTATACGAGAAAGTCAACTGGTGCGGCCTTAATAACTTATTTCGAGTCTTTAACTGGTCGCTGAAGTTCTTCGACAACGATGTGAACGCCGCAGCTGATATTATCGCAAATATTATCCGGATTGGCGTGGCAATTTTATTCCTAGTAGGATTAAGAGCACCAGGCCAAAGGATAAAACATGGTTTGACTTGAGCTGCAAAGAAGATATTAGATGGGCTAAATTCCAATCCGATCAAAAATTGAGGCGTAAAATTCTTCAACGCCCCAAAGGTAGCAAAAGTTTCTGGTCGTTTGTAAAAAACATAAAAAACTCAACTGCGTCGTCTACACCAACGCTCATCCTCAATGACAATCCAGCTGTCATCCCCGTAGATAAAGCTAACCTACTTGCTGCCCACTTCGCAGTTCACAGCTCCTTGTCCTTTGTCTCCCCCTGTAGTAGAGTGCGTCAATTCCACAATGGTACAAATCCACTTCCGCACTCGTAAAGTCTCAAAGACCTCCACATACTCAAATCCGCTGGTCCAGATGGTATTTTGTAGAGGTGTTATTCCATGTCCAATAGTTGCCCAATAGTTCTGTAGAGGTTTTCTTCCTTGCTTACCTACTCTTCTGGGCTCTTTCCGAGTAGGTTGAAAACAGCATTTGTCAAGTCTATACCCAAAAAAGGATAATCTTCTTCTCCCTCCAACTACCGACCGCTTACACTAACGTCCATTCTTTCCAAGGTCATGGAAGCGTTGATTAACCGTCAGCTTATGAAATATTTCGAATCACGGAATCGCACCAAGCAGGTGAAAGCAAAATAGTTGCACTGGATATTTTCCAAGGATTTGACAGGTTTTGCCATGAAGCCCTTATATCAAAAATGCGTGCTTTCGGCTCTCTTCTTAAATGGAGTAGAAACTACCTTTCGAATCTTTCAATTTAAGTTGTTGTGTACGGATTCAAGTCTGACATCCATTTCTTAAATGCTGCCCAGGGCTCCATCTTATCTCTTACACTCTTTCTTATTTTTAAAAATTATATCCTGTCTGTCACTTCTAATCCAAACCACTCCTTGACCGATTATAATAACAATAAATAACAATAACTTTAACGTAAACAGTGAGCGGCAGCATATGTTAAGCTCATTAAATTCCGATATTGACAACATCATTGCATGGGCTAATAAGAATAGAGTTGAATATAATGCCTCCAAAATACAGTGCGGTCTCCTGTCGTTAAAGCGTATCACTAACCTGCAGCCATTTTCCATGAGTGGCACTTGCATCTCCGAAACCGAAAAGCTTTCCATACTGGGATGTGTGTCACAATCTAAATTGGAACGACCACATATTCAGTGTCGCCAAGAATGCTGCGAAAAGCCTAGGCTTCTTAAACAGATGCAAGAAATATTTCTCACTCTTAGATCTGGCTACAATAAATGAGGCGTTCATTCGCCATAAATTAAAGTTTAATTCTTGTCCGGTGCATCCAAGACCTCATTAAACCTACTAGACAGAAAACAATATCGCGCGATAAGACTGATATGTAACTCCAGCATTACCAAAACATTAGATTCCTGCCTTTCTCTGTTTTATCGTTACTTTAACCGAACCACACGAATCTGAAATTTCCTGCCGTATTCCTTCCCCCTCGTATGTGTATCTATAGTTCTTACAATTTCTTTCTGTTTTTTTTTTATAATTCGTGCAGGTTCAAGAGTGTACGCTCTTATAGTGTTTATCACACAACCTGGACTGGGTGCAGATGGTTTTGGTATCGAAGATGTTCATTCACTACCCTCCGCGGGTGATTGTCCTCGATACGATTTGAGAAATTCGACTGAATTTACGTTGGTTCACAGTAACTCTTTTGTTTCCATGTCATTAAGGTGTTATATTGGAAACGCACACAAAGAGTATGAATTTTGAAGTGATCTTATGCTGTGAGTGTTATGCCTTCATCAGCACTTTTTGATCATCTCTCATTCACAACTGATGTTGCACAGTTTTTTTCCTTATAAAAATTGTTCTTGACTATGGACGGACTTGAACTACAGACCTTCGGCTCAACAGTCGGTGATGATTACCATTGCACCACGACCACTCCTGAAAATATTGCTGTTGTATCTGCCGGCGGAACCATTGGTCCGTATATTTTCAAGGATGACCGTGAGAAAAATTTTACCTGCTCAATGATTCCGAATTTTTGTTTACCCGAAATGCACGAGCTGAGGCGGCCGATATGTGATTTAAACAAGACGGCGCTCATGCTATACAGAACGCAAATCTATGGACCAATTGAGAGATGAGTTCGGAAAGCAATTTTAGTTGCAGTTTGGACAGGTGAATCTATGCCCGTAAGCCAGCATCATTTGTTGCATAGAAGGCAACACTACAAGTTCTGTTAGTGAGATTCCAGCCAGTTTGCTGAAAAAGTGATTGGATATTAACCACTGTAAACGTAAACCACACAAAAGGGCTTACGGTCGATTAAGGTCGGTTAAAATAGCCGCCCAGTGCCAGTAAGGTAATTTTAATTAATTTTCGCAAATAAGCTTAAGGCTTAGGTATTTTTGTCTAAATCAAGTTAGATAAAAGAAAGTGGAGATTAAAATGCATTGAAAAAACTGTTTTTCAAAGTAAACTGAAATTTTAAAAATTAAATATAAATTAATTTAAAACAATTAAAAACCAAACGCTTAAAATATCATATACAACATGAAAATTACATATTTTATTATTCATAAGCTAAAAGTACATATTTAATCAGGTTATGGTACATACATATATTAGCTTAAGAGTCAGTCGCTACTGATAACTAGTCCATTATAAACTGCAATATGGTATACGCTGCTGGGAAGGGGAGCATCAAGAAAAAATGGAACCTTGGCCGTTTTAAAAAAGTGTGCTTTGGGAAAGATCAATGGTGTTAACCGCCTGGCTCGCTCTATTGAGCGCTTTAGATCCTTAAAAAATCTGCTGGTCTAGTCCGTAATATTACAAAGCTTCAAAGTCAATTTTAAATTTCTTATGACTGCAGCACAACCTTTTGTCTGCCTCACACTCTTAGAATTAAGGAGGCAGGCTATTCTTTCCCTAAAGCATGTGGCCTCGCTTCCTCTAGACTACAATACTCCAAGATAAAGTACAGCGTAGGAGCAGGGGTCTTATCCACCTGACTGAATATTTTTATTTTCCATTGTTCCCCTGTTCTTTCAGACTAGAGTACGTGTAATTTGTATAAAGTGTACGTGAACATTACCCAATACAACCTGCATCAACAACAAAGCCACTGTCCAAGCCGCCATTAACGATATATCCTCAACAGAGACCCATTACAGACTAGTAGAACAGTGGAAGGAGGAAATTAAATGAACTAGCAGGTTAACTCTCCTCTGGAGGGGCCAGTAAAACATAGAGGGAATAGGAAGAAGCTAGCTAACTAGCTCAGTGCTACCGCTACTATATAACTCTTTCATTGCAGCAGATATTGTCCGATTTGACGCACATTAGTTTAACTGCCACAACAACCAATTCGAAGAAAATCCTGGAAAAGGCAGTTTCCACACACTTATCAAACAATTCATTAAGTGAAGTCACGTAGGGTACTTCACCCTGGACGATATTTCAATTCAATTTCCTTAATTCCACAGTCTAAATATTAACATTCTAGCAATTTTCCTACAATCCACGTTTAACAGGGTGTGGCATCAAAACTGCACGTCAAGTGCCAACCCACATACGAAATCAGCAAGTCTATTAGTGACTTCATGCCGACATTGCGTTATTGGAAGAAAAAGCGAAAAAAAAATTAATTAACACGGTTCCATTTAAAATACTTGATTATGTATTAGAATGGCAAAGCATGATGAGATGTTAGTTCCTCAGATTTCAATGAAACGAAATGAAAGCTCTAATTAAGGGCACCAAAGCAATATACATACAAATAAAAGTTCCAAGCAATTTTTTTTTCATTTTTGAGTAATAAATACATTTTTTTTTTTGAATGACTTGAAATCCAGCAGTTGGGTGGGAGTCTAACAGCACTGAAAGCACCTCCTTAGTCATGATCGCTCAAAGAAGATCGACAAATGATATCGGTTTCGACGTTAAATTGCATTTGAGAGGGTATTATAGTTTAAATACGGGTTCTCAGATTAAAAATTCATGTGATTTAGTTCTTCTTAGTCTACGAATATTATTTTATATATTTAACCTTTGACCTGGGGCGTGGAGTCTCACAGGCGTCGCGCGCTTTGTAAATTCTTAGAATTGGCCAGTTCTCCTCGCTTGCCGCGACTCTGGGTCTTGATAGCTTTTATATTAGTGCTTAAATGACCGCGGAAGAATACAGACGTGTCATCGGTTGTATAATATGTGAGTAATACTAATAAAAAAATCCGGCATAGCCGGCTACATGTCTCTAGTTGTCATAAAAATATTGTTTCGAACTATTTTTATATCTTGTAGTGCAAAATGACGGAAAACTCTAGGAAACTTCAATTCAAGACCACGAGTTCATCAGAGATAAAAATGTTACGGGTAAACAGTCCGTCATTTGAAGAGGAAATCAATGCCCCCATACTGGCTTCGGACCAATCTAATAGCGAGGGTGATTTTGAAGAGTTCTTGATTTCTGAAAGCGAACTTTGACAGCATCAAGAAAGTGATCAAGATGAAGATCCAGAGAAGAGTCAGATCACTCCAGAAGAAGTTGCCAGCGATAGTTCTGAAGATGAAGACAACGCGCCTTTTTCGAAATTACGAAAATCAAATTTTTACTATGGTAAAAATCGTTATAAATGGTCAAAGGCGCCTCTTAATGCAAGGGTACGTATACCTCAACACAATATAATTACTCAGGCTTGGGCCTCGAAATTGACAGTCGAGGATGAAAAAACCCCTTTCTCTATTGGGAATAAATTATTTGACGAAGAAATGCTTCAACAAATTTTGACTTGGACAAATAAGAAAATCTCCAGTTACAGGATAAAGTTTGCCCGTCAGAATAAACCTGAACTGAAAGACATAGATATGCTTGAACTAAAGGCTTTTGTGGGTCTTTTACTATTTTCACCTGTCTTGAAATCTAACTACGAACGCTCAAGTTACTTATTTGCTAGGGATGGTACAGGCTGTGAGATATTTATATGCTGTATGTCAGGAAATAGAGTTGTCGTTTTGCTACTGTGTTTGCGATTCTATAATTCAGATGATCGCGCTGAAAGGCAAAAAAATGACAGCTTGGCAGCTATATCTTTTATTTTCAACAAGTTTGTCAGCAATTCTCAACAACTACATATATGATTGAGCGAATGCGTCACCGTAAATGAGAGCCATCAAAAACATAACTTTTAAAAAAAACCAAGTCTCGCAACTCAGTTCTTCTACCGTAAAAAGTTGTGAGATCTATGTAATACCAAGTCGGTTAATTTATTCAGCCCCTACTTAAGGGACCTTCTGTATTAAGTTATTACGTAATTAGCTAACCTAACAACATCTTATAGTGACCATATTAATATTAAAAATCTTTTATGTTTTAAATAAATAGATTGACTTGTCCATCGCATGCATCTCACAAATAATACATATTATATTAAATTAGATTGTTTAGTGCGATTGCACTATAGACTGGCAATCTATGCTATCTACAGCTGTAAGTTTTATTTCGGGATGTGGGAGAGATCTAAGCATTGCACTATTTAATTGTTGACACATGTTTTTTGTAGGTAATAAGCAAACGGTATCATCAGGAAGTTTCGAGAGGTGTTCAATTATTTCAATCAATCTGTTTTCATTTGAATTGGTTTTTAGAGTTATTAATCGGTCTTTTTGTGTAGTCACACCTAATCTTATTCTATTTAGCATTTCAACAAAGTTAGAATCATTGAGCTGTCGCATGTTAATTGTAAGTTCATCGTATACGAACAGTTCAATCCACAGATTCGGCATACTGAGGGAACCTAACAACTTGTTAGTTTCAGCAGTTGAGAGTTTTTCAAAAGGTGACTTTTCTCTTACCGGCGGAAGCTGTAAAAGATCCCCGAAAAGTACAAGATGTTTTTTTTCCAAACCACCCATTCTGATCATCGCTTGTGTCAAATATCTCAGACAAGCGTAAATGAATATATGTTAAAGTAACATTGGATATCATCGACACTTCGTCTATGATAAACAACACTACTTCTTTCAAATCTGATCTCAGAACTTGGAGCACTTCATCGGAAAGTGGCTTGTACCTCGGTATTTGCTTGTGTTCCACAGGCAGCTGCAATAGTCTGTGTATAGTCAATCCATTCACATTGAATGCAGCTATGCCTGTTGGATCACTAACTGCCACTTTTTGTTTAAATATATCTTAACCCAAACTTTCAGAGTTTTTATTAAAAAGCTCTTTCCAGTGCCGCCAGTTCCACTCACAAAACAGCGTAAAACGTCAGCGTTAATAATCAGTTGTGTCCATTTTATGTGTGATCATATCGAAGACTCTTTTTTGATCGGCATTAAGTTTTGCAATCATACTTTGAAGATCAGTCTGCTCTTCTTCTACCAGATTGATTCTGTGAAAGTCATCCATTGCGTTTGCAGCTTCCACAGCTTCAAAGTCTAAAGGGTTTTCAGGACCATCGTCATCATCAACAATTTCCCTTTCTTCGTTTATCTCAGCAACTTTAGATTCTATCATTTCACATGCTTTTTGTATCTTATATCTTGACTCTATCATTGAATTACCATAATCGACTCCTTCTTTTAAATCTTCTTTCGCCAAATTAAAGGCCTCCGTGTAAGTATCACACCCCATTATGAGTTCATCTAAGGAACGCCATGGCTTGAATAAAAGAAGTAAAGAGAAGAAATATTTCTCTGGTACTTGTTCTCCGTCGTAGAAATAGTGATTGATCAAATATGGGTTATCTCTTCTTTTCAGGAACTTTTTACCGTCATTTATCTCGTAGCACTCGACTTTAGAGGAGACTGGGCGTGTTTTAACAATATCGTAATTTTGAGCGAAACTGTACAAGTTAGTAGTCTCCAACTCTGACACCGAACATACAATTTGTTTTAAAATTGATTTAATTATAAGTTCATCAAATGGTTATTAAATATATGTACATAATAAAGATACATATTTATTTTATATTCCGTCAAATACATGAACCACATTGACCACTAAACCCAATTCCCCAAGCGCCAATTGATTGTTGCATTGCATATTTTTAGGAGTTAATCGCCATCTAGATAATTTGAAAAAGGATACATACAGACACTATCTTATTAGTAATAATATTTGGTGTATCTAGAAAACTGGACCAAAATTGCAAAATATTTTAGTTTTTCCTTGATTTATACACTAAACACTAATTGTATTCTAAATTTCAAGCTTCTATGTCTGCTAGAAGTGCCCTAGAGTTTTGATGATCGGTCAGTGAGTGAGTGAGTGACAGAATTAAGAAACTTTGACTAGTTATAATTCTTAAACTACTGGTTCAAATTTAATGAAATTTGAAATGTACCGTGTCTATGCGATGCCTGCTTGGTTACTGAAAATTCAGGCTTCTAGTTTTATCCACAACGAAGTTATAGGGGGTCGAAAATGGCCCGAACTGCTTCGAGAAAAGGATGGTACGGCCGTGCCGCTTTTTTGCTCGACTTGGCGGGGGCACTGCCGTGCCCCCAGATGTTAGTTAAGTTCCGAGGAAGAAGTCACATGATTTCATATACATATGCCTAAGAAACCAGGTAAATACGGACTGATCATACGAGCCTTATGTGATGCAAAAAATGCCTATTTTTATAACGGATATTTTTATACTGGAAAAGGTGTAGGATTGACCATACAAGATAAAAAACTTCTTGTGCCCACTCAGTGTGTCCTACGGTTGACGCAGCCAATTCAAGGAAGCAACCGAAATATGACTGCTGATAACTGGTTCTCTTCTATAGAACTCATTGATGAATTGGAAAAACGGAAGCTTACCTATGTAGGTACGATGAAAAAAAATAAACGCGAAATACCTAGTCAATTTCAACAACAAAAAAATCGAGATATCCAGTCTACTTTGTTTGGTTTTACGAACCAAAAAACCATATGCTCATACGTGCCAAAAAATAATAGAGCTGTGATACTTGTGTCATCAATGCATCACGATAACGAGGTTGACGAGGATACTAAAAAGCGTGAAATGATGCTTTGTTACAATGCAACCAAAGGAGGTATTGACGAAGCTGATAAAAAATGTTCCATTTATTCCAGCAGCCGCCGAACGAGAAGATGGCCAATGGTGGTGTTCTACCGCATTGTGGATTCGAGCGGCATAAACGCTTACATATTGTATAATATGTATGCATCATCCCAGGATTAAAGATAGAGGAGATTTTCTAAAGTTATTAGCCCGTTCACTAGTGCTACCACATATGCAAAGACGTGTTGTCCGCAATCAATTACGAAGGGTGTTACGACTAGTGATCAAGCGAGTTCTGGGTGATGATATGGTCAAAGAAGGTATCCAAAGTCATAAAACGAGTCAGGGCAAACGTAAGGCATGCAGTGTTTGTCCGTCTAAACTGCACAGAATGACAGTATATATGTACGTTTGTTGGGTGTTGCAATCGCATATGCCTGCAATGTTCCCGCCCCTTGTGCAAAAATTGCCAGTGATTTATGCCAAATTGAGTAGTTGTCAGAATTTTTATTGTTTGTTTTCAGAAGTACCTATTATGTTTTTTGTTTTTCTCTAGATTAGATTTTAGGTATAAAGTGTAAAATTTATCATATTACTTGTGTAAGGTATATTAAAGTGCTAAAATAATGATCTCATGTCAATTAAGGCTGAAAAGTACCACTAAGTGTTAGCTACCGTTTTTTAAATAATTCATAATAAAAGCTAATTGAATTTACTTATGTTGTTTTTATTACATACCAATGGTTAAACATCAACACAATTTTGAAATATATAATTAAATTTTATAACAAAAACTAACTTTGAAAGTAGTAGCCTGTGAGGCGTCATGTCCCTTATAGTGTAATTATTTAGTCATGTCCCCAGTTAAAGGTTAAAACGTCTGCTATCTCAAAATTAAAATGCATCTGCAGACGACCATCATGACGAGTTGGGTTTCTTTTAAACACTTCTGGTAGAATATCAATCTGCAAATCACTATGCAAATCATTGTTTCTAATATACCATGGGGCATTTATTATTCCTCGAAGGAATTTGTTTTGAAAAGTTTGTATTTTTTGTGCATTCGTTTTCTTTGGTCGTTGCATCTGATTATATAACAAGATTTTATTCTCAATGAACGTTTCCGACTTATATCCTAACAACCAATAGAGACTTCTTTATCTAATATTGAGCTCCTCTGCTTTCTTTTTCACATGTTCATTCCACTTCAGTTTAGTATCCAGATACTTAGATGTGTTATAATAGGGATCTATTTGATTATTCATAACGATTAACTGAATTTTGTATCTATTCTAATCGAAGAGCAGTGTCGTCTGCAAATGTGGCCATCATTGTGTCATTTGCTTGCCGAATATCAATAGAATGCAATAAATATGTATAAGATGGGTCCTAGAATATTTGCCTGTGGAACACCTGCTTGTATTTCTTTAAGTTCAAAAAATGTCGCACCATAGCGAATTGTAAAGAATCTATTTCTTTATAAGATTTTAATATCTCGTAGTACTGTCTAGGTAGGTATATTAAGTTTATATTCTAACCCCTAGGCCAAACTTTATAAAGGCTGTGCAATGTCCAAGAATATTGAAGAACAGATTTACTTTTCTTCTAATGGTTTTTATATAACATTGGTTATATAACATGTGGGCGGACCCCACAAGCGGACCAGTAGGAATGCAGTTAAGTGGGAAGGTTATGGTCCTACACTTCTGACCATAACGACGCCGGGATAAAAAGGAAAGAAGAAGGTTTTTATATAACATTAATTGTACGATGCACTGGTCTATTATTGAGTGCTTATTTCTAAACCCAAACTGGTGGTTGGGATTAAGCTTTATTTGTTCTAGGATAATGTTTAGTCTTTTTTTATTTTTACATAATATAACATTTTACAGTTATTCAAGAAAAGGAAGATAGTATCATTCTGTAGCCCGTAAGGGACTAGAGGCGAATGATCCTTCTATTTAATATTATATAATTCAATATCAATGAGATGAAATGTGGAGTAAAGCCAGAAAGATAGAAATAAGTGGAATGATTATTTTACAAAATGAGCCACTTATTTTAAAAATATTTAAACAAAGAGTGAGCAGGTTAGGAAATTAAATACAAACATAAGCAAAAATGAGAAGTAAAAGGATGATGTCAATGTGAAGATTATCTTAATTGTTTAACTGAGAAAGGTTTTGACTGCTGAGCTATCCATACTGAAAAGGAATTTCCTTAATTCTTTAAGAAATAGGTTGGGTTGATCTATTTGACAAATTTCAATTGGTAACTTGTTGAAAAGCCTGCCATAATGTAGAATTTGAAACAGCGAGACTTTTCAGAAATCGCCGCAGTCAAGATTGTCATATTGTAAATTCTTAGGTTATATATATATTTGAACTCTTTATGGTCGCAGTATATCCGCTTCGAATAAAGAAGATCTTAATTACATTTAAGATGTAGAGATGCTGCATTGACAATATACGTAAAGCTAGAAATAGTGGCCAGCTATGGGAAAATTGGTTTTGCCTGCAAATTAACTTAACTAGTTTTTTTTTGAGTTACTACAAGCGCTTCAGTCATGTTACTGTAGGCACTACCCCAACTAGCAATACCATACTGTAGCTTAGAGTGCGCATTGCTGTAGTAGAACATGATCATAATTTTTTTGGAACAGTGTTATCTTAGAAGGTAGGTACATTACGCAGTGTAACAGATAACATATACTGTTTAAGATCATCAACGTGAGCTTTCTTTAATATTGAAGTATTAACATAGAAATAACGCTTGTACGAATTTTAATACTTATAATATCTAATAATAGGCATCACTGTTACTCAGCAATTGTGCAATTGTCAGACTACACACATATACTTACTAAATAAAGATATTAAAAACTGTCCAACTTTCCAGGTCATATTTCTATCTATTAACAAGCCTAAATACTTGTAGTTTTCTACCCCTTGAAACTTAAATCAGTTTGAATTGCACGGTAAGTTTTCGTGGAAGTTGTAGTCACCACACGTATGGACAGATAAAGACAGTTTTAAACAAGAGCTCGAATGGAAAATGGTGTCACAGTCAAGTGGAAAAGATCCTTTTAAACTAAAAATCATAAGCCTAGTTTTGCTGCTGATTAGTAAGTCCTGTTTGGTAAGATATTTAAGTCCATATGTAGCTGTATTACAGAGTCAAGGATACTTTTATTGTCATAAGTTAATGCCATATCGTCAGTAAAAGCAGTAATTTGGCCACAAAAAATTTGATGGAACAGTTAATTAACATATATAGGGTTTTCCAATGGGGGCTTGACAGCTTTGAATTTAATTTGTGAACGCACCCTTTCACTAATCATCAAACTGTCATTGTCAATTTATTCAGTCAATTTATTCAGTAAACTCAACATTTTCATCATGGTAAAGTATACGAACGAGCAACGTCTGCAAATTATAAAAATTTTCTACCGAAATTCGGAGTCGGTGACCGCAACTTTAAGAGCGTTAACTCCGTATTTTCGGTCGTAATTCTCGCCCTAGTAGACAGACAATAACAAGCTTAGTGCAAAAATTTGAGTCTACATATTCGTTGTGCGATGTTGCCGTGTCAGTGAGACAACGGGTTGGTCGAAGTGTCGAAAATATCGCTGCCGTTCAGGCGTCCGTAGCAAACGATCCAAATCAGTCAATTCCACGGCGTTATCAAGAATTGGGCATCGCTCAGATCACATTATGGCGTATTTTGCGTAAGGATCTTGGTTTACACCCATACAAGATCAAGCTGACTCAAGAATTGAAGCCGATGGACCATTTGGAGCGACGTACGTTCTCCGATTGGGCTCTGGAGAAGATGCGCCAAGATGATGAATTTCATCGCAAAATCATCTTCAATGACGAAGCTCATTTTTGGCTCGATGGGTTCGTCAATAAGCAAAATATGCGTTATTGGTCGGGTGAAAATCCACATGTGCTTCATGAATCACCACTTCATCCACAAAAAATAACTGTTTGGTGCGGTTTGCATGCCGGCGGCGTTATTGGGCCATCTTTTTTCGTCGACGATAACGATCGTCACGTTACTGTGAATGGCCAGCGTTATCGCGCCATGATTACTGATTATTTTTGGCCCGAATTGGAAGATATGGACTTGGACGACATGTGGTTTCAACAGGTTGGTGCCACAAGCCACACAGCACACGTTACAATCGATTTATTGAAGAGTAAGTTTGGTCAGCGTGTTATTTAACGCTCGTGCGATTTAACGCCTCTAGACTATTTTCTTTGGGGCTACGTTAAGTCATGTTGGCTTATGCCAACAAGCCGACGACGTTGGAAGACCTCAGAGCCAACATTGAACGCGAAATAGCGGCCGTTTCGGCCGAAATGTGTGGCCGAGTCATCGAAAATTGGGTCCAACGAATCGACCACGTGCTCGCGATGGCCATATGAACGAGGTCGAGTTCCATTCATAAATGTTTTGATTGTGCTTCAAGCCGATTATTTATTGCGTTTTATTTAAAAAAAAAGTTGTCAAGTCCTTTTTGGAAAACCCTTTATTAAAAACAGCAGTGGTCCCAAAACTGAACACCACTTTTCATCTGTAACTGGTTACTGAAGATTTCACCCTTTCTTACTCTCTGAATTCTACAAGTTAAGTATGACGAGAGCCATCGGTGAACTGTACCTCTTATCCCAGCCTAGTATAACTTACTTAGTAGTGTCATGATTGACCATATCATATGCTTTGGTCATATCTATGTTATGAACCGTGTCATATTATAGTTGTCGTTATTGAAGCTATCTTCAGTTTCGGTGCACAGCTTTAGAATAGCATCTTCAGTTTATTTATCTTCTCGAAAACCGAACTGTTCATTTCGTAGAAAGTGATTTTTATTTAGGAATGACACAACACGAACTTTCATCAGCTTTTCAAATAATTTACAAAAGGTTGGAAGCAGAGAGATAGACCTATATTGGGTTAAAAAATATCTATTTCCTTTTTTGAATAGGGGAATGTATGTATGTATATGTTTATTTAGTAATCGTGTACTATTCCAATAACACAGGTATAATAATTAAGATCTCATCTACACATTTTTTTTTTGTTTTTCTAGTTACACTAATTTACTACATATTATGTTTACAATACATTATTTTTTATATAGGGAATAACTAGTCTTCTAAATCTTGGCATTGAACTTTCGGTTTTGATTTCATTAGGAAGTTCATTGAATAACTTTAACCCACGATAAAAAAGCATATTCTGAGTTCTGGAATCTCTGTATAGTTGTAGTCTAAAATCCGAGTTTGATCGTAGATTATATGGCTGTACTTCTCCCACATACGTTATATTTGATATCAAGTATTCCGGCAACATGTTGTGTTTAATTTTAAAGACGAACAATAAAACATTATAAGTTATACGTTGGTTGATATTTAGCCATTTTAGGTAGGATAACATCCATCTACTTGGTGTAAAAATACTACATTTAATTATTGTTCTCATTGCTCTATTTTGTAGCACTTGAAGTCTGTTTATATGTTGATTATTACCCATAAACAAAATAGTCGAACAAAACTCAAAGTGAGGTTTAATTATTGTGTTATATATATTGACAGCACATAATACGGATATATTTTTCCTTATACGTTTTAGGAATGCTATTTTCTTCGATATTTTCTTGGTAGTGTATAACATATGATTATTGAAGTTCAATTTATTGTGCAATATGACACCTAGATATTTTATTTCTTCTACCTGTTCTATGATTTCATTGTTTATTTTTAAATTTATCCTATCGTCGCAGTTCAGGACCATGCACTTAGTTTTCTTGGTGTTAATTTTGAGCTTATTTAATTGAAGCCACTCACAGAGGTACTTTATGTCACATTCCATTTTTTCTCTAAGTTCATTTATGTTTTTTCCATTCACAAACATTAATGCATCATCAGCAAACAGGGAGATTTTACAATTTTTTACAACATTACACACATCATTTATGTATATAAATTAAAAACAATAATGGACCAAGTATAGTTCCTTGTGGGACACCAAAACATGTCTTCATACTATTCGATGTTGCACCATTTACACTTGTTTTTTGTGTTCGATTACATAAATAAGATCTAAACCAATTAAGATCAGTACCCTTTACACCATGGTTATGTAATTTCATCAGTAAAACTTCCCGATCAATTGTCTCGAAGGCTCTTTGAAAGTCTAAAAACAAAGCTATGGTTTTGCATCCATTATGACGTTGTTCTTTTAGCATCATTATTAACCAATTCAGAGATGACTCACATGAGTGGTTAGGGCGAAATCCAGATTGATTTTCGATTAACAATTTATTAACACACACATATTTATAGAATTGATCATAAGCGCACTTTTCAACAATTTTTTCAAGAATTGGCATCATGTTCACTGGTCTAAATTTCTCGCAATCCGTCACTCTTGGTTCTTTGGGTATAGGGATCACTGTTGACTCTTTTAGGTTTTTCGGAAACTCTCCGTACATAAATGAATCATTTATGATCCTTAAAATAATTGGACCAATTAAGTCAAAGCAGTCAAGGATCATTTTGATATTAATGCTGAACGCACTTTTAGTGTTTATCTTCTTACATATTATTTTTAACGTGCTCATATTCAACCGTCTAAATTGGAAATTCGTCGCTGTTTCGGCAACAACATACCTATAGTTACACGATGTGCCTTGAATGCACGGAATTGAGCTACTTATTTCATTTATACTCTCGATGAAATATGAATTGAATTTATTGGCAATTATATGAATATCATTTTCTAGTATATTATTGAATCTAATTTCACTAATTTCGTACTTTGGTTCTTTAAGTACTAGGTTCTTAATTGTTTTCCACATACACTTTTGATTATACGAATATTCAATTTTATTACAAATATAGTTTCTTTTTGCGTTTTGCAGGTATTGTTTGTATAAGTTCCTAATGTTTCTGTAAGCGATCCAATCGTCCGGTCTATTGAAAACACTAGCTTTCTGGAAAGTGAGAATTTTTTGCTGTTTCAATTGTTTAAGATTCTCCGTAAACCATTTGTTATCCGAGCCGTTGACCTTTATCTGTTTTGTTTGTTGGTTTACACAATAATTTAAACTCTCTTCCAGCATAATAGACAGGTTATTAAATTCGCTATCTAAATTTGTCTGGGAAACTCTTTCACTTAATAAAATTCTGAACTCATGTCTCTTGTATTTGAATCGATTAATTAGCTTTTGATTCTCAGGCCTAACTCTTTTCTTGGATACCCTCACTTCTACCAAAATCGATTCGTGGTCACTAATTTTTAAATCCTGTACTGTATCTGCCCAAACAATCTTTTCTGAGGGAGTTATAACTAAATCGATCAATGTTCTTGAGCTTTCTGTGATTCTTGTTGGCCTTTTGATTATTTGTTTGCAATTAGATTTCGCAAGTAGGTCATTAAATACTCTTGTGTAGGTATAATTTTCATCTAATAAATTTATATTAAAGTCACCAAAGATAACTAAGTTATAGTTATTGTGTAATATTCTTTCAATCCATTCTTCAAATAAATTACAAAACTCGCGCTCAGGACTACTCGGAGATCTATAACATATTGCAACCGTTTCGCTGAATGAGTTTGTAAAAATTTCAACACATAAGAACCACATTTTCATTTCAATTATTGCTTTGTCGATTATCCTGTATTGGATATTGTCTTTAACATACAAAATAACACCACCAGTATGACTGCTTGTTGAATCGCATCTTACTATAGAGTATTTGGGGAGATTTATTTCACTATCCAGTATGTCTTCTCTTAAATGGGTTTCAGAAAAAGCAAGCACTTCGAACATGTTTTTTTCCACTAATTCTTCTATGTCGTTAAAATTATTGATAAGACCTTGGACATTGGATACCCAGTAAGAAAGTTGGTTTAGTTGCTAATACTGAACTTTTTCTTTCTGAACCTGCAATTTCCGAAGAAACACGGGACAACATTTATCACCGGCTTCATGAGCACAGTCCATATTCAAACCCTGGGATTCGTTAATTCTTGAACAGTTTGGACACCTAATTTCGTCAGATTTGCACTCTTGTATCGGATGTTCACCCCCACATTTTCTGCATGATAATTTATTCCTACATACACTTGCTTTATGGTTAAAACCTTGACACTTATAACATCTCTTTAAGTCGAAATATTCTTTAGCTGGACATTTCACCCAGCCCACCTTAATACTTTCTAGCTTCATTATTTTATGATAACTTTCACTATCAACTTCTATGATTATGTTTAAATTTCTCCACTTGTTTTTATTTTTGTACGAGTGAACAAGTTTCATATTACATTCTTTTAATTCTGAATTTTGGTTTTTTATTTTATTTATAATTCCATCTTCTACTTCATCATTTTCTAAATTCATGATGCACACTTTAGGACTAAGCATTTTAGGTACTATCACTTCATATTCCTCTTTTAATTTACTATCAATTTCATTTTTAAGCTTTACTGAAGATGCTTTATCACCACATTTGATGGCAATGCCTCCCCTTTTTTTATTCACCACATTGTTTATGTTTATACTAGTTGGGTCGATCTTTGATTTTATTTGTTTTCTTGTTTCATTTGCTTCTTGTTTCTTTTTTGGATAGACAAGGACAGATGATTCACCTTTCTTTAAGACTTCTGAGAACAGTCTTGTGCTACTCGCTCCCTGTTTCTCCAGCCTAGTCTTATTGTCATTTAGACTTTTGATGTCCTCTTTTATCTCCTTCACACTTTTTATTACCATTTTATTGCTATCCGCTATTTTTTTGACGTCTCCAGAGATTTGGTCACTTTGTGTTATGAAACATTCGCTAAATTCACTCATTTTTTTAATTTCGTTTACGCTTCTCTCACAGGTCTCTTGAGCAATTTTCATTGCTCTCAATCTCGCTGTATACCGTTCTTCAATTGCCTCAAGTAATGACTTAATTTCACTTTCATTTTTTTTAAGGGACTCATCAAATTCACGTTTGTATTCTCTGAGATAATTTCCATTCTTTTTAACAATCTCCTGAACATCTTTTAGCACTAAGTCCACATTTTGAATATATGTAATGCAATCTTCACAAATAAACCTCAACATAGGACTCGTGTTCAAGGCCCCACAAGAGTATTGGTCAAGACCGCTGCATTTCATCGAAATATGGAAATTCTTGCCGCAAACGCCTGCACATTTTATCCCCGATTCACCACGTATACTACTTTTGCATTTTGCGCATTTAACGCACTCCATCACGCGGAACTTCCCAGTAATTTGCTATATATCGTATGTATTTTACGCACTAAGTGAAAAACACGTCCGGTAATCTCTCTTCCTTCGCAGAGTGTGACTTCCGCACTTTTTAACGCAGACGGGAAGATACCACAAGTGACACTAAGGTTGAACAGGTAACACACTACACCAATTATGTAGAGAGAGATACATTTTAGAAGGCTGTTGGTAATTCCATCCAAGGTACAAGAGCTCTTATTCTCAAATACATGTATGGATTTCGACAGGTGTAAAAGATTGGAAAACGAAACTGTTACTTATCGAAGTATCTTCAACTAAATCGGGAAACATATTTCAACTGCAACTGTATTGGGCAAGAGACGGTTTTGATTCAGAGGCAAAAGAAGTTAAACTGATTGGCAATGTCCATTGGATTGATGATCACAATGCCATTAACTTCCATCTTTGAAACATCTAATATTTATTTGCCTTTATTTAAAATGCTGTTTACCACTCTCCATTCACTTTTTATATTACCCCTACAATTGTTTAGTTTTAATGCATAGTATGTAAATATATAAGAAATAGTTTGATTTCCTTCTTTAAATCTTCATTCATTTGCTGGTAAAGTTTTTTCATTGCTTTATTACAGGGATGACGTTTGCATTTCGTTCTCAGTCTATTCTTTTTAGTTATTTTTGAAAGAAGCATTTTGTTGATCCATGGTCCAAGACGTTTAAAACGTGAATTTTTTAGATGATATATTGCACTGCTTTTCTCTATATGGCTTCTGAGAGGTTTTAAAAAGACAACACAATCTAGGAATGGATTATTTTCTTCGTAAGTTAACCCAGAATTCATATTTTAAGTAATCTACTAATTTTTTGTAATTCATATTATTTATTGTTTTAAAAGGAATATATATATCCAAATTATTTTGAACTATTTCTAAGCTTATGTTCGTCATGCAATGATCTGAGATTTTATAATCAAGTACCTCCCCAGACAGCTTGTGTGAGTTTAACCTAGCAAATATATGGTCGTGGTCTTTTGAGAAGTAGATTCCCGAAAAGTTATGATAATACCGGTAAAAAGGAGATATTACTATTTTCCAATAATGTGGACCATATCTTTTTCAAATCATGCATTTACTATAAGCTTGAGTTCTAATAATGCAACAAAGGGCAGTTCTTCAAGATTTGGGCAGTTATAAGATCATACCCTAGTGACTTTCTATTAGATAATGATAATGAATATCTAATGTCTAGGCAAAACGTAAGGGATTACGTCTTCATCTAAGTTTCGTTTGCCGCGCTAGGTGGAGAAGATTTGAAGTCATTTGAAAGATGCTTTCAAAAAGTTATACTTTCTCTTTTGGGTCACTGATCCATATCTCGTCAGATGTTTTTAAGAGGGGATCTTGCGCTTTAAGTTTCTTTAAGTGTTTTGCATCCTTCCATAGGGGATAGTCTGTGCGTTTGTCAGAAATTAGTGTTATATTTTTAAAATTTTTAGTTATACATATTTTTAAATTCAACTTTTCTTTTTTAAGTATGTTATTTAGCCTTTTAAATCAAGTTTTATCGCCAGGATACCTTGTCATTTCGGCAATATTATTTTATTATTTTTTAAAAATAATAAAAAAGAGGTCAACGTTTCATACATTAATTTGCCTACAAGTCCAGCCGCGTTAAAACCAAAAAAAAAGGTTTTCCTTAAAAAAAAAATGGTTCGGGTTTTTTTCTTAATTTCTCAAAAACTACAAGACATTTTTGCATCCGGTTTTCTGTTTTTAACTAAAAACTAATAAGAGAATTGAATTGTTGAAAAAAAATTAGTACTTAATTACATACAATTTTGAAAAAAAATAGTTCGAAATTTTTTTTTTTAATTTTTTTTTCAAAATTTTGAGTTTGAAAATTAATTTTTCAAAAACTATTCCTTAAAACAGCTTCGTTTAAAAACAAGATGAAAGAAGAGGCTTCTGGCTTTACAAAAAAGTATATCACGGCATTGTGGATGTAACTGTTGATTTTTAATATTTTTTTTTTCCAAATTAAGTAAATTTTTTTGAAAATTGTCCCTCCCGGCTAAACGGGGGGGAATAGACCCCCCCCCCCTCTCCGGTACGATTTTTTTCTTGTCTTGACCAGACCTACCCGCTCTATCTTTTTGGCACACTGCTCGTGGGACACCCTGTATACATATTGTAACATAATGTTACTCTCTTACAAACTAGTAGCTCTCTCAGCACCTGTTGCTTGCTCAGCAAACATCAAGTGTGCAAATTCAGACATATGTACATATATCAGCGCGCGTTCGCTCTCTTTCTTTTTTGGTCTCCAAGCGGAAGCCAAGCAAAACGGCTCGCTACCCACTGGTTGGGATTAAAGTTTTCCTTTTTCTATTTAACCTCCAACGAAGACACCACGCATTAACACCTCTCATATTGTGTAGATTACATTTCCGGATTTAATTCCTTTCGTTCCGAAATAAACTTAAACTTTTTATAAAAAACCCAAAAAAATCTCTTTAATATTTCTGGCGCAGTCGGGAAAACAAAAATAACAAAACAGTCATTAAGATTCGAAGTAAAGATAACCACGCGGTTTTCAATTCGGTCTGCGACTTATACTCCTTCGGCAACGAACCCAACGAACGACAAATAAAATAAAGCAAAGTACACTAAGAAAATAATAAAGATAAAATGTTACCGGTTTTCGTTATCTAAATTTTGTTCGGCGATAAGTCCCCAATTAACGGACTTTTCCATCAACTTTTACGGCAGTGAGAAGATCTTCAACACCAAACTGCAAACACGTGGTTGGCGCATCCCACGGAATTTCAAGGTGCAAGCAGCAAGAAGGCGTTCTTAAACGTTCCAACCAACTTGAATTTACGGCAGCGAGAAGATCCTCAACACCAAATTACAAACACGTGGTCGGCCCAAACCACAGAATTTCAAGGTGCAAGCAGCAAGAAGGCGTTCTTAAAAGGTGAGCTAAAAAAATAAGATATAACTTGAAATGGAAGTCCTTCAAGCAGCAGAACGGTTTAGAATAACCTTAGATTTAATTAGCAAATTAAAAGAATTCAATGGTGATGTAAATTCTACTGTAGATTTTTTTGATAGGGTTGACTCGCTGGCAGCCACATTCGAACACTTTGATCAAACAAGTATTTCAATCCTTACGGGCTACATTAAAGATAAGATCGTAGGAAATGCTAGGATCGAATTGCAGAAGCATGGTAGGGTTAATTCTTGGGCTGAAATAAAAGAAATATTAAAAGTAAATTTCGGAGAAAAACTCTCGGTTAACACTCTCTTAGATAAAATTAGGACTGCTAAAGTAGAAACTACTATTGAGGATTATTATCAGAGTTTAAACCAGTTCTTGAGTCGGATAAATAATGCGCTTTTATTAGAAAATAATGTTATAAATGTTCAATTAATTTCTTCAAACAATCGCATAGCGTTAGACGCATTTAAAAGCAATTTGCCGGAACCTGTAAGAACAATAATATATAGTAGAAACCCTAGGACGTTAAATGAGGCCTATCAAATTGTTGTAGAAGTTGGTCATCAGTTATCAGGGCCTAGCAAAAGCTTTCAATATCAAAGAAATAACTCTGTAGGTTATAATTTTGGTCGAAATAAGCAAGAACTACAATACGGCTATAATACTGGTGCTCAATACCGACAAACCAATAGGTACCGACAAGGCGAACAGACAGGACGACAAAACATGAATTCTAACTTTAAAATTACAACAGATAGACAGCAACCGCATACAAGTACACGTTTTAGTGGTCAGTCAGGACAAACCAATAGATATGGACAGAACGAGCGTGCAGGTCAACAATCAATAGATCCTAATTACATGAATATACAACAACGTCGAAATAACTATAATCCAAGTGGTCAATCACGACAATCAAACGAACCCATGGATATAGCCTTGAACCAAAACAACACTCTAAGCGAAAGTCCAAATTTTCCCAACAGCCAAGAAAACAATTACCCTATATAGTTGTACAAAGTCGCACGGGACCCCTTAGATTTATTATTGACTGTGGAGCTGAATGTAGTGTAATAAACAAAAATATATGTAACCCAAAGTGGAAGATACCATCCACCAGGCATACGCTTAAGATATTTGGTGGATACATAACATCGTACATAGCATACAGAATTCCTCTTTTTAAGGAATTTAAAAAAGAAGGATATTTTGTCGAATTTTTAGAATACCCATTCCATAGCTTTTTCCATGGATTAATAGGAAATAATATTCTTTGTGAAGTTAACCCCGTGATCGAC
Source organism: Merodon equestris (assembly GCA_958301585.1). Lineage (NCBI taxonomy): Eukaryota > Metazoa > Arthropoda > Insecta > Diptera > Syrphidae > Merodon > Merodon equestris. Next base: position 168,915,958 of record OY284413.1, read on the forward strand.
TATAAGAATAGAACTCTAACTACTGAAAATGTTAAAATGCAACTATATTTTAATAAAGAGGAAGAGGACTATGCTAAAAGCTGCCAGAATATAAATTTTCCAGTTATATATAACAATGAAGTTTTAGATAATAAATTCGCAGATACAGTCTTCGCAAAACATTTAAATAATTCGGATGTTACTAAACTAAAGAAATTACTATGCTTATATAAAACTATTTTTTATAAGGAGGGTGACATGTTAACTTTCACAGGTAATATTAGGCATAAAATTAACACAAAAACCGAAATACCAATTTATAATAAATTATATCGCTACCCAGAGATACATTCTGAGGAAGTAGACAGGCAGATAGGCGATATGCTTCGACAGAAAATTATCAAACCAAGTAATAGCCCTTACAATGCACCCCTTTGGGTTGTACCTAAAAAAAGTGAAGAAAATGGGAAGACTCAATGGAGAATAGTTATAGATTACAGAAAGCTTAATGACCAGACCATAGACGACCGATATCCTATGCCCAACATGGAAGAACTTTTCGACAAACTGGGCAAGTGCAATTACTTTTCGACCATTGATTTAGTGAAAGGCTTCCACCAAATTGAGGTCGATAGTCGTGATACTGCCAAAACAGCTTTCTCGACAAAACATGGTCACTATGAGTTCTTAAGGATGCCTTTCGGGCTCAAGAACGCTCCGGCAACTTTTCAAAGACTCATGAACAATGTGCTAAGCGAGCTTTTAAATAAAGTATGCATTGTTTACTTGGATGACATACTAGTTTTCTCCACAAGTTTTGAGGAACACTTAGTATCATTAAAAAAGGTTTTTGAAAAATTAAGGGAATCCAATTTAAAAATTCAGGTTAACAAATGCCACTTTGCCGAATTGTCCACAAGGTTTTTGGGTCATGTCATTGTAAATAATGGTATAAAACCAGATCCTGGCAAAGTTAAGGCAATTATGGATATCCAACTCCCTACCACAGTTAAAGGCATTAAACAGTTCTTAGGGATCACAGGATATTATCGTAAGTTCATCAAGGACTATGCAAAAGTTGCTTACCCGATGATTAAATATTTAAAAAAAAACGCGAAAATCAAAACATCCGACCCCCAATATATTGAAGCGTTTAATACCTTAAAAACACTACTCGTCACTGATCCCATATTAAGAACTCCTGATTTTTCCAAACCTTTTGTGTTAACTACGGACGCATCGGCTTATGCCCTAGGTGCAGTTCTAAGTCAAGGTAACCATCCCATCTCCTACGCCTCTCGAACTCTCAATAATCATGAGATGAATTACTCTGTTATTGAAAAAGAGCTTCTGTCGATTGTTTGGTCAGTAAAATATTTCAGGACCTACTTATACGGTAGAAATTTCACGATACGTACTGATCACAAGCCTCTTGTGTGGCTAAACGGGATCAAAGAACCAAATATGAAGCTTCAGAGGTGGAAAATTATGCTCAACGAGTACGATTTTAAAATAGAATACTTAAAAGGGAAGGAAAATTGTGTGGCTGATGGACTCAGTAGGTATGTTAACCAGAGCACCGCGAATAACTTTTCAGAAATAGACAAGGAAACTAGTCTAAAAAATATTTTCAACAACGAAAATACTAACGAAACTCGCGATAAAGGCGGAGAATTAGACAGAGGTGAAAATGATAACGAGGAAGTTATCTCCACCGGTGCCACAATCCATAGTGCATCCGAGGACGAATCAGGTCATATATATCTAACAGAGAAACCCATTAACGTGTATAAAAATCAAATATATCTATCATACGGTTTAAAAGAAAAATGTTCTATGAAGATCGTGCATAAAAAGGTACAAAATTTCATTCAGGTAACCGATAATAATAATAGTTTACTTAATGCAATGAAAAGAATTTTAACAGATAAAGGGCTTTTTTGTCTGTACTGTGATGACCTCTCACTGTTTATTAAATTCCAAAACATATATGTAGAGTACTTTTCAATGAATAGGAACCTTAAACTTTTAAAAGCAAATAGGAAACTTAAAGATATTTTGGATAAAAATGAAATCATCTCCTTAATTGAAAGAGAGCACATTAGCAAGAACCACAGAGGAATTGATGAGGTGTTTATGGAACTTAAAGAAAAATATTATTACCCGAACCTTAAGATCGAAATACAAAAATTTATTAACAACTGTGAGATCTGTAACGTAGCAAAACATGACCGAAGACCACTTAAAATTCCCATGCAAGTATCTCAGACACCACATCACTTTAATGATATTATCCATATCGACATCTGGTTTCCTGAACGGAACAAAATGTATCTGACAACCATAGATAAATTCTCGAAGTATGCAACGTTACATAAACTATCGGACAGGAATTGGATAGCAATTTTAAATGCGATTAAAGAGAGAATTCAGTTTTTAGGTAAACCAATTAAAATCGTATTGGACGGTGACACTTGCCTTTTACATGCTGCAGTTAAACAGTTTCTAAAAGAAAATGAAATCACATTCCACAAAACGACAGCTTCTCTCAAAACAGGCAATGCAGACGTAGAGCGGCTACATGGTACCTTAAATGAACATTTAAGACTCAGGAATGCGGCAAAAGATCATTCTACATTGGACGAAAAATTATTTTATATCATTAACGATTACAACAGAACAATACATACAGCCACCAAATTACGCCCAATCGATTTTTTAACTAAAAACCTCAATAAGGAAGACATAGAATCTTTAGTGGAAACATTTAGGAGCAATAAAGAAGCAAAAGTTAGAAAATTTAATACGAAAAACAATGTTGATTTCACCCATAAAACATGCAAGAACATAGTTAAAAACAGAGCCGTTGGCAAAATTCAACCACGGTACAAAGTTCTTGGAAATTTTAAAACAGATGGACACTACGTTACCGACAGTGCAACAAAAAGAAACACAAAGTACCACAAAAAACAAATTAAACGGAAATTCAAGTACCAACGTTCTTTAATAAACACAGGATAAAAGTTATATGGTAGAAAATAAAAAGCTTACATTCTGAAGTTAGCTCCCATGTTTTTAATGTTATAAATAAGGGATAATATTATTCAATCCTTATTAAAATCATCCGCTTTCCTGATACTCGATGTCCTTAAAGTTGCCCTTGTATAAGTTCTTGGTGACATCAAATGTCAAAAACAATAATACAAATTCTATTCAAAAGCATCGTAATCTGTTGCCAAATTTCCTATTACGTGGAAATAAATAGAATTCGGTTAAAAAGGGAAAGATCGCCCATGATTGTTTAAACACTTATCTTTCATAGTGAATATATTATATGTTGCTCATTTTTAATATGTAACTTTGTGGCTGGCAGTATGGTTTGCCTTATTCAAAGTGAACGTTTAACTTTTGTTTTTCTTACAATACAATGTTTAAGCGAGTATCGAACAATATAATATTCTGTTGTATCTGCACATTTATGAGCTATAAAAATAATTTGTTAAATTGTTAAATAGGTTAAGGTAAGAAAAAACATAATAATTATAATAATAAATAAATAAAAAACAAAACAGTTCTAATTAAACTGAAATACATTTACACATATTAACTTTTTTTTCAAATCATGAAATTGTAATCAATTGATTTAGTTATACCATTTCTTATTTTTAATCATATCACTATTTATTATCTAAGAGAAATATGAATGTTTAAGTAAATATTATATGTAAGCATGAATTCAATTTAGAATAAGGTAACAATGTAACGTTTGGAGACCAAACTTTTTTTTGGGGGGGAGGTGTAACATAATGTTACTCTCTTACAAACTAGTAGCTCTCTCAGCACCTGTTGCTTGCTCAGCAAACATCAAGTGTGCAAATTCAGACATATGTACATATATCAGCGCGCGTTCGCTCTCTTTCTTTTTTGGTCTCCAAGCGGAAGCCAAGCAAAACGGCTCGCTACCCACTGGTTGGGATTAAAGTTTTCCTTTTTCTATTTAACCTCCAACGAAGACACCACGCATTAACACCTCTCATATTGTGTAGATTACATTTCCGGATTTAATTCCTTTCGTTCCGAAATAAACTTAAACTTTTTATAAAAAACCCAAAAAAATCTCTTTAATATTTCTATATACAAAAATCAACAGTTACATCCACAATGCCACGATATACCTTTTTGTAAAGTCAGAAACCTCTTCTTTCATATTGATTTTAAATGAAGCTGTTTTAAGGAGTAGTTTTTGAGAAATTAATTTTCAAACTCAAAATTTTGAAAAAAAATTGAAAAAAAAAAATTTCGAACTATTTTTTTTCAAAATTGTATGTAATTAAGTAGTAATTTTTTTTCAACAATTCAATGCTCTCATTAGTTTTTAGTTAAAAACAGAAAACCGGATGCAAAAATGTCTTGTAGTTTTTGAGAAATTAAAAAAAAACCCGAACCATTTTTTTCTAAGAAAAACCTTTTTTTTTGGTTTTAACGCGGCTGGACTTGTAGGCAAATTAATGTATGAAACACTGACCTCTTTTTATTATTTTTAAAAAATTCGGAGTTTTATGAGGATACAATAAAGTGATACACTATTGGAATAACCCTGGATTAATTCTTTTTTTTCATTGATAACGCCTGAAAACTGACCTGCGAATTTCGTCTGGGTCCGCCCGCCGCCGATGGGTTCTACCCGAATTTTGAATTTGGTCCGACGCAATCCCTCCCTTAGTACAAGGAGGATGGCTATTATGCTTGGAGTGCCCAAATCTAGAGTATGGAGAGTGCTTCATACCGAAAACTTACACCCGTACCATTTTAGGCCAGTTCAGGGACTCACCTCAAACGACAAGTTTTTGAGAGCAGAGTTTTGTCGATCATTACTGCTTCGAGATGAAACTGAACGAAACTATTTTGCAAGGATATTCTGGACGGATGAAGCACAGTTTACCAGAGATGGGGTTACTAACTTCCACAATTTGCATCAGTGGAGTAGCACCAATCCACACAACAAAAAACAAAATAAATTACAACACCGCTTTAGCTGTAATGTTTGGCTTGGTATTGTTGGACAAACTGTAATCGGGGCCCGGTTTTTGAATGCCGTTATAAGGGAGAATCATACCTGCAGTTCCTACGAGACCTTTTGCCCGATTTGATGGACAACGTTCCTTTGGCCATAGCAGATAATTTAATCTACCAGCAAGATGGAGCACCAGCACAGTACAGCTTACGGGTTAGACACTGGCTGGATGATCATTTTAGTGACCGTTGAATCGGAAGAAGGGGCCCCACGAAATGGCCACCTAGATCACCAGATTTAACTCCTCTAGATTTTTATGTGTGGGGATTCATGAAAAATTATGTTTACGAAGTGGAAATAGTATCTTTGGAACAACGGATTAAAGTCGCTGGAGTCAAATTGCAGGAAAATTTGTCAAACATAGACTAATGTGCAGCCATTAGAAGAAGATATAATCTTTGCCTTCTAAAAAATGGGGATTATATTGAAAATTTATTATAATAAAACTCCGAATTTTTTAAAAATAATAAAAAAGAGGTCAATGTTTCATACATTCATTTGCCTACAAGTCCAGCCGCCTTAAAACCAAAAAAAAGGTTTTTCTTAGAAAAAAATGGTTCGGGTTTTTTTTTAATTTCTCAAAAACTACAAGACATTTTTGCATCCGGTTTTCTGTTTTTAACTAAAAACTAATAAGGGAATTGAATTTTGGAAAAAAAAATAGTACTTAATTACATGCAATTTTGGAAAAAAGTAGTTCGAAATTTTTTTTTTCCAATTTTTTTTCAAAATTTTGAGTTTGAACATTAATTTCTCAAAAACTATTCCTTACAACAGCTTCGTTTCAAAACAAGATCAAAGAAGAGGTTTCTGGCTTTCCAAAAAAGTACATCACGGCATTGTGGCTGTTACTGTTGATTTTTAATAATTTTTTTTCCAAATTAAGTCAATTTTTTAGAAAATTGCCCCTCCCGGCTAAACGGGGGGGAATAGACCCCCCCCTCCCGTACGATTTTTTTCTTGTCTTGGCCAGGGCTACACGCTCTAGCTTTTTGGCACACTGCTCGTGGGGCACCCTGTATATGTATATGGTTTTTTTTACTATATTTATACTTATTTTTGGTTTTTATTCTTTTTTTGTTCTATCCTATCCTACCCTACCCTAGCCTATGTAAGCCTGCCATTGGTGTTAGGCAAGCCCTGCCTTGAAGAAGCCGAAGCTATTATCCGTCCACTGACGGAGTTCTCTCCAGCCACCAAAAGCGTTGATGCTGCCGGACTACGTCTCCTCGATCCCGGCGTGAGACCGATCTACAGAACCTGAGGCGGTCGGGCTCACTGAGCGCGACATCGGGTCCGCAGAGGATCACCGTTACACGGAATTGCGACCCACGTGGAAGATTAGCGGCACCGTCAATCTATCCCTGGTCAGCCCCATCTATCTAAATAGAGGAATGCTTCTGGCGGGACAAAGCTGTTAAGGCGCACTCTCTCGTGATATAAATAATTGGGGTAGTAAGCCCTGGAGATTAGGCTATTGACCGAAGTCATTGCTCTCGCAACGTGGCCTCGAATCAGTTTCATCAGGAAGTTATCCACCCGTACAATCCTGGCCCTATTGTATAGGACTTCGTTCGGATAAAATTTCGTGTACTCAGATTCGGGTGTCCTATGTAACCCGAGACAAGTCCTGAGACATTGTCTCTCAAACACCCGAATCCTTTCCTTTAAGCTGGCTCTCACATTGAACCAGATGGGATATCCATAGGCAACCATGGACCTGGTTAAGGCCATGTAGCACCCTGGAATCAAGTTGGCTGCTATGAAACAGCCATCTTGTCCGAGCGAAAGCGCCTCGGGCCCTTGCCAGAGCAGCATTTACATGTTTGTCAAAATATAGATACTGGTCTAGCCAGATCCCAAGGTATCTGACTACACTTTGTTTCGCCAACTTTGTTGGGCGCCCGTCCTGTCAAGAAATTGGAAACCCGCGCCAATTTTTTCTAGTGTCTCGAGAGGCCCTAGACAAAGGCGTTCTGAGCAAAATAGTTTCTGATTTCTTGCAGTTGATCTTCAACTTCCAGTCATCACAATACTGCTGAATTTTTTCGAAGTCACGCTGCAAGAGAGTGACAATGACGTCGATCGTTGGACCTGATCTGTACGCGATTAAATCGTCCGCATACGCTATTGAATGGTGAAGAGAAGCTATCAAATCACTGAAGTAAATGCTGAAAAGCATCGGCGAGTTCACCATACCCTGTTGCAGTCCGTTGTTAATATCAAATGTTTGGGTAGAAGTCACGTTGGCAATTTTCACTACGAACTTTTTACCTGCTAACATGTCCAAAATCATATATAGCAGTGGTTTACTTATGCCCAGCCGACTGAGCTTGTAGTAAAGCCCTTCTAACCATAGGGTGTCGAAAGCTTTTTCCAAGTCAATCAGATAGGCACCCGTGCATTGATTCTTGCATTTATTCCATTGAATATCCGACACGAGTTTCGACGCAGCATGAATTGTGTCATGCCCCGCTCTGAAACCGAATTGGTTATCCGGGATGATTTTATTGTCCTCAACGCATTTAGACAGAGCTCTATGGACCACCTTCTCGAAGACCTTGCTGATACTTGGGAGGAGACTTATCGACCGGAGATTTGCCGGGTAAGAGGTGTTCTTACCCCTCTTGGGGATTGGTTGCACCACCGCTGTCTTCCAGTGCACTGGATAACATGCATTATTCAGTGCATTGTTGAACAGGATGGCGTATATCTCTACAGCCACTGGTGGGAGGTGCCTGAGCACAACATTATATATTCCATCGATTCCCGCAGATTTTTTTCTCTTCAGTGATTCGAAGATCATCTGGAGATCCCATGTCGAAATTAACAAGGTGTTCGCTCCTTCATTGGTGACGGCATTATTTGCCATGAAATCGTCATCGAACCTGGTAAAACCAAGATTCTCGGATCGCCAACGATCGATATCATTTCCAAGGTAGGAGTGATGAAGTAGAACTCTGCTTTGGACGTATGCTATCATTCACCTTCTACACTTCCTGGAAAACAGCTCCCATTGCCGCCACCTCCTCCTGAGGATCCTCGATCACGAAGAAGTCGTCATCCAGGATGGCGCCCTCTGGATCGATGCTAACTGTTCGTAGCAAACGTTCATTGTCTGACGTTCTCGGAGACTTTAGATCCTGAATTAGATCTGGTTGTTTCACCGAAATATTTCATTTATTTGCGGGAACATACTCGCACTGTTGGACTTTACAGCACGAATTCTGTTGTTCCAATGCAAACTTACAGGAGATTGGAGATTTTTAATCAGTGACTAGAGTGTCCTGACCTCCGAGTTTTGTCTGTCGGTAAATTGCCTGTACAAGAGTTTGAGCCTTTACAAGAGTATACTTTTTTGTCTATGCAGTGCGTCGATTGTCGTGTTTCGGAACACGTTTATAGTATTTTTTTTTTTTTTTTTTTTTTTTTCGTCCATTTATTAGACGGTGGGAAGGCTATGAAGCCGACTATTGAACTAACAATGTTGGGTAAAAGTTGTTGTTATCCTCTATTTTGCATAATAAAATGCCATTTATGCATTTCTAGATATTTATTAAGTGCCACTTGGGTTCTACATGCCACACGAACTTATTTCGTAACTATAAAAGCCATAAAGTAAGACGTTTTTAGTGCAGCTTGCTAGTAAACCCTGCAGGCACTTCACTTCCTGTCCACCACTTTTACTGGGAATCTAAGTATCCTCTAGTCTAATCATAGACTTTGGTTAATAAATATTATCAATCAATACAAACCATTTCATTATTCATAATAAAAGCAAACAAATAATATATCCTCCGCCTTAACAAAATACATTTTAAGGTATGCATCATAAATAAATTTAAATCGTGGACAGAAATTCTGTCACATCCACAGTCGATCTATCACATTTAATGGACAATTTCTGTCAGCAAACGAACGGAAATACCAGATAGAAAACAGAAATAATTTTATTCGCGTTAAAATTTATAAGGTGTTTCGTAAATGATAAAGATCAGTCGACTGATTCGTCACTCTATACATATATTGTACTCGTATATATATACCTATATCATAATGGGGGAAAATCAAATAACTTTGTCACGCAAACTTTTCGGTACATGTGTCAAAATGAAATTATTGATAGCTTCGAGTTTTTGTAGACAACCCGAACAGAAGGCAAATCAATCACTGTGATATTCATATGTACCCGTATACATATTAGTGCCTCCAACAGCTCTTTTCCCTGGTAATCAATCAAAACAGTTTTTCGAGCTGTTTAAGCATCGTGCTTCAGTCGATAACAAGGCTCTGACGCAAAATGATGCAGAACCGATGTCTCGTTCAACTTCATATGGAAGAAGTGAATCACTCATCGAAAAGGTGATAGAGTAGAGTTTAGACTGACTCTCAAAGTACTATAATCAGTAGTCTAAGGAGTTGAATTAACAATGTAGATTGTGAGTTTATGTACATGATTTTCAAGAAGTACGACATTGGTTCAGAGAAGTACGTTAGCTGAATGCGTAGGGCGGCTGCTATTCAGCGAAATTTTATTAATTGACGCTTCCCTCAGGGGTGTACTGAAAGGCAAAATGTCTGTCTTGGAAAAGACTTCTTGGAATTCACCGTTCGCAATTAGCAAGGTTTACATACATTACAGGATTCACTTCTGGCAAGAAGAAAGCCTTTTAAAACGTTGGGATTTTTCGGTTTTTTAGAGAACGAAATTAATTCATCCATTCATCTATTTGTTTGACTAATTGATTTAGATAAAGCTAGAAAGTCTAAATCTTTCTAAGGATTCCTAATTTATGAAGCGCTCAGACTGTTCGAAAAATAATAAACTTAGTAAAAAAATAAATTAACACTTTTTAACATTGCGTTGTGTCACACATTCCACCACTTTGAGCGGGAAAAGCAAATGTAAAATAATTTTTTTACATATACATATGTACATCGTTGATATGTGAAGAACATGACGTGGCCGACATTAACTTGAGCTGCCGCTCGGCGAGTAAACAGTGGTAGCGACTGATAAGAGAGAGCTGAATACTCCGACTCTGGTTTTAACTAATTCGAGGCTAATCAACTTTTGCCAGTACCTAGGCAAATACCGCGTGACTAGCACTCCGATTTGACTTTTAACTAGAGACCCGACTCGGGCTTTTAACCCAGAGGCGCAGAGTAGTGTTATCGTTGCGCCAACAATAGAGTTTGCCGGCGTCACAACAATAAATTTATGTGACAGACCTTGGCCCGGCCCAAAAAACTCGTTACATTGGCGCTCGAGCAGAGACGCCGCGGACGAAACTAGAGGAAGTTGATATCACCAAACTAACCTCAAAGCCATGGGACGAATTCCTACTATACCTATGCGGGTTCAACTTAGAACTCAACGGTACGATCGACGAACTAAGACTCGACTGTCAATGTAAATAATGGGGACGTCACTGACGAGCGAGAACAACCACCCCCACCAAACACATGACCGTCGACGCCGTTGAAAGTCAGTGATAAAAACCAGCTGAGGGACTTCTCAATACCAGTTCAAAGGAAAACCAATTTCGAAGGATATCCCAGCCCGAAGTCCGAGCCTCGTGGAGTTCCACTATCGGTCCGGTCAGCCACCCAATGGTAATTGATCAAGTTCGCACATTGTCCTTAAAGTATAATGGTGGTAAGGAACAAGTCGCATTTCTGGAAAGGATGGAAGAACCTGCGAAAGGATACAGACTCCCCCTGTAGCTTATATCACGAGCCATGCCTAAAACTCTCATTGACCGAGGACTCATGTGGAACCGAAATAACATCCGGATGTGGTCCACATGGGCGACTTTCAGGGTGGATTTTCTGCAGTTCTTCCTGCCTAGTTCATATTTAGAAGGCCTAGAATACAGCGTCCTAGGGAACCCTATAAAAACTATGTCCTGGCCATGCCATGTTATACTCCGGAACAACAGTTATCCCGATTATACAAAAGCCGCCAAACGGATTATTTATTATACATCCGCCCAGTGGACTTCCAGACGTTGGACGAACTGACTAGGTACGCCGAAAACTTCGAGAGGATCCAACGAGAACGCAATTCTCCAGCAAAGCCACCACCTCACCGAGTACCGTACGTGCAGCATAACAGCACACAGAGAGAGCCCAACCAACACGCAGAAAGCATGCCGAAGATGTGGCCAAGAGTGCCACACTCAACGCGGATGTCAGAACCGTCAGATTTTCTTCTGCTAGGAGTGCGGACGACGGGGCAGACGGACAATCGAATGCTATCGACCACAGACGGGAAACGGACAAAGGCCTCACTCAAATTGCGGGACCGGGAGGCCAGGACCAGCACAACCAACCCGCAAAAATTGAACTCTCTGTTCGTGGAGGCCAATCGCATAACCTCTGTCGTCCACCTAGGTCAATAACAAGCGACAGCGATCCTTGGCACAGGGGTCACGAGTAGTATTGTGAATCAAGCTGCCGCAATCAACTTCGCCAAAGAGGTAACTGTTGTTCAAACTGACTTCGTGGTAATGGCCGTGGGTTCATTAGGCACATCGATAGAGCACCGGAGGAAGGCATCCAGCTGAGTACATCCGAAAGTCACTCCTAGTCCTCTCAGAAGCCATCGATCCTTTGGGAATAGGTTTCCACATCTCGGTCAAAGCCACCATCATCCTCCGCAAGGAAAACGGTAATACCAAGGGATCAACAACCTCTATGCACCGAAGCACCAAAGAAACTCTACGGAACAACTCATCGAGCAGCCCACCGAACGCTAGGCTGCACTGTCAAGGGAGTTGCGTGGGGAGTCAACACAGCAACAGGACGCTAGACGCTGATAAGGACAACTCTCAGAATACCATAGGAGAGCGGACCGAGGAGCATGAGCATGACCGCATAGAACGTTATAGCATTCCTGGAACTTCAGCAGCACAAATTCGACGTCCAACGTTGGAAAGGGAAATGGAACGTGGTGGCAGACGAGCGATCATGAAAGCTCCAAGAGATCCTTACTCGGTTAGAAACGGCAACAGCGGAGTGCAGTTGGTGCAGGAGTAACTGAGCGAGGTTCAGAAGGATCCCAAGAAGTTGCCAAGCTACCTTATGTCAGCATACCAAGCCGTTCGAAAGATGAGGATTGCGCGTCCTGGAAGGGTCCTACAAGAAAACCACGATGAGCCTTCTGCCGGACATCCTGGGATCATCAAACTTTGCCAGGAATGTCACCCGATACACGCCTAAGCAACCAAAAACGCAACTGTCAGCTGGTAAGGTTTTGGCCTCCGTATTTTTGAATACGTCTGGTATCTTCATCGAATTAGTCGAGAGAGGAGGAACGATCAATATATTATCAATATTATATGACTTTACAATGCATCTTGTCATAAGTCGATCAAAACAATGGCTATTCATATAATACGATTTGGACTTTAAATTGTTACCCCATCTACCGTTTCTTTGGCTCCCAGCGACTAATACCTATTTGCAGACCTTAAAAGAACGCTCTAGGGAAAAGATTTGAAATCAACGATAAAGTGATTGCTGAGACTGAAGAATATTTCAAGGCTAAAGAAAAGTCATTTGGCAAAAAGTGCATCGAAATGTTAGAAAAGCGTTGAAATGAGTATATCGCACCCGGAGACTTTAATGTGAGATTAGTCGAGGGAAAGCATGTCGGATGAAGGGAATTATGGCATTGTTGGCTCGGTGCATATGAAAGAATATTCTTATAAATGCGTGAAGTAAAGGGAGTTTAGTTTTTAAACTGGCAATACTGATTTCGGAGATGGTCAATTTGACAGCTGAAAGTGGATTTATGGTAAACACGCTGTGCCATTTTACGATGAAGAGATAAATGCCAGAACAACGCATGCAAATTGTGCAAACTTACAATATTTTGAAAACCATGGTTCGGATCGCCAAACTTGTCGTGTGCTATGTCCATTTTACGTACATTGTAGTGGATAATACGCATCCCCAAAGATGACAAACAGTGCGAAGAGAAGAAGTTATTGCCTCTATGGATGTTGAGGAGAATCCGAATGAGCCAATTCGCCATCGTGCACAACAATTGGCGATATGCCCATCCACTTTGTGGAAGATTTTCCGTAAAGATCTTGACTTACAAGCTTACAAGATCCAGCTTGTGCAAGAGCTGAAACAGTGTGATCATTATACGCGTCGTAGGTTCAGTGAACCTCCTTTTCAACGCAAAACTTTGTTCTCCCACGAAGGCCAGCTTAATCTTCATTTCAAGCAAATTTTTTCTCTCCAATGAAGCGCATTCTTAGTTAAATGAATATGTAATCAACAGCAATTGCCGAATTTGGAGTGGAGAAAACCTAGAAGCCTTTATCGAGACGCCCTTACAACCATTAAAACTCATTGTTCATTGGGCTTTATGGGCTGGTGGAATCTCCGTCCATAATTCTTTAAGGACGATGCCGGCTAGAATGTTACCGTAATGGAGAGCGCCTTAGAAACACGATTTTTATCTTTCGTTCTTCAGTTAAATGGCATTGACGTGACAGAGCTTTGGTGATGATACAAAAAACCACGCGACGCCATCAATTTATTGCGGAAAACATTTGCTGAGCGCATAACTTCGCGTAATAGACCTGGGAATTCCACGATCTTGTAATCTACCTTTAGATTACATTCTTTGGCGATATGTGAAATTACTAGTCTATGCGGATAAATCGAAGACGTTGGACGATTTTACGGCCCAAGTTGCTCGATAAAGTTATCGAAAATTAGACTTCGCGATTGCGCTTCATTCTAGCTAGCCGTGGCATGCCCGAAATCATATATGAGCACTAATGGCATAAATTATCTATCAAATTAAGCTAATGCCATAGATATCAACATTAGCTTCAAGCACTTTATTTCATATGAATTTCTATACCTCTAAAAGAAACACGGTTTATAAATCTTCTCTGCCTAAACCAATCTAAAAGGCTCCTATCGGGGTGGTTTCAGGTCAGAAAAATACACGAAAGGCCAAAAAACTCGGATTATCGCAGCTTGTTTTTGCCGGCTTTGAACTCGCATATGACAGTGTTTATACGAGGTTTGTTAAAAAAATAATGTTAACATTTTTTCTCGAAAAATATTTATTTTCCCATCAAAACGTGTATTAAGAAAAATTTCATCTAAAAAAAGTGGATTTTGCATAAAAACTTGTTGAGCTTCTTGAATTATGTTGCTGTCTAGCTTCCTTAATAACCTCCTTTTGGTGATCTGAACAAGGGAAGCTTGGTCTTTCTATCCTACACTCATATCCATAAATATTAAAAAAATTCATGGACTACTATAGGTGTGGGAAGACCCATATTCTCCCTCAAATGAATAGAGTAAGAACCTAATTTAAAGACAATAGGTGTTTTAACAACCAGCGCTGCACATCACGTGCCAGTAATCATACGCCAAGATAAAAACTCCTTTACTTGAGTACACTACGCGCTTGGTACTCATATATTTATCTAACGAGGAAGCGACTTATTTAAGAGCTCGTTAAATTTTCCCACCAAAACAAGGACACGCTAGGTAGGTACTTACGAGTATATAGCAAAGTAAAAGTAAACAAAAATATTTGTGTTCATACTCGCATCCTTGACGCACGGTCATAACAAATCACATGCATAATGAACCACCAAGAACGTGCCGATAAAAATTATCACACTCTTCTCTAGTCACGTTATCAAGGAAGGATGTGTTCCACTCCCGAAATAAATGAGTCAAAATTGTTATATTTATCTTTCCTTGGAGGCGAAATTGTTTCGCATAAATTTTGAATAAGTTATCTACATGTACACGTCTATCTCGGCTGGAAAAATGGCAGGCAGTCGACTTAATCTTTTGGAACGTTTCTTATTTAAATTAATAGGAAGTGTTGCATTAATTTAAGCGGCGTTCAAGTTTCCAAGGCATGAACCCTTACTACTAAAGGGGTTTTGTGGAAATCTACACAAACGTGAATACTGAATGCAAGGCCTTACAGTTCTCAGGTTTACCTTGAGTCTGTACGCTCTACATAAATCGTAATAAGCAACCAATTCTCAGTAAATTATTATTTAAACAAAATAATTTTTTACCCCTTCTGAGCCAAACATTGTATAATTCTGAATCAACACTGAATACCGTACGACATGGTTCTGACATGTTCCGTGCCGGTAGGTACGTAGTACATACCCATTAATATCAAATCCCCGTGTCCTGTGTGGTGTGTGATTAGATTTATTTATTTGTTCGTGCTCGGAATTTCAAATAGCAGTGGCAGAAGTGTAAACATTTGCACTGTCACCAATTGAGGAATACCCCATCGAACGTGATCTAATTGCTAATAAGCCATTTTTGTGAGGGGAAGACATACAATGGGTGACAAGGTATGGCGGAAAACTTGGGGTTATACGCATAGAGGGCATTGTTAAGGGTAGCTGCAGTTGATGTACTAGATCGTGATGGCAGGAGTTAAAAATAGTGTGTCACTCCACCAACGATAAATAAAAATAAAAAATGGTTCGTATGCTGCTGAATTCTTTGATGACCTTTAGTTCATCATATTTCATACTATGGAAAGTAAAATTCTCGTATTACTTATAGTGCTCGTTTTGTGAAATTCACTTGGGTGTTGAAGGAATCAAAATAGCAATCTCGACCGTCTGGTCTATACCTTGGATGGCTCTATACTTCCCCGAAAATAAAACCTCCTGGAAGCTTATCCATTAACCCTTTCCTAACGGCTACTAGAAATAATGGGAAAATATAACTTTTTGCAATGAAATCTTTTAAAATGATATAAAAAGAAAAACATATATTTTTTTTAGATTTTTATTAGAGTTCTAAGAACGATTTCCAAAACCTAGACTTTTTAGTACCGTCAGGAACTTTGTGTAACAAAAAGTCTGTATGTTACAAACTAAGGAACTTTTGGGACTTATTATTAATACTTATCTATTAACTAATCGACCCGATGGTATTCTGAAAAACAGTTCTTTTTATCATTTAAACACAAAAAAAACATTACAATGGGAGCATTTTGTATGATGCTTTGACTGTATGTTTTTCATGCTGCAGACTTCACATCTTCCCCTGCTTTTGTCGAAACGAGGCCAATGAACCCCTCTATTTCCCATCCTTACGTCTTTGAGGGTAGAGAACCCTAATTTACGTCGCTTTGATACACTTTGGCTTGAAACATTGGCTTCTGACGATTTTCTTTTTTTACAAATTGGTGGTCTTTCTTCGACATAAGGCCTTGTGCCACTGACCTTCTAAACTCTTTTAGTGGCATTTTCTCCATTATTTGTCCATGCACAATATAGGCATTTACAAATGCTATATCAAGCATGCCCCAGAATAATCTGTGCCACCACTTTGGAGACTTTCAATCAACACAGTACAAGGCTCTCAAACGATCTGCAGTATCCACCCCTCCCATGAATTGGTTATAATCTTTCACAACCGTGGGACAGGAAACTGAAGATCTCTTGCCATCTTTTTCTTTTCGCAAAACAGTGGTTTCCTCATTTCCATGGAAATTTGAGACAAAATGCACAACCTTGTTGCCTTTCCACTTCCAAAACTCAATGTCTAGATTCGAAAACCTATAATCATCCTCTGTTCAATTTATTATCAGCTTTCATGTTGCTAGGCAGGCCCTTTCGGTTACTTCTGATTGTTCCACAGCCAAAGGTCCCTTCAGTAGTCAATTTTTCCAATAATGAAACAGATGAGAAAAAATTGTCAAAATAAATATATGACTTTTTTTTGCGCCATTCATTTTCCGTCAGTTCCAATACAACTCTTTCTCCAAGTGAATAATCTGCAAACTTCGCCGTCATTTGTTCATCTTTGCCTTGATAAACCATAAACTTTTTTATAAAACCTCTTTGATCTGCCAAGCACCATAGTTTATAACCCCTCTTTATAGGTTTCATCGGAAGATATTGTTTAGAGCCGATCTGCCCTTGAATTTTACCATCGACTCATCAACACTCAATTCTCTGGTTCCATGATAACATTCTTGAAATGTTCGGTTCAGCTCTTCCACCATTGGCCTTAGCTTGAACAACTTATCTTTACAGTTCCGGGGCATCATAGAATTATCATTACAATGTAAAGATGATAGTATTGCCGCAAATCTGTCCCTGGTCATCGTTTTGCATATAATAGCGTTGTTTAAATCAGGTGCCGAAGAGAAATGGTCAGTCCAAGCTGGTCTCGAATTATAGCCCTTATAAAAGTTTATGCCTATGAAGGCAATCAACTCTTCTCTCTTCAAATTTAGCGTTTTATTTTTGGTGGTAGCGTAAAGGTTGCTTTGATACACGACGTTCTCTAATATGGAATCAATTAGAACCAAAAAAGTATCTGTTGGCGTATCGCAATCCGAAAAAAATGCTTCAACTGCTCCAGTGTCACCAGAATATTCTAACAAAATAGTTTCCTTATCGCATATTTTCCACTTTCGGTCTACTTCAAGTCTTTTCTCTGAAGCTGGTCTGGTAGCTACCGAAGTGTCTGGTATTGAAGCAGCAGCATTCATATCAGAGCTGGATGAAGTAGTAGTGGCTGTGGCTGTTACCTGCTGAGGGTTAAATGATTGCTGCCTTTCTTCTTCCAAGGTCGAAGGCTGGTTGAGCTCTCTTTCTACTGCTTCTTTGAGAGTTTCATCGAAGTACCTCAAGGGCTGTGGTTAAAGGCCCTCTTGATTCTCTTCATCAGAAACTTCAACATCAGGTCCTGCGTCACATTCTGGAAGGTCTTCCAGAAGATAGGCTTCCATCAGCGCGATATTATTCGAGATATTGCTCATCGTAAATAACCTGAAACAACACTACAATTCCTTAGCAAATTAGAGTATGTACCACTCATTATTTCAAATAAAAATAAACCTAAAGTCCCTGACGGTACTTTGCAGTCCCCATCAGATTTTGATAATCTTAGAATAGAAATAACTTGAAATATGTGTAAAACTCGTAAAAATACTTTTATTGATAAGGCTAACTATCTAATTCTAAAAGAAAATGAAACTTACCTTGCAAATTTCTATTTTTAATATATTTTTGAAAAGTTCACACTTTACTTACTCCGCCGTTTGTTCACGTCTCAACTTGCAAACTTCGAATACTGTTTATTTTTCGCCAGAATTCAAATAACATGCTGTCAATGGCTTGCCAAACGGTACTTTTAGGGATCGACATTGATAACTGTCCCTTACGCGGTCGGGTATTTGAAATATTTCGTGGAAAATTAGGCGGTACGAATTAGTACCGTCAGATAGGAAAGGGTTAACCTCTCAAGCCTGGGCATATTACCGTTATTTTTCACTTCAAATACTCAAAATTCGAAACTGTTTTCGAGAACCTTTAATTCCAAATGACTATACCTTGTGGTTCAGTTCAGTTCAGTTTATTATCTTTTTAAATATATATATACATTTTCATCGTAATTGCTCAATTTACAGAGTTGTGACTTAGTCTTGCATCTGAATAATTATTATTTTTTTGGACATTAATCAAGATGAAAAGAAAACAAAAATCGTAAGTCGAGAGGAAAATGATAAGTAAAAACCTCTCATTGTAACAAACAAAATAAAAAATAAAAATAATAATAATATAAAAATGATATACATAATTAAATAAATAAATAAATAAATAAACAAATAAATAAGTAAATAAACAAGTAAATAAATAAACAAATAAATAAATAAACAAATAAAATAAATAAATATCAAAATAAATAAGTAAATAAATAAATAAATAAATAATTAAATAAATAAATAAATATATAAATAAATAAATAAATATCAAAATAAATAAGTAAATAAATAAATAAATAAATAAATAACAAAATAAATAAGTAAATAAATAAATAAATGGATGCTAAATTATTATGTATTGTCAATTAAAGTATTAATAAGGATGTTATCAGACATCTCACAACTTAATCTGTATCTTTCATTTAATTTGCTTATTCTGGTAGAAACACTATCGATATTGGCCATATTGTGAAGTTTACGCGTAGAAAAGTACCAAGGTAGCTTAAGCATCAGTTTAAGTAATTTATTTTGGGCTATCTGCAATTTATTTATATGCGTTATTGCACTTTTTCCCCAGACTGGACAACCATAAAACATGAAGGAACAAAAAATTACCTTAAAAATTATAAGTTTATTTTCCTTACTTAGCATTGATTTTCTGTTAATAAGTGGATATAACATTTTGATAGTTTTATTTATTTTACCAATGGTGTTTAAAATGTGGTTACTATATGTTAATTTTTTATCTAATGTGATACCTAGATACTTGACACTGTCCGACCAAACTATGGCGTCATTGTTAATTATTAGATCGTTGCTTGGCAAGAAACATCGTTTTCTTTTTTTGGTGAAAAGGATAGCTTGCGTCTTAGAAGCATTGATTTTAATTTTCCATTTACAACAAAACTCGACAATGGTATTTAGCCCCGATTGAAGGTTAACTTCTATTACAGAAGCAAGTTCATCGGAGCAGTAAATACATGTATCGTCGGCAAACATAGCAGATTCACAGTTAACAAGAGACGGAAAGTCGGACATGTACAAATTAAACAGCACTGGACCAAGAACAGATCCTTGAGGAACACCTGCAGGGATCGTTTTTTCAGAAGACAGAGTTTTGTTGACACATACGCAAAACGACCGTACTTCGAGGAAACTTTTAATTAATTTTGTTAAGTACATATGTTGGAAATTCATACAATATCATTTTATAGAGTAATCCATCATGCCAGACAGTATCAAAAGCTTTTTCAATATCCAGGAGGACTACTCCTGTTGATTTTTTAGCAGTGAACCCCTTATGAATACACTGAGTGATTCGGTCAACTTGTTGTACGGTAGTATGATGAGGTCTAAATCCAAATTGTTGATCAGGGAGGATGCCTTTCTCATCAAATACTTTCTGTATTTTGTCTTTGATGATTTTTTCAAATAATTTCCCTAGGGAACTTAGAAGGCTAATTGGTCTATAGCTCTTAGAATTATTTGCAGGTTTTCCAGGCTTTAATATTGGAATGACTTTGGCTTTTTTCCATGCCATTGGGAAATATTGCAATTGAATACATGAATTAATTATGAAGAGTATAAATTCTATGCTGATTCTGGGTAATTGCTTTATGAAAATATTTTTAATATTATCAATACCAGGGGACTTATTGTTTTTTAATTTTTTTATATGATACAGTAACTCTTCGTAGGTAGCGTATATACTCTGTTGAATGTTTACCGGCGTTAATGCAAGTTGCGAAACGGCATTGTATACCAGTGTATTTGTCTCCATATTTCCCATTTCATTAGAAATTAGGTGATTGATTAACCTTGTGGTTAAATTTACATTTCTCAGCTTCTGTGCCCGAAAGGAATAGTACAGCAAAATTTTTAGACCTAAAGGGCCGACATTGACATCACATCAACTCCTAGCTACTTGTCCCCACGGGCTATACTAGGCTATACGGTAATGGCAATAGTAATGAGAATTGGCAGCTCATTGCTGTTTATTTGATATGTAAAGTGCTAATTCAATACAAAATATGTAAATGCCGTCAATTCCTGTTCACTCGGTACTTTTGTAGTTTTGATTTAATTTTCCAACATTTTCGAACATCGAAACCACAAATTCATTGCTCTTTAAGTGGACAGTCTTAACTGTCCTTCATCTAGTTAGCAATAATGCCCAAATCACGAAATAAGGCTCGATAAGGAAGAATACTTTCTAAATTTAAGCCTTAGGCATATTTCTCGATGTCTTTTCTTGATGCACACCTTTGTAGGCAAGATTTGTGACATGTCCCTTCTTTTATAACTAAGGACAGGAGAGAATGATGGAACGCGAAAACATGAATGTTTGTGCCCACTGGTAAATTGAACGATAGTCGCCCATCATTTAGGTGATCAACCTGGTTGTGATAAGAACATCACCTGCATGCAAGGATTTGTGGACGTTCAACACTTGTATTCCACTTTGAAAAATTGCCGCACTCTTTATAAAATACTACACTTTACTCACTTATCAGGCTAGCGACCTTCCACTGATATCGATCAAGTTTCCCGATGTCCGCGATTACCTGGTCACTAAATCGGAGGTTCGGTCTCCCTTGCCAGCTCAAACTAGGTGGCTGTGATTCGAAGACCCTCTTTGCTGGAGCGCGGTTGTCCATGCGTTCGATATTGTCGAGCCCATGTAGACGACGGACTTATGCTTTCTGGACTATATCCACATCATTATACAGCTCATAGAGTTCGCGCTTGTGTCTTCTCCTCCATCAGCGGTAACATTGACAGCCCTTCATTATTGCACATGATTCCCCTTAACACCAACCCGCGTAACCTTCGGTCCACACCCCTTTTCCGTATAAGCAGTCACCGCACAAATTATGGCTACCACGAACCAATGTCCAGAATGCTTCGCAAAGCTAATACTAATCTTTTCGACCTTCACCTTAATAAGTCCAGCCTTAGAATTGCCCTATACCACAACCCTTCTCACTCTCCTTAATCGTCTCCACCCTGCCACCTAGTTAATAAGTTATGGTTAAGTTATAGTTTTTTGATAAGGCTTGCATTAAGCTAATAAAGACAGGAACATATATCCGACGGAGAATTTTTCTTTCAAAATAGCCCGGAATCATCTCGACTTTCTTGCTTGCCGTTCAACATTCGACTCCGTAAAGCAGGACTAGCAAGATCAGTGTTCTGTAAAGAGTAATTTAGGACTTCCTTGTTACGAGTTTTGACCCTAGCTGTTTTGACCGACCGAACTAGCACCGGTTGTCCAGGGTGATTCCTTGTCGGATATCCACTAAGTTGTCATTTGTGGAGTTAACATTTGCCCCGAGATACTCGTAGACAAACTTCTTAACTACCTCAAAATTATATCTGTCGATAGAAAATATGGCCTTCCGTATTGACACCTGCTGCCCCACTATCCATTCAAGGACTCAATTGAATAAATCACACGACGACGCGTCTCCATGAAAGGTTCGGAGATATGGGATCCCAACTGCCCAGTGCATCGCGAGTCTTCCAGTGTGGCGCGATACTTCCGAATCAGTTGTCTCAGGATTCCGAAATCGGCCATCGTCGTGTAGAGTTCTTGACGATGAATGCTGTCGTATGCGACTTTAAGGCCGATAAAAAGATGATAAGTATGTACTTGAAACTGATTGGTTTCCTCCAGAATCTGGGGTAATGTGAAGATCCGGTCAATAGTCGTTTTCCCAGCCGGAATCCACACTGGTACGTGCCTATTAGTTTAGTTTGAATATTTCGAAAAACTGATGAATAAAAGATGAAATTCTTTTCAAAAGTTTTGTTTTGACTTGAGTTCGGATTTCTATAAGTTCAAAAATTATTCCAGAAAATTTATTTACATTTTGTTTCTCAAAGAAAATATTTTCTCATAGCGGTGCTATTTTTTTTACCGCAGCTGTACATATGTATATCTCAAGTTAGAACAGACGAATTTACAGATCAGCGAGAGATACGTTTGAACAATTTAGGAATGCATAGCTCTCAAATTAGAGCAGAGGTAACTCCTGAACAGCGAGAGGTTCGTTTGAGCGCTTTACGAGAGCATAACTCTCAAGTACGAACAACAGAAAAATCGCTAATACAAACTCTTACTAAAACTATAAATACGTTTTGTGAAAAAAATTGCGAGGTTGGTACTAAAATCTGTTATCCAAGTGTAGTCACTAATCACAAAATGTTGGAGACGCCAGAACAGCACATGACAGATGACGAATTTCTCAATGCGAGAAGAGCAATGAATGTTGGACAAAAGGATGCATTTATATTCATTACAAAGAGTATTTCAGAACAGCTAAATAACCAAACCAATGAGCGTCTGAGGTTGTTCATAACAGGTAACGCTGGGACTGGAAAGACCTTTCTCTTTAACTTATTAAAAAACCAAGTAAATCGGTGTTACGGCAAGCAAGTTGTTAAAGTTTGTACGCTTACAGGGGTGGCAGCACGTTTAGTCAGCTAAATTTGCCATTACATTCAACACTAAAATTGCCAGTACAGAAGGATGGTAGAATAGCGCAAATGCCTATTCTTACTGGTAATTACTTGCGCTTGATGCGGCAGCAGTGGCAACATATTGAATTTTTATTTATTGATGAAATCTCTATGGTCCCGTATGAAATGCTGTGTATGGTGGATTCCCGACTAAAACAACTCAAAAACAACGAATTATTATTTTGTGGTATAAATATTTGTGTATTTGGTGACCTAATGCAGTTACCTCCTGTTCGAGGAAATCAAGTTTTCGATCAATCTTCTAGATTTGTCCCAGCAACGCACCTATGGCGTTGCTTCTCCTTAATTGAATTTACTGAAAATATGAAACAACAAGATAGCATAACTTTCAAAGACCTCCTGAATGCATTACGAATTGCTGAACTTCAATCAGAGCATTTTGCTATTTTAATGAATCGGCTAAACAAAGTACCAACTGGCGAATTTGCGATTGAAAAATCCCTGCGAATTTATCCCACTAACCAACAAGTATACAATCACAACAAAACTGTTCTCGAACATTTCCGAGCTCGTTGTATAACTATTAACAAAATCATAGCACAGGATAGTCTAGTAGATTGTACTCGAAAAACTGACAACTTAGATCTAAATAATATTATACCATCAGATATAAACAAGACAGGAGGGCTACCTAAGGAGCTAGAAATATTTGTTGGGGCGAAGGTGATGTTGCTTTACAATCAGAGATGTGACTTATTTGAAATACTTGTATATGAAATGCAAATACAAAATGCAAAATTCCTATTTTGTATTTTGTATTTTGCATTTAAATAACTTTTCAAAAAAAGCATTTTGTATCTTATTTGAAATACTTTCCGAGACATATTTTCCATTTCAAAAATTCAAAATACTTTGTGATTAAGTTTAGTTAACATAGAACATAGATAAAGCCAGATGTGAAAATGATCCATACCGAAAACTACATGATGCGGCAGTGGCTAAATGTAAGGATCTTTGGAATCTATGCACTAGGTCGCCGAAAGCATCTGAAATTTTATTTGAAGTTACTATTAAATCTCCAACGAACCCCGGCCCAACTTGGTGGAACTCATATTATAATTGCATAACAGATATCTTAAAAGTTCAAGAAATTTTAAATGAAGCATTGAGAAAATTGGGATTGGCAGTTTAAAGGAATTTTTTTTTTTTCGCACATACTTCATTACAATATTTTGCCATCGCACATTATTAACAAGAGATTCGATACAAACATATATCGTATCTTACATCTTTAATATTTTTTAAGCATTTGGTTTTGTTTCTTTATGAATTAATTATAGAAGGAAAATACGAAAAAAAAACTTCCATTAGCAAAGTTAGGTTAACATATATGTATCATTGTACAAGTCAAGTTATAATATTAAAACAATGTTTGTAACTCAGTGTATGTATAAGGAAAAAGGTAATTGAATATAGATATGGATAAATAAGTAAATAAATATACCGTGAGCGTCAAAAGAAAGTTTACACTTCAGTGTTTTATGTTTCTAATTCAAGTACAGATTAATTATTAAGTTCTATCATATAACTAATTTAACATATTCATTCATCTATTAATTCTTAATCGAACGATGTAAAAAGTTAACAAAAAAAATCAAAAACAAAAATTTTATAAACAAAAAAGATAAAACACTACATATTTTAGGCGTCAAAAGAAAGTTTACATTACTGAAAAAAAAAAATGTATTAATAAACGGTTAATTCAGTACTTTGTTTGTTTTCCTTTTGCCTTAATAACGGCCTTCAACCTCCTGGGCATTGATTCTACAATTTTTTTTGAGAAGTCGGAAGGAATTTTTCCCACTCTTCCAGCAGGACGGCATTAGTGAGTCTTTACTTGTAATGACCCTTTTTCGAACTTGCTTGTCGAGATGTTCCCACAAATTTTCGATGGGGTTAAGGTCTGGGGATTGTGGAGGTTGATCCAGTAGCTTCGGCGTCCTATACAATAACCATTCTTTCACAATTTTGGCCGTGTGCTTAGGGTCATTGTCATGCTGGAATACCCATGCTTGATCCAAACCCAATTTTGCAACACTAGGCTGTAAGTTTTCCCTCAAAATATTGAAATAATCCATTTTGTTCATTGTGGACTCAATGAACAGCAGGTTTCCCACACCTGCCGCCGCCATGCATCCCCAGACCATAACCGAACCTCCCCCATGCTTAACCGTGGAGGTAATGTTTTTTTTCATTGAACGCCTTGTTCTTGGCTCTCCAAATTTTTTGTGGTTTTCTGGATTTGGAAACTTCAAATTTACTTTCGTCACTGAATACAACACTCTTCCAAAATGAAATATCTTTTTCTTCATATTTTTTTGCAAATTATAGTTGCCGCTTTTGATTTGCTATTGATATGAGCGATTTCTTCCGCGGTACTCTGCCATGTAGCCCATTATCGTGAAGTACTCGTCGAATAGTACGTGCAGTAATGGGAATACCTGACGCCTTTTCAATGTCTCCGGGAATTTTCACAGCACTAGCAGATGGATTTTTCTTCACTTCTCGCACAATGGATCTTGCTTCAGAATGGGGGAGTCGATAAGTCTACCAGTGCGTGGACGATCTTGAACTTGCTTAAAATTTTTATATTTATCAATAATTTTCTTAACACCTTGGTGACTTCTGCCAATTATTTCCGCCATTTTTCTTAAAGATTTTCCTTCTTCATAAAATTTCAAAACGAGTTTCCTGGTTTCGATAGGCATTTGTTTAGCCATTGTAATAAAACTTTGATTGTACTAAGTTGACACAACTTTCTTCACAAACAAACAAACAAAAATGAAATTGAAAGATGGCTTTTATTAGAACGATTTGCAAGAGAAACAAAGAACAGCGGGGAAATGACGGTATGAAAACGGTAGTTTCCATGCTCCGCAAATCACAATTCAAATTGTGTAAACTTTCTTTTGACGCCTAAAATATGTAGTGTTTTACCTTTTTTGTTTATAAAATTTTTGTTTTTGATTTTTTTTGTTAACTTTTTACATCGTTCGATTAAGAATTAATAGATGAATAAATATGTTAAATTAGTTATATGAACTTTAATAAAATCTGTAGTTGAATTAGAAACATAAAACACTGAAGTGTAAACTTTCTTTTGACGCTCACAGTATATGAAGTGATTGATTAGATGAAGAGATAAATAGAGTAGTGAATAAATAACTGGATAGTTGAATAAATAAACAATTGAATAACTAGTTAAAGTAAATAAATAAATAAATAAGTAGATAAACAAGTAAATAAATAAATAAATTTAAAGTTATTCCAAAACGAAACGAACACATCAGCGGTTACAAGTGGACTGACTTATTTATTATTATACATATATTACAATATATATACATATATTATAAAGCTTTGTACATAGTGTGTATGATTTCCTTAGTATGAGAAATTGTGTATGAGTAATATGAGTTGTATGAGTAATATTGTGAGTGATTTTTGAAAATACAATCCAAAACTCCAACTTATTAAAAAAATTACAAAAAAGGATAATTCATGAGATTCGTGAAAACAACTTACGCAAAAAATATACTAATTCATTTATGTATTGTATTCTTAACATTTAGATTAATTGGGCAATTCATTTATCTGTAAAACATTAATTTTGTTTCGAAAAGCTATAAATTTGTCTTTAGGAAGAGGTTTTATAAAAACATCTGCTATCTGTTGGTTTGTCGGAATATACTAAATTTCGAAACAGCCATCGTTGTACTTCTCTCGGATATAGTGAACACGAACATCTATGTGTTTGGTCCTGGCATGGTATTCTGGGTTCTTCGCTAACTTGATAGCCCCTTGGTTGTCTACGTATAACATTGGTTTTGGTGAAAAATTTGGCACCAAGTCTCGAAAGAACATCGTGAACCACATCAACTCCTTGACTGTCTCCGATGCTGCTACATATTCAGCCTCTGTCGACGAAAGGGCAGTGCATTGTTGTCGCCTTGAAGACCACGATACAGGGTTCTTCTTTTCCTTTTTCCGGCGTTGTTATGGTCAGAAGTGTAGGACCATAACCTTCCCACTTAACTGCATTCCTACTGGTCCACTTGTGGGGTCCGCCGGTAATATAACCGCTCGTAGACCTCCGTGTTTAAAAATCGCCAGCGCTATAGCAGGATAAAGTGAAAATATTATTACGTTTGAAAACTATACCATAATTTGTGGTGCACTTCAAGTATCTGAAAATGCGTTTGACTGCTTTAATGTGTTGATCAGTCAGTTTTTCCAGCTGTCTGGATACAAAACTGACAGCGTAAGCTATATCTTGCCTGGTTGCCAGCATTAAGTACATCACACTCCCGACTGCATCACGATGGGGAAAGTTGGTACTTGTTGATGAATTCTTATCTGCGTCGTTGAATTTGTTGCTTACGTCACAGGGTGTTGATACAGAACAACAATTGTACATTGCGAACCTTTTTAATAGCCGTTCTACATATCCAGATTGACTTATATAAATTGACCCATCCAAATTTCTATATATCTGAAGTCAGCATCACTAATTTTAATTTCGAAGTGATTTTGGCAAACAGCTTATAATTTTAAGAGCTTCGTCTATTTCACTAGCAGCGATTAGCCCATCATCAATATAGAGTCCAAGAAGAATTTTTTGTGAGTTCCGATGTAAACAGAAAACACATGGGTCTGCTTTACACATCTCAAACTTTAAGCCAAGAAGTAGTTCGGTAAATCTTGAATTCCAGCACTTTGAAGCTTGCTTTAAGCTATATAAGCTTCTGTGCAACCTACAAACTCGACCAGATTTATCGTCGTATCCAGGGGGTTGAACCATGTAAATCTCTTCTTTCAGGTTTGCATTGAGAAAAGCAGTTTTCACATCAAACTGCCTGAGTTTCAGATTTTCCTGTGCAGCTACGGCTAATATACCGCGAATGGAAGTAAATTTGGCAACTGGACTGAAAGTTTCCTCGTAGTCTATGCCGCGCTGCTGATTAAAACCTTTGGCTACGAGGCGAGCTTTGAAACGAGCAATCTGATTCTGTGGGAAAAGTTTTGTTTTAAAAACCCATTTGCATCCAATTACCTGCTTATCTGGTGGTAACTCTACTAGATCCCATGTTCTGTTTTTTATGTGCGACTGGATCTCTTCTTCCATAGCTGCAAGCCATTTTTCTGAATGTTCTGACATTAAAACTTCCTCATAAGTTTTTGGCACATCACTTCAGGACACAAACGCGTAACCTTCCATAGCATCGGCAATTAAACTGGAGCTTCCACTTGGAGCCACTGACTGGCTGCGAAGCTTCATATGGAACTTCATTGGCTAGATATCACTCAGAGGTTTTGGATTGTGGTCTGGATCTGGATCTTCTTCTTTTTCCTCTATAAATGGTGTGCTATGTTCCTCTTTTTGCTGCTCTTCTCCCTCAACTAGAAATGGTGTCGGGTCTTTCAAGCGGATGTATGAATCTTCTTTAAAAATAACATCTCTGAATATTTCAACCTTGTTCGAGTCCTTGAACCATATCCGAAAACCTTTGGTATTTTCTCCATCTTCTTCTTTTCCTTTTTCCGGCGTTGTTATGGTCAGAAGTGTAGGACCATAACCTTCCCACTTAACTGCATTCCTACTGGTCCGCTTGTGGGGTCCGCCGGTTTGACCTCAGAAAGTAGCGGCAGGCTTCCCGATTACTTCATCGCTGAGGCCAATCAAATGCTGGTGTTTTTTTGCATCAATTGTTTTTCGGCCTGCCGTTTTTTTTTTTTTTTTTTTTTTGTGACACGGGCATGCTCCAGATTTTTTTGTTTGATCTTACTCTTACAACACCGGTGATCTCCAGTCGTATCAGCCCACTGATTTGCATGTATACTTGTGGGGCAGTTTAATGGTGGTATATGTGTCCCTAGGCTCACCTTGGTGTTTTCAAAATTGCCTAGATGTGATTTTTGTTTACCTTTGTTTTAGTCGCCTTTTACGACAAGCGAGAGGTATCGCTGCAGGGATATTCTTAACCCGTCCCTGCACGGAACATTTGGTATTTTCTCCATATCCCACAAAAATACCACGTTTGGATTTTTTGTCCCATTTTTGTCTTTTCTCCTTAGGTATATGGGCATAGACTTCACTTCCAAATACTTTAAGATTATTTACTGATAGCGTCTCTTGGTACCATAATTCAAAAGGACTTTTTCCGCTGATAGGACTTGGGCCAAATCGATTTAGTTTGGTGACGAATGCCATTGGCGTCGAGAAACGATTCCACCCGTCTGTTTATATATTCTCGACCGTTATCTGATCTGAGAGTTCGAATGGTACAAGCAGTTTCGTTTTTGACTTTTCTGAAGAACTTCTCAATCAAATCAGGAACTTCTGATTTGTTGTTGATGAAAAACACAGTTCTGAAATGAGAAAAATCGTCTTTAAATAATAGGAAGTACTTTGAGCCGCCAATCGAATTCTCCTGCATAGGGCCACATACATCGGTATGAATTAATTCAGCTACTCGTTCTGTTTTCGTGCTACTATTAACGAACGACAAACGATGCATTTTTCCCAATGCGCAAGCATCACAAAAGAAGTCGCCATTATCAGTAAATTTTATTTTTTGTTACTGTAGAATAGCTCTTGTTTGCTTGAGACACAAATGGCTCAGACGCTGATGCCATGTTTCGACACTTTCAGGGATTGTTGATAAATGTGCGGATTCACTTGGTAGGATAACCTTGAAATGCATTTTGTACAATCTATTAAAACGAGTAACCACTGCAATGACAATTCCATTTCTTGAAATTTCACAATGCTTCATGTCAGAAAACAATCGACATTTTTTGTCCAATGCACTTCCACTCGAAAACAAGTTTACTTTGATATCCGGAACAAAATATACATTTATTAAGCATTTCTTCCTCCATTTTATTTTATCATGTGCGAGAATGAAAATAGTTCCCTTGCCATAAGCCATAATTCGTTGACCGTTCCCAATAGTGATTGGCATTGGTACTTCTAGGTCCGAGTATTCGCTAAACCACTCGCGACGGGATGTCATGTGCTCACTTGCACCTGAGTCTAGAAACCAATCATCACCAAAAGAACCTTTTTCAGCAAAGCCACCTTCACACACTAAAGCTTCACAATATTCATTACTCTTATTGGCAAAATTCAACTGATCTTTTGTTTTCGGTTTATTAGGACAGTTCTTCTTCCAATGCCCATGTTGATTACATTGAAAACATTTTCCAGGCTTTTTCAGTTTTTGGTGTTGACTGTTGGTTCTTTTTTTTTAAATATTTTTTTTTGTTTTTGACTAAAGAGAGCATTGCTTTCTGGTACACTAGAAGAGGACGGCTGTTGGATGTTTAAATGCGTCTCTTCCATTATCAATCTGGAAGTTAAGTTCCCAATCGTTTGCTGATTCTCTACGATTGATTCCCATGCACAAAAATAGTGCCCAAACTCTTTGGGCAATGTCATCAATATTTTAGTCATTAGCATGGAATTCGAAACTGTCTCTCCCGCCTCTCTTAATCGCTGTGCCAGACATTCCAGCTTGCTTATGTGTGTTGCAACGTCGACATGGGGGTCTTTTACATAGCTGTAGAACCGCTGCTGTAACATATTAATACTGGTAGCAGTTGTATGTTCATACACTGACAAAAGTTTGGACCACATTTCCTGAGCAGTAGTACAGTTAATGATGTGAATCAACGCTTGACCTCCTACTGTCATTGCAATTATTTTTTGAGCTTTTACATCTTTTTGTAACCATTCTTTTACCATCTTGTTGTTTGCATCAACCCTTGGCTTGAGATCATCTCCCGTAACCACTTCAAATAATTCAGCTGCATTTAATAATATTTTTACCTGGAACTTCCAGGTCGCCCACTGATCGGAACATAGCAATTTTTCGATTTTAATTAATTCACTATCCATATTTCTATTATCAATCGCACACCAGATCTGAACCATGAATCCGAAATTAAACTATAAGTTTTTATTCTCACAAAATCTAGCGATCAAATACAAATAGAAACAAAATAAATTATTTAAACATGTCCTGGGCCCATAACCTTTTAAGTTATTCCAAAACGAAACGAACACATCAGCGGTTACAAGTGGACTAACTTATTTATTATTATATATTACAATATATGTATAAATATTATAAAGCTTTGTACATAGTGTGTATGATTTCCTTAGTATGAGAAATTGTGTATGAGTAATATGAGTAGTATGAGTAATATTGTGAGTGATTTTTGAAAATACAATCCAACAATAACTAATTAAATACATAAATCAATGAACAAAGTAGGAAATGACGAGAAAAAAAAACAAAAGAAAAAGGAATATATGTATAAATAAATGTTTAGGCAAGTTGAACAGTGTTTACTATTAAGTTCATTACATATTAACATTATCAAGAAAATGTACAAAAAAAGAAAAAAATAAGATAAGTTTATAAGCAAAGTATAATATATTTACAATATAACAACAATTTAAGATGTTATTGTCTGGAGTTTGTATCAGCTAATTGATTTATTAAAGGATTTTCGTTAACAGAACACGTTTGTAAAAACTGGACTGTAATCTTATGAATCCTGTCGGGAATCAGTTCAACATACGCCTTTACGTGTAGAATCGATGTTGAATAATGCCAAGGAAGATTGAGCATCATGCTTAATATCTTATTTTGTGCCGCTTGTAATTTCTTGAGGTGACACTGGGCACTCTTTCCCCAAATCTGGCAGCCATATAGAAGTATAGGTTGAAAAATTACCTCATGTATAATGATTTTATTTTGAAGGGATAAGCAGACTTCCGGTTAATGAACGGATGCAACATATGTATACCAAGGTTTACCTTTTTAACGCTTTTTAGTATGTGTTCCCTGAAGGTTAGCTTTGGGTCAAGGTATATTCCCAAATACTTCATAACGGGTTCCCAATTTATTAGAGTACCATTGTATTCCAAACGGCTATTGGGCAAAAAACAAGCTTTTCTTTTTCGGGTGAAAAAAATGGCTTGCACTTTGTCCTTATTAACTTGAATTTTCAATTTATTAAAATAATTGAATAGAACTTCCAACGCATGTTTAAGATTTGTCTCAATAACGAGAGAAAATTTATGAGAAAAAAGTATCGCTGTGTCATCAGCCAAAATGGAAGCTTCTTGAAGGAAATTGAAATTCAGTTCTTGGTTGAATATGTTAAAACTTTCAAACCCATTGCTGAAGCAATCAGGCGCTTGGAAGGTGAAACTGCCACATATTATGGACTATTCAACCTGAATTAATAAGAATGCAAAAAATCTTAGCTTCGTTGGAAATGGACAATCAAATATACGCTTGTGGCACGCTAATT
Organism: Merodon equestris; assembly: GCA_958301585.1. Lineage (NCBI taxonomy): Eukaryota > Metazoa > Arthropoda > Insecta > Diptera > Syrphidae > Merodon > Merodon equestris. The sequence goes on from OY284413.1 coordinate 168,948,405, forward strand.
GAAATAATAAAAGAAAGCGTTCAAAACCGCTTCGAAAAATATAAGTTAGAAGACCCAAGATCCAAGGACAGTATTCTGGCAGCATTATCATATTGTCCTTTTTTGACACCAATCTTCCAGGGAACTTCTTACTCAACTTTTTGATCATATAGCGGCTCTTCGTGAATAATATAAGGATTTTCGGTGCTACAGAAGCGACAATTTTGTTTATTAATTGAGCCAGAGAGCGTAAAATGTGCCTCATCGGTCATCAAAATTTGCTGCCAGAACTCCGGCTCAGCATTAATCATCGCAAGGACATTATGTGCGTATCATCTTGTGGCAAAATTCTTTGAGTTATCTGCACTTTTTATGGAAATAAGTGAAAATCATCCTTTAAAATACTCCGCAAAGTGGTCCGACTGATGCCTAACTGCTGCGAACGGAGCCGATATGACAAACTTGGGTCTTTTTGAACACTGGCCTTCACAGACTGAATAGATGAGTTTGAACGCCGCGGACGTAGTCTAGGTTGATCACGAGGGCTTGCCACAGAACTAAATTGAAAAAAATTCGAGGCCCAACGGCGAATTGTATCTTTTTTGTGTGCAACACTATCACGATATTTTGAACGATACGCACGTTGAGTTAGACCAATCGGGCGTTCATTTTTGATGAACATTGAAATTATTTCCGCGCCTTCTTTGCGCAGCGATTCATGGTTAAAATTGTACTGAATTGACGTTTCCAAAATGCTATGACATATGAAAATCGGTTGAAAGACATGCTTAAGTTCCTAGACATCTTCGATATCGGGATATAGATTTAGACCATTAAACAAGGATCTAGGACAGGTCTACTTTTTAAGGAGCTTAAATTTTCGTTAAAAGCATCATCGAACCCCGAACGAATCTAAGTTTTAGTAAATCTTCCGTCTTTCTCTCATGCTTTACGCAAAACCAAAATAATTGACGTTCTTAATGCGAACAATCAAACAAAATTTAGAAAAGATAATCCACATCATCCTTAAACCTTTTGACACCCAACAGAGAGTATTTTGCCCTCCGCACTATGTCAAAAGTTTTGATTAATTCATTATAAGATGCTGAGAAGGCTTAACGAAACTTTAATTATTCCATCCTCCGTGAAGAATTTGACGCGTTCACTGCAGATGAATTCAAAAAGTTTTGAGAGCGCAATCATCAACTTTTGAATCTTTAATTCTTCGCCTTTTGACTCGATGAGGTTTCATACATTTCACAAATAGTACGACTCGCTGGGTAAAATAGCTTCGCGAGAATCAAGCAACCCATGTGAAGCTCTTCGAATAGATGAAAATACGATACTGTCAAAAGCAAGGTAAAGTTAGAGAAAGTTGCCTAAGCCCCAAGCCGTTAAGGCAGGTATGGAGCATAATTGAATGCGTGTGAATGCGGGGAAGATAGCACTTGCCAGTTGCAGACATGCATGGGAGGTTGAAGGAAACTGGTGGAGATGTATAAATTGGATGTCAAATACGAAGAAAAATCAAATCGATATATATAGAGCATTTTCCTCTTACGAAAATACGTTGCATTTATTTCTCTAGCACGAACCTTCGACCTCGTTACACTACATAACCCTTCCTGGCAGGAAGCCAAACACACATAACACTGTACTAAGCTTTGCGTGTTAAACCATCCGTTCAGCCAGTTGGAAGGGAATCCAACACATGAGACTATTATAAATCTTTTGCGTCTTTGAAATAATGAGTTCGAGAGAGCTAAAGATCCTTCCCGCCCTCCTTTTTCGCAGATGACAAGTATTAAGTATTCATTTTCCCATCACTGCCGACGCACACATCAGCATTCGCCTCCATTAATTACAACTTACTACGTCTATATGGGTTAAGGTCAAACAGCAAGGATCTGAAGGTCAAAGCTATTAAGATACGGATATGAAAATTACATAAGATTCCACCACTACTCGACAATTAGAGGGTTATACTAGAAGGCTTTAGTCATTTTCAAGGTTTTATCCAATGACAAAGGTCAGAAATCGTCCTGGGATTTTCGTATTCTGACTATATCTGACTTGCTTTTTTTAATTCAATTCATTATTATTCACGAAACCACCTCCACAAAATGCAAAATAAAGAAAAATGTCAAGTGTACATAGCGAAGAAAAAAAAACAGGAAAGGAGATCGACGGCAAGAAAGGAGGGCAAGCAAGAGGCTGACTCTCGTGCACTCCTTCAGCCAGGATGGGAATATTCTTGACATTGTTAACCCAAGGCTCTTCAACCTTACATGTAGGGCACTTGCTCGAGGTATCCTGACCCCTTTTTCTATGCTATGGTTGCTCTTTGCTTGTATGCTGTGCAGTAACTGGTGACCTGGTTCAAGGCCAGCCACGCATAAGGTAGTGATGAATGGCAGATGCATTATGCGAGTCGTAGGGGGAATTTGGATTGAAGAGTTTTCTGGTTGCTAATTTGCATGATGCTTAAGGGCATTAAAACGATACCTGTGCATAAATAACGATATGATGCTTGAGGTAAGAATGAAGCGTAATCGAGTTTCAAGATGAGAGCAATTGATTCATATGTACGTCAACGTATGTCCTTTATACAAAACTATCAAGTTGGAATCTGCAGTTTTTCCAAAACTTGAGGCTCTTGTATGTAAAATGTTTATATAATGGATTTTTAAATGGCAATGTCTGAACTTTGACAGTTTATTTTTTCTGGAACTTCAACGGTTTCATTTTATGAAGTTGTGTTCTTATGGACGGCTACAAAATAGATCTAGATTGTTCAATTTTTTTATTAAAACCATTCGCCAAACTTTTCGCAAGCTCCGAAATATTTACGGCCAGAATGAACGACTTAGAAAGTGAATTCACCGAATTTTATGGCTGAAAACCTTAGCCATGATCCCTCGCTCCCTCCTTCACGACATAAGAAGCGAAACTCCTAATTCACCTTACTGCTCGTACGTTCGCTAATTGGGCTTTGGAGCAGTTGAAAACAGATCAGAATTTTGACGAAAAAAACCATCTTTAATAATGAAACAAATTTCTGGTTGAACTTTTTTGGTAACAAGCAAGATTGTTGCTAAGTAGTTACAAAAGTCTTCACTCATCCGGTGAAATGTTCAATTTAGGTTTGGGCTGCTTCATTGGACCATATGAGTATATCTTCCGAAACGAGAATGGCCTGACAATTCCAGTCAATTCAATTCAATTACAATTCAATTCAATTTTATTATGTAAAGGGTTTTATAGAGGTATAGAACTTTGAAATGGAATAAAACAACGATGATTTTTTTAAATTGACATGAAATTGACTTTATTCGAAAGATAATATAATTTCTGGCATATGACCGCCACGGCTGGCTCGGACGTAGTCTAATCGGGAGGTCCAATTTCCGATGACTTTTTCCAACATTTGTGGCCGTATATCGGCAATAACGCGGCGAATGTTGTCCTCCAAGTGGTCAATCGTTTCGGGTTTATCGGCGTAGACTAGCGACTTCACATATCCCCACAGAAAATACTCAAGCGGGGTTAAATCGCACGATTCACGGGTCCGTAACGTGAAATTATGCGGTTACCAAACGTTTCCTTCAATAAATCAATTGTGGCACGAGCTGTGTGACATGTTGCGCCGTCTTGTTGAAACCACAGCTCCTGCACATCATGATTCTTCAATTGATGAACGAAAAAGTCACTAATCATGGCTCTATAGCGTTCACCATTGACGTAACGTAAAATTCTGGCCAGCATCGTTTTTAAAGAAGTACGGACCAATTATTCCACCAACCCATAAAGCACACCAAACAGTCAGTTTTTGTAGATGTAACGGTACCTCAACATACACTTGAGGATTATCATCACTCGAAATACGGCAGTTTTGTTTATTGACGTATCCATTCAACCAAGAGTGAGCTTCATCGCTAAACAAAATTCGCTTATGAAAATTGGGATTAAGGGGAATCTTGTTTTGAGCCCATTCACCGCCAGCCGTGGCGGTCATATATATGTCATATAATGTCGGAAGATTATCTTTTGAATAAAGTCAATTTCATGGCCATTTAAGAAAATTATCTTTGTTTTATTCCACTTTATAGTTTTATACCTCTATAAAAAACACCCTTTATAAATTTCAAATATGTATGTATACATGTTTTTCCTTATCTGCAAAGCCGGGAGGGCTTGTCTGCAGAAGACTGATTCTTAATATGTTGTTACATTTTAGGTGTTGAGTTCTTTACTTTAAAATATTTACATTTAGATACTTTGAACTGATTACATTATATACAATAAATTTAAAAAAAACCAAGACTGTTCGAAGAACGAAGAGTGAATAAAAAAGAACATATTTGAAATTATAAATTTAAGTACTTTTCTTTGGCTTTTTTCAATACTTCATTTTTTGTTAGGTTGTGAAACTCTCTTGGGAGTTTGTTAAGTACCATTGGAACTATGACATCATACGGACTTCGTCCATACTCGTTCCAGAACCTCGGAATCTCATAAAAGTAGTGTTGTCTTCTTCTAGTGTTTATTGTCTGTTGCGTTTGGATTCTATAGGTATTGTCGTTGTAGAAATTAGACAGGATTTCCAAATCGTGGATTTGGAAATATTCAGTATATTAATCGTCTGATTTCTTTGATACTGCTTCACCGTTTTGTTTTGCTTTTCGCACTATTTTTTCCAGTCGTGTTTGAAGCTGTTGTAGGGGTTGCATTTGCGACGCTCTTCCCCACGCTAGTATACCATACCTCAGATGTGATTTAACTAAACCGAAATAGAATTGATTAAGCACTGCAGGTATGCACAGATTGCTAAGTTGGAGGAGTGCGTAAGCTGATTGACGTAGTTTCCTTTTTAGTTCGTCAATATGGTAGCTCCACTTAAAGTTGTAGTCAGTCATAAGCCCGAGGAATTTGTATGTAAGTTGAAACGTATCTATGTACATATATATTCCTTGCAGTCATCATCATATCTTATTAGATCGCTACATCCGGTTTTGTGCAAGCAATCAATGTCATGCATTTTTATGATCATTTTGGGTTTTGGGATATACGGCGCACGAATATGCATAACCTTTGTCTTCAGTGCGTTGATCATTAATCCATGATCATGGCGCCAGGCGGTGATTCCACTAAAGTCTATTTGCATTAGTCTTACAGCTTCCTCTACGTTTTTATGGCTGACTACAATCGCTGTGTCGTCCGCATACGCGTATCCCGTACTGTATTTCAGCATTGACAGCAGATCATTGACATATATTACAAACAATAGTGGACCCAATTTTGATCCTTGCGGAACACCATATACTACATTTTCTTCTCCACTGAGAGGTTCACCAATTTTCACTTTAAATTTTCTATCTCTTGAGTAGTGGTCCGCTGAATGTGTCTTAATGTGTGGCTTTATGTTGTGTCGAAAGCTTTTTTAAAATCGATGAATAAAACTACTGAGCTATGGTTTTTATCTAAGCTTTTATACAATTTACTTGGGGAAACCAAATTGATTCTTTTCTAATATTTTACATTTCTCAGCGTATTCGTACAATCATTTTGCCAAATTGAAATTGGCCAGTAATTCAAAATTTCGTTTTTTTTCTGCTCTTATGAACAACAGACATTTTCAGTAGTTTAGAGATTGATGTTTGATCAATACTCATATTAATAAGTTTCGTTATCACTCGAGAAAGAGTCTGTGCATTTATGGTCTCTTGGCCTTATTTCATCTATTCCGGCCGATTTGTTGCAGTTTAATGAATTTAAAATATTTTTCACCTCTGTAACAGATACATGATCGGTGTAAATTGAATGTGGCTCACTGTTTGAACAACCAAAAAAGGTTTGTTGATTGCATTCGTGTGTTATGTTGAGGACTTTGGATGAAAGTGTGTTAGCGAATCTTTTGGCAAGATCCTCAAAATCCGTTTCGTCTGCAAAGTTATTTTTTAATATGTCATCTAGATTTCTCGGTTTTTCCCCTAAAATTGAATTGACGACGGTTATTTTTATAATTTTGGAATTTTTGTTTATAGAAGTGAGCTTTTGTCCCCGCTATTTTCTTGTTCAGCTAGCTTCGATATAATTTGTATTCTCTAATATAATCTTCGTTAAGTCTGTTGTTTTTGCAGCGTCTATATAGTCTATCGCGTTCCTTACAATCATGTCTCAATTTAATCGTTATCCAGCTTTTTTCTGTGCTTCTTTTCTTTCTTAAAACCCTTGATGATGCAACTACCGTATTAATCGTTTTTTTGAATTGTAAATAAAATTCGTTTACATCCGTAAAAATGCTTAGCTCTTCCCAGTTGAACCAGTTTATTTTCTGTGTAACTACAATACATGATTTAAAATTTGGCGTTGTTCATTCGATTTCTTTTCAGTTTTGATGTTAGTGTTCACTCCGCATAAGGCATAATGTTCTGAGATACATATTTCAATCACCGCTGATTTAAAATCCGCATTCTATATCCTTACTAAATTGTGATCAATCAAAGTTTTTGTGTCTTGGATTGGACCAACACGAGTGTACGAAAAAATTGAGTTATGGAGACCCTTGGACGCTATCATCGAAAGATATTTACATACATATTACATATGTATTATTTTTGATAATGTTTCGTTAATGTTTACGTCACCCATAACAATCAAATTTCTTTTCGCTCCTACTGCTTCGATATGTTCATTAAGTTCATGAATGAAGCAATTCATATTGAACTTTGGTGGTCTGTAGATTGAGACAACTGAAACCACAAAGTTACCACGATTAACATTTAGGGAGATGTTTTCATACGTGCTTGACACTATTTCTACTTTTTCGTATTGTAGTACATTGTTTTTTATATATACTGCTACTCCTCCTCCTGATTTGCTTCGATTAAAAAATTCGTGGTTGTATCCTTCAATGTTATACAAATGATTCTCCTCATTAGTTATATTTATTTCGCAAAGCATTATTACATCAATACTCGACAAAAAATCATTTACATTTAACACAAAAGCATTACAATTTTATTCTCATGGACCTCACTTTTGGGGATATACAAGAAAATTCACTATTATTATTTTTTATACATATATAAGCACGTCTCATCGTGTGATTTGAGTTTTTAAAATTTATATTAATTATTTCATTAAATTTGTTGGTCATTATATGGCGCGTTAATTTCGTACACTTATGTGCCTGCGATATTGAAAGATATAAATGTAATTTGTAATTGGTAATGTAAAAATGTAGTTTGTAATTCCATAATACGTTCTCCTTAATTTGTTCTTGCAAGAACTTTTTCATTCCGAAACCATACATGTTTCCAGTTTGACTCTCTTGCTTTTGTCTTGGCTAACCAAAGAAGCTTTTTAAAGGGTGCTGTTAATTGTTCGTTTATGTGTATGCATTGTAACAACATGATAGGAGCGATATTTCTCGATAATTATTGAATTGTATTCGGTTATTCTATCTAATTATAATACGGGAATAATGACCGAGTTTTGTCATTCGTCGAGGATAGTTTAATTGACTGTGAAACTTTCTTGTTAATCACTCATCAGCATATTTTATTTTATTATTCGCCATGCAAAGACCCTTTCCTTCCTACCGTCGAAGCAGCAGTTCACACATGAAAAAACGCGTCTCTCGTCTTCAGCTCGTATGAATCCCAAGGTCCTTGCTTCCAAATTATTCTTAATTTTTCGATACTCACGAAGCCGTGTGTCTTGGAAGTTCAGCTAACGTTTCAATGGCCTCTGATTCTTCGCCTTCAAACTTTCTTCGATGCGCCAGAGCATTCTTTACCTTCCACATCAAAATCATTGTTTTTAAAACGTCGAAAGCAATCCCCCAATGTGGTTTCTGAGAGTATAAAATTGTGCAAAAAAAATCCCAAAAAAACTATTGGAAGGGTCCATGTCTCCAATGTATTTATTATTTAAATTGCATGTATAGCATCATCCAACAAGAGGTGTCATATTAAATTAGTGAAAAAAGACTACATCGAAAGAACATATTATCCGCCTATTGCCCGCCTCGACTCCGAGTCATTTATCGATTTTTCTTCCACATATTTATTGGAATCACTTAATAAGTCCCCAGGATGACATAGATGGTACCACTATTGAAAACTCCGCATGACTTTTAAGAAGTACCAATCTTTAAAGGAAACGATACGTGTCAAAACTGTGGTTGAACCGTGGCTTGAAGCTCCAGGTAAATGGAAAAATCCGAACTTTGTTGGTAAGGCATACCTTTTCAAGGAAAACCACAAGGAAAACGATTGTTTTTCGGACTCTATATCATTGAGACAAGTGATAGGAAAGTAATTTGCTAGTTTTAAGCACGGTTATACAAATATCTATGAAGCTGAATGCTCAGATCGCCGAAAATCGACAGTTGGTTCAGAAACAAAGAAAAAAGTCAACAATAGCCTTCAAGGTCGAACGTAAGCTGAAGTTACGTGAGATATCTGACACCTTATAGACATCAGAAGGCAGGGTATTTACAATTAAGCATGCGAAAAATCTGTTCGAAATAGATACTGCCCTTGCTCACATTCAGTAAAAAAAAACGATTTTATTTTTAACGAAATTATTTTTTCGTGCCTTTGCGTTGTTCTAGATGATTAACAGCTCTGTTGCTATGCATGAATCGTTGCTATGGTATAGGCATGGATTTTATCTTTAGCATGGTTCCCAGAAAAATGTCGAATGGTAATAAATCGCACGAGAAATTACATCTTAAGCAAATTTGTAGGCAAGGGTTCACCCGCCGTATGGCATGTTGAAAAGAAACTCGTACACGGCGTCACACTCTATTCAAGTTAAAAGTTGACAGATCAATAATGATAAATTAAAACATGGTAAACATGGCAGCGCAACTTGGTATTTGAAATTAATTTTGAACTTGATTAGCTTTTTACCGACCGAGTAACTAGGTTTCTCCAGCCTATCTGCTTTGAATATTTTAACAGGTATTAAGAAATGACTTAGCTCAGCCCAATGCATGTCGTGATATCGAATCTTGACGTATACATAAATAACGGGCAGTGTGAATTTCAATCTGATGCTGGACTTTCCTAAGTTGCTGCAGCACTTATGTTAATATAGTGAAAAGATTCTATCGAAGAGCTTGTAGGCCATATTCAGCATATTTTATCGTCTATTCGCAGGTTCCAATTATTTGTGGATCAACATTTTTTGTTTGGAAATTCATATTAGGTGTGCAACTAAGTTGACGCTGTTTATCAAGTGATGGCTCCAGTAGAAAGTGCCGGTCGATTGTGACGTATCCAAAACGTCCTGAACCAAGTTTAAACATATGGTAAACAAACCGCTTTGACACATTAGTGATTTTGTTTCTGCGTCATATACTTTTGGTTGTGTGAAAATGATTGATTTTGTGCCAAATAATCGTCCTTTGCGGGAAGTGTTGCTTTTCTTCTTTCATTCGAAGAAAACGGCGGCTGAAGCCCATCGAGAACTCCAAAAAGTTTCCGGAGATGCTGCTTTAACCCTTTGAGACCTAACGGGACATATATGTCCCATGACCTGCATTCCTATGACTAACTTGCAATTTTCCCTAATAAACCCTATTTGTTTTCGTCCCATCAGTAAACTAAACGTTACTGCCAAGAGAAATCTGTGTTTTTTCATGTTTAAGAATTACCTTTTGTACTCAATTTCTCGATTTCTCCTGAAAATCCTGAAAAACCTAAAGGATCCAGCAAAATGTATTATGTTGAAAAAATTGTTTGTTGCCTCAAATACACCTTTAAAAATGTCGCTCTGTTGCGGTGTACCAGTCAATTGATGAAACAATGGCGAAATTCAAAGATCGACCCACTTTGAAGCAGTATATGCCACTAAAACCGACCAAACGCACCATCAAAATATGGGTACGGAGCAACTCAAACACTGGATATGTATGATTTTGATGTGTATTCGAGAAAACAGGCTGATGAAGTAGAGGGTATACTGGGAGAACGTATGGTAAAAAAACTGTGCTCAACAATCTCAATTCCTCAGGCAGTCATCTGTTGTGATCGTTTTTTCAAAATTGTTGACATGGCTCAGACTCTCAAATATGGACTAGTGGGCACAATCATGCGAAACTGAAAGCAGTTACCAAATTTCGACAATTTGAAAGAGTCCAAAACATATTCAAATATAAAAGCAATGGTTGTCTTGTTTGTAAATGGCAGGATGCTAAAGACTTAATTTTGATTAGCAATTGCCATACTGCCGTTACCACTATGAAAAGGACGAATAAGAAGGGAGATAGCTCCGATGTCTCATATCCAGAAACCATTGAATTTTATAACAAATATGTACATAGGTGGTGTGGATTTGTCTGACCAATTTCCATCACTTTACGATCTGGACCGAAAATCAGGCAAGTGGTAGAAAAAAGTTTTTTAAAAACTATTAATGGTAGCTGTGGCGAATGATTGGATTATTTTCAAGGAAACGAAACACAAAAAAAATGCTTTTATTGACTTTTTGGTAGCACCAGCCGAACAACCCATAGCATACGGCAAAGAAAGGTCGAATGTAAAAAGAAATATGAAATTTGGAAGACCGTCGGAGAACATTTATCTATCGAAGGCGATACACGTCGTCGATGCCGCAGTTTTGCTAATACAAAGAAGGAAACTCGCACGAAAACTATTTTAGTGTCATGCAACATTCCATTATGTAAAGCGTGCTTTGCTACCATATGTAACTTTTATAAAAGTAAAATATGTAGATGTACGTAATTTAATATAAATTTTCTAAAAAATAAACATTATTCGAATCAACATTTGGTTTTCGCTTATTTAGTAACTGGTGGGACTTATGTGTCCCAGTAGTAATAACTGTTGGGATACACCCTGTCCCAGGACATTTTCTCTGAACAAGGATATCTTATCACTAAACGTGCAATTTCTCATAATGTTGTTTTTATAACGATAACAAATCAATCACTACTTCATCAATATCTTTAAATAATAAATCCGGTCTGAAGGGTTAAGTGAAACAACGTACCGATTCAAAGACGGTGATTTCGATGTTGACGACCGTTCGCGTGAAGGAAGGTCAAAAACTTTCCAAGACGCTTAATTGGAGGCATTGCTCGATGAGGATCCATGCCAAATGCAAAAAGAGCTTGCTTCACTATTAGGAGTTACCCTCCAAGCTATTTCCAAGCGATTGCATGCGTCGGGAATGATTCAAAAGTAAGGAACTTGGGTTCGTTATGATTTGAAGCCAAGAGACGTTGAGCGTCGTTTTTTTCGCCTGTGAACAACTGCTCCAGCGGCACTAAAGGAAGGGTTTTCTTCATCGCATCGTTACGGGTGATGAGAAATGGATTCATTACAGCAACCCAAAGAGAAAAAAATCATGGGGACAGTCCGGTCATGCTTCTACGTATTCGGCTCGGCCGAAGGTTATGCTGTGGGATCAGGGCGATGTTATTTATTATGAGCTGTTGAATCCAAACGAACTCAATTGGTGCGATTAAGCCGAGCACTGCGCGAAAAGGGGCCACAATACGAGCAGAGACACGAAAAAGTGATTCTACAGCATGACAACGCTCGGCCTTATGTTGCGTTAGAAACGCTCAAACGGAAGTCCTACTCCATCCGCCATATTCCCCAAATATTTCGCCGTCCGTTTATCACTTGTTCCTTTCGATGGCACATGCTCTGGCTAATCAGCAGTTCCATTCATATGATGACATCCCAAAATGGCTTGATTCGTGGATACCCTCAAGACGAACACTTCTACCGTGACGGTATGCGAACTTTGAATGATTCATTTGTAACCGTTTTTACACAATAAAGTTTCATTTTCATCAAAAATGAAATCCTCATAGATAATCCCGTAAATAGTCCCGACTGACAATCTGATAACCTTTATCAATCTAATTCCTCTGATAACCATATATCATAATCAAGCCTAGTTCTTGTTATATGCTTATAAAGTAAGCCAATTGGAGGTATCATCGTTGGTTGATTGATTTAAGCTTTAAGTGCGGAAAATATGGTTATGGATATGAAATCTAACGACCGCAATATTATGATGCCAAATCTTAGCGCTCTTATACTGAGTAAATGAAACTCTGGTATTGGACATCAGAGCAATGCCGGTAATGTATGGGTTTAAGAGCGTTGCTCACAAAGTGATGTAATTGACGTTCTGATCGATGACTGTTTCACAACAAATCGGCTTTCAAACTGTTAAATTTATTAGAGGGAGGAGAATAAAAAAAATGCCTTATCTAAAAATGGCTAAAAAACTTTACCATCTTATCTCCGTAGATGTCTTAAAGTCGATATATTAAAGTCATTTAACATATTCAGCTACATTTAAATATGTCAAGGCAAAATCAAATTCTTGTTGGTATTCTGGTACTGCTGGAGCACGTTTAGCAAGAAATGGAACTAAAAATGTCTTCTCGACCTACATGACAATGATAAGACCTATGACCTTATATGCATCAGTTCATGCATCAGGCCATCACCAATGGGCATTATTTTTTGTCTTCTCCCACCTAATATTGTCGGCGTGGGGTGTGCATTGAACGCCATGTCTGGTTTATAGAGAATTGTACAATATTTTAGTAAATTTTGCATTTGAGTTCTAATGCAGGGGAATTATAATAAATACAACCTCCGTCTGAGACAATGACACTAGCCGTCCATATGAAGCGTCTTTACACAGTCACCATCTATTGCATCAGGACTGATATCAAATCCAGGTATATTCACAGGGGGCTCTGGGAAGGGTGCTGTGCTTAAGCATTTCGTGGAGCATATAGTTGAGTAATTATACGCCTCACTTTCAAGCAGGGATATTCACTCAAATTTATTCTCCTTATGGTCATGCATTAAGTCTGAAGCAGCGGCTGCAGCGGCCTGCTTCAATCAGTTTGCGCTTAGCATTGTGTTTATAAAGGGTGGTCCAACGAAAACGCACGATGATAATTGTAAATAAAACAAAAAGTTTTCAGAGAATTATCTTAATATTTTTTATTATGATAGAAGGATCTATGACAAATATGTGTGAAACAAAATATCGGCCAAATACTCACCACAGCTTCGGTGGCATACGTACCTCTATCCGATGGTCCATATTTTCAATGACTCTGAGACATAATTGAGGTTCAATGTCGTTAATGTGCCGAATTATCTCATCCTTTAGCTCTTGAATTGTTCTTGGCTTATAGACGTACACTTTTTCTTTTAAATATCCCCAAAGAAAGAAGTCCAACGGTCTCAAATCACATGATCGTGGCGGCCAGTTAACATCGCCACGACGTGAGATAACACGGTCATTGAATTTCTCGCGCAAAAGAGCCATTGTTTCGTTGGCTGTGTGGCAAGTGGCACCATCCTGTTGGAAGCACATATCGTCCAGGTCCATATTCTCAATTTCTGGCCACAAGAAGCCCATTATCATCTCGCGATAGCGAACACCATTCACGGTAACTGCTTGGCCGACCTCATTTTCGAAGAAGTACGGCCCGATGACGCCGCCAGCCCATAAACCGCACCAAACAGTCACTCTTTGTGGATGCATCGGTTTTTCAACAATCACTCGTGGATTCCCATTTGCCCAAATGCGGCAATTCTGCTTGTTAACGAATCCACTGAGGTGAAAGTGCGCCTAGTCGCTGAAGATGATTTTCTTTGTAAAGTCACCATTCACTTCTGTATGTTCAACCAACCATTCGGCGTATTGACAACGCTTCAAATGATCAGTAGGCTTCAGCTCTTGAGTCAATTGAACCTTGTTAGCGTGTAAATTCAAATCTTTATTCAAAATTCGCATCGTGACGATCGTGAAATGTTCAATTGTTGGGCACGACGATGAGTCGAGGTACTTCTGCCACACTATCGCGAACAACAGCAATGTTTTCCGCAGAACGAACTGGGCGAGCATGCACAGGTGTTTTCACATTTCCTGCAGACCCGGTTTACTGAAATTTGCGCACAATTCTATCGATTGTGGACACATTTGGTCGATTATGCTGACCAAAAAAATCACGAAGTGCACGAAATGCATTTGGATTTGAATGCAGATTTTCGTAAAAAGCTTCAACAATCTTAACGCGCTGCTCAATTGTGTACTTCTCAATGGTTGAATTTGTCAAACACTGAAACAAAGAAATGTCAAATTAAGTTGGGCAAAAAAACTTGACGTTAAGGTGTGACTCATAATTTACATCGTGCATCATAAACCCTTTACATAATCCTACCGCTTCTAAAATAGTCCTCGAAATCTTCCTCAACCCAGTCAGAAGGTTAAATTCTTGGTTTGTTTATGTCCGAGGAAAATTTTAAACTCCCAGAAATAAAATATCAAAAGGTTATCCAAAATAGGCTCAGGAAAAGACTTCTCTCTTGCTTGGGTCGTCCGCTTTCATCTGGGTGCTGGAGACACACAATTGCAAGAAGTTCAGTGCTCTCATTTTATCTTTAAGAAGAATTGCAGAAGGTATATGTCATTTTTTATACAAGTTCATTAACCAATGGTTGTCATTTTCTCTTTAAATATTATTTTTCGTAAATGTTGACGGCGATTGTGTGGCTCATACGGAGAGTCCAATTTTGAATCACTTGATCACAATTGACGCTGGCTTATCGGCAAAAACGAGTAATATGACTCATCCCCATAGAAAAAGTCTAAAGCCGTCAAGCCGCACGAATCGCACGCTGGTCCAAAACGAGAGATAAATAGCTTACTGATCTTATTTCCCAATTGGTCTACCGATTCGTGCCGTCGCGTCGTGCTGGTACCATCAGGTTCGACTTTTGCAAAAAAAGTTCAAAATTATTGAACGACAGTCTTTGCCATTGACGGTAACGTTGCGCTAACGATCATCTTTGAAGAAATATGGACCAGTGATTCTGCCGAGTCAAAAATCGAACTACGGGTGCACTGGCAGCTCTTTTTAACCCCCGACGCAAAAAGAGAGGTGTTATAAGTTTGACGTGTCTGTGTGTCTGTCTGTGGCATCGTAGCTCCTGAACGAACGGACCGATTTCGATGATTTTATTTTTGTTTGAAAGCTAACGTGATCGAGATGGTTCTTAGCTATAATTTATGAAGATCTGTTCAGGCGTTTCAAGGTTATCATCTCTTTTAGATGACACAAACTGAATCACCCTATCGGAAGATGTTATAGCTTTTGTCAGTGGCGTCGTACCTCAATCAAATTTGAGATTAGTGAACTAGAGAGCTGCAGTATACAAATAGATAAGCAATGGAGCGCTATACAAGAGCGTGGCATAATTGTGTGGATTTGGTTGACCAATAATCGTTTGGTGGAAATTGAATTTTGACGTCGATTTCCTATTCGTCTCGCGCCAACTGGGTGAACATTCCGCTTAGCTATTCGACTTGAACAGACTGGAACCATAGAACCATAGACCATGCAGGACGTAGCAGCCACCGGACTGGTCGTTCGGTCGAGAATATCGCGGCGGGCCACGTAATTGGGCATCACCAGACCGACCTTACAGCGAATTTTAGTGAAAAACTTACACATGTTCCGCACGAAGTATAAATGGTGCATCGGTTAGTGCCTGCTGACCGTCAGTCGCGTGTGAATTTCTGTCAAGCCATCCTTAATCAACAACGAAGAAGACGATTTTGTGTCGAAAATCATCAGCGACGAGGCGAATTTACACTTAGGCTACATTTATGGCAAAGCGAAGGCTTTTCGAACGATCGCAAGCGACATCGCTACCAGCGAAATCGCAGACGATTGAGTGTTTATGGCAAAGCTATTTCGCCTAGTTTCATTCATGTTTTGGCAGTGGTAAAGTGAATTTAATTTTCATGGGGTCAAACGCCCCCCATTTATTGGGCTTAGTTCAAGCTATCTTAATCTAATCTCACTTACTAGCTAGGGAGAACGGGAGAGAGGGGAGGGTGGTTAAAAAGGCGGATTTTTAGGCATCGAGTGCTGAGGTTGAAATCGAAGTAAGGATTCGAATTAACACTTCCCAGCAATGGGAAATGGTCTTGAAGAACTTGGTGTCGTCGGCATATAATGAGATGTGGGAATGTTTGATCACCATTTCAAGATCGTTTATGGTAAGAACGAAAAGAAGTGGACCTAAGTGGCTGCCTTGGAGGACGCCGGAGGAAGCTAAAAAGGAGTTAGAGAAGGCAGATCTAAAACGAACACTGTAATAGCGATTTTCCAGGTAAGAAAATATCCACTTCAAAGAAATGGGGCTGAAGCCAAGGGAGGACAATTTGAAGAGTATCAGTCTGTGGGAGATTCTATCGAAAGCTTTACTGAAATCGGTTGAAATAACGTCGACTTCTTTGTCGTTCTCTAAGGCTGATAGGGTAAAGGACACAAATTCAGCAAGGTTAGTGATTGTAGATCTGCGTTTGAGGAAACCGTGTTGTCTAGGGAGACTTGCAGAATACTCTCGAAAAGTTATGGTATATGTGACAGTTTGCAATGCGACGATAGTTGTTAACAACGTTCTTCGGACCTTTTTTGTGTATAGGGGTGATAAATGAGGTTTTCCATAAGCGGGGGAATTCATCTTCGGATAGAGATAGAGTGAAGATTTTCGAGAGAGGGAGAGAGATGGTTGAGGAGCATTTTTTTAGAAATATGGCAGTGAGATTGTCAGGTCCAGAAGTGAATTCATCATTAAGTAGATTTAATTTGTTTTCGATGACATGAGAATCGACTATGCGTGGAAGAAGTATGAGAGGTCTGGAGCAAACGAGTCGTAGGCGAAAGACTGTTTAAAAAAGGTGGCGGAAAAGTTGGCGATGATATTGGGGTCATTCGAGGTTTGATCGTGGAAGGAGAGGGAGGTAGGATAGCCATCAGATTTTCTTTTGTAGTTAACAAACTTAAAGAAGGACTTAGGATCGTTTATAAGATTGGCTTGCGTTTGAGTTAAATAGCGTTGATAGAGGGAGTTGTGAAGGGCGGTAAAGTGGAGATAGCTGCCCAAGTAGTTAGAAAAGTCATTAGATGATTGAGTACGAAGAAAGATTGTCCACTGCTTATTTCTTTGGTTCCTTAGAGAACGGAGCCTGCGATTGTACCAGGGTGGGGAGGTGGACAAAGTTTTGCGTTGTGAAAAGGGAACGTAAAGAGTAAAATATTTCCCTGTAGAATATGGATATTGCATCATTTACGGTTAGGTTATTAAAATTGAGAAAGGCTTTTTTAAGGTATTCATTGATTAGGTGAAAGTTTGCTTTGTGAAAATCGTAAGAGGCCAGAATTGTAGGGGGTTTATTCTGTAACGGAGGAGGGGAGGATGGAAGTTATCGATGATTGAAAGGGAAAGGGGACAAAGTGAAACAGAAGAGTTGAGAGGATCGGTTGTGAATATGAGGTCGAGTTGTCTACCCATGTAGTTTAGGACGCCACTAACTTGGCTAAGGTTTGAATCTGTTAGGCGATCCAAGAAAAGACATTCTTTGGCAGTAGTAGGATTGGTGGCAGTGTAAAACGATTGATCGTCTGATTGGGTCCATTTAAGATGAGGAAGGTTGAAGTCACCGAAAACAAGGATTTCATCCTGAGGGTTTCTTAAATCGGTTATCTGGTCGATTGTGTTAATGGCGAGTTGATAGGATTCAATAGGTTGTGAGGGCAAGATGTAGAAACAAATGATGTATAGTGTCTTCTGGGGTAGAGCAATCTTAATTGAAACAAAGCCGAGAAGTGGGGAGGATGATATTGCAATAAGGGAAGAGTCAATTGTATTAAGAACGGCTAGTAGAATGCCTCGACAAGGGCAACCATCAGTGGGTCGGCTGAGTTCGTCATCGCGATAAACATTAAAATTTGATGGGAACAGTTCGAGGTTATTTATGCTGGGGATCAGTTTTGTTTCGGTCAGAGCAAATATCTTAAAGGGTAGAGCATCTGACTGTTGGAAGACGGCTTGGGTTTTTGAACGAAGACCTCTTACATTCTGATAATAGAAGGTAAGAGGGACATTTTGGTGGAGTGATCGGGTTGCTCGTGGTCAGCTCTACTACGTTGAAGGTGCGATATACGTTTTGAGTGAATGTATTGACGGAATGTATCAAGATCCTTTGACACTTTTTAGGGCGAGATATTGAAAAATTCATGATATTTTATGAAGGCTAGCGAAATCCGTGGGGAGACCTTCCTGTTGAATGGAGACCATGACGCTTGTGTTTGTTTTACCTTCATAACAAACCGAGTCGGATTTACCGTGGAGGTAAGCCAGAAAGAGACGAATGTTTTCATACGTCTTTTTATCTCTTAGTCGAGAAAGGGCGTAGCGACTTTGGGTGGGGTCAGCAGTTAGCTGAGTAAGTTTAACTGAAGGGGGCAAAAGAGGAACAAAATATTGAGGGGTAGCAGAGGATTGGGTAGATGGGGCAGAAGTTGTTGGTATTAGGATAGACGAAGAGTTGGGTGATAGGGTGGGGTTGGGGTTGGAGGTGATGGGGGGATGGGATTTTGAGGGGTTAAGTATATGGGAGCTACGGAAATTAGGGTAGGCACACACAGCACGAGCCACAATGGAAATTGTAAAGGAAGCGTTTCCTGGTCGCGTCATCTCCCGTTTTGGCAATTTGGCATGGCCAGTAAGACCACCAGATTTAACCATCCCAGACTTATTTCTTTCTGGCTACTGGAAGTCTCGGGCTTATGCCATCAATCCCCGGACCTTCGCGTTCGCAGCCCTTAAGGAGAATATTCGACAGAAATACGAACATTTATCACCCGAAATCTTGCGGAAAGTGATGGAAAATGCGATAAAACGGGTACAAATGTGTATCAACACTGGCGGTAGCCACTGGATGGATATCATTTTTTCCACACAACAGAAAAAATTGTAGATGTCAAAATAAAGATTTTCGTTCATAAAAAAGTTATTCTAAAACAAATTGGTTGATAAATTTTGCGCCACTTTGTACATACAAGAAGCCCTATATGTAGTTGCATAATACTTACGAAAAATGTAATTGAAGTAGTTACCTATCGCAATTAGGGTCCGCGAGTATTTTAAAAAGAAAAAAATATTTTCCTAAAAATATTAATAGGTTCTTATAATGAAATAAAAAGACCGAGAGAAAAATTTAATTTTTTACTTTTTAAAGTTTTTTTTGTGTCGGGGGTTACTTAAAATTTTTAATTTTATTTTTTATTGCCTGAGATTGCCCATACTAAATATGGAGTTTTGTTGTCAACATACCCATTCAACTAGAAATGAGCTTCAGCACAGATTTTTTCGCAATTTTTCAATAAAAAAGCGGGTTGAGCGAAAATTCGGCCACGTGACAGTTCGTTATACTTCAGTTGCACGAACTTTATTTTGAAAAGTCTTAGACCAAGATCTCTCCCTAAAATCTTTCACGCAGTCGTGCAACATGAGTAGGTACCTTGATGATAGCTTGAAATTGGTGCAAAATGTGGTCACTATGGCTTGAATTGCGGGTTCACTAAGTCGATGAAAACGGACGTAAAATGGTCAAAGGGTGCGGAAACATTTTTAACAGACAATAAGTTTTGATAACAAAAGTGAATAATTTGTAATCGTTGTTTGAATGTAAGTCTTTCTGTCATAAAATGGCAATACCACTTAAATATATTTAATTTTGACACATGTCAGAAATCATGCACGAGCTGTAAAAAATGGAACAATAAAAAACCAAACGTTTTCCTGAGAACTTCAAAGTACCTGTGTTGTACACTAAAATAATGAATTTTTTTAATTATATAATTGAATTTTTCTGGGTGACTATCTCGCTTTTGTTCGAATCTTCTCCTTCTTCTTCTCATCTCTCTGGGCAAAATAAAATAACTTATTGTAAGTCCGTGTGGCTCTAATGAAAAATCTCTTTCTTCACGCACTTTTTGGCCAAGCTTGTGTTAACAGAAATATAGAAGAAAACTCATCTCCGGTATGTACTGAGTGACTCAGCACTAGAAGTGACACTCCCTTCTTAGGTGGCCCACTCAAGCACGGAAGGATCTTTACCAACTGGTAGCTAGTGAAATACCTTCTTCCTTAAAGAGGAATATTGGTTACTTGTAAGTACACCACCATGCGAATGCAACCGTGGATTTCTTTTCAAACCCTAGATGCACTAGATTCAACCTTCACCCTCTGTTTCTCCATATTTTCTTTTTATTTTCAAGAATTATTTTTGACTTTTGTCTTTCCTTTTTGCCTGTGACATGACCCAAAAAGCCACTTCGATAACCTCGAGTGAAGGAACAACAAGTATCAAGAACTGCTACGGGAATAATTCGCACAAGTAAATTTTTGGGCCAATTATTTCGTCATTGTCAGAACAGTGCAATAAAACTGCTGCCGAAGAAGAGTCAACACTTGAAAGCGCAAACGAGTGTCCTTATTTGAAAAAGGGTCAAGTTTTTCAATGTAAATTTCTTTTGTCTAAACACAAGTTGATAAATGCTCTCTATGGTTACTAACTTGATACTCATCTACCTACTCAACTGTTTACAAAGCCTTTAAAGCGATTTGGTGATTCGAATGAACTTCCTTTTCAATCTCACTTAACTGAAAGAGAAATGCAATTATTAAATATAATTTTACGGCAACGCCTTCGACAGTCCAAGGCTTCATCCTTTTAAACTTACAACAATCGCCCATCAGAAGAGGATAAACGCTTCCTTGCGGCAACCATTTATCCATCAATTTTGATTTACGCTAGCTGCAGCTGTAAATTGGATTGAATGCTACTGCTTTATATCCATTAGTACCGGTGAGCAACGACGGAGAATGAGAATGAATGAGTTGAGGAAGGAGTTAAAATTGCAGATTTTGTAATATGAAGACTTTGGTTGGGTGAAGAATAAAGAATGAAGCCATGCGACTATCTATGAGCGAGGAAACTGCCACACAGAGTGATATATGAAGAGAATATAGATAAACAACGCTGTGTAGACAGGGTGCATTCTTAGTTAGACAAAGTAAC
This sequence comes from Merodon equestris, assembly GCA_958301585.1. Lineage (NCBI taxonomy): Eukaryota > Metazoa > Arthropoda > Insecta > Diptera > Syrphidae > Merodon > Merodon equestris. Next base: position 168,969,342 of record OY284413.1, read on the forward strand.
ACAAAATGCGGGTTGAATCATCCATGCTCTCTTTCGTCGAAGTTTTGATGTTGTGCTCCCAAAAAGTTTTGCGAATACGTGAGAAAGAAATGAACTTTTTGTGCATACGTGGGCAAGGAATTTTATCCTCTCTTCCTCGAAAGTAACAGCAATTCATGATGTAGCTTGTGTCTGCATTCCAACTTCACTGCTATTGTGTAGTACCTATTACTTTCCTTTGCACGTTATGAAAGCAATATAGCGTGCCATAGTATTTTTTTATTCGTTCGGCTTGTAGTGAGATTCAGTGAATCGAAAAGTTTTACTCCGTTCTTTGAAGGAAGTTTGTTAATTTTCTACTCTATAAGCTGGAAGGCTTTAGCTGTACGTTTATTTTAAAAAAAAATACTTCTCGAAATTGAATGGTATTTTTACGTCGGTCTGAAGAGGCATTTTAAGGGGACTACCACAGCTTATTATGGCATAAAAACATAGCCTATGGACACTGAAAACTTTTCTTCATCCAAAAAAGTGGCAAAGTATGAATATTTCAATAAACTAACAATAACACCAGAATGGAAAGATTGGTATTGACAGTCGAAGTATGAAAACACTCAGTTTTCGGAAATCGCATAGTATCAATGGTATTTCAGTACCTACATGATTGGTAAATTTGATTCTCTCCCACTTTCGGAAGGTGTTGAAAGTGAATATGCACATTACTGATCTGTTTTCTGGGAAGCCTTGTTGTATGGGGAATTACTCGCGGCGGAAGGATGATAAAAAGTATCAAACTCGAAGATTTTGACAATATATCTGATCGTAATCTGCAGCGTACAACTGAGGTGCACCAGGCGGGAGGCGGATACACGCCTTAAAAATTAGAGGCAGGTGGGTGAACTGTTAACATCGTTAATGGTTAGGGCAAATATTAGTCGGCCAAGATATCTAGCTTAGGGGGCTCATGATTTAAAAAGCCTAAATTTGATCTAAAAATTGAGGAGCTTTTTATATACATAGGTGGGACTAAAGCATAAATCCGGAGAGGAAACCAGGATGAGAGGATTTGTCGGAGGTCTTGCTAAGGTCATAGGGCAACATCGTCTACTTCTTTGAGATCCTCGAGTGCAGACAAGAATTGTTGGACAAACTTATTTAGATTAGTGGCAGTCGATCGACATTTCAGGAGTCCATGTTGATTTGGAGAAAATATGAGCATCCCGTGATTGGATATTGTATCGTAAACTATACTCCCAAAAAATTTTGAAATGCAAGTTTAGACATAGAACGATAGTTGAACACCTCTTTCTTTCGTCCTTTTTTACGAATCGGGCTGATGTATACATTTTTCAAAGCTGGGGAAAGAGGAATGAGAAACTTTGAAATAAGTGGTAATATCAGATGTAAGGCGCCTTTTTTTAAATCTATTATCTATTTTCTCGACTATTTAGACAGGAGTTATGTATATTTACTGACGCAAGAAACAGAGAGACTTTTATATAACAAAAGTAGTTACGGTCGAGCTATAGCACCCGGTTGGTCAACGAGTGGCTGAAAGAATGGGGAAAAAGTTGGCAATTATTTTCGGAATGTTGTGAGGACTATTGAGAAAACTAAAAGCAGTCGGGTAATTACTAGCTTTTGTTTTCGGTAGAAACCCTTAGGATTGGAGATAAAAAGGGATTGCATTTGCTTGAAGTATCGGAAAGCTTTCTTGTTTCTGTGGTGCATGTGCTATTCATTGAAACCATCCGCAGAACAAGATTATGCCTCAGCGACTGGAGACAGCACTACGCTCTGGAAGCAATAAATTCAATTTTAATTTTTTTATCCCATCTAATAATGTTATCTATTGTACATACATATATCGGAATTTAATGACTTGCTTCCAGTTCAACTACCGAAACCAGCGCCATGAATGTGGAAACGAATATACATATGTATGTATGTAGTATAACGACTGTCGCCAACAAAGTGAGTCGGATTGGAAGTAATAAATCGAATATTATTTTTAAGACTTAAAGAAAAAAAACTGAAGACCAACGGAACCCTGAGGGACACAGGCATTTATATAGTGATTATCGGGCTCAGGTTATATTAAGCGATTCGATAGGTAGACTCTAATCCATTGAAGAAGATGAGAAAATTCGGCAGTCATTTTCGACAAAGGGTTTCGGGTCAAAAGCTTTCCAAATATAAACAATCTTGACCTCATTCGCTGGTACGAACGGTTTCGCCTTGCGAAAACCAATTTATCGGTCGCTAAGAGGTTTCCGTCAGATATTTTGACAGCTGACAATTTACCATTACCATAGAAAGTAGGAAGGTGAGCAAATGGGATGGAAAAAAATCGCGTTTTGCCCATAAATGCCCGTTAGGTGGAAAAGTATAAGCAGTGGCTTTGTAAGTGGTGTAGAACAAGACTTTAAGACCAACTGGATCAGTGGATTCATATAAGTCAATACTTTTCGCAACCCTTGCAAGTGTACCAACGCAAAAATGGACAGGTCCTACGATAGCATTGATGCACATTAATATAGGAGCGGAAAAAGCACAAAAGCCTAATGCTATTGTAGATGCAAAATAAGCAGGAAGCAGATTGGCCTGGTCCAAGAGCATAACAGCTGGTAGGTATGACATTGTAACGAGCTTTCTGGGCTGGGGTATACTCACCAGACCAGGATCTGTCACATAAATTTATTTGAGACACTGACAGAAGTACTAGTGTAATTCGCACACTACTCTGTCCCTCTGGGTTGAGACCCGATCGGGACACTTTGTCGTAGTGGTCAGTCAGTCCCCTTTTGGGTGAGAAGTATTCCGACTGGTGATGGGTTGAGAGGAGAAGTATTAGGCCGAGCCTTTCTGGGTAAAAACCCGAATCGAGGCTCTAGCTGTTGTTGGCTTGTGCCATTGAGCGAGGCTATAACGTTTTGTCAGGCTCTTTCGGGTTAAAACCCGAATCGGAGAATCAATGTTGCCCTTTTAGTCCCCACTCACCGTTTTACCCGTTGAGCGATAGCCTCAACTAGTGTCGGCCACACCCTCGTCCCTAGCTTGTAGGCGACGTAGTCGAAAGGTTTTACCTTTTATAAAAAATATTTTATTTAATTTTGTGCAATGTAATGACATCTTATCGTCAACACTGCGTCGTTGCCTTGACAAACACCTCTTACCTTATTCGCGTGGTAGTTGTTGTTGTGGTTCTCCCTTGATGTAGCTTGGGCCGGACTTTCGATCTCTTTGGCTTCCTTCGTTCTATGATCGTTGTCTCCGACTACTTCATGGTTGTTGTTGTTGCGACTGCTTCTTGTTGTCACTCCTTGGATGTCACGACATCGTTGGCACTGCTTGCCCTTCTGACAACTGTCTCGGCCTTTTATAGGGCTAGGCCGAACGGCGATGTGAACGGCGCCTTTCCAGTTGTCACTGAAATTTCTCCTTTTAGGGAGTCAATCAACGGTGACGACAGCCGTAGCCGTTCGTCTTTGGTGTCTTTGACCTTATGGTCTCAGGAAAGTTGGCAAATGATGATGAATGTTTTTATTTTTGTGTGTTTTCTGTTTGAATGTTTTGTGTTTATATCTTTTATTATGATGTGTTTATATGTTTTATGTTTGTTCAAACGGTGAGGTAAGTAAAACATATATGTTTGATTGTGAGGAAAAATTTATTTCATTTATATCTAGGTTTGAAAATTTTTCTTCACAACATTGTGAACCAGCTGTCGATGAGGCTGCGTGTTCAAAACGTGCTTTAACCACATCTTTGTTTACACAACGATCTGTGCGTGCAAAAGAGTTTTTTGGGTTTAGGTTAGTGTTGTTTTCGAATAACTATTTATCAACAAGTAAAGAAATGTGGGAAGGTGCATTATCGTGATACTGAGCCCATGAGATGGTTCACCCGAAATACGGCCATTTTTATTTTATATTTTTTCAAGCAGTCGATGCTGCAATTGTATCAAGAGCTTATAGCTTTACTTTATTAACAAAAAACTGTTTAAATTGAAAGGTAAAGCATTGCCTTCACATTCAGTTTTTTTGCTTGGTTTTACTTTTTTTCTTCGATCTTGACGATCTGGAACAGTCTTAATTCCGGCGTAATAAATGTAGGCCCATGCTTTGAAATTTTTAAACTTTAAAGGTATTGTCCAATACTAACTACAATCTTCTACATTTGGAAAATTGCACGCCTTTTGAGGCCATTCTAGAATCGACGCAAATTTTAGTCTTCTACCTTGCAAAGCTGGGGTAGGGAAGACTTATGCAAAGGCTTTCCTGTCTGTGCGTCTGGACAGATCCAGGTGAAAGTTTGCAAAATTCAAGGTAAAAAATCTGAAATTGCAGCTTGGCTCCCGGTGAGCTGATCGCATGTTGTTGTCGTCTTCGGAATACCGGAGGTATGGCTCAACCATACGCATCATGGAGGCAGGTGGTCGGAATTGGCGATGTCTGGAGAATGCGGCCCTTGAGATAGGGCGCTCCATTTAATTGCTTCCACCTAGGTGTTAAAAAACTGAGAAATATATGGCTAACTAATAATTGTCTTTGATAACGAATTCTTACTATGGTTGCAACTGGCTGCAAGGATTCATAATACAATAAATATACCTGGTTAAAAAGAAACTCAGCTTGAACCTTGATCCATAGATATTTGGCTTTGGTATCAATACTGAAGCATGACCACGGCCCGGTAATGACTTCTGCCGCTTTGATACATCTTGTGGGATCTACATTTTATTAACAGTCACAAGACGATGCCTTTCTTGCTACAGGAGCAATAGTATGCTCGTTCGACTTCTCTCTACTTTACCTCGTATGGTGCCCGATTTTCTTGCTTTTTTTACCCTTCTCAAAGCTTTTCAACAATGCAAAAGAGCTTTTTACTGCCAATGAATCTGAAGCACCTGTAAGGTTTGACATGGATCTTGATTCGGAGTGCCTTCAGTTCATTCATCTTTCGGCGGGCATCGCCCGCAGATTATTCAAGTAATATATGGCGTTTTTGACATTCTCTAATTTTCTATTGGGGATTTCCACACGTTCCCTACATACCACAAGAAAATTTAAACTAAAAAGAAACCATAGGTGGTGTGGTCACTGTAAAATAGATCAGAAATACGTTCCGCTTCTGAGAAATATGAAAACAAAACATCAACTTTTCCCGGACCAGGGTGTGCTACGTTCGGGTAGGAAATATAATGCAGAGTTGGACGCACACACCAACTTGTAACAAGACTAAAGAATTCGTAGAATAGTTTGTATAAATGCCAACATGTAATTAAAGTCCTGCCAGCTGATAAATGCCATTGCATTCTAACTATTTCACGTCGTATTCAAAGGCACAACTTCTGGCAAATACAAATAACTTAGGAAAAATCACTTCATTCATAAAAACCTTTTGAGAAGAATGTTATAATATTCTAAGCAAGGAATTCCACATTTGCTCTTATATTTTAGAGAAATATTATGGCAGCTCCCTTATATCTATACAAACAGGATCTAAGGAAAATATTTTTTGAGGATTTGCAGAAGCAGAAATATTGATTCATAATTTATTATTTTATGTTGATTTTGAAGAAAATGTCCTGATACACAGTAAATATAGTTGTCTGTTTGTTTTCAATAATTAGATGCGTCAAAGACAATTTCTTACTAAAAATTTGAAACTCTACAACCCCATTCCCATTTTAGTATTTACGATGCAGAGCAGTAGAACACTTCTCTTCAATATTAAGCTTTTCGTTTACTATATAACGCTTCTAATGGATGTAACCTGATCGTTTATTAGGGTTTTAGCCTTTTCGCAACTCCCCTCTTTCTTACATAACAAAATAACCCAAACTCCCATTTTCAGGAAGGGAGAATATCCTTCGCTTAGACTTCCTCTTTTGCTCTTTCATTAACATAGATATGGACCTCCTTAAAGTGTTTCCCCTGTCGCACATACCTTTGGGACAGGAAACTTTGTCCCCCTAACAAATACTGCGAAACATTTGGAAAGATTTTTGTTCTTGATTTCTCTTGCCATTGGGGTAAGGATGGTGTTGATTTCAACAACTCAACTGTGACAACTTTTACATTAGCTGTTTTGTTTCAATTTTTATTTCCTAGGAAATTCGCTATTCTGAATTTTTATCCGAAAATCGTGAACATTTTAAGTACAATTAGAAGAGCTATGTGAAATGGATCTGAAAATAACTGTCGGCAATTAAATTCAAGATTTAAATACCTCTACATGTTTCTAACATTTCTAAATGTTTTGCCAAAACAAATTACGAATAATTTTGAATGACGTACATAGAAATCCGAAATCAAGTCAAGACAAAACTTTTGAAAAGAATTTCATCTTTTATTCATCAGTTTTTCGAAATATTTTAAGTCTAAGCAAAAATTTAAAAAAAAAAGTAGGCGGTAAAAGAAATAACCATTACTTCATTTAACAATTTAAAACTAATAAAATCATTAAAAATAATAAATATACTTTAGTAAATTAGTACTTAATTACATACAATTTTGAAAAAAAATTGTTCGAAATTTTTTTTTTAAATTTTTTTTTCAAAATTTTGAGTTTGAAAATTAATTTCTCAAAAACTGTTCCTTGAAATAGCTTCGTTTAAAAACAAGATGAAAGAAGAGGTTTCTGGCTTTACAAAAAAGTATATCACGGCATTGGGGATGTAACTGTTGATTTTTAATAATTTTTTTTCCAAATTAAGTCAATTTTTTAGAAAATTGCCCCTCCGGGCTAAACGGGAGGGAATAGACCCCCCCGTCCTATACGATTTTTTTCTTGTCTTGACCAGACCTACACGCTATAGCTTTTTGGCACACTGCTCGTGGGACACCCTGTATAACCAAAATTAATATTTTGTTGTATATTTACCCTTTGTTAGCTATTACGGCTATACAACGTCTGGTCATAGAATTTACCAAATCCTGACACCTCTTGACTGGAATATTGTTCCAGGAGTCCTTCACTGCAGCCCAGAGTGTTTCCTTGTTGGTCGGTTAAATACCTGAAACTGATTTCTTCACGTCAGCCCAGAGATTCTCAATGAGATTGAGATCAGGTGATTGTGCCGGCCATTCCATTACATTTAGAGAATGATCCCGAAACTTACTAGTGTGTTTGGGGTCATTATCCTGTTAGAAGACCCACAAAAGCGGCATTTCCTCCTCTGTATACGGTAGCATAATATTTTCAAGAATATCAACGTAAACATGTTGATCCATGATCGTCTTGATCCAATGAATGAACCCAACTCCTTCTTCTTCTTCTTCTTCTTCTTTTCCTTTTTCCGGCGTTGTTATGGTCAGAAGTGTAGGACCATAACCTTCCCACTTAACTGCATTCTTACTGGTCCGCTTGTGGGGTCCACCGGTTTGACCTCAGAAAGTAGCGGCAGGCTTCCCGGTTTGGGATTACTTCATCGCTGAGGCCAATCAAATGCTGGTGTTTTTGCATTTGTTTGCACCAATTGTTTTTCGGCCTGCCTGTGACACGGGGATGCTCCAGATTTTTTTGTTTGATCTTACTCTTACGACACCGGTGATCTCCAGTCGTGTCAACCCACTGATTTGCATGTACACTTGTGGGGCAGTTTAATGGTGGTATATGTGTCCCTAGGCTCACCTTGGTGTTTTCTAAATTGCCTAGATGTGATTTTTGTTTACCTTTGTTTTAGTCGCCTTTTACGACAAGCGAGAGGTATCGCTGCAGGGATATTCTTAACCCGTCCCTGCACGGAGGAATGAACCCAACTCCAATGTAGGAAAAACAAGCCCACCCATTATGCTTGAACCTCCATGCTTAACCATTTTAGTGGTGTATTTAGGGTTATATTCCGCTTTTGGAGGTCTCCTTACGTAAGAACGAGATCCTTTGCCTGCCGCCGCATAACACGATTTTACTCTCGTCCGTCCATATAAATGTTCCGCCGTTTCTCTGCTGGCCAATTTAAATGCTGTTTTGCAAACATCATACGCTTTTTAGCATGTTTGGCAGTCAAAAGGGGGACTTTTCGTGGGCTACACGCATTTAAATTATTTTGCCTTAATCTGCTGCGAACTGTTTCAATGGATGCTGCAATATTAAGATCCTTTTTGAGCTCAGTTGCAGGCTTAAATGGATCCTTGGCACTTTCTCGGACTAGTAATCTGACAAGTGATGCCGACATAGCGGGTTTTCGCCCACGAGTTTCAGCCTTTGGTGTGTATATTATCGCGTTGCGAATCATTTTGTTAGAACAACCAACAAAATGTCGAACTTCTCCATAGGATTTTCCTTCCGAGATCATTTTTTTGATAATGTATGTGACAAGCATTCGAAATTATACACCAATTCCTATTCGTAGTTTAGATTTGGTATCCAAATTTCAATCGCATATATGAAATCGAACTGTCACCTGAGACTACGTATATTCAGCTTGAGACTTACTATTTTAGACCCAGGTACCGAATAAGCGTAAAAAGTTTTGAAACTGGGAAAACTTATCACCTTGCACTTTTAATATGCGTGAAACTTTCTTTCGCCGAGCATATCTCTAGCTTAATAAAGATATCGACGCCGAATTTCATCCAAAGCATAATTGCAATATGTATCTGTGCACCTCATGGCACTTAGTACAGAATCTCAATACAGTAGATTCGTAGCTTTGTTGGTGGAAATTTGCAAACGATACAATTTCTTTCTGAAGCCTAATGCCCTAATGGCCTTTTTTCAATTATGAAAGTGTTTAACCTGCCGAAATTTTTCTTAACGAAAAATAATTCCACAGAAGGCCAGAAGTCTTAGAAGTGTCTTAGGTTAACATTTACATCAACTTTTTAAGATTTAATTGCTTAGTCTTTTAATTCGAATTGAATTACATACAAACAGACATACATATAAACAAATGACGAATGACAAAAAACACAAAACTTAATCATTGTACAAGGTGGCAAAATTAATCATCCAATTTTGTTTTTATTTTTATTTTATTTTATTTTCATATCATAATTTACATTTGGCGAGCCACCACACAGTTTACATACAGAGATATGATATTTCGATTATATCTTCCTACTGAACAATTATTACTGAACAATTATTTTATACAATTATTTATGATAACAAATGTTTGACAATGATAATAACCTTTGAAGGAAAACTACGACAAAAACCTTCAATGCAGAAATCAAAAAAAAACAAAAATACTAATAATAATAATAAACAATAAATAATAAGTTAACACCATCGACCAAGGCCAGGGGCAACGGTCGATACCCCGTACTAACGGGACTTGATGAATCAGCATTTTGTACGGTTCTTTCTACCTTGTGTGTTCCATTATTGCATCAGCCAATGCACGCATGCTAACGAAGCGTGCACACATTCCCGATCAGGTAACAACACTCGAGGAATATGCACCGAACATGATCATAGGAACTATGCACCGAACATGATCATGGGAACTGCGGATTTACGACGGGAACACCTGAGTCAGCATGGGGACGAGACTTGAGCGAGGGAATGAGCACAAGCAACGAACTGGGCAGAGTCAGTCTTGCGACGAACGTGAACATAATTGCTTGTAATAAAGTTTATAACGATTCCGAACTTAGCGTTTCTTTTGTAAGTCGAACAGTTGGGCCAGCCTTCGGGCTGGCGTTCGCGTTTTTTTTTGGATTCCCCCTCAGGGAATCCTTTAACTGGCGCCCGAGCAGGGACCGGCAAAATAAGGCCATATCCTTTTCGCCTGTGGATCAGCAAACACAGGAACCAGTACGCTCTATCGAGCGAAAGTCATTGTACCCATGAGAACACAATGACCATTCTGAGTTCCTGTTGCTAACCTTTCGCATACCCATGAGAACATGCGGATATCCTAGAAGGCTAAAGGATACGGTAGTGAAGATTGTTCGTACCACGAGTAGGTCGCTTACAAGAATAAACGTTTGCGACCAAAAGGGAAACATACGACACTTCCTTGCCGGCTCCCAAAAAGCAAACCCCGTTTCGGTTCAGTTAATTAACCGGTATTTTGTTTCAGATAATCGTCGGGATTAGATAACTAATTTAAGAAAAAAACGATAATTAATGAAAATTAATTAAAATGAATCAACAATTTTTGTAAGTGAAAAAAAGCCACAACTATAAAAGGAAGAATTAAAATTAAAAATAGTGTTAGAGAAGTGCATTGGAAATATCAATCGAAGTGCATTAAAAATAGCAATCGAAGTGCATTGAAAAATCCGAATAAAGATATAGAGAAATATAGTGAAGAAAATGAATATACATCCCTACCTATACACATACGTGTATAAAAAGAAAAAATCTTACCTGGAAGTTGTCACTTGTGTTAAAAAGGGAAATTAAAAGAGAAGCTGTGCTTGCGTGAATTTTATATAATTTTATATGTGATTGTGATTCCTCCCTAAGCGGAATTTTCACTAAATTGAAAATTTAAAAAATTGTGAATTGTGCCTGATCTGGTGTTTGAGAATTCATATGCGATTTAAGAAATTCTTGTGAAATATAAATATATATTTTTTCTTAATTTTTTCCGCCTGTGCTAAGTGTGGGTAAGTCATTTGTATCCTTTTTCTCTTAAATTAAATATCTGATACACTGAAAATGGAAGCTGTAACCAAATCCCTCACCGAGCTAACCGGGGCAGTGAATGCCATACTAGCCCAGGTTAAGGGAATTGAAGGTCGCCTCAAGGCTCTCGAGGACAATCAAACCCTCGGAGTCGTGACGACCGATGAACCGGTGGAACTTTGCCCACCTCGAAACGAATTTGATCTTAAAGAGATCAGTCGACTCCCGGATTGCGTAAAGGAGTTGCAAGTCTTTGACGGCAACCCGACTCAATATGTTTCCTGGATTCACGTTGTAGAGGGGATCCTAAAGGATTTCCAAATAGTAAGATCTAAGCCGTTGTATCGAGCTATCCTCCAACATATCCGGCAGAAAATAAGGGGACCTGCCGATGCCGCACTGATATCTTATAACATCTTCGACAACGATGATGGCATGAAATAAAACAATGCCTTTCGCTTCATTATGCCGACAAAAGGGATATGCGTACCCTGGAGCACCAGCTCAGTCAATTGTGGCAGAAAGGTTCACGGTTAGATGAGTTCTATGCCGCAGTGAACCACCAACTGTCCCTAATGATCAACAAGATCAAAACGGAATCCTTTACGCAAGAAACAGTGACGGCTCTGGTAGAAACCTACAGAAATCGTGCGTTAGACGTATTCATCCGCGGTCTTAACGGCGAGCTCTCGCGAATGCTAATCGTGCAGAAACCAAGAAACCTGCCAGAAGCGTATTCCGCCTGCTTAGAGATCCAGAATCTCAACTACCGCAGCCACATAATTCATAATCCGGCGGCGTCAAATACAATTACCGCGCCAATCAATCAGTCCTTTAGACCTTTAGGAAGGGCGCCGTTACCCCCTAAAAGATTCTCCCATCAACAACTCCCGAATAGGATCGAACAGTCAGCGCGCGACGTTCCTTCTCGCGACAGCGGTGCTCCACCCAGGCCCTCAGGACCAAAACCACCCGAGAGGATGGATGTGGATCGCTCTGTGCAGTCGCGTCATGTGAACTACATGAACCGGCCGCAGGGAAGCAACCCGTTCAAGAGACGGGCAAGGTCGGATAACTATCCGACCAAACAGCAAAGACTATATAACATAGAACTGACTGGTGAAGATTCCTTGCAGGAGTATGAAGAGACAGCGGAGGAGGCCACCGAGGAAGAAGTAAATTTTATGACAGGGGCCCATCCAGCGTACCATATATAGAGTACGTAACAAGGGACGGACGGAGGTTGAAGTTTCTTGTTGACACAGGGGCTAACAAGAATTTCATCAGTCCGTCGGTACAAGGGGAAGCCTCGGCCCTTTCAAAAAGCTTTTTCGTCCATTGTGCTGCTGGTAGACTAGAGATCACGGAATACGTCGAGGGAAAATTCTTCCAGGGAGTGGGTAACGATACTCTGCTTACGTTCTACGTCCTACCAGGTCTTAAATCTTTCGACGGTATCATCGGGGACGATACCTTAAAGGAACTGGAAGCCGTAATAGACCGGAAAAAGAATATACTGAAGTTAAAACCATCCATCGAAATACCACTCCGTGAAAAATTGTCGGCCCAAGTTAATATTATACTGGACTATAACCTGCTACTCATAAAACCATCGATAATCAACAATAAGCAGGTAAGCACCGAATTCAATAATATACTTATCAATCAGGAGGAAACCTACGGCATAAGTCGAGAATGCCTGTCAATCAGCAACACCACTGTGTGCAGAGAGGAGTCCTTGTCAAAAATTCGAGAGGATCACTGTATAACCAGATTGTTGAAAGGAGGTAACGCGGCTTTCACATATCGAACCAACACCCGTGAAATAGTCGAACTGGTCAGAGGGAACACCATCTTCGCAACAAACTTCAATGGCCAGCTTATCGCGGGAGGCGTTAACCAGTCTCTAACAGGCACCTTCATTATCCAGTTAAACAACGAAACAGTTATCCTAGGGAACAGGACTTTTGTGAGTTCAAGCTACACTACTCTCCAGATCCTGCCGTCAGTGCTGACGAATGTCACTAGCAAAGGGCATGAAGTGAATCTTCAATTCCTCCACGAGCTGAGCATCGATAACATCAAAAAACTCGGTAACCTGACCACCAGGATGGCGCTCTCGACCCTATGGGATGCCACCGTTTTCATACTACTGATTCCATGCATCATCGTAATCTGGCGGAAGCTTAGTGGGAAGTTGAGTCTTCCAGCGCTGAGGCTGCCAGAGGATTCTGCGGCTACAGCCTCAAACTAAAGATCTACGGGACGTAGATTTTTGAAGGGGGAGGAGTTAACACCATCGACCAAGGCCAGGGGCAACGGTCGATACCCCGTACTAACGGGACTTGATGAATCAGCATTTTGTACGGTTCTTTCTACCTTGTGTGTTCCATTATTGCATCAGCCAATGCACGCATGCTAACGAAGCGTGCACACATTCCCGATCAGGTAACAACACTCGAGGAATATGCACCGAACATGATCATAGGAACTATGCACCGAACATGATCATGGGAACTGCGGATTTACGACGGGAACACCTGAGTCAGCATGGGGACGAGACTTGAGCGAGGGAATGAGCACAAGCAACGAACTGGGCAGAGTCAGTCTTGCGACGAACGTGAACATAATTGCTTGTAATAAAGTTTATAACGATTCCGAACTTAGCGTTTCTTTTGTAAGTCGAACAGTTGGGCCAGCCTTCGGGCTGGCGTTCGCGTTTTTTTTGGATTCCCCCTCAGGGAATCCTTTAACTAATACTTATATAATTAATAATAAGCAATCAACAATAAATAATAAATAACAAGGTAAGAAATGAATAGGTAGTGTATTTTCGAATAGATGTGGGTTTTAACAAAAGAGCATAAGGAAACATGATTAAACACTTAACTGATTTATAAGGGGGTTTTCGGAGATTTCACAATTATGGAGAAACTTTGTGGTTAGTTTTAAAATTCTATCACGAACTAATTCAATCTTTGTTCTGCTGTGAAGATCAGCCGTTGAAGGAAGATTTAGCATCATTTTAAGAATTTTATTTTGGGAAACTTGTAATTTTTTTAGATGGCATTTTGCTGAATTTCCCCAAACTTGGCAACCATATAGAAGGATTGACTGAAAAATTACTTTAAAAATTACAATTTTATTGGCATTGTTCGGTGTAGACTTCCTGTTTATAAAAGGGTACAGCATGTTTATCGCAATATTTATTTTATGTAAAGTTTTTGTAATATGTTCTTTAAATGTGAGTATTGTATCAAGTTGAATGCCCAAATATCTTATAGATGGAACCCAGTTGACACCGGTATTGTTGACAATTAGTTGGCTGCTTGGGAGAAAGCAGGCTTTTCGTTTCCTGCTGAAAAAATGGCCTGCATCTTCTCAGTATTTAGTTTAATTTTCCAGGATTTGAAATACCTTAGCAATAACTGAATCGCATGTTGTAAGTTTTCCCCCACGTTGAGGCTAAGCTCATGCAAAGAATATATTGCCGAGTCATCTGCAAAGATAGCTACTTCACAATAAGGAAGTCTTGGGGTATCAGACACAAAGATATTATAGAGAATATAGATCCCAAAACGGATCCTTGAGGCACACCAGCAACAATAGTGTGACAAGCAGAATAACAATAATTAACAAAAACTCTGAAAGTACGATTGAAAAGAAAGCTTAGCACAAGTCTGGTGAGATATGGGGGAAAACGGAGTATCAATAATTTATAGATAAAACCCAAATGCCATACACAAACGAATGCTTTCTCAATATCCAGCAAAACAAGACCAGTTGATTTACCCAAGGAGCGGTTCATTTTAATATGTTGGCACACTCTAAGTACTTGATGGGATGTACTATGATTTCTTCTAAAACCAAATTCCTCATTTAGTAGTATATTATTTTCTCCAATAATTGTGGTTAATTTTGCTTTTATGATTTTCTCGAACACTTTACTAATAATACTTAACAGACTAATCGGTCTGTAACTGTTTAGTTTGTTAGGCGGCTTTCCTGGTTTACGAATAGGTATCACCTTAGCTATTTTCCAAGCTTTCGGAAAGTATTGGATCTTAATACAGGCATTAAAAATAAGAGTTAAGTATCCAATAGCCGATTTGGGAAGTTGTTTTATACACATGTTTCTAACACTATCTATACCACCAGTTTTTTTTGGTGATAAGGAACACAATATGTCTTCAACACTCTGCTGAGATATAAGTTCATCTCGAGGTATTTCGATAGGTTGTGCAATAATGTTATTAGTAGTTACACTAACAATTTGGTTGGTAACAGAGTCGCCTAAATGTTGGGAAACAAAATGATTTTTCAAAAAAATTGAGGCGAATAAATTAGCCTTATCATCGTCCGTAAAATGCACATTTCCGGAATCTTGAAGTGTTGGAATTCTTCTGTTCTTATTTTTAACAACTTTCATAATATTCCAGAAGGGCTTGGAACTTTTGTCTAGAGAAGATAGCTTTAAATTCCAATTAATATTCCGTTACTTTTCTATTTCCTTAGAAATAAGCTTATTGTAATATTTAAGGTATAATCTATAGACTGGTAGCCTATAATTTTGCCAATGTCACTTAATAGAATTTCGGATGCAGATATAATTTAAAATGTAATCAGGCATTTTAAAGACTTGTGTTTGCTTTCATTTTTTAGGGGTACACGAACTCATTACTTCCAGGACATTATCAGTGAAGTCTTTGACTGTTATATCGATTTCATCCTTTGAGCTCACGTCATCAATAACTGTCCGGAGATTATTGTATATGACGTTCAATTCCGATCGGAATCTAGCTCAATTGGTTCTTTTGAAATCGGGTAGAAACTGTTCGCACGTTAGGGAAGATTTAGACATTTTGCAACAGACAAGATAATGATCTGAACTCAATTCTTGTAACGATATCGGCTGCCGAAAAAGTTGGGGCACATTTGAAATGAAAAAATCAATAACTGATGGACAACCTCTTGAACTAGATGGTACATATGACGGACTAAACGGATAAAGAACAAAAAACGGAAGCAGATTGGAAAAATTCGAAAGAATATTGCCCCACGCGTTTGCTCGATTACAGCCCCAATCGCGGTGTCTACAATTTAGGTCGCCTCCAATTATGTAATCATTGTTTCTGACTAGAATGTTTCGTAAGTCGCTCGTAAGGTTATTTCTTTTTTCTGTAGATGTTACTTTACCTGGAAAGTAAACGCATACTACGCTCAATTCACTTCCATCACTCAGAATAATCTTTATGCCCACATTTTCTATACAACGTGTTCTAATAACGGGCAGTATAGTGTGGCGAATAGATTTTTTTATAAAAATCGCAACACCGCCACCTCTTCTATTGGGTCTCTCTATACGATAGCACTTAAAATTCCATACAGTCAATCTAGTTTCAGAGTTTAATCATGTTGCCGTTACTAGAGCTATATCTATATTTTTAGTGGTTAGAAAATCAATAAATTCTATATATTTATTTTTAATGCCTCTGGCATTAAATGTTATAAAGATAAGATTGTTAATTACCATATTATTTAAAATTAGAATATAAGAATTTAGTGGCTAACTGCGCTATGGCCAATTACAATTACCTAATTTGGAGATCATTTCCATTACCAGGGAATTGATTTCGTCTATAGAAAATAACTCACCACTAACAGTGGTCGTAGAGTAGTTATTGTTGTTGTTGATGGTACTCGGTTGGTTTTTTGCATCATCATGCTCTGGTTGACTTCCCCATGCATTCCGCTGCTGGACATTGGCGTTAGTGATTTGTTCTGCTACCTTATTGTTACGCATATGTTGGAGGGGAGGAAAATCTTTCATTGACAATAAATATGAAGCTGGCGTTGTTGCATTGTTGGTGTCGTTGTTGTTGGTGATTAACTTTGAATGCAGCTGCTGTGGGTGGGAGCGATTTAATCTTCTTGCCATATTCGCTCTCAATTCCATGTAGTGGCTTCGTACTGCGCAAGCGCTGTCTGTAGATTTGTGGTTTAGACTGAAGTTTGCGCACTTTAGTGCGTTTTGATTGTCGCATTCGTCTGTTTTGTGAGAGGCTGCACAGATGGAACAATATGTTTTAATATGGCAGTGTCTCTCATCATGACCATACATCTGACAATTTCCGCACTGAGTCAGATGATTTTTTTGGTTACGTTGAAAATTCCACTTCACTTGGGTATGACAGATCGAACGTATATTTTTTTTTAGGTCCATTCATCTTACTGAACCACTCACAAACGATACAATGTAGAATGTATCCGTAAAATTATCAAATTTTTTGGTGATCATTTTAACATCTTTACACTGGAGTCCAAGTTTAGTTAGTTCGTTTTTTAGTTTAGTCGCATCTATTTGGCTCAAGCCGTATAAAACAATTTTGAAAGCTTTTTCACTTTTAAGTTCATGGGTAAAATATTGGCAATTGTCATCGCGTAATTTGTTTAACACCAGATTATAAGACTTTAGTGATTCACAATTAATTTTAATACCGATCGACATTATTTTGATTGAGTAAATCCGCAACTTCAATAGATGCCATTAAATTGTGCACATAATCCGATGATTTTTGTAAAAGTTTTATGGGGGGATATGAATCTTTCTAGTGACATTTGGTGAAATTATTTCATACATATTTTCACTATCATTGTCGCTATCGGGTAAACATTGCAACGGACTCCAATAATTTTTCCTGGAGTTTAACTTGCCTTTATTCATTTCGAATGATATTCGCGACTTTTTATCCAAAGACAAAAAGTTTTCCTCGCAAATAAGTGAATGCGCACGTTTGGAATTTTTTTTTTTTGAAAAACGAGAGAAAGAAAAGAAAAGATAAACACAGGGGATACGTCACAGAGAAAACCTCGTTCTCTTCCGATTGAAATGGACTTTTTATTATTCTTTTTTTTATTTTTGATTTGTGATTTCTTGTTTTTTTGATTTTCTAATTTTTTCAATTTTCAATAATTGATCTTGATCGCAAAGCCTGTATGACTTGAATGAATTTTCTTTTTGAATTACTTTTTTACTAAGTAAAAAAAATGATATTGAGTGATGGAAATCTTTATTTTAGCCCTTTTATTTTCTTTCTCTTAAGTGGAAAAGGTGATATCCATCAAGTGGCTGCCGCCATTGATAATGAACAGTGTTATATCCGTTTTATCGCATTTTTCATGACTTTCCGCAAGATTTGCGGTGATAACTGTTCGCATTCCTGTCGAATGAAGGGCTGTGATTACCTGAGGCTTGTTGGCATAAGCCCACGACTTTAAGTAGCCGCAAAAAAAGAAAATGGGGATGGTTAAATCCGGCGATCTTGCTGGCCATGCCAAATCGTCAAAAATTGTGGCTCGTGCTGTGTTTGTGGTTGCATCGTTTTGGAGTGGATGCAATGGTTGTTCATGTATCATCGGCATTTTCAATGCCGCAGAAACGAAGATTTTGCTTATTGACGTAACCGCCTAGGTGGAAATGCGCTACGTCTTCATAATGATATTTGACACAAAATCGTCCTTTTCGTTGCTGATTAAGGATAGCTTGACAGTAATTCACACGTGACTGATAGACAGCAAGCATTAACTGATGCACTGTTTGTACTTTGTACGGGAACGTGTGTACGTTTTTCACTAAAATTCGCTGTAGTGTCCGTCTGGTTATGCTCAGCGACATTAGTAGCCACAGCAGCGCCATTCTCGGCCAAACGACCAGGCCAGTATGTTCAAGTCGAGTAGTTAAGTGATATGTATGCCCAGATAGCGCGACACGAATAGGAAATCGAATATCGAATTTCGAAATTCACGAAATTTCACCGACCGATTATTGATCAAAGAATTTATTCCACGCTCTTGCAAGAGATACAGCTCCATTGCTTATGTTTGTATACTGCGGCTGTCTAGCTCACGAATGTCAAATATGATTGAGGTACGACGCCATTTGCAAAAATTATAACTTCTTCCGATAGGGTGATTCATTTTGCGCCACCTAAAAGAGCTGATGGCCTTGAAACTCCTAAACCGATCTTAATAAATTGTAGGTAAGAACCATCTCGATCACGTTAGCTTTCAAACAAAACAAAAAAAGCATCAAAATCCGTCCATTCGTTTAGGAGCTATGGTGCCACAGTCAGACAAACAGACACACAGGCAACAGACACATAGGCACGGTCTGCTTTGCCGCTCACTGTTTAACAAATTCTTGGGCCTTTTGTCATCAAGCACATAGAATATCGTGGGCTATTTCCGACCGAAGAATTAATCTTGGTCGAAGCTGGTCTCTCTAAATTACTAACTTCATTTCTTTACTTGTTTCCAATCTAAGCGACACGAAGAATATAGAGCAATCAATATTGTAAAATGATGCTATCAACGAAGCAGAAATTCAAATAGAACTCTCAGCCATCGAGAAAGTAAAAGAAGCAATCCACATGGTTAAGAATAATAAGCCCGCAGGAGTAGACCTAACACCGTCAGAATTAAATAAATATGAGAGTAATTAACAGAAAAGTTACATGGGCTTATCGCAATCCTATGGAAAAATGAAACTATTTCCGGGGAATGGAACTACTGGCTCATAGTTCCCACAATTAAAAGGAACAAAATGCAACAATTACCGAGGAGTATCGCTGATATCAGGCTGATACAAGGTGTTGTTGACATCATATGCTATAGAAATAATCGGAGACTACCAATCTAGCTCTAGTGGGAGCCACTCGACGTGTGACCAGATTTTCACTGTACGACAGCTTCTAGAAAAGAAATGAGAATTCCATAAAGACCACCAACGAAGTTAAAGTACGAAATGCATAAGCTGAAACATACGTGATAAATGATTAAAACAAATAGACAAGGAGACGCATTGTCATCTTCTTCTTTTTAATTTGGTGCTAAAATACATGGAATAAGATCTCCTCAGGGAAATTATAGTGGAATGACTCTTATGGAATCACAACAGTGCCAGCTTAGGTTGACTATCTGGACGTTCTGGGAGTAAGTAAGAAAGAAGAAGCGGAGAAAGGGGAAGGGCAGGGAAGAAGTATGTTAAGAGGCAAATTAGAAAACAAATTTTTGGTCAGAGCCCAATTTATATCAATGCAAACCCCGCTTCTGACGGGTGACGCGCCTTTGGACGAGTTCAAATATCTGGGAATTGTATTGGCTTCAAAAAATGGCCTACAGATCGAAATAAATAAAAAGCTGCATATAACAATGTTTGTATTTGTTCTGTAAAGTTTACAAGATCAGACCAGACCCATAAGTGTATCATTAAAGACGAGAGCCAGATGAAAGTTTAATGAGTTTAGATTGCGCTCATATATAGGGTCCGCCAAATAATTTTTTTTTTTTGAAAATGCTATAAAAAAAACTACTGAATATTTTCTCAAATTTCTTTTTTTATTTGAAAGTACAATCCTTCCAGTTAATAATGGAAAATAATTTCATTCAAATGGCTGCCTCGGCTGGCCATGCAGTAGCCTACACGATCGGTCCAATTTTTAAGCACATTATCGATTGTGTGCAGCTGTATTTCACCAATGGCTTCACGAATATTGTCCTTTAAAGCGTCAATTGTCTCTGGCTTGTCGGCGTAACACTTATCTTTGACGGCACCCCACAAATAATAGTCCAACGGTGTCAAATCGCAGCTCCGAGGTGGCCAAACGACATCAGCTCTGCGGCTGATAATGCGGTCTTCAAAAACAGGGCGCAAAACATCGAGTGTAGCTTCGGCTGTGTGGCACATAGCGCCTTCCTGTTGAAACCAAATGTTGCCAATATCCTCCTCTTCAATTTTTGTGAACAAAAATTCGTTCAACATGGCCCGATAACGATCGCCATTGACTGTAACGGCCACTCCTTGCTCATTTTCGAAGAAAAATGGCCCAATTATGCCTCTGGACCAAAATCCGCACCAAACAGTGGCTCGTTTTGAGTGCACCGGCTTTTCAATGTATGCGTGCGGGTTTTCTGTGCCCCAAAAGCGAAAATTTTGCTTGTTTACATACCCGCCAAAATCAAAATGAGCTTCATCTGAAAAGATGATTTTTTTTGGCAAAATCGGCATCTTCTGTAAGTCGATCGCAGGCCCACTTAGCGAAGCGAAAACGAAGCGTTGTTCAAGCATATACACAACCATATTCGTTCAGCGGAAGGATAAAACTAATTATCTGTCAAATCAGACATGAGCTAAGTGTTACCATTCACGAAATAAGCACTACTTGAAAAAAAAAACGTTAGATGGCGGACCCTTTATTTACAAGGTTCCAAAATATTTTATGATTATGCCTCTATAATCACGAGTATTTCAGTTGAGATTCAAGCTTTCATTCCGTGCATTATACGAGTAGGCTCAGGATATATAAAATTAAGATCTCGAGTAAGTTTGAATGAAACTCAGCGTCTTATGTGGAAAAGCTTTACAACAGATAGGCTAAGAAGGGAACAAGCTTTACACTTTCTTATACGAAATTCAGGAGCTACAAGTTGGCATCTTGTTTTGCTTACTTTGCCTACGTTGTTCGACGTTAAATTTTCCGATCTGAAATCACATCTATCCAGCTATTCACGAAAGGTTTCAGTTCTTCAAGCAGCACGGGGCGGAGAGCATCTTATACGTGATTTTAAGGAGACTCATTCAGGTACGTCTTAGTTGACGCATTCACAGCGACCTCCTTTCTTGGGCACCGGACAAATGGTGTTGAGTTGCCACTTATCTGGCATGCCCTCCTCTGACAATATCCGACACATAAGTTATTATATATTCCTAACAACTCTTCAGACTTCATCTCCGATATGGTTATCTTAACTTCGTCTGGATCGGGTGGATGAAATTCTCTACCGTCTTCGTTCATTATAAATGGATCGTTCCTCCTGACGACGGTATTTTGACTATTGTAACCGCCATGCAGTCTGCAGAAGTGGTCGTTCTATATTCTCATCATCGACTTTCACCCCATTACAGGGTTACTTTTGAACATAATTTCTGAAAACACATCCCTCCATCTCCTCGTCCAATTTACCGCTGAGAAGATCGTGAATAAAAAGAATATCTGCAACATCGCGTCGTTCTTTGAAGATCTGGAGGTTGATTAATTTTAGGCGATCCGTATAAGGTGGTAAAATAAAGGTGTCAGCCCAGGGAAGGCTACGAAGGGCCCAAACTTGACTAGCATATTCGAGAAGTGGCCGAACGAAGGTAATGTATAATGATTTCGTACTGTAAGGATTCGACAATTCGCTGGAATGGCATTTGTTAACATTGAGCTTGAGTTGGTTTTTTTGACATCAAGTGTGAACCTCTTAAAGTCTGATTGGAGAGAGCACGAGTCAAGAGGGAAGATATGTGTTTAAATATTTTCATATCATCGGCATATATGGAGAGCTGAGAGTTCAGAATAACTCTGTCAACATCATTAATGACTTGAATAAATATCAATGGGCCGAGATGACTACCTTGTGGGACACCAGAGGTAGCATTAATTTGACCAGTAATATGAACATAACGTTATATTAACGATCTTCTAGATAAGATGTGATCCGTGAGATAAAACCGGGAGGGAAACCGAGGGCAGTGAGCTTGAGGAGAGTAATTTGGTGAGACATTTTGTCAAAGGCTTTGCTGAAGTCAGTGGCGACAACGTCTACTTCTTTGCCAGCTTCGAGTGCATTCCAACATTGTGAAACAAACTCGACTAGATTAGTGGTTGTCGATCGATCTTTGAGGAACCCATGTTGGTTAGCAGAAAATATGAGTTTGCAGTGAAGGAATAGTGCATCATAAATAATACTGTCGATAAGTTTGGGTATGCATCAGAGCTTGGCAATGGGACGATAGTTGGACACATTATTTTTCAGCCCTTTTAATGTGGACTCTAATGATATAAACGTATTTCCAAAGCTGACGAAAGAGTGCTTGAGTGATAGAGCTTTAAAATAGAGCGGTAAGGCGTAAAATAAAATGGTTCGCGCACGTTTTTAAAACTATGGCAGGCAGTCACTCAGGACCGGGAGAGTAGTCGTCTGGGTAAGGAGTTATGTTGAGTGAGACAAGAGATGTCTGGGGGACAGTCTTTCAAATATCGAAAATAGTTGTGATCGGCTTAGAGATCCTGGTCGGTGAATGATTGGCTAAAGAAATAAGCAAAGAAGTTGGCGATTATTTCGGGTTAAGAGTTATTGAGGAAATTAAATATACCGGGATAGTTATTGGTGTTTGCATAAATGAAGTGGAAGAAACACTTGGGGTCGGAGATAAGGGAGGAGAGTGGATCGGAGGTAGAGTGATTCATATAGCTGTGTAAATTTAGTGCAATTTTGTTGCCAAGAGTTTCATTTAAGGATTTGTGTGAGTTACGGTTAAGAAGAAATTTAAAATTAACATTGTTGAGCAGTTTATGTACTTCCGCGAAGTCAGCTTTCCGGAAATTGAAACAGTACGTATTTTAGGAGGGAAGAATAGTGAATTGAGTCTCAAGTGAAAGAGTGCCCGATAAAGGTGGATGAAGGGGGTCTAAAGTAGAGAGAAGATTGTTATTTGGGGTAACAACGCAATTTACGGCATCAGATGAAAAAATTAGGTCTTGTCAGTTGTTATTGAGTCGCTGATGGCGGAGTCAGAGAGATGATCTGTGAAAAGGATTTCTTTGCCTGAGGAGGGGTAAGCGACGATATAATGGGTCTCATCATTGTAATGAACCACTTTCAGGAGTGGGAGATAGAAATCGGAATTGGGTTCGGCGATATCAAATATGGAGTCGACGAAATCAATGGCGAGTTGGTAGCAATGTGTGGGCTGTGAGGGTCTTAAGTAACATCAGGCAAGATAAAGTTTCCGTTAAGCGAGACTTATCGAGACACTAGTGAATTTGAAGTCAGTGGAATTCGACGATTTGAAGGGCAAGAGATCAAAGCGACAATTATTCATATTCTTGCCCGACCCCGTTGATTCTGTGAAACTATATCCATACGTCGGCTGCAACAAGGTAAAAATCCGAGTCTAACTTGTTTAATCGAAAGGTTCTGACGTCCAACCAATTGATCAGAGGACCGCGGATCCCTTTACGAGTATGAACAACGAGATATGAGAAGCGTGTGCCGGCTACTAAGAGACTACGTCGCGTCATAAAGTCCATAAGCCTGAATAAGTTTTCCGACTCATTGAAAGACATCCTCCTTACCCAGTCTCGCATCATAATCTTCGAGAACAAAGATGGCGTTTAGAACATTGAGCTTATGCTTAACTAAAAGGTCACACCAGTCATACTTGATCCAGTGTGCTTTTCTGGTGTGGGATGCGAATAGATATTAAGCTAATGTTTGCAAGTGTTTTTTTTTTTTTTTTCTCGAATGACAAATCCACAAAGAACTAAACTAGTAGAGCTAGTAGTAGCTGCCACAGCTGTCACGCAGTGTGTCCCGTCGCACTTCTTGGAGTGTGGTAATGTTTACTTTGTAGCGACTTAGGGCTTTTTTAAATTTTCGGTTGCTAAGGCGGGAAAATTCTAGGTACAGGACCGGAACTCAACTCATTTTAGTAGTTGGCGGGAGTAGTCTAACTGCAATCCGTTCGTATCCGTGGCAAATGGCTGTCTCTGAATACAACATTTTTCACAAAAGGTATGTTTCCGCTAAGTGCAACCCTCAACCCGAAAGGCTAGGAGGCCGATGTACATTTGAGGAAACCACCGCATTGAGGTAAGAGTAGGCGTTGGTAGATAGAGGCATTAGTTTCGACGATTGTGTTTTCATGTATGTTCGTGTAATCTACCTTTTTAGCATCCCATTGTTATCTAAATATCCGTATATAAATGGCAAATGGGCTTACACAGACATATTTCGACGTGGGCAAGGGCTTAACAATAGGTATCCCCCGGGAAGCTACAAATTACTACAAATAGAAAATTCGCTCAAACATATGGAATGATATGGTAATTTCCCTGATAACATAATCGCATTGTGATTAGGTGCTACTGAAATTTTTTGAGTGGTTTCGGGTGAATACGAACCAAAGTGATGTAGCAGCTAATCAACCAAACTCGTTTCAACTATTTTAATTACATCCATTTCAAACTGGTTTCATAATTGAGTTTGATGAGACCACGAATAGTTTATTCCATTAGCCAAATGAATTTATTCCCAGTGGCTGAATTCATTTCCTCGCTATTACACACTCGTAAATAAATAGTAAACGAGTGTACGTGGAACAAAAGGACACCTTCGAACACCCATGGAGTGTTTGCTGTGTGCCCGTCTGTGTACATAGATATTGCCATGATGTTCCAACGAACTATAGGCTTTTCTTGCCACTGTAAATGAACTTGTTGATGTTGGGGTAGCTTCGGTGGAGGTAATGAGACGAAAAGAGCTCGTTTCTTGGAATTCTTGTTTAGGGGATATCAGTTTAAGGGCTTTCGGGACATGAACTTTCTAATGTGTACGAGAAAATGGATAAGCACAATAGCTAGACAAATATTTTCATTCCGTATATATGTCACTTTTTATGTGAGAAAATGGAACGGCAAGTTTTGGATGAAATAGGGGCCTGAGTGGTCTCACCATTTGTTTGTGTATTGACAGAGAAATCGATTGTTGGTTTAGGTTTAGATAATAAAAAAAAGCGAGTCTTTGCTTTCTTTTTCGTGTCTTTTTCCGTATTTTTAGAGTCCATGTCGCCGTAATATATTCCGTTTCCAAATATACAGGAAGGATGTTTACTGTGTCGAATTCATGAATACATTCAGTTCTCCCCCATCTATGCTCCTACATGGAAATTAAATTATATCCAACATGACGATTCAGAGTGATATCATCAGGTTTAGAATAAACCATAAAAACGGATGTGTCTCCTCCTCTAATTCACCGAATTCGGCATAAGCAGAAATGGAATAAAAAATAACTTCATCTGACGCGTACATATGTGCTGCTCTAAGGGGTTTTCAAGAAACTTGTTCGCTTTGTATATTTGTTTTGCTAAATTTGAATTCATTTAAAAGGTTCCTTGCCGGATTGTGGCTTAATTATTTAGACCTGACAAGATGCTTTTTGTAGATAAAATATTCAAGGATTACATTTAACATATTTTTAGAATTACGATATTATAAAAAATTAATTATGCGAGCCTTTGTTAATTTGTCAACATTTCATAGGCAAGAAGCTAGAAGAAGATCATTGGGCGATCGAAAGAATTCCAGCTTAAAAACGACTGATATAAGAGTTATAGAATGTGGGCTACAATATAAACTTTCTCAATCATAGTGTAGAAAAGGAGAGAGGTCATTCTATAGCAAAAGGAATCAGAGGGTAATGAACTATCTGTTTGTAGCACAATAGTCCTCTAATGTGAGAAACATGACTTAAATGTAATAAAAGGAAATCTATTATTTTTGTATGAAATTGGAGGCTTTATTTAGCATAGTTAGAATGATCCGTCTCAGAGAGCATTTCGCTGTTTTGAAGTTAATTCCACTATGCCTCTATAATACAAGCCTCCGCCCAAATATATTGGGACAATCGCTTTTCGCAAGCCGTGAATTTTTCACCGGTAAAATCGTTCGCCGTGGACAGGAATAGGTGGTAACCATTTGGTGCTATATCCGCACTATAAGATGGATGCATAAGAACCTAAAAATCAAATTGCCGGAGCTTTTGACGAATGTGTGCGGTAGCGTTGCCCCGATGAAACACAATGCCTCTGCTATTGGACAAAACTGGCCGCGTCTGGGCGGCTTTCTTCAGATGATCCGATTATTTTATTTCGCCGCATTTGATCAGCACAAGTTAAAAGGTGCTCTTCCAATCCCACCAAAAGCGCAGCAAAATCTTCCATCTTCAGTCCAAGCTCGGCCACTATTAGCGTTGGCTTACCACGATACCTATCGTCTTCGCTTGAAGTTGCTGTTAGTGATCCACTTTTCATAACTTCACTTCACTTCTTCAATCGAAATAGTCCTTACATGACTATCAGACGCGACGATTTTCATGATTTAATTGGCTTTTCACAGCATTTTTGACATCGAAATTGTCAGACAGGAGTCGGTGAAATCAAAATTACGCGTGATTAACTGTCATAGAATCAGTATCAGAAAAGTTTTTCTAATACGAAACCTTAATCCCTTTAGCGTCATCTGTTCGAAAAATTAATATACATATATCGGCTGTACGAATATATTTTTCAAAATTTGGACCTTTTTTTAAGAAAAATTATTTCCAAATATACAGCATGAGCTTTAATTAAGCCATGTTTGGCCGTCGATGTGCGGCGGATATGGCTGCGGCGTCTTTACCATTTCTTTTACTTTGAAGTAGCGTAATGAATTTAATTTGTATAGCCAGACCCTTCTTGCCGCCGCAGCAGTTCCCTCGTGGGAAAACATATAACGACTATTTTCGGCACCAACTCGTATGGCGCCCTACTTCCTTGCTTTAGGCCATTTCGAAGGCTTTTAGACGATGGAAAAAGTTTGCATTTGACATGGATAGATTCTGCATTTTCAAACTCTTTCTCTATGGCGCTTCTATCCTCCACGCGAAAATCAAAAACTGCGTCAAAAACATCCGCGAAGAGTTCTTTAAGTAATAGAAGGTTCATTTATGTACGGTTTCTATAATCATTCGATGCACCTCACAACCTCGAATTTATTTTCCCGCAAATGATGTTCATTTGGCTCGAAAATGTTCGCGTACAAAAGATACCAAATCATCCAATTTAAGATTTTGAGAGTAAATTTGAATAAATCGCATATATGGTTTAGCTCTCGATCATATTTTTAATTTTGATATAATTCCCGGATGTTGCCATTATACATACATATATGGAATATACTATCGTCCAAATATCCCTAATGGGAATTGTTACAGGACTCGATTCAAACCAGGTAATTTTCGATGGTTTTTCGACCCATATTAAGCAATAACTCGGCCATCACTTGACGAATATTCATTTTCAAAGAGTGAAGAGTTTACGGATTTTGTGCATAAATACAATATTTTGCATATGTTCTTGTTGGCCAGTTCACGCTGCCAAAACTCCAAATAACTCGAGTTTGAAGCGAAAGTTTCGTACATCTTTATCATTCGACTGATTGTTTTTCCTTTCGAAATCATTGCTCTTTCCATTTAAAAACAATTTTCCGTTTAGAAACAATTTTAAAGGTAGTGACTTTACCCATAACTCCTATAAACTTGTTTTATACTGGAACTTTCTTTTCATTTATTCTAATTTTTGTGTAACCCACGTTAAACGCCACATCATAATCAAAATCAAAAACCAATAATCAATCAATCATAACTCTCTATCGCATGCAATACCTTGGGTCCCCAAATTCTTTCAAATTAGGTCACTTCTTATGGTAACATCCGATGTTCTCATGTCCTTATCCCAAATTACCAGTGCAACATTAACAAGTCCAGATGGAGTATTTCCTTTACTTTTGAAAAACTGTGCAGCTTCATTGGCTTACACATTATTATACAGACGAGTGGAAGCTATCATTTAGAACTATTACTCATATCCGAAAACGACACACTGTTTTTTCAGGCATATCTCATCTCTTCAGCATGGATTTATATCCGTCAGGTCCACTGCCACAAATTTGTCTATTATTGTAAATTATCTTTACTTTAGCCTGGAAAAAAATTGTCAAACCCACAATATATACACGGACTTTGCCAAAGTCTTTGATAAAGTAAACCACAAAATTCTGATTCTAAAATGATGGTACCTTGGATTCCATTCCTATCTTTTAAAATGGATAGAATCTTATCTAACAAAGCGAACCCAGATAGTAAATATTAATATCTATGGTCTGAAAGTATTTCCGCACCATCGGGAGTACCGTTCAGTAGTCATTTAGGTCCATTGCTATTTCTTTTATTTATTAATGATATGCCTTCAACGTTCAAGTCTTTAAATTGCTTGCTATATGCTGATGATCTTAAGACCTACAATAAAATTTCATCTTCATGCTGATTGTCTGCATTTACAAGACGATATCACTCGCCTATCCTACTGGTGTCATTTAAACTCGCTGCGTCTAAATATTTTCAAATGCGTTCTGTTTTCTTGTTTTAGAAGCAGAAATTATATACTATTCCCATACAACTTGAATGGAGTTAATCTGAAAACAGTCACTCAAATAAGTGATCTGTCATTTGGAGCCCCTTCTATACCAATTTCATTGAGAGGATCGAGATAATTCAACGTAATTTCACTAGACTCATGTTCTATGAACTTAATTGGAATATAGGTAGACCATCTTACAAAACGAGATGCCTTTTTTTCAATATTATCCCTCTTCAACTACTTCGTAGTAGTTTTCCATTAATGTTCATACGAGATATCCTAACTTCCTGAATTGACTGCTCTTTTATAGCCATTTGAATTTTCATGTACCCCAAACCAACCCACGTATTCGTGTTCTTTTTTGAATTTATCCAAACCAAGAGACTAATTTAGCTGGTAAATATTTGGATTTCAAAACCACAAATATGACGGTAAGGAGCTGTTGAGAAATGCCTAAATACCACTTGACGTTTCTGATTTGGCGTTTCTGAAAGACATGTACAACTAGTGCCATCTCTTGGAAAACGGAGGCCCTTATTTCATAGTACATCAGTTATGGGACGTGACTGGAACAAAAAAAAAGCACCTTGGAGATAATCGGGTTAAATGTTTTCATTGTGTTGTCATGCGAAATGAATTTTAAAATTCAACGTTAACAATGACATCAAACTATATGACAGGTCTACATTGGCATCCTTAGAGTCATGTCTTTTTCATATTTTTAGTAAACTACGAACTTATGTGGGCTTATGTTCAATTCCGAATATGATATCTTCATTGTGCGAACATAAATATGTTTTAAAAAAGGCTGCTTAGAGGTAACTTGTTCTGCGGAAATGGCTTGTCTCCATGGGGCACAGATTTTTGATATACATATATACATTACTTGAAACTAACGGATTATATTTGAAACGTGGTCCTGGTGGCTTAACAAATAATTCAATAGATTATAGCCAGCACAACTACTTTATTATGCTAAATAATTAACTATTTTCAAAATAAATTCTGCGTTTAAAGTTTCCCTTCTTCGAAAAATAAGGGAACATTTTTTTTTCTTAGGAAAATATTTATTTATTCGTCAATGCCAATTTTGTCGTATTTGAAATAATCTCCCTCAGATATATGTTAATTTTTTTTTCAATTCTCGAAGCACTTCTGATATGCGCCTTGAACCTTGAGCGATTGGCTCTTTTTCTCCTTTTTTCAATTATTGAAAATCACCGTCCTTTGAAGCTTATTTTTAGTTTTGGGAAGAGAAAAAGTCGCACGCGTTAAGTTTCTTGGATACGGTAGCTGAGACATGATTATTGTGTTAGTGAGAGAAGACTTGCCAAATGTCACAGTTAATATTTTGAGCAGTTTGGAACATTGGCATTTATTTTTCATTTGATACAAGTCCATTGATCTATTTTTTTTTCAATATCAAAAAGTGTACTAAAAACGAAGATCAACTGCACTTAACTCACGAAATTTGAAAAATCACCTTATTTTTTTAACAAACCTCGTATTTTTATATCTACAAGAGTACATGTACTATATATGTATACAAAAAAGTGTACAGGAAAAAAACTTTGAATTGTCCTAATCTCTTATTTTATTCACTTATAATATAGCCAAATACCGAGAATCCCTGAATTTAAATCATGTTAGAGTCCCGTTGAAAGAATATTTCAAAACCAGTGTTGAAGGGATATTTGAAGCGTCAGGCAAACCGACTTTCTCCTTACTCTTATTGAAAGTGCTCATCATAAGATCTTTTTTCAATCAAATCTCCACGCTGTTCAGAGGGGTAATCCACTGGATTTGAAAAATGGGAAATTAAACTACCCAGGTGGGAGAGGGTGTTTCCTCAGAAGAATTGATGCTATTCCAAGAATCAATAAATATCAAATTTTCAAGCATCCCCCCACAACCGTTGCTTTGAACGAACAATTCGGCACTATGTACCCTTTAACAAGAGAAATTTCTGACGAGTCTTTGATCCTTTTCAAGGGGAAGGATATAAATGATGGCGCTTATCTGACCAGCATGTGTATATAAAAAGTTTATTGCTTGGCAAGAAAAGGACGAGCAGATAGAAGGAAAGTACGAGAGTTTCGTTCTTAGATGAAGAGTTATCTTGTTTATGACCGAGGAGAGTAGGATAAATAAAATATCGTAGAAGACTCTTGGTAGAAAAAATATTAACACAGAAGAAGTTTTAAAAGATGGGATCACCATAGAAGGACACGAGAACGGAACTCTTAACTTCAAATTATCATGTCAATAAAATGAACTATGCAATGAAATAAAAAATAGAGAGGCAAAGGAGAATTCGTTTTAAAGGATGTGCGAATGGGATGTACAGAATTCATATTTCAAAAAGACAGAAAAACATCACATTGTGATGTTGAATTTTTGAATAAAGAGCTTCTATCATACACGTCTTCGGACTTTTCTAAAGGAGTACGTGAAAAGAACAAAACAACCCTACGGTCAGCAAAAGGCTACATTTATGACTGGTCAGCTGTTGTCTTCATGCCCAATTCGTCCGACTGCATGCAGTGGGTATAGTGGATTCCCGAAGATATCTAATGACATGGAACTGTATTTCGTCCTTCGGACAAAGCGGATTAATATTTTGCGAAAGTCCAATGAAAGATGAAAGCTACACCAATGTCATAAGGGCCGTCTAATGCATGTCTCCGGTCACTATTGACCCTATCTTTAAAGATGATTTTGCACCAT
Organism: Merodon equestris; assembly: GCA_958301585.1. NCBI lineage: Eukaryota > Metazoa > Arthropoda > Insecta > Diptera > Syrphidae > Merodon > Merodon equestris. The sequence continues at coordinate 169,000,696 of OY284413.1, forward strand.
GCAAAACCATACAGCATGTCAACATTTAGGTACTTACAGTTTTGATTATTAATCATAATTGTAGATATATGTATGTAGGTTTTCAAAAACTAGGACATTTTATTTATCCGTTACAGTAAGGATAAGTTCCATTGTTTTCGAATATCTTATAAGACTTAAAGCCCAATCTCAAGGTCAAAGTTAAAAAAGTGTTTTGAACGGAATTTTTTTATTTCTATTTCTCCTCCCTACTTGTCCGTCTTACGAACATTGTATTGCGGTATTGTTTTTGTTCAAAAAATACGCAGAAGCAGTGATAGGTGAGCAGGTGCATTATACTTTCTTCCCACAAATCCGTACGTTTTCTTCGCGTTGCCTTGCAATACCACAACGGCGTATAGCTTCGAGATAATATTACTTTTTGACCGTACCACCTTCCTCCGAAATTTCATTATGAGCCACGTCATTATGATCGAAGAAAACAGGTAGCAAAACTTTCACATTTGAACTTGGCGGGCTTTTCCCGGTCTCAAATTTCGTTTCCACACTTTTCAGGACCAAAATATTTGAAAATCCACAATATCCACAACAATTTTCTTCACTGTTTCAACGTTTAAATTTCTCCTTTATTTACGTGCTGGAACGTCCACCCCGGGCTTTCTCAGCTTTCTATAAAGAGCTTTGTTTTCAGAGTACAGAGATACTATTCTTATCATACATACCATATGAAATAAATCCATGAAAACCTTACCATTTTCCAACATACCTCGAAACTGAGCAATCGTATAGATAAAAAGCCATAATAATAATATGTGATTTGGTAAGCGTTTCGTTTTTAATTGTTAAAAGCAAACAAGAAGATATTATAAAAGTGTACAAAATTTACACTTAAGTTCATAAATCAATTTTTGCCATTTATCTGAACGTTACCACGTTTACATATTACATGGTCCATATGAAGAGTTTATTTTATGTAACTATTTGAGCTATTAGCTGGTATTTCGTTAATAATACGTCTAATTTAGTTTTCTGAAGCTGTAATTGTAATATAAAAAATTATCTAAAGGTGTCAAATCGCACGATCTAGCTTGTCCAAAACAAGAAATAAATATCTCACCGATCTAATTTTTCAATTGGTCCATCTACTCGCGTGTTGTGTGGCCATGCAGCGACGTCTTCTTGAAACTACATACATATGTAGATGCTGACCATTTTCAGCTCATGCACTTTGGGTAAAAATAAAATTCGAAATCATTGAACGATAGCGGACTCCATTGGCGGTAACGTTGATCTTACGATAGTTTTCAAAAAAATACGAGCCAATGATTCCACCTGACTTCAAACAGTGCATTTTTCCTGGTGCATTTTTTGAGGGTGCTTATCGGACTAAATACCACAATTTTCTTGATTAACTCATTAACGCCGAGGTGATCAGAATTTTTACTAACTTTTCAACGTGTTTATTTATTATGTTATCGGACCAAAAAAATAATGCAATACCTATACTCCTACGCGAAATTTGATGCTCTTTCAGAATCTGAACTCAAAATTTCGATTAGACACCGAGAAAAAAAAATATGGTCGATTGAAACGTGAAAAACGTGAACATTTTCGAAAAAATGTGCGCATTTTTTTCACAATGATACCGCAAAGGTATCAACTTTTTACTATGATCAGAGGTGATCATGGCACTCGAACATTAAGAGGAATTTTTTTCAGAAAATTTCATCGACGCGTTTGTTCAAAATGGCGGCGAGAATTAAAAAAATTTATAAAAATCTTAATCTATCGTTTTCTTAAAAACTATAAACTTTAGAAAAAAAATTTAAGAAGAAAAATGCTTTTAAATTAGTCAAAGAACACTCTCAAATTTTTTCAGAATTTTTGGAGACAATTTTTGATTTTCGAAAATTTCAAAAAATCCAATTTTTCAAAAATAACTGAAAAAATGTTTGAAAAAAAATGGGGGCGTTCTTTGACGGTATATGTCCTTTTGATAGACATATCTTTAAGGACCATGATTTTTTGCCAGCAGAGGAGAAAGATGCATCCATAACCAATGAAGAAAATCCAGTTAGAGATATACAGGCGGAACCAGATTCTGGAGAACCTTCTACTTCTGCGGGAGTAAAGTCCATTGCTGAAACATTGAGATCTAACTCAAGGCCAGAAGAAAACGATATTAATTTATCAGAACCGGCTTCACCTTACATAACACCTCATGAAATTTCTCCGATTCCCATCCGAACCGAAGTCGTGGAAGAAAACGAGGAAAATCTGAAATTATTTCATCTTCACCATATAAGCTAGCCTTGAAAGAATCTATTAAGAAGAAAGAGGAAAAAGAATTAAAGAGGCCAAAGGCAGGTACGGAAGTCAAAAATATTTTGGACAAGAAGGTAAAGGGTCCGCCAAATATTTTTTTTTTTTTTTGAAATGCTATAAAAAAAATACTGAATATTTTCTCAAATTTCTTTTTTTATTTAAAAGTACAATCCTTCCGGTTAATAATGGAAAATAATTTCATTCAAATGGCTGCCTCGGCTGGCCATGCAGTAGCCTACATGATCGGTCCAATCGGTCCAGACTTATTGTGAATTTGTTCGGGATTATCTTGGACAAGAGCAGCTAAGTTAACTTAGGTTATCATACGACCTTGCGGCGTATAGTCGGACATCATCTGCATATAAATGAACAATGATAGAAAATCATTTATAAAAATGCAAAACAAGTTCAGTCTCAAGATCGATCCCTGTGGTACTACCAATGTTATTGTATTCAATGAAGAATGATTTTCAAGTTGACAGAGTCCAAACAAAATTTTTACAACACAGAATGGCTGTTCACCTTTTCGAATGGCTTTTATACTCCTGTATCCAAAAATAGTCACAGCGAAGCATAGCAGTGTTATTCCACCCGAATTGCCTGTATGTATTGTTGGCTAGGTTTATAGAGCAGAAACCATAATGCGTTTAGATTACCATTAACGATGATGTTTACTTCGGGATTTTATTCAATTTGGAACTTGAGAAGATTAAAGCTACCACCAAAAAAAAATACTCTCACCTCATTAACTTGATGTTGTTAGTGCTCCATTTCCTAATTAGTTCTAGTTAACTATGTTTGAGTTTGAAAGACGGCAGGAAAATGGTCATATACCACGTGGCCTACTGCTTATGATTTCCTCATATGGATTAATGTGTTTTACTTTTATGGAAAATTTTCTGGCGTTTTCTGGCAATAATTGAGGCCCTGTCGGAATCCCAAATTTCAAATTAATGTGACTCTATTGTACACTGCTAGACTAGTGATAACAACCTGGTCTTTGGACCCGTTTTCGACATTTAGGTTTTTCGATTTAAAAGGCTTAATCTAGGGGCAAGCTATGTCTGCTTTTCCGTTTCAATACTCCGATGAAGTTGCCGGATCATGGCGATATTCTAAGGTCTGTTGATTACTTTTGGTTTGTTCTGGAGTGCACCAGAATGAGGCATTACTTCTGAAACCTTAACGTGAGATTAGTCTTGAAGATAGTGATGGGACTAGATACGCCATCAGGTAGAGATTACGGCTGGTGAACTAAGTTCCAAAAAAAAACATTTCTAGGAGCCAACTAAAAAGCTCGTGTGAATTGGTAGAATACAGACGTGTTGCTCTAAACTGATTTTGTTTTTTAAATAAAAGGACAAATAAAATATTTTTAACCGTGTAAACGCTATATTTAAAATCATAAGCTGAAGTTTAAAAATAATTTCATTGAAAACAGAAGCTAATGATCAAATCAAAGGTGACTTAAAGGAGACTTAAAATGAAAAAGTGTGATAAGTGCAAACAAGCAATAAGGGGCGAAACGGGCATACGCTGTGAAGGTGTCTGCACTGTAATGTAAGGTGCTCGGGATTGGACGAATACTCGTGCGGTGTTCTTGACACTAATAAGACTGTCCGATTTATATGCGATGAGTGTATAGTATACATTCAAAATGTGGACTTGATGATAAAGGACATGCAGGAAAGTGTTGAAAAGAACACACAATGTTTAAAAAGTTATAGGGAAGAATTTGAAAATTCACTTAGACAAAATGAAGGTGAAATTAAAGCACTTCTTGAGGCTATAGAAATCCGCTATATGCAGAGGCTTAAAGATATGGAAAAAAAACAGTTGTTATGTGAACAAGGTCTGGTGGAAATCGGTAAAATTAATAACGTTGCTGAAAGCTTCAAAAGAGAAGGAGATAATATATGCAGTGAGGTAAAAAAGGTAAATGTGAACGTGTGTGAACAAATTAAAAAATTGATGGAGAATAAACAAAAGCATTTGTCAACTAAACAAATGTCATTCGCTGATGCTGTCAAAGTGACAGGTGAAATTATCCCAAAAAAAGTGCATCCAAAAATTAAAAAAGAATTACTTTTGATAGTTAAACCAAAGGCTGTGCAAAATAGCAATAAAACAAAAGAAGACTTAAATAAAATTGTGGACCCAAAAAATTTCAAAATTTCTAACATTCAAAACTCTCATAGTGGAATAATTGTTATAGAAAGTGCTGAGGACAGGGACAAGATAAAAAATGCAATAGAGGAAAGTATTGGTGATAAATATGAAATTAAGATTCCAAATAAGATAAATCCAAGGATAGTTATTCCCAATATGAAGTTTAAATCTGAAGAGATTGAGCTAATAGAAAAATTAAAAAAACAAAATGGACTTCTTGCTAAAAGTGAACTAAAGTTGATAAAATAATTTGAAAAGAAAAATGGGAATAGTACAACATTCTGTGCAATTTTGGAAATAGACGCAGACACTTTTCCGAAAGTAATTGAAGGCGGTAAATTAAGTGTGGGATGGGAACGTTGTAGAGTATTTGACGGTATTAATATTAGAAGGTGTTTCAAATGCAAAGGTTTCAATCATAAAGCAAGTGAGTGCAAAATGACAGAAGAGTCATGTTTAAAATGTTTAGATAATCATAGAACAAATGAATGCAAAAAAGAGGCTATTATAAAATGCATAAATTGCACAACAGCAAATGATAAATTACATTTAAGTCTAGATACTAATCATATGACACTAAGTAGGCTGTGTCCAGTCTATTTAAACAAACTGGAAATAAAAAAAAAGCGCATTGGGTATTAGCAACCAAATAAATTATATGGTATATATTTAAATATACAAGGCTTAACTGGAAATTTTGAAATGTTGGAAGAATTAATACATAAAAACAAACCAGATTTTGTAATAGTTAGTGAAAGCCACATTACTGTCGATGTGAACGAAAGTGAATATAAATTAAATAATTATAAATCGTTTAGCTGTTTGTCAAATTCGAGACATACTGGAGGAGTTTTAATTTATGTTAATAATAAAATGAAAGCTGTGCAATTGATAACAAAAGCTGTTAATTATAAATTATGGATTCTAATGATAAGACTAACAAATTCGAATGATTGCTGGAATATTATAGCTATTTATAGATCATGTAAAATGAGTGTTTGTGACTTCAATACAATGCTAAGTGAATTTCTGGAAGCGAATTTGAATTTTAACGAAAATTTTTTTATAGCTGGCGACTTTAATATTGATTTTAAAAGTGACAACTTGGACAAAAGAAGATTTGAGGCTGACATAATAAAAAAATTTGGTATTCAGCAAATAGTAAAATGTTATACTAGAATTACGAAATCATCTTCAACTCTTATTGACTATGTACTAAGTGATTATGTGTCGGGAATTAAGGCAACAACTGTAAAAGACTGGATAATTTCAGATCATGAAACAATTAAAATCGAGTTGCAATCGGAAAAAACTCAAACAAAACCACAGCGTATTGAATACATTAAATACGACAAAGAAAAATTTAAAACGCAATTAATATACAGTAACCTATCGAATTTAGTAGTGAATAATAACTGCCCGGATATAGCTAGTGAATTTAAGAATCGTATTGAAGCATCCATTAAAAAATTAAAGAAAGCTCTTGATATCAAACCTTATTATGTTGAGTGGTATAACAATGAACTTAAACAACTTAAGAAGGAAAAAATACTTAGGTACAACATTTGTACTATTATGGGTTCTACTAGGAGTTGGATAGCCTATAAATCTGTCCGTAATAAATACAAAAATTTATGTGTGAAAACTAAAAATAAATACATTGAATCAAAAATTGAAGAGAAGACAGGAAATCAAAAAGATATGTGGAGAGTGATAAAAAAATATGTTTTGTCTAAAGCGCAGCAGGAAATTTCGGAGATCGAAATAAACAATGTAAAAATAACCAAGAGTGAGGACATCGCAAACAAACTTAACGAATTCTTTGTGGATAGTATCGTGGTAATAAATAACGGCATTCCTAACTTCCAATATGACGATAGTATAAATAATTCCTTACGTGTCTTCAAATTTAATCATATATCTATGAAAGAATTAGAGGATACCATTAAACAAATGAATAATAAAAGTGATTTCAACGGACTAAAGACAACAATGATGTTAGATTGTAAAGATTTGGTAATTCCTGTACTACTTAATATTATAAACAAGTCATTAAATGATGGTGTGCTCCCAAGTGCTTGGAAAGAATCAATCATAGTTCCAGTAGAAAAAGAAAAAAATGCAAAAAAACCGGAAAATTTTCGTCCAATTAATATGATGCCTCTTTATGAAAAGATCCTAGAAAAGGTGGTACATAAACAATTAGAAAAATTTCTCACCAATAATGGAACACTATGCGAAGAACAATCTGGGTTTCGAAAAGGTCACTCAACCGAAACAGCTCTGGTTTGGAGTCTTAACGAATGGAAGAAGAACTTAGATGAGGGAAACTTGGTATTGGCACTTTTCTTGGAACTAAAAAGAGCATTTAAGACTGTAGACCGAGAGATTCTTCTCACTAAGTTGTATAAATATGGTATTAGAAATAAAGAACTTCTTTGGTTTAGAACATACCTGTCAATTAGGACACAAAAAGTAAAGTTGGGAGATGTGTTTTCGAATATCAAAACAGTAAACCTAGGAGTCCCACAAGGAACAATATTAAGTGTTATTTTATTTTTGGTATACGTGAATGATTTGAAAGACTGCCTAAAATATACTAAGACTTCATTATTTGCGGATAATACATTGATTTATATCGTGGATAAAAATATAAAAGAATGTGAATCTAAGTTAAACTATGATGTTGAAGGTATTTATAAATGGTTATGTAAAAATAGATTAATGTTAAATGTCTCCAAAACTAAATGTATGTGTTTTGCTAATAATGCAGATGATATAAGTGTAAAACTAAATAATGAAAAAATTGAGTGTGTAGACAAAATAAAGTATTTAGTATTTATTTTAATAGTCAACAAATTATCGTTTAACGATCATGCGGACTATATATGCGGAAAAATTTAAAAAAAAATCAACTTTATGTATAGAATAAGGCAAAAAATTTCCAAAACTTGTGCAATAAATATATATAATTCAATTATATTACCTCATATTGATTATTGTTCGTCGATTTTATATTTGTGCAATAATGAAAAAATTAACAACATTCAAGTTTTACAAAACAGAGGGATGAGATGTATATTAAAATGTAGTATAAGAACACATGTTATTGATATGTTAAGTGAATTGAAATGGATGAGTGTTAAGCAAAGATTAACGATGAATGTACTTATTTTTATCTTTAAGTTAAAAAATGGGCTCTTTCCCATATATCTACAAAGAAATTTGCAATATGTAGGAAATTATTATAATTTGAGGAATATAGGTGACTTTCGCCTACCCCTATACAGAAGGGTAAGAAGTCAAAACAATATTTTATACAAAGGAGTTCAATTATTTAATAATTTAGAAAGAAATGCTAAAGAAGAAAGAAATATTGTAAAATTTAAAAAACAAATTGTTCAATATTTAATAAGTTATTATTAATTGTAAAATCGTAATCTATAGAGTTACATCTGTAACTAATAAAGTTTAAATCTAAATCTAATCTAACTTGTTAAAAGTAGATTCAAGACAGAAAGACTTAAGCTGAAAGGCACTAAAAATTAAGGTACACAGTCACAAAGCACCAGTAAGACACATTATAAGGTATGTTGAAAATTATGAAAAAGAACTTGAAAAAGACTATCCAACCCCACTATTTATATATCTAAATCTCAGTGTACTTAAACGGAAGCTGAAACGCAGTAAAATAATTTACTGACTTATTTGAATTGCACATTTCATTTTCATTCCTCTGAGGCAATTAGGGGACGTAGTGCCTGGAGCACTCGTTATTTATATCCGAACGTAAGCTAGTTATGGAGATTTCCACATCCCCGAATCGGGGTGGAAAACACGAAAACAATCATGTCGTGGTGTAGTTGCTACGAGGCGTTAGGTTGGTGATGTGGCCATAGTGTGTTGGTTTTTGCGGATTGTTGCGCGGATGTTTTTCTTTACAGCCAGCAAATAGCTGTGCAAATTGTTCATCTGGGTGAAATGTAAATATTTCGCCCGTTACTTGCGCTTCATTAATTTAAATTGGCTTTTAAATTATGGGAGGAATAACTGCTGAATGCAAACGTAGTAAAAGATGACTTTATTCGCCTGTACTTGATATCTGACCTTATATCTCAGAAATAGCAAGGCCATAATTGTATTATAGAAGTAATCACTGTGATTCCGAATTCAGGACGATAATCAAATCAAGCATAAAACCATTTAAAATATTATCGAAAAACTCCCAAAGTTAATTTTTTTAGGTAATTGAACAAAAAAAAAATAGAATTACTCTTCTGATTGCTTTCCTGACCACAATTTTAATCTTGATATGAGGAGCATACTTTCTTATGTATATCCAACATTTGTCTTGAACTCTAGTAATTGAAGATCTTTTTAATAAGGACTATAATATTGACGGATAGGAATCAGAAAGCAACGCAGTACAATATAAATTAATCCCTTTTATTAGGTGGCGAAAGCAGAATTGATAGAGCTGCAGTGGATCACAATCAAAGTTGCTCACCCTCGACCAAATTCTTTTGGTGAAACAAATTGAAGGAAATTGGAGAAAAATAAAATATTATAATATATTCAACCGCCAGCGTTGTGCGAGTAGTAAAATCGCGAAAACTAAGATGGGCCAAGGAAAGCCAAGGAAAAAAACCGCCAGGAAAGCCGCGCCAAAGATGAAAGGACAATAATATAAGAATGGACCTAGAAGAAATGAAGAGACACGCTCATGACAGAGAAGCTTTTCGAAGGGTCAACGGGGCCCTGAACTTCTGAGTCCCAAATATGTATTTATATGTATATGTATATATATATTTATTATTATGTTCGTAGAATATGTACAAGGTTTGCCACCACACAGAGATATGATATTTAATACATATATCTTTCAGCTGAAAAAGTCCTTTATGTGGCTATGATTTTTTGTAGGGGAAGCAACAAGAAAAAACTCTCATGTGAAGAGAAAAAAAAATTAAATAAAATGTATAAATAAATATTATATTATATTAAATAATAAATAAATATATTAATATAAATAAGTAAATATATGTATATGTACAATAAATAAATAAATAATCAATTAAATAAAATAATATGTAACTACGTAAATAAATAAATAAATAAATAAATAACGAACTTGAATTGAATTCGTATTCCAACTTGAGCTAGATGACATTTAACTCGTTAACGAGTGGATTTTCAGGTTTTAAAACACACAAAAAAAAACTTTAAAAAGTAAAAAAATAAAATTTTTCTCTCGGCCTTTTGACTGCATTGAAAGAACCTATTAATATTTTTAATATAAGCGCCGCCACGTCGGGGAACCGTGTGTGGTTGCACCGTCTTGTTGAAACCAAATGTTCCCCAAGCCCCGTTCATCCAATTCCGGCAGTATTGTCGATGGCGTCCTCAAAAAAATATGGCCCAATCACTCCTCCCGCGTGAATGCCGCACCACACAGTGGCTTTGAGTGATTGTAATGGCTCTTCGTGTATCACACGCGGATTTTCGCTCAAGTTAAATGCGCCTCGTCGTTCATGATGATTTTCGACAAAAAATTGTCCACTTCGTTGTTGATTAAGGATGGCTTGACAGTATGTAATTCACACTCGACTGACGGTCAGCAGGCATTAACTGATGAACTGTTTGTACTTTGTACAGAAATATGTGTACGTTTTTCACTAATATTCGCTCTAGGGTCCGTATGGTTATGACCAATTGCGGGGCCCATCGTCTGGTTGATGTTTCTTCGTTCTCAGCGACATCGGTAGCCACAGCCGCGATATTCTCGGTCGAGCGATCAGTCCTGTGGCGGCCAAGTCCTGCATGGTCTCCTATAGTTCCCGCCTGTTCAAGTCGAGTAGCTAAGTGGAATGTTTGCCCAGTTGGCGCAACACCCATAGGAAATCGACGTCGAAATTCACGAAATCCCACCGACCGATTGGTCAAAAAAATCAACCCAATTATTCCACGCTCTTGCAAAGTTTAGCACTCTATTGCTTATCTGTTTGTATACTGCTTCTGTCTAGTTCACTAATGTCAAATATGATTGAGGTACGATGCCATTTGAAAAAATTATAACATCTTCCGATAGGGTGATTCATTTTGCGCCACTTAAAAGAACTGAATGCCTTAAAACGCCTGAACAGATCTTCATAAATTGTAGCTAAGAACCATCTCGATCACGGTAGCTTTCAAACAAAAAAAAATCATCAAATCAGTCCATTCGTTCAGGAGCTACGATGCCACAGACAGACACAGAGACAAACAGACAAACAGACACGTCAAACTTATAACACCCCTCTTTTTGCGTCGGGGGTTAAAAAGATAAATTTTCAACTTTGAATTTCGAATATTCGACAAACGATGGAGTGAGATAAGTGAGGGAGGCATCGTACGATGCGCATTTTCTGCGGATTTTTTAATCGGGCTGAGTCATTGATCGGGAGCTCACCGCTCATTCGCGGTTGAGCAATATTTGAAAACGAGTGAATCGTTGGTCGTAATTTCTGTACTCACTTTAATTTACGCAGACTGAGTGAAGGTCTGAGCGCGCAACTTATCTGGTCGTCGGTGTAAAGGTTTAGACAAGTGAACAGAACTCCTGCGGGGGCATCAAAATCAGCAGCTACACCGGAACATTTCGCTCAAATTAGCCATGAAATAATGCGAAATCCGCGTAAATGCATAAGAAATATTGCGGCCTCTACGGGAATGAAAAAATCAACTCTGCACGTGGTTTTGAAAATAAAAAAAACCAATGTTCCATCCATACAAAATCCAAATTGTGCAAGATCTAAAGACAAGTGACTATCCTTTGCGAGAAGCCTTCGCAAGAACGATGCTCGAACTTTTTCGAATAGCATGAACGCTTGATAATATATTGTTTAGTGATGAAGCACATTTTCATATCGACGGCTACTTATATAAGCAGAATTTGCGTTACTGGTACGCAAAAAACCCTAGAGAAGGCCATCAAAAATATATATATTGGCCAAAACCACGGTATGATGGGCCGTTTCTTGGCCCTTATATTTGAACCAACAAAGAAAGTCACTCCTGAAGTGTATTTCTGAACGATGGACAAGTTTCTGTTGCCGCAACTGCAGCTATTCCCCGGGCAGAATAACAGAACCCTATTTCAGCAAGACGGTCCTACAATACACACGGCTAGAATCTCGGTGAAGAAACTGAGGGCTATTTTCCCGAACAAATTTATCAGCATGTATGGCCTCCTCACTCTACAGACCTCAAAACTTGCGACTTTTTCTTGTGGGGATACCTCAAGTCAAGGGTTTACAAGACTAATTCTAGAACAATTCGGGCCCTGCAAGAAAATAATCGCTGCGAAACCACCGCCATTGAACTGATTCAATTCTTTTTTCACGCGTTATTGCAAATGTGAGGGTCGGACTACAAGATTGCCTGGAAAGAAATGGGCGTAATTTAGAAGATATTGTTTTTAAAAAGTTAAATCCTTAATATAACTGTAAATTTTTCCAAAATAAAGTCTGACTTAAAACTTTCAGTTTTTTTTAACTTGTTTTATTTCAAACTTGAAAATATTCCACTGGACAGCCTTTAATAATCTCATATACTGAGTGGGCCAAAAGTCCCTTCCTATGTAAATCTGAAACCACTTTTGAACGAAAAGATAAAAACTGAAGAAATAAATTACAAATAAAAGTTTATTTCATGGACAATTTTTTTTATTATGTTTGGAAAATTACATCTCTTTTGATCAGACAGATCAGGCGATCGCAGTTGCAATATTTTTCAGATAATGTGATTTGGGAATTTTTCGCGCAATAAGTTCATTGACTCACGAGTGGTAGCTCCATCTTGCCGAAACCACATGATCTCAATATTGTTGTCTGCTTGCATGAATGGTAAAGAGATCCTGAAGCATTGTTCTGTAGCGATGCCCATTAACTGTAGCGATCGCAGCTGTATCATTTTCAAAACAAATATGGCCCAAAAATCTTACGCGAGGTTATTCCATAACAAACAGTAACACGAAGTGAGTGTAAGGGAAGTTGATGATGATTTTTGGGATTCTGTGGGCCCCAAAATCTGCAATTTTGCTTTACAAATCTACAAATTTACAAATCTATACAGGTGAAAATATGCCTCGTCGCTCATCATAAAATTTCCTAAAAATTCTTGGTCATTTTCGGTAATGTTAAGGACCGTTCTGCAGTACCCCAAACATTTTCTGGGTCACCATGATAGAGTTGTTGGATCAACGGGATTTTGTAAGGATATAGGTGCAGATCTTTCCTCAAAATCCGACTAATCGTGTCCGGCTGTTTCAGGATCGGCTGGAATACATTCATTAACGACCTGAAAGATTTCGGTCGATCGTCTATAACGAGGTCTACCGGTATGCCTTACATCGCCAACGTTTCCATATTGCATAAATTTAAACCATTATTGCAAGAATAGTGGGAGCTGTTGGGCATTTGGAACTCCATAAAATTGCCGGTATGCACCTTGAGCGTAAATAATTGACCGACTGTTTTCCAAAAATAATGAAAATCATTTCATTTTCACGATTTGTGTTCCCTGTACGATCGTGTAGTGTTCCATGTCAAATCTCCCAAGTCCTATGTTTGCAACAAAAAAAAATGCTCAAAAATATCTATAAACAAAGAGTTATTAATTTTTTCTATAGGAAAGAGACTTTTGGCCCACCCTGTATATAAAAATGAATCAATATTTCCTTGGTGATGCCCGGGTGCTGCTAAAACTTACATCGCGCGAGTTAAATACAATAAAGCACTTTAATGTTTGGTGGTGGTCTTAGGACTTAATTTTAATTTCAATTAATTTTCTTACCTTATACATTATACATTAAATTCATCGTTGTCAGTTCAATAACTGTTGAAATGCGATCGCAATGTTTGTATTGTTCGAGCCCCGATCAACGACTTCCGAAATGATTTAAAGTGCAAAATATGCAAAATATGAGATGCATTGCGATGAACCTCAAATGCTCACACAGCGGAAAGTTCGCTATCAGGGTGACCGATGTAACTCGCACGCACAAGGTGTTAACGCAATTAGTAATGACAGCACCTAATCGTCCAATGCACAGCGCATTTAATCAAGAGTAGAAGCACGAAGCAGAATACAATTTGGAGGCATTGAGCATAGGCTCATACAAGTTGTGAACGATGCAACTGGAGGAATTTTCTTTTTGCATGCTCCCGAAGGAGCTCGAAAAGCATTTTTGATACCATTGATTTTGGCAACGATTCAATTGCAAAATGGAGTTTCACTTGCAGTTTCTTCTTCAGGAATTGCAGCTACACTCTTGGAAGGTTGTCGAACAGTTCATTCGGCATTCAAGGTGCCATTTAACATGCAGATAAATGAAATGAAACTCCTACTTGCAACATTTGGAAAAACTCTGCAATGGCCAAGGTGTTACAGCAATGCAAATTGATCGTATGGGTACAATGGCTTACAAAAAAATCTTTGAAGGCATGAGACCGCACTGTGCAAGATTTACGAAACAACCAAAACCGGTTTAGTGGTGCGATGATTCTGTTAGCAGGTGATGTCCGTCAAACATTACCAATGACACCAATGATTGATCAACGCCAGCAAAAAAACTTAAGTTTTTTTTTTCAAAACAATTTCTAGACATTGGATTGGCAATGGCATAACCCTTGTTAATACTTCGTGTGGATGCATTGCCTGTCAATTTTTACCACTTTACAAAACTAAAAACTGAACTCATCAAGAAGGTATTCCCATTACGAAAAACATGTTTGGTTTGGTTGAAGTCAACTAAATGAATTTCCAAAATCAAAATGAAATTCCTAAGTTAGGTTAAAGAAGGGGAGTGTGATGGTTAAGCATCATTTCCACTCGGAGGCCAAAAGGCCCATTGTGATTCCCTTCTTTGTGGAGTACACATATAATTAACCTGTACTATCACGTGGTGGCTGAAACCACCCCGTGCTCTTTATGAATTTTAGAAGATCCGATATATCCGCATTTGCCACATCCGCAATATCTGTAAAGAATCTTTGGCCCAGCGACGCTAGGCGTCGATTCTGGAGAGCTGGGCAGTGGCAAAGCAGATGTTGGATCGCCTCAGTTTCTTCCTCATCGCTGGATCCCGAGTCCCATTTCCGGAGTATTGCTCCAATGGGACAGTTTCCTGTGATCACTCCGACGAGCATACGGATCGAGTTACGGTCCAGCGCCAAGAGCTTCTTTGTTTTTCCGATATTGAGCTCTGGCCACTATGATCTTGTCGTGTAGCTGTCGTTTCTTGTAAGCCAAGACTAGTTGGCCTCTTTGATGATTGTGTCGTTTATGATCCGGTATAATGCGCTGATCGGTGGTTGCAATGACGTGTCCGCTTCGCTGATGTCCATTTCAGACCCTTGCCTGGCCAATTCGTCCGCTCTTTCGTTCCCTGCGATTGAGCTGTGGCTCGGGACCAAGCAGAGTTTGACTTTGTGGTGTCTGATGAACTTCAGTGAGAAGCGACAATTCATAACAGCCTTTGATCTCGTTCTACAGGATTCTATTGACTTCAGTGCAGCGTGGCTGTCTACGAAGATAGTGATATCAGATGGTGGGATATCGGTTACCTGTAGGTGTTTGGCTGCTTTCTCTACTGCCAGGATTTCTGCTTGAATAACGCTGCACAGATCAGGGAGTCTGAATGATTCCTGTTTGTGGAGGGTATCAGAGTAGAACCCGGCCCCAGTGCCTCTGTCCATTTTCGATCCGTCGGTGAAGAGAGTGATCTCGTGGTCGTTGATTACGGCGTTTGATAGCCACTCTTCTCTGTCGGGGAAAAGGATAGGTATTCTGAAAGAGAAGTCATTTTGGGGAGAAATATAGTCGGTCGTAGCTGCGAGGCTACTAAAACCATGTTTCTTTCCCAGGTCGTCTATTATTCTAAGTATGGCCGCATGTCCATAGTTGGCTTGCTTCCACAGAGATTACTGCCTTAGTCTGAGGGCGCTGGGGAGGAGATGAAGGAGATGAAGGGGGAGGAGATGTACAAACAGCGGCTGACCTTTGTACTTTGTTGAGCATGTTCATATAGCTTTTCGTGCTGCTAGCAGTCCACCAAACTAGGGCCCCATAAGTTAAAATAGGTGCGATGATTGCTGTGTACATCCAATGAATGATGTACGGTTGCAAGCGCCATCTTTTTCCGAAGGTCTTTTTGCATGCATAAAAAGCGTTCAATCCTTTTTTCATCCTTTCCTCCAGGTGCCTTTTCCAGGAGAGCTTAGAGTCAAGAATGATGCCTAGATATTTTGCTTCCGCTTTGAGTTTGAGTGGGGTGTCCTCTAACTTTGGGGGAGCAAATATCGGAATTTTCCTTTTCCTGGTGAACAAGACCAGCTCGGTTTTCTGGGGGTTTATTCTCAGACCGTTCTGTCTTGCCCACAAGGAGAGTTCCCTCAACGCAGATTCCATTAGTTCACTGATAGTTGGTAGAAATTTATCTTTTATCAAGATAACCAGGTCATCCGTGTACGTTATTGTCTTTGTGTCTTTCTCCATAAGGAATTTGAGGATTTTGTTAACTGCAACTGAAGCCACAGTAGGGGGAAGTGAACTCCCCCCGTGGTGTGCCTCTAGTTGTCACCTTCCTTATAGAACTGTATCCAATGTCTGCATTGATGATTCTGTTCTTCAACATATTCTCAATCGAGATTACAATGGATTTGTCTACTTTTATGTCTTCTAGAGCTGTTATTATGGCCTCTATTCCTAAATCCTAAATCAGTTGATTCTATTACCAGCCAAGATGATGTCGTTCGCTATCCTATCGTTCTAAGCTCACTGGAATTGCTCGGTTACCGCCTCAAAATCTGAAATTGAAAATTGGATCATTATGTTGAGAAATATCAACCAACCACATCTTTGTAATGGTACTCGGCTAGCGGTGATGGAACTAATGAAGACGTTTTAATCACACGCATTCCGATGATTCCAACCGACATATCATTTGTCTTCAATCGATTGTAATTTCCAGTGCGACTTGAATTCGCAACGTCGAGAAACAAATCGCAAGGGACAGAACGACATCTGTCGGGTCAGCTAGTAATGGTTATAAAAGTTTATTGTATTTTGGTTTAAATAAATTTAAAAAAACAAGTAATAACTTAATAAAAGAACAACAAAATAATAATTTAATGAAACCAGAAAAAAATTGAAAATCTCCCAGCCAACCAAAGCGTACAAATAAAATTATGATTTTATTTAGTTCTTCCTCATATGCTTCCTTTTTTCAATTTTAACTATATTATTCGGCTGTTTAACATAGTTTTGCGAAATGGGTCGTTCTTCAATTGTGACTCGGCACTTAAAAATTGAGCATAACAAAAATGGAAAAATTCAAAGCCAAATTTTAAAAATGGTCCCGGGAAATTGTATGAAGTATTATTCAAAGGTTTCAAAAAGAGAAATGGGAAAGAAGCCATTTGTTATCCAGAAGAATTTAGTAAATGAAAACAAAAAGGTCGAAAACGTTGTTTTTAACGATAATAAGCGATTGAGCTATACCATCATATGCATTGAGTGCATGTCGAGCGGTTGGTGTCAGTAAAACACATTTTGTTGAAGGGAATATGAACAAATTCCAATATTTAAGCTGTTAATCATGGAATAAAAGAATCATTCCACTTATATCAGGATAATGACCCAGAATATCAAATGATGTGGCAGACTCGAAGACTTATCAAAACACAAGCATAATCACCAGACTTAAATTCTACAGAGGATATATGGCAAAACTAGAAGTTAAAATCCAAAAATAACAAATTCCCAGCAAAGATGATTTAAAAAAGGTCGTGTTGGAGGAATGGGATAAAATTAGTTCCTACTCTACCCAAAAACCCGAATCAATTCCAAATCGTTTAAGTAACTCATCAGATAGAGAGGATATCCAACAAAATATTCGATTACCGTTACCATATGGATACTTTTATCGATTTCTCTAAAAGTTTAAGTAACCATGAACCATTTTCACAAGGAGATTGAACCTGTTTTCTTTCTGTTTATATGTTTTTTGTTGTTCTTTTGTTATTAGAATCAGTCTAATTTTTGTTCTTTTTCATCTTTTCCCATTTTCTTTTTCCGTTTTAGGTATTTTGTTGAATTGTTTCGACAAAACGAATTTGGTCCGGTGTGGGCTATTTTGACTGTGAGTCACTGTATACTTGGGCTTTCAAGTTGAGACAGTTCTTTTATGGCGGTAGGTCGTGTAAGTGCCATTATTGCATATGGCGTCTAGAAAGCTGGCTAGATATTTAATAAGCTAAAGAAGAAGTTATATCTGCTGTCCTCAATTTCAAAACACAATCTTAGACTTCGAATCCATTATACTCCTTCGCCTGACATGTCTAGCTATTTTAGATCTGAAAACATCTAACTCTGAATTAATGTGATTAAACAAACAATTTTCTATATTTTTCTAAATTTAATTCGCTCCCTTCATACTCCGTTTTTATATAATTTTTGTTAATAATACTTAGAACTATCTGATGGTAGACGAAAATGCTTAGAACTAGCTTAAATATCTTACTACGAAGTACATTACTGGCACTATGGGGGCACTTTATAGTAAACAGGGTAAACCTTAACTATGCCTTTCGACCTTATATTTTATTAAATTCATTGATATATAGAGTCCGCCAAATAACTTTTTTTTTTTTTGAAAATGCTATAAAAAAAACTACTGAATATTTTCTCAAATTTCTTTTTTTATTTGAAAGTACAATCCTTCCGGTTAATAATGGAAAATAATTTCATTCAAATGGCTGCCTCGGCTGGCCATGCAGTAGCCTACACGATCGGTCCAATTTTTAAGCACATTATCGATTGTGTGCAGCTGTATTTCACCAATGGCTTCACGAATATTGTCCTTTAAAGCGTCAATTGTCTCTGGCTTATCGGCGTAACACTTATCTTTGACGGCACCCCACAAATAATAGTCCAACGGTGTCAAATCGCAGCTCCGAAGTGGCCAAACGACATCAGCCCTGCGGCTGATAATGCGATCTTCAAAAACAGGGCGCAAAACATCGAGTGTAGCTTCGGCTGTGTGGCACGTAGCGCCGTCCTGTTGAAACCAAATGTTGCCAATATCCTCCTCTTCAATTTTTGTGAACCAAAATTCGTTCAACATGGCCCGATAACGATCGCCATTGACTGTAACGGCCACTCCTTGCTCATTTTCGAAGAAAAATGGCCCAATTATGCCTCTGGACCAAAATCCGCACCAAACAGTGGCTGGTTTTGAGTGCACCGGCTTTTCAATGTATGCGTGCGGGTTTTCTGTGCCCCAAATGCGACAATTTTGCTTGTTTACATACCCGCCAAGATCAAAATGAGCTTCATCTGAAAAGATGAATTTTTTGGCAAAATCGGCATCTTCTCTAAGTCGATCACAGGCCCACTTAGCGAGCGAAAACGCCTTGGATGGTCAGTTGGCTTCAACTCCTGAACCAGTTGGACTTTGTATGGCGTCTTTATGCAAAATTCGTCCCAATGATGTCTCCAAAATGTTCAATTGTTGAGAACGACGGTGAATTGATGTTGATGGCGCTTCACGCACACTTTCTGCCGCAGCAGCAATATTCTCGGGTGTACGCACTGTTTTTGGCTTTTCACGCTTTGGTTTATCGATGAGGATGCCAGTTTCTTTCACTTTTTTCACAAGATAACGAACATACGGAGCTGACGGTGCTTCTCTTCTTCCAAAATCCGTACGCAATTTTCGCACACATTCTGCAACATTACCATGATTTTCAAAGTAATGTCGCAATATTTCCCAGCGTTGTTCAAGCGTATACACAACCATATTCGTTCAGCGGAAGGATAAAACTAATTATCTGTCAAATCAGACATGAGCTAAGTGTTACCATTCACGAAATAAGCACTACTTGAAAAAAAAAACGTTAGATGGCGGACCCAGTAGTAAGCAAAATGAAACTCAAATGGGCAGTAAATAGCTTCCTTCCATACAAATCTGCAGGTCCAGATGGCATTCTCGAACCGTGGCTTTTGGTATTATCCTCATCCAGTCTGGATTGGGGCTACATACAACTATCCTGGAGGGAAGTAAATGTTACATTTATACCTTAAGCGGGTAAAACCTCTCACACAACGGCAAAAGGCTACAGACCTATCAGTCTCTTTTCCTTTCTTCTTAAGACGCCAGTGAGTCTGGTGAGCCTGTACGTTTCGCGAGAACCTACCAAAAAGTATGCTTTCGAAACCGCGACAAGTTTATTGTAAGCGAGAATCAGTAGATACAGCTCTACACTCGTAAGTGGTACCGTTGAAAAATCACTTTCCAACAAAGAATTCACCATGATTGCCTTCTTCCATATTGAAGGAGCTTTCAACAACATTAATCCACAAGCTATCAATAATGCATTAAGCAGATTAGAGGTTAATGGAAACATAATAATTTGGATTAAACAAATGCTTTTAAGCAACTTGATTCATTCGGAATTTGGATGCTAGCACACAAACAGAGCAATAAAACATGGCTTACCACAAGGCGGATAACTATCGCCCCAATTGTGGGTGCTAGTTGTAAACAAAATACTCCTATCTCAGGAGGCCAGCGGGTAGAAAGTCATTGCGTATGCAGACGATATTGCATTAGCAACTAGTGAAAAACATCTCCCAACCATCAGAGATATGATGGGAATAGGGCTAGGCAAGCTATGGGCTTGAAATAAATCCCTCCAAAACGGAGCTAGTTTTATTCACAAGAAAACGGCAGACTCCTCAAATCACTGCACCAGAACTCAATGGGACATACCTTAGATTCGCAGACCACGCCAAATACCTTGGTGTGATACTCGACAGGAAGCTCAAGTGGAAATTGAATGCGGAAGAACGCATCAAAGAAGCAGCAACTGCGCTATACAACTGTAAAAAAGCCTTGGGCATCAGTTGGGGTATTGAACCCCATACTAGCTGTATACCGCGGTTGTTAGATCTATACTAATGTACGACTGCTTAGTCTGATGGCCGGCACTGTACAGATCTAACTATTGCAAACTTCTAAGTAGAATTCAAAGGATCACGTTCATCGCTATAACAGAGGCAACAAGCCCCATTGCAGCCCTCCAAACGATGCTTCACCTAATCCCCTTGGACCTTTTGGCAAGGAAAAGACAAAGAAATCGGCGCTGCGACTTAAGGAATCCGCTCACTGGAAGTTCTCCGAAATAGGGCACGCTGGTATTCTTCGCCAAAGCAAGGATCTAAGCGAAGTCACGGACTACTTAATTCCGACCCTTGACTTCAAGATTCTCTACAAAACAACAATTCCCAACCGACAACAATGGGAGGGGAATAAATGTCCAAGAAAAGGCACTGGAAATATACAGACGGGTCCAGGACAGGCAATGATGAGGGTGCCGGTGTCTATACACCGACCCTAAAAATTAGCAAATCCTTTAGACTGCTGAACCATTGTAGCATATTCTAAGCTGAACTAATGGCAATTCGTGAGGCCGCTGACTGGCTGTCTGTGAGATCGATGAACAACAGACACATCGCCACCTACACAGATAGCCAAGCGGCATTAAAAGCATTGAAATCACCAATAATAAGATCAAAAATGGTCAGGCAATGTCGGACGCCCCTAAATGAGATATGGAGCATAGTGATATACCAGGTAACTGTGTAGCATACGAACTAACCAAAATAGGCACCACACTGGAGCTCTCGACTGGAAATCTCTCCAGGGAAATCCACCCACCAATGGAAACGCGAAAATGTAAAATCTCGTAAAATGCACTGCAAGAGGCTTCAAAACCTAGTTGGGAGAATTGAATGCGCTTACGAAAGGAAAGAGTACTAGCCATTTTCGTCGACATTGTGGGAGCTTTTGGTAATGTTACTTTCGACAGCTTGTGTAACGCTGCTGGACGGCATGGCGTAGATGAAGCACTGGTTTTGTGGATCAAAGCAATGCTTGTGCACAGGGCATTGATCGCTGATGCAGGCCTCGAACAATGTGTCAAGTCTGAAACAGGGGCTGCCCGCAAGGTGGAGTCTTGTCTCCGCTGTTATGGTGCATGGTGATCGACCCTCTGCTCGATGCTCTCAATGCTTCTGGAATCTATGCCCAGGCCTATGCAGATGATGTTGCTGTTCGCTCTGTTGGCTCATGTTTAGCGACTGTCTGTCTCAAAGCGTAGACGATCACATCTAGCGACCGAGGACTGGTGCAGGAGTAATGGGTTGTCGGTTAATCCTCTTAATCCTCTAATCTAGTGTAAAATTTCGAAAAAATAAAAAAAATTTTTTTTTTCATATTTCCAAAGTTTAGACATTCAAGAATATGCCATTAAAATTCCTATTATTTCATGAGTTATAGCCGTTTCAGTGACGTGGCATCGGTTCCGGTCCAACTTGTATCAAAACATTGAACGCGTTTTACTCGGAACTGTCTTTTTCAAAACAATACGCATGATTTCTCAAGTTCTACTGGACCGATTAACTTGAAATTTTTTGAGAGTCTTCTTTATACACTTGTCTTCGCCCGGAACTATCCGCACCCTTAAATTTACTTTAGATTAATAATCTTTTTTCTTTTTTTCTTTCGGATTGCTAGGAGGGTTGGAATCGTGGGTATGACCACGTGCCAATTTTTTGAGACCCCCCACTTCATCAGCTGCTCATTTTTTGAATTTTTAACTTTTTTTATTTTTTTAATTTTTTTCTGTATTTTTGTAATGTTAATAAATAACCCATAAAAAATGGATAGTCAAAATATCGATTGTCTTTTTTCTACAGCACTTCCAAAATCTCCTAAAATTCACTCCTCTACACTAGAATACCCCCTTAAGGCTAATGTCGTTGTCTTCACGAGAAGGAGGAAAAATATTGGCATTCTTCAGCTGGTGCTAAAAAGCATTCCCATCCCGATATCCAAGGAAGCTTAGTACCTGGGAGTCATCCTAGATAGCAAGCTTCTTTGGTCAAAGTATGTTGAGTTAAAAACCACCAAAGCACTGTCAGCTTTTTGGCAATGCAAAGATGCCTTTGGCAAAATATGGGGCTTATCGCCCAATAAGGTCCTCTGAATCTACACGGCAATGATAAGACCGATATTCTCATATGCATCGGTTGTTTGGTGGAATAGGCTAACATGCAAACACCTCGTGGCCTCTTTCACCAAACTACAAAGAGCGGTCGGTCTCAGCTGCACGGGGGCTTTCCCCAGCACACCGCGAGCTGCTCTAGATGCTAAAATGAATTTTCCACCCCTTAACATATATATCAGAGGGTGCGCACTGAAAGCCATATCTCGTCTAAAGAAGAATGGTCTTTGGTACAACTCGCATTGGAGTGACAGTCTACTTGCGCCAGAAGTATCCTTCGGATGCAATGACACCTGCCGTCCTACTGTGCTGAAATTTCACAGTCACTGAACCTGAAATGGACTGTCTTTGTCATTTCACAGATGGTTCCAGGACTGGGCAGGGATCCGGCGCTGGAGTTTTCTTTGAGCGCGAAAACATTCGACTGCACTTCTCATTAGGAAAATATGCGTCTGTCTTTGAATCGGAGATTTACGCAATCCTAATGGCCATGCACTATGTTGTGAAGCACAGGTGGAAGGGAAAAAGCATTGAGTCTGTAATGACAGCCAAGCTGACCTCAAAGCTGTGTCCAACCCCCTATCCAACTCCAAATCAGTGCATGAACTCTAGACCTTTTTATATAAAGTGGGAAGACTAAATGGGCCCAGGTCACTCTGGGATCCCCGGAAATGAGATCTCCGATTAACTCGCTAGAAGGGGCTCAGAGTGTAGTTTCTCAGGACGTGATCCTGCCTTAGGTCTACCTGCTTCCACGGTCAAATCTGACATCAACGGCAGGGTCTTTAATGCATGCAGTCGTAGATCGAGGGAATATCCAGGATGCAGGATGACTAAGCGCGTACGCCCAGGTGTCTGATAGAAGTTCGTAACATTCTTCTTAACCCTTAAGGAAAAATTATTGCAGAAGGCTTACGGGCGTCAGTATGGGCCATTATACCTTTGCATCACTACGTGCTTGGCATCAGTGAGACGCCTACCTGTGCTGCATGTTGGGAGGAGGATGACAAAGCAGGACACTTTCTCTGTGACTGTCCCGCCTTCGCTCGCGCAGGATGGCGCACCTTTGGGGCCGACGTGGTGCGTGCTGAATCTCGTAGCTCTACGCCACTGAAGCCTCTCCTCACTTTTCTCCGGACAATGGGGAAAATACAATAAAGGAAGGTGTCTGTCTGGTAGTACAATGGACCAGTATTTGTGTCCGAGTTCTCCAACAGATAGTAGAAGCCTCCAACAAAAAAAAAAAAACAAAAAAAAGGGTCAAAGGTATCTCGAAGTTAATGTAATTACCTTTTATAAAGGAGAAATTAGATCAGGCCTTTTATTTTTTTTTTCCTTCCGAAAAACGCGTTTAAACCAAAGCTAAGATGGCACACATAGATCACAAAGTATTTAATTTTTATTTCACCGTGTTTTGAAAGACGCCAGAGCTGTAATGTTAATTTCGACACGACAATGTCACAGCTCTATTGACGCTGGTTAGCTCACATTTACCTAATCAGTCATTTGCCCTTAGCCTAGTATTTAAATTTTGAGAGAATATCTGTAAAAGTAGTACAGACTAGCCGCCGATTCATAAATTAAGATGTCAATTAAAATAAATTGAAAATGTCTAAAGACAGCAAATACATTTGAAAGGTTCTCAAGAAATGACTATCTGAATCCTTGCTCTTGAGTTAATTTTAATTAAAGAGTAACGAGAGCGTCCAGTGGTGCTTGGAATTACATATTAACACCTCCCATGGGGACCCTAATGTAATAACAACTGCACTGCTGCGTTGCCCTCTTCCGCAAAGACCAAGTTTTGATCTATCCCAGCGGCAGAGTCAATGTAAACTGGAGTAAGTAATGCAATTACTCGAGGAACGTAGTGTTCCAGGGGAATGCGGTCGCCGACGGAAGACGAACTTTAAAAAATGGATCTCGGCAATAAGCTGCAATTGAGTTAACGCGAGTAACGATGGACACACATTCCTCACGGACTATTGATGGACTGTCTGTGTCTGCAAATATTTGCACCATTGCATGGGGCAGTTGATTGATTGGGTTAATTTGGATTTTTAAATGAAGTTGGATTGGAAGGATATGAAATGATAATTGACAATAATCCGGTTGATGTAAGAGCTTTACATGGTACCAAGGCGCTTGCAAATGTAGATATACTTCTTCCGTGTCCACCGAGGACAGTGGTGTAACTTCAATGCTTACTTACACAAATGTGCTTCGTCCTTTTCGTTTCCTGAATTATTTTAGTTTTCCGACGGCAACGTATCCCTTTACATAGAATGTGCAAGAAAATCAGGATTACATCCTCTACCTTTGTATCACCTTGCCTTTGATACATTATAGCCGTCCGCAGGCATTCAAATTCGATTTGTATTCTTTTCAAACACTTCTATCTGCCCAAAGATTAACTGCAGCTGATACTGTTGGTAGATTTCTGTCGGAAGTAAGTAATTTCCCAACGACAAGGCATACAACGGCCATCCGAAAGCAACGCATGCCTGAGTATGTAATCGTATAGAGGTATTGCACAACGTCCACTTACCCGTGCACGTTCAATCCAGATTACCACATGCTCGGCCTGCTTGTGATAGTCGTCGACGTTCTTCGACGATCCTTTTCATGTTTCCCCGGTGCAGTGTGCATAGTTCGTTAAAATGGTTACGTGCTTGTTGAATCAAAAGGGATGTACTTGTATTCATAGTTTTTTTTGGTTATTTTGCTCCTCAATCCTTGTTAAACAAGGTCTCGCATTACCCGCAAGCAACTTAACTGGAGGATAATTGCATACTTCCTAGTTGCATATACGAAGGTCTTTTGTTGAAGGCAGGTGCAAATTTAAAGGCTGGATAAGTGCTACGTCTGTTGTTATACGACGGGGAGGAGGAGATCAGATGATGGGCGGTTGATTAAAGGGTTGACTCTAAGTAAGGGGAGAATCGTTTAATTAAAGCTCAAACTATTGCCAGGTATGATAGAGGTGAGTGTAATGTAGGACTTATGGAATACCACATAAGGCCGTTGCATAGGCTTAGTGAGGATTCAAAAGAGGTAATTGCATAGTAAATGGTCGCAGTATACGGTGACATGGAACGTGATGCTTCTCAAACTCACGGAATATTCGTGACTATTTTTGTGTAGAATAATTCGTCATTTATTTTGGCAAAACTCCTACTCCAATTAGTCAGACACTAAGGCATTTAGTCACTCGCTTCGAAGAGACTGGACCAACACATTCCCTTTATGGATAAAGATGTCTCGGATCGACCAACATCGACTTACTACGTAATTAGCCATTGCACGCTTTTCTCCACAGCACATTTTGACGAAAGACATTAAACTATGCAGGCAGTCTACCAGCTAATATCTGCAGTCCATCAATCGTTTCTAAACCACAATCAGACTCTCCTGAACCTTAATGACGCAATTAGGCAGGAGGATAGAATTGCATACACTGTTTGAGCGGCAACAGACATTTTAAAGGATGCGTTTCCCAATCACTTAATATCTCATTTAAACTAATTGCATTGCCCGGCTAGATCGCCCGATTTTATATTCCCAGACTTCGTTCTGCGGAGTTTTTTGAAGTCAGGGGCCAGAACAAGCCTTCAACTCTGGAAGCTCTCAAACAGAATACCTAACAAAAGTGCAATTTATCTCAAGAAGTTCTCGCTAAAATGACTGACAATCCAAATGCTTCCGAGGCACCCAGAATAAAGCATTAATAAAGGGTTTTTCAATAATGACAGGTATCGGATATCGAAACGGAATAAAACAAGCTGTGTGTAAAGTATTAACTAAATTCCTATTTTTTTGAAGGGCCCATATACGCCATTATATGTATATGAAATACAACAATCTTTAAATGCCTGCCTCAGCTTTTTACGATGACAAGGATCCGATCGGTCCAATTTTCTTTCGCATAGATCCGGCTGAATTTGAGCGATGGCTTGTGTTATGTTCACCTTAAGGGCATTGTTCGATTTTCGTTTGCCAGGTGAATGCATAAGTTTTTTCAGTTTTTTTTTTTTGGTGAGAAAATACGTCATTTTCAAGTGAAATTAATTCTTTTTAATTAATTTATTAATACTATATCAGAAAAACAGCCAATTTCCCAACTTCCGCGAAATTGCTAAAGTGCTGCTCTGCGTACCCCATTGATGCGAAGAGGTGATAGTCAAATAGCGCCAAGACTGGGGAGTACGGCGGGTGGAGAAGGATGTCCCATCCAAGGGATTTCTAGGTGTCTTTTACTAGTTTTGGCGCGTTGTCGTGTAAAAAAATCACTTTGCCATGTCTTTTGGCCCATTCCGGTCGTCTTTCGAATGCCTGGTTTAAATTAATCATCTGTTGATGATGATGAAGGCGTTGTGTATTAACCGTTGTTTTTTTATAGGGTTCACGCAGGTTCAAGAGTTACGCTCTTATGGTTTTTGTCACTAAATTTGGACGGGGTGCAGATGGCTTGTATCAAAGATGTTCGTTCACTACTCTCCGGGGGTGGTTGTCCTAGATAGAAATAGACAGATTCGACTGGAATTGGAGCGTTGGTTGTAGTTCACAATAACTTTTTTTGTTTCCATGTCGTTAAGGTGTTATATTGAAAATGCACACACAGAGTATGAATTTTGAAGTGATCTTGTGCTGCGACTGTTATGCCTTCGTCAGCATTTTTTTGATCATCTCTCTGTTGAAAAAAAATATATATTGAAATATATCACTCTCATTCAAAACTGATATTGTTGCACAGTTTTTCCTTATAGGAATTGTTCTTGCCTATGGACAGACTTGAACTACAGACCTTTCGCTCAACAGTCGGTGATGATTACCATTGCACCACGACCACCCCCAAAAGTTCATAATACACAAAATTGCTCTGGTCACACCAAACACAGAATACGGCCTTCTTACTGAAGAGATTTGGCATTGATGTTGAAGGACCGGCTTCGCCAGGTGAAAGCCATTATTTTTTCCGCTTCGAATTTTCAAAATAAATCGCGTTGAAGCAGCATTTCACAAGTGACTCCGCGATTTGCCATTTGACGCTCATTCAACTCGTGCGGACCCATTTAACGAGTTTATTGATCTTCCCCATTGCCCGTAAACGTCTGCTAATTCTTTCTTGTGACACATGTGATGCTTCTGCTAATTGTTGAGTTTGAGTTGGGTCATCATTCAGTAACTCCTGCCATTGCTCATCTTCACATTTTTGTGGTCTACCAGAATGCTCACTGTCTTTCACATTAAAATCACCACTTTTAAATAAATGCTCTTGTTGCTGGAGCGTGTTCACCATATGTTTCTACCAGCATGCGATGATTTTCAATAACTTTTTTCTTTTGAATTAATAAGAAAACCACAATCGACATGATCACTGAACGATAAAAAAAAAGACACTAGTTTTTGGCCGACTCAACTTATGTGTGTGAACCCGCCTTGGGTCTACTTGCTTCCACGATCAAATGCAACATCAACGATCGGGTCTTTAATGCACCCAGTCGTAGATTGGGGGAATATCCAAGATGTAGGATGACTAAGCGCGCACGCCCTGATGTCTGCAAAAGGTCCGCAACATTTTTCTTATCCTTAAGGAGAAATGATTGCAGAAGGCTTACGGACGTCATTACAAGCCATTACACTTTTGCTAAGCGTCTCTACGTGCTTGGCGTCAGTGAGACGCCTACCTGTGCTGCATGTTGCGTGGAGGATGACACAGCAGAACACTTTCTCTGTGTCGGAGTGCTCCAACAGATAGTAAGAGTCTTCAACTTAATAAAAAAAAAACGTGTACTTTCCGCAGGCGCCAGCTCTTAATTTAATCGGAAAAAAACGTATGCATACACCTGGTACTCGCATAGACTTCAGGAAACCCCACAAGAAAATTACTTGCTGGGTCAAAGCGCATGAACTTGGTGGCTAATTCCCGTCACCTCTACGAGAGATAACTTTACCCTCAAGTTGTTCATGCAGAATGTCAATCGTGACGTCCCCTGTGTGGGGAGCCATAATAAATCGGTTATTATCATTCTGTAGCACTCGCAATTAATAGACCAATGACGCCGCCGACCCAAAATCTACACCAAACATAAACTTTTTAGGGATGTGTTGTCACCGGATGAACCTCGTGTGGCTTGCTGTCGTCCCATATACGACAATCTTGAATTTTAGCACAGCCATTCATCCAAAAATGCGCTTCGTGACTAAAGATTATTTTTCGCCCAAAATTGGCGAACTTTTCTAAACCCTCTGAAGCCTGTTCAGCGAACAAACGGCGTTGTAATGATTTTTGAGCTCCTGGGCTAATTGGGTGTAAGTCCAAGTCTCGACGCAAAATTCGACAAGTTGAAGTCTGCGAAAGGCCGACTTCTTGTGCGCCACGACGAATCGACTGCTTTGGGTTCTGCTCTACAGCTTTACGGATGTTCTCGGCCGATCTTGCCTTCCTTTGAAGTACGAATGTTGGCTGATTGATGACCGAACCGGTTGACTTAAATTTAGTCACCAAACGTTAAAAAGTCGACTATGGACAGCCACCACGTCCACTGTGAAATGGACGTAACGCACGCAACGTTGGCATCAGTACCAATGAATAATAGATGTCACCGAAACAGCGTGACCGCCATATACCGCAGAAATCTCCCCGAGAAACCATTGAGAAACCGTTCATATTCCCTGCGACTCACTGTAAACCAAATCATGGTTTATGTTATTCATTCAGCACTCCAACACTAGGCCAATCTGATTTTTTGTTTTTTTATGTTGTATTTAATCGATTCCATGTTCTTTTTTTTTTATTCTGGCGCTCTATCTTCGATATAAAGATGATGTTTGCCCTTTCACTGGTAATGGTTCCGCTTCTTACCCCGTTTGTGTCACTTCAAATGCAGTCATTTCCTGCTTCAATTTCTTTATTTTTAATGGTCTCATCTTGAACGATTCATATTTAAGATTTCCTTCCTGTCCCTGACGACGTTCGACGTTCCAAATATTTAATTCTTGATTCCCAGCTGATTGCCTCATGTATACATACAGATAAATGTTTATGCCTTTGGTTCCCTCTGATTATTAAGTTTCTCTTCTTAGTTGGCTTCGATCTCGTATAGTTCACACAATAGCAGCTTCCTCATTTATATGACTGCGGGTCTATTTGGCGTTTGTGGTGTGTATGTATGTAGGATTTTATTTGTTTATTTCAATAGTACTAAGATTACAAAGTTATACACTTCTGAGACATTTATACATACATATATAGTTATACACTTCTGCTTTTGGGATGGTCTACACGGCTTGACGGCTGTTCAACGAATGCCCTGTGTTGTTTGTTGTGTTCGTCTTCATCTGTTCCGTTTCGTTCCGTTTGTGAATGTTGTGCGCTGTGTGTGTCGTGTGTGTTATGTGTTGGCTCGTTCGATCGTTTTATGGTCGGTGTCTGTACCGCAGCCTAGTCGCCTGATTTTTACCCGTTAAGTCGTCCGTTCGTGTGGCGTGATGTTGGTCGCCGCGTGGTATCTCGCTCACGTGTATGTGAACTTTTTCCCATTTGCACTCTTCCTAGTTAAGTTTTTCTCCGACCGAAATGATAGAAGTCACAAAAAGATACTGGGTCAACGCATGAAAACACAATTGACAGTAACAATAATCGTTACTAACAGAAACAGGGGGAATGTCATTTCACGCTGAGTGTGACGACTGGATAAAGAAAGTAGATGAAATGCTCACAGGAGTGGCTTTATAGCTCATTCTCCGAATTATAAAAGCCAACACCTCCCCCAATTCCAAGGAAACATGACAGTCGTACAATGGAAGTGATGGCTAAAATAATTGATGACACAGCTTACAGAGAATGTACGAGAATATACTTATATAAAGTCTGTTGGACCATTGACCCCGGTTACGATGAATGCCATCTTGCGGAGTCCCCTCAAACCAATGGATCCGACAAAAATTCTTGTGAGTATGTCGATAACGAATTTCACAACCAGACCGGATTCCTTTTTGATGTTGCGGGATAAAATATACTAACCACACTTACACTTGTAACTTTCCGAGACTGTAGGCTCCTTTTCACCGTTTCCTCTTTTATAAAAACCATTATTACCTTAATTTAAACGTTAGGCTGGATAGCTACTATTGGGGAATGTGGGAATGCCACTACGGTGTCCATGTTTTCAAAGTAAGTTACTTCGAAAACAACTTTTATTAATCCAACTGAATTTAGTGAATAATATCGTCCGAGATGTGATATTAAAATGAGAGCTGATAAAAAAGGAAAGTGTATAAAATGGCCCAATATGCTTTTTTTCTTGCTCAGAGCTCTAAAATAAGAGTGTAAGCCAATACAAGTCTAACCTTTTCAGTTGCATTTCATGTGGTTTCTTCTGGTTAGGGTCAGCAAGGGAGTATGTGGCGAAATCGGAAAATGGAATGTATACGCCATGTTATACCGGGAGCCCTAGGCTTTCTCTATAATTTCGAATTGAAAATATTGCAGAAAGCTGCCTGGTATCCAGATCTAACCACTTAAGTTGCAATTCAGGTGGTTCCATCAGGGAAAGCTTGTCGGCAAAGTCAGTAAGGGAATAGGTATCAAAATCGAGGACCGATTCAGGTAATACCTCGTAGGTCAATACAATCATTTGATTAGTCATTTGGTGTTGGAAAAGTTCGTTAAAAAATTCCAAAACGAATGTAATCAATTTCAATATTAATCTTTGACATTATTACTGAAATAACAGAATTGAAAACTGAGCGACGCCGCACAAAAACGTCGCTTGTCGCTCAGAGACTGTGTGGCCACAACATCACAATTTCATATGTTTAAATTTTTTTTTGCCGCTCAGTGCGTGGCGTGGTACATTCGTTTATTGGCTCTGACATCGATTATAAGGAACTCAAGTACTGTAGCACCAACCACATCAAGGTCGAAAAATATTTTAAAAATCACCTTTCAAGACCAGCAGTAAAATCGAGGCTCCTTTCAAACATGGGAGAAACGAATCATATGCATCTCTGATCCTGCACATGGTAAAACTCCAGCTATAAAAATTATATCAAATGTATAAATGGAAGTCGGCCGGTTTCTAAGAGATGCCGTCAGTAGTACTTGCTGCTCTTGGACATCTGTCAATAACTCTTTATCATTACGATAGTGAAGTTCTGTTTCCGTCATATATATTTTTGTGCGCGGGCATGTTGACTTCGAGGCAAATATGCGGTATTTGAAGGAATGATCGAAAGTGGCTTTTAAATTTTGATTTGTAAAAAAAAAATTATGGCGGAATAGTTTTAATGTTACAAAAGTCTTGATTGCGACGTCTAAGGCGAGGAGCGTCCTGGGCATGACGAAAACGTTTGAAGTAGAAGAATTGCAGACTTTCCTGAATTAAAATCCACAAATCACAAATTACAAATTCGTTAGCCTGAAGGCATCAAATGCTTAAAAGGCTTGATAATTGTCCAAAAGCTAGGAAATTGTGTGCCATAAGAGTCGAAGTCGAAGGATTTTTATTTTACGACCTAGGCATTTGATAACACTGGCTTCAACTCAATCACCACTGCACTGTCCCGGAGGGGTGTAGACCATCCCACTAACCATTGGGTTAGAGCGATGCTTGAGAGCCGTATTATATCAGCTGCATCCAAGGAGGTCTCTGTGAAAGTATCGGCAGGTAAATGGTGTTCACAAGATGGAGTTCTTTTACCACTTCTATGGTCGATAGTCATCGATGACCTACTCTACAAGTTAACCAACACCGGCTACGAAGTTATCGGATACGCCGATGACTTCGAGTTATTGTTATAGGTAAATGCGAAATTTCTCCTTGTGAACGCATGTAACTTGAGCTTCAATCTATCTCTGACTAGTGTAGTCAAGAGGGTCAATCGATAAACCCAAATAAGACAATCTTAGTCCCGTTTTCAAAAGGAGAAAAATACAGCCTTGCTCCGTCTCCCTTAACGGAAAAAACATATGACTTTCAACAGGAGTCAAAAATCTAGGTATTGATCTGGATCGCAAACTTAACTGGAACTCCAATATCAAAAACAAACTTGCAAAGTTGACTAAGACACTGTGGGAACCTACGGTAAGACCTGGGGAGTAAAATCTAAGATAATCCACTGGTTATACACCGCGATAGTAAGACCTTTCATCACTTATGCGTCTAGTTAAACTTCAACGCCTTCAGAGGTAGCATGTCTCAGTATTATAGGCGCCATGTCAACCTGCCCGACGGCAGCCCAAGAGGCACTGATCGGAGTTACTCCGCTGAACTTTTTTATTAAAAAGTTGCTATAAGTAGTGCAATCAGACTCCTCCGCAGACAATTGGGTCACACATCCATTCTACAACAGCTGAATATGACTACCACAGTTTCGGACGCACTAACACACACATTCCACTTTGACAAAAGATTTGAGATATTGATCCCGACCCCCATAGCTTGGGAACGCGGCGATCCCTTCCTAAATGTCAAAGGTCACAGGTGGTACACAGATGGCCCCAATATGGATTCTGATGTTGGCGCTGCCATCTTTGGACCAAATCGGAAAATGTCGAAGGCCCTGAGAACTAGTCCTAGTGTCTTCTAAGCCGAACTATATATCATTCTAACGTGCGTCAACCTAAATTTAGATACCGGCATAAGAGGTATAACCTCAGACAGTCAGCAGCGCTCAAAGCGTTGGGCTCATATAGAACGAATTTAAAATTCGTCAAGGAATGCCACGATGCGCTGCAAGAGCCAGCCAAAAGAAATAAAGTCAAACTCTGGTGGGCCCCAGATCACAAGGGCATAAAAGGCAACGAAATCACCGACCAACTCGGTAGAAAATGATCCAGCGAAAGGTACATAGATGCCGAACCTTTCTGCGGAATCCCCAAGTCGGAAATTAATTTTATCCTAGACAAGTGGGAAAAATCGCAAAATCTGCACCGTTGGAACCCTGAATAAATACTTTATCAATATTCCCTGATAAAATAGAATCGGAAGACTGGCCAGCTACCTTTCAGGACACTGTAGTCGGAGATATCATCTTAACAAAATTTACCTTTCGTCTGAAACCGAATACCGACTATGTCTTGAGGACGAGGGAACTGCAGAACACATACAATGTGAGTGTGCTGCCCTCTGCCATCTTAAGAAGCGTATCCTCCACAGTGAATGACATGATTTCTGAAGGGATCAACTCGACTCTAGCCCACTATTAAAAAAAAAAACTACTACATGAGCCGAGGCCTGATCCTCTGGTCATTTAAACCCATCTGCAATTACTGAAGGGGGACATTCTAACTCATCCGACATAGTCCTCAAACATCACCCGACAACCACCGACTCCTCTCCATAGCCTGGCGGAGCAGCACTTCCGACATTCTAAGAAGACAGAACTTCAATCGATTGCTTCATCGCCTCAAAAGATGTACAGTTCTTCCAACGCAGAATTCGTATACTACCACAAAGATTGGCAAACGTTTTCGTGAGCCATTAATAATATTTTCAAGACCCTTTTTCCAAAATAGAGCTTCAAATAAAAAAGGAGGAATAATGTCGGATTCCCTCTGCCTCCCTAGGAATCGTTCCTTCCTCGGAAAATACGTGCATCTTTTGCGCAATAGAACTCTGATCGCTGTGATCTCCTCGCTGACTTAGAGATGAGCCCTTTTATTTAGAAAAAGCGGCCTCGCCTGAACTGTCCGTTTTGATCGAGTAAGACGCACATGATCCTCTTATACATAGTCAATGCCTCAAACCGTTTTTTGAATAAGCTGAAATGTGTTTAGGGATCTGGTGTACAAGGCAACGAAATTCATGAGAATGTGGACGATGATAATGGGAAAAATTTGTCCTATCATTTCTTGGTAATAGCCTGTCTCAGCTCTCGGATATTAAAAGGTGTTAGATTAATCAATATTGCTTCCTTTTAAATTAAAGTATAGACATTATGCAACAGATAATGTCTTTCCTTCCTTTAATGGTTCCAGTTATGGCGCCTTCCATTGGTATTTAATCGAGTTTTCGCCCTAAGCTCACAGACTGTAAGGGATTTAGTCGGAGCCTTTTTTTTTTTGAGGAATTGAGGTTTTTCATGATGAGGTTTTGTATTCCAAATAATATCATTACTTCCCAAGTTCGATGTTCATAAATATGTATGGCAGTATCAAAATATTTTGCCTCTACAACATCGAAAATGCTGCGAAAGTAACATTTTGAAAAAAAAGTACCTTTTATTCCCGGGTGGAATGTTCATTACCCTTACCTCATCGATGCAAATATCTCCACCAAAGTCAAAATTTTTTTTTTCAATCCAAACCAAAGAACCTTTTAATGACTTAATCACCGGGTAAAACACAAATTGTTTGCTTTCCGCTACAAAAACGCCGACAGTGCATTAATTTGTTGTGGGAATACAAAAAAGCGAAGAAAATTGCGGTCCGGTGCAAAGTCACGCAAAGTGCATATCTATTAGGGGGTGCGCTGCATGGCGTATGCGGAATATTTTTGCATTTCTAAATGGTCTCGAGTGATTAAGACGCTGAGCGTGACTGGCTTGCGTTAATTCGATTAGGTAAATGTTGAAGTACATTCGATTGGGCAATTAGTGGCTGTTTACATTAGACGTTTAGTCCGTAGTTTAGAGATTGGAGCGAGGTATGATTGATGATGTAAATGCGTGTAAACTTCTTAATTTAAAACACAATGATGGCTTGGAAAGGAAAATGGGCTTTTTCTTGGTATTATAGCTGTCACCAGTATTTTCGAGGAGTGTAATGACGTGAAAAAAAAAGACTGAGACCAACTCCACTTAAGGTAATATACACATATCCTCGTGCAAGCCCTGTAACACTCCTGGGGCCAGGTATTTGGTACAGTGAATTTCCCCTGTAATCCCCTATAATGCTTGTAAAACAGTGCCATGTGTGGGGAATGTGGAATTTGGAGTAGTATTGTTGACGATAAATGAAGTTTGAGTTGGTGCATTAATGCGGTATAACAAGTCTCTCAATAAGTACGTACACGTTTGCTCATCAAGATGGTATCCTTCTTATCTAACACTTTGGTGACTTTTTTGTGGCCTCAAAATACTCTTCAGTTTCGGCAAATACTTCTCCGTCTCCATAAAGGTTTTTCTGGGAGGCTTCTACTATCTGTTGGAGCACTTAGATGCAAACACCGCTCCGTTTCACTACCAGACAGACATCTTTCTTTATTGTATTTTCTCCGTTGTCAGGAAAAGCTAAAAGGCACTTCAGTGCTGTATAGCTAAGAGATTTGGCACACACCATCCCACACAGGTAAGCGTCTCACTGATACCAATCGGTCTCACAATATCGGTGGCGGAGGCAGTACCGATCGTAGGGGAAATAAGCAAATGTCACGACGAAATGTTCAATTTCTCGGTGCGCTTTGTAGCTAACACAGAATTGTCCAAGTTTGGTTGCCGATAGCGGGTTCGATATGATGAGGTAGACCCTGGGCCTTGCGGATCACTCATCAAAAAGAATCGTAGTATCACATATATCACCAAGGCCATATAAGTGTTTATTCCACACCCGTGGTTTCCTGAATGGATACAATGTGATGATTTGTACTACTGCATGCTATTCTGTTACTGAAAAGAGTGGTAGCAGCCTTGCAATGCTGTTCAGATTGATCTGAATAAAAATCATGGATTTAGACTGGGGAGCACGTTCCATCCTTCGACTACTTGACATCAAAATGGAATAAAATCCTACCAAGGCTGAAGTAGAGCTGTGAATCGTACGCCGATTTCAGGGTCTCGACGGAGCCGTTGTCCAATCCCACAACCAGAATGAAGCCCACTTTTTTTGAAGAGCCCTTACTCTCTTTGTAATAATAGACAGTCCAGGCCCTCGTGTCAATTCGCGGGTTCTGCGCACGTAGTCGCGTCAGCACTTTAAGCCTATTTCCAGGT
The DNA here is from genome assembly GCA_958301585.1 of Merodon equestris. Taxonomy (NCBI): domain Eukaryota; kingdom Metazoa; phylum Arthropoda; class Insecta; order Diptera; family Syrphidae; genus Merodon; species Merodon equestris. The sequence goes on from OY284413.1 coordinate 169,037,211, forward strand.
TTGCTCGGAATCCAGCAGATGGCGCGCGTTAATTTTGGGAGACTAACTACCTGATAGGTAGTAGTTCCCAGAGGAGGGATTTTCGGCACCATGCTCCTGATCCAGGCAGATGTTTGCTGTGAGGAACAGCTTACCACGAAGGTACCATTCATCAGAGCAGACCTCTTAGCCTGAATAGGGAGGCCTGTTGCTTAAGCTAGCTCCAGTATATGCAATGTTGGCAACCTGCGCTGGTCATTCTGCTGTCACTGCCAGCTTTCCCTATCCTAACCTTTTCAGAGGAGATGGCCGCCTCTTTGTAAGAGAAGTGCTTGTCTCAACTCTTTACGGTCACTTGTATCTCCTTTCCTGAGGAAAGGGTTTTGTTGTGTGAAGTGCCCGTCTCCGAGGAGCAGGCCTTGATCCTCTTCGTCTTCAGATTTTTGCTTTGATCTTTGTCGATCTTTGTTGATCTACATGCATCTTCTTTATGACTCAAGGTTGTCCCCAGCGACCGTCCTCCGTTTACGAGCGCTCTTACCTTTTTCGGTTTGAGCTCCTGCTCCCCTCCGACGCCACTTGGGAACAGCTCTGCTAGCTTGAGGGTTGTTGGGACCCAAAACCGCTTTGCCTTTTGTGATCAGAGTCTGTCTGTCAACATCACCGCCTTTTTCGGCGGTAGGGCCGGCCATAACAGTACCCAGAACACCTCCAGCTCCGTCAGTTTAGGAACATGGCTCGCTCTTATTCGAGATTGAATCGTCACCAATAAGAGGAGGAATGTTTGAGGCGCATGTCGAAAGTGCTAACATGCTTGTGCCTCCTACAGTAGCGTTTACTAGCCGTCGACATTTTCTACGCTGCGCCCCGCCAAGAAGAACGGGGGTCGCAGATGAGAGGTTCGGATGGGCTTCGGTAGACAATACCTCCGCCGACCCAATCCTCTTAACTGCTTTTCCCAGAGGTTTGCCTTCATCCTCCGGGCCTTCGGCTATGTCAGTCTCTTTGCACGATTTGCGGACACTTCTCTTTCTCCTTCTTTTTTGGCACTTAGAAGTGCAATCTGCGGTACATCCCAATTCTGGGGCTCGTTCAACCTTAGCGGTTTCTCGTGCCGCGCCATCGTCGGTGTCGCCTCTGCTGGTTGCACCACTCATGTTCAGTCCAACCAGGTGGTCGCTCAATAAGCCGCAGGAGTCGGTGTCGTTCCGAGCTGCCGAAGAGTTTGGAATGAGTGGTGGGGCCTCCAGAATCTTGGCCCCGGCCGTGATCAAGGAGATTGCGGGTGGATTTCCCCTATTGCGGCTGCCACCTCGAGTACCTTTTGGTTATCCATTCATCCATGTTATTCGGTTCGATGTCATTGCTCTCTTGAGACCCCCCCCCCCCCACCACCTGTCACAAACAGAGCGCCCGTAGAGCGGAGGAGCTCCAAATAAGTAGTAGCTGGGACCCAAGCCAGCAGAATGCAGTGAATGAAGACGTTCCAATCAGCGTGAACCGTTAACAAGTTACCCGTTTCGAATAGCGCTTTCTCATGATCAATTGTGAATACACTGCCTTCTAATATCTCACGTAATCTCCATTTATGATCTGCCAATACCATTTTGTGGACTTTTCTCTAAGATTTTTGGAATAACAACCGGTTAAGGCAAATTACTTGATTTTATTTTTTTGATGGAGCAGATTCCGAATAGCATTTGTCCAGCCATCGCTTACCTTAAGATTAAAAGGTAAGGCTTTGTCAACACACGCGATTCATATTTTCAAATTACGGGGGTGGTGGTCGCTCGGGCGCAATGGTAATCATCGCCGACGGATATCTGTAATGAAGTCCGATCATAGCCAAAAACAATTCCTATTCGGACAAACTGTGCAGCAAACTCGCAGCATAGGCTCACTTCAAAATTCATACTCTGTGTGTGCATTTCCAATATAATACCCTAATAACATGGAAACAAAAAAAAAATTACTGTGAACTACAACCAACGCGATAAATTCAGTCGAATCTCTCGAATTCTATCTAGGACAACCACCCCCGGATATTAGTGGTCGAACACCTTCAGCACAAACCATCTGCACCCCATACAGGTTGTGTGACAAATACCATAGGAGCTTAACTCTTGAACCTCCATGAACGCTTTAAAAAAAAATTATACGAAAATTACAACTGTAGCGTCAGTAAAACCACTCAATTTACGAGTATGAACTAAATGTTAACTTGTCATAAAGTTGAAATGTATTGCCCGAAGAACGGTTATTTCTAAAAATCATAAAGATTTGTCAATAGTGGCGCCACCTACATCATCATAGAAACTCTCCTAGTAATATGTTGAGTCGTGATTACTCATAACAAACCATTTTTTCTTTTCGGGTTATTTCACGTAAACGATGTTACATTTATTCGTATTGGACAATTTGACCGTTAAGTGATGCTCAAGCCATTAAAAGCCGAAAATACATTGGACCACATCTGTCAACCTTTTTTTTCCTTTTTATTTCATTTTAGCGATAAACATTAAAATAATTGTTATCACGAAGCAAATTACAGGGTATCCGTTAGCAGATTTACAGTGGTCGGAAGAGCACGATGCATTCACTATCGAAGTATTTTTTTAGGAGTGGTGGTTCTTAAATTAATGCGCGCAGGCGATTTTATTGGGACAAATATACATGCAGAGGTTCCGCCACACTAATTATTCGACTTTGAATACACTTCTGCCAAGCCGCTTAATAACATCAAGAGCCATAGAATATATTAAAAAGGTGGAACAAAGCTTGGTCGAAAATCCAATCCAAAAGAGCATCCGCTTTGGACTTCAAAGAATCCATCGTTCAGGAAAATGTAAAGAAAAACAAAAATTAGGATACAATATTGGAGAGCGTCCGCACAGCGAATTACATCTTCTGGAGTGACAAGCGCCACACTTAGCTGAATATAAATGTTAATAAACACAACTCTCGCTACTAGGCTGTTCGAGTGCTTAATCCATGATTGAAACTCTCTCTCGATGGTTTTATATGCTTACGGACGATAGCTATACTATAATATAACCACATCTTTGTTCAACCCATAGAGTTCGCGGTTATGTCTTCTCCTCCATACGCCTTCCTCGCAGACAGGATCGAATATTCGTCGCAGAATTCTTCTTTCGAGGAAGCCACGGATCAGCTCTGCTATTCTGCCTATCGTCCAGCTTTAGCTTTCATATAGCAGGACTGGCAGAATAAGAGTCTTTTAGAGCATAACCTTGGTTCTTCGGGACAGGAGTTTGGACCCCGGCTGTTTTGTCAAGCCAAAGTAGCAGTGGTTGTCGAATGTGATTCTGCGCCGGATCTCCACTACGATGTCATTCGTGGAGTATATGTTTGCCCCGAAGTATGTGAACTCCTTCACCACCTCCAAATTATAGATGTCAATCGTTATATTTGTGTCGGTGATGGGTGTCGGACCGTTTTTTGTTGACACCATATATTTCGTCTTCTCCTCATCGATGTGAAGACCAGCTCGTTTCGTCTGATCTTCAATCGCCGTGAACGCTTCCACAATGATCCGCTTCAAATATTCCAAAAGGCTCGGAGGTTCTGGAGCCGAACTACATGGTGCATCGAGTGTTTGTTAGTGTCGTTCAACACATTCGGATCAGTTGTCCCGGGTCCTCGAATTCGGCAATGGCGTTAAATAAGACTTTGTGATAAATGCTTTAAAATCAATAAAGAGGTAGTAGGTATCGATTTGAAACTCGCTGGTCTTCTCCAAAATTTTTCACAGTGTGAAGATATGGTCTACAGTCGATTTGCGGCCCGGAAACCCCACTGGTATCTGCACATTAGTGCGGTGAGAAACGGGTATAGACGTTCACACAATATATTGGATAGGATCTTGTAAGCGACATTGAGCAAGGACATAGTTCTGTAGTTTTTGCAAGAGGTAGGATCGCCTTTTTTATGGATGGGGCATTTTAAACAATTTGTTAATTCGTTATTATTGCTGTCCGTCTATTGAATCCTTCGATTGTCGACTTAGGATGTGATACTCGTAGGATGCAAATGTGCATCCGTTTTTTCTTGTGCAATACTAAGTCCGTAGGTGTCTACCAGTCTGGAAGCAATGATTACAGGGTATTATGTAAGAGTTCAGAACCATATCTTTGCGAACAATGCTATGAGTCTGTAGGCGGCGAATACGTCTAGCCCTAGGTGGACATTTTTTTTTTCACTATCTTATTTGATATTTTTGTTCCCTTCTTATGTTATTTATATTCAATTACAGCCTGACAACAGCAGCAATTATCATACTACAAATTGTTAATGAAAGTCACTTCCAAGTATCATCACTCCATTAGCATGCTCTGCTTCCTGACTGTGCAGCTTGCACAGCTGCATGACTATTTGCACAGCTCTTTCTCTGTAATTGCACTTCAGAACTATGATATGATATTGTGGTTATTATTAATCGGTCCATGTGTTTGTATGTGGCGTGGCACTTTGTAAAAGGTTATTCGAGTTTACACTTGAACGTCTAGATTAATTTGCTGGTGCATTGCCATGATAATGGATAATGTTCCGTTAATGAATTGTTGACCCCGAAGAGCATGCGAATTAATATCAATCTAGATTGACGTAATAAACTTCAATGATAGCTGGCAATTTACTACTTTGTAATGTTTAACTGAAACCATGTCAATTAAAAACCTGTACTGTGAGCTAATGCCTGGTGTTACAGTCGAACTTATGACCTATTTGAATAGTCAGAAAAACACATTAAGTATTGCTTAAGAAGAAGATACTGCACTAAATTAGAATATTAAAATACAGGTTTGCTTGAATATAGGCTTCTCATCAGTGAATTAAATCAATTACCTTGAACTAAGATAATAGGACTTGCCCTTGGTGTTTTATTGGGTATTGAAAGAAGGCTGTAGGTCTTGATTTGTATAAAAATTGTGTAAAAATCAACTCACTACTGACTAAAAACTGGACGGTATTGTTTTCCCTTTTTTTGCTCTTATCCAATTGGTATTAATTAAACCCCTTTAGATTTATAAACTTTGGGAGCTGTTGTACCCAATGCAAAAGGACACAACAAAGGGCTAATCACTTTCCATATAATTGCTTACAATACCTTAAAGGGGTTTCAGTGAATATAGCCTGGTGATGGTTATATGAAGTTAAGAAGTTTGTCAAAGCAACGTAAAACAAAGCAAAACTTTTCCCTTCGAATAGGAACCCATTATGCTAGGTTCCTGGGACTTTTCCGATCAAACCTACTTTAATGAAAGTCTTTTGAGTCAAAGTTTGCCCGTAACATCGAAAACGGCAGAAAACAACTTGAACGAAATTCAGTCAAACTCTACAAGTCAAGCTGCATTTGTTAACCAGAGCTGCTTGCGAGATTTCTTCTTCTTTTTCGGCGCTACAGCTCGTGGCTAACCTGGGCCTCCTTCAAAAAGTCGCTCCAACTGACACGATTTTTCGCTAGCAGGCTCCAGCGCCGCACATCTAGTTGGTTGAGATCTCCTTACACTTGTGTGCGCCACCTTAAATTTGGCCGTCCTCCTTTTTCTTCTTCTCCTCCATTCCCCATTTACGCAGACCGGACCAAAGATCGAGTGCAGAATTTTTTTCTCAAAACGACCAAGGGCTTCTTCATCCGCTTTCGATAAGGTCCATACCTCTGCGCCATAAAGCAGGACCGGAATGAGGGCTCCCGAGCCTTAAGAAACAGCGGTTGGCAAGAGTTATTCTGCGCTTGATTTCGGCACTGATGTCATTGCTGCATATAAATGCGGAAGTCCTTGATTACCTCGAAATATGTGAGTCCTGGCCAAGACGCCGGTGGTTCGTATCCTTTTTCGACGACAGCATATATTTCGTCTTGCTCTCATTTACCGCCAGTCCCATCTTAGCTACTTCCGTCTCAATGCTCGTAAGTGCCTCATTGATATCTCGCTGAGTTTGACCAATTATGGCAATGTCGTCGGCATAAGCGAGCAGTTGTACGGGCTTGAAAAAGTTCGTGCATCTCGTGTTTACCAGTGAGTTTTGCACGATTCTTACAAGGACGATGTTGAAAAAGTAACACGATAGCGTGTCTCCCTGTCTAGAACCTTTTTTGACATAAAAGGACTCGGTTAGGTCGCTTCCGACCCTGATGGAGCGGCGAGAATTCTCCAATGTCATCCTGCACAACCTGACGAGTTTGGCAGGGATGTCAAAACTAGACATGGCTCTAGTCACACTAGTCTCTATGCACGCTATCGTATGTAGCCTTAAAGTCGACAAATAGATGGTGTTTGTCGATCTGGAACTCATTGGTTTTTTCCAGGATATGCGATAGTATTTAATCGATGGTGGACTTCCCGGGCCTGAAACCACACTGATATGGACCAATCAGTTTATTAACGTACGATTTCAGGTATTCACACAAAATAGCAGAGCAGATCTTGTAACCCATGTTCAAGAGACTTAAACCTCTGTAATTGGCGCAGACAACGGGGCCACCTTTCTTGAGGATCGGGCAAACGATACTAAGATTCCATTCATCGGGCATGCATTCTTCTGACTCGGCAAGCTTAAAAAAAAGCTTTCTTAATTTCATCCAGATCGGGCGGACGGAATTCTGTACTATCATCGTCCGTTGTAAATGGGTCATCCTGCCTGAATCTATTTCGTCATTGCCGTTATGCAGTTCACAGAAGTATTCTTTCCGAATTCTTAGTACCGACGGCAAATCTACTACTAGGTCTCCATTTTCGTCCCTGCAGGCTTCCATTCCAAGCTTATGTTATTCGTCGATAAAACCTCCGAAAGTCATCCTGCGATAGCATCTCTTCATCTCTTCGATCGCGAGCTTCTCATGCTCTCTTTTTTTTTCTTCTGAGAAACTTATGCTCCTCCTTCTATTCTGCTCATACAGCTCACAAGTAGCTTTCGTCCTTCTGTGCAGCGCGGCTTGATAGGCTTGCTGCTTGCCCGTATGTGCCCTCCCCCACTCGTGGTCAAACCATGAGTTCCTTGTTGGTGGCGTTTTGAAACCTAGCACCTCAAAGGCAGGTTTTCCGAGAGCCTGATGGAGACGCGATCGGCATATGCTCTGGCGGTCTCATATGATCGCAGCATTGCAACGTTATATGCAGCAGGCCTTATTCAATTTTTCTGAGCCAGGCATATTCGCAGTCGCAACCTGGCTGCCACAACATTGTGGTCCAAGTCGATGTTGGCTGCTCGGAAAGTTCGTACATCCAGAATATTGGATGCATGCCTGCTATCAATCGCAATCTGGTTGGCGGATTGATCCGGAGATCGCCAGGTCCCCTTATCCATGTTGAGATGCGGGAAACGCTTGCTAGCAATTAGGAGATCTCGCCCCGTTGCGAAGTCTATCAGCCTGAATCAATTTTCGGATGTGGTGTTGTGTAGGTTGTGCTTGCCAATGAGCTTATCAAGAGCGACTTCTTTGTCCAGTTTCACGTTAAAATCTTCTAGCACGATTTTAATATCCTAGTTGGGACATTGGGCATATGTTCTATCTAGGAGATCGAAGAAGTCGTCGTTTGTATCATCATCCTTGTCTTCGGTGGGGGCATGGGCGCAAATTAGGCTAATGTTGGCTAAATAAGGGTGGAGCGTACGATCATTACGAAAAATGTGGAATCGAGAAGATTGAAAAAAGCTACAGCGCAAGCTTACGGTGCTAAACATGGAAAACTAACAGCGCATGCACCGCTTTCAGTCACAACAAACTATGCTAGATGGGCTTAAGCAAGAGAGAATTCCATCCGTCCGCCTTAGACGAGGTTAAGGAAACGATTTCGAAGGTGAAATTTAATAAAGATGCTAGCACAGACAGATTATCTGCAGAACTGCTAAGAACAGCTCAAGAGAGTTGGTTGGAAGTATTATAATAATAAGACCCTGTGTGATGGAAAGGCTTAGGCAGAATCGACAATTTTCTTGTTAAAATGATTCGAAAGCAAATTGCAAGGGCCATAACTGACGACAATGACCTGATCTCCTAAGCCGACTACCCCAAGAGATCACAGTTCGATCGGGAGTTCCGAAAAGTTTGTGGAAAATAAAGATGGGGTTTCCGGCAATTAACCACTGCCACCAGGGCGCCAGGAACTAACGGCTTGGGTAAGCTGACAGGGACTATGAGCTCATACTAGTACGTTATAACACCGCAATGTCGATCTAAGATCACGCCGATGTTGGTAAACAGCAGGTCGATTTCTGGTGGTTGTCGGGGGTAAACGCTTCTCAAAACGATGTATTACTCCGGTAAGATCCTCCTCACGCCTTAGTTTGGGTTAGCTAGGGGATCTTTTGGAGGGATCTAACAGGTCAGAAAAACACAATAAGGAGGATAACCTCTCGGAACTAAACATGCGAGTGCAAACCAAATTAATTTTTTTATATTATTTTTTATTGGGTTCGCGCTTGTTCAAGAATTATGCTCTTATGGTGATTGTCACACAACCTGGACGGGGTTCAGATGGTTTGTGTCAAATATATTCGTTCACTACTCTCCAGGGGTGGTTGTCCTAAATAGGATTCGAGTGATGCGGCTGAACTTGACGTGTTGGTTGTAGTTCACAGTAACTTTTTTTGTTTCCATGTCATTAAGCTGTTATATTGGGAATACACACATGGAGAATAAATTTTGAAGTGATCTTATACTGCGAGTGTTATGTCTTCATCATCATTTTTTGGATCATCTGTCATACATTACTGATGTTGTTGCACAGTTTTTTTCGTATAGGAATTATTCTCGGCTATGGACAGACTTGAACGTCAGACCTTCCGCTCAACAGTCGGTGACGATTACCATTGTACAGCGACCACTATTAGGTTTTTTTTCTAAAAACCTAGCAATTTCGGTTTTTTGAATAAAGTTTTCCTAGAAAAGCAATTTTAACAAGTTGTATGAAAATAGATTGGATAAGCTTAAGCCGAATGGCATGATTGATTACGGAATATTGTTGGACTTATTGTGGCAGCACAGGAACAGTAAGCCATATTGAATATTTTTAAGTTAGAATTAAACCATTAGTCAAGTAAATAAGATCCGTGCAGGGACGGGTTAAGAATATGCCTGCAGCGATACCTCTCGCTTGTCGTAAAAGGCGACTAAAACAAAGGTAAACGAAAATCACATCTAGGCAATTTAGAAAACATTAAGGTGAGCCTAGGGACACATACCACCATTAAACTGCCCCACAAGTGTACATGCAAATCAGTGGGTTGACACGACTGGAGATCACCGGGGTTGTAAGAGTAAGATCAAATAAAAAAAACTGGAGCATGCCCGTGTCACAAAAAAAAAAAAAAAAAAAAGGCAGGCCGAAAAACAATTGGTGCAAACAAACGCAAAAACACCAGCATTTGATTGGCCTCAGCGATGAAGTAATCCCAAACCGGGAAGCCTGCCGCTACTTTCTGAGGCCAAACCGGCGGACCCCACAAGCGGACCAGTAGGAATGCAGTTAAGTGGGAAGGTTATGGTTCTACACTTCTGACCATAACAACGCCGGAAAAAGGAAAAGAAGAAGTCAAGTAAATAAGAATGGCATCAGAACAAAAGATTTGAATTTTTAAAAAATGGTAAAGTTTTTCTGGTGATCAATAGAAGCAGCACCAGATATATGCTGCTATCATGTCGTCGATGTTTCACTTCATGGCCAAAACTTTACCCTTAGTAGCTAGATTATACACAGAGTATTTCTTGCTGATCGCTGCTTCCTCGGACTTAAGAGGCAGAAGATTCCTGTGGGAAAACTGCAGTAACTCTGTACAAAACCTTAATAATTTCTAACAACTGTTCTTTCAAACGTCCCATTTGGAATTGTTGTTGTATATTCGATTATTGAATTTAAGATGTTGATATTTTTCCAGAGCCTGACGCATATAAGCTATGAATCCATTATATTCAGAAACATGTGTACATATGTGTCTTAGTGTGCTCTTCAAGTCGTGAACTTTCTTTTCGTTTCGTGTACCTTACAATCAGATTAAGATAATAATTCTGATTCAGTTCCAGAAGGTGCCTAATTGCATAGTAAAGAGCTAATTAAGAGTTCATTGATTCCAACTCAATAATTTTTTGATAAGAACAAAACTTATATCGAGTCTACGAATAATTTGTTCTGGTTTACCTACTTGAACTACAAGGTTAACCCTTATGTGTGTGAAGAGAATAACACCTTAATCCGTGTGACAAGGTACCCGGGTACCTTCATATAAATACTAACGCTTGGTTTGATATTTTCATGTTACATTACATATAAAATCGTTCAAATACAACATATTTATGATCTTTATTTTATTCGGGATTTTTTTTTTAAGTTCCGTTTATATGCACTGTCGATGCCAGGTCCCGCCAAACATCGACCGCATACTATGTACATACTAAATATGTATGTATATGCCTGGGTTGGTTGAAATGTACTAAAATCGACCCGACTGCACTCATTCAGCTCGGTTGGATCGGATTTCAGCATATAAACAAAGGTTATGGAAATTTAGGCTATGAATAAGCGGGATATATGTACATACATATACGGCTAGTCATCTAGATTTTTATTTCTGAGAAAAATGTAACGGAAATCATTTGAAAATCGAAATAACATAGTATGCTTTGAAAAAAACTGCTATTGGTTATTTGAGTTTATTTTGCCAGTCGTTTCTACGCATAGAAGTCAATTCAGTAGAGATAAGAACTCATTAGACAAAATACATAAATCACAGGAAGTGCGTAAATTGAAAACAAAAAGTTTAACTTTATTGATTTTTTTTTATCGTTGATAATAATTTAGTGTTAGTGATTTGACTTATCGAAAACTAAAGATCGAAATTATTACCGAAGCAAGTTTTAGTGGGGCAATATACATATGTATGTGCGTAGTCAAAGATATAATTCTAAAGATATTCGGGAATTGCTTTGCGAAAATGCAACTGATGAAGATGTATTTGAGGCATCTGATGAAGAAAATTATATTCCAACAGCTGAAGAAGGTGAAGTTTCAGACGTTGAGCAAGAGCCTGATATGGAATATGAAGCAGACTCATCCGATTGAGCCTACACACACAGGAGTAATTTTATCAGGAGTAAAACTGGTGTAATGCTCTGCTCTAAGCGTATACAGAATGAACTACTCCAACTGAAAAAAATGTATATGTGAACCTCGTTTCATTGTGTTAGTGTTTTCGTCTTTCTGACATATCATTTGACAGAGATATTTCGCAAAAGACGTCTCCTCTCCATTTGGTTTATACAGTATTCACTGCTTGAAGGGCGAATTACGATTGAGACGCAACACGAGACAAAAAACGTGCCGACTCGAAAAGTAAAGAGTTGTGTATGTATTAGTTTTGCTCTCTCTTCAACCACTCGATACGCGGTTGAAGATTTTACTCCGTTTCATACTTCACACTTCAGCTCCCTCTCCCATAAAATCAATTTTCAGCCGGTTGGATTACTCCCGTGTGTGCAGGGCCATTGGGCCTACACACACGGGAGTAATTTTATCAGGAGTAAAACTGGTGTAATGCTATGCTCTAAGCTTACACGGAATGAATTAATCCAACTGAAAAAAATGTATATGTGAACCTCGTTTCATTGGGTTAGTGTTTTCTCGTCTTTCTGACATTTCATTTGACAGAGATATTTCGCAAAAGACGTCTCCTCTCCATTTGGTTTATACAGTGTTCACTGCTTGAAGGGCGAATTACGATTGAGACGCAACACGAGACAAAAATCGTGCTGACTCGAAAAGTAAAGAGTTGTGTATGTATTAGTTTTGCGCTCTCTTCAACCACTCGATACGCGGTTGAAGATTTTACTTCGTTTCATACTTCACACTTCAGCTCCCTCTCCCATAAACTCAATTTTCAGCCGGTTGGATTACTCCCGTGTATGCAGGCCCATTCAGATGAGAACGTGGAGGAACATACGGTTGGGTTCATTGGAAAAGACGGAACTCGTTGGCAAGCAGATCCTTTCCCAGAAAAACAAACATTTCGTCGCAGCATTGTTCGCCAGCGGGGTGGAGCAGCTAACTTCAGCAAGTTATTTACTGCAAAGGACATTTTCAAAGGTATTTTATCTAAAGATATTTGTGATATAATTTTGCGAGAAACGAATAGAAAAGGCTTAAAAGTAACAGAAGCATATAACAAGTTACAAGAAGACAAGTGTGTAAATTCAAGTAAAGTAGGTACCTAAAAAAAAAATATTCAAAAGATTTACTAAGCAGGAATTCGAGCTTATCTTGGAATTTTGATTTGTTGTGGAGTTTATAAGTCAAATAGAGAACACTTGACAGAATTATGGAAACCGGACCATTTTCCATTGATTCGCGCATCAATATCGCAGGACAGATTTAGAATGTTTTTGCGCTTTATACGATTTGATAACGATGTTACTCGCACAACTCGTTTATCCACTGACAAAGCGGCTGCAATTCGCGACGTTTGGACAATGTTGCTTTCAAATTTGGAGAGGAATTATAAACCACATGATTGCATAACGGTCGATGAGCAACTCTATGGATATCGGGGGCGTACTCGTTTTACGCAATATATGCCATCGAAGCCTGAAAAGTATGGCATAAAAATATTTTGGGCTTGTGATGCATCAAACTCGTACCCACTCAATGGGCAAATATACACGGGAAAACTAGTTGGAGAAGAACGCCAGACAAATATAGGAGAAAAAAAAGTTTTGGACCTTGTCGGCAAATACAAAAACTCTGGGAGGAATGTGACAACTGACAACTTTTTCACTTCAATGCAACTGGCTCACGTACTGACTAGCTGGAATATGACGCTTGTGGGAACAGTAAGAAAAAATAAACGTTTTCTTCCAACAAATATGCAGGCAAATAAGGATAGACCAGTGTATTCCACCAACTTTGCATTTCACAAAGAAGTGACAATCTGCTCCTATGTCCCCGAGAAGAAGAAAGCAGTTGTAATGCTTTCAACAATGCATACTTCTCCTAGTATTCAAAATACCGACACTGCGAAACCCGAGATTATATCCTACTATAACAAAACCAAAGGTGGCGTTGATAATATGGATAAGTTGCTAGGAGAATACACCACAAAACGAAAGACAAGCCTTTGGCTCTGTTTTATAATATAGTTGATATAGCAGCATTAGCTTCTTATATTATTTACATGGACCGGAACCCTATATTTTCCTCCACTGACAGGAGAAAGAAGTTTTTGAAGGAGCTAAGCCTTCAGCTCTGTCAAGAAAATATAACAGTGCGAGCTAAAAATCCATTCGTAACATCAAAACCACACATTCGTTCAGCAATACAGAACATACTCGGACAAAACACGCTTCCCATTGCATTGGCTGGGGCTTCAAGCTCACGCAAACGAGACGCAAGTGGTCGCATTGCTGTCGTTGGGAGTTGCTTTATGTGTAGAAGTATGAAACAAAAGCAGAGGAAAACAAGAAAAGCCTGTAACAATTGTTCTCGACCTATTTGCGATGAACAGTCAGTAACCGAGGCAACATGCACCACCTGTTTTCAAAGAACTGAATAAAAAAAAATATTTTTTCTATAAAACAAAAAAAAACAAAAAAGAGTTATATTTGCATTTTTCTTTTTGATTTTCAGGCGATATTCATTGCTATAGGTCAGTAAATACGTTCCTAATATACGAAGGTACCCAGGTACCTTTTCACACGGATTAAGGTGTTTACAGTTTTTTGGTAAACAGAGATCTTCCTATTCGGTCTACAAACTTATTGTTAGTACAAATATTCGCAAAACATAAAGTTAGGAGCTCTCTTAAGCTCACGTGCACATAGCTAGCGAATCAAATATATAAATCGATCTTTGAAAATTGAAAAGGTACCCGGGTACCTCGTCACACACATAAGGGTTAAATTTACCTGATATGTCTAGAAATGAGGAAACTTAAATATGAAATTTAATTTTTTTCGTTTGACCCAAATGCCATTTTTAATTAGAAGAAAAAATCCACAAGCAGCAAAAAGAGTTTCACAATGCCCTGCATCATCAATATAACTTAAGCACCGGAGCACCAAAATGATTTAAATATAATGAAAAATACTAGAATAGTAATTCTGCTGTTTTTCCAATATAAACTTCCATTTTCCCCCTTACTGGGACACTTCACCAGATGGTCTTACGTCCCAACAACTCAAATCGCGGAACCTTTTACGAAAAATGCCGAATCGAATATGACTCAGATATTTGGAAACAACCCTACCAAAGTAGGGCAGGATTTAAGAGGTCATAAGCTGGAATCATATCTTATCCTTCTTCGACAAACAAACCATAGAAAATGTGTTTTCCCCAACAATGTAAGCCAGCACCCCACTTTTCTATTTCGGCAACAGCGACGGGTGAGTAATTTGATAGCATGTCATCTGCCTGATGAAATAGGGAATCTCTTCCAAGCACTCATTTCATTTTACTATTTAGTTTATTGTTTTACGAGCTACTCGTATCTCACTTTCATAGAGAAGGTGCAGAAACGGTGTTCCGCATAATAAAATTGATCACGTCTACGAATAACAATTTCGAATTGTACTAAAAGCTTAAGCTACTGCTAACGAATGATACTTTTATAAAAAAAAAATGAAATGGAAGCTTGTGTCTTCGTTGTATGTTAAAATGCACAATCTGAGTTCTGGATAGTTCTTTCTGATTAATGCCACAAACTCCTCATGAAATGCACCACTCTTCGTTAAATAATACTACCCCGAAACGTGGCACCAGACTTCTACTAAACTGCAGTGAAAATCAAGGATATGCTTTTATTTCAGTGCATTTTATTCCTTTCATGTCATTTGTTGGAATACCCAAGGATATATGGTATTATCTCATTTGACAAAGCAGTACATGTTGCATCCAGTGTCGATTGCCATTGTGCGATTATAATGTCAGCCGTAACCTTCACCTCCTTTCATTGAATGAAAGAGTGTCCACGTACATGTCCCCCTTCGTACCTATTCTCTACTTCTGAATCCATTATAAAGCCTTTTTGTTTTCCCTTTGAACTTCTTTGTAGATAGGTCATAAGAATCGGAACAAAGAATTTAATGACTAATCACTACTAGGCGGCACTTTTTTCTTTATTATAACACAATTTACAATCAGTGCGGAGATTTATTTTATCTACCAATTGAAATATGTTTTAAAATCCAAATATGAGAATATGAAAATTATTTTTTCTTTTAGAACAATTACAGAAAACAACGAGAAACAATAACTCTCTACTTGACAGATTTCAAAAGAATTTGGTTGAAAGAGTAAACAGTAAAGAAAAAAAAATATTTTAAACAATTTAGGGTGGAAAGGTTTTGTAAACAGGTTACTGAATAAATATATAAATAATTCAATTAAATAAATAAAGCTCAAAGACGAAATAAAACAATAGAAAAATATATGAGGTCGTCCTCCACAATATTATATATGTTGATGACATCAACAAAATACAAACTTATTTTGTATTGCTTAGTTTGTTATTCTTACCTTTGTTTGCCTTTGTCGATGACATCAACAAAAAGTACACACTTATTGCTGCAAGGTGTAGGTCAACAGTTTTTGGCCTTTGCTTTAGCTAGCAATATTTGTTATTTTGTGGTACAAGTTGTCGTGCTGAGGCGGCAATTTTTTGGTATAATGTACAGGAATAAAATGTTCATGGCATCAGTCCATTAATTTTAAGAATTCAAGTAGTTTGAATTTTTTTCAATATAGGGCCATCACATGTATCAATAAAACTAGAAGAAAGTTTTGTATTCTAACAGAGGTCAACTCAGCATCAGCTTTTTATGCAGGTCTCTAGTAAAAAGGTTCCATAGGAAAATTATTACCATTTTAACCATCTTATCTTGATATATTTTAAATGTTTTAATATTCTATTTTCCGCATTTATCCCAAACTTGGCATTGATATACGGGAAGAATTTAAAAGTATTTGCAATGTACTTCCTGAAAGTTGGTGATTCCGATATATTTTATACACCTGTCCCAATCTTTTTGCCGTATTAGCTGCAAGAGAACGTGCTTTCCTTTTACGTGTGGAAAAGCTGGTTTGCATTATTTCAGCGTTCAATTTTATCTTCTATTTATAGGCATACGTTAACAATTTTTTAGCCGAATATTTAAGATTCATTTCGATACTGAGACTGAATTTATCGGACGATAACAAGGTGGTGAGTACGTAATGCCGCTATGCAATTTGGTAATTGTGGGAAGTCGGAAATATATATATTGCACCAAATAGGCCCCAAAACTCAACCATGCGGCACGCCAGCGTAAAAATAATTAAGACGGGAAGCAACTTGTTTGACAAACACTCTACCAAATATAAGCATAAATTTCATTCCGGTTGAACTAAGAGATGGCGCCTTCGGAAAGTACACGTTGTATCAATTTGACACATACACCATTTTGTTCGTCTGAGATTTAATTACAAATACAAGTGCTTTGTTAAGTTTTGTCGCTGAAAAAAACATTTGTGGCACGCATTGCTTTTCTTATTTAATCAAAAGAAAAAAGTTGTTAAAAGTCATGGTTTGCTGGTAGAAAAGTATGGTCAACACGCTCCGTCAATTAGAACATGACAGACATGATTTCGACAAGTTAAAATTGGTGATTTTAATGTGAAAAACAGTGAGCGCTCTGGAAGACCACAAAAATGTGAAGACGAGTAATAGCAGAAGTTATTGGATGATGACCATCATCAAAAACTCACCCACAATTAACAGAAGCATTATATTTGTCACAAGAAACAATTAACAGCAAACGTCCGCAGTGGCAATGGAGAAGATCAATAAACTCGGTAAATGGGTTCGCACGAGTTGAATGACGTCAAATGGAAAATCGCAGAGTCACTTGTAAAATGCGGCTTCAACGCCACGAAAAGAAATCATTTTCGCATTGAATTGTGGCGAGTGACGAAAAATGGATTTATTTTGAAAACTCAAAGCGTAAAAAATAATGGCCTTCACCTGGCGAAGCCGGTCCTTCAACATCAAGGCCAAATCGCTTCGGAAAGAAGACCTTGCTATGTCTGGTGGGACCAGAGCGATATTGTGTATTATGATCAAGGCCAAATCGCTTCGGAAAGAAGACCTTGCTATGTCTGGTGGGACCAGAGCGATATTGTGTATTATGATCTCTTGGGGGTGGTCTTAGTGCAATGGTCATTCATAACCTACTGTTGAGCGGAAGATCTGTAAGTCTGCCCATAGCCAGGAACAATTCCTATGCGGAAAAACTGTGCAACAGTATCAGTTTTTAATGAGAGATGATCAAAAAAATTCTGACAAATCATAACACTCGCAGTATAAAATCACTTCAAAATTCATACTTTGTGTTAATTTCCAATATAACTCCTTAATGACATGAAAATAAACAAAGTTGATGTGAACTACAACCAACCAACCAACGCAACAATTCCAGTCGAATCTCTCGAATCCTACTTAGGACAACCACCCCCGGAGAGTAGTGAACGAATATCTTCGACACAAACCATCTGCACCCCGTTGAGGCTGTGTGACAAACGCAATAAGAGTATAACTCTTGAACCTGCACGAACCCTATAAAAAACAAACAGTTAATACACAACGCAACACCCATAAACAAAGAAACAATTTGAGCCAGGCATTAATCGAAAGACGACCGGAAATGGCCAGAAGACATGGTACAGTGATTTATTTAGAAGACAACGCACTGTCTCACACGGCAAAACTAGTGAAGGACACCTTGGAATCGCCTGGATGGGACATCCTTCTGTACCCGCCGTACTCCCCAGACTTGGCGCCATCTGACTATCACTTCTTCGCATCAATGGAGCATGCGCTCGCAGAGCAGCACTTCAGTGATTTCGAAGAAGATGAAAATGGCTCAATGAATGGTTTGCCGTGAAAGACAAGCAATTTTTCTGGCATGGTATTCATAAATTACCTGAAAGATGACCGAAATGTGTAGAAGCCGATGGTAATTTTTTTGAGTAAGAGAAAATTTATTTCACTAGAAAATTACTTGAGTGTGTCATGTGTGTGTTGCTTTCATGATTCGTCGCTCTGTCCCGTCTCTTTGAGATCCATCTTTATATTGTCCTCCCATCTACCGCGTGGCCTTTCTGGCTGTCTTTTTCCTACGGATTTTCCACTCATTATACGTTTGACTGTTCGTTCATTGTCCATTCGAAGAATTGAAGAACTTGGGATGTGTGACCTGAAGACACTAGTACTGCTACCATAAAGATCTATTGTACCGCCTTCTTTGATCCATGTTTTGAGTGCTATCTTCAAGAATTTGACAACTTTTCTAGATGGGATTCTTGGTAAAGTCTTTCTCTGTTATGTTTGTGTTACTTGTCATTTTGAAGCTTTCTCTCGCAAGGTTTTTGCAGGTGGCCAGTATGTGTTCCATGGTTTCCTTGGTCTGCCCACATCGCCTGCAGATTTCTGTGCTACTAAGACCCATATTATAAAGGCGATATTTGCATCCTACGTGTCCTGTTAGTGCCTCACTTAGCACTCTTAGGTCAGCTTTATTTAGTTCTATAGCTTCTTTGGGACGTTTTGATTGTGATTCAGTTCTATGAACGTTCTTGAGTGTCCAATACCCTCCTGTCTGTTCCAGAATTGGTTCTTTTGTTTAATGCTCCATTTGTGTAACTGTAGATTTATATCTGAACTGTCTAAACCATAAATGGGGGATAGTCCCGTAAAAGATATCTGATCACCTTTCTTTGCTTGTATGTCAGCCTTTTCATTGCCTTCATGGTTTTCATGAGTTGGCACAGATCGGCTATGCCGTGAAATCGCTTTCAAATTGCGAATAACGAGACATGTTATAAAGAAAACCGCCTGAATAAAATTCAGCCTCTTATAGACGTTTTGGAGAAAAAGTTCAAGGAATTTTTTTACCTCGCTGAAGACATAGTCATTGATGAGGCACTCGTTCCTGTTTTATTGTTCACTTTCCTCTTTTAATAATTCCTTTTTGGGACCATAACTCTTATAACTTTTGTGCATGTTATATAAATGTTTGACATATGTATGTAGGATGAGCTATCGCAACAACGCATCAAACAGACCAACACACTATACATACAGATCGCGTGACATGACAGACGACCGTTCAGCATCGGGCGACCCAACGGCACAAAATACACACAACATCACGCCACCAGGCAACTGAACAACGCAGCGAACGAACTAACACACAAACACACACGATGACATACGGTACTAACAGACAGCGGGATAGTTCGCGTTTGGGTAGGGAGTAGCGTTGAATTTGTACCAGAGTAGTCAGTTGCTTGTAGAACGCCGGAGAGTTTAGACGCCAACAGCCACCCTAACTTGTAACTTTTAATTAAATATTTAATTGTGAACCTCTTTGCTTAAATAAAATAAAGGAAAGACAATCCCACATGTATGTAAATATGTATATAAGAAGTGGATCTATACTTATTGTACAAACTTTATACAACAGTTCCCTGGAGAGTACGTCTGGTTTTCAGGAAATACATTCCAAATAAATCACATCGGTTCGGAATTAAGCTTTTCAAATTATGTTCCATCGATGGCTACACTTCGGCAATTAAAGTCTACTCTGGAAAATCAGCGTCAGGTGAAAGAGAAATCGAAATAACAAGAAATATCTGCGTTAAATTGACTGAAGGACTAATCAATAAAGGAAAGTGAATATTTGTTGATAAGTTTATACAAGCTATGAATTAGCACAATACTTGTTGGAAAACAGTACCCATGTTGCTGGTACTTTGCGAAGAAATAAAAAGAATATCCTCGAAGAAGTCGTTCTTAAAAAACTTAACCAACTCGAAATGGTCTCAAAAAAGGATTGAAATGAAATTTTAGTTATAAAATGGATAGATCCCCGCGACGTGAGGATCTTGTTGACCAAGCATGCACCAATATTAGTACCTACGGGCAAAAAGAAGAAGGTCCAACCATTACCGTCAGCAGCCGGTACCAACACTGACTAGCCTTCGACACATCAAAGCGCAGGCAACATATAAACGACGTAAATCTTGAAAGGTTACCACAACACCACTTGCAGTACTTTCATACAATGCAGGTAAAGTTAGCATTGATCCACATTGCTGCAGATTTACCCGAACCAAGTATACCATAATGATCACCCGAGGATAGGTTTTTAAATTTCTATTCAGTTTGTTCCACCATCTTTTTCAAAATCCCCAGCCTTATAGTGTCATATGCATTTTTAAAATATACAAATAGTTCGTGTATCGTTTCGTGGTAATCTCCATACTGGTAATCTCCAATTATTTACTTTGCTTATGATGTCAGTCTCTTTAAGAGAATATTTGACAGCACCTTGCAACAAATTGGTAACAGAGATATTCCTCGGTAATTGTTGCATTATGTCCAGTCCCCCATTATTAAATACGGGAACGATGACTGATTCCCCAGGGATGGTTTAATTGTTCGATATAGTTATGATAGGCCCATGTGACTTCTCAGTTAATTCCTCTCTAATATATTATTATCAATTCAGATGGCATTATGTCTTGTTATTCTCAAACCGATGGATTGCCCCTTTTACTTCCTCAACTTTTGTCAGTTCTACCTGCTTTCCATTATTGCTGGCTCTCCATATACATTGACTTGTCCATCGTAATATCTCTTCCAAGGGGCTGCAACTCTTTTGATGTCGGAAACAGGCATATAAAGACTGATCGGGCCTGGTATCATTTTTGTACAGCTTTAACCCCTGCTTATATGGCTTTCTTTGTCTTTTCTTTCGAAAGGATACGACTGACTTCCCTTGTTAGGATATGATACCTTATACTCGTGATCTCTTCAATCTTAGAATATTACGGGCTTTTACTTTTTCTTGCCTTTGTAAAGCTTGCGTTAGCCTAGTTCGTTTTCCTCTTTCATGTTTACAAAATTTTTTTGTTGACCATACTTCTTCTACTCGTACTTCTCTTGTATCATCATTGGTTTGATACGATGTGATGCGGTATCAAATGGCTTTTCAATGTGAGGTAGTAACTACCCGATTGATCAACTAACTGCGGGGTTACTTTTGATCACGTTACAAATTTTCAGAACCTGATAAGGTATGATATGTTAGGGTCAAAAAAAAGCTAGGAAAAAAAAGATCAATGAAATATATGTAAGTCTAATCCATTTTTAAGGGGCGGATAATATATATTTTTATTTCTAATTAGCTTTACTTTATTTCAAAAGGCCTTGGATCCTTCTTCTAAGAAGCTAAGTAAAGGGTCCGCCAAATAATTTTTTGTTTTTTTGAAAATGCTATAAAAAAAACTACTGAATATTTTCTCAAATTTCTTTTTTTATTTGAAAGTACAATCCTTCCGGTTAATAATGGAAAATAATTTCATTCAAATGGCTGCCTCGGCTGGCCATGCAGTAGCTTACACGATCGGTCCAATTTTTAAGCACATTATCGATTGTGTGCAGCTGTATTTCACCAATGGCTTCACGAATATTGTCCTTTAAAGCGTCAATTGTCTCTGGCTTGTCGGCGTAACACTTATCTTTGACGGCACCCCACAAATAATAGTCCAACGGTGTCAAATCGCAGCTCCGAGGTGGCCAAACGACATCAGCTCTGCGGCTGATAATGCGATCTTCAAAAACAGGGCGCAAAACATCGAGTGTAGCTTCGGCTGTGTGGCACGTAGCGCCGTTCTGTTGAAACCAAATGTTGCCAATATCCTCCTCTTCAATTTTTGTGAACAAAAATTCGTTCAACATGGCCCGATAACGATCGCCATTGACTGTAACGGCCACTCCTTGCTCATTTTCGAAGAAAAATGGCCCAATTATGCCTCTGGACTAAAATCCGCACCAAACAGTGGCTCGTTTTGGGTGCACCGGCTTTTCAATGTATGCGTACGGGTTTTCTGTGCCCCGAATGCGACAATTTTGCTTGTTTACATACCCGCCAAGATCAAAATGAGCTTCATCTGAAAAGATGAATTTTTTGGCAAAATCGGCATCTTCTGTAAGTCGACCGCAGGCCCACTTAGCGAAGCGAAAACGCATTGGATGGTCAGTTGGCTTCAACTCCTGAACCAGTTGGACTTTGTATGGCGTCATACCAAGGTCTTTATGCAAAATTCGTCCCAATGATGTCTCCGAAATGTTCAATTGTTGAGAACGACGGTGAATTGATGTTGATGACGCTTCACGCACACTTTCTGAAGCAGCAGCAATATTCTCGGGTGTACGCACTGTTTTTGGCTTTTCACGCTTTGGTTTATCGATGAGGATGCCAGTTTCTTTCACTTTTTTCACAAGATAACGAACATACGGAGCTGACGGTGCTTCTCTTCTTCCAAAATCCGTACGCAATTTTCGCACACATTCTGCAACATTACCATGATTTTCAAAGTAATGTCGCAATATTTCCCAGCGTTGTTCAAGCGTATACACAACCATATTCGTTCAGCGGAAGGATAAAACTAATTATCTGTCAAACCAGACATGAGCTAAGTGTTACCGTTCCCGAAATAAGCACTACTTGAAAAAAAAAACGTTAGATGGCTGACCCTTTATATTGCCTTGATATCATTTTATTCGAAAGTTTAACTAGCATTAAGGAATTAGCTCGCCGGTCAATATTTTATACATATTTCTCAACCATGCAAGTTGCAATATCTGTGTTGAAAGCTTTTGCGAATTGCACTGTCCAGTGCCGCTGATGCCCTAGCATCAACAGAACTTGTACCTGTTCGTAGAAATTGTTGATAATGTTGTCAATGGTTTGAGAGTTGATGATGTCATAAATCTCCAAAAGTGTTTCAATTTGCTTTCTTGAAATAAAAAGTCGTTGTATGAATGCTGGTTTGTAGTCAGAAGATAAATCATTAAACGAAATTGACTGAAATACGGAACCGGATATTCTCACGAGCACCAGCTGCACTAATGCGCACCACTGGATCTGGATGACAGTTTCGAAACACGCTACATTCGCACGGTTGGATTAATCGATTTTTACTGTGTATTGTAAGGGCATTTCAGATATCCACCAATTATGCATTTACGGACAAGATGTTCAAGATGTAATGTATGCATACGCGCCTCTGGCAACTGACGTTATGAATTTATCTCAATGTTCAAAAATTCTGCGCATCATGTGCAAAAAAATTCAACTATCAAGTGACTGTAATAACGAAATTCACAACTTCGATAACTTTTCCCATTTGCGTTAATATAATCAAATATTGATATTCATAATCCACACCACACTGTTTCCACAGAGCAAAAAACATCACTCCCATCAACGATAGTGATAGGAGTTGTCAAATCCACCCGCCCACTGCGTCGTATCGGGAATTATAACAAACCAACTACCAGCATCCTTCTTGCCATATGTCACTCATTCCTGCAGTTTTATGCGGAAAGTCAACATCAGAAGGGGTCTTTTCGAGACTGCACCACGGATTATACTTCAGTTTCAATCTGCATAATACCCAATTTAACCCTTATCTGTGGCAACCAAATCGACGTTTTTCGGTATCGGATAACTCCGCAGGGAGTCGATGCAGAGCATAAGCAAATGCTGTCACAGATAATAGAATGTGGTACATTCGCATAGATGGCTTCGGGGTGCCGCAAATGCGTCCCTCAAATGCAATTTCATTCGCTCCTTATTCTTTGTTTTTGGGTTGTGTTCTCGTAGCTTCGAGTTAGCTGCCTGCCAGTTAATGTTATGACGGAAGTATGTGACTCTTCTCTCCATGGTTCCTTTAGGAGTCATATCGTGTAGTGGGGAAGAGCATTTGCGAGGTTTCCAAAAGTTTGTCCCTGTTTGCCATGAAAACCTGCAGATTTTATAAGGATTTACCCAAAGCACCAGTTGGATTGCATAGAAGTAAAAAATGCAAAACAATAGCGAACAAAGGGTTTACGCCCTTCTTAGCTCGAAAATCCCCAACAAATATGAATGTGCACACGAATCCCTAGCATTCAACGACGGAAGGCCCTTCGCTCCATGGAAGCGCATATGCTCTAACAATCGAATCGATACCCAGGATCTGATCGTTAATTTTTTTTTCTGTTATTTATTTTGGTCCTCAAATTGTCATACATGCATGCATACATATATTTGTAAACAATTTTCATGGTAAAATGGCTAAAAACATGGTACAACCAAGTTATGAGTTCAGGTCCGATCCTTCGAATCCAAAGATCTAGAGTTCGAAGCCATGGTTTGTAGAGCGAAGTCTGTGTGCGCGGAAGTTTATAAACTTTTTCTTTTCGCATATCTTGTGAAGAAAGTGAGATGTCAACTTTCAACCAACTTTCTTTGACGTGATGAGCCGATAAAATGTTCACTAATATGTAATTCTTATAACAGGAAAACTCTAAAAACTACCTTGTTTTTTTTTATATTGTAACTGATGAGTGCACAAGGGATTATGACTACTCACGAATGTCAAGAAGTCAAGACACAGCACGGGCCGAAGGTATGGAGGGAGGGAGGGAAAGGAGGCACCGGGGCACAGTGGTTTTTTAATGCTTGGGATTGTAATGACTGGGAAAAGTTGAGCTAGGAAGAGCATTCCACATTTGTGCGGTTCCGCTAAAATACGAGTCTCTAAATTTGACTGTGCGTCCGATGACAGGTTTGTGGGTGAAATGATGAGCATTCCGGTCGAGACGTGTATTGTGGCTAAATTCTTGAAGGGAAGGAATGCAACTGGCTAGCTCAATTGTTTCCAATGATAACGATAAAACAGAGAGAGAGAAAATACATTGACTTCACGATATTATTGTCTGTTATGAGTTTTATCGCTCGCTTTTGTACTCTATCTAGTAGGTGCAGAGAAGTTTTAGAAGTACCAGACCAGATATGAGCATTGTACTCAAGTTTGAGGTGAATGCAGGCTTTATAAATTGAAGCCAGACTAGATGGGGTGAAGTATTTCTTGCATCGTTCGAGGAAACCTAGACATTTTGCAGAGTTCTTGACGACCTCGAATATGTAGTCATATCAAATAAGAATTTTGTTGACACACATACCAAGGATAGAAAGTCTTTCAGTTTAATCAAGCACCAATTAAGGATAGTGCCCCGGGCATTTATTTCGTGGATATCAGACTTGAAGCCGTCCAAAACAACTTGAATTGAACGGCCCGAAAGGTAGTTTGTAATCCATAGAAGAAGACGCTCATCGATACCGTAAGCACGCATTTTTGACGAAAGATCCTGATGCCAAATTCTGTCATATGCTTTTAAAATATCCAGCGCAATAATCTTGCTTTCGCCGAAATGGTGCAAAAATTGGTACCACTTTTCGGTGAGATATGCCATCAAATCACCAGTGGACCTGTTGCTGCGGAAACCGTACTGCCAGTCATTGCCGCGATTCAAGATATTTCATAAACTGACTATTTATCAGTGGTTCCATGACCTTAGAAGGACGGGACGTTAGTGTTATGGATCGGTAGGAGGTGGGAAACAAGGATTCGCCCATTTTGGAGACGGGCTGAACAAATGCTGTTTTTCATCTACTCGAATAGAGACCACAAAGTGTAGGAAAGATGGAAAAGCTTACGCATTGGTTTTGCCAGGTGGAAGAACACCTCTTCAGAAGTATTGGGGGAATACCATCAGGGCCAGCGGATTTGTGCACGTTGAGATTATTAAGTATTCTTGCAACTATACGAGTGCAAAAGTGGACTTCTCCCATGGAAGATTTTACGCTCAAGTACAGGCGGAGATAAAATGCAACCTGGGAGTGTTTAGCTTGCTGCAAAATGTGCGGCTAGCAGATTGGCTTTTTCTGAAGAACTGTCAGCTGGGATGTTGTAAATGATACAGATGATTGAGAACGAGACAGAATTTTCTATGCTTCATAAGCGACCAAATGTTTTTGCTGCCCTCGGGACAATTTAGCACTCTTTGCCTCAACTTTTGGCCAAAGGAGAACTCAACAAGTCGAATCAATGCATTGCAGTCATTTCTGGCGCGTTCAAACTTATTCCAGTTTTCCTCAAAGGGGCTGGCTTTGTAAGTTCGGAAACTCAACTCTCTTAATCTGATAGCATCTTTACAGCTCGAGCCATACCACGCATTTGCTATAGGTTTGATACTTTTCACTCTATGTACTAATAGAATGAAAGATCTCATGCCAAATAGATGGCATCAGCAGCGGTATCTACGTCACTATCGAGGAAGCATAGTGATCAGTTCAAATTCCTAAAAAAGTTGTTGAGTCCGCTCCAATTGGCTTTCTCGTAGATCCATACTGATCTTTTAGGAATTCGTTCTTCAACATGAGCATGAATACGATAATTTAGCACACAGTGGTCATACGAACCCAAGAGATGACAATTATCAATGGAAAACTTATCAGAATGCGAGATTAGGAACACGTCTAGAGCGTTGGCGGAATGGTCTGCAATGTCAGGTATTCGTGTTAGCTAATTTACTAACTGGTTTAGACCCGAATGCTTAAGGAAAAGTGGCCGACGATTTCTATTATTGAATGGTGACATCTGTAAGTCCAGTCAGCCTTGGCTTTATACACCGCAAAGACAATTCTAATACTGTACTATAAACATCAGTAATATGGAGTAGAGACAAGTTTTCTGATTGCCTCTTGTAAAGGAATTCTATTCCAATAAGGGCCTGGCCCTGATTGTTTATGATTGTGCGTAATTAATGTGAACAATGATTTTTGTGTCACCACCTGGAGACTTTAGTGAATACGTCCTTTTGAACAGCGTAATAAAGCTACAGAATGATATAAAGCAATCATGGCACTCCAAGAAATACAATGTATTGTATATAGTAGGATGAGTAAAAAGCCAATAACAATCAGCTATACTCGTATCTGCGAGTGGTCATGTTTCGGCGACTAGTACAGAGAGAACAACATTTATTTATTCAGGAAAAACGTCTTACGCAGTCAAAGGTCTCATAACAGATCACTTCAATGTTAATATACGGACGAAGACAACAGTACAAAAACTATTTACCTCAATGGGAAGCTGAGTTAGGGAGCGCGGCTGTCAGAAAAACAAAGAGCCTGCAAAACGATTTCCGATTTCATACTGAGCGGAAGCGAACGATTCTCCACATTCCAGCATCCCAGAAAGTAATACATCGAGATAGCCATGTCATATTTTCATATCTCTAACAACCTCATTAGGCTATTTAGTATAACAATGGAGAACTCTCTCTACTCTATTAGTTAATGAGCTAACAAAAAAAAATATTTGGAAAGGATAAAAGGATAAAAGACTCTGCTGCACTTTGGGTGGCACAACGGAAATTATTTATTTCAGAACTACCAAATTGAATACGGATTCCCTTCCAGAACGCAAAGACAATTTCTTGATCATAGTTAGAAATTATTAGCAGGAAAGAATTTACACTCATTATGGGCTAGAGAATCATGCAGTTAATGCTGACTTTTTAGAAAAAAATTGCTTTCTCCGATGAGGCGCATTTCCCACCCACTGGATATGTTAACAAACAAAATGTGATCAGGTGGTGTAGTTGGGCCTTAGCTTTTTGTAAAGGATAAAGAGGATTATGAGCAGTTTCATCAAGAGGATGTACATCGCGAACGTGTGATGTTTTACGATGTTCATCTTTAGTGGATATTCTGCCCCACCTAAACTCGTGTTACTGTGGGATATGGCGGAGCTGAGTCCCCCAATGTTTTTACATAGTCGCTGTGTGTTTTTGATAGTTTTTTCGAGTCGAGGCACTTAAGAGAGTTCTAATATTGTTATTTTTTTTGGTTTCAACAAGCACAACCTGCCACACGGCGCGTTATCAATTTATTGCGGGAAACATTTGCTGAGCACATAATTTCGCCTAGCGGACCTGTGAACTGGCCTCCACTTCTGTGATCTCGCACTTTCAGATTACTTTCTTTGGAGGGATGTAAAGTCACCAATCTATGCCGATAAACCAGAGACGTTGGACAATTCGGAAAATAAATATTCGCTGATATACGGATTAGGTTGGGTTAGGTTAAAGAAGGGGAGTGTGATGGTTAATCATCACTTCCACTCGAAGGCCAAAAGGCCCATTGTGATTCCCTTCTTTGTGGAGTACACATATAATTAACCTGTACTATCACGTGGTGGCTGAAACCACCCCGTGCTCTTTATGAATTTTAGAAGATCCGATATATCCGCATTTGCCACATCCGCAATATCTGTAAAGAATCTTTGGCCCAG
Source organism: Merodon equestris (assembly GCA_958301585.1). Lineage (NCBI taxonomy): Eukaryota > Metazoa > Arthropoda > Insecta > Diptera > Syrphidae > Merodon > Merodon equestris. The sequence goes on from OY284413.1 coordinate 169,065,422, forward strand.
CCGCGCTAGGCGTCGATTCTGGAGAGCTGGGCAGTGGCAAAGCAGATGTTGGATCGCCTCAGTTTCTTCCTCATCGCTGGATCCCGAGTCCCATTTCCGGAGCATTGCTCCAATGGGACAGTTTCCTGTGATCACTCCGACTAGCATACGGATCGAGTTACGGTCCAGCGCTAAGAGCTTCTTTGTTTTTCCGATATTGAGCTCTGGCCACGATGATCTTGTCGTGTAGCTCTCGTTTCTTGTAAGCCAAGACGAGTTGGGTTCTTTGATGATTGTGTCGTTTATGATCCGGTATAATGCGCTGATCGGTGGTTGCAATGACGTGTCCGCTTCGCTGATGTCCATTTCAGACCCTTGCCTGGCCAATTCGTCTGCTCTTTCGTTCCCTGCGATTGAGCTGTGGCCCGGGACCCAGCGGAGTTTGACGTTGTGGTGTCTGATGGACTTCAGCGAGTCGCGACATTTCATTACAGCCTATGATCTCGTTTGGCTGCTTTCTCTATTGCCAGAATTTCTGCTTGAAAAACGCTGCACAGATCAGGGAGTCTGAATGATTGCTGTTTGTGGAGGGTATCAGAGTAGAACCCGGCCCCAGTGCCTGTGTCCATTTTCGATCCATCGGTGAAGAGAGTGATCTCGTGGTCGTTGATTACGACGTTTGATAGTCACTCTTCTCTGTCGGCGAAAAGGATAGGTATTCTGAGCAAGAAGTCATTTTGGGGGGAAATATAGTCGGTCGTAACTGCGAAGCTACTAAAACCATGTTTCTTTCCCAGGTCGTCTATTACTCTAAGTATGGCCACATGTCCATAGTTGGCTTGCTTCCAAAGAGAGGACTCCCTTAGTCTGAGAGCGCTCTTTGCAGCGCAGCCTTTTATGAATAGATCCAGGGGGAGGAGATGAAGAATCATGTCCAACCCTGCTTGCGGCGTGCTTCTCATCGCTCACGTTGTACAAACAGCGGCTGACCTTTGTACTTTGTTGAGCATGATCATATAGCTCTAGACTAGGGCCCCATAAGTTAAAATGGGTCTGATGATTGCTGTGTACATCCAATGAATGATGTACGGTTGCCAGCGCCATCTTTTGCCGAAGGTCTTTTTGCATGCATAAAAAGCATTCAATCCTTTTTTCATCCTTTCATCCAGGTTCCTTTTCCAGGAGAGTTTGGAGTCAAGAATGATGCCTAGATATTTGGCTTCCGCTTTGAGTTTGAGTGGAGTACCCTCTAACTTTGGGGGAGGAAATATCGGAATTTTCCTTTTCCTGGTGAACAAGACCAGCTCGGTTTTCTGGGGGTTTATTTTTAGACCGTTCTGTCTTACCCACGAGGAGAGTGAGCACAACGCAGATTCCATTAGTTCACCAATATTTGGTAGAAATTTACCTTTTATCAAGATAACCAGGTCATCCGCTTACACTATTGTCTTTGTGTCTTTCTCCATAAAATATTTGAGGATTTTGTTAACTGTAAGAAGCCACAGTAGGGGGGAGAGAACTCCTCCCTGTGGTGGTGTGCCTCTAGTTGTCACTTTCCTTATAGAGCTGTGTCCAATGTCTGCATTGATAATTCTGTTCTTAAACATATTTTCAATCCAGATTACAATGGATTTGTCTACTTTTATGTCCTCTAGAGCTGTTATTATGGCCTCTGTGTTTACATTGTTGAAGGCCCCCTCTATGTCGAGGAAGGCTGCCATTGTAAACTCTTTTAGGTTCAGCGAGCCCTGAATTTCACGGACAACGCTATGCAGAGCACTTTCCACTGATCTGCCTTTAAGGTAGGCGTGTTGAGTGTTGGATAAGTTGCGTGAGTTGGTGAGTAGGTCAAGGAGTCTTTCCAAGGTTTTTAATAGAAACGACGAGAGACTAATTAGCCTATAGTCCTTTGCGGCAGTGTGGGATGGTTTACCTGCCTTAGGTATGAAAATTACCTTTATTTCTTTCCACTGTGTTGGGATGTACCCCGCGCGCAGCCAATTGGAAAAAAATGCTTACGAGGTGGGGTACAGTGTGGGTCTGTATTTTTTGAATCATCGCTGGCAAGATATCGTACGGCCCCGGAAATTTAAGGGGTTTGAACGAATTTATTGCCCATGATACTTTATCCGTTGTGATAATCTTGCTTATTACTTCTTCGGTTGTGTGAATCGTAGGAACCGTCGTCTCGAAGGAGACTGTGATTTCAGGGATTCCTGACTGGATTCTGTCCAAGAACCATTTGGTTTAAGGATTAATCCCGGGACGCAGGGGTCCTTGGATAGGATCTTCCTGAGCCTTGCGGCTTCGTTGAGATCCTCTATTGATTCGCAGAACTCCCGCCAGGATTTAGACTTTGCTGCTCTTGTTTTACTCTTGTATTCGTTGAAGATGGATTTGTAGTTATTCCAATCTTCGGTTCTTTTTGAGAATAGAGTTCGGGTCCTGGTCCTGAGTTGCTTTACCTCTGTGGTCCACCAGACTGCGCTGGTCTTCCTGCGAGCACGTTGCAAAGGACAGGATTTGTTGAAAGCCGCTTTCAGAATTCTCACAAGATTTTCGACTGAATTCTCAATGTAAGTTGGATCGGGGTTAGTGATGGCTTGTAGCGGTACTAACCTGTTGGCAACTAGGTTCGAGAAAAAATTCCAGTCTGTCTTCAAAGGGTTTGTGAAAGGTTTCGGTTTTTCTTTATTAACGTTAAGGTTGAAGAGTATCCGGCTGTGGTCCAAAAAGGAACAGTTAGTGGACACTCTCCAATTCTCTACTCGGATGGAGTCAGACTCACTTAGTAAAGTGAGGTCAATTCCTAACCCGGTTACGAAACGTTGGTGTATTACCTTTGTTGCATATGTTGAGGTTGGTGGAGTTTATGAAATCGAAAATGGACTCACCCCTTTTATTAATGTCGCTGCTTCCCCATTGAGTGTGGTGTCCATTGGCGTCGCAGCCAATCCGTCGACACAATCCGCGTGACTTGGCATGTCGCACAAGTGCCCGGACTACGTCTGTGGTGGGTCCTCCTTATGGTATAGCAAGTATGCGGACGATAGGGGCAACATTGATTTGTCCTGTTGTTCGTACGTTACCACCGTGAGGTCTCCATTGCTGTATGTACCTAGGAGAAAAATGTTTAAGTATTTCTTGGCGACTATACAGGTTCATAGCTTACCTTCAGTAGGTGGATACCTAGTATAAATTATATACCCCTTAGACCTTAATCCCTGAATTTTGTTCCTAAGGAGCCAAGGTTCTTGGATTAAGGCTATATCCACATCTTCTGGCAACATGTAAATCATCAAGTCGTCGGTGGCTGCTTTGCAGTGGTGTGAATTAATTTGCCCTCTTTTTTAGAAATCCTCGTAAAAGTCGAATTAAGTTTTTACAGAACTTAGAAATGGAAAAATTTCCCAGGAAACTATAAAATTCAGGAAAGAGCCTTTTCCATGGGGCTTTTGTGTTAAATAGCGGCCATAACTAGCCAACATTTGGAAGGACTGTGCCATGATAAAAATTATGCAGTAAATGGTGTATTTGGGAAAAATGTACAGTGCTGTTAATTGAGTGAAATTTTGTCAGTTAAAAATAGAATTATCTAATGAATAAAAATTTATTTATTTAATTATATTTTATATATATTTTATATATAATTTATTTAATTATACACCGATTAAGTAAAAATATGAAAATTAAACTCAAACCAGAAATGTTGTAGGTGCAATTTGTATGTGTGTATTATTTATTACTACTTTACATCGATGAAACATTGAGGCATCAAGGCCGCCAGATTATCGATGATATTAACAGGAATATTTTCACACTCATTCTTCAAAGTTTGTAGCTTTGAAGAACTTGTTGAAATGTGTTGTTTTCTTTGATTCGCTTTTCTAAAATCCCCCATAAGTTCTCAATCGGATTCAAATCCACGGATTGAGAAGGCCATTCAAGAACGCAAATGTTATTTGGCGGAAACCACTCTTTAAAAAGTTTTGAAGAATATTTTGGCTCATTGTCCTGCTGAAACACCCAATGCAAAGGCACCTCCTCTTCAGCGTATGGTTCTATACTGAAAACGGTTCTGGTAAGTTGGTATATGGGGCCGGTGATTGCACCTGAAAAACACTTGAAAAATAACCGAGGCTCCTCCGTGTTTGACTGTAGGGAGTACGTTTGCTGGACTTATGCGAGTTCTTTTTGAGCGTCTCACAGAAGTGTTTCAGTCTTCCGAAACAAGGCTTATAGCTTACCTTTTTCTTTGATGCTTCGCAGTGAGAACAGCCTTTTTTGCCTGGAGAAATGCTCGAAGACAAAAGTCTTGTAACCGTTTTCTAACGGTATTCAGGGTTATGGGAAGATAAGCTCGTTGCAAATTGTTTTCGAATCCGCAAATGAATCTTTGAGCACAAAATTCTTGATGTGGTTATCAGTTTTCGATGATGTTTCCCGAGGGCATCCACCAATATTGTCTGCTTCCACAGGTTTTCCGCTTCGAATCTTTTGCATAATGTCATAAACACTAGACGTTAGGATTTTTAACATTTTTGTGATTTCAGTTTCTTTTTTACCAGCCCGAAGCCCTTGTAATATTTAATAACCTATTTCGTTGCTATGGCGAATCTCAAAGCTAATTCACAATGCCGCGTGCCTCGCCTGGGCGCCTTGACATATTGAGTAGAAACTATGTATGAGTTCTTAGGGCAATTCGAAAAGTAACCTGCGTCAGATCGTATATTTTTATTAATATCGTAACGCGACTGCAAAGCGAAAGGTAGATCTAATGTTTCCATGGAGAGTGTGTTTTACTGACGTAGTAAGCCGATTTTGTGTGTATTTTATTCTGTTCTTCAATTCATTGGTTTTGTAGGAAAAAGACTAACAACTAGTCTTCTACCTAGCAAAACTGGGGCAGGTAAGACTTATGCAAAGGCTAGTCTGGAGAAGAGAACCGGATCAAAGACCGTACCCATCTGAAAGTCGTCCCCAAACATTGCTCAAAATTACAACGTTCTATAATGGAATTGAAGATTCAAACTTTTAAATTTATGATATCCAAATTGACGGATTCCATTACTAGCCCGGCTGCGAGACTCTGAAGCATAATTTCTGGCTATACGTTTGGTTCTGATTTAGACCTCCAATCCGAATAATCTTCAATTTCATTCAGGAAAGATCATGCAGCAAGGGGAAGGTAAAATCTTAGGTAAACTTAAGAGAAGTGAGGCGCTAGTATAAGCTTAAAAACTTAGGCTCAATCACTATGAAGTAAATATTTAAACTTTTATTTTCACAGTACCCTAGTCTAATAAACTAAAATTAAGAAACTATTTACCTATCTCACCACATACATGCGATACTTATATTTATTTTTTCGTTGTTTTCGTTTTTTTCTATGTAATGACATCCAACAAGTGGTGTAATTTTAGATCAAAGAAAATAGAAAACACTTTTATGTAAAATTGTGTGATAGTGACCTTGGTATAAAGAAAAAACTCTGACTTAAATAACGAGATAGAAGGTTTACACATGACAATCCGCCACTTTTCAATAGATGGTATACATGTAATAGAATATTAGATCAGCTTAGGCAGCTATAAAAAACTCGTCAACATTACTTTTATGAACTTTTATCGTTTTTGTTAAAGGCCAACTTTTAAGTGACATAAGCCTAATTGGGGAGAGTTCTGTTTTCTGTCTTCAGTGAAAAACAGTCCGGTGTTGATGCACGTCAAATAGTTATAGAAGTTTACAATCAGGCTTTCGTGAATGAAAGAACGTCTCAAGGCTACAAATGAAGTAATTATTGGGCAGCCAAGGAGCATTCCGGAAAACAATTAGATAGTCAGAATTGAACGTATCACTAGATTAAGATCCACGTTATACCAAACACATATTAGCATACTTATTGGCCCTAACTCAACAAGACATTACTTATTGTTTGGAACCTAAGAAATGGCCTACAAGTTGAAATGGTGAGACATCGAAGGGCGTTTTTCCATGACAGATATGAAGGGCTTTGTACGTCGTATTGGGACAAGCACCGAGAATTGGATCCATTATGATAATCTAAGGTGAACGAAATGATAGGGGCTCCGCGGTTATGCCAAGTAGACAGGTTAAAGTGATTTTGCAGTACACCAATGATCGCCGGCATATTGCTTAAGTCAAAAAAGGTACCTGGTAATGATGAATCCCAACCACTGCAGCAGACATCGCTTGTTTTGGCTGTCCTTATTACGAGAGATGACGCGAGACTTGGCTGAGCAGCACTGTCTATCTTTCAGCGAAGCTGGTCGATAAGGTGATCATCTCCAAAGAGCTGCAGTTTTTCAAACAGGGAAGTCATACTGCCAGAAAGATAGCCATCGTTGTAGCCAGCGACGAATAATGATTTCAATAATATTAAAATAAATCATTTGTCCGAATGTAAGTTCCGAAGTTTAAAATATTAAATGATCGATTTTTATTTGTACACCTTATATCACATTTTCCAATCGATGTCCTCAACTCTGCCTGTCCGTGGATAATAGCTCTAAATTCTATTAGAGTCTCTATTCCGAGAAATCTCACGTCCAGGAAATTTGTCATGCAATAGAGGCCTTTTTCATGAGCTAGGTGCCTTTATATGAGAAGATATCCTAAACATGTGCAAGTCGTACGGTCTTATAGTGCAAGATACCATGTTCATCAAACAAAGCCGCCATCTGATCACTTATAGCAGCGGCGGGAATGAAACTCAAATAGACTATCATTTGGTATCCAGTTTCATGAAGCCACGAGCTAAAGATTGCAAAGTGATCCTGGGAGACGTGATCGCCCCTCAACACCGTCTCCTCCTGACTGAATTTTTTATGGAGGCGAGTAAGAAGTCAAAGCAGCAAACACAGGTGTCTGAGAGAATCAAGTGGTATAAGCTGGATAAAGAAAAAGGTGAAGCTTTTATTACCAACATGAAGAACTACCTCTCTTCCATTATCGATGAGGTCGGTAATGAGGAGTGCAGAGCACAAGACATCTGAGATTCCCTACAACAATCTGGCCTAGAGAAAGCCAAATCACTGCTCGGAACATCTAAAGGCCCCTGCCAACACGCAAAAGAAACCTGGTGGTGGACAGACGAAGCCAAAGCAGTGATACACGAAAAGAAAATGGCTTTCCAAGCTTGGTCAAAGTGCTCTTCTACTAATAGAGAGGAAAAAGCTCGCCGTGAAAAGGTATATAGATATTGCAAAGGTATCGCGAAGAAACAGTGCGCTGAATTCAAAGCGAAAAGCATGGAAGGCCTCTATCAGGAGTTGGAAGAAATATCGTCTTCCGCGTCTGACAGGAACCAAGCTACCCAGGAGCTTCGACAAAGCAATTTGAACAAAGGAGCAAATATCTTTAAGATAGCCGCCCAGAGAAGAAGAAATGCTCAGGAGATTCGTATCCCAAAGTTTATTAACAATGCTGAAGGCCAACTCCTTGTGGAAGATGAAAAAATTCTCCACAGATGGCGACAGTATTGCGAGGAACTTCTGAACGAACAGTTTCCCCGAGTGTACTTTCCAAGAGCCGCCCCGAATCATGCCGAAATATCCGACATCACAGTCGAAGAACTTCGGTACGCGGTTAAAAACTCCAAGAAAAGAAAAGCTGTTAGCTGTTGGGCCGGACAGGGATACCCTCTGAGTTCTGGAAAAAGATGGGAGACATCGGGTCTAGATGGCTCATGGTTCTTATCTCCAAACTTATGAGAGGCGACACTTTGCCTAATCAATGGAGGGAAAGCGATCTTCTTCCTTTGCACAAAGGAAAGGGTGATACGCGAAATTTTGATAACTACCGTTCTGTCAAGCTGATGTCGCACACCAAACGACAAGAGTAAGATGCACCGCAGGAGTCACTGAAGAGTTCGGAATCAAAGTCGGTGTACACCAAGGGAGCGTCCTCAGCCCACTGCTCTTTATAGCAGTCCTTGATTGCTTGCTTGAAGGAAAAGTGACGGACCCCAATGTGCACCAGCTATTCTTTGCTGACGATGGAGCCATTATAAGTGATGATCAGGCGTCCCTACAACGAGCACTTGATGTGTGGGTGGACGTTTTTGAGGGACACGGGTATCGTATTAGTTCAAAGAAGACAGAGTATCTGTGCTGCCCGTTCTCTGACCCTCATCAGCCTATTCCAGACATTTACTTGAATGGAAGAGTGCTTCTCAAGTGTGAAAAGTTTAAATATCTGGGATCTATGATTAATAAAGAAGCAACTTGTGATGACGACATCCACCATCGCGTAGGCGTAGGGTGGATGAAGTGGCGGGAAAACTTCGCCATCTTCTGTGATCGAAAAATGGCCCCTAAGCTGAAAGGAAGGCTCTACACTTCAGTTGTACGTCCGGCGCTCACATACGGTTCACAATGCTGGACAATGCACAAAAAGTATGAGAGCAAATTAACGGCAGCTGAGATGAAGATGCTTCGCATGACAGCGGGAGTAACAAAGCGTGACAGAATTAGAAGTTCAAAGATCCGGGGAAGCCTTCACGTAAAAGAAACCATCACAGGAAAGATAGAGCGCGACCAAAGGAGAGATCTTTTGAACCCCGTCCAAAAGGCGATATCAATCAACGTTCCAATTTCATAACGCAAAAAAGGCAGGCCGAAAAACAATTGGTTCAAACAAATGCAAAAACACCAGCATTTGATTGGCCTCAACGATGAAGTAATCCCAAACCGGGAAGCCTGCCGCTACTTTCTGAGGTCAAACCGGCGGACCCCACAAGCGGACCAGTAGCAATGCAGTTAAGTGGGAAGGTTATGGTCCTACACTTCTGACCATAGCGACGCCGGAAAAAAAAGGAAAAGAAGAAGAAGAAGAAGAAGGTGCTATGAGACACCGTTCTGCTGTAAACAAATGGCGTCCACGTCGATAGCACCAATCTTTGGCCAGAAAAAATCAATCAATTTCGTGCAGTAAAGAAACCTGTTCACTGACGTGCTGGGGCAGCATCGCTATCGAAAAAATTGAGTTCAATTACGCCAATCGCACCAAATCGTTACCCGTTTTGGATGAAGAGGTAAATCTAATACTCCATGGGTTTTCAAAGCCAGTTTACTTCATCAGTACGAATAATTTTGTGTAAAAAAGGCGAAATTTTGTTCATTCATTCCTGTATTCTGTTGGCTTCGATTTATGTCAATTGGACATGATAAGCAAGTAAGCATACTGTGACGCAAAATGTCACACTCTTAGCCTCGGCTGTAGAATGTTCAGCTTATCTTGCCAGACTAGCATGAGGTAGACGTGACGTTCAAATTTACTGACTATATTCACTGTAGTTTTGAGAAGGCTTTTGCTATACAACGTTTTCGCATATTTTCATCTTTCTTTTTATGGATTTTCGTGAGAGCGAGTATTTTTCAATGTAATATTAATATTTTCCCCAACTTTTACTGATTACAATGTCGAAGAGTTGAAAATGACACCTCTTGTTGGATAGCCGTTTACCAACCAAACCGATAGTAGATGAAGCTCTCTTCCCTTTTCAAAATTAAATTCTCACTATAACCCACTTTTTTTTATATTCCGATATTTGCAAATCAAAACCGAACTTGCATGGCCCTCGTATTCCAATGAAATTGAATTGAATGAAAATCTAATATCGAACGCATTTACCGGAGATTGCAAACCCCGAAATCTAGTTATAAGAGCCCACTAGCAGCCGTTTTCAAAGTAACGAAATTGAAACCATCGCGCCATTATATTTCTCAGTTCAACTAACTCGCTGTTTAATTTGTAATTTAATTCAGCACGGATGATCAGATTGCGGCCGTCATGGTGAATCTAATCAAGTCCACAAAATTCGCCATTCAAATGGTCGGAATTTCGAACACTACCCCTAACAAGCGAATTTCGTAAAATTCAAAATGTTATTAAGGACGTATATAGTGTAGCTGGAGCGCCATCGTCACTCCATTTCCGTTGGGAAGAGGAATATGTAATGTTTGATTGTTTGTTCCGCCGCTATTCTGCCATTACTGTGCGCGGCTTGTCGAGTGATTTTTCGAATGAACGTTACTTTGGTACGAAGGCGTGGAAATGTTGATAGCACGTCGATTAGTGGGAGGGCTGATGGCGAGGAAATTTGAGAATTTTTGTACCTGAATGGTGGAATAATGACGTGTAGTGGTTCGGGTCGTATTCGCTGATATTCCTGCCTAAAAAATCATAATTTCGCTTCAGTTCCGTTGACGGTGATTATGGTGATGGAGCTCGGGACACAAATGAGCGTGAACTTGATCGGTGGGAGATATTTTGGCAATCAAGCCAGATAGGAGCAGTGTCAAAGGGCGCAATCCATCGGACTTTACGTAATGGTGAATGGATAGCTTCATCCCATTAAATTGGGGCATTGGGTATTCAGTCGTACGAACGGCTATTGATTCCTTAAACTATACGAGTATAGCTGCAGTGGATTTCCAAAAAAGAAAAAACAAAAACTTGAACGTCATTAAGTTTTACTTAGCTTCTCCCTTATCCTATGCACCGAACTGCACAAACGACTTCCTTAACTGAAATCTCACACATGAGTTCATTATTCCCATGAGGACGATACACAGGTGAGCAGAGCGTGTTTGGGAGAAGAACGACTTTTGGAAGATATATTTTTAACGATGGTGGACTATCCATTCACATTAGCTTATTAGTCCAGACTGAACCATACACGAACTGGGATCGTAAGGTATTGAAACATTTAAAAATGCGATTGATGCAAGTACTGCCCAGGATCTGCTCCTCACCGGGTCGATTATGCCCTCAATGATTGAAAGCAAAATAATTCCGTAATTTATCTTAGCAGTCTTAAGTAGCTCTAATGAATGCGATGTCCTTGTACAGGCGATTCCATGGGAAAGAAAATGAAAAACCTTTTAGATTGACATATAAAAGGTAAATCGCTATCAATTTACTTTATTAGCCTTATCGATTTTACAGGCAGATATAAAAACAGCAATATCCTGGATCGATTGGAGTAAAAATGGTAGCTAAAGTTAATTATTATTGGACACAATCAAACAATTTCGTGAACAATTAATTGGAGACGTGATTCCTTAAAACGTACTTCCCTGACTATATTTGCTTTATATACAGCGAGTCGCGATTGACGATGGCAAAAGCTTCGCTTTGACGTAAAAACCCAAAGCATATAAATATTTCATAAGTTTGGGGGCAATATTGCCATCATACCTAATCCGTTTTATTCCGTATGAAAAGTACAGATTTGGAACAAATTTTGCTGCCATATCTAAGGCATTTGAAAATCGCTCAAAGTTTAAGCTAGGAACGTACACATTTGATGTATTAAAGAAACACGACATTAGAAAATGTTGTTACAAAGAAGACAAACAGTGCGAAGAGAAAACATAATTTACGTTGAAGTGAATCCGAATGAGCCGATTCGCCATCGTGCACTGTAATTGGGGCTATGTCCACATACTTTGTGAGAGATTTTACGGAAAGATCTTGGCTTAAAAGCTTATATGGTCCAGCTTGTGCAGGTCTTAAAACCGCGGGACCATTATACCCATCGTAGGTTCGCTAAATGGGCCGGAAATATGATTCAGCTTGATCCTCATTTACAACGCAACATGTTGTTTTCCGATGAGGTCCATTTTTGGTTAAAAGGTAAACAAGCCAAAGTGCCAAATTCGGAGTGGAGAATACCCTTTAGAGAATAAGCCTTTATCGAAACACCCTTACAACCATACAACTCACTCTTTATTGTGTTTTATGGGCTGGCCCATATTTCTTTAGGGACGATGCCAGCCAAAATGTTACCGTCAATGGAGAGCGCTATATAGGAACAAGATTTTTTATTTCTTCGTTCGTAAATTAAATGACATTGACGTGACAAAGCTTTGGTTTCCGCACAATGGTGCAACATGCCACACAGCGCGCGACACCATCACTTTGTTATGGGAAAGCATCATTTCGTGTAATGGACCTGTGAACTGGCCTCCACGATTCTGTGGTCTCACACCTTTAGATCACTTTCTTTGAGGGTATGTGAAGTCACTAGTCTATGCCGATAAACCAGAGACGTTGGACGATTTGAAAGTCAACATTCGCTGTATTATTGCTGACATAAGCCGTCTTGCGCTACATTATTCAGGTCTTGCCACGATAAAATGGCAATACTAGCTGAGTATGCTTGATTTCGACACATGTCGCGAGTCACGTGTGAACTGTCGAAAATAGAACACCTTAAAACCAGACAGCACACGGATTCGATTTTTGTGAAGTTGAAACAGCGTTTTTATGGATTTCAGAAGGATCAAAATGATGACATAGCAACTCATATAAGCAAATTGGAAAGCTTAGCCCAACAGCTAAGAGAAGCCGGAGAAACTGTTTCTGGATCCATGTTAATTACGAAGGTGTTAATGACACTGCCTGACCGATTCGCCCATTTTTTCAGTGCATGATAGTCGACAGATATGAAGCAGCAAACCATCGACAATTTAAGATCACGTCTTATAATGGAAGAATTAAAGCTAAATGACCATCAAAGCAATATTTCCAACACTGCATTATTCACCAAAAAAAATAAAAGGTATCATCAGCAATTCCACGGCACCCATAGCAACGGAAACACAAGTAATCAAAAACGCACAGGTAAATGTTTTCTTTTGCGATGCTTGTCCTATTGGCAAGATGCACCGTTCACCATTTGAGAATAGCCAGTCTAGGGCGAAGGATGTTGGAGTTCTAGTGCATACCGACTTGTGCGGCCCGATGCAGACACAGTCAATTGGAGGATCTAGATATTCATTTTTATTCAAAGATGATTTTTCTCATTATAGAACCATCTATTTGATGAAAGACAAGTCTGAAGTTTCTAAATTCATTGAACGTTTTTTAAATGAAGTAAAGTCGCTTTTTGGTCGTGATATAAAAATTCTCCGTTCAGATAATGGCCTGGAATATAAAAACAAAACAGTACACGACATTTTAATTTAACGTGGTATTCGTAACCAAACCTCGGTTCTTTATATTCCTCTGCAGAATAGTAGAGCTGAGTGAGATATGCGTTTCGTAGTGGAAACAGCAAGAACTATGCTTCATGCATGCAATATGCCTTTTACTTTGTGGTCCGAGGCTGTTAATACGGCCACATACATTATCAATCATTTTGGAAACAAATAAAATACAATTGTCAAGAGATATTTTGTTTAAAGAAAAGTCAATTTTCAAACCAAAAGATTTGAATGAAACGATTGGTCCTAAACAAACTCCTTCGTTTGAGAAGAAAACATACAAAGTGGTGATGAACAGTATAGCTCAGCGGAAGAAGGAAGATCGTCGGATACTGAACAAGTAGGAGAGATACACGAAATGGAAAAGGAACAGAGATACAATCTCCGAAGTAGACCTAGACAAAATATTCACGAGAAAGAGACTTTGTATGCAATTATTCAAAAGGGACACGCTTTTCTTACTAAAGGGTCCGCCAAATAACTTTTCTTTTTTTTTGAAAATGCTATAAAAAAACTACTGAATATTTTCTCAAATTTCTTTTTTTATTTGAAAGTACAATCCTTCCGGTTAATAATGGAAAATAATTTCATTCAAATGGCTGCCTCGGCTGGCTGGCAGTAGCCTACACGATCGGTCCAATTTTTAAGCACATTATCGATTGTGTGCAGCTGTATTTCACCAATGGCTTCACGAATATTGTCCTTTAAAGCGTCAATTGTCTCTGGTTTGTCGGCGTAACACTTATCTTTGACGGCACCCCACAAATAATAGTCCAACGGTGTCAAATCGCAGCTCCGAGGTGGCCAAACGACATCAGCTCTGCGGCTGATAATGCGATCTTCAAAAACAGGGCGCAAAACATCGAGTGTAGCTTCGGCTGTGTGGCACGTAGCGCCGTCCTGTTGAAACCAAATATTGCCAATATCCTCCTCTTCAATTTTTGTGAACAAAAATTCGTTCAACATGGCCCGATAACGATCGCCATTGACTGTAACGGCCACTCCTTGCTCATTTTCGAAGAAAAATGGCCCAATTATGCCTCTGGACCAAAATCCGCACCAAACAGTGGCTCGTTTTTAGTGCACCGGCTTTTCAATGTATGCGTGCGGGTTTTCTGTGCCCCAAATGCGACAATTTTGCTTGTTTACATACCCGCCAAGATTAAAATGAGCTTCATCTGAAAAGATGATTTTTTTGGCAAAATCGGCATCTTCTGTAAGTCGATCGCAGGCCCACTTAGCGAAGCGTTGTTCAAGCATATACACAACCATATTCGTTCAGCGGAAGGATAAAACTAATTATCTGTCAAATCAGACATGAGCTAAGTGTTACCATTCACGAAATAAGCACTACTTGAAAAAAAAAACGTTAGATGGCGGACCCTTTATATGCTATGAACCCTCAACATACGAAGATGGTATGAAATCAGACAATTCTGAGAAATGGAAAGCCGCGATGGATGAAGAGATAGAGGCACATCGTTTGAATAAAACCTGGGATTCGGTTGATCATCCAATCAACAAGACCGTTATAGTATCCAAATGGGTTTTTAAGGGAAAGTTGTCTTCGCAAAACGAAATCTTGCGCTACAAAGCACGATTGGTTATAAAGGGCTATAAACAAGTGGAAGGTGAACGAAACATTCAGTCCCGTTGCAAAATTCACATCCATACGCACAATTCTGGCTATAGCAGCATCTAAAAATTTAATCTTAACTCAGTTCGACGTAAAGACTGCCTTTTTGAATGGAAAATTAGACGAAGATATTTTTATGTCGCAACCACTTGGATACGACGACAGAACCGGGCGAGTCTGTAAGCTCAATGATACTCTATACGGTCTGAAGCAAGCTTCGAGAAATTGGAATCTTACGATCAGCAGGCTTTTGATGGATTTTAAGTTTGTTGTTTGCGCAAGTGATCCGTGCTTATTTGTAAGGAGGAAAGGAGGAACGAATAGTATTTGTGGCGCTCTACATTGATGGTGGGTTAGTTGCAGCAACAAATCAAAGAGACACGCGCAAGATGTAATAAGTTACCTGCGACAACATTTAGATATAACAACTAGTATCTTGGAATTGAAATAGAAAGAAGTTTCAATGGAACAATAAAAATTCATCAATCTGCATACATTCAAGATGGGTAATTCAAATGGAGTCTCTACGCTGTTTGTTTCATCATTAACTGAAAAGGATACACTCTCATATCCATACCGTGAAGGTGTTGGGTCTTTAATATATCTAGCGACCTGACATTTCATATGTTGTTGGAGTTTTGAGCAGATTTTTGGATAAACCTTCTCCGATTCATATCAAAATAATCAAAAGAGTTTTTCGTTATTTAAAAGCTGCTCTAAGCACAGGTATACACTTTGTGAAATGTAATAAATTAATCCTTTCGTGTTACAGTGACTCAGACTACGCTGGTGACATTGAAACAAGGTGTGCAACCAGCGGTTATTTGTTCCTTTTGGGACTATCTGCTATCTCTTGGGGCTCACGAAGGCAGCGATGTACAGCATTATCTTCGACTGAAGCGGAGTATGTTGCAGCATCTGAAACAATTAAGGGGATGATCTGCCTAAAAGCGCTGATGAAAGATCTTCTTCCTTAAGTAGCAGAACGACCTTCACTGCATTTAGATAATCAAGGTGCTATTAAGCTTATAAAGAATCTCGAGTTTCACTACAGAACAAAACATATTGATATTAGAATACATTTCATTAGACAAAAATTTAATGATAAACTTTTCCAAGTACATTTTGTTCCTAGTAATGATCAGTTAGCAGATATGTTTACAAAGCCATTAACAAAAGCAAAATTTTAAAGTTTTAAGTTGATTACAACTGTTACAGCCTAAGTTTTATTATAATTTAACAATGAGTGGGAGTGTGAAGTTTGCATTATCAAATTATGTATGAATTTCCTTTTAATTGCTTAATACTTTTTAAACACACTTTACTCATTATACTGCTAAACAGACTTGTCATATTATATTGAAATATATCACTCTCTTCCTATTGTGCATTCGAAAGCAACGGACGTGTTTTGTATTTAACAATTTTTACAGAATCAAGGAACACAAATAAAAATCCCAAAATTTAATATAAGAAAGTTGCCAGGATCTATGCAAATTATATCTTTCCCCATCTCTTCCAAGACTATACAAATCATAGGACAGAAATAAAGATTTTGTCAATTATCCATTACGAATGTCGTCTCTGATGGGCAAGATTTCAAGACATAGGCTATGTATTCACACTACGGATCCAAATCGCATCTGGTCGATTTCCACTACCATTTTATTGAATTTAAAGCTTCATATAACATCACTTTCAAATTCGTCACGTCTCGCAGGACGGCAATGAAGAATTCTCGCTGCTCCATAAGGCTGGAACATCATCCTTCAGAAGATTATATGAGACTCACTGACCAATGATGTCATTAACGTAACACAACGAAGCTTAAATGAAGCTTTCGAGAAAGTTGAAGCAGAAATGGCCAAAGACCATCTGAGGGTGAACGAGGTAAAAAAAAATCGGATAAGTGCGAATCGGACTCGCCCACCGAGGGTTCCGTACATATTTGATTGTACATACTATATGTTAAATAGTTCAGGAATCGTTTTCTTAATATACTATCAAAATATAATATGTATAGTACAAGACACTTAAGTAGGTAGGTACCTATTTAGGATTGCCTTTAATTACAAAATTAAAACAAGCACTAAGTAGGTACGCATAACAGTGCAAACTGTTATTAGGTGCTTCATATACCAAAGTTATTAAGTTTGGTTTTTTTGTGTACGCTTTTGTGGTGTTTGTCACACAACCTGGACGGGGTGCAGATGGTTTGTGTCGAAGATGTTCGTTCACTACTATCCGGGGGGATAGGATTTGAGACATTCGACTGAATTTGCGTTGGTTGTAGTTCACAGTAGCTCTTTTGTTTCATTAAAGTGTTATATTGGAAATTCACACAAGGACTATGAATTTTTAAGTGATCTTATGCTGCGAGTGTTATGCCTTCTTTTTGATCATCTGTCATTCACAACTGATGTTGTTGCACAGTCGGTCCACCACGACCATAATAAAGAGGGAAAAGGTATTTACTTACTTTTTTCTATACATACATATATACTATATACCATAATAATAATCTGTTCAACCTCATGCCAATGAAGCTCTTTCATACGATACCGCAAACGACGCTGTTAATTCACTTCAAAACTTGAACCCCGTCCTCTCACCTTGTTGTTCTTGTGATTTAGTTTAAAAAATACGGCTTTTCGATTTTTCTCTTCTGTATAAATAAGTGAAAAAAAAATCTACATAAAGATTTGGTCACCACTACCGTTATGACCGCGCATACCGTTGCTTAACCTCGATAATTGATTACATACTAATAATAATTATGGTTTAATTAGAAATGTATTGTTCTCAGACTTTTCTCTGTACTTGTAGTAAAAGACGATATTACTTGCCAAATTGCATAGCTCTAGGTCAACGGAAAGTATCCTATAAATTTTGACTCCCTTGAGAGTGTCGAGATATACAGTTTTTGCTGCATAAACGGCCGTATCTTCTCATCACGTTAACTTGAAAGTTTTTTTTTTTCCATAGCTTCTGGGGATTGTAGGCCGGAGTATATGGTTTTAATTTTAACTCGATACATCCACGCGTTTCTGAGATGAAGGGTCTCTAAAGGCATACAGACAGACGGCCAACAAAGTGATCGTATAAGGGTTCGGTATTTTTCCTTTTGATGTGCGTAGCACCCCCTTCTTGGCAAGAACTTTTGGCACCTAAAGCACTGAAGTAGTCTAGTATTTAATTTACTTTGGGTTAAGTGGTAACGAAACCTGAGATCAAACGCAAGTAACACTTATTAATCACTGTTTCATTGGACTATATGTATAAGTAATGAGGTGTCGAATCCTCTCTCGAAAAACGAGGGTAATTCTATACGAAAACTTGGTTCTGGACTAGTGTTGCATTACTCATACAAGATGCACTACAAACATCCCATACATCACTACAAAAATGTCCCAACACCTCAAAAAAAATATTTTTCCCACTTTGATTCTTGTCATACTCAGAGGCACCTCACGACTTTTGCATTAGTATTGCAAGCTATCAATGGGACATGTGACAAGATGTACCTCAAATGAGGTGGGACAATGTACCACTTCATTCTCCTAAATGAGTACCTCATACAAACTCAATAAAAATGCGTGTCCTACCCAACACTATTTTGGACCTAGGTGCTTAGTCATTTCAAGATCGGAATAATAATTGTTGATCCCTTTGTGTAAACGGAAAGTGAAGCGAGAAAATAAAACCAAGAACTCTGGTAGTGTTCAGGACATCGGCTTAGTCAAACGCCTATACTTCCAAAGTCTGAAATGACTGGACCATATAGATCAAAAGGCACCATTACCCTTAATTTTCGGTTCCGAGGCATGACGCAGCATAGGTGTGGCACACATGTACAATAGAAAGGAATCTCAACTAACTATGCACCAGGCACTGAGCAGCTGGTTCGAGAAACTTTGTGAAAATAATAAGCTCCTACAAATGCAGTCTATTGGTCCAGTAAGGTCGACTCGATTTCGTGATCATGTTCATCAAAATGACTTAAACAATTTGGCTTTCTAAAGATCTATGCTATGATATATCTAGCCTTTTGAATGGTCTTTTTTTTTTTTTTTTTTTTTTTTTTTGTAATTCATTTTTATTTATACAATAGTTTCTTAGATCTATCTTATCCTAGACAAAAATGTTTAAAACTAGCTTAACTATCCTTACAAATTTAGGAATCTTACTGGCCCTAGGCGGACACTCTAAAACAAACTGAATAATTTTAACATATGCCTTTCGGCTACTAAATAAATAACTTACAATTAACATTATTATAATTAATTAACTTAAGCTAAGAAAAATTTTTCTTTTTTAAAAAAACTTAGCATATGATCATTCTTTTATATAATCCTTAAACCTACCTAAACCTAACTAAACATATCTTATTCTAACTTAACTAATATATATATATATATAAATATATATTTTATATATATTATATATATATATATCTTTTTTTTTTTTTTTGGTTTTTAATATTATTTTTTTTGTTCTATTCTACCTTAACCTACTCTACCCTACCCTACCCTATGTAAGCCTGCCATTGGTGTTAGGCAAGCCCTGCCTTGAAGAGGCTGAAGCCATTGAAATGTCCACCGACGCAGCTCCCTCCAGCCACCAAAAGCGTTGATGCTGGCGGACTACGTCTCCTCGATCCCGGCGTGAGACCGATCTACAGAACCTGAGGCGCTCGGGCTCACTGAGCGCGACATCGGGTCCGTAGAGGAATCGCCGTTCCACGGAATTGCGACCCACATGGAAGATTAGCGGCACCGCCAATCTATCCTGGATCAGCCCACATCTATCTAAATAGAGGAATGCTTCTGGCGGGACAAAGCCGTTAAGGCGCACTCTCTCGTGATATAAATCATTGGGGTAGTAAGCCCCGGAGATTAGGCTATTGACCGAAGACATTGCTCTTGCAACGTGGTTTCGAATCAGTTTGATCAGGAAGTTATCCACCCGTACAATCCTGGCCCTATTGTATAGGACCTCGTTCGGGTAAAATTTCGTGTACTGAGATTCGGGTGTCCTATGTAACCCGAGACAAGTCCTGAGACATTGTCTCTCAAACATCCGAATCCTTTCCATTAAGCTGGCTCTCACATTGAACCAGACGGGGCATCCATAGGCAATCATGGGCCTGATTAAGGCCATGTAGCAGATTACCTTCACCCTGGGATCAAGTTGGCTGCAATGAAACAGCCATCTTGTCAGAGCAAAAGCGCCTCGGGCCCTTGCCAGAGCAGCATCTACATGTTTGTCAAAATATAGATACTGGTCTAGCCAGATCCCAAGGTATCTGACTACACTTTGTTTCGCCAGTGGGCGCCCGTCCTGTCCAAGAATTGAGAACCCGCGCCAATTTTTTCTAGTGTCCCGAGAGGCTCTAGACAAAGGCGTTCTGAACAAAATAGTTTCTGATTTCTGGCAGTTGATCTTCAACTTCCAGTCATCACAATACTGCTGAATTTTTTCAAAGTCACGCTGCAAGAGAGTGACAATGACGTCGATCGTTGGACCTGATCTGTACGCGATTATATCGTCCGCATACGCTATTGAATGGTGAAGAGAAGCTATCAAATCACTGAAGTAAATGCTGAAAAGGATCGGCGAGTTCACCGTACCCTGTTGCAGTCCGTTGTTAATATCAAATGTTTGGGTAGAAGTCACGTTGGCAATTTTCACTACGAACTTTCTACCTGTTAACATGTCAAAAATCATATATAGCAGTGGTTTACTTATGCTCAGCCGATTGAGCTTGTAATAAAGACCTTCTAGCCATACGGTGTCGAAGGCTTTTTCCAAGTCGATCAGACAGGCACCCGTGCATTGGTTCTTGCATTTATTCCATTGGATATCCGACACGAGTTTCGAAGCAGCATGAATTGTGTCATGCCCCGCTCTGAAACCGAATTGGTTATCCGGAATGATTTTATTGTCCTCAGCCCATTTAGACAGGGCTCTATGGACCACCTTCTCGAAGACCTTGCTGACACTCGGAAGGAGAACTATCGACCGGAGATTTGCCGGGTTAGAGGTGTCCTTACCCCTCTTGGGGATTGGTTGCACCACCGCTGTCTTCCAGTGCACTGGATAATGTGCATTATTCAGTGCATTGTTGAACAGGATGGTGTACCTCTCTATAGCCACTGGTGGAAGGTGCCTAAGCACAACATTGGATATACCGTCGACTCCCGCGGATTTTTTCTTCCTCAATGACTCGAAGATCATCTGAAGAACCTCCGTCGATATGAACAGGGTATTAACCCCCTCATTGGCGATGACATTGTTTGCCATGAAATCTTCATTGAACCCTGTAAAACCAAGGTTCTCTGATCGCCAATGATCGATATCATTTCGAAGATAGAAGTGATGAAGCAGGGCTCTATCTTCCAGATCGTGGTTCGGGCGAATACTATCATTCACCTTGTACACTTCCTGGAAGACAGCTCCCACTGTCGCCACCTTCTCCTGAGGATCCTCGATCACGAAGAAGTCGTCATCCAGGATGGCGCTCTCCGGATCGATGCTAACTGTTCGTAGCAAGCGTTCATTGTCTGACGTTCTCGGAAGCTTTAGATCCTGAATGTCATTCTGATTGTTTCTCCGAAATATTTTATTTATTTGCGGGAACATACTCGCGCTGTTGGATTTTACAGCACGAATTCTGTTGTTCCAATGCAAACTTACAGATATTCTGTAATTTTCCTTGATTAACTGTTGGATATTTTTAATCAGTGACTTCAGTGTCCTGACCTCCGAGTTTTGTCTGTCGGTAAACCGCCTGTACAAGAGTTTGAGTCTTGTCAGGAGTCTACTTTTTTGTCTGTGCAGTGCGTCGATTGTCGCGTTTCGGTATACGTTTGTGGTATCGTGCTGTCTTTGGCGTGGTATCGTACTGTTCATTGTTTGTTTAATGACATCGTCCATTTGTTTGAGATACCTGTCAATCTCGTAGTTTGACAGGTTCCTATTAGGCGGTGGAAAGGAGGCGCTCGAAGTGAGCGCTCTCGTCAGGGAATTGGCAAAGCGCGGCCAGCACACCCTACTGTAATCGTAGGGGTGCGCTTGGACACACCCTGCCATCTCCGCGAACTCGTCAGGTACTGTGATCACGGCACATAGTCCGCAATGGTCACTGTCGTATACAATGGTCCGTAGACAGTTAATAGACCATTCGTTCGTGTCTGCCAGTCTCAGTCGAGAGTCTATTAGCATGAGATCCAGATAGGCGCCGCTCCTAGGATACGACGGACTATCCGTTGCGAGCAACTTGACTCTATATTCAATGCTGCGAAGAACCCACCAGTGGCTTAGTAGGCTCCCCCTAGTGTTGGGAATGTTATTTCCCCAATCACCATGTTTGGCATTTAAATCGCCGGCCAGAATGTAGAAGTTTTCTACCGAGTTCAAGCGCAGAGATCGAAAGAGTGTCCCGAGCTCTGCGATAAAAATATTGGGTTGAGGTGCTTCAGGTGCATAGGCTGATACAATGTACATTCGCTTTCCATTTCGGAGAGGAATGCACACAATACAGGCCTCTAGCACCTGGAACCTCCGCACTTCACCGCTATATATGACCTTATGTTTAAAATTATTTTTAATAAAGATCGCAACTCCCCCGCCTTGAGTAGCGTTGGGTCGGTCCCTTCTAATTATTCTATAAGAACTGTGCCGGATTTTGTGCTTCTGGTTTAGCTTTGTTTCGCTAACCAAGAGTACGTCGGGGCTTTCGTGTTGCAACAGGTTAAAAAGTACGGCTCGTCGCTCAATCCTTATCAGTGAATTCACATTCACCGACAGGATCTTCAAGGGGCTCTCTACCAGCGTACCCATCACGACCTTAAGTGCGTTAGGCCCGGCAGAAGCGAGTAGATACTATCTACTCGGGTCGCCGTCTCATGGATCTGTTTTTGGAGCTGCCCAATCTGCCCTTGAATTGCGAGCAAGATCGAACAGATATCCACCTCCGCCTCCGGTGCCTTGGAGGCAGGCACTGGGGCTTTAGGAACAGCCATGGGCTTTTGTACCGTCTTTCCCGAGCCTGCCGCCATTTGGGCGTAGGTCAACTGGGATGTGACGGCTGGTGTTTGGAAGCGACCCGAGGGACGCTTCTCCTCGACCTTCTGCTTACGGGCCAGGTTTTCTTTCTTGATGTCCTGGAACTTAGGACATCCCCGATAGTTTGCAGGGTGTCCTCGGTTCCGACACAAGACACACACGAGCTGCTCTCTGTCCGCCACCTTGTCTTTCCCAAGGTCGCATTCCTCGTTCTTGTGATTCTTTGCACACTTAACGCATCGAGGCTTATGCTGTTTCGCAGTTCGACGCGGCGTGCCCGAACCTTTGGCAGCGGATACATTGTAAAATGTTTCCGCTCCTCTTTAATTTTTCCCATTTGACAGTCTGGGATGCTATGCTAGTGATAGTCCTTAGCCTCTCCAGCTTGCTGTTGGGTGTGAGCTGCACCAAGAAGAAGGGTATCACTCGCTTCTCCCTTCGGGAGCCCACCGTGGAGAATGGCTTAACCCCCACGAATTTGAGGTCGTCACTCTCGAACTCTTTGAGCTCTGAGAGCATTTCCTCGGGGTCTGCAATCGACTCCACGCCTTTGAGGAGCATCGTCTGCAACCTCTCGGCCTTTGGTGTAAAGGAGAAAAACTCCGTCGTAGACTCTTTCAATAGGCTCTTAATGCGCTTATGCTGTTCCAGTGTCTTGCACTGAACAGCATAGCGTTTCTGACCTAAACATTTAAAATGAAAATTACTTACACCAATAGCATACTTACAGAGATCGATGGTCTCACGTAGGGCCATGGTATAAGTAAAGATGGGTGGCACCTTCTCCTTTTTAGGGCGTTGTTGTTGTTGCTGCTTCTGCTGCTGCGGCTGTTGTTGTTGCTGCTGCTTCTGCTGCCTCGGCTGTTGTTGTTGCTGCTGCTTCTGCTGCTGCGTTTGTTGTCGTTGCTGCTGCTGCGACTGCTGTTGTTGCTGCTGCTTCTGCTGCGGCTGTTGTTGTTGCTGCTGCTTTTTCTGCGGCTGCTGTTTCTGCTGCTGTGGCTGTTGTTGTTGCTGCTGCTTCTCCTGCGGCTGCTGTTGTTGCTGCTTTTGATGTGTGGCGGCTGTTGCCTGCTCTCTCCCCATCTGCTGCATCTCCTTAAGCCTATAGACTACGGCTTGCAGCTTGGCGCATAGGATGCGTTTTTCCTCCTCAAGTTCGCTACGCTCTTCCTCCATAGCCGAACTAAAAAGGGGGGCGAAGGGGTTGTTGCGGCCCGTGTAGGGGCCTTCCCTACCATTTGAGAGGCAGCCAATATCCGCTTCCACGTGGATCACTGCTTTTTGTTGTTGTTGATGTTGTCCAGCTGCCTTGGACGTCGATGGCGATGGAGATGGCGCCCCTTCTCTCGCATCGACCTGCAGCTTTTCGGTCGAAGTAGTGAGGCAGGGGCGCTTAATTACATCGGTCCTCGGGTTGACCCTTCTGCACTTTTTCATGACGGCGGCCGGAGTTGCGAAATCAGATGATAAATCATCCGATTCCGACTCCGTGTGACGAACGGGTCTTCGCCCGCCGTCTCGCGACATCTTTTCGCGTAACTGCTGCTACCACTGCACTGGTACTGCAATAAAATTTATTTTATTTAAAATTTTTGGTTTCGATTTGATTTTTAATTTTTTACTATTTTTTTTGTTTTTGAATGGTCTCAGCTTCCTTGTTTGATCTTCACAGAATATTTTCCACGAAAGTTAAATTTCCTCAAATCATTCAGGCTTTCGCGTAAATTCTACTTTTTTCGATGAAACAGATGTCTACCTTAATCCTTTTCATTATTCACTCTCTCTTGGGAGCACAAAAAAAAGAAATTGATTGCATATCCAATTGCGTGTACCTTTTAAACTTGACACGTTTGGGAATTGCCGAATATAAACAGTTGACTTCGTGTCATTATTCCCTTCCGACCTATGTACTCAATCGAATTTACTGATTGCTAACATACACAACCGTCAATCACTGTTCTTGTCAAATCGGAAACACAAGCGTCAGACGAAAAAGTCACAGTAAGATTCCTTTTGAACCTGGTATCTATTTTGGCAGGGTTCTAACATATTCCATTGAAATTTTGAATACATTTTTTATAAATTCTTCCTATGTGTATGTTTTTCTACTGAATTCGTGGATGTAACAAGGAGTAGTCTAATCTACCCCTGGGAAATGAGGCTTTCTTGGAATCTGTTCAGCATTAGATGTATGTATGTATACGAATTAAAATGAAAAATACTCCTAAGGAAAGAAAGACAGATTGTTGTGTGTTACTTTAAACAAAAATTGCTGTTGGTACTGTTCTTCGTTCAGTATTTCCAGAAATCACTCGCACTCAATCCAATAAATGGGAGATTCTTACGTATCTGCACTGTATGTAGATCTGAAAAATAAATCAAGATGTCTCAGAGATAACTTCTTTAAAACACCAAACCGACTCGTCCCTGTTGAGATAGGCATTATCACTATATGGAAAAAATGTCACCTAATTCACAGTGTTACCGAACTTCGTCCTTCTCCAAATTTCTGCTAGGAGGTGGAGTTCTGAAGGCTGCTTCGTATTAAACACGTGTAGCATTAACGACATATCGAGAGCAATGCATCCATGTAAAACCCTCGGGGTACATATTATACACGTTGCCCTGATTTCAAGTTCGTTAACTTGCCTTGAACGTGCTTTGGCTTTGGAAATATGTGTCAAGCAACCGATGTACTTTAAAAACTAAGAAAAAAGTATTCTTTACGAGTGCTTCAAAGCGTCTTCTAAATTTCTTCAAGAACGTTGGCTGGCGGTGGGGTAAGACATGCAGACATGGAGATATACGAGTACCATACCCAGCGCCTACTGCGGTATTAATATTCAAGGTTCATCGATTAAACATAAGCTGATTCCAAGGATGACGTTCATGTTCGTCAGCTTACGCTTCTTTTCGGTTCAAATTTCATAACGAAGACATCGATGTGAGTACGATTTCAAACGTTCAATCTTAAATAATAATTGCTTTACATTTACAGTATAAAAAAAAATAAAATTAAAAATTTTAAGTAACCCCCGACAAAAAAAACTCCAAAAAGTAAAAAAATATTTTTTTTCTCTCGGCCTTTTGACTTCATTAAAATAACCTATTAATATTTTTAATATAAGCGCCGTCGCCTCGGGAAACTGCAGAACTATTCATCAGTGTGTTTAATATTTGCAACATAATTTAGACTCCAAATTTTGTCGTGGAAATTAATGCTGTATTCAAATATTGTCTGAATGCATTGAACATATCTGGCTTTTATTTGTATCACATCGCTAAGGCGATAGGTTTTTAAGTTAAATTCAGAACCGAACCATTTTTGGCTGTCTTCATATGAACTTCAAACCAGCTACTCATTGATCACAAAGCTATCGGCAGTTGAACTTCCAATTCAAATGTCAGCAAAAATTGCCCAGCTGATCTCACCAAAGGGAAGCAAATTATTGTTTTTTCCTGACAATGTTATTCCGTGGCCCAAGTGATCGTCGCCGTTTGCATATTTGGAATCTGCATCCTTCGTTGATCACAAGAACGAGCTCATATCCTCGAAAATGTCATTGGTTATTGAAATATGAAAACTTGAACTGACCAGCTCGGTTGCTAGTAGCAATAAATGGGGAAATTTAAGATCTATAATTAGCGTACCCCAGGGATCCATACTCGGACCCATCTTTTTTTTCAATATTAAAAACGAGATTCATAACAGCGGAGACGATGTAAAATTATTATTACAATGTTCTACAAATCGATAGCAAATCGACAGCACAAAAATCAATGAAAATCCGCGTAATATTTTCAGATGAGCGCAAAGCAAAGCCGGCCGTTTGGAACTCGGAAGTTCAGAGCCTCGTCGACCACTCTTCGCCAAGCCTCCCTGTAGTGAGTGTGTTCTTTCCATGTTTCGCTGTTCTGCCCCGTCTCTTCTAGCTCCATCCTTATTTTGTCCTCATACGCCCCGCGGCCTTCCTGCCGCTCTTTTTCCATTATGGAATCACATCTTCCTCAAACCAACACTTTACCTTTGCAGTAGCCTAATTTGTTTTCCGCCTCCTTTTTTACTTGTCTTGTTTCTTCGTTAGTGCCATCTAATAGAGCAAACCAGTTATTAACTTCGTCCTAGTATTGGCGCCGCATAAGAGAATCATTTAACTTTTCAACGTCAAATTTGTTAATACTGTGCTCCGCTTCTTTGAATTTGGATTCGGCTTTCGATTTTAACGATGATAGGATGATAGGATGATAGGATAGTGCCGTACTATCAGTTGGCTAAGGTCCAGTGTGCGCCATCGTAAATGCGGTCATCCTCTGCTGCGTCGCCCTTCCGGGTTGGATTCAAAGACTCTTAGGGCCGGAGCTGCGTTGTTCATGCGCTCTACATGACCTAGCCATCTTAGACGTTGGATCAGGAGACGTCGTACGAGCCCGATGTCGCTCTACAGCCGATATAGTTCATCGTTGTATCTTCTCTTCCAAATTCTGTTTATACAAAGCAGACCCTACATTAAACGCAGAATATTTCTCTCGAAACGACCATCCGGGCTCATCCGTTTTCGTTAAAGTCCAAGCCTTCGCGCCATAAAGGAGAACGGGATGATTAAGGTTTTGTTAAAGCGCAACCTTGGTCTTTCTCGAGAAGACTATATTTCTCAATTATTCCTTGAGCCCAAAGAAACAGCGGTTAACAAGAGTAGTTTTGCGTTTTACCTCAGCGCTTCGAACTTATAGCAAGAGTAATGTTTTGGCCAAGGCGTCGGTGTCTTTTCTTGAAGAAATGTAGCTCATTGACTTTAAGACCCATCTTAACCGCTTCCACTTTAATGCTTACGAAAGATTTATTGACGTTTCGCTGAGTCCTTCCAATCACGTCGATGTCATCCGCGTACGCAAGCAATCTAGCAGACCATAAATAGATCGAACCCCTTGTGATGGCCTGTGACTGATAAGAATGATAATCACAAAGCCTGTAAAAACCACATTTGGCCATTCATTACAATTAATCTGCTTTATGAAAGCTGTAAAAGAAAAGTCCTTTTTACTCTTATGCGCCCTAAGCGTTATTTCGTTTTTATTTTCTTTTTAGCTTTAGGCTACTTTACCTTTTTTAAAACATTGCCAGGCGCTTGACACTGCTCCCGGTTCAGGGGGATAACACGTTTAATGAATATAGTCCTATCTGCCGTGGGTGGATATTAACTTGTTCTGAAGCCTTTTGCTTTTTTTAATGATAATTATAAAAAAATGCTGTGGAACTGATGGTAATATATGACCATATACTGCAGATAGTTGAAGCAGTTGGCTAAAGAGTGCTTTAGATGATAAGAGCTTGTGTTAAGTTTCGCGTAGAAAATTACTTTCTATAAAACTATTCGAAATTGTTTTTGTGGGTTTCACGCTCTTAATCCAACTTATGGAAATGTGTTTCATTACTTTCTACATTTTACATATACATTTTGAGAACTCGAAGATTTGATTCTCTCCTTGTTAGGGACATGTCTGTTTGCTACATTTGCACGTTTGTTAAACTTTCTTTATTGATGTATACTCGTATCTTGGAAACAAATTAAGGTATCAGCTAATCATCATACATTTTGAGAAAAATGTTCTACCGGTTTAGCCCAGAAAAAGGATTTAAACCATGTTGCATATCTGCAACACTATGCATTAATGGCATACAGTGGCTCACAGCTTATTTGACCCACCCCATATTTACAAATTCAAACGAGTATGGCTCCTTAACGAAAAAAGGTATCAACAAAATAAAAAGCAGAAAGGTTAATCAAGTTTTGGACTTAAATAAAAGATCTTCATTTATTAATTTTAGCTTAAAATTACACAACAAATTAACAAAAACAAAAAAACTCAATAATTCAATGTCACAGCTTATTTGACCCATGTATAAAAACAAGTAAAAAACTCAAGTATTGTACAACATATTTTTATTGAAGTTAATATTTAGTATGCCCCCCTTTTTGGTCTATAACCATTCTGAGCCGGTTAGGATAGGACTCCACTCATTTTTTGGTCGTTTCACGAGGAATTTTTGCCCATTCTTCAATTAAGGCAGTCTTCAGATCATTTTTATTCGAAATGTTGCGTTTTCGAATATTTGCGTCCAAAATGGACCACAGATTTTCTATAACATTAAGATCTGGAGACTGCGATGGCGTTTTCATAACGTGAGGACAGTTATAGATGAGCCAAGTTTGAACAATTCCCGAAGTATGTTTCGGGTCATTGTCATGGTAGAACCGAAATGTGTCTCTAATTCCCAATTGCTCTGCACTTTGGAGCAAGTTATCTTTTAGCACATTGTGATAGACCATTTTGTCCATAGTGCTCTCAATGAATTTAAGTTTTCCGACCCCTGCTGCTGACATACAGGCCCATACCATGACATGACCACCTCCATGCTTGACTGTTGGCTTCAAATGTTTGTCCTGTAGCTTTGTATTTGGTTTACGCCATACATAAGATCGCCGGATCCAAAGATATTAAATTTGAACTCATCAGAAAATAGAACTTGTTCCCAGAAGCTTGAATCTTTCGTTATATACTCCTTTGCGAATTTAAAGCGGCAATCTTGATTTTTTTTATTGATGAAAGGCTTTTTGTGTGCGACACTTCCATGTAAATCGTTATTTGTTAGGATTCGTCGGATGGTTTCTGCAGAACACGACCTCCCAATCATATTTCCCATCTCACTAGCCAGTTTTGGTACCGATAACTTGGGGTTTTGTTTTATTTTTTGAACAATATACCGCTCATCTGAGGCACTAACTATTTTATTTGGTGCGTTTCTTCCCTTGTTTTCAATTCGATTCTCCAACACAAAGCGATGAATTATTGCCTTGACCGTGCCATCTGGTATATTCACTTTTTCGGCTATTTTCCTACGAGATAGCCCATTCCTGTAATGATGCAGGACTATTTCACGCTGCTCAATTGTTGTGCGCTTTCCCATCGTCGTAACACGTGCTACCTTGTTAAAAACCAAGAAAAACTGATAATTCTACTTGCGAGTGTAACAGCTAAGAGACAAACGCAACAAGAACCGTTATCCTCAATTTCGTGCGATCGTAGCTGTTCATTAAACACAGTGGATCAAATAAGTTGTGGCATTGAAAATTGAATGTATTTTATTTTTCTTAAGTGTGAAATTACATTTTATGTTAGAATCAATTTATTTAACTGTTTTGAGCTAAGATTAAATCTCAGTCAACCTTTCTGCGTTTTTATTTTTTTGATAGCTTTTTTCGTTCAGGAGTCATACTCATTTGAATTTGTAAATATGGGGTGGGTCAAATAAGCTGTGAGCCACTGTACGTGTACTATGTGTAAGTAAAAGTGTAAAAAAGTAAAAAAAGAAAACAGTTGCCTTTCGCAATTCAATTAACAATCGAAAGATGATTTCAATATATTATTCAACAAAAAAACAAAACAAAACAACTAGGAGGCCGCAGTCGCTTGTCGTACCGCTTCGCTGCAGCGTGTGTTTGATCAAAGCGAAGTAAAACTTAAAGGTAGAGTTGATCTCAATTTACCGAAAACAAATAAAATGAAATGAACACATTTTGACGCTAATATTGTGCACCTCAGATGTATCATCTCTGTCTGACTCCGGGTGAAGTGCGCGGCTTCGAATGTTTGCATTGTATGCTGCTGTCTGGCGTTCAATTTTTGCAACTGGCCTCTGTGACCGTCCAGGTTGGTTTTGCTGTCAAAGAGGGCCGGAATGAACAACAATATACACAGCTTTAATATTTTGAACTTATGATTTCTTTATTAAAACACGGATTATGTTTGCTTTTTTGGCTAAAAAAATTCGAAAATAAAGAATCTTCAAAAAAGACAAAAAATAGCGCGTGCACAAATTTTACACTTTCAAATTAAATTTTTTTCATCAATTAAATTTTTCAAATTAGGACCAAAATCAAAATTCTGTTTCGGCAGTAACCTACATATTCTAAAAATGAACAATGAAAACTATATCATCCGCAAAAATTAGTAGGCATATCAAAGTTAATATCAAGGCGAGAGTTAATATATTAAATATTAAAAATAACACAGGTCCCAAAACTGAACCCTGTTGTACATCAATTTTTAAAGTACAAGATTCACTGAAAGTGTCACTAATTTTAACTTTCTGTTCGCTGTATTTGAAGTATGAACCGTACCACTTGTGTATTGCCCCCCTAAACCCAGCATTATAAAACTTTCCCAGCAGTATGTCATGATCGACCGTGTCAAAAGCTTTAGTACTATCAACGAAGAGAACCATCGTCGAGTTATTGTGTGAGTTAATTTTCTCGTTCAGCGGACAATATACTCTGAGAATAGCATCTTCAGTTGACATACCTGCTCTGAATCTGAATTTATTGCTAATATTTCTATCTTAAAAGGACACAATACAAGATTTAACGACCTTTTCGAAAACTCTCATCGCAAAGGTTGTGAAAAACGAAATGAGCTTGTAGTTGGATATAGCATTTCTACCTCCTTTTTTAAATAGAGGAATCATTTCAGCACATGACGAGGAAAACTGCCACTTAGAACGCTTAAATTAAACGGGTACGTCAACCACATACGAACATATTTTTTTTTAATGAGCCGATTGACATGCCATCACTTGACGTGAATTTTTATTTTTTAAAGACAAAATAGTATACAATCAATTTCCCGTGAAGAGAAAGGGCTAAAAACAAAACAGTTTGGCTGAATGAATATTTAGCCCGTAAATATGAGAAAATGGAGCAGTTACAATTAGCAGATTGTTCGAAAGAAGTTTTAAACTGGTCTGAT
Source organism: Merodon equestris (assembly GCA_958301585.1). Classification (NCBI taxonomy): domain Eukaryota; kingdom Metazoa; phylum Arthropoda; class Insecta; order Diptera; family Syrphidae; genus Merodon; species Merodon equestris. Next base: position 169,096,922 of record OY284413.1, read on the forward strand.
ATTTCAGTAGAATAATTATTAAATGAACTTGAGATGCTACTAGAGTCTGTTATACTGACACCATCAACTACTAAGCTATTTATCTCTATATGTTGTTTGCTTTTACCTAAATTATTGTTAACTATTTTCCAACATCTGTGGCACTGTGGCAAGCAAGGTGGGATAATACGGCACAAAGGCAGATGGATCCACAAGGTGATCCCTACGATCGAGGCTTGGAGAAAACGGCACCTGAAAAAGAGCTCGTCCATCTGCCCACAATGCTTAGAGGAAGAGGAAGACGTAGAGCATGCAATATTCCACTTCACACGATAAACCGCAATAAGCAGTACATTCAAGCAGAAGTGCTAAAAGCAGACCTTTCTCCAGCTTTTCTTCACCGCAATCGACGTTTTGCATGAGTTGTATTTTTTAAAATAACATAAAATCTTTCGTGTAGCCCAAGAACGTAATTCCAATTGCAACGAACGGCGACGAATGGACAAATCACGGACTTCATCAACTGCTGCCGATATAGCAGCAATTTTTTCCTCTGTATGCACACTAAGCATATGGATAGGTGGCTCGATGATAAATAGTGTGAAATTGATGCAAAAATCGGTCGCCATGTTTTGAATTGCTTAGTAATTAGGTCGATTTTGATGACCGTAGAAAGGTCAAAGTGCGACCACATCCGCAGCAGATCTGGCAGCATCAAGTTCGGGCTGGGAACCCTGAAGGTAAGGCTCCCCAATGAACCCGGCAAGTCAAAGGAGGTTGCTAGTGGTGCAAATTAATTTACACCACTGCAAAGCAGCCACCGACGACTTGATGATGTACATGCTGCAGGAAGATGTGGATATAGCCTTAATCCAAGAACCTTGGCTCCTTAGGAACAAAATTCAGGGATTTAGGTCTAAAGAGTATAATTTATACTATTCACATACCGAAGGTAAGCTAAGAACCTGTATAGTCGCCAAGAGACACTTAAACATGTTTCTCCTAGGTACGTACAGCAACGGAGACCTCACGGTGGTAACGTACGAACAACAGGACAAATCAATTTTGCTCCTATCGTCCGCTTACTTACCATACGATGAGGAGGATCCACCTTCAAACGCAGTCCGAACACTCGTGCGACACGCCAAGTCACGCGGACTGCGTCTATTGATAGGCTGCGACGCCAATGGACACCACACTCAATGGGGAAGCAGCGACATCAATAAAAGGGGTGACTCCATTTTCGATTTCATTATCTCCACCAACCTCAATATTTGCAACAAAGGTAATACACCCACGTTTCGCAATCGGGTTAGGGAAGAGGTAATTGACCTCACCTGACTAAGTGAGTCCGACTCCATCCGAGTAGAGGATTGGAGAGTGTCCACTAACTGTTCCTTTTCGGACCACAGCCGGATACTCTTCTACCTTATAGTCATTAAAGAAAAACCGAAACCTTTCAGAAACCCTCAGAGGACAGACTGGAATCTTTTCGCAAACCTAGTTGCCAACAGGTTAGAACCGCCACAAGACACCACTAATCCTGATCCAACTTACATTGAGAATTCAGTCGAAAATCTTGTGAGAATTCTGAAAGCGGCTTTCAACAAATCCTGTCCTTTGCAGCGTGCTCGCAGGAAGACCAGCGCAGTCTGGTAGACCACAGAGCTAAAGCAACTCAGGACCAGGACCCGAACTCTATTCAATAGAGCAAAGATCTCAAACAGAACCGAAGACTGGGATAAGTACAGGTCCAGCTTCAACGAATACAAGAGCAAAACAAGAGCAGCAAAATCTAAATCCTGGCGGGAGTTCTGCGAATCAATAGAGGATCTCAACGAAGCCGCAAGGCTCAGGAAAATCCTATCCAAGGACCCCTGCGTCCCGGGGTTCATCCTTAAACCAGATGGTTCTTGGACAGAATCCAGTAGGGAATCTTTAGAACTGCTGACTGAAACCCACTTCCCAGGCTGTAAAACCCCTGAAACCACAGTCTCCTTCGAGACGACGGTTCCTACGGTTCACACAACCGAAGAAGTGATAAACAAGATTATCACAGCGGATAAAGTATCATGGGCAATAAATTCGTTCAAACCCTTTAAATCTCCGGGCCCGGACGATATCTTGCCAGCGATGCTTCAAAAAACACAGACCCACACTGTACCCCACCTCGTAAGCATTTTTTCCAATTGGCTGCGCGCGGGGTACATCCCAACACAGTGGAAAGAAATAAAGGTAATTTTCATACCTAAGGCAGGTAAACCATCCCACACTGCCGCAAAGGACTATAGCCTAATTAGTCTCTCGTCGTTTCTATTAAAAACCTTGGAAAGACTCCTTGACCTACTCACCAACTCACGCAACTTATCCAACACTCAACACGCCTACCTTAAAGGCAGATCAGTGGAGAGTGCTCTGCATAGTGTTGTCCGTGAAATTGAGGGCTCGCTATACTTAAAAGAGTTTACAATGGCAGCCTTCCTCGACATAGAGGGGGCCTTCAACAATGTAAACACAGAGGCCATAACAACAGCTCTTGAGGACATATAAGTAGACAAATCCATTGTAATCTGGATTGAGAATATGTTGAAGAACAGAATCATCAATGCAGACATTGGACACAGTTCTATAAGGAAGGTGACAACCAGAAGCACACCACAAGGAGGAGTTTTCTTCCCCCTACTGTGGCTTTTTACAGTCAACAAGATGCTCAAATTATTTATGGAAAAAGACACAAAGATCCGCGGATGACCTGGTTATCTTGATAAAAGGCAAATTTCTACCAACTATCAGTGAACTAATGGAATCTGCGTTGAGAGAACTCTCCTCGTGGGCAAGACAGAACGGTCTGAGAATAAACCCCCAGAAAACCGAGCTGGTCTTGTTCACCAGGAAAAGGAAAATTTCGATATTTGCTCCCCCAAAGTTAGAGGGTACTCCACTCAAACTCAAAGCGGAAGCCAAATATCTAGGCATCATTCTTGACTCCAAACTCTCCTGGAAAAGGAACCTGGATGAAAGGATGAAAAAAGGATTGAATGCTTTTTATGCATGCAAAAAGACCTTCGGCAAAAGATGGGGCTTGCAACCGTACATCATTCATTGGATGTACACAGCAATCATCAGACCCATTTTAACTTATGGGGCCCTAGTCTGGTGGACTGCTAGCAGCATAAAAAGCTATATGAACATGCTCAACAAAGTACAAAGGTTAGCAGCTGTTTGTACAACGGGAGCCATGAGAAGCACGCCGCAAGCAGGGTTGGACATGATTCTTCATCTCCTCCCCCTGGATCTATTCATAAAAGGCTACGCCGCAAAGAGCGCTCTCAGACTAAGAGAGTCCTCTCTGTGGAAACAAGCCAACTATGGACATGCGGCCATACTTAAGATAATAGACGACCTGGGAAGGAAACATGGTTTTAGTAGCCTCGCAGCTACGACCGACTATATTCCCCCCCAAAATGACTTCTCTCTCAGTATACCTATCCTTTTCCCCGACAGAGAAGAGTGGCTATCAAACGCCGTAATCAACGACCATGAGATCACCCTCTTCACCGACGGATCGAAAATGGACACAGGCACTGGGGCCGGGTTTTACTCTGATACCCTACACAAACAGGAATCATTCAGACTCCCTGATATGTGTAGCGTGTTCCAAGCAGAAATCCTGGCAATAGAGAAAGCAGCCAAACACCTACAGGTAGCCGATATCCCACCATCTGATATCACCATCTTCGTAGACAGCCAGGCTTCACTGAAGTCAATAGAATCTTGTATAACGAGATCAAAGGCTGTCAAGAAATGTCGCGACTCACTGAAGTCCATCAGACACCATAAAGTTAAACTCTGCTGGGTACCGGGCCACAGCTCAATCGCAGGGAACGAAAGAGCAGACGAGCTGGCCAGGCAAGGTTCTGAATTGGACATCAGCGAAGCGGACACGTTACTGCAACCACCGATCAGCGCATTATACAGGGTCATAAACGACACAATCATCAAATAGGCCAACTCGTCTTGGCTTTCAAGAAACGACAGCTACACGACAAGATCATCGTGGCCAGAGCTCACGAAGAAGCTCCTGGCGCTGGACCGTAACTCGATCCGTATGCTCGTCGGAGTGATCACAGGACACTGTCCCATTGGAGCAATGCTCCGGAAATGGGACTCGGGATCCAGCGATCTCTGCCGGAGCTGCGGCGATGAGGAAGAAACTGAGACGATCCAACATCTGCTCTGCCACTGTCCAGCTCTCCAGAATCGACGCCTAGTGCCGCTGGGCCAAAGATTCTTTACAGAGATTGCGGACGTGGCTAACGCAGATATATCGGATCTTCTAAGATTCATCAAGAGCACAGGGTGGTTTCAGCCACCACGTGATAGGACAGGTTAATTTTATGTGTACCCACACAAACGAAGGGAATCACAATGGGCCTCTTGGCCTCCGAGTGGAAGTGATGTCCAACCATCACACTCCCCTTCTTTAACCTAACCTAACCTAAGGTCAAAGTGCGCGAAAAATATTTTCCAATTTGTCACAGAGCACGAACTTTGATAATGAAATTCAATAATTTGTAATCACTGTTCAGGTGGTAATCTTTCTATAGTAAAATGGCAATGCTAACTGAGCGTTCCTGATTTTGTTATATTTAACTGGTCAGCCGCAAACTATCAAGAATTAAATACTCACAACGAAGCAGGAAAAAATCACATTCGTTTTTCAGTATTTGAGGACTTTAGTTCATAGCCTCGCAATTATGATTATTATAGCTGGCTTCATAGGCCGTAAAGGACTAGAGCCCTTAATCGCCGTTGTGTATAACTGATTTCTCCTCATAGATGAAACGGACCGTTTATAGCCGACTCCGGAGCAACACACCAAAATCTGAGCTTTATAATTCATGTAGTTAAATGACTACAATTTTTTAAGTCTATAGGACGATTACATAATATTGGATTATGCGAACATGAAGACAAAAGCATCTACACTAGAGACTCTGTCCACCAACTCCTACACTCAACTCTGTACGGTGGATCCTGGGTGCCCTGGAACCTCAGTTGTAGATCGGGTGGATCCCTTTATAAAAATGTTAAGGCAGCAAATTAAAAAAGGAAGTCTTGGCGGTAACCAAGGCTTGGCTACTCCTTCGGAACGTGGACTAAAGAATTCCCAATATTGGAGCAATACTTGCGCTCACGATTAATAAACACCTGATTAGGGCTACTACAATATATTTGGAGCTCAACCTTCACCGACCGATTACTTGTTCTTAGGTTCAACAGGAACTTGTGCCTCCAGGTTAGGGGATCGCACTTGACGAACAATTTTGTTTTGCCCAGAAATAAACAATAGTCTTGGATTAGGACGATCTGTGACTTAAAAGAACACACGCTTACTACACCCCAGCCTTGAAACTAAAATCGTTTTAGATTATTTAACTTTGACCTGGGTAACATCACAACGCCACGCGGAAAACGGATTCGGGATAGTAGACTATTCGCCCATTAATGTCTTACTTGATCCAAAGGGAATATAGCGGTAGTCTGATCAATTGACAGCCATCCAAACTGATCACGTTACGATCAGCATCAATCTTCCAAAGAGCCAACATCAATCCGGATATTACCATGTTGCAGCAAAAGTACGAACGCCTGAAAAAAACCGCCAGAACCTTCCGACCATATTTTCTCAAGCTGCCTACCAAACTAAACTTACCAAAACAATAAGCATCAGAAGAGATGCCTGTGATGCACTCAGTTTTACGACACCACCTATAAGACAGCTCTGGTTGGATGACGACTGGGAACGGATCCATGTAGAGAAACGGAATGCAAACATGGCTTCGCTGCATCTGCGGACGGGAATTGCTCGAGGGAATGCATACCATGAACACGGACAAGTTATAGTAACGAACCATTTATAACAGACTAAGATGAGCGAGATAGCAACTTAAACGATTGCCTCCTGATATACAGGGGGGCACAAAATAAATCAATCTATCGGCGTCGTTCGTCAATCATATTTGATATTTGTGAACTAGACAGCTGCAGTAGGCAAACTATGGAGCGCTGAATTTCGACGTCGATTTCCTTATCGTGTCGTGCCAACTGGGCAAACATTCCGGCGCTTAGCTACTCGACTGAAACCACAGGAGACCAGGCAGTGACTGCCACAGGACTGATATCGCTGAGAACGAAAAAACATCAACTACATAGCAAATTTTTGTGAAAGACTTACACATGTTCCCGTACAAAGTATAAACAGTGCACCAATTATGCCTGCTGATCGTCAGTTGCGTGTGAATAACTGCTAACTGTCAAGCCATCCTTAATCTCAACAACGAAGCGGACGATTTTGTGTCGAAAATCGTCAGTAGCGACGAGGCGGATTTCCAAGGCTGCATCAATAAGCAAAATCTTCATTTCTTGGGCACTGAAAATCCGCGTGTGATGCGCGAAGAGCCCTTCAGGGCCATGATAAACTGAGTACTTCTTACTGCCGGATTTGGATAAGCGGGGCTTGGTGAACATGGAGTTTCAACCGCACTCACAGCACGAGCCACAATGGCTATTGTGAAGAAGCGTTTCCTGGTCGCGTAATCTCCCGTTTTGGCGATTTAGCATGGTCAAGTTCTTTCTTTGGGGCTACTTGTCGCGGATTTATGTCAACAAGCCTCAGATAGTCGCAGCCCTTAAGGTGAATATTCGACAGGAATGCGAACAGTTATCACCGGAAATCTTGCGGAAAGTCATGGAAAACGCGACAGAACGGGTACAAAGGTGTATCAACACTGGCGGCAGCCACTTGATAGATATCACCTTTCAAAAAAAATTGACCAAAAGGTTCAAGTAAAAATTTCCATTTGCTGCGACTAACGTTCACCACGTACTGTGGCGCCAGTACTGCGTAGTTAACTAAGATTCTTCCCCCCCTCTGGGACTTAATTTACGCTGTTTTATACCTTTTGGAAACCTTTTTGGAACTTTCTTTAATGACATAATACCTTTAATATATAATAAATAACGGCAAGTATTGTTTGACCGCATTTTTTGGTTGCTGAATCAGTATACATGCGAGTATCTCCATTGCACTGATAGACCAAACTTTTCGGGTACGAAACGTATGGCCAACTGTGATAAATCGGATGAGCAAGGAAGCCATTCACACGGACAACTGCTGAAGGTATGGCTTTCAATAGATAAATTTTCGGACCAGCTGTGTGGCATGTGACACCATCTTGTGAAAACTGTAATGAAATCAATTCACTTCTAGCCAAAATAAATCTTTCAACATGGCAGGGAAGCGAATTTCATTGACCGTAATCTGGCGATAACTTTCATCGACGAAAAAATACGGTCCAATTATACCCGGTGGCTCAAGTCCATCCCACACGATCACTATGGGTCTCATACTAAAATTGTTTTTTTTTTTCGATGAAATGCAGATTTTTTTAACCTTTTGAACAGCCCCGTCAGAAAATTCCTGTCCCCTTAAAGAGGCTTTAGTCCTTAACTTAATTGGCTCCTGTAAGGTTGTAGGCTAAGATCTTACACAAAATTTATCACAGGGTCTGCTGATAGACTTCTGATTCTGGTGAACGGCGTAGAAACAACTAATTTGGCTTACTTTGAACTGGAGTACTCACGGCTGCGATGTCTCCTGTATCTCGACCAGTGCTTTATCTTATTAGCATAAGAGCATTCAACAATGAATATGTACTTATATGATTCTTCATTGCATCATGCACAACCTTCCTTGTGGGACGATTTTTACGACCGAAATTTAGAGCAAAAACTTTATCAGTTCCGATTACCCATTTAGAATTTCGGTAGTATTTTTTTATAGTTCCTAAATGTTTATCGTTCGTTAGCTTCACTGCTATAAGAGCACAAGCTCTCTCTGATGTTTCGACATGAACGGATCATAAAAAAAGTTTAAGGAAAAATCCTGTATAACTGAGATAACAAAGTAAAGTTAATTTTACGATATCTGGTTAAAGGCGATTTGCTTGACTTGCTACATATTATCGGGATTTAATCCTCGTTTCACAGGCTACCACACTATCGACGTAGTCTCTATACGCCCCAGGAAGGAGGTTGCCAAAATATTCAATAAAAATACTATTCTTAAAGAAATTCGATTTAGTCGAAAACCCCATGATTTGTGGATTGGAAAACCAGCGATAATCCGCTTATCCAATTGCGAAAAATATTCATTCAAAACATTATTCAAGAAACTACTTATTCGTCATCGAAAGTTTTCCTGAGAAAATCATTTTACTCCATTAGTTCCAAGAGCTTTTCGACGAACGTATTTAGGGAACTAGAACCACTCCATCAATTCACGTTCCATTAGAAAGTGGCATGTGGCCGGAGAAAACTTTCTCCTCACCTTTCTATGCAGCAATCCATGTCAAGCAATTACCATTTCATGCAATTCAGTTATTTTGCTGTTGGCAAACGAACGCCAACTCCAAGGAAACATAATAGAGGGCAATCTAAAGCAGGCACCAAGGCTCGAGTGGCATTAGGAATATAAGTTCCATAAATATCATATTGTCGACTGTAGTTGAAGTGCTGTAGGCTGGTCGTCGATGTCCTGTCGAGGAGAGTTGGGAAATCTAATTTGAGTACTGGCTATTGACGGCATAAATAAATGTCCTGTAACTATTATAGTTGCGGATCCTAGGATACCACTGGGAATATTTCGTGCTGATAAAAAGGAATGTGGAGTGTTGCTGATTCTTTTTGCTCACGTACTGAGGAGCAACGTAGCGTGTCTGAAGGTGATTAGTTACGCTTCTCCAAATATGACAGCCTAAACAGGGGAAAAAATATGGGATCCCAGGAACATAAATTGCCATTTCATGTTATCTATCATATCTCCTTCTAATGAATAATCACTCGTGCAGCTTATATTCGAAATCTACAAGGAAATTTCTTTAAAAATTAAGGCAATAATCCTAATCCGTTGGGATTCAATCAGAAGAGCTCTGGCTTTCAGCAGACTTTGGGTAATAGAAATGTTCCAGTGAGTTCCATAATTTCAAGTTGAATTTGTCTAGAGATTGAGGAAAGACTGTTGAGTGGGTGACAAGTGGCTAGTTATTATAGTTCTGGGAAGAGGATAAGAATATAATGAAAAGGAACAGATATAAGTAGAAAAACTATTTGGACTACTGTGAGTGCTCTTAATTTTTTAGTGGTTGTTCAAGGACTTAGTAGTCTTTGAATCTTCTCGTTGAAATCTTCAGCAGGAATTAAGTGGTCTAAAAGGAACAAATGTTTTTATTCAGTTGGACTACTTTTACTTTCATTGCTCTTCACTAAATTGCAATTTGTAACCCTGATGAGGAATTGCATATTCCACTGAATTGGATTCGGTGTTCAATATATAAATATATATAGAAATAATAAGTTCAATTTTATTGTTTTATCATAACTCGAACTCCACTGATTTCAACTTTATAAGCGTCTTAATAACTAACAACCCACTTGTCAATTTACCATCGACTTTTTGATATCGCTGAACCCAATGACATTATTATAATCTATGGCAATATCGATATGCCGTACTTAAAATGGGCTAAATCCGACGATGAGACTCACTTTGTCGCGACTAGCAATTCATCGGATAAGGATATCCTTTTTACAAAGCGTCTCTCCGACTCTGGTCTCCTCTAACTCAGTAACATCCCCAAAAACCTGAATTTTCAATTTTATCTGATCCTGTCGTCTAATGCCGAAACCGGAGTTGTTACCTAAGTAACCACCTTCTCCCTGCCTTGGATCCGATTCATCCACACTTATCGGGAACATTTTCACTCGAAAATGACCTTACTGTTCTCCATTCTGAAAATACAATTGCAAAACTAAAATTATTTCAACCATCGACAAGCAGACTTCGAAAAATTATATAACTTGCTCAGCAGTTTTTACTTTAAGTTGTTCCTAGCCCCCACAACGCTCATTTCCTTAGCAGACACTCTTGCCCTATTCTACTCCAAAGTCATCAGTTGCCTTATCGTATCCGCCCCATATTCACTAAAAAAGAACTGCACCTCATACCCATCCTGGCAATGGGTCGAAATTAGTTTACAACCCTTTCACCCATTTCTTTAGCCAGTCGTTCACTGAACAGGTGTTTCAACCAAATCACGGCTACTTTCGTTATATGAAAGACTGCCTTCAGAAATCTCTAGCATGGGTGAATATAACTGCTGCTCCAGTTACCTAGAAAATACATAACCTGAAGGACGACTGCTGATCCAACTCTGACTGCCTCCCCGCCAGAGTCTTAAAAAAATAAGCCAACCTTCTCGTCCTACTTCTCACGACTTTATTTTGAAGACCCATCTCACAGAGCTTTTTCCTCAGCTTTGGAAAAAATTCTTACATCATCCCAATGCACAAAAAAAGACGAAAGACTGAGGTGTCCCATTGCTCTTGCATTCCCGAACTCGTTGAGAATATCGTCTACGATACAATAGTTTTTCGCTCCAAGCCCATCCTCTTCCCAAATCAATGTGGATCGATCGAAAACCATTAACTGTGAGTTTGTCTCACAATCATGGTGTCCACCCGAGTTTGGAAAGAAGTAGGAGTTGTTGCCATCGACTTCAGCAAAACTTCGGTAAAATCGCGCATCAAATAACACTTTTTAATTCACTGTTCTTGATTTCCTCTAAACTTTCGGCTAATGCCCTTCTTGCGAATCAATTCGCGTCTTCCGAACTATGGCTACCATGAGTCTGGCCTACTCTGTGCCGCTCTTTTCGACTTACATCTATCAAATCCTGCCCTAGAAATGTCCTCAACCGCTGCCGTTCAACCTCTCCTTTTAAGGCTTGCACTTGGTTAATAAAGTGCCATTAAGTGCAATAAAAGGAGTTAAATATGAAGCTGAGATGGTGTTCTTCATTTTAACAAATTTGTACAATGTAGATATAATCCCATAGTTCCAACTTATTTTTTGCTGTCTCATTCCTCGGTTCTAGAGTAGACGATTTTTTGGGACCAAAGATGTAGTTTCAAGCTATGGGACCTAAAGATGCCTTACTTTGTGTTTTTAAAACCTTGTATCAAGGGTGTAAGTAGTTTTTTCTCTTATATAACCCAAAATTTCTACCTTTGTAGCCCAAGAACCAATTTAACTCTTCAAAAGAAGGCTTTGAAACCCCGATGTCCCTGACCCTAAAAACCCAAAACTTGGAATGGATAAGCCCACGAGTCAATTATTCGCACTTATCGTTGTAGCTTCTTATTCAGAGCCTTATTTCAGAAAAGTGGTTACACATTTTTTCCTGAAAGTATTGTCGCCTAATGTTTGCCCTTCCATCGGGCAGTAGACGAATTTCGTGTTTGAAAACTGCACGTCTTTTGAGGCTATCCCCGAATCAACCAAATCTTTGGCATCTGCAAAAGATCAGAAGTGCTGCTTAGCCAGGCCAAGGGTAGTCACAAGGAGCAATGTCTTGAAAATATGGAGGACTTACTAAGGCGTCGTATTTCATTGTTTCCAGCTGGATTAACACCACCTGAGCAACCTTTACCAAGCGTTTTCGTGCTGAGAAATCATTTTGTCGTGTCCTTGCTCTTATTATAGCCGTTTTTCCTTCAATGTTCGGCTCAAACGCATTAGTTGATTTCAGCAGCGAGCTCCTGTGCTGGTTTCATCCTGACTCAGCAGTTTATAAATAGTATACAGAGCGGGGCTGGTCTTTGAACTATGGATATTTGGTTTGATCGTCGGGGTTGAGGCGTTATCGTAGTAATGGAGCCTCTTTTCATTACCAGCCTTCTTCTTCTAAGATGGCGCTACAGTCCGGTGTAAGCCTGGGCCTCAACCAACAAGCGTCTTCAGATGGCACGATATTTTGCTAGTTGTTTCCAATGCCGCACTCCCAGTTGGTTAAGGTCCCTTTCCACCTGTGTGCGCCACCTTAGATTCGGTCGTCCTCTGTTGCGTCGTCCCTCAGGATTGGATTAGAAGACTCTTCGGTCAAGAGCTGTATGGTCCATTCGCTCTACATGGCCTAGCAATCTTAGATGTTAGATCCGCAGACGTCGTACTAGGCTGATGTCGCTGTACAGCCCGTACAGTTCGTCGTTGTATCTTCTCCTCCACTCTTCGTTTATACACACGGGACCATTTAATGAACGCAGAATTTTCCTCTCGAAGCGACCAAGCGAATCCTCATCCATTTTTCAGGCCTCTGCACCGTAAAGCATAACCGAGATCATCAGGGATTTATAGCATTGGTTTTTCAAGAGAGGGCTCGACTTCTCAGTTGCCTCTTCAGCCCAAAGTTGGCAAGAGTAATTCTGCGTTTGATCTCAGAATTCTCTTCTTGTTGTCGCTGGTCACTAGTGAACCAAGGTAGACGAAGTCGTTGAGCACTTCAAATTTGTAGCCGTCAATTGTGGCGTTCTGGCCAGGACATCGGTGCTATGCGTCTTTTTTGGATGACAGCATTTATTTGGTTCTACCCTCGTTTACCGAAAGACCCATTTTAGCTGCTTCTCCTTCAATGTTTTTGAGCGCCTCATTGACGTCTCGCTGTGTTCGCCCAATTACGTTAATGTCAATTGGGTATGCAAGCAATTACGCAGACTTGAAATAGATCGTACCTCTTGCGTTGGCCAGTGAGTCTCGTATGATCTTTTCAAGCGCGATGTTGAAAAAGTTACATGACAGTGCGTCACCTTAACTAAATCCTTTTTGAACGTCAAAGTCTCGGTTATTTCGCTACCGACCTTTATTCTCCATTGTAATTCTGTACAATCTGACGAGTTTGGCAGGGATGTGAAAACTACCTAGTCCGGCCATAAGTTCTGTTCAACATTTTCCAGCGCTAATCGTTCAAAACACATGCACTGATTAGTGAAGTTTGGTTTCAGTTTGCGAACTATTAACATGGAGTGGAGCGTAAAAGAGAATCGAGTCGCGGTAATAACGTTGCATAAGTGCGGAAAGAGTGCTGGCCAAATTTTCGAGTTGCTAAAACCACTCGGAATGTCAAGAATATTCGTTTATCGGGCTATTGCTCGCAACGGCGAATTGTCTGGAGCAGAGGACAGGCTAAGAAGTGGTCGCCCGCGCGTCGTCCGTACGAGTGCGGTAGTAAAGGCAGTACGTGAACGAATTCGGAGAAATCCCCTTAGGAAGCAGAAGATCTGGAATTGGAGATATCAACCAGATCCATATCTAGTCTGATTCGGGATGATCTGCATATGAAAGCCTATCGTCGGTCCACGGGTCATTTTCTAACTCCTCAGTTTAAAAAAATTAGGCTGGAAAGATGCAAGCGACTTTTGCAGTGGCACACGGACAATGGACATGAAAACATTCTGTTTACGGACGAGAACATTTTTACCGTGGAAGAAGTTTTTATCAAACAAAATGACAAGATGTATGCCACTTCATCCAAGGAAGCAAAAAAAATTGTTCCAAGGGTTCAACGTGGCCATCATCCGTAATGGTTTGGTGGGGGGTCTCTCACCATGGTGTCACATACCTCCATTTCTGTGAAAAGGGCATAAAAGCTGGTGCAAGGGTTTACCAAGAAGATGTGCTAGAGGGTTTTGTGAAGGGTTTGACCAATACCATTTTCAATGGACACAGATGAATCTTCCAACAGGACTCTGCTGTCCTGGCTCGCAGGAGTGGCTCAGAGTCAATATTCCTGGCTTTATTGCAGCAGAAGAATGGCCGTCGGGGAGTCCAGATCTGAATCCACTGGATTATGGTTTGTGGTCAGAATCGGAGAACATGGCCTGCACCACTCCCCACAGAAATTTGGGAAGCCTTAAAACAGCATTAACCAGAGCAGCGTCCACGATCTCCATGGAAACCGTACGTGCCGCTGTAGCCCAATGGCCACACCGTTTAAAAGCTTGTGTTAAAGCAAAAGGCCGTCATTTCGAATTAACCCACCTTGATTTAATAACCAGTATTATATTCTAATAAATGAAATAATTTTGAATACAATATTTTTAGTGCTTTTTTTTATAGCGTTTTATATTTGTAACAGAACTTATGGCCCGACTAGCCCCGGTATAACTCGTCCCTATGCGTACCTTCATATGCGCTTTTAAAATCGACAAAAGGATGTGTCGATTTGGAATTCTTGAGTCTTTTCCAAGATCTGAAGGAGTGTCTGGCGTCGATCGCAATGTGATCAATCTGATTGTTGGTCGACTGATCAGGTGACTGACTGATCAGATGTGGGAATCGTGTGCTTGCTACAAGGAGTTTACGCCCTGCAAGGAAGTCAATTAGTCTGAGTCCGTTGTCGGATGTGGTGTTATGGAGGCTATGTTTTCCTATGGTCAACTCCAAGATGACCTCTTATCCCAGTTTTGCATTAAAATCCCCTAGTACAATTTTTGTGTCATAACTAGGGCATTGGGCGCACATTTGGTCCGGGAGATCATAGAAGTCATCCTTGAGTCGATTATCTTTTTCTTCCGCAGGGGCATGAACACATATTAGGCTTATATTCCCGATGATGCCTTTGATGCGGATTGTTATGAAGCGTTCGCTTACATGCCGGAAGCTTAAGGCTTTTTGTCGGAGTCTTCCTCGAATAACAAATCCGCATCCGAATAGGCGTTGTTTATTTTCCTTGTAGCAGTTATCGTAATAGACATCCTTTTCTTGCCTGGTTCATCCCATCGCACTTCTTGGGATATCTGCGTTGTAGCAGTCGAGAGTTATTTCCAGTTGGTTGTCTGCACCTGGTCTGTTAAGGGACCGCACATTTAGACTCGCAAATTTTTCCGTTTATATGGGGCATCAACGTTAACAAGATTTGTTCTCCGCGACAGGGAAAGCACAACCCCCCTGGAGGTGCAGGTTCGCTGTACCCGTTTGCCAGACCAGTTTTTTTTTTTGTAGGGTTCGTGCAGGTTCAAATCCACAACCTGGATGAGGTGCAGGTGGTTTGTGTCGAAGATGTTCGTTCACTACTCTCTGGGGATGTCCTATCTAGGATTTTTTTGAGAGATTCAACAGAATTTGTCGTGTTGGTTGTAGTTCACAGTAACTCTTTTGTTTCCATGTCATTAAGGTGTTAATGAATGAAAACTGGAAAACGTAGATTTGACTAATAGGCAATCTTTGCATTATTTTCATATCGAGAAAGTAACTGAGAAAGCTGAGTCACCATTTCAAGAACGTTGCTTACTTGTGAAATTTAGCTTGCGAAATTTATAAAGTCACTTTATTTCTTGAACAAACTTCGTATACGGTCTATCCCTTTTCCGATGAGACGTCTCTAAGGTCAAGAAACAGGCGCTTTGCAGTGCACTTATTTCATCATATTTTTAAAAAAAAAATACCCTTCCGAGTAAATACAGTGTTGTAAGTGAGGGTAATCGAAGGTCGGAATAGCCTTGAAGATGTCAGTCGAAACCTTCTGGATGGTAGGAATTATGCTGTCATACTGGTGTTTCGCTTCAACGCTAATACGGGCTTAAAATCAGGCCAGTATGGCGGATGATCGAGCGTTCTCATGTTTGTTTTGCCCAAAAACTCGCGTACTATTAGGCCTTTGTGCGACGGCACATGCGACGAAAACCAACTGACAACTTCTTTGTGTGCGATGAATTCCGTCCCATGAGCTTTCACAATCTGGTCTTGTGGAACGAATTCCTTATGACTTTCTCAATGCTTTCTTCTTTCTTTAAGTTCTTAGTCATCGGTAAGCGTTCATCGTATTCAAGGTCTTTATGAAAATTACAAAAACTAACAAACCATCGAAATACCTTTGCATGAGACAGATACTAGTCACCGCAAACTTTTTTCATCGATTTAAATGTTTTTTGAGCAGATTGGTCGACTTGGATCGAAACTTGATATACGCTCTTTAGCGCTCTATGGCGATTTTTCGACAGACTGACATGCGATGTTTGGATATAATGTCATAAGTCTTAGCAGAGCAATGGGAACGCTATTTCGCATGAAGATTGATGACAGATTGACAAAGCTCAGTAGATGAATCAGAGGTGTATTGCAATTAGCTATTAATTTATGCACGTCTTATCGGAAAACTGTGCACACAGACTCTCTTTGAAAACAAGAGATTTTCATTCTAGACAGCTGCAAATTGAAATTCTTGCAAGCCTAATCAAGTATTCACCTTGCAATTATAGGTTGGACGAAATTGGTCTGGAATAATGTACATAAAAACGCAGACGAGCACACGAGTAATTCGACTTCCAGGGACATTAAAACAAGGAACCATGTCAAAAGGTTCAATTCGAAAAATCGGACTCATTGCAAAAATTCCAGATATTTCAAAAAATGTTGACTATTTTCCTGTATAATAAAGCTTTGCTCTATTTTTGAAAAATTCCTGTGACATATATTGTGAAGTACGCCTTGTACCTACAGCATTTAGTTTGACAGCTTCTACTCATACTCCGCGTCGAAAAACAGGCAAATCCGCTCCACTGGAGTTACATCCACATAACAACCGCCTCGAAGAGCTGATATACATAAGTAGCCTCATTAAAGGCAATTGCATGCACCCAAAAGAATGAAATCATGGTAATTAGCTTCATTAGCCACGCCAGTCATGCGAAATCAAATATCAACAAGTGTCGGGAATCAAATCCTAATTAGCTAAATTGTTTTTCATAACTCGAACACGACAGATCCCTAATCATGACAGAAAAACGGAAAGAAATCAAAAGGACAAAAGGATAATAAGCTTGTTGAAAGTTTTCACTCCAATAGTTAGAAGATCTGCTGATAAGCAAACAAGAAACAAGTTGCTTTCCCATCTCTCGTTTTGTGAAAGTTTTAAAAACTATGAGGAGGGAGCAAAAAATTACCTCGGGTATAATACAGAGATAACAGGTGCACTTGAAAATTTCTTCAGTGAATACTCATTGCAAATTGCTTGTTCTTGGGCTGGAGAAGTTTGCGAATAGTAGAGCGGCAGGCAACAAACGGGGAAAGATGAGTGCAGCTGAGTGGAATTTTATCCTTTGGTTAAGTAGGATATTTCACTTTGAATAAATTGCATTAGCTTTCAATCTTTTATTCCTGGTCTTGAAAGGACCAAAGAAAAGCTGTATAGCTCTAAAAGTTTTCTCTTTCCATTAAAGACCGCTCCAGATGTTTTAAGTTTGCAGAGGAAAGTTAATTTGATATCTTCGGATTATTCTTTTCTTATTCACAATACTCGTTGTCCTGTTTGTTGTCCTTTTTTTTGTTTCCTGAAGAGGTGGAAACGTTTCGGATTGTATGGAAATCGATATGTCCTTTTCGAATGGACACAATTTGTGTCAGACCTTCTTTGTGCTTCCTGAATAGCCGCTCGTAAAAGCAATGTATTCAAAATTCAATGGAGACTTGGAATGATAAACGATAGCTAGAAATGGTATTGTACCCGAGAATAAGGATAAGACAATGCGGGGCATTGTTGTGGATTTTTGTGTTTGGCATGTCACCGCATCTATGATGGATGGTCGTACTATTTGCAAGCAAATCTACGAGCGTGTGAACAGAGCTGCCGGTTGTGGTATTGTTTATCAATTGTAGATACAGAGAAGGAGGAAGGACGATTGTGTATTTGTATATTTTTATTTAGCTACGAATATGTGTTTGTATATCAACTGAATTCATTTCCATCGCTGTTGTTAAAATTCTTGAAAGTTTCCATAACACCAAAGAGAATTTAAGAAGGAGAATGACATAGACAATTTTTTACACAAGGGCTGACATGATATTTATACATAATTGGCAATCGGAATGTGCGATTTTATTCATTGCCTTCAGGTGATAGACCCACGAATATTGGAGCCCTGACAAAAACACGCGAGACAGTAACCCCTGGGGCAACCCAAGCAAATCCAATTTTAATGTTAATCCCTTACATCTTTGTTGCCTCCGATAAATCTTTGCCATAGATAATAGCCAGACACCCTCCGTCGAAGGAAAACTAAAATCAATGCCATGATCTCCAGTGACCAAAAAGGGATCAGGATCAAAAAAACGTATTTGTTTCCTAGTGGAAAAAATTCATCGAAAAGGATGTGATAGAATTACATACATACATCAGGAACGTCTTATACCCCAGCCATTCAACTTGCCTTTAAGGAATTTCTATTTTATTTTCGGGTTTCAGTTACAAAACGAATTGATTCCTAGTCCGACTGACGCTGCGACCTTAAAAGGTGCACAATACTAGCTCCCAACGGATGGATTTCGGTTTGCGATTGGACAGTGTATCCAAGGCGACACATAATATAGAAAACAAACAACTTTTTTTTTTATTGTTTTGCCCTTCTCTGTTAAGGATTGCTTACCCAGCATCTTTTACGGAGACGCTTAGGATGACATGCGTTTTGCGATAACAGGGTTTCGAGATCAAGTTTTTCCTGTGATACAACGTAATTTTTAAAACTAACGAGGATACTTCCAGGGATAAGTGCTACTTCTCCTTTTATTTCCTCCTTTGGTTTTTTTTTGGTCTACCTTTTAGGAGTGTAAACTCCCACTGCTATGTCCTGCTTGGTATCTCTTTTGATTCTCATTTGATGTCTACATGCTTTCGTTGTTCTTTCTCTTTTCCGCTACTCAGTGAACATGCCCACACAAAATTTGTTTTGAATTGAATTGAATTGGGACCAAGGTGCTAATATCTTCACAGTCATTGTTCTTAAACATGGTGGTCTTATTGGAAGAATGGAATTTTACAAGTGGCGGCAGCTGTCATTTTCGTATTCATATTTTTAAAGTAACTGATAGGCCATGGAAGGCTGTTCACCTTAAGACCGCGAAAATTTGTTGTAAAACATGGGCAACAAAGGCACCTTTGCATTGCCGAAAAGCTGATAGCGCGTTGGTGGTTTTTGACTCAACCTGGTTTGACCAAAGAAGCTTGCTATCTAAGACGACTCCCAGGTACTTAGCTTCCTTGGATATCGAGATGGGAATGCCGTTTACGTCCATAGTGACATCGTTTACCAACTTCTACCTACAATATAATCATTTGTCCCCCACGGAATTTAATGTCATATGGCTAAATTCACATTCTGTCACTCCGTTCTTTACTGTTTTCTTTATAGAAGCTCCATTTTATACAGGAATGCTACATTTGATGCATTTGACGCACTGCCTGATTCCATCCAAAGATTTGTTTAACTGTTCCCTCGCACAGAAATTGTTTTAGCAGGCAATTTAAATGTACACAATTCTCGGAGGCTTCGACATTCTGGACAGACAACATCCGAAAGAAGGTACATATGTTGAAATGTTGGCCGAGTTAAATTAATTAAATCAACTTGTGAATGAGCCCTTGCGTATCCCCGATGTTGCTGGTCATGTCGCCAACACGCTGGACTTGTTTCTTACCCCTCAACCTAACAAATACGCGATTGATGATTAAAAGGTACCGGGCCAAAGGATAAAACGTGGTTTAACTAGAGCTGCAAGGAGGCTATTAGGCTGAGGGAACTAAGCTATCGGTCTTATAAGGCAAATAGTTCTACGGAAAACTGAAAAGAGTACACACGAGCCAAAAATGACAGCAAAACCCACACTCGACGGGTTAAATTCCAATTCGAGCAAAAATTAAGGGGTAAAATGCTTCAATATCCCAAATGAAGCAAACGTTTCTGGTTGTTTGTAAAAAATAAAAAAAAATATAAAAGTCAACTGCTTCGTCTATACCAACGCTCATTCACAATGAAATTCCAGCTGTCACTGCCTTAGAGAAGGCAGCCAGTTCACTGCTCCGAATTTGTACTAGAGTGCGTCAATTTCACCATGCGACAAATCCACTTCCGCACTCGTACAGACCACTCAAAGACCACGACATACACAAATCTACTGGTCCAGATGATATAGTTCTGAAGAGGTGTTCTTCCATGTTGGCAAAACCGTAAGCCTTACCACCTTTCCTAATCTTCTGGGCTCTTTCAAAGTAGGTGGAAAGTCCAAAAAAGGCGAATCTTCTTCTCCCTCCAACTACCACTTGCATTAACGCGTCCTCTTTTTAAGGTGCTTCCACGACCTCATTAACCGTCAACTTGTGAAATACCTTGAATCACGGAAACTCCTTAATGACATACAGTATGGTTTCTGTAGCAACAGATCTACTGATGATTTGATGGCATATCTCACCGAAAGCATTTGACAGGGTTTGGTATTAAGCCCTTTTGTCGAAAATGCGTGTTTTCGGGATTGATGACTCTCTTCTTCAATGAATTAGAAACTACCTTTCGAATTTTTCAATTCAAGTTGTTTTCTTTAATGGTGGTGTTTTCCAGGGCTCGTTTTTGTCTCCGACACTCTTTCTCATTTTTATAAATGATATCTTGTCGTTCACTTCTAATCCAATCCACTCGTTCGCCGACGACAGTGTCCTTAGCTTCTCATTCGTTCACTACTTTATGTCCCTGCTCTTCGACTGTAAACAGTGAGCGGCAGCGTATGCTGAGCTCATTAAATTCTGATATTGAGATCATCATTGCATGGGGTAAAAAGAATAGAGTGGAATTGAATGCCTCCAAGTCACAGTGCTGTCTCCTGTCGTTAAAGCGAATCACCAAACCGCAGCCGTTATCCACATATTCAGTGTCGTCCAGAATGCTGTGAAATGCCTAGGTTTGTTATATAGATGCAAGAAATATTCCCACCCGTAGATCTGGCTACAATCTGTAAGGCATTCATTCGCCCTAAATTAGAGTTTAACGCTCATGTCTGGTCCGGTACATCCAATACCTCGTTCAATCGGGACACAAAATCGCGCGATACGACTGATAGGTAATTCCAGCATAACCACATTAGCCAGCAACATTCAGCCCCTTCAACATTTTTCCCACAACACACATTTCTCTAGGAATGCTCACCAATATACTTTGAAACCCTTTTTCGAACGTACTGCCTAATATAGAGAATCCCTATTTTACCGAACCACACGAATCTGGAATTCCCTGCCGGAGTCGGTCGTCCCTCCTCAGTACAACGTGCAGGCATTTAAGACCAATGTCCAGTTAAACTAAGGATAAACTATGGAAGTTTAAGAGGGGGTTCCTGACACGTGTCAATGATAGCTTCGAATTGCCAAAATCGGTAAAAACGAGCAACACATTAGTAAATTAGACCATAGCAATGCATTAGGGATGAAATGTGATCCTGTGCCGGTTATGAAGTCTTTAGGTACATACCACCACCGAACACTTATTTCTTTGAGAAATAAATCAAAACATTTATTATACCCTGTATATTCGTGGCTTGGATTTGACAACCAGGTTTCAATAACATAGGTCAAACTGAACTGCCATCCGAGACTGTACGATTTGTGTTTGCTATTATAAATATCGGAGGATTAAGTTTAGATTTGAAATGTATTTTATTTACTTTTAACTTCGTAACCACAAATTGAATGGTGAGTCTTCCAACAAGAGATGTTATTTTAAATTTGAGGACATTGTTAAGCTGCCCACACTCAACCATCACCGCAATGATTTTTGACCAAAAAAAATAAGGAAGCTATTTCTAGCATAGCTGTAAGTTTAAATGACAACCTCTAAATAGAGATCTTGTCTCATGTCTAGAAATGCTTTAAATCATGCATAACCCAGTATTTTTGCTTATTGGGTCCTGCAAATTAGTGATTATGTTAGTTAACGACAAATATGTTACGTTTCAAATTCTCCTACGACGACGCTTCCACTTGATCATAACATAAATAAACTTCGTTCCACAGAAAGCACTGACTACATTTCATCTGGAGCAATTGAGATGTGATGACCACTGCACATTCCATCACAGCATCAAGAAAGATCAACAGCACAACGGATGTCTACTGCTGACGAGGCGTTTGCCTGCATGGGCATGCATCTAGCTTTTAGTGACAAATTCGAGTATAAATAGAGCCACAAAATCAATTTGTATTTTAGTCTTAAGTAAGCCGCGAAGGCATCAAGTTTTAAAATAAAGTTTTTTTTATGTAAAAGTAATTTAAAGTAGTTTAATTGGCGCCCAACGTGGGGCCCAGTAGTAAGTGCGGTTAAAAGTTTAATTACGAAAAGTAAAAGTAGTGCGCGACGCGTGTGCCAAAACAAGGACCTCAAGCAGCTCCAGCCAGACTACAAGGACCTCAAGCAGCTCCAGCCAGGCTACAACAAGTGCACGACGCGTAAGGACCTCAAGCAGCTCCAGCCAGACTACAACTCCGCCAGCAACTGGGCCACCACCCACAAAGACTTACGTCGATAGACAAAGTCACCAGCGAGGGAGAGTGGAGAAAGGAACCCGAGTATCAAGAGTGCCCAAGCATCAAGAAAAAGGGAATGCAGCCCCTCCACCAGCGCTGGATTATCATGTAAGATAGTTTTAATTAGAAATAAGTGAAATTAAGAAGCATTTGCAAAAGAATTAATAAGAAAATTAATAATAATAAGTAACAATTAATAACATATTGAATAATTACACAACCAAAGTGCATAGTTATAAGATTTTTGTTTTCCCATATTATCAAAAAACAAAGTGAAATGCAAATAATTCATTAGCCTATAATTATTAACTTGAGTAGAAGTAGCTATAAGATTTTCGCCAATATCAAGACAAAGTGAATACAAATAATTCATTAACAAATAATTCATTATAAACAAAATTTAGTGCGTGCTGGAAAGAATTTCGAATTTCCCAACCCCTTTTTTTTCAACCCTCCGTTTTGAAATCATCCCAAGAACATGACTGAACCTATCTTTCGTCCAGCGGTGCTAGACCCCGAAAGTTTGAACAGATCGCAGGTCGGTGCTACGCCAGAATTACAGGCGCTGATCGAAAGAATCGTAAGACAGGTCTGCGATTCCGAATGTAGACAATTAATTCGGGAAACTGTAAATCCTAATACTCAATTTCAGAGAGGTGTCGACGAAACTATACACGAGCGATACCGATCTAATCTAAACGATCTAGATAAAGTACCAGACGTCGTAAGAAGCCTAAGGGAGTTCTCTGGAACTCCAGGTGAATTTAGTTCCTGGCGCAAAAGCGTCGAAAGAATCCTAGGTATTTACGAACATTCTAAGGGGACGCCAAAATACTTTGGGATACTAAACGTCATTCGGAATAAAATAACTGGGAATGCAGATGCGATCCTAGAATCATATAATACACCCTTAAATTGGGAGTGTATTTCCAAATGCCTCACGCTGCACTACGCAGATAGACGTGACCTCAGTACCTTAGAGTACCAGATGACCACTTTAACTCAAGGTAACAACTCGGTCGAAACCTACTATCAGGCAGTATATAACCACTTGTCCCTCATTCAGAACAAAGTTTCTAGCATGGAACTTCCGCCTGAAGCTCTACACCATTTAACCGAATCTTACAGGCTAAAGGCGTTAGATACATTTATTAGGGGCCTCAAGGGTGATTTACCTAGGCTACTGGCCATGAGAGAGCCAGCAGATTTACCCACAGCTCTTAATCTCTGCCAAAAACTGGAAAACCAGCAGTTTAGGTCGAATTACGCGAACCACAACGTTGAAGCAGTGCGTAGACTACCACCAATTCCTCCACGGAAAAACGTGAATGTCCAACCATTTCACCCCCGTTTGGCATATCTGCCACAACCGCAACCCAACTTCTCTACACGCTTTTTACCACGTCCCAATCATAACCAATTTCCGCTTCCACAGCGTCCACAATTCGTATCAACTTATCAACAATCTCCACCGAATAACCAACCTCACCAAAGGCCAAACTTCCAACCTAACTCATTCCATTTCCAAAGAAACCACACCTTTTATCCAAAATCTACCTCGCAACCAGAACCAATGGATACGTCCACAATAAGAACCAACAATATAAATTATGCGAATAGGCCTAGGGCTAAAAACTGGCCACCAGCTGTTAAGCGACCTATAACACCGTCTCAACAACATGCCGTACCAAGTAAACTCCAGCGTAATTTCCATGTTGAAACATCTACAATGGAACTTGGAACCAACTCAGAGTTTCCACCCAATTATGAAAACGAAGCCGATAGCAACAACACTGCAAAGTGTGGTTCCGAAATAAACGATCAATCCATAAACGAATACTTGAACGAACAAGAATTTAACGAAGAGACCACACACGCTGCGAATGATTTCGTAGACGTTCATTTTTTAGACTAACTAATTCGTCTTTGCCTTACTTCGAGTGCAAGACGAATGACAACAACATCCTAAAATTCCTTGTGGACACCGGGTCCAACAAAAATTATATTCAACCCCATCTTGCCAAAACTAAAATACCTAATCAGAAAAATTTCCTTGCTAACTCGATCGGAGGTAATATAGAAATCACTCATCATACACTACTTAATCTTTTCGGTCTTAAGAAAGACATAAAATTTTTCATTTTACCGACACTAAAATCCTTCCACGCCATATTGGGGAACGATACCCTTAAAGAACTATCAGCCATAATCTTCTCAAACCGAAACTATATGATAATTAACAATAACATCAAGGTTAGGCTAAAACAACAAATGTCCGAAACAATACATAATATATCTCTAAGAACTGACCATATGACCCAGGGCCAAAAAGATGCACTACTCTCCTTAACAACAAACTATCCCAACTTATTTTGTGAACCAAACGAGAAATTAACCTTCACGACCACAGTCAAGGGAAGAATCCGAACAACCTCTATAGACCCCGTCTACTCCAAATCCTACCCCTATCCCATGTCATTAAAACCGGAAGTTGATAAACAGATAAACCAATTACTAAGTGATGGCATAATAAGACCCTCACGATCGCCATATAACTCACCAGTATGGATCGTACCGAAAAAGCCGGACGCTTCTGGCGAAAGGAAGTACCGAATGGTAATTGACTACAGGAAGCTCAACTCCGTAACAATAAGTGACCGGTACCCAATTCCGGAAACAAACGAGGTCTTATCGCAATTAGGAAAAAATAAATGGTTTTCGGTTCTCGATCTCAAGAGCGGATTCCATCAAATTCCTCTGCACGAGGACGACGTCGAAAAGACCGCATTTTCCGTCAACAACGGAAAATATGAATTCCTAAGACTTCCGTTCGGGCTGAAAAATGCGCCCTCAATTTTCCAAAGAACTTTAGATGACATACTTAGAGAACACATCGGTAAGATCTGCTATGTCTACATTGATGACATAATTGTGTTCAGCGAGGATGTCGAAACCCATTTCCAAAACTTAGAAAAAATATTCCAAACCCTCCAAAACGCCAATCTCAAGGTTCAGCTGGATAAGTGTGAATTTCTTAAGCCAGAGGTAGAATTTCTTGGGTTCATCATCTCTTCCAAAGGCATAAAAGCCAACCCATCCAAGGTGAAGGCAATTGCAGAATTCCCTTATCCCCAAACGCTTAAAGATCTAAGATCATTTCTCGGTCTGTCGGGATTTTACCGCAGATTCATCAGGGACTACGCTAAGCTAGCAAAACCCCTGACAGCCCTTTTAAGAGGGGAGGACGGACGTACGTCCAAGACTGCTTCACGCAAAAAAGTCATCCACTTGGACCAAAGCGCAAAAGACGCATTCAAAAAAATTAAAAATTCACTTATTTCAGAGGAAGTTATTCTCAACTATCCAGACTTCTCTAAAGAATTCCAATTAACCACCGACGCATCGAACTACGCTTTGGGAGCCGTATTGTCGCAAGACGACAAACCAATTACCTTTATATCAAGAACACTCACCAAGGCAGAGGAACACTATGCCGCCAATGAAAAAGAAATGTTGGCCATAGTATGGGCTTTAAGATCATTAAGAAATTACCTATACGGTTCAACTAAATTCAAAATCTATACTGACCATCAACCCTTAACATATGCCCTCAGTCCCAAAAACGATAATAGCAAAATCAAACGTTGGAAAGCAATACTCGAAGAATATAATTACGAGTTAAAATATAAACCCGGAAGATCCAACGTCGTTGCCGACGCCCTGTCGCGACCGCCCATAAATTCCCATATTAATTCCCTTACAGCTACGCAACACAGCGACGAAAGCTCCGGTCAAGACCTAATCCAATGTTCGGACACACCTATAAATGTTTTCAAAAACCAAATCATCTTGAACCTTGGCGACACTTCCTCTCATGAATTCCAAATAATCTTTCCTACCTACCACCGACATACAGTTACAGAATTAGAATACACCGAAGAGAAACTTATAGACATTCTAAAGAAATACCTAAATCCGTCAGTTATTAATGGAATAAAGACCGAAGAAAGAACCCTAGGCATAATCCAACGAATATACCCGATTTATTTTAACAAAGTTAGAACACGATTTGCAAGAAAAATGGTTACCGACCTTACAGACGAGGACCGTCAGGAGACAGAAATTATTAAGGAACATAACCGCGCACATCGCAACGGAAGAGAAAATAAAGTCCAAATTTTGCAAAATTTCTATTTCCCACATATGAGTGCGAAGATAGCAAAGGTCACTAAAGAGTGCAAAACATGCCGATTAAACAAATACGACAGACACCCCAATAAACCCGAGATTCAACCAACTCCCATTCCCGAATATCCTGGCCAAATTATTCACATCGACATATATTTCACAAATAAAAAAATTATTTTAACTGCAATAGACAAATTTTCCAAATACGCCCTCGCCAGAATCCTAAAATCAAGGGCAACCGAAGACGTTAAAGACACGCTAAGAGAAGTTATACTATCTTTTGGAGTTCCACAAATTGTAGTAATGGACAACGAAAAGTCTTTTAATTCTTGTTCCCTAACGTTCATGTTGGAGAATATCTTCAACATAAAAATATTTAAAGTACCCCCCTACACAAGCTCCGCAAATGGTCAAGTAGAAAGACTGCATTCAACTCTCTCGGAATTAATCCGATGCTTAAAAGCAGAGTATCCTCACGCGACATTCGCTGAATTACTCGACAGGTCCATTTACGAATACAACAAATCCGTCCACTCCACCACCAAAAAAAAACCCATAGATACATTCTTTACAAAACACTTATATAACGATCCCGAAGAACTAGGCAGAGTAAGACAAGAGAACACCCAAAGGATTAGAAAAAAACAAGAAACTGACTTAAACTACCATAACAAATCTAAGGATCCTCCAAAGAATTACAACATTGGAGAAACAGTATATGTCAAAATTAACAGCCGCATAGGAAACAAACTAACACCTAGGTATAAGACAGAAATAGTAGCCGAAAATCGAAATTCCACAATCATCACAAAATCTGGCAGAACGATTCACAAGAGTCTAATTAAGAATTGATCTTTTTCCTTTTCCCACACAATAGCATACTGCTAGTGCCTTTGTGCACTGCAAACTTTCAGATACTTGATTACTCAACTTCGCAGCTAATAAAAATTCATGTAGGAAGCGCAGTTATCCAGAATGGTTCCTTTAAAATAATTCATGTAATTGACATCAGCAAATACGAAGACCTAATCACCAATATCGAAGGGTTAGTCACACAACATGTCAAATCCAACCATCCTTTCTACCCCATCCTACAATTCGAAATTCAGAAGATAAAAAATCATTTGAACCGACTAAAAGTAAACAGAGTTAGGCGATCATTAGATTTTATAGGAAGCGCGTGGAAATGGATCGCGGGCAACCCCGACCACCACGATTATGAAATCCTTATGGATAAAATGAACAATGTACTACAAAGTAATAATAACCAAGTTGTCATTAATAAATTAACGATAGAAAAAATCAACGAGATGACTAATGTCACTAATAAAATACTCAAAACATTTAAAGAAAACGAAAAAAACGATGTAATCCTAGGAATTAAATATAAGTTAGATATAATTAAGGATGAAGTTACTAACATAGGTTACTCAATACACTGGACTAAAGCCAATATAGTAAACTCATTTATATTATCAAACGAAGAAATAAATATAACCGAACACATAATGAAAACCGAGAATATACCATATGTTAACATTGATGAGGCAGTAGAGTTTGCCAAGGTTAAGATAGCCTCTAACGGTAATAACCTAATTTATATTTTAAGTTTCCCAACCACGAAAAATGAAACATGTAATTTATCAATTATAAAACCAGTAAAAATTAAGAAAATAACAAATAAAATCAAATACGAATCGATAATAGAATGTAAGAAAGAAATTTATGGTATAAGTAAGCAATGTAAAACGTATAGTAGCCTTACAATTTGCAACAGCAACAATATTGTAAACTTAAGCAAAGCCCCATGCATCCCGAAGCTCATCCGTAGTGAAAAGGCAAATTGCACCATCATCAACAACGAGCACATTCCAGCAATAGATGAAATCGCCCCCGGTATCCTATTACTAAATCAATTCGAAGGACCCATCATAGTCAACAATGAAACCATGATGCTAAACGGAACGTTCATCATCAAGCACTTCAACACCACCATCGAAGTCAGAGGGAGAACAATCATGTCCAAGGAGATCACGAGCCATCAACCATTACCAGCAATACTCCAACCGTCATACAAGCCAGACCAAATAGAGGAGGTATTGTCCCTCGAAAGGATCAAGGAGCTGTACGTCAACCGCAACGAACAAATTGCGCTACTTGATACAAAACACAAAATCAATTTATCTGTAAACATCATCATAGTGGTAATAATCTTGGCCACCGCCATCCACGCATATAGGGTCATAAGAAACAAAGTCTTGACCAAAGATAAATGCCCCAACATTAACAGGCCATCAGCTATAACCATAGGCCTCGAAGACATCCCCCACCTGGTGACGCCAACAACACCTCACGAGGACGTTCGACTTTAAGGGCGGAAGAGTTAACGACAAATATGTTACGTTTCAAATTCTCCTACGACGACGCTTCCACTTGATCATAACATAAATAAACTTCGTTCCACAGAAAGCACTGACTACATTTCATCTGGAGCAATTGAGATGTGATGACCACTGCACATTCCATCACAGCATCAAGAAAGATCAACAGCACAACGGATGTCTACTGCTGACGAGGCGTTTGCCTGCATGGGCATGCATCTAGCTTTTAGTGACAAATTCGAGTATAAAT
Source organism: Merodon equestris (assembly GCA_958301585.1). Lineage (NCBI taxonomy): Eukaryota > Metazoa > Arthropoda > Insecta > Diptera > Syrphidae > Merodon > Merodon equestris. The sequence goes on from OY284413.1 coordinate 169,125,955, forward strand.
AGAGCCACAAAATCAATTTGTATTTTAGTCTTAAGTAAGCCGCGAAGGCATCAAGTTTTAAAATAAAGTTTTTTTTATGTAAAAGTAATTTAAAGTAGTTTAATTTGTTCACTGTTATGTTATGTTGGAACAAACTCTTCGCAATTCAAGGAACCTAGAACTCGAAACCATCGCTTTTAAAAACCAAAGAACAAGGAAGCTCGGCGCCTCCTTAAAAACATTCGCCATACCTCTCTTGCTCGGTCTGTTCCATCTGTTGTAGGTCCATACTTATATTGTCCTCCCATCTACTGGCGATCCTTTTCTTTTGGTTTTCACTCATAATTTTTTTGATTGTTCATCCACTGACCATTAATTGCGCATGGCCTATCTATAGTCTAGGTTATTTTATTACTCGGACAATACTTGGACCATACTCGTAGATTCTGATGATCAGAAACCGTTTCACCGACATTATTATGCTTTGACATAGTGCAGCCTTTTATTGATTTGAATATTTATGCCGTTTTAGGCAGTCAATTGGGTTTCCAGATTTTTGAACTCGCTCACCTTTTCAAAGCATTTGTTGGGTATCCAAGTCGGCCAGTTACCATATACACATTTACTTTCCCCTCTATCTTCCTCTAAGCATCCTTCCTTCCCCGCTATTTCTAAACTTTCTGCTTTTTTCACTACCTCCCGGAAAGCGTAGGATGTAACTTCCCTTAAAGGTTATTTTCCTTTCTCTTATTAATTATAAATTGTGACAAGGTGATAAACTGTCTTCGGCTAGCTTGAATGTAGCGCAATTGTGAAGTCCAATTTTCGACAAGTCTATTGAGCAATTGAGGCCGTGTATCAGCAATAACACGTCTGGTTTATCGGCATAGACTATTGACATCACATATCCCCAAAGAAAGTAATCTAAATGGGTGAGATCACAGTATCGTGGAGGCCAGTTCACTGGTCCATCAAGCGAAGTTATGCGCTCAGCAAATGTTTCCCGTGTGGCATTTTTATAACTATCTTTATCAACACTACCTAGTCGAGATGCATACCAACCTTACAAATGATTCTAAGTACCAACACAAACCTTTTTGCCACATTTTTCAATCAATCTTTCATCCATAACTACTTTCCACCCGATCCTATTTATTTCTACTATTTACCAAATCTCCTCCTGTCCCCTTTCTCAAGGGGAATCTCCCTGGATATGGAAAACCTCTTTTATAACCCCTATACACAAAAAAAGACCAAAGAACGATATCAACAATTATCGCCCCATTACCAAACTGTGCACATATACCCAAAATCTTCGAAAGTATTTTGTATCATAATTTAAGTTTTTAATGCAAGTCTTTAACTCCCCCCGACAACACGGCTTCCTCAAAGGTAGGTTCTCAACCACGAACGCCATTGAATTCATATTCTTCGCCTTTTCAGCCTTTGAAAATGGCAAGGAAGTCGATGCTATCTTAACTGAATTCAGTAACGCCTTTGATAAAATTTCACACAGATTAATACTCTTCAAACAGTCTTCCCTTGGCTTTGAACCCATCTTATTAAAGTGGATATCCTCTTAGCTGGAAAATTGATATTACGGCGTTGGTTTTAGATCTTCCCTCTCTAGCTCTTCTCTTACTTCCTCCGATGTCCAAGGCAGTCATTTAGGTCTGCTTCTTTCTATCCTCACCACTAACGATATTGAAATGATTATCAAACATTTCCACATCTCATTATAGGCCGACGACGCTAAGATCTTCAAGATCATTTCCTCAGAACATGACTTTTCACTTATTCAATCGAACGTCAACAGGTTTTCTAGCTGGTGTTCCAAGAACTGCGTGGACCTTAACATTTCCAAGTGTCAATCTATTACTTTCTCCCACAATCGTCTCAAACCTCGTTTCAGCCTGTATTTTCTCCATAATCAACCCCTTTATAATATTCAGGTGATCTGTGATCTTGGCGTATTATACGACCAGGAACTCAATTTCTTTGCACATATCAGCGTTATAATTCTTAAGCCCAATTCTGCACTCTGCTTCGTGAAACGTTGATCTAAAGAGTTTTCCAATCCCTACGTCACTCAGTCTCGCTACATAACCTTTGTTCACTCTATTCTCGAATACGCCCCTCAAGTGTGGTCTCCTCATCATCATACACACATCATTTCCAGAATAGAGAGTATCCAACATTGTTTTTTTCATTTTGCTCTTCGTGACTTACCCTGGGACAATCCCCTGATCCTACTCTCTATCAAGACCGCCTAAAACTTACGTATGTATTTCTGAAAACAAAACAATGTCGGAAGTAAGAAAGAAGAGACGGCAATACAGTGTGGAATATATTGAATACGGATTCATTGAAAACCCCACAAACCCATCGGCGCTTTTGTGCCTTCTATGTCTAAAAACATTTTCGAATGAAGCAATGAAGCCTTCAAGACTGCAAGATCATAATAAAATGCATCCAGATAAGAAAGACAAGAATGTATCATATTTTCAAGACCTAGAGAAGAAGCATAATGCTCAACCAAGTGTATCAAAACTCTTTTCGGCGACTGCTAATCAAGATGACGACGGACTTCGAGCTTCGTACAATATCTCTTTGTTAATTGCTCAAAAAGGCAAACCACACAACATCGGAGAAGAGTTAATTTTGCCAGCAATAAAGGAAGTAATAACTACTGTGCTTCATAAACCGGCGGCAGATATTATCCCAAAAATTTCTTTGAGTAATAATTCTGTGCAAAGACGAATTGATCATTGAATCATTGTGCAATCGTCTGAGGACTAGTCAATTCTCAATTCAGCTCGATGAGTCCACTTTACCAACTAATGAAGCATTGTTGCTGTCTTACGTGAGGTTTATTAAAGATGAGACCGATACAAAAGGCGAAACCATATTCAATACATTGGAAAAGTTTTGTGACGAGAAAGAAATTCCCTTGAAGAATATTATATCAGCTGCTACGGATGGTGCCCCGGCTATGACAGGGTGCCATAAAGGCTTCATAGCGTATCTTAAAAATAAAATTCCAGATGTCCTTGCTTTACGTTGCGTTATTCATCGACAACATTTGGTTGCTCGAAATTTAAGTGAACGACTAATTCAATCACTGCAATATGTCATCAAAGCAGTCAATAAAATCCGCAACAGCTCTTTGAATGATAGTTTATTTCATCAGCTTTGTGTTACTAATGACGAAGATTTCAACCGTTTGCTGTTTCATACTGAAGTTCGCTGGCTATCAAGATGCAATTCTCTGACTCGATTTTACAACCTGTTTGACTCTGTGATAGAGTTCTTGGGAACCAAAGATACAGAATTGCGCAATAAGCTCATTACATCAAAGAATGATATAGCCTACATGACAGATCTGTATAAATTGTTCAACGACATGAATCTCCAACTGCAAGGGGATGGACTAAATTTAATTAAAACAAAAAATGTCGTTGCTGCTTTCGCAGCCAAACTGCTTCTACACAAAAAGAATATCGGCAGACGTGAGTTTCACAATTTTCCGCATTTATCAGTATCCTGCAGTAACGAAGACTTGTTTGCCTACTGCCAACATTTGGAAAACCCCCACATTGACTTCACCGAACGATACCAGGACATTTTGAACTTGATAATACCAGGCTGGGTGTTGGATCCGTTTTCAAATATCAACACAGCAATATCACCTCAGCTAGAAGAAGAACTTATAGAATTGACAACGAACGAGGAAATAAAAATCAAGTTCAAAAATGGCTACCAAGAATTTTGGCTACAAAAACCGGTCCCGCAATTATACCCTGGATTGTGGTTAATCGTTCAACGATTCTTGATAGCATTCCCATCGTCATATTTGTGTGAATGTGGATTTAGTGCTGCAGCAACGCTGCTTACTGAAAAGAGAAATCGTTTGCATGTTACCGAACGTGGTGACTTGCGGCTGTTCTTGAGTAAATTGGAACCTGATATCAACAAACTTATTAAATAGCATCAGATTTATCCTTCACATTAGTTTTTATATTAAAATTGTAACGTTGTAGGCATATATATATATATATGTATGTATATATGTTTATATTTAATAATATATTATTAAAAAGAACATAAATAAATACAATATTATATTTCTATTATATAAATTTAAAATTAAATATTTTATCAGCCTTTTAAACATTATAATATTTTATGTAGACTTGGCAACCCTAAAATAACATTAGTTATAAACATTTTTGTTAAGAGCACACCCACGATCGGGTGTATAAAAGGCGACGCCCGATCAGTGGACAGGCACTCAGGTTTGGTATTTCGCCTAGCGCAGTTCTCACGAGCGTCGTAGAAAAAGTACCACACTTGTGCGATATTTTGATAGTGAATAAAGTCTTATTGACAATATTCAATTTTTGTTGTTTTCCTTTATAAAGGGGGGAATATTTTGCTTAGCTGCTCACTCAGCGTGTACGGCGGTTCTCGGACAGCTTACGCGCGGTGAAGAGGAAAGCAAATAGTTTTGTAACCGCTTTGCTTAGTCGCCTGCTAAGCGTGTACTGCGGTCTTCAGACAGCATACCCGCGGTAGGTGAGGTAGTAAGGTGGCAGATAGGGGGGATTCTCCGAAGGAGAGTGGAGACCTGCGAGAGCTAAATTTGAGCTTTACAAAATCGATTATGTTTGTTTTATTTTGAATAAAAGACACTCTGTCTGAATACTATAAAGTTGCGTTTCAATAATCATTCTCATCGGCAGGTATAGCCCGCTAGAGTTAACTTGAGACCTGAGCGCCTTTGTATATTACCTACTGCGCTCAGGTCTCGAGTTAACTCTTGCGGGTTATAATAAAAGTCTCGTTTAGATTGAACGTTTAATCTCCGCTGATATATAGCTCACAATAATTTGTTTCATTTGAATTTATAGTGGTTTTTAAGTAAGTAAACAAATGGGTGGCGCTAAAAAAATTTATTTTCAAAGTGGGCAGTAGACAGAATAAGTTTGGGAACCTCTGAACTAGAGAGAAATGTCAATCATTGATTGATTCAATGACATGGCTTGTATGGTAGTAATTTCGAAAAAAGATCATGTAATAAAATATTAATTATGTCATACATGACCTATTGAATTAAAGAGAAACAATTTTTGAAATCAAAATTATTTCGACTTTAATTTTGACTCCATACTTCTGATGATGCTATTTTACCGGCAAGAAATTGAACCATGATCTCATACGGGTCATTTCGAATAACTCCAACAATTCTCAACCGATTTTGGAAATTCAGAAACTTCTATTCAACTTAGACTTTTGCAATTTATTTTTATAAATTTTTGAAAACAATATCAATTAAATGACCACGTTATTGCCGATGCAAAAATGGGCTCGTTTTCGCGCATTCTCCATGACATTTTCGAGCATTGCGGTTGAAATTTTTGCGATTTCCGCACGAATGTTCTATTGTCTTCGGGCCGTTAGCATACACCTTGTTTTTCATGTATCCCCAAAGAAAAAAGTCTGGTGGAGTCAAATCCGGCGATCTCGGAGGCCAGTCAATATCGCCCTTTTTGACACCAATCTTCGAGGTAACTTCTCACAAAAGGTTAATTGTTTTGTCCGCAGTATGACATGACGCGCCGTATTGATGAAACTAAAAGTGAAATAAGACTTTTTACTCATTTTTGGGACCACATAAATGGGCCAAATAAGTACTTAGCCTTCTTCTTCTTCTTTTCCTTTTTCCGTCGTTGTTATGGCAGAAGTGTAGGACCATAACCTTCCCACATAACTGCATTCCTACTGGTCCGTTTGTGGGGTCCGCCGGTTTGACCTCAGAAAGGAGCGGCCGGCTTCCCGGTTTGGGATTACTTCATCGCTGAGGCCAATCAAATGCTGGTGTTTTTGCATTTGTTTGCACCAATTGTTTTTCAGCCTGCCTTTTTTTTTTTTTTTTTGTGACACGGGCATGCTCCAGATTTTTTTGTTTGCTCTTACTCTTACAACACCGATGATCTCCAGTCGTGTCAACCCACTGATTTGCATGTACACTTGTGGCGCAGTTTAATGGTGGTATATGTGTCCCTAGGCTCACCTTGGTGTTTAGATGTGATATTTGTTTACCTTTGTTTTAGTCGCCTTTTCGCTGCAGGAATATTCTTAACCCGTCCCTGCACGGAACCCGATAAGTACTTAGCCTACAAAAGAAAAACAAAAATATTGGAGAAATGGCGATTTACTTTTCAATATATGTAATCTCCTTCTAGCTCGATACACTTGACCCAGCGATGCCCCAACTTCTTTAACCCGTCTGAAAAATACATTTTCTCGAGGTCTGCGAAGTAGGACTCCGTGGCGGCGATGACCTACTCATTCGACTGATGTTTCTGCCCGGCGACTGACTTTTTCGAGTTTGGAAACAAAACGCAGTCGCACGGGGCCAAATCTGGAGAATAAGGTGGATAGGGCAGTAGTTCGTAGCCCAACTCGACCTATTTGGCCGTGGTGAAGGAGGAGGTGTGAGCCGATGCGTTATCATGGTGGAAGAGCACTTTTTTCTTCGCCAAGTGGGGCCGTTTTTTCTTCAATTCGGCGTCGAATCGGCCCAAAAATTGGGCATAGTACAGCCCTGTGACCGTTTTGTCCTTCTCCAGGTAGTCAATGTGGATCACACCTTGTGAAACCCAGAAAACGGTGGCCATCACCTTTCCGGCTGATGGGACAGTCTTCGCCTTCTTCGGAGCACGTTCGCCGGGTGAAGTCCCCTGTTTCGACTGTTCCTTGGTCTCTGGTGTGTACCAGTGGATCCATGTTTCGTCGACTGTCACGAAACGACGCAGAAACTCCTTCGGATTGCGCTTAAACAGCGTCAAACACTGCTCTGAAGTGGTCTCACGGTTGCGCTTGTTGTCCGGAGTGAGCAAACGCGGCACGCATCGCGCCGACAGCTTTCTCATGCTCAAAATTTCATGCAGGATATGACCCACGCGATCATTTGAAATGCCTACTGTCTCAGCTATCTATTCGGCGGTCTGCCAATACGAGATCGTGGATTTTTGTCACGTTATCCTCCGTGGTAACCGTTTTTGGAGCACCTGGACGTGGCTCATCAAAAACCGAGCGACCACGTTGAAACTCGTTAAACCAATTTTTGATGATCGCCATCGAAGGAGAAGAGTCGCCGTACACAGCATCCAAACGCTCTTTGATTTCGCTGCGCGATTTCCCTTCCAAAAACAAGAATCGAATCACCGACCGATATTGCTCTTTTTCCATTTTTCTAAAATCCGCGGACACTGCCACTTCCACACGCGGTCAAAACAAAACTACGAGTCTGATCCGGCTGAAATTTCGACAGTAGCCGTCTACTAGAATGTACTACACGATAATAAGTTGCTCTGGCGATACTCGCGCCAGCTGGCGGTGAGGCTAAGTACTTATCGCACCACCCTCCTACTTTCAAAAAATACTTCGGATTTTGGCCACCGACATTCGGTCGTTATCCTTAATGTTCGGCACAATTTATTGGTGATAAAGAGTCTTTTCCGAAGATTGTGGGTATACCTCTATAAACAAAAGTGCAGCCGCCCTTGACAACTGCTCCCTTTGAAAGTCGAACTTTCTTGTGACATCCGAAAACAATTACGTACTTTGGATTTTCATAAAAATTCCTTTGAACCTAACCCTCTAGCGTGAAATACCTATTCGAGTACGTGGCTATCACTGGATTCCCGCGTCATCAGATCACTTAAGATTCCAGTTTGTTAGATTCATTGCCTATAACACTTGTACATACTCAAAGAGAGTGTTACTTACCCTTAGTGTTATATCGGTAACGGACGTGCTAATGTTGTGTCGAATAGTATAATGATGCTGTGTAGCTACGTGACCATAAATATTTGCTCACATGTCCTGTTTATCACATTATCCTAATGAATGCGAACCTAGTGGCTAATTTCGATTCAATTTCACTTCGCAACCCATTATACTATCGTAAATCGCAAGCTGGGTATACACGTGCCAAAAACATTTGTGTATTCGAGTACATCAACCAATTGATTGCGATATGGCTTTGACTACTTGCACATCCATGTAATTCCTTTTCTCCTAGCTGGCATTTTGTGTATCCTGGGTGTCCTGTGTCCAGAAAGGCACTTGGCATTAAACGACGAAACCTTGATTTCTGTGTTCTGGATATCGAATGACACATATGTTTGGGCAAAAGGCTTTGGCAATACGATACAAAAAGGAATGTACACAGAACCGTGGAGGAAGGATAAATATTTTCGTATGGCACGTCATCCTTTTTTTATTTGAAGGAAGAACCTGTATCGCATTGGTAATGTGATGAGGGCTATTTGCTAAGGAATTCTTTATTGGTTGCAAAGTCAGCATGACTTCGAATGTATTCGAGATGATTCCTAAATGTCTCATTGGTATATGGATATAGTGATCCCTGGACATACATACATACATATATCTAGAACTGATTTATATCTGTTCAACATAGAACTGGGAAGGTGGCATACAAGTAATTAAACGAAACGTGCTTTTAACAGATAATTGTTCACCTGAGATCAAAAACAAACATTAAATCCTTCTCTATACTGAAATCGCTCATGGAAAGAATGCAACCTTAAAGAAGGAAACTACTGGCAACCGGAAGGAAAAAGTGCTACGAGTACATCAGTTGTATGCACAGTTGTTTATCACTACAAAGCCTGAATGTGAACAGGACAAGGCTGAATCCGTATATGTGTATATCTATGCTCCCATATGAACCACCATAGAACAGAGGTTCGTACACAAGAAGCCTTGATGTATCACGTGATGGTAAAACAAAGGAAGCACAGGAAATTTGCAAAAAGACCGGAAAGGAGTTCAGTTGAAATATTTTTTCCACACTTTCGATGTTTCCGTTGGTTGTTTTGCTGAATTACAGACATTTGTTTGGCATGCACTGTGGAGGTATGATTTCCGCCGACATTTTGGAATACATAACGGAAACGAAAGAACTTAATTCGATTTAGTTGAGTACAGCAGTTTGGGTCGGTAGTGTGTTAGCATCGGATGTCAATGACACGAGACTTAAATTCTGCCAGCCGCCAAGTCAATGAAATTGTATTTTGCAAAGCTTTCCGAGATTGGTCGCGCAGAGCTGTCAATAAACATTGTGGATCTTTAGTAAATGAGGAAGATCAATCATAAACAAGTCAGAGATAAATATTGTAAAATCTGTCGAAGACATTGGACAACATCTTTTATAGGACCGTCGCTTCTATTGCAGGTGAACATCCGAAGGCCAGAAATATCAGGTCCACTTAACAAACGGTGACGTCGTAGATGGTTTACAGAGGCTGTCAAGGTAGAATTGACGAACTGGATGTTTTTTTTTTTTGCGTTTAATAGTTCTAACAAAAAGTTAGACCAAAGCAAAATTTAAGGTCAGACCGAAATTGTGTTGGGTAGTATAATCTGCTACAATCTGGCGAATCCACACAATTCATTCGTTTGAGCTGAGCTATACGAGATACACAATGATATGGCAAAGTTATTTTTTTTGCACGACAAAGCTGGACCTCATATCATTAAAAAAAATATTTGAAAACCATAAAATAAGATGTTCTAAGGCACCCGCCGTATTCTGCGGACCTTGCTTCTTCTGATTACTGATGACCGGTTTACTTCTTTCGCGAATATCGACATTCACTGGAAAGTTGCATTGCCTGAACATTTTTAAGCATGATAAGCATGCCTTTGAGAAGTCTGATCTTCTCAGAAATGTGTTAGGACCAGGAATCAAGTTCGGTCGCAGCAAACTGATCGAAAACGTAAAATTAGGTAAGGCAATGCGGGTGAAGGTCTTTCTACTATTCGCATCACAAACAAACATATTTATTAAAACATTATCCGTAAACCAGTTTTAATTTTTTTATCTGAACAAGCGCAAACAAACCTATAAACCTATTTCTTCGGACTCGTGCACGACGACTGAGAGGGCAGACGATCGACTCATTGTTGTTCTGTCCTTCTCCGCGTCCAGGCGGCTTCTATCGCGTGTCTGTTTTTGGTGGTGTGATGTATAGTGTTGAATGGTCGTGCGCACCCTTAACCCATCCCTTTGCTGTGGACCTATTTGACGCATGGTTTTGCGAAGGTCTTTAATGAATTCGGTTTGCGAACGATTATCGTAGACCGGTGCCAGCAAGTCGGCTGTCGTACCACATACCATATACCAACTCCGTTGGGAGACTTGATGTCTTCTTTCACTTTTAAGGGTTAGCCGAGAAATATGTACGGAAGCCTTTTTATCCAATGTACGGAATCCTCACAGTTGATTGCGGCTTTTAGTATCCTATAGAATCGCTCAACGACTCCATTCGACTGCGGCTGATATGCGGTAGCCATAGTATGGTTCGTTGCCATGCAGAGCTCTGTAAAAAGCGAGAAGGTGAACTGTCTTACCTGGTTAGATGTGATCTGGGAAGGGACTCCGAACGGGAAATTCAAGTATTGATTATTGTGTTTACGCAGCTGGTTGCTGACATATTCGTCATCGCCCACTTAGTGTGGCGATCGATGCCTGTGAGGAGGTAGCGATATCCTTGAGCTGGTGGGAATGGTCCTAGGATGTCGATGATAATATTGGCAGTATTGATCGGGCGTAGCGTAGCGATGGAGCTCAGATTTCGAATGACGTTGTACCTTCGTTCGTTGGCAGGGGATGCGAAATTAGCGAAATGATGTCGTATGTTGGGCCAGACGAAACGTTCAGTCATCAGGCGAATACAAGCATGAGGTTCGAGGTACGAAAGATTGTGTGTTGCATCGAAGAATGTCTTGTGGAGGTCTTTTGTGATAAACGGCCGAACTCGGTTGTGCGACATATCGCAGTAGATTGGTTTATCTAGATGAGGGAAAGAGAACAATGTCAGTTGCAGTGAATGCATAGAGTTACCCTTGAGTATTTGTTGAAGGTCAGCGTTTTTTTCCTGCGATGTTGCTAGTTTCGAGTAAAAGTCGTCTTTAGCGTTTACTGCTTCGATGCGCGATAACAAGACCACTCCTTGGATGTCTTAGCCTTTTATCGGTAGTACATTCGCTTATGAATGATAAGTAATTCGTTGGTCGTGGTGACGTTTCCTCAGGGCGTTGCCTAAACGCTTATGATCCGTTTGGATATGGAATTTGTGACCTTTTTGAAAAATAACCAAGAGTTACGTTATTTACTATTTGGTGTAAATCGGCACCTGCTGCTTTCCGTCACATAAACAGCAACAAACAACATGCTACGTTGAATTTGCACCTGAACACCGACATCCGTCCAAGATTGCACACGCTGTCACCCGAATCCGCTCCTAATGCAGACCAACATCCCACGGGACCATGAGAACCGCTGCCGACACCTGAGCTGCGCACTTCAAACATCCGGTACAATCCATCGCCACCGACACCCGACCCAGTACGCCGGCGAACCATCAGTAGTATTTAAGGTAGTGCTAAATTCGAATAGATGCAGATTAAGTTGTGAATTGTATGGGTAACCGAGTATGCCCGAGTAAATTATAAAATAAAAAATATTTTTTTAAATATTAAATAATCAAAATAGTTAATTTATATATTCGAAACTTAACAAAATAAGACTTCTTCCTCTTAGTCGATACTGCCTGTATATCAAAATAAGTGCGCGGAAGTGTTCAATGATTAACAGATTGAACACAAAATGTTTACAAAATCCAATCCTTGCTGTGCTGTTTGATTTTATTATGCAAGCACAAATGAGGATAACTTTTAAATTGTTAGCCTCGATGATGAATTAAGTTGCTTTATGCGTTTCGAACCCTTTCGCTCATAGCAGTGAAAAATTTACGGGCATATTGCTATAGAGTTTGATCCAAGATTAAGGCACTCGCCGATAATTTAATTAATTTTATGAAAAGCTCCTTTTTTAGAAAGCAAAGCAAGCCACCTACAAAGCTAAGCTACATAGACAGTAGAGAGCCGTTCTCGAGCTCTACGAGGGAGGAACACATGCTTTTAAGGAAAAAAAAAGAGAGCACAAAAAGCGTGAAATCGAGGATATGGAGAAATGCTACCACAGGAATGATTCTCACAAGTTTTACGAAAAAGTAAAACGAACATTTCAGGACTATAAAGCCAAAGCGGAAGCCTGTAGAGATGAAGACGGACAACTAGTAGTAGAGTCAGCCGATGCTGAGAATATGGAAAATCCACTTGTGGAGACTGTATAACGGGAATGATCTGATACCGCTGTCAGGTAGAATGATCCATTCGCAACGGGCGAAGATGAAAAGAGAATTCAGTCCACCTGACCTAGATGAAATTAAGCTTGTTATTTCGAAGCTTAAAACTAATAAATCTGTGTGCGCAGACGGCCTGTCTGCTGAGCTGTTAAAGTGGCTGGAGATGAGTTGGTAGGGCGCATGCACCAGCTCGTCTGTAACATATGGTCTGAGGAAAGAATGGTCGACGAATGGAATCTCAGCATCATTTACCCAGTTCATAAGAAATGAGACCCTTATAACTGCGCCAACTATAGAGGAATAACTCTCCTTAACATCGCATATAAGATCATCTCTGCCGCACTGAACGCCTAAAAGCCTTTGCAGACAATCTGATAAATTCCTATCAGTGTGGTTTCAGCCCAGGTAAATTTCTGCCTGCCATAGTCTTAAAAAAGTGCACGAACCATCATATTTTACCCCTTACTGCTCTATCTCTTAAGGACTCTTTCCTCAACTTCGGAAATATGCTTATATCACTCCAGTCCACAAAAAAGTACTGAAAAATGATGTGTCCAACTATCGTCCCATTGCCAAACTCTCGTGCAAACCCAAACTTTTCAAGAACATAGTTTATGATGCACTATTATTTCACTGCAAACCCATATTTTCCCCTAACCAACATGGGTTCCTCAAAGGTCGATCGACAACCACTAATTTAGTCGTGCTTGTTTCACAATGTTTGTGTGCACTCGAAGCTGGCAAAGAAGTAGACGTGGTCGCCACTAACTTCAGCAAAGCCTTTGACAAAATGTCTGACCAAATTATTCTCCTCAAGCTCACTGCCCTCGGTTTCTCTCCCGGTTTTATCTCATGGATCAAATCTTATCTTGAAGATCGTCAACATAACGTTATCTTCAGATTTTCTATCTCTGATCCAATAAATGCTACCTCCGGTGTCCCACAAGGTAGTCATCTCGGCCCATTGATATTTCTTCTAACCATTAATGATGTTGACAGCGTTATTCTGAACTCTCAGCTCTCCATATATGTCGATGATATGAAAATATTTAAAAACATATGTATCTTCCCCCGTCGACCCGTATTCTCTCCAACTGGACCTTAACAAGTTCACTACTTGGTGTCAAAAAAATCATCTCGAGCTCAATGTCAGTAAATGCCAAGCCATCACTTACTCCCGCAAGCGCTCTTCCTCCCCACCCAGAACCTACATTATTCGTAATGAAATCGTTTTCGCTTCCATATCGACAACATTATCAAACGTGCTAACTCTGCATTCGGTTTCGTTAAACGTTGGTCCAAAGAATTCTCGAATCCATACGTTACGAAATCAATATACATCACTTTCGTTAGGCCCCTTCTCGAATATGGTAGCCAAGTCTGGTCCCCCTCTTACGAATCCTACCACGAAGCCATTCAATCAGGTTTATCCCCTTTGCCCTTCGTCGCCTTCCCTGGGATGACCTCCTTAACTTACCACCTTATACGGATCGCCTAAAATTAATCAACCTCCTTGAAGAACTCGTGTTACTTAATAAAAAGGCGTTTGCGGTTGGTAAAGTCAATAGGGAGGCCTTCTTGTTGAATAGAGATCATTACACTAGTCTTCATTTTATGGTCATAGCAGACCGAATCTGGTTTATCATGGAGATAGGCCAAAAAGAGACGAATGTTTTCATACGTCTTTTTATCTCTTAGACGAGAGAGAGCATAGCGGTATTCAGTGGGGTTACTAACTTGCTGGGTAATTTTGACTGAAGGGGATAAAAGGGAATCAATGAAAGATTGGATGGAGTTAGGAGGAGACGTTGTTGAAGAAGGAATTGAAATTGTTGGAAGAGAAATGGAGTTGGCTATAATGTGATATGGTGCGGATGAATTGGAAAAGGCAGGGGGCTGAGGGATTGAGGCGAGGGAGCTGCGGAAATTAGGACACTTGCCTCCAGACTTGAGATCGAAATTAGGAAAACAATTAGGAACGGGTGCTGGTGTTGGTGGCGGGGGGCTAGCGGTGGTAGAACAAGCAGTTGGATTCAGATTGAAGAAAACTCGTTGACGTGGCGATTTTAGTGGAGCGGAGGAAGAGGTCTGTATATGGGAGATGGAGGGGTGAGTGAAAGATGGGAAAAAATGTTGTTTTGAAGCTCCAGTTACGGTGGGGGTTAGATTGAGGTTTAGGGTTTTTATCACAAGTGTTAAGTACCTGGTAAGTGTAGTTTTACCAAGAGTGAAAGGGTGACCGTCAGGGTTTTAAGAGTGGTTACTTGTATTTCGATGATATGGACAGCTTCAGTTTGAACGATCTGGACCGTTGAACCACTTGACAACTTTCTATTGGAATTTTAAATTCTTTTGTGAACTTTTGTGCCCATTTTTTTATGAGTGTCGGGGGTTAAACCATTAATTATAAAGGTAGAAATTTCTTCGTTGAAACTTAAACTTCATATTTGGACAAAGCGCCCAATAAGGTATTCGAGCACGAGGCATCTGATCGCCACCTTAATTCATTGGAAAAGTGGAAAAACTTGTAAATGGGCTTAGAGCTGCAAAACACAATCGACAACAATTCTCAAATCTCAATGGGTGCAGAAAAAAAGAAATGGTGCGATATTCTACGACGGCTTTTGGACGTAATTTTGTTTCTTGCTCGTCAAAACCTTTTTTTTTCGGGGCCATAGAGAGGACTTGCCATCGGAAAATAGAGGCAATTTCATGGAATTGGTAAAACTCATATCCGAATATAAGGAGCATCCAGGACGGCAAAGTTGAGGTGCGGGAATCTTTTCTAGGGTTCTTTCCTATATTGGGAAAGACTGCCAAAGAACTTACCGACGATATGTTAAAGCAACTCAATGAAGTTCTTCTTGACATTAATCTTTGCCGGACTCAGGGATATAATGTTGCGACTATGACGGGTTTTCATAGAGAAGTTCAAAAATTAATTCGGCAAATTAATCCAAAAGCTTTGTTTACGCCATATGCAAGTCATTCCTTAAACCTTTGTGGAGTTCACTCTTTGGGAAGCACCTTCAAGTACAACGTTCTTCAGGACAGTGGAAAGAATTTACACATTTTTCTCAGCATCTACGCATCGTTGGGATATTCTCATGAAAAATGTAGGTGTGTCAGTCAAGAGTCTTGTAGACACTAGATGGAGCGCTCATCACGAGGCTGTTAGGTCATTGAAGGAACATTTCGTGAAGATGCTTTTAACTCTTGAACTCCTTTATCATCCTCAAAAGGAAAATTTGGATACAAGAGAGAAAAGTGTAATAAAACTTAGGGCACTCACGAATTTTCTTCATGAACATCGTGATGTAACCGTGAAAAAGGCCATAATACGAGGGTGGTCCGATAAGTACCTAGCCTCACCGCCAGATGGCGCCAGTATCGCAAGAGCAACTTACTATCGTGTAGTACATTCTACTAGACGGCTACTGTCGATTTCAGCCGGATCGGACTCGTAGTTTTGTTTTGACCACGTGTGGAAGCGGGAGTGTCCGCGGATTTTAGAAAAATGGAAAAAGAGCAATATCGGTCGGTGATTCGATTCTTGTTTTTGGAAGGGAAATCGCGCAGCGAAATCAAAGAGCCTTTGGATGCTGTGTACGGTGACTCTTCTCCTTCGATGGCAACCATCAAAAATTGGTTTAACGAGTTTCAACGTGGTCGCACGTCGGTTTTTGATGAGCCACGTCCAGGTGCCCCGAAAACGGCTACCACGGAGGATAACGTGATAAAAATCCACGATCTCGTATTGGCAGACCGCCGATTGAAGGTGTGCGAGATAGCTGAGACAGTAGGCATTTCAAAAGATTGCGTGGGTCATACCCTGCATGAAATTTGGGGCATGAGAAAGCTGTCGGCGCGATGGGTGCCGCGTTTGCTCACTCCGGACAACAAGGGCAACCGTAAGACCACTTCAGAGCAGTGTTTAAAGCTGTTTAAGCGCAATCCGAAGGAGTTTCTACGTCGTCGTCCACTGGTACACACCAGAGACCAAGGAACAGTCGAAACAGTGGACTTCACCCGGCGAACGTGCTCCGAAAAAGGCGAAGACTGCCCCATTGGCCGGAAGGGTGATGGCCACCGTTTTCTGAGATTCAGAAGGTGTGATCCACATCGACTACCTGGAGAAGGGCAAAACGGTCACAGGGCTGTACTATGCCAAATTATTGGGCCGATTCGACGCCGAATTGAAGAAAAAACGGCCCCATTTGGCGAAGAAAAAAGTGCTCTTCACCATGATAACGTACCGGCTCACACCTCCGCCCTCGCCACGGCCAAATTGGTCGAATTGGGCTACGAACTGCTGCCCCATCCACCGTATTCTCCAGATTTGGCCCCGTGCGACTTCATTTTGTTTCCAAACTTGAAAAAGTCACTCGCCGGGCATAAATTTCAGTCGAATGAGGAGGTCATCGCCGCCACGGAGGCCTACTTTGCAGACCTCGAGAAAACGTATTTTTCAGACGGGTTAAAGAAGTTGGAGCATCGCTGGGTCAGGTGTATCGAGCTAAAAGGAGACTATTTTGAAAAAAACTCGCCATTTCTCCAAAATGTTTGTTTTTCTTTTGTAGGCTAAGTACTTATTGCACCACCCTCGTATACTCAAGAGAACAATGTACTGAGCTAAAATTGAAAGTCGGGGAAGAACAAAAAAGAAGAAGATGATGCTGTTATTGTGAATTCCTATTTAATAATGTAAACATCCCTCAAGTTAGTTACTTTAGTTATAACGAACAGTCAATACTGTCAATGAATTTGGTAACCTCAAATAAATCCTTCCTTTTGTTTCGACCACGGAAGCGACAACACGTTTTATTTAACTGCACGAGGAATATCGAACAACAGATGCCAGGCGAAAAGGCTCAAGATGTTGGTTTGTCGTTAGAAGAGGAAATACGAAGGTGCATGTTAGAATGTCAGGATACATTTTACACTGAACTAATTTATCGATCTAAGGCCATGGAAGACATTGCGTCAGTTTTCATAGCTCTTCAACCGAAAATATTGCTGTATGGAACGGAGGAAGAACTGCGTGCTGTTGTCCCAGTGCTTACCATCATATTGGAAATCTGGCGAATAGGGCGTCACAAGGTAGCTGCAAAAATAAATTTAAAAGATGCAGAAATTTAGACAGCCTTTGAATTTTTAAGCTTCATTGTCAAGTGGGATTTTTCAGAATTGTTACGGAGTCTGTCATTGGCGATGAGAATTTATTTAACAATTTGCGTCTCTGTGGCATCATGTGAACGAAGCTTTTCAAAATTAAAATTAATTAAGGCTTATCTAAGATCATCAATTAGCCAAAATGGGTTGACTAATCTGTACGTTCAATCGAAAAGGGGCACACAAAAAATATAGATTTTAATGATTTAATCGAAATATTCGGCGCAATAGCTCGAACGTACCTTTAAATAAAATCTTTGTTCGTGTTTTTTTCTCAATTTTTTTAAGGGGGTAAGCTTGCTTTACCGACCGGGTGCCGTTGCTTCTTAGTCCGCCCCTGGGGCAACATTCGCTTATATTCTCATTTTGAGTCGCAATATCATTCAATATTATTATGTTCAAACCAGATATCAAGAATTTATAATCAACCAGACCCTGCGGTGGAAATAATTGCCTGATTCATACTCGTATTAATATAAAGCGAAAAACTGGTTGTAGCTGGTCTACCAAAACTACCACCTTCTTCTTTGCCGTGAGATATGTGAGACGGTGAATACTACGAAATATTTTATTTTACCATTGCTTTGCAATATTTTTTTATCGTTGCAATAAATATGCCTCCGATTTGACTTTATGAAATATGAGACAACTGTCACATCTAGCTGAGCTAATAAAGCTACCAATGTATAACGCAGCTACCACGATTAAATCCGAATTGAATATCGGAAAAGTTATGAAAGATTTAGGAATTCGTAGCCGCTCGATTCGCTGTTTGATACTCTATTATACGAATTCACTCGGTTTCTTCGTTTATCTTCCAGGTATGTTTGATATGTATAGCATGGCTCTCGAAAAGTCGTTGCAACTTTTTTTCTGTGTGAATAGATATCGAACAAAGCACATTTGAAAAGCATCAATTGTGAATATAACTTGAAACTTCAACAAAACCATGAATAATACGAATATCTATGAAAAATATTCCTCCTTGAAGTCGAACGAAGGTGCAGAATACTCAATGCAGTCTCCGTTCCTCAATAAAAGTATATACGAGTACATGGACGATAGATGCAAATATCACAAAGCAATAAGTTTTGTTCTTCACTTTGAAACTTTCCCTATCTTCTGTATTTCTCAGATAGCATGGCAAAAGTTTACGGTCTACCTTCAACATAAAGTTTCGTAACAAACATTTCTCGAACAATTTCCTTCGTATCTCTGACACACTTATTTATTACGTGTAGACAGTAGAGTGTATCGTTACGTGCCAATTTCAGAAAGGTCGGATGCCTGCAAAACAAATAAATAGCAAAAGGGCAATACCAATTGAATGGATTAGGACAAGCGCTTCTGACGTTTAGAGGAGTGTAGAAACTCACTGTCGAACATCTTCCATTATCGTAATGGATATCTAGCCTAAGCTGGCTTATGGCTTATTGTAGTTTATTGGCTTACTTAGTCTGTGTAACCAGAATGGCGAGATTCTTAAGATGCTACAGTCGATATTTTGGCTTCTGTTTATCTCTTTATCCACTCTTAGCTCTCTTCTATTTCTCCTAGTTCATGAAACTTTAGACCAAAAATTATATTGAAAACAATATACATACATTTCAAAATCTTCTACTAATTGGTTGGTGTCCCGCAGGTCATTCTGACATTCTGGCCGTAATGCTAACCTAACGAGAAGAAATGGATAACGAGCGAACTGAGAAGCGCATGTAGAGAAAGAGATAGACTGTATAAAAGATACAAAAATAACCGAAGGAACCAAGACTACGCAAAAGATTATAAAAAGTTCCGAAATGAGCTCAACAAAAAAATTTTCTATACAAAAGCACGGTACTACGACCTGGAATTTCGGAGACTTAACACAAATCCCAAAGAAACCTGGAAGTTAGTCAACACGATACTAGGAAAGAGAGCCACCAACCTAGAGGATATCCTGGAAATGAATTTCGCGAAGGAAGGACTCAATAATTTACCAAATAAATTTGCGAATGTATTGTAAAGAGCAATGAACAGCATCCAAAGATCGATGTATCTAGAAGAAGTATCTGTGGTGGAAATAGAAAACATTCTCAGAATATTAAATGAAAGAAAATCTCCTGGCATAGATGGAATAAGACCCATAGACCTGAAAACAAACGCTACTATCCTGGCCCCTATAATGACACAATTAATGAACATGAGCCTAGAGCAAGCGACGGTACCAACACTTTTAAAAACATAAATTGTACGACCGGTATACAAAAGCGGACAGAAGAATGATGTAAAAAATTACAGGCCCATTTCCATACTCTCAGTCGTTGATAAAGTGTTGGAAGAAGTTCTAACCAGAAGATTATACGCCTACACTAAAAAATACGCAATCCTACACGACAAACAATTTGGATACCGGAAAAAAATGTACAGGCCGACTGTTGGGGAATTTTGAATTTTTTTGGGAAAAAGTTGCGGCAATCTTCGTATGCGCTATACCATCTGGCCAACTTCTGACCACCATCAGTATTAAGGCAAAGTTACTTTGTTCTGGTGGAATCACATCTTAGATATGGTATCCTAGCTTGGGGCTAGATGTCACCACAGATGTCACAACTTGAAACCACACACAACACGATCAAGAAGATGATATACAAAACGTCAGGCAGAAATCAACTCGAACAGCGGGAGATATCTATTAACAGGAAAATGTTAAGTATATCTCCTATCTTCAAGCTTGAAGTAGTCAACAATTTCTGGAACGACAACACGTATTTAACTCCAACTCAACAACATTTTAATACAAGAAGAAGAGAACAAGGAGGCTTCGCTGTTCCGAAATTTTGGAATGAATATGGTAGAAAAAGATATGAAGTCATAGTACCAACCGTTTTAAATGAGCTTCTAATATGTTTCTAAAACAAAATGAATGAAAAACGCGAAAAAATTGTATTTAGAAATGCGATCTATAAATTGAAGATTGTATTTAGATATACATATGTACATATGTATGATTCAATTTCTCACTAGTTTTTCCTGAAAAAAATGTATATTTGCTATCTAGTTGCCTGCAGACAAGCCCTTTAGGCTTTGCAGACTTTAACTGTGTAATCAAGACTTTTTTGATAAATAAAATTGAAATTGAATTGAAAATTGAATTATGTCGCAGGCTATGCCGTATGAGAAACGAAAGGGACAGGTTATGGTCCTTCATAATCAATTCCCTTTTATGAGCTGTACAACACCATGTTGTCAGTTTGCCAATTATAAACACAATCTTGTGGCTACCCAACCTTCCTTTTATTAAGTGACGAAACCACTAATAATACCAAAAGTATGGCCAACTTTTCTTGATAATTTTTCAAACAATCATTGGCTTCCTGGAAACTAGTATTAAATATGTCGTGCAATTTACAATATGCAGTAATAAAGTCGAACGGACTCAGTTAAAAGTAGTCTGCTGCGGATTTATCATGCGAAATGTGTTTATGTATGTACATATATATTGCCGGTTGATTTGGAATTCTCAAAAAAGAGCAACAAATCTTGGAGATGTGCGAATTGCCTTACCACAAAACGTCGCGATTCGCTATCCGGTGAAGCTTTTGCCACCGTCAGCAAGGACATGAACAAACAACATCAGAAAATAACAAATTCATCTCCAAAAGAATTCAATTCATCTCTCGAAGAATCGGGCTACACACTGATGATGATTTATGTACAAGGAACTGCAAGACATAAAACAAACTCAAACAATACAACTAATGAAGCTTCAAAACAGAAATAAGGAGTGTGAGCAAAAAATCCAACAGCTGGAACATAAGGTCAATTACCTCGCGAACCAGCTGATTGCAAACGACTTTAAGGTATATAATGTTCCCCGAATCACCAATGTCTCTACCACCTATTTGGCGCTAAAAATCTTTCGACATGAACTCAATGTGGGAGTGACAGAGAACGATATATACTTAGGTATATGTATATAGGTACTGAAGAGCAAAAATGTAACAATGTAAGAGCATTAAGATGAAAAGCCCAGAGAAATCACAAATCTGAGAAAAAAAGATTCTTTATTTTTCTATAAACAAGATTGGAGGAATTCTCTATACATTCGGATAGTTTTTTTGCATGTGCGACTAACGGTACAAAAGTTACAAAGTTAAAAGTTCTACGAATGCTTTGTTACAGTTTTGCACCGCTCGCTGCAGCGAGTATACAATATTGTTTGTTTTTCATATTTGCTTCTTGCGAATTGATCATTTGGTGGGGTCATTTTGAAGTGATCGGTAGTGTCGATATAAAAATTTGCCAAAATGAGAAGTTTGAGTGATGAAATAAGCGAAAAAGCTCTAGATTTGTAGAAGGAGGGCAAATCAAGTAGATCTATTGAAAAACTATCAAACATAAGCCCCATGTCCGTTTCCAGAATACGAAAATGTAACAGTAGTGAAGTTTGCAATGTAAGTAAGGGAGGAAGACCGAGAAAAATCGCGGGTAGGGAGGCGAGACACATAGGGAGGCTCTTAATGGCAGATAAAATATCTCTACCAAGGGATGGCCCCCCATTACTTGAGTAAAAAGCAAGCATTTGGATTCTTCATCGGAGGTTAAATGAAAGAGGCTACATATGTAGCTAAAGAAAATAAGAAAAAGCCAGCTTTGTCAGCCAAAAATATTTCATCCCAAAAAAGCTTTTTAAAAAGGTATGAAAACTGGACTGATGATGATTGGGAACGAGTAATACTAAACAAATAATTTCTTTATAATTTTTCTTGTAATCCAGTTTTGTCTTCTAGGTAATTTGGTCTGATGAGAACAAAATCAGTAGATTTCAGTCAAATGGGCGGTCTTGGCACTGGACAAACTCCCCAGGTACTTTAAAACTGCAATACGTCAAACAAACGACAAAGCATGGAGGCGGTTGTTTTATGATTTGGGGCTGCATAACGCCTAACGGTATTGGTCCAGTGGTGAAGATTAACGGAATAATGAGAAAGAAACAATATCTCAATATTCTTCAGCAGAATTGCCAGTTGCTGTTGATATGATAGAAATGGAGGAAGACAGGATAATTTTCGAATAGGACAGTGATCCAAAACATTCATCAAAAGTAGTAAAAAATTGGTTAAATAGTCACGAATTTCACACAATGGAATGGCCTGAATATTTATTTATTTATTTATTTATTTATTTTATTTTAGATTAATATAACAGTACTACAAGATAATTCATCTTTTAGAAGTACAATTTTTGGAAAGTACGAACGAATTAAATTAAGTACAAACAAAATAAGTACAGAGCCAAAACGAATTATATCATAAATAAAACAAAACAATTGTAATCAAGTTATGAGGAGGTATCAGTTAAGAAATGAAAAAGTTTTTTCTTGAAGACGGTATAAGAATTAGTTAACTGCAATTCAAGTGGAAGATTATTCCAGGCACGAACTGCAGATACGAAAAAGGATCGTTCTCCAATGCGATGCGTGAAAGACGGAATTATAAGCTTTCTCCCTCTATTAGATTGAGCAAATTGTAGCAGTTGATAGAGGTAACTCGGAGATTTATTTTGGATGATTTTAAACAGTTTTAAAATATTCCGAAAGTTGAAATATAGGTCAAGATTCTGGCCAAAAATTGATGATGCTAAAGTGGAAACACTTCTCCATCGAGGAATATTATAAATAAAACGAACGCAATCATTAAACGCAACATTTAGTCTATGTTTACAAATAGAGTCAAGACAAGGGAACACCGAACAATTAAACAAAATGTAAGGCATTATAAGCGTTTTGATTAATCTTTTTTTAATTGTGGGATGCAAATAATACGCTGAATATCTCAATCTTCGAAGACTGAAATAAACCTTTCGCAAAGTATCTCTAATACCATCACAGCATGTAAGCGAGGAGTTAATATGGAATCCAAGGTATTTCACAGAGCTGACCGGACTTATGCAATTGCCATCAAGAACAATAGGTGCAAAATCATTAAGGCATAGATTATTATTTGAGAAGACAATACTAACCGATTTAGTGGGATTCAGTGTCAACTTATTAGATTTTGACCAATTTGATATTTGACCAAGATCTTCATTCACCCTGGCAATGCAGTCTTCAATAAGTCCTATAGGACGTGAGAGGTATATAACAACATCATCGGCGTACATGTGGATCTTGCAGTTTTTAACAATATCTGGAATGTCGTGTCATGTCAATATCATGAATAGAGCCCGGACATGGATCCCATCGAAAACTTGTGAGCTTATTTAAAAAAGCAACTGGCAAGTTACCCCGATGCTCCCTAGAGAATGACCGAGCTATGGGACCCAATACAAGAAGAATGGTACGCTATTTCACCGGAATTCGTACGCAAACTTCACGAAAGTATGCCGCGAAGGCTTAACTCTTTAAAAAAGTCCAAAGGACTGCGAACGGACTATTTAGAACCTTTGCATTTCTTGATCAACATATTTTTATTAAGTGGTGCAAAACTGTAACAATGGACTTTTTCGGAATTTTGCTATTTCACAGTTTTGTTTTTTTTTTCGAAATTCAAGTTTTAATTATTTATTTTGTTTATTAATATACAGAGTGTCGCACGAGCAGTGTGCCAAAAAGCTAGAGCGTGTAGGTCTGGTCAAGACAAGAAAAAAATCGTATGGGGCAATTTTCTAAAAAATTGACTTAATTTGGTAGACAATTTATTAAAAATCCACAGTTACATCCAGAATGCCGTGATATACTTTTTTTGTAAAGCCAGAAACCTGTTCTTTCATCTTCTTTTTAAACGAAGCTGTTTTAAAGAACAGTCTTTGAGAAATTAATTTTCAAACTCAAAATTTTGAAAAAAAAAATTTTTGAACTATTTTTTTTCAAAATTGTATGTAATTAAGTACTAATTTTTTTTTCAAAAATTCAATTCTCTTATTAGTTTTTAGTTGAAAACAGAAAACCGGATGCAAAAATGTCTTGTAGTTTTTGAATTTTTGATTTTATTAAATGCCGCTATGGCGTCTATGGAAAGAGAAATTAGGACTCTGCTGGATTTATTTTTAGATATACAGCTTTCTTCGCCGCGCAACAGGGTTGTCGAAGGCTTAGCGAGTTTCGCATAGTCTTTAACAAAACTCCTATAGT
The DNA here is from genome assembly GCA_958301585.1 of Merodon equestris. Taxonomy (NCBI): domain Eukaryota; kingdom Metazoa; phylum Arthropoda; class Insecta; order Diptera; family Syrphidae; genus Merodon; species Merodon equestris. Next base: position 169,150,462 of record OY284413.1, read on the forward strand.
AGCCCGATAGACCCAAAAATGATCTAAGTCCTTCAGTGTTCTTGGCATTCGAAAATTTGCTATTGCATTGATTTTCTCGGGACTCGTTGACAAACCTCTTGAAGATACGATGAAGCCCAAAAATTCAACTTCTTCTTTGAAGAACTTGCATTTGTCCGACTGTACCTTGATGTTAGCTTTTTGCAAGGTTTGGAATATCTTCTCTACGTGCTCCATGTGTTCATTTTCGTTTTGGCTAAATATAATTATGTCATCAATATAGACATAACAAATTTTGCCAATGTGAGCTCGGAGAATGTCGTCCAGTGCGCGTTGAAAAATGGAAGGTGCGTTTTTCAGTCCAAAGGGAAGGCGCGTGAACTCGAACTTCCCTCCATTCACGGAGAACGCCGTTTTTTCAATATTCTCTTTTTTGAGTCGGATTTGATGGAACCCGCTTTTCAAATCCAGGACAGAGAATATTTTGCTTTGTCCTAGTTGAGATAAAACCTCGCTAATATCTGGAATAGGGTATCGGTCTGAAATGGTTACTGAATTTAATTTTCGATAGTCTATAACAAGACGGTACTGTTTGTTGCCAGATGAGTCTGCCTTTTTAGGGACGACCCACACCGGGGAATTATATAGCGAACGTGATTGTTTTATAATGCCATTTTCCAGAATTGTCGGTAAAAAAGGGAAGGGAATTTGTTGACAATATTTCTGATGGCGATTTTTTGTGATTCCGTCATATGGTCCAGTTTAATGTCTATCGAATTTACCGATGGAGTTTGTAGTTGTTTAATTCTAATTTTTATTTTATTGAGAACAGTCATAATGTTATGTTGCAGGTAAATGTAGATTTTAATTCTTTTAAACCGGCATTCCCTAAAATTCCGTGAAAAGTTGTTAGGGTTGGAAGAATGAACAATTTTAATTTTTTATCTAGTTGTCCAGAAAGGTTGAGAAAAGTGTGGTATGTAATCTCAATATCCCCAGCGATAGATTTAGCTAAGAAGCATTGTTCATTACGAATGGGGTTTTGTACCAGGTTGGGTTGAATGTAATTCTTAGAGAAACCTGTATCGATTAGGGAAATTAAGAATTTGTCCACTCTTCGTTTTACATTGGATATAAGGCAACGAAGAGTCCATTAGCCTAAAAAATGGATATCAGAATATTCAAGGATTTCTTCATTGAGTTGGCCTTGGTCGAATTCCTCAGCTTGATGGGTCATGTATTCGATTAAGTCCGGATAATCCCTTGTTTCATCTGTATCATACTGTTGGTGGAAGGTATAGCTATTGTTTGGAGGAAAATTCTCTGTCGAAGGGTTGTGAGTTGTCGATATTAGGTCATGGATTCACCGTAATCAATTCGGAATCTACCTAAACATATGTTATATGGAAATTTCTTTGGATTTTTGGGGGAATTTTATTTTTGGAAGGATGTAGTTTGATTTTGAGGTCTCTTGCCTGCATACTTGAAAGGTTTAGGGCGATTTTGATATTTAATATTTGAAGATTTTATTGTGGATGTTTCCATAGGCTCGGGCCTGGGTTGTGGTTTCGGAGCAGCTGGTCTAGGTGGGGGAAATTATTATAGGTAAAGTTATTTGGATTCCGGTTACTTGAGTAAACGTTATACGCGGGTGTGTATGAGAAGGTAAATATGCAAGTTGCGGATGAAATGGTCTGAAGTGAGACGGTTTATTAATTCCGTAGGGAGGTTTTAGAGTCCTATTTTCAAAATTATATTGTTTGGCATAGTTTGTTCTGTAGCTTTGGTTTTCTATTTTTTGACACAAGTGGAGAGCTTGGGGTAAATCGGATGGCTCGCGCATACCTAGCAGTCTTGGAAGGTCTCCTCGCAGACCACGAACGAATGTATCAAGGGCTTTTTCTCTGTATGTTCGTGTTAGCAGACTGAGGGCTTCTGGGCCAATGTCCATGCACGTGATTTTATTCAGAATAAGCGATAAATGAGTAAACACAGCCTGATAAAACTCTTGGACTGGTCTACTGCCTTGCACCAGAGAGGTCATTTGGTACTCGAGTGTACCAAGATCTCTTTTGTCAGCGTAGTGTGTGGTGAGGCAATGCGAAATAGCTTTCCAATCCAAAGGTGTGTTGTAGGATTCCAGAGCGGTGTCTGCGTTTCCTACTATTTTATTTCGGATTACGTTGAGTATTCCGAAATATTTTGGGGTTCCGACCAGTGGTTCGTAAATTCGCTCTACGCTCTTTTTCCAAGAGCTTAATTCGCCGGGTTTCCCCGAGAATTCTCGTAAGCTTCTGACAACGTCTGGGATTTTATCGAGATCCGTCAGATCGCCTCTATGTTCGGGATTTATGCCCCGACCCCGTGCCGAGGATAGTTCGGAATTTGGGTTAATTATTGAGTTTACGATACCGGTGATCATGTGTGTTAGTTCTTCGGACCGAATAACTTGACGTGGTACCGCTTGGGGTTGCGACGATACACTCGCCTGCGGTTCGCGGTTATTTGGATTAATGTTTAAGACGTATGAGGTTATTTGGGTTAGACATGATTAGGAGGGTGAATAACGATTAATGGGTCAGGAATTTTCAAAAGGTATTTACTTATATTTGATACTTGTCTCTCGATTTTCTGTTTGGTTTGGTATATTTATTATTACTACTATCCTTATATTTTCACTTTAACGTTTTAATTTTTGCTTTATAGCTTTTACTTTCTGATTTTTATTTTTTACTTTTCACACCTTACTTTCTAACTTTCACTTTATTCTAATAATTTTTACTTTTTAGGTAGGGCTTTTTGTAGCATCACTTCCACTCGGAGGCCAAAAGGCCCAATGTGATTTCCTTCATTTGTGGGGGTACACATATAATTAACCTGTCCTATCACGTGGTGGCTGAAACCACCCCGTGCTCTTAATGAATTTTAGAAGATCCCATATATTTGCATTAGCCACGTCCGCAATCTCTGTAAAGAATCTTTGGCCCAGCGACGCTAGGCGTCGATTCTGGAGAACTGGGCAGTGGCAAAGCAGATGCTGGATCGTCTCAGTTTCTTCCTGATCGCCGCAGCTCCGACAGAGATCGCTGGATCCCGAGTCCCATTTCCGGAGCATTGCTCCAATGGCACAGTGTCCTGTGATCACTCCGACGAGCATACGGATCTTTGTTTTTCCGACATTGAGCTCTGGCCACGATGATCTTGTCGTGTAGCTGTCGTTTCTTGTAAGCCAATACGAGTTGGCATCTTTGATGATTATGTCGTTTATGATCCGTTATAATGCGCTGATCGGTGGTTGCAATGACGTGTCCGCTTCGCTGATGTCCATTTCAGAACCTTGCCTGGCCAGTTCGTCTGCTCTTTCGTTTCCTGCGATTGAGCTGTGGCCCGGGACCCAGCAGAGTTTAACTTTATGGTGTCTGATGGACTTCAGTGAGCCGCGACATTTCTTGACAGCCTTTGATCTCGTTATACAGGATTCTATTGACTTCAGTGCAGCCTGGCTGTCTACGAAGATGGTGATATCAGATGGTGGGATATCGGCTACCTGTAGGTATTTGGCTGCTTTCTCTATTGCCAGGATTTCTGCTTGAAACACGCTGCACAGATCAGGGAGTCTGAATGATTCCTGTTTGTGGAGGGTATCAGAGTAGAACCCGGCCCCAGTGCCTGTGTCCATTTTCGATCCGTCGGTGAAGAGAGTGATCTCGTGGTCGTTGATTACAGCATTTGATAGCCACTCTTCTCTGTCGGGGAAAAGGATTGGTATTCTGAGAGAGAAGTCATTTTGGGGGGAAATATAGTCGGTCGTAGCTGCGAGGCTACTAAAACCATGTTTCTTTCCCAGGTCGTCTATTATTCAAAGTATGGCCACATGTCCATAGTTGGCGTGCTTCCACAGAGAGGACTCCCTTAGTCTGAGCGGCTGATTTTTGTACGTTGTTGAGCATGTTCATATAACTTTTTGTGCTGCTAGCAGTCCACCAGACTAGGGCCCCATAAGTTAAAATGGGTCTGATGATTGCTGTGTACATCCATTGAATGATATACGGTTGCAAGCCCCATCTTTTTCCGAAGGTCTTTTTGCTTGCATTAAAAGCATTCAATCCTTTTTTCATCCTTTCCTCCAGGTTCCTTTTCCAGGAGAGTTTGGAGTCAAGAATGATGCCTAGATATTTGGCTTCCGCTTTGAGTTTGAGTGGAGTACCCTCCAACTTTGGGGGACCAAATATCGGAATTTTCCTTTTCCTGGTGAACAAGACCAGCTCGGTTTTCTGGGGGTTTATTCTCAGCCCGTTCTGTCTTGCCCACGAGGAGAGTTTGCTCAACGCAGATTCCATTAGTTCACTGATAGTTGGTAGAAATTTACCTTTTATCAAGATAACCAGGTCATCCGCGTACGCTATTGTCTTTGTGCCTTTCACCATAAAGAATTTGGTGAACTGTAATTGTTAACTGTAAGAAGCCACAGTAGAATTCCCCCCTGTGGTGTGCCTCTAGTTGTCACTTTCCTTATAGCGCTGTGTCCAATGTCTGCATTGATAATTCTGTTCTTCAATATATTTTCAATCCAGATTACAATGGATTTGTCTACTTTTATGTCCTCAAGAGCTGTTATTATGGCCTCTGTGTTTACATTGTTGAAGTTAAGTTGCGTGAGTTGATGAGTCCTATGATGTATAGGTCAAGGACTCTTTCCAAGGTTTTTAATAGAAACGACGAGAGACTAATGGGCCTATAGTCCTTTGCGGCAGTATGGGTTGGTTTACCTGCCTTAGGTATGAAAATTACCTTTATTTCTTTCCACTGTGTTGGGATGTACCCCGGCGCAGGCAATTGGAAAAAAATGCTTACGAGGTGGGGTACAGTGTGGGTCTGTGTTTTTTGAAACATCGTTGGCAAGATATCGTCCGGCCCCGGAGATTTAAAGGGTTTGAACGAATTTATTGCCCATGATACTTTATCCGTTGTGATAATCTTGCTTATTACTTCTTCGGTTGTGTGAATCGTAGGAACCGTCGTCTCGAAGGAGACTGTGGTTTCAGGGGTTTTACAGCCTGGGAAGTGGGTTTCAGTCAGCAGTTCTAGGGATTCCTGACTGGATTCTGTCCAAGAACCATCTGGTTTAAGGATGAATCCCGGGACGCAGAGGTCCTTGGGTCATTCTGAACCTTGCAGCTTCGTTGAGATAAGCGAGGGTGTAACAAGTATTCTGATAAAAAACATTGCTTGATAAATAGTAGATGTGTTAAGCTATTTATTTAATCTAAGTATCAATAAGGGATGTTTTCCAAGTCCACTTAAATGTGCAGAGGTAATCCCACTTTTTGAGAAAGGTAACAAAAAAGATGTATTCAACTACAGGCCCATATCAAAATTAACTACATTTTTAAAAGTATTTGAGAAAATTATCAAAAAGAGAATGCTTCAATTCTTGGAGAAAAATAGTTTCTTTTCAAATAATCAATTTGGTTTTAGAACTGGATTATCAACAGAAGATGCTATTCTTAGGGTTTGCCTGTGCAGTCAGCTTTATGAAGGGTTAAACAAAAATATGTCTACTATGGCTTTATTGATAGACGTGACAAAGGCAATTGATATGGTTGACCATCAGTTCTTATAAAATTATACAATGTATACAAATTATACAATGCTGGATTAAGGGGCCACTAATCTTAAAAAATGGAGCCCTTTAAGGTTCTGTACTAGGGACTAGTTTCACTAGTTTTAATATACAGGGTGTCCCACGGGCAGTGTGCCAAAAAGCTATAGCGTGTAAGTCTGGTCAAGATAAGAAAAAAATCGTACGGGAGGGGGGGGGGGTCTATTCCCCCTCGTTTACCCGGGAGGGGGGTCTATTCCCCCTCGTTTAGCCGGGAGGGGCAATTTTCTAAAAAATATACTTAACTTGGAAAAAAAATTATTAAAAATCAACAGTTACAATGCCGTGATATACTTTTTTGTAAAGCCAGAAATCTCTTCTTTCATCCTGTTTTTAAAAGAAGCTGTTTTAAGGAATAGTTTTTGAGAAATTAATTTTCAAACTCAAAATTTTGAAAAAAAAAATTTCAAACTATTTTTTGTCAAAATTGTATGTAATTAAGTACTAATTTTATTTCAAAAACTCAATTCTCTTATTAGTTTTTAGTTAAAAACCCGAACCATTTTTTCTAAGAAAAACCTTTTTTTTGGTGCGTTAGAAGGCTTTCAATTTAATAAAAAAATAATAATTAAAAAAAAAAATTTAAAGTTCTTACAGAAAGCGGAAACATTCCTAGCACGACAAATTTAACTTATAGTTTAAGGACTAGTTAACACTGGGCTAGTTAACGTACCAATTGCACGTACAACACATTTTTCTAAATTGTTTACTTTTACTGCTCTATGCTATTTCAATAGTCTTCCATATTTCATAAGTCTGACAAATAACTATAATAACTACGTTAACAAAATAAGAACTTGGATTTTTGCGATTGATCTTGCTAATATTGAATTATTTCTGCGAATTCTACCTTAAAACTGGTGTAAGAATTACTTTTTATTTTTTTTTTTTCTCATAAATGTTTATTTAGTTCATATATCTTTTGTTTAATAAAATTTAATTCTTTATCTTCATTTTGATTGTATGTACATATATATATCCCTTAGTTTGCTATTCTAATTATTATCTGTATCTGTGTATTTTAATGTGACCCCACAATAGATATGTAAATTAATTTATATTAACAAACTACAATGAAATGTCGTCTAACACTAATTTCTAACTTTGTTATCTAATTAAATGACGACTACTATTTTATTCTCATATTGTATTATGTTATGGCTTTGTATTATTATGAATATTATGGAAAGAATAAAAAAGATAATATAAAAAATAAATAATATGGAATGAGACGATTTCAATAAGAACTTTCACAAAATTTCCTATAAACTAATACTCCCCAAATTATCCAACCTCGCAAGTGAACCCATTTGATTAAAGTTTATGTCTTCCAACCCAGAGAATTGCGAATACAGGCTTCGTTTCAGATCTGCGGCTTACAACCGTTTCCTAGTTTCTCTTGGCGTCCCCCAAGGCAACCATTCAGGTCCACTTCTTTACATTCGTTCTATTAGTAATTTTTTTTTTAATAGGAGTCTAGTGCATTCATATAGCATGGGACACTGCCACCAATGTAGATCTATTTGAATACTAGCCTATTAGACGAGGAATACCTCTACTCTCCCCTCAGGAGTCATAATTTCTCTGAGGAGGATACGCTATGACATAGTATGTGCCATGCAGTTGCCTCGTCCTCAAGACAGTGTCGACACTCGAATTTAGATGAAAGGTTAATTTTATTGAGATGTTACCTCACGCTACAGTGTCCCGAAAGGTAGCTGAGCAGACTTCTGATATCGACTCTATTTTATTTAGGGATAATTATAGAGTATTTAATCAGGGACCGTATGAATTTTTTCGATTGTCGGAGTTCTTGAACGCCGTTCCAAAAGTGAAAATGTTGTGATTTTTCCCACTTATCTAAGAGAAAATAAATCTTCTACATGGGTGTTCTGCAGAAAGTTTCGGCATCTACGTATGTATGTACCTTTCGCTGGAACCTTTTCTAACGAGTTGGTCGACGACTTCATTGCTCTTTATGCCCTTTTCGAGCCCAACGCTTTGACTGGATGGCGTAAAGTTCTACTTGGAAGATACTTTACCATTAGCGATATTGATCGCTAAACATTTCTACATCTAACTATACTTCAATGAAATCAAGTTCTTCAAGACAATCACTCGAGATATCACTCTTCGAGTTTTCTGCTTCGAACTAAACATCTTCAAGCGCCACACAATTATTTTTATATGTAAACTCATCAACCTCTCTCTCCGTTTCTACTAAACAATCAATTTGAAAAATATTTTTCCTAACTACGTTGCACAAAAAAATGGTAACGAAATGTACCCTTCAAACATGATAAGTCCCTTTATGATTTAATATTTGCTAGTAACATAAATATATCACATTTTTTTAGAGAACATTTAATTTTATATCGCCAATTCAAAATTAAGGCTTCAATCGGCTTCAACTCCAAAATCAATGCCGTCATCTGTCTACTTATTTCTAAGGCGACTGTGAACAATTTTCTTCTCAATCCAACCGGAATTAGTGGAAATAAAACAAAAAAAAAATCTTTTTCTTCCATCTCGCATCTTCTTCACGGGACTAAAGTTGGTAATTAACTTTTTCACGAGTCCGCTTCAATAGGATATGCCCGCATACCCTCGCTGAAACTAATGACCATTTTTTCACATTTAATCGCTTGTGCCAAATAACTGGAAGCTTTCCTCCATTTTATTTTTCAAGAAGGATTAGATGCAAGGAATGAAAGATAACCAGCTCTCGGTCGTCGAATGAGAATAAAAAGTTAAAGAAGAAAAATGAAACTTATTCCCGTTGACAGATAGGTACCATCTTGACTATTATTCTCTCTTTTAGTTACTGCTTTTTTGCAAACTCAGAAGATCTCAAAACTTTCGTATTAACTCATTGAACTCGACTTGAAATGACTTGGGAAGGCGTTTGTGGGCGGAACATAACACCATTTAAGACTTGCATTTGACACAGTCAGCGGAAATGAATTGAAAAAGTTTCGAAACGAAAATCGATATCACTTGAATGATGAATCATTGAACCGAGCACATCTGTGGTGAGCTTACAACTCTCGTAACCACTGCAAGGACTAAGTACTATGTATGATCCTCATTGGTATGCTATTTTGGTTCATTAAAAAATAAACTTTGCAGTTTAAAAACAACCATAAAATTCGTCATCCACTAGATTACTACCCACAAGCTATATAACAGCTGGTGAAGAGCCCTTTCACAGAATTAGCAAGCACATTTCCATCGAATGCTACCGATGTTCGATTGAATATGCATGACCTAGTGTCCACAGGCGAAATGGTAAGGAAAACGCGTAAAACACGGATAAATGTGTTGACCTTTTAGTTAATCTGTAATCGATGAAAACTGCAGTTCGTAATCCCTCCATTTCAGGAATTTACGGTAATCAACATGTCCAGTGTGAAACAAACAAAGCATAAAACAAACAATGGCGATGGTGCATTTGTACGTTATTTCCGGTTGACAAATAATCAAAAAACAATTTGGAGTAAATTCACTTCCGCCGTTTTCAATTTCCTGTGAAGGATAATCGATTGATGCGATATGGACTACCATATAACGTGTATTTCAGAATTTCGTGCTGTGATGCAGAAATAACCGTGGTTTGAACAAGTTCACTAAGAAATATATTATCAACTTAATTTGAAGCAATTCATTCCAGTTGCGAAGGGCAGTAAATGCGTCAAGTGCAGCTAATGGGTATATCTCAATGTGCTGAAATAAAGAGAGCAGTTTTCATCCCCGGCGTAAAACCACATAGCTCCATGGGTGAGCAGACGGGAACCAGCACGGAAACTGTAGCGGAAATCCCCTTCAAAATCACTTAGTACAAGGGGCACAGTCTGTTGACTATGGTTGATTGTATACTTTTGGAAGTTATTGCGAGGAATCAAGTAAATGAGCTTTTGTAGATATAATAAAGAAGGCATAAAATGCTCTTACTTGTCCGCCGCCTGCCGTCGGCCCTGGCTAAAAGTAATTCTATATTCATTTTTCTATTCTTTTATATTTCTAAAGGATTTTTTTAAGGAATATTTATTTTCCCCAATGACGTCCTTAAGTGGTGCTAAAGGTGCTTAAAGCTGATCTAACAGGTTTCATTAGTGGTTCTTTTGCTTAAGTTTTTGTGGGTATAGTAAGTAACCAACAAACTTTTTGGGGAATTCATTTTTCTTTTCCTTTTTTGCGGCGTCGTTATGGTGAGAAGTGTAGGAACATAGCCTTCCCACTTAACTGCATTCCTACTGGTCCGCTTGTGGGGTCTGCCGGTTTGACCTCAGAAAGTAGCGGCAGGCTTCCCGGTTTGGGATTACTTCATCGCTGAGGCCAATCAAATGCTGGCGTTTTTGCATTTGCTTGCACCAATTGTTTTTCGGCCTGCCGTTTTTGCGTGTTGAAATTGGAACGTTGATTGATATTGCCTTTTGGACGGGGTTCAAAGGATCTCTCCTTTGAACATGGCAATACCAACTGAGTCGGTCGCGCTCTATCTTTCTTGTGACGGTTTCTTTTACGTGGAGGCTTCCTCGGATCTCTGAACTTCTAATTCTGTCACGCTTTTTTCACATGCGCTGTCATGCGAAGCTGCCGTTAATTTGCTCTCATACTTTTTGTGCATTGTCCAGCATTGTGAACCGTATGTGAGCGCCGGACGTACAACTGATGTGTAGAGCCTTCCTTTCAGCTTAGGGGGCATTTTTCGATCACAGAAAATGGCGGAGTTTTCCCGCCACTTCATCCACCCTACGCTTACGCGATGGTTGATGTCGTCATCACAAGTTGCTTCTTTATTAATCATAGATCCCAGATATTTAAACTTTTCACACCTGGGAAGCACTCTTCCATTCAAGTAAATGTCTGGAATAGGCTGATGGGTGTCAGAGAACGGGCAGCACAGATACTCTGTCTTCTTTGGACTAATACCATACCCGTGTCCCTCAAAAATGTCCACCCACACATCAAGTTCTCGCTGTAGGGACGCCTGATCATCACTTATAATGGCTCCATCGTCAGCAAAGAATAGCTAGTGCACATTGGGGTCCATCACTTTTCCTTCAAGCAAGCAATCAAGGACTGCTATAAAGAGCAGTGGGCTGAGGACGCTCCCTTGGTGTACACCGACTTTGATTGCGAACTCTTCGGTGACTCCTGCGGTGCATCTTACTCTTGTCGTTGCTCTCTTGTACATGTCCATGATCACTCGCACGTAGGTTCCTGGATGTCCTTTTTGTCTTAGCTATCTAATACCCGTTCAACGATCTTCATGGTGTGCGACATCAGCTTGACAGAACGGTAGTTATCACAATTTCGCGTATCACCCTTTCCTTTGTGCAAAGGAAGAAGATAGCTTTCCCTCCATTGATTAGGCATAGTCGCCTCTCATAAGTTTGCAGATAAGAACCATGAGCCATCTAGACCCGATGTCTCCCATCTTTTTCCAGAACTCAGAGGGTAGTCCGTCCGGCCCAACAGCTTTTCTTTTCTTGGAGTTTTTAACCGCGTACCGAACTTCTTCGACTGTGATGTCGGATATTTCGGCATGATTCGGGGCGGCTCTTGGAAAGTACATTCGGGGAAACTGTTCGTTCAGAAGTTCCTCGCAATACTGTCGCCATCTGTGGAGAATTTTTTCGTCTTCCACAAGGAGTTGGCCTTCAGCATTGTTAATAAACTTTGGGAAACGAATCTCCTAAGCATTTCTTCTTCTCTGGGCGGCTATCTTAAAGATATTTGCTCCTTTGTTCAAATTGCTTTGTCAAAGCTCCTGGGTAGCCTGGTTCCTGTCAGACGCGGAAGACGATATTTCTTCCAACTCCTGATAGAGGCCTTCCATGCTTTTCGCTTTGAATTCGGCGCACTTTTTCTTCGCGATACCTTTGCAATATCTATATACCTTTTCACGGCGATCTTTTTCCTCTCTATTAGTAGAAGAGCACTTTGACCAAGCTTGGAAAGCCATTTTCTTTCCTGTATCACTGCTTTGGCTTCGTTTGTCCACCACCTTGTTTCTTTTGCGTGTTGGCAGGAGCCTTTAAATGTTCCGAGCAGTGATTTGGCTTTCTCCAGGCCAGATTATTGTGGGGAATCCCACATGTCTTGTGCTCTGCACTCCTCATTACCGACCTCATCGATAATGGAAGAGAGGTAGTTCTTCATGTTGGTAATAAAAGCTTCGCCTTTTCCTTTATCCAGCTTATACCACTTGATTCTCTCAGAAACCTTCGTTTGCTGCTTTGACTTCTTACTCGCCTCCATAAAAAATTCAGTCAGGAGGAGACGGTGTTGAGGGGCGATCGCGTCTCCCAGGATCACTTTGCAATCTTTAACTCGTGGCTTCATGAAACTGGATACCAAATTATAGCCTATTTGAGTTTCATTTCCGCCGCTGCTATAAGTGATCAGGTGCCGGCTTTGTTTGACGAACATGGTATTTAGTACTATAAGACCGTACGACTTGCATATGTTTAGGATATCTTCACCTGAAGAGTTCCTGGTGCCGTATCCCAGCCCTCCGTGGTAGCCTTCATAGTCTTCGCTTGTCTTCCCGACATGTCCGTTTAAATCTCCCCCAACAAACAAAAGCTCTTCCTTTGGGATGATTTTGACAAGGTTGTGGAAATCTAGCCAGAATGCATCTTTTTCTTTTTGTTCGCATCCTACTTGAGGGGCATATGCGCTTACGATGTTCCACATCTCACCCTGCATCACCAATTTGAGAGCCATCAAACGGTCACTGGACTTTGAAATGGTTAAGACGTTGCCAAGTAGCTCTGCCGCAAGGATGATGGCGATTCCGTTTTTTCCTTGTTCCAATCCATAGTAAAGCATCTTGTAGGCTTTTGTTTTAACGTCCAAGAAACGTGTCCGATTACTGGTGTTTCGCCATTTCGTCTCTTGTACGCACAGGATGTCTACTCGCCTTCTAACCAACATTCTTCAAGCTCATAGCTGCGACCACTCATGCTTCCAACGTTCCAACTCGCGACTCTTAAGTGTGGCTTACGCCGTTGCATTACTTTTTGGGAAATTCATTAAACTAATTGAACGGGGTATTGACGAGACTAGAATATTGGGGATTTCATATATCATAGATATAAGCAGTAAATAATTTCTGAACGCTATTCTTTTTTCATAAGTCACTTTTGACATTTGTTAAGCAGACACATTTGAAATGTTAACCATATTTGCACTCTACACCAACGCATTAAAGTTTTTAAAATTTTTGATGAACCTGGTCGATTTCTAAAAATTATATATTTTTTTTAACTAAAGTTTATGTGCATAAATCAACAACATTTGATGAAGTTAATGCGGATATATGTGAGCGAATCCTTGAAAACGTTGATATTTGCATGGAAACCTGAATACGTACTCGAAGTTGACATTTAAATTAATTTAGTTCGGTCCTTTTTCAAAATATGAGTATGACTTCTACAAGGTGGCGCAAAATGAACCATCCAAATTTGTTTTTGAATAACTTTTTTCTTCTTAGATTGCGTTAAAGTTCACGGAGAACCAGAGCCAAGCTTCTCTCAGTCACCTATGTTGTGTGCGATTCGTTTTTCACACAATTGAACGGGACCTACAGTTTAATGCCGATTCCGGACGGTGAGCGCCGAGAAGCCTTTTCAAGGTACATAAGTGTACTATATTGGTGCTATCGGGATTCGACCTCGCTCATCGTGCGTCAAAGGCCGACATACTACCCAGCGGCTGATCAAAAACATCACATATTAAGTTGCGGCATTATATTCCTGAATTTTCTTCAGCGTCTTCATTTTTTTTCTTTTGTTATTTGAAAATGTTGATTTTCCAGCCGAACGAGCGTCATTTGCGGAAAGTTTTGCTTTTTGCCTTAGATTTAGTTTAAGGTGGGGGGAGGGACAAAGTCAGATAATCACTGCGGCCTCTGATGGGACTATTGTGATGCCCCCCATTCAGAGCTCACTCAAAAATCCTGAATTCATGATAAAACTTAGTATGCTTTTGAGTGAACTAGCAGCGATTGCTTCTGCTTCAAGATAATGCCTGCCTAGGTGCTTGTGTCGTGTAGTGATGAGGCAGTTACACTGGCACAGTATGTGCTCTGCTGTTTCCATTCCTTTATGTAGCATTTTATGGTGCTGGTAGGTATGCCGCAGAATGGTCTTGGCATCATGAATGGTGATGCAGAATGAATGTTATTGGTCATAGCTCTGTTTATATTTTCTCTGAGACAAAAATCAATTTCATCATACGAATATCTCTGCTTGAAATACGGAGTTTAATTTAATTTTCGTGGGGGCGAACGCCCCCATTTATTGGGCTTAATTCAAGCTAGCTTAATCTAATAATCTCACTTACTAGCTAGGGAGAACGGGAGAGAGGGGAGGGTGTTTAAAAATGCGGATTTTTAGGCATCGAGTGCTGAGGTTGAAATCGAAGTAAGGATTCGAATTAACACTTCCCAGCATACGAGAAATAGGTTCATTGGCGCCATAGGCAGTACGGGGGGTGGGTAAATAGAAGAGACGGGGATTTCGTACATTGCGGGGGTTAGTGCTGATAGAGACAGAGTTATAGAGGGTCGCGCAGTCAATGGTACCTGAAAGTAGCCGATGGATGAAAAGAATGTCAGATACAGTTCTTCTTTCTTCCAACGTGTTCATCTTGATTAGTTTAAGGCGGTCTTGGTAGGGTGGTAAAATCAAAGGATTGCTCCAGGGGAGACCTCGAAGAGCAAAACGTGGGAATCGGCGTTGGATGCTCTCGATTCTAGAAATGTGGGTTTGTTGGTATGGAGACCACACTTGAGATCTAAAGAGATCGGGTAACGTAAGGGTCCGAGAATTCTTTAGACCATCGCTTCACGAAAGCGAGTGCAGAATTAGCTTTAAGAATTATCTCATCGATGTTGCGCGAAAATTTAGCTCCTGGTCACATAATATGCCAAGATCGCGAATGACTTGAACCGTGGAGATGGGTTGATTATTGAGGAAGTAGAGACGAGGAGGAGGTTTGATTCGTTTACGTGAAAAGGTAATTGATTGGCATTTGGAAATGTTAAGCTCCAAGGAATTTTTGGAACACCAGATGGAAAAACTATTCAGATCAGATTGAATAAGGCAAGAGTCATGACTGGAGGAAATGGTCTTGAAGAACTTGGTGTCGTCGGCATATAATGAGATGTGAGAATGTTTGATCACCATTTCAAGATCGTTTATGGTAAGAACGAAAAGAAGTGGACCTAAGTGGCTGCCTTGGGGGACGCCGGAGGAAGCTAAGAAGGGGTTAGAGAAGGCAGATCTAAAACGAACACTGTAATAACCATTTTCCAGGTAAGAAGATATCCACTTCAAAGAAATGGGATCGAAGCCAAGGGAAGACAATTTGAAGAGTATCAGTCTGTGGGAGATTTTATCGAAAGCTTTACTGAAATCGGTTGAGATAACGTCGACTTCTTTGCCGTCGTCTATCAGCCTCTAAGGCTGATAGAGTAAAGGACACAAATTCAACAAGGTTAGTGGTTGTGGATCTGCATTTGAGGAAACCGTGTTGTCTAGGGGAGATTAAAGACTTGCAGCGAAAACTTAGGGTTTCGTCCAAAATACTCTCGAAGAGTTTGGGTATATGTGACAGTTTGGCAATGGGACGATAGTTGTTAACAACGTTCTTCGGACCTTTTTTGTGTATAGGGGTGATAAATGAGGTTTTCCATAAGCGGGGGAATTCACCTTGGGATAGGGATAGACTAAAGATTTTCGAGAGAGGGCGAGAGATGGTTGAGGAGCATTTTTTTTTAGAAATATGGCAGGGAGACCGTCGGGTCCAGGAGTGAATTCATCATTAAATAGATTTAATTTGTTTTCGATGACATGAGAATCGACTGTGTGTGGAAGAAATGGTCCAAGGGAGAAATTCGGTAGATAATCAAAGTATGAGAAGTCTGGAGCAAACGAATCGTCGGCGAAAGACTGTTTAAAAAAGGTGGCGAAAAAGTTGGCGATAATATTGGGGTCATTCGAGGTTTGATCGTGGAAGGAGAGGGAGGTAGGATAGCCATCAGATTTTCTTTTGTAGTTAACGAAGTTAAAGAAGGACTTTGGATCATTTATAAGATTGGCTTGCGTTTCAGTTAAATAGCGTTGATAGAGGAAGTTGTGACGGGCGGTAAAGTGAAGATAGGTGCTCAGGTAGTCAGAAAAGTCATTAGATGATTGAGTACGGAGGAAGATTGTCCATATTTCTTTTGTTTCTTAGAGAACGGTGCCTGCGATTGTATCAGGGTGGGGAGGTGGACGAAGTTTTGCGTTGTGAAACGGGAACGTAAAGAGAGATAGAGTAAAATATTTCCCTGTAGAGTAGGGATATTGCATCATTTACGGTTAGGTTATCAAAATAGAGAGGGGCATTTTTAAGGTATTCATTGATTAGGTGAAATTTTGCTTAGTGGAAATTGTAAGAGGCCAGAACTGTAGGGGGTTTATTCTGTGATGGAGAATCGTGAAAGAATGAAAGGAGGAGGGGAGGATGGAAGTTATCGATGGTTGAAAGGGAATGGGGACAAAGTGAAACAGAAGAGTTGAGAGGATCGGTTGTGAATATGAGGTCGAGTTCTCTACCCATGTAGTTTAGGATGCCACTAACTTGGCTAAGGTTTGAATCTGTTAGGCGGTCCACGAAAACACATTCTTTGGCAGTAGTGGGATTGGTGGCAGTGTAAATCGATTGATCGTCTGATTGGGTCCATTTAAGATGAGGAAGGTTGAAGTCACCGAAAACAAAGATTTCATCTTGAGGGTTTCTTAAATCGGTTATTTGGTCGATTGTGTTGATGGCGAGTTGATAGGATTCAATAGGTTGTGAGGGCAATATGTAGAAACAAATGATGTATAGTGTCTTCTGGGGTAGAGCAATCTTAATTGAAAGAAAGTCGAGTAGTGGGGAGGATTATACTGCAATAAGGGAAGAGTCAATTGTATTAAGGACGGCTAGTAGAACGCCTCGACAAGGGCAACCGTCAGTGGGTCGGCTGAGTTCGTCATCACGATAAACATTAAAATTTGATGGGAACAGTTCGAGGTTGTTTATGCTGGGGATCAGGTTCGTTTCAGTCAACGCGAAGACGTCAAAGGGCAAAGCATGTGGTTGTTGCAGGATAGCTTGGGTTTTCGAGCGAAGACCTCTCACATTTTGATAATAAATAGTAAGAGGGAGGTTTTTGCAGAGGGTGTGGGTGACAGCGGGATGGGGACAATTAGGAACGAAAAAACCTATCGTGGTCAGCTCGCCTACGCTGGAGGTGCGATATCCGCTTTGAGTGTATATATTGCCGGAAAGTTTCGAGATCATTTGAGACTTTTTGAGGGGAAATATTGAAGAATTCGTGGTATTTTATGAAGAGGTTTTTGAGGCTAGCGAAATCAGCAGGAAGACCTTCCTGTTCGATTGATACCCTTACGCTTGTGTTAGTTTTCCCTTCGTAGCAAACCGAGTCTGACTTATCATGGAGATAAGCTAGGAAGAGACGGATGTTTTCGTATGTTTTTTTATCCCTTAACCGAGAGAGAGCATAACGACATTCGACGGTGTTAGCGGTTTGCTGGGTAAGTTTGACTGTGGGGGGCAGAAGGGGGTCAATAAAAGATTGAGAGAGATAGATTTGTTATGGAGGGACCTGTTGATGTAGAAATGGGTGAGGAATTGGTTGTGTTGTAGGAGATGGAATTCGATTTGGGGGCAGAGGAGATGGAGCATGGTGTGGGGTTGAGAATATGGGAACTGCAGAAATTTGGGTATTTTGCTCCTGATCTGAGGTCGAAATTGGGAAATGAATGCGGTAGGGGTATTTGGTTCGGTGGCTGGGTAGGGTTTGGGGTCGGGTTATATATGTCTATGCTGTGTTAACTCCGTATACTCCAGCCCCAAACATACATGGGATTGACACTTGAAGGAAGGTCTCTTTTGCTCCCAGGTGTGTCGAGAGGGTATTGTGACCCTAAAGTTTTGGCTGAAGTTATACCTTGGAAGACAATTGTCTATATGGGGTATTTTTAAGTGTTTCATGCCTGTTTAGTTCATTAGGAATGTCAGGATGAAAGAGCCTGGAATTAGAGTCATCCTCCCCGATAAGTTTGTGAGCGAATGTTATTGCTTCTTTTTTAAGTTGGAGGTGGACGGGTGGTAGATCCGTGATGACTTCTAGCGCTGCTGTAGGGGTTGTTCTCATAGCTCCTGTAATACAGATACAAGCTAGTCTTTGTAGTTTGTTGAGCTTGGCTTGTACTGAAGTTTGTTTTGTGTTTTGTTTTGTGACGGAGCAGCGTATGTGAGAATTGATCTGGTAATTGCTATGTATAATCAGCGAGATATTTTAGGATTAACGCCCCAAGTTTTTCCAGTGAGACCTTTGCTGTTCCATAGGGAGATCCTGGCTTTCGCAATGGGTTTTGTGGTGTGAGAGTTTCAAGTGAGCTTTTCATCTAGTGTTACACCCAGATATTTAGCTTCGTTTTAGAACTCTATTGTTTCATCAAATAGAGCGGGTTTTTTGAATCTAAGCCTGCTTCTTCTTTTGGTGAAAGCGACTATGGTGCTTTGTTTAGAGTTGACATTTAGTCCAACTTTTATGCACCAGTTCGCAACAAGGTTGAGTGCCCTTTGGAGGGGTTCCGAGATAGTGTCTTCGAATTTTCCTCTAATTAGGATCACAATGTCATCAGCATAGCCTTTGACATAGAAGTCATTGACATTCAGCAGAGTATGCTAATCAGCTCATTGACCACGATGGACCATAGGAGGGGTGAGAGAACCCCGCCTTGGGGGCAGCCTTTCGTGGTTTTCATTCTGATTTTATCATTGCCTAGTGAGGTGTTTATTTTCCTGTTACTAAGCATATGTTGAATCCATCTACATGTTGTTTATCTACGCCTGTGCTGAGGATGCAGCGTTGTATTTCAGCATGATCGGTATTGTCGAAAGCACCCTCAATATCAAGAAAGCAACCTATCGCAATTTTTTTGTCGCTTAGGGATTTATTGATCCGAGCTGTTAATTCCTGAAGAGCATGCGTGGTTGATTTCCCAGGCTGGTAGGCATGTTTTTTGTTGTGGAGCGGTGATCTTTTGAGAGGACCGCCTCTTATATGTCTATCCAGTATTTTTTTCCATTGTTTTTAGGAAAAATGAGGTAAGGCTTATTTGTCGTTATGATTTTGGCAGGTAAGGTAGGTTTGGGATAAATTTTACCTTAACCTCGTTCCAGCTTGTCCGTATATACCCCCATGCATAGCTGGTCCTGAAGATGGTAATTGGCATGGGGGTGATTTGTGCACTTCCTTTCTGAAGGAGAGCTGGGAAGATAATATCTTCTCCAGGAGATTTGAATGGGTCAAAGGAGTTTATGGCCCATTTTGTACTTCCTTTATGATAATTTGACCTTGATCTCTTCCAGTCCTCTCTGTTGGGTCTGGTTGCCCTGATCTGTGGAAGTATACTGGAGAGAGGGGAGGGGATGATGTTGGAGTCAGGGAAGTGTGTATTTGTTAATAATTTTAGTGTTCTAGGCTATAAATGTCCAATTCTGTCGCTCTCGGTTGTTTGTATGTTTAAGTGTTTTGACATCGACATCGATGTTTCTGCCGAGACATGCCAGTTCTGAATGGAATTGCCTATGATTCTGTTCATAAAGTTAGGGCTATTTCCATGGCTTAGAATTTCTAGATTGTTCTTAAAACTGAAATCTAAAAGGTACTCACTTTTTCTGTGTCCGAGCTACCCCATGCTGTGTGGTGGGCGTTGGCGTCATAGCATATGATTATTTGTTGACCTCTTCTTCCACAGTAGTCGAGGACTCCCTACAGTGGTGAGAAATTGAGGTCAGTGGGGTCGCCCGCAGGGTAGGCTGAACAGATTACAGCATCTGACCTATTTTCCTCAGTGGGTAGCTATATGATGGCAGCTGTTATGTCCTTGTTTGTGTATTCTGGAATAAGAATGGCTTTAACTTTTTTATTCATCATTATGCAGGCTCTAGGTCTTCCTTCTTTAGCGGAGTCGTAGAGCAGCTCGCCTTTAATCCGGTCCTTTATTGTGTATAGCTTCTGGATAAAGGCAACACCTAAGTGCTCCTCCTTAAATCTATGGCTTAGTACCGCCGAAGCGGCCTTCGCATGCTGTGGATTTACCTGGATGCACCTTAGTCCTATCATTATTGTGTCTGAAGGGTACTGGCAGAGCTGCCAGTGTTAGTGTTCGGTACCGCCATGGGGCTGGCGGTACTGCCCCTGAAGTCTTTGTTGTTGATAATTTTGCATTTTGGGGTTGCTTGGTTGCCTCTATGGTGGACCTACTAGCTTCAGAAGCCTTTAGTGTTGCAATCTGACTGGGCATCTGCCCGGTAATGTACTCAATTTTCTTTTTGGGGATCGCTCTCGGGATGGGCTTGCGCCTTGTCTTTGGTTTTGTTGTCCATGGTTGAGCTCGCTCCCCTTGATTCTAATCAGAATCTGAGAGAAGTTGAGGAATAGTTTGCATTTGTGCCTTAGGATGATGTGCTTAGATGCCTCCTCTATGGCAACTTGGTCCCCCCCGTTTTTTTCCTTTGTGATCCTGAGGACACCCCAACATTTTGTTTGGTAATTCGCATTAGGAAGGTGTCCTCGGTCAAGTCGTCGGCTTCAGGGACGAATGTAACACAGGTATATAAGTAGTTGGGAATATCATTGCTCTGAGGCCTGAGTTATACGTAAATCTGCGTTTTTCCATGGCTTTATCTTACGTATCGTTGACATGAGCCAGTTTTTGATGTGTCAAGACAAGTAACTTATAGCCATTCATCTCTGGCAGAGGTGGCCACGAACCTAAGGGCAGAATAGTTTTTGTCCGTTTTGTCCATTTCCTCTAGTAGGCTCGTTCTTACCAATTTTATTTCCAAGTCGGTAAGGGTTTTCTGCGGGTGCAGAGTATGCATAATTGCGACTTTGCATTGGGCAATAGTATCCTTATAGGATACCCCTGTTGTGCATGGTCGCTCTTGTGCATTTCCAGAAGTGGATGTTTTGGGTGCTGATCCCCCATTTGATCCTTTACTGGGATCTGAGTTGGTTCCGACAGCGCATCCGGGGCGATTATGTGGCTTTCCAACGCGCGAGCTTTTAGGTGCTTCTGCGTGTGATTGGTGCTTTTTCCGTGTGTTTCCGCGGAAGAGTTGTCATTCGATCTGCTACTTGTTGTAGCCGCGTTTTTGTTCGCCTCCTTTTTCTTTATGAGAGCGTATATAGCTCTTTCCCTTCGCCTTGCTTCCTTGGGCTCTATTAGTAGTAGTAGAATTTATTTAGTATTGATTACTATTACAAGAATTCATATAAGTTTTTAAAAGTAGCATATGTTTGTTTAAGTTTACATTTTAAAGTGATTATAAAAGATATAACTAGTAAGTACATACAATCTATACATCGAAATTAAGATACTGTGTTTCTTATGTGTACAATTAATAGCTTCTTAAAACGAATAAAAAGAGTTTCATTTTTTATTTCACGAGGTAATTCATTGAACAGCTTTAGTCCTCTATGAAAAACCATATTTTGAGTTCTTGAATCTCGATAAAGTTGTAGTCTAAAATCTGAATTAGATCTTAAACTATAGGGTTGGACATCTTGGGTATATATTAAGTTCGATGACAAATAATTAGGGACCATATTATGCTTCATTTTATAGATAAAAATTAACACGTTAAAGATGATACGCTGTTTAACATTTAACCAACGCAGACAAGACAGCATCCAGTCAATAGGTGTATTAATATTGCATTTGAGGATAATGCGCATAGCTTTATTCTGTAGAATTTGTAGTTTGTTTATATGTTCATTATTGCCCATGAATAGCACAGTTGTACAGAATTCAAAGTGTGGTTTTATAATTGTGTTATAGATATTTACCGCGCACATAATTGGAATTTTTTTTCGTATTCTTCCAAGAAAAGCAATTTTTTTAGCAATTTTTTTGGTAATATATATCATATGGTTAGTGAATGTCAGTTTATTATCTAGAATTACACCGAGATATTTTATTTCACTTAAGTGTTCAATTGCTACGCCATTCATACTCAAGTCCATGACCGAGTCATTATTTATTACCATGTATTTCGTTTTGCTAATGTTGATTTTGAGTTTATTCATTTGCAGCCATTCATATAAATTGTCGAGGTCACATTGAATATCACGATTTAGAACATTTAAGTCAGGACCACTTACAAATAATAAAGCAACGTCAGCAAACAAAGAGACTTTACTTTTGAGTAACACACCACTAATATCATTTATATACAGTAAGAACAGAAGGGGCCCGAGTATGGTGCCTTGAGGTACACCAAACGTTGTACATTTAACATTTGATATTGCACTATTTACATTTGTTCGTTGGGTTCTGTCATTTAAGTAGGATTTAAACCATTTAAGTTCAGTTCCTTTAACGCCATATTTGAACATTTTTTTTAATAAAATATTTCGGTCAATCGTTTCGAATGCTCTTTGAAAGTCGAGGAAAACAGCTATAATTATATTTTTATTGTGTCGGAGTTGTTTAAATGTCATTATAAGCCAGTTTAATGAAGTTTCACACGAGTGTTTATGGCGGAAGCCCGATTGATTTTCAATTAATATTTCATTGTCACATACAAATTTATAAAATTGATCATACGCACACTTTTCGATTACTTTTTCTAAAATAGGTAACATATTAATTGGTCTGAATTTATCACAGAGTTTAGTATTATTTTCTTTGGGTATTGGTATCACAATAGATTCTTTCAAATTATTTGGAAATTCCCCCAGTTCAAATGATTTGTTTACTATTTTAACGATAATTGAACCAATTATATCAAAACACTCAATAAACATTTTTATATTTAGGCCTAGTGCCGATTTATTATTCATCTTTTTACAAATGGTCATTAACTGGGCATGAGTTATTGCACTAAATGAGAAGGTCGATTGACATTCAGGGACATTATCACAAACGGCTGCACGATTACTAGACACAATAGAGTTACTTATGGCATTAACACTTTCAATAAAATACGAATTAAATTTATTAGCAATTGTCAGATTTTCATTCTCCAAAGTATCTCCAAACTGTACTTCACAAATATCTTTTTTCCGTTGATTTAAAACGAGACATTTTAAGGTTCTCCACATCGATTTTTGACTATCACACACATTTATTTTATCACTGATGTACTTCTTTTTGGCAAGCTGTAGTTTACTTTTGTAATTATTTCTTGCCAATCTATAGTCCAACCAGTCGATTGGTCTATTTAACAAACTCGCTCGGCGGAAACACTGTATTTTTGTCTGTTTTAGATTATTTAGTTCACGAGTGAACCATTTATTATTGCACTTATACATTTTTTTTGTTACCGTCATTTGTTCAACACTAAATTTAAGATTTTCATCTAAGGCCTTGGAGAGCTTATGTAAGTCATGGATATTGTTCATGCCCAAACACATGTTAGAGATGAGTGCTCTGAATTTACTTGAATTATATTTAAATATCTTAGCTGATGTTTGATTAGTGGTGTTTTTTTTTTTGAGTACATCAACTTTAACCACGATTGACTCGTGATCGCTTATTTTTAAATCGGGGTTTGTATCTGCCCAAATAGATTTTTCATTTGGGGATATAACGAAATCAACTAAGGTTCGACTATGTTCAGTTATTCGTGTATGCTTGGATATCATTTGCTTACAATTGTTGAATCTAAGTATGTCTTTGAATGCTTTTGTATAAGTGTAGTCAAGGTTAAGTAGATTTATATTGAAGTCACCCACCAAAACGGCATTATAATTTCTTTGTAACGTTATTTCGATCCACTTTGAAAATAAAGTACAAAAATCGCGTTCAGAACTACTGGGGGATCTATAACACACTGCTATAATTTCACTGAAATCTTTTGTGAAAAACTCGACACATAAAAACCATGCTTGCATATCCACTGATTCTTGACATATTATTGTATATTGGAACTTTTGTTTAATATATAGGATTACACCACCCGTATGACAACTAGAACTATCACATCGAATCTCCGAATAGTTCGTGAGACTTATTTCTGAGTCATCAATATTATTTGTCAGATGGGTCTCAGACAATGCCAGGACATCAAACTCACAACAATTGGTTAAACACTCGATTTCATTAAAGTTATTTAGAAGACCTTGTATGTTCAAACACAAATATGAAACTTGCTTTATTAGTTGCTAATACTGAATTTTTTCTTGTTGAATTTTGAGTTTGCGCAGATAAACCGGACAGCGCTTATCGTTGGCTTCATGACAACAGTCGACGTGTAATCCAAGGGACACATTCAAATTTAAGCAATTGACACACTTTACTTCAGCACACTTACAATCATTTATGGAGTGCTCACCACCACACTTCCTACACGCAGTTTTATTTTTACACACACTAGCTTTATGATTATATCCTTGACAATTAAAACATCTATTTACATATATATATTCCCTCGCAAAACATTTTACCCAACCTATTTTTATATTTTCAAGGCTCATTATTTTTTCAAAACTACCACTGTCCACTTCTAGAATAATGTTTAAGTTTCTCCACTTGTTGCTAGATCTAAATGAATTCACTATTTTTAAGTCACATGTTGCAAGTTCAGGATTTTGTCTTTTTATTTTATTTATAACTTCGTCCATTGGTTCATCGTTTTCTAAACTCATAATACATACTTTAGGTTTTATCGTAGAAGGAACAATTACTTCATAATCATTTTTCATTTTTTTTTCAATTTCATTTTTCAACTTTTCCGAGGATGCCTTATCGCCGCACTTGAATGCAACACCGCCTCTGTTTTTATTGATAACATTGTTTATATTCATGTTGGTAGGATCTATATTCATTTTAATTTGTTTACGTGTTTCGCCTACTTCTTGCTTTTTTTTAGGATAGACAATTATCGATGTCTCGTTCCTTTTGAGTACATCAGAATATAGTCTATCTCCTTTGTTCTTTCCCGCTCGTTCAAGTCCACTATTAATGTTATGGTTTTTTTTTTTACTTCATGTGTTAGTTCATTTAACGTTCTTGATATATGTTTTACACTTTCTTTTAACTGAGTGTCTTTCTCTTTTACTATGTTTTTGGTTATTTCATTTTTTAGTTCATTTACAGTGGCGAAAACAGATTTTACTTCCTCTTTCACCCCACTATCGTCTTCATTACTTTCCACTATTTTTAATATTTCTTTGTTTATACTTTTTTGCATGTTTTCAAACATTTTGTTGTTTTTGTTTAATGTTTCTATAATAAGTTCAAATTGAGATTGGCTTGATCTTAGTATAGAATCGTATTGATTTAAGATTTGCTTTGATATTGCAGCACATTCTTTACAATGGTAACTAAGATTACGGTTCTTCCTAAGAAGAGACACATCGTACTCGGTCAATTGCCCCTCACAGCAATTTCTATGAAAAACTTTTTTACAAAAACCATTACAAGGGACCAATTGCGTATCGTTACGACTAAATAATCGATCACACTTCCCGCAAACGTCCTCCATCGTATGCAAATTAATTTCTTACAAATCTCTTCACCGGTTTCGCGTTTTTTAACTTTTATTATTCGCTTTAAAATGTTCACGTCCGTTCCGTCTGACGTCTGTGATGAAACTTCAAATGATCATTCCATCCCGGATGATTCGCTTTTGGGCCTCGGTGACGTATTCAGGCTTTTGCCGGGGTTTGGTTGCGTCACTATCTGCAACAGTCTCTGTGCTTGGATCAGTAAATGCCTGAGCGATTTGGCTGCCAGTTTTATTGGACGGGAGTGCAGTTGTAGTGCATGGAGATGGATCTGTTGACTCTGTCTCCATTTCTTGTACTGGTGAGCAGAGGAGATTTAGCCTTCACTTCTTAAATATATGTGTCAGAGGTGCGTCGAACGATAATGGAAATGTACCGTGAGGCTTCGGCTAGTGAAAGAACGTGTCACGAATGATTCCACGAAGGTATTGTTCACGATATGTAAGACAAGGTGCGTCTCGGATTGGTAAAAAAATTTGAATACCTAGCATAGGTATGCAAGTGCAACATCGTGTGAAAGTCTTGGCGCTTTTTCACGTATGAACTATTGCTTACGGCAAGAAAGTAAGGCTTTTCTGCATCGTTCTGTGACTGGTCGTAAAAGTGGATCCATTAACATTATTCCAGGGAAATAAATTGTTAATGGGCCGCGCAGCCATAAATCCTTGGATTGAAACTAATGCTGGGTGTTTAGTGGAACTGACAATAGGAGCACATCAGCACTCGGCAAAAAGTTGGCCGTAACAATGTTGAATAGGACATCCTTCCCTACCGTATACTCCAGATATCGCCTTATCGACTAAGATCTATTCCGACCGATGACGCATGGTCCGGTAGTATTCCCGAACTTAAAAAAATCAACAATTGGGACGATTCGTGGATAGCCTCAAAAGGCTCACGTATTTAGTCTTCTACCTTGCAAAGCTGGGGTAGGGAAAACTTATGCAAAGGCTTTCCTGTCTGCCCTTCTGGACAGATCCAGGTAAAAGTTTGAATAATTCAAGGTAGAAGATCTGAAATTGATGCTTGGCTCCCGGCGAGCTAATCTCATATTGTTTTCGGTATGGAATTCGTAAGCTTCCAGAAAGATGACTAGTGATGGACAATACTGTTAAAAATTTAAAGTGTGAAAAACAGCAAGTTCTCAGACGACCGAGATTAAAAATGGTTTTGACATCCAGTGTCACCACTCCGCAGTGCTCTCACACTTCCCAGAGTGGTCTTCTATGACTTCGAGTAGAAAACGACTTTCTGAATCCATACAATTGGCTTGTTAAAGATGCCATCTCCTCTGATACAGCGAACAAATCTAAGATCTCTACAACTTCCACATTTCCGGGAAGACGTCTTCCTGGAAACATTTTTGCAGAATTTCAATAGCCATATCGGGTATCTTTATACAGCGGCCTTCAATGCTTTCTTAGGAATTCTATCGGGTCCACTGCGATGTGATGGTTGGGACATTTCCTTCATCTATTTTTGGATCAATTGAGGGTATGGTATGTGGAGTTTGGAAAATCAAGGTTTTCCGCTGACTAAGTTTCCATCACTTCAAATTTGGTTGTTTTTTTTTATAATAAGAATAGGTACGAAGTGGGAAGTAGGTAGTTTGGGTAGCACAATAGCACCTCATTTTTTTCAATACTTTAATGCATAGTAATGGAAATAAAGTTTCAATGAATGACAAGCTCGCCATCCTAGAATTCTATTGATTAATAGATAAGTAACCGCATCTAAAATCAATGTATTTTAAGGCTCAAAGCGAAAACCCGGCAATAACCGCAGTCATGATGAATCGCCCTTTCGCATCCCATTTCCACATCAAAACTCCCATACAATTGACCAACTGACTCCTGAAGGTGGGCTTCGTAGAAATACGAACATCCTCATTACTCAACATCACAAAGTCAGGAATTACCTTCGAATAAATCACAGATCGATCAACGCAGATTACATTCGGATGAACAAAAGAAGAACAAACAAAAACACAGTCATCACAACAAAGGCCACGTGCCCGCTCCACATCGCACCGTCATTAATATCCCTATGGCCAAGTAACTTATCATTCGAGGGTTTGCATCATTTCAATAGAATTCCGAACCCGATACCGCATTGCGGGATGAAACTTTGTCTGGATGATAAAACGTTTCTATTAGTTATTCTGGTTGGATGGTAACATAGTTGGGGCGCGGCGGGGGATGAATGTGCCGGAAGAAATAGAAAAGGATTTGAAAATACTTGAAAATGGGCATCGTGCGGTGTAATTATATAATTCTTGAAAAAAGTTCTTTGCTTGAATGCATGACATTATAAGGACAAAAGATGCTTGGTATCTCTTGAAAACTCGTTTTGTCCGCAAGAGTGAATAATATGGTCCAGTGACAAAGGATCTCTTCCGAAAGTAATTTTTTAACACAATGGTGGAGGACCGATTCTAAAAACGACATTTAAACTGTTACAAAAACCAGCTCGAGTACATCGACTGGGAAATCAATCTTTCCTCCTACAAGTCTAAAGGACCCGACCTACACAAACTCGATTGCATCATGATACAAACTATTCCACCGGATTCCTATTCATGTCTTAATTATAAACTGACCCTCGAACCATCCAAAACTCCGTACAGTAACATTCTCGCCAAATAAGACGTCATACGAGTATATTGGGTGTGGAAATGACGCCCGCCCACAGCGAGGAGACCGAGTAGATGTTATGTGTATCCAACAAACAAAGTCGAATATGACCGACTACACAAACAAGGCACATGGTTTTGGAATTGGGTTAATTGTTAGGCACATGTCCAATTTCGAATTCATAGACATTTCTATCAAACCGGCTAAGGCTATGGGGGCAAACAGCCTAGAAATCCTGCTTCGGGTTATTCCGGTTACAAATCCAATTATTTTGAATCCAGCAGGGAAAACATGTTTTAATTTACTTATCACAGACTGGACAGATATCTCGAATAACTCTGGTGAATTGTGTCGTGGGCATTCACTCAGAGGATTCATAAATCAATTCATCAAACATGTAGATAAATCCAAACAGATACGAACGACTATATGCGCTTGCAGTTGTTTCTAGCGTGTGGATAATATAATTGGTATTCTTGGCATTCATTGGACAAGGGACACTTGATCGATTTCGCCTCAGTGCTTATATTACATTCAAGTCGTTGTGCGAATGCTCACTGATGGACGATCTTCCAGGAAGTCAATGATTGTTCCAGAAATAACATGCATCATGAAAATGTTTGTGAATAACACGGTGACAATCTTAGATTGGGTTCAAATAATTATTGGAAGTTGTTTTCGTTTTGAGAAGAGGTCCCACATTTAAATAGCAAGAAGGAAACTATTCATCCCAAACTATCAGCTTCCTATTTCTGGTTCCTATACCAGGTGGCACAAAATTAATCAGCCTGTCGGAGATGTTAAAGTTTTTGCAAACGGCGTCGGACGTCAATCATATTTGACATTTGTGAACTAGACAGCTGCAGTATACAAACAGACAACCAATGGAGCGATACACTCTGCAAGAGCGTGGAATAATTGTGTCGATTTTATTACCAATAATCGACCAGTGGTGTTAGCGCAGCGAAAATTTCGACGTCGATTTCCTAATCGTGTCGCGCCAACTGGACAAACATTCCGGCGCTTAGCTACTCGACTCGATCAGTTCGGAACCACAGGAGACCACGCAGGGCGCGGCGGCCACTGGACTGGAAGAAACATCAACCAGACGATAGGCTACGCAATGGGGCATCACCAGACGGACCCTACAGAGAATTTTAGTGAAAGACTTACACATGTTCCCGTACAAAGTGCAAGCAGTGCATCAGCAAATTCCTGCTGGCCATCATTCGCGTGTGAATTACTGTCAAGTCATCCTTAATCTCAACAACGAAGAGGACGATTTTGTGTCGAAAACCATCATGAACGACGAGGCGCATTTCCACTTAAGCGCTTACGTCAATAAGCAAAATTTTAGTTTCTGGGGCATTGATGCACGAAGATCCATTAAATCCTCGCAAAGCCACTGTATGGTGCGGCATTCATACAGGGCCATGATAATTAGCTTCTCACTGCCAGAATTGGATAAGCGGCGCTTGGTAAACATGTGGTTTCAGCAAGACGGTGCCACCGCATGTACATTACAAGCCACAATGGATATTGTGAAGGAAGCGTTTCCTGGTCGCATAATCTCCCGTTTTGGCGATTTGGCATGGCCAGCAAGATCGCCCGATTTAACAATTCCAGACTTCTTTCTTTGGGGCTACTTGAAGTCGCGGCCTTATACCAACAAGCATCAGACAATCGCAGCCCTTAACGAAAATATTTGACAGGAATGTGAACAGTTATCACTGGAAATCTTGCGGAAAGTCATGGAAAATGCGATCAAAGGGGTACAAATGTGTATCACCATTGGCGGCAGCCATTTGAAGGATATCATCTTTTCCACTAAAAAAAATAATTGTAAAGATCCAAATAAAGATTTCTATCACTCAGAATCTTTTTTTTAATCAGTAAAAAATTAATTCAAAAACAAAATTGGATGATTAATTTTGCGCCACCTTGTATATCTTCACGGGAGTACCTCAAGGTTCCGCGCTCAAGTATCAAGTATAAGTAAGTAGAGTTCCCTCTTATGGAACCTAATATACAAATCAGTCCTGAGACTAAGACTACCACAAGCAATCAGCTTCAACATTTTTGCATATCATAAAGCTATCATAACCGCTACAAAATACACTCTTGTAGTCGGATCAGTTAAAAATAAAACTATTAATGAGATAAGCCATTAGATGTCTGCAGGCTTTGAGCCACAAAACGGAAGCGGTTCGTATTACAACGGGGCAGCCATAATATCCGGAGTGATGTACAACAACAAGTTAAGGCTAAAAAAACATGTGAAGTGAAGGTGTAAGGCAGAGTTATTATACAAATTGTGCTCTCCAAGACAGTGGCATTCGTGGATATACCCCAGTCAGCTCTGTTCTCCTACATTCTACACTAAAATGGATAGAAGGTTAAAAGAGTAAAGAAATCTAATTTCATGGGCAAGCTATGTATCAGACAGTAACCAGCTATCTGATGAAGCCATATATGCATTACTGGAATAATTCCCTTTGGTATACTCGCATCCTGAAGTTGGCACAATAGAATCAAGGAGAAAGAAAATTGGTCAGGTGCGTCCGTACAACTGGGAAGGTGATTTGGGTGCCGATTTGTAAAAGTATTAAGCCTCGAGCATGCGCGCTATTGCTCCATAAAAATACTTATCAAGGCTTAGTATTTATCATCAGAATCATTGTTCATGATTCTGGGAAAGAAAAGTTAAAGTACTAGAAGCGTGAGTTTGAGGAAGTGCAGGATATTTACGAAATTCCTACCAAAAAGTTAAACGAACATGCCAAGGCTATGAAACAAAAGCGGGAGCCGAAAGGCATGAACACGGACAACTTTTAGCAGAGTGACAGTTAGTGCTGAGAATATTCAAAGAACACTTCTGCAGACCTTAAGATAGCGATGATAGTCAAAATTCAAAGCAGACGTCTAATAAACTCGCTGACCCAAACTAACTGCCAGACTATTGAAAATAAGTTGATTGAAAACATGCACCAACTTATCTGTAAGATATGTTCGAAGAAAATCCGATGAATGGAATTTCAGCATTATTTGGTTTATTATATATTAAACAGAACGGGAGGTGGCTATAACTGCAAATCAAATCTCCAAAAAGATTTGCTGCGTGAATACATAAAATGTCTCCTGTGTTTTCCAAGAGTACCAAAAATAAGCGTACGGCTAATCTTAGAAAGACTCATGAAATACAATTCGACACACACTTTTTTTTCAACTTTAAAGGCCCAAAGGTACAAATGTGCTATATAAAACCATGGGCACGATAATCTAGCTGCTACATAAGTTCAGTAATGAACTAACCGAAGCTTTCGAAAAAGATAGGGAAAAACCTGCTAATCTCCGATTAATTACTGCAGTTTGCTCCGAAATTTTACTAAGTTAGCCTAGGCTTATTGCCCAACGTTTCCTGGAGTTTTTAAATTTATATTTAGGAAAGAAGAACAGATGTGATTAAGCCGTGAAACGTACATATGTTCAACGTTAAAGGATAATTCAGACAATGAAGAATACTATAACGTGATTTTGTAAGCATAAGTGTTTAACTGTAAAAAAAAAAGAATACAGTAAAATTGCAAAGGTCTATACCATTTCACGTTTTTAGTGGTCAATAGGGAGAGTTCATTTTTGAATCACTTTTCAATTTGTAAGAATTTTTCGGGCTTAGGTCCAGGTTAAAATGCCAATGTTAATTGAGTATATTTGACTTCGACACATCTAACAAATTATACATGAACTGTAAAAAATAGAACACTGAAAAATACCAAACACTAATAAAATCACACTTCTGTTTAAGAATGAAAAGAGTTTTGAGTTCGTAGGAGCTGAGCTGATCTCCTCAGGAATCAAGATTTCTCTGAGGAGGAAATGCTTCTTAAGATGGCACAAGGCTGCACACTCGCATAGTATGTGCTCTGCAGTTTAAGGTGATATCTCAGACTACAGTGTCCCGAAAGGTAGTTGATCAGTCTACTGATATCGACTCGTATTATATTTGAGAATATTGATAGAGTGATTGTTCAGGGGCCGTATGAATGCCTTTGATTGTCGGAGTTAACGCTGTTCCAAAAGTGCACGTGTTGCCATTCTTCCCACATGTCTAAGAGAAAATTAATCTTTGACTTGGGGATTCCGCACAAAAGTTCGGCACCTATGTACCTTTTGCTGGAACTTTTCCTAGCGAGTTGGTCAGTGAATTCGTTGCTTCTTATGCCCTTGTGACCTGGCACCCACCAAAGTTTGACTTTATTTCTTTTGCCTAGGTCTTGCAGGGCATCGTGGCATTCCAACGATTTGATCGCTGCCTGACTGTCTGAGAGTATATTGATGGTTATACCTCTTATGCCAGTCTCTAAGTTTAGATTGACGCACTTCAAGATGGGGAATAGTTCGGCTTCGACACTAGGACTCGTTCAACATCCATCCATCTTGGATCTATCTGTGTATCACTTGAGGCCGTGGATATTTAGCAAGGACTCGCCGTTTTCCCAAGCTATGCGGTTTGGGATCAGTATCTTAAATCTTTTGTCAAAAGTGAACGTCTGTGGTAATGCGTCCGAGCCTGTGGTAATCATATCCAGCTTAAGAAGGTGTTGTAAAATGGACATGTGATACAATGGTCTACATGTCCGGTCCGTTTCCGAACGGAGGAGCAGACGCATAAGTGATGATAGGTCTTACTATCGCGGTATATAACCACTGGGTTACCTCAGGTTTCAATCACCAGGTTTTACCTTAGTTATATCGACAGGCCCAGAATGCCTTAGTCGCCTTTGTCAGTTTTATATTGATGTTGGAGTTAAATTTGCGATCAAGGTCAATACCTATGTAGATACTTGACGTCTTCCGAAAATCCAATGTTTGTACCGTTTAAGGAGACGGAACAAGGTTGTATTTTCCTCCTTTTTGTAAACGCGACTGAGGTTGTCTTATTTGGGTTAAGTGATCTCTGCTACACCAGTCATACCGTTAAGCTTTGAAATAAAACCAACCGTACTCTTTAAAGTCCAAAAGAAGAGTGAGTACAATTTATTAGACAAAACGGAATACAATGTTGCCAATGTTACATAAGTGGGCTAGTGCTGCCAATTTTAATTATTTAAACTTAATTCAGAAACTTGTTATTCAACACATACATAAATTGAAGCTCAAGTTGCATGTGTTCACAGGCGGAAATTTCGCGTTTACCTGTTACAATAACTACAAAGTCATCGGCGTAACATATTATAACTTCATAACCGAGAAGGGGTGAAAGGACAACTCCTTATGGACACCCTTTAACTGTAGATAGTGTCACAGAGACCTCTCCGGATGTACCTCCCTCAATATCGAGGAAAGCGCAAATTGCGATCTCCTAGCGTGAGAAGGTGTTTGTAGGGTTTAAATTAGCCAATTGCCCATATAACTCTATCAGGGTGAAGAGTCTACGAGAGGGCTATTTTTCTACTAGTACTGGGATAGGGCTTTATGAAGTCGGGCCGCGGTTGACAGCGAATCTACGCTTTCGCAATGTTTTCTCCAAGACCTTCTTTACATTTTTTCTTAGCATTTTCTATGAATAAAATACCGGCTGTAGGTTGTAATTTCGTTGAAATGCCTTGTGCCCTGGAAGGACGCAAATAGATTGCTTATTGATATTAGCATATCAATTGGCTCATGTCAGGACTTTTCTCGGTCGAATCCTTGTTTGGTGGTGTTTCTCCTCAGCGGGGTATTAGCAATTCGTCTTGTAGCCTCTCGAAATTCGCCGTTCGGAGCCACTGCACATATCGCCTTTACCTATAGGAGAAATAAATAGCACACGACATATGTAAGTTATTGGGAGAAATCAACCAGTTACAGTTATCAAAATAAATGCACTCGAATGTCTGACTCACGTGGCAGTACTGGGCACGATAACTAGGCATTGCGCAGGAGGATTAAAAAGGAAACGAACATGCTTATGAACGAAAGCTATGATAATAAACAGAAATAAAGTAAAATCGAAGAAGGTTTGCCAGTTCCACTGTTTTCCAATAGTTGGCACTAATGTTTCATGCTGCTCAGTAATGTCATATGGCACGATTGGTCTGTTCTTCTTCTTCTTCTTCTTCTTTTCCTTTTTTCTCCGGCGTTGTTATGGTCAGAAGTGTAGGACCATAACCTTCCCACTTAACTGC
Organism: Merodon equestris; assembly: GCA_958301585.1. Lineage (NCBI taxonomy): Eukaryota > Metazoa > Arthropoda > Insecta > Diptera > Syrphidae > Merodon > Merodon equestris. The sequence continues at coordinate 169,184,491 of OY284413.1, forward strand.
ATTCCTACTGGTCCGCTTGTGGGGTCCGCCGGTTTGACCTCAGAAAGTAGCGGCAGGCTTCCCGGTTTGGGATTACTTCATCGCTGAGGCCAATCAAATGCTGGTGTTTCTGCATTTGTTTGCACCAATTGTTCTTCGGCCTGCCTTTTTTGCGTGTTGAAATTGGAATGTTTATTGATAACGCCTTTTGGACGGGGTTCAAAGGATCTCTCCTTTGAACATGGCAATACCAACTGAGTCGGTCGCGCTCTATATTTCTTGTGATGGTTTCTTTTACGTGGAGGCTTCCTCGGATCTTTGAACTTCTAATTCTGTCACGCTTTGTTACCTCCGCTGTCATGCGAAGCATCTTCATCTCAGTTGCCGTTAATTTGCTCTCATACTTTTTGTGCATTGTCCAAAAAGGCGTATTGAGCGCCGGACGTACAACTGAAGTGTAGAGCCTTCCTTTCAGCTTAGGGGGCATTTTTCGATCACAGAAGATGGCGGGGTTTTCCCGCCACTTCATCCACCCTACGCTTACGCGATGTTTGATGTCGTCATCACAAGTTGCTTCTCTATTAATCATAGATCCCAGATATTTAAACTTTTCACACTTGGGAAGCACTCTTCCATTCAAGTAAATGTCTGGAATAGGCTGATGAGGGTCAGAGAACGGGCAGCACAGATACTCTGTCTTCTTTGAACTAATACGATACCCGTGTCCCTCAAAAATGTCCACCCACACATCAAGTGCTCGTTGTAGGGACGCCTGATCATCACTTATAATGGCCCCATCGTCAGCAAAGAATAGCTGGTGCACATTGGGGTCCGTCACTTTTCCTTCAAGCAAGCAATCAAGGACTGCTATAAAAAGCAGTGGGCTGAGGACGCTCCCTTGGTGTACACTGACTTTGATTGCGAACTCTTCGGTGACTCCTGCAGTGCATCTTACTCTTGTCGTTGCTCTCTCGTACATGTCCATAATCACTCGAACGTAGGTTTCTGGAACTCCTTTTTGTCTTAGCGCTACCCATAAAAGATCTCTTGGTTGCCGGTCAAAGGCCTTCTCGAAATCAACCAACACCATATGCAAGTCCTTTGAAGAATCACGATGCTTTTCCATCATGATCCTTATACTTTGGATTGCATCTGTTGTTGATTTACCCGAGACAAACCCGCACTGGTCATCAGATAGTCGTATTATTTTCCTCAGTCGGCTATCTAATACCCGTTCAACGATCTTCATGGTGTGCGACATCAGCTTGGCAGAACGGTAGTTATCACAATTTCGCGTATCACCCTTTCCTTTCCGCAATGGAAGAAGATAGCTTTCCCTCCATTGATTAGGCATAGTGTCGCCTCTCATAAGTTTGGAGATAAGAACCATGAGCCATCTAGACCCGATGTCTCCCTTCTTTTTTCCAGAACTCAGAGGGTATCCCGTCCGGCCCAACAGCTTTTCTTTTCTTGGAGTTTTTAACCGCGTACCGAACTTCTTCGACTGTGATGTCGGATATTTCGGCATGATTCAGGGCGGCTCTTGGGAAGTACACTCAGGGAAACTGTTCGTTGAGAAGTTCCTCGCAATACTGTCGCCATCTGTGGAGAATTTTTTCGTCTTCCACAAGGAGTTGGCCTTCAGCATTGTTAATAAACTTTCGGAAACGAATCTCCTGAGCATTTCTTCTTCTCTGGGCGGCTATCTTAAAGATATTTGCTCCTTTGTTCAAATTGCTTTGTCGAAGCTTTTGGGTAGCCTGGTTCCTGTCAGACGCGGAAGACGATATTTCCTCCAACTCCTGATAGAGGCCTTCCATAATTTTCGCTTTGAATTCGGCGCACTTTTTCTTCGCGATACCTTTGCAATATCTATATACCTTTTCACGGCGAGCTTTTTCCTCTCTATTAGTAGAAGAGCACTTTGACCAAGCTTGGAAAGCCATTTTCTTTTCGTGTATCACTGCTTTGGCTTCGTCTGTCCACCACCAGGTTTCTTTTGCGTGTTGGCAGGGGCCTTTAGATGTTCCGAGCAGTGATTTGGCTTTCTCCATTGTTGTAGGGAATCCCACATGTCTTGTGCTCTGCACTCCTCATTACCGACCTCATCGATAATGGAAGAGAGGTAGTTTTCCATGTTGGTGATAAAAGCTTCGCCTTTTCCTTTATCCAGCTTATACCACTTGATTCTCTCAGACACCTTCGTTTGCTGCTTTGACTTCTTTCTCGCATCCATAAAAAATTCAGACAGGAGGAGACGGTGTTGAGGGGCGATCGCGTCTCCCAGGATCACTTTGCAATCTTTAGCTCGTGGCTTCATGAAACTGGATACCAAATGATAGTCTATTTGAGTTTCATTTCCGCCGCTGCTATAAGTGATCAGGTGCCGGCTTTGTTTGACGAACATGGTATTTAGCACTATAAGACCGTACGACTTGCACATGTTTAGGATATATTCACCTGAAGAGTTCCTGGTGCCGTATCCCAGCCCTCCGTGGTAGCCTTCATAGTCTTCGCTTGTCTTCCCGACATGTCCGTTTAAATCTCCCCCAACAAACAAAAGCTCTTCCTTTGGGATGATTTTGACAAGGTTGTGGAAATCTAGCCAGAATGCATCTTTTTCTTTTTGTTCGCATCCTACTTGAGGGGCATATGCGCTTACGATGTTCCACACCTCACCATGCATCACCAATTTGAGAGCCATCAAACGATCACTGGACTTTGAAATGGTTAAGACGTTGCCAAGTAACTCTGCCGCAAGGATGATGGCGATTCCGTTTTTTCCTTGTTCCAATCCATAGTAAAACATCTTGTAGGCTTTTGTTTTAACGTCCAAGAAACGTGCCCGATTACCGGTGTTTCGCTATTTCGTCTCTTGTACGCACAGGATGTCTACTCGCCTTCTAACCATCATTTCTTCAAGCTCATAGCTGCGCCCACTCATGCTTCCAACGTTCAAACTCGCGACTCTTAAGTGTGGCTTACGCCGTTGCATTACTTTACTATCCCCCGGAAATCCTATAGCTCTGACCCGAGCATTGCTGCTCGTCCCAGGATCACGACCATTAGTAGTGCCTGGCGGGGTAGTGCTTTTCCTTTTAGCGTTCTTTTCCATAATGCTACGGTTTGACCGTTTTCTTTCTTCCCTTCCTTTTTGACACACACGGGCATGCTCCAGATTTTTTATTTTTTTTTGATTGATCTTACTCTTACAACACCGGTGATCTCCAGTCGTGTCAACCCACTGATTTGCATGCACACTTGTGGGGCAGTTTAATGGTGGTATATGTGTCCTTAGGCTCACCTTGGTGTTTTCTAAATTGCCTAGATGTGATTTTTGTTTACCTTTGTTTAGTCGCCTTTTACGACAAGCGATAGGTATCGCTGCAGGGATATTCTTAACCCGTCCCTGCACGAGGCGCACGATTGGTCTGTTGTGCGCGAAAATTTCGACTATCGACCCAAATATGTAAGACAATACGATGCTCATAGAAATGATGACGATGACGCTTTATTTACTGAAGAACTTAACTCGAATGGCTTCAAAGCTACAAGGCAGTGATTTGGAGGAGGAAGATAAATAGTGTCGCGGACCATTGAAAAAGTTTGAAGATTTGAAATCGTAGGTATTACTTTGCAGATCAAAAATGTGAAGTTTTCCAACGCGGAAGTGTTGAGGAAAAGCTGTAGCTAGTGATGGACACTATTTTCGAGAATAATTATTATCCAAGGTCTGAAAAAAAATGGTGCCTTTCCATTTGTATACCTGTCCTCAGGCATCTATCTTTTTCAAATCAAAGTTTACAAATTAGTGTATTCTCTAAGCTGATTAATTTACAAGTTACAAAATTCAACACAATTGTCGTTATACTTTGTAACTTTGCTGAGATCTCAATCTTACTCTGGTATAGCGGTGGTGTCATCCGATTAACAGGGGTGGAAATCTCGTTGTTGTACAGTGAACCATTTCTCTTAATAAGATCTCACTGCTTCTCATCGAGATGAGGCTGCTGCTTATCTACCTTTTCCACCAGATGTCGCTGATACAAACGATTTGACACTATAATGGTCATAATAGTCACTATCTAGTAAGTTTGTCTAATCAGGTATATCGCTTACTACCTGGAAATGAGCGAGCTTCCCACTTACCATACAGCCAATAATTTGCATTTAGTCGAATGAGTCCAGTCTTAAGTGCACCATATTCTCAGTCCCATAGTGTTATCTAATTTGCAACCTAAATGGTTGACATCAAATATCATACTAATTGTATAGTAATTGTTAACTGAACTTAATTTTAAGGGTTAACCGGTGTTGCTTGAAGAAAAAGAAAAGGCGGTTGTTTTATCTTCACGTTATAAATCAGAACTGTGTCTTTCTTTTTATTTCTGTTGTTAATATATATATATTTCATTACAAGTATATGTTTTTGACGTTTGTTTAGTTCCACATAACCTGGCTCATAGATGGGTGGATCGGCCTTGTTTAAATTCATAAAATCTCGAACATTCTCTCCCGCCGCGCCGTGAACGACGTTCACGATCTCGTTTTCCGCATTGTTCCAGTCCAATCATCTTAGTCCCTGTCTGAACAACCTGGATCTTCGGTTCGCTCACATGTAAATAAAACTTAATTAGTAACATGTTACATGCTTGACGTGTAAGAGAATAAAGACAGCACAAAACATGAATTGGAACACAACAAGAATTACTCTAAGTGTTTTCATTCATAAGTTTTCTCTTGCAGTGCGTAGTGGTAGTGTTGTTTCGTTGTTTTGTTTTTTTGTTTTTGATTGAGTTGCAGGTAAGTTTTCGTTTTACAAGTATTTATACATTATTTTAGTTTATATTATTTTATTGTTATTATTATTTTTTTTTGTTCTTTTTTTTTTGTTAATGTGTTGCGTGTATTCATGGACGTGCAATGTAGTACTTGTACAGTGGGCACAGTGGGGGCAAACGTTTTTTTTTTTTTTTTTTTTTTTTTTACCTGAGTTCCCTTAGAGGGTTGTGTTGATAATTAGCCTTTTTTTTTTGTTTCTTGTATTGATTTTATGTTAAGTTTGTCTGTTAAAAGTGCCGACGGTATGGTATTTATATGTAAAATGCGACGATATTTCTGCTGATGTTTATTGAGGGGAGTTTTAAATTATGTTGATGTCTGACTGTGTTGTGTTGCTCGGTAGCGGACAGATTTTAGAAATCGGACGTTTGTATTCAGTGGTTTCTGTTTTTACCGTGACTACCCGTGTTAAATTGTCGGGTCCGGGATGTAATTTTGTCACTCTAGCCAGACTCCACTTTAGTGGAGGGGTTCGTTCATCTTTTATTAAAACCAAGTCCCCTTCTTTCAGATCTGTGTGAACGATCTTGGTCCACTTTGGACGTTGCTGCAGTCTCGCCAGGTACTCTCCACTCCAAGTCCTCCAGAAAGATTGAAGTAGCGTTTGCACTCTTTTCCATCTATCCAAGTGTGAGATACTTTCTAGCTGGTAATTAGGTTCTGGTGGGGCGATAAGTGCCTCGCCAATGAGAAAATGACCAGGCGTGAGGTAAGTATAGTCTTCGATGTTATCTGACTGCGGGCATAAAGGTCTTGAATTAAGGCACGCCTCTATTTGTATCAGTAATGTGTTAAGTTCCTCAAAAGTCAGTGTTTGATTCCTAGCGACTCGCTTCAGATGGAATTTAACCGATTTCACACCCGCTTCCCATAAACCACCAAAGTGTGGGGAGGCTGGGGGGATGAAATTCCATTTAGTTCCTTCATTCGCCAAGGTTTCTGCTATGTCCTGCCATTTTAATTTCGCATCGTGTAATTGTTTCTTCAGCTCGCTATCACTTCCAACGAAATTTCGTCCGCAATCGCTGAACAACTCTCGACACAATCCACGTCGAGCCACAAACCTACGAAACGCTGCCAAAAATGCTTGTGTTGTCAAGTCTCCTACCAATTCGATATGTATGGCCTTGGTTGACATGCATACAAATACCGCGAAGTATCCCTTTAATGTTTTTGCGTTACGTCCTCTCCAAGTTTTTACTTCTATGGGTCCAGCGTAATCTACACCCGTGAATGTGAATGCCCGTGCGATTGTTGTCCGTGATATTGGTAAGTCTCCCATCAGTTGAGATAATGGCTTCGCTCGGAATCGAAAACAAATTGTGCAGTCATGGATGTATTTTTTGACTGCATTCCTGATTTGAAAGATCCAAAAACGTTGACGGATGTAACTGATAACTTTCTGGGTCCCTCCGTGTAATGTTTTCTCGTGTGCGTCTTGAATGAGTAGTCTGGAAAATCGGTGATTAGATTTGAGAAGAATAGGGTGTCTTTTATTAAAGGGCAGTGTTGAGTTCCTAAGTCTACCGCCTACACGTAGAATGCCTATCTTGTCGGTGAACGGATTGAGCGCCGCATATCCTCTTGTCTTGTCCGTCGATTCCCCTGACTGAAACATCTGTTGTTGTACAACCATCACTACCCGCATTAACGCTTGTTCTAACTCTTGTGGGGATAGTACTTCCTCAGCGTATCGTGTTGATTGAGTATTTCTACGAAACCTTAGACAATATGCAATTATACGGATTGTCTTGCGCAATGTTGAAAATTTGTGAAGTAATTTCAGTATTGGTCCTGTCTCTCTCTCTTCCTCGCAGAAGTGGACAATGATTGGTCTGACCTCATGTTGGGTCTCCAAGCTTACTGGCTGCTCCGGAACCTGAACTTCCCAATTTTCCCGTAGGAACTCTGGACCGTGCCACCATTTGTCGTTGTTTACGATTGCTGACGGTAACACTCCTCGCGATGCTAAATCTGCTGGGTTCAACTCCGATGGTATATGTATGTCTCCACTTTGCTCGTTCTACTAGTCGCTGAATTTGAGAAACCCTATTACCGATGAATGTTTTCCATCTCGATGGTGTTGTTTTAATCCAGCATAGCGTGATGACTGAATCTGTCCATGCCCAAACGTCGATGGTTTTCAGTTTCAGTATGTCGATGACCTCGCGCAGCAGCTTAGCTAAAAGAACCGCTCCACATAACTCCAGTCTTGGTAGCGTGATTGTGTTGACAGGGGCCACCTTTGTTTTTGACATCAATAGATGAACATGTATACGCCCGTCGCTATCACGTACCCGAAGGTAAACTGCCGCTGCGTAAGCCCGCTCTGATGCGTCGCTGAAACCGTGAATCTCCATCCCTTGATTCGACCTCTGCGTGTTCGTCCATCGTGGAATCCGAATCCTTTTCAATGCTGCTAAGTCATTGCGAAATGTTGACCACTCTTTTTGTAGCTCCTCCGGAACAGGCTTGTCCCAATCCAATCCTCGCTTCCATAGCTGTTGCATCATTATTTTTGCTTTCACTATGCATGGCGAAATCCAGCCCATCGGATCGTACAATTTTGCTATGGATGATAGCATTGACCTTTTCGTGATTTTGCTTACCTCAAACTCTGCAACTTCTAGCGTAAACGCATCTGCTTTTGGCAACCATTTTATTCCCAGTGTCTTGATGTTGTTATCGTCAGATGGAACAGCAAAGTCGATCTCGCGTTGGTCTGAAGGAATATGTAGAAGGACTTCCTGCTCATTGCTGACATGTTTACGAAGACTGAATCCAGCTGTTGCTAACAACTCCCTTACGGCCTTCAATTTGTGCTGACATTCCTCCACAGTATCTCCTCCGCTGATAATGTCATCGACATAGGTTTCCTCCTTTATGATCGATGTTGCCACAGGAAATCTTCCCGCTTCATCCTCTGCAAGCTGTAAGAGAACTCGTATTGCCAAATACGGTGCTGATGCAGTTCCAAACGTAACAGTCTCAAGTCGATAAGTTCTTAGCTCTTGGCTTGGGTCTTCTCGCCATAGAATGAGTTGGTAATGAGAGTCCGGATGGTCAACCCGGATCTGACGATACATTTTTTCTATGTCACCAGTGAAGGTAAACTTATACATCCTCCATCTTAAAATTATGTTGGTTATGTTAACCTGCAATTTTGGGCCAACCATCAGCTTGTCATTCAAAGAAGAGCCAAAGATAGATTTGAAGGTCGCGTCGAAAACGACTCTCAATCGAGTGGTGGTACTGGAATCTTTGATGACTGCATGATGGGGAACGAAAAAATTAAACGGTGTGCTTAAAACCTTGGGTAGGTCCTCTACTAGTGACATGTGTCCCAGTTCAAGATACTCCGATAAACATTTCGAATAAGCATCCCGCTGACTAGTGTTGCTCTGTAACCTTCTCTCCAACAGCTCGAATCTTCGGATGGCGCCATGACGAGTTGGGCCCATATGGGGATAGTCTCCACCCTTAAATGGTAGACGGACTTGATAGCGTCCATCAGGTAAGCGCACGGTATTATTTTTAAAATGTTCTTCACATTTCTTTTCCTCCTCAGATTGGTGTTTCTCAAACGGCTCTTCCTCAATTTCCCAGAATCTGCGTAATGATGCGTCTAGGTTGAGTTGACTCACGAAGCTTTGTACGGATACTCGAACTTCTGCAGGTACTCGTCCAAACAGTAGCCATCCCAACTGTGTTTTCTGGGCTATAGGACCTAGTCCATCATCTGTTCTGATTACATCACCGAGTATTATGTCACCGTATACATCACTTCCCAGGAGCAACTCTACTTTGGCGGGCATGTGAAACGTCGGATCAGCCAGCTGCAATCCATCCAAGTGAGTCCATTTTGTAATATTAAGTTGTTGGGCCGGAAGAAGCCCAGTCAGTGACCTTAAAACCAGTGCCTTCAAGCTCCTATTAAAGCTCGACCTAATTGATCGCATTTTCAGATCGACGATTTTACTAGCTGTGCCACTACTGACCTTCCCCAACCCCTTAATTTCGACCAAAGTTCTTTTTGATTTCAACTGCAGTCGTTGCACCGCTGCCTCCGTGATGAATGACGCTTCTGATCCCGGATCCACTAAGGCTCTCAACGTGTGGTGTGATCCATTGCTTGCTTCTACTTCCACCAAAGCCGTCGCTAATAACACTTGTGTGTTCATGTTGAGGTGGAATGTATTTACTTGGTTTCCACCTGGTTGGAAATCACGGGCGTTGGGATTCACCGTTGACGTCTGTTGCCTATTCGTGACCATTTCTGTGTTGTGAAGTGATGCACTCGGTGTGTTGGATGTACTTACGAGTATATTGTGTTGGTCTGATGATACTATTTGTGTTGAATTCGGGTTGTGTGTGGCTATATGGAGCAATGTGTTGTGGCGTTGCTTGCAGTAGTAGCAACACTTCTGGCTGGGACATCTTCTTTTAAAATGACTGTATGCCAAGCAGTTCTCACACACCCGTATTTCCCGCACTAACTGCCTGCGTTGAGCGACATCCATTTGCAGAAACTTCTTACACTCTCGCAGTGAATGCTGCCCCCTTTTACAAATTTTGCACAGTGTTTGTTTATTGTGCGGATTTCCTTCCTGAGCATAAAACACGTTTGCCTTTGTTGATGTCTTGCCAGGAGCCTCAATATTTTTCTGTTCAACAGCCTCCGAGGTCCGGAATCTACACTGCAAAAAATCAAAAAATTGCTTTAGGGTAGGCAGGTCCTTCGTGTCACCCAATCTCTCCTCCCACATACTTTGTGTTGCGGTGGGCAATTTTTGCCTAATTACATATATTAAAATTGTGTCCCAGTAGGAGACAGGCAAGCCCAAATTATCTAACGCATGTACCACTTCTTGTGACGTGTCGAGGACCCGCTTTATAGCGGCTGCAGATTCAGTGCCGGTAGACTTTTGATTAAACAGAATGTTCAGCTGTGTGGTCACAAGTACTCTCTTATGGTCGTACCGTTCTTTCAAAATTTCCCATGCTTTGTCGTAATTACCCTCATTGATTGCTAGATGTTGAAGTAATTTTTCAGCTTCGCCGCTGATGCTCGTCTTCAAATAATGGAGCTTTTGCACCTCTGACAGCGCCTTGTTGGTATGGATGAGAGATACAAACATGTCGTGGAACGACCTCCAATTCTCATAACCTCCTGAGAACACTGGAATGTTGATCTTTGGTAACCGTAGATCCCTGCTACTGTCACTACCATCGACTATGCTCTTATGTGAACCCGAGTCCGGTGTCGCTTCCATCTTTGGAAGCTTATCAATTGCATCCATTACATCTGCTTTGTATTCAGCGTATGTTTCAAGAAACTGATCAAACACTGCTTCCAAATTAGAATCCTTCAGCTCAGCTTCGACCTTCCTGCCGCCAACTATCTCCTCATGATAACGTTCGGCGGTTTTTAATGAAGTGTCCATCATGGACAGTCTTGTACGGAGGTAATTCAGACGTCTCAGTCGTTGACTATCAGCCTTCTGGAAGTTCTCGTAATCTTTCTTAAAGCGGGTGAGTAACGAAATTTGAAGGTTTCCGAACATTTTAAAATCAATTATTTTTATTATATTTTTAGCTCGCAGACAAAGCAAGGAAGTTTAGATAAATAAAACACGGATTACAAAATAAAATGGAACGTACTCACTGCGTACTTCCCTGGTTCCACCGGACGGTTGAAAATCCCAAATCCCAAATTCCAAATCAGTGTGATTTCTCTGCCCTTTTTGTTTTTTCTTTTGTTGATAATTTTAATGTTAGATAGGTATATGTATGTATTGTATGATTTTGCCTTTTTATAATATAGTTTTAATATCACTTGGCTTCGCCTTTCCCGCTTAAATAAAACAAAGAAAACCACGAACAATGACGGACTGTCTGATTGCCGTTTATGGTTTATTTAAGTAAATCTATCAATCGACACTTGATGATTAGCGTTGAACTCGATTAAAAATCGTAACGTCCCCGAAATTGTGTTGTCATAAAAAAAAAAATACGTATACAGCATATATAAGTAATTTCGCGGCTCGAAGGACCAAAAATGTTAACTGAACTTAATTTTAAGGGTTAACCGGTGTTGCTTGAAGAAAAAGAAAAGGCGGTTGTTTTATCTTCACGTTATAAATCAGAACTGTGTCTTTCTTTTTATTTCTGTTGTTAATATATATATATTTCATTACAAGTATATGTTTTTGACGTTTGTTTAGTTCCACATAACCTGGCTCATAGATGGGTGGATCGGCCTTGTTTAAATTCATAAAATCTCGAACAGTAATTATCATCTGTTTTTCTAACTTAACTGGCGCCATGTTACCAGACTTCCTGGGAAGAATACTTTTAATACCTGTTGTTTAAATCACACTCATTAGAGAATACTCCCTTCGACAGGGCTTCTCATTTCACTCATTTCACTCTTTTACCGTCACAAAAGTAAAACTATTTGTAGGTGGTAATATCGTTATATTAGGCAACTACAATATATTTGAACCTAAAAACATTGCAAGTAAACATCAAGCAATTGGACTCCATCTAACCTGCAAAGTCAAACAACCTAGGCCAAAACACGTAGGCATGGAACCTACTATGCTAAATGACATGACGAAAGCATTTTATCTAATGTTATGCTGTGCGAACTACTATTTACAACTACTTCCGTGAAAACATAGTGAGTCTAGAGCGGAAGCACATCAGCTCAGCCTTAACACTCAGACCCAAATACAAAGCAAAAAAAAATATATCTCGTTGGCCTCAGAATTTAAATTCAAAGCACGAACGTCATTCACATTCCTCGCCCTACTTTCCCTTTAGGCCCGAACCATTAAATAAAAATTCTTCCCAAAACAGATTTCATCACGAGCATATACCCACGTCGCCATTTCACTCCACTCCACCTACTCCATTACCCGCATACCTTTCAAAGCATTACAGCATTGTATGCTTATATCCTTCAGCCATCCAGTAGGGTTACTGTGACAAGGGCCGTCCTTAAATTCATATCATGAGAGGAAACCATTAAACATTTTCAATTCAATGAGTTTATGCGTGCTCGGCCTTGTGCTAGGTCATGAGTTGACAGTAAAGAGCAACTGTGAAAAGCGAACGGGCGCCATGGATTAGATAAGGTAAGCGCTTGAGATTGAAGAACATGGGGTTAACCATGTCAAGAGTTTTCCCGTTTTTTTTATTGTTTGCTTTTCTGTCGCCGGAGCTTTTACGTGCTGGGTTATGTTTCCTTTTTCTTGTTTTCCTTCTGTGCGAGCGATTTTGTCGTAACAATAAATAAATAAATTAAAAAGTAATGGAATACTGAAGCTATGTATGACAGACGTCAAAGGAAGGAAAAAGAAAAAAAAGTTCAGAATATGCAAATGAAGCATCCGGCTTATTCGTGGGTGAATCTTTGAAGTCACTTTCGACTGTCGACACGTGCTGTATTATGGGCTTTGTAGGCTCTGTTTACTGCCTGAAAACGACAATGAAATTATGAGTTTGATGACAATTGTTGCAGACTATCAAGATAGTTAAAAAACACTTCAAAGGATGATTTGAATACTAAAATACAATTATGATAAATTTGGTTTATTAAATTGTTTGTTTTGAAGAATGCGTTGAATATATCTGGTGAGATATTAAGCGCTGGCTGCTCTGTCGATGCTTAAGTCGTCACCTGAAATTAGTAGTTTCTGACGCTACGTGTATCTACATATCCATTCTCATTTTTAGTGACGGTTGTCAGCCTGGATCATTTCCATAGTTTAAGCTCCTCTTTGAGCTCCTCCTTTACAAAGAGTAATATTGACTCCGGACTAATTTTGTTTGACACATGATTGTATAATGAATCCAGGATATAGATTTTTAGAGACAGCATTTGCTTTTCTTTTTTTACTTAATCTAACTAAACCATAAATCATATATACATATATCTTTTTTTTTTTTTTTCAATATGTTTAAAATATTTATTTTTCTGTTTTGTATTTTGGCTTATTCTACCCTAACCTACCCTACTCTACCTTACCCTACCCTAGCCTATGTAAGCCTACCATTAGTGTTAGGCAAGCCTTGCCTTGAAGACACTGAAGCTATTGAGGTGATAGGCCATATTATCAGAGCGAAGGCGCCCCGGGCCCTTGTCGGAGCAGCATCTACATGTTTGTCAAAATATAGATACTGATCCAGTACGATCCCAAGGTATCTGATTACACTTTGTCTCGCCAGTGGACGCCCGTCGGGTCCTAAAATTAAGAACCTGCGCCAATTTCTTTCTAATATCCCGAGAGGTACTAAACAAAGATAGATTCTGATTTCTGGAAGTTGATTCTCAACTAATTCAACTTCCAGTCATCGCAATAGTGCTGAATTTTTTCGAAGTCACGCTGCAGAAGAGTAACCAGACGTCGATCGTTGGACCTGATCTGTACGCCATTAGGTAAAGAAACTAGTAAATCGTTTAGGTGAATGCTGAAAACGATCGGCGAATTTACCGTACCCTGTTGCAGTCCGTTTTTGATTTCAAATGTTTGGGTAGAAGTTACGTTAGCAATTTTCATAACGAACTTTCTACCTGTTGACATGTCAAAAATCATATATAGCAGTAGTTTATGCCCAGCCGACTGAGCTTGTAATAAAGACCTTCTAGCCATACGGTGTCAAAGGCTTTTTCCAAGTCAATCAGACAGGCACCCGTGGATTGTTTCTTGCATTTATTCCATTGGATATCCGAGACGAGTTTCGACGCGGCATGAATAGTGTCATGCCCCGCTCTGAAACCGAATTGGTTATCCGGGATGATTTTATTGTCCTCAACCCATTTAGACAGAGCTCTATGGACCACGTTCTCGAAGACCTTGCTGATACTTGGGAGGAGACTTATCGACCGGAGATTTGCCGGGTTAGAGGTGTTCTTACCCCTCTTGGGGATCGGTTGCACCACCGCAGTCTTCCAGTGCACTGGATAATATGCATTATTCAGTGCATTGTTGAACAGGATGGCGTACATCTCTACAGCCACTGGTGGGAGGTGCCTGAGCACAACATTAGATATTCCGTCGATTCCCGCGGATTTTTTTGTCTTCAGTGACTCGAAGATCATCTGGAGATCCCCCGTCGAAATAAACAGGGTATTCGCCCCTTCATTGGTGACGGCATTATTCGCCATGAAATCGTCATTGAACCCGTTAAAACCAAGATTCTCGGATCACCAATGATCGATATCATTTCGAAGATAGAAGTGATGAAGCAGGGCTCTATTTTCCAGGTCGTGGTTCGGGCGAATACTATCATTCACCTTGTACACTTCCTGGAAGACAGCTCCTACTGTCGCCACCTTCGCCTGAGGATCCTCGATCACGAAGAAGTCGTCATCCAGGATCGCGCTCCCCGGATCGATGCTAACTGTTCGTAGCAAGCGTTCATTGTCTGACTTTCTCGGAAGTTTCAGATCCTGAATGTCATTCTGATTATTTCTCCGAAAGATCTTATTTCTTTGCGGGACATACTCGCGCTGTTGGTTTTCACAGCACGAATTCTGTTGTTCCAATGCAAACTTACAGATATTCTGTAATTTTCCTTGATTAACTGTTGGATATTTTTAATCAGTGGCTTCAGTGTCCTGACCTCCGAGTTTTGTCTGTCGGTAAACCGCCTGTACAAGAGTTTGAATCTTGTCAGGAGTCTACTTTTTTGTCTGTGCAGTGCGTCGATTGTCGCGTTTCGGTATACGTTTGTTATATCGTGCTGTCATTGGCGTGGTATCGTACTGTTCATTGTCTGTTTAATGGTATCGTCCATTTGTTTGAGGTACCTGTCGTCACTGTCGATTCAATGGTCCCAAGACAGTTAATAGACCATTCGTTCGTGTCAGCCAGTCTCAGTCGAGAGCCTATCAGTATGACATCCAGATAGGAGCCGTTCCTAGGTTAAGACGGACTATCCGTTGCGAGCAACTTGACTCTATATTCAGCTCCATTGACTTCTCACAGTCTGCATTCTATCAATTCAACATTATTTGCAAGAAACAATAGATCGTTCCTCTTCTATATGCAAGTGATTTCAACATTATCTGAAAAGTTTTATTTTTTACTGCTTGGTTTTCCAGTGTTCTATTTGTGATACGTCGCGCATAACTAATGACATACGTTAAAGTCAATCATGCTCAGTTGTCATTAATATTTTATTACCTTAATTCATGCTCTCTGAAAAGAGTTTTTCGCCCATTTAGACCTTTTTACGGTTGTCATAAGTGACCTATTGAACGAGCAACTCACAACGATTTGTTCATTCATGAAGACTGCGATTTGTCCATTCACCGCCGTTCACACAACTAGCTATCATTTGACTGCGTGGAAGACTTTACGCCACAATTGGACGTGCACGAACTGAAGCCAAATGATCGGTCACATCGTTCAATTTACTAAAGGTAGATGTGCTTTTCTATGGAAAATTTGTTTTCAGCCAAGAAGTTAATATCTTGTTTAATGGGTTTGTTGATATACAAAACGATTTGATCTTATGAGTAACCAACCACAAGAGCTTCCAATGCACCCGGAAAAATCAACTATTTATGATTTATGGGGGAATCATTGGTCAGTATTTTTTGAAAGATGAGAATGAGCACAACGCTACCATTAGTGGCGTCCACTGTCATTAAATTATTTTAGACTTTATTTTGCCCGCAATACACTAACTGAACTTGGTTGAAACGTGATTCCAGCAAGGCAGCGCTACATCTCACACAGCACTTGAATCGGTAGACCAATTGTGAAATGAGTTCGAAGAGCATTTTATCTTTCGTTTTGGACCGGTGAACTGGCCAGCTTGGTCGTGCGATATGAAGCCTTTAGGCTGTTTTCTTCGCTACAGATACGTCAAATCACTCGTCTGATAAACCAGTGTTAATTGCAGCTTTAGAAAGCAAAAGTATACGTGTGTTGACAATTCAACTGTCATTACAATGACTCTTGATTAATAAAAGCTCGCTTGACTCCATTCATTTCACTATGCTCTGCTTTTAAAATAGTAACGTATTTTGCCTGTCATAGTCACCATTTTGAAGTGCTACAGAATATTCTGGGCGACAAACTTTTTGGGGGCTACATAATATTTACGGCCTAAGTGATCTTCCAGGCGAACGATTTATTGAATAATCGCGAGATTTGTTGAAAGCAGCGCAGACTGCAGGCTAATATAGCAGTCCCTATATTCGGTGATGCATACGTATAAGATCCAATTGAAACTAGAACTCAAGGTCCAAGATCAGCAGTTGGACGCTTGAGAATTTTGAAGAATATCCAAATCATGTCGAGAGTTGAAGCACATTTTTATTAAACGGCTTCGGAAGCCAGTAGTTTTCACCAGCACCAAGAGTCACCATTGCATTTGAAGAAGCCTCCTGTTTGGTGTGGATATACTTCATTTGGCTTCTGAAAGGAGAATGACGAGGCGGAAATTGGCGAGCGGTTTCGGGCAATGCATTTAACTTTTTGTGGCTTCAATTGGATGTTATAAACTTGAAAGACAAGTGGCTTAAGCAGGAAGTCGTAACGTGTCATGCATCGGACGTTAAATTGAAACTACTGAAGAGGTCCCTAGAATGCGTTATTTCTACAAAATGCGATGTGGAATGATTTTTAGTGCCGTCGGTTTAATAACGACTTCTTCCTCTGGGGCTGCATTAAATTTGTGTTGTGAGGCGATAGATAAACAACAATTAACAACTGGAGAAAAAAGCGTTCAAACCATTATACAACGGAGTCATTCAAACTTAGACTCTTCAAATGGAGTCCTGCGATGGTTCGGAAGCTATTTGAATATCATTTTCTTTAAGTAATCTAATCCGGAAGAAAGAATTTAGGAGGCAAGACAAGCTTGATGAAAAACCTCTTACATTGAGGGCATTATTTAGCATAACTAGAAAGGTCCAATTTGGAAGAAATATGTGAAAGGTAATTTCATTATGTCTCTCTCAAAGAAAATTTTTAAACAGGAAATAGGTGGTAAGCACTTGGTCACCAGTCCGGACTATAAGATGGATGCATAAGAATCTCAAAACCAACTACCACTTCTGACGAGTCACTATCGATGTGTGTGGCCTGCTTACTTTCTTAAAGCAATCCAAATGAGTTTTGCCGTAGTGGAGCAACTTATAGTTGATGATTCCCTGCGAGTCCCACCAAACAGCCAGCAAAACTTGCCTGGCTATCAATATTGGCTTGGCTACTGTTTGGACCGGCTCACCCCGATTTGACTAGGACCTTTTTCGCTTGGAGTTGTTGACAGTAATCCACCTTTCATCACCAGTCACCATTCGCTTCAAAAATTGATTGATTTTGTTGCGCTACAGCAGCGATTCGCCGGACAAAATTGGGTCTATGAGATTTTTTTCTCTTGAGGTACCTACATATACATCAAACTTATTTTGGTATCCAGCTTTATTCAAATGGTGTTCCAAACGAGTGTGGAATGTTTAGCTCCCGGGTAATCGAAGTAGTGCTTATATGATGGTCAGATTCGACGATTTCCTTGATTTTAGCGACATTTTCGACAGTCGACCTTTCAGAGCCTGAAGCAAAACTGCACGTGATTGACTGTTACAGTATCAGTTTCATAAGTACTGTGGCCTGGATAGCGTTTTCATCTTTATCGAACCTTACCATTAACCTAACCCAGATGACATTTCGAAACATAGTAATGACAAAATTCCTGTTCTTTTTGAACGCATGTATTGCCTCTTTCAAATGCCTGTAATGCGAGTGATTTCTTTTTCGCCTAGCTAAAAGGGACAATTTGCTTATCGCTGTCTCCGACTCTTCGTGGACACTATTACATGATTCCAACCATTCATTCCCTACGTTGATCCTTTTAAAGCTTTTGTATGTAAAACATTTTTCTGGTTTTCAATACATCTTAAAAATGCTATGATATATGTAGGTGCCACCTGCCTAGTATATTTTTGTTTCATAAAATAATAACATAAAGTCGAAAAAAACATCGAAATGGTATTCACTTCAGAAATGTAATTTAATTAAATGAAGGCTTTTGTTGTCTCATGACACTCATGGAACGATGTAGCTCATTCCGTTTAAATGAACGCATATTGTGAACAGAGAAATTAAAAAATTCCTTTAAGCTGCCGAGGCCTGGGTTTTAGTGATACGATGTACAACATATCATGGCGTGGAACAGAATGAGATACAATTCTTTTTAAATGTATCACTGCTTTCTCACGCTCCATAGTAGTTGGCTTTTAAGCACTTTACCTAAACGTTTCTCATGTGCAGACTTCCTACTGAACTGTTGCCATTATTCGACTTAAAAGGACTTGAGAACCTCTAGGGGATGCTTTACACGTAGGTACGTGATGAAAATTTTACGATTGCTAGACTGGTGAGCACGTTGCATTGTACTTTCCAATGGTATTTCGGCAGTGGCGCTCTGCAGGGTAATAATTTTGACTCACTTTTAGGGGGATTTTCCGAAAAATGGTTTTTTTTTCTTCTTTTTCTCTGCTTAAAAGAGATTTTTATGCAACTTTGTTTCGTTGTAAGAATCTCGTATGGCTGGAGCTCCAGTGTGTCGTTCTGCAGTCGAGAATGGTACCCATTTGGTGCATTTTTAAGACGAATATATGGTTGACTTGGCTGAAGTTAAGGGTTGTTTTTAGCGAACTGGCTGAAAACTTATAGATGAAGTGTTTCGTGCACGAGTGAGATTTTTCACCATTTTGTATTCTAATGTTGACATTTTGGGAATTATTTACTTATGCAAGTTATTTCGGTCCCTTGCAATGAATAATATTTTTCCAGAAGCTTTTTCTGGAGGAAGAGGTATATGTATGTTCTTATTCTGCTGTCTCATCATCCCTAACGCAGAGTCTGTGGAAGTGATATCTCAACCGCAATATACCAATTGGAATGTGAAAACTCGCTGTCGAGTTTAAAATGTGTTTTAGCTACTGTAGTTGAATTGCTTTTACGACTGCCGGATTTTTCTCAATTTCCCATTTTTTTTCAATTGTCTAAAAATGACTTGAATTTAAATTTAAAAACGCCGATATATATCCTTGTTGCTCTACCTTCACTATAGTTCTCATGCGGCTACAGAAAGTAGCAACGTTACGTGCTGTTAGCTTTCCAGGTTACATTTCTATCTTATATAATACCACGATGCTTTGTCAGAATATATTAATCTTCTTTTCAATAAGGTGAGCGAAAACGTAATAGCAACTTAGTTGGAATCCTGTACTCCGGTCTCTAAGGCTTTATCCCCAAATACTCGCATATTACATAAAATTCTGTTTCACTTGTTTAATGTGAATAGAAGCCTTCCAGAGAAGTGGATAGCATCATCTACGTAGGCAGTGACCGTAAAGCCATTCCTCTCCAGTTTCATAAGTAGTTCATTTTCTAAAAAATGTTGTTACGCATTGAGAGGAATATTTTTATCAATTCACCAGGAGATGGCACAACTCTCAAATTTTTCAAAAGGATGTTGTCCAAGACTTCCTAAAATTCGCAGTTAAGCGGATGGTCTACAAGAATAATCGATTTCTTTGTACGTGCAAATAAGGGTAAAACAAGTAATTTTATCTTGCTATGAATATTATAGGTGCGTTTGGAGCTGCTAATAAGAGCAGGGTGTCGAAGTTACCTCTAGGGCTAATATCAATTAGTCATTCACATGTTTTCAAAATAAAGACTGATTGATCTTGGGAGAGGTATGCAGTGTCCTGCCTTTGTTTGATATAAAATCTAATTTTATTTGTTTTCAGATCAAAAAAACCTAAAGCCTGGAGAAAGGCTAAGTTCCTGGAAAACAACGATAATCTATTTCGAGTTTTGCTGTGACTCAATTGGTTAATTTGAATTCAGAGTTGCACTCGTTTTCAGAAATCGAAACTGGTTAAAACTCATATGGCAAAAAACTTATTTAACAGAAGGTCCAATGTTTTTTGTATAAGGCAATAACTAACCCATTTCCGTTAATAGGATTTTTCTATGACTTTTAGTCTCTGAAATATTTATTGTATTACCTAAGGAAATTATTTGTCAAGTGGTACTATTCTGGTGATGACTCATTGATTGGAATCCATGTAAACGTTTTTTTTAGAGGTGTACAAATTTAATATGAAATAAAACACTTCAATCTAATGTAAATGTCAACGATATTAACTTTATTCAATACACAATACAATATATCATAATTTTGGGCATACTATGTGCGCCATGGCTAGCTCGAATCGTGAAGTCCAATTTTCTACAACCTTATCGAGCTACTAGGGCCGTATATCAGCAATAGCACGGTGAATGTTGACTTCCAAATCGTCCAACATCTCTGGTTTATCGGCACAGATTAGTAGATTTACATATCTTCAAACAAAATGATATAAAAATGTGAGATCACAGGATCCTGGAGGCAAGTTCACAGATTCATTACACGAAGTCATGTGCTTAGCAAATGTTTCCCGCAAAAAATGATGGTGGTTGCGGCATCTTGTTGAAACCAAAGCTCTGTCACGTCAATTCCATTCAGCTGAGTAACGAAGTAGTCATAAATCATGTTTTTATAGCGCTCCCCACTCTGGCCGGCATCGTCCTTAACCCTTTGATGCCCGATATTATATATGTATGTATGTATATACAGGGTGTGCCACGAGCAGTGTGCCAAAAAGCTAGAGCGTGTAGGTCTGGTCAAGACAAGAAAAAAATCGTATGGGAGGGGGGGCGGGGAGGTCTATTCCCCCCGCTTAGCCGGGAGGGGCAATTTTCTAAAAAATTGACTTAATTTGGAAAAAAATTCTTAAAAATCAACAGTTAGATCCACAATGCCGTGATATACTTTTTTGTAAAGCCAGAAACCTCTGCTTTCATCTTGTTTTCAAACAAAGGTGTTTTAACGAACAGTTTTTGAGTAATTAATATTAATATTTATAAAAATATTTTTTTTCAAAATTGTATGTAATTAAGTACTATTTTTTTTTCAAAAATTCAATTCTCTTATTAGTTTTTAGTTAAAAGCAGAAAACCGGATTCCAAAATGTCAGTAAAAAATGAAAGTAAAAAAAACCCGAACCATTTTTTTCTAAGAAAAACCTTTTTTTTGGTTTTGACGCGGCTGGACTTGTAGGCAAATTAATGTATGAAACATTGACCTCTTTTTTATTATTTTGAAAAAATTCGGAGTTTTATAAGGATACAATAAAGTGACACAGTATTGGGATAACCCTGGATTAATCCTTTTTTTTCATTGATAACTTCTGAAAACTGACCTGCCAATTTCGTCTGGGGCCGCCCGCCGCTGATGGGTTCTACCCGCTAGGACCTTAAGACAATAAAACCGCAATTTTTCTTTACTGAAAAATAAAATATTTGCAACCCAAATGTAAATAAAAGGCATCGCATTTTTAATAAAAAACCATTTCCAAATTGGATGTTAACTCATCAACACATTACGATGTCAAACTCATAGGTACTCTTGAGAAGAATTAACGGACATGCACTTCTGCTACGGTTTAGCTAATGGTCGAGATCGTGAAGCTGAAAGACTCTACGCTGCAAGATATCCCAATCGGAGGTGTTCCAGTCGTAGCATGTTTTCAAGAATCCACCGACGAAGAAGCGAAAGATCAGTTACAGATGGATCAGGAATCTCAGATGAAAGAATTTTGGATTTGGTCCAACGTAATCCCTCCCTTCGTACAAGGAGGATAGCTATTATGCTTGGAGTGCCCAAATCTAGAGTATGGAGAGTGCTTCAACTTACACGCGTACCATTTTAGGCCAGTTCAGGAACTCACCTCAAACGACAAGTTTTGAGAGCAGAATTTTATCGATCATTGCTGCTTCGAGATGAAACTGAACGAAACGTAAAAACCATCACAGTTTACCAGAGATGGGGTTACTAACTTCCACAATTTGCATCATTGGAGTAGCACCAATCCACACAACAAAAAACAAAATAAATCACAACACCGCTTTAGCTGTAATGTTTGGCTTGGTATTGTTGGACAAACTGTAATCGGGCCCCGGTTTTTGAATGCCGTTATTAATGGAGAATCATACCTGCACTTCCTACGAGACCTTTTGCCCGATTTGATGGACAACGTTCCTTTGGCCATAGCAGATAATTTAATCTACCCGCAAGATGGAGCACCAGCACACTACAGCTTACGGGTTAGAAACTGGCTGGATGATCATTTTAGTGACCACCTAGATCACCAGATTTAACTCCTCTAGATTTTTATGTTTTCATGAAGAATTATGTTTACGAAGTGGAAATAGTATCTTTGGAACAACTGAAAGAACGGATTGAAGACTTATATCTTACCGAATACAAAAAAATGAATGTTTTACTAAAATCTGCAATCACACATTTCAGAAACCAATCATGGAACGATAGGCTCCAAGGGTTAGAGAAAGGCAGCAAACCCTTCTGGAATATCGTCAAGATAATTACAAAAAAAACACACCTATACACCCCCACTTAAGGTTGGGAACTCTGTGTTCCATTCTTGCTTGGACAAAGCTAACGCCTTAGCAAATAGTTTCATAAGTAATCATCCAACTGCTAGTCATTTTACCCCAGCCATGCATATAACATCTTCAGTTGAGCAATCTATTAACCTCATTAGGTCACACCCACCGACAAGTAGCGTAAATCTAATATCCTTAGATGAACTAAAAGATATTATACAAAACCTAAAAAACAGAAAGTCATCCGGTTTTGATGGGATCAAAAATGTGTTTCTTAAGAATCTTCCAGAATCCTCTCTCATACATTTGTTAAACATTTTCAACAGCTGTCTTAAACTAGGATACTTCCCGAAAAACTGGAAATCTGCCAAGATAATTCCAATCTTGAAACCCGGCAAGACTGCAAATTTACCTTGTAGTTACATGCCAATAAGCCTGCTGAGCTCTCTCAGCAAGTGTCTGGAGAAGTTAATCAAAAAAAGAATTATATCTTTTGTCGACGATAACCAAATACTATTTAATGAGCAATTTGGATTTAGGGCTCTACACAGCACTACTCACCAAGTAGATCGTATAACGAAACACATTAAAAGTCATCTTTCTGGTGGCAAAAGCACTGGCATGATAATCCTGGATGTAGAAAAAGCATTCGATACCGTTTGGCATGATGGTTTGGTACACAAGCTTCTGAGTTTCAATTTTCCATTATACCTTATAAAAATTATTCAATCATTTCTTTCTTCTCGAAGTTTTATCGTGCCCTTAAATCAAACTCTCGCAGATAATAAACTGATTAATGCGGAAGTCCCACAGGGATCAGTTCTGGGCCCAATCTTATTTAATATATATATACCTCGGATTTTCCCATTTTGGAGAACTGCGAAATCGCTTTATTTACGGACGATATTTGTATCTATTCGTCGGATGCAGTTGGTTCCAACATAAAAACCAATCTGCAATCTGCCTTAAATACAAGTCTTTCATACTATCATAATTGGGACATAAATATTAATGCTTCGAAGACCCAAGCTATCTTTTTCACACGCAAAAGAAAAGCTTGCTTACTTCCAAGCAACCGCCGTCAACTCAACGGTGTTCCAATTGAGTGGAAATCAAGTGGAAAATATCTAGGAATCTACTTAGATAAACATTTAACTTACAAGCTACATATACAAGAAGTTATAAACAAGATTAACGTTACGACCAAGATTCTCTGCCCATTCATTTGCAGGAATTCAAAACTGAACAAAGATAACAAAATATTGATATTCAAGGCTATTTTTCAAGCAATCATGTCCTACGGGTCCCCCGTCTGGGGTACATGCGCAAAAAGTAATCTTCGTAGGCTCCAAACAGCACAAAATAAATTATTAAAAATGATTCTAAATGTTCCCTGGTTTTTCTCGACAGAAGTATTACATAATATTGCTGGCGTTGAAATGGTTTCAACTAGAATTCGGAACCTTCATAGTAAATATATCTTATCTTGTTTATCTTCTGACAACGACTTGATTTTAAACCTAGTTACATAAAGTGCAATTTAACTCAAATTTCTGTTTTTGTTTCAAATTTATCCGATTATTTCCATACATATTAATTTATCCTTTTAATTATTAGTTTTGTTTTCAACTAGCTTCACTTTTTTATTTATTTATTTATTCGGTAAATTGCTTATTCTTTTTGTATTTGTTTATTTACCTTCTAACTGAAACATTTCTGTGATATATTTTTTAAGTAATTATATAAATAATCTAGATGTAAGGTAATGTAAACCAAATCTCTGAAAAATGAATTTATTTTATTAATTGTACGATTTCTGCCACAATAAATAAATATATATATATATATAAAAGGTTTTTCTTAGAAATAAATGGTTCGAGTTTTTTTTTACTTTCTCAAAAACTACAAGACATTTTTGAATCCGGTTTTCTGTTTTTAACTAAAAACTAATAAGAGAATT
The DNA here is from genome assembly GCA_958301585.1 of Merodon equestris. Taxonomy (NCBI): domain Eukaryota; kingdom Metazoa; phylum Arthropoda; class Insecta; order Diptera; family Syrphidae; genus Merodon; species Merodon equestris. The sequence goes on from OY284413.1 coordinate 169,208,755, forward strand.
GAATTTTTGAAAAAAAAATAGTAGGTACTTAATTACATACAATTTTGAAAAAAATGGTTCGAAATTTTTTTTTTTCAAAATTTTGGGTTTGAAAATTAATTTCTCAAAAACTATTCCGTAAAAGTTTCTGACTATTCCAGAAAAGTTGGAAGAGGTTTCTGGCTTTACAAAAAAGTATATCACGGCATTGTGGATGTAACTGTTGATTTTTAATATTTTTTTTCCAAATTAAGTCAATTTTTTAGAAAATTGCTCCTCCCGGCTAAACGCCTCCCATACGATTTTTTTCTTGTCTTGACCAGACCTACACGCTCTAGCTTTTTGGCACACTGCTCGTGGGACATTGATATTAAAAAAAATATTTACTAGGAAAAATAATTAAATAGGACACTTAAAAGGATAAATACAGATACAATACAAATACTGATATTTGATGTGGGTGGAACGAGAGTCAGTCTTATACGCAACATTGTGCAGCTAGGTGTACAAATTTTTTTCTTAAGAATACCTTATAAATGAAACTTTTATTTTCAAACTTTAGCGCTCTATTTTTTCTGATAATCCATGAAACAGTTGTTTTTCGTTTTGCAGCATAAATATACAACCGCATTTTGTGCAATTGGATTTTGGAAATCCGTTTTTGCAATGTCGACGTCCCTAACAGACCATTCTACACAATGATTCAATTTGTAAAATCTTGTTTGCCACATGTGTGCTTCTCTCCGTTTTTTGAATGAAGTTGGAGTATATGGACTACTTCGTTGAATATCTGATATGGATTCAGAAGACTTTTGGAGTGAATAGGAAGGACAACCTTTTCTGGCTTTTATTGTTGAGTTTTTAATTTTATTTATGAGTCCATGAGCTATTTGGATCACTGAATTCATGGCATATGCTTTTGGGTTGAAGTCAGTCATTTATAACTGCAGTGCCCACACCCCAGTAGATGACGCGTGTATAATACTTACTGGACTTGTAATTAATAAGATCAGTTTCAATTTCTACGGAAATTGAGCTGGACACATTTACCATACTAGCGAATAGCTCCAATATTATATCCTGGCTCAGTGTAACAATCTCATCCATGCGTAATCTCAACCTGATGAAGCCAGCTTCTTTTCCATGCGTAAATTGCAGTTCCCAAAAGTCTACTACCACGAAGTATGCCCACAGAAAGTATGGCATCTACCTTCAGAGCCACCATCAGGCTTATTGAGCAAAACCAGTTGTCGAAAAAAAGGTTGAAGTTTTCTCTTTTTGATAAAGAAGACGCAAGATATGGGACAATATCTGAAGAGACTCCAAGTCCGTAACTACGACACGTTCCGTCCTCGACATATACAGTTCAAAGTCGTATATGATGTCAGATAATCCATAATCCATGTATGTGGTGGTTTATGTGGTTTTTTCGGCAGGGATTGTTTCAAGGACGATTTTGTGAGATCAAATTTTTATAATCAGATCTCTATGCATGGCTTTTAAGGACAAGAAGCGAACTTAATAACTAATTACATACACACATATGTACATTTGAATGGAATAATCTGCTCATCGACTGCTTGATGTTTCTCGGGGGCTATTTGATTAAATTTGTCTTTTACTTTTCAAACAATGGATGAATTTTGAAAAGGTTGTCATAATCGGGATGACTTCTAGGTAGTTCCCATTTACACGAAAACACTGTTTTATTTTTTTCGCAACGATTGCGGGACATAGCATGTGCTACCAACGAAAGTCGCAATCACTTTGGCTATACCATTCGTCTTTGTGGTAATTTTAAAACCCCCATGCAGAGTAAAATGCCAATGTAGCACTCTAACATATTTCTATCATTTTAAATTTCAGCTCATCCCCTATCTGCTGTAGACAATATTTGTTTTATTCATCGCAATTTTTTTCTATAATTTCGTTGTTTATGAACATACAAAAATATTCGACAAACCACATTTTCCCCTTCTGGCAAATTTCCCTTCCAGTCAATAACGACAGGCTATATACCTTTTTCTAAACGTTTTAGCTTTTTTATATCGAACTTGGTATGTATTTATGAAGGTTCATCATAAACCCTACGACTACTGCTAGGTTCCTCACCAATAACTTCGGCCTACTCACCGAGCCTACGACGCGTATAATGTGCATGCGGTTTTAACTCTTGCACAAGGTGAATCTTTTAAGCTTTTATGTTAAGCCAAGATCTATCCGTAAAATCTTCCACAAACTGGGTGGGCATAGCTCAAATTGCTATGCACGATAGCCAATCTCATTCCGATTCTCCTCAACACTGCGCTCCACAACGGCAATAACTTCTTCTCTTCGCACTGTTTGTCGTCTTTTGGGGATGCGTATTATCCACTAGAGTGTAAGTGATACGAAAACGATTCATCGTGCTCCGAATAACTTGGTCAGATGGGCGATTGTGTCGACCGTAAAATGGACGTAGCATCCGATAAATTTCGCAAACCGAATCATGGTTTTCAAAATAAGTTTGCACAATTTGCATGCGTTATCTTGTTGTTTATCTATTTATTATAAAATGGCCAAATCTACTAACCACAAATCAACCTCCAATTTTTAAATTGACAATCTATAAAAATGGTATTGGCAAGCTAAACACAAAAAAAAAGGCAAACTTTAAATATAATAAGGTCTTCTCATAAAGTTTTTTTGAGAATTTTCTTATTACAACATAGCTGCAGAGAGGATGATTAAATTCCTTTTTACTTGCCATTCTCCGCATAGACATTGGATCGCTAAGAGCTGTCTTGGCGCAATCTAGAAATATTTCTTTTTACGAAATCGACTCAATCAAGGTTCAATCAATATTTCAATACCAATCGAGGAGCTTACTGGGAATTCTTGTGATATTTTAGTTGCGGCAATCTCCATGGCAGGTTTCAAGTACAAAGGCGCGGCACATAGAAAACAAGAATAATACTATAATATCCGTCTTGCTAAGTTTCATGGAAAGTGGTGGAACACAAGTATTAAAGTTGCTCCAGTACCACTGCCGAAGTTATATGACCTGCGTTCAAAAAGTAATGGGAGTCAGTTTTTTCATTCATGTGCCACAAAGTTACTGATGCTCTTTAGTGTGAAATGTATGTATCGTATGTATGTTTCGAACAAAAACAACAGTGAATGGAAGTTGCTCAGAAGTTACTATATTTATACAAAAACGACGAAGTGCTACTGAAACAGAAAGTAACAAGTAGTGAAATATGGCTTTACGGATATGTTTGCATGGGAACATTTTTTTTTTTTTTTTTGTTGGAGGCTTCTACTATCTGCTGGAGCACTCAGACACAAGTACTGGTCCATTGTACTACCAGACAGACACCTTGTCTTTAATGTATTTTCCCCGTTATCCGGAGAAAAATGAGGAGGAGCTTCAGTGATGTTGAGCTAAGAGATTCGGCACCCACCACGTCGGCCCCAAGGGTGCGCCACCGTGCACGAGCGAAGGCGGGACAGTCGCAGAGAAAGTGTTCCGCTGTGTCGTCCTCCTCGCAACAAGCAGCACAGGTAGGCGTCTCACTGATGCCAAGCACGTAAAGATGCCTGGCAAAAGTGTAATGGCCCGTAATGACGCCCGTTAGCCTTCTGCAGTCATTTCTTCTTAAGGATAAGAAGAATGTTGCGGACTTTTTACAGACGTCAGGGCGTACGCGCTTAGTCATCCTGCATCCTGGATATTCCTTCCATCTGCGACTGTGTACGTTAAATACCCAGTCATTGATGTCAGATTTAACCGTTGAAGCTGGTAGACCTAAGGCGGGTTCAGGCCCTGAGAAACTCTCCTCTGAGCCTTTTCTAGCGAGTTCATCGGAGATCTCGTTTCCTGGGATTCCAGAGTGACCTGGAACCCATGCAAGCCTAAGTGAATTAAGTCTTCCGACTTTGTTCAAGAAGGTCTTGAGTTCATGCACTAGTTTGGAGTTGGACAGAGGATTGGATATAGCTTTGAGTGCAGCTTGGCTGTCGCTGCAGACACATATGCTCTTTCCCCTCCATCTGTGTTTCACAACATAGTGCATGGCCATTAGGATTGCGTAAATCTCCGTCTGGAAGACAGACGCATATTTTCCTAACGAGAAGTGCAGTCGAATGTTTTCGCGCTCGAAGAAAACTCCGGCGCCGGATCCCTGATCAGTCCTGGAGCCATCTGTGAAGATGCGAAGACATTCTATTCCAGGTTCAGTGTCTGGCCAAAGCCAGTCCTGACGCCAAGGAAATGTGACTGTGTAGTTACAGCGCAGTAGGATGGCAGGTGTCATTGCGTCAGAGGGCATATCCATGAGACAGTGATCGTAGGTTATTTCTCTCTCAAGTACACTTTCACTCCACTGCGAGTTGTACCAAAGACCATTCCTCTTTAAGCGAGAAATAGTTTTCAGTGCACACCCTCTGATATATATGTCAAGGGGTGGAAGGTTCATCATAGCATCCAAAGCAGCTCCCGGTGTGCTGGGGAAAGCCCCCGTGCAACTGAGGCAGACCGCTCTTTGGAGTTTGGTGAGTGAAGCCACAACGTGTTTTCGTGTCAGCCTGCTCCACCAAACAACCGATGCATATGAGATTATCGGTCTTACCATTGCCGTGTAGATCCAGAGGACCTTTTTCGGCGATAAGCCCCATGTTTTGCCAAAGGCACCTTTGCATTGCCAGAAAGCTGACAGCGCTTTGGTGGTTTTGGACTCAACATGTTTTGACTAGAGAAGTTTATTATCTAGAATTACTCCCAGATACTTAGCTTCCTTGGATATAGGGATGGGAATGCCTTTTAGCACCAGCTGAGCAATGCCAGTTGTTTTCCTCCTTCTCGTGAAGAGAACGACATCGGTCTTAAGAGGATTAACCGACAGCCCATTTCTCGTGCACCAGTCATCGATCACGTTTAGCGCCGCCTGCGCTTTGAGACAGACATTCGCTAAACATGAGCCGACAGAGAGAACAGCAACATCATCCGCATAGGCCTGGGCATAGATTCCAGAGGCATTGAGAGTATCTAGCAGAGAGTCGACCACCATGCACCATAACAGCGGAGACAAGACGCCACCTTGCGGGCAGCCCCTGTTTACTCCAGACTTGACACATTGTTCGAGGCCTGTATCAGCGATCAATGTCCTGTGCACAAGCATTGCTTTGATCCACAAAACCAGTGCTTCATCTACGCCATGCCGTCTAGCAGCGTTACACATGCTGTCGAAGGTAGCGTTATCAAAAGCTCCCTCAATGTCGACGAAAATGCCTAGTACGTACTCTTTCCTTTCGAGAGCGCATTCAATTCTCCCAACTAGGTTTTGAAGCGCAGTCTCGCAGGATTTTCCGCGCTGATAAGCATGTTGCATGTCCGACAGAGGATGCATTCGAAGGGCAACTTTGCGCACGTGCAACTCTACTAGTCTTTCCATGCTTTTCAGCAGGAATGATGTTAGACTTATTGGTCTGAAACTCTTGGCTAGTGAGTAATCCTCTTTCCCTATTTTGGGAATAAAGACCACTTTCACCGCGCGCCAAGGGATAGGTATGTAGGCAAGTGCCAGGCTAGCAGTGAAAATTCTTTTCAGTGTAGGAAGCAGCTGTCTTATACCTTTTTGCAGCATAACGGGGTATATCCCATCAGTGCCCGGCGACTTAAAGCCATCGAAGGATGCCACAGCAAATTCAATGGCCTCAGTAGTTGCCACGCGTGACGCAACATACCAGCTACGCCGAGTTGTTTTCATCGCTACAGCCGCAGTTTCCAATGAGGGAGTGTGCAACGAGCCGATGACAATCTGATTTCTCGGAATATGGGTCTGAAACAGTAAACTAAGAGTTTCTGCTTTAGACTCAGTGAAGGTACCATCAGACTTTCTGAGTACATCCAGCTTTGTCGATTTTCCTCGTTTGAGGACTTTAACCAACTTGCTGGTCGCGCTCAGGGATTTGATCTCTTCGCAGAAGGACTTATAGGAATCATTCTTCGATTTTCGAATAAGCTTCTTATATTCCTTCTGCTTCGATCGATATTTATTCCAGTCATCTTCCGAGTTCGATTTAAGCGATCTGTTCAGAAGACTTCTGGCTTCCCTACGAAGCCGTTGGAGCTCAGCATTCCACCAGGGAACCGGCTTCCTGTTGGGAGGTTTTTTGACAGGACATGCGAGTTCAAAACATTTGGTGATGGCGCTGTTCAGGTTGTGAACTGCATCCTCCACCGATTGATTAGTTTTGAGTTTAGGCGGGGCTTGAGTGGATTTCTCAAGCTCCTCCCTAAATCGCACCCAGTCTGTTTTTCTCGGATTCCGCTTGGGCTGCGAGGGGGAGATCCCGCACTTCAATTGGAATTCGATGTATCTATGGTCTGACAGCGTAACATCTGGTGAGACTCTCCAGTTAGTGATGGCCTTCGCATGCCTGTTAGATAAGGTTAGGTCAATCACTTCCTGTCGTCTCGCCGTCACAAAGGTTGGTAGAGAGCCAACATTGTTGATGAAAAGGTCAGACGAAAGAATGAAGTTTAAAAGATGGTCTCCTCTCCGGTTGCATTTGCTGCTGCCCCAAAATGTGTTTTGAGCATCGCAACAGATGATGAGTCCAATCCTTCTGGCTTCACAGTACTCTACGAGTTCGGAAACCGCCTTAGGTGGCGGGGGTAGTACCGAGTCGTAGGGGAAGTAAGCAGACGCCACGACAAAGTGTTCAATTTCTCCGTGCGCCTTGTAGCTCACTTTCGCAGCTACCAGATCTTGACCACAGAATTGACCAAGTTTGGTTGCCGATAGCGTATTCGATATGATGAGGCAGACCCTGGGCCTTTCGGATCGCTCATCATAAAGGATTGTAGCATCACGTATGCCACCAAGACCACACAGGCGTTTGTTCCACACCCATGGTTCTTGAATGGATACAATGTGATGATTTGTACTACTGCATGCAATTCTGCTACTTAGAAGAGCGGTAGCAGCCTTGCAATGCTGTAGGTTGATCTGAGTAAAAATCATGGATTCATACTGGGGAACACGTTCCATCCTTCGACTACTTGACATCAAAATGGAATACAATCCTACCAAGGCCGAAGTAGGGACGTGAGTCGTACGCGGTTTTCAGGGCCTCAACAGAGCCATTGTCCATTCCCACTACCAGAGTGAAGCCCTCTTTTTTCAGGGAGTTCTTTTTCTCCTTGTAGGAATAGACAGTCCAGGCCCTCGTGTCGAGTCCCGGGTTCTGCGCACGTAGTCGCGTCAGCACTTTCAGCTTGTTTCCGGGTTTTCCCGGAATCCAGCAGATGGCGCGCGTTAGTTTCGGGAGACTAACTACTTGATAAGTGCTAGTTCCCAGGGGGGGGATTTTCGGCACCATGCTCCTGATCCAGGCAGATGTCTGCTGAGAGGAACAGCTCACCACGAAGGTACCATTCATCAAAGCAGACCTCTCCGCTTGAATACAGAAGCCTGTTGCTGAAGCTAGCTCCAGTAGATGATCCTCGCAGTGTTGGCAATCTGCGCTGGTCATTCTGCTGTCACTGCCAGCCTTCCCTATCCTGACCTTTTCGGAGGAGATGGCTGCCTCTTTGTAGGAGAGGTGCTTGTCTCGACTCTTTACGGTCATTTGTGTTGCCTTTCCAGAGGAAGGGGTTTTTTTGTGTGAAGTGCCCGCCTCCGATGAGCAGCCTTTGGTCCTCTCCGTCTTCAGGTTTTTGCTTTGATCTTTATTGATCGCCGCATCTGCCTTTGGACTCCGATTTCCCGCCGCCATATCAGAGGAGGAGACATCACGTTCTCTCTCCCCAGCAAGATTGTCCCCGGCGGCAATCTTCCGTTTGCAAGTGCTCTTACCTTTTTCGGTTTGAGCTCCTGCTCCCTTCCGACGCCGCTTTCGAACAGCTTTGCCAGCCTGAGGGTTGTTATGATCCAAGACCGCTTCGCCTTCTGCGATCAGAGTCTGTCTGCCAGCATCATCACCTTTTTCGGCGGTGGCACCGACCATGACAGGACCCTGAACATCTTCAGCTCCGACAGTTTTGGAATTTGGCACGCTCTTATTGGGAGTTTGACCGTCACCAATAAGAGGAGGAGTGTTTGAGGCGCATGCCGAAAGTGCTGGCATGCTTGTGCCTCCAGCAGCAGCCTTTACTAGCCGCCGACGCTTTCTGCGCTGCGCGCCGGCAAGAAGTGCGGGATCTGCAGGTGAGAGGGTCGGATGGGCTTCGGTAGGGGATACCTCCGCCGATCTGATCCTCTTACCTGCCTTTCCCAAAGGTTCGCCCTCAATCTTCGTGCCTTCGGCTGTGCCAGCCTCTTTGCACGATTTTCGGGCACGCCTCTTCCTCCTTCTTTTTGGGCACTTAGCAGTGCAATCTACAGCACGTCCCAATTCTGGGGCTCGTTCAACCTTGGCGGTTTCCCGTGCCGCACCATCGTCGGTGTCGCCTCTGTCGGTTGCACCGCTCACGCTCAGTCCAACCAAGTGGTCGGACAATGAGCCGCAGGAGTCGGTGTCGTTCCGGGCTGCCGGAGAGTTAAGAATGACTGGTGGGGCCTCCAGAATCCTTGCCCCGGCCGCGATCAGGGAGATCGCGGGTGGATTTCCGCTATTGCGGGTGCCACCTGGAGTATTTCCATCCATTTGGTTGTCCATTCATTCATGACTAACTCGGGGTTCTCCGGGTCTTAGTTCGAGGTCATTGACCTCTTAAGCCCCTCCGCCGCGACAAGGCGCCCGAAGAGCGGAAGGGTTGCATGGGAACATAGTGCACAGAAAGTTTTGCCAAAGTGCAAAAGACCATTAAGAAGTACTAAATGGTAATCCAACAAGAGGTGTCACTAGAAATCTTTCGTCAATGTTGAACTATCAACTCTATACTATCAAAATGATTACATCTGAATATTGTCAACGTATTACGGATCATAATAGAGCAATGCGTTGATTGTAGTTTCCAAAACATTTAAACGTTATGAAAAGGTCCCAATATTGTTGGAGAACCGTCATATAAACAATTCAGCAGTGAAATGAAACCTTTACAAACGGATTAGTCCAAGCAGATTATCGTGGGCTATATGATGACCAAAGCTCTCATTTTAAAATTCAACTATTATTGCTGCTTTAATAAATAATGTTTAGAAGTTTACCATAATAAATATGGTGAAAATATAGTGAAAACGTTTCGTAAAGTTTGTACACCCTTTGGCCATCGCCAAGAGTCTTCTTGAACCCTTCGCCATTATTGTCCCTGATTGCGTTTCCTAAATGTTTCGCTCTTCTATTCCATCTCTTTTAGATTCACCTTACATTGTTCTCCCATTTAGGGAACGACCTTCCTGGTGGCCTTTTTCCCTTGGGCTTTCAACTCTATTTTTCGTCTCTGTCCACTGTCCATTCGTTCTATATGTCCTTCGTGATTTTATTACTCTTTTGAATAAAATTCTTCGAATTCTCGATTTTGTAGTTCTCTCCATTCGCCTGGTTTCCACCATAGGTTCTCCTAAAGAACTCGATTTTAAGGACCCGAATTTATTTTCGTATTTTCAGTTTCGTGGCTCCATTAATTCCAAAGCTGCCCTACGCCTAGAAGTGCCAATTGTCGAACTTATCGATAAAATCATGGAAATCGTCTAGTCCGAGTTCAATATTTCTCTGCAAATTCATCTTCAAATGGAATTAGATCTATTCATGCCGGCCTGTTATTCTTAAGTGGATAGATTGCTACTTTCACTTCATCGATGGTTGGCAGTTCTGGCCTGGTATCCTTTTTGTACAGCGTTTATCCCTGCATATATTGTTCTCGTTTTGTTCGGCGTACACCCTTTCTGAATTTAAGCAAAGTTTATCCTTGGTCACTCTCACTTTTTTTCGAAGAGTCTGATTTCTTGTACGAGTTCTCGGTTCAGTATTTTCATGAAGATGAAGTCTGAGGAGCTTTTACTTTTTTCTCTTATCCTTCTCGAACCAAGGCTTGCCTTTGGTAGCTTTACAATATCCCAATTTGTTTTCCGCTGCTCCCTTTACACCACCCTTTTTATTGTTAACCATACTGCTTCTTTCTGCCTTAGGTTAGGTGGCTTCGCTCCGTAAAGCAGGGGGATCACTTAGACCAAGATCGGTTCATTATGCTTCCACTCGAGTCGGCTTGTTCACCGCTACTCTTGGAATCATTTTGAGTGTTGAATAAAACTTGATAGTTTGTTGACTCACCGGATAAATCCGTTAGTACATTTAAGAAGTATTCTCCCAGAAATCGTCTTCTTGAGTAGGCTAGAGCAAGGCATAGGAGATGGAATGGAGATTCTTCCTCTTCCTTATCATCACACCTACTGGAATAGTCATTACATGGCAGTCCTAATGTTGCGGCATATTTTCATATCTCATTTAGAGATTTGACATTTAGCTATTCTGTGTAGATGACTATCTCCCTATTGTTCATCGATCTCACAGAGAGCCAGTCTGCGACCTCACGAAATGCCGTTAATTCAGCATCGTATATACTGCAGGATGTCGGTAGTCTTAAGGATTGGCTGATTTTGATTGCCTGTCTTCGACTCGTCTTTGTATATTGACAGTGCAGTGCCTTTTATTGGAAATTCATTCCTCTCCCATTGTTATCGGTTGGGAATTGTTGTTTTATAAAGAATCTTTAAGTCTAGGGTCGGGATTAAGTAGTCTGTGACTTCACTTAGATCATTGCTTTGGCGTAAAATACCAGCGTGCCCTATTTGGGAGACATTCCAATGAGTTAATCCTCATTCGTAGAGCCGATTTCTTTGCTTTGTCCTTGCCAAAAAGATCCAAGGGGAGTAGGTGAAGAATCGAAGGCTGCAGTAGAGGTTGTTCGCATTGCTCCGGTTATAGCGATAGTACCATTCTTTTAACTCTACTTAAAAGTTTGGTATAGTTAGATCTGCACACTGCCGGCCACCGGACTAAGTAGCCATACATTAGTATAGGTCTAACAACCGCGGTATACAGCCAGTGTGTAATATGGGGTTTGATACCCCATCTGGTGCCCAAGACTGTATTGCAGGCGTATAGCGCAGTGGTTGCTCTTTTGATGCGTTCTTCCGGGTTCATATTTCAGTTGAGCTTCCTATCGAGTATCACGCCCAAGTATTTGGGGTGGTCTGCGAATCTAACGTAAGTCCCATTGAGAATTGAGTTTTTGAGGAATCTGCCATTTACATGTTAATAAAACTAGTCTCTTTTGGAGTGGTTTATTCCAAGCCCAGGGTTTACTCTTTACCCATTTTGGCAGTTTGCCAAATTCCCGTCAAATCTCTGATTGTTGGGAGCTGTTTTCCGCTTATTCCTAATGCAATATCGTCGGCATACGCAATGACTTTGCACCCGCTGGCCTCCAGGGATAGGAGTATTTCATTTACAACCAGCACCCACAATCGCGGCGATAGTTCTCCTCCTTGTGTTGTGCAACGTTTTAATGCCCTTTAAGTGGTAGTGCCCGAATTTCGAATGAATCAAGCTGCTGTTTCATCCAACGTATTATACTACCATTTACCTCTAGCTTGCTTGGTGATGGCTTTTTATGTTGTTGAAAGCTCCTTTAATATCGAGGCAGGCAGTCATGTTGAATTCTTTGTTGAAAAGTGATTTTTCGGCGGTTTTAACTATTGTGTGTAGAGTTGTGTCTACTGATTTGCCCTTACAAAAAGCATGTTAAGATTTCGAAAGCATACTCTTTTGTAGGTTTTCGCAAAAGCACAGGTTCACCAGTCTCTCTGGCTTCTTAAGAAGAAAGGAAGAGAGACTGATAAGTCTGTAGTTTTTATAGACCTTTATGTTTAGCTTAAAGTCTACCATTTTGCAAAATGAATCTCTTAGTAACAGCTGAACGTACCAAAATTGTGAACACTAATCACAAATCTAGTGATGCTGTAGTGGACAAGTTTTGCGTATTACTAGTAGATTATGGCCAGTTGGACTTGGCGCACATTCATCATACCGTATTTTGCTTTTGGATTTGTGTCTAAATTGTTCTATAAATGTTCGAACAATAAGAAAGGTGTAACCGTCGCTTCTCATCGCTGTTGTTAAATGTTAAGCAAATTTTTTGTGGCTTCAAATTGGAGATATGTGGTTTTAACAAGACGGTGCCTTTTGACGATGTGAAGAGGCCAACAAAATCGTGTAATTTTTTGTGTTGAATTTCCGTTCGTAGGGCTTTGCAAAAGATTGTCTTTATGCACACAATAAGGAAGCTTTTGACTTTTCGAAAAGGAAAATTAGTCAAATAAAGGCCAAGTTATTGCCTAAGCGTCCAAAAGTCATGAAAAATTATTTTGTTAGAACCGAGTTCTGAAAGAACTTCATTTTAGGACACTTGAATGTTACATTAATGGTAAGGTCCTGGCAGTAGAATGAAATAATGAACTGCTCAAAATCTTTAATGTAAATGTATTTTATTTAAATTTATTTTTATAACTATAAATTGGATCACCCTAAAAATGTTGATATTGCCACTCCTCATAGCTCTGAAAATATAAAAAACGTTAACCCATTAAGAGCCAAGGGTATTTAAAATAAAAAACATTTACTTTTCGTAGCATTTTCTGTTTAATAAGACTAAAGTTAGGATATTTTTCAAAACAAAACATTTAAAAAAAATTTTGGTAAGGGGATATAGAGGTGTACTTTTTTTAGTACAATGGGTTCATGCGTACATATTATTTTTTTTTATGTGAAAATTTTTAAAGCATTCTTTCCCAATACAAAGTGTAACATTACACATTTCACAACACCATTTCGATCTAGAATGACACTCGCGACATCTGAGTTGGTTTGTTAGTTTTTTGGGAAAGTGGTATCCTATGCTCTCCGCAATGCTTCGTTGTACAGTCAGTCTAGGATATCCTTGCTTCAGTGTATGGAATCTTAGATAATGGAGAGTTACGGCCCTTGTGAATTCAAGTAGATCACCTCTGTAGTGGTTTACGAGCTTGTGGAGCTTCCAAGCATTGGACAAAGTAGATGATATCATAGATGTAAAAAGGTTCCACCACCATTTTTTCCCTCTGATTTGAATAGAGTATGTTTGAATGAACTGGTCATGTAGGTCGACTCCGCCCATATTCAAGTTGTAATTTTTGAAAAGTAGGGGCTGAGGAATGTTTACCTTTTTCTGCTGCTCTTTGCTCCATCTCTTGACGGTTTCACATGGTTCGATCTTGTCGTAGTTCGTGGCCATCGTAACGATGCTGTTGTCCTTCCACTTCACAAAAAGTAATTTGTTCGTCTCATCAAACTGGTAGTCAAAAGTTCCTCTATTCTGCTTTTGAAATTCTTTATTGTGTGGCAAAGGACATTTTTTTAACCGATTATCACGAGCTGTTCCAGTAGCTCTGAATCCCTTTTCTTTCAAGATCTTCATAAGCCCATAACTAGTAAAAAAGTTGTCAAAATAAATGGAATGGTCGCTTGGGTAGTCAACATTTTTCAAAAGATCTATAACAACTCTTGATCCCAGCGGAAGGGCTTTCAGAGATGACTTAACGTTCTTAGCACCGCAATATGTGTCAAATTGGTACATATAACCATCATTGCTGCAAAGCATCCAATTTTTGTAGCCAAATCTCACAGGTTTACCTCTTATGAATTGTTTCGAAGAATGGTGACCAAAGTATTTTACCATTGATTCATCAATGGATAAATGCTCATGCAAATATCCCCATTTTTGAAACTTTTGGCATAAAAGTTTACTGAGTGGTCGAAGTTTTGCCATTTTATCGTTTAAGTCAAGGTTATTATTATCAGCAAAATGTAAGAATCTTTTAATTTCCTTGAATCTGTTTCTAGACATACTGTTTGCAACAAAAGGAACATGTGTGTCAGCTGCTTGTTTCCAATACATAAATTCTCTTGCCTCAGAGTGGTACCCCGAAAGTAGCAGTATTCCTATGAAAATTTTTAGATCTCCTTCATTGAAAGCAAAGCAGTGGTAGTTCTTTTGACCTGCATACAACATTGTTTGGTTCACAATAAGTTCTCTTACCTCGGAATCAAACAATTTTTCAAAAACTTGAACTTCGTTGAGTCCTACCAATTCTGCAGCACAGTTTTGGATTCTTCGACAAGTAAGTTCGCTTGATTTCATTCCTTGACGTAATAAACTTTGTCCATAACGGAAGAGCTATTGACTTTTTCAACTCAGATAGTGGAACATCATCCTCACTATCAAAATCATCGTTGTCTGTTGCGAAACAAGAATCCTCGAAAATCTCCACCTCACCTGGAATATCTTGTGGCATCTCAACTGTCTTCATGTCGTCTTCATCCATATCTTCTTCGTCTGTTACATAGTCCGCCGGTGGCGGTATCATAACGATGTCGGCATTGACTATCTCCGGATTATTTGACACTTCCTCCAGAGCGGAATCAAGGTTATAAAACCGTTTAGTAGAAATCGTTTTAAAATCCATTCCGATTACTAAAAAAAAAAGGTAGGTATGACGCCACTGTACTATTTAAAGTACATTCAGCTTTGGCTCTACTTACTTCTGTCTATGCATAAATAAATATGTGTGAAGTTATTTTTTTTCTAATCTTTATGATTATTTAAAGCTATTCACAATGAAATAAAGAAAATATCTAAGTTGGTAATTTTTTGTCACGCACAAACTTTATTGACGGAAGAAAAAGAACAACTAATTCAAAAGCTACTGCGTGAAAAGTTCATTCGATTCATGCCTACTGCGATTCGAAAATAAAAATTGCTTGGAAAATTTAAAAATAACTGGTAACTATGTCAAACGACCGTTAAAACAGTAAAATTTTCTTCTCAGTCTACTTTTATCGATATATGAAGTAAATGTGTTTTGCTGTACTTTAAAAAGTACAATGGGAGAGAATGGGTTAAAGGGAATAGAATTTAAATCATTGCTGGCAGGGGGTAAAGATAAGTTTGCGAACAACTTCAAGAGTTAAAGGAAGCGTGTACGTTCATAAAACCTAGACGCGAGTGTATTTATGACTTTATTCCGTTCGCATCACTACTTTTACATTGACTGTTAGTAAAAAAATATGGAAATAAAAAATACAAATTCTCATCCCGTTTGAGTGTCGTCAATAGGTCGTCATCCAGTTGACTCTCAACCACAAGCTAGTATGAACGTAGTCTGTATTAAAATCATGTTTCGAAGTGCAATTCAGAACTACTTAACCCTGAACCCTTTTCGAAAGAAGAAGTCTGAACAACCCTTCATGTAAACTTTTCGAGGACAGAACATCCATCTTTCGAAACACTCACGATATTCAAATGTCCTTCAAATTTGCATGCTTACACCATCACCATCTCAGTATCTATAGATCAAAAATTCACTAACTACAGTCACGAGCTGAATATAAATTTCCACTTTCCTTTCAAGATGCCATGCAACTTTTTCGCGAACAAACTTCCAAGTGAGAAATTCAATTCCATGCAACGGATTCGGATCGCACTCATGATACAACTCGGCGATACAAATATTTCGGAGTCGACACAGAAAGTGTTAATTCTACGAATTGTTGCAACCATCGTCGTAAAAGTTTGACTTTAATCGGCTGGCAGGATTGCTGCTGTTAAATTCAGATATTTTAATTCAGTTTGCGTGTTTTAATTATGTACGAGTGAAAGGGCGTAGTGGAAGGTTTCCCTCGAGGCAAACACGTAATGGGGGTACCTCATTCAATTAGTGGGCGATGAGTGGATTGCATGAGTGCAACTTGGAATTCCGTTGAAGTCGGTTGTTGTGATGAAATAAATGGTGATATCAGTCGGGAATTTGTCAAGAATGACATGCAGTCGAGAATGGAGAAACGTGACTTCTCGAGCAATCCTTACTTGTTGGCCTACAATTTAGGTTTTAGCAGAGCAGTTATCACGACAGGTTGCTTGTGCATCTTGACAATGCAACTAGTTTACCATGACGTGCTTTAGTTGGCAGTAAACAGCTATGTATGAGCACATCATGGCTGGTTCAGTGGTGATGACTGCGACATACTTGGCTAAATGGGGTCAGGGTTGGTCTGATAACCTTCATTTACATAAGATTCATGTAAAATTCAAGGCGAAAGAAGAATGTAAATTCATGAATGGCGCATGGTGAATGAGAATGTGTAACAAGTTCGGGTGGATGCGATAGTTGCTTACCTGTGAGTAGACGTTGTAGACAGTACCTTTAAAAAGTTAAATAAAATATTCATACTTGGTTTCAAGTGGTATGGCGTGAGAACGACCCTCAAGATATGACGGCTTTATGGTATTCTTAATGGAAAAGGCAGTGAGGACGATTGACATAGGAAAGTAATGTGAGTGAGACAAGGCGACTACTCGTATATAGGATCGAGTCGTTACGAATGCCAATGCAGATGTGATAAGAAAGTCTTCCCTCCAGCATGTTAGGTGCGAAATGTGTCTAGAATACGATTATAAGAATGAAATGTTTCATAAAGAAACATTTTTCCAAGACGTGCAGAACAAAACCAAGTGAATGAGCCCCAGGAAAACTCGGATGTTCTGTTTATATTCGAAATTGAACTATCTAAAAGTTTGCGTGTCATTCTGATTAATATGTGCCACCTGGAGGATGGAGTAGATATTGAATTATGGTGCAAATTATAAATGTGGAACATCAATTTCTAGCACCACATGGAAGCCTCAGAAGAGAATAACCTGGAGACCGATAGAGGTTTGAAAGAAGAAGAGAAACCAACGAATGTTTATTTAAATGAAATAATAAAATAAACAGTCGATTTGAGAGGAGAAGTAGTAAACATTCAATATCCTCGAGTGACATTGAACAGATGTAATAGACAATCGTAGCCAAAGCTTGCTTCACATTCGAGAGTAAATTAGTCGACAATACATCACTAGAGATATTGAAAGAAATTAAGAAGTTATTGCCGTTGTGGAGCGCAGTTTTGAGGAGAATTCGAATGAGTCGATTCGCCATCGGGTACAGCAATTGGAGCCCTGCCCATCCCTTTTGGAAGGCTTTACGGAAAGATCTTGTTTTAAGAGCTTATAATAGTTGAAACCACGTGACAGTTATACGCGTCGTAGATTTGGTGAGTGAGCTAAAAACATGATTCAGCTTAATCCTCAATTTGAACGATAAATGTTATTCTCCGATGAGGCCCATTTTTGGTTAAATGGATATGTAAACAAGCAAAATTGTCGAACTTGGAATGGAGAAAAACAAGAAGCTTTTGTAGAGAAGTTCTTACAGCCATTAAAACTCCCTGTTTGGTCTGCTTTATAGGCTGGTGGAATCATCGGCCCACATTTCCTTAAGGACGATGCCGGCCAGAATGTTACCGTTAATGGAGGGTGCTGTAGAAACATGATTTTAAACCTCTTCATCCCTCAGTTGAATGACATTGACGCGCCAGACCTTTGGTTTCAAGAAAAGGGCGCAACATGCCACACAGCGCTCGACACCATCAATTTATTGCGGGAAACATTTGCTGAGCGCATAATTTCGTGTAATGGACCTGTGAGCCGGCCTTCACGATCCTGTGATCTCACACCTTTAGATTACTTTTTTTAAGGGTATGTTAAGTCACTAGTCTATGCCCATAAGCCCGAGACGTTGTACGATTTGATAGTCAACATTCGCCTTTATATTATTTTATTATTATTATTATTTATCAGTCATTTGGAGCTCGGAAGTTCAGACCCTTATTGACAATCTTTCATTAAGTCGTGATTCCATGTCTCGCTGTTCTGTTCCAACTGTTCTACATTTTAAATTATGCTTCCATCTACGGCGCGACCTTCCTGGAGGTCTTTTTCTCTCGTGTCTTTCCACTCATTTTTCACTTGGCTGTTTGTCTACTGTCCATTCGTTCCACGTGTCCTGCCTATCTCAGTCTTATGGATTTTATTACTCGGACAATGCCTATAGCTAAATCGAGTTGTTGATTGTGTAATTTTCTCAATTCGTCCTGTTTTTCAACATAAGTTCTTCTAAGATCTTATTTTCAAAAGCCTAAAATCTACTTTTTCAATATTTTTTTTATGATGGTCTTATAAAAATTCTCGTCAGGTCACTCGTCAAGCGGTTCCTCCTAAACCCGCACTGAAAGTCTCCGATTTATTTGCATATAATGTCAATAATGTCAATAGTTTACAGCACCTTATAATAACTTCAGTAATTGATGCATTGTGTTCGGTCACGCTTTTTGAATACGTACATAAATGTTTTTCTATTCCTATGTAAATTATCTGTTAACATGGAACATCTAAAATACAGCTAGAAATTTCAACTCAACTTAGACGTCTCGCACAAACATAATATCATGTGCATACCTTCTTGATTTGAGCATCAAAATGCCTAATAACTGGCATCTAGCTTTATATGAAGGCGCAAAATTTCAACGCATTTGAAAAAACATATACTTTGTAAAGCGCCTCTGCACTCTTTCAATACGATCCGAATGGGTCAAATGGTTTGGATTCCAAACCACATCGCCGTATTCAAGTAAGGACCTTACAAGTGCAATAAAAAGAGATACAAATGTGTGAGGATCAGAGAAATCTTTCGAGTTTCTTTTAATAAAATCCACAAATGAATTAGCCTTCGCAACTATATAGTCAACATGAGATTTAAAAGTTAGATTTCTATCAATAAATATACCGAGATCTTTAATTTTATTAACTCTTAGTAAGGGCATGAGCTCAATCGAATAAGTATACCAATGTTGCAATTGAGATCTTGTAAAAGACACAGCAAAGATTTTTTTAACATTCAAAGTCAAACAGTTATTAGCACACCAATTCGACATCTGGATTTTTGTGCAATCATCTAGGCTATTAATTCTTAAGAATAATTTGAGATCTTCAGCATACATTAAGCAGTTGCAGAGTTTGAACTGTTGAACAACATCGTCCATAAAAATAATGAAAAGCAGTGGACCTAAATGGATTCGTTGTGGAACTCCGGAGGTGCATGAGATCAATCTGGAACAATAATTATCAAGGCAAACTCTTTGAGATCTGCTCATTAGAAACGATGAAATCCACTTCAACATCACTGAATAAAAACCAATTTTTTTCTAGTTTCTTTATCAGTAATGTATGGTTCACAGAATCAAAAGCCTTGTTAAAGTCACTGTAGATGGCGTCAACCTGACCTCCACTTTCAACGGCATTTATTACAAAAGATGTAAAATGGACCAAATTAGATGTTGTCGACCGACCCGAGATAAAAACATGTTGAAATTCCGATATACACACATGGAAAAAAGTATTCTCACAGTTGCCATTTTCGGAAACAATTCCTTCCAAAATCGAAACTCATGCATATATTTCAATTCAGATTGGAAAAAAAATTTAAATTCAATAAGAAAATAAAACTTACTTGTGGGATTTCCTACAACGATCTGGCCTGGAGAAAGCCAAATCACTGCTCGGAACATCTAAAGGCCCCTGCCAACACGCAAAAGAAACCTGGTGGTGGACAGACGAAGCCAAAGCAGTGATACACGAAAAAAAAAGGCTTTCCACCTTGGACAAAGTGCTCTTATACTAATAGAGAGGAAAAAGCTCGCCGTGAAAAGGTATATAGATGTTGCAAAGGTATCGCGAAGAAAGAATGCGCCGAATTCAAAGCGAAAAGCATGGAAGGCCTCTATCAGGAGTTGGAAGAAATATCGTCTTCCGCGTCTGACAGGAACCAGGCTATCCAGGAGCTTCGACAAAGCAATTTGAACAAAGGAGCAAATATCTTTGAGATAGCCGCCCAGAGAAGAAGAAATGCTCAGGAGATTCGTTTCCCAAAGTTTATTAACAATGCTGAAGGCCAACTCTTTGTGGAAGACGAAAAAATTCTCCACAGATGGCGACAGTATTGCGAGGAACTTCTGAATGAACAGTTTCCCCGAGTGTACTTTCCAAGAGCCGCCCCGAATCATGCCGAAATATCCGACATCACAGTCGAAGAAGTTCGGTACGCGGTTAAAAACTCCAAGAAAAGAAAAGCTGTTGGGCCGGACGGGATACCCTCTGAGTTCTGGAAAAAGATGAGAGACATCGGGCCTAGATGGCTTATGGTTCTTATCTCCAAACTTATGAGAGGCGACACTATGCCTAATCAATGGAGTGAAAGCTATCTTCTTCCTTTGCACAAAGGAAAGGGTGATACGCGAAATTGTGATAACTACCGTTCTGTCAAGCTGATGTCGCACACCATGAAGATCGTTGAACGGGTATTAGATAGCCGACTGCGGAAAATAATACGACTATCTGATGACCAGTGCGGGTTTGTCTAGGGTAAATCAACAACAGATGCAATCCAAAGTATAAGGGTCATGATGGAAAAGCATCGTGATTCTTCAAAGGACTTGCATATGGTGTTGGTTGATTTCGAGAAGGCCTTTGACCGGCAACCAAGAGATCTTTTATGGGTAGCGCTAAGACAAAAAGGAGTTCCAGAAACCTACGTGCGTGTGATCATGGACATGTACAAGAGAGCAACGACTAGAGTAAGATGCACCGCAGGAGTCACCGAAGAGTTCGCAATCAAAGTCGGTGTACACCAAGGGAGCGTCCTCAGCCCACTGCTCTTTATAGCAGTCCTTGATTGCTTGCTTGAAGGAAAAGTGACGGACCCCAATGTGCACCAGCTATTCTTTGCTGACGCTGGAGCCATTATAAGTGATGATCAGGCGTCCCTACCACGAGCACTTAAAATGTGGGTGGACATTTTTGAGGGACACGGGTATCGTATTAGTTCAAAGAAGATAGAGTATCTGTGCTGCCTGTTCTCTGACCCTCATCAGCCTATTCCAGACATTTACTTAAATGGAAGAGTGCTTCCCAAGTGTGAAAAGTTTAAATATCTGGGATCTATGATTAATAAAGAAGCAACTTGTGACGACATCAACCATCGCGTAAGCGTATGGTGGATGAAGTGGCGGGAAAACTCCGTCATCTTCTGTGATCGAAAAATGCCCGCTAAGCTGAAAGGAAGGCTCTACACTTCATTTGTACGTCCGGCGCTCACATACGGTTCACAATGCTGGACAATGCACAAAAAGTATGAGAGCAAATTAACGGCAGCTGAGATGAAGATGCTTCGCATGACAGCGGGAGTAACAAAGCGTGACAGAATTAGAAGTTCAAAGATCCGAGGAAGCCTCCACGTAAAAGAAACCGTCACAAGAAAGATAGAGTGCGACCGACTCAGTTGGTATTGCCATGTTCAAAGGAGAGATCCTTTGAACCCCGTCCAAAAGGCAATATCAATCAACGTTCCAATTTCAACACGCAAAAACGGCAGGCCGAAAAACAATTGGTGCAAGCAAATGCAAAAACGCCAGCATTTGATTGGCCTCAGCGATGAAGTAATCCCAAACCGGGAAGCCTGCCGCTCAAACCGGCGGACCCCACAAGCGGACCAGTAGGAATGCAGTTAAGTGGGAAGGTTATGGTCCTACACCATAACACCATGGTCTGACCATAACAACGCCGGAAAAAAAAGGAAAAGAAGAAGACTTTCGATAAATACTAACACACCAACAGCAGACGCCGCCATACACGCCCAGACCATCGCCCTACCATCTCCATGCTTAACAGTTGGCAATATGTTTGGTTCTTGCAACGCTGTATTTGGTTTTTGCCAAACAAACTCGCGATCGTCATTAGGAAAAACATTAAATTTACTTTCATCCGAGAAACAACTTGTTTCCAAAAGTCCATATCCTTGTTTATATATGAATTTGCAAAGTCAATACGCTTGCCCTTGTAAGTTTTGTTAATAAATGGTTTTTGTCTAGGAATCCGCGCATTGTAACCGGCGTTTCATATCATGTTTCGCACAGTTCTAGATGTAACAGTCTTACCCAAATTTTCGTTTAAGTCTGCTGCTATCTCAGAAGAAGTTCTTTTCGGATTTTTCTTAATAATTTTGATAACAAATCTTTCTTCCTCGTAAGCTTTCGGGGACGATCGCTCCTCGGCAGGTTTTCTAGGGATTGTGAGCACGGTTTATTACGCTGCGAACTGTATAACGACTTTTATTAATAATTTCTCCAATTTCTGACAGTGATTTTCCTTTAGAATGCAAATCCAAAATATCCTTTCCCTTGCCTTCCATCTTTTAACTTGAAAAAAAAACTTATTTTGAACGAAAATTATCAAAAATAAACGAACTGACTCAAACAAATGGCTTAAAGTAAATTGACGAAACGTGATATTATAGTAAGAACACGCTTGTTCGAATAACTGTTCAAGCTGTCGTCGTACATGTGTGTATATTCTTTAAAGTGAAAATCTAGTTTATTTTTTAAAATGCATTCAAAAAGCTTAGGAATAGCCGACAGCCTGCAAATACCTCTGTAGTTTTCAACATAATTTTTGGAGCCAGATTTAAATATGGGGACCAGAAATGATTTCTTCCAATTATCAAGGAATACCCCAGATGCTAGCGAAAAATTAAATAACATTAACAAAGGCTTGCAGATGGTGCTGCAACAGTTTTTTAATATTATTGCAGAAATTCCATCTGCACCAGGTTTAGCATTCAGCTTAAGGACACCTATAGCAGACTCATTATCCTGAATCCCAAGAATCATTAGACCAAGGTCAATTTTTTGCATTGTAATTTGTTCAGATACAGAAGGTACCACTGACAATGGTAAATAAGGCTTGCTTCAAATTCGAGAATAAATTAGTCCACAATACATCACTTGAATACTTCATATTGTAATAAATTTAGAAGTTATTGCCGTTGTAGAGAACAGTGTTGAGGAGAATCCGAATGAGTCGATTCCCCATCATGCAAAGCATTTGAAGCTATATCCGTAGAGCATCTAAAATGCAGATAGAAATTCCAACTCAACTTCGAATTATTAGGGGAAGACCCCAGATGTGTACAGGGTACACCAGAAATCCAAGGCAGCGTTTGACCTAAAACCGAGACCGAAGTAGTAATAATGAGCAGCTGGTCCAACAACCGGCGCAGCTTGTTCCTATTTAATATATTAAATGCTACAGAACTGGTATTTTAGTCCGAGAAAATCAAAGAAAAAAACAGAAAAATATGAAAAATGTTAAAATAATGTACAAAAGTGTATCCCCAAATATTCCCAATAGAACGTAGATAGAGTATTATCAAGAGGATTGGACTTGGGGTGGCAATAACATTGAACATGGCCGCTTCGCCCTTGGAAATAATTGTCCTTCAAAGCCATATATGAAAATTAAATGTGTCTGCCCTTTTCCTAATGGGGAAATAAATTTATCCAATATCATGGCAAGATTTTCTCGCTAATAAGGATAGGTGCCCGGAGTATCAAGGGGCTAGAATTAACACAATAAAAAATCATAAAAAGATCACAGATGACACAGAAATATTTTGTTATAATACTACTAGCACGTAGTTGATATATTACACAAGACAGTGAAAAAAAAAAAAGAAAAACAAAAAATGAGAGATAAAGGAGGAAACCAAATGGTATGAGGAGACTGCATCCACCCTCTGGAACCTTTACAATTCGGTATTTCCTTTAATGTTCTTCCTCATCCTTAGATTAGCCCCAATCTGACCTTGCTCATCACTGCCATCTAAAGCCTACTTGGCAATCGTGATGCCAGCATAACAGATGCCGTGTAACCCGTCAACAACAGGAAAATGTTTTAATTTTTTTAATTAAAATTATGCTTCACCCGGGCAGTCTTCTACCCAAATGCCTGACTCACTCATCACATCTTGATTTCGTTTTTTCTGTCTCGTTCCAAAGTTTTTGTTGATTAATATGAAATCAAGTTTAGCCTTTAGATAGCATTTACTGCAGCTAATTAGTAGACGACTAGCCAAACAATCTCAAATAATCTAAAGTTTCCCCGAATAACCTAACATTCAAGATTATTTCTAGTCTTTTTTTTTTTCTTTTGATACAATATTTCCCTAAAATTGCAGTCATTTACTTTTTCTTTTAAATGTTTACAGCCCATAGATGGTTTTATACACTCTTTTTATCATTCTCCACTTGAATATGTTTTTTTTTGGAGGCTTCTGCTATCTGTCGACACAAATACTGGTCCATTGTACTGCCAGAAACACACCTTAGATGGCGTTAGAGCTCATGAAGAGCCGGAGCCAAGCTTCTTTTATTCACTTATATTATGTGTGATTTGTTTTTCACACAAGTGAACGGAACCTAAAGCTTAATGCCAATTCAGAACGGCGGGAGCCGAGAAGCTTTTTAAGGCAAGTGTACAACAGGGGGTTTTGGCAGTACCCCGCCGTGGATGGAAGCCGCGAAATAATAATTCGATGGCGTTGGTGTTATCGGGATCTGAACTCGCCTAGCGGCCGACACACAACCCATTTGAATATGTTAGCTTTCCTATGTAATCTTTCCGACTTGGCAATCAGCATATTTCCAAATACTGGTCTAAGTAAAAGTTTCTTATTCATTTGTTTTGTTAATTTTAGTCTTCTGCCTTGCAAACCTGCAGTAGGGAAGACTTATACAGAGGATTCCTGCCTCTCCGTCTGTCCTTCCGTTCGCATATATTACACCAAACTCGCCGAGTAGCTATGAATCTGAAGCTCACCTGTGTTATAGAGTACATGATTTTGAGCTCATAGCGACCGGTTTAAAAACCATAGCTACCCTAGTTTGCAAAATTCAAGGTAGAAGACCTGGACTCCCGGCGAGCTGATTCCACCTTGTTTAATATTGGTTGGTTAAGGTGCCCTTCCAGCTGTGTGCGTCACCTTAGAATCGGTCGACCTCTGCCGCGTTGTTCCTCAAGGTTGGATTCAAGGACTTTTCGGGCCGGAACTGTGTTGTCCATTCGTTCTACATGGCCAAGCTAACTTAGACGTTGGATCCAGATACGGCGTACTAAGCCGATCTCGCTGTACAACCCGTATTGTTAGTCGTTGTATCTTCCCCTCCACTCACCGTTTATACAAAGTCGACCATTGATTGAACACAGAATTTTCCTATCGAAACGACCAAGGGCATTCTCATCAGCTATCGTTAAGGTCCAGGGCTCTGCGCCCTAAAGGAGGACCTGAATGATCAGTGATTTATATAGTGTTACTTTGGCTTTTCGAAAGAGGGCTCTACTTCTCAATTGCCTCTTGAGCCCAAAGAAGCAGCAGCTGGTGAGAGTAATTCTGCGTTTAATCTCAGCGCTGGTGTTATTATTGTTGGTCACTAGTGAATCAAGGTCGACGACGAATTACGCAGACTTGAAGTAGATCGTACCTCTTGTGTTGTCCAGTGAGTGTCGTATGACCTTTTCAAGCACGATGTTGAAAAAGTTATATGACACTGCGTCACCTTGCCCAAATCACCAAAGGTCTCGGCTTATTCTTTATCGACCTTAATGGAGCAGCGAGAACTCTCCGTCGTCATCCTGCACAATCTGGCAAGTTTGGCAGGGATGTTAAAACTAAACATAGCTCCGTATAGCTCGTCCCTATGCACACTGCCATATGCGGCTTTAAAATCTACAAAAAGTAGTGTGTGAGTCGATTTGGAATTCTTGGGTCTTTTCGAAGATCTGGTCGTGTGAAGATTTGGTGTATGGTATTGTGGATTTACCTGGCCTGAAACCACATTGATAGGAACCTATCAAATTATCCACAAAGACTTTCAAGCGTTTACACAGTACGGCGGAGAAAATCTTGTACGCGGTGTTAAAGAGACTTATTCCTCTATAGTTGGCGCAGCTATAGGGGTCTCCTTTCTTATGGACTGGGCAAACGGTGCTGAGATTCGTCTGGCATACTTTCCTCAGACCTTATTTTACAGATGAGCTGGTGTATGCGCCCTACCAACTCATCTGCAGCCGCTTTAAATAGCTACATATATAGGCCATTTAGATATGCCATCTGCACCCGTGGCATTAGTTTTAAGCTTCGAAATAAGAAGCTTAATTTCATCTAGGTCATGTGGACGGAGTCCTCTTACATCTTCGTCCGTTGCGAATGGATCATTCTGCCTGACAGCTGTATCAGATCTATCATCGCCGAATACAGTCTACAGAAATGTTTTTTCCATATTTTCAGCATCAATTGTGACTCTACTACCAGTTGTTTATCCCTACAGGCTTCTGCTCTGGCTTTAAGGCACTGGCATGTTCATTTTACCTTTTCGTAAAACTAGCGAGTGTCATTCCTGTCGCAGCATCGCTCCATCTGCTCGATCTCACGTTTTTCATGCCCTCTTTTTTTCTTCCTTAAAAGCGTGCTCGTAGAGCATTGCTCATCAAACCAGGGGTTTCTAGCTGACGGTAGATAGAAACCCAGCACATCAAAGGCAGCGTCTTTCATGGCGTGCTGGCAATGCTCCCACTGTTGTTCTGTGGATTGTGCCGGTGTCATCGGATTTTGCGAAAGGTTAAGGGAAACTCGATCGGCGACTATCCTAGTGGTCTGCGATTGTAACTTTCCGACGTCAAACTCTTGTTGCCTTACGCGACTTCATAGAATTCTTGATATCCTCATTCGTACCTTGGCCTCAAAAAGATAGTGGTCCGAGTCAATGTTGACTCCTCGGAAAGTTCGTACATCTAAGATGCTGGAGCAGACACTCCTCCATTGCTCCGTGTCGATTGCAACGTGATCAATCTGGTTGATGGTTGACTGATCTGGTTACCGCCAGGGTACCTTATGGATGTTGAGATTTGGGAATCGTGTGGTTTTTACAAGGAGGTTACGCCCCGCTAGGAAGTCAATTAGCCTGAGTTGGTTGCCGGATGTGGTGTCTTGGAGGCTATGTTTTATTATGATCGACTCAAAAATGTCCTCTTTCCCCCGTTTTGCATTATAATTCCTCAGGCGTATGTTCGGTTCAGGAGAACACAGGAGTCATCATTGAGTCGAACATCTTTTTCTTCCGTAGGGGCATGAACGCATATAAGGCTTACCAATATATTCCCGAGAATACCTTTGATGCGGATTGTTATGAAGCGTTCGCTTACATGCTTAAGCTTAAGTTTTTGTCGGAGTCTTCCTCGGATAACAAATCCGCATCCGAACAGGCGTTGGCGTTATTTTCCTTATAGCAGTTATCGTAATAGATATCACAGTTTTTCATCCTTTCCTTGCATGGTCCATCCCTTCGCACTTCTTGGAGTGCGGCTATATCTACGTTGTAGCAGTCGAAAGTTTTTTCCAGTTGGTTATCTGCATCTGGTCTGTTAAAGAACCGCATATTCCAGGTGCAGACTCGCAGATTTTCTCGCTTATATGTGTCGTTAACATTGTATCTGTCCGTATCCGAGGTTTATTGTTGCTTGATAGCATAATCTCCAACTTGGGAGGGCAAGTTCGCTACACTCATTGGTTCACTGTCCGGTGAATGCCAGGCCAGTTACACAGGAGATGCCACATTGTGGCTGTCTAAATTATCCTCTTACTAAAATAAGTTCAATCTGCCCTTGAAATATATCTTTTTGTCCTAACAAAGGTGTTTTCTCAGCTATTTGGATTTTTAGTCTATTTTTGGGAGCTTTCGTGGGATTCATTACATAGCTCAAAGCTTGATATACCTATTTTGCATTGCCATTATATCACGGAAAGAGTTAAGTTCAAATACAACTTACAAATTATTAAATTTTATAGCCAAAAATTGTACTTCTAATTTGCATAGTGAGCATTTTGCGGTCATCATAACCGACCTACGGAGCAAGCAATTCAAGCCATAATGATCAAACTTCACACCAAGTTCACGCTGTTGGTCATCAAGCCATCTACCCGTATGCGCAGAGTGCATAAAGAGAAAAATATTGCTCCTATATCTGCCAGTGTTAATTAAGACCGGGATTCGTCCATTTTTGCAAACATGGCTGTGAGGACAACATTACCGTCAATGGTGCCCGCTATCGCTATATGATTTCGACGTTTTTTTCAACCAAAATGCTCGAGCTAAGCCTGGTGGATATGTGGTTTAAGCAAGACGGCGCTACATGCTACACATCATGCAAGAAATAAGTTCGGTGAGCATTGTATCTCTTGTTTTAGACCGGTGAATTGACCGGCCAGACCGCGGACTTGACTCATTTAGACTACTTTTTATGGAGATACGTCAAATGGCTCGTCTATGTCAATACTATGTCAATAAGCCGACGAAAATTGCAGCCTTGGAAGACAACATTACACTTATAATTAGCAAAATAAAACTAACAATGTGCTTGAAAATTACTCAAAATCGGTCTCCCCGTATGGACCACACAAATCGTAGTAATCGTCAACTTCTATACGAAATAATAAATAAAAAATAGATGGCAAATACTGCTTTATCAAACGGATAACAATTTTGTACACTTTTGAGGCTTGCCTGTATTTCTTTTGAAAATCAAAAACCAAGTGCTAAAAAAACTCGTATTATCTAACTACTCCAATTAACAGTAGTTATAATCTATCCTATCCTACTCCACCAAACCACAACCTGCCATTGGTGTTAGAATGGCTTTGCCTTGAAAGCGCGAGCCGTCATTTTCTACATTCGAAAACGGAGTGTGCCCCAGTCACCAAAAGCGTTGATGATGTCGTACAATGTCTCTCTCTCTCTTCATGACACCGCTCTACTGAAACTTCATTCGAGCTCAACCTGGCTTCGAAACAATTTGATCAGAAAATCATCCACATCTATAATTCCGATCTGATTATATACGACGGTGATCCGATAAGTACTTAACTTCACCGCCAGATGGCGCCAGGATCGCAAGAGCAACTAACTATCGTGTAGTACATTCTAATAGACGGCTACTGTCGAAATTTCAGCCGGATCGGACTCGTAGTTTTGTTTTGACCGCGTGTGGAAGCGGAAGTGTCCGCGGATTTTAGAAAAATGGAAAAAGAGCAATATCGGTCGGTGATTCGATTCTTGTTTTTGGAAGGGAAATCGCGGAGCGAAATCAAAGAGCGCTTGGATGCTGTGTACGGTGAATCTTCTCCTTCGATGGCGACCATCCAAAATTGGTTTAACGAGTTTCAACGTGGTCCACGATCTCGTATTGGCAGACCGCCGATTGAAGGTGCGCGAGATAGCTGAGACAGTAAGCATTTCAAAAGATCGCGTGGGTCATATCCTGCATGAAATATTGGGCATGAGAAAGCTGTCGGCGCGATGGGTGCCGCGTTTGCTCACTCCGGACAACAAGCGCAACCGTGAGACCACTTCAGAGCAGTGTTTGACGCTGTTTGAGCGCAATCCGAAGGAATTTCTGCGTCGTTTCGTGACAGTCGACGAAACATGGATCCACTGATGGATCCAAAGAACAGTCGAAACAGTGGACTTCACCCGGCGAACGTGCTCCGAAGAAGGCGAAGACTGTCCCATCGGCCGGAAAGGTGACGGCCACCGTTTTCTGGGATTCACAAGGTGTGATCCACATTGACTATCTGGAGAAGGGCGAAACGGTCACAGGGCTGTACTATGCCAAATTATTGGGCCAATTCGACGCCGAATTGAAGAAAAAAAGGCCCCACTTGGCAAAGAAAAAAGTGCTCTTCCACCATGATAACGCACCGGCTCACACCTCCGCCCTCACCACGGCCAAATTGGTCGAATTGGGCTACGAACTGCTGCCCCATCCACCGTATTCTCCAGATTTGGCCCCGTGCGACTTCTTTTTGTTTCCAAACTTGGAAAAGTCACTCGCCGGGAAAAAATTTCAGCCGAATGAGAAGGTGATCGCCGCCACGGAGGCCTACTTTGCAGACCTCGAGAAAACGTATTTTTCAGACGGGTTAAAGAAGTTGGAGCATCGCTGGGTCGAGTGTATCGAGCTAAAAGGAGACTATATTGAAAAATAAATCGCCATTTCTGCAAAAATTTTGTTTTTCTTTTGTGGGCTAAGTACTTATAAGACCACCCTCGTGGAACTTGGTTAGGGTAAACTTTTTTGTTTAAACTTTCAAATTCTTTTCATTGGCTTGCACCACACGCAACATCCGTAGACAATCATGGGCCGATTAACCCTGTGAAGCAGATTACCTTGATTCTGGAATCAGGTTGGGGGAATTGAAACACCCATCTTGTCAGAGCGTAAGCACCCCGAGCCCTGACTGAAACAGAATGTACATGCCTAATTAAATATAGATCCCAAGGTATCTGACAACACTTTCATTCTCCAGTGCACGACCAACTGGCTTAAAATCTTTTTCTATTGTCCCTGGAGGTGTTCGAGCAGAATTATAACATCATGTTGGCAATATTCACAATGAGCTTCTGACCAGTTAAACTTTCAAACATTTTATATAGCAACAGTATAGTTATATCCAGCCGGCTGAGCTTATTTTAAGAAACTTCTATTACCATAAGTCGCCTACATCAATTTCGACATGGCATGAATAGTGTCAATATGTCATTTAGACAGGGCTTTATGAAGCGAATTCTCGAAGACCTTGCTGATACTCTGAAGTAGACTTATCTTTACTTGATTGGAGGTCTCTTTACCGCTCTTGGGGATTGGTTGCACCACATCTTCCAATGCACTACCTGTGCGTTGTTGTAAAGGATGAGGTATTTCCCTACAGCCGAAATTATAGCGAGTTTCTTTTTTTTAACGACTCATCTGCAGTTCTTGGGGAGATATGAACAGAGTATTTGCCTCTTTATTGGCGACGAGTAAATTGCTTTAAAATCGTCATCGACCAGGTTTAGCCAAGGTTCTGAGATCGTCAATACTCATTTACTTAAGTATTTTGGTAGTCCTGTGTAAGCACTCCAAGCGAAATTATATTTTATGTCTTTTACTACCTCTCCTACCCACCTGCGCTTAACAATTTTATTTGTAAAAAAAACATTCTCATGTCCTAGACACATTTCTTTTTGTAAGATTTATTGTAGTAAAAACTTGAACTATCCTAAGTTCCTTAAGCCTAAGCTCGTGGATTTCGCCGTAAGTGATCAAACTCCTGAGTTCCTCAGTAGCTGAGTTCCTAGAAAGCCCTGATTAGCTCTCGGGAATATCTGTATTTCATTTGATAACTCTACAAATTCAAGCTAGCCCTAGTCGAACTTCAAAGCTATTAGGTATTATTATTACCCTGTACTTAATTACTGCGATCTAGAATATACCTCATCTATTATAGCTCTCCCAAGAGGTTGTACGTTTTAGAATACGGATTTGTTGCAGAGAAACGGTTTAGATCGAGGATCATCGATTTCAAACCGATAAATGAACGCCTGGCTGCAATCCGCATCTAGGGAAAGTTCTATAACATAAGCCTAATATGTGCACACGCCCCCATCGATGAGGCCGAGGAGTCCATCAAAGAGAATTTCTACGACCACTTGGACGGAGGCTCCGTTGGCTGTCGATATACGATATCAAAATCATACTCGGAGACTTGAATGCCAAAATCGGCAAAGAAAACATCTTTGGTGGTGTGTGAAAGCACAGCCTCTGCGACACGACAACAGATAACGGTTTCTGATTAGCAGACTGCGAATAGCTAGTAATACGGTGATAACTAGCACAAGATTCCCTCACAAAAAAATCGACTCAGCAACCTGGCAGTCTCCAGATGGTCGAACAGCCCACCAAATCGACTATGTTCTGATTGACACAAGGGCGCAGGGGCGCAAACGTCGACTCTGACCACCACCTGGTTGCAGCACGACCTAGAGAATGGAAATAGTCAGCGACTACAGAGAGCGGCTGGACGAAAGACTCTCGCGTCTGACTCAGAAACATACAAGCGTGGACAACATACGGTTGCGCTGACGCACTGCCATCCAAAAATTAGCTGAAACCCCCATGGCCGAAACCCTTGGTACGATGGGGAATGTGGCGAAAGGAAGCGGCAAACGAATGAAGCATGCCAGGGGGAGGTGCGACGGAAGAGTACAGAGCCAGAAAAGGGGGGACTACCGCGTAAAAAAACAAAGAGCCTTCCAATCCTCTCAGCTCAGGATATCGAAGAGGCTCGTGACAGACAGAAGCTTAGAGCATTCTACAAAAAAGCGAAATCCGGCTGTGGAATGGGCGATCAGGCTCTTCGAAATTGTGAAGGTAACCTTGTCACCGAATCACAGGAAATAGTGAATGTGTTTAAGCAGCACTTTCAACATCTGCTTAGCGGGCCAAGAGAGAGGGTTAGAAGAAACCTAGCGCCAGTTGAAGAACTAATCCTCCACCCAATTTAGAAAAAGGTAACTTAGCTATACACTGGCTGAAATCCAACAAAACTGCTGGTCTTCACTCTGAGCTCTTTAAAGCTGGCGGTGATGTTCTGGTGATTATACACCAGATCATCTATCAAATTTGGGAGGATGAAAGCATGCCCGACGACTGGCATACCATCTCTATCTACTCCATATTAAAAAAAACTTGGTTTGCGTGAGCTACCGAGGAATTACCCTGCTCGATGTCGCCTATAAGATCCTATGCTACCTAAGCCGTTTTGCACCACACTAATTGGCATGTTCCATTGTGGATTCCGGCTTGGCGAATTGACGATTGGGCTGAAATTGTTGACGAAATATCTGGTATGTACTGTGTGAATACAATAGCGTGTAGGACTCAGGCTGTTGTACAATTGTTCTGCTTTAGAATATACAAGGTGGCGCCTTGTCTTAATCACCCTATCGGAAGATGTTATAATTTTTGCAAATGGTGTCGTACGTCAATCACATTTGACATTTATGAATTAGGCAGCAGCAGTATAGAAAAATACAAGCAATGGAGCGCTATAGTCCGCAAAAGCGTGGGATAATTGTGTCGATTTTTTTAACCACTAATCGGTCGGTGGTGTTAGCGCCACGTCGATTTCCTGATCGTATCACGCGAACTAGGCAAAGGAACCACAGGAAACCATGCAGAACGTGACCGCTACCAGACTGGTCGTTCAGCCGAGAGCGTCGCGGCTGTGGCTGCCGTTGTCGCTGAGAACGAAGAAACAAAGTGCAAGGCCTGCTGACCAGCAGTCGGGTGTGAATTACTGTCAAGCCATCTTTAATCTCTACAACGAAGAGGACGATCGAAAATCATCATGAGCGATGAGGCATATTACCACTTAAGCGGTTACGTCAATAAGCTCAATCGTCATTTCTGGCGTACTGAAAATCCGCGTGTAATGCACGAAAAACCATTACATCCACTCAAAGTCACTGTGTGGTGCGGCGTTCACGCGGGAGGAGTGATGGGGCCGTTTTTTTTAACGACGCCATCGGCAATATGGTCACTGTTACTGGCGAACGCTAAACGACTTCTTCACATTACACCTGATCCTGGAAAAAAAACAACGAGTTCCAAGTCGGCATTTACCATCGACTGAAAGAAAATTCTCCGTCGGATATATGGTCCTGTCTGCGAGGAAGGCGAATGGAGGAGAAGACATAACCGATACACTACGAACGGAAGGCAAAAATCCTTCTACTACATTGACTCGGCCACGTCGAGCGCATGCACGACCGCTCTCCAGAGAAGCGGGTCTTCGAATCCTCGCCACCTGATGAATGGAAGCAGGCTCTCGTTAAGGCTCAGGTCCTCCAAGGGTCGCTAGCCTGATAAAAAGTAAGTACTTACCCAAGATACAATTTGGCTCAGTGAGAATTCACTACCATAACGGTCACAATATGGCTGCGAATTTCATAAAGTTTGTACTGCTTTTCGTCATCACTAAATGCCGTCTCAGAGAGGTTAATGATGTAAAGACTCAAACGTTCGTCCCGCAAGGTCGAGGCTGAAAATATTGCCGCTTGTGTTCACTTCAAGACGATCACAGGGACTGGGCCGTATTTACAAGGGATCCTGGTCTTCAGTCATGCAAGTTATAGCTAATAATGATTTTTGTATTGAAACCAGCCAATCACCACAACGTTGCTGAAAATGAATGAACAAGATCCTGATATTTTACATAAAACTGTTCTGGATGATAACGCTCATTGTTATTTCGGTACGAATTCCCGAAAGCAATGATTTCCATATTGAGTGTCAGTTTGGTGCAGTTTCTGAACTGGCGATATCACCCAGCAATATTTTTATTGAAAGTATTGCAATATCAAATGATTACTGCTCTACTTTGGTTAAGCAGGTTTTTAATAGGACTATACAACATGCTATTCAAATAGTTCTATTGCATTACAAATTCCCAGGGAACGTGATTTACCGAAAGATAGATTTCTATTAGTCGCCAAGTTCGTATGCACACATTTTACCGAAAATTCTCTCATTAGAAATTATATTTTTTTATTTGTAGTTAGATATATTAACCTGAAAATTTTGACTAAGAATTAAATTTAAAAAATTACATTTTTCCATTTGTTTAAAATGACACCTTTTGTCGGATAGCCCGTTGTTTGAAATATTCGTAAAAAACCAAAAAACAGAAAAATGTAAGTGGTGCAGCTACAACTCCAATTTATTATTAAATGAAAATAATCCTTGCTTAGATGAACTAAAAACGGCTTTTGGTGATGTAGCCAAGATAAACAATTACATAAGTTTGTTTTGGAGGATTTTAAAATTCTCCAATAACATCGAAAGCGGCAGAAAGAATGGGTGCTTTGAGTACATTTTTAATGAAATGGAGCATATTGAATCACATTTAAAGTAGTCAAGTAGCTAATGCTTGAAGATGGCAGCGACTAGTATACAGGGTGTCCCATGAGCAGTGTGCCAAAAAGCTAGAGCGTGTAGGTCTGGTCAAGACAAGAAAAAAATCGTATGGGAGGGGGGGGTCTATTCCCCTCCGTTTAGCCGGGAGGGGCAATTTTCTAAAAAATTGACTTCATTTGGAAAAAAAATTATTAAAAATCAACAGTTACATCCACAATAACGTGATACACTTTTTTGTAAAGCTAGAAACCTCTTCTTTCATCTTGTTTCTAAACGAAGCTGTTTTAAGGAATAGTTTTTGAGAAATTAATTTTCAAACTCAAAATTTTGAAAAAAAAATTAAAAAAAAAAATTCCGAACTATTTTTTTTTCAAAATTGTATGTAATTAAGTACTAATTTTTTGTCAAAAATTCAATTCTCTTATTAGTTTTTAGTTAAAAACAGAAAACCGGATCCAAAAATGTTTTGTAGTTTTTGAGAAATTAAAAAAAAACCCGAACCATTTTTTTCTAAGAAAAACCTTTTTTTTGGTTTTAACGCGGCTGGACTTGTAGGCAAATTAATGTATGAAACATTGACATCGTTTTTATTATTTTTAAAAAAATTGGAGTTTTATTATAATCAATTTTCAATATGATCCCCATTTTTTAGAAGGCAAAGATTATATCTCCTTCTAATGGCTGCACATAAGTCAAACAATTTGACTCCAGCGACTTCAATCCGTGCTTTCAGTCGTTCCAAAGATACTATTTCCACTTCGTAAACATAATTCTTCATGAATCCCCACACATAAAAATCTAGAGGAGTTAAATCTGGTGGTCTAGGTGGCCATGCCGCGGGGCCCTTTCTTCCGATCCAACGGTCACTAAAATGATCATCCAGCCAGTTTCTAACCCGTAAGCTGTAGTGTGCTGGTGCTCCATCTTGCTGGTAGATTAAATTATCTGCTATGGCCAAAGGAACGTTGTCCATCAAATCGGGCAAAAGGTCTCGTAGGAACTGCAAGTATGATTCTCCATTAATAACGGCATTCAAAAACCGGGGCCCGATTACAGTTTGTCCAACAATACCAAGCCAAACATTTCAGCTAAAGCGGTGTTGTGATTTATTTTGTTTTTTGTTGTGTAGATTGGTGCTACTCCAATGATGCAAATTGTGGAAGTTAGTAACCCCATCTCTGGTAAACTGTGCTTCATCCGTCCAGAATATCCTTCCAAAATTGTTTCGTTCAGTTTCATTTCGAAGCAGTAATGATCGACAAAATTCTGCTCTCAAAACCTTATCGTTTGAGGTGAGTTCCTGAACTGTCCTAAAATGGTACGGGTGTAAGTTTTCGGTATGAAGCACTCTCCGTACTCTAGATTTGGGCACTCCAAGCATAATAGCTATCCTCCTTGTACTAAGGGAGGGATTACGTCAGACCAAATCCAAAAATTGCGGTTTTATTGTCTTAAGGTCCTAGCCGGTTGAACCCATTGGCGGCGGGCGGACCCAGACGAAATTGCAAGGTCAGTTTTCAGGCGTTATCAATGAAAAAAAAGGATTAATCCAGGGTTATTCCAATACTGTGTCAGTTTATTGAATCCTCATAAAACTCCAAATTTTTTTAAAAATAATGAAAAAGATGTCAATGTTTCATACATTAATTTGCCTACAAGTCCAGCCGCGTTAAAACCAAAAAAAAGGTTTTTCTTAGAAAAAAATGGTTCGGGTTTTTTTTTAATTTCTCAAAAACTACAAAACATTTTTGCATCCGGTTTTCTGTTTTTAACTAAAAACTAATAAGAGAATTGAATTTTGGACAAAAAATTAGTACTTAATTACATACAATTTTGGAAAAAAATAGTTGGAAAATTTTTTTTTCATTTTTTTTTTCAAAATTTTGAGTTTGAAAATTAATTTCTCAAAAACGAATCCTTACAATAGCTTCATTTAGAAACAAGATGAAAGAAGAGGTTTCTGGCTTTACAAAAAAGTATATCACGGCATTGTGGATGTAACTGTTGATTTTTAATATTTTTTTTTCCAAATTAAGTCAATTTTTTAGAAAATTGCCCCTCCCGGCTAAACGGGGGGGAATAGACCCCCCCTCCCATACGATTTTTTTCTTGTCTTGACCAGACCTACACGCTCTAGCTTTTTGGCACACTGCTCGTGGGACACCCTGTATATTAGTTTCTATCTCCCAGGACGAGGGATCCAATCCCAACACTAGCAACGCCATCGTGCTGTAACATGAACTCCGACATACCTGTCATTGATAGTTTTACCAGAAATTGTCGTTCAGGCTTACAAATAAGCAATAGGATTAAAGTAAACTGCGAAAAGTTTAGTCTTTAGCCCCTCAGCATAGACTGCAAACGAATATGTTCAACTTCACTCTGCATACTAAAACAAATTGTTGAAACAGATATCGGATCTGCTTAATTTTAATAACCCATCCTTCCCTGAACCACATAGAAAAAAAATACGTAAACACTTTCACTTAAGAGCCAATTTCCTTTTTTTGTGTTCTTGTACAAAGCACTGAAAATGAAAAAGTGCCTGGCAACCCCTAAACTGTTTTCAATCTTTTGCACTTTGACACTAAGACCTTTTTTGCCGTGACACCATTTCCCTTGAAAGCTCTTCACTGTAGAACCATCGATTGATGGCCTTAGTAAAAATAGTTGAAGCGGATGAGGGGTATTGAAAAATATTGCTCTAAAAGGTGAAAAGAAACGGAGAAGGTTGTAGAAATCAAATCCCCTTTGATGAGCATGCAAGAAACAAGCTGTATTGCTGATACTAAATGGAACTTCAAGGGTTTGACTAAATTCTTATGGGGAAAAAGGAAAGTTCAGTTGTTTTAAGTAGTTTAAATAATATATGGAGAATCTGCCAACACTCTTCTGTAATTTGAAACGTGTGATGGCATTTCTTCATCGCCATGTAGAGGTTCAGTTAAAAATGCATAGATTACATCCCTCTGGTCCCCAATCGAATTACAGAAAATAAATTTATTTCGCAAAAAGAGAGAGAGAGAGAAATGTCGTTTCCATTACACTTATCTAACGATCATCATAACAGACATGACGTTGATACCCAAAAGGCAATAAACGTCAACTTGTCTACCGAGGGAAACGTAAACGATAAAGGATGCCCATTCTGGGACGCAATGAGTATAGTTACCGTGCGACTTAAGTGAC
The DNA here is from genome assembly GCA_958301585.1 of Merodon equestris. NCBI lineage: Eukaryota > Metazoa > Arthropoda > Insecta > Diptera > Syrphidae > Merodon > Merodon equestris. The sequence continues at coordinate 169,246,445 of OY284413.1, forward strand.
GGAATTTAAACAAATTTTACAGAGCTTTGCTATTATATTTATTCACAGAAAGAATCCTTAAATCTGCAGATATTGGAGAGCTTGCTGAAACTTCAGGTACGCTACTTGAGACTGCATCGATTTTAAGATAACCATGCTATATGTAGTCGAGTTTCGAGGATTCTACTTGACCCAACGGCAATAAAGCAAATTGATCCATCCTTCATATCATTTTTAGAAATTCATTCTTTCATGAAAGCAGTTCTTCACTAAGCGTATCCTGATTTTTAAATTAAAGAAAACGAGTTGTGTTAGAGATTAGACAGACATTTTTAATTCGGATCATGAAAGTTACATTAACAAATCAAGCGGCCCATATTAGTGGGAACTCAAACTAGCGTAGTCTGTCGTTGACCATACACTCTCAAATCAAATTATAGAAAATATCCAAGATTTCTAGAATCGCCACCCACCTATTTCTCTACTTTAAGACGACGTGCTGAACGACGAGCTATGAACGGCCTAGCTTCGATATTTTTACCGAACTTGAACAGAGCTAGGGCAAGCTCGGGCTTTCTAGTAACGCATGTTGTTGAGGAAATATAATGTGAAAATGTGGCCTTCTAATTCATTCACGTCATCTGGAGAAATATAATTTTGATAACTTGGCTGCTATAGCAGCATTCGACTCCGTCTCCTCTCGCTAAAAATCTGTGTCTTAGCAAAGGCACCATGAAACTCATCAATTTGGCACTGTAAATATTTCAAGCGTCCTGAAATAAGTTTTTCTTAAGACGTTTCACATTAATAAGTCTATTGAAAGCAACTTTTCATAGCATTTCTCTCTCCACTGTCATTAAACTGCTTTCAAACTAAATTGATTACCAATCCATTATTCCACAACAACGCAACGTCGCGTCCTATCCATAGCCTCGGTCTTTCTTCGAACTTCTTATTATGCTATTGAATGTACGTACATGAAAGTTACTAAAAGCATCTTGAGTCAATACCTAGCGAATCAAGAGACGCGTCCATCAAAGGCCGGGAAGTGCCAAGTTTAGAATAATGATTTGCGAGACAATAGACGTTGACTTCACAAATGGATGCCCATGAGTTAGTCTAGCAGTGGAATGAATGGTTTTTGTTTTATTAAGAATCTGATTTATTTACGCTATTGAAACACGCGCCATTCGCACTGAAGAGGAATTATTGGATGGAGATGGAATCGGTATTATCGACGGAACTTCTAAGTATCATGCATTTGCAAGTACATATCTTTAAAAGCTTTCATAGCTCATTGAACGATGGAGGATAGTCAAGTTGATTTAATTACAATAAAAATTCTTTAGAATGAAATTCTTTAGAATAGATTTCTATTTTTCTAGTGCAACTTTAACCTATCATCATTCCTGAGGAACGATTCACAAGAACTCTTTCAATTCCTCTTGGGAATCGTATCTCATTTGTATTCAAAGTAGCTTTTAGGGATAAGATTACTTTCGCATTATTGACCTTGTGATCGTGCGACGGTTGGCGGACTGTGTTTTGCTTATAAAATAGGAACAAACAAAGGTCGAGAACACCGTGGCTAAGAGATAGATATACTGGCGACTGACTTTGGCGACAATAGATCGAATTCCACAGCAGCAATAAAAAATAAACAACTCGTGTGACTAGATGTCATATCCTCCTTCGTTGCCTGAAAAATTATGTCGATGCATATGAACTCACTGAATGTGTAAGGATTTTCGTAGACGATAGCGACCATATCGGGCGTAATGCTACGATCACTGTAACAGAGGGATTCGCACAGATGGCAGAGCTTAAACGCATCGCTCTGATTGTAGTAGAGCGTTTTGGCCACACTTTGCCAAACCTGTGACGAGAGTGCTCACTTCAGGTACCTCCGTCCCACCGTCCAATAGAAACCTCTTAAACGACAAGATTGAAAACAAACAAATAAACGATATATTTAAACAGATGATGGGTAGAACGATACCACGCCAACGACGTGGCGATATCACGTACATACCTGTATAAGGAAAATGGACAATCGTGGCATGGAATAGCAGACTCCTGTCAACACTTGTACAAGAGGTTTACCGACAGAAAGATCGGACTCAGATCCGCATTGATCCGGAGAGCGCCGACTTGGGTCGCGAATTCTTCGTGATCGAGGATCCTCAGGAGAAGATAACAACAGTATGCGATCATTGGCGCACCAATGATCCTTGGCTTTAACATGTTCAATGACGATTTTGTGCCAAATAATGTTAATAAAGAGGCTAACGGCCTGTTCACTTCGACGGAAGATCTACAGATGATCTTAATGAAATTTTGTACTGCCACCAGTGACGTAATATGACGTATTATCCAGAGCATTGGAAGACAGCGGTAGTGCAAACAATCTGGAAGGAGAGTAAAGCGCCTCCAATACGGCAAATCTCTAGTCGATAAGTCTTATTCCGACTATCAAGAAGGTCTCAAAGAAGGTGATCTATACAGCCCTGTCCAAATGGATTAAGAACATTAAAATCATACCGGATAACCGATTCGGTCTTAGAAGGGGGTATGATATTATTTACATACAACATCGTGCAGCGTGACTTCGAAAAAATTCAGCAAGTTGAAGCTCAATTTCCAGAAGTTAGGATCTATTTTATTCAGAACGCCCTTGTTTAGGGTCTCCCGAGACACTGAGAAAAACTGGCGCAGGTTTCCAATTCTTGGACCGGACGGACATCTACCGGTGAAACAAAATGTGGTAAGATACGTTGGAATCTGCTTTGCTGTTTTGTAGCAGGCAACTTGATTCCAGATTGTAGGCAATGTCTCGGATGACATAGAACAGCCTAAATACAGGATATTTTATCTGAACGAAGGCAGTGCGAGTACAAATAATTTTTCGATGGAGCTGATTCGAAACCATGTTACAAGAGCAATGACTTGAGTCAATACGAGTATACTGATCTTCGGGGATTAGCACCCAAATTACTTGTATTATACCGGAGCCATTATTCTCTTTAGATCAATGTGGGCTGATCTAGGATAGATTAGCAGTAACCCGCTATTCCGTGTAGCAGCGATTTCTCTACGAACATGATGTCGCGATGCTCAAGCCCGAAAGATTCAGGGTCCATTTGTCGGTTTCACGCTGAGATCGAGGAGACATCGTCCGACAGCATCAACGCTTTTTGTTGCTGAAACTGGCATCGCCAGTGGTCAAGTTTTATAGTTCAACCTCTTCCGACAAATCCTGTCCCACGCCAATGATGAAAACTTTAAAAAAAAACTGGTTCAATAGAGGCCCCGACAGCGCCTGACGGAAAAATATCACCGCTGTGAACGGAGTGATCGAAATCAGTCAGGTACCTGAATTTATCGTTTAGTCAATAATTGGGTCCCATCACCGACTTTTTAATTAGATTTGGATAGCCAAGACAATTTATCATCAAATTTGATCCTTTCCGATGAATAATATATTTGGATGGATGGGAACGTATAATAAATAGATAAAATTGTCAGATTCGAAACCAATGCATCCCCAAAAAGTTATTTTTTCCAATTGCTTGCGCGCGGAGTACATCCCAACAAAGTGCAAAGAAATAAAGGCAATTTTCATACCTAAGGCAGGTAAACCAACCCATACTGCCGGAAAGGACTATAGGCCAATTAGTCTCTCGTCGTTTCTATTAAAAACCTTGGATAGACTCCTTGACCTACACATCAGAGGACTCATCAACTCACGCAAGTTATGCAACACTCAACACGCCTACCTTAAAGGCGGATCAGTTGAAAGTGCTCTGCATAGTGTTCTACGTGAAATTGAGAGCTCGTTGAACTTAAAAGAGTTTACAATGGCAGCCTTCCTTGATATAGGGGGGGCCTTCAATAACGTAAACACAGATGCCATAATAACACATCTTGAGGACATAAAAGTAGACAAATCCATTGTAATCTGGAATGAAAATATGTTGAAGAACAGAATTATCAATGCAGACATTGGACACAGCTCTATAAGGAAAGTGACAACTAGAGGCACACCACCACAGGGAGGAGTTCTCTCCCCCCTACTGTGGCTTCTTACAGTTAACAAAATCCTCAAAATCTTCATGGAGAAAGGCGCAAAGACAAGAGCATACGTGGATGACCTAGCTATTTTGATAAAGGGTAAATTTCTACCAACTATCAGTGAAATAATGGAGTTTGCGTTGAAGGAACTCTCCTCGTGGCCAAGACAGAACGGTCTGAGAATAAACCCCCAGAAAACCGAGCTGGTCTTGTTCACCAGGAAAAGGAAAATTCCGATATTTGCTCCCCCAAAGTAAGAGGGTACTCCACTCAAACTCAAAGCGGAAGCCATATATCTAGGCATCATTCTTGACTCCAAACTCTCCTGAAAAAGGAACCTGGAGGAAAGGATGAAAAAAGGATTGAATGCTTTTTATGCATGCAAAAAGACCTTCGGAAGAAGATGGGGCTTGCAACCGTACATCATTCATTGGATGTACACAGCAATCATCAGACCCATTTTAACTTATGGGGCCCTAATCTGGTGGACTGCTAGCAGCTTGAAAAGCTATATGAACATGCTCAACAAAGCACAAAGGTCGGCCGCTGTTTGTACAACGGGAGCCATGAGAAGCACGCCGCAAGCAGGGTTGGACATGATACTTCATTTCCTTCCCCTGGATCTATTCATAAAAGGCTGCACTGCAAAGAGCGCCTCGAGCGAGTCCTCTCTGTGTGCGCAAAGAGCGAGTCCTCTCTGTGGAAGCAAGCCAACCATGGACATGCGGCCATACTCAGAATAATAGACGACCTGGGAAAGAAACATGGTTTTAGTAGCCTCGCAGCTACGACTGACTATATTTCCCCCCTAAATGACTTCTCTCTCAGAATACCAATCCTTTTCCCCGACAGAGAACAGTGACTATCAAACGCTGTGATCAACGACCGCGAGATCACTCTCTTCACCGACGGATCGAAAATAGTCACAGGCACTGGGACCGGGTTCTACTCTGATACAATTCACAAACAGGAATCATTCAGACTCCCTCATCTGTGCAGCGTTTTTCAAGCAGAAATCCTAGCAATAGAGAAAGCAGCCTACAGGTAACCGATATCCCACCATCGGATATCACTATCTTCATAGACAGCCAGGCTGCACTGAAGTCAATAGAATCCTGTATAACAAGATCAAAGGCTGTCATGAAATGTCGCGACTCACTGAAGTCCATCAGACACCACAAAGTTAAACTCTGCTGGGTCCCGGGCCGCAGCTCAATCGCAGGGAACGAAAGAGCAGACGAATTGGCCAGGCATGGTTCTGAAATGGACATCAGCGAAGCGGACACGTCATTGCAACCACCGATCAGCGCATTATACCGGATCATAAACGACACAATCATCAAAGAGGCCAACTAGTCTTGGCTTACAAGAAACGACAGCTACACGACAAGATCATAGTGGCCAGAGCTCAATGTCGGAAAAACAAAGAAGCTCCTGGCGCTGGAGCGAAACTCGGTCCTATGCTCGTCGCAGTGATCACAGGAAACTGTCCCATTGGAGCAATGCTCCGGAAATGGGACTCAGGATCCAGCGATCTCTGCCGGAGCTGCGGCGATGAGGAAGAAACTGAGACGATCCAACATCTGCTTCGCCACTGCCCAGTTCTCCAGAATCGACGCCTAGCGTCGCTGGGCCAAAGATTCTTTACAGAGATTGCGGACATGGCAAATGCAGATATATGGGATCTTCTAAAATTCATAAAGAGCACGGGGTGGTTTAAGCCACCACGTGATAGGACAGGTTAATTATATGTACTCCACAAATGAAGGGAATCACAATGGGCCTTTTGGCCTCCGAGTAGAAGTGATGCTTAACCATCACACTCCCCTTCTTTAACCTAACCTAACCATCCCCAAAAAGTCGCTTTGTAGATTATGGGTTGGCGGCATCACTGGACCGAACTTTTTTGAAGAACAGACTGGAGAGATTGTAATAGTGAATGATGAGCGCTATAGCAACGTGTTGACGGATTACTTTTTTTTTTCTAAAATTTATTGATCAGGACAATCTCTGGTTTAAAGAAGCCTTTAAACGATACATTTTTAGAGTGCGTAATTTGAAGATCGCATTATTTCTATTAGAGGAGAAGTTAACTGGGTTGAAAGTTTTTCAAGGATAAGGTCTATGCCAGTAACTCAGTCTCAATTCAAGATTTCAAACATAATATCCGAACTGAAATTTGGCCACTGGCATACTGAATTTATACCCCAAAAATGAATCGATAGTTCCAACCTTTTGTTTTTTCTACAAGGGTTTTTCAATACTTTTTTAATACCTTACGAGACACAGAACGGGCACGGTTTAGAGAGAGAAATAAAAAAGAGGAACCGGTGCAACCGGTGCTTGCTTATTGTAATGTGTGGAAAATATTGGGCTAGGAAGAGCAGTCCATATTCTTGTGCTTAAGCTATATACGTCCGAATATAAGCTTAAGCAGAATTGGCGGGCATCCCCATCAAGACACTAATGCGACTGGTTTAAAACGATAAACGAACTATAGAGAAGAAACATTACATCAATTCCTCCTATAAGCTCTTAAATTCCATCTAGCAGGTGCAGAGAGGTCTTGATATGAGCGTCAAGCTTTTGGCGAATATAGTCCTTATAGATTAAAGCCAATTCAGAGAGAGTGAAATATTTCTTGCATTGTTTAAGGACGTTTTTGGCCATTCCATCTAAGTGTTTTATTAACCCACTTTGCAGGGATTAAAAGTTTTTCGGTTTCAACCATACAAGCGCCATTCAAGCTGATTACTAAGGGTTCGCTTAAGTGATAGTAGACAGCATAGAGTTTAAATTCCATTCTGTTTATAATACCACGGTTAATGCTTATGCTAGACATACGTTATCGTTCCAAGTCTATAGCGGAAGAACAGGGACGTGAGTCTTTTAACCAATATGCAAAGTTGAGAATACTGTCATCAGCGCGGGAGTGAATCTGCAGACCAGAGATGATTTATAGAAATGACGAAGAGTATCGGTAATATAACAGAGCCTTGGGAAGCTCCAGTATTTATTCGGTGAAGATTAGATTTGAAACCATACAAAACGACATGAACTGAGCGGACCAAAATTTTAAATTTAAACCATAGAAGAAAGGATTTATCGATACCATAAGCGCGCTTTTTTGTCAAAAGCGTATGACTCCAAACTCTGTCAAATGCTTCAGAAATTTGACTGAGGATGCACAAAACTTGGCCTTTTCGGGGAGATAAACCATGAAATCACCAATGAATCTGTTGTTATGGAAACCGTACTGCCGGCCATTAAGAAGTTTATGTGATTCAAGAAAAATGATGTTGATGGTTTATCAGCATTCCCATGACCTTAAAAAGAAGGGGAGTTAGCGCTATGCGTAGTACATAGGTGGAGAGAGATGAAGATTCGCATTTTTTGGGGACAAACTGGCCAAATGCTGCTTTTCATCTATTCGAGAAGAGACCGGCAGAGTAGGACTGATACCAAAGCCGTTATGCCAGCATAGAAGGACACCTCTTCAAAACAATGGGCGAAAAGTGGATTTGTGCACGATGAGATCGTTAAGTGCGAAAATAGATTGATTCCATAGAATATTCGACGCTCTCGAGTACAGGCGGAGACAGAGCGCAATGAGGAAGCATTGAGCTGGCTACAAAATGTGCAGCAAGTAAGGCTTCGTCTTAAGAGCTGACAGAATGTCTCTGTAAATAAGCGTGGGGGTTGAAGACGAGGAAAAATTCCTTATGGTCTATAAGAAAGACTTAAAAACTTTTTATCATTGACTCGTTTAAACTTATTCCTGTTATCCTCAAAGAGGATCGCTTTATAAGTCAGAAAGCTCAACTCTCTTATCCTGATAGCTTCTTTTGGACTCGAGTCGTACCTTTTCATTGAATTGGGCGTCCTTCATTCCTCATACTTAACAAAATAATAATTGACATTGCACCAACAGCGGCATCGAAGAAGTAAAAAAAATCCTAAAGAAGTTGTTTAATTCGCTCAAATTAACTTTCTTGTACAGCCGTACCGATCGTTTGGGAATTTGCTCTCTCTCTGAGTGGAGTGAGGACCAGATATAAGCTGATACGACACAGTGGTCTGAATGCCAATAAGTGCCAATGTGTCAATAGAATATTTGTCAGGATGAGATGTGAGAAACAAGTTAAAGGTCTTAGCCGAATAATCTTAAAATTCAAATCTTGGTATTGGCTGATCTACTAACTGAGTTGGATTATTGACCCCAGCGAAGATCTCAACATACCTTCCTTCGGATTTTGTCTGGTCTGAAGGTTGAAGTTAATTAGATTGTGTACAAAAATGTCTAAGACGGATGTATGTACATAGCAAAGAAATTCGTCCGTCGTCCACGAACGTTACCTAAAACCTAACGATGCAAAAACTTCCCAACTCTGATGCTACAAGCGGAAGTGAGAAGTGCAAATTACCTCTACATAATCATTGTCCTTAGTGGTATCTGATATTTAAAAAGCCGACCCAAGCTTCCTTTTGAACTCTAATGTAAGGTGAACATTTATGCCGGTTAGACCTTGGTAAGACTGATGTACATAATGTATCCGACTCCATGTAGCTTGGTTCTATCTAACAAAGACCTGTAAGAAATATCGAACTGTAATTCTATTTTTTTTTTGCCCAACCTAATGTCGTTGGGGCTCATAACTGTAGAAGGAATACCGAGAGTCTTGGTTTGCAAACGAACAATCTGATGGGAAATCAGTGTTGGTATCCTGCACCAGCAGAAAAGCTTTGCGCAATGGAATATCGAACGGCTCAGAAGGCGGCTACGAGCTTACCTTTGAGCGAGTCTATGTCATAACACAAATCATTTGTACGTTCGCCTCTCCTGTTGTGCTGGCATAGGGTGACAACCGGAACAGAAAGTAGATCTACCTCAGAGGCTCAAATAAATCATCATGCACCTCAATAGAGGAAATGGAACCCGCGCCTCCGGGCAGGTTTGTTTTAGTTCACCACATTAATCCTTAGTTGACGGCTGCTACACAACCGGATGGTTGGTTTGTGTATCCAAAAACAAATAATCGATAGTGCTTGCCGAATTGTCAGGACATATTATTTCCTGTCGTATACAGGCCCGACCGCAATCTGTCACTCCATCGCAAGAGAGCATTTTGAAACGCGCGGATATCCTTCGTGTCTTTCCAACACGGAACCCTTAGCCAAAAGGATTGCCTGAGCTCTGGCTTTGAAATCAGTTGACATGACTAATTACGTTCACATCGCCGGTGATAGACTTCAGCCCTCGCGGTAAAATCTATTCTTTTGACTCCGGTATTTGGTGTAGTCATACGCATTTAAAATCAACGTCAACTTTATCCCAGCGGGAATCAGACATTGTTAGGTCCCACACTATCTGATTGAGGTGGATGGGGGCAGACCTCTGTGGGATGGCAAATGTATTTTTCAAACAAAATTATTCTTCATACTATGAATGCGTGCGATGGAAGCAAAATACGCTCAAAAATTCCAAACAATGAAAGCTACACCCTGCAAGAAAAACCTGGATATTGCGACAAGACACAAGGAACATCCCTGCCAAGCTATCCTCAGTTATTCAATTTGATAATGATTCCTTCCGTCAAAAGGTACGGCAACCTGCTTTCCTCGCCTTCTAATTTTGGATTCATTATCCCGCGAACACATTATCCAGCTAATCATACAAAACATCTTCCCTGAGCCGACAAAGATCCATTTTTCCAACATTTCCACACAATGGTCCTTGCGCTTTCTAATTACTTTTATCTTGATTGAATCCCTCCCTGGGACTGAATGAAACCGAACTAATCTCATGTTTTTCATTATTTTCAAAATTCTACGATGCCATTTCCAAAAAAAAAAAAAAAATACTTAATTACAGACAAATACTTGTAAACCCTCCGGAACCCTACAGCAATTAGCCTTGAAATATGTATGCCAATGTATGGCAGGAAAACACAAACAGAACACATTAAGGAGGACATAAATTTGTTAATTGCACACACAGAGGAAATTATCCTTATTCCGGGAACGGGCGACATGGAAAAAGTGGTTTGTCTAATGGTCTCGCCTACCGAGCTCAGACATCCACATATGTACATTTATGTATGTAAATGCAGGCTAATTACAAGCGATGATGTTAACTTGCAATCGATTTACTCTATTGGAAAAAAAAGGTCCATAACGTCCTTAAACACTGTATGGCCAGAACTTTAAACAGCTGTATACCCGCCCACCTTAAGATGTAGACACAAGTCTCGTATTTTGCATGTCTGAACACACGTGTAATGTCTTGTTTATTTGCTTTCCAATGGCCATATGCCATCCCGTAAGCCTTACCTTCGGCTGACGGCTTTTGTAGCAAAACAGGAAGCTACCCTCGTTAGATGAATCATTTAATAGATGTAAGTGTGTAGGGTCGTTAAGTATTTATTTTTACTGCCGCATGAAGTGCCGCCACGGGAACGTGATTTCCGTGACATTAAGATATCAATGCTATAAGTTAAAGTAACTTAGGGATGCTTCATCTTTAAAAGGTTTTTCGAGGCTTTAAATGTTAGTCATAGAGAGTACCGGCCATATAGGGTATTTTACATAGTCATTTTCAGGGTCCTCCTTTTCTAATAGGCTAATGTAGACGATATTTTTAAATCTTCAATGATTTTAACCCTTTAACCCTTAAATGTTATCGATTTTTACTTTAAATTTGACCTAACAAAATGTAAAGGATTAAAGCACTTCCATAGGCGGGTGGCATGAACGGAAATTGTATAAAATATCTGGATTGTATAAAGGGGCAATTGGATACGAGGTAGAAAAGAAGAAAGAGGGGGTGAGAGAGACAGAGAGAAGGCTAGTGTACGACAAGTAAGCATGTTAGTCATTGAAGGATATCATATACCTTTCCTATAGTGGCATTGACGTGGTCGTCCCAGGATAAAGTGCGGTTAAAAGACATATTCAAAAATGTACTGCTCAAGTTTCATTATATTAATTGTATCGGTCGAGTTGAGGCATATATTTTAAGACCCAATTAAGGGAATTCTGAAGATCCGCATTTATTTTGGTAATGTATTACAAAGTGGAAATGATTTTTGCAGTGGGACCTAAGATAGAGCTTTGCGGTACTCCTGTGCTCATGGGCAGAAAGGTATACATTTTATTTCCAATTACCACAATCTTCGATATGAGAATATCAGTCTTACTGATTGACGTTAGAACTTTAAAAGCATTTCAAAGCTTATTATAAAGAACGGGGTGATTGACAGTATCAAAGACTATTAATCCGAGCAGGGCTAGGATGATTAACTCTCTTTTATCAAAACCTCTCCTAATTTCATCGATCATAAGGAACAATGCAGTTTTACAATTACTCTTGCATCATAGCCTTGACTGGTTGTCACTAAGAGAGTTTTCAATTCATAAATAGTGTAATATTTGAGGATGGTATTTTCAAAAAAAACTTCTTATAAATAGGACACACTTGCTTTTTTGAGAGCAGGAATAATTGTAATCGTTTTCTATGCAGACTGAAAGATAGAGGTTATGAGAATGCTGTTGCAAATATAGGCTATGTACCTCAGCGTAACACAGAGTGTTAGATTTAGAAATTCAGTACTAACTCTGTCAAGTCCGACGTTTCAACGATGGTGGTGGGCGACTACCACACATCAGTGTCGTTAAGTATGGTCTAGTTTAGCAGTCTACAGCATAATGGGACAGGCGCTTCTTCTACAAAGACTTCGTGTTGCATGATGTTTATGGACAAGAGATAAGAAGATGGAGCTTTTCACATTTTACGTCATCCGAGGCCTGAACTGATACTTTCGTATGTCTATTTGACACACATTTTTCCAGTACTGCTTACCTGAATCCGAAGAGTCAAGACGGTTGCTGTAAAAGCTTTCATCTGTTATTTCTTATTCATGAGATTACTAGAATCCTCGGACCATGATAACTTAGACAAAAAGGCTTAGCTCCATATCGTTTGCAGCGATGATACGCTAGGTGCCTGAGTTTCATTAGCTCCTTAATTTTTTCATCCAGCTAGGTGATTGATTCTTTATGGTTGTAGTTTTAATTTCAATGTATTTGTCAAGAGCAGATTGGTATTTCCTTTGAGAAGGGCTACATGCTTATTTACACAAGACATATATATGAAGATCGTTTAAACATTTTGTATCAAAATTATTTTTGAAAGCAAGAATAAGATAAATTCAATCATGTTTAAAAAAAAACTGGGACTGGTCACAGAAAAAAAAAAATGTATTAATGTCGCTGGTGTTTGACAGGTCTACAAGAGTATTAGTGTCATTGGAGAAATGCGTCGGCTTGGAAGAGTTCACTGCATAGAGACTTAGAGCTTTATTGCTGATGAGAGGAGAGGGTTGGGTATAATCAAGAGGATTTTAGTTGAGGTCTCTACAAAGGAGGGTATTGGGGTGTAACATGTTAACTATATTGACAAAACTCTAAATCCTGAATGTTGAACCCAGAATAGTATTTTTTTCTGCTGCAGAGGATGTTGGCGAACACAAATATTTTGTGAGAGACGTCCGGAGATTTGTGCCTAAGTTCACGATCGTAAAATCTCCATCTCCATTAACTCCATTAACTAAACCGTAGTCTATCGTAGGAAACTATTCTCGGTTTAAAAAAAACCAAAAAAAAAAAACAAAAATTAAAGTAGGATAACGATGAAGAAAAGTAATACGAAGAAGAAAATTAAATTAAAAAAAAATTAGAGACCATAGACAATACAATATATAAGCCAAGAAGAAGAAATTAAGAATAGAAAAATAAAAATGAATAAAAATCCAAAAATGTACAACATTCGTTTATTCAGAGAAGTATTAGATCTAAGTGAAATGTTGACTAATGATTTAGCAATTTATCTAGCGGAGAATTTCCTACTAGGAGCTTCCAGCTCCTTTAAATCCCCTTCGATAATTTGCAGCTGGAATTTCATGAGAGTTCAAAAGTTACTGGATTCCTGAGAGAAGGACATGGAGGCGCTCAAACCTTAATGTGGCTACCGATCTGGAAGTGAATTGAAGATCTCGGAGTGTGTCACATGTAGACACTAGTAGTTTGGCCTAGAATTTGAGTGCTGCCTTCAAAAATTTGACAACTTCTCTAGATGGGACTTGAGAATAGGGACTGGAAGTCTTTCCCTATTATGATTATGTTGCTTGTCATTTTGAATCTTTCTCGGGCTGACGGATAGGATAGTATGTGTAGTATTTTTTAAAATTTAACTCAGAGGACATCAGATATTGTCCACTTTTTTAAGAATTTATAAATGTCCAATAAAGTCTCCTTCTTTGTATTTATAGGTTCTCTGTAAGGTTAAGGCGTGTTTGGCAGCTTCAGCCTGTATGGCAATGTGTAATTGTGGAATGTTTAGAGTTGCTTTCATCCCTGCAGTCAAAGTTATTCTTATTGTACACGCTCGCCTTTGTCTTTTATTGAGTTTATTCAGGACGCTACGAGTTGTTTAGGGCCCATAGGGCTTTGATGGCCTTTCAATATATTTTGTTTATGTGTGCATTGCAAGAGAGTTTTTAGTAATATTATTCCCTGAAACTTTACCTCTTCCTTTAATGGAATGTAGGTTTCTTTACTTTTTAACCCCCGATGCGAAAAGAGGGGTCTTATAAGTCTGACGTGTCTGTATGTCTGTGTGCCTGTCTGTGGTACCGTAGCTCCTGAACGAATGGACCGATTTTGATGACCTTTTTTTGTTTGATAGCTAACGTGTTCAAGATGCTTCTTAGCTGCATTTTATGAAGATCTGTTCAGGTGTTTTAAGACCATCATCTTACCGCAAAATTAATCACCCTTTCGGAGGATGTTATAATTTTTGCAAATGGCTTCGTACCTCAATTATATTTGACATTAGTGAACTAGACAGCTGCAGTATACAAACAAATAAGCAATGGAACGCTATACTTTGCAAGAGCGTGGAATAATTGTGTCGATTTTTTTGACCAATAATCGATAGGTGGAATTTCGTAAATTTCGACCACGACTTCTTATTCGTGATGCGCCAACTGGGCAAACTAGGCCACGTGAACAGACTGGAACCATAGGAGACCGTGCAGGATATGGCTGCCACTGGACTGGTCGTTCGGCCGACAATATCGCGGCTGTGGCTACCGATGTCGCTGAGAATGAAGAAACATCAACCAGACGACGGGCCACGCAATTTGGCATAACCAGGCGGACCCTCCAGTGAATTTTAATGAAAAACTTGCACATATTCCCGTATAAAGTACAAACAGTGCATCAGTTAATGCATGCTGACCGTCAGTCGCGTGTGAATTACCGTCAAACCATCGTGAATCAACAACGAAGAGGAAGATTTTGTGTCGAAAATCATCATGAGCGACGAGGCGCATATACACTTAGGCGGTTGCGTCAATAAGCAAAATCTTCTTTTCTTGGACATTGAAAATCCGCGTATGATACACGAGAAGCCATTACATTCACTCAAAGCCACTGTGTGGTGCGGCGTTTACGCGGGAGGGGTGATTGGGCCGCATTTTCCTGAGGACGCCATCGACTGTTACTGGCGAACGCTACAGGGCCATGATAAACGACCTCTGACTGCCGGAATAGGATGAAGGAGTTTGGGAAACATTTGGTTTCAACAAGACGGTTGACCACACACACAGCACGATCCACAATGGAAATTTTCAAATAAACGTTTCCTGGTCGCATAATCTAATGTTTTGGCGATTTGGCATGGCCAGCAACATCGCCCGATTTCAAGATCGCCCGATTTAACCATACCACACTTCTTTCTTTGGGGCTACTTGAAGTCGCGGACTTATTCCAACAAGCCTCGGACGTTCGGGTTCCCAGTCCTTAAGGAGAATGGAAAATGCGATAAAACGGGTACAAATGTGTAAAGATTTCCATCACTCAAAGTCTTTTTTTTATTTAGTAAAAAGTTATTCAAAAACAAAATTGGATGATAAATCTTGCGCCACCTTGTACATACAAGAAGCCCTATGCGTCATTGCATAGTACTTAAGAAAAATGTAATTTAAGTAGTTACCTATCGCAATTAGGATCCGCGAGTAATTTAAAAAGAATAAAATAGAAATAAAATTAAAAATTTTAAGTAACCCCCGACACAAAAAAAAAACCTTTAAAAAGTAGAAAAATAAATTTTTTTTCGGCCTTTTGACTTCATTAAAAGAAACTCTTAATATTTCTAAAAAAGAGTGGTCCAACGACAATGCACGATATTAATTGTGAGTCACACCTTAACGTCAAGTTTTTTTGCCCATCTTAATTAGACATTTCTTTGTTTCAGTGTTTGACAAATTCAACCATTGAGAGGTACACAATTGACCAGCGCGTTAAGATTGTAATTGAAGCCTTTTACGAAAATGGGCGTTCAAATCAAAATGCATTTCGTGCACTTCGTGATTTTTTTGGTCACCATAATCGACCAAATGTGTCCACAATCGGTAGAATTGTGGGCAAATTTCAGCAAACTGGGTCTGCAGGAAATATGAAAACACCTGTGCATGCTCGCCCAGTTCGTTCTGCGGAAAACATTGCTGTTGTTCGCGATAGAGTGGCAGAAGAGCCGTCAACCTCGTATTACGAATACGAATACGTAGAAGCATGACCGGACTGTCCCCATGATTTTTTTCTCTTTGGGTTGCTGTAATGAATCCATTTCTCATCACCCGTAACGATGCGATGAAGAAAACCCTTCCTTTAGTGCCGCTGGAGCAGTTGTTCAAATCATAACGAACCCAAGTTCCTTACTTTTGAATCATTCCCAACGCATGCAATCGCTTGGAAATAGCTTGGAGGGTAACTCCTAATACTGAAGCAAGCTCTTTTTGCAAAACACCATTTTTGAAGCGGCACGTTGTTTCACTTAGAGCAGCATAATTTTAAGGAGCGAAAAGGACCAAAACTATATTACAATAAAACCAAAAAATCTGTTTTTAAATTTTATTTTTATTTCTGGCCTTCCTTCCTCTGAATCTATCTTAAGACTGATTTTATAATTTTTGTTTCCTGTACACCAAACTTCGTAATCCAATCAATTCAATAAGGGTTCATATGCGGTTATCGATCCGCAGTGCATTTTATGACCCACTTTAGTGTCAATGCTATGCTTGGGTTTGTTTATCCAAGTGTCGGCGATCTTTATGTAGATCTGTAGAGAGAAGTCTTTTCCTGAGCCTATTTTGGATAACCTTTTGATATTTTATTTCTGGGAGTTTCAAATTATCCTCGGATATAAACAAACCAAGAATATAGCCTTCTGACGGGGTTAAGGAAGATTTATGATGCACGATGTACATTATGAGTCACACCTTAACGTCAAGTTTTTTTGCCCAACTTAATTTGACATTTCTTTGTTTCAGTGTTTGACAAATTCAACCATTGAGAGGTACACAATTGACCAGCGCGTTAAGATTGTAATTGAAGCCTTTTACGAAAATGGGCGTTCAAATCAAAATGCATTTCGTGCACTTCGTGATTTTTTTGGTCACCATAATCGACCAAATGTGTCCACAATCGGTAGAATTGTGGGCAAATTTCAGCAAACTGGGTTTGCAGGAAATGTGAAAACACCTGTGCATGCTCGCCCAGTTCGTTCTGCGGAAAACATTGCTGTTGTTCGCGATAGAGTGGCAGAAGAGCCGTCAACCTCGTATTACGAATACGAATACGTAGAAGCATGACCGGACTGTCCCCATGATTTTTTTCTCTTTGGGTTGCTGTAATGAATCCATTTCTCATCACCCGTAACGATGCGATGAAGAAAACCCTTCCTTTAGTGCCGCTGGAGCAGTTGTTCAAATCATAACGAACCCAAGTTCCTTACTTTTGAATCATTCCCAACGCATGCAATCGCTTGGAAATAGCTTGGAGGGTAACTCCTAATACTGAAGCAAGCTCTTTTTGCAAAACACCATTTTTGAAGCGGCACGTTGTTTCACTTAGAGCAGCATAATTTTAAGGAGCGAAAAGGACCAAAACTATATTACAATAAAACCAAAAAATCTGTTTTTAAATTTTATTTTTATTTCTGGCCTTCCTTCCTCTGAATCTATCTTAAGACTGATTTTATAATTTTTGTTTCCTGTACACCAAACTTCGTAATCCAATCAATTCAATAAGGGTTCATATGCGGTTATCGATCCGCAGTGCATTTTATGACCCACTTTAGTGTCAATGCTATGCTTGGGTTTGTTTATCCAAGTGTCGGCGATCTTTATGTAGATCTGTAGAGAGAAGTCTTTTCCTGAGCCTATTTTGGATAACCTTTTGATATTTTATTTCTGGGAGTTTCAAATTATCCTCGGATATAAACAAACCAAGAATATAGCCTTCTGACGGGGTTAAGGAAGATTTATGATGCACGATGTACATTATGAGTCACACCTTAACGTCAAGTTTTTTTGCCCAACTTAATTTGACATTTCTTTGTTTCAGTGTTTGACAAATTCAACCATTGAGAGGTACACAATTGACCAGCGCGTTAAGATTGTAATTGAAGCCTTTTACGAAAATGGGCGTTCAAATCAAAATGCATTTCGTGCACTTCGTGATTTTTTTGGTCACCATAATCGACCAAATGTGTCCACAATCGGTAGAATTGTGGGCAAATTTCAGCAAACTGGGTTTGCAGGAAATGTGAAAACACCTGTGCATGCTCGCCCAGTTCGTTCTGCGGAAAACATTGCTGTTGTTCGCGATAGAGTGGCAGAAGAGCCGTCAACCTCGACTCGTCGTCGTGCCCAACAACTGAACATCTCACGAACGTCACTGATGCGAATTTTGAATAAAGATTTGAATTTACACGCTTACAAGGTTCAATTAACTCAAGAGCTGAAGCCTACTGACCATTTCAAGCGTCGCCAATACGCCGAATGGTTGGTTGAACAGACAGAAGTGAATGGTGTCTTTACAAAGAAAATCATCTTCAGCGACGAGGCACACTTTCACCTGCGTGGATTCGTTAACAAGCACTGGGGCACATGAGAATCCACGAGTGATTGTTGAAAAGCCGATGCATCCACAAAGAGTGACTGTTTGGTGCGGTTTATGGGCTGGCGGCGTCATCGAGCCGTACTTCTTCGAAAATGAGGTCGGCCAAGTACTTACCGTGAATGGTGTTCGCTATCGCGAGATTATAACGCACTTCTTGTGGCCAGAAATTGAGGATATGGACCTGGACGATATATGCTTCCAACAGGATGATGCCACCTGCCACACAGCCAACGAAACAATCTCACCTTGCGTCGTAGCGATGTTAATTGGCCGCCACGATCATGTGATTTGACACCGTTGGACTTCTTTCTTTGGGGATATTTAAAAGAAAAAGTGTACGTCTATAAGCCAAGAACAATTTAAGAGCTAAAGGATAAGATAATTAGGCACATTAACGACATTGAACCTCAATTATGTCTCAGAGTCATTGAAAATATGGACTATCGGATAGAGGTATGCCACCGAAGCCATGGTGAGCATTTGACCGATATTTTGTTTCACACATAATTGTCATAGATCCTTCTATCATAATAAGAAATATTAAGATAATTTTCTGAAAACTTTTTGTTTTATTTACAAGTATCTTCGTGCGTTTTTGTTGGACCACCTTTTAAAAGCGCCGCCGCGTCGGGGAACTGCTAACTAAATAAAAAAAAATCAGAACACAAATAAAAAGAATATTGACAATGATAAAGTATGGATTATAGAAAGACCTACTCTATCTAAACAACGTAAGAAAGTACCGGAACAACCATATCCAGTATTTTAACGCAATTCACACGGCTCTCAAGCGAACGCCTCATATAGAAGTGGTGCAATATCGAAACACTGCAGGAACTTCAAATAAACGTAAAATAAATTGATATACAAAACCAAGTACATACGTACAATTTTAAATTAGTAGATATTTTTTTATACATTACATCTATGTAGATATAACCAATTATTCTTCTTCACTTAGCGGTCCCCCGACGCGGCGACGCTTACGTTAAAAATATTAATAGTTTCTTTTAATGAAGTCAAAAGGCCGAGAGAAAAGAAAATATTTTCTTAATTTTTAAAGGTTTTTTTTGTATGTCGGAGGTTACTTAAAATTTAAAATTTTTATCTTATCAAATTGTCTTTCTTCTGCGTGAACTTTCCCCGAAAGTTATCCCCACACATTTTTTAATGACGTTTAGATCGGGAGAAAGAGGCGGCCAATCCAAAACATCTACATTGTGAATATTTTTAATATAAGTTTTAAACCTGCTTCTGTGTGAATGGCTGCGTTATCCTGCTGGAAAATCCAACGTTGGCCGTTAAATATTTCGTGGAAATTGATTGTCTGCATTTCAAGAAGCTCGATATAATCCTCTGAGTTCTGCCGACCATCTAAGATAACCAGATCGATTGGGTCATGAAATGAAATTGCAGCCCACACGTTGACCGAACCAACAGCAGTGTGACCAAGTGACAGGAATATTTCCGATTTTCTCAAAACGTGAAAGTAATACTGAAAGTCATCAGGGCCATCAATATAACATTTTTTTTCGCCGGAAAAAATTTGGGTTTTTCCTATTTATGGAACCCCGGCAAAATTCCAATCTATGATCTTTATGGCGCTGAAGTAAATATGGTTGTTTTCCCGTTTTTGCCGTCGGAGATGTGGACACTGTTGAAGCACTCTTTGAACTGTCCGGACAGTTCCAACTCTTTCCTATTTCCTTTATTTCGCGAGCGATCGCAGCGGAATTTGAAGTTTCGTGTAAAACAGACCTGTAATCTCGTTCTGTTGTCGCTCTTACTCTGCGTTCTCTTGGGTTTTTGTTATAATTTTTTGGATCTTTTAGAAAATTGTTGACTGTCCATGAATGTCGACTAATTTTCTTAGCAGTCTCCCCGTTGGAATAATTTTCTTGCTTGAATGCAAAAATTTTGCAAATTTCTAAACTTGTTAGAGTTTTGTCGCTACCCATCTTTTCTAAAATGTAACTAAAACGAAAACAATTTTTATAAATATAAGGTAGCAATAAAATAGAACACAGTTTCACTTACTTATAGAATCTCTTGTGCTTTATATGTTGAAAACAAACTGATTAGGGTAATGAAAACAAATTGATAAGGTAAGTGCTGTTAAAATAGGGAAAAAACCGAAAATGGCGAATTTCTTTTTAACTTCCTTCAATTTTTACAAGCTTGTCATCAGGTAGCAGGGAAATAGTGAATTTTAAGTGAGGGTAATCAAGTGTCGGGGAATGTATCTCCTTCATTGGGCTGCAACTCTTTCATCCGAAACGAACTCCCCATTATCGACGCATATAAATCCTGATCGGGCCTAGTGTCCTTTTCGTACAGCGTTTATCCCTGCATACATTACTATCCTGTTTTTAGCCGTACTTTCTTTCTGAATATCGGTGAACTTTTTTCTTTGCCATTGCCGTTTTGTATCCCAAAAAAACCGGTTGACTTCGCCTCGTAGGAAATTTTGATATATTGTACGCGTGATGTCTTCATTATTCTTCAGGGCTTGAGGTCTAATAACACGATGAGCTTTTACATTTTCTCCGTCGAATCAATTCTTTCCTTTGGAAACTTCGTAAATAGTTTTTTTCTGCTACTTCCTTTACAACACTTCTTATTGTAGACCACACTGCTTCTAAGGTGTTTTTTATAGAGATATAGAACTTTGAAATAGAATAAAATAAAGATGATTTTTTTAAATTGACATGAGATTGACTTTATTCAAAAGATAATCTTCTGACATTATAATTTAAGTATAACTTCTGGCATATTACCGCCACAGCTGGCGGTGAATGGGCCTAAAACAAGATTACCGTTGATCCCAATTATCATAAGCGAATTTTGTTTAGCGATGAAGCTCACTTTTGGTTGAATGGATACGTCAATAAACAAAACTGCCGTATTTGGAGTGATGATGATCTTCAAGTGTATGTTGAGGCACCGTTACATCCACAAAAACTGACTGTTTGGTGATTACCATGATTTGGCCATGATTACTGACTTTTTCGTTCATCAATTGAACAACCATGATGTGCAGGAGCTGTGGCCTCAACAAGACGGCGCAACATGTCACACAGCTCGTGCCACAATTGATATATTGCAGGAAACGTTTCGTAACCGCATAATTTCACGTTACGGACCCGTGATTTGGCCTCCAAGATCGTGCGATTTAACACCGCTTGACTATTTTCTGTGGGGATATGTGAAGTCGCTAGTCCACGTCGATAAACCCGAAACGATTGACCACTTGGAGGACAACATTCGCCGCGTTATTGCCGATACACGGCCACAAATGTTGGAAAAAATCATCGAAAATTGGACCTCCAGATTAGACTACGTCCGAGCCAGCCGTGGCGGTCATACTCGTATGCCAGAAATTACAATATATTTAAATTGTAATATCAGATTATCTTTCGAATAAAGTCAATTTCATGTCAATTTAAAAAAAATCATCTTTATTTTATTCCATTTCAAAATTCTATACCTCTATAAAAAACACCCTTTACCTATTTTTCTTCGTAAAGCACGCCAAGCAATGGTTTTCTTGGATAATTGAATTTCAGTGCTGGATTGTTAATTTTCTTCATTATTATTCATTATTCATTCATTCAAGTTCAGTAATTTTATTAGTAGGCAAAAAGCCGATAAGCCTAATAACTGAATAAAATTTTGTGGTAAACTTGAGGATAAGAATCATGCCATTAACTTAAACTTTTTCGCCTACTCTTGCCTTAAGCCCCATATTTGAAATAATCTTGCCCAACTGCCACCCAATGCCAACCCATAAATTCCACCACAAACCGGATGGGTTTACCGATCCCCATCGTATCCTCCATCCCAAAGTGTCAAAATGATCAAATTAGATGACAAATTCTGTTAGCGACCGAAATTCCATTTGGTAAATCGGCGAAAGCGGAGACACACAAACATAGAGACTCCGGTGAATCGAGATGTCCGGCTTCTTACGAATACTTTCCTTTACAGCGATGACGTTTTGGCGGTTAAATGCTATTCAAGTATGTTGATATGGGGTTTGACCTGATACCAAAAAAATTTTATGAAACATGTGCGCGAATTTCGGGCTCACTAGAGCGATTGACCAAAAAAAAATACGAATTGAAATGTAACTTTTACAGATCATAAGGTTTTCTCATTCAATAGCATACTCTGATAATTAAGAGCGTACAGAACAGGTCCAAAAATCGAAATCATCAATGCAATGCTGCAGTGCGACTCCGATCATATTAAGAGATATTGCGATGAATGGAAGTTAAAAGTTAACTTCCAAAATCGGACACGATCCTCTTTAAAACTTCATTGAATAAGGCCTTAGAGGATACCAGGATTGAAAGAAATTATTGTAGTACTCATTAGCTCATACATTTTAGTAACGCATTGACTGGAATCTCGTCGATGTTGCTAACAGTAAAATTCTCCTTACTCCTCGATTTGTAGTTTTGATAAGGGTTAGGTAGTGGGTATTATGAAAGCTAGGTATCGTTATAATGCTTAGATGAACTTAAAAACTTTCTGAGACCACTTGCCCTTGGTTATATCTCGGGCATCCACAGTGAGCTAGATGACGACTGAGAGTCGAGGAAGAGATGCAATGAAGAGGATGACCACTCGGAACGAAACACACGAGTTGTAGCTAATCTGATACTATTTAGGATGAGAATAAAGCAGCTTATCATAGATTAAGCTAGTAGAATAATTAAATAAAATGACTATTCATTTCCACATCGGTTAAATTTTGTGCAACATCCAAAAAGTTCACATCGCCCATTCATTGCTTATTAGAATGGTTGAATAACCCAAGAGGAGAAGACCTTCTGGACAAAATGAAATTGACAAACTAAAGAATTGAGCAATTCTGTTTAAAATTCCTTTTTTCAGGACTTTCAAAAAAGTATCCAAATCGTCCACCGTTAAGCTCCAATATATATTCCCAACAACAAGTGTGAACAATAAAAGCATCAGTATTCAAGCATAACGCCGGGGAAAACCACCAAGTCTGCCAATTGCCGATAAACCAATAAGCATACGCACAGAGACCGACAAATTGGGTGAGAGGATGTCGGGATAAAATTAGCCGAGTTCCTTCGCATTTCCACATTAATGGAAAATCAATTCATGCCTTTCATTCATATCAAATTCAATTGTAGCCCGGAATGCCTTAATGCGTTCCCATGTGTGCCAGACATCCATGTAGGAGAATTGTATCACCCCACTTAAATTTAATACGCACTTATGATAAGGCGGCAATAATCGCTCTGCGGGATGCAAGGCGCAGACTTGTTTCGCACCCTTATGCGGGATATGTAAATCCATATAAGCTTTGGCAACGAAAGTGTTTGCGTACGCGTTGGGTATGCATAAATCTTTCAAAATGTCGATGGAATATTTTCGGGTAGAGCTTGGTTTATATCTTCGTTCTCGCGTTCGGTTTAAACAGGATGATGTGGTTAATCTAAATATGTATTTGGGAAAGAGGATGCGGGAGATAATATAAGGTTTTTAAGGCGTGATGTATTGGATCATTAAGTGCCTTCATATAAGAGCGAATGATGGATGTGCCATTTCCTGGTGTACTCAAAATACGGTGATGGATGTAGCACTTTTGTTGGGGATGCGCTAATTGGTGTAAATTAGGCTATTAGGAGCCTCTATGAGTGAAGTGTAAATAAATTATAAAAAGGTACAAGGATCTATTATGAGTATGTTATCAAAGGTGAGTAGATTCGTTTTCCCGGAGTATATTGATATTTTCAACGTCTTCTTCTTTCTTTCATTGCTTGATTGTGCCCGATACAGGCACTCTTCGAGTGATACAGAATTCGACTGGTCATTGTGCCATCCCTTCATATTGTTGCCTCAGATAGAGGTATGATCTTATTTACAATACAAACTATTAGGTCTCTGATAAAATAAAGAAATGAGAGCTAAGTGATGATGATTAAAATAACTACAAGGCTTACGAAAGATTTCCGCAATCACTTTTAACAGTTTTATTAGAGACTTTTCATTACTCAGCCTTAATATTTTTAATACTTTAAAGTTATACCACGATATTTGAATGTTGACAGTCTCACAATGGCCAGACACTTTAAATGACACCTCTTATTGGATAACATTTAATGTGCATTTTACAATTCACCCAACCACATTAATTCGTGATTCTATGATGAAATGCTATCTGACATTAGATGCGATTCCGCCAAGATATTTTTTATGACTTTTCAACACCCAGCGGGCAATAACTCGGCCATAACTTGACGAATAAACGTTTTCAAAGAGTTAGACATTTAATGGCTTGCCTATAATGTGCTTAAAAGGACAGTTGTGTCGCCCATAATCTGATCATAGTAGTTACTACAGAATATGTATTTTTGTGGTTAATTTTTATGATTCATATTGTAAATAAGGCAAACCCTTAACTAAACGTATGCCCTTGATGAATATTTGGGTTGACTTGACGAATTAGATGACCCTGTCGTATCGCTATGAGCTCATGCAGTCTACCATGTTGACCGGATGGTATTCAATAATTTCAAACAAGCTATAATTGCTTTACTACCTTGGAAATTGTGACTTCTAAGATTTTATAGTTAATTTTTCGCACGCTCGATATGACTGAAGATATCACCAAATTCTCTTTTCTTTGGCTATATTATTTTCCACTATACGAAATGCAGCCATGTTAGTATTCGACAATGGTCTTCAGAATATTACTAAAAAAAGTACTGGCTGATTATATTAAACATTCCAATCGTGTCCGGAATGGAGTAGGTTGTTGTTGTTCCGTAAATCCTAACATTTGTACGAGGTGTAAAGTTTTTTTTTAATTTTTGGTTTTTAAAATTGAAATATAAGATCCAGCTTGTGCAAGATTTGAAACCGCGTTACCATTATACGAGTCGTAAATTTGGTGAATGGGCCGAAAATATGATTCAGCTTGATGAGACCCATTTTTGGTTAAAAGGATATGTTAACAAGCAAAATTGCCGAATTTGGAGTAGAGAAAACCCAAAAGCCTTTGTCCAGACGCCCTTAGAACCATAAAAACTCACTGTATGTTGTGCTTTATGGTGTGATTGGAGGAATCATCGGCCCATATTTCTTTAAGAACGTGGTTCGGCCAGACTGTTACCGTCAATGGAAAACGTTATAAGAATATGATTTCTGACTTCTTCGTTCTTCAGTTGAATGGCATTGACGTGACAGAGCCGTGGTTTCAACAAGATGGCGCAAAATGCCACACGGCGCCCGACGCCATCAATTTATTGCAGGAAACGTTTCCTGAGCGCAAAATTTCACGTAATGGACCTGTAAACTGGCCTCCACGATCCTGTGATCTCACACCTTTAGATTACTTTCTTTGGGGATGTGAAGTCACTAGTCACTCTCTCTCTAGCCGGCACGATAAGTCGCCATATCTGAATCCTTTTTGAAGGTCTCCTGACGAGCTTGGCAGGAATGTCAAAACATGACACAGCGTAGCTCCTCTCTATGGACGCTGTCATAAGAATCTCTAAAATAGGCAAAGAATTGATCTGTCCCGACCTGAAATTCGTGAGTCTTACAGCCGTAGTTAGTATTGTTGGTCTAGCGTGGATATTAATGTCATGGATCAGATTATTCCTGAACGCCTTAAGGTGTTCATACAGCATGGCAAAGTAGATGCTTTGCTTTGCGATGCTTTGGGAACTTATGCCCCTCTAACTGAAGCGGTTATGGGGATCCACTTTCTTACAGGCTCAAGATAGTGTATGTTTCTATGTATTAGATTTCGGCTTTAATATCATTATCTCAACCTCGTTAAATTGGGTGGACAAATTATCGTCTTTGTCTTTTGTGAACGGTTCAGTCATCTTTATACAATCTGGGACTCTACTACAAGAGTCTGTGACTAACCCCGTAGGTTCTGGTTCTGGTCTTATAGCCTTGGCAAGCTTCGTTTTACTTTTTGTTCAAACTTCAAATGACAGTTCCAAAATAACATCTGTTTAGCTTTTCCATCCATCGCTTCCTGTGCACTTTCTTGTTACTTCTCGGTTTGCTATGAAGGTTAAACTAACACTAGCGTAATGGTCTCCATTTAACAGGAAGGTCTCCCTACTAACTTTGCTAGCCTAAACAGCCTCTTTATTAAGTATCATGAGTTTCACAACAGACCCCCTTAGTTCCTCTGTTCCAGTTTGTCTCCTTTCCTTAACAACCATCTACAACTACCATCCTCCCCTTCTTCTCTCATTTTGATACGACTCTTCAAAACACACAAAGCGACTTTCAACATAATCAATATATCTCTCAATAGCGCTCCTTACAATTTTGACAACCTTACAATAAATGACGCCATACCCATTTCATACCATTACTTAATTCTATTTTTTTACGTCCCCTTTCCCGATCCAAACATTTATCTACCTCCCCTCCTTGGTATAATTGTAGACTCCGTTCTCAAAGAAACAAAAGAAACTGACTGTGGGCAATCTTCCTTCATAATCAATCCCCCATTGACTTTCTACCGAACTTCACAATTCTCTCTACGAACGCCCCCTCTCTATCGAAACGCGAGCCAATCTTATAAACGATCCTAAGGCCTTCTTTCAGTTTGTCAACTACAAAAAAAAATCTGATGGCTACTCAATCTTACCCACCTTCAATGGCGAAACCTCGAATGATTCCAAAACTACCGCTAATTTTTTTTACTATCTTTTTCAAACAATCTTTCGCCCATGACTCCTTTGTACCGGACACTACTTACCAAATTTCTCCCTTGGACCATTTATCCCACGTACTATTGATCCCCATATCATCGAAAATAAATCGAATCAACTTAATGATGAATTCACTCCTGGGCCCGATGGTCTTCCTGAAATATTTCTAAAAAAAAGTTCCTCCATATTCTCAAAAATATTCAATCATCCCTGTCCCTTGGAGAATTTTCCCAGATTTGAGAACAGCTTTTATAACTTCTGTTCACAAAAAAAGGTCAGAAGAGTGAGGTTAATACTCGTAACTACCGCCCCATCATCAAACTGTCACATATACCCAAACTTTTCGAAAGTATCGTGTATGACACTCTATGTTTCCACTGCAAATCTCTAATCGCCTCTAAACAGCATGGCTTCCTCAAATGCAGGTCGAGAACCACAAACCTTATCGAATTAGTGTCCTTCACCATCTCAGCTGTAGAGAATGGGAATGAGGTCGAAGTCATTTCGATTTCAATAAAGCCTTCGACAAGATCTCCTACAAACTAATAGTTTTCAAACTGTCTTCCCTTGGGTTTGAATCCACTGCGGTGAGGTGGATATCTTGTTATTTAAAAAACCGTTACTACAGTGTTGGTTTTAAATCTGCCTTTTCCAACCATTTTTTAGCTTCTTCCGGCGCTCCCCAAGACAGCCTCCTAGGTCCATTTCTTTTCATTCTTACCATTAACGACACTGACTTTTCATCAAACATTCCCACCTTTCACTGTACGCCGAATACACCAAATACCTCTAGACCATTTCCTCACAAAAATATTCTTCCCTTATTCAATCGGATCTCAACAGCTTTTCTGTCTGGTGTTCCAAAAATGACTTGCATCTTAACATTTCCAAATGCCAATCAATCACCTTTTCATGTAAACGAATCAAACCTCCTCCTCGTTTCTACTTGCTCAATAATCATCCCATCTCCACCGTTCAGGTTATCCGCCATCTTTCATACAATGTGGCCAAGAGCTCAATTTTCGCGCATATATCGACGATATAATTCTTAAAGCAAACTCTGCATTCGATTTCGTTAGGCGTTTGTCTAGAGAATTCTCCAATCCATACGTGACTCGATCCCTTTATATGTATTACCTTTGTTCGTCCCTTTCTTGAATACGCATCTCAAGTGTAATCCCCATTTTACTAGACTCGAAAGCATCCAAGGTCGCTTCCTATATTTCGCCCTTCGAGATCTGCCCTGGAATAATCCTTTGTTCTTACCGCCCTATCAAGACTGTCTTAAACTAATCAATTCGAGTACGTTGGAGGAAAAAGAAGGGTATCTGAAGGCTATCCTTTTCATTTATAGACTTTTAACAGGTACCATTGACCATCCCTAACCTGCGCCACCCTTTATAACTCCATATCTCTTAACACCAACCCTCGTAATAAACGGAATCCTCGTCTCGTTTATCTATCCACCCCCGCACCTCATACGGCTCCAATAAACACATTTCTCGTATGCTGACAAATGTTAATTCGAAGATTAACTTGGATTTAAAACCCAGCATTCCATGCCTAGAACTAAGTCTTCTTAGATCTTATGCTAAGTTTTTGATTAAAATAATTTTATTAACTTAAACTGCAATAGTTGTAATGATGACAATCGTAAGTTTATATAAAGGGTCCGCCAAATAATTTTTTTTTTTTGAAAATGCTATAAAAAAAAAACTACTGAATATTTTCTCAAATTCCTTTTTTTATTTGAAAGTACAATCCTTCCGGTTAATAATGGAAAATAATTTCACTCAAATGGCTGCCTCGGCTGGCCATGCAGTAGCCTACACGATCGGTCCAATTTTTAAGCACATTATCGATTGTGTGCAGCTGTATTTCACCAATGGCTTCACGAATATTGTCCTTTAAAGCGTCAATTGTCTCTGGCTTGTCGGCGTAACACTTATCTTTGACGGCACCCCACAAATAATAGTCCAACGGTGTCAAATCGCAGCTCCGAGGTGGCCAAACGACATCAGCTCTGCGGCTGATAATGCGATCTTCAAAAACAGGGCGCAAAACATCGAGTGTAGCTTCGGCTGTGTGGCACGTAGCGCCGTCCTGTTGAAACCAAATGTTGCCAATATCCTCCTCTTCAATTTTTGTGAACAAAAATTCGTTCAACATGGCCCGATAACGATCGCCATTGACTGTAACGGCCACTCCTTGCTCATTTTCGAAGAAAAATGGCCCAATTATGCCTCTGGACCAAAATCCGCACCAAACAGTGGCTCGTTTTGGGTGCACCGGCTTTTCAATGTATGCGTGCGGGTTTTCTGTGCCCCAAATGCGACAATTTTGCTTGTTTACATACCCGCCAAGATCAAAATGAGCTTCATCTGAAAAGATGATTTTTTTGGCAAAATCGGCATCTTCTGTAAGTCGATCGCAGGCCCATTCCCAGCGTTGTTCAAGCGTATACACAACCATATTCGTTCAGCGGAAGGATAAAACTAATTATGTGTCAAATCAGACATGAGCTAAGTGTTACCATTCACGAAATAAGTACTACTTGAAAAAAAAAACGTTAGATGGCGGACCCTATATAAGAGTAGTCCTCGAAAGACATAGATTTAAGTTGTTGCGTTTATTGTATTTTAGAGTGTCCGTCTAGTGCCAGTAAGATATTTAGATTGTTAAGATGGTTAAGCTAGTTTTTAAGCAATTTTGTCTAGGGTAAGATAGATCTAAGAATAATGAATAAAAATTATTTTATCCCTTCCTTTCCTTTCTTTCTTTTCTTCCAAACTAGTTTCTAAGGATCGCGCCCCCTCACCCGTTCTCCTTAGTTATAAAGTTAGATTAAGTTTAGCTTGAATTAAGTTCAATAAATAGGGGTTTTTACCCTCACGAAAATTAAATAAATTCTCAGAAGCGCATGTTCCTTCGTTCTTTTCTCTCATTAGTAGTGTAGTAGAACAGTAGGATGGATATAGCAGACATTTCTTATAGGTGATGACTTGAAACTGAGCGCATCAGAGTCGGCATCTCTAGTTCTACTTTGATAACATATCGCCTGTGTAGATTGCGTCGGGTCTTGACTAAACTTGTGGTGATTGGCAATGGTCCTTTTGGTCCCTTACGGCTGCAGCTTTTCGACGTAAGACTTTGAGATTTTGGTGTTCTTACTGGACTCCGTAGATTCCGTGAGTCCGCGTATACTGACTTCAATAATGATGGCTGCTCAAAAGGTTCAATTCAATTTTCAATTGAAAATCAATTCTTATACCATTTCTTATAATTATCTTACGCTGGACAAAAATGCTTAAAACTAGCTTAACTATCTTAACAAATCTAAATATCTTACGGGCTCTAGACGGACACTCTACTCGTAAAACACACAGTACAACTAAGAGCTATGTCCTTCAACAACTAAATATAATCTTAGAATTATATTATTATTATAATCTTATGATAACTTAAAATAAGAAAAATTTGTTTTATTTAAAAAATTTAGCGTACGATGCTCAAAAGGTTCTGATGTCTAGGATTTTGAAGGATTGCTTGAGGGAAATGCTGAAATGATCAATGGATCAGAGGACTACCAAGTCGCCTAAGGGGTGTTGAGATGTGGTTACTATGTGCTGACTACTAAGAGCTTCCGTCACAAACACGACTAGCTTGAATCCGTTTTCTGCATGGCTTAACATGTTTTCCTGCGACTTGTTCAAAGACGTCCTCCTTACCCATACCCACTTAATGATTTCGAATTCGACCACTTGCAATACGTGCGTATCCAAGACTGTTAATTATTTCTGAACAAAACAAAGATTGCCATGTTAGGGATGTTACCGCTAGACGCAATTCCTAGCCTTGGTTGCTCCTAGAACAAGGAGAAGGGCTGTACTGCTCCTTTCCGAACTGAGCTCCGTACTCTGCGTGGGCAGTTATGGTGAACTAAAATCAACGCGACAAATTCAGTCGAATCTCTCGAATTCTGTCTAGGACAACCACATCTGCTGCGACTTATCTGAGTTGGTGATCGTTAGGAACAACATCGTTTACTTTTTTTTTTTTAAGTTTTCATCGGTTGATGATTTTGTAAGCTGGTTGTTAGCTGGTTAGGAACAATTTCTTTCTCTGTTTTCAGCACACTCACACTCTCCTTTGTTCAATTTCAGGACTTGAATTTACAAATCGCAATTATCAAAAGCTCAACATTAAAATTGACTTCACTTGAATGAATAGCGCAGTCGCTGTTGAGGTTTGTTCAAAAAATAAGGTAACTTTTTATTTTACTCGAAAAATATTTATTTATTCATCAATATCTACATATTTTGCCCCTTTCACAGTAATCCTCAAAGCACTTCTGATATAGCGCTGAATTCTTCCAGCATGTGGCAACTCATGCCATTGTAGTCGAGGCAAACACTAAGTAAAACCTTAACATTTGATGATTGGACTTTGGTTTCGACGTTATAACTTTATATCCATGTTTCGTCACTAGTTATGACACTTTCGCTAGCAAATATGGATGGTCATTCATGTCATTAAACAGCTCATAAGCGATGCTAATGCGACGGCTCTCTTGGTCAAAATCAAGCAATTTTGAACTTCGCTAACACATTGTCTATACCCAAGATATTTGGAAAAATTTTATAACATGAGCCATCCGATTCTCCATTACAATTTTTTTGACCGCCTCAACATTTTCATTTGTTATTGACTCGCAACACATTTCGTATCCAAAATTTCACGGCATGAGCCAAGTGATATGCCAACGTCTTCAGCGACTTCTCTGATTGTTCGTAACCGTTTCGTCAACTTTTTCATGTATTCATCAGTCGTTGAATATTATACAATACTAAAGGGCGTTCATACTCTTCTAGGTCGCCACGGTTTTCTTAGAAGCGTGTCATCACTTTTAACTCCTAACTTTACTCTTGGCAGACTCACGGGAAACAATATTGTAATATTCGCTTATACAACCTCTTTGACAGCTAACAGCAGATTAAGTGACTGGTTTGGTCAGCAATATATTACGCAAGTACTTTGAGAATACGAATACTAGCACAACAGATGGAACATTATGAAAATCAAACTAAAAATAACCCGTGAAATTATACGATTCCTGCTACTTTTTGAACACAGCTTAACTTAAAGTGAGCGAACATTTGCATTACGCCAATTGTTACAAACAGGATACAGAGCGTAAGACATTTTTTGTCTGCAGTGGATTACACAATAACATCTGTGCTGTCCCACTTATCCGCTTTCCATATTCATTCCGTATTTATCTGTTGTGTGAAATGACATCCGTTTGCATGGTAAAAATAGAATAAATGTGGATTGATAGCTACCGCCCTTTAAGAATACTCAATGTGGTCAATGTGCACCACCAAACTACTGTACAATTCTGAATCCTTGTACTGAGAATATATCCCATCCATCAGAACAAAAGCTTCTATCACATAGACGGCATTCCTACTAAACTGACTCGAACAAATTCTGCACCAACTTTACTAAGTCACGAAGATATATTACTTCTTGTTCTGCGATTTCAGAGCAATAAGAACAATACAATGAATCGAGCATCATCAGTTGTCAAGGATCCGAAAATAGGCTCAGAGCTTAGGCGTAAAGTACACAAAGATTTGTGGCGCTCGTCTACATAACATCACGCCATGCAAGCTCACCAACTCGGGTGACTGTCCTGTTTTTCAGTTTCTTTTGAATTCAAAAATGTAGATGAATCTCTCTAACGACGCCCATAAACCAGAATGAAGATAAAGTGTACAAATGAAATATCAACACATAACAATGCGATACGCATCTCCTGGATGAGATTGTGGGGAGCCGGGTATGATATCTTGCCCCGATACCGATACATCCCGAGTATGCCTATGGCTATGCTACTGGTAGTTTCGAAGGCAATATATGTACATATTCCTGTGGTTAGGGGTGGTGAAACCTATTCAACTAATACAGTTGTTTGGAATTAGGATGATGGCCATTAAATGAAATTGCCGTATTAAGATTAGAGAGCAGAAGTGACAGTTCTTTTTGGTCTTTTTGTTATGGAAATGTTCATCATATGAGTCATTAAATTCAATGACAATGGTACACGTAACTATTTAGGAAGTTAAAAAATGAATTTAATTTTTCGGGATAGAAAAATCCAATTTACGATTCGTGGAAGAAGAAGATTGAATTTTTCTTGCAACAATTGTATTTTATTGCCACTTATTTCGCCTCGAATGGTTATTATTTAACGTCCTGTCGACATGATTAAATTTTAACTGCCACTTAGGACGACGTTTCGGAAATTGTTTTCCAAATAAAAACAATCAAATGAAAGCACGAAATTAACCATGGGTTCCTAGTGTTTGCAAACATGTGATCTAGTTCGTCTGGGAGTCCAATTGCTTGTGACCTGGCCGACTGTGGAAACTCTATCCGCATAAACACTGAAAGTCGAGAAGAGTTCTGACCTTTCTTCAAGTATCGGATGTCTGTCCAAAATAAACTCCATGTCTGCGGGTTGGATTCTGAGTAATGGAACAACTTGTATGGACCACTCCGACTACACTCTGTGCAAATAAGACATTCCCTGCGAGTGGAGTGTATGCTTTACTCAAATATCAATAATAGAATGTTTTTTTTTTTTGTTCTGAATGTCTGAATGAAGGAATTGTCATTCATATGGGTGAGTGGTTTTGGCTTTTAGATTGTAGGAAATTTGCCAAGTCTTGTAAAATCTGGGGGTGGCGATAACTCAATGCTTTTAGAGAAAACTCATCACGTAGAACTAGGTTATCAGGCGGCTGAGATGAGAACTGGCGTGACTACGCGGATTGGTGTCGGCACTTTAATTGAAAAATCACTTGTACGTGAGACGTTGTGTTCTTAGATCTAAATGGGTTTGAGACAGTATGGCTTGCCACAAAGACTCGAGTGGCGCAAAGTATCAACAAGCCTTGGGATCAGTTTCTTTAATTCTTTTTTTCCCGCCTCGATGGTTGTACCCCTTGTTCGTATGGCGTATTTCATTAACGAAATTCGGCTTTATATGAATTGGTATGGAAAAATACTGCCAAGAAGAGAACGTAGAACAGTGGGCTCTGAATGCTCAAGTTTTTCCTAAGTTTGCCTAGGTTTAAAGCTTTGCTTAAGGCAGAACATCAAACTAACAAACTATTTTTTTTAAATTAAAATGCTTCTGCTACAGTTAACAAGGAGAAAGAGCTATTGGGTAGCGGGCAGTATAATCATATTGTGGGTGTCTGGGCCATCAAATTATCCACAAGACAGAGCCTACAAAGATATGGATAAAGACACCTCAAAAAGAGCATTTGTCACACCATAAGAACGCACTTTAAATTCGAGGGCAATAGAATTTGGGTAACTAGCCAACAGATGAAAAGGCACAGTAGACCGCTCCACACTCTATAGGAAATGTGGAACGGAAGGCTACATAGCTAAGATCTGCATCTTTGCACGCGACCTAGCTGGATAATCAACTAATAAAGGGTGTTTTTTTTAGAGGTATAAAAGTTCAATGTGAACTAAAATACTTGAAGCTAACATTAATGTCTATGATGTTAGCTTTATTCAATAGAAGATTTTATGCCATAAGTGCTTGAATATAAATTTGGGCATATATGCGCCACAGCTAGCTTGAATGAAGCTCAATCTTGGAGTCCAATTTTCGACAATTTTATCGAGCAACTGGGACCGTGTATCAGCAATAACATAGCAAATGTTAACTTGCAAATCTACCAACGTCTCTAGTTTATCGGCATAGGCTAGTGACTTCGTATACCCCAAAGAAAGTAATCTGATGCTAGTTTACAGGTCCATTACGGTAAATTACGCGCTCAACAAATGTTTCCCGCACTAAATTACCGTGTGTCGCACTCCGTGTAGCTTGATGCGTCATCTTATTGACACCGAAGCTCTGTCACGTCAATGCCATTCAACTGAGGAACGAAAATGTCAGAAATCATGATTCTCTAGCGCTCTCCATTGAGTCCTTAAGGAAATATGGGCAAATGATTCCACCATTCCATAAAGCATACTAAACAATGAGTTTAATGGTTGTAAGGAAGGTTTCTGGCTTCGAAGAACTACATGAAGCCCTGGAGTAAAGGGCTCCCAATGGAAGGACAGTCTGTTCGACAGGGATGTGCTTAAAGAGCTCTAACGAGAAGACTAGCGGACTCGCTGAAAATTTGTCATTGTATCCTGTGGTGTGGCAATCCCAGAAAAGCATAAACTTGACAAGGCGCTACATACTACTAGTTGAACAATGTATACTCAGCGGCCCAGAGGCTAAGTCGCTTTCCACCAATATCTGGAGATTCTTAGGCAGGCTAGACGGAAATCAAAAAGACAATCAAAGATGCTTCGAACATACCTGCGACTAAGCTGATATCAACCCATGGAGCACAGCCTACAGAATAGTTATACCAGACTGATAGCGTGCATATACCCACAAATAACATGCGAAATAATGCTTATAACAATTGTGGAGCAACAAATCCTCAAAGGTTACATACTTACCATGTACTAAGTAGATTTAGGAAAGGAGAAGAGTCACCGTAGACAGCATCCAAACGCACTTTGATTTAGCTGCGCGATTTTCCTTCCGAAAACAAGAATCGAATCGCCGACCGATATTGCTCTTTTTCCATTTTTCTAAAATCCGCGGACACTCCCGCTTCCACACGCGGTCAAGACAAAACTACGAGTCCGATCCGGCTGAACAGACAGTAGCCGTCTACTAGAATGTACTACACGATAGTAAGTTGCTCTTGCGATACTGACGCCATCTGGCAGTGAGGCTAAGTACTTATCGGACCACCTTCGTGTACTCGTAGGTTCATGAAAATTGCGCTCCTCTGAAGTCATAGAACTACACCCTTTGGGGGCGGGGGCCAAAGAATACTGCTAGTGACACTAGATCTAAAAAAAAAACGCTGACTGACTCGGCTGACTGGTCCCAAATAAGGAGAACGCTGGCAGGGATAGAATAAGCTGTATTTAGTAACGATAGTATCCAGCAACCTTAACAAGAGAAAACACAAATGATGGATAAAATAAATATTATTAGCTGCGGGAGTATCTCAAGTTTCCGTACTGGGCCCCGACGGCGTTCTGCTGCTAAGGGAATCAATGTCGTCGGCTTCGCTAACGAAATAGCAGTCGTAATTGTTACAAAATTAATTTAAGTCATTAGGAAACGGAATGAAAAATACCATAATCCGATCAAAAGAAGTGGTAAAACACTTAGAAGTAATGCTGGAGAGCAAGCTGCGGCTTAAAACACATGTCATGGTGGATACCTGTTTTTTTAGAGTTTTTTTGTTTGCCTCTGTTCTCCTATACGCTACACCGGTCTGGGCAACAGTTCCCAGAAAAAAAGCAACCTGCTGAAAACTGTCATAAGTATAGCGTCTTTCTGCCCTAAATACATTAAAGGGCTACCGAACCATATGCGATGAAGCCGCATTTGTTATTGCTCGACCTGATCACCATTGACATCCACGTTGACAAGATGAAGAGAAACTCTTGCAAAAAATTCTTGCAGTCCATGCCCACTGAAACCGACATACAATAGTAAATTGAAGGAATAAGGGGCACCTTAATGGTTCAATGGCAATTTCGACCCACACTTTGATTCAATCAATTGATATGTGGGTAAACCGAAAACAAGGAAGTGGCAATTACCTACCATCTAAAACGATTACTCTCTGACAAGGAGAAGGATGTGAGGCAGGCAATCTTAAAATGTAAACACTTCATGGAATGGTCAAATACCCCATCGAATCCTACTTCACAAATATTGAAATCGGAAGAATATTACATAGGTATCTAGAAGTTGAACTACGTAGAGCCGTAGCTGCAAGAAAAGCAGCAAAAGTACTGGAGAAGCATGAATTGCTTGCCAGCCCCGCGGAATAATACCCAACAGGGTTCCTTCGGGGAGAGTGGCTAAAGAGTTCAGGGTGTAGAAAGAATCAAAAATGCCAACGGCGGGGGATATCTATAAAGATTGCACATCCCTTTGGCGCATTAAAAAAAAAGGTAGAGGTTCCTTTATTACGCAATATTTCAGAGTATCCCCATCCCCATAGGTGTTAAAAGACATAATTATGAGAACATCCGTCTCTTTTTGGCTTATCTTCATGATAAACCAGACTTGGTTTGCTATGAAGGTAAAACTAACACTAGCGTAATGGTTTCCATTCAACAGAAAGGTCTCCCTACTGACTTTGCCAACCTCAAAAGCCTCTTTATTAAGCACCACGAATTCTCCAATATCTCCCCCCCAAAAAGAATCAAACCACCTAGATACCTTTCGTCAATATATCCACTCAAAGCGGATATCCCACCTCCAGCGTACTAGAGCCGACCACGACAGATATTTTCGGCCCTAATTTACATCCTATTCCTGCCCCCAATCCAAACCTTCCTCTCACCTTTTATTATCAGAATAGAAGAGGTCTTCACTCACAAACCCAAGAAGTCTTTTAACAGTCTCATGCTTTGCCACTCGAAATCTTCGCTCTGACTGAAACCAACCTGATCCCTAACATAAATATCCAAAATTATGCCCATCAAATTTTAACGTCTACCGCTACGACAATCTCAACTAATCTACAGGTAGTTGCCTTTGTCGTGGCATTTTATTAGCCGACCTAAACTCAATCGACTCATTCCATATTGCAATATCCTTTTCCCCGTATTTCGACTTCGTTTCAATCAAGATTGTTCTGGCCCATAAAGCGCTCTATGTCATCTCTTTTTATAGCTTGCGTCTCCTATGAACTCGCCGTTAATACGATTTATAGCATAAATTATTTACGAAATCCCCATGATGATTTCAATTTTCCTTTTTTTAAATGGGCTTCATCAGACAAACAATCATTTTACATTGCCACTTATCCCTCTGCTGCCAAAGAATGTCTTTTCTTAGATCGCCTAGCTGATTCAAACCTTAGCCAAGTTATTGGCATCTCAAATAACATGGGTAGACAGCTAGACCTGATTTTCAAAACAAACCCCCTTAATTCCTCTGTTTCATTTTGTCCCCATGTAAAACTACCATCCTCCCTTCTTCTCTTATTTGTTCACGACTCTCCACCACTGAACACTTTCCCTCCAGTGCTTAAGTCGTGCGACTTCCACAAAGAAAATTTCAACCTAATCAATGAATATCTGAATAGCGCCCCCTTCAATTTTGACAGCCTTGCTTTAAGTGACGCCATATCCATTTTCTACAGTGAAACATTTAATTCATTTAAATTTAAATTAATTAAAATTTCTCTCTACGTTCCCCATTCTCAATCCAAACATTTATCTATCTCCCTTCCTTGGTATAATCGCAGGCTCCGTTCTCTAGGAAATAATCTTTCTTCGTTATCAATCCCCCAATGACTTCTCTAACTATATTGGTACTTATTTGCAATTTACCGAGCTTCATATCTCTCTCTACGAATGCCATTGATTGAATGGCAGCCTTCCAGTTTGTCAACTACAAAAGAAAACCCGATGGCTACCCAACCTCACTCTTGTTCAATGGCGAAACCTCGAATGATCCCGAAACTATCAATGACTCTTTTGTACCGGATACTACTTACTTCGACTACTCACCAAATTTCGCTCTTGGTCTATTTCTCCCACGTACTATTGACCCCTATATCATCGAAAATAAATTGAATCAACTTAAATATGAATTCACTCCTGGGCCCGATGGTTTCCGTACAATATTACTAAAAAAAATGTTCCTCCATTCTTTCTGTCCGGCTCTCAAAAATATTCAACTCATCCCTGTCCCTTGGAGATTTTCCTCAGGTATGGAGAACGGCTTTAATAAATCATCTTCATAAAAAAGATCCGAAGTGTGATGTTAACAAATACCGCTCCATTGCCAAACTGTCAGATATATCCAAACTTTTCGAAAGTACCTTGTATGACATTTTAGGTTTCCAATTCAAATCTCTAATTTCCTCTAAGCAACATGGCTTCCTCAAATGCAGGTCTACAATCACAAACCTTGTCGATTTTGTGTCCTTCACCCTCTCAGCTTTAGAGAATGGGAATGAGGTCGACGTCATTTCAACCGATTTCAGTAAAGCCTTCAACAAAATCTCCCACAAACTAACTGTCTTCTCTTGGATTTTAACCCACTGTGTTCAAGTGGATAACTTCTTATTTTAAAAAATCGTTACTACAGTGTTCGTTATAGATCTGCCTTTTCTAAGCCTTTCTTCGCTTTTCCGGCGTTCCCCAAGGCAGCCACCTAGGTCCACTTCTTTTCATTCTTACCACTAACGACGTTGAGATTGTCATCAAATATTCCCACCTCTCACTGTACGCCGACGACACCAAATTCTTCAAGGCCATATCCTCCTTGTAACAAGATTCTTCCTTTATTCAATCGGATCTCAACAGCTTTTCTGTTTAATGCTCCAAAAATTGCTTGGAGCTCAACATTTCCAAATGCCAATCAATTACCTTTTCACGCAAACGAATCAAACCTCCCTATCGTCTCTACTTCCTTAAGCATTGGTCTAAGGAATTCTCCAATCCCTGTATGGCTCCATCCTTCTATATTACCTTTGTGACCGGTTCCTACGTTTCGCTCTGGAACAATTCTTTGTTCTTACCACCGGATCAAGATCGTCTTAAACTAATAAATTTCAGTACGGAAGAAAGAAGAAGAGTATCTGATATCCTCTTCATTCATAGACTTCTAACAGGTACCATTGACTGCGCCACCCTATATAACTCCATATCTCTTAACACTAACCCTTGTAATACACGGAATCCTAGGCTCTTCTTCTTCTTTTCCTTTTTGGCATTGTTATGGTCAGAAGTGTAGGACCATAACTTTCCCACTTAACTGCATTCCTACTGGTCCGCTTGTGGGGTTGCCGGAGCGACCTCAGAAAGTAGCGGCAGGCTTCCCGGTTTGGGATTACTTCATCGCTGAGGCCAATCAAATGCTGGTGTTTTTGCATTTGTTTGCACCAATTGTTTTTCGGCCTGCCTTTTTTTTTTGTTTTGTGACACGGGCATGCTCCAGATTTTTTTTGTTTGATCTTACTCTTACAACACCGGTGATCTCCAGTCGTGTCAACCCACTGATTTGCATGTACACTTGTGGGGCAGTTTAATGGTGGTATATGTGTCCCTAGGCTCACCTTGGTGTTTTCTAAATTGCCTAGATGTGATTTGTTTACCTTTGTTTTAGTCGGCTTTTACGACAAGCGAGAGATATCGCTGCAGAGATATTCTTAACCCGTCCCTGCACGGGTCGGAATCCTAGTCTCTTCTATGCATGTTAATTCGAATACTAACTTCGATTTCAACCTCAGCACTCAATGCCAAAACTTCATCTTATCAATAGCCTTCCCTTCTTCAATCGTAGTTTCTAAGATAGATTAAGTGCTGATGCTATAGCTTGAATTAAGCTGAATAAATGGGGTTACAGCCCCCACCAAAATTAAATTAGAATTATTTCCGGCTCTCTAAAAATCAGTTAAGCTTAAATTTCAAGAATACCATAAAAAACTTTGGTGCCTATGTATTGATCGTAGCAGTCGCAAAAACCGCTAAAATTTTTCTTTGCTAGCTCTGCCAAACATCAGAACAGTCCTTCCCAGATTTTAAGTTTAGGCTATGTGAGCTCGAATTTTGAAAGCTGCTTGGCTGCTCTTAATGCCTTTAACACTACGCTCGATATTTATGTAAGCGCTTGTGTAGATGGCGTATATGGTAGCTCGGCCGGGAATACGCTGAAAAAAAGTCCCAGTGCCCTAAAATCTTTGCAGTCTGAACCAAAAATATCAGCGTCAACACCTGATTGATCATTGACCTTGGCGTATTCCTTCCCGGTTAAAAGCTTTTTGATAGCACTCAGACACAAGTACTGGTCCATTGTACTACCAGACAGACACCTTGTCTTTATTGTATTTTCCCCGTTGCCCGGAGAAAAGTGAGGAGGGGCTTCAGTGATGTTGAGCTAAGAGATTCGGCACCCACCACGTCGGCCCCAAGGGTGCGCCACCGTGAACGAGCGAAGGCGGGACAGTCGCAGAGAAAGTGTTCCGCTGTCCTCCTCCCAACAAGCAGCGTCTCATTGATGCCAAGCACGTAGAGATGCCTGGCAAAAGTGTAATGGCCCGTAATGACGCCCGTTAGCCTTCTGCAGTCATTTCTCCTTAAGGATAAGAAGAATGTTGCGGACTTTTTACAGACGTCAGGGCGTACGCGCTTAGTCATCCTGCATCCTGGATATTCCCTCCATCTGCGACTGTGTACGTTAGAGACCCAGTCATTGATGTCAGATTTAACCGTCGAAGCTGGTAGACCTAAGGCGGGTTCAGGCCCTGAGAAACTCTCCTCTGAGCCTTTTCTAGCGAGTTCATCGGAGATCTCGTTTCCTGGGATTCCAGAGTGACCTGGAACCCATACAAGCCTGAGTGAATTTAGTCTTCCGACTTTGTCCAAAAAGGTCTTGAGTTCATGCACTAGTTTGGAGTTGGACAGAGGATTGGATACAGCTTTGAGTGCAGCTTGGCTGTCACTGCAGACACATATGCTCTTTCCCCTCCATCTGTGTTTCACAACATAGTGCATGGCCATTAGGATTGCGTAAATCTCCGCCTGGAAGACAGACGCATATTTTCCTAACGAGAAGTGCAGTCGAATGTTTTCGCGCTCGAAGAAAACTCCAGCGCCGGATCCCTGACCAGTCCTGGAGCCATCTGTGAAAATGCGAAGACATTCCATTCCAGGTTCAGTGTCTGGCCAAAGCCAGTCCTGACGCCAAGGAAATGTGACTGTGTAGTCACAGCGCAGTAGGATGGCAGGTGTCATTGCGTCAGAGGGCATATCCATGAGACAGTGGTCGTAGGATATTTCTCTCTCAAGTACACTTTCACTCCACTGCGAGTTGTACCAAAGACTATTCCTCTTTAGGCGAGAAATAGTTTTCAGTGCACACCCTCTGATATATATGTCAAGGGGTGGAAGGTTCATCATAGCATCTAAAGCAGCTCCCGGTGTGCTGGGGAAAGCCCCCGTGCAACTGAGGCAGACCGCTCTTTGGAGTTTGGTGAGTGAAGCCACAGCGTGTTTACGTGTCAGCCTGCTCCACCAAACAACCGATGCATATGAGATTATCGGTCTTACCATTACCGTGTAGATCCAAAGGACCTTTTTCGGCGATAAGCCCCATGTTTTGCCAAAGGCACCTTTGCATTGCCAGAAAGCTGACAGCGCTTTGGTGGTTTTGGACTCAACATGTTTTGACCAGAGAAGTCAAACGAGCTTAGTTATCAACCTGCGCACATTCAAGATACAACTTTACCTTCAGTCGAAAGTTTCTTCCGAAAGTTTTGCGGCTAGCTTAGAAAGTTAGGCTAGTTTTCTTAGCCTGTTTTTCTATATTTAATTTTGAGTCTTATATGACATATAGGTTTTTGTTCTCAGTGACATAGTCAGATGGTCAGGCTCTTTAGTGCTGGGATGAAATTGAAATGGCATTGCCTTGGGATAGTGATAAGCGGCATCAGTTCAGTATCTATACTTAGACCGCTGCCTGTGACTCAAGCGTGATTTCAGTTACCGCCCTTGTAAACAGTGTTATTCTTAGAGGTTTGGTTCTTAAACTGGCAACACTGTTTCTATAAATTGTGCCCATCCACTTTGTGGAAGATTTTACCAAAAGTTCTTGGCTTAAAAGCTTATAAGATCCATTTTGTGCAAAAGTTGAAACCACGTGACTATTATACGCGTCGTAGTTTCGCCGAAAACATGATTTTCGGTTAAATCGATATGTAAGCAAGCAAACCTTACAAGCATTATAACTCAATGTTGGTGTGCTTTATGGGCTGGTGGAATCATCGGCCCATATTTGTTTAAGGACGATGCCGGTCAGGATGTTATCCTCAATGGAGAGAGCTATAGAAATGTGATTTCTGACTTCTTTGTTCCTCAGATGAGTGGCATTGACGTGACAGAGCTTAGATTACTCTCTTGAAGTCATTAGTCTACGGCGATAAACTAGAGACGTTGAACGATTTGGAAATCAAAATTCACCGTGTTATTGCTGATATACGGCTCCAGTTGCTTGATAAAGCTGTCCAAAATTGGACTTGATGATTGTGCTAGCTAGCAGTGGCCCGTATATGACTGAAATCATATTTAAGCAATTAAGCTTCTACTTAATAAAGCTAATATCATAGACATTAACATTAGCTGGAAGTATTTTATTTCATATTAAACTTGAATACCTCTAATGGTTGGGGAATGGGGGGGCTGGTTCGCATACTCTTCCACTTATGGTACTCGTATTCAAAGACACAGCAATCACTTTGTTGGACCATTTCACCATTGACGAACTCGAAGAGCGTTTGGCGGAAACCATTCTTTCGCGCTTCTTCTTCAACACATTGCGGAATGAAGCAGATCGAGCGCATGGAAACGAATTGGACTAAGTGCTTCTCTAAATTATTATAAAAACATCTATCAACGACTTAGAGCACGGCATTGAGGAAATAGAGAGAACTAATGTGCACTCTCAAGCAACAAGTAAAGAACCCACAGACTTAAGATAACGTTGTGATACATTCGAGAGAAACGAGCTGGCTAAGGATGCAATTCTCTTCGTAGTTCCCATACTACCGGAAGAAAATGTAAATCAATTTTCCACCACTTGTGCCCTTCCATCGACTGCAAACCGCCTACACTAAAATCCATCTTTCCACTGGGATTTCAAGAACGTTAACATTTCTTTACTCCAATTTCTTATTAATGCTATCCCTTGGGATAATATTTATCTCATGAATTCGTCTGTTGACCAAGTGAAGTTTTTGGCTGAAAACATAATGTCCTGTTTAATTGCCACGTTCCTTTAAAAGCAAAGAAAATCGCTTGTGGTATTAAGTCTTGGTTTACTTGTCGGATTGAAGATCTAATGAATCAAAAAGATCAAGCATATAGAGATGGATGCGTTTTCGTGCTGAAAAACATTATACAGCAATCTTTGCAAAATAAAGTCGTTCAGGAAATGAAAGACAATGTGCAAACTTAAAAAACAACATCAATAAAAATGAACTTAATCGTAAATTCATTTCCACTCTATTTGCTGGACCATCTAGAGAATTAAAAATCTATAAG
The DNA here is from genome assembly GCA_958301585.1 of Merodon equestris. Lineage (NCBI taxonomy): Eukaryota > Metazoa > Arthropoda > Insecta > Diptera > Syrphidae > Merodon > Merodon equestris. Next base: position 169,290,412 of record OY284413.1, read on the forward strand.
TCTTCAAATGAACTTAACTGGTTCTCCCTTCAGTTTTATTAAGTTGGCCAATCTAGACGTGGTAGAAAGAAACATTTTTTATTCTTTTAGATTTCCTTAAGGCTTTTGACATGGTCAATTATACTGTACTTTTGAGGAAGTTGCGTAAAAAAGCCGTTTGCATGTATAACAATCTTTCAGAGTTTCTTCCCTTATTGCAGGGGATCCTTAGGGCTCAATTCTGGCCCCTTCCTAATTTCATTGTATATTAACGAGATTACTGCCATTATTCGCCATGCATTTAAACACTGCGTGCTCATTATAGATCAGGAACTTGTTCGGATTTTCAATTGGGTGGACTGTAATGGTCTAACCCCTAACACTAACTCTAAATGGTTAGTTATTTCTTAAATGCTTGCTAAAAAGCAAAATTCCGATCCTCCGACTACCAACTGGAAGGTCATTAAGATGGAGGTTGAAAAGGACTCGGACAGGATTCATAGTTACTTTGTTGCTGAACAGAGGCTCTGTCTTAACAGCGAAGGCAAATTTCGATATGGCCTGAAAATCATGAGGTGTTAAAGGTATACGAACAGGACGAGAGGCAGGCAATGGCCATGATTCCCACCAACTCAGACTCCTTCAGAACTCGGCAGTAAACCGATATTCTATCCTCTGATTCAGAGGATCTGGATGCTACTGTGACAGAGGCATCTGGCTTAAGCAATAGCTCCAATGCTACGTGTAACTCAGATAAACCTACACCACAGTAAGGTTGCTTCTGCCAATCTTATTTTCCACCTTGCAGAAAGTGCAGACGACATACGAGTAGTCCTTATCCAGAAGCCATGGATAAACAAAAATCGCATTGCCAGATTAAGAACAAAGCAATACAAACTGGTGCCCTTTGAACCTGCATTTTAGCAAAATCCCATATTAATATATTTCTTTTAAGTAATTATAGCACCTGTGACCTCACTAATGCCAGAGTAGAAGTCTCCCGTGAGGAAGCATATCTGGCCTGCGACAACATCGGGCCCTTACCATCCAAAACAATCAGAAGGATGGTCAGTTAGGCAGAACGGGCAAAAACACCGGTCCTGATAGGATGTGACGCGAATGCTCACCATATCACGCAGTAGGGACATCAACAAAAGAGGTGAGGTATTACTAACAGATTATATGCCAGAAATTATATTTAAATTATAATGTCGGAAGATTATCTTTCGAATAAAGTCAATTTCATGTCAATTTAAAAAAATCATCTTTATTTTATTCCATTTCAAAGTTCTGTACCTCTATAAAAAACACCTTTTATTTGTAGTATTGTTATTTGTAGTAGGGGCAAGAGGCCAACTTTCGTAAAAAGGAATAGACAGGTTGACTCGACCATACCAGACTCGGTTGCAAACTGGTCGATATCAGAAAAGAACTCTTTCTCTGCTGAGGCCAGTAGAGTGAGGAAGATACCTGCCCTAACAAACCAAATGGCACCGCAACGGTGACTTGCTCAATACACACTTTCCCAACAACGAAAAGAGAGAGTCTAGATTGATGCTATATAGCACTATCCTGGAGGGAAGCAAATGATACATTTATACCAAAAGCAGGTAAAACATCTTACACAACTGCAAAAGACTACAGACCTATCAGTCTCTGCTCCTTTCTTGTTAAGACGCTAGAGAGATTGGTGGATCTGTACATTCGCGAAAACCTACAAAAAAGCTCAATGGGACTTAACTTAAATTCGCAGACCACGCCAAATACATTGGCGTGATACTCGACAGGAAGCACAACTGGAAATCGATTGCGGAAAAACGCATCAAGAAAGCAACAACTACGCCATACACCTCCAAAAAAACCTTGGACACCAGAGGTAGAGGCAGTATCAAACCTCATATTACCCACTGGCTGTATATCGCGGTTGTTAGACCTATACTAATGTACGGATGCCTTGTCTAGTGGCCGGCACTGTGCAGATCTAACTATTGTATAACTCCTAAGCAGAGTTCAAAGGATAACAGGGGCACTGCGAACAACCCCCACTGCAGCCTTTGAATCGATGTTTCACCTACTCCCCTTGGATCTCTCTGGCAAGGAAAAGGCAAAGAAATCGGCGCTGTGATTTAAGGAATCCGCTTACTGGAAGTTCTCAGAAATAGGGCACGCTGGTATCCGCACATCTCTAAATGATGTATCGAGCAAATGCGCTGTAACGTTGTGCTGGGTGCCTGGGCATAGCGATATACCAGGTTATTGTGAAGCAGACGAATTAGCCAAAATAGGTACCACACTCGAGCTCACGACTATTAAAGGGGAAATCCACCCACTAATGGAAACCTAAAATTATGAAATTTGGAAAAATGCACTGTAACATGCAAATGAGAGATGACGTGGCCTTGATACATGCAACTATGCGAGACAAACCCTGCCAAGGTATTGTCAACAAGCCTGCTAAAAATACGCGGGCAGAATATAAGCAGCCAAATCGGAGCCGGACATTGCGCCTTAGGGAAACTTGCCGCAATATTAGAACTGCCATAAAACGACTATTGCAGCAGTATTGATGAGGAAGAGGAAGAATCTCCATCCCACCTACAATGCAATGCAATTGCGCTGGTCTAGCCGCCTCAAGAAGACGATTTCTGGGAGAATATTACCTTAATGAACTAACAGATCAATCCGAAATGGAAATCTACAAAATATCTAATTTTATTCAGCACTCAAAATGGTTCCAAGAGTAACGGTGACCAAGCGAACTCAAGTGGTAGCACAATGGACCGTTCTTGGTCTAAGTGATCCCCACCGCTTTCTACGGAGGGAAGCCACCTAACCTAGCCTAACCTTACTTATTTCTAAAAAGGTATTGGATCTATCATATTATCCACCAATAATGCTCAACGGGACTGCCTTAGAATTTCCTAATACCTCTAAAAATCTAGGGTTGGTATTGACCAGAACTCTTATTTAGAACGATCACCTAAATTGGATAGTTGCAGAACCTTATGGAATGGTCAGAGTATACACCCCTAAAAACTTGAATCATACTCGCGAAAACTTTAATAATAAAAATTCTGACATATGGATGTGAAATATCCCATAACTGCGACTCTGCTAGTAAGTTAAAATTAGCTACATATATGCCATCGTTTGGCTGGAGTAAAGGCATAGTGATTACCGATCCTTATTATTGAAATCTCGGTAAATGATGAGTTTTTGCTGGTTTAAGTGTTCCTCTTTTAACGTCAAGTTAAGATCCTTTTTGATCTTTGGAACCTTGGGTTTTTAGGATATCGAAAGACCATCGCAATCGGATCACCAACCCTTTGCCTATGAAATCAATCCAACTTTTCAGTATTTCCGTGCCTCCGACCCAAACGATTCCAAGCTCTCAGTAAATAGGTTATTGAAGCCACAACCATTTCCTTGGGCATTTCAAAAGAATCGGAACATTTTACAATTTCATGCTCGTTTATCTGAATCCGTATCTTCCTTAAAACCCAAATCAACAACCATCCGACGATTCTCTTGATACATTTCCCGCTGAAATGTGATTTCTAATTGCTGGTGGACACGCAATAAAAGCATTTCATTGCCTTTTAAGCAAAAACCCTTTCAACGACTTCATTCACTTTTCTAGGAACGTTTACATTCGTGTATACGTCCCATCCGTGTTGACTCAGGCCGTTAATCCCATAATGTCCAGGTTAGACGACTGCTGACTGTGCTACAACGTGAACTTCATACAACTCACAATCGGCAACAATCGTCAGGCGGCGACCAATCTACAATCTGCAGCATGTGATTTGTAATTTATTGCATTTTCAATTCACAGCTCATGTTTCCTTTCTCGCGTCTGGATTCAATCGCTGGTGATTAAGTTGGCTTCGGACGTGAGTTCGACGGCAAACAACAAAGCCAAGTGGTGGCGGAATGAACCAACGCCTGGGGACGCATGGCGTTGCAAGTAGTACTTCGAATAGAGTAGCGTGCAGTGTAATTGTAGCTTACATTGAAATTGCTTTGGAAATTTTAAATTAGTTTGCGCTGCTAATAGAAAAACTACAGCGAAACGGATCGGTTGGATGATAAGCTGGATCAGATCGATGACTTCCAAATACCTCTTCCGTGTAGATGAACGAATTTTATGATTGAAGCCCTAAGCCTTCTTCGGTGTTTTCATCTAATTTTATGACTTTTTGATGTTAAGCATAAATCCCAGTGGACATCACGACAGATACATTTCATATAAAAGATTCTTTCATCTTTCTTTAATCCACTGCGCCCCACATGGCTATTCATAAAAGCACTCAGGGAATTTCATAATAATCTAATATACTCCCTTGGCCAAAAAAATCATCTGAAGTCCTCCTATTCTATGCCCGGATTCCTTCTGTGTGCTCAGTGCGTCCACCGACTTATCATCACAATGAATTTGCGTTATTGCGTTTACTTTGTGCGGCACGCCTTGGGGGCATAATTACTTTGGCAGCCGTAGGCCTATTATACTCGTACGTTGAAATCTTTCATAAGTATTTTCGTATATCCTGCTCGTGTGGACCCGGTCTCTTGCAATTAGTAATCTCGTCCGAAATTCCTCGTGCAGATATATATTTTGTATGGAACCAAGAGCCAGAAGTATGGGGGTTCAGAGAAGAAGTTTGAACAGGCCAGGGAGGGTGGGGTTGTATTAGCAAGAAGATTTCCTCTTTTTTGTGGAAGGAATATATAATTAAAGGGCAATCAATAACCCCAGATATAGACAGACATTAATAGCCTTGTTCTAGAAACATATATGAACGAATGACCAAACTTGCTATAAGGCTGATACGAGTATCCTTCAAAAACTGCAGTGGCATGAGCAGGGTGTATGGAGCTTTGGAATAAGTCTGACGAGGTAGTTACAGTTGTTCCCTGAACAACTTCTTCATTAGTTGCTCCTTTATTTTTATTCGACTTTCTTTCTTTCTGCCATCGTTCGACCTAGAAAAAAAGTTTCTTTTTTAGGATAAATTCACATAGTCGATGGACCGCTGGATGAGTTCCTATCCTCGTCATTATTTAACCCTAATTCCCAAATTTTTGTTTAGCCTCAAAAAATTAGTGGAGACTAATGTTGGAAAGAGAAACTCGAATCAAATGATAGAAAAGTGTAAAAATGAATATGCGTGCATTTTAGGAAGTGGGATAGGCAAGCTGCCTTGAAGCAGCCTTGGGAACCGATGTCAAAAAAGAAAAACATTGGACATTTAGTTGTTATATTCATTTATTTTCTATATTTTTATGGAAAAGAACCAGAAAGAAAATAATGATAATTATTTCTTGAATAATCAATTTATTTATGGTGAAAAGCATAAAAGCAGTCCTGCTGCGTGAAACAAAGATTTATATTGCATTTTCTACACATTATTTGGGTTTGTGATGTGCAGCCAGGAAACTTGCATGTCCTTTTGGCAGTGCGTGGGCACGTCCGTGTTCGGTAAGAAAGTAGGTAGACCTGATGCGGTTTTCATAGAGACACCCAAGCGCGGACGCCCAGGAGTTTTGTGCAATCCCGGTTCCTGAAATGTGCACAGCACATGTGCTACCTGCGCTCTGAAGTTAGGCAATTGATAACTTTTGTCAAGCGGATTTGATTTGTTAATCCACCTAAACAAAACATAAGCATTTACCATAGCTAGGTCGAGTAGATGGTAAAATAATCGATTTGTTTATTTTGGTGTCTTCAAACGGATTTTATATCGACCAATGATCCCATCCATTAGGTCTACTCCACCCATATGACGATTATATTCCCGAATTATATTAGGGCATTCGACGTCTACATATTTCTTGTTGAATCGTTCATATCTTGAAACTGTTGGTTGTACATTTTCCTGATCTTTAAACGGCTGTATACCTACATAGGTTGAAGCTAATCGAACAGCTTTGTTGTCTTTCCATACAGATGTCGAGATTTCGACACCAAAAGCAGAGCTACAAAATTCAGTGGAGTATCCGCGCTCTTTCGATTTGAGTTCGCTTTCGGAGGGCTGCTTACAGTGAGGAACACGGTTTGTCCGAATCGTCCCCAAAGAATAAATACCTCGAGATCTTAAATATACAAGTAATGGCAATAATGTATAGAAATTGTCGAAGTATATGATGTGGTTTTTGAAATCGGGAACAATTTGCGACAGGCGAATGACCACATTCGAGGAAGCTCCTATATCAGGTGTACCCGGCTGCACACATTGTCACCTGCACCGCAATATACTTCGAAGCTAAAGGGTCCGCCATCTAACTTTTTTTTTTCAAGTAGTGCTTATTTCGTGAATGGTAACACTTAGTTCATGCCTGATTTCACAGATAATTAGTTTTATCCTTCCGCTGAGCGAATATGGTTGCGTATACGCTTGAACAACGCTGGGAAATATTGCGACATTACTTTGAAAATCATGGTAATGTTGCAGAATGTGTGCGGATTTGGAAGAAGAGAAGCACCGTCAGCTCCGTATGTTTGTTATCTTGTGAAAAAAGTGAAAGAAACTGGCATTCTCATCGATAAACCAAAGCGTGAAAAGCCAAAAACAGTGCGTACACCCTAGAATACTGCTGCTGCGGCAGAAAGTGTGCGTGAAGCGCCATCAACATCAATCCACCGTCGTTCTCAACAATTGAACATTTCGAAGACATCATTGAGACGAATTTTGCATAAAGACCTTGGTATAACGCCATACAAAGTCCAATTGGTTCAGGAGTTGAAGCCAACTGACCATCCAATGCGTTTTCGCTTCGCTAAGTGGGCCTGCGATCGACTTACAGAAGATGCCGATTTTGCCAAAAAATCATCTTTTCAGATGATGCTCATTTTGATCTTGGCGGGTATGTAAACAAGCAAAATTGTCGCATTTGGGGCACAGAAAACCCGCACGCATGCATTGAAAAGCCGATGCACCCAAAACGAGCCACTGTTTGGTGCGGATTTTGGTCCAGAGGCATAATTGGGCCATTTTTCTTCGAAAATGAGCAAGGAGTGGCCGTTACAGTCAATGGCGATCGTTATCGGGCCATGTTGAACGAATTTTTGTTCACAAAAATTGAAGAGGAGGATATTGGCAACATTTGGTTTCAACAGGAAGGCGCTACGTGCCACACAGCCGAAGCTACACTCGATGTTTTGCGCCCTGTTTTTGAAGATCGCATTATCAGCCGCAGAGCTGATGTCGTTTGGCCACCTCGGAGCTGCGATTTGACACCGTTGGACTATTATTTGTGGGGTGCCGTCAAAGATAAGTGTTACGCCGACAAGCCAGAGACAATTGACGCTTTAAAGGACAATATTCGTGAAGTCATTGGTGAAATACAGCTGCACACAATCAATAATGTGCTTAAAAATTGGACCGATCGTGTAGGCTACTGCATTGCCAGCCGAGGCAGCCATTTGAATGAAATTATTTTCCATTATTAACCGGAAGGATTGTACTTTCAAATAAAAAAAGAAATTTGAGAAAATATTCAGTAGTTTTTTTTATAGCATTTTCAAAAAAAAAAAAAAGTTATTTGGCGGACACGGTATAACAAAATCCTTGAGAATCTGACAACACAAAAAGTTTGATGCCCCATTTGTGTGGTTTGTTCGGCATGTATTGTCGAAGAAAGGTACTCATCTTTGTACCACACATTTGTTCATCCACACAAATGCGCTGCGTTATCGGGACTGACTTAAATTTATTATTGAAATGCTGGATGATAGGTCGAATTTTATACAGCTGTTCATGCCCCGGTACCTCTTTTTCGGGCAATTTGCTGTTGTCGTTGAAATGCAGATTGCTCCGAATTTGGTCAAAACGATTTCTGGGCGTTTTGTATAGCTTGAAAAGCATATTCGCTTCAGTATGATCGAACGTTGGGATATCTATAAACTGACATGAAAAACAAGATCTCAATATATTGCCGTATTTGTAAGGTATTCACGGAGAAAGACGAGCTGCATAAAGGTTTGTATGATGGGCAATATGTTCAACTATGACATCGTCTAAAAAATAAGTGAAGCATTTGTATGGAGTATCGAGAGCCTTGAACTCATCTCCTAACTCCGTATCACGAAATGCTAAAGCAGACTTTTTAAGTAACAGGTTTTTCTGTCTCCACAACATCTTCTTGAACTCGCTCGATTTTGGGTTGATATCTAAAACAGATCCAACAATAATTTCTGAGCCTTCCACTACCACTTGTCCAGAGTGTTTCACGCCTTCATCAACAACCGCTTGCTGGTTCGATAAATTTTCAGCAGGCTCAATTCGCATACGCTTTAGTAATGGTAAGTCAGTAGGAGTAGAATAAATACCAGACGAAGAAGGCATATCACAGAACGACTCTTTTCTTACGTTTATACCTACTACTGTTTCAGTAGCTAAGGTAGACTTGGACATATTTAATGCTTCATCAATCACATCTATATAATCACTATATTGCTCGAAGTTCAAATCATAATCGCTTTCAAAATCTTTCTCTTCATCCACCTCTCCATCTGTATCGACTTCAGAGTCAGGAGCTTCCATGATTTTTTGTATTTCTTCTTCAGACAATGACGATAATTTGTATTTTTGTCGTCTTTCCATGCCTAAATAAATGCAAAAAGCTAAATTTTAGCAAAAAATATAATTGAACTATTACATAAAATCATCAATTCTCATGCATTCTGTATACTTTTCAATAGTTCATTCGTGAATAAATGTAAAACAAAAACACAATTTCAAATAAATATGGAAAAAACCGTAAAAAACAAAAAAAAAAAAAACGGTTGATCTTTTTTTACACTTTTCATCCCAAGACTGCCTGTAGACCGTCCACCTTCTCAGTCAATTTTGGTATTTGGGAAACGTTCCGTTTCTTCACACAAATATTTTTACTGAAAATATGTATTCACAGCTACTCACCGGTAATTTTTTAACAGAACTACGAGCACTGAAAGTATTTTATTATTGGGTATATAACTTAATTCGTGCGGTTTTTTTTTTCAAAATTTGAACGTTTATTTAAGAAAAACATGTACAATAGTATTATTCAAAGTATTGCCCATCTGAAGCTATGACTTTTTCCCATCTTTCTGGCAATTTGTGGATCCCATCCCAAAAGAACTGCGCCGGCTTGGCAGCCAAGAATGAATCAAGCCAATTTTTGATATTCTGCTCTGATGTGAACCGTATTTCAGTGAGGGCGTTCTGCATCGACCGGAACAAATGGTAGTCAGAAGGGGCAAGGTCTGGGCTATAAGGCGGGTGGGGTAAAACTTCCCATCCACTGTTTTCCAAATAGTTCTTAACCGGAATAGCAACGTGAGGCCGAGCGTTGTCATGATGGAAAATTATTGCCTCGTGTCTGGTCGCATATTCCGGGCGTTTTTCGGCTACTGCTCTCTTCAAACGGATTAATTGTGTTCGGTATCGTTGTCCATTGATGGTTTCACCCGGTTTAAGCAGCTCATAATACAGCACACCCTTCTGAACCCACCAAATACAGAGCATTACCTTCGCGCCATGGATATTCGGCTTTGCCGTTGATTTGGCTGGTTGGCCGGGTTTCACATATGATTTTTTGCGCTTGGGGTTGTCGTAATGGATCCATTTTTCATCACCAGTAACAATGCGATGCAAAAATGACTCCCTTTTGTGGCGTTCCAGCAGCATTTCGGACATGCAAAAGTGCCTTTGGACGTCTCTCGGCTTGAGTTCATGTGGAACCCAATTTCCTTGCTTTTGAATATATCCAGCTGCTTTTAAACGTTTTGAAATGGCTGCTTGAGTGACACCCAAAGATTCTGCGAGCTCTTCTTGTGTTTGGCAACAATCTTCATAGAGTAATGCTTCCAGTTCTTCATCTTCAAACTTTTTTGGCTGCCCAGGACGTTCATCGTCTTCCAAGCCAAAATCACCACTTTTAAATCGTGCAAACCACTTTTGGCACGTTCGCTCAGCTAGCGCATGTTCACCATAAACTTCCACCAAAATACGATGACTTTCGGCAGCAGTTTTCTTCATATTAAAGTAATGAAGAAGAACTCCCCGCAAAAACACTTTTTCAGGCACAAAGTTCGACATATTTCAGTGAAAAAAAATTATTGTTGTTTACGCTTCAAATGAATGACATATGTATACTGAAATGACGTACATTGACAGTAGCTTTCCAACGCATGTTCGAATGGAATAATAACAATGGAATAATACAAGTTACGCCATCTCTTAGCAAACCGCACGAATTAAGTTATAGACCCAATATTATTATTTTTGTTGGCACAAATTACAAAACAATTATTTCCTCGGTTTTTCGGGAAACTTCAACATCAACTGCCATCAGCAGCCGTACTACGCAATACAAGTGAATACTTTTTTGCCTGTATGCAAGTTTGAAAGTTCTTCTATAAACAGTTGTAAACATGGATAGGAAACAAGAATTTTTGTGACTTACACATGTGTGTAGGTGCAGACGGTCTAGAGGCCCGCTTGTGAACTAGAGGGTTAACAAAAGTATTCAAGCACCACACACAGCCAAGATAAATTCAAACATTTTCTTTGTACTCCATTGGACTCTCCTTCTTGGAGGTCGACGAATCTAGTGCAAACCGCCCCAACGGCATATTCTTTCTCCTTCACCCGTAATTATACATCTACAAATCTAAAGCTACAGAAGGTATTTCTATTCAGAATTATTCTTCTTCCTATGGTTCTTCACTAAAGTGTTCAAGAAATAAGGAGACTTTTAATTTTTTTGTTGTCTTGATGTACATGTTCCCACACATATATTGACATTGCCAGCTATTTTGAATATTTAGCTTCTCTTTCACTGATATAATGGTTAGACATGTTTTTGTGTGCTTTTTGCGATTTTTGGCTAGTGCAAAAATGGATCGAAGACTCTGTTTTAAGTACTCTAACCTACATAAGTGGAACGCTGACTGTGGCATTTATCGAGTCTACCCAGAACACGCAAAACAAGCTTATGAGAACGCCGAGAAATGAATGACGTTGCCGTCCCGGATGATCCAGCACATCAACAGTAGATGAAAACATTAAAGCAGTGAAGGAAATTCTTATAGGGAGCCGTCGAATCACTATCAGGATAGTTGCTGAGTATATTGGCATATTCGTTGGCTCATGCCATGATTTTTTTTTTTTAACCTATTTTGGGTATGAAACGTACGTCATGGAAGTTTGTTCAGATATTTCTAAATTTTGACTGAACGAATCCTCGCATGATGCTCAGGAGCTATTGAATGAATTATGATCCAAGTTTGCTGAAAAGGTCATTAATAATGATGAAACATGAGTATATGGTGACGTTGTGACGTTGAAAGCAATGCCCTATCATCCTAATGGAAGCGACCAGAAGATCCAAGTTCGATAGAAACACGCCAAGTTCGACTTCGATTCTAATAGTTATATGAGGAAAACATCCGGGCTTGTGGAGAAAAAAAAGAATAGCTATTGCATCACGATAATGCACCTGCCCACTCATTGTTGCTTATGCGTAATTTTTTGGCAAGAAAACATTACCGTAATAATGCCTCAACCACCGTATTTACTGGACTTGGCCCTCTGCAACTTTTTCTCTTCCCAAAACTGAAAAGACTTATGAAAGGAGATTTGCCATGATTGACGAGTTACAGGCCGCATCACTGAAAGAACTCAAGGTTATATCAAAAAGCCCATATCAGAAGTGCTTCGATGAAAAAAGCGCTATGGCATATCTGAGGGGGATTACTTTGAAGGCGACCAAATACAATAGATATTGATGAATGCACAAATATTTTTCGAGAAAAAATAAAATTTTAAGTAACCCCCGACACAAAAAAAAAGCTTAAAAAAGTAAAAAAATTATTTTTTTTCTCTCGGCCTTTTGACTTCATTAAAAGAACATATTTAATATTTTTAAGATGTCGTCGCTGCGTCGGGGGACCGCTTAGGCCATCACCGGACTGATCGTTCGGGCAAGAATATCACCTCGCCTGTGGCTGCCGATATTGCTGAGAACAAAGAAACTTCAACCAGACGACGGGCCACGCAATTCGGCGCGTGAATTACTGACAAGCCAACCTTACTCTCTACAAGGATGAGAAAGATTTTGTGTCGAAAATCATTATGAGCGACGAGGAGCATTTCCACTTAAGCGGTTACGTCAATAAGCAAAATCTTCGTTTCTGGGCACTGAAAATCCGTGTATGATGCACCACTGTGTGGTGTGGAAGGGGTGATTGGGCCGTTTTTTTTTTTTTTTTTGAGGACGCCATCGACAATACGGTTACTGTTAGTGGCGTACGCTACAGGGCCATGATAAACGACTTCTTACAACCGGAATTGAATGAGCGGGGCTTGGTGAATATGTGGTTTTAACAAGACGATGGATATTGTGAATGAAGCGTTTCCTGGTCGCGTAATTCCTCGTTTTGGCGATATGGCATGGCCAGCAAGATCGCCCGATTTAAGCATTCCAGACTTCTTTCTTTGGGGCTACTTGAAGTCGCGGCCTTATACCAACAAGCATCAGACAATCGAAACCCTTAAGGAAAATATTTGACAGGAATGCGAACAGTTATCACCGGAAATCTTGCGGAAAGTCATCTAAAATGCGAAAAAAACGCATGGGGTAAAACGCATATCATCTTTTACACTTAACAGAAAATATCGTAAAGGTCGAAATAAATATTTCCATTACTCAAGAATTTATTCTTTTTATATAAATTTTTATATTTAATAAAAAAAAGTATTAGAAGCTAGAAGCTATTAGAACTAAGTTCTTCCTGTTTTTTTTTTTTTTGATAAAAATGCAACTTTATTGTGAAAAAACGGTTTAAAACGGTATTGCCCATCGCTAGCGATAGCATTTTTCCATCTTTCTGGCAGAGCTCGCATACCGTCACGGTACAAGTGTTCGTCTTTTGAGGCTATCCACGAATCAAGCCATTTTAAGATGTCTTCATATGAAGAAACTGCTGAGCCAGACCATGTGCCATCGAACGGAACAAGCGATAATCGGACAGCGCAATATCTGGGGAATATGGTGGGTGGGATAGGACTTCCCATTTAAGCGTTTCTAAGTCGGTTTTAGCGGGTTTGGCAACCCGAGGCCGAGCGTTGTCATGCTGTAGAATCGGTTTTTCCTGCCTCTGCTCGTATTGTGGCCGCTTTTCGCGTAGGGCTCGGCTCAATCGCATCAATTGAGTTCGATACCGTTCCCCAGTCATGGTTTCGTTTGGTTTCCACAGCTCATAATATAGGGTCCGCCAAATAACTTTTTTTTTTTTGAAAATGCTATAAAAAAAACTACTGAATATTTTCTCAAATTTCTTTTTTTATTTGAAAGTACAATCCTTCCGGTTAATAATGGAAAATAATTTCATACAAATGGCTGCCTCGGCTGGCCATGCAGTAGCCTACACGATCGGTCCAATTTTTAAGCACATTATCGATTGTGTGCAGCTGTATTTCACCAATGGCTTCACGAATATTGTCCTTTAAAGCGTCAATTGTCTCTGGCTTGTCGGCGTAACACTTATCTTTGACGGCACCCCACAAATAATAGTCCAACGGTGTCAAATCGCAGCTCCGAGGTGGCCAAACGACATCAGCTCTGCGGCTGATAATGCGATCTTCAAAAACAGGGCGCAAAACATCGAGTGTAGCTTCGGCTGTGTGGCACGTAGCGCCGTCCTGTTGAAACCAAATGTTGCCAATATCCTCCTCTTCAATTTTTGTGTACAAAAATTCGTTCAACATGGCCCGATAACGATCGCCATTGACTGTAACGGCCACTCCTTGCTCATTTTCGAAGAAAAATGGCCCAATTATGCCTCTGGACCAAAATCCGCACCAAACAGTGGCTCGTTTTGGGTGCATCGGCTTTACAATGTATGCGTGCGGGTTTTCTGTGCTCCAAATGCGACAATTTTGCTTGTTTACATACCCGCCAAGATCAAATGAGCTTCATCTGAAAAGATGATTTTTTTGGCAAAATCGGCATCTTCTGTAAGTCGATCGCAGGCCCACTTAGCGAAGCGTTGTTCAAGCGTATACACAACCATATTCGTTCAGCGGAAGGATAAAATTAATTATGTGTCAAATCAGACATGAGCTAAGTGTTACCGTTCACGAAATAAGCACTACTTGAAAAAAAAAAACCTTAGATGGCGGACCCTTTAAATAACACCGCCCTGATTCCACCAAATACACAGCATAACCTTTGCAGCGTGAATATTCGGCCGACCCGACGACGTAGAAGCATGACTGGCTGTCCCCATGATTTTTTCTCTTTGGCTTGTTGTAATGAATCCGTTTTTCATCACCCGTAACGATGCAATGCGGTCAAGAAAACTCTTCCTTTTTTGCCGCTGGAGCAGTTGTTCACAGGCGAAAAAACGACGTTCAACGTTTTTTGGCTTCAAATCATAAGGAACCCAAGTTCCTTGCTTTTGAATCATTCCCAATGCATGCAATCGCTTGGAAATCTCTTAGCGGGTAACTCCTAATACTGAAGCAAGTTTTTTTTGCATTTGGCATGGATCCTCAATGCCTCCAACTCAGCATCTTCGAAGGTTTTTGGCCTTTCTTCACGCGAACGGTCGTCGACATCGAAATCACCGTCTTTGAAGCGACGGAATCAATCACGGCACATTGTTTCTCTTAGAGCAGCATCTCCGTAAACTTTTTAGAGTTCCCGATGTGCTTCAGCCGCCGTTTTCGCGATGAAAAGCAACAGCAATCAACATTTTCACACAAACAAAAGTATGTAAAAAAAGTATAAAAACAAAATCACTAATGTGTCAGAGCTTGGTTCTTGACGTTTTGGCTACGTCACAATCGACGAGCACTTTCTACTGGAGCCATTTCTTGATAAACAGCGAGAACTTTACAATAATCTAAAATAATGAAAATAATTATTAAAATCTTCAAAAAACCAACTTTATCTGCTTCATTTATAAAACTCAAATTTGAATTTATAAATAAATAAGAAATTGAATTCATTTATGATTGAGCAGCGATGGCGTTGGTTTCATCCAGTCGAGTACAACAGAGGTAGCAAACTCGCGAAAACTTTGAAAAGCGCTGGATGAACGACCCCAGAATATTTTTCACAATCAGGCTACGTACATTTCAACCACACAAAGTTGCGATCGAATAGTAATAATAATTCGCCAAATATCGTTGACACAAACTACACTTATGACGTATGTATGTGGGATAGAAGCGAAACTGCTTGACGAACATCACGCCACACAAACGGACGACCTAACAGGTAACAATCAGGCGACTAGGCTACGGTACAGACACCGACCATAAAGCGATCGAACGAGCCAACACATACATAACACACACGGCACACACAGTGCACACAGAAATAATAAAAAGTACATACATAAGTATGTTAGAAAAAAGAAAACCAGTGCGTTTCAATTAAATCCTACATGTATTACGATATCATTACATTAGTAATGAACCGCAAACCACGTTGAAAATGTACGAGGTTTGGTCAAGAAATAAGGTGGCTTTTTCTTTTCTCGAAAATATTTATTTACATATTTCGTCCTCTTAAAAGTAATTCCCCTCAGATACATTTTCGCTAGTTGTTTTTGCAATTCGGCATTTGCTGTCTTTTTCAAAAACTCCTGGAGCGCCAGGTCCGGTGAAAGTGGTGGCTGAGACATGGTTGCGATATTGTTTTTCGTCAAAAAATTACAGACAAGCAAGATAAGAGAATGCATTTGCTCTCTCTTCCCGTGAGGCAACTTTCATGGACCTTTTTGCCCATAAGTCGTTTGCTTCAAGCAAATTGCGCATAATTTCAAAAAAAAATTCTTTATTGACTTTTGGCAAGAACTTATGATGAATCGTATTGTAATCGAAGAAAAGAGTGAGCAAAACTTTCACATTTGACTCGATGTGTTTTTTTTTTTTGGTCTTGACTCTTCTGGTCGGTCCCATGGGGATGATTGGGTTTTAGTTTTGATTTCATAACCAAATACCGATGTTTTAAACATCGGATCTGGATCTTTATGAATGTCATTACTCCTGAGCGACAGCTCTTTTGTTCAAAAATTAACAAATTCGGAAGTTCCTTAACTGCTTTTCATCCGTTGTTGTCTTGGGGTCTCCAGGGCGCGCAGCTTCATTAGCATCCTCTCGACGTTCTGTAAAGAGCCTGCACCACTTATAAATATTACTTTTTTTCTAAGAGTAACCTTGCCAATTGTCAAGCTAAAATTTAAAATAATGTGAAGCATTTTACTTTGCTTGGGCCTGTGCCAGAAGTGCAGAGCTCTGTTGGAGTGTCTAAGTTCTTTGGCTAAAATACTTGAGAGCCCATGGCTTCAACACAGCTTTCAAGACAGTTTCACGATAAACTATCAAGTTTATCTTAATGCTAGTTATCAAAAATTTGAGTGTAAACTGACAACTATACAGTCTTCTTCTTCTTCTTCTTAGATAGCGCTACAGTCCGGCACCTGATCACTTATAGCAGCGGCGGAAATGAAACTCAAATAGACTATCATTTGGTGTCCAGTTTCATGAAGCCACAAGTTAAAGATTGCAAAGTGATCCTGGGAGACGCGATCGCCCCTCAACACCGTCTCCTCCTGACTGATTTTTTTATGGAGGCGAGTAAGAAGTGAAAGCAGTAAACGAAGGTGTCTGAGAGAATCAAGTGGTATAAGCTGGATAAAGGAAAAGGCGAAGCTTTTATTACCAATATGAAAAACTACCTCTCTTCCATTATCGATGAGGTCGGTAATGAGGAGTGCAGAGCACAAGACATGTGGGATTCCCTACAACAATCTGGCCTGGAGAAAGCCAAATCAGTGCTCGGAACATCTAAAGGCCCCTGCCAACACGCAAAAGAAACCTGGTGGTGGACAGACGAAGCCAAAGCAGTGATACACGAAAAGAAAATGGCTTTCCAAGCTTGGTCAAAGTGCTCTTCTACTAATAGAGAGGAAAAAGCTCGCCGTGAAAAGGTATATAAATATTGCAAAGGTATCGCGAAGTAAAAGTGCGCCGAATTCAAAGCGGAAAGCATGGAAGGCCTCTATCAGGAGTTGGAAGAAATATCGTCTTCCGCGTCTGACAGGAACCAGGCTACCCAGGTGCTTCGACAAAGCAATTTGAACAAAGGAGCAAATATCTTTTAGAAAGCCGCCCAGAGAAGAAGAAATGCTCAGGAGATTCGTTTCCCAAAGTTTATTAACAATGCTGAAGGCCAACTCCTTGTGGAAGACGAAAAAATGGCGACAGTATTGCGAGGAACTTCTGAACGAACAGTTTCCCCGAGTGTACTTTCCAAGAGCTGTCCCGAATCATGCCGAAATATCCGACATCACAGTCGAAGAAGTTCGGTACGCGGTTAAAAACTCCAAGAAAAGAAAAGCTGTTGGGCCGGATGGGATACCCTCTGAGTTCTAGAAAAAGATGGGAGACATCGGGTCTAGATGGCTCATGGTTCCTATCTCCAAACTTATGAGAGGCGACACTATGCCTAATCAATGGAGGGAAAGCTATCTTCTTCCTTTGTACAAGGGAAAGGGTGATATACGAAATTTTGATAACTACCGTTCTGTCCAGCTGATGTCGCACACCATGAAGATCGTTGAACGGGTATTAGATAGCCGACTGCGGAAAATAATACGACTATCTGATGACCAGTGCGGGTTTGTCTCGGGTAAATCAACAACAGATGCAATCCAAAGTATAAGGGTCATGATGGAAAAGCATCGTGATTCTTCAAAGGACTGGCATATGGTGTTGGTTGATTTCGAGAAGGCCTTTGACCGGCAACCAAGAGATATTTTATGGGTAGCGCTAAGACAAAAAGGAGTTCCAGAAACCTACGTGCGAGTGATCATGGACATGTACAAGAGAGCAACGACAAGAGTAAGATGCACCGCAGGAGTCACCGAAGAGTTCGCAATCAAAGTCGGTGTACACCAACGGACCGTCCTCAGCCCACTGCTCTCTATAGCAGTCCTTGATTGCTTGCTTGAAGGAAAAGTCACGGACCCCAATGTGCACCAGCTATTCTTTGCTGACGATGGAGCCATTATAAGTGATGATCAGGCGTCCCTACAACGAGCACTTGATGTGTGGGTGGACATTTTTGAGGGACACGGGTATCGTATTAGTTCAAAGAAGACAGAGTATCTGTGCTGCCCGTTCTCTGACCCTCATCAGCCTATTTCAGACATTTACTTGAATGGAAGAGTGCTTCCCAAGTGTGAAAAGTTTAAATATCTGGGATCTATGGGATTAATAAAGAAGCAACTTGTGATGACGACATCAACAATCGCGTAAGCGTAGAGTGGATGAAGTGGCGGGAAAACTCCGCCATCTTCTGTGATCGAAAAATGCCCCCTAAGCTGAAAGGAAGGCTCTACACTTCAGTTGTACGTCCGGCGCTCACATACGGTTCACCATGCTGGACAATGCACAAACAGTATGAGAGCAAATTAACGGCAGCTGAGATGAAGATGCTTCGCATGACAGCGGGAGTAACAAAGCGTGACAGAATTAGAAGTTCAAAGATCCGAGGAAGCCTCCACGTAAAAGAAACCATCACAAGAAAGATAGACCACGACCGACTCAGTTGGTATTGCCATGTTCAAAGGAGAGATCCTTTGAACCCCGTCCAAAAGGCGTTATCAATCAACGTTCCAATTTCAACACGCAAAAAAGGCAGGCCAAAAGACTATTGGTGCAAACAAATGCAAAAATACCAGCATTTGATTGGCCTCAGCGATGAAGTCATCCCGAACCGGGAAGCCTGCCGCTACTTTCTGAGGTCAAACCGGCGGACTCCACAAGCGGACCAGTAGGAATGAAGTTAAGTGGGAAGGTTATGGTCCTACACTTCTGACCATAACGACGCCGGAAAAAAGGAAAAGAAGAAGACAGTCCGGTGTGAACCTGTGTCTCTCCAGCTGGCACGATTTTTTGCCAGTTGTTTCCAGTGCCACACTCCCAGTTGGTTAAGATCCCCTTTCACCTGTGTGCACCACCTAGAACTCGGTCGTCCTCTGCTGCGTCGTCCTCGTCCCTCAGGGTTGGATTCGAAGACTCTTCGGAGCTGTGTTGTCCATTCGCTCTACATGGCCGCAGAATTTAATTCTCGAAGCGACTATGGGCATCCTCATCCGTTTTCGTTAAGATCCAGGCCTCTACGCGGTAGAGGAGGACCGGGATGATCAGTGATTTATATAGTGCTACAGTGTTTTTCGAGAGAAGGCACTACTTCTCAATTGCCTTTTGAACCCAAAGATGCAGCGGTAGGCAAGATTAATTTTGCGTATGATCTCAGCGCTGGTGTGACAACTCATCTTCTGCCCCTTTAAATAACTCAGCAGACAGGCTGTCTGCGCCCGCGGCTTTATTAGTTTTAAGCTTCAAAATAATAAGCTTAATTTCATCGAGGCCAGGTGGACGGAATTCTCTTGCATCTTCCACCGTTGCGAATGAATCATTCTGCCTGACAGAGATATCAGATCACAGTCAACAGAAGTGGTTTTTCCATATTCCCAGCAACGACGGTGACCCTACTACTAGTTGTCCGTCTTCATGCATACAGGCTTCTGCTCTTGCTAGTACGTTTACGTTTTCGTAAAACTTGCGAGCGTCATTCCTGGGGTAGCATCTCTCCATTTCCTCGATCGAGCTCTTTGTTTTCTTCCTGGGAAACTGGTGTTTGCCATGTTACGAGTAAACACAATCGACTCCTTTGCTCTGTTTGTTCGCTCCCTCATTCCCGACTGGACAGTCACTGTGATCCAAATCATCAAAAATGGTGGCGCCTCCTTTGGTCGAAATTATCATATCACGTTTCTCGCAGGTAAAACCGATCATTTTGCTTGTTTTCATGTTTCTCACTCACACAGGGGAAACGATGTTTGTCAATTGGCCACTTGCGTATCAACTACATTACCCTTTCCACTCTAACTAAAAATGTTTTTGGCCTAGTCTGAGATTTTGCACTTTTTGCACTTTTAAGGCTCTGAATCCGAGCTTATGTTTCAAAATGTATTTCATCTGATCACTTTCATCTGTTTACTTTCAGAATCTTCCAGATCACGAAAAATAGTTGTAAGAAAAAAGCAATCGACTTCCCTTGTTGGTGGAACAAAACCTAAAAACAACTTTTAGCACAAACCAAAAAATGTCGACCGAAATAGTAGATATACAATCTTGAATTTTGTCCACTCTACATATATAAATCCATCAAGCCCAAAACTCTATATTCTAGCTCAGTTTTTTAATCATTTATTTCAATGAAGTTATTGGTCCTGTAAGAGGCACTACTAAGTTTCAATTAATTAAGCTCTTTAAGCTAGGCCTAAGAATTTTAGTTTAGATTAAGGTTTATCTAAGAAAATCAAAAAAAAAAATCGATAATATCCCCTAAAACCGAATATCTAGAAATCAATAAAATCTCATTACTGGGTAACCTCATTCCTACTGCACTGTCAACAGAAAAATCAATTGTCGCTCAAACGGACAAAGTGATGGGAGATATCGTAGAACCCCCATCACAGCACCTGCAGATGGCATATATCTCGAAATGTACAACACAAAACAGAAACGAGAAAAACGAGTATTTAACTATTTTGAATGACTGATGAGATTGATTGATGTCTTTCCGGTTGATTTGTTGCCGAATCTAGTGGTTAGGAATCCATCACTGAAAGGACATCGCCCGTCACCACTTAATCAATGCTCACGTGGAGCGGAATTTGAAAAAAAAAGACATTTTAGGATTTCAAAGTCCTTTGAGATGATATCAGCTTTTCCGCTTTGATGCACCTTGATAAACCTTTTTGGTAAATGAAAAAAAAACAAAAAAGACACAAAAGCAACATTTTATCGTTTACTCTGCGAAGTTTTCTCGAAAAGGAAAGACATTTCAATGTCAGCTTTATAAATTCCTTTAACTAGTACAAAGTTTCTACATTTTTCAAAGCTCATGCTCTATTCCTTCATCTTTCTGCAGAGAGAAGCTACCTGCACAATTGCTCCTTGAAAACAACAATGTCTCACGACATTCTCCGAATGCAATTTCCTCCTTGCCAGCGTTGTTGTGCACCTGCACAGCATAATGAAAAATAAACGAAGGTTAATGGTAGAGGAAAGTGGAAAAGGATATTATGTACCAACTGCTCCATTCCTGGTCCAAAAAACAACTCAAAAGGAGGTAAGAAGACTGTCGAAATCCTCTTTCGTGTGATTTTAAACCAAGAACTTCCAATCTGTGGGTTTCACTTACTATGAACTGATTCCGTCTTTAAACCTGAATTATTATATACCTAGGAGGTGGACTTAAAGGTAGATTGCCCCCACTTAAAAGTTTTCCAATAGCTTTTAAGAACAAACATCAACTTTTCCCCGTTAATTAGGGAACTACCATGTTAAAACAACCAACGAATTCCCGTAATGCATCGTAAGTTCTTGACGGAAACGTTTCCTGTTTTTGTAACTACAATTGCGAAGTCAAACAACTTCAACTTCGTTGCAAAAACACCATTATTATAAGCTGCAGGAAACACTAAACTTTTACACACTTTTCAATGTGCAATCGAAACACACACCTCTCTTGACGTCTGTTCTAAGCACAATTAATATTTTTTTGTTTCTCGTTCCCATTTTCGCGTGAGAAGTTCAAGCTGGTTCAAGTTGAAGTATGTAACTTTCCTGGCCGTGGGGTGGAAAGGTCCTTGTGAAGTATGGTTAGTGGGTCAGTGATAATTGAAACGTTCGATTTAAGTTAATTATCGGGACAATAAATATCAATAAATTACTATTTTGTCAGCGAGGCTCAAATAGAGCGGCCAAAAACATATCACTCAAGATCACGGAATACTTCTTACTGAATAATTCGTCAGTAATGTTGACGCAACGTGAATTTCAGTGGAGATTACTCCAATCAATCAAACACTAAGGCGTACAGACAAAATCACCGCTGTGTAAGTAGATGTTGGGGATGATCGAAGTAGGTGCGAAGCGATGTCGCGCGGTTGGCCATTACACGTTCGTCTCTGCCGGCCATTATGGTGAAAGACTTGAAGATGTTCCTCTTCAAAGTACAACATTCCATCAGCTCTCTCGTCATTAGCGACGAGCAAAATTTGCCCTTCATTCACACAGAGCCACGGTTACGGTGAACGGTGAATGGTGAGCTACAAAGAACCATTATCAACGAGTTCTTATTACCACGAATCGATGAATTGGTATGAAGGACATGTAGTTGTAGTTCCGATTGGCACTGACCCGAAAGATTGCCCAATTTGACTGCTTCAGACTTCGAAAACAACGGACTTTAGAAACTTTCAAAAAGATTGGCCTTCAGCAATTTCCGTATTAAGCCCATACTTGAGTCTTTAATTTCAGAATATCTCAAGTCAATGTACCCTTTTCGTTCTTAAGGGCAGACTTAACCATGCTTCCGTGATTAATAGCAGCATCACTATTACCGTGAGCAGGGCTACTTGTCAAAGGGCAGTCATTTCTCCCCTTTTATGCCTGTTTGGAATGAACCACATTCTTGGAAAATCAGGCCCTAAGGCTTTCAGTCTAGAGTGATTATTGGTGTGTATACTGCCCTTTTCTCACCTACGAAGCATCGCTGTCGAAGCCAATAAAATAATTGAAGGCAGCCTCATTTAGATCTTTAAAGATGGCTTATCCGCCAGATCATGTCAATATTTCCCAGGAAGAGCTTCTTGTGACACAACATATGAGGGTGGTCCGATAAGCACTTAGCCTACAAAAGAAAAACAAACATTTTGGGGAAATGGCGATTTATTTTCCAATATAGTTTCCTTTTAATTCGACTGAAATTTCTACCTGGCGAGTGACTTTTTCAAGTTTGGAAACAAAAAGAAGTCGCACGGGGCCAAATCTGGAGAATACGGTGAATGGGGCAGCAGTTCGTAGCCCAATTCGACCAATTTGGCCGTGGCGAGGGCGGAGTTGTGAGCCGGTGCGTTATCATGGTGGAAGAGTACTTTTTTCTTCGCCAAGTGGGGCCGTTTTTTCTGCAATTCGGCGTCGAATTGGCCCAATAATTTGGCATAGTACAGCCCTGTGATCGTTTTGCCCTTCTCCAGGTAGTCGATGTGGATCACACCTTGTGAATCCCGGAAAACGGTGGCCATCACCTTTTCGGCCGATGGGACAGTCTTCGCCTTCTTCGGAGCACGTTCGGCGGGTGAAGTCCACTGTTTCGGCTGTTCCTTAGTCTCTGGTGTGTACCAGTGGATCCATGTTTCATCGACTCTGAAGTGGTCTTACGGCTGCGCTTGTTGTCCGGAGTGAGCAAACGCGGCACCCATCGCGCTGACAGCTTTCTCATGCCCAACATTTCATGCACGCGATCTTTTGAAATGCCTACTGTCTCAGCTATCTCGCGCACCTTCAATCGGCGGTCTGCCAATACGAGATCGTGGATTTTTTTCACGTTATCCTCCGTGGTAGCCGTTTTCGGGGCACCTGGACGTGGCTCATCAAAAACCGAGGTGTGACCACATTGAAACTCGTTGAACCAATTTTTGATGGTCGCCATCGAAGGAGAAGAGTCACCGTACACAGCATCCAAACGCTCTTTGATTTCGTTGCGCGATTTCCCTTCCAAAAACAAGAATCGAATCACCGACTGATATTGCCCTTTTTCCATTTTTCTAAAATCCGCAGACACTCCCGCTTCCACACGCGGTCAAAACAAAACTACGAGTCCGATCCGGTTGAAATCGAGAGTAGCCATCTACTAGAATGTACTACACGATAGTAAGTTGCCCTTGCGATACTGGCGTCATCTGGCGGTGAGGCTTAGTACTTATCGGACCACCCTCGTACTATGGAACATAGCTACACCAACCCCTATTGCTGTGTACCTACAGGCAATAAGCTAACATAACCATCGAATCGGTTACTGCATCATCCATTTAAAGTAATAAGGGAAATGAGAAACTGCTCAGAAGAGTATTAGCCCTTAGCAACGCTGTGCGGAACTAATAGGAGTTCAGAGCAACATATATCATCAATCACAGATCGCAAAGGTTGAATTGGCCTTGTGGCAATAAATCAAAAATGATAAGCCTATTGATCAGATATAGAACAAATACCGATCAACTGATCGCAAAGTACGCAGTTTTGTCGCAAGAACACTAATGGAAAGGTGACCCTCAACCACTTTCTATATAGCGGGGCAACTCTAACAGAGACCAGGCAGCGTGCTTTGAGCAAATCATTTATGAGAGACTAAGAGAGGCTCTTAACAAATTAATCTTAATGAAACTATATCTATAACTATAATGTCGAATGAATCTAGCTTTTGTTAATATCCAATGCGTCCGACACCCATTGCAACCGAATTTTTGAGGAACATCAAACCAAATATGTTTCGGGAACAGCTTCTAATTATTCTTCACTGCAAGTGGATATTGGGGTCTCTCGCCCATTATACTCGTATGTGCAACCTCAAATCGCATCGTCCACTGTTAGATCATCCCTCGACTTTGGAGTCGAGGACAAGACTTCATTAAGACTAAGCATAACATGCAAAATCCTTTAACCAACAATTGTTTTGTCTTCAAACTCATGACATAACAACGAAAAATATAGAAGTTCTACACTCTGTAAACGGCCAAGAATTTTTTTTGGTCCACATCAAAAAGAGTTCACGTTTTTGAACCACATAGCAAGAACGTATTCAACATAAAATTACTACAATCCTCAAGGTATCGATCTTGAGCGATATGTACCAATGAAAGCGATCAAAATCCAATGTGCTTTGTTTACGCTGGAAGTGATCAGAACAATCAAAAAAAGGAAGACGTCATATACGAGTAGTAAAGGGTAGCATAAGCTATCCCAAGTAAACTGGTTTTCGTACAAAGCGGCAAGAAACTACGCTACTATAATTGAAGTGCCCCAAAACGAAACAATTTTGCCTTTAAACTACGTAAAATGTTTATATCTATTCTTCACCCGAACTTTAAATGTACTCTCAATTCTGATGACCTAAGCCTTGTTTTTTTAGGGGAAGATTTATGTAAACCATGCAAACTGGGCGATTCTAAGTTGGGTATTGAATTCAAAATGATTGGATGTGTAAACCCTATAAAATACGATTCTATTGGTGAAGATGGCTTACCTATAGGTTTCGTTAAACTTATTCTAGCATGCATAGCCTCCCATCCTACGCATAAAAAATCGAATTCCCGCAGGGGTGGGCAGTCATACTTATCGCTAAAATTTACCCAGCATCCACGTTCAGCTTTAGATCAATCAGCATTTTGCCCTTATCCAAAGGCGTCGAAAGGTAATATCCTACCAGATTGCACCTATCCCCCAACAATGTGTACCCAGCAATCTGGCTGCAAAGCTATTTACAGATCCTCGTTAACCACCATACACGTTCTCGAAGAAATAAGGCAATCTTTTGATTAAAATGTTAATTTTTCGAAGGATTTCAATAAAGTAAATCATGTTTTATTGTGTTGGAAGCTAAAGGACAACTTCTGGTTTATGCTACAAAGTTTCCTCTCTGGTAGATACCAATAGTTTATTCCGGATCAAGGCTTTTCATTTCTCAGGGAGGTTAGACAAGGTGTCCCTCAGAGTTCAGTACTAGGTCCAATTCTTTTCTGTATGCTCATTAACGATCTTTTATCGGTTTGTAAGCAGTCTGCACTTTGATGATGTCCACTTTCATCCAACCAAACCTGTTTCCCCCTTTTTGTATCGGATAGTTGCCCGGTCAGTCGCAAACGATTACAATTTAACCTTCATCCGGTTTTAGTGTAAATTTTACACTATTTCAAGTTTTGAAGTGCTTTAGTTGCTATATTTTTCATCAAATCGATTAGAAATTTCGGCTCAACGGGGAAATCGTATGTGCTTTTTTTAAATATAATACCCATTTTCTCGCCAGATGTCTCTGATAAACGCTACAAAAATTGTCCTTAATTCGTTGCATAGTGTAAATTCTACACTAAAGAGAATAACGTGTATAGAACAGTTATTACTGTTTATTTTGCACGTTTGTCGTTGTTATGGCACTTTTATCTTATCATTCATAGTACGTAGAGTGTTTTCGCGTTCATATATATATATACATATATCTAAAAAAAGGAAAAATATAGATTCCTCATGGTTTGATCAATTCGGAAGTGATCTATATGAGAAGAAGATTGTTTATAGTAGAAATCGGCCAATCCTTGTGTTACCCATACATTGAACAGCAGAGAAATAATCCACGGACTCCAAATACCATGTCACCGGTTGCAAGTGTTAGAAAAACGCATTCAGAGACATCAACATTGCCGCAACCGCCACAAAAATCAACAACTGAGCGGCAAGCGGCAAAAAGCTTTATTTTTTTTTGCCGCTTAGTTTTTTGCCGCTTGCCGCTCACTGCGTGGCCTTAGCCTAATCCGTTATGTAGTGAAAAATTTACACTAAATGAAATAACGTATATTGCACCGTTATTGCTGTTTATCACACGCTCTTATTTGCTTTAGTATAGTTTTACCTTGGCATTCGTCGTGAGTGGTTTTCGTTTCAAATAAGTGCACATTGAAAAAAAGAAAATAAATAGGAATGAATTCTTCCTGGTTTGATCAATTCGCAAGTGATGAAAGTGATCTGTATGGATCCGGTGAAGATGAGAACTATTCACCTGATGGAAATGAAGCAAATACTGAAGATGATTATGTGAGCGATGATTCAGATGTTGATTTTTTTGAAGAAGAGATGAGAGAAGAAGCTGTATTACAACCTGATGTATTGTTATTGTCAAAAGACAGGATAATACCATATTCTATTGAGCCATTACCTCTATCTCCTAGAGTTGGTTCCTCTTCTATTTCATTCGCAAGTAGACAAGGTAAAATTGATTTCTCCTATTTTTTTAGTTGTAATGTACGTACATACTTGTTGCTTCAGGGCCTACAAAATTTGCCGCTGCTCAGTGCAATGATGCAGTTTCAGCATTTTTGTTATTTATACAGCCGATTGAGAAGACAATCGTTGACATGACGAATTTGTTTGGTGTTCGGAAATATAAGGCCGATTGGAATTCTGTTGACATAAGAACAATGCGAGCATACTATGGCTTACTACTTTTAGGTGGTGTTTATAGATCAAATGGTGAATCCCTTGAGGAACTGTGGGATAGCAAGCATGGTCGACCATTTTTTTCCGCAACTATGTCTTTGGCTGCTTTCAAACGAATAAATCGTTGTCTTCGCTTTGATGATAAAGAACAAAGAGATCGTCAAAGAGATAAGTTGGCACCTATTCGTGTTATTTTCGATAAGTGGGTTCAACACCTAAAAACGTTATATGTACCAGGAGATTTTATTACAGTTGATGAACAATTGCTACCATTTCGTGGTCGTTCACCGTTTACACAGTACATTCCGTCCAAACCAGCCAAATATGGCATCAAGTTATGGATTGCTGCTGATGCTGAGACCTATTATGCCTATAATATTCAGGTATATGTTGGTCGGGAACGTAATTGTGCGCCTGAAAGAAATCAAGGAGAACGAGTAGTATTAGAAATGATGGTAGCTACATATGTTCATTTTTGTCTTTTTCTTGTTAAGTTATCATCTTCTCCTTTTATTAGGTTTGAATGGTAGAAATATAACATGTGATAATTTCTTTACATCTCATCGGCTAGCTTGTGAGTTGAAAAGACGCCAGATGACATTGGTTGGAACACTTCGCAAAAACCGGAAAGAAATTCCACCTAAGCTACTCGATATGAAGAAAAAGCCATTGTATCATACTGAAATCGTTTTCGACCAAAACCTAAGAGCATGCATTCTATCATATGTTCCCAAAAAACGTCGTTTTGTGACAATACTAACCACTTATCATTCAAATGTTCGCATTGATACCGGAGATAAAAAAAAAAAACCAGATATCATAAAGTTTTATAATAAAACTAAGGGCGTTGTTGATGTTTTGGATAAGTTGGTTGGAGCATATCGCTGCAAAAGAAAAGTAAATAGGTGGCCTGTAGCTCTCTTCTGCAATATGTTGGATATTTCTGGCAGCAATGCCTTTGTCATTTTCAAGAAACTAAATCCAGAATGGAATATTTCAAAAAAAAACTTGAGAAGAAGATTATTTTTGATCGAAGTGGGCCAATCATTGTGCTATCCATATATTGAGCAACGAAAAAATAACCCACGTGCTTCAAGTGCCATTGCAGTTGTTGAGAGTGTGAAAAATATGCAATCCGAGCCATCAACATCATCACAAAACACGCTTCCATCAACAACTTCAATAACACATGCACCGCCTACAAAGAAAAGAGCTCGTTGCCATATATGCCCTTATAAGTCAAATGCAAATAATCATTCAACACGATGTGATAAATGCGTAAAATACATTTTCCCACATCATCGTTTTTATATTTGCGAAAAATGTGCAGCATCCATTAACTTTAAATGATAACATTCGATTCGTTCTTCCATGTTTTAGTCCTTTCTATGAATTTTCGCTATTTAAACAATATTTTTTACTTAAAATCAGTTGAATTATTTTCACTTTTAGTTTTTGTTAAAAGCAATAAAGACTTTATACCTGAAATAAACTTATTTGCTTAAGTTAAGTAAAGAAACACTTCAAGAAATCATACAGTGTAAAATTTACACTACAAGAACTTATTCGTATGCAAAAATAAAATCCGGATGAGGGTTAACCCAATAAAATCTCAAGCAATTTCAATCTCTAATAGACTTCAAGTAGCCCTAAAGAAAGAAGTCTGGGATAGTTAAATTAGGCAACCTTGCTGGCCATGCCAAATCGCCAAAACGCGAGATTACGCGGCCAGGAAACGCTTCCATCACAATATCCATTGTGGCTCGTGCTATGTGTGCGATTGCACCGTCTTGATGAAATCACATATTCACCGAGCCCCGCTCATTCAATTTCGGCAGTAAGAAGTCATTTATTATAGCCCCACAAGGTTCGCCGGTAACAGCGACCGTATTGCCGATGGCGTCCTCAACACAATACCGCCCATTTACTCCACCCGCGTAAAGGCCACACTGCACAGTGACTTTGAGTGGATGTAATGGCTCCTTGTGCATCACAAGCGAATTTTCAGTACCCCAGAAATTAAGATTTTGCTTATTGACGTAACCGCTTACGTGGAAATGCGCCTGATCGCTCATGATGATTTTGGATGCATTAACTGATGCACTGTTTGCACTTTGTTCGGGGACATGTGTAAGTCTTTCACTAAAATTTGCTATAGGGTCCGTCTGGTGATGCCCAATTGTGTGGCCCGTCGTCTGGTTGATGTTTCTTCGTTCTCGTCGACTTCGGCCAGTCCGGTAGCGTCCACGCCCTGCATGGTTTCCAGTGGTTCCAGCCTCTTCGAGTTGAATAGCTAAATACCGGAATGTTTGCCCAGTTGGCACGACACGATTAGGAAATCTACGTCGAAATTCACGTTGCGCTAAAACCACCGACCGACTATTGGTCAAAAAAGTCGTCACAATTATTCGAGTCTCTTGGGGAGTATAGCACTTCATTACTTATTTTTTTTGTATACTGCAACTGTCTAGTTTACAAATGTCAAATATGATGGACGTACAACTCTATATGCAAAAATTATAACATCTTCCGATAGGCTGATTAATTTTGCGCCACCTTGTATTTAAAATGGACTTTTCTCAAGAAACCTATAATATCTCTTAAACTAACTTATGTAGCTTAGAAAAAAAATTGCGCAGGACAAATTCAGCCCTTCAAGACGTTGGACGCTCCGATATATCATAATACGCGAACACGTGGAAAAGTGGATAAATTGATTTCTGATAATCCTAAAGTCACAAGTACAGAAAAATCGAAAAAGGCATTTTCATATCAATTGGCTTGTGCCATGTAAAATTCAGCAAAACCTTTAAATTTCAACCAAAAACTCTTGAATTGCCGATATTTGTTTAACACATCTTTTGGAAGCGATTTCTGCAGCGGATCCAGCAGCTTAATTACCTCAAGACTTATCTTGAGGGAATAAATTAAAAGTTTACATATAAAGAAAACAAATTACCATAAAAACAAATAAATGATTTACGTTTTCATTTTAAGGAAAAATTTTGCACTCGTAAACTTCGCAGTCCATGAAGAGCTAGACATCGACTACTTTCAATCACCTTCGCCCATGAAAGGCACATTTGATGACTCTTACTGAGTCATTATCGGCTTTACTGGCCAATAGACCAGCCATTTAGTCACGGCCCTTTTCGTGCCCACATAGCTATTTAGAGTATCATAAAATACAGAAAATATCTTGATGAGTACTTAATTCTATTTGTGGCACCAAGCACTGGATATCTCTTTA
Source organism: Merodon equestris (assembly GCA_958301585.1). Classification (NCBI taxonomy): domain Eukaryota; kingdom Metazoa; phylum Arthropoda; class Insecta; order Diptera; family Syrphidae; genus Merodon; species Merodon equestris. The sequence continues at coordinate 169,320,766 of OY284413.1, forward strand.
GAGAAGACTCTCAACAGAGAGTGGCTACCTATCCTCAATCATCCCTCATCATTTATCCGGGAAATAACCAATTTTCCTCATAAATGAAATCAACTCTCCACGTTCTAATACTTAAGGCGAAGTAAAGAAAGTTGAGCTATTGAATAACGACCTTGATATTGTCAGCTTATACCGTTAAGAATGCATGGCCAGTTGTGCGAGGATATATTATACCATTCTGTTAACAACATAAAAGATAACGTTCTGCGTGTACAGAGTGGTGAATAACACAAGGTCAATTTCACTCGAAAGGTGTTTACTCTCTAGTCTGAGTAAACTATCGCACCTATGTGAGTGTTCAGAGAATTCGCTGAATCTCAGCACAGCAAAATATTCTACTCGCACATTGACGCTCTTTTTCTCCCAGAGAATTTCACCACAGTCGATGTTTCTCTGTCAATGAAAAATTAAGAGAGTAAGCCACCCACACATATAAACGTTGGCGTCAGTAATTACAGAACCCATGTCCTTTACATCGCAGCATATCCCACGTAAGTTTTGTTACACTTTAAGTGTTAAACTAAATAAGATGACAGTGTGCCATAAAACTGCACTTAGTAAATTTTCTGAAGAATAAACGGTGAGCTAACAGAAGGGGTGGGTGTTGGCCGCGGTTAATCTTTCCGAGAAATACATCCCATCCTCTGCAACTACCGTCGATATTGGGACGAACCCTGCCACTCTCCAGGTGGATACCCTTATTCCGAAGAGCCAGAGTAATAACTACCGCACAGCGAAATTTGAAGAAATATACCCAAGCAGCTGCTGATGTGGTGTCACTCTCGGTGGGACTCGCTATCCACGAAAGCACTTAGGCACAACCATTGGTCCATTGTATTGACAGAAAGTCAACTTACATTATTGTGTTATTTTTCGAAGAAAAACGTGGAAGAGGCGTGAATGGTGTAAAGCTATAATATGCCGCAGATATAGGGGCATTCAGTTTGTCCCTCTGAAAGTAAATTTAAATAAAATACATTTTTGACTTAGATTTTGATCAAAGTTGTACGAGTATTTCAGTATATTGCTTGAGTTCTGCCATTATGAATAGAATGTAACGTCATTCAAATATTCTTGACGGGAGTTCTTCAAGAACTCGAACCTAACAAGGTTATTTTCAATTACCTTTATACACAAATAGGGCAACAACTCGGCTAAAAAGGTGGTTTTCTTTCTTTCTTTCTTGGTGGTTTTCGGCTTGGTTTTCTTTTCATTTTTATTTACATTTTTAGTCTTCTACCTTGTGAAGGGAAGACTCATGCAAAGGTGCTTTGCTGTCTGTCCGTCTGTATGCATATATCATATATCTGCAAATTTTCGCGAAGTGAATGTGAATTATAAACATGTTTATACGCTATCTAATATTATTATATATTGTATCAAATACATGAACCGTAATGACGAGTAAAACTCAATTCACCAACCGCTTGTATTATTTTTGCCTATTTTTGTTTCTGTTCACTAATTTAAAATACGCGTTTTGGAAATTCGGGAATGAACGATTGATTGAGATGTGTCGCGAGGTATGCTTGTTGAGAACTGGAAATCCCTCAAAGCGGCTTATTGCATGCGGCTGCGCATGACAGACTTTATGGGACGGATTATAAAACTGAAACAAAAATGTGTGTTCGCAGAGCTGGGTAAGGCTTTTCTGTCTGTCCGTTTAGAGAGGGGCTTGAGAAATCCACTGAAGCCCCACCTAAACTCAGAATGAAGCAATTGGTGGAGAATGTCATTCATAAACTGAGTAGGGCCATCATCACTTGTTTCGAACTACCATGTTCTGTCAAAAAACCTCCCTGCAGGAAAGTGGTTCCTTGGTGGAATGCTGAGCTCCAGTGTCTTCGAAGGGTAGCCCCATCTCCTGAATGGGTCGCCCGAATCGAGCTCAGAAGATGACTGGTTTCGATCGAAACAGAAAGAATATAGGAAGCTTATTCATAAATCGAAGAATTGTTCTTTTAAGTCCTTTTGCGAAGACATAAAATCCCTGAGCGCGGCCAGCAAGTTCGTCAAAGTCATCAAGCGACAAAGTCCGACAAAGTTGGATGTACTCAGAAAATCTGATGGTACCTTTACTGAGTCTAAAGCAGAAACTCTAAGTTTACTGCTTCAGACCCATTTCTTGGGAAATCAGACTATCATCGGCTCGTTGCATTCTCCTTCAACGGTAACTGCGACTGAAACGATGAAAACAACTAGCGTGGTAACAACTGAGCCCATTGAATTTGACAGGTTATGGCTTCATGTTGCCAGGTACTGATGGGATATACTCTGCAAAAGGTATAAGACAGCTGCTTGCTACTTTGAAAATAATTTTCAGTGCTAGCTTGGCACCTGCCTTGCTTGGCGTACGGTGAAATTATTCCCAGAAGAGGGAAAGAAGATTACTCACTCGGTAAGAATTTTAGATCAGGAAAAATTCTGGCATGATTCAGCTGGTGCTAAAAGCCTTTTCATCCCGATATCCAAGGAAGCTAAGTGCCTGGGAGTCATCTTAGATAACCAGCTTTTTTGTTTTATGCAAGTTAAATTAAAAACCACAAAAGCGCTGTCAACTTTTTGGCAATGAGGAATTGCTTTTGGCAAAACATGGGGCTTATCTCCGAAAAAGGTCTTCTGAATCTACAAGACCAATAATCTCATATGCATCGGCTGTCTGTTGGAACAGGCTAACGCCTGTGGTGCCTTCTTTCACCAAACTCCAAAGAGCGGTTTGTCTCATCTGTACGGGAGTTTTCTCCAGCACACCGGGCGCTGCTCTAGAAGCTAGGATAAACCTTCTACCCTTCTACCAAGAGGGTGGATAGATGTCTCGCTCAAGAGAAATTGTTTTTGGTAGAACCCGCATTGGAGTGACAGTGTACTTGCACGAGACGACCCCTGTCACATTGATATGCCGATTGCGCTATATAACAGTCAAATTTCCATGGCGTCAGGACTGCCTTTGACCAGACTACTGAACCTGGAAACAAGTCTTCCTATTTTTCAGATTTGGGCTGGGGACCAGCGCTACGGTTTGCATTAGATGCAGAAACTACGACTGGACTTTTCATTAGGAAAGTCTTTCAAGCAGTCCTAATGGCCATGCATTAGGTTGTGAGGCATAAATGGAAGAGAAAAAGCATATGCGTCTACAGTGACAGCCAAGCTGCACTCAAAGCTACGTTATAACCTTTAACCAGCTCCAATTTTGTGCATGAAGTGCATGAATTGAAGACCTTTTTAAACAATGTCGAAAGACTGAATTCACTAAAGCTTGTATGGGCCGTAGGTTGTGATAGAGGCGCATCTTTGAGTGCAGTCCAGCTGCCGCTATACGCACCTATACCTTATAAAAAGTTCCGTCTAACATTATCGTGCCTCACGAAAATCTCAACACAAGATCTGTGCCTTGATTTGCAATTTGTAGTCCGATAAGTACTTAGCCTACAAAAGAAAAACAAAAATTTTGGAGAAATGGCGATTTATTTTTCAATATATGTGTAGTCTCCATTTAGCTCGATACACTTGACCCAGCGATGCTCCAACTTCTTTAACCCGTCTGAAAAATAGGCAAGAGGGAGTTAGTTCTACCACAAAACCACGAGGTGGTATATCCATAGAACAAGATTTGTAGGATAATTTTCGCGCACGTTTACATTCTTCTCTTAAGACAAGCTATGTTATTAAAGACAAACGCTTTTAATAAAAATATCAAGGCAGGGAAGCACAGGATCTCGACTCGAACCCGGGGTGATGGGGAAAGGCATTACAGTTTAGAAACATACTTAACATACTTGCAGATTAAGCTTTGCGTATGAGGATATAGTCCAGTCATTAATATTGATACAAGGGTCAAATGAAAAAACATTGATATCTTAAAAACAAATTTATACATTTTATTTTTCAAACCTCTGGCTACAGGCTATGAAAGGCTTCGTGCGAAATTTCCGGCATTTGAGACTAACTTCCAAGCTATCAATCGCTTTGCGGACCTCAAAAGTTATCGACAGCTGGAATATGTTCAAATGTTCAATGCTTGTTTGCGAACATTGATCATCTTAGAGGCCGAACGACAACCTTTGAAACAATGGTTTAGAAAAATTTTGGCGAAGTCTTTTCTCTCTATTTTTCACAAAAATGTAAGTTGGTTATGCCATCGTAGCTTACTCCCCACCATACCACTACATTTGCGGGATGGCGGCTTCTTTGAACCCTTGGGATAAGTTCTGAAGCCTCTTTTGATGTCCGGCACTCTATCATTTTATTTATTGAAAGTTTCTTTCTTCTATTTTTTTTTAATTTAATTATTATTATTAATTTCTTAGAACTATTTTACCAGAAAAAATGCTTAAAACTAGCTCAAATATCGTAACTAACTTACTGGCACTATACGGATATTCTAAGGCTAGATGTAAGCCTCATACCTTGCCAAGTGCGTCCATGCCATTTATTCGTTCTTGATTCGACTTCTTTTGCCCAAGGAGCTTGCCATTTAGCCTCTTTGCTCGTGATGTTTCCCCTTCTTGATTTAGAGAGGAGTAACTGATTGCCCCATTATTAGGCAGTCTTTACCAATCATGGATGTGGTAGAGAGCACATGGAACAACAAAAAAATCTGCATAAGCCAGGATGTAGAATTCATTTACAGCTATAAAATTGACTGCTATGCCAAATAGCAGCGAGGATGGACCACCACCTTGGGGGAGCCCCTGTTTAAGCCACGTTTGGCGTGATTAATTTTTCCAATGAACCTATGACCTTTTTACAATTGGTGTCATTCTACTTGTCAATTCTGCTGCCTACACAAATTAAGGCTTTATTATTTGCTGTTTTATTTGTTTCTTGAATGATTTTATGTTGAGAGTTTCAGAAAGTTTCTTTGCTCCCGCATTGGCGGCAGAATTCCAGGTTACCGTCATTTCTGTCTGATATCCCCCTTTGATGGTAATTTAAGATTATTCTGATGACAGCTTTCATTAGAAGTACTGAATTATATTATATCATCACCCGTACATCATCATCATCAGCACAAAGTCGGCTGATTAAATATTCTATAACTTTCAACTTAACATAGATATACATTTTGCTATTCCAGATCTGTGAACTTCTTTGGAAGGACAGGAAAAAAAGTTTTGGCAAGTTCAAGGCGAAAAGGGGGTGTAAAAGGTGGGCGTACAGAAAAGATATATGATTCAAAATTACCCTTTTCGCCAAACAATGAAGCCTAATGATGGATGTTTGGCGTGATGAACGCGGAAAGAAATCCGTCCGTATTGAATGCTTTTAACGAATGCCCACTTAAGTTGAATATGTCATGACATAATAGCAGTTTATCATTTGGTCCTATAAGGAAGTAGGGTTAATTGGTGGCACATGACCATTTATTTTTTAGTAGAGCAATCAATTTAGCATACCAATCGTGAGTATAAACCTGAATTATATCAGACGTACAAATTGGAATCCACCGTTTTCCAATAGGTGGCGCTTGAAGTACATATGGGTTAGAGGAGACCTAATCAAAAACAAAAACGTCAGATGGTAAGCTTGGGCATCTTTCAAAAGGTCTTAAATTTTCATCAGCGTAATTTTTTTTTTTGCGTGATAACTTTTGAGTCAGTGTCATTTGTGAGAAGTTTTTCTTTTGACCCGGCCGATGTGGGTCCCGCTCAAAACACTACGTTTATGATCCACATCATCCCTTTTAAATAATGTAATCATGTTCTTTTAAGCGGCTTTATGTGTATATGCCGGATCTTGCCTGGTCTTACGCAGTCTTCCACTACTCTATGGTATCCTATAGTGTCCGTTTGTTTAGCATGGCCCATCCAGCTCATATGCTGATTAGCATACGTGTAATGAGTACAAAAACGATCCCATGTAACCCCCGTCATGATTTTCATGACTTGAAAAAATAATACACAGAGTTCTGATGTGGTTGCTTCAGGGAAATCTCATTCACAAAGGTCGATAATTTTTCAAGAGCCTTGTGACTCAATTGAGCAATTGAGTTTGGCAAGTTTGATTCTGTGTATGAACAATACAAGTTATCATAGGACTAAGATAGACGATAGGGTTTGTGCTCCTTTATAACTAGCTCCATTTAAACTGCTTCCGCCTCAGCTCATAAATACTCTTTCATTGATGCCTCACTGTCAGTGATACCTAAAAGGTGTCGATGAATAGAGAGGATGTCTTATATCTATCTTTGTTTTTCTTGCGTATACACGATGAGTAGTTAAGACCGTCTTGATAGGCAGACAGGAACAAAGAATTGTTTCAGGCAGAGCAAGGAAATGACGTTGGATCCTCTTTATTCTGAAAATGTGAATATATCAGTAAGTGTACCACACCTAAAGAGCCTATTCATGAAGAGGGGTTGTGTAGAAGGATCAGGTCACATAGGGGTTAGACCATCATTTTACGAAATCAAGTGCTCTTCTTACAGCTGTCTTTTTTTTAGGAAGAGGTTATCGCTGATATATGTAAGAATATATAGCTCCTGGTCATATAATATGCTTAGGTCACGAATCACCTGAACGGTGTAAAGCGGTTGACTCTGCGGAAAATTGAGAGCGTGAGCTTGATACGTTGCCGTGAAAAGTGATTGACTGGCATAGTCATAGCACAAGATAGAAGAAATCTCCAGATCCAATTGAATGTGGAAAGAGTCATGTCCCAAGGAAATCATCTTGAAGAGCTTAGCATTATCGGTATACGGTGAATAGGAATGTTTAATAACCATTTCAGTATTGTTAATGGTAAGACCGGAAAGAAGAGGACCTAAGTGGCTGCTTTTGCGAACCCCGGAAAAATCTTAAACGAAGAATGTACGAGTAAATACGCTTTCCACGTAAGATGATATCCAACTTAAGAACTAGTATTGAGGAGTATTGGTCTATAAGAATTTTTTTTTTAAAATTGGTTGAAATAGGGATGGTTGACCCTAGCTACCCTCTAAGGGTGATGTTGTGGTGGAAGATATATTATTATCTATTCGCTATTGGGCGTTCCCAATGAAAAATTTAATTTTCATTAAAAAATCTGACAGTTGCAATGAAACGATGATTATTGGCGTGGCTCTTTAGCCCTTTTTGTATAGGGATTCAAAAAAGTTGTTCCATATCACAGAAGATTAGGAATAAGAAGGAAGACCAGCGGGGCCAAGAATGAATTAGCAGCTGTTGTTTTAATTTATTTTCAACGATACGAGTATAGTAGTCGACAGTACGAAGGAGAAATTGTCCAAGGTAGTTGAAATCAGCAGAATCAGGCACAAAGAAGTCATTGGCGAAAGATTGCTTGAAAAGTATGGCAACGGGTTGGCAATAGTGTTGGATCATTTGAGGGTTCATCATTAGGGAGAAAGATATTGTGTGGCCATCATATTTTTTTTGTAGTTGGCAAACTGGAAGAAGGACTTAATATCACTCAAAGGTTGTTTTGCACAACGACTAGATACGTTAATAAAGGGCATAAAGCCCGGTGAAGCGCAGATGCATACCAAAAGCGTTGGCAAAATCATTGAAATCAAATTGAAATAACTTTTCTTAAGTCGTTTAAAAGATGGAGTCTACAATTGTGATTTTTTTGATGCTTAGCTTCTTAGTGTTCTGTTTTAACAGCTTGCACATGAATCGTAACATATTTTAAAGACAAGCATGATTACTTAGTATTGCCATTTTATCCTTGTTTTTCGAAGGGAAATCGCGCAGGGAAACCAAAGAACGTTTGGATGCTGTGTACAGTGACTTTTCTCCTTCGATGGTGACCATCAAAAATTGGTTTAACGAGTTTCAACGTGGTCGCACGTCGGTTTTTGATGAGCCACGTCCAGGTGCCCCGAAAACGGCTACCACGGAGGATAACGTGACAAAAATCCACGATCTCGTACTGGCAGACCGCCGATTGAAGGTGCGCGAGATAGCTGAGACAGTAGGCATTTCTAAAGATCGCGTGGGTCATATCCTCCATGAAACGTTGGGCATGAGAAAGCTGTCGCCGCGATGGGTGCCGCGTTTGCTCACTCTGGACAACAACAGCGCAACCGTGAGACCACTTCAGAGCAGTGTTTGACGCTGTTTAAACGCAATCCGAAGAAGTTTCTGCGTCGTTTCGTGACAGTCGACGAAACATGGATCCACTGGTACACACCAGACACCAAGGAACAGTCGAAACAGTGGACTTCACCCGGCGAACGTGCTCCGAAGAAGGCGAAGACTGTCCCATCGGCCGGAAAGGTTATGGCCACCGTTTTCTGGGATTATTGGTCAGATTCGACGCCGAATTGAAGAAAAACCGGCCCCACTTGGCGAAGAAAAAAGTGCTCGTTCACCATGAAAACGCACCGGCTCATACCTCCGCCCTCGCCACGGCCAAATTGCTCGAATTGGGCTATGAACTGCTGCTCCATCCACCTTATTCTTTAGATTTGGCCCCGTGCGACTTCTTTTGTTTCCAAACTTGAAAAAGTCAATCTTCGGGCAGAAATTTCAGTCGAATGTGGAGGTCATCGCCGAGCTCTATAGGCGGGGCGGTCTTTATCTTCTCAAAAAGATAAAGAAAAAAAGTCGCAGGGACCAGGGGCGCTAAATACAGTGGCAGTTGTTTTGGAACATTATTTTTGGCCCAAAAATAACGCAACGACTAGTGAGCTCAATTCGTAATGCAACAGTCTTTAATTCTATCCCACAAATACGGACGTTTTCTACTTATTGCTTCACGCAAGACCAGAATAATTAGAAGATAATATTTCTTACGACCTTTCGCAAAGAATTCATGATGAGCCATACCATTGTAACCTAAGAAAACAGTCAACAAACCTTTCACATTTGACTGAACTTGGCGTGCTTTCCGTCGTGTTCATTTTGGTGACTTCATATAACATTAGACTCTATGGTCGTAGCTACCTACCGATGTTTCGTCATCAGTAATGACCCTTTATAGCAAATCTTGATCGTCACGTCGTTCAACATCTCCTGCGCGATGCTGATGTGACGGCTACTTTGGTCAAAAATTTAGCGACTTCGGAATAAACTTCGCCGACACACTTTCCATGTCCGAAATATCTGAAAAAAAATGTTTGGCATGAGCCAACCGATATGCCAATATCCTTAGTAACTTCAAATCACCATCAAATTCGACTATTCTTTATTTCTTCACTGCTTCAACGTTTTCATCTGTGCTGTGCATTTGCTTGTTGACATACAAATGAGGCCAGTGTGGGCATTAACATATTCTCGAAGTAGACTCGCCAATTACAGTTTTTCTGTCACAAAGTAATTAAAAATAGGTAATAATGTTCTACTTCTCTAAGAGGTATGGTGGAGCTTTACTCTGTTTGACCCTGAAATAGAAGGTTAGTGTCCTTAACTTAAATAAGCCTTAAAGATGACGAGAAGTGATTCCGTCGCCATCACCTGTATATGAAGCGCACTGTGCTGTTAAGCGCAAATGCTAGCTTGAGCTGTGACTATCGACGTTACAGAAGTATTATTAGTGCGTACGCTAACATGGAGATCAGTAGCATCTTGACGATCATTCATTTAATCCTTACTGGGAGGTAATTTCCAGAGATGCCGTAAAGCCTACCTATTAAGTTGGCTATGTAATCCCCCGACTTAAGCTGTTGATTAGAATAACTCCAACGATTTTAACAGTCTTTACATAGTCCATGTTGTTTACGTTGGCTTGGATTAGAGGGAAGTTACTAAAGTTTAGGGTAGTACTACTTCAGATAATTGCTAAGCTCTTGGTGTAACGTAAGTTTGTTTTTATATGACCTGGAGACCCTCATTTTACTGTTCAGTAGGTATCTACCCTAAGGTAAAAAGGATAGATGATATACGAGTATAATTTGATAATTTCGCGTCGTCTGCGTATAAATGTACACTCCAGTGTTCAAGAATGGCAGAAATGTGGTTATTAAACAGCGGGAACAGTAAGGGTCTCATGATAGAGCCTTGAGGGACTCCCGTTTGAGTTTTGTTAAAGGTGGAGAAATTACCATTAGCATATACAGCCTGGCTGCGATCTCCAAGATAATTTCTAATGAGCCTAAGCGCTGAAGAATCTAAACTGTGCTGTGGTCTGAAACCTGACTGATATGGTGAAATGAACTCATGTTGATTTAAGAAGTAGTTCAGTTCCAACTTTTCGACAACCTTAGATATGACTGGATATACTCAGATCAGCCCAAATTCCTTATAATGAATATTTCTATGTTTAGGAAGAGGTATGATTTTAGAAACCTTCCGGAATCTAGGTTAGACGGAAATGGGAAAGATGCTATTATATGTCATATGTAAGAGGTGTTAAGACGGTCTAGATGATTAGCTCTAAAAATGTGGGGCCGATATAAGCATATCCTTTTCATAAACTCTAGAAAAGCCAAAGCTCTCAGTCAAGATGGGCGTATTACTAGGATCTATGATGGCACACTCGTTCAGATCTCCAGTACCATTGTCAGAGAGAGATGCCACTGAGGCGAATTTCTTCTTCTTGTTTACCCATTCCTAGCATCTCTAACTCTAAAATAAAAATACAATGAAGACCAAATGTCCATCTTTGTATGTCCAAAACTGCTTGGGGTGGCTCGGGTCTTATTGTTTTCAGGTTCAGACGCTGAGCTGAGCTTATTTGAGAACAACTTTATGGAAATTTTACCGACGTTTTTGCTTGATTTGGCCTCGAATATTGACATGAGTCGCGAAATCGACTATCAATCTTAATCAGGTCCCATCATATTCCTCTATGCTTGGCTATTCTCTGAAACTCTTTAAAAGCGGTCTTAGTTCATTATAATCTTAAGACATTGTCTAAGAGTTTATGAAATTAGAAATTCTGTTGACAGATTATTTAATTATCACTAACCCACATGCCATCCACCCTTTATTGCCCAAAACTTGTTTCTGCTTTTGACATAGATATTTATAGTTCAAATATATGTTTAAATTTTACACGTGGAAGTATTTTCAAACAATATGATAATGTAGGTCCTGCATTCGCCTCGAGCAGAGAATCGGCTATGCCAGTAAAACCTTAAACGTTCCTCTCCTCCTTCATTTACATAATCCGAGTGAAACGGACCGTAAAGTGACGAAGGAGTACATCTGCTTTAGTTTATGGAATACATAGCCAGAAGTCAGTTGGTCCACCACAAGATTTTTTTGAATTCGATTAGAGTAGGAAGTAATCGCCCCACCTAAAAGGGTTTCTAATTGCCCTACAGCTTGGAAGTTGTGTTGCATTTTTGCATCTTCGAGTTTTGGTAACTGCCTGTAAATGGTTACAGGATAACCTCAATATCTATCAGCCTTTCATAAACAATAATCATATCCTGAAACTAATATGTCTAAAGTGAATCCAATTATTTACGGAACCCTTCGATTTCAGATTTACATTCAATCAAGATCTTGAGTCTGATTCAGGAAAGAACTCATGCAACATTACCCCTTTTCGGAAGAGCAATTTAACGTGTCTTCTGAATGAATGCTTCCGAATCGATCATGCAGATACATCTGCAGGATATTTAATATGGTTCCGAGCAATAAAAAAAAAAAACTAGGCGCAACAGCCTCGAGTAAACTGACATACTCGTACACTATGAAACAGCATGTGTGCTCCCTCGGTGAATGTTAAAAAGTGCCTCCGTACATTCGCATAAAAAGACTGAACAAAAGATACGTATGCGTATCTCATCTACATATGAATACACAGTGGTGAATAGATGCGCGTCTCCCCACTGCCACTGTGAACTTAATCTCGTTCGCTTCGTATATTTATGACGAGGAGAGGAAACTTTTCTATTTTGCCGGAAACTCCCATGGGGGAGACATCTATGTGGGAGTGTGACAGTACCTAGGACATACGGGACACATTTCCGAAGAGAACAGAAAATCTTGTTTCATTTTATTGCTTTCCACTAAAGTACGCCCGCACGTTAAGGCGGCAAATTATCTGCGTGCACAAAGTTGCGAGTTTATGCTCTTTTCAGATAGCAGTAGCTTACATGGGAATTTGATTTTGGGTAATGAAATTGCGTAACGAAAATTGGATTCCCTTGGCATCCTGAACCTCCGTTTGATGATGATGATGCTTAAGATTTTTTTTCGGTTTTATGGATACATCTTCGCACTTAATTTACGCTCTCCCAAGCTGCCTTGGTGGAAGCGAAGGTGTTGCTGATTGAAAAGTGGCTCTTGTTGTGTATCGAGATAACTTCGTTGTTGGAACGGATAACAGCTCGGATCACGTGTCTGTAAATGGAATTCGCGCCTTGAAATATATCGGTTCAGACATCGTTATTGTACATTTATTTCTAATAGGTGGTAATTTATTTCGATTTTAACGACATAGAGACGAGGTTTTTAGGATTTGAAGAAGGCTTCTTCGCCGGCTACCTCAAGTGTTGAAGGCCAATTTACAGGTCCATTACGCGAAATTATACGTTCATCAAATGTTTCCTTCAATAAGTTGTTCGTTTCGTTGGAAATTGGCACGTAATGCACGTAATGCTATCCCACTGGAGCCTTATCTTTTCAACATTAATGCCACTCAAACGGCAAAGGAAGAGTCATTAATCATGGCTCTATAACGAATACCCTTGACCGTAACAAGCTGATTAGTCTCGTTTAAAAAACAATAAATATATTCCACTAACCCTCAGACCTCACCAAACCTTACATTTTTGAGATTTCGACAATCTCATGTGGATTATTGTCGCATCAAATGGGGCACTTTTTCTTCGATATACCCTCTGAGCCAAGAATGAGCTTCAACGGTGAGTATAATTTTCCGATAAGACAGTGAGTCCAACGCCAGTTGAATTGGGCCCCATTTACTGAAATGTCGATGAAAACCATGGTCATACGGTTTCCATTCTTGTACGCGCTGAATGAAGCCTTCAAAGAATAATCTCTGCGTTCAATGTTCCATAAATTGGACAAACAAGCTGTTGTAAATGAATTCGAATCCTAAAATTGGATTTCCTTCCCTCCACTCTACTTAACGAATGCAATTCACACTCTTTTTATGCACATCGATGGCACTATGAAAACGGCCGACAACAGTGAATAGCTGTCTCAGAAAAAAGGTTGTTCAAAAAATAAGGTTACCCTATTGAATTTGGCGAGCTAAATAGATTCGATTTTCAATTATTCCTTTTTGTTATGTTGGTACACATGTCCCCTAATGTAAATATTGCCAGCTATTTGAATATTTAGTTTGTTTTTTACGGATATAAAAGTTAGACATGTTTTGGTGTGCTTGGCTTGAAAAAAAATTATCAAAGATTCTGTAATGGATTTTTTGTGAAATATAAAATTAAGAAAATGTCGAAGCAGTGAAAAAAATGGTTAATTGTCGGGTCACTATTAGATTGGAGTCTTCACACCATCACTTCGAGACGATGATATTCATTAAATTTCACTTTAGTTGAGCGAAAAGGCGGTTGATAATGATGAAAAGCATCACAAACTTTATGAAATTTGGCAGCCACCGCTTTGGCAGTGAACTTTCACTAAAGGCTTCATTTAATTGAAAATTTTGAGTAGACTAAAAGTTCATCATAATTTCCTTATCAAGTCCATTAAAAAAATTTACCTGTGCAGGGACGGGTTAAGAATATCCCTGCAGCGATACCTCTCGCTTGTTGTAAAAGGCGACTAAAACAAAGGTAAACAAAAATCACATCTAGGCAATTTAGAAAACACCAAAGTGAGCCTAGGGACACATATACCACCATTAAACTGCCCCACAAGTGTGCATGCAAATCAGTGGGTTGACACGACTGGAGATCACCGGTGTTGTAAGAGTAAGATCAAACAAAAAAAAATAAAAATCTGGAGCATGCCCGTGTCAAAAAAAGGAGGGGAAGAAAGAAAACGGTCAAACCATAGCATTATGGAAAAGAACGTTAAAAGGAAAAGCACTACCCCGCCAGGCACTACTAATGGTCGTGATCCTGGGACGAGCAGCAATGCTCGGGTCAAAGTAATGCAATGGCGTAAGCCACACTTTAGAGTCGCGAGTTGGAACGTTGGAAGCATGAGTGGTCGCAGCTATGAGCTTGAAGAAATGATGGTTAGAAGGCGAGTAGACATCCTGTGCGTACAAGAGACGAAATGGCGAAACACCGGTAATCGGGCACGTTTCTTGGACGTTAAAACAAAAGCCTACAAGATGTATTACTATGGATTGGAACAAGGAAAAAACGGAATCGCCATCATCCTTGCGGCAGAGCTACTTGGCAACGTCTTAACCATTTCAATGTCCAGTGACCGTTTGATGGCTCTCAAATTGGTGATGCATGGTGAGGTGTGGAACATCGTATCCCCTCAAGTCGGATGCGAACAAAAAGAAAAAGATGCATTCTGGCTAGATTTCCACAACCTTGTCAAAATCATCCCAAAGGAAGAGCTTTTGTTTGTTGGGGGAGATTTAAACGGACATGTCGGGAAGACAAGCGAAGACTATGAAGACTACCACGGAGGGCTGGGATACGGCACCAGGAACTCTTCAGGTGAAGATATCCCAAACATGTGCAAGTCGTACGGTCTTATAGTGCTAAATACCATGTTCGTCAAACAAAGCCGGCACCTGATCACTTATAGCAGCGGCGGAAATGAAACTCGAATAGACTATCATCTCGTATCCAGTTTCATGAAGCCACGAGCTAAAGATTGTAAAGTGATCCTGGGAGACGCGATCGCCCCTCAACACCGTCTCCTCCTGACTGAATTTTTTATGGAGGCGAGTAAGAAGTCAAAGCAGCAAACGAAGGTGTCTGAGAGAATCAAGTGGTATAAGCTGGATAAAGGAAAAGGCGAAGCTTTTATTACCAACATGAAAAACTACCTCTCTTCCATTATCGATGAGGTCGGTAATGAGGAGTGCAGAGAACATAAGACATGTGGGATTCCCTACAACAATCTGACCTGGAGAAAGTCAAATCACTGCTCGGAACATCTAAAGGCCCCTGCCAACACGCAAAAGAAACCTGGTGGTGGACAGACAAAGCCAAAGCAGTGATACACGAAAAGAAAATGGCTTCCAAGCTTGGTCTTCTACTAATAGAGAGGAAAAAGCTCGCCGTGAAAAGGTATATAGATATTGCAAAGGTATCGCAAAGAAAAAGTGCGCCGAATTCAAAGCAAAAAGCATGGAAGGCCTCTATCAGGAGTTGGAAGAAATATCGTCTTCCGCGTCTGACAGGAACCAGGCTACCCAGGAGCTTCGAAAAAGCAATTTGAACAAAGGAGCAAATATCTTTAAGATAGCCGCCCAGAGAAGAAGAAATGCTCAGGAGATTCGTTTCCCAAAGTTTATTAACAATGTTGAAGGCCAACTCCTTGTGGAAGCCGAAAAAATTCCCGACAGATGACGACAGTATTGCGAGAAACTTTTGACCGAACAGTTTCCCCCAGTGTACTTTCCAAGAGCCGCACCGAATCATGCCGAAATATCCGACATCACAGTCGAAGAAGTTCGGTACGCGGTTAAAAACTCCAAGAAAAGAAAAGCTGTTGGGCCGGACGGGATACCCTCTGAGTTTTGGAAAATATGGGAGACATCGGGTCTAGATGGCACATGGTTCTTATCTCCAAACTTATGAGAGGCGACACTATGCCTAATCAATGGAGGGAAAGCTATCTTCTTCCTTTGCACAAGGGAAAGGGTGATACGCGAAATTGTGATAACTACCGTTCTGTCAAGCTGATGTCGCACACCATGAAGATCGTTGAACGGGTATTAAATAGCTGACTGCGGAAAATAATATGACTATCTGATGACCAGTGCGGGTTTGTCTCGGGTAAATCAACAACAGATGCAATCCAAAGTATAAGGGTCATGATGGAAAAGCATCGTGATTCTTCAAAGGACTTGCATATGGTGTTAGTTGATTTCGAGAGGGCCTTTGATCGGCAACCAAGAGATCTTTTATGGGTAGCGCTAAGACAAAAAGGAGTTGGAGAAACCTACGTGCGAGTGATCATGGACATGTACAAGAGAGCAATGACAAGAGTAAGATGCACCGCAGGAGTCACCGAAGAGTTCGCAATCAAAGTCGGTGTACACCAAGGGAGCGTCCTCAGCCCACTGCTCTTTATAGCAGTCCTTGATTGCTTGCTTGAAGGAAAAGTGACGGACCCCAATGTGCACCAGCTATTCTTTGCTGACGATGGAGCCCTTATAAGTGATGATCAGGCGTCCCTACAACGAGCACTTGATGTGTGGGTGGACATTTTTGAGGGACACGGGTATCGTATTAGTTCAAAGAAGACAGAGTATCCATGCTGCCCGTTCTCTGACCCTCATCAGCCTATTCCAGACATTTACTTGAATGGAAGAGTGCTTCCCAAGTGTGAAAAGTTTAAATATCTGGGATCTATGATTAATAAAGAAGCAACTTGTGATGACGACATCAAACATCGCGTTAGCGTAGGGTGGATGAAGTGGCGGGAAAACACCGCCATCTTCTGTGATCGAAAAATGCCCCCTAAGCTGAAAGGAAGGCTCTACACTTCAGTTGTACGTCCGGCGCTCACATACGGTTCACAATGCTGGACAATGCACAAAAAGTATGAGAGCAAATTAACGGCAGCTGAGATGAAGATGATTCGCATAACAGCGGGAGTAACAAAGCGCGACAGAATTAGGAGTTCAAAGATCCGAGGAAGCCTCCACGTAAATGAAACCATCACAAGAAAGATAGAGGGCGACCGACTCAGTTGGTATTGCCATGTTAAAAGGAGAGATCCTTTGAACCCCGTCCAAAAGGCGTTATCAATCAACGTTCCAATTTCAACACGCAAAAAGGCAGGCCGAAAAACAATTGGTGCAAACAAATGCAAAAACACCAGCATTTGATTGGCCTCAGCGATGAAGTAATCCCAAACCGGGAAGCCTGCCGCTACTTTCTGAGGTCAAACCGGCGGACCCCACAAGCAGGCGGACCAGTAGGAATGCAGTTAAGTGGGAAGGTTATGGTCCTACACTTCTGACCATAACGACGCCGGAAAATAAGGAAAAGAAGAAGATCATGTTCGAAAAGTGATTAGAACAATTGTCTAAGATTCGAAATAAGTGAACAATCATTTCACAGCAAACATTTTGTGTTTTTTTCAAACGTCCCGAGCTACAAAGGAGCAAGAGAAAAAGGAAATTAATCTCCTTCACCTCAAGTGGTTCACGACTGCTTTGTATGCCTGTCATACTAAAAAATCTGTAATTTAAGAGAGGCATCTGTCGTTTATGGCGATTTTTTTGGTCGATTTCTTTATATGCATACTTTTCTTTCTTACCATTGAACGTACAATAAAATTCTTGATTTACATATAAACATATGAAGGCTCCCCAGGTAAGTCACTGCTAATGGTATGCCCCAGAATTTGTTATCGACTTTCGTATGAAACTTTCGAACAATTTAGTGTAGTCTTTTGTTTAAGATCTTATTGGGCTTAAGGTTTTTTGACCAAGGCTCTCGAGGTGTTGCACTGAACTTTCTATAGACTCATTAAACTTTATTCACCCCCAACTTTACTTTAGTCGCTTGTAATTCTTGTCAGACCTAGTACTTTAATCTTTTAGTAGCTTCCATCTGCTTTGCAGTGCACAAGAGACAGACCATGACAATTTATATATTGGAAAAGTGAAATTTGCGCGCAAACATAATAACTTTCTCCATCTCCAACAATCCATGTCCTTCGGGGACAAAGTTAAATTAATTGAAAATATTTACAAACACGAAAAAGACAACCAATAAACGATTCTAATTATTAATTCCATAAATTGAACCGATGACCATCCAGCCATAACAGAAAAAAGTCCAAAACGAAAAGGATATGCAATTTCAATCTCTGCTCGGCCGGAAATTCAATGAAATCGAACAACCCGAAACAATGTTCGTTCATGTGCCCGTGATGGCGGATCGGCATTGTTCTGTTTCTGCCTTGTAGCCTTCTGGGAAGACATTAAGAACATATTAACAAGGACCATGGCACGAAGCACCGGCCGGCGGGGTCAGGCGAATCATTGAAGAATCTATTCACTCTCTTCTTCTTGTTGTTCCTTTTCATCATTTGATTAGAATCATAGCCCCCTGGGGGGATAAGTGTGTATCTTTTTTGCTTTTGTTTTTCTTTTAACCTCATTGCTTTGGATTTGTTGTCTTCTTTGCTGGTAATTTTCTATCCACCTGTCCTAGGCAGAACACATTTTTGGGATACGTTTAGGTCGTAATATTCCTCGGGGTATTATGGCGCATTATCGTTTAATGCTTTCTTTTGTTTTTTTTTATTATTTTGTTGTTTAAGCAGAAGATAGTCGGATGGGTGTGGGATATGGAGATATGTAGCTATAAAATTAGAATAAGGAATAAATACGAATAAGGTATATTATGTCGTGGGCTCTTGTGATTTTTGGTCTATCAAAACGTTTAATTTGGTCGATGAGTTCAATATTTATTTTCATTGAGTAAGTTGGGATGAATTAATCAAAATATTGTACTGGGTTAGCCGGAAAATATTGGGTTGTTGCACAGGTAATGTCCATAGTCGAACTTAAAACGATTAAAAATTGTTTGCCATTTAATTTTATTTATTATAAAATATATAAAGTAATAGAAGCATTTGAGCTACATGCAAGTTTTGTAGACATCTACGAGAGTCATTCAAAAACTCGATTCCCAGCGAGCCTGGCACTTTGCGAACGCGTTTGAAAAAAGATCGTTTCCGAGTTGCTTGAACATTGTCTTCACAGCTTTTACAGCCGCGGAGTTTTGAGTGAAGCGACGACCTCAAAGGCGTTTTTTTCAGCTATCACAAAGAGCCAAGTCAGGTGAGTAGGGAGGGTGCAGCATAACTGGAATCGTAATTGTCTAAAAACTCGAGCACAAGACGCGCCGTATGCGTTGACGCATTGTCGTGGTGCAAGATCCAGTTGTTCGCAATCTCGGGCCGTTTCTTCACCTCGTGACGACGCACCTGTTTCAATACTTTGATGTAATGTTGGGCATTCTCAGTAGTTTTAGGAGGCACCTGGTGCTGGTAGACAAGGCCACGACAATCGAAAAATGCAATAATCATCACCTTCCCAGCTGACTTTGACTAACGAACTTTCGTTGTGCGCGAAGAACCATCATGCTTCCACGTGGATGACTCAGCGTTCGTATTCGGATACCAATGATAAGCCCAAATCCTGTCGTCAGTGATAACTCTATCTAAAAAAATTGGGTCAGCTCGCAGCATTTGTTTCCATTCTTGACTCTTTCGACACGTCTCTCCATTTTTTCTTTCGTGAAGAAATGTGGCACTGATTTCGTACAGTCGCGCCTAAACTTTAATTCGTTTTTCATAATGTTGTGTGCAGAACCTACCGAAATATTCATGAGGTCAGCTTTTTGTTCTACAGTTACGGACCTATCTTCCTGCACAAGTACCCATACGGTGTTCACATTCACCTCAGTAGCAGCGGTTTTTGGCCTTCATCCGTGAGGCATCAGTTCAGCCGTTCTTTCGGCCTTACCCAGATTACCGTATGCTTCTCTTATCATTTCACCAGTTTCCGGGGCGATTTAGCCCAAACGATGAACGCAACGTTATTCGTTTGGCATAGCAGCGTCGCACATTGTTAAAAACACGGTAGGCGAAACGCAACAAGATTTCAATACCGCTATCTTAAATCAACACAAACGAGTCTTAAGACGAGACTGACGGATAAAAAACACTCTAGTCTACACGATTCTGCCGTCGTTTTACTCGTAGGCAGTGTTGCCACTTCAGAAAAAAATCACTGACGGTAATTTTTGAATATCATAGATTTTGAATATCAAAAATTTAAGGAATTCTCAAAAGCATTTAGCAAGACATCTCCATTGTTGAAGGGTTTTCCCACCAAAAAATGATCCAAATATTTGAAATAGCAGCAATTTGTTGGCGATAAGTCAGATGAATATAGTAGATTGGAAAGAGTCTTTAGTTTACGTTATATTCATTCTTTGAATTTCTTGATAAATGTAGTCGAACGTGTCATTAAGTAATGTGACTTCAACCCTGTTGGCCAATTTAGCTTGCTTAGCCACTAGTTTCTGATGCATTTCTTCCAACTGGTTACAATACTCCTAAGCAATGATTTCACCATTTTTACAAAAAGGAATAATGGATAATCCCCACAAGATCACCAAGCAGTCACTATTATATTGCTTTAGTGATGTGTCGGTCTTAGCATGTTTTTCGGTGCCTCATCAGCATCTAGCTATTACGCAAATCAGATATTAGGGAATCCACTTTTTATCACATATCATATCTCTGTCGAAAGCAATGAAATTCAACCAATGAATGATATTTTGGTCAGTCACCACATGAGAATTCTAATTGATGAGCTCGTACGTGACTGGAAACAGTTGAATAGTGGACATCCAATTCTTCTGCAATATCCCTACCATTTGGTGAGGATCAGACTCCACTCAGACTCATTATCGATTGTGATCCGCTTGCAAGATTAATTTCGCCCGATAGCAACTATTCAAACCATCGCTGTAGAATTCCTTCATTTACTATACAAAGACCAACGGCACTCTTGATCTGATAATCACGATAATCAACAACCCTGTGTCTACGGGGCGTATACGAGGACCAGATTGCATTTCAGACCACATCCTAATCATCGCCAAAATGAAAACTCAAATCCAAGTCAAGATGCGGAGCACAGGAATGTATGAAAAAGACTAACGTTGAAAAGTTAAGCGGTCTTCGTATGCAGCGTCAATCCAGGAGAGAATTAATAACTGTTGTGTTCCATTATATGGCATAAAAAATACCAAACAAGACAGGTAGGAGCAGTATGGTTAACAATAAAAAATGTCGTAGAGGAAGGGATGAAAAACAAACTAGGCAAAGCCCACAAAGTAAAGCCTTGGTTCGACAAAGAATGCGAGGAAAAGGTAATATTCTAAGACTTAAAGCCTTGCAAGATGGTGACGGAAAAAGTTAGCTAACATTCAGGAACAATGTGCGGCTGAAAACACCAGAGCAAAGAATGCAAGGCCAAACCCTGTACGGGGAGCAAAGAATGCAAGGCCAAACCCTGTACGGGGGCTCGTTTCGGGCAACGAAAGAGTGGCAGAGCCCAATGGAGGAGTTATTCCGATAAACTTTATATTGAGAGCCAGCAGTAATGAAAAAAATGTGTTATCCTCGGAACAGAAATTCAGATAGAACTGAGAAACCATCGAAGAATTAACAGAAAAGTTACATGATCTCTGCGGAAATTAATATTATATGAGTTGGAAACTTTTTGGAAAAGTTGATCCGACGTCAGGTTATAGAGGCATTGTGTTCGACGCCGTTGAAACCTATCATCAATGATATTTTGCTTTTTACTGGTATCGAAATTAAAGAGAGCATAGAAAATTTTTTAAACCTAGTTCGACATTTTTTCAGGACATCTTCCCATTCACATGTATTTGATCTATTTAGAAGATCGTTCTCCTTCTCACTAGTGCTCGAAATCCTAACAGGAAAAATACATGGGTACGTCACAGAGTACGCTACTAAAGGGTGTTTTTTTAGAGGCACAGATTGTCAATTTGACAGGTAAAAGTGGATTTTCAGTTAGTATCATTTTACGATGAATAGATTAACGCTAAAACAATGAATGCAAATTGTGCAAATTTATTTCGAAAACTATGATTCCGTTTGCGAAACTTATCGTTATCTGCGCCCATTTTATGGTCGACATAATCGTTCACCTGAGCCAGTTATTCGGAACACGGTCAATAGTTTTTACATTCGACGTACATGAAGCTATTACCGTTGTGGAGCGCAGTGTTGAGGAGAATCGGAATAAGTCGATTCGCTATCGTGCACAGCAATTGGAGATATGCCCATCCACTTTATGAAAGATTTTACGGAAAAATTTGGCAAATCTTATGTGTGTGCTACGATTCTTTATGATGAGCGATCCAAAAGGCCCAGGGTCGGCCTCATCATATCGAACACGCTATCGGCAACCAAACTTGGTCAATTCTGTGGACAAGATCTGGTGGCTGCGAGAGTTAGTTACAAAGCGCACGGAGAAAATGAACACTTTGTCGTGCCGTCTGCTTACTGCCCCTACGACTCGGTACTACCCCCGCCACCTAAGGCGGTTTCCGAACTCGTAGAGTACTGTGAAGCCAGAAGGATTGGACTCATCATCTGTTCCGATGCTAACGCTCTAAATACAGTTTGGGACAGCAGCAAATGCAACCGGAGAGGAGACCATCTTTTAAACTTCATTCTTTCGTCTGACCTTTTCATCAACAATGTTGGCTCTCAACCAACCTTTGTGACGGCGAGACGACAGGAAGTGATTGACCTAACCCTGTCTAATAGGCATGTGAAGGCCATCACTAACTGGAGAGTCTTACCAGATGTTACGCTGTCAGACCATATATACATCGAATTCCAATTGAAGTGTGGGATCTCTCCATCGCAGACCAAGCGGAATCCGAGAAAGACGGACTGGGTGCGATTTAGGGAGGAGCTTGAGAAATCCACTCAAGCCCCGCCTAAACTCAAAACAAATCATTTGGTGGACGATGCCGTTCATAACCTGAACGGCGAAGTTACCAACTGTTTTGAACTCGCATGTCCTGTCAAAAAACCTCCCAGCAGGAAGCCGGTTACCTGGTGGAACGCTGAGCTCCAATATCTTCGCAGGGAGGCCAGAAGTCTCCTGAACAGATCTCTTAAATCGAACTCGGAAGATGGCTGGAATAAATATCGATCGAAGCAGAAGGAATATAAGAAGCTTATTCGTAAATCGAAGAACGATTCCTATAAGTCCTTCTGCGAAAAGATCAAATCCCTGAGCGCGTCCAGCAAGTTGGTTATCGTCCTCAAACGAGGAAAATCGACAAAGCTGGATGTACTCAGAAAGTCTGATGGTACCTTCACTGAGTCTAAAGCAGAAACTCTTAGTTTACTGTTTCAGACCCATATTCCGAGAAATCAGATTGTCATCGGCTCGTTGCACACTCCCTCATTGGAAACTGCGACTGAAACGATGAAAACAACTCAGCGTAGCTGGTATGTTGCGTCACGCGTTACAACTACTGAAGCCATTGAATTTGCTGTGGCATCCTTCGATGGCTTTAAGTCGCCGGGCACTGATGGGATATACCCCGTTATGCTGCAAAAAGGTATAAGACAGCTGCTTCCTACACTGAAAAGAATTTTCACTGCTAGCCTGGCACTTGCCTACATACCTATTCCTTGGCGCTCGGTGAAAGTGGTCTTTATTCCCGAAATAGGGAAAGAGGACTACTCACTAGCCAAGAGTTTTAGACCAATAAGTCTAACATCCTTCTTGCTGAAAAGCATGGAAAGATTAGTAGAGTTGCACGTGCTCAAAGTTGCCCTTCGAATGCATCCTCTTTCGGACATGCAACATGCTTATCAGCGCGGAAAATCCTGCGAGACTGCGCTTCAAAACCTAGTTGGGAGAATTGAATGCGCTCTCGAAAGGTAAGAGTACGTACTAGGCATTTTCTTCGATATTGAGGGAGCTTTTGATAACGCTACTTTCGACAGCATGTGTAACGCTGCTAGACGACTAGGCGTAGATGAAGCACTAGTTTTGTGGATCAAAGCAATGCTTGTGCACAGGACATTGATCGCTGATGCAGGCCTCGAACAATGTGTCAAGTCTGGAGTAAACAGGGGCTGCCCGCAAGGTGGCGTCTTGTCTCCGCTGTTATGGTGCATGGTGGTCGACTCTCTGCTGGATGCTCTCAATGCCTCTAGAATCTATGCCCAGGCCCATGCGGATGATGTTGCTGTTGTCTCTGTCGGCTCATGTTTAGCGAATGTCTGTCTCAAAGCGCAGGCGGCGCTAGACGTGATTGAAGACTGGTGCACGAGAAATGGGCTGTCGGTTAATTCTCTTAAGACTGATGTCGTTCTCTTCACGAGAAGGAGGAAAAATACTGGCATTACTCAGCTGGTGCTAACAGGCATTCCCATCCCGATATCCAAGGAAGCTAAGTACCTGGGAGTCATCTTAGATAGCAAGCTTCTTTGGTCAAAACATGTTGAGTCCAAAACCACCAAAGTGCTGTCAGCTTTTTGGCAATGCAAAGGTGCCTTTGGCAAAACATGGGGCTTATCGCCGAAGAAGGTCCTTTACATACATACATATATATCAGAGGGTGTGCACTGAAAACTATTTCTCGCCTAAAGAGGAATGGTTTTTGGTACAACTCGCATTGGAATGAAAGTGTACTTGGGTGAGAAATATCCTACGACCCCTGTGTCAAGGATATGCCTTCTGACGCAATGACACCTGCCATCCTACTGCGCTGTAACTTCGCAGTCACATTTCCATGGCATCAGGACTGGCTTTGGCCAGACACCGAACCTGGAATGAAATGTCTTCGCATTTTCACAGATGGCTCCAGGACTGGGCAGGGATCCGGCGCTGGAGTTTTCTTTGAGCGCGAAAACATCCGACTGCACTTCTCGTTAGGAAAATATGCGTCTGTCTTTCAATCGGAGATTTACGCAATCCTAATGGCCACGCACTATGTTGTGAAACACAGGTGGAGGGAAAAAAGCATATGCAGTGACAGCGAAGCTGCACTCAAGGCTGTGTCCAAACCTCTATCCAACTCCAAATTAGTGCATGAACTCAAGAACTTTTTGAAAAGAGATCACATTTGCGAGGAGGGTGACACATCAGAACACTTGTCCCGCCTTCGCTCACACACGGTGGCGCACCTTTGAGGCCGGCGTGGCGTGTGCCGAATCTTTTAGCTCTGTATCACTGAAGCTCCTCCTCATATTTCTCCGAAGAACGGGAAAATACAATAAGCACAATAAGCAAAGTGTCTGTCTGGCAGATATGTGAAGGATTAAAACAAAGAGATGCCTTGTCACCACTTCTTTTTAATTTGATACTGGAGTTCGTAATGAAATCTCTTCAGGTAAATGAAAGGCGAATCATCTTTAATGGAATCACAGCTTACGCTGACGACTTGGACTGTCTGGAAGATAGTGAGAAAACCGTTAAGAGAAATTTAGAAAGTCTAATAATGGCAGGGAAGAATGTAAGTTGGTTTAAGCTCAATGATACTAAATTCAAGCTACATATGGTCATTGACCGACTTGGATCGGTCCAAGCTCTCACCTTACTGTACTCCTGCTGAAAGAATTTTTCAAAACAACTCTTATGTCTAAGAAGAAGAAAAATAGATTTCGGCTCTTATAAAACAAGACCTTAAGGAGAATCTGTGGTAGAAAACAGAACGAAAAAAGTAAAAGCATTGTCCGAGTAAAAAATCCCGAAAACTAAGGTGGGCAGGAAAGGTAGAACGAATGGACGGTGTGCGAATAGTCAAACGAATATTGAGTGGAAAACCCGTAGGAAAAAGACCGCAAGGAAGGACGCGCCATAGATGCAAAGTCAATATAAGGATGGACCTAGAAAAGATGGAACAGAACAGTACAATTTCAAAATGAATTTCAGTTCCCAGAAGTCAATTTGGTTTGATCACAAAACTATTAGGAAAACAGAGAACAAGTATTTGGTATGAGGTTTCTCTGTGAAACCACGAAGAAGCAAAGGGGTTAAAACCAAGTTCCCTTCAAACAAATTACACAAACATTTAGGCAGGACATCCACGCGAGCGTGATACGTAGACTTTTTTTTATGGAAATCGAACTTTTATGGGTATGCATTTCGACTTTATATATTCACCTTTATCGGTTACTGATTTAATTTGATATATTTCTAGTGAAATTCATTGTCTCCGTTCCAATAGTGCAATCAACAATAATCGTGAACAGTGGCTCGTTACGGTTACCTAACGAGGATACACAATCAACTGGAAATGGACAGTAAAAGAGTATTACAATGAACAGCAATACACTTTACTCGCAAGCAAGACGTGTTAATAACACCTCAATGAAACGAAGAATAAAAACCTCAATTCGCATAGCTTCCCATAAAGCTTGTCGATAAACGAAGAGAACAATATAAACGTAATCGACAATATACAGAATCGCGGTTGCGAATGGCTCAATTAAAGCAAGTTCCACAACTGCTGGTCAGATGATAACTTCCATTTCTCTTTGAGTACCTAAACTCAAGTACAATTTTATAGAAGCATATAACACTATGTCCTTGTTGCAATGGACTGTTTTCGTGCCTCCGAAGTGATATCACTAAGTCTTCTTCAAAATATTCCTCCTTGCGAATGCTCCGGCTTCTATGATTTTTGTGGTTTCCTTGGAATATGCATATGGGACATGCACAAAAAACCAACATCTGCATCGAACACTCGAACTTCCAAGGCGAAATGACCAACAGATTATGCACCCACCATCCGTGCAGTATTTGATTACACCCCTTCAGACGACACGAAAACTTCTTTGCCACAAGGACATTAAGGGAAGATTCGTGTCTTACCCAGAAGCATTAAAAACAATGTATGGTGAGATCATAACTTTTTGCCGAAAGCGGCTATTAAAGTCAGAACCAGAACTGTTGGCATCATTGCCCTTGGTTGGTGGTTTCTTCTGGCTTTACTCGGGACGTTCCTCTTTTAATGTATTCAATAAAAGTTGCTCCTTAAAAGGACAGCCTTGAGTGTATACACATTGTATGCGGCACATGTGCCGCACGTCTATCCCTCTAGGAAACAATGTCGATTAGAAAATTAACATCAAATGTTGAAGGAGGTTAAGAAGTTAGTCGTACGTAATAGGAATGGAGTTTTGTCAACTTTGTTATGTAGGCTCTGGTATGTATTAACACATCACAGGGGACGAATTTATTGTTTTCTTGAAGAGATTCTTGGGTGTGACTGGTCTACGCAAGCTACTCCTACCATCTTTTCATGTGGTTTCCTTTAAAACCACAGACCAGTGGACTCAAAACATCTCGAAAATGTCAATGTAGTTTTGGGATACCCCATCAAAAGACCATGATTTCAAATATTTATAATTTAAAAGAAAGCAGGAAGGAACAACAATGAATTAAAATTGATGAAAACTTAACCAGCAGTTAATTATTCAATTACCCATCCAGTGAAACTAGTCCGTCGTTGAGATCGTAATTTGTTCACTAGATACACGAGACAAAAAAAAAATAGGTCACGAACATAGGAAGACCGTATACATACGAAGAACATCGTTATTCAATGGGTTTAGTGATAGCCTCTGACAGTAATGATTCTGCGCACGAGTCCCGTCACAAACAAGTCATCGAGATTATACCGCGCGGTAGAGGCGCTCACTTCAAAAGATGAACGGGGTTTCGTGGCAAAATTGTGCTTATGGCCGGATCCTCTGAACAACGGAGAAAACATAAATTTAACAGACAGTTGACATGGGCTCAACAAGAATTGGAAAGTTATTGGTCAAGACATCATAAAAGGTGAACTCGTTGCTATGTCTACGATGAACAGCCTCAAGAATACTTCTTAAAGAACTTGCTGTCTGGGAATCATGATTTCACCGGATTCAATGAGGAGAAACCTGCAACAGCATTGTCAACCATAACCGATCTTCCACTATTAAAAGATGAATTCCTCTGCATCCTCGACACCTTAAGAAAATCGAAGTAAAAAATATTATATCCCAAGTCCTACAGAAAAGAACATGCCGATTTTCGTCCACGCTACTCATGCATCGATCATATCAATACTTTGAGAAAAATTGTGGCGCAGTCTATCGAGTCTATCTTTGCCTCTTTTTTGAAAAGCCGTTGGATATTTTTAGACATGGCGCAATATGGAGAGCCCTAGCATGCAAAGGAGTACCTCAATAATTATAAATCTTATAAAGGAACTGTATGCAGGTGCTAAGTGGCGTGTAAGACACAAGGCAGGGTTGCGTACTATCGCCGCTCTTATTCAACCTAATTTTAGACCTAGATCTCAGTACGAAAGCTCGACTTCAAACATCTTAAAATCCATAGCCATTCCCTCTCTCTTGGGTGTATCACCATTATCAGCACTTGAATTGGAAGCCAATAAGCGAAAGGAGTACAATAACCATTCACTCACCAGCTGGACCAAGATAGATGTCCATGCATCCATGTTTCATCGAACAAACCGGCACAGAATGGGACTGACTCAGCCAAAACAGCATCATCAAACAAGGCAACACTACCATATATAACTACACGACGAGCAAAACAACATCGCCGAATACAACTTCACCGTCGAACAAGGCAACAGCCAGGACAACACCGTCGATAACAACTGCACCGTCCAGTAAGCCTACTCTCTCAAGCGAAACAGAGCGAACGAGGCAACATCGTCGAGCAAGGCTTCACCGACGAGCAATGATACATCGTCTAATGGAGCTAGTCCATCGAACAAGGCTCTAACAACGAATGAGGCTACGCCATCGATCAAGATCACTCCATAGCGTAAGTTCAAAGCAAGTCTACTCCGATTAAATGGGTTCTCCCGAGAACGCACATTGTGCACACCAGTTTATATTCCCAGAGTCCTTTGTCTGACGGTGAAATTCCAGACAAGATGACCGCTTCGTGTCGTGGAGTTGATAACCACCACGACATCATCGAGCCCTTTGACTACCAATGAATTAGAAACTAATAAAACACCTTCGAGTCCGGTGCCAACAAAGACTATAGAGAACTCAACGAATTCTCCACGATTTGCCAATCAAGCACACACCAAGGCGACTGCTTCAAGTCCTGTGATGATCAATGGCATCAAAACCTCAATAAGTCCTTTACAATGCGCCAATCAGTCATAAACCAACAAGACTGCTTCGAGTTGCTTATCAATTGTACCAAAATCTCGAAGTGCTCACCACAATACACCATTCAAACGAAAACTAACATGAGTGCTTCGAGTTCTGTCACCAAGACTTCAACGAGTTCTCTCACCAAGATCGCTAACAGCTCAGCCACCAAGATCTCAACCAGTCCTGTTGCAAAGATCTCAACCAGCTCAGCTGCCAAGACCACATTAGTCCTGTAACTAAGATCTCGAGTAGTGCAACCACCAAGACCTCGACGAGTCCAATAACCAAGTTCTCAACCAGTCGTGCCACCAAGGTCTCATCGAATCCAACCACCAAGATTTCAACCAGTCCAACCTAAGATCTAAGATCTCGACCAATTCAGCCACCAAGATCTCAACCAATCCTGTCACCGACATCTCCACTCCTCCTTCAAGAGGCGCCACTCACGAAAATACCAATATGACTTCACCAAGACCATCGCCAATTAAATCCACCGCGGCCTCAACGAATGAGGCACAAGGCGAATTTTCGTCATCGAGTTCCGCTCAAATAAAATGTAACATGCCTACTAGGAGCCCTTCGCAACCAATTCAGATCAAGACCAGTAACACTAACAGAAGGCCTTCGCGCGGTATGCACATGCAGATCAGTAGCACCGGACCGAGTCCTTCGCGCCGCGATCTGAATACACCTTGTATAAGCTCACCCCGATCCGCTCCAACGGATTCAATACAAGAGGAAAATCATCAATTGGAATTGGAAACCCCACTGAGTGGTCTGACATCTGCCCAGCTAATGGACGTGATCAAGGATCAATCGGCAAAGATCGAACAATTAAAGCACAGGATGAAGATGCTGAAAAGTGGCCAGGAAAAGATGTTGACGCAGCTTGACAAATTCCGTGCCATCGTGACCTCCCTTCACATATAACTGTATAGTATTTTTTTAAATATTTTGTTACTGTCATGAATCCCTGTTAGGTTAAGTTTGATTGCAATAAATTATTTCTTGAGATTGGGGGTAGCATTATAAAATGAAACAGAAAATTGTAGATAAACCAGTTTTATCTGTGGCTGGAAGCATAACTTGCTGCTGAAATAATAGAATCTTAAATGTATGTGTATTTGTATTTGTATTTGTATTTTATTGAGTGTAATAAATAACACAATGCTACAAGACAATAAGATCTTTTGAGAAGCATTAATAATTATTTTAATGACAAAGTGTGTAAATTTTAATTAATCGAACGTAACTTTCAAAGAACAAAACTCAGGCTTAGTCTAGGCCTAGAATATGATATAAAGCATGTATGTATAAATATAAACATAATAAGACAACCAATTATGTATTAAGTCGTGATACTGCTATCAGTGAGGTGGATCAAAAGTTTTCTTTGGAATTCGGCAATCGAGTTTATTGTCTGCAGATCGTGTGGAAAACCATTCCACAGACGAATTGCAGATACGAAAAAGGAATGTTCTCCAATGCAATGAGTGAATCGAGGTAAAATTAGTTTGAGGCCGCGTGCTGAGTGCGCAAATCTTAACATGTGTTGTAAGTAATCAGGACACATATGATGAATAATTTTGTACAATTTAAGAATATAACGATACCTCAGAAATACATCCAAACTTAGACCCAAAACATCAGTTATTAAATGAGACACGCTACAATACCTGGGGACATTATAGATAGATATGGGGACATATAGATAGAAGATAAAGCGGATACAGTCGTTGAATGCAACGTTTAATCTCCTCTTGCATTCAAAGTCAAGATATGGATACACAGAACAATTATTGTTAGTAGCTTTAGTGACCTATCATATGCCGTAATATTAGGTGATTTTAATTTGCCAGATATTACTTGGGTTTTTTCGCAAGAAGAAAAATATGGTTTTCCTTTTAATGTTTCCAAAGAGAAAGAAATTCTAGTAATTGACAATCTATCGTCTAGAAATCTATGTCAATTAAATACTTTTTGCAATACAACGGGAAATGTGTTAGATTTAGTTTTTGTCAACAAAGAGCTAGAGACAACTTTAGATTGTGCTGATTTGCCAATGCTTCGCAATAGCATTTTTCATGAAGCTATTTTACTTTCTTTTAATTTCTCTAATTGATCGAGCGGAGCGTAGCGGAGCGAGAGCAATCACCCACTTTTTGGCCTAGCGCGTGCATGTACGGGGAATATAGTGGTCCGAAAACGATTTCGGACTAATCTTGTACGCACTAAATGTAGATATCGGCTATAACCACACATGTGTGCAGCATGTCATTCGATAGATCTAGGTCTGTAGATGAGCCATAAATTATCAAATGAAATTGTTTGATTGAAAAATAGTGAGAAATAACGAAGTAAAGTTTAGAAAAGTGCCATGCGGAGCGAGAGCAAGGTTGATAAAACAACAAATTTGCTCGCTCGATCAAAAATTTTCAGTAGCGGAGTTAAGCCCGCGCATACTGATCTGCCTAGTTTTACTTCATTAACAGAGAATTGTGAGAGTGTCAGACTTGATTTTTCTAAAGCCGATTTCAACGCCATGAACATCTTTCTAGATTCAATAAACTGGCTAAGTGTTCTTAATTCAAAAAGCTTAGAAACCGCTTTTATAAAATTTAAAGACATAATTGACTCTGCGATTTACAAGTACGTACCAACCAAACGAATAAAAAAGTCTCAGAAACTAGTCTGGTTTAACAGAGGTTTATCTAGATTGAAAAATTCTATGAGCAAGATGTGTAAATTAAGTAGGTAAAATCTATTCCCCCGCGAAAAATGAATGTGTGCGTATGCGTAAAGACTACAATTTCCTAAAAAAAATTTTGTATAGACAATACGTTTCATCCATGGAAACAAATATTAAACAGAATTCAAAAGCATTTTGGTCTTATATAAATAGAAAGCGAAAGTCAATTGGTTTTCCATCCATTATGTATTTTAATAACAACAAATGCAATAATTTAGAGGAAATATGCGACGCCTTTGCAGAGTTCTTCCAATCAAATTTCGTAAATGAAGTGATAGATGCTAATTTAATTTCAAACCATGACAAACAAATTTTGAATCTTGGTTCTTTGTTGTTGACAGAAGATGATGTCTTACAAGAATTATCATCTCTAAAATCCAGCACCTGTCTCGCACCTGATAGTTTTCCACCATTATTTTTTAAAATGTGCAAGGGTAGCCTTGTAAAACCTCTAAAAATCATATTTAATATTTCTCTTGAATTGGGTGTTTTCCTCGATTCATGGAAAAGTTCCTTTATCACACCTTACCATAAATCTGGACCTAAAGGAATTGTCGAAAATTATAGATCTATAGCAAAACTACAATTGATTCCCAAAATATTTGAGGCAATTGTAAAAAATAAGCTATATATGTACCTTTGTCGCTAGTTGTATCTCGGAATGTCAACATGGTTTCATAGCTGGTAGGTCGACCACCACTAACCTGGTAACCGACTATTGTCTTCGAAATTTCGAAAAAAACTTGCAAACTGACTGTGTTTACACTGATTTCTCAAAAGCCTTTGACCGCGTTCAACATAACGTTCTTATAAGAAAACTTAAAATGTATGGATTTCATTCTAATATTTTAAAATGGTTAGATAGTTATTTATCAAATCGGAAACAACTTGTTAAGATTGGTTCCGTACTTTCCAAAGAAATACGAAACTATTCTGGTGTTCCTCAAGGCAGTCATATTGGTCCGCTCCTCTTCTTAATTTTTATAAATGACCTTCCATCGTTTATAAAATCATCTAATTGTCTTTTATTCGCTGATGACTTAAAAATGTATAGATCTATAAACTCGATTTCTGATGCAATTCAACTTCAAAATGACCTAAATTCTGTCAATAACTGGTGCATTTTAAACGGGTTGCTTCTAAATATTCAAAAGTGCTCTGTTATAACTTTTAATAGAAAAAGATCAGTAATTATATTCGATTATAGTATTCAAAATACAGTATTGAAAAGAGTTACTTTCCAGAAGGATTTAGGAATAATTTTTGATGTTAAATTGAGCTTCACAGAACATATCGATTATATAATTACCAAAGCAAATTGTTTGCTTCGATTTATATTTCGAAATTCCAAGGACTTTAATGATCCCTATACCCTAAAGAGCTTATTTAATTCAATAATTCGCTCCATTTTGGAATACGCTTGCATAGTTTGGAACCCTTACTATCGCAACGCTGAATTAAGGATTGAGAAAATTCAAAAAAGGTTTACCAAATTTGCTCTTCAAAAAATTTATTGGAATAACCAAATGCCTTCCTATAAAACCAGATGCGCACTTTTAAATTTAAAACCGCTTGCTCAAAGAAGAATGTACTATTCTGCTCTCTTTGCAAATGACATACTAACTACAATCTAATTACACATGAAATTGATTTCCACATGTCAAGATGGCTTTGTAAAAGTATCATAATGGAATTTTCACAATGTCATTTTCGATTATAGTTAGTATTATAAAAGGTTTATTGTATACTTATCATTGTATTATATTAGTCTATCATAGTTGTTAACTAACAAGACGAATAAATAAATAAATAAATAAATAAATAAATTATATGCAAAAAATGGCATTAATAAACATTTAAATAAACGCATTTTCATGGATTTTGCCAGTACGTGACTAAAATGTCGCAGACATCGCAGGCCAGCGTATATTTTTTTAATGGTATGTGCTGTTGCACTACAGCAACTTAAGGAGGAATTAATGTAGTAGCCAAGGTATTTCACAGACTTCTCAATGGGAATAATACTACCATTCAGTACTATCGAAGGAAAATCTCGTAAGTCAATATTACTGCCTGAGCAAATAAGGCTTGTAGATTTAGCGGGATTAAGTTTAAGTTTATTAAGTGCTGACCATTTTGCTACATTGCTAAGAACCTCATTTACTCTTGCGACGCAGTCGTCACTTAAACCGATGGGGCGAGTAATATAAATTCGACGACATCAGCATACATGTGAAGTTTGCAATTTTGAATCACTTGCGGAAGATCGTTATTATACAGAGAAAATAAGAGCGGACCCAATACAGATCCCTGTGGAACACCTATATTAACAGTGTGATATTTCTGTGATAATCGTTCGGATACGATTATACAGATATTTTTGTGTTAACCTTAAGGAAGATGGAGAGAAATTGAATTTCTGTTCCAATTTCGATAACAGTATGGAATGATCAATACACTCAAATGCTTTTGAGAAATCAAGTAGTACTAAGACTCCTATGTCCCTCGAATCTAACGATGACCTACGGTCACTTGTCATCTTCAAAACCGCTGATTCACAGCTGTGTTTTGCTCGGAAACCAGATTGCCAGCACGATAACAAATTGTTCGCATTAAGATATTGCTGTATCTGATGGGCAAGTATTTTTTCGAAGGCTTTAGCTAAGAAACAGAGTATGCTAATTGGTCTGAAGTCCGATGGACTTTGAGGGCAATTTTTCTTCGGTCTCGGAATAATGTTTGCAGATTTCCATTGGTCTGGAAATTGACAACTATAGATGCAAAAGTTAAAAATATGCGTTAAGTAGGGAAGCAAATGAGGAAGTAGTAGCTTTAGAAATTTTGGATTGATGCCGTCAGGACCTGCGGTGTTTGATTTAACAGACATAATTGCTTTAGTAACATCATATTCCGTGACACACTCAAAGGTAAAACCATTGGACATGTCGAGGACAGAGGGATTCGCAACTGGCACAACATAAGATGGACTATCTGAATCAGGTTTAAAGTAGCTGCTTACTACATTTGGACACAGGGAACAATTTTGAGCCTTATTAGTCTCTGTTACACCCAGATTTGATAAATTTCTCCACAATACTTTAGGATCCATTTTAGAGTCAAGTTGGCTTTATACGTAAGAACGTTTGGAGTTCTTAATCAGTGAGTTGACTTTATTTCGAGCCACACAGTACTGTCTTTTATTGAACTGTGTAGGGTTCCTCTTGAAACGTCTAAAAAATAGTTCTCTTTCTTGTATAAGCTCTTTAATTTCATTTGAGTACCAGGGGCAATTTTTGGACTTGATTTGTTTCGACTTAATCGGAACATATACATCAAATAAAAACTTCACAAGACTATTAAGGATGTCTATTTTTTGATTAATATCAGGTGTTAGATATATGTAAATCAGACCAGTTGAGATTATAGAAGGTTTCTAACAGGTTGGAGTAATTTTAATTTTTAAATGACCTAAAACTAATAGTATTATTACAGTTATATTTATTAACATTACATTTTACAGAGCAAAACAATATGTCATGAATAAATTCGCTGGTAGGTGTCAGTTGATCTACACATAAAATGTTAGTTTCAATATTAGTTAAAAACAGGTGAAGGGTTAGTAGAGGATTGGTAGCATGTGGGGTAACGAGTATTTACTAGCGACAGTCCTACTTTATTACAGAAATATTGAAAAAGACTAGATGTGTTATGGCACTTAAAATAATTAACATTAAAATCACCACCGACCAAGATCTTATCATACTTCGAACTAAAGCCCATGAATATATCTTCTAGTTCGGCTAAATTGTTTTCGTTAAATTTATTGGGCGGTGAATAGACAACCACTAAGAGTATTCTGTCAGCATCATTGTAAATTTCCACGCAAAGAAACTGTATTACAGATTTATAAGACGAATAGACACATTTAACTTTAATATTACTTCGAATATACATACATACACCACCACCAGTTCTGTCATTACGATCATTTGTGAAAAGAGTGAAACCAGGTAGTTGTACACTTTGTGACGACCTGCTACTTGAAAGCCACGTTTCAGAGACCAAAAGCACATCAACTTTTGAGCTTCTAAAAATTTGATATATGATAGTATATTTAGAAGAAATACTTCCAGGATTAATATGGCAGACATTAAGACCTCGGTTAGATCCACACATTGCATATTTTATATTTTCACTGTTAAAAGTTACACTGTGTTATCGCACAATTTACAATGGTCGTGGTACAGAGATGTGATATAGGGTAATATACCTTTATCACATCTCTGAATCTTAAGAAAATAAAATTCTTTTTGCCATCCAACGAGCCAAATCATAGTGTTCGAAACTTAATGCCTTAATGCTTAATAATGAAACATGGAGGAACCGCCCCAAGATATATAACAATTAGCACCAAGAACTCCTTATAGTCGTCTCGAGAAAAATATTCTTCCAGTGCTGACGTTGAAAATATCAGGATCCCTTGTTTTACATTTGATAGCACGCTGACAACTTTTTCATCCATTGGCCCAACGCAAAATCATTGTTTATCTATATTTTTTCCATTGTGTTTTACATGTTTTAAATAAAGGAATATCAGGACTAGAGGATGGAACAAACTTTGAACCAATAAAAACAGCTTGAAGAATAATTTCAAAAAACGTGATGCCTGCAAGCTAGGTGACAATATGTCACGTTTTTGCATTCCAACAAAACACAAGCTCAGTTTAAGCGCCCGGTGTTAAATGTAGTTGTATCAAATACAGCTTGAACTCTATCGACTAAGCCCCAGTTTAGCATAACCTCATACACTGCAGATGACACTTCAATTCTAGTTCCAGCTGACACTTTCAGAAGAAGTTGTTCAACTTTCTGAGCACTTGCAATTACTGGAAGAATGTCAACTTTAGCTTGTCCACCTATTTCGGAAAGAAGCTTAGAGTTCCAGTGTACTACAAAAAAATCTAGGTTAAGTCAATAAATGTTTTTTTCTACCTTCCTTATCGGTTTTTTTCCGAAAATATTGTTGAGCGAGCCTTATCGAACAGTGATTTTTAATAAATTTTGCAGGATCTAAAGAAACTGCTTCTATGCAAGCTGTCAATAAGTGAACGGCATCTCGATCACTTATCTTGCATTTATCAAGAGCTGCCGAAAGCCTAGGATTTCCATTCGTGCTCTTTTTGAGCATTGTATACATTTTTCTGACCATTTCTCGGTCGGTAGTGTTAGCGCAACGTGTGGCGCCAACTGGGCAAACATTCTGGCACTTAACTACTCGACTCAAAAAGACTGGAATCACAGGAAACCATGCAGGACGTGGCCGCCACTGGACTGATCGTTCGGCCGAAAACATCGAGGCTGTGGCTGCTGATGTCGCTGAGAACGAAGAAACATCAACGAGACGACGGGCCACGCAATTGGTCATCACCAGACGCACCCTACACCGAATTTTAGTACAAGACTTCCACATGTTCCCGTACATGTGCAAACAGTCTGCAGACCGCCAGTCGCGTCTGATTTATTGTCATCATGAGCGACGAGTCGCATTTTCACTTAAGCGGTTACGTCAATAAGCAAAATCTTCGTTTCTGTGGCATTGAAAATCCGCGTGTGATGCACGAAGAGCCATTACACCCACTCAAAGCCACTGTATGATGCGGTAATCACGCGGAAGTAGTGATTCTGTTTTTTTTGAGGACGCCATCAGCAATACGGTTACTGTTAATGACGAGCATTACAGGGCCATGATAAACTACTTCTTACTGCCGGAATTGTATGAGCGGGGCATGGTATTAACAAGACGGCGCAACCGGACACACAGCACGAGCCACAATAGATATTGTGAAGGAAGCGTTTCCTGGTCGCGTAATCTCCCGTTTTGGCGTTTTGGCATGGCCAGCAAGTTCGCTCGATTTAACCATCCCAGACTTCTTTCTTTGGGGCTACTTGAAGTCTCCAACAAGCCTTAGGCAATCGCAGCCTTTAAGGAGAATATTCGACAGAAATGCGAACAGCGGAAATCTTGCGGAAAGTCATGGAAAATGCGATAAAACGGGTACAAATGTGTATCAATGCTGCTGGCAGATACTTGACGGATATTGTCTTTTCTACTTCTTCTTTTCCTTTTTTCCGGCGTCGTTATGATCAGAAGTGTAGGACCATAACCTTCCCACTTAACTGCATTCCTACTGGTCCGCTTGTGGGGTCCGCCGGTTTGACCTCAGAAAGTAGCGGCAGGCTTCCCGGTTCGGGATGACTTCATCGCTGAGGCCAATCAAATGCTGGTGTTTTTGCATTTGTTTGCACCAATTGTTTTTCGGCCTGCCTTTTTTGCGTGTTGAAATTGGAATGTTGATTGATAACGCCTTTTGGACGGAGTTCAAAGGATCTCTCCTTTGAACATGGCAATACCAACTGAGTCGGTCGCGCTCTATATTTCTTGTGATGGTTTCTTTTACGTGGAGGCTTCCTCGGATCTTTGAACTTCTAATTCTGTCACGCTTTGTTACTCCCGCTGTCATGCGAGGCATCTTCATCTCAGCTGCCGTTAATTTGCTCTCATACTGTTTGTGCATTGTCCAGCATGGTGAACCGTATGTGAGCGCCGGACGTACAACTGAAGTGTAGAGCCTTCCTTTCAGCTTAGGGGGCATTTTTCGATCACAGAAGATGGCGGAGTTTTCCCGCCACTTCATCCACCCTACGCTTACGCGATGTTTGATGTCGTCATCACAAGTTGCTTCTTTATTAATCATAGATCCCAGATATTTAAACTTTTCACACTTGGGAAGCACTCTTCCATTCAAGTAAATGACTGGAATAGGCTGATGAGGGTCAGAGAACGGGCAGCACAGATACTCTGTCTTCTTTGAACTAATACGATACCCGTGTCCCTCAAAAATGTCCACCCACACATCAAGTGCTCGTTGTAGGGACGCCTGATCATCACTTATAATGGCCCCATCGTCAGCAAAGAATAGCTGGTGCACATTGGGGTCCGTCACTTTTCCTTCAAGCAAGCAATCAAGGACTGCAGTGGGAGGAAAGCAGTGGGCTGAGGACGCTCCCTTGGTGTACACCGACTTTGATTGCGAACTCTTCGGTGACTCCTGCGGTGCATCTTACTCTTGTCGTTGCTCTCTTGTACATGTCCATAATCACTCGCACGTAGGTTTCTGGAACTCCTTTTTGTCTTAGCGCTACCCATAAAAGATCTCTTGGTTGCCGGTCAAAGGCCTTCTCGAAATCAACCAACACCATATGCAAGTCCTTTGAAGAATCACGATGCTTTTCCATCATGATCCTTATACTTTGGATTGCATCTGTTGTTGATTTACCCGAGACAAACCCGCACTGGTCATCAGATAGTCGTATTATTTTCCGCAGTCGGCTATCTAATACCCGTTCAACGATCTTCATGGTGTGCGACATCAGCTTGACAGAACGGTAGTTATCACAATTTCGCGTATCACCCTTTCCTTTGTGCAAAGGAAGAAGATAGCTT
Organism: Merodon equestris; assembly: GCA_958301585.1. Lineage (NCBI taxonomy): Eukaryota > Metazoa > Arthropoda > Insecta > Diptera > Syrphidae > Merodon > Merodon equestris. Next base: position 169,359,800 of record OY284413.1, read on the forward strand.
TCCCTCCATTGATTAGGCATAGTGTCGCCTCTCATAAGTTTGGAGATAAGAACCATGAGCCATCTAGACCCGATGTCTCCCATCTTTTTCCAGAACTCAGAGGGTATCCCGTCCGGCCCAACAGCTTTTCTTTTCTTGGAGTTTTTAACCGCGTACCGAACTTCTTCGACTGTGATGTCGGATATTTCGGCATGATTCGGGGCGGCTCTTGGAAAGTACACTCGGGGAAACTGTTCGTTCAGAAGTTCCTCGCAATACTGTCGCCATCTGTGGAGAATTTTTTCGTCTTCCACAAGGAGTTGGCCTTCAGCATTGTTAATAAACTTTGGGAAACGAATCTCCTGAGCATTTCTTCTTCTCTGGGCGGCTATCTTAAAGATATTTGCTCCTTTGTTCAAATTGTTTTGTCGAAGCTCCTGGGTAGCCTGGTTCCTGTCAGACGCGGAAGACGATATTTCTTCCAACTCCTGATAGAGGCCTTCCATGCTTTTCGCTTTGAATTCGGCGCATTTTTTCTTCGCGATACCTTTGCAACATCTATATGCCTTTTCACGGCGAACTTTTTCCTCTCTATTAGTAGAAGAGCACTTTGACCAAGCTTGGAAAGCCATTTTCTTTTCGTGTATCACTGCTTTGGCTTCGTATGTCCACCACCAGGTTTCTTTTGCGTGTTGGCAGGGGCCTTTAGATGTTCCGAGCAGTGATTTGGCTTTCTCCAGGCCAGATTGTTGTAGGGAATCCCACATGTCTTGTGCTCTGCACTCCTCATTACCGACCTCATCGATAATGGAAGAGAGGTAGTTTTCCATGATGGTAATAAAAGCTTCGCCTTTTCCTTTATCCAGCTTATACCACTTGATTCTCTCAGACACCTTCGTTTACTGCTTTCACTTCTTACTCGCCTCCATAAAAAATTCTGTCAGGAGGAGACGGTGTTGAGGGGCGATCGCGTCTCCCAAGATCACTTAGCAATCTTTAGCTCGTGGCTTCATGAAACTGGATACCAAATGATAGTCTATTTGAGTTTCATCTCCGCCGCTGCTATAAGTGATCAGGTGCCGACTTTGTTTGACGAACATGGTATTTAGCACTATAAGACCGTACGACTTGCACATGTTTAGGACATCTTCACCTGAAGGGTTCCTGGTGCCGTATCCCAGCCCTCCGTGGTAGCCTTCATAGTCTTCGCTTGTCTTCCCGACATGTCCGTTTAAATCTCCCCCAACAAACAAAAGCTCTTCCTTTGGGATGATTTTGACAAGGTTGTGGAAATCTAGCCAGAATGCATCTTTTTCTTTTTGTTCGCATCCTACTTGAGGGGCATATGCGCTTACGATGTTCCACACCTCACCATGCATCACCAATTTGAGAGCCATCAAACGGTCACTGGACTTTGAAATGGTTAAGACGTTGCCAAGTAACTCTGCCGCAAGGATGATGGCGATTCCGTTTTTTCCTTGTTCCAATCCATAGTAAAGCATCTTGTAGACTTTTGTTTTAACGTCCAAGAAACGTGCCCGATTACCGGTGTTTCGCCATTTCGTCTCTTGTACGCACAGGATGTCTACTTTTTTTTTTTTTTTTTTTTATAATTCGTGCAGGTTCAAGAGTTACGCTCTTTTGATGTTTGTCACACAACCTGGACGGGGTGCAGATGGTTTGTGTCGAAGATGTTCGTTCACTACTCTCCGGGGGTGGTTGTCTTGGGATTCGAGAGATTCGACTGAATTTGTCGCGTTGTTTGTAGTTTTACAGTAACTTTATTCCATGCCATTAAGATCTTATATTGGAAATGCACACGCAGAGTATGAACTTTGAAGTGATCTATACTGCGAGTGTTATGCCTTCATCAGCATTTTTTGATCATCTCTCATTCACAACTGGTGTTGTTGCATGGGTTTTTTTTTTTTCCGTATAGGAATTTTTCTTGGCTATGGTCAGACTTGAACTACAGACCTTCCGCTTAACAGTCGGTGATGATTACCATTGCACCACTACCCTCGCCTTCTAACCATAATTTCTTCAAGCTCATAGCTGCGACCACTCATGCTTCCAACGTTCCAACTCGCGACTCTTAAGTGCGGCTTACGCCGTTGCATTACTTTTCTATCCCCCGGAAATCCTATAGCTCTTACCCGAGCATTGCTGCTCGTCCCAGGATCACGACCAATAGTAGTGCCTGGCGGGGTAGTGCTTTTCCTTTTAGCGTTCTTTTCCATAATGCTACGGTTTGACCGTTTTCTTTCTTCCCCTCCTTTTTTTGACACGGTCATGCTCCAGATTTTTACTTTTTTTTGTTTGATCTTACTCTTACAACACCGGTGATCTCCAGTCGTGTCAACCCACTGATTTGCTTGCACACTTGTGGGCCAGTTTAATGGTGGTATATGTGTCCCTAGGCTCACCTTGGTGTTTTCTAAATTGCCTAGATGTGAGTTTTGTTTACCTTTGTTTAGTCGCCTTTTACGACAAGCGAGAGGTATCGCTGCAGGGATATTCTTAACACGTCCCTGCACAGCATGAGTTCTTGCTAATATGCAGCAAATATTCTTCTAAATGAGTTTTTTTTTTGTTTTTTATTTCAATTTGTTGTATTTATTCTATTTGTCCTTCACGATCGCTTTTTGTCATTTTGAGAACTGATTGTTTTTTTCTGTTTCATGCAAAATATTTTATAAACTATAAATTTTAATTTTGTCATGAAAAAAAAAGAAAAAAATCTCAGGCAAAGAAAACTCAGTCATTCGGTAAATCAATCCATTTATTGAAGCATACAGACATGTGGATGTAGAGCGTAACAATTGTTTGTTTTGGAGCAAAAAAAAACTCCTACAACGCCTAAAACTTCTAATACTTTTGTGTAAAAAATCAGAAGCTGCTTGATTCATTTCTAGATCCGCTCAGAGAAGAATAGCATTATGCATGGTCTTTTATTCTTTCGATAACTGGATCTCATAAGTGCCTTTCGATGTGAAATGCGATGCAAAGTGACACCTGGGTTTTCAGTTACACAGTAACTTACTTCTTAAGTCTTCTTAAGTCAGCGACCCATTGAGGGTCTGAGCCGAGTAAAATTGGCTTTTATCCTTGACGGTTCCGGGCATGCTGCTTCCAGTTCTCAAGACCAAGTCGTCTTGCACCTACGATCACTTTGTCTTTATACCGGAGATTCGGTCTTCCTCTCGTCTCGGATTCAAAGACCCTGCTTCGTTCGTAATCTTCGCGGTTCTGTCTTCTCCTCTACGAGGGTTGCCTTTTAAGTTTTGACAATCGAACAATAGATGGCGTTAATCAGTTGTGGCACCACTGTATTTGTGAACATTGACGTTTGTTATTGCGAAGCAAGTGGCAGTTTAGAAATTGACTAAGTAGTAGACTGTTGATAGTGAACGTTTAAAAGAACCAAGTTTGTGCAAAATGGAAATCACCCGTGAAGGCTTACGTTGGATGACTTTTTATGATTTTAAAAAGGCCTTACTCAACAACAATGCATAGAATCGCTTCGTGCAACTTTTGGTAATGAAGCACCATCAGAGAAGACTGTTTATAATTGGTTTGCAGAATTTCGTCATGGTCGCGCGTCCGTCAATGATGAATGTCGAGAAGGTCGGCCAAAATCGGTTGTCATTCCGAGAAACATCGATGCTGTTCGCAACATGATTAAAGAAGATCGGCATGTGACTTACAGACAGATAGGGGCGTCTCTTAGGATATCGCAGACTGCAATACAATCGATTTTGCATGAACATTTAGGTGTGAGAAACATATGGTCCCGATGGATGCCGCATAATTTGACCGAAGCGCAAAAAAAGGATCGTGTTGATTGGTGTCAGGAAATGTTGAAAAATTCGACCGAGGACGTTCAAAATCCGTATACAACATTGTTACAGGAGACGAAACTTGGATACATTCGTATGATCCTGAAAGCAAACAAAAGATGCGCGGACAGCGATTTTCATCACTTCAAGAAGCTGTTGAAGACTTTCAAAACCATGTTTGTACGATATCAGCTTCAGAGTGGAAAAAAATGTTTCCGGAATTGGTTTGAGCGTATGCAAAAATGTATAGACCTTAAGGGCGAATATTTCGAAAAGCAATAAAATTCTTTGTTTCGAACTTGTTCGTTTCTGTTTCACTTTTTGTAAAAACTTAAAAGGCAACCCTCGTATTCAGCTTCCTCGCAGATAGGACTGAAATCCGTCGCAGAATTTTTTATTCGAAAGAACCCAGAATTAACTCTGCCGTCCTGCTTATTATCCAGCTTTCGTCTCCATAAAACAAGGCTTTTTAGGATAAGTATTTTGTAGAGCACAATTTCGAGTTGTTTGAGTTAGGAGTTTCGACCCTAGCTGTTAGGCCGTAATAGCAGCGTTTGCCAAGGGTGATTCTGCGCCGGATCTCCACTGTGATGTCGTTAGTGCAGTTCACGTTTGGCCCGAAGTAGACAAACTCCTTAACTACCTCCAAACCGACTGACTTTTAGAAGATAGCGCCTTCCGTGTTAACATCTACCCTCCGCACTGTCTGTTCGAGAACCAGGTTGAAAAAGTTACACGACATTCATCGCCTTGCCGAAAACCGGTGCAGGTGTGGAACAGTTTTGGGTTCTTGAACAAAACTGAACCACTGTGCATAGCGTTTTTACAAGCGTCGTGCGACATAACTGGATCAATTACACCGACTTCCCGAATTCGGTCTTTGCGTTAAAGAGTTCTGTGCGATGAATGCTGTCGTATGCGGCTTTGAAATAAAAAAAAAAAAAGATGGTGCGTAGCGATTTGAGACTCGCTGGTTTTTCCTAGTGTAAAAATGTTGTCTATAGTCGGTTTGCAGGGCCGGAAGCCGCAGTAATATGTGCTAATTTTTGCAGTGCAAACAGGCTTTAGACGTTGGCAACATTTAGCAGGGATATACTTCGGTAGTTGGCGTAGGATCACGTTTTTTGAGAATGAGGAAAATGTACACACTAACGCGGCATTATTTTGAGTTGATTTCCCCGAGATGTTCCAATTTATTCAAATTCACCATAGTAGTGCGCGAAAGCGCTTAGTAATGATCAAAACCAGTACGATTTTAGCTATCCAAGCAATGATAGCTAGAAGCAATAATACATGTAAGTAGTACACAAAAAGTTATTTGCCATTCCGTTCCCAAAAGTTTCTATTGAAGAACAGTTGAGAAACAAGAATACCGAATACCAAAAAATCTGATTTGCCACAAGCGTTATTCAATTTTGAAGTTCTCAATAGCTTATTCAATTCGGAAATTAAGTTCTTCGAGTTCGTCTGTTTCCTCAAAAGCTTCTTCCACCCTTAACTGATTGAACCAATTCAAAGCCTTTAATTTGAATTATTTTTCTTTTCGAGTGATAATAGAAAATCATTCTCCTTGTTCGACGAGACCTCATCAAAAACAAATTTAATTTCGACGTACCCCGTTTACAAATATTAGATTAATCGTATGAGGAAAATTCCCACAGAACATAACCTCAAACACGAATTCAATTACGAACTTTTAATTCCCGAATCGTATAAGTGATTGTTTATTTGTTTCGACAGTGCTTATCGGGATGAAAAGTTGAAATAGAGTTTAACTTGTTAGTGAGTGTGCGACTACATAAAAATCCAATTATTACTTGCGCACTTCAACCGAAGGTTTCAGATTGAGGTAGAGTAAACACCAAACTAATTATAGATTTCAGTTGCGATACAAATAAGAGTCCCTAACCTAACAGCAGGAATTATAAAGGAAAGTTTCTGTGGCTTGAAAACGATGAACTTAGTTAATGTAATCGTACTTTGTGATTTTGATGCTTAGCTTGTCTAATTATTATTTTTTCATGCAGATAAGAGGGCCTACTGTTTTTGTATGGCCCATATTGAAGGAAGACCTAACCAGAAATGTAACAGTGTACCAATCATGTATCACATATAAGTCTGGGGGTCGGAGTAAAAAGTAAAATACGAATCGGCAGAACGAATCGGGTAGATAATTATTACTATGCTCGACGACCGTCTGAAAATCGGAACTTGAGAACCTCATTGACAATCCTTAGCCAAGCCTCCTTGTCGTAAGAGTATTCTGTTCCATGTCTTCCTCTGTTCTCCCTTATGTTTTCAACTCATTCTTTTGATGGTTTATTCACTGTCCATTCGTTCTACATGTCCTATCCATCTTAGCCTTCTCGATTTTATTACTCGGACAATACTTGGGACTGAATAGAGTTTTCAAAGGTCCGAGATCTATTTTCCTCCACCTTAATCAGAGACCTAAAGCGTCACTGGTACTATTATAGTAATAAAGGGTGTTTTTTGTAGAGGTATAGAACTTTAAGTTGGCAACACTATTTTAACTGGCGGCTATTTTATCAGCTGTCAAGTGATTTATTTTTAGTTTGGTTTGGCATTTCAACATGAATAGACTGACGCCTGAACAACGCTTCCAAATTGTGCAAATTTATTTTGAAAATCATTGTTCTGTTCGAAATACGTATCGCGCACTACGTCCATTTTACGGTCAAAATAATCGTCCATCACAACAATTAATTCGATTAACTATGGAACGTTTTCGCACCACGTTTACTTTAAATGATAATACGCGTCCATAGAGACGTCGTACAGTGCGTACAGAAGAAGTCATCGCTGCTTAGAGCGTAGCGTAGAGGAAGACCCGAATCAGTCTATCCGCCATCCACTTTATGGAAGATTTTGCGGAAAGATCTTGGTTTGCGTGCTTACAAAATCCAACTCGTGCAAGAATTGAAGCCACAGGATTACCTAGCAAGACGTAGATTCGGTGAATGGGCCCAAAACAAGATTGCCGTTGATCCCAATTTTCATAAGCGAATTTTGTAGAGCGAAACAAAACTGCCGTATTTGGAGTGATGATAATCCTCAATTGTATGTTGAGGCACCGTTACATCCACAAAAACTGACTGTTTGGTGTGCTTTATGGGTTGGTGGATTAATTGGTCCGTACTTCTTTAAAAACGATGCTGGCCAGAACGTTACAGTCAATGGTGACCGCTATAGAGCCATGATTACGGACTTTTTCGTTCATCAATTGAACAACCATGATGTGCACAAGCTGTGGTTTTAACAAGACGGCGCAACATGTCACACAGCTCGTGCCACAATTGATTTATTGAAGGAAACGTTTGGTAACCGCATAATTTCACGTTACGGACCCGTGAATTGGCCTCCAAGATCGTGCGATTTAACGCCGCTTGACTATTTTCTGTAGGGATATGTGAAGTTGCTAGTCTACGCCGATAAACCCGAAACGATTGACCACTTGGAGGACAACATTCGCCGCGTTATTGCCGATATACGGCCACAAATGTTGGAAAAAATCATCGAAAATTGGACCTCCAGATTAGACCACGTCCGAGCCAGCTGTGGCGGTCGTATGCCAGAAATTATATTTAAATTATAATGGTAGAAGATTATCTTTCGAATAAAGTTAATTTCATGTCAATTTAAAGCAATCATCTTTGTTTTGTTCCATTTCAAAGTTCTATACCTCTATAAAAAACACCCTTTATAAAACAGGATTTTGACAAAGCTGGTGTTTACAATCGTGTTTCGCATGCTAAATCGTTTTTTATTTTTCATTCATACTTGTACCAGCTCACCAACTTCCCAATGACTTTCTTGATCAGTTTAAAGACAGTTTAGAGTTCTACGCCTTTTTCAAATCTACGATTAGTTGGTAGACAGTTTCGTGGAAATTCCATTTTTATTCTAAAAGATGTAGCATAGTGAAAACCAGGACACTCGTAGACCGGTTCCACTTGATGCCACACAAGTACTTTCCGATTATTTCCTTAGCATATGATGTCAGTCTCTTTAAGAGAATATTTGACCACCTTTTGACAATTTGATAGCAGTGATATTACTTCCTTATTGTTGCATTGTGTTCATTGTATTTTAAATGCAGGAATGATGCTCGAGTTCCTTCATTTTTCGGGAACAAATTCACTGTTCCAAAGAGTTGTAATATGCCCGTGTAACTTCTTTGTTAATTCACCCCCAACATATTCTTTTAATCTGATGATATTAGGTCGATTCCTGCCACCTTGGTATAACTATTATTGCTTTCTTTACTTCCGCGATGGTTGGCAGTTCTACCTGAACCCATCCCATTGCTTCTTGCTCTCCATGTACATTAAGCAGTTAACCAAGATACCTCTTCGTTTGTGCTGCAACTCTTTCGTTGTCCGAAACCAGCTTTCCTGTATCTAGTTTGATATCCTTTTTGTACATTGTTTTCTCCTGCTCACTTGTTTTTTTACTGTACATTCTCCTGAATTTTAGCAAACTTTTTCCAGTGTCATTATCGTTTCTTAACACGAAGGAGACGGCTAACTGCCATTCGTAGAATCTAACTTCTTGCTTGCGTGATCTCTTCACTATTCCAGTGCTTATGTTTAAGAACATTACGGAAGCTTATAGCGTTGAAAAACCTTTGCAAACCATCAAATTTTATTTTCAAAATCTAAGCTCTCAGGTCGGACAAATGAACGGAACGTGGCTTTTCTACGACTTCAACGAATTTTACGTCGGGATTTTGGGTTGTGCTAAATAAAATTCAACTGACCAAGAAACTGAAGGTAAAGCACCATACCAAGGCCTTGTGCTCGTTCATTGGGCTCTGGGTCAGTTGTACATTCACACAAAGTTTGCAAAAAAAAAAAAGATCCTTAAGCAAAGTATGAACAGGCAAAATAGTCAGAATTCGAATTTTTTTTTAATTTATTTGAAGGCTTCTGCTATCTGTTGGAGCACTCAGACACAAATACTGGTCCATTGTACTGCCAGACAGACACCTTAGATGGCGTTAGAGCTCTTGAAGAGCGAGAGCCAAGCTTCATTCACTTATGTTGTGTGCGATTTGTTTTTCACACAAGTGAACGGAACCCTAAAGCTCAATGCCGATTCCGAACGGCGAGAGCCGAGAAGCTTATTTAAGGCAAGTGTACAACGGGGGGTTTTGCCAATACCCCGCCGAGGAGAGAAGTCGCGTAATGAACATTCGATGGCGTTGGTGTTATCGGGATCCGAGCTTGCTCATCTTGCGTCAGCGGCCGACACACTACCCACTGCGCCACGGCGCTCCCAGAATTGGGATAACACTGATCCTAACACCGGACGCTTTTCGTAGTTCTGGCGGCGAGTTGTTTTGCGTCATCGTAACATGAGATGCTTCATTTACCAAATCTAAACGTGCATGGACGTTAACAGAACTAATTGAAAATGTTACATATCTCTATTTTTGAGAATCGAAAAGAACGAATTGTTGAGCTCATGAAGTATGGGATCTGATGATCAAACGCATTGTTTGGTTTGTCTTATATTGTTCAACATCGTATTGAAATTGTCAATCTTGAGATGGCGCAAGAAGAATCATCGAATTTTGTTTTTGGAAAAAAAAATTATTTTGAGTGACGAACATTTTTACTGGACCTCTACAATTTTTTTCATTAAGTAGAAAAGACAAGAGTCGCGAGTTGGAACGTTGGAAGCATGAGTGGGCGCAGCTATGAGCTTGAAGAAATTATGGTTAGAAGGCGAGTAGACATCCTGTGCGTACAAGAGACGAAATGGCGAAACACCGGTAATCGGGCACGTTTCTTGGACGTTAAAACAAAAGTCTACAAGATGCTTTACTATGGATTGGAACAAGGAAAAAACGGAATCGCCATCATCCTTGCGGCAGAGTTACTTGGCAACGTCTTAACCATTTCAAAGTCCAGTGACCGTTTGATGGCTCTCAAATTGGTGATGCATGGTGAGGTGTGGAACATCGTAAGCGCATATGCCCCTCAAGTAGGATGCGAACAAAAAGAAAAAGATGCATTCTGGCTAGATTTCCACAACCTTGTCAAAATCATCCCAAAGGAAGAGCTTTTGTTTGTTGGGGGAGATTTAAACGGACATGTCGGGAAGACAAGCGAAGACTATGAAGGCTACCACGGAGGGCTGGGATACGGCACCAGGAACCCTTCAGGTGAAGATGTCCTAAACATGTGCAAGTCGTACGGTCTTATAGTGCTAAATACCATGTTCGTCAAACAAAGTCGGCACCTGACCACTTATAGCAGCGGCGGAGATGAAACTCAAATAGACTATCATTTGGTATCCAGTTTCATGAAGCCACGAGCTAAAGATTGCTAAGTGATACTGGGAAACGCGATCGCCCCTCAACACCGTCTCCACCGTCTCCTCCTGACTGAATTTTTTATGGAGGCGAGTAAGAAGTCAAAGCAGCAAACGAAGGTGTCTGAGAGAATCAAGTGGTATAAGCTGGATAAAGGAAAAGGCGAAGCTTTTATTACCAACATGAAAAACTACCTCTCTTCCATTATCGATGAGGTCGGTAATGAGGAGTGCAGAGAACACAAGACATGTGGGATTCCCTACAACAATCTGACCTGCAGAAAGTCAAATCACTGCTCGGAACATCTAAAGGCCCCTGCCAACACGCAAAAGAAATCTGGTGGTGGACAGACGAAGCCAAAGCAGTGATACACGAAAAGAAAATGGCTTTCCAAGCTTGGTCAAAGTGCTCTTCTACTAATAGAGAGGAAAAAGCTCGCCGTGAAAAGGTATATAGATGTTGCAAAGGTATCGCGAAGAAAAAATGCGCCGAATTCAAAGCGAAAAGCATGGAAGGCCTCTATCAGGAGTTGGAAGAAATATCGTCTTCCGCGTCTGACAGGAACCAGGCTACCCAGGAGCTTCGACAAAACAATTTGAACAAAGGAGCAAATATCTTTAAGATAGCCGCCCAGAGAAGAAGAAATGCTCAGGAGATTCGTTTCCCAAAGTTTATTAACAATGCTGAAGGCCAACTCCTTGTGGAAGACGAAAAAATTCTCCACAGATGGCGACAGTATTGCGAGGAACTTCTGAACGAACAGTTTCCCCGAGTGTACTTTCCAAGAGCCGCCCCGAATCATGCCGAAATATCCGACATCACAGTCGAAGAAGTTCGGTACGCGGTTAAAAACTCCAAGAAAAGAAAAGCTGTTGGGCCGGACGGGATACCCTCTGAGTTCTGGAAAAAGATGGGAGACATCGGGTCTAGATGGCTCATGGTTCTTATCTCCAAACTTATGAGAGGCGACACTATGCCTAATCAATGGAGGGAAAGCTATCTTCTTCCATTGCACAAAGGAAAGGGTGATACGCGAAATTGTGATAACTACCGTTCTGTCAAGCTGATGTCGCACACCATGAAGATCGTTGAACGGGTATTAGATAGCCGACTGCGGAAAATAATACGACTATCTGATGACCAGTGCGGGTTTGTCTCGGGTAAATCAACAACAGATGCAATCCAAAGTATAAGGATCATGATGGAAAAGCATCGTGATTCTTCAAAGGACTTGCATATGGTGTTGGTTGATTTCGAGAAGGCCTTTGACCGGCAACCAAGAGATCTTTTATGGGTAGCGCTAAGACAAAAAGGAGTTCCAGAAACCTACGTGCGAGTGATTATGGACATGTACAAGAGAGCAACGACAAGAGTAAGATGCACCGCAGGAGTCACCGAAGAGTTCGCAATCAAAGTCGGTGTACACCAAGGGAGCGTCCTCAGCCCACTGCTTTCCTCCCACTGCAGTCCTTGATTGCTTGCTTGAAGGAAAAGTGACGGACCCCAATGTGCACCAGCTATTCTTTGCTGACGATGGGGCCATTATAAGTGATGATCAGGCGTCCCTACAACGAGCACTTGATGTGTGGGTGGACATTTTTGAGGGACACGGGTATCGTATTAGTTCAAAGAAGACAGAGTATCTGTGCTGCCCGTTCTCTGACCCTCATCAGCCTATTCCAGACATTTACTTGAATGGAAGAGTGCTTCCCAAGTGTGAAAAGTTTAAATATCTGGGATCTATGATTAATAAAGAAGCAACTTGTGATGACGACATCAAACATCGCGTAAGCGTAGGGTGGATGAAGTGGCGGGAAAACTCCGCCATCTTCTGTGATCGAAAAATGCCCCCTAAGCTGAAAGGAAGGCTCTACACTTCAGTTGTACGTCCGGCGCTCACATACGGTTCACCATGCTGGACAATGCACAAACAGTATGAGAGCAAATTAACGGCAGCTGAGATGAAGATGCCTCGCATGACAGCGGGAGTAACAAAGCGTGACAGAATTAGAAGTTCAAAGATCCGAGGAAGCCTCCACGTAAAAGAAACCATCACAAGAAAGATAGAGCGCGACCGACTCAGTTGGTATTGCCATGTTCAAAGGAGAGATCCTTTGAACCCCGTCCAAAAGGCGTTATCAATCAACGTTCCAATTTCAACACGCAAAAAAGGCAGGCCAAAAAACTATTGGTGCAAACAAATGCAAAAACACCAGCATTTGATTGGCCTCAGCGATGAAGTCATCCCGAACCGGGAAGCCTGCCGCTACTTTCTGAGGTCAAACCGGCGGACCCCACAAGTGGACCAGTAGGAATGAAGTTAACTGGGAAGGTTATGGTCCTACACTTCTGACCATAACGACGCCGGGATAAAAAGGAAAAGAAGAAGAGTAGCCAAAAACTCTTTAAAAAAACCTGTTTTTATTTTGAATTTTAACCGTTTTGATTTGAATTCTTCGGAGATTGAATTGTCTCGGAAACAATTAATGTCGGTAAATGTCATTAACTTGATAAGCAACTTTTAGCGTATCAGATCATTTTCTTTTTTTGATGTTCATATCAGTGCTCGTTTCAGACTCGATTTTAGACTACGAAAGTATTTATGAATAATCGAGAAGCCAGAAAACTTAAATGAACTAAATAGAAGCAATTGAAATCATAAGCAATCGGAGATGAATGATTTTAAATTTGAAAAAAAAATGTACATTAATGTTACACATTACTGATAAGATAAGATAAGATAAGATAAGATAAGAGATATCTGTAAAGGAAACCGAAGAATTCTTAAACCGAACAAATCAACATTTTTTGTTCCATTTTTATTCGCAGCTCACATTAAGGTTCTTGAATAAGGCATTTAAAAAATTTTGTTGGCTACTGTCATCGTAAGTCACCAAGGGGGTTAACGACACCTCTAACCCAGCAAATCTCCGGTCGATAAATGTCCTTCCACGTATCATTAATATCGTCGAAAACGTGGTCCATAAAACCCTATCTACATGTGTTGAGGCCAGGGCAATAATATTATCCTGCATAACTTATTCGGTTTCAGACCTGGACTTGATACTATTCACGACACGTCGAAAGTCATATCGGTTATCCAATAGGAAAAAATGCAAGCCCCAATGCAATGCCTGTCTGATTGACTTGGAAAGAGTTCTCGATACTGTATGGTTAGTAGGTCTCAACTGCAAGCTCAGTTTGTTGGGGTTAAGTAAGCCATTGCTGCATACGAGTATGATTTCTGACATGTTAATTTATTGTGGATTCCCAACGTGACTTCTACCCAAACATTTGAAAAAAAAATATGGACTACAACAGGGCATAGTGTACTCGCCTATTCTTTTCAACATTTACCTAAGCGTTTCTGTTCGCCATTGCACGACTTAATCGAATACAGGCTAGACCCATCGATCGACTATGATTATTCAACGTGGAAGTCAGCTTTATTGAAATGATTCGGCTATTTGAGTCTCAGGACTTCTCTTGGGTTACATAGGAGACTTGAATTTGAGTACACGAAATTTTACCCGAACGAGGCCTTATACAATAGAGCAAGGATTATACGGGTGGTTATTTTTCTGATTAAACTGATTCGACTCACGTAGTAAGGTATACCCTTTTGTTGTCATTATTAGCTTTAATATTTTTAACAAAACAGTTTATATCATTAGATTTGTCTCTATCACAATTAATCGAAGTTTTACTTTCCGAGAGATCCAATAGCCTAAGCTTGGTAATCGACGGGTTACGCAGGATCTTCTTTGAGAGATGTACGAGTATTCTCGCGCTTGAAATGTTGCTTGTCTTTCTCGTAAAATTAAATTTCTCTTTTGTTTAAATTACTTAAGCGGTCTCTAGATGCTCAATATTTTTGTGAAAAATATTGCACAATATTATTGACTGGGGCGTCTAGACGGTGCAACATTGTTTTCCAATAATTTAGTTGACCGCTGATATTTTTATAGGTAACAAGTTGAGTGATAGGGAAGTTTGTTATGTGCCATTGCGCAAAAAATTGAGTTTCTAAATTAATTTCTGTTTATAAGCTTCGGGATATCTTTCTCTGTATTTGCATTTTTTCATATTGTTCGTTTTAATTTATTTCGGTTACTGCAGTCCTTGCTCTTTCCATTTCATAAAGCCGACAGGGATTCATACACTTCGATGCTCTCCAAAATAAATTTTCTGTCATTCTCTTTTGTTTTTGAAATTTTCACTAAAAATCACTAGCGGAGGTGTTTACTACTCGACACTTGAATAATAAATAAACAAATATTGTCATCAATAAAGAAGCACACAGCATCAGCGACAGGAGACCCACTAAGACGCGGATAACTATATTTTCAGACAGCCAAGCGGTTCTTAAAGCTATTAAGAGGGTTAGCTCTAAGGCTGTCTGGGAATATCATAAAACACAAAACAAACTAGTTGTACATAATAGACTAAAGCTGATCTGGGTGCCAGATCATGAAAACCATGAAGGCAATGAAAAGGCTGGCATACAAGCCAAGAAAGTTTAGATCCTTAAAAGGTATCTATAATTCGGACATACTCGTAAACTTACATCTATATAAATGGATCATTAAGCAAAAGAACCAATTGTGGAACAGACAGGTGGGAACCAAACCCTCAAGAACGTTCATGGAACACAATCTCAATCTCAAATGTGCCAAAGAATCCCTAGAACTTAATAAAACCGGCCTAAGAGTGCGGCACTAACAAGGCATGCAGCTAGCACCTTTATAAAATGGGTCTTAGTAGCACAGAAATCTGCAGGCGATGTGGCAGGCCAAGGAAACCATAGAACACACACTAACCACCCGCCCAAACCTTGCCCGACAAAGATCTAAATGACAAGCAAAGCAACCATAACAGGGAAAGACTTCCAGGAAACCCTATCTAGAGAAGTTTTCAAATTTGTACCAAAGAAGATCTTTATGGTCGCAATATTAATGTCTTCATGTGACACATCCCGAGTTCTTCAATTCAATTCAAAATTATGGGCAGAGCGGAAGTAGAGATTTGTCAGATATTATATTACATTATTAGCTCTAGAGTTTATACTTAATACTAAAATAAAAATGTCATCACTTCTCGTAAGAGTCGTAGTTTTTCGTTGATTAAAAATGACACCATTTATTGGATGACCTCATATTCAAGCTCCGCAAGAATTATTGCATTAATATGACTAAAATTAAAAAAAAAAATTATTAAACATCAACAGTTACATCCACAATGCCGTGATATACTTTTTTGTAAAGCCAGAGAAGTTTTTGAGAAACTAATTTTCAAACTCAAAATTTTGAAAAAAAAAATTTCGAACAATTTTTTTTCAAAATTGTATGTAATTAAGTACTAATTTCTTTTTTATTTCTCAAAAACTACAAGACATTTTTCATCCGGTTTTCTGTTTTTAACTAAAAACTAATAAGAGAATTGAATTTTTGAAAAAAAATTAGTACTTAATTACATAGAATTTTGAAAAAAAATTGTTCGAAATTGTTCGAGGGGAATAGACCCCCTCCCTCCCATACGATTTTTTTCTTGTCTTGACCAGACCTACACGCTCTAGCTTTTTGGCACACTGCTCGTGGGACACCCTGTATATCCCACCATGGTTGCCGGATGCATGTTAAACGGATGTTTATGCCCATCTAAGTATGGAATCCGCTCAGGCCGAAAACACCTTCCTAATTATAACTAAGTACCATTAACAATTTTGCACGTCCTGCCCCATACATCCTGTTGATAATGGTGCTATTACGGGAGAAATTATAGGCCATTACCTTCTGATCATCCTTGCCCGCCTCCTTCGATTGCCAATTGTATACATCCGGAACGTGATCGGATTACGCGTCCTTCACTCATTCTTACAAAAACCGTGATTCAACAATCAAACCCCTTCTCTTCGACTTGCAAAAGCAATTATCTTCCACCAGCTTTATAAGGAATTTGGTTCTTTCATTTCAATTAAGCCTTTTTCACGGCCGACACAACCAACAATCGGTGGCCCACGCGGAAGAATATGAATTTTTTTAATTAATCCCACCGTTCATCGTTACGTCAGGAAGTTGATGTTTCCGTTTCGGTTTTCTTTCGTAAATTGGCAAAATATCCTGATTATCCATTAATTAT
This sequence comes from Merodon equestris, assembly GCA_958301585.1. Lineage (NCBI taxonomy): Eukaryota > Metazoa > Arthropoda > Insecta > Diptera > Syrphidae > Merodon > Merodon equestris. The sequence goes on from OY284413.1 coordinate 169,376,096, forward strand.
CCCGTAAAGGAAATCCTTTCCTTTTGTCTGGTGTTGCGAGTTGAGCCGACGTCGCTGCTGATGCTATTCATGATTTGCTCCGTTTGTGTTAACTGACGTTTATGACTGGCAGCGCTCGTAAGCGTCATGGATTAATATTTTGGTTTTTTAATTAATTTAGTAATTTATGTCATAGAAGTCTGTAGATGGCGGTCATTAAAGAAGTAATAAGACGCCGCATCATTGATATTCTACAATGCCATCGTGACATTTCTCTGTGCTTTTCGTTATGACACTTCTGTATCTTTCACTCATTTTTATAAATGCCATTGCTATGTACCTCCGAGGCTTCCTCAAAATACTTTTCGCCTCCACCCTTATCCAACATCTCGTAACAGAATGATGTGAAACTTTTAAACTGATTTAAATGGGCGACGACAGTATCTATCTGTCGTCGGGATGTTCAAAGTTTTCTGCAAGTGGAAAAACGATATACAAGCCTTTTCCGACACTTTTGTTTGATTGCCAACATTTTAAGTTACTTTTCCGTCGCAACGATGCCTGGGATGGGATTTAAGGGAATCTTCAAGCTGTTTGACATCAGTGATTAAATTTCAACAAATGGCCATTAGTATGAGCGGAGTGACAGAAAGGATTTATCCGGCAGCGGAAGACGGTTGCAAAAAAGTTAATTAAAAAAGTTGAACGTTGAAATTGGGGCAATGAATGAACAAACGTTTCGTGGTAGGTAAAGTTCGAAGTTAATTTATTGAAACTGGTTCTGAAGTTAAGAAAGATGGGACTCTTGAAATTTCTTATATTAATTAAGCCTCTGTATCTGGCCACTATATCCCCTCATCTATGACTGGGTAATGACACGAAAGAATGAATTGTTTTAGTTTTTCTTTTTTTTAACTGCTGATTGGTTTGACCGTGTCCACTCGATTTTATAACCTTTGCGAAATGTGTTTAAAAATAACAGGAATTGAACATTTTTGAGAAAAACTTTCTTTATTCGCCTATATCTGTGTTATTGCCTTTTAAATAGTTCCCAGTCGATATTACATATGGCAGTGTTTCTTCGCAAAAAACTTTTTGAAAGTGGATCTTTGAATAGAGGGCCACCAAACATGGAGTTTTAATGATCGTAAGGCATCTTGACAAAGGCTTCTGGGTTTTCTCCACTACAAATTCAGCAATTTCGCTTGTTTACATTTCATATCAGCATGTAACCATGTATCAGAAAACAAAATTTTGCGTTGAAAATGATCAAACTGGATCATGTTTTCGGTTCATTCACCGGACCTACGACGAGTATAATGGTCACGCGGTTTCAGGTTAGGTTAGGTTAGGTGGCTTCCGTCCGTAAAAGCGGTGGGGGTTACATAGACCGAGATCGGTCGGCTTGGCTTGGTCACTGCTACTTTTGGACCCATTTTGAGTGCTGAATAAAATTCGACATTTTGTATAGGTAGATCTCCATTTCAGAGAAATCCGTTAGTTCATTAAAGAAATATTCTCTAAGAAATCTTCTTCTTGAGGAGACGGGATGGAGATTCTTCCTCCTTCTCATCATGAAACCTAGTACAATAGTCGTTACAGGGTAGAACTGCCCTTGCTCATGTTTTCTTAAAATGCAATGTCCTGTTAGGACTCTTAGGACGATTAGGCGACTTTTATATTGTCTGCCAAGTTGCATGTTTCAAGGCCACGCCATCTCTCATTTGGCTGTTGCAATGTTTGTTTCGATATTTTATACTTTTGCGTTCCATCTAACAACTACGGCATACAGCCAGTATGTGGTGTGATGTCTGGTACCCCATCTGGTGCCCAAGGCTGGAATGCGATCTTCCGCATTCAATTTCCAGTTAAGCTTCCTGTCGAGTATCACGCCAAGGTATTTAGCGTGGTCTGCGAATTTAAAGTAAGTACCATTGTGTTTTACTGGAGCGATTTGAGGAATCTGCCGTTTTCTTGTGAATAAAACCAGCTCCGTTTTGGAGGGATTTATTCTAAGCCCCGTGTAGTGTATACTGATTTGTGGGTAGTGTATCGGCCTCTGACGCACGATGAGCGAGTTCGGATCCCGATAACACCAACGCCATCGAATGTTCATTACGCGACTTCTCTCCTCGGCGGGGTAATGGCAAAACCCCCGTTGTACACTTGCCTTGAAAAAGCTTCTCGGCGCTCGCCGTTCGGAATCGGCATTAAACTGTAGGTCCCGTTCACTTGTGTGAAAAACAAATCGCACAAAACATAAGTGATGAGAGAAGCTTGGCTCTGGCTCTCCGTGAGCTGTAATGCCATCTAAGGAGAAGAAGAAGATTTCTGAGCAGAAATTACGCCAGGATGTCATTTCCGCCTTTCTTATCTCACTTTTAGTCTGAGACTGTTCTTGTACCGGTTCCGGTCCTCTGTTCTGTTTTGCTTTTTTTATTTGTTGAAAATCCGTCTGCTTTCCTTTCTAAGGGTACTAAGATTAGCAGACCACCATGGAGGTTTGGTTCTCTTTGTTGGTCTACTACTTGGGCAAGACTTAAGAAGGAGTCTGATCATAGCTCCTGTAACTTTAGTCGCTAGACGTTCAACATCTGCATGCGACTTTAAAGGCCCCTTTAAAGTTAGCCTCATATTTATCTCAGTTGATCCTTTTAAGATTCCTAAAGGATGTTTTACTTGGGATCTCTAAGTTTAGATGGAGGCGATTGCAACGGTGAACAGAAAAGAGTTCTTTTCTGATACCGATCAGCTTGCACAATATATTGGCAGAATTGGGTACCAAGACTATATCCATAACTTACTTACGCTTATTTTAAACATATTAATAGGTTCTTTCAATGAAGTCAAAAGGCAGAGAAAAAAGTTATACTTTTTAAAGTTTTCTTTGTATCGGGGTTTACTTAACATTTTTAATTTTATTGTTTTCACTTATGTTGGGCCCGATTTGGCTTTCACACAAGCGAACGGAACCTAAAGCTTAATGCCGATTCTGAACGGCGAGAGCCGAGAAGCTTTTTCAAGGCAAGTGTACAACGGGGGTTACCCCACTGAGGAGAGGAGCCGCGAAATAATCATTCGATTCTGTGTTATCGGGATCCGAATTTGCTAATCACGTGTCAGCGCCCTCATACTGAAAACAACCAGTCTTAAGCGACAAATTAAATATAAATATTAATGGCATTGCTAACAAAGAAAAATAATGTAACTCCAAAATTGTTTACTATTCTGTTTTACATTGGATTGTATTCATGAAACGTAGACACGATATAGAAACCGATTAAGATAATTAAACTCTTTTTGAAGTTTAAAATAAGACTGACGCAGATTTGGATCGTTGGGCTTAGTTTTTGACCTTTAAATGCTTTGTTTGATTGATTTTTAAGTCTTGATAGACGTTTATTAAACCAGATTGGATTATTCCTCTTTATCAACTTTTTTGGCACAAAGCGGTTCAAACAGGAATTTATAATTGTCACAAAGGATTTGTAGACCCCTTTTAGATCTGATGAATTGAATATATTCGTCCAAACCAGCCCATTAAAATGAAAGTTAATATCAACATAATTTGCTTTTGTATAACTGTAGAAGAACTCAGGATTAGAACTTAGCTCATATGAATTATTATAGTTATAAATAATTAACTTTGCATATAAACCACAATGATGAACGGAATTCCGAATTGGAAAGTGTGATTTTTCAAGGTTTAATGAGCATTCACAATCCACGAACACAAGATCGAGAGTTCGATCGAGATCATTAGAAATATTATTAATTTGTGTCAGATTATATTGGCTAAAAAAATTATTTGTCAATATTTCGGTTTCTGTTTTGACGTTCATAGGAATAAGGCACTTCTCATCACAATCAAATTGCCATTTAATATCACCTAAATTGAAATATATATCATAAATAGACGATGGTGGTGGAAAAAGAGCAATATCGGTCGGTGATTCGATTCTCGTTTTTGGAAGGGAAATCGCGCAGCAAAATCAAAGAGCGTTTAGATGCTGTGTATGGTGACTCTTCTCCTTCGATGGCGACCATCAAAAATTGGTTTAACGAGTTTCAACGTGGTCGCACGTCGGTTTTTGATGAGCCACGTCCAGGTGCCCCGAAAACGGCTACCACGGAGGATAACGTGACAAAAATCCACGATCTCGTATTGGCAGACCGCCGATTGAAGGTGCGCGAGATAGCTGAGACAGAAGGCATTTCAAAAGATCGCGTGGGTCATATCCTGCATGAAATTTTGGGCATGAGAAAGCTGTCGGCGCGATGGGTGCCGCGTTGGCTCACTTCGGACAACAACCACTTCAGAGCAGTGTTTGACGCTGTTTAAGCGCAATCCGAAGGAGTTTCTGCGTCGTTTCGTGACAGTCGACGAAACATGGATCCACTGGTATACACCAGAGACCAAGGAACAGTCGAAACAGTGGACTTCACCCGGCGAACGTGCCTTGAAGAAGGCGAAGACTGTCCCATCGGTCGGAAAGCTGATGACCACCGTTTTCTGGGATTCACAAGGTGTGATCCACATCAACTACCTGGAGAAGGGCAAAACGGTCACAGGGCTGTACTATGCCAAGGTGTGATCCACATCGAAAAAACGGCCCGACTTGGCGAACAAGAAAGTGCTTTTCCACCATGATAACGCACCGGCTTACACCTCCGCCCTCGCCACGACCAAATTGGTCGAATTGGGCTATGAACTGCTGCCCCATCCACCGTATTCTCCAGATTTGGCCCCGTGCGACTTCTTTTTGTTTCCAAACTTGAAAAAGTCACTCGCCGGGCAGAAATTTCAGTCGAATGAGAAGGTCATCGCCACCACGGAGGGCTACTTTGCAGACCTCGAGAAAACGTATAACGAAGACGGGTTAAAGAAGTTGGAGCATCGCTGGGTCAAGTACATATATCGAGCTAAAAGGAGGCTATATTGAAAAATAAATTGCCATATCTCCAAAATGTTTGTTTTTCCTTTTTTAGGCTAAGTACTTATCGGGCCACCCTCGTATGTTGGGAATTCGAAAGGTTCTCAAACATAAGTGAACAATTATTGAAATATAAGTTATATAAATCAATATGGGTTCAGAAAGGAATATAACTACAGAGTTATCAGAACTTTTACTTAATAATTAGTTGATCTACATCCCAAACGAATGAGGATGGTAAATTAACAGAAGGAAGAACAAATTCACAACAATAATACGAGGATTTGACAGCAATCAAAGAGATTGTTAACTGTGAAGCTAGCTTCAATTATTTGTCCTCGTTGTCTTTGACCTTTGGTCTTGGGTTCTTGTTTATGTATGATAAGTATGCAAAAAAAATTAATTTAAAATTGTTAATGTCCTTGTTTTTTTTTTCTGGTTAATTTTTTTTTCACGCTGGGCTCTTCGTTATTTGCTTCTTTCCTTTTCCGGAAAATATGTGTTTTAGAAATTTTCGTTCATATCTTTAATAAGTTTGATAAGCTGGCTCTCCTCGTTAATAAGGACCTTAAATGAATTTCTGTCTGGCCCGTCTGTATTTTTAAGCAATAATCAAATAACCGCTGTTACAATCCGTTGTTGGTCAGATCTTATTTTAATTTTCTCTAGACTAGACTAGTACTTGCGTTGATTGTCCCTCTCATTACGTGTACTGCTGTTGTCTATAGTGCTCTTGGCCAACTATCGCAGCTCAAACTATAATACAAGCAGCATTCAACCATGCAGTACGATATGTAAATATATGGCCTTTGAGGATACTATCACATTCCTGAATACTCAAAAAGCTATTAGGGTGCACACTGCAAGAATAATCCAATACAAGAAAAAATTCTTACATAAAATTATTTACAATAAATGCCCGTCCTAGTGATTGACCAAACTCGTCCTTAATCGCTCTGTAAGTAATTTACAAATCCTTCCTTTTCGTTACTAGTATTTGATTTATCCCATTTATTTTGCATTCATGTCAAACTATGGAATTCATTACCACGGCGAATCAATTTAAATCTCATGTTTTAAAGGATGTAAGTACTTAATAATAAATAAATAAAATGAAATGCCCAACCCTAGTGTAAAGTTAAAACCAGTTGCATGTCCTCACCGTATGCCCACAATTAATACTCACTCTTTCATCGTTATGATCGATTAGCAAACAAATAAATCCTACTACCGACGCCACCATAAAACGCTCACACCCAAGTTGAAAGCCATCCATTCCTATTCCGAACATATCCCAAAAATAATTCAACCGTAGGTGCTCGTTCGAGTAGTTTTTAAATAACCCATCAAATGGTTCGTTTGTTTTATTACATCTTTATTGCGTGTAATAAATTGCGATGGCTTCAGTGCGGGCTGATCAATTTCTTGCTTATAAAACGGTAATGAGAAAAAAGTGCTTCTAACAGTAATAATGTATGCCCTTGTTGGCTCGTTTTCTTTAATGGGATTTTATTATAGAGCTGGGAATGAAAGTTTTCCTGAATTGAGTGATTTAGTTGTGAACTCGATGACGCAGGATAGGTTTTATATAAGCTATCGGAACTCATATCTTTATTTATGTGACTTGTTTGTTCTTCTTAAGCTGAACAGATAAATCAATTCGTGTTGGTAAATTTAAATAAAACCAGAGGACACCAGAGATGAGCAGGATAATAGCTGACATGGGTATAGCCATATTAATTTGACATCAAGCTTTGAAGGCATTGTGGATCCCCAGAAATAGTGCGTCACTCCTACTGAATATTACGAATATTTCGAAATACTCACTTAACAGATTGTGCCACATCGAACTTTTAAAAAAATTAGTGCAGACTCGTGGACCTCAGAGCTGCATGTTACCGCACACTTAACACACCGATATATGACACCACTTAGGTGTCTTTTTATTTTAGCTGATTATAATGGATTATTTTAGGAAAGAAGTTTCTGAAGGAAAATACCACAAAACCTTCATATAAGAGCAAACAATAAAATATAAATAAAAATAAAAATAATAACAATAGTAATTATATAAGTTAGCACAACGCGAGCGGCGATGACCTCCACTAGCGTTGACCATGGATTGCATCAGTAAAGTGTGGGAACTCGTTCCGGCGGAACTTGCACGTGTTGCAACTACGCAAGGAAAGACGATGCACTCAGGGGATTGCATCAGCCAAAACAACACCTGTGTCAGTATGCGGCCGGCAACGATACGAAGTGGCGAGATAAGGCTAGGCAGGTAGGACAGTCAGTCGATCGGCGGCAGTCAAATCGGAACAAAGGGATATAAACTATTTTTAATACGAGTCGGAGTTTTTGTTTTAGTAAGTCGAACTGTTAGGCCAGCCTGTTGGCTGGCGTTCGCATTTTTTTTGGGATCCCATGAAGGGAATCCTTTAACATATAATATAATAAATAAATAAATAAATTACATTAATATATAAATAAAAAAAATATTTAATAAATAAATAAATAGATATATAGGTAAATAATTAAAATAATAAACTAATAAGTAAATAAACAAATAAATAAATATGAGATTGAAGAGATAAAATAAATTGGAGTTTGACAGGTTAGCAAAATGTCTAGTCGGTTAATTGATTGATCAGTATATTATCGACGGCAGTGCAATGTTCCATAAAATTGGATTTAAGCTTTTGCATTCTGTCGGAGATCAATTCATCACCCCCTCTACGGTGGATTTTAGAAGTTTCATGATACCATAGTAGGTTCATCATCATCTTTTGCAATTTATTTTGTGACAATTGTCGCCTCTTGATGTGGGTTTTAGCGCATGTTCCCCATTCTGGTCAAACGTAAGGCAATATTGCTTGAAAAATAACTTAAAATATTATAATTTTGTTTTTGCATGAAAATATCGACTTTCTATTTATGAATAGGTATAACATTTTAGTTGCAATGCTGATCCTATTTAGAATCTTAGAGGCCTGTTTACTGAATGTAAACTTTTTATCGAGGTGAATCCCTAGATATATAATTGATGACTCCCAGTTTGAGACAATGTCACTAAGCCGTAGTTGGTTGCTAGGAAGATGGCAGGCCTTTCTTTTTCGAGTGAAAAAGATAGCTTGCACCTTATCCGCGTTGACTTTAATTTTCCATTTAAAATAATATTTCAAGAGTATCTCCATCGCAGTGGTAAGATTTCTCTCAATATTTAGAGAAAACTCATGTGATGAGAATAAAGCTGTATCATCTCCATATATAGCGGCTTCACAGTCTGATAACTGAGAAAAATCGGAATTAAAAAGGTTGTAAAAAAGGGGCCTAAGGACGGTACGAGAATGATAATAACTAGAAGCACTATTGTTAACAAAGATTCTGAAGTTACGATTTAATAAAAAACTTTGAACAATTTTACATAGAGGGGAATTGAAAGGTTTTTGCAAATAAGACCGTCATGATACATAAAGTCGAATGACATGCCAATATCTAACACGATCATACCCCTTGATTTTCCGACAGATCTGTTAAGTTTAATATGGCTGCAGATTCTGAATAATTGCTGGATCGTACTGTGAAAGCTTCGGAAACCGAATTGTTCATTGGGATATACGTATAATATTGGTATCGATAAACTTCAGCAACCTATCCTTCAGAATCCATTCATAAGTTTTGCTAATAGAGCTAAGTAAGCTCATAAATTTTAACATAGCAGGGTCTTCCGGGGACTTTCCAGGTTTTAATATTGGAACCACTTTGGCTGTCTTCCAGGCTAGTGGAAAATACTGAGTTTTAAGTCACGAATTTATAATGAAGGTCATCAATTTTATTCCTGCAAGACGTCGGTTTCTTAAGTATATGTCCTTAATACCATCAGGTCTTCCTGCCTTCTTTACTCTTAGATCTCTAATAGAAAATTTAACGACATCAACCTTTACAAAAGCCTCCGACGGTGTGTCATACACTAATGAGTTAAAAACTTGGATGACGTCAGAAACAATGGTATTTATCGAGGGATCACATAAGTTTTGAGAAACGGAGTGATTTTTAAAAAAATCGAGGCAAGCGAGTTTGCTTTTTCACTCTCGCTTAGGTACAGCTGGTTTTTATAGGGACTTCGAGGACAAGTACCTGTTTTTGTTTCTTACAATTTTAACAATGTTGCAGAACGGCTTTTGCGCCTTTGTCCGAACCATTTAACTTTCTGTTCCAGGCTTCATTGTGAAAGGAAATCAGACGGTTTAGCTTAAAAAATTGCTGTCTGAATAAAGGTTGACGATACCATTATCAATTTTTCTTTGTGCATTTCTAATTTAAAGCCTAACGATAAAAAGTGGGATTTTTGTGGCAAAGGGATTTGGGAAGTGGGATTTTTTTGGAATCTCGGGAACACTTGCATCAATGGAGCTTAAAACCTGGCTTGTGAAATGATCAACTAAATAATCAACATCATCGGTATTGCTGATATTTTACAGCTCCCAAAAAAATTATTGAACTTCTTCATTTTTGCGCGAAAGTTGTTCCAGTTCGGATTTTTCATATTTTCGTTTCATGAAAATATGTACGACAGAAGGACAAACACGGGAGCTATTAGGTACAAAAGTAGTACAATATGGAAATGGCTAGTGTAGCTGTAAGTTCAGACAGTATACTTCCCCAGGCATTGGCACGAGCACTCTTTATGTCGGTAATTTACATCGCCAACAAGTCGCCCTTTATGTTGAACAGCATTCTAAGGCCGTTTTTCAATCATGATTTATTTTAACTATTAGCCGGCTTGCAGCAAAATACACACATATGATTTTAATTCTAAGCCTTATTTCGAATCCTATATTTTCCACAAAAAGTGTTCGAACAATAGGTAGCAGGGAGTGCTGAATCGGTTTGCCGTTACAGCTATATTAATTTGACATCTGGAAGGTTGGAAGAAAGTATGTTGTCAAGGACGGACAAGTTTTCATATATGCGATTTGGGTATAGGGAGATAAATGGCTCAAGCTTTGAAGGCATTGTGGGATCCCCAGATATAGTGCGTCACTTCTACTGAATGTTACGAAGATTCCGAAATACTCACTTAACAGATTCTGGCACATCGAACTTAAAAGAAAAAAAAAGTGGGCAGACTGGTGGACCGCTGACCTGCAATAAGGGGCTATTAAGTGTACAAATGGAAGCCGCCGGTTTTTCTTTCAAAATTTGTAGTTTAATTTAGCAAAAAACTTTACTTGACTTGAAAGTATTGCTCATCACTAGCTACAAATTTTCCCCACCTTTCTGGAAAATGCGAATTCTGCGCATCTGTTTAAACTATCCACGAATGAACCTAATTGTTGACTTTTCCAGAAGTACTGGCCAAACTATTTTTTTTCAATAAGAAATGAAATTAAACAAGCTGTATGTTCTCTCTTTATTTGGCCCATGTATGCCATTATGTATGGAATATGACATCGTTCAAATGGCCTTGGCTTGGCCTGTGTTATGTTCCCCTTAAGGGGATCAGTCGATTGTGGTATATTCGCATAGATCTACGACTTCAGAAAACCCTACAAGAATAAGTCTAGCGGGTCAAACTGCACGACATTGGTGGCCAAATTCAAGTCACCTCTGCAGGAGATAGCCTTACCCTCAAATCGTTCATTCATAATGTCAATTGTTTCACATAGCACCGTCCTGCTGGAACCACGCGTCGCCTAGGTCCCCTGGTTCAATTTTGGCCAAAAGAAATTGATTATCAACGTTCTATAGCGCTCGCCATTAACGGTGATCGCCTCACCAACGCCATTTACGAAAAAGTATGAACCAATGACACCGCTCGTCCAGGATCCACACTAAATGGCAACTTTTTGAGGTTGCATTGTCCCCTGGTGAACCTCCTGATTGACGTCTTTCTTTATACGGTAAATTTGCTTGTTAACATAGCCATTCATCCAAAAATGCGCCTCATCGCTAAAAATGATTTTTCGGCCAAAATTTGGATCCTTTTTCAAACTCTCCAAAACTCAATCAACGAACAAACGGCATTCTATATGGTTATGAGCTGAGTCTGTTGCATCTTGCTTGGGTGAAGGCCAAAGTCCCGACGAAAAGTTCGCCCAGTTGAAGTCTGCGAAAGCCCGAGTTTTCGTGCCCCGCGAGAAATCGACTGCCAGGTTCTGCGAACACTTTCACGAACTGCGGCGATGTTCCCGGCCAATCGTGCGTTCCTTCCCAAGAATGTTGGCTGATTGGTTACTGAACCGGTCGTCTCAAATTTGACCACCAAGCGTTGAAGAGTGGACTGTGAAAGGCCACCACATCTACCGTAAAATGGGCGCAACACGCGCAACGTTGGTACTAACGAATACTCATTTTGATAAAAACAAACAACACGGCCGCTACAGATCTAAAAAATCTACCCGCGCCAATTGAAAAACCCTTTAGTTGGTAGCGGTCCAGGTAGGACGCCCCATTTAAGATTTTTCAGCTGGAATTGAACGAGCCATGTATTCGAGCGTTGTCATACTACAGACCACTTTGCTTTTATAGTGGCCGTTTCGCATTTTAATTTCACAAGGGATCTAGTTTTCTTTTACTAGTCACAATACAACAAACCATAATACGAAAACCCATCCCGTCATCCTGCCCGATCTCTTAAACTATTACTGCACTTGATTTCCTTCCTCTAGACAAATCCCATACTTTCAACCGATGTAATAGGTTTATGTTAATTTCCTTTTCATCCAACGTTTTAAAGGTAAAGTCACAGCTTTTGCTGATGATACATCTTTGTCGTATTCCGAATTTAACCTGTTTAATTTGTATGCGTCTGTTAACTATGATTTAGAAATTCTTCGAAAATGGTATTATTCTCATAAGCTTATCATAAGTGAAAAAACCAAATTTATGATCTTCAACATTTCTGGGGTCCTGCCTGAAGTAATTGATTTAACATATCATTCACCTACCTGCACTAAGTACAATCTGTATACTTGTACTCATCAACTTCATAAGATCTCTTATAATGCTATTAATAACTGTTCGGCTAGTTGCTTTAATATAGAAAATGTTGAAAATTTCAAATATTTGGGGATAATTTTGGATTGCAAATTAAGTTGGAAAGATCACACCTCACATCTGTCCAAATACCTAAATCATGTTTTACGTCAAATTTATCATCTTAGTCTATATTGTACTCTACCCATATTAAAGCTAGTTTATAATGGACTATTTAAATCAAAGCTGCAATATGGACTAACTTGTTGGGGTGGTACACACTCTAATAAAATTGATCCCTTAATTGTAAAGCAAAAACACGCGATTCGTATCCTGTTTAAAGTTAATCGTAGGACTCATAGTTTTGAGTTATTCAAGAGACTTAATACACTTCCTCTAAAACATTTATATTTTTACAAAGTGCTTGAAGTATTTTTTATCAGATCTGGATACTACTTCTCAAGATGGTATATCTCCCATAACTTACGTGTTAATAACCAGTACTTAGTAAATGTACCTATCGTAAAGAAATCACATTTTTCTCATTTCTATAATGTCACTGCTCCCCGCTTGTTTAATAATTTACCTCTTAATCTGAGAAGTGAGAGAATTGAAGCGACCTTCTTGAAAAAAACTGAAACTATTTCTCTTTACTTTTAATTATGAAGAAATAGATTCATTACTAAATGTTATAGTTTAAACGTATGTTTTGGTGTATTTTCTTTTTTTCTTTTATTTCATTTTCAGCTAGATGAATTCTTGAGTTCTTTTACCTATATAATATCTTTCATTGAATTTCATTTATAAGTACATTATTACAATCATAAATCTTGAATTGACTTTTTTCACTTAATGACCCCTCAACCTACATTAATGTTAAATTTGTTCTGATGAATCATTCGCCACTTGTCTTTCGACAATAGAATGTTCCTAATTATTTCATGAATTTTTTTTTTGTTAATTATGTAAATAATTTATTGTACATAAGATTTTACGTGAAATAAAGTAAAATAAAAAAAAAAAAAAATCCTCTTACGGCCCCTAAATCCTGCATCTAGTAAGGCCACCATTTTCTTTTCTTCACCGGTTCGGGACGTTCTTTGCCTTCCACGTTGAAATCACAAATTTTGTGCCATTGAAACTATGTTTTTTTTTAATTCATTTTAACTTTTATTCAAATTAGAGCTATCTTAGGTCTTAGGCTAGACAAAAATGCTTAAAACTAGCTTAAATAACTTAACAAACTTAAAATACTCGTACCTTACTGGCCCTATACTACGGACACTCTAAAGTACACAGAACAACTTAAACTATGTCTTTCGACCTAATGCTTAACTACAAATAATTTGAAAAAGAAAATAGTTCCGATGCCATTGAAACCATTCGCAACACGTTATTTACTCGGCCCTATCGTCCATTCCTGAAATTCTTCAATACGACTCAATCGCAGATTTTTTTCGAACTGAGGACGAATAGCAATATTTCAAACAAATGACGCTTAATGTACAATACTTGTCTCGACAGTCGGTAAAAAAAAAGTATGTGACCCCGATTGAAATTCATAAATGTAATTATAAAGAGTTGTTGGCGGAAATCTAAGCTTTCCATGTAGCGTTTCTTCTTCTTCTTTTCCTTTTTATCCCGGCGTCGTTATGGTCAGAAGTGTAGGACCATAACCTTCCCACTTAACTGCATTCCTACTGGTCCGCTTGTGGGGTCCGCCGGTTTGACCTCAGAAAGTAGCGGCAGGCTTCCCGGTTTGGGATTACTTCATCGCTGAGGCCAATCAAATGCTGGTGTTTTTGCATTTGTTTGCACCAATTGTTTTTCGGCCTGCCTTTTTTGCGTGTTGAAATTGGAATGTTGATTGATAACGCCTTTTGGACGGGGTTCAAAGGATCTCTCCTTTGAACATGGCAATACCAACTGAGTCGGTCGCGCTCTATATTTCTTGTGCTGGTTTCTTTTACGTGGAGGCTTCCTCGGATCTTTGAACTTCTAATTCTGTCACGCTTTGTTACTCCCGCTGTCATGCGAAGCATCTTCATCTCAGTTGCCGTTAATTTGCTCTCATACTTTTTGTGCATTGTCCAGCATTGTGAACCGTATGTGAGCGCCGGACGTACAACTGAAGTGTAGAGCCTTCCTTTCAGCTTAGGGGGCATTTTTCGATCACAGAAGATGGCGGTGTTTTCCCGCCACTTCATCCACCCTACGTTAACGCGATGTTTGATGTCGTCATCACAAGTTGCTTCTTTATTAATCATAGATCCCAGATATTTAAACTTTTCACACTTGGGAAGCACTCTTCCATTCAAGTAAATGTCTGGAATAGGCTGATGAGGGTCAGAGAACGGGCAGCACAGATACTCTGTCTTCTTTGAACTAATACGATACCCGTGTCCCTCAAAAATGTCCACCCACACATCAAGTGCTCGTTGTAGGGACGCCTGATCATCACTTATAATGGTCCCATCGTCAGCAAAGAATAGCTGGTGCACATTGGAGTCCGTCACTTTTCCTTCAAGCAAGCAATCAAGGACTGCTATAAAAAGCAGTGGGCTGAGGACGCTCCCTTGGTGTACACCGACTTTGATTGCGAACTCTTCGGTGACTCCTGCGGTGCATCTTACTCTTGTCGTTGCTCTCTCGTACATGTCCATAATCACTCGCACGTAGGTTTCTGGAACTCCTCTTTGTCTTAGCGCTACCCATAAAAGATCTCTTGGTTGCCGGTCAAAGGCCTTCTCGAAATTAACCAACACCATATGCAAGTCCTTTGAAGAATCACGATGCTTTTCCATCATGATCCTTATGCTTTGGATTGCATCTGTTGTTGATTTACCCGAGACAAACCCGCACTGGTCATCAGATAGTCGTATTATTTTCCGCAGTCGGCTATTTAATACCCGTTCAACGATCTTCATGGTGTGCGACATCAGCTTGACAGAACTGTAGTTATCACAATTTCGCGTATCACCCTTTCCTTTGTGCAATGGAAGAAGATAGCTTTCCCTCCATTGATTAGGCATAGTGTCGCCTCTCATAAGTTTGGAGATAAGAACCATGAGCCATCTAGACCCGATGTCTCCCATCTTTTTCCAGAACTCAGAGGGTATCCCGTCCGGCCCAACCGCTTTTCTTTTCTTGGAGTTTTTAACCGCGTACCGAACTTCTTCGATTGTGATGTCGGATATTTCTGCATGATTCGGGGCGGCTCTTGGAAAGTACACTCGGGGAAACTGTTCGTTCAGAAGTTCCTCGCAATACTGTCGCCATCTGTGGAGAATTTTTTCGTCTTCCACAAGGAGTTGGCCTTCAGCATTGTTAATAAACTTTGGGAAACGAATCTCCTGAGCATTTCTTCTTCTCTGGGCGGCAATCTCAAAGATATTTGCTCCTTTATTCAAATTGCTTTGTCGAAGCTCCTGGATAGCCTGGTTCCTGCCAGACGCGGAAGACGATATTTCTTCCAACTCCTGATAGAGGCCTTCCATGCTTTTCGCTTTGAATTCGGCGCACTTTTTCTTCGCGATACCTTTGCAATATCTATATACCTTTTCATGGCGAGCTTTTTCCTCTCTATTAGTAGAAGAGCACTTTGACTAAGCTTGGAAAGCCATTTTCTTTTCGTGTATCACTGCTTTGGCTTCGTCTGTCCACTACCAGGTTTCTTTTGCGTGTTGGCAGGGGCCTTTAGATGTTCCGAGCAGTGATTTGGCTTTCTCCAGGCCAGATTGTTGTAGGGAATCCCACATGTCTTGTGCTCTGCACTCCTCATTACCGACCTCGTCGATAATGGAAGAGAGGTAGTTTTTCATGTTGGTAATAAAAGCTTTGCCTTTTCTTTAATCCAGCTGATACCACTTGATTCTCTCAGATACCTTCGTTTGCTGCTTTGACTTCTTACTCGCCTCCATAAAAAATTCAGTCAGGAGGAGACGGTGTTGAGGGGCGATCGCGTCTCCCAGGATCACTTAGCAATCTTTAGCTCGTGGCTTCATGAAACTGGATACCAAATGATAGTCTATTTGAGTTTCATCTCCGCCGCTGCTATAAGTGATCAGGTGCCGGCTTTGTTTGACGAACATGGTATTTAGCACTATAAGACCGTACGACTTGCACATGTTTAGGACATCTTCACCTGAAGAGTTCCTGGTGCCGTATCCTAGCCCTCCGTGGTAGTCTTCATAGTCTTCGCTTGTCTTCCCGACATGTCCGTTTAAATCTCCCCCAACAAGCATAAGCTCTTCCTTTGGAATGATTTTGACAAGGTTGTGGAAATCTAGCCAGAATGCATCTTTTTCTTTTTGTTCGCATCCTACTTGAGGGGCATATGCGCTTACGATGTTCCACACCTCACCATGCATCACCAATTTGAGAGCCATCAAACGGTCACTGGACTTTAAAGTGGTTAAGACGTTGCCAAGTAACTCTGCCGCAAGGATGATGGCGATTCCGTTTTTTCCTTGTTCCAATCCATAGTAAAACATCTTGTAGGCTTTTGTTTTAACGTCCAAGAAACGTGCCCGATTACTAGTGACTTCACATACCTAGAAAAAGCAATCTAAAAATGTGAGATCACAGGATCGTGGAGGCCAATTCATAGGTCCATTGCGCGAAATTATGCGCTCAGCAAATGTTTCCCACAATAAATTGATAGTGTCGCGCGCCGTGTGGAATGTTGCACCAACTTGTTGAAAAGAAAGCTCTGTCACGTCAATACCATTCAACTGAGGAACAAAGAAGTCAGGAATCATATTCTTATAGCGCTCTCCATTGACGGTAGCATTCTGGCCGGCATCGTCCTTGAAGATATGTGACCCGATGACTCCACCAGCCCATAAAGCACAGCAAAAAGTGTGTGGCTTCTCGATCTTCGCCACTACAAGTTGTCTACATATCCATCTAAGCAAAAATGAGCCTCATCGAACAAGAAAATTTTGCGTTGATAATGAGTATCAATCTGAATCATGCCTTCGGCCCATTATCACACGGTTTCAACTCTTGCACAAGCCAGATCTTATAAGCTTTTAAACGAAGATCTTTCCATAAAATCTTCCACAGACTGGATGGGCATGGCTCCAATTGCTGTGCACGATGGCGAATCGGCTTATCCGGACTCTCTTTAAACATTGCGCTCCACTAGAGTGTACGTGGTGCGAAAATGATTCATCGTGTTCCGATAACTTGTACAAATGGCCCATTTTAATGGACCGAACCATTAAAATTAGTTTCCACAATTTGCATGCGTTGAAAATAGTAAAATGTATTAACTTTTAACTGCCAAATTGAAGATCTGTAGAAACAGTGTTGCCAATTTAAAAACCAAGACTCTAAAAAAAAACACCCTTTACTTAAGATTAGAATACTCTCTACGGGGCCAATATGACGCAAGACCAGAGCGAAAGTGATTTAATGTCTAAGTTCTGCTTTATCACAAGGAACTGCAGACCTCATATCCTTTCCTCGTTTCCATTGCAAACCCCAGAGAGACACTAGTGTAGCTCCTTACAGATAAAGAAGTTTCAAAAATCTTCTCTTGAAGAAAACCGGACCATCCTTGTAAGAGAGTAATGCTACAAAGCATAGAACCAGCGAAAAAATTGAGTCTACTTCGGAAAAACTATCTTCATGGACGAAAAAAAAAAATGGTGTAGGAATCAACCTTTCACAAGGAAGTGTGAAAACAGTTGCCATTCAAGCTTAAGGAATGTCATACTTCAACTGGGAGCGAAAGTCATGTAACTTGGTATCACTCGAGCCCTGATCTGGTGGATCGCCAACAATCTAAAAAGCTGTCTGAGCATGTCTGCCAAAGTACAGAGGCAAACTGCAGTATGTATGTTGAGGTCACAACCCAGCTTTGCGCGTCAAAGTACAACTAGCACTTAGGCGCCGTTTTCATGCCACAAAACTCGTGAAACCTAAAGGATGTGAAGGATGATCCTCTTTTAAATCACCCTATGGAGTTAAGAAAACTTGTTATGTCAGCCAAGCTAAGGTACTAAGGTGGCAACTACTGAGGCCATTGAATTTGCTGTGGCATCCTTCGATGGCCGGGCACTGATGGGATATACCCCGTTATGTTGCAAAAAGGTATAAGACAGCTGCTTCCTACTCTGAAAAGAATTTTCACTGCTAGCCTGGCACTTGCCTATATGTATACCTATTCCGCGCGCGGGGAAAGTGGTCTTTATTCCCAAAATAGGGAAAGAAGATTACTCCTAGCCATTTTAGACCAATAAGTCTAACATCCTTCTTGCTGAAAAGCATGGAAAGATAAGTAGAGTTGCACGTGCGCAAAGTTGCCCTTCGAATGCATCCTCTCTCGGATATGATTATCAGCGCGGAAAATCCTGCGAGACTGCGCTTCAAAACCTAGTTGGGAGAATTGAATGCGCTCTCGAAAGGAAAGAGTACGTACTAGGCATTTTCGTCGACATTGAGGGAGCTTTTGATAACGCTACTTTCGACAGCATGTGTAACGCTGCTAGACGGCATGGCGTAGATGAAGCACTGGTTTTGTGGATCAAAGCAATGCTTGTGCACAGGACATTGATCGCTGATGCAGGCCTCGAACAATGTGTCAAGTCTGGAGTAAACAGGGGCTGCCCGCAAGGTGGCGTCCTGTCTCCACTGTTATGGTGCATGGTGGTCAACTCTCTGCTAGATGCTCTCAATGCTTCTGGAATCTATGCCCAGGCCTATGCGGATGATGTTGCTATTCTCTCTGTCGGATCATGTTTAGCAAATGTCTATCTGAAAGCGCAGGCGGCGCTAGATGTGATCGAAGACTGGTGAACGAGAAATGGGCTGTCGGTTAATCCTTTTAAGACTGATGTCGTTCTCTTCACGAGAAGGAGGAAAAATACTGGCATTACTCAGCTGGTGCTAAAAGGCATTCCCATCCCGATATCCAAGGAAGCTAAGTATCTGGGAGTCATCCTAGATAGCAAACTTCTTTGGTCAAAATATGTTGAGTCCAAAACCACCAAAGCGCTGTCAGCTTTCTGGCAATGCAAAGGTGCCTTTGGCAAAACATGGGGCTTATCGCCGAAAAAGGTCCTTTCGATCTACACGGCAATGGTAAGACCGATAAACTCATATGCATCGGTTGTTTGGCGGAGCAGGCTAACACGCAAACACGCTGTGGCTTCACTCACCAAACTCCAAAGAGCGGTCTGTCTCAGCTACACGGGGGCTTTCCCCAGCACACCGGGAGCTGCTCTAGATGCTATGATGAATCTTCCACCACTTGACATACATATATATCAGAGGGTGTGCATTGAAAGCCATTTCTCGTCTAAAGAGAAATGATCTTTGGTACAACTCGCATTGGAGTGAAAGTGTACTTGAGAGAGAAATATCCTACGACCCCTGTCTCATTGTCTGACGCAATGACATTTGCCATCCTACTGCGCTGTAACTTCACAGTCGCATTGCCAGACACTGAACCTGGAATGGAATGTCTTCGCATTTTCACAGATGGCTCCAGGACTGGGCAGGAATCCGGCGCTGGAGTTTTCTTTGAGCGCGAAAACATTCGACTGCACTTCTCGTTAGGAAAATATGCGTCTGTCCAATCCTCTATCCAACTCCAAATTAGTGCATGAACTCAAGACCTTTTTGAACAAAGTCGGAAGACTAAATTCACTTAGGCACTTAGGCTCTCCGATGAACTCGCTAGAAGAGGCTCAGAGGAGAGTTTCTCAGGACCTTAACCCGCCTTAGGTCTACCTGCTTCCACGGTCAAATCTGACATCAATGACTGGGTCTTTAACGTACACAGTCGCAGATGGAGGGAATATCCAGGATGCAGGATGACTAAGCTGATGCAGGCTGACGGGCGTCATTCCGTGCCATTACACTTTTGCCAAGCATCTCTACGTGCCTGGCTTCAGTGAGACGCCTATCTGTGCTGCATGTTGCGAGGAGGATGACACAGCAGAACACTTTCTCTGCGACAACTCGCAGACGGTGGGTGGTGACTTTCGCTCGCGCACGGTGGCGCACCCTTGGGGCCGACGTGGTGGGTGCCGAATCTCTTAGCTCACATCACTGAAGCCCCTCCTCACTTTTCTCCGGACAACGGGGAAAATACAATAAAGACCAGGTATCTGTTTGGTAGTACAATGGACCATTATTTGTGTCTGAGTGCTCTATCTGTTGGAGCCTCCAAAAAAAAAAGCTAAGGTTGGCTATCTCTGAGAGGTCATCGAGGAATTATTTGTAAAAAGGGCGACTTGCCAGTGCTGGGCATTCGTAGAGAAACTGGTGCAGGGTTTCCCCTCTGTGGGTGTTGTGACAACTACGCCAGTGGGTGTTAGACCGGATGCCTATTCTATCAGCTTTAATTCCCGTACTGACCGCTATGGTTTTAGCTATGTTTTTCTTAATATCCTGTATCTAGTTGATTTAGCCCACCTACGATTGGCTATGTTGAAAAGTGTTGCAAGATGTTACCTTTGGGAAGGTTGAACGTTTTGCAGTTTCAGAAGGTGGCTCCGAGTTTGGCTGACTCAACGGCTCGCTCATTTGCCTCTATAATGTTGTGTCCTGGAACTGGAGCCATCAGTGAAAAATCAGAAGAATCAGAATTTCGCGATAGGGTTGCACACTTACCATTCTTCTCTGGAAGAAAAGTGAGAGTGCACCACACTATTGAAGTCGAGGAAGGGTGTAATGTAATCCGTAGGAAACACGGTCAAATTCGTTGGCAAAAGTGACAGAGCTCTGTCGTTGCCATATGGTTTGGGTGACCCGAAACCCGCTTAAGTCTTAAGTCTGATGGCGGCACACGCGGCTGTGTATTTGGTGTGAAAGTCCTTCATATCTTCAATGCAACATGTACTGCGGGAACTACTATAATCGTGCCGTAAGGAGGCAGCTTCAGTTTCTCTCTTATAAAGACCAGCCCCAAAAATCGGTCTCAGACTAGAATATTCTTCTAAATTATCTGATAAAAAAATATAGCATTTTCACTGGCTGATCCAACAGAGATCGACTTGCTCTTTAACAATGACTCTTTATGGTAAAATCCGTCTCACGAAGATTTCAAAGACCTTTTAAAGCTAAGCCGACTAAAATTGGTTCAACATATGACATCATCCTAAAAGACCGCATGAAACGACATCTTGTCTAATATTGACAGATCTAACTTTCATTAGTACTTCGTCTGCCTCAACTTCACAGTAAAACGGCCAGCGATGTTAACTCTTGCCATTCGTTTTCTTTGTCAAGGGTAAAACCCTTATCTCCTCTATCCTTCTTAAAGACTATAACGCGCACGAATCCTATCAAAACCAGATAAAGAGCCATTTGCATTATTCAGTTGTAGAAAGAAAAATGTAGAGGATAGTGGATAGTGAACAGTGATATCGGGACTTCAGTCAACTCTAGAAAAACTCAAGTTCAATTGGCAATACAGAAGGGAAGCACTATTTCGTTACAGAAAAAAAAGTCAAACAATTACTTAGACCGTCCTATTTAGCTAGTTATTTCAGTAGGGCGTACGCCCATTCAATCATATTTGTTGCGCCGTATGTCACATATTTGACAGGTTCGTTTCGGGAAAACTGACACATAGATTTTTGTGTCAAAGGGGAACCACGTGCCTTTAGTACGTGTCTTTCGAACTAAAAGCCATGAGGCATGAAAATAATGTCTTAAGTGGAGAAACTCACTAAATTACGTGTATATATGCCTCCATTAGAAGTCTGACGTGCAAAAGCATAAAAGCAGTCACTTGCTAGGCTAATTCATTACGACATATCGTGTCCCTCTGCATACCTGCAATGTCATTATTAGTCACCGTATGTCATCAGTGTGTTGTTT
Organism: Merodon equestris; assembly: GCA_958301585.1. Lineage (NCBI taxonomy): Eukaryota > Metazoa > Arthropoda > Insecta > Diptera > Syrphidae > Merodon > Merodon equestris. Next base: position 169,397,824 of record OY284413.1, read on the forward strand.
ATTTGCGAATCCGAAACCATTTCATTCCCACAAATTCATTTAGGTAAATGAAAGCTTTTGCTAAGCGCTTTTAGTTGGCAAATTAATAATTCCATTCCGAAATAATATTCCGAAGACCAATTAGTGTAGTTATGCAAAGAGCAGATTCTCGGTAACTCTTACAGTTATATATATTGTACAATAAACAAGGATGGAGTACGGAAATACAAGGTATGAGTGAATCAGTCGGTACTCGTTCCAAAATTGTATTGAAATGATTGTCTTTCAATGAGGAACTGGGGATGGCTACCGCATAGCAGAATGTATCCCAATTAAATCCTAAAGGACGTCAGGTATATAAAGATTGTAGCAATGGTGCTTGAAAGTTGCCTTGTGCATAGAATATTTTACGTAAAATTAGCATATTTAGAGGAGGACCATTCAAACATTCTGTCTATTAATGGAAGCTTGTGTGGTATCACACAAATGTATGTGAATCAGGATTTTACTTCTGTGGTGTATACGAGCAACGATATGTCTCCACGACGCAATGGCTATGTCGATGGTAATTGTGGTGACAATTGCAATTTATTTTATTTACTTGATGTCTGTTTCGCTTACAACAATATGACGGAGCGTCAACTGATCTACAGACTTAATGCTTCTGATTTAAAGAACACTGCTGACATTGCCATAAGTTAGGCCATGGCAATATACAAATTGCCTAGTAAAGGGTGTCTCAGTAAGTGTGCACTTTTTCATTTTAAAATAAAAACAAGTATTTTTTGACAGAATTGTGATATTTTTATTGTATTGTAAAGAAGACATCTTCCGATTAAGTATGGAATAAAATATCCGGCAAATTACCCCCACGGCTCCGATGACAGCCCATTACTCTTTTCATGAAATTTTCGATGACTTTTGCACAGAGATGTGGCTGTTGTGATGACGCGTTGGATTTCCGATTTGAGCTCAGAAATTGTTTCGGGTTTATACGCATAAACCCGAGATTTCACAAAATCCCAAAGAAAAAAATCGCACGGCGTTAAATCGCACGATCTTGGTGGCCAGTTGACATCAGAATTTCGTGAGATAATGTGTTCTGGAAATCGTTGCTGCAATAAGTCGATTGTTTCATGCGCGGTGTGGCAGGTTGCGCCGTCCTGCTGAAACCACATGTTGTCCAGATTCATGCCGTCCAGTTGAGGCCACAAGAAGTCCGTTATCATATTCCTGTAACGAATGCCGTTCACAGTCACTGCAATTTCGGTGACTTATTTTCAAAAAAGTAAGGTCCAATCACGCCGCCTGACCAAAATCCGCACCAGACAGTTACTCGCTGTGGGTGCATTTGTTTCTCATGAATTGCATGAGGATTTTCTGAGGCCCAAATTCGACAATTTTGTGTATTCACGAAGCCATTCATATGGAAATGCGCTTCATGGGAGAAAATGACTTTTTTCGAAAAATTGGCATCGACTTCACTTTGCTCCATTACCCATTGAACGAATTGACGGCGCTTTCCGTGGTCTGCTGGTTTGAGTTCCTGAGTTAACTGAATCTTGTACGCATGAAGGTGGAGGTCTTTAGTCAAAATTCGCTGCGTAGTGCTTTGTGAAATTTGCAGTTGTTGAGAACGATGTCGAATTGATGTTTTCGGGTTTTCGGCGACACTCTCGTTTACAGCAGCAATGTTTTCAAGAGACCGACCGGTACGTTGACGCAAAGGATTCTTATTATCCATAATTGACCCAGTTTCTTCAAATTTTTTGACCACTCTTCGAATGGTTGACACAATAGGCGCACTTTCTCGGCTGAAAATTTGGCAAAGTTTGCGAGCGGTTTCAGCGCAACTTTCCCCATGTTTGTAATGAGTTTTCACAATTATAACGCATTGTTCTTTCGAAAAGCGCTCCATTTTTAATAATCGGAATAAACAGGGGTGACAGCTGTCAAATTTCAGAGTTGCCACTTGCATGAAAAAAAAAATATTCCAATTTTAAAAAGTGCACTCTTACTGAGACACCCTTTATATTGCCTGTAAGAAAGCGAGAAAAAGTCAAATTATGTTCCTATTTTACGCATCTACAGTGAATTCCAAAATATGTTCTCAATCAGTCCTCATTCGACTAACATGTAAAATATACCAAAGGCAAATTCCACATATGCTAAATTAAGAGTACCAATAGACCTCTTCCTTCATTAAGGCCATGCCGGAGGAATTCTAGGGGTTGTTCAAAAGGTATGTCCGAATTGTGACAGTTAATTTCTCTATCGTTTCAATTGACAACGCCACATCACATAACAATAAGCCCAAATTGTTCAAATTTATTGTAATATTCGGGACCTATTTGAAAAATCTTTTCGCAGGCTACTAAATGATCGCCCCACAATCGAGCAATTCAACAAACTGTTGTAAAATTGAGAAAAATCGATTCAGTTGCTGATCGAGTCAATGTACGCTACCGAAACGCGCTTAAGACCGAAAAGTCTGTCGGTTCCTTGTCGCGCACAAGTTGATTGTTGACAAGCTGGAATGACGCGAACATGCCTCCGTATACGATCCAAAGGACACAATGTTTCACGTAGGGATTAGTTTAAATATAACCGAAACCTTACGTGCAGTACAAGGCAGCCTGCTGCATTAATTTTCAGTCGAGAAAGGCATCTACCGCCTTACTGAGTCTGCCGACTAGGTCTCCCTGAGGGAAACACCTTCAATGTAACTGTTTTGAGGAAGGGGCTGTGGAAGTTCAGATTAGCCACATCGCACTACAGGGCGTATACGTAACACTTTACCGATTTTGGTACCTACTGCCTTACTGAGTCTGCCGACTAGGTCTCTCTGGGGGAAACACCTTCAATATAACTGAAAAGTTTATACCTGAATAGCTTAAAGCACATTTTGTATTGAATGTCATTGTGAACAAGCAAAACTGCCGCATTTTTTGAGTTAGTAATCCAAGATATTATAAAAGATAACTTCATGAGCTGGAACGATTCAGGAATGTGCTCTCTATCTTAGAGTGCCGTTGTAGTATCAGTAAAATTATTTAATTAGTTAAAATATTTAATCTTAACTTGCACATTTTGGTCTTAACTGGGTAGTTCTAAGAAATTAAAAAAGTCTCCTTTGCATTGTAAGAAATTTGCTATTTATTGTGGATTTCCTGCAGGTGGCGTTATTGGCCCCAACTTCTTCTGAAACAAAAATAATCAGATTTTGTCCGTCAATGACAGTATCAAAGTTACTGATTTTTTGTTTCCTCAATCGGATAAGAAGGATCTTTGGAATATATGGTGGAACATAGCACGAAGACACAAACGAATAGATAAAACCACACATTCAAATACTCAATGAACCTTATTCAACCTCAGGCATCGTCCGAATAATATAATGCAATAGAATCTCGAGAACTTAAATTATATGTTAAATATATTTTTCGATATAAACCGCGCAGGAAGAGTACTTGCTACCAGTCAAACGATCAATGAGAAATTCTATAAGGTCATCCAACACAAAGTGTCGTTCTTAATTTTTGGACCTTTCTGGAATTGTCAACTACATGTTCATGCTGGTTTTGGTTACCATCACGTGCAAATCTTCGCCACACGCGAACAAGGCTAAATTGAAACGGGAATCGAAGCCAACACCTCACTTTTGGTATATGTGCTCAAAATTATTGAACAAGATGGTGATTTTTTCACACAATTTTTTGAGTAATAAAGTATTTTGTCTTGATACTGAAATTATATCCATCCACCATGAGTGACAGTCTGATGTGGTTCATGGGTTGTCAGCGCCACTAGACCACATTTTTCCCCTAAACTATGCTGATACGACCGCTCCGTAAATGAATTGCATTACCGAACGAAATGAAATGCCTTTTTTAGCTTGAAATTACTGCTATAGACATGGACAATGTTTATTTTAAGGACCCTTGTGAAACACTGGGTATATTGCATTACACATAACCATGAGTCGAAATGCAAAAATAACCGCAAAAAAACAATATATTGATGCTCCAGCCACGGTATTCATCGCATAAAATTAATTAAAACCGCCGTAGTTTCTATAAAATTGAAGGATCATCACAATCATTAATTTTCGCCTAACATTTTATACACCTACAGTTACAAATATACATATTGTCCATTCATGTCATGAGTGTCTACTCTTTATTGTCGAGTCCAGATGGCTGCCACCTAACTAGATGCCTTGACCTTATCGCACAATTAACAATTACTATTTCCCTAATTATGGGAAAATATCAATATGAAAACAATTTCAAGGGAATCATAAACAAAATTAAGCAATTAAACCAATTCCAAACTATATAATTTCCCATCTGTCCTATATCCAAAACAAATTCCCTCCTTACATCGTGCACATATCGGAGACGGAAACTGATATGACACATGCCCACACGCAAGCCATAAGTCAGAAAATGATTCTGGTAAACAATATAGCATGTGGGATCGGTCGATGTCACCGAGCAACTGACACGTTCATCGAAATTGGGTTACCTACTGCCTGTGGATTTGGTTTCTGGGAAAAAAATATAGAATCGAAAAGCCACCGCAAGATTTGGGTATTCCGGCGGGATAAACTGATTTGATGATTATTTTTCCAGATTTTTTCAACTGCATGTCAAGGAATGCCTGCCAAACCTATGGAAAATAAAACAATTTGTCATGTTCGTGAACATGACGCGGATGTAAATCTCTGGGGAGGATTTGGACAGGTTTCAAAATCTGTTTAAACACAAGTGTGACAATGTTGACAATTGATTTTTTTGGCGCTTGGAGACGTTTCCAACGCCAGAGAGGTATTCCAGTGATCTTTACAGATGACAATTGGGCAGATCGGTTCATTAATTTACTATGACATATGGGATTGCAATATACTGAGGAGAGCAGTATGAGTAAATTAATATCAATTAGTAAAATGGTTTTCGACACGGAATTGTACGCTAGCTTACAATGGACGATTAATTGGGTATAGTATTTATAAATCTGTCAACATGTTGTAACGATCGATATTGGCACAGTAATTTAAACATCTGATAAACTTTACACGACTCACTTTTTGACTCACTTTTTGACTCATAGGTAACAAAAATTCCTAGAATGCTTATGGTAGACATGAGGTTTGTCAGCTAGGAAGGTTCCCATAATAACCTCAGTGTAGGTTATTCGTTAGGGTCTTCGACTCGTTTTCATTAGACAAATATGCGCGTATATTTAAAGCAAAGATATTCCATTCCCAAATTTGATAGAGAGATAGGAGCATCTGTGAATTCAGCGACAGCCAGTTTGCGCTCATTTGAGTTAATAAACCAATGCTTGTCATATATTTAAAAATTATTTTGTATAAATATTGACCATGATCATGTTTTAAATAGTCCGTACCACGATTTCAAATTTGAGTCACTTTTTCGAGTGTATTGACTGGCATCCGCTTATAACACATGCAATGCTGCCTTCCAAATCTACAATTGAGGCTGGTTTATCGGCATAAATAGGTGATTTAAGGGATCTCCATTAAAAATATTATAATATAAAGGCTTCAAATTAAGCGATCCAAAACGATGGGTAAATTGGTCACCGAACTCATTTCTCAATTGATCAATAGATTTGCGTGAGTTAAAGTTCCTAATATCCACTTAGAAACGCTTTAAATTATTTTGAATATAATTTTATTTTATTTTTTTTTTTTGCTGTTGACTAATGAAAGGTTTTTACAAGAGTGAATTGCCATGATTATCTTTAGAGAGTCAAAGCTCTCTTACAAAGTGTTGCCTCGGTAGTAATTGTTTATATACATACTTAAGCTACATTTAATCTTCGAAACATGTTGAGGGTAATTATTAAATTATTGTACATATTGAATTACATTGATACATTTGTTGCTTATATAATAATATATACATATAGGGTGTATAGAAGGTTGTTGTGAATACATAACTCCTCCGCCCTCAGAGCAAGGTGTAAACCGTATTGGACAAGCTGAAGTTATAGGTGAACTGTTATTAATGATGTGCCGATCCATGGTCGAATTATGATTTTAGTAGGGCGGCTTCAAGATCAAAAGTTGCCATTTTTGCTCATACGCACACACGCGCATTCAAGCAAATCGATAAAATACTTTCTCTTGGGTAAAGGGTATGGTACGGGCAATATAGGAACAAGTAGGATGTAGGATGTGTTGTTATCATTGGTAAAATACATATGTCGATTTTTTTTTTTTTTTTTTTTTTTTTTTTTTTTTTGTTTTTTTTAATTTCGATGTATTATTGTGTATAAGTTTATATTTCGCCATATTTTGTCACTGTAAGCTACTGTGTAGTGATTTGAATAAATGCTGTAAACTAATCAAATATGAACGTAATTCCATATGACTAAATTTTTGATGCGGACATTCTGGGAGAGTTCTGTGATGCTAACCTTTAACCTTTGTCCTTTGCCCTAATTATCTACCTAACAGGCTGCTAGTTTTGAAATTTGCGCTTGCATTTTATTTTGTTCTTGTGTGATTTCCTACCGTTTGGTGTTAGAACAGTAACCTTTTGATCCGACCGAACTTTTAGTTTCTTAGCTCTAGATTCTAGTTTGTTACGCCTGTTATTGAATTCGTAAACGGTTTCATTCTCTTTAAATTTAGGTGGTGTCGTCCTATTTTTGTTCCGTTTCTCAATTATTTTCCTATTGTGCCTTTCTATTACTGCCCTAATCTGTTTATAAAGCCTACTTTGGAAATTGCGCAATTTGTTTATATAATCATGTTCTGAGTCATAGTTAAGTGTTTCGATGAATTTGGGTGTTCTACCTGTAAACAGTTCGAATGGTGTTAGGTTTGTAACTGAATGGATGCTGTTATTATAAGTGGTAAGTGCCTCATCTAGTATGTCTTTTGCTATTTGGTTCCTTTCTCTGTGATATATTATTCTATAAATCTCAGTTAAGGTTGAGTGGAACCTTTCTATAGTTGAGTTGCCCGTGGAATTTTGGGGAGTGGTTACATGCAAAGCAATCCCATAGCAGTCACAAAATTCTTTGAACAGACTTGAAGTAAATTCGGAGCCTGGGTCACAGATTATTTTTCGGGGAATTCCATGGCATGCGAAAAAGCTTCTCAAAGATTGGATTATGCTTAGGCTATTTCGAGCTGGAAGGATAAATGCTGATGCGAATTTAGAGAACCCATCTATTATAGTCAAAATTTTTTGCTTTTGGATTCCGTAAACGTCTATGTGGACTATAGCTAAGGGTAGGTTGGGTGTTGGTGTGTGTTCGTATCGTATTTTTGGCGGGTGTCTGTCGTACTTTAACAGTTGACATTTTTCACATCGGTTAATAATTTTAGTAATTTTGGTCTTCATATTCGGAAAATAATGTGTCCTGTATAGATGATTGAATGTCTCGTTTATGCCTCTATGATTAGATTTCAAATGGTATTCGTTTATGATTGTGTCCTGGTCATCAGTATTTGTAATGTCAATGAGTTTGGTTTTACAACGAACGAGTTTAAACATTCTTTTATTAGCAAATGTCTGTGAATAAACCTCTTGAACATTTCTGAAGGTTTCGTGATCTGTGTACACGGCTGTTAATTTCCTTGGACTAAGTTGATCTTTAAGAATGGACATAATAATTTGTTTATCCCGGATGTCTTGTTGCCTGTATATTCTTCGTCGTTTATTTTGAAATAATATTTTATACGATGTGGAAGGAGTGACGATGGAATTGGTTTTTTCCAGTATAAGCTGGTCTCTAAACTCATTTAATGGTCGTTCTGAAATCGGTATACCTTCATCTAGATCTTCCAAGGCAGAGTGAACAGTAGATATGCTAGAGTTTGTTTCTAAGTCTGCTACGTTATTCTGCAGAGATTCTTGAATATGTAGTTCTGCTCGGCTTAATGCGTCGGCGTTAGTATTTAATTTGCCTTTTTTATAGTGAATCTCATAATCATATTCCTCGAGCTTTAGTCGCCACCGGACTAACTTTAAATTATCATCTTTCAAGGAAAAGAGGTAAGTTAATGGCTTGTGATCGGTAACTATTTTGAATTTACGTCCATAAAGATACGGCCGAAAATGTTTTACCGCCCATACTATTGCCAGCAGTTCTTTCTCAATGGTGCTATATTTGGTCTCGGTTTCAGATAAGGTACGTGACGCATAGGATACGGGTTTGTCACTTCCGATAGGTCCTTGGCTTAAAATTGCGCCTATGGCGAAATTACTCGCGTCTGTAGTTAAAATAAAAGGTTTGGAGAAGTCAGGGTATTGCAGGAGAGGGTCATTACTCAAGATGTCCTTACAGTATTCGAAGCAACTAATATACCTGTCGTCAAACTTGATCTCGCCGCCTTTTTTTAGACATTCCGTCATTGGTTTGGTTATTTTGGCAAAATCTTGGATGAATCTCCTGTAATAACCTAAAAGACCTAAAAAGGACTTTATTTGTCTTTGTGTCCGGGGAATAGGGAAATTTTTAATAGACTCTATTTTTTGAGGATTGGGTTTCACACCTTGTGGGGTAACTATGTGTCCAAGAAAATAAACTTCTTTACAAAGGAATTGGGACTTATTGAGCTGTATCTTTAAATTTGCGGCCCGTAATTTGGAAAACACTTTTTTTAAGTTGACGATGTGTTCTTGGAGGGAAGTCGAAAATACAATGATATCGTCCATGTAAATTAGGCAGATTCTTCCTTGAATATCTTCAAGAACGCTATCCATCACCCTTTGGAAGGTTGATGGAGCATTCTTCAGGCCAAATGGCATTCGAATAAACTCGTAGTGCCCATTATCTACTGTGAAAGCTGTTTTGTTTATATCCTTTGGGTCGATTTCGATTTGATGGAACCCAGAAGCCAAGTCTAAGGTAGTAAAATACATGGACCTTCCTAATTTGTCCAAAATGTCGGAGATATTGGGTAGTGGATAGCGATCGCCCACTGTTTTTTCGTTGAGCTTGCGATAATCCACAACCAACCGCCATTTTTGTTTGTTTGACGAATCGCTCTTTTTAGGAACGATCCAAATAGGACTGCTCCATGGGGAGTAGCTTGGCCTAATTATTCCTTGTCTAAGAAGTTCCTGTACCTGAGATTTAATTTCGCTTTTATGCGCTTCGGGATATCTGTATGATTTGGTATAAATAGGTAAATTATCTGTCGTCTTAATACGATGTTTAACTGTGTTTGTGAATGTTAGAATATCACCTTCTTTGAAAAAAATATCGTCAAAATCCCTACAGAGCCTAAAAAGTGATTTTTTTTCCTCATCATTAAGGTGATCTGCCTTTAGATGCGTGGTAATGTCGGTGTAGGAAATAGGTTCGGTTTGTTTTAAATTATATTGAATGGACACGTTATTTGCTTCATCAAAGTTTTGATAAGATTCGACTTTAAGTGGTTGCTCTAAGAAGAGGTTTTGTTCTTGGTCCGATAGATTAATGACCTCAACATGGCTATACCAGTTAAGCGACCTATATATACCTTCAGGTATTTTTAGGAATTTACCCACCTTGGTAGGCCTGATATAAATATCCCCATTTTCAACATCGACAGGGAGATGGGCTACAATTTTAGAATTCGGTGGAATATGAAACACTTTTGACATAAAGTTAGGTTTAAACTGTAGTGGTATTATTGATCCGTTTGTTTCGAACACCTTGTCTCTTAGATTAATTCTAGCATTAAGTCTTTTCATCATCTCTAAACCTATTAGGCCGTCGAAATAGGAGTGAAATTTAAAGACTAAAAACTTGAATTCTTCATTCGAATTCAATTCTTTGAATGCGGGGAGTGTGACTTGTCTGTTTAGGTGGTGTTTATTGAATACCGTTGTTATCAAAACAGGTTTGATAAGTTCATGTGTATTAGGGTTGGTGAGTTCGGGACTAATAAAGTTTACTGAAGCGCCGGTATCAATAAGGAATTTAAGTGATTGGTTACCGACCGATGCTATGCTAATATAAGGTAATGTATTTGCACTATGCATGTTCAGATCAACGAACCCAATTTGTTCTCCGAGGCAGGTAACCGAAAATTTGTGTCGTCTATTTCGCTGTTTACCTCAGAAATTTGGAAGTTAGTGTTGTCTGTTATACATTGGTTTCCATCCGGTAAGTATTGATCTAATTGCTGGTGGTAGTAAGATTCAAGATGAGGATCAGCGTGTTCCTTTAAATTGGTGTTGACTATTGGATCTTGATAATTGACCGAATGGTGTATGCTATGCATCTCCTTAAGAGTTTGATCATTGGAGGGAATTGTATTGTTTTTACATCCTGAACTGTATGTTTTCCTACTAAACATAGATGGTCTCCTAAGGTTTGATTGTAATGATGACGTATTCCGGGAGCTTCCGCTAGCTATATCCATAGGCGTGGATAGAGATTGGGAGCTAATCATGGGTTTGTGTACGGGTGCATTTTGGGTTTGATTTTGGAAAGAGGTCAGACTGTGATCTGCTATTGGTTGATATTGGTTCGGATTGTAAATGGTCGGGTGTTGGGTAGAGATAATGTTATATTGTGTAATGGAATGTAAATGATCTCTTCGCTGAAAATTGTATGGTCTGGTAGCAAGGGAGCTGTAATTATTTTGAGTATGTGAAAGTGGGTTCGGAAAGGTTTGAGATGTTTTATGTGACCTGAACTGTTTGAAATCTATTCCTAAGTTCGTCGACGTTCTGCTCATATAATAAGAGTTATGTTCTTTCATACAAAAATTAAATGCTTCCTGAAGAGATGTAGGCCTCATCGCTCTAATTGTCGATCCTATAGGTTCTTTTAGGCCAGTTAGAAAGATGTTAAGACACATTTCACGATAAAGACTATTTTTCGCTAAAATAACGTTGGAATCACTTTCGTGAATTTGGACGTGATTGCTTAGTGCTGATAACATTTCTATTATTTTTGAATAATAAGTTTCGATGGTACTATTGTCCTGACGAATATTATGTAGATCCCTAATGAGAGAAGTTTCACTCCTTTTATCAGAGTAATGTAGTATAAGGTTCGATTTAATTTGACTCCACTCTAATGGAGTCCCAAACATATTTAAAACTTCATTAGCTTCACCCGTTATTTTGTTGCGTATCGCTCTTAAAATAATACGAGCATAAGGTGTATTATTAACCGGGACCATAAGACCTAATAGTTCTTCGACATTATTCAGGAAATCAAAAAGTAATCTACGGTTACCATTAAATGGGGGAAGATCCTTAATGGCGTCCGGAATCTTAAGTGAGGTAAAGACGTTATTTATTTGGTCTATATTTAAGGTGTTAGTATTAATACCTGAATTAACGCTAATACTGTTAAATGGTAAGTTAACATTTAATCTATTTGCGGATACATCATGTCCATATCCATTGGAGTGTGTGGAACTAGAAACGGTATCATCTAGACCCACGCCAGAAAATCCGCTATCGATGTTTGTATGAACTGTACCGGTACCGTTATTAGGCATATTGGGGCGAACCTCTATCTCACTAACACAGTCACTTATTTTAACGCAATAAGGTTTATATTTATAAGATTTATTCCTATTGTGTTTATTCGACATACGTATATTTATATCATAAGATTAAATTTTGGGAAGGATACCAAGGATTGAGAAAGTAAAAATCGAATTTACTTACTTGCACATATGTATATGTATAGTACATGTGGCAAGCACGTGCACATGGCATATATCTCCCCTTTGATCAATGTTAGTCGAATTGCCGTTCTGTTGATTGGTGCTCGATGGTTTTCAGGCCGTTGAATTGTTTGATGTGCCCTGCTCGTTTGCACTTTTCGCTTGACACCAATGTGCTCTTGGTGCGAGAATCGCTTACAGTGGAACCACGTGCCAGTAATCCAAGTTATTTATGCAATATGCACTTGCTTGAATTTGGATTCCAAACAAAAATGTCCAGTAAACAGGATTATTTGAATTTTCCACTTCTATTATTGCAATCTCTGAATAAGTGCAGTAGCCGACTGCGCCAGTTAAAGTTCCTAATATCCACTTAGAAACGCTTTAAATTATTTTGAATATAATTTTATTTTATTTTTTTTTTTTGCTGTTGACTAATGAAAGGTTTTTACAAGAGTGAATTGCCATGATTATCTTTAGAGAGTCAAAGCTCTCTTACAAAGTGTTGCCTCGGTAGTAATTGTTTATATACATACTTAAGCTACATTTAATCTTCGAAACATGTTGAGGGTAATTATTAAATTATTGTACATATTGAATTACATTGATACATTTGTTGCTTATATAATAATATATACATATAGGGTGTATAGAAGGTTGTTGTGAATACATAACTCGTGCTGCGTGTCGTACAAGGCTGTTTTGCTGAAACCACATGCGGACCAGGGTCAGCTCATGCATTTTGGGCAACAACGAGTTCGAATTAATTGACCGATAGTGGGCGCCAATATTTACCTCCGTGCCCTCTTTACGCATACGAGTAAGTGGCTTGCTGTCCAAGAGCGTGAATTATGGCTTGAATTGTTTGCTCAGTAGCTCAATTACACGGCCGTACAATTTTCGACCAATATTTGTATCATATTGATGACAGAAAACTGACTAAATTTCTGCCGGCCATGAGACTTCATTGGGAGAGCCGTGGCGCAGTGGGTAGTGTGTCGGATCTGAATAACACCAACGCCTTCGAATGAATGAACGCCTGAGGATGCTCACCTCAGCGGACTAGCTGTTGTGTTACTATAGAAATTGTGATTTCAATTTCAGTTTCTTATATTTTCTACTATGTTAATTAGGTATCAGTCAATGCGTGCGTCAAACATCAAAAAATACTTGTACACCTTCGAAATGGTTGGAGAAAACCTCAGCCAGTACACACACGCTAAAATCCAAATACAATTTACAGCTCTCATAACATCGACCTCAAGATCCAACATACTGACCACTGAGTAACCTAGCTCTTAACCACAATATTCTTCAATTCTAGGTGTCGGTTATTCCACTCCATGTCTTCTTCCTGACTTCCTAACAGAGTTTTTTTTTTTTTTTTTTTTATTGAAATGTTATAGATACATACTACAACTAGTTGACACTAACGAGTAGTTTACATTTGTTTTATATTACATTACATTATATACATTATAATTTACATTAAACGAATACACACTTATTTTACATTTCTGTTGTATCTTTTAGATAACATTGTTCACAGTTAGCTCGTGTGGTTTAATTCGCTTTGGTGTTCGAGTAATCCCAGTTGTATCGCAAAGTTTTGCTGCTTCCTGGTTAATATGTTGTCGGAGCCTTAAGTGGTGGGCTGCCGCAAATTCACAGATTGTTTCCTCTACAGATTTAAGCTTAAGGTCGCGATGTAAGTCGTAGTTTCTAACATACCATGGAGCATTTACTAAACGTCTTAAAACGTCTTTTGGAAGCGCTGAATTATTTCTATGTTATTTTTAGCTGCACACCCCCAGAGTTGAATGCCGTATGTCCATATAGGTCTTAATGTTTGTTTATATATAAGAAGTTTGTTATGTATTGATAGAATAAATCTTCTGCCAATCAGCCAATCGAGTTTTCTCAGCTTCATATTAAGCTCTTCTCTTTTCTTTTTTATATATTCTTTCCATCGTAATTTAGCGTCCAGGTTCATTCCTAAGTATTTTGCTGTATTGGAATAAGGAATTTGTATCCCATTAACAATGATTGGAATATCTTGAATCTTTTTGCTAGTAAAATTAACATGTATGGATTTCATGCTATTTAGCTTTAAGCCCCATTTTTTTGGTCCAGTCGGATATAGTATTTACAGCATTCTGTATGGTTTGTGTTGATTCCACTTAATTTTTTCCAACTGAGAGAATGGCAGTGTCATCAGCAAACGTAGCAAGTGTGCAATTCGAGAAGGTTGGCATGTCATTTGTGAATAGTATATAAAGGGTCCGCCATCTAACGTTTTTTTTTCAAGTAGTGCTTATTTCGTGAATGGTAACACTTAGCTCATGTCTGATTTGACAGATAATTAGTTTTATCCTTCCGCTGAACGAATATGGTTGTGTATACGCTTGAACAACGCTTCGCTAAGTCGGCCTGCGATCGACTTACAGAAGATGACGATTTTGCCAAAAAAAATCATCTTTTCAGATGAAGCTCATTTCGATCTTGGCGGGTATGTAAACAAGCAAAATTGTCGCATTTGGGGCACAGAAAACCCGCACGCATACATTGAAAAGCCGGTGCACCCAAAACGAGCCACTGTTTGGTGCGGATTTTGGTCCAGAGGCATAATTGGGCCATTTTTCTTCGAAAATGAGCAAGGAGTGGCCGTTACAGTCAATCAGTCAAACGAATTTTTGTTCACAAAAATTGAAGAGGAGGACATTGGCAACATTTGGTTTCAACAGGACGGCGCTACGTGCCACACAGCCAAAGCTACATTCGATGTTTTGCGCCCTGTTTTTGAAGATCACATTATCAGCCGCAGAGCTGATGTCGTTTGGCCACCTCGGAGCTGCGATTTGACACCGTTGGACTATTATTTGTGGGGTGCCGTCAAAGATAAGTGTTACGCCGACAAGCCAGAGACAATTGACGCTTTAAAGGACAATATTCGTGAAGCCATTGGTGAAATACAGCTGCACACAATCGATAATGTGCTTAAAAATTGGACCGATCGTGTAGGCTACTGCATGGCCAGCCGAGCCATTTGAATGATTTTTTTGGCAAAATCGGCATCTTCTGTAAGTCGATCGCAGGCCGACTTAGCGAAGCGTTGTTCAAGCGTATGCACAACCATATTCGTTCAGCGGAAGGATAAAACTAATTATGTGTCAAATCAGACATGAGCTAAGTGTTACCATTCACGAAATAAGCACTCGGTCGGTGATGGTTGATATCTGGAAAATGCAGTGGAGAGGATAGAACGTCCCATTATAATATTTCCAGTTAGGTTTCAGCGACCTCACAGATATGGGGCCGAACGTTAAATACCTTGTCGTATCTCCTCTCGTATTTTGGCCGTTTTTCCTTCATGGATCGATTTAAACGCATCAGTTGTGTCCATAGCCTCGGCGAGCCCACGGTTTCTTTCGATTTGGATTGCCGCTATGGTATTCACATTTTACCATCAGCTAGGTAGAAAGCCCTTTCTTTCACCGTTTGTAGTCTTGAATTTGTATGGCACTCGATTTCCTTGCTTTCAGATCTTTTCAAAACTTTTCGAAGAGAGAAATACGACCTGTTGAGCTACTATGAATGAATGTGCAAATTTTTGTTGCGTATAGTGTGGATCATAATCCAGTAAGGCTTCTAATAATCGGTCTTCAACGTTTTTCAACGGAAAGCTCCTTGTTTTCAGATCAAAGAAAACCACATCGATACATCGTTTCACTAATATAATGGATGCCTCAGCGCAAATTTCAAAACTCTGCAACTATACAAATACTTATATTGCAAATAATACAATACTTACGGGGCTTTTATAAGAAGTATCGGAAAAATAGATTTATTTAAGAGATTGCCCCAATATCCGTTGAAGGTCGACAAGCTTTTGCCAACGGCTTTTCCACGCTTCGAAGGCTCTTTGATACGCAGTTTCCGGAATGTCTTTTCTTAAGGCCCCTTTGACAGAGTGACATTCGACGAAAGATTTCCCTTTTGGCAATAGAAGAAAGTCTGCCAGGGTTAAGTTGGAACTGTTAGGGGATTAGGGAATCATCGTGACCTCGTTTCGGTAAATGGGTCCCACACGAGTTGAATGGACGTCAAATGGAAAATCGCAAATTCATTTGTGAAATGCTGCTTCAACGCCACGAAAGGAAATCATTTTTGTATCGAATTATGACGAAAAATCAATTTATTTTAAAAACCCCAAGCGGAAAAAGCAATGGCTCTCACCTGGCGAAGCCAGTCCTTCAATCTCAGGGCAAATCGCTTCGACAATGCTCTGTGTCTGGTTGGACCAGAGCGGTATGATATTATGTACTGTTAATACACTACGCTATCATCAACAAATTATTAATTTAAACTTGGCTTTAATCGAATGACGAACGGAGTGGGCCAGAAGACATGGTACAGTGATTTATTTACAAGACAATGCGCCGTCTCGCAGGGCAAAATTAGTGAAAGACACCTTGAAATCACTTGGATGGGACATCTGTCTGCACCCGCCGCACTCCCCAGACTTCTGTACCATCTGACTATCACCTCTTTGCACCAATGGGCCACGCGCTCTCAGAGCAGCTCTTCAGCGATTTCGAGGCAGTTGGAAAATGACTCGACGAATGGTTTGCTGCGAAAGACAAGCAGCTTTTTTGGCATGGTATTCATAAATTTCCTGAAAGATGGGCGAAATGTGTAGAAGCCGATGGCCAATATTTTGAATAAAAAAAAATTATTTTACTGGAATAAAACTTATGCATACACCTGGTATAATTCCATTTTCTGAACCAGGTGCTTTTCAAACTCTAGGGAATACATAGCCGAACCTTAAGGCATTCGAGGGTAAGGTGAAAAGTTTTCGGGCTGACAATAAAAGATTGCGATTTCCAGTTAAAAATATTTATCTACGACCCTCTCAACTTCTTCATTGGATGCGAAGCATATCCAAGAACAAAGTTGTTCAAGTTTGAGAACAGCTGAAAGTCGAAGGGTGCCAAATCAGCAAAATAATAGAGATGCCTGAGCAAATCATGCCCCAAATCTCAATTTTTTGCCATGGCTAACGCACCGTTGGGTACAGATTGCGTCGTCCTGATGAAAATTGAATATTTTTCTCCTTCAAGTCAGGCTTTTTCTCGTGAATTTAGGCATCCAGATGGCAAGAAGGTTTGGGTAATACTCGCCTGTAGGTAATGAGGTAATAAATTAACAGAATCCCTTTCGCATCCGAAAACACGCTGGCCATGACCTTTTCGGCCGATGCGATTGATTTCGCTTTCGTTGGCGATGAATCACCAGCTTCCACCCTCTGACTGGTCCTAAAATAGTTGCAAAAATCATTTGGGCATTCAGTAAATGCGACATCTTGAGCTAAGCTTTCACATGTCTATTCTTCGTGCTCTTTTTCGGAGGTTTCCGGTGTGATTGCGGTTTTTGGACGTCCTTCACGTGGGTCATCTTCGAGGGATGCACGACCGCCACAATATCTCTTGCCATTTCCTATTCTATCGCTTTTTTAATAATCAGTTTTTCGCCGGAACTGCTCCGTATTCTACACTAGTAAATAAAAGAGCAATTGAAGAGTGCTACAGAATTTAAAATGGCACCTCTTACTGGATGACCTGTTACTACTTAAGTTTCAAATAATATAAATACATCCCATTGCGTTCATACTATCGAAAAGGTCAAACAACATTTTGTCTCTTACGCCTGATATATTATAACTTAAAAGATTGCCGAAGTTTTTATCTGCTAGAACGCTTATCCTGGAATTTCATTATCTTTTGGGGTTATTCGATTATCATTTCAAATTTGACATCAAAATACAATGAAAGAAGGGGAAACATTCCAGCACTTCGGATTCTGATAAAGTTCACTCCTTGTAAGCGACACAAGTTTCACCACAACCTTCTGCTACCAAACGCATGTATACAAAAAACTCAATCTGTGATATTTAAACTGTAAGAACCCACCTCCCAGGGCTGCTTGGTTATTAGTTATTGGAACATTAACTATAGAAGTTCCCCCAAGATAATTTGTAAAATTGTCGATGGCGTTCCCATATAAAGTTCATGGGTCGGAAAGGCATACTTAAATAAATAAGTTCAAAGGTTGACCTTAAAAATGCGAAAATATTTTTCTATCTGCTATCTGAATTTACTTAAAAAATAATTACCGTGAACATAACTCTTAAATTTTATGGCTAGACTCAGAAAATATTATAACAAAGTGTAGCAAAAAAACTCGCCGTCTTTAGAAAAAAATTGGCTTAAGGCATCAAAGTTTATTCGTAAAAAGTACTTTACGCTGGACAGCATTAGAATTGAACGAGAGAGATAAAAGGAAAGTATCTTTGCTTCCTTTCCCAGAGCAAATTAAATTTTCCGCGTCTCTGCTTCTGATTTTTCTCCACTTTATCAAATTTCCAAACTACTTTTTCATTTCTAAGAACGTGGAATTTAATTTACGCTCTGCCGTCTGACATTCGAATCAATATTTCAGACAAGCAACCGATGAGTAGTCGACTTGAATTATATATAATAGCAGTGAGGAAAAGTCGTTATTCTAGGACAACTGATGCGAAAATACCTGTTTTCAAGTGATTTATTGAAAAATGATTTTCGCTCGATTCAATTACGGACATCATAGCTTCCTAGATGCGCTTTTCCTAGATTGTGTCCGGGATTTCATTTATTTCACACATTTACTCCATTTCTCATGAGCGTCAGAGCTAGGGAACGAGTCCATTAAAAAAGCCGCCCTTGGTGAGCCACAATACAAACGCCTTATTCAATTAACAAGCGAGAAAGGGATTTTGCATAGTATGGCACCTTGCACACGGACAAGTTCGCATGTCCAGGTGTGAATGGGAATTACGTTCCACTGGATGAGTTTCCCTCGGTCGATGTCGGTCGGAGTGGTTTTAAAGGATTTTCTACTCACATTCAACTTTTCTTGTTTTTTTGTGTTCACTAGTGACCGGGAAGGGATGCAAGAAACCACTGGACCGCGAGGGAGTGTGTGCTTAACTCGGAATTCTCTTTGGGGATATAGTGTGTTCTTAAAGCTTATTTTCTGGGATTCAAACTGGCGTTGAAGTTTGAAGGTTGCTTGTGGAAGGACTATAATACGAGTATATCGCGGATCAAATACATTCAGTGTCATAAAGTCTTAAACATGATATCATCAAATGGACTCCGCGACTTCGTTGACAGAACTCGATCCGATCGTACAATTTTGTATGACTTTGATGCATAGTCTGGATCTCAGCAATGGCTTGCATGTTCTCGGCCGTTGCACGTCGCCTGAAAATAAATGTCCGATGTATGACAATTTTTGACGTATTTTTAAAACCGCAAGGCGGTGAAGTCCATCTGATCGAATCGAGATTATATTGAAAGTCACCGTCTGGCCATTATCATCTCAGAAAATGTATGGCCCGATGACACCGCCTGCTAGAATCCGCACCAAACAGTACGTTTCTCTGGATGTAATGAAGAGTCTTGATACTATTTTGGACAACTCTCTTACTTGCTCACGGAGCCATTTAATCCAGCATATGTTTCTTCAGAGAAGAAAAATTTTCAGAAAAATGAAATCCATTGCCAATAATCTCAGAGTTTAATCGGGTTCAATTCTTGTGTCAATTGAATCTTGTACGGATGCCAAGAAAAATAAGGCGGCTGTAGCTCGATCCAGAAGAAATGGGTATTAACTGAGTAAGTGTGAGATTGGCTACAGATTATGCTGGTGGACAAAAAACTTCTTCTTAGAGAGTCATTGCGACAAATTAGTTCCACATTGAAGCCACACTGACAGAGATTGCTGTGGACCATGTCTTCAAAAATCAAGGTAGGTTGGCTTTGAATCTTCGTAAGCCGTCAGAGTTTGCAGAGTGAGTGTGCGGATCTGTTCTCTAAGGACTTTCTTAGCTCGTGCGTCGCTGCTAATGACCGCTAAGAAGGCTGGAAGCTTAAGTTCATCCCCAGGGGAACTAGATTAAATATTTGGGTTCCAAAACTGAAGACGGAAAAATTCTCCAATACCTGAAACCTTGGAACCCGGTAATCTTAATGGACAACTGGGTTGCTATTAAAGTGGAGGATCCGTAGAAATTTTCACTTTCCTTAAAAAACAGTGAAAAAAGGCGCTTGGCCAAACTAAAGATCTTCCGGTCAAAAGGTCTTGGCAACAAAGCAGACGATATGAATACAGCCGAAAGATAACTAGAGGATCACCTATACACCGATCAATCTCAAAAAAAAAAAATAAAACCATAAACCAAAAAATTGTATCCTTATTAAAAACACACAATAAGATAACCCAATTGCCTTCATGGCACACGATACTGGTCTCCAAATCCAGATCACCTCGACATAGCTGGCAAACGACTAGAAAAACTAATACGTCTGGTAAGGTCAGTTCAGACGAGGATCCTACTTCTAGTGCTACATCAAAACTTAGGGGTTAGTCCCCTAGCAAAAGAGAGTCTCCAGCCCACGATCCTTATCAGATTATACCTGAACACCTCAAAAACAGGCCTCAAGGTAGAACTCTCTGCCCTGATATACATAGAAATCATAAACATAAGTTTATCCAATATATTTAAAGACACCCTTCGTTAGCCGTATCGAAACAAGTTTAGACATAGACTCTAGTGTAAAAACACTAGAGAAAGTTTTAGATGTAACTTGCATGCATGCTCCATTTGATACAGTAAGAAAAGCTTTCCACTTCGATGTAAAAAAAAGAACCATCAGAAATTAGGATATAACAAGGCTCATCTTTAGCATCTGCTACAAGTATAAGCCCTGGAAGTAATACAAGGACTGTCCTCAAAAGGCCAAAAAAAATGTATCCTGGACAGAGTATTGCCAACGTATCGATAATATCAAAGACACGACCATACTGAGTATCATCCTACCCAAAGGACATTTCGTCGTTTATTGATCGAAGGGATAATACTTCGACAGACTCAGTTGTGCGTAGACTTGTGACTTTCGCCCACTTTCATGGGTTCGCCGACCCTACTCTGATTCTGAAATATTCTGGCAACGAATCATAACCTTACATATAAGTGGCTTCAGACGGCATTACCCCCTCATGTTATAAAACGATTTGCAGCAGGTTATGATTTCCCAAATCTGCCTGTTTCTTAATTACTACAATATATCGCGCCTCAGAGAAAGGTTGCTGTGGCCTCTATTCCCAAATTTGAGAGAAGAGGCCACGAATCAGGCAAGAATTTCCGCCCCATCAGTCTATAATCATTTTTACTGCAGACGTTCGGGAGGGCACTCAACCAGCATATTCGCAACCTTTTAAGAATCAATCCCTTTTCGAGTTCACAAGGCGCTTACCTCATGAGTTAGTACACGGAGACGGTTTTGCACAAGGTCTTGCAGTTGGAGAATCGATCCACCTCAAGCAACACGGTTGGAGAACATGGGATGAAGTCTTTAGACGAAATTTGGGAGTTTCAATGCTCGAAGCTTCTAAATCCGTTAGCAGAGGCACGTCTCAAGGCGAGGTTATCTCACCTCTTTTATAGCTCATAGTTGTTGCTGAACTTTAATCGAATTCGAGAGCAAGGGAATGAAGGTGGTCGCATATGCAAACAACGTGGTTATCTTCTTCGTGGTTCTTCGACAACCCCCATTGTGTGCAGTAGCTGTGATATTTCGCTCCCAACATTAATGGTCTCTCGGCCATTTTTTACTGACTGCGAAAATTATTACGAGTAATTCTTTCTCGCCACTTCCCATTTCTGTCGCCAGTGCATTATCTACTGACCCACTTCAAAATCCGAACGCTAGTGACTCTCTGCCAGCTTTTTTAATTTGTGTTATCAGTGGAAAATACTTAAATATGGATCATTGTGATTTAGCCGACTGTGCCACTGACAGCGAAAATGCTGATCGTGTTATCTGCCGAGATGTTTGCTGCAAATCGTTCCACCTTCCCTGCATCGGGCTTAGTAAAAGATCCATTACTTACTTTAAAGAATTTTCGGAGCATTCCTTCTTCTATTGTGAAGAAGTTCGACCTAATTCCAAAATGCGTTGAGGACTTAAGTAACCTTGTGGAGTGCTCGATCTTTTCTAAACTTGACTCTCTCGAAAAAACAATTATCTACCCTAGTAAATCTGATTAACGATATCTCCGAACCTAACTCACCCAATACCCGTAGCGCCGAACTAAAACGCGCCTTGGTTTCCACTCTCAACTCGCACCTTAACCCTGTTCTGTTTAAGAAAATAAACGAAAACCTAAATTCCCTCCGATCCGATCTTGACATACATTTCAGTCACTCATCGAAAAAAAGTATACCTCCCCCATATCAACCTGGCCCTTTGCTTGAAGCTATGGCCATCAAATTAAACGATGTTAACAGTGAGCTTACCTCTACTAGGTTCACCTTAAATGACCTAGTCGAGGAATTAAGAACAGCAGCTCATAAAATAGACGGCATCGACTTCCACGGCCAGTATCATACCAATCCGTCATTTTATAACGCTTTTTTACGCGACGAACTACTTGAAGCCAATCTTTCTACCCCGTTTATCCGCCCCTCCCCACCGCCATCTAAAACAACATCTTCTCTCTACACCCAAATAAACCAATTCCCTGAAGTAAAAGAACCAGCCGTGGAAATCAGTATCGAACGCTTTGGCCAAATATGGAGCTTAGTAGAATGGAATCAGCACCTCCAAAAGCTGCGAAGTAGCAACGAGGATACTACAACTTTTTTGGTTGAAGGACAGGACCCCATCGCTAACGAACAATGGTTACAAAAATTTACGAAGCATTACAGAATCCCAATACTCAGCTGCTAAATGCTTCAACATCTCGGACCATCAAACTAAAGCTCTCCATCCCAACGAAATATGCTTGGCCATTTCTCAAATCCGGCCGCCCACTCACTTTCGGTAGAACAACATTTACCAAATGGAATGAAAAGAATGATTCCCACCCTAAATCTACTACTAAGCTTAAACCTGAACTTAGTAATAATAATAATAATATTAGTAATAAGCATTCTAAGCCCCCCCTAATCTCTAAGACAACTGGAGCTTCAAAACCAAACCCTTTCCAATTTTTAACCACCCATCAATTTCCCATATACAGTCTTCTCCCTCAGTTCCACCAAAACCACAACGCCAACGGGTCAGCTTTAATCTGAACCCAACTTGTACTTCTGATAATACAACCTTATCACCTCCAACCTTACCATATGACCCGGATCCAAACTCATTTCCGAATTTCGACCTTAAGTCCGGAGCCAAGTATCCTCATTTTCGAAGCTCCCACATCCTTAATCCCTCAACACCCGCCCTATCTAATACCCCAGCTACAGCCAGATGCTCATCTCTCCCACCATCTACAAACCAATTTTCTTCAACATCTGTCCCCTCCGAATTTTTCTTTGATCCTCTACTGCCACCTTCAGTCAAACTTACCCAGCAATCTATTGACCCTAACGAATGTCGATACGCTCTCTCCAGGTTAAGAGATAAAAAGATCTATGAGAACATTCATCTGGTTCGAGAACGTAAGGGGTCTGCGCTCTAAAACTCAGGCAGTCCGAAGCGAACCTAATCCCTAGTATAAACAACCTTGAACTATTCCCATCCAACTTTAAGGTTTATCGTGACGATGATGTTAACCGACCTACTGATGGTTGTCCATGCCGCGGTGTTTTTCTAGCTGTCCGAAACTCAATTGACTCCTCTTTCACAGCAACTTCATCTTCGCCATGTCTCGACTTTGTGTCTATTAAGATTGTATTACCCCGGGTATCGCTTCTGCTTTTACATTTTGCCAACACAACCTGTTGAAACATGTAACTTGGCCACAATCGATAATTTAATTGATTTACGAGATTCCCAAGACGAGATCCTAGTTTTCGGTGACCTCAAACTTCCTCACCTTAAATGGATCTCTTCAGACGACCAATCATTTTACATTGCCTCTAATCCCACTGTAGCCAAAGAATGTCTCTTCTCTTATCGCCTAGCTGATTCCAGCCTTAACCAAGTTAGCGGCATTTTGAATTACATGGGCAGACAGCTCGACCTCATTTTCAGAAGTGACCCCTTCAACTCCTCAGTTTCAGCTTCTCCGCTGTCCCTATCAACCGTCGACAACTACCACCCTCCCCTTCTTCTCTCGTTCTTTCACAACTCCCCTATACAGAACTTTCCCCCCACTGTTCGATTCTCTCACGATTTTCACAAAGCCAACTTCCGTCAAATCAATGAATATCTCAATAATGCCCCTTTTAATTTCAACAATCTTACCGTAAATGATGCCATATCTATATTCTACAAAGAAATATTTAATTCTATCTCCCTTTACGTACCCTTTTCTCGACATTAAACCTACTCCACCTCCCCACCTTGGCATAATCGCAGGCTCCATTCTTTGAGAAACAAACGGAACAAGCTCTGGACAACTTTCCTTCGTACTCAATCCCCAAATGACTTTTCTAACTATTTCGGTACCTACCTGCATTTTGTAGAGCTTTATAACTCTCTTTATCAACACTACTTAGTCGAGATGCAAACCAACCTTATAAATAATCCCAAGTCCTTCTTTCAGTTTGTTAATTACAAAAGAAAATCTAATGGCTACCCAAACTATTTACCAAACTTCTCTCTTGGGCCATTTCTCCCTCGTAGTGTCGACCCCGATATCATCGAAGAAAGATTAAAACAACTTAATGATGAATTCACCCCTGGCCCCGACGGCCTCCCTGCTATATTTTTAAAAAAATGTTCTTCCTCCCTTTCTCTACCCCTCTTAGAAATCTTTAGCCTATCCCTTTCTCAAGGTGAATTTCCCCGGATATGGAAAACCTCTTTTATAACACCTATACACAAAAAGGGTTCGAAGAATGACATTAACAACTACCATCCCATTGCTAAACTGCCTCATATACCCAAAATCTTCGAAACTATTTTGTATGATAATTTAAGTTTTCAATGCAAGTCATTAATCTCATCCAGACAACACGGCTTCCTCAAAGGTAGGTCTACAACCACAAACCTTATTGAATTCGTTTCCTTCACCCTTTCAGCCTTAGAAAATGGCAAGGAAGTCGATGTTATCTCAACTGATTTCAGTAAGGCCTTTGATAAAATTTCCCACAGATTAATACTCTTCAAACTGTCTTCCCTTGGCTTTGAACCCATCTTATTAAAGTGGATTTGCTCTTACCAGGAAAACCGCTACTACAGCGTTCGCTTTAAATCTGCCTTCTCTAACCCCTTCCTTGCTTCCTCCGGTGTCCCCCAAGGCAGTCATTTATGCCCGCTTCTTTTTATCCTCACCATTAACGATATTGAAATGGTTATCAAACACTCCCACATCTCTCTATACGTCGACGATGCTAAGTTCTTTAAGATCATTTCCTCAGAACATGACTCCTCTCTTGTTCAATCGGACCTCAACAGCTTTTCCATCTGGTGCTCCAAGAACTGCCTCGACCTTAACATTTCCAAGTGTCAATCTATTACTTTCTCTGGCAAACGTAACAAACCTCCTCCCCGCCTATACTTTCCCCATAATCAACCGCTTCAGATTATCCATGATCTTGGTTTATTATGTGACCAGGAACTTAATTTCCTTGCACATATCAGCGATATAATTCTTAAGGCCAATTCTTCTCTCGGCTTCGTGAAACGATGGTCTAAAGAGTTTTCCAATTCCTACGTCACCCGGTGTCTCTACATAACCTTTGTTCGCCCGATTCTCGAATATGCCCCTCAAGTGTGGTCTCCTTACTATCATTCATACATTTCCAGAATCGAGAGTATCCAACATCGTTTTCTCCGTTTTGCTTACCCTGGGACAATCCTCTGATCCTCCTTCCCTATCAAGACCGCCTAAAACTTATTAATTTAATTTCGCTCGAAGAACGAAGAAGGATATCCGACATCCTTTTCATTCATCGACTCCTCTCAAGTACCATCGACTGCGCGACCCTTTATAACTATCTTTTTTAGCACTAACCCTCGTAATACACGAAATCCACGTCTCGGACCTCCTATGGCTCCAATGAACCTATCTCCCGAATGCTGCGGAAGGTTAATGCGAAAAACTGTTTCGACTTCAACGTCAGCACTCCTTGTCTAAAACTCCGACTCAATCGCCCTCTTTCTTAGTTCCCTAGATTGTAACTTAAATTAGCTTGAATTAAGCGCAATAAAATGGGGGTTTAGCCCCCACCAAAATCAAATATACTATTGTCAGAGTTGTCCCTCTCTGTGATGAGTAAAACCCCTAACAGATTTTAACTACACTATTCGCTAGGACTATAACAGCTTGTGGTTTATGGACAAGCTACAACAAGACCACGGGACCGAAAATATTTCGCAGCCAAACATCCAGACTCTGTAGTAGTCCCCCATTCGCAAACACTTGGGCGTCATTTTAAACTAGGCGCTTAGCGGGAAGTCCAACATAGAAGATCGAGCCTATATCATTGTAAAAGGTGGGACTTAAGTCTAAGTTCTGGATGTACACAGCTAGTTAGTGGATTGACCTAACCAAACTTATAACCTAGAAAAACGTATCAAGGTTCAAGATCGATAAACCACAAAGCCATTTAATTTCTATATACTACTGTCACGGTCGACTTTGGTAACACTGCGTAATTTCCCTTTTTATCCAGAGTAGAATGGAAACCTCGTGGCATAGTCTCCGATTATCAATTTTTAGTCTAGACTGACGACTCCAAAACAGAGCACTGCATAGCCTTGCAGGCCCTTCTGATCCATCCTAGTAAGTCCAATTCGTATCGCCTCTTTGTTCACACGAGCATGGTCAAAGCAGCAGGATTGGCGATCAATGAGGCGTACAAAATACTCTCGACCTTCTTCTGCGATAGCCAAACTCTCATTAAAGACCTCACCTCAGCAATCACATTCTCCAGAATGGTGAAGCAAAGTAAAGAGGAAATCAGACGCGCAAGTAGCAAGATCATGATCACTCTCCTATAGGTTTCCGACCACAGTAACACAAAAGGGAATGTTTACATCAAAATTGTGGATCTTCTGCTGAAATGACTCCTTACCATGAGCATATGTCGAATTTACCAGGTACAAGATGTCTAAAATATTCTATCCCGCCTTAGCGAAAGGTTAATCACAGTTCCTAAACCGCCAGCCATCACGCCAGTCAGTACAGGTTGCTGATCTACAGGGAGCCGCGAGACTTGAGAAGCCTTTTAGCGGCCACTGCTAAAGCTACCTTCCTTAACTCCGCAGACTTCGAACATTTAATCAATATCTCCTCTAATCAACGCGTGGGCATGGTATCAAAACGATGCTCTAACAATTATTGGACATACCAAATAGCCGTTTTTCTACTTTTTTCCGGGAACTTATGCTATTCGTTGGAGCGCTACGACGCGTCGCGACGCAATTACTGCTCCATGGAACGAAGATATTCATTACTCACTGGCAATCCACCAGAAATGACTTTAATATCCCAAACCAGTCACTTCATGCTGCCACGATAGAGCTGGATATGATTGCTTTTAACTGCTGCCACCTACGGCACGTCTCAATAGGTGATCCCCGGGGTTTTCGTCACTTTCACTCACGTCACCCTGTCGCCTAGATAAATATTGTATAAATCATGACTCACATTTCAATCCCACAGTGTGTATGAGACGTAAACGCCACAATAAATGCTCCCCATAGTGCAGTGACATCGATTTTCTCTTCCACTGCCAGGTCGTAGCCAAATCCTCAGCAGAGCTATAACACAAATCTCCTTAAGCCCCACTCACCATATTCCCCTGAAGGCCGATTCTCATAATTTCACTTCATCCTGTGCCGCGATCCGTAAACTCCCGCTCCAGCCAAGTGAATCCAAGTGCAACCATCCAGCTGCTCGACCAATGTACTCCAAAACAAATGCGAAATAATTACGAGAACTGTCTGTTGGACATCACGGGCTCTGGACATTGATTGGGTTGATTAGTTTACCATCGACTAAGTGGCTGTAATTAGTTTTTGTGCGTTGGGTGAATTCAATTGGAAATGTGATTTACACACTTCGACTATTCTATCTGGGATGGAGGAGATTCTTCCTAGGCGAACATCCACCGGCTAGTAGTTTTGTGTTTTCCGACTGAACGATTAGAGGAAGGTCGACTTCCGGTCGGGTGGATTCATTTACCCGAAGTTTTGAGATTTTCCGCAAAGGCTCTCATTATCGTTGGGTTTTAATAGAGTTTTTCAAGTGAACTCTGAAGACAGAAGAATTTCGTTTAATGACCTTTGAAACTTCTATCAAGTTAACTGGTGATTACCTTGAAAACTTGTAAACCAGTGCGTCTTGTATACACAGAAAATCGTACAACGTCTTGACACTCAGACAAGACGACGTATATGCAAAATGTTTTAGCTACACAAGTCAAATTATAAATAGTACGAACGGCATAGACAGGTTTTAGATGCCATCCAGAGGTGTCACATCATGTCACTGCAATTACATGTCCATAGAAGAAGCAGAAATGTGAGACGATCTAAGCACTTCACAAGTAAATAATAAATGTATCTGAAACACATCCTCCATTAATGTTTAAACGAACTTCTTCTTGTCTTTTTCGCCAAGCAGCAGATGGAATATTTAATAACATAAAGTGAAATAAGGAGAACGACATCCGGAAATGGCATTAGGATGGCCTGCTACGCTGTCTTACTTAAGCAAAATCAAATCATGGAGAAAGGAATAAGTGGATGAAGGTTTGTGAACAACCACTCGAGAATTCTTTATTTGTCTTAGGCCGGTTGTAGTTACAGGACGTCTTCGAAGTCAAAGGATTATTCTATTAACGACGATGGAATTCTGAAACGTGGACGCCGTCTTTAACTCAGGGGAAGAGATCCTCAATATGCTGTAAGACGAACTTCTTGGAAATAAATCATAAAGGCACTGTCATTTCTCCTTAATAATTAAATACTTGGAAACCAAATGGAACAGTGTTAAAGGGTTGTCCAGTTGTTAAAGGGTGAGCCAACGGATGGTGTGAATATTGACTATCAATTTTAGTCATGGAGTTATTTTTATTATTATTTCATAGCCTCGTTAACAACCCTTCCCTGTCGTCAGTGTGTTCCTTGTTTCGCTGTTGTGTTTCATATGTTCTGAGTCCATCCCTATAAAGGCTGTTTTATGGAGGTTTAGTTTTTAAGCTGGCAGCACTGTGTCTACAGATTGTCAATTTAACAGATGAAAGTTGATTTGTGGCTTATAGGTTTTGCCATTTTACGATAAACAGTCTTTGTACGGTCGATATAATCGTCCATCTGAACCAGTTATTCGGAAAACGATGACGCGTTTTCGCACCACATACACTCTAGTAGATAATATGCATCCCCAAAGACGAAGCGAAGAAAAGAAGTCATTGCCGTTGTGGAGCACAGTGTTGAGGAGGATCCAAATGACTCGATTCGCCATTTGCACACAAGTGGGGCTATGCCCATCCACTTTGTAGAAGATTTGACGGAAAGATCTTGGCTTAAAAGCTTATGAGATCCAGCTTGTGCAAGAGCTGATCAATACGTATCCTAGGTTCGGTGAATCGGCCGAAAATATGATTCAGCTTGATGAGGCCCATTCTTGGTTAAATGGATATGTAAATAAGCAAACCCGGAAAATTTGAGCCTCTCAGGCGACCGGGCGCGTCTCCAGGTGGCGAATAGGGGAAGACCACGTAATGTGGTAGGGGTTATCGCACCCCCGCGGACCAAGAGCAATCTCATTTCCGAAGTCAAGGTGATTGGAATACGTGCCGAGGACTGAATGGTACAGGGAATAAAAAAAGTGCATCGCAAGCCTACGGTCCCTATGCGATATCGGGCGCCCTTGCATAATATCTAACCTGACAAAACGGGCAGCCAAAACGCTCAGGCACCCTCTGGTCCAAGCACGGCGACTTTTGCAAATAGTGACGCAATTAAACCCCGGCAGAAGCGTGAATACTTCACCGGGTCTCAAAAACGTCGGATCGCCGCTCTCATCCGGGACGGAATAGAGCCCGAAAAAGCAGGGCGAAGAGAAAGAGCTAGATACGCTCTCATAAAAGAAAAGGAAGCGAACAAAAGCGCGTCTACGATCAACAACAAACGCAGTAGTACGAATTAAAACTCCTCCGTGGAAAATACAAGGAAGAAGCTCCGACCACAAGCTCACATGCTGCGAATTGATCGCCCCGAATGCGCTGTCGGCACCAACTCAGATCCCAGTAAAGAATCAAGTAGGGGAAGATCAGCACCCAAAACATCCACTCCTGGAAATGCACAAGAGCGACCATGCACAACAGGGACATCCCACAGGGATGCCAATGCAACGTCGCAATTATGCACACTCTGCACCCACAGAAAACCCTCACCTATATGGAGATAAACTTGTTAAGAAAGAGCCTAAGAAAGAGGAAATGGACAAAACATACAGAAACTGTCCTGCCCAGTCCTCAGGATCACAAAGGAAAAAAGCGGCGGAAACCAAGTCACCTTTGCCATAGATGAAGCATCTAAGGACGTCATCTAAAGGCATAGATGCATACTATTTCTCAACTTCTCTCAGATTCTGATTAGAATCAAGGGAATTTCGAGGCAAGCGAGTTCACCCATGTACACCAAAATCAAGGACAGGGCGCAAGCCCATCCCGAGTGCGGTGCCCCAAACGAACACACCATCCCCAAAAAGAAGATGGAGGACACAAGATGGCAGACACCCAGTTAGATTGCCGAACGAAAGGCTTCTGAAGCTAGTAGGTCTACAATAGAGGCCCCAATAGAGAACCCCAAAAGACAAAGTTATCTGATGACATATCTCAGACAACTAAGACTTCAGAGGTCAGCCCCATGGCGGTACCGAACGCTGATACTGGCAACTCTGCCACTACCCATCAGACCCAATAATGATGGGACTAAGGTGCATCCAGATAAATCAAACAGTATTAAGGTACAGATTTAGCAAAGACCGCCTAGATGCAGCCTTTATCCAGGAGCCATACACAATAAAGGACCAGATTAAAGGCTAATCAGGTGAGCTGCTCTACGACTCCACGAATGAAGAAAGACCTTGAGCATGCATATAGATGAACAAAACTATTAAAGCCATCCGTATTCCAGAATACACAGACAAAGACATGGCAGCTGCCATCATATAGCTACCCACTGAGGAAGGCAGGTTAGATGCTGTAATTTGCTCAGCCTACTTCGTGGGCGACTAAACTGACCTCAACTTCTCACCACAACAGGGACTCCCTGACTACTGTAGAAGAAGAAGTCGACAAATCATCATATAATTTTTTGCGGTTTACCTAAGTATCTTATTCTTTCTTTAAGTGCATGAAGAATAGCAATCCAATTCCTGTCTTGTAGTTTATGTATTGTCGCGTACTTTGAAAATTTGTCTATCGTCGTCAAATACATTTTGTTGCGTTCGGGAAACCATATGTCTATGTGCATGGTGTCATTGAAGGACTTGGGTGTTTCAGTTACCTGCAGAGGAATTTTCAATGGCCTTCTATCGTGTTTTGCCAGAATGCAAATTTCGCAATTATTTATAAATTTTTGGATTTCTGTTTGTAAATTCGGATAAAAGTAGATATTTTTCAACTCCAAAAACATCTCGTTTATACCTCTATAGTTCTTGGCTATATGTTCCTCCTTTATGATGGTAAGCATTTCATTTTTATCGACGATATCTTTAAGTATGATGTTCGACTTGACAACTTTCAGATTTTTGTTCATGGAGAAGTATTTAATGTACAAGTTTTGAAATTCAACAAACAACGGTAAGTCGTCGCAGTACACACAGAAATTTCCTTTTTTTATCAGAATTCTATTCATTATGTCTAATACCTGACTTTTCCCTTTTACTAGCTGGACGTGGTTTTGGTTATTTTTGTAGACTATTTTTATGAAAAATTTCTCTCTGTTACCGTATGATAAATAAATTTGATTTTTGTACATATTGATGGGCCTTTCGGATATGAAAATATGCTGTGTTGAATCTTCATTCGCACTATGGATGGTAGCACCTGTCGAAGAGATGTCGTTTTCTGGTGATCGAGGTATTGTGCGTACTTCCTCGTTATTATCAGCATTTTCGTTGCTGAACATATCTCTTAAGCTTATTTCATCATCTACAACATACTTAGTATCCTCGTTATCTACATATCTACTTAGGCCATCAGCCACATAATTTGCTTTACCTTTCAGGTACTCGATATTGAAATCATACTCATTAAGAAATATCTTCCAACGTTGAAGCTTCATGTTTGGTTCAGATATGCTGTTTAGCCATACAAGAGGCTTATGATCTGTACGCACCACGAATTTCCTACCATACAGGTACGTTCGAAAATATTTTATCGCCCAAATAACTGCAAGGAGCTCTTTCTCAATTGTTGAATAGTTTTTTTCATGGTTGTTTAAAGTACGAGAGGCGTAACAAATAGGATGATTATTTTGGCTAAGAACAGCACCCAAGGCATAATTGGAAGCGTCTGTCGTTAAAATGAATTGTTTATCGAAATCTGGACTTTTTAGGATTGAATCGGAGGTTAACAATATTTTTAATGTTTCGAATGCCTTAATATAATCTAAGTCGGACGTATTGACTTTTACCGATTTCTTTAGGTACTTTATTAACGGATATGTAACCTTTGCATAGTCCCTTATAAATTTCCGGTAATAACCCGTGATGCCTAGGAACTGCTTAATACCTTTTTTATCTTTTGGCAGCTTCATGGACAAAATAGATTTTACCTTGTTATTATCAGGTTTAATGACATTATTTATTATAGTATGTCCGAGATAATTTGTAGATAATTGGGCAAAACTACATTTATTAATCTGAATTTTCAAATTAGAATCCTTAAGCTTTTGCAGAATTTTTCTTAGGGAATCTAAATGTTCGTCGAAGCTAGTTGAAAACACTAGAATGTCGTCCAGGTAGACAACGCAATTTTTATTTATGAACTCCTTTAATACTGAGTTCATTAATCTCTGAAATGTCGCAGGGGCATTTTTCAGCCCAAACGGCATCCGAACAAATTCAAAGTGTCCATTTTTGGTTGAGAAGGCA
This sequence comes from Merodon equestris, assembly GCA_958301585.1. Lineage (NCBI taxonomy): Eukaryota > Metazoa > Arthropoda > Insecta > Diptera > Syrphidae > Merodon > Merodon equestris. Next base: position 169,430,576 of record OY284413.1, read on the forward strand.
GTCTTTGGTCTATCGCCTGGTTCTACCTCTATTTGATGGAATCCTTTTACTAAGTCGATTGTCGAAAAAAAACTGCATTTGCCCAACTTGTCGAACAGGTCATCAGCACTCGGCATAGGAAATCTATCGTTTATGGTCTGTTCGTTTAATTTCCTGTAATCGACTACAATTCGCCATTGTTGATGGCCACTTTTGCCACCCTTTTTGGGGACTACCCAAATGGGTGAATTGTATGGGCTGTTACTGGGGGTTATAATACCCTGTTGCAGCATTTCATCGATTTGCGTGTCTACTTCTTTTACATGAATCTCTGGATATTTATAGAGTTTGCTATAGATTGGTACCTCGGTTTTCGTTTTTATCCTATGTGTAATATTATTTGTGAAGGTTAGACAATCTCCTTCTTTGTAAAAAATGGATTTAAATGACTTGAGGAGTGATTTCAATTTAGAAATATCAACTACGCTTAAATGAGATGCAAATATTCTATCCGCTATTTATTTTTCAAAAGCCTCTCCAAAACATACATTCCAATTTTCGCCCCCATAACTATTATAAAAATAATTTTTTTCTTCTTCATTGAAATATAAAGGTAGTGTAGATTCGTCCGTGATAAGTGACCTAGTTTTGTAATTTATTATTGGATTAAGCCTGCTAAGTATATTGTTACCTATGAGCCCGTCAAAGAAGTTGTGAAATTGATATTCTATGAACTCTACATAACAATGTCTATGGAACTCATTAAACAAAGGGACTCTGTATTTTGTATTTGATTCGATAGTGCGGCCAATGGCTCTTAGGTATTGTGTACCAGATGGTATTTTCCACTTGGGATTGCAGATATTTTTATTAATTATGCTAAATTCTGCGCCACAATCTATCAGAAATCTTAAAGTAGTATTGTTTTTACTGATAATTATATAAGGTAGTTGTCGTTGTCGCCATCCTGAAAATTTGAGCCTTGATTACAAGTGTGGCATATAGCACGTTGACTGCCTTCGTTGTTAGCTATTTCCATAGGTTCGGTTTGGTCTCTTTTGTATCTATTAGATTGCTGAGACTGGTGGTTATTAGAGCTTCGGGAAAATGTTTGTTGAGATTGTCGACTCTGTGTGAAATTGCTTACCTGTGGTCGGTATTGCGGACGGTTGTGGTTGTTAATAGGTCTAGGAGCTGTTTGTGTATAATTGTTGTTATGTTGCATTGAAAAATTATATACTTCGGAAGCGATTAAATGTGTTGTGTTGTTTTTTATTAATGGGGAAAATATTATTTGAATTAAGCTGATTACTAAAGCTTGTTGGCCCTAAAGACTGTTGATTTACCTCAAGGATAAGCTTATACGCTTCGGCTAAACTTTGAGGATTTCTACATGAAAATATGGTCTTGGTTGGTTCAGGTAGGTTTGCTTTAAAAACATCGAAAGCAATTCTGTTGTTTGAATCTATTATAGATCTGTTATCTACATTATTACCTAGGGTATATATATTATTGATTCTACTTAAATAGCTAGCTATTTCGTTGTAATAATTTTCAATTGTAGAAGTCACCCTAGCTGTTCTTATTTTATCGATCAAAGCATTTGCTGATAGCTTTTCTCCAAAACTACTTTTAATAATGTCCTTCATTTGTTCCCACGTGTCTACTCTACCATGATTTTGAAGTTCTATTTTAGCCTTTCCTACCATCCTATCCTTAATATATCCTGTTAGAATCATCTTTGAACTTTCGTCAAAATCACTCAGAATGCATGCAAGGGAATCTACCCTGTCCAGAAAATCGATCGTACATGTCTCGTCGCCGTCGTAATGGGGAATCTTATTAATTAAATCTAAAATTAATCTAAATTTTTCTACAGCGTGAATAGCGTCCATTGTGCAATATTGCGGCTTACCGAAGTTCTGCTTCTGTACTTTCCTTGGTTTAATCGGATTGGAGTGAAGATCTCTTACGATGGTCGATGCTTGATTAAGCGGGAGCTGTTTTTAACGGGTTTCGATGAGAACGTTTTTGCAGTGTATTTAACAAAGTGTTTGGTATAATAGTGTTGCAGGTTTTTGGTTTTTTTTTTTGTTATTGATTCGTTGTTCTTGTATGATTGTTATATTTTGATTAGCTTTCACTTTAGTTCAATTCACTGTATGCTTAGTGCTTAAATGTACAGTCGTAATGGCGTTATCAGAAGCACACATGTTTTATTTGATTGCGTTTTATAGTTTTGCCGATTTATTTGTCTTTAATACTTTATAGCCGTATAGTTAACCGACTGCGCCAATTATGAATAAAAGAGATTTCCTCCTTTTATAGACACAGCTTTATTCAATTCAAATTTACAAGATTAGCAAAGTGGGAAGCATCCGTTGCCTATCAGCTCGCGAACAAGAAGGAAGAAAAACGGCCACGCCAGCATACTCTCTCGACTTGGTCTTCGTACCTCGTAAGATCAAGAGAGAGATTAATGTCTTTCCTCTTCGCTTCTCTGTGAGATCCCTTAGAGAACATGCACTTAGGTTGGTAAGGTAGCACTTTTATATTACAATATGCTGTGACGCCAACGCCCTCCAAACAGCATTGGGAAGCTCGGACATTAACAGAAGAGGTGAGTACCTTTTAGATTTCGTTTTCAAAAATAATCTAAACATTCTAAACCATGGAAATAGCCCTACCTTCATGAGCAGTATCAGGGAAGAAGTCTTAGATCTCACCTTAACCATCCATCCATATGCAATTCCATTCAGAACTGGCATGTTTCAACAGAAACATCGAAGTCGGATCATCGACAGATTCGTTTTGACATCCAGACAAAAGTCAAAACATTCAAAACATATAGACAACCGAGAGCGACAGACTGGGACACTTATAGCCTAGAACTCAATTGTTGGCTGTTGGGAGGAAGTATTTGCTAAAAGTGATCCATCATCATCCTATGACGCTTTTATAAAGACTATATCGAGGCATATATCTAGTTTCTCATTTGAAACCCGTCATAAGAAATCAAACTTACGTCTGAAACCTTGGATAACGAGTAATCTACTAAATAAAATAAGGAGAAAGAACAAATTAAGAGTTAAATGTTTGAAGCAACCTCATAATTTACACTTACAACAGATATATAAGCTTCTGTGTTTTAGTTTGAAAAAATAAATTCCTGCCAAAAGCCAAAGGTAACTTAAGGGATGAATGTCAACTGGTTAACAACATCCTTAATAGAACTCAAGCTTCTAAAAGCATAGTTGCGGTACGGGATAATGACGTTTTCATCACCGATAAACTTGAGATTGCTAACCTTAATAATTATTTCTCGAAAATATCTCACAGTGTAAACCCAAGTCCTGTTCATAATGATTGTTTGATCTGCAATTTTTCTCATAACCCTTATAAATAAACTTTTGTCTTTATCCTGTTAATTATAAGAATTATTAAAAACAATTAATTCACTGAAAGTTTATAATTCTACTGGTTTAGACGGGGTATCGAATCGGTTGCTAAAAAATATTGCATGTCTCTTATATTTTTAATAAAAGCGTTTTTTCTCATGTTTTTCCGAATGCTCTTACAAGTGCTGATATTTTACCCTCTTACAAGAAAGGTACAACTGTTGAGGTAGGCAACTAAATACCTATTTCTCTTGTACCTTCCATTAGCAAAGTGTTTGAGAAACTCATTAAAAGCAGAGTAGCTAACTTCTTAAATAAAACGAAGTATTTCAGTGAATTTCAGTTTAACATTCGAGAAAATCTACCGAAGATGTTCTGTTGAATTTTTATTCTCAGATTAATAACAAAGTTGACAGAAAAAATGTACAGCAGGGATGCTTGTGGACATAACCAAAACGTTTGATATGATTAGTCACGATATATTAAAAGAAAAGCTGGAAAATGCTGGCCTTAACGGATTAACGCTTAACTGGCTTAAGTCCTATTTAAAAAACAAGAATCAAAAGTTTTTGGATATGGGTGTACCGCGGAGTTCTTTTCTTGGGCCCGTATTTTACATATATCAATACCCTCTTCAGTTGCCCTTTCAAGGGGCTGTCGACAGTTTTCTCTGATAATTGTTTTTGCGATGCAGGATCTTCATCTTGTCTTTCTAGAATTGGTAATCCTTGTAACAATATATGAATATTTTCAAATCGATTATGTTAGTGAATTTAAGTATTTAGGGCTGGTCATTGATGCAAAACTGAATTTCAATACTCATTTAGCAGTTTTAAGAAACTACTTTCGTGGCACTGTGAGAAATTTAAAGTATGCTCTATTCCAGCAATTGCAATTGCTTGGGGAAGCGCTTACTTTTGCTAAATGCAGCCCCTTCTTAGACTTATTTTGTCATGATTATTTGTCAGAAATCTCGTAGTCATTCTAGTTTTCCTTTGCCCCGAGATTTGAAAATTTTTCAACTTCAACATTTATTTTGTTAAAAGGTCCTAAAAATTTTCTTTTTAAGGTCAGCAAACACTTTTTTAGGCAAGTTAGTTAGGTTAGGTGGCTTCCTCCGTAAAAACGGTGGGGATCACTTAAACCAGGAACGGTCCATTGTGCTACCACTCGAGTCGGCTTGGTCACTGTTACACTTGGAACCATTTTGAGTGCCGAATAAAATTCGATATTTTGTAAATCTGTGTATCGGATAGATCCATTAGTTCGTTGAAGAAATATTCTTCCAGAAATCGTCTTCTTGAGGCGGCTGGAGCAGGACATTTGCATAGGAGATGGGACGGAGATTCTTCCTCTTCTTCATCATGACACATACTGCAGTAGTCGTTGTATGGCAGTCCTAATCTTGCGGCACGTTTTCCCAAAGCGCAATGTCGTATTAGGACTCCGATTAGGCTACTTATAATCTGCCTGCGTATTTTTAGCAGGCTTGAGGTTTTACGTTGACAGTACCTGGGCCAAGTTTGTCTCGCATAGTTGCATGTTTCAAGGTCCCGCCATTTCTCATTTGCCTGTTGCAGTGCATTTTTCGAGAATTTATAAGTTTGCGTTTCCATTAGTGGATGGATTTCCCCTTTAACAGTCGAGAGCTCCAGTGTGATGCCTATTTTGGCTAGTTCGTCCACTTCACAGTTACCTGTTATATCGCTGTTCCCAGGTACCCAGCACAAGGTTACAGCGCATTCTGTCGATATCTCATTTAGAGACGTGCGGCAGTGTTCGACCAATTTTGATCTTATTATTGGTGATTCGAGTGGCAGCTTTTATTGCAGCTTTTATTGCAACTTTTATTGCTATCTGTGTAGATGACGATGGCTCTGTTTTTGATCGATCTGTCAGACAGCCAGTTGGCGACCTCACGAATTGCCGTTAATTCAGCTTGGTATATGCTGCAGTGGTTCGGTAGTCTAAAGTATTGGCGGTTTTTAGGGTCGGTGCATAGACTTCGGCACCCACACCATTGCCTGTCCTAGACACGTCTGTGTATATTTCCAGTGCAGTGTCGTTTTTGGAAATTCATTCCCCTCCCATTGTCGTCGGTTGGAAATTTTGAAGTCTAGGGTCGAGATTAAGTAGCCCGTGACATCACTTATATCATTGCTTTGGTGTAAAAAACCAACGTACCCTATTTCGGAAAACTTCAAGTGAGCGGATTCCTTAAGTCGCATCGCCGACTTCTTTGCCTTTTCCTTGCCAAAGAGATCCAAGGGGAGTAGGTAAAGCATCGATTTAAGGGCTGCAGTGGGGGTTGTTCGCAGTGCCCCTGTTATCCTTTGAACTCTCTAGGAGTTTTACAATAGTTAGATCTGCACAGTGCCGGCCACCAGACAAGGCATCCGTACATTAGTATAGATCTGACAACCGCGGTATACAGCCAGTGGGTAATATGGGATTTGATAACCCATCTGCTACTCAAGGCTTTTTTACAGGTGCAGTTGTTGCTTTCTTTATGCGTTCTTCCGCCATCGATTTCCAGTTGAGCTTCCTGTTGAGTATATAAATACCTTGGCGTGGTCTGCGAATCTAAGGTAAGTCCCATTGAGTTTTGGTGGCGTGATTTGAGGAATCTGCCGTTTTCTTGTGAATAAAACTAGCTCCGGTTTGGAAGGATTTATTCCAAGCCCGCAATTCCAAATTCTTCTTTCTGCTTCTTCTTCTCCTTTTCCTTTTTTTTTTTTTTCCGGCGTCGTTATGGTCAGAAGTGTAGGACCATAACCTTCCCACTTAACTGCATTCCTACTGGTCCGCTTGTGGGGTCCGCCGGTTTGACCTCTGGTGCTTTTGCATTTGTTTGCACCAATTGTTTTTCGGCCTGCCTTTTTTGCGTGTTGAAATTGGAACGTTGATTGATATCGCCTTTTGGACGGGGTTCAAAGGATCTCTCCTTTGAACGTGGCAATACCAACTGAGTCGGTCGCGCTCTATCTTTCTTGTGATGGTTTGTTTGACGTGGAGGCTTCCTCGGATCTTTGAACTTCGAATTCTGTCACGCTTTGTTGCTCCCGCTGTCATGCGACGCATCTTCATCTCAGCTGCCGTTCATTTGCTCTCATACTTTTTATGCATTTTCCAGCATTGTGAACCGTATGTGAGCGCCGGACGTACAACTGAAGTGTAGAGCCTTCCTTTCAGCTTAGGGGTCATTTTTCGATCACAGAAGATGGCGGAATTTTCCCACCACTTCATCCACCCTACCCTTACGCGATGGTTGATGTCGTCATCACAAGTTGCTTCTTTATTAATCATAGATCCCAGATATTTAAACTTTTCACACTTGGGAAGCACTCTTCCATTCAAGTAAATGTCTGGAATAGGCTGATGAGGGTCAGTGAACGGGCAGCACAGATACTCTGTCTTCTTTGAACTAATATGATACCCGTGTCCCTCAAAAATTTCCACCCACACATCAAGTGCTCGTTGTAGGGACGCCTGATCATCACTTATAATGGCTCCATCGTCAGCAAAGAATAACTGGTGCACATTGGGGTCCGTCACTTTTCCTTCAAGCAAGCAATCAAGGACTGCTATAAAGAGCAGTGGGCTGAGGACGCTCCCTTGGTGTACACCGACTTTGATTGCGAACTCTTCGGTGACTCCTGCGGTGCATCTTACTCTTGTCGTTGCTCTCTTGTACATGTCCATGATCACTCGCACGTAGGTTTCTGGAAATCCTTTTTGTCTTAGCGCTACCCATAAAAGATCTCTTGGTTGCCGGTCCAAGGCCTTCTCGAAATCAACCAACACCATATGCAAGTCCTTTGAAAAATCACGATGCTTTTCCATCATGACCCTTATACTTTGGATTGCATCCGTCGTTGATTTACCCGAGACAAACCCGCACTGGTCATCAGATAGTCGTATTATTTTCCGCAGTCGGCTATCTAATACCCGTTCAACGATCTTCATGGTGTGCGACATCAGCTTGACAGAACGGTAGTTATCACAATTTCGGGTATCACCCTTTCCTTTGTGCAAAGGAAGAAGATAGCTTTCCCTCCATTGATTAGGCATAGTGTCGCCTCTCATAAGTTTGGAGATAAAAACCATGAGCCATCTAGACCCGATGTCTCCCATCTTTTTCCAGAACTCAGAGGGTATCCCGTCCGGCCCAACAGCTTTTCTTTTCTTGGAGTTTTTAACCGCGTACCGAACTTCTTCGACTGTGATGTCGGATATTTCGGCATGATTCGGGGCGGCTCTTGGAAAGTACACTCGGGGAAACTGTTCGTTCAGAAGTTCCTCGCAATACTGTCGCCATCTGTGGAGAATTTTTTCGTCTTCCACAAGGAGTTGGCCTTCAGCATTCTTAATAAACTTTGAGAAACGAATCTCCTAAGCATTTCTTCTTCTCTGGGCGGCTATTTTAAAGATATTTGCTCCTTTGTTCCAATTGCTTTGTCGAAGCTCCTGGGTAGCCTGGTTCCTGATAGAGGCCTTCCATGCTTTTCGCTTTGAATTCGGCGCACTTTTTCTTCGCGATACCTTTGCAATATCTATATACCTTTTCACGGCGAGCTTCTTCCTCTCTATTAGTAAAAAAGCGTAGAAGAGCACAAATTCTTCTTTCTGCTAATTTACATATTTGCAAAATGCGTAAAGGATTGTCTTTTCTCCTTTGACTTCCATAACATTTCATCTCTCTTTACTATCTTTCATTGATATTTTGGTGAAATATAATTCTATTTCTCTGTTTAAAAATTCATTACTAAGTATCTGCTGGGCATTCCTTCATTCTTATTATATTTGTTTTTTCTTTTCTTTCCCCATTTTTGTTATTTTATATTTTTATTATTGTATTCCATTACTGTAGCATTATTTTTTTTTTCTTTTTAAGATACCTATGTTACTATTATTTCTTTTTCTATTGGAAGAAATGTTGGAAGTCAGCATTCGCCGTCTTATATAAGGCCAACTGGCTCGATAGAGTTGTCGAAAATTGGACTTCATGATTTCGTTCCATTCGAGCTAGCTGTGGCACATATACGCCCAAAAATTATATTTCATCACTAATGGCATAAAATTGTCTATTGAAAAAAGTTAATATTGTCGATATTGACATAAGTTTCAAGTACTTTATATCATATTAAATTTATATACCTCCAAAAAAAACACGCTTTATTTTCTCTCATCTACGTCGCGGACTTGCTGGAAGTATTTTTCCTACGGGGCTTCCACTGATTATTATTTTTACTATCCATCTACTGTACGCACATTTGTTCTATTTGTCCTGCTCTGTTCTCTTCTCGATTTTACTGCTTGGGCAATGCTTGGGGTTCAACTTCTTGATTGTATAATTTTTTTTTAAATTCGCCTGTTTCTTCGTCCTGTTTTCCACCATAAATTTTCTCAAAGGTCCTGTGTTCATAGAAATCTATTTCTTCTTTTTCAACCAGAGACCAAGTTTTACATCCATAGTGTCACTGGCATATTGTTATTGAAGGTTATGCCTTGTATCATGTAAAATTATTTAAAATTACTGCCGAATCTTGTCAATTCCACTCCGTACATAGGAATTTGGAATCGGTCAGTCCAAATTGTGGCAAATTTTGCGTAACGAAATTTTGCGAAGATCAAATGAATTCAAGAACTGAAGTTTTTTCTCAATCGAAAGGCTGAAATTTCTCCGACAACTTTTGTAAGAGTATGAAGAACAATTTCATCGAAAAATCATCTTCAGTGATAAAGATGGCTTAGTCAGTAAATGGAATGCGATCTTCTGGACATGGGATTCCCCAAGAATTGATCGTGTAGTGGAGCATTCGTGTCAGAGGTGTTATTGGACCGTATTATTTCGTCGCCATATTATGGTCGATAAAACTATCGCTATCGTGCTATGTTGATTTGAAGTGCCAACAAGATGGTGCCATGTACCACACAGCTGGTCAAACAATTGATCTATTGTACCATATTGAAGAGGTAATCATGTGAGCTCGAAAAATGATCCGGTCAAATGCCACCTTGTTCATGCGGTTTCAGTAGATTTTGGAATGTAACAAATCGCTAATCCACCAGAATTAAATTAAAAAATTCACTTGCAGGAACCAATGCAATAACCGATTTTATGTACAGTTGATACCTTCTACTGAGCAAGTATGAAGGAAGGTGGGGTCATGTAAAAAAAAAATAGCTGATCTTAAAGTAGGATTTTGTGATCATTTGAGGTAAAATTTAGCCTTTAACCCTAGTTTACGGCACGAAAAATACTGCAATAACCAAACTTGGGGTTCGCGCGAACCCCAGTTTTTATGCATTTGAAGTTTTTACATAATATTTATGAATCAAAGTTATTAAATGTTTAAAACAATAAATGAATATATGTTGTTTCCGATTCGACGACGAAAGGAAAGAACTGACTCAAAACGAAAGAATAATCGGAAACATCAGATTTAAACAACAAAAAAACACTTTATTTCAAATTAGCTCGACTGCAACCGGCTACGTCCAAAATCAAAGTGTCGAGGAGACCATGAACCATCGGCCCTCAACAGCATCAATGCGCCCACGCATCCACACACACACATGCATCAATGTTGATCATCCGATCGCTGCAACTGCATCGGGTGGCGTGACTTTGGTGGGTGTGAATCGTACGATCCATGTTGTGGGTTGAATTCGGTGGATAGTGTGTTGGTGACGAACATCCGATGGACTGCAACTGCACTTTTATGGTGTGACATCGAGATAATGTACAGTGAATAACAACATTTATGGACAATAGGAACAGTGATTAAATTATTAATTAGATAATACTAAACATCCCGGCCCCCCTGGAACAAGTTTCAGGACAATGGGAGAGCCGCTATTTTCGTTGTAGGACGAACAAGAAGTCCCCGTTGAGTTCTGATCGTTGCTACTCTTACGTTGTTGTCTTGACCCGGATGGACGGCTTCTACTCTACCAAGCAGCCACTTTGCAGATGGAAGATTGGGCTCTTTAAGTACGACCAAATCGCCAATCTTGAGATTTGTTTGCGCTCGCTGCCATTTGGGACGCTCCTGAAGGCTGGTGATGTACTCCGCATGCCATCGCTCCCAAAATCCTTGCACCATGCTTTGAACGTGGTGCCAATGAGATAGACGATTTGTGGATTCATCCAGGTAACTTGGCTCAGGTATAGTAGTGTAGGGCTCCCCTATAAGAAAATGCGATGGGGTTCAAGTCTTCATCAGACAAGGCACAAAGAGGGCGAGAATTTAAAATTGCTTCGACTTGAGCAAGGAGAGTGTAAAGTTCTTCAAATGTAAGGATGGAACTTCCAATCACGCGACGAAGATGAAATTTTACTGACTTCACTCCGGCTTCCCATAATCCACTAAAGTGTGGTGCAGAAGGAGGAATGAAGTGCCAAGTGATTCCATCCATGGCAAGAGAACTAGCGATGTCTTCGTTGAACGTCTGGGACAAGACTAGCTGTTGCATTTCGTTGAGGATGCGACGAGCACCCTTGAAGTTGGTCCCGTTATCGCTATACACGTTGGAACATTTACCTCGCCGAGCAACGAATCGTCGGAAGGCGGCCAGGAATGCATCAGTCGTCAGGTCACTCACCAACTCTAAATGAATCGCCTTAGTACACATGCACACAAACAGTGCGAGGTAAGCCTTTGATAGCTTGGGATTCCGCCCACGAGATGACTTGATCGTAAATGGACCAGCGTAGTCGCACCCGGTGTTGGAGAACGGCCGGCTTGGTAGAACACGTTGAGGTGGCAAATCACCCATTAGCTGTGTACTGGTCGTTTTCCTCTGGAAAAAGCATGATCTGCATCGATGGACAACGTTCCGAACGAGATTTCGGCTTCCTAGTATCCAATAACGTTGACGAACGATGGAAAATGTCTCTGATACGCCTGGATGAAGATGTTGAACGTGAATGTGTCTAACTATGAGAAGAGAAATGTGAGTGTTGGGTAATATTATTGGATGCTTGAGATTGAAAGAGATATGAGCATGTTTAATTCTCCCTCCTACGCGCAGTAAGCCCTCATTATCAATAAATGGAGAATATCTTACGAGTGGTGATTTGGGTTTAAGTTCGCGATAATCACGCAAATGCCTAATATCACGTCCGAATGCTCCTTGTTGGACAGTTTTTAGGATGTGAAGTTCAGCTGTGTGTAGCTCAGCAACTGTTAAACCGCCCACGATACGTTCAAAGGTTTTAGGCCGACAATTTTGTGTGAATCGAATACAATAAGCGACAATCCGAATTAGTCGACTCCAAGACGAAATCTTCGCGATGAGAAGTGTGAAGACATCTGCCTCTGCCGCGGCGATGAGACTCTGCTTAGGATTTCGGTATTCTTCTGCTGTAACTTCTGCCTCATCCGGTTGCGACACTGAGAACATTGACTTGGGCCAATGTTCTTGTGACAGCGAGAGCCATGGGGACCTGTCCACCACAGTGGATGAGCATTGAGAAGAGATGGTAATAAGCCTCGTGATGCACAATCTGCAGGGTTGGACTCCGATGCGATATACTTCCATGCATACCGTGGAATCCTTTCCAAGATGGCAGCTGTACGGTTAGCGACAAATGTAGTCCATCGACGAGGGGGCGATGACAACCAATGGAGTACGATTTGTGAATCGCACCACGCAAATACCTTAAGATTTCTCGTGACCGATGATTTAATTGCAGTAATTAAACGGCAAAGGAGTAGAGCTCCACAAAGTTCTAACCGAGGAATTGAAACAGGTTTAACCGGTGCTACCTTAGTTTTTGCCGCAACAGTCACTATTTGAAACTGATTAGGTCCAATTTTACACCGAGCATAGACCACTGCTGAGTACGCCAATGATGAAGCATCTGAAAATCCGTGCAGTTCGACCTCTCCTGATGCAATGAAGATAGCCCGGGGCACTTGAATCTGCTCAAAGCAATGCAACACCTGCTGGTAGCACGTCCACCTTTCAGCTAACTGTGAAGGAAGTGGGTCATCCCAGCCAAGATGTAACTCTGATGACCATAATTCCTGAAACAGCATCTTAAACAGCACTACTGAAGGGGCCAGAAATCCTAAGGGATCGAAAATGCGAGATATTTCTGACAATAACGAACGTCGCGTTGGAGGACGCGATAAACGTGACTCAGACATGCGAAATGTATACTGATCTGATGTTGGATTCCAATTCATCCCAAGTACCTTTATCATCGATTTTGACCGGTCACTATCAACCAACTTAAACTCACAGACATCCTGAGGCAATTGAGTAAGTAAGGGCCAGCAGTTGGAAGTCCACTTACGAAGTTCGAGTCCGGCATTTGACAATAAGGATACGAGCTCATGGCCTAGACTTATAAGCTCCTCCGATGAGTTGGCACCTGTAACAATGTCATCAACGTAGACATCGCTCAACAAAACGCGCGCGGCATTTGGGTACTTTGTTTCATAGTCCATTGCTATCTGCTTTAAGACTCTAACTGACAAGAAGGGAGCTGATGCCGTTCCATAGGTCACTGTGCGTAAACGAAAATGACTGATTTCATCTGAGGGACTCCGTCGCCAGACGATGCGCTGGAAATCAGTATGCTGATCATCCACCCAGATTTGCCGAAACATTTTTACTACATCAGCTGTTAGCACGTACTTATGTTGTCGAAACCGTAAAGCAACTCCAAACAAATCTCGTTGAATCGGTGGACCTACCAATAATTGACTGTTGAGTGAATTTCCTAGCGAATCCCTAGCCGAACCATCGAAGACTACCCGTAGTTTGGTTGTAGAGCTATCTGGCCTCAAAACAGCATGATGGGGTAGATAAAACACCCTTCCAGAAGCAGTTTCCAATTCGGCTTTAGATATGCGAACCATGTGTCCTAAATCAATGTACTCTTGCATGAATTTAACATACATACTATGCAGATTGGGGTCTTTCTGAAACCGACGTTCCATTGAATGCAAGCGATTTATAGCGTTACCTAGCGAATAACCAAAGACTGGTGATGGAATCTTAAAGGTAGTTGAACGACATATTTTCCATCGGACGAACGCGAAAATGTTGACCGAAAGTGTTGTTCGGCCTTATCATCGGCAACCGAGTCATCTTTCAATGGTGCTACCTCATCCAGTTCCCAAAAGCGCTGCAATAGAACATCGACATCGAAGATGGAATGAAAAGCTGATATTGGTAATTGTTGTTTGGCATCCAACAATTCTCCAGTCACTACCCAACCGAACGATGTATTTTGGGCAATTGGAATCCCTTTTGACCCTTGAAGTTGATCTCCCCTGAGGATGCACCATAGCTTATCGGCACCAAGTAAGATATCGATTGGACCAGGCACATTAAAGTTGGGATCGGCCAGGTCTAGATCCTTAATGTGGCCCCAGGCCGATGCTTCAAAGAACTGCGACGGGAGATTGGATGTCAGTTTATTTAGAATGAAAGCATCGACAACCAACGGTGTTTGGTTAAAACGCGAACACAACTCCAGTGAGATACAACCTCTTGTGTGACCTGCTTCTGTTGATGACAAACCGCGAACGGGAATTCTTGCATGTCTGCGGGAAAGACCTAGACGTTGAGCGAGAGATTCAGTAACAAACGAAATTTGAGACCCTGAATCGAGTAATATTCGACAGTGAATGAATTTGCCTGAGTTGTCCTTCACTTGAGCTAAAACTGTGGGTAGAATTGTTTGCCTTTGCAGGCAAACATCGAATGACGAATGATTATTCACAGGTGAAGGAACCGGCACCGATGGCGATGGTCTGGGTATAGGTTCTAGTGTTTGCTCCGAAGAAGTCGTTGCATGATTGGGTGCGGTTTGATGGTTTGAATCTGCATGCACTAGCGAATGGTGTCGTGAATTACACGTACGACAACGATATGATGAGCGACATTTATTTGCAGAATGTCCTGCACGAAGACAATTGAAGCACAAAAGATTTGATTTCACGAACGCGCGACGCGATTCCACATCAAGGGCTACGAATCGTTCACATTGTGGTAAAATGTGGTTCTTTTTACACTTGGGACACTGCGAATTTAATTGCGAGGATGTGGATTCTACGAAATGGGTACGAATTTGTCCTTGTGGTTTACTACGTGAAGCATGAGGCCGCGATAACGATTGACACGATTCTAAAGCGTCACAGCGTAACTGCAAAAAATTCAAAAGCTCGTCGAATTTACAATCGTCCCGAGATCCGACGTTTTCAGCCCAGCTTTGACGAGTGTCCACATCGAGTTTATTAATTAATAGGTAAATTAACCATGGGTCACGATCATTTGAACCGAGCGCGTTTAGACCACGAACGACCTCATCGGCACCGTCGGTGATTTTACGTAATGTGAGCGCATTACTAACCGATGTTGATGGAAGGGACAAGAAGGTCTGAATCAGGGATTGCACGATGAGATGGGCACGATCATACCGCTTTTCTAAGCGATCCCAAGCTTCCAAGTAATTATTCTCAGAAACCGGTATGTGTTTGATTAACTTAGCCGCGTCATCACAGAGAAACGATTTCAAATAATAAAACTTTTGCGTTGCAGACAAATGTGGCTTATTGTCCACTGTACCCGTGAATGTATCTCGAAACGAGGGCCAATCCTTATAGTTGCCCGAAAAGGATGGCACTGTTAATTTCGGTAACTGTATGGACGAAACACTATGATTCGGATTTTCGACAGATTGTTCCTTCATGACAGAATTTTTTTGAAGTTCTAATTGTTTTTCGCGGATGTACTTTGAAATGTGCAATGAAAAACCGATTTTCATAATCTCCGAACTCTAATTCAAGTTCGTCCACTTCTTCTTCAGCTATCTCGGATTGCAGTACCTCTTCGTGCAAGGAAACGAAACTCGACCACGTAGCATCTAACCTCTTTAGCCGAATCTCTAGCATTTCTAGAGTAGTTGCGGAATTTATGGTTTCTATAAATCCCACTGCACGAGTCAGACTACCTTTCATGTTTCCGCGTTTAAGCTTTAACGAGTTACTTGCCATGGTGAAATTACTTTCAAGTGATATAAGTCTACGACACTTAAACCGCACTTCAATTTCTATTGTTTATCACACGATTTTTTTATGATTTAAGCCAATGTTAATGTTAATGTTCACAATCTTTTATTTAAATGTCTTTTACAAATGTGCACAAAATCTTTTATTTAAATGTCTTTTACAAATGTTCACAAAATCCGGCTCGAAGGACCACTTAATGTTTCCGATTCGACGACGAAAGGAAAGAACTGACTCAAAACGAAAGAATAATCGGAAACATCAGATTTAAACAACAAAAAAACACTTTATTTCAAATTAGCTCGACTGCAACCGGCTACGTCCAAAATCAAAGTGTCGAGGAGACCATGAACCATCGGCCCTCAACAGCATCAATGCGCCCACGCATCCACACACACACATGCATCAATGTTGATCATCCGATCGCTGCAACTGCATCGGGTGGCGTGACTTTGGTGGGTGTGAATCGTACGATCCATGTTGTGGGTTGAATTCGGTGGATAGTGTGTTGGTGACGAACATCCGATGGACTGCAACTGCACTTTTATGGTGTGACATCGAGATAATGTACAGTGAATAACAACATTTATGGACAATAGGAACAGTGATTAAATTATTAATTAGATAATACTAAACATATGTATTATTTAAATATTAACATTTGGTCTACCATAGTAGGCCACGCGAGTTACATCCGGTCTAAGTTTATTATCATACGGTCTGACTAGATTGTTATTGGTTTCCCCTAATCCCTGGTAACAAATGTTGGACCGTTGGACCATTGAAATATTTCCGAAAACGAGGAAGTAGGTTCACTAATTATCCAAAGACCCTTCGGTCGTTTCCTGTCATAAAACTAAATGAACATATTGGGAATTTTCGATAATAAAACATTTGTAACCCAATATCCTTGCATTTCTCTAGCCTATTTAAAGAGTAGTTGAAGACCAACGGGGATCAATCTCTTGGTAACTTTAAGAACGCAACCTACTCGTGTTCGGTTTCTTTTTTAAAACAAAATAAAAATAGTGAAATAAAGACATTCTTTTCTATTGTTTAAATCTAATACGTTCTACCAGAACATCAGTCGCGTGCATCAGTGTAAAAAATAGGGTGCGTGCACTCCAGTGTTAAGTTGACCGTTGCGGTGTCATATTATGAGAACACATGTTTGATTTTGATAAAATATAATAAAAATTGTTGAAAATAGTGCGAAGAAAAATTTAAAGTTACCAAAAAAGTGAGTTGTAAAGCCGTTGCTAGCTGTATTTCGGCCAAACAAAGGCATACCCATACACTCTGCGAATCGTCTTCAAAGATGGGCTTTGGCCTTACAAACATACGATTTCGATATTAAGTATGTACCAACCCAAGAATTCGGGAATGCAGATCTTCTTTCGCGATTAATTGGTACTCGTCAAATAGACTCAGAGGAAGATTGTAAATCACACTTTTCTTCAGAGTTGCATGACAATATTAAAAATTTGCCGGTTACATATAAAATGATTAAAGCAGCCACAAATCAATCAACAGAACTTCGCCAAATCAAGGAGTTTATAGCTACCGGCTGGCCGAAAGCCACCCCAGTGGAGTTGAAAGCATTTTTTAATCGGAAGGACTCTCTCATGGTAGTAGAATATTGTCTTTTATATAATGAACGTGTTGTCATCCCAAAAGTGTTAGAGCAGCGCATTTTAAAGCAACTGCATAAAGGTCACCCAGGCGAAGAGCGTATGAAATCGCTAGCTCGCAGCTATCTTTATTGGCCTGGATTAGATGATGAAATCAAACGCTTTGTAAAGCAGTGCAATCAATGCCAGTTAGCTGCTAACAATCCAAGGAAAGTAACACTAGCATCATGGCCTCTATGCATTAAACCGTGGCAGAGAGTGCACATAGACTATGCAGGTCCAATAAACGACACTTGGTTTTTTTGTGATAGTGGATGCATATTCAAAATGGCCAGAAGTTATTGCAACACATTCCACTTCAGCATCAATAACTATTAAGCTACTATCACAGACATTTTCGCGATTTGGTTTCCCTGAAACAATGGTCTCAGACAATGGATCTCAATTTAAGAGTCATCAGTTTTATCAGTTTTGCCTGGTAAACGGGATCGAGCATATTACTACAGCGCCTTACCATCCCCAATCAAACGGGCAAGCAGAGCGGGTGGTAGGAACGTTCAAAAATGCTCTAAAAAAACTAAGAGGGGAAGGAACTATTGAAGAAATAATTAATACTTTCCTTCTCTATTATAGGTCCACACCCAGCAAAAGTCTCCAAGGAAAGTCACCTGCGGAACTGATGCTAGGACGGCCACTACGAACCACATTAGACCTACTTAAACCAATACAACCTCGAGAGCTGATTCAGAATACCCTACAAGATGCAAAATTCAACAATAAGCATAATGCAAGACCAAACTATTTTACCAGAGGAGATTCTGTATTTGTCAAGAAGTATTTTCCATCGAAGTCGACCTGGACAGCTGGCGAGGTTATCGAGCGCGTTGGCCGTGTCAACTACAATGTCCTTATATACACTCCCAGAAAACTTATACGAGCACATGCTAACCAGATGAGAATTCGGGAGTCAGCTGTGAAGCCGACTAATTTCCAGCTTCCATTAAAGATCATATTGGATGATTTCGACATGACCGGAAATATGCCGTCGGGGGTTGCGACAAATGTTCCAGTTATCACGCCTAGAGATATCTTACCAACAGTAGCAAGACCAATTGGATCTTCAGAAGATTCCACACCATCTCAACCTACAGTAACAGCAGCAAGACCGACAAGAATTCGGAAAGCACCACAGCGATATAATCCAGCCCATTTTAATTAAAAAAAGGGAGGTGTTGGCAACCCAGTCATTATCTTATTATTCTTATACCTATATGTCTATCTTACTCTATCTTATATTATCATTCACTGAATTTAGCGTCGGGGTTTCCTATTCATCTAGATGCGTTTGAAAATTGTGTAACGAAGACCAGAAATTCGTATCTTGAAAAATATTCATGGTATTATATGCCAGTAAGTGTTCACATGGTGGTGCATGGTGGTCGACTCTCTGCTCGATGCTCTCAATGCCTCTGGAATCAATGCCCAGGCCTATGCGGATGATGTTGCTGTTCTCTCTGTCGGCTCATGTTTAGCGAATGTCTATCTCAAAGCGCAGGCGGCGCTAGATGTGATTACAGACTGGTGCACGAGAAATGGGCTGTCGGTTAATCCTCTTAAGACTGATGTCGTTCTCTTCACGAGAAAGAGGAAAAATACTGGCATTACTCAGCTGGTGCTAAAAGGCATTCCCATCCCGATATCCAAGGAAGCTAACTATCTGGGAGTCATCCTAGATAGCAAGCTTCTTTGGTTAAACATGTTGAGTCCAAAACCACCAAAGCGCTGTCATCTTTTTGGCAATGCAAAGGTGCCTTTGGCAAAACATGGGGCTTATCGCCGAAAAACGTCCTTTGGATCTACACGGCAATGATAAGACCAATAATCTCATATGCATCGGATGTTTGGTTCAGCAAGCTAAAACGCAAACACGCTGTGGCTTCACTCACCAAACTCCAAAGAGCGGTCTGTCTCAGCTGCACGGGGGCTTTCCCCAGCACACCGGGAGCTGCTCTAGATGCTATGATATATATAGATATATGTATATCAGAGGGTGTGCATTGAAAGCCATTTCTCGTCTAAAGAGAAATGGTCTTTGATACAACTCGCATTGGAGTGAAAGTGCCGAAAAATTTAATTCCACTAGAGGAGCGGATTGTCACACTGTGCGGCACTGGCAAAACCTCCGTGGTACACTTGCCTTAAAAAAGCTTCTCGACTCTCACCGTTCGGAATCGGCATTAAAACAGTTAAATTACACATAACATAAGTGAATGAGAGACACTTGGCTTTGGCTCTTCATGAAACACCATCTGAGATGTCTGTCTGGCAGTACAATGGACCAGTATTTGCGTTTGAGTGCTCCAACAGATAGCAGAAGTCTCAAAAAAAACAATAAAAAGTGCGAATTCATTCAAAGGCTCCGCAATCGAAGATGTTTAACTTCCAGCCGTTTCTTTTTAAGAAGAATGGGCTGTAGTGAGTTTTTTGAAATTTCTTACTGGGCTCAGCAGATAACTTGAAAGTTTCTTTGGATAATACTTGAAGGGACATGAGATTTTGTAGACGATGTTTAATGCCCTCTTAAAGCTATTCATCACTGCGTAAAAATCACTTCTCTATAAGTAGAAGTCTCCGCTTGGCCAAACTTTGTCCAGTTTCTGCCGGACATCTTTAGCAATATAGTCAATCTGATTGACGATGGGTTGATCAGAGTATCGATATAACTATACAACATAAGCTTTGTGCTATGAATGTTTAACTCGGCCGCCGATGTAACAACATGGGCGCCTTCGTTTCCTTTTTCATCGCCAGTCTCAATCCGATGTAAGGTACTCCTCCTTACTTACCGCTGTAGTAACAGTTCACTCACAGAAATCTGCCAGTCGACGTGACGCGGCTTCAGCAATTTCCTTGCTTTTGAATCAGTTCCAAGACTATTAAACGATGGGAAATGACTTGCTGGCTTAGTGGCATTGAATCTGCAAGTTTTGTTGCGTCCAATATGAATCTTGATCAAGATCTCGCCAAGCTGCATCTTAAAATTTTTTCATCTGTCTCGGAGTCTTGAATTGTGTACTAGAAAGCCTGTTTTTGGATATAGCCTTGTGAAAGTTGTACTCGCCCACAGCCCCTCAAAGACGTTTCTTTTACTTCACTTTAAAGTCTTTAAGCCCGAGCCTGGAGGAACAGGTCTTTGTTAAAGTCTAAATAGTGATCAGGCATAAGAAGGTTATGAACAACTTATTTGCCTACGACTAGCAAACCTTATATGCGAAGTGTCATCGTCCTCCGAGAGTAATTTCAATTTGTCGCGATTTGCGATATAATTCCCATTCTTCAACACGTCTATGAGTTTTTGGTCTCATTCCCATAACGTTAAGATGCTCGTAGGTTTAAAATTCTGAATTATGTACCATGCTTAGATAAACCGTCCGTGTCATTTTCATTTGCAACGCGACTGTAGGCCGCCTATATACCCCCCTATTGTTCTCATTTATATACCCGACAGCAAGAAAAAGGAAACAGCCCAGCATATCTTTGTTGTACTTCAACGCCAATATCAACATCAAGATTCCTTTTATTCTCACATTTCTTGCCTTTTATCTCAATCCCTGAATATTGCTAAGCCTTGACAAATGGCCTTGAAACGTAAAACGAAAGGCATTTTACCGATGAGCGAGCAAAGCCTCTTTTTATTGGAGTCGATTCCTTATTTGGTTATGATTTATTTACATAAACGAGACATCAATTTGCTGGACGTATCTGAGGACATTTTGCTTTGACCCTTTTTACGGCGTTTGCCTTCAAATTTATTTGAAGAAATTTGTATTTGATTAAGCAATCTATGTTTCCTGTTTTGTGGTTTGGTTACAAAGAAACCGGGATGGGCATTTCGCGATGATACTCGCAATTCCTGTTCATGTTAAAGCCTAGTGACGGTGAGATGAGAGAGAGTCAGATAATTGATGGGTGCACCAAGCAACTAATGAACTTAATGAAGCTCTCTCGACAAGGACAAAGGAACAGTACAGAGTGCGCAATTAGTGTAGCGCTCCTCCTGTGGCTTTCACCGAAGTGGTTTCTCGAAGTTTACCATCCAGTTTCCCAATTTGTGAGACGAAACCCTAAAGCTGATTGCAAAAACTTCGTCTTGGTAACAAATTAGTTGAATGTTGACAAGCGACAAGTTTCTGATGTGGTTGCACTCCTTGCATAGATAGTCGTGCAAATATTTATCTTCAGTGTGTCTCATAAACCTTTTCCCAACGATCAATAATTGCCAGGTCGCCTATGGAATATGCGTCTTTACCAAAATTAATATCGCAGCGTGCAAGGCAATTTACCGACCGTTCCTTTCTCACTTCTCAGTTTGAGCTTCACGGCAAGGATCCAGGTATATACAAGGTCCATTCCGATTATTTTTTTTCGTGAAAACATTCCAATCACGTTCGGTTTCATCGATGAAACTAAAGTGGGATAAGTTATCTTGACGTGATTAACGATAGATAATATTGCCTAATCCATACATGGTATCTTGTAATCCTGTATTTCGTCATGCTTAGCATGCAATGGGCGTGTAGTATCGTATTAGATGTGAAATGTTTAGGAGAATACTTGACCTGGTTTCGGGTGGTGGAATGCTTAATGGCCTGTAACGTACGAGTACATAAAGTGGTAGTTCATAATTCAAATTAGGGATAACGTGGAGATGGGGTCCTTATATTGGGCTTCTGGAATGCTGAACAATATGCGTTGTGGACTAAAACTGTATAAGCGTTCAAGGCTTTGAGTTATTCTATATCCATGAATAATTGTGACTTCTGGCTGGAACATCGGTGTTGTAAAACCTTATTTTATGACTCTGTTAAGCGTCAAATTATTTCTCATCAGTGTTCACGAAGGCTGACTGAATTCGTTATGTAAGTTTTGCATAACATATTCATAGAAATCCGCCTTTTTCAAACAGATGGCGCTAGTGGTACATGCTGGTCAGAAATGTTAATTTAAAGCAACAGTTTCATCGGCGTTATAAATTTGTCGTGCGTGATAATGTCGACTTTCGAGCCACACTGAACTATGTGTCGTGAATTAGGAGCGATGAAAACGTTTACGCAGAATTAAAAGCGTTACTTGATCAAGATCCAAGATCAAAAAAAAATAAAAAATGGATCGTTGAGGTGTTGTGCAATATCGATGGTCAAGTCAAATATTCATGGATCAAAGCTCATGTTGTATAGTAATATCAACAGGACCAACCCGGCATCGTATATTATGGATTGTTGTAACCTGGTGAAACCATCATGAAATGTCGGAGCTTAACAGGCCTAATGCTCCTAATCATTGAAGGAAAAACGGACACATTATGGGCTAAGACGTAAGAAAAAGATTCTACAGTATGACAACGCTCGGCCATATGCTGTCGTTACTCGGAAACCTTGAGATGAGACGTCCTACCCTACCTATTATATTACTCTTCCGACCACCGATGCCGGATGGCCCGGTTTAACAGAATTTCCGATCGTTCGAAGAAGACAAAAATTAGGAGTTTTTGCACCACGGAACTTAAATGCTGACAGTCAGTTTGATAAAGGCTTTCAGAGAAAGGTCCAAATATTGAATATAAAAATTAAGCTTCCTTCTGGATTTGAAGTCCATTTTGTAGGAACAGAGTTTTTACAAATATCGTTTTCGTCTTGGTGGGTAAATAATAAATAATGTTGAATAGGCCCCAGGACTCTCAAGTTACCATATATCTTTTCGGTTGCAAATTAGCCCTAAGTTTCTTGCAAACTGAACCTAACCCAAATTTCGCTGCACAAGATGGATGGCAGGAAGGGTCGTGGTGTCGACCGAGTTGCGGTCACTTGGACCTGCTGGAATAGAGGTGAAGATTATTAATTTGGGCCCACTTGAAGATATGCCGGAGGTGGTCATTCACTTTTTCTGGTGATGGTGGTATTGTTCCACCAAACCAAATGGAGATGATATTTGCAGCTCCTTGGCTTTTGCATACATACATGTGTACGCAACAATGTTCTACGATGTTGAGTAATTCATAGAAGTATAGGAGAAACAGAATGGGACCTTGGATAGAGCCTTGCGGTACACCTGTTTTCATAGGAACGCTACTAGATTACAACTGTCTGTAGTCTATAGGTAAAAAAGGGGAACACCTTGCTGTTTGACGCGGCATTAGCGGAAAGAAAAGAGTGATTAACGGTATCAATGATTTTTGGAAAATCGAACAGGGTTAGGATGAGAAACAACAGAGCAGTTTTACTGCTACGCTTGGATCGGAAGCCTGACTTTCAACAACTTTCAGCAATTGTCGCTGAGGGCCCTTTTCCATTCCGATGGAAAAATAGATTTAGTGAGATTGCTATTGAAAATATAGGTTATGTACCTAACACAATAGGGACTACAGCCTTAAGAACTTAGGGTTAACTCCGCAAATTCCAGGCATTCGAATTTGCTGATAGTAAAATCCAAGACGTTAGTGTGGGTAAGTATGGTGAAGTTTAGCAGTCTAAGGCAAGTGCTTCTTCTACAAGGACCTCTTATTGAACGACATTTATGCGATAAGAGGAAAGTGAAAATGGATTTTAGAGCATCATAATTTACATCTTCCCGAAGCACGAGCTGACGCATGCCTCTGCCATTTAGGCGCAAGTTTTTCTAGAGCCCTTCACCTAATGTCGAGGGGTCAAGACGGTAAACGTAATCGTTTTTCTTGGCATTTTTTATTTCTGAGATTACCTAATTGCTCGGAACACGATAAGTTAAAGGCAAGACCTCAACCTTATTTCGTTTCCAACGGCAGTACACAATATGTTGATTCGTCCAACAGAGTAAAATAAAATACTCTCTTTTCGAGAAAACTAGGACTGATAGGACTGATGCTATAGTTGGTCATAAGCCATATTTGATACCTGGCCAAAAACTAGTCTTCCAATATAGCACAGTAATAAACTTCATTGCGCGTAATATGGCGATAATTTTCATTGATCAAAAAATACGGTCTATACAACACGGTCACTTTTTATACTCCTGGCCAGTGACTTGTATTTTACGCCAAAATTTTGCTTCATAACTGAATATGATTTGAAGGGAAAACACTTCGAAATAACCGCGAAAACTCTTGATCCATAAACAGCTCTTTCTCTTACAAATCCTTGTGCCTTGATGATACTTTGCGGCAGAACTTGCTGAAGATAAACCTTCCAATGCTTGTCTTCATCTTCAAAGGCTGCCTACTTACAAGTCTAAGTGGTTTTTATTTCCATAGGTATCAGTTAACGTCCTTCGCACTCCATGTTCACTAGCATCTAAAGAACAATCCTCTATCCGCAACTCAAGCGCAAATATGGTGAGTAGGTCTAGTCGGGTAATATACATGGTGAGGGAGAAGGCACTCTTCTACACGTATTACGCTCTGAAGAAGTATTCAATATCTTCCATATTAAAGCCATTCTTAAATCCCTCGGGGTTGAAGGCTTCATTCTCGCTGGATCATATCCATACTCGTACGTTGTTTCGGGCAAAATTCGCTAATACTGATTGATGACAAAAAAAGTGGACTTCAGACGGCATAAGCTGGCGCATTGCGTCGTACATAAAAGGTTTGTTACAACACCTAAAACTACTAAACTTCTAGAGAAGAGATCTAAAGAGCGGGTGCTATAGTTACATATCGTTGGCCACTCGTAGACTACGTAACCAAACTCAGCATCTCCCACAATACGTTCTCTCGTAACAGCAAGGACAGTAGTGAGAGGGAGATCCTCAACCAATTTGTATGCAGTTGCGTCCCTTGCAAGGTCCAGGCAAGGGTAAACATCGGCTTCTAACACTTGTTCGGTGAACGACTGATCTTGAAGAAAAATTAAAGAAAAATGAGACCGAAACCAACTTGATGAGTCAGAGGTCTTGCTAACTTGATATTCTTATCGGTCAAGGCCTAGAGCTCGAGAATGGCGGCATATGAAGAAGAAAGAATAAAATGATTAGGGCTCTATCAGGCAAGGAATGATTTTTAAAATTGGTTAAACAAATTTGGTGCTCTTACTGGTTTCTTCCAGGTTCATCCAACAAGAGGTGTTATTTCATATTTCGCTCCATTCAATCGTCGCGATTAATTTGAATAAGTGAGAGATGCTAAGTTATTAAGTTATAGAAAGGATCACAGGAGTTGGGCTTATCGGCAAACACTTTGTACCACATTTTGCATAAAGATCAGTTGACAGATTAGCTGAAAGCAACCAACCACGCATATTTGAGATGAAGTTTAGTGAGAACGATCTGGGGACCCGAAACTTACTTTCTTTCTTAGGTGACGTTACAGTCCGGTGTGTGACAGGACCTTGATGAACATGTCCCTCCAGCTAACCCGGGCTAGCCATTTCCTGAATTGCACGTCAAGTTGGTAGAAGTGATACACCTCTTCTACGCTATTCTCCAGGGTTAAAGTCAAAGACATTTGACACTTGACAACCGACTGGGCTCATATACTCAATATGACCCAGCCATCTCAGGGGTAGTATTCCCAGACGTCTGACTACGCCAATGACGTAGTAGAGTCCGAGCAGCCCTTGATGTATCTTCTCCTCCATTCCCCATTTCTACAAATCGGATTTCACTTGAAAAAAACCAAGAGCGTTTTCAACATTGACCAAGTTTTTAGCAAGATTGGGATAATAAAATCTTTAAAGAGCCTTTAAAAATCTCTCTAATAGAGGACTTAACTCATTGCCACGCGACTCGACGAAGTCTTACTGCAACAAGCACACGATTTCAACGATCACCGAATTTATTAGCCGTCAACAGATCACAAATTG
Source organism: Merodon equestris (assembly GCA_958301585.1). Classification (NCBI taxonomy): domain Eukaryota; kingdom Metazoa; phylum Arthropoda; class Insecta; order Diptera; family Syrphidae; genus Merodon; species Merodon equestris. Next base: position 169,456,447 of record OY284413.1, read on the forward strand.
CCGTCAAATTGACCACATTGTAGTCAAAGTGTGAAACTCCGGCAACCTATACGTAGATGTCCGATTCTTCCTCGAAGTCAGCACAACAGCATGTTGTTTCAGCCAAAATTCGACTACATATAGTTAATATATTTAATATACAGTGGAATTGAGCCAAACCATCAACATTTGACGTCGAAAAGCTGCAATCACAAAAACCTACGAGAGTTCTTTCTCAAGCATTTCGAAATGAGAATGATTACTGACCAATCTGTTGATTGGAACAGCCCGATCTTCCTCCTGTTCGTCGACTTCGAGAGAGCCTTCAACATGTTCCGCAGAGATACTTTTTGAAACACCTTGGAGAACATTGGGATCCCAAACACTGTCATCGACCTCGTATGCGGATTGTACCGAGAGGCTCCATGCACGGTGCGCTTGAAGGGCAAAGAGAGCACAGCCTTTATCAACACCAGAAAAGTGAGACAAGAGTGCATTATATCTCCCTAGCTTTTCATCGCTATCCTCGATCTTGTCCTCATGCGCACCAACACGGAAGCTCCCAATGGAATTCAGTGGTCTCTGACCGAGAAACTCCATGACTTAGACTACGCGGACGACATCGGTGTCGTATCTAATTCGTTCACTGGCATTGAGCAAAAATTGATTGCGCTCATCATCAACGCTTCCAAAGCTGAGCTCAGAATTAACATCGCCAAAATAAAGCTGATGAGAATCGGCACGGAATGTAAGACAATCCTCTCTCTCAATGGAGTACCGATCGAAGATGTTGACATATTCTGCTACCTCCGCAGCAAGCTCGGCAAAGACGGAGGATCAGAACTCGACGACCCGACGCGCATTAACAGGGCGCGCTCAGCCTACAATGCATTGGGAATGTATGGAGATCCAACCAGCTTTCTTCCTCTCTGAAACTTCGAATCTTCAACTCCAATGACAAATCCATCCTCCTCTATGGCTGTGAGACGTGGAAGACCACTGACAGAATTAGCCTTGCTAACAAATGCATGAAGTGGACCCTGAAAATCTTTTGGCCGGAATGGATTACGAACGAAGACCTGCTATAGAGAGCTTCTCATCCATCAGTGGCGACACAGATCCTGAAGAGGAAATGGAGTTGGATTGGGCAAACTTTTCATAAGCCGGACACGGATATCACAAGCATCCTCACATGAAATCCACAAGGCAGCCGCAAACGTCGTCGCCCTCACATGACATGAAGGAGATCCGTGAAGGAGATCCATAGGGGAGATCCGTGTAGGATCCGTGGAGAAAGAGTATCTACCAGTTGACAAAGCCTGCTCCAAGTGAGAAGACTAGCTCAAGGTAGGGTTACTTGGAGGAATTTCGTACAATCCTTGCTACCGCTATGTGCTCCTAAGGAGCGGTTTTTCAAAATAGAAAAATAGCGGAACAATTCCCTCCATCCAAAACAAGTGAAAATATATAGCGGGTTTTGGGCCGATATTGACAGACTTGTCGCCTGATTTAAATTGACCGCCAAGATTATGAGATTTAGCAATATTAGATGTTTTTTAATTGAGGCTTTGTCAACGATTTTTGCACATTCAATAGTTCACAAGAAAGGATATGTGTTTGTAGACAGGGACAGATGCTGTTCTTACTTATTGACCTCAGAATTTATTCTTTGGATTAAAATAAAAATATCAAGACTTTTCGTAAAAATGTTGCGTTCCTCTTTCCTTTTTCCTTTTTCCGGCGTTGTTATGGTCAGAAGTGTAGGACCATAACCTTCCCACTTAACTGCATTCCTACTGGTCCGCTTGTGGGGTCCGCCGGTTTGACCTCAGAAAGTAGCGACAGGCTTCCCGGTTTGGGATTACTTCATCGCTGAGGCCAATCAAATGCTGTTGTTTTTGCATTTGTTTGCACCAATTGTTTTTCGGCCTGCCTTTTTTTTTTGTGACACGGGCATGCTCCAGATTTTTTTGTTTGATCTTACTCTTACAACACCGGTGATCTCCAGTCGTGTCAACCCACTGATTTGCATGCACACTTGTGGGGCAGTTTAATGGTGGTATATGTGTCCCTAGCCTCACCTTGGTGTTTTCTAAATTGCCTAGATGTGATTTTTGTTTACCTTTGTTTTAATCGCCTTTTACGACAAGCGAGAGGTATCGCTGCAGGGATATTCTTAACCCGTCCCTGCACGGAAAAAAAAAAAAATGTTGCGTTCCTCTAATATTCTAAAATGATATCTCTTGTTGAACAACCTTCTAAATTAAAGGGAACTTAAATATCAACCAACCTGACCACCGCTTGCAATTATTTGCTAGGTATCTTCAATATTATGCTTTAAAGGTTTCTAATACAGTCTCCGGCTATTACCAACATACACAGATGTAGGATGAGCTATCGCAGCAACCAACACCCTATACATACAGATCACGTGACACGACAGACGACCGTTCACCATCGGGCGACCCAACGGCACATTATATACACAACATCACGCCACCAGGCAACTGAACAACGGCAGCAAACGAACTAACACACGAACATACGATGACACACGGTACTAACGGACAGCGAGATAGTTTGCGCTTGGGTAGGGAGTAGAGTTGAATTGTATCAGAGTAGTCAGTTGCTTGTAGAACGCCGGAGAGTGCATACGCCAACAGCCACCCTAACTTTTATATTCAACTGTGAACTTTCTATGCGTCAATAAATAAAGGGAAGTCAATCCCGCATATATTAAACTGTGAACCTCTCTGTGTTTAGAAATAAAGAGAAGTCAATCCCACATAGATGCGGCTGTTTTTTACTACAGGGTCCGCCATCTAACGTTTTTTTTTTCAAGTAGTGCTTATTTCGTGAATGGTAACACTTAGCTCATGTCTGATTTGACAGATAATTAGTTTTATCCTTCCGCTGAACGAATATGGTTGTGTATAAGTTAACACGATCTGCTGACGCGACACAATCCGCTGGCGCGTCTGCCTCATCGTCGTCGTCAACAACTACAGCCCACGCTGACACAGCTGCTTCTATCAACGAAGTGGAGATAGAGTGTCAGCCATCGTCGACGGGAAATGCGATATCTTGCACGGGTTGCAAGATACAACGCATTGCAGCCCGTACGTTAGTTCTAAGTTAGATTTAAGTTTAGTTTTTAAGGAACTCTCGCATAATAAAGAACAACTCTTCTGAGCTCAGTAGAATTTATTTCATTGGCGCCCAACCAATTCGAACCAAAACTCTCAACTGTTGTTTTACATACTCAACAATATTTTAAAACATTCAACTGTATTTTGAAACAATCAACTGTACTCAACGCACTCAACGTGCGCAACTCTACTTTAAAACACCCAACGCATTCAACTGTCGCCTGCAATCATCTGTATTTTGGATCATTTGAATTAATCTACATGAAAATGTAAGATAATTTTTTTTGTTCTTGTATTTGCATTGTATTCATTACTGTTCTGGTGTCATAATTGAAAGAAAGAAAAGAAGTTTGTGTAACTGTTAAGAATTTTGTTCTTATGATAAATTTTGTGTAAATTTTTTTTTCTAAGTAAAATGTTATTGTGAATTGCTTTCATGTGAAAATAGTTGGAGTTCTGTAATGTGATTTGTGTTATGGACTAGTGAGTTTTAATTAATGGATGATAGTGATAAAACGCTTAAGGAAGCTTTAGAAAGATTAGGATATTTGAAGATAGGGAACCACTGTTCTTGTTAAAGGGAGGGTGGTCCATAAGGACAACGTTAGGTAGTAGCTTAGATATTTCATATCTTTGCAATCTACATATTTTCAATACTTACGTGATAATTTTATAAAGGAAACCAATTATCTTTTAGGATTATTCTCTTTTTAATGATGACAACAGTCACAGCTAAATTAACGGACTACTCCAATTCGAACTATATTCCAATATCAGATGGAAATGTTATTCTTTGGCAGATCTACGGATACCTGAGCCACACGACGAACCTGACTGATTACAAAGATATAATGAATAAGTCAAGAAAGATGATCGATCTGTTTTCGCAGCCTCATATGCGAAATATTTTAGACATAGACATCAAACATTTAGAAACGCTCTTCGCGAGTATTAGCATTCATCATAGAAACGCCAGGAGCCTAAACTTTTTGGGAACAGGTTTGAAGATCGTAGCTGGTACTCCTGACTTCGACGATTTTGAGCAGGTTAAATTCAATCAAGCCAAACTCATTGAGTCTAATAACAGACAGGCAGTAATAAACACAAAGTCTCAAGAACAAATAAACAGATTAACAGATACGGTAAATACTATTTTGACACAGACCAAAAAAGATATTATTGACACTAGCCATCTTTACGAGACCCTTTTGGCAAGAAATAGAATTCTTATTACTGAAATTCAAAATTTAATGCTTTCAATAACACTTGCAAAAATTAAAATCATAAATCCAACAATTTTAGATGATGATGATTTAAAACTGATAATTAATGAGCAATTCACAAATATTAGCGTAACTGAACTAATGGAAGTATTTAGCGTTAAGGTTTTACAAAACGATGATGTATTACATTTCATTATTAAATATCCTAGACCTAAGATAGTCTGTAAGAAAATAATAATCTACCCTGTTGCTCATAATGGAAATATTCCATACTTCGATGGCAGTGATGTGGTTGCAGAGTGCGGAAAACAGGTGCTGGCGGTCGCGGATTGTGTACCAACAACAACATCAACGTTCTGTAAAAAGATGCCGAACACGACGTGTGCTCAACAACTACACTCTGGGGGCATAGCGCACTGCAGTACGCAGCCAGATCATCGGGCTCCATTGCTGGTAATCGACTATGGCATTGTCGTAATTAATAACATTCATGCCAAGGTAAAAGAGAGGAACGATTTCGAGGCGGATGTCAACGGAACCTACTTGCTCACTTTTGACGGCGAGGTTTGGATCAATGGGTCGAAGTTCGTTAATCGTAACAACATCCAAAAGAAACAGCCAGGTAGCGCGACATCAACACTGCTTAATATCACGGGTCATAAGGAAGTGTTGAGTCTACCATTTTTACATAGAATGAATGTGGAAAACCTGCATTACATTACTGAGATGAGGACGCAGTTGACAACTCATCCAATTATGGCTTGCTGCTTGACCCTGGCCATCATTGCAGTTTCTTATTCGATCGTCAGGCTTAGGCAGTGTCGAGAAGATCGACGTCACAGGGTCGACTTACAGAACGTGGTCGAGGCATTGAGGAAGCCTGAGGACAGCCTTCACTTAGGTCAGGGAGGAGTTAACACGATCTGCTGACGCGACACAGTCCGCTGGCGCGTCTGCCTCGTCGTCGCCGTTAGTTAACACGATCTGCTGACGCGACACAATCCGCTGGCGCGTCTGCCTCATCGTCGTCGTCAACAACTACAGCCCACGCTGACACAGCTGCTTCTATCAACGAAGTGGAGATAGAGTGTCAGCCATCGTCGACGGGAAATGCGATATCTTGCACGGGTTGCAAGATACAACGCATTGCAGCCCGTACGTTAGTTCTAAGTTAGATTTAAGTTTAGTTTTTAAGGAACTCTCGCATAATAAAGAACAACTCTTCTGAGCTCAGTAGAATTTATTTCATTTATACGCTTGAACAACGCTGGGAAATATTGCGACATTACTTTGAAACAGAAGATGCCAAAAAAAAATCATCTTTTCAGATGAAGCTCATTTTGATCTTGGCGGGTATGTAAACAAGCAAAATTGTCGCATTTGGGGCACAGAAAACCCGCACGCATACATTGAAAAGCCAGTGCACCCAAAACGAGCCACTGTTTGGTGCGGATTTTGGTCCAGAGGCATAATTGGGCCATTTTTCTTCGAAAATGAGCAAGGAGTGGCCGTTACAGTCAATGGCGATCGTTATCGGGCCATGTTGAACGAATTTTTGTTCACAAAAATTGAAGAGGAGGATATTGGCAACATTTGGTTTCAACAGGACGGCGCTACGTGCCACACAGCCGAAGCTGCACTCGATGTTTTGCGCCCTGTTTTTGAAGATCGCATTATCAGCCGCAGAGCTGATGTCATTTGGCCACCTCGGAGCTGCGATTTGACACCTTTGGACTATTATTTGTGGGGTACCATCAAAGATAAGTGTTACGCCGACAAGCCAGAGACAATTGACGCTTTAAAGGACAATATTCGTGAAGCCATTGGTGAAATACAGCTGCACACAATCGATAATGTGCTTAAAAATTGGACCGATCGTGTAGACTACTGCATGGCCAGCCGAGGCAGCCATTTGAATGAAATTATTTTCCATTATTAACCGGAAGGATTGTACTTTCAAATAAAAAAAGAAATTTGAGAAAATATTCAGTAGTGTTTTTTATAGCATTTTCAAAAAAAAAAAAAATTATTTGGCGGACCCTTTAGATTAAAGGTTGGAGAAATATAAAATCTATTTGCGGCCAACTTATAATGTATAGTCCAGACATTTCGGAGCGCAGGCTCTTTCTTAATTTTTTTCCTGATATGAACAGGATTGATAACCAAACAGAGTCCGTTTTATGAACTTAAGACAAAGCTCTCTTACTCTCTTAACTACTGAGCCTAAACCAATCCATGGTAAATATTGAACGAAGTCCTTATAAACCTCCAAGCCGTAGGAGATTGCCGAAGGATGTTGATATCCTCTTTGAAAATACTTGATATAAATGTTGACATCACTTCGAAACATCTAACTTTAGTCCTTGGATTGGATCTGGTTTCCTATGCTGGTCGGTGGATTTCATCAATTTTGTAGATGAAGTTACATGAGAGTATATCAGTTGATGGTGGATCCTGGTCATCCATTTATGGCCATTCAACGTAATTCCTACTTAAAAGTTCGATACATGCGTATATCGCCGAAGCCTCAAGCGGTGCTTACTACACCCTATTCATAAAGCAGTTTAAACTGTCGACGCAATTATGTATTCTAAATTCCCCGCCTCTGTTCAGAAGATGTATAATAAAGACGTACTTACTACAATCCCCTCTCAGGAGACTTGAGCAAAATGCATAATTCTCAGCCAGAAGCAAAGTCAGGAATAAGGAAAAAAACAGCCAATTCTCTTCACACCTCAGGGACCAATGTTACACCACGCCGGCAATTGAAGTTAACCGCTCACATCTAAGCCTCATACATGACGAACAAAATTTCCGTAACAAAGTACCAATCCCAAGTGGCAACATGTGAGTTTAAAAGCATTTTGAATTCAAAAAGAAATTTCAATTACCGTTCTCAAGTCGTCCGCAGTGTATAAGCAATTTCTGATATTAAACTCTTACTTCCAAGAGCTCCATTTTTTTACATTTAAAGCAATTGCCAGAATCCTGGCAGAACCTTTTCCCTTCAACCAAGGCCTATGGGTGGAGACATACCCTGCATTGTTTGAAAAGTCATGTAATTGTTTTCTGTAAGGGTCATCGGAAAATTAAAAATTCCTTCCCGAATACCCGCCGGCCCATTTTCGTCTGTACGCAGGTTGGTTTATTTTTAGAAAGGCGATATTCGTGTTGGGAGCATGGTAAATTAACAAAGAGGCAATATAGCCACACTTGTTCGTCAATTATGGTCGTGGTGTTGTAAGGTTTTGGTTTGAAAGGTTAGGAGGTGATTGATGGATATTAAGTTTCTTCGAGTTGTATCTTAACAATTGTGTTTTGTTATCGTGTGGTTCCTTGTTGAAACCATTGCCGGCCACATCGAAGGCGCTAAAGAAGTTATTCCTCGGCTAAAACATCTTATTGGGGATTTTGATTAATGGATATCGATTGCTTGCTCGGCATCAATCAAAAAGTGTTTCGAACCACTTCCTGGTTTCTAATAATATAAAATCATGTCGAGCTAATTATGAAAATCAATGAGTTCTTCAAAAGGTATTGAGAAATTAAATAAGGTACTTCATTAGGAAATAATAATGTTCCTTTTGATCATATAACGTACGTAGGGTAAATTGAAAATTTACAAGGAACAACGTAAACAACACTTAACCTTATTAGTTATACAGGGACCGAATTAATCAAGGCGTCTTTAGTCAGCTTCCATGTAAGTTTTTTAGTTTTTGAGCCATATTTCACATCCTTTTAGATTTACCCTGACATTGTTCGGGCTTAAATAGAATATGAGGATGGAGGCAGGGTTCGAGAATACGGAAAATGTACTCTTAATGAAAAAGAAATTATCACAAGAACAAGTATAAGGCTCTTCACTGTTGATTCTAATAAAAATATTTTCCTGCAAGTAATGAGTTCTTCGGTCCATTTTTTTTTTTTAAGGGTTCGCGCAGTTTCAAGAGTGTACGCTCCTACAGTGTTTATCACACAACCTGGACGGGGTGCAGATGGTTTGTGTCGAAGATGTTCGTTCCCTACTCTTCGGGGGTAATTGTCCTAGATAGGGTTCGAGAGATTCGATTGAATTTGTCGCGTTGGTTATAGTTCACAGTAACTTTTTGTTTCCATGCCATTAAGGTGTTATATTGGAAACGCACACACAGAGTACGAATTTTGAGGTGATCTTATACTACGAGTGTTATGCCTTCGTCAGCACTTATTTTTTAATCATTTCTCATTCATAACTGATGTTGCAGAGCTTTCCGTATAGGAATTGTTCTTGGCTATGGACAGAACTGAACTACAGATCTTCAGCTCAACGGTCGGTGATGATTACCATTGCACCACGACGTCCCCCTGATTTGTTTCCACAATCAGGGACATCGTTTTAGGTCTGCTCCAACCCAAGGGTTTTAGATTCTAACCCCTGGGAACACGGAAATGACTTATCAAAAGCTAAAAGCCGTCACCAAATCCATCCAAAGAAATCAAATATCTGGAAGTTAACCTGCATCATAGCCGGGAAAATCCACATACATATATGTACACTTTGCGAAAGAATTACCTATCAAGGTCAGCACCGAGACATCTGATGTAAAAAATGTGTTCAACATCATCTATGGGATCGTGCGGGTATCAGGGACCAATACAAGAGGCACGATCTATTTCAAATCTACACAATTGTGATGTTATGATACCAATGGAGATGTAGCAGTAAATACGAGGGTGGGTCAATAAGTCCGTGACTTTTTTTTTTTAATAAAACACAGGTTTTTGGATAAAAAAATATTTTATTTTTCAACGTAATCACCTTTGAGCTCTATACACTTTGTCCAACGGTTCTCCAATTTTTTTATTCCTTCCAAAAAACAAGATTTTTCGAGGTCTTCAAAATAGGTATTTGTTTGTGAGATGATTTCATCGTTGAAGTCAAATCGCTTTCTGCCAAGCCATTTCTTCAGCTTTGGGAACAAGAAATAATCGCTCGGGGCTTAATCTGGAGATTAGGGCGGATCAGGGATCAATTCGTAGCCCAATTCATGGATTTTTGCTATGGAAACTGCACATGTGTGCACCCTTGCATTGTCTTGGTGAAAAGAGCTTTTTTTCATGGCCAAATGTGGTCTTTTTTTTCAAATCCTCATTAAATCGGCCCAATAAGTTGGCATAATAACGGTCGCCATGACTTTATTGGCTGACAAACCGACTTTGGTCGTCTTTGACGCCGATTGACCCCGAGAAACCCACTGTTTAACTGCTGGTTGGTCTCTGGCGTGTTGTGGTTGATCCACGTTAAGTCCACGGTTATGAAACGGTTACGGCATCCATCTTGCGGAAAGCTTTCTCATACCCAAGTGATCATTCAAAATTGTAACCACTGAGCCATGTGAGATGCCTATGGCTTCCACAATCTCTCTCATTTTCAATCTCCAATCGGCCAACACCATATCTTGAATTTTTTTTCAATTGTCTCGGGTGTAGAGACCTCAACTTGGCGTCCAAAACATTCGGCATCTTCCGTGCTTGTACTGCCACAACGAAAGGTCGTTTTTTGCCACAAACCTCCTAAACAAGCCTAAAGTCTAATGTATCAAATTGCATAACCTCGGAGACCAATCAAATTCTCCTCTGACCGTTTTCGGATCCTCAAATACAACAATTTTATTTATTTACGTACCCATCCACCCATAAATATGATTCTTCGGAAAGGATCAAACATAATGTCGAAGCGATCTGTTTTAGCGATCCAATATCCCTTTAATGAATATGTGATACCGTATATGATCGAAAGTCTTCAATCGTTTTGGAATTTGAATTTTATAGGTGTGTAGAAGAATACCAGAATATCCTTGCAAAATAGTTTCGTTCAGTTTCATCTCGAAGCAGTAATGATCGACAAAATTCTGGTCTCAAAAACTTGTCGTTTGAGGTGAGTCCCTGAACTGGCCTAAAATGATACGGGTGTAAGTTTTCGGTATGAAGCACTCTCCATACTCTAGATTTGGGCACTCCAAGCATAATAGCCATCCTCCTTGTACTAAGGGAAGGATTGCATCGGACCAAATCCAAAATTCGGGTAGAACCCATCGGCGGCGGGCGGACCCAGACGAAATTCGCAGGTCAGTTTTCAGGCGTTATCAATGAAAAAAAAAGAATTAATCCAATATTCCAATACTGTATCACTTTATTGTATCCTCATAAAACTCCGAATTTTTTAAAAATAATAAAAAAGAGGTCAATGTTTCATACATTAATTTGCCTACAAGTCCAGTCGCGTTAAAACCAAAAAAAAAGGTTTTTCTTAAAAAAAATGGTTCGGGTTTTTTTTTAATTTCTCAAAAACTACAAGACATTTTTGCATCCGGTTTTCTGCTTTTAACTAAAAACTAATGAGAGCATTGAATTTTTGAAAAAAAAATTACTACTTAATTACATACAATTTTGAAAAAAAATAGATCGACATTTTTTTTTTTAATTTTTTTTCAAAATTTTGAGTTTGAAAATTAATTTCTCAAAAACTACTCCTTAAAACAGCTTCATTTAAAATCAGTATGAAAGTAGAGGTTTCTGGCTTTACAAAAAGGTATATCGTGGCATTGTGGATGTAACTGTTTGATTTTTAATATTTTTTTTTCCAAATTAAGTAAATTTTTTTGAAAATTGCCCCTCCCGGCTAAACGGGGGGAAATAGAAACCCCCCCTCCTGTACGATTTTTTTCTTATCTTGATCAGACCTACATGCTCTAGCTTTTTGGCACACTGCTCGTGGGACACCCTGTATAAACAGACAAGCAATGGAGCGCTATACTCCGCAAAAGCATGGAATAATTGTGTCGATTTTTTTGGCCAATAATCGGTCAGTGGTGTTAGCGCAACGTGAATTTCGACGTCGATGTCCTATTCGTGTCGCGCCTACTGGGCAAACATTCCGGCGCTTAGCTCGACTCGAACAGACTGGATCCACAGAAGACCATGCAGGGCGTGGCCGTTCGGACTGATCGTTCGGCCGAGAATATCGCAGCTGTGGCTGTCGATGTCACTGAGAACGAAGAAACATCAACGAGACGACGGGCCACGCAATTGGGCATCACCAGACGGACCGCACAGTGAATTTTAGTGAAAGACTTACGCATGTTCCCCTTTACTCACAGTGCCTCAGTTAATGCTTTCTGACCGCCAGTCGCGCGTGAATTACTGTCAAGTCATCCGTAATCTCCGCAACGAAGATGACGATTTTGTGTCGACATCATCATCAGCAACGAGGCGAATTTCCACTTAAGCGGTTACGTCAACAAGCAGAATCTTCGTTTCTTATAAGAAATCCGCTTGCGATGCACGAAGAGCCATTACATCTATTCAAAGCCACTGTATGGTGCGGCGTTCACGCGGAAGGAATGATTGGTCCGTAATTTTTTGAGGACGCCATCGGCAATATAGTCACTGTTACTGGCGAACGCTACAGGGCCATAATAAATGACTTCTTACTGCCGGAATTGGATAAGCGGGGCTTGGTGAACATGTGGTTTCAGCAAAACGGGAATCGCACACACGGCACGAGCCACAACGGATACTGTGAAGGAAGCGTTTCCTGGCCGCGTAATATCTCGTTTTGCCGATTTGGCATGGTTAGCAAGATCGCCGATTTAAACATCCCAAACTCCTTTCTTTGGGACTACTTAAGTCGCCAATTTATGGGAACAAGCCTCAGACATTAATAGCCCTTAAGGTGAATATTCGACAGGAATGTGAACAGTTATTTCAAGTTATGTAAAATCCCATAAAACGGGTAGAAATGTGTATCAGCACTGGCGGCAGCCACTGGACGGATATCATCTTTTCTACTTAAAAGGAAAAATGTAGAGGTCCAGAATTACTCAAAATAATTTTATTTTTATTCAGTAAAAAAGTAGTTCAAAAACAAAATGGGATGATTAATGTTGCGCCACCTTGTAGCTTGATCCGAACCTATTGTTTTCAATATGCATTATCATTACAGAAATTTTACAAAATTTAACATCCGTCGCCTACTTTCGTAAAAGTTTGTAAACGACTGTGTGAATACAATTGTGAAAAACAGTTGACGTACTTGACATTTGTCAAAAAGATCCATATTAGATTCGGTGAATATAGGCAGCCAACATCAATACAAATTTCGTCTACTTTAGCTCGCTAGTGACAAACGACAAAAGCACGGGAGCCCACATTAGATGAAAATAATTTTTGCCATCCTCTGCTTCATTGTGCTCAAGAAGCTGGTGAAAATTCGAACCCTCTCCAGAAAATCCACCGTAGCTCCTTACAAAATCTTGGTCACTCCGATCCTCTTTTACGGCGAAGGGATGAGAACGCTCTAGAACTCGAAAGTTCACTTGGCGAACCATTTGGTTAGCCTCTCTGCCATGACTGTGTTCCTTCCATGTTGCACTGTTCTGTCCCATCGCTTCTAGGTCCATCCTTATATTGTCCGCCCATCTACGGTGTGATCTTCCTGGCCTTCTCTTTCCTTCGAATATTCCACACTGTTCTTTTGACTGTTCGTCCATCGTCCATTCGTTCTATATGTCATGCCCATGTTAGTTTTCACGATCTTATGACTCGAGGCTAAATAAAGTTCCCACAGTTCTTGACTGCGTAATTTCTTCGGTTATCCTTAAAAGCTTGTTTACAGAGGCGAGAAATCTATTTTTTTCCTTTCTAGTCAGACCCAATGCCTCATATCCGTAAAGTGTCATTGGCATTATTATGGTTAAATTGGGCGATAAAAGTGTTGTTTTGAATAGTTCCCCCATCGGGAAGGAATACCCGTTTCCCATATGTGGCCTTTTATTTATTTGGATTTTTATATCGATCTTGGGGTCAATGCTCAATGCGCTTCCCAAATATTTGTGCCCATTCACTTTTTCAAAGCGTTTATTGAGTACAGTCAAGTGCGATCTTTGGATCGATTGACATTAAATCTTCTTAGATGCGACATGCAAACTTCGGTCCAATTTTTATTAACAGAAAGAGAAAGAAAGGATTAAACCATGACTTGCTTAATGGCTGTAACGCGAGATTGGCTTGATCAGGCATATATGGATCCAGCGTCTAAGAGTCCTAAGTAATGTAGAGTGAATGGGCCCAGGCCTGAAAATTATTTGATTCCAACCCCGAGGGATGACCACACCTAAAGTGACACAAATAGGTGGAAAGAGTGTGCAGCAGCTCGCTTAAGTACCGTGTCATCTATAAAAGCTTGTTAGTCGAAGGTTGTTGGTTGAAAAGGTTGACCTCGAACTTTAGCACCATCTCAGTAAAAGATAGTAATCTACCCTAGCCGATGCACGTCGAGCCAAAAATTGCAAGGGCTTTGTCGGTTCTCTGGCATAATAATACAAAATAAAAGGATAATACCTAATCAATCTAATCATGTGATCAGTTTCATTACGCAATCCTCTATCTTCGCCACACGAGATGCCTCCCTAGCACGCCGGTCTTGCTCTGGTTGATATGCGGAATCGTTGACCTCGTCGTATTTTTATCATGGGGTATACACCGAAATGATGATTTTTGCTCCAATGAACTTCCACAAGAATTTCCTTATGACCTCTGCCTTAAAAGGGTTTTATTTTTAGATGTTTGGTTTTAAACTAGCAACGCCGTTTCTGCAGACTATCAATTTGACAGTTGAAATTTGATTTGTGGTTTGTACGTTTTGCCATTTTACGGTAAATAGACTTACGCCAGAACAATGCATGTAAATTGTGTAAACTTATTTTGAAAACTATAGTTCGGTTCGCCAAACTTATCGTGCGCTACGTCCATTTTACGGCATAATCGTCCATCTGAGCCAGTTATTCAGATTTCGCACCACGTACGCTCTAGTGGTTAATACATATCTCCAAAGACGACAAACCGTGCGAAGAGAAGAAATTATTGCAGTTGTGAAGCGCAGTATTGAGGAGAATCCGAATAAGCAGATTCGCTATCGTACACAACAATTGGAACTATGCCCATCCACTTTGTGGAAGATTTTACGAAAAGATCTTGGCTTAAAAGCTTGTAAGATTCAGCTGGTGCAAGTGTTGAGACCGCCTGACCATTATACGTATCAGAGGTTCGGTGACCCAAAACATGATTCGGCTTGATCCTCATCTTGTTCTCCGATGAGGCCAATTTCTAGTTAAATGGATATGTAAACAAGAAAAATTGCCGAATTTGGAATGAAGAAAACCCAGAATCCTTTGTCGAGACGTGCTTTATAAGCCGGTGGAATCATCGGCCAATATTTCGTTAAGGTCGAAGCCGGCCAGAATGTTACCGTCAATGGAAAGTGCTATAGAAATATGGTTTCTGACTCCTTGGTTCCTCAGTTGAATGGCATTGACATGACAGAGCTTTGATTTCAACAAGGTGGCGCAACATGCCACACGCCACGCGTCACCATCAATTTATTGCAGGAAACATTTGCTGAGCGCAATAGACCTGTGAACCGGTCTTCACGATCCTGTGTCACTGGTCTATGCCGATAAATCAGAGACGTTGGACAGTTTGAGAGCCAACATTCGCCGTGTTATTGTCGATTTACTGCCCCGGTTGCTCGATAAAGTTGTCGGAAATCGAACTTCAAGATTACCCTTCATTCAAGGTAGCCGTGGCAGGCCTATGCCTGAAGTCATACTAGCACTAATGGCATCTAAATATCTTCTAAATAAAATTAGCATCATGGATATTAATATTAGTTTCAAGTGTTTCAGTGTGTTTGTTTTTTTATTGAATTTGTATACCTCTAAAAAATACACCCTTTATACAGGGTGTCCCACGAGCAGTGTTCCAAAAAGCTAGAGCGTGTAGGTCTGGTCAAGACAAGAAAAAAATCGTATCGGAGGGGGGGTCTATTCCCCCCCATTTAGCCGGGAGGGGCAATTTTCTAAAAAATTGACTTAATTTGGAAAAAAAATTATTAAAAATCAACAGTTAAAGCCACAATGCCGTGATATACTTTTTTAAAAAACAAAAGCCCCCTCTTTCGTCCTGTTTTTAAATGAAGCTGTTTTAGGGAATAGTTTTTGAGAAATTAATTTTCAAACTCAAAATTTTGGAAAAAAAATGAAAAAAAAAATGTTCGAACTATTTTTTTTCAAAATTTTATGTAATTAAGTGGTAATATTTTTTCAAACATTCAATTCTCTTATTAGTTTTTAGTTAAAAACAGAAAACAGGATGCAAAAATGTCTTGTAGTTTTTGAGAAATTAAAAAAAAACCCGAACCACTTTTTTCTAAGAAAACCCTTTTTTTTGGTTTTAACGCGGCTGGACTTGTAGGCAAATTGATGTATGCAACATTGACCTCCTTTTTATTATTTTTAAAAAATTCGGAGTTTTATTATAATAAATTTTCAATATGATCCCCATTTTTTAGAAGGCACAGATTATATCTCCTTCTAATGGCTGCACATAAGTCTATGCTTGACAAATTTTCCTGCAATTTGACTCCAGCGACTTCAATCCGTTCTTTCAGTTGTTCCAAAGATACTATTTCCACTTCGTAAACATAATTCTTCATGAATCCCCACACATAAAAATCTAGAGGAGTTAAAACTGGTGATCTAGGTGGCCATTCCGTGGGGCCCCTTCTCCCGATCCAACGGTCACTAAAATGATCATCCAGCCAGTTTCTAACCCGTAAGCTCTAGTATGCTGGTGCTCCATCTTGCTGGTAGATTAAATTATCTGCTATGGCCAAAGGAACGTTGTCCATCAAATCGGGCAAAAGGTCTCGTAGGAACTGCAGGTACGATTCTCCATTAATAACGGCATTCAAAAACCGGGGCCCGATTACAGTTTGTCCAACAATACCAAGCCAAACATTACAGCTAAATCGGTGTTGTGATTTATTTTGTTTTTTGTTGTGTGGATTGGTGCTACTCCAATGATGCAAATTGTGGAAGTTAGTAACCCCATCTCTGGTAACTGGGCTTCATCCGTCCAGAATATCCTTGCAAAATAGTTTCCTTCAGTTTCATCTCGAAGCAGTAATGATCGACAAAATTCTTCTCTCAAAAACTTGTCGTTTGAGGTGAGCTCCTGAACTGGCCTAAAATGGTACGGGTGTAAGTTTTCGGTATGAAGCACTCTCCGTACTCTAGATTTGGGCACTCCAAGCATAATAGCTATCCTCCTTGTACTAAGGGAGGGATTACGTCGGACCAAATCCAAAATTCTTTCATCTAAGCTTCCTGATCCATCTGTAACTGATCTTTCGCTTCTTCGATGCTCTAGTACTCCGTGCTCTCGCAGACGTCGGTGGATTCTTGAAAACATGCTACGACTGGGACACCTCCGATTGGGATATCTTTCAGCGTAGAGTCTTTCGGCTTCACGATCTCGACCATTAGCTAAACCGTAGCAGAAGTGCATGTCCGTTAATTCTTCTCGAGAGTATGAGTTTGACATCGTAATGTGTTGATGAGTTAACGTCCAATTTGGAAATGGTTTTTTATTAAAAATACGATGCCTTTTATTTACATTTGGGTTGCAAATATTTTGTTTTTCAATAAAGAAAAATTGCGGTTTTTAGTATAGACCGATAATCTCATATGCATCCGTTGTTTGGTGGAGCAGGCTAACACGCAAACATGCTGTGGCTTCACTCACCAAACTCCAAACATCGGTCTGTCTCAGCTGCACGGGGGCTTTCCCCAGCACACCGGAAGCTGCTTTAGAAGCTATGATGAATCTTCCACCCCTTGACATATATGTATAATATATCAGAGGGTGTGCACTGAAAACTTTTTCTCGCCTAAAGAGAAATGTTCTTTGGTACAACTCGCATTGGAGTGAAAGTGTACTTGCGGGAGAAATATCCTACGACCCCTGTGGATATGCCTTCTGACGCAATGACACCTGCCATCCTACTGCGCTGTAACTTCACAGTCATATTTCCATGGCGTCAGGACTGGCTTTGGCCAGACACTGAACCTGGAATGGAATGCCTTCGCATTTTCACAGATGGCTCCAGGACTGGGCAGGGATCCGGCGTTGGAGTTTTCTTTGAGCTCGAAAACATCCGACTGCACTTCTCGTTAGAAAAATATGCGTCTGTCTTTCAATCGGAGATTTACGCAATCCTAATGGCCATGCACTATGTTGTGAAGCACAGGTGGAAGGGAAAAAGCATATGTCTCTTCAGTGACAGCCAAGCTGCACTCAAAGCTGTTTCCAACCCTCTATCTAACTCCAAATTATTGCATGAACTCAAGACCTTTTTCAACAAAGTCGGAAGACTAAATTCACTTAGGCTTGTATGGGTCCCAGGTCACTTTGGAATCCCAGGAAACGAGATCTCCGATGAACTCGCTAGAAGAGGCTCAGAGGAGAGTTTCGCAGGACCTGAACCCGCCTTAGGTCTACCTGCTTCCACGGTCAAATCTGACATCAATGACTGGGTCTTTAATTCACACATTCGCAGATGGAGGGGATATCCAGGATGTACGATGACTAAGCAGGTACGCCCTAATGTCTGCAAGAAGTCCGCAATATTCTTCTTATTAAGAAGAGAAATTATTGCAGAAGGCTTGCGGGGGTCAGTACACTTTTGCCAAGCATCTCTACGTGCTTGGCATCAGGGAGACGCCTCCCTGTGCTGCATGTTGCGAGGAGGATGACGCGTACGGTGGCGGTGGCGGTGACGGTAGCTCTATATCACTGAAGCCTCTTGTCACTTTTCTCCGCACAACGAGGAAAATACAATAAAGAAAGTCTTAGTACAATGGCCCAGTATTGGTGCTGAGTGCTCCAAAAGATAGTAGAAGCCTCCAACAAAAAAAAAAAACAAATGCGAAATCAAATCATGAACTTCTCATGACCTGGCTTTGTATTAAATCTGACTTTCTTTGGTTGGTTTTTTCGTCAATGACTGCTTCTTTCAGGCACACAATCATAGATGGCGGAACCATCCTGTAGACTGGCGAAGCATATATAGTTACGTATGGATACCTATAAGAAGTCATAAAAAACAGAAGATCAAAAAATAGTCTCATACAACTTCAGCTTAAGCCTGTGTAGTTACGGTAACTTATAAGCTTATTGTGTGCATAAATAAGGGGATATTTAGAAGTCTTGTACTTCAATATGGCTTACGTCCAGTCGTCAATAGTTTTTTAATGATTAATACCAGTGGACTACAGTCTATCAATCTCTGACGTTAATAACACAGACTTCATATCTCTGAACATCCAAGTCACCGAAATTACATTTTACAGTGGTTGTTCTCCTCAGGATATTGCCATATGGAGTCAAACACAACAAAGGTTGTATGTATGGTTACAAAGTTTGGGCGAACCTAAGCCAAAAAAAAGTCATTTTCTAAATTGTAAAAACGTGACAAGACAGTTTTTGAAGTACCTTTTAATATCGCTTGTGGTGACGCAATTTTTCCTGCCCTTGCACGGAGATATATTGGCATTTGATGCTCAATTTAGTCTTCCTGAATGTCCACAAGCAATTTTCCCAAGACCTCGACATTAAAAATACTCGACACCTACGCAATCGTTCACCACCCACATTTCAAGGAAGGACAGTTCAATCATGATGTATGCTCCAGATCGACCAGAAACGTCTCCATCATTCATATCTCTTCTTTTATTTTTAAATTGGTTAAAATGTTCCATGTACATTTGACCTCCCACCTACGCAGCTTCAGGTTAGGTTCCACAGGGAGCGGTTAATAGACAAGACAAGGTTATACTGAAACAATTTAATTGCTGTAACTGAATGCAAGGTTGTCAATATTCCTTTTATATTGTCGAGTCCTTACTGTGTTCAAAAAATTACTTACAATTTAAATGGAAAATGCAAAATTCAATTAGGAATTAATGTAGCGAAAAATCGATTTGGTTTCCATAAAGTCAGGGAAAAGAAATTATTTTCAACATGTGTACGT
Organism: Merodon equestris; assembly: GCA_958301585.1. NCBI lineage: Eukaryota > Metazoa > Arthropoda > Insecta > Diptera > Syrphidae > Merodon > Merodon equestris. The sequence goes on from OY284413.1 coordinate 169,475,712, forward strand.
TTTTGTTTATCATTATATTGAATTGGGATGGGGTTAATCGATTTCCGTATATTTAGGTCATAAAAGCATTCTTTAAAATATTAAAGGTTCGTTCAATAAAGCTTCCTGAAAAATAAGATTTTACTGTTGGTAGTTCATCAAAAAAGGGGAAAAATCTAATTGATTACTGAGATTAACCGAATTTTATTAGAATTTTAATGGATTCCAAGAAAAAATGAATGGGAGTTTGGGATAAATCGAACTCCAGCGATGCATATAATCCCAAATTACACGCACATCAGAAGTAGACTTTGAATAATTTGAAATCATAGCGTTAGAGGCACAATATTCAATCAGGACAACCGAACCGATTACTATCAGTAGTCCCTTAACCCGTATCAAGTTGATTGATGTCCTTCCGAACGACAGCTCACGCAATGAATTTGCACGAAAGATATTCATCATTGACTCGATTACGGAATGCAAAGCAAAAATCTGTAAGCATCGATGATGGTTAATGGCTGCGCCCATTAAACACACCCTTCTATGTCCTGGCTCATGACGACATCAAACGTATATAATTTTTTTTTTCTCTATCGCAGCCGGTTAGAGATATATTTTTTAAGGAATTTATCATATCGTAGTACATTTAAGCGAGAAAGCTGTAAGCGATAAACCATATCCTTAAAGGAGCTTAAGATTTCATACAATTTTGAATTTCCTTAGAATTTTGTTATCTCGAAGGACTATAATAATCAATCTGGTAAGGATATGCTTCGAGCAAATTATTGATATTTGCATATACATGTATATGTATGTATGTATATACGAGTAGTAATAAGCTTCATATGCAATATTCACATTCCTTGATATTCAGGACTCTATTTTGTAAAGGATATACGCGTATGTTTGTTGCGTTAAACGAGAATATTGCTTTGCTGGACGGTCACTATTTTGTCGTCACTATTGTGAATTTTCAGATTTTATTTATGAGAAATAAGTTTGTGGCATCCTTTGATGCCCATTCCGATCTTTGTCCGAACTTAGAGTAATTTCCTCAGTGCCTCCCTACATTCCTCATATGGACGGCAGAAGAATTAATCCTAATCCGAATTAAAGAATTAGGATTGTGGAGAATAAACTTTGTAGACCAACATTATACTCAGTAAGATCAGATCACTCTCCGCATCCGGGTTTTCTATTATTTTATTATTTTTAATATTTCTCTAAGCTGGAGAGAGCTACTAATTTCCCTTTTGATACACTCCTAAATTTCACAAACTTTTATTTTCAACAAATTTCACTAAATTTTATTAAAAATAAAAGACAACTTAAGTATGCATAAGTTTTTTGCGATTTTTTCGGTAAGAAAAATACGTAATTTTCGAATGAAATTAATTTTTTTTATTCAAAATATTTGTCATCGGCTTCTAAAGGGTGGGCCAAATACAAGTTTTATTTTTAAATGCAATAATATGAACAAATTATTTTTTTTTCCATGTGTTATGATTGTATTAGTAAGAACAAACATTCCCATTAATTATAAAATACAACATTGTCCAAATGGCTGCTTTGACTCGCTTCGCAGTAGCGCATTCTGTCACTCCAATTTTCCAAGACCTTGTTGATAGTTCCGGGCTGTAGCTCACGGATTGCTTGGATGGTATTGGCCTTAAGTGCTTGAATCGTTCCCAGATTGTTGGCATAATATCGATACTTCACGGTTCGCCACAAAACAAAACTCCAAAGAGGTCAAATCGCAGATCCGAGGCGGCCAATTGGGAATTTGTTGCGCAAATGATCAATTTTGGCATGGGCTGTGTGGCATGGGGCGCCATCCTAGATGAACCAGAGGTCGTCCAAATCCATGTCTTCAATTTCAGTAAAAAAAAACCGTTGACCGAAACGTTGTTACCAGCCTCATTTTCGAAGAATAATGGTCTCTCAGCAGTCCGCACCAAACTGTCGCTCTCTGTGGATGTATTGGCTTCTGGGCAATAACGTGCCGGTTTTCCGAGATGAAAATGCGCCTCGTCAGAAAATATGATTTTTCGCCCAAAATCGTTGTCCAATTCAAGCTGCTCTAAGGCCCAAACTGCGAAGCGATTACGAAACAGATGGTCGCTCGCCTTCAATTGCTGAGTCGATTGGACCTTGTAAGCGAATAATCCTAGACCATTGTGCAGAATTCTCTTCAGGCAAATGCGTGAAATATTGAGCTGTTGAAATCGATGGCGAGTTGATGTTCGTGAATTGAATCTCGGACTCTCGTCCACAGCAGCTACATTCTCATCTGTGCGCACCATACGGCGACGGGGACCATGAGTGTTGTCCATTAGCATACCAGTCTCACGAACTTCTTGCAGCAACTTGTGTACAGCAATCGCGGTGGGTGCTTCATTTCGGCCAAAACTTCTTTTTAAAAAAAACGTACTCACTTTGGAAATAAGTTTTCAATATTTTCCAACGTTGTTCAAGCGTTAAGCGACTCATTTCGTTCCGCGGAGGTATGATACTGACTTTCTGTAATTTCGAGCGGGAAACAGCTGTCAGTGTCAAAATAACCTACTCCTATGACTAGATGGCCCACCCTTTACCCATTTCGTTCATCTCTCAGGTAATTCGGCGGCAAACCATTTTCCAACTTCCTCGAAATCGCTAAAGTGCTGCTCTGTGAGCGCATGCCCATTAACGCTAAGAGGTGGTAGTCTGATGGAACCAAGTCTGGGAAGTACGGCGGTTGCAGAAGGATGTCCCATCCAAGCGATTTCAAGTTGTCTTTCCCAATTTTTGCCGTGTGAGACGGCGCGTGGTCGTGTAAGAAAATCACTTTGCCATGTCTTCTGGCCCATTCCAGTCGTCTTTCGATTAATGCCTGGTTTAAATTAATCATTTGTTGATGATAGCGTAGTGTATTAACGGTTTCGCCGGTCTTCAAGAGTTCATAACATATAAGACCGCTCTGGCCCCACCAGAGCATGGTCTTCTTGCCGAAGCGATTTGACCTTGATGTTGAAGGACCGACTTCGTCAGGTGAAAGCCACGATTTTTTCTTCTTCGGGTTTTCAAAACAAATCCATTTCTTATCACCCATCACAATTCGATGCAAAAATGATTTCCTTTCGTGGTGTTGATGCAGCATTTCACAAGTGGCTTTGCAATTTTTCATTTGACGCCCATTCAACTCGTATGGGGCCGAGTATTTACCGAGTTTATTGATCTTCTCCATTGCCAGTACGCGTCTGCTAATTGTTTCTTGTGACACATGTAATGCTAATTGTTGAGTTTGAGTTGGGTCATCATAACTCCTGGCATTGCTCGTCTTCACATTTTTGTGGTCGAACAAAGCGCTCACTCTCTTTCACATTAAAATCACCACTTTCAAATTGTCAAAACCATGTCTCACATGCTCTTGTTGATGGAGCGTGTTCACCATATGTTTCTACCAGCAATCGATGACTTTTAACAACTTTTGATTAAATAGGAAAAGGAATGCTTGCCGTAAATGTTGTCTTTCAAGCGCAAAACTCGACATAAGTGAACAATAGAACAAAGACGCTAGTTTTCGGCGGGCTCAACTTGTGTGTGTTTATAGTTAAATCTCAGACGAACAAAATGGCGTGTGTGTCAAATTAATACGCCCCGTACTTTCCGCTGCGCCATCTCTTAGTTCAACCGGAACAAACTTTTGCATATACCTAGTAAAGGAAAATTTACTTTATTTAAATGCACACATAGAGTATGAATTTTAAAGTGATCTTATACTGCGAGTGTATATATGTGTATATATATGCCTTCGTCAACATTTTTTTGATCATCTCTTATTCACAACTGATATTGTTGCGTATAGGAATTGTTCTTGGCTATGGACAGACTTGAATTACAGGCCTTTCGCTCAACAGTCGATAATGATTACCCTTTCATCACGACCACCCTCAAGTCCAGATCTAGGTAAAGTAATTTTACTGACTTTTTTAGGTCTTCCTTGTTTTCCAAATAAAAAAAATGCTTTTTTTTTCAATACTAGTTTTGTAAAAAAATTTGTGCGGCTGTTCCCTTTTAAACCTCATTCAGGATATTTTTAGCCACTGTAAAATTTCTTCGTCCGTATTGTTTTCCTGTTTGATATTGCCTCTTCTAAAGTTTTAGTCGAAACAAAATCTTCTTTTTTCATTTCATACAAAATGAAGCTATTTTTTTCCGGCAAGTTTTTATTGCATTATAATAGCCTTGAGCAGTGTATAATTTATAATAATAATTTAAAAAAATAATTTTTAATTTTTTCGTTTTGCAAAAACAATTATTATATTAACAAATTCAACGAAATCAGAGGAGACCCTAAAAAAGAATGGGATCTAGTTAGAGCGTTACTCAATAAATCAACTAAGAAAGTTCAAATACCTAACCTCAAGGAGAATGATGTTTTATTATCAGATTCTAAGGTCATAGCAAACAAATTCAACTCTTTCTTTTCAACCATACGTACTAAAACAGTCTCCGATACTTGTGAATCTTACTGTGATTGTGTATGTCTAACTAAGGAAGTCTCGTGTGCCCATAGTTTCTTCTATGATCCCATAACGTCCCATGAATTGTTTAAAATTATTATGTCTCTCAAAAACTCTAATTCTACAACATCAGACGGATTTTCTAATAATTTTGTTAAGAAAATAGCTTTAAATATCTGTGATATTTTATGTGTTATTTATAATAGGAGCGTTAACTGTGGTATTTTTCCCCAGTATCTGAAACAGGCTGAAGTGATACCTCTATACAAAAAGGGAGATAAAACTTTAATAAATAATTATTGGCCTATTTCATTACTGTCTGTATTCTCGAAAATTTTTGAAAAAGCATTAAAGGTAAGAATGGTCCAGTTTTTAGAGAAAAATAATTTTTTCAGTGAATGTCAATTTGGTTTCCGTTCAGGTCGTTCTACTGAGAGTGCCCTCCTTAATTTCTGTTCATATGGATACAAAGGTTTTGATAACAAGAACCTCACAGCAGGGCTCTTTGTCGATATAACTAAGGCATTCGACACAGTCGATCACGAAATATTGATGGACAAACTATTTAAGTGTGGCTTTAGAGACACGGTTCACAAGTGGCTAAGATCATATTTGTCAGAGTTCGAGAGTCGAGTTCAGAGAGTGAAAATATGTGGTGAGTTCAGTTCCTTAAGTATTCTATCTATAGGTGTTCCTCAGGGTTCAGTACTAGGCCCCTTACTTTTTCTAATATTCATAAATTCACTCTTCCAACAAAAATATGAAAGCAAAATTACAGCGTTTGCGGACGATTTAGCGTGTGCCTTTACTGCTAATTCTGCTCTAAATCTTTCCATTAGCATCAATCATGACCTTGAAGTCTTGAGCCACTGGTTGAAAACGCACAAACTTGTTACTAGTGACAAAACTAAAATCATGCGTTTTAGTCCTAGTGGCAAGATAATAGACTGTGAACCGATCCTCTTTCATTGTGCTAAATGTAAAAGATTCAAACATAGCAGGGTTACTTGTAATTCAGAACCTAGTTCACAAACTTACTTTGAGCGAGGCAAATGTTCTGACAAATGCTTTTATATTGAGAACGTTAAGAATTTTAAGTATCTCGGGGTCCTGCTCGACTGCAAAATGAACTGGACTGATCATACAACTGCTCTTAAAAAATATCTCATGGCTGCTACTAGGCAAATTTACTTCTTGAAATCTTACTGCTCACGGGAGCTTCTTCTTCTTTTCCTTTTTATCCCGGCGTCGTTATGGTCAGAAGTGTAGGACCATAACCTTCCCACTTAACTGCATTCCTACTGGTCCGCTTGTGGGGTCCGCGGGAGCTCACGGGAGCTTCTTAAATGTATTTATTACGGTCTAGTACATTCAAAGCTCGAATATGGCTTAGTTGTATGGGGTTCAACCCACTACAACAAATTATATCCCCTACTTGTGTCCCAGAAGCACATTATTCGCATTATCTGTAAAAAAAACCGACAGTCTGACAGCTTACCACTTTTTAGAACCTTAAATATTCTCCCCTTAAAACATTTATATTGCTACAAAGTCTTAAAAATATTTTTCGAAAGATCTGGCTATTCATTAAATAGAAGCTCTTCCAGTTACCAGTTACGCATCAACGTGCAAAATCTTGTCCAAGTACCTCACCACAATTTGCAAATATTTTTTCATTTTTTTTCTGTTGCTGCACCAAGACTCTTTAATAGATTACCTTATAACATAAGGTGTATTCAAAATAAAATATGTTTTCAAAAAAAAGTGAAATCGTGGCTTTTAAATTGTAATTATGTTGGTATTCTCAATTTGCTTTCTGTATTGATCTAGTTGCAAGTATTTCGTTCCATATTCTCAATTTTGTTTCATATTGTAATGACCCCCATCATCCATTCATCTTGTATATTGGTTGTTAACATATAGTGTATATTATACTGCTTTCGACTCTAGTTCCTTAAGAACTACAGATTGCAGATACTTTTTTTTTTAAATTGTATATTATTATATTGTGTATTTTTAATTGTAACAATCTAAATTTTAATTAAATTGATCCTTTTTCTTTAATGCTGTTTCCACAACTCCAAAATCTCTGTCGTTTGGAAGAAATTAATGGCCGGATAGTAAATTTGTGGCCAATAATATTTATGCTATTATCAGCTGATTGAACGATCCTTAACCACATCAGTGCGAGCTTAATATTTCACTGTATACTATAATTTGGTCTTGGGTTGTAACGTTCTGAATATGCTTGAGACAGCAAGATGCTATTTCTTCCGCACCTCTAGATGCTACAGTTTCCTCCCATGCATACATACGAATTTTGTTGTCATGAAAATTATGAAAACCTTCATTAAGTACATATGTACATATTTCGCTTATAGTGTTGTAACAGAAACTGATAGTTTCGGATATGGAAGGGCCTTTTGAAGATCAAATGAAAATGCAAAATATTTATCTGGGTTCGTTGATGCTAAGTTTTGATCTTCTTTTAAAGCTTTTCTAGCCAGCACTGCATTGCGTAAATGTATGATCTGTGCTTCTAAAAGTATGTTTTTTTCTTTAGGGTCCGAGGTAGCTTTGATTTTCATATTTAGAGAGTCGCATTTTTGACACGTGTCTTTATGTGGGTGATGAAAACTTAAATTAAAATTATTCTTAAAAATGTTCCTATATATTTGCTCGCTGAGAAATGTTGTATTATTTTCTTCGCAGTTTTCGACATACAAGTTGTAAATTTTTCTTACTTTCAAATCAGAATTCAGGTATTCTCTGTTTGGATTATTCGAACGCGTGTAATGGCTTTCATAGCGTGGAAAACTTTTTATATGATCTTTTACGGCATCCACTAGTTTCTCACCACTCATTCGCAAGATGCTTCAATTTTTCCACGTAAGTCTGTTCCTATTATCTTCGCTTTGAGAGCCCTATGTAGTCTGCCTATAGATATATTATATGTTTCTATAAAGAACTTTTTATATACTGCTTTTTATATACTTTCCAATATTAATTAAAAAGTGTTTATAATTACAATCTCTTGCTGATCCTTTTACATTTCTAGCTCGTCTTCTTTTTACTGACATACGGTGAGTAAATGCACACAAGAATGTACACCTAATTCTCTTTTTACACGATAGATACGTTCCCAATAAAATCGTGTAAAAAAAGATAATGGCTAAATGGAAAAATAGTAGATTGGTTCCAGACCTAAAAAGGGAACTTATAAGTACAAAAAACAATACAAACAATTTCTTGTTAGAATTTACCTGAGAATTTATTTTCCGTGCTTACACATTTTAATATATTAAATATTTTATAAGAAAAATGTATGAATTGAATAAAAGAATATAATATCAGAAATTTATTAATATAAAAAAGAAAACTAATAATTTCACAATTTCACAGATATCACTAGAATTATTTTGTTCATCATTTTGGGAAATTGTCTCTCTATTATCATTTCTATTTTCCATTGTTGATAATTCAGGAGCTCTTAGAACAAAATCAGTTATTAAAGATTGTGTTTGATTTCGTAATTGTCCTTTATAAAGTTCCCTGTAAGATGTCATTAAAAAATTCAGTTCACGTTGAAATTTCGCAACTCGTTCCTTATCAGGATCATGTTGTTCAAAATGATTACATACATTCTTTGCAAGGTCAAGACCTTCTTTAAATAGAGTTGCATTTAAAACAGGAAGATCCTCTTCGTCATTATCGCTATGTTCTCTTTCATGATGAGCCTCAAGGGTGAGATCTTTAATTTCATTTTCACTCAAGCTTTTTTCAATTAATAATTCCTCTATATCTGCAGATGACAGATTATCGAATCCATCTCCACCAATTGTTCGTGCCAATGTAATGATATCAGTAAATTTGTTGTTATTATGGATGACAGAGTCTTTGCTTTTGACACATTCTGGCCAAATATTTTTCCAACAAGAGTTCAAAATTGATGGCTTCAATTCAGCTAACGCTAGCTCAACTTGATTGATGCAGTCCATAATTGAACATTTTTTCCATACATCAATGACTTTTAACTCCTCATTATTATTTAGTTTGTCTAGCACGTATTGGAATGAACGTTTTATGTAGTACCTTTTAAATGTAGCAATTATGCCTTGGTCTAAGGGTTGTATTAGGGATGTAGTATTAGGCGGCAGGAAACAAAATTGAACATTTGGGTGCTCCAATACCGGATGGCCAGGTGCGTTGTCTAGTATTATAAGAACTTTAAATTCTAGACATTTTGCATTCATGTAACGTCTTACTTCTGGTATGAAGTATTTCTGAAACCATTCTATAAAGATTGCACTGGTCATCCAAGCCTTTTTGTTTGCCTTCCAGTGAATTGGCAATTTATTAATATCAACACCTTTCATCGAACGTGTTATTAAAGCACGATTTACTAGCAGTGGCTTTAACATACGTTCTCCTGAAGCATTTGAACAAAACAACAATGTAACACGGTCCTTTGCTACTTTAAAATCACCGGAAGTGGTCTGTGATTTTGCAACATAAGTTCTGCTAGGCATTTTTTTTTTTAAAAAAGGCCACTTTCGTCTACATTCCATACTTGGTCTGGGGTGTATCCTCCATCTTCAATAATTTTTCTAAGTTTTTGAGGAAACTCTTTAGCAGCCAATTCATCTGCAGATGCAGTTTCTCCCTTAATTTTAATATTGTGGAGAGCATGTCTTTTAAGAAAACTTGTCATCCAACCAGTGCATGCTGAGAATTCATGTTGTTTTGACTGAGAAGAAGTGCTTGGCTCGATTTCTTTGAATTGTTTGTAGATTCTTAGGGCTGTTTGTTTGATAGTTATCCCGTCCACTGGTATCCTTTTTTGGGATTTATCTTCAATCCATATTACCAAAGCTTTTTCCATCTTCTCTTTGACAACATCTCTTATACATATATGACGATGACTTAACACTTATTTTTGTTCCAGAACATACAGACTTTCTAATTGCAGTTTAATTTTTCTTAATTGTTCTTATAGTGGCAACCTTGTCCTGTTGCAAGTAGATCTTAAATTTTAATTTTAGTATCTAAACTGATCGCTTTTCTCTTCTTAATTACTACAGGTGATTTATGTGACATTGTGTTAGGCCTACCAAAATACAATCAAAAATAAAATCCAATGTAAAAATTTGTAAAACATTTAATTTAGCTTTTATGGGGTTAGCAAATTTATATGAGGACTTTCTTAATTTTACTTACATATATGTAGCTTTTTAAGCATCCACTGCAACTAAACGTCTTTTCTTTTCAATTTTTAAAATCACAATGAATCGCGTATAAAAACAAAATACGTCTTTACCTTATGTATAATTCGGGGATTCCCACTCAAAGAGAAAATATTCAAATATTCATAGAATAAAATAAATTCATAGAACTTAAAAAAATTATAAAAAAATTCTTAGAATTAAAATCGTGTTAGAGCAAAATGATTCGTGTAAAAAGAGAAAAATGTTAGCTTTTTTATTCGTGTTAAATGAAATTCGTGTAAAAAGAGAATTAGGTGTTTTTTTTTTTTGTCAAAATCTCCATTTCTCAAAACAAACTAAAAAGGTATACGATTCTTGCACACTTTCAACCATTTGCAATCTTTATTTTCGAATTTCTTAACAGGAATAATATTTCCTGTTTTTGTATAATATTTTTCGCCTTTATTTCTTTTACTTTTCCTAGTCTTCTGATCATTATTTTAAAAATGTATTCGAACATCAGTAACGTCGTCTTCGTCAGTCGCTGAATAAATTCTAATTCTCTTCTTAGCTTGTAGCAATCTTGAATCAAAATTGCTCAAACTGCTTTCCTGATCCAATTCATAAATTCGTCTTTCTTTTCATGGGTCTTATTACTGTAATAAAAAAAATTACAATATTCAAGAGAACAACGTTGTTACTCTTATATTTACCATCATCATTATCGGACAAAATTGACATATTATCGTCTTTTTCATAGGCATGTGAACTCATTGAACAACTGTATTTAATATTATTTATCTAAAACTTCGATTTTCTGCTTTAATAACAATAATATTTCAATGCAATCTATTAGTATAACAAACACAAACCAAACAGTCGGACTTGCGAAAGAGAACTAAACAAAATCAGTGGATAACTTCTCACCATTTAATTAGAGGAAATATACCGTTATCTTGTTAACAATATTGTTTTTGTTGACACTGATTGCGCAGTGTACACTGAAGACATAATTATCAATAATATTTAATTGCAAACAGAAAGTTGTTTTAATTATAGTTATTAGGAATGGACTTATTCCTATTATTTATAAAAAAATGAGTTAATGCTAATTTTAGTAAGATATAGACATCTTCTCTCCATATTTATAAATCACGCATTCAATTGAGTACGATTTTTTATAAAGTAATCAAAAAAAAATTGGCTATTATAAAATGATATCGCCAAAATCTTTTTTCTGAAAGTGGACTTATACCACTTTCTAAAATAACAGCTCTAATGCATGTGTATGAATTAAAGCTCATGACGCGCATTTGGTGGGAACAACACGCGGTGCTATATTATGAGATGTAACAACTGATTCAAACTGTCATAGAAGCTCGTTAGAAAACGCCTCTAATGCGTTCGAACCGAGTATTGAAGACAAACGGCCACAATAAAAGCAAAGAAATGATAAGACGAGATAAAAACTAGCTTGCCGGCATGGTGCCCAGGTCATTAATATCCAAACACTGCAATGAGACGTCCAATCAATTGCCGTTTCCCACTTGCACCTACTCCGATCGATGTCACATAGCTTGACTGCGCTGGAAGTCTTTGGAAGAAATCAAAATTTGAGTCAATTCGTGGATCGCTTAAAGAGGCATGCAGTGCAGCTTTTCTAAAAAGGCAAAAGGTGAAGCAAATAACTGACAATACGTTCCGGAGTAAACTAAAGCTCCAAATTTTGGGGAAAAGGAGAAACGACGAATTCAAATTTGTACACCTGATATGTCTGAAACACATAAATTCCTTCCATTGGGCTGGCACTCAAATTAACAAAAAAAACATCCATTGGTAACAATGGACTTGATTAAGGCCATGTAACTGTAGGTATCTTAACACTCCACTTAACCTTAACCACCATTAAACATCTTCACTCGGTCGATGCACTGCAGTCTATTTTCGATTTCAAATGTGTAAGTAGAATTTACATTGATAATTTGCATAACAAACTTTCCCACGGTTAATACGTCCAAGGTCATGATCTTAACAACCTCCATAGGGTATCCGAGGCCAGACAGGCACCCATGCATTAATTCTTTCTCTTACTGCATTGGATAGCCGGTACGAGTTCCAGTGCGGCATAATTAGTGTCCCGCCCAGCTTCGAAACCGATTGAACGTGATGATTTATTACTTACTATTTTCGGCACTGAACTAAGAGCATAAACTACGTCTGTTGATGACTAGTCTATTATACTCACAACGTCGCACATCCATTCTAAGAAAAGTCGAGAAAATAATCGCCATGTCATGAATCGTAGACCATTAATGAGCAGTAACTGACCATGTAGTTGCATGGAATGAGTACTATTATCGCAATGATTCGATAATGGTAGAAATTTAACGGCGACGAGCCTGAAATCTATGTGATATGAGTTTCCAAAATCCCTTGTCTATCCCCATGCGCTGCAGACATCATTTATCCACCACACGTGTTGTCATCAATCGTTTTAATCCTGGTTCATTATCGTCCAAGAGAACAGCAACAAAAGCAACGTTGGAGGGATGAAGTTGAGTTCTTCTTAGAACTGTTTTCGATATCGATTAACTCGATAACCCCTATTGGCTACTTGTTTCTATTGTACACTCTCACTCCGCACTCCCATTATGGGTTGTCCCAATGAATTTGTTTTCTTAAGATTACCCAATATTTTTAAACAACTCAGGTGCGTGAATGAAAAACCAACAAAGGCATTATACACTTATCCCAGAGGTTTCCGACATGAAAAAATCATTTCTAGATCTAACGTCCCATTGTTCCCTTAAACCAGACAACGCCTGGCCTATGAAAGAGCTGATCGAGGTCATGTTAAAACACCTTCAAATCCATTTCGAACTTTGAACAACCATTCACCGTCAACTGTCAAGTGCCGGCGTCTCCTTCCGGACTAAGGCTAAGAAAAGGCAAAATATAAATCGTACGTGCCTGCTGCTGAAGGAAAGTCCATTGTTCTCTCCTTTATTCCATCATTTCATCACCAGCACTGCCATGCCTTGCGCACAGAATTCAATTTCCATCTCAACCGACACGAATGTAGGCACAACACATAGCAAACAACTCCTTGGAACTTTATTATGACCTAGAAACGCTCTTTTTCTACACTGCCTTGACTATAAAGCTAAGCATAATCATTTAAGCTGAACGACTATACCAGCCCGCAAGATATTATCCTGGCGGATGGCAGACAAGTCGCTTCAATAAGTGGGGGAGAATGGCCCGTTGTTTTTGTCGTGTGATTTCGTTCGTCCTGTTGTTGATGCCTTGGCGTGCTGTTCATTCTTTCAGGCTTTCTTCTCATTTGGAAAGAGAGCAAACGAAAGGAGGTATTATTGACCGAATTCGCGGATGACGGAATTTTTTCTCCTCTTCTGCACAACGTAAAGTTTAATTCATGGAAGCCGCATATCCACTTCTTTGGTGATGAATGAGTTCTGAAAACTGCAGCAGTTTATGAGTGGAATTCGCGCGTTTCGAATGCACGTACCTACATGTGCAAGGAAGTGGTGTTTTATTTGTTTTTGTAGAAATAAATGGCAAAGTATTTGATATCCTTAACGACATACGACTCGTAAAAGGGGAATTTCACGTTTGTCTCTCGTATTAAGAATATTGATATCACCAGGATGTGATGTTGTGTATTGCGACGACACATGAACGTCATGAATATGAAATGTAAAGTGTGTTTTCAATTTATTCAATTGAATAGTAATAACTCTTGTGGAAGATGTTTGATCAACATAGGCCTGTATGCCAATCCCACGGACTATTGTTCTAGAATCTAGACGTTTCCTCCTCGACCCATATAAGGTACGACACTACAGTCAAATATATGTACTTGGCAATCTCTATTGTTGAAAGCACATAGTTAAGATAATCAACCGGAGTAATCGTTTGATCTCCAAGCGTCTAGCTGGCGACTAATGGACATGCAAACCAATAATCCTGAAACAGACGAAACCATGATGAGCAACTGTGCAAATGCCTGGTAAAAAGTCGACCCCAGCACAAATAATTTGAGACTTGGTCCACCAATTTAAGCTCAACAGGCACTGTACGAGTATGGTGTGGTATGCGGATATTTTTTTTTCCATCTTTTTTTGAAAGCTCTTACTATCCACTGGAACACTTAGTCACAACTACTGGCCCATTATCCCCCTGATAGGCAAACAATTGACGGAAGACGATTTCAAGTACATATTGAGCTGCTTGTCGGTTCCGTGCAGGGACGGGTTAAGAATATCCCTGCAGCGATACCTCTGGCTTGTCGTAAAAGGCGACTAAAACAAAGGTAAACAAAAATCACATCTAGGCAATTTAGAAAACACCAAGGTGAGCCTAGGGACACATAGGACCACCATGAAACTGCCCCACAAGTGTACATGCAAATCAGTGGGTTGACACGACTGGAGATCACCGGTGTTGTAAGAGTAAGATCAAACAAAAAAATCTGGAGCATGTCCGTGTCACAAAAAAAAAAAAAAAACGGCAGGCCGAAAAACAATTGATGCAAAAACACCAGCATTTGATTGGCCTCAGCGATGAAGTAATCCCAAACCGGGAAGCCTGCCGCTACTTTCTGAGGTCAAACCGGCGGACCCCACAAGCGGACCAGTAGGAATGCAGTTAAGTGGGAAAGTTATGGTCCTACACTTCTGACCATAACAACGCCGGAAAAAGGAAAAGAAGATTGAGCTGCTTGTCGCAATATTCGGACTTCATCATGTCAGCATAAGACACAGAAGACTGAAATTACAAAAACGGTATAAGTATGATTCAAAAACTAAATTAGAAAGGACAGCCTCGAAACATATACTTGTATTGCTAAATATCAATAATATCAGATAGTCAGTCAGTCACGAAAGGTCTCAACTTTTGACCTAACACCAAGTCTTGTATAGAGTACCTTTGCTAATAACGTGGAGGTGCTTGAAAGAAACAGCCCGTAAGGGTACTTTTAAGCAGTCAAACCTCCTTAACTATAAAAATAAAGGCGCAAACTTTTTACAGACATCGCACACTCTCTTTGTCTGCCTACAACTTCCCAACTTTTATGCATTGTGTGCCTGAATGGGCCTCTCTACACAAAAGTCGTCCAATGAAGCCTTTCTGGTCAGCTCTTTGGGCTCATCGGAGAACCTCTTTTTCGAGAATGACTTGATATGCAAGCAAGACTCAATGAGTTAGTTTTTCAATTTTGTTCAAAAACATTTTCAAAAAGCTTGGAATACACAGATGTTCCTTCTCTTTCATCCTTACGTATACTTTGAAAGTCAGACTTATAATAGTTCAGTGAAAAGTGCAGTCAAACGTTGTTTGTTCCATGGCCAAACCTCAGCACCAGATTACAACACCACATCACCACATTTTCTTTAGGAATTTTAACTGCTTCCTCGATAGTGATGTGGATGCCGCTGCTATGAGTAGTGCGATCACGAACATACTTCTGCTTCATTCCTCATAGAGTGAAGAGCATCAAGCCGAAAGCAAACGCGTGGTATGACCCGAGCTGTATGGATACTATGAGATTGAGAGAGCTAAGTTTCCGGACTTACAAAGCCAACCCCTCTGAGGAAAACCGGAATAAGTTTAAATGAGCCAGAAATTATTGTAATGCATTGATTGTCCCAAGGGCAGCAACAACTTTTGGTCATTTGTGAACAGCACAAAGAATTCTGCCTCGTCCTCAATCCCTACGCTCATTTACGATGACAACCCAGCTGTCAGCTCTTTAGACAAAGCCAATCTGCTAGCCGCACATTTTGCAACCAGCTCAACGCTGCCAGATTGCATTTTGTCTCTGCCTGTACTTAAGAGCGAAGAATCTTTCATGGAACAAATCCACTTTCGCACTCGTACAGTTGCAAGAGTACATAAGGATCTCAACATGCACAAACACGCTGGCCCTGATGGTGTTCCGCCAATGCTTCTGAAGATGTGTTTTTCCACGCTGGCAAAACCATATAAATGATCTCTTAACTGCTACTCCTAATCCAAAACACTTCTTTGCTGATGACAGTACTCTTAGCTTTCATATTCATTCCAAGACTAACGTCCCGGCCGTAAAACTAGAACAGCAGCATGTTAAACATATGAAATTCCGATCTTGACAGCATAATTAAATGGGGTATAAACAATGGAGTGGATTTTAATGCTTCCAAAACACAATGCTGCCTACTGTCACTTAAGCTAACCATAAAAAATCAGCCATTATCCTTGAATGGCGCTTGTGTCGATGAAACCGGAGACTTTCCATCCTTGGTATGTGTGTTAATAAAACTCTTACTTGGAATAACCACTTATTCAAGGTCGCCAAGAACGCTGCAAAATGTCTAGGTTTCCTCAAACGATGCAAGAAATATTTTACCCCCTCTGATCGGGCTTCAACTTACAAGACTTACATTCGCTCCAAGCTTGAGTACAACGCTCATATCTGGTCTGGTGCTCCCAAGACCTCTCTGCACCTACTGGGTAGAAAACAAAAGCAAGCGATAAAAGTCATAGGAGACAACAATATCGCGAAGTCGATCGAAGTAATGACTATCTTTACAAACAATGCTCAAGTGAGCTAGCCAATTGCATTCCTCCCCTTCAAGAATTTAACCGCAATACACGTCTCGCCCGGAATCCTCATCAGTTCACCCTCGGGCCTGTATCCGGAAGCACAGTCAAATTTAGAAACTCGTTTTATAGCTGAACCACACGAATGTGGAATGCTCTTCCCAGCTCAACTTTTCCCACTCATTACAATCCACAAACTTTTAAAACCAATGTGCACCGGTACCTCCTCTTTCTCTCTCCCTCTATACCTTCGTGCTGTGTCTTGATACTTAAGGATAGTCATAACCCCTTATGCACTTGTCAATAATTAAAAAAAAAACATCTCAGCATCAAGCCCCAGCACCAGACCTTAAGACTACATCCTCGGCAACTCCGGAACTACGGACTAGCACCAGACCCCAACACCAGATGCCCAGCACCAGACCTCAACACCCGACACCAACATCAGACCCCACACTGCAATATGACTACCTATCAGATCGATCGACAGCCACAATCTCACAATCCCTGAGAATGATAAAGAAGTAGACGTTGTTGCCACAGACTACAGCAAAGCAAGATCTCGCATCAAACTATACTTCTTAAATTCACTGTTCTTGGTTTCCCTTCATGCTTTAACAAATCTTTCTTCGAGACAGATCTTCCATTTCTTATACAATTAATGTTATCTGCGGAGTCCCCCAAGGCAGCCACCTAGGCCCACTGATATTTATCTTAACCATTGATGATGTCAACTGTGTCATCAAGAACTCTCATCTACACGCTGATGACATGAAAATATCCAAATATCAATCTTCCTCTTTCCTGCTTCCTCCAATCCGATCTAAACAGGTTCTATATTTGGTGTCAAAGTAACCATCTCGTGCTCAATGGTAGCAAATATGAAGCGATCATGGACTCCAATACACGCTTCCCTTCACCTTCCAGAAACTACGTTATCTGCCATGAGTTTGTTTCACCTGTCAACTTTTTGATTGACTTAGGTGTTATCTGTGACCGAGATCTCAACTTTCAACATTATTAAATCTGCCAATTTCGCCCTCGGCTTATTAAAACTGTTCCAATGTCACATATCACTTTCTTTAGGCTCCTTCCTAAATACATGTGGTCCAACGTAACTTTATTTGCTTTGCTTAATTGATACCTATCATTTATCACCTTCTAAAGATCCCTAGAAAAACGATTGTCTGAGTTCCGATCACTATTCTAAATGATGCAAAGTCGCAGATATACATTTTAGCCATGATCTTACTTACCGTAATATTGACTACCTCTCAGTGCTTCAAATGATGTCCTTTTACATCAATCCCCCAAGCTTTCATGAGCCAATGTTCAGAACGTTGCCCGAAGAGAACTCAGTTCTTTCCGATCTACAATTCATTGAACCCTGTCTTAAAAATGTCTTCTTCAGCCGCCAATCACCCTCTTCTTATTCTTTTTCCTGCTAATAGATATCATACTCGTAGTAATTTAAGTTTGGATTGTTTAAGTTATTAAGGCTTGCATTAAACCAATAAAGTGCCCCTACGACGGCGTCAAATCAAATTAAAGCGAACATCCCAACAGACTCTAGCATTAGACCAAAGCATCAAATCCTAGCACCAAACCCTAGCACTAAACCCTGCACCAGACTCCAAATTCCTGCCCGAATCTAATATCAGGTTGAAGGTCGGGGGTAGTCGTGGTGCAATAGTAATCACTACCGACTGTTGAACCAAAGGTCTGTAGTTCAAGTCTGTCCATAGTCAAGAATTCCTATACGGAAAAGCTGTGCAACAACAGCAGTTGTGAATGAGAGATGATCAGTGCTGACGAAGGCATAACACTCGCAGTATAAGATCACTTCCAAATTCATACCTTGTCTGTGCATTTCCAATATAACACTTTAATGACATGGAAACAAAAAAAAATACTGTGAACCTCAACCAAATGCAGTCGAATCTCTAAAGATCCTATCAAAGACATCCACCCCCAGGGAGTAGTGAACGAACATTTTAGACACAAACCATCTGCACCCCGTTCAGGTTGTGTAACAAACACCAAAATTTTCGTAATTTTCGCCCTAGTAGACAGGCAATAACAAGCTTAGTACAAAAATTTGACTCTACATATTCGTTGTGTGATGTTGCCGTATCAGTGAGACAAAGGGTTGGTTGAAGTGTCGAAAATATCGCTGCCATTCAGACGTCCGTAGCAAACGATTCAAATCAGTTAATTCCACGGCGTTCTCAAGAATTGGGCATCGCTCAGACCACATTATGGCGTATTTTGCGTAAGGATCTTGGTTTACACCCATACAAGATCAAGCTGACTCAAGAATTGAAGCCGATGGACCATTTGAAACGACGTACGTTCTCCGATTGGGCTCTGGAGAAGATGCGCCAAGATGATGAATTTCATCGCAAAATCATCTTCAGTGACGAAGCTCATTTTTGACTCAATGGGTTCGTCAATAAGCAAAATATGCGTTATTGGTCGGGTGAAAATCCACATGTGCTTCATGAATCACCACTTCATCCACAAAAAATAACTGTTTGGTGCGGTTTGCATGCCGGCGACGTTATTGGGCCATATTTTTTCGTCGACGATAACGATCGTCACGTTACTGTGAATGGCCAGCGTTATCGCGCCATGATTACCGATTATTTTTGACCCGAATTGGAATATATGAACTTGGACGACATGTGGTTTCAACAGGATGGTGCCACAAGCCACACAGCACACGTTACAATCGATTTATTGAAGAGTAAGTTTGATGAGCATGTTATCTCAAGAAATGGGCCAGTCGATTGGCCGCCTCGTTCGTGCGATTTAACGCCTCTAGACTACTTTCTTTGGGGCTACGTTAAGTCATTGGTTTAAGCCAACAAGCCGACGACGTTGGAAGAGCTCAGAGCCAACATTGAACGCGAAATAGCGGCCGTTACGGCCGAAATGTGTGGCCGAGTCATCGAAAATTGGGTCCAACGAATCGACCACTGCAAACGTGCTCGCGGTGGCCATATGAACGAAGTCGAGTTCCATTCATAAATGTTTTGATTGTACTTCAAGCCGATAATAAAGTTTTTGAAATATCTCAAATGGTTTGCGTTTTATTTAAAAAAAAAGTTGTCAAGTCCTTTTTGGAAAACCCTATATAACACCTAGAAAAAGGGCCAAGAAAAGCTTCCGTTCAATCGAGAGAAAAGGTTGCGTCATGTCCTTTTCCATCAGATAACTGATGCGTATAACCCTTGTTATTGCCGTCCAAATTAGCTGTTAGAGATCCGGATGTTTACGCTTTTTAAGCTCAGTTGTCTTGCACATTATTAGCTTTCTTCCTGCAAGAAGGAATCCCTCGATTTTGAAGAGATTAACCAAAAGCTAATTTCTTCGATTACATTAAACTGAACTTTAGGGCAAAATATGAACCAACAGAAAAATGAGCAACGTCATTTGCCTAAGCCTGGACCTAGACATCAGAGGCATTTAGATCACTAAGCAGAGTATTGACCACCATGCACAATAGCAGCGGGGATAGAACAGCCTGGAAAGAGGTGGCAGATATGATACATATCCACAATGTGTGTCATCCAATCTGTGCTGTTTAATATTGCACATGCTATCTAAAGAACTACCTCGACATCAACGAACAAGACCAGGACGTAGAAAGCACTTTTAATTAATTTAACTAAGTTTTGAAGTGCAACCTCACAAGATTTTCCTCCTTGACAGGTTTGTTGCACAGGCTTTTCTACTAGACTTCTCATACTTTTTAAAATGTAGAAGGTCAAACTAATAGGTGTTAACCTAATTTTTAACAATCTTGGAAATAAACAGTGCTGAATTCTACCATGCGTTGGGGAAGAGACATATGAGCGAGCACTATGAGATATCTTTTTGCTGTTTAAAGCAACTGAACACAACAGTCCTAGTCGCCTCGAAAGTCGTGTACCATATGTGTTTTTTTTTAAATTACTCTCAATATTGAGAAGAAACTCCAATAAACAAAAAATCCGATGTCTTCATATTTGTGATGGATGATATCGACTCTATTTCAAAACTAATTGTGACCATTTGTGACCAAGTGCATTTTAAAAAATAAATTTAATGCAGATGCCTTTTCCCTGACAATAAGTGGAATGTGTTTCATCGATTAAATTAAGAATGTTGATTACAAATAAATCAAGGGCAAATCGATGACCATGCGAACGAGACGGTAAAAAATGTAGGGCTAGACGGAAAAATTATTGAAACATTTACTAAACATCAATCTACCCCGAACATCAGCTCTCAGACAACCCAAAATCCCGAATAAAGTTTTGGTAAAACTTTTTTTTCCGACAACCCTTTTTTTATCAAGAATACAACGGCCGGGAAAATACCTATACATATATGTATACCTACAAAAAGAATTGAGTGTTTCTTGATTTTTAAATTTTAACTTGACGCAAGCACTTTCTGCATCGCGCATTCCTATCAGGAGTGAAAGCGAACGTCGAATTGACCTTTTGCTTACAAGGGCGTCTACGCTACCCTATCATAGTACCATCAGGGACTTTAGGTTTATTTTTATTTGAAATACTGAGTGGTACATACTCGAATTTGCTAAGTAATTGTAGTGTTGCTTCAGGAGAATTACGATGCGCGATACCTCGCTTAATAATATCGCGCTGATCGAAGCCTATCTTCTTGAAGACCTTTCAGAATGTAACACGGGACCTGATGTAGAAGTATCCGATCACTAGAATCAAGAAGACCTTCAACCACAACCCTTGAGGGACTTCGATGAAATTCTCGAAGAAGCATTAGAAAGGGAGATCAACCAGCTGACGAACTTGGAAGAAGTAAGACAGCAGTCATTCAACCGTCAGCAGGTAACAGCCACAGCCACTACTTCTTCATCAAGCTCTGATGTAAATGTTGCTGCTTCAATGCCAGTCACTTCAGTAGTTATCAGACCAACTTCACGGAAAAGACTTGAGGTAGACGGAAAATGGAAAAAATGCAATATGCAAACTGGCTTGTCAGAATATTTTGGTGATACTGGAGCAGTTGAAGCATTTTTTTTCGGATTGCGATACGCCAACAGATACTTTTTTGGTTTTCATTGATACCGTATTAGGAAACATCCTGATACATGATCATAGCAGCCCTTACACTACCACCAATAATAAAATACTAAATTTGAAGTAAAAAGAGTTGATTGCTTTCATACAGAGTGCGCCATCTCATATAGGTCGATGTAAACTTGGAATAACTTGAACAATTGTCAACCGATTTTTATATGTCATAGCATTTTGGAAACGTCACTGCAGTACAATTTTGGCCATGAATCGCCTCACGCCAAAAGAATGCGCGGAAATAGTTTCAATGTCCATTAAAAATGAACGCTCGATTGTGCTAACTCAACGTGTGTATCGTGCTAAATATCGTGTTTGGTGTCAAAAAAAGGGCTATATTAACTGGACTCTGAGTTCGCCGGATTTGACTACTCCAGACTTTTTTCTTTGGGGATACTTGAAAAGCAAAGTGTACGCTAACGGCCCGAATACAATAGAACCGCTCAAAAGAACCATTCGTGCAGAATTTTTCGCAGAAATAATTTCAACCGAAATGCTCGAAAATGTCATGGAGAATGTGCGAAAACGAACCCATTTTTGCATCGGCAATAAAGGCGGTAATTTAATTGATATTGTTTTCAAAAATGAATCAAAATAAATTGTAATTGTAAATTGTAAATCTGGGTTGGATAAAAAAATTTGAATTTCGAAAATCGGTTGAAAATTGTTGAAGTTATTTGAAATTTACTTCGACCCATATGATATGGCGCACGCTGTATAACATTTTACTCGTATCGTATATGGGCTACAATTCGAAACCCGCTTGGACTGACCATTTCTCTTCCGCGTCTAATTCAAACAACACTCTAATATGCAAAACGATGACCAGGGATAGATTTGCGGCAATACTGTCATCTTTACATTACAATAATAATTCTATGATGCTCCGGAACTGTAAAGATAGGTTGCTCAAGATAAGGCCAATGCTGGAAGAGCTGAATCGAAAATTTCAGGAATGGAACCAGAAAAATAAGTGTCGATGATAAAATTCAAGGGCAGATCGACTCTGAATATCTTCCGATGAAACCAATAGGGGATATAAACTATGGTGCTTGGCAGATCAAAGAGGTTTTATCAAAAAGTTTATCATTTCTCATGGCAAAGATAAACAAATGACGGCGAGGTTTACAGATTATTCACTAGGAGAAAGAGTTGTATTGGAACTGACGAAAAATGAATGGCGCAAAAACAAAGTCATATATTTTGACAATTTTTTCGCACCTGTTCCATTTCAGAAATTACCGCGAAAGGGACTGCCTAACAAAATGCAACAAATTGAGCAGAGAAGATTATGACTACATAGTTGTAATAGTTGTAATATTGTACTATCAGAGTAAAACTATTAACAAAAACCTCTATTTAAAAAAAAAAAAAAAAAAAAAATTAAAAAGAAAAAATATACAGGGTGTCCCACGAGCAGTGTGCCAAAAAGCTAGAGCGTGTAGGTCTGGTCAAGACAAGAAAAAAATCGTATGGGAGGGGGGGTCTATTCCCCCCCGTTTAGCCGGGAGGGGCAATTTTCTAAAAAACTGACTTAATTTGGAAAAAAAAATATTCAAAATCAACAGTTACATCCACAATACCGCGATATACTTTTTTGTAAAGCCAGAAACCTCTTCTTTCATTCTGTTTTTAAACAAAGCTGTTTTAAGGAATAGTTTTTGAGAAATTAATTTTCAAACTCAAAATTTTGCAAAAAAAATTAAAAAAAAAATTTTCGAAATTGTATGTAATTAAGTAGTATTTTTTTTCCAAAAATTCAATTCTCTTGTTAGTTTCTAGTAAAAAACAGAAACCCGGATGCAAAAATGTCTTGTAGTTTTTGAGAAATTAAAAAAACAACCGAACCATTTTTTTCTAAGAAGAACCTTTTTTTTGGTTTTGACGCGGCTGGACTTGTAGACAAATTAATATATGAAAGATTGACCTCTTTTTTATTATTTTTAAAAACTTCGGAGTTTTATTATAATAAATTTTCAATATGATCCCCATTTTTTAGAAGGCAAAGATTATATCTCCTTCTTCTCCTAATGGCTGCACATATCTATGCTTGACAAATTTTCCTGCAATTTGACTCCAGCGACGTCAATCCGTTGTTCCAAAGATACTATTTCCACTTCGTAAACATAATTCTTCATGAATCCTAACACATAAAAATCTAGAGGAGTTAAATCTGGTGATCTAGGTGGCCATTCCGTGGGGCCCCTTCTTCCGATCCAACGGTCACTAAAATGATCATTCAGCCAGTTTCTAACCCGTAAGCTCTAGTATGCTGGTGCTCCATCTTGCTGGTAGATTAAATTATCTGCTATGGCCAAAGGAAAGTTGTCCATCGGGCAAAAGGTCTCGTAGGAATTGCAGGTATGATTCTCCATTAATAACGGCATTCAAAAACCGGGGTCCGATTACAGTTTGTCCAACAATACCAAGCCAAACATTACGGCTAAAGCGGTGTTGTGATTTATTTTGTTTCTTGTTGTGTGGATTGGTGCTATTCCAATGATGCAAATTGTGGAAGTTAGTAACCCCATCTCTGGTAAACTGTGCTTGATCCGTCCAGAATATCCTTGCAAAATAGTTTCGTTCAGTTTCATCTCGAAGCAGTAATGATCGACAAAATTCTGCTCTCTAAAACTTGTCGTTTGAGGTGAGTCCCTGAACTGGCCTAAAATGGTACGGGTGTAAGTTTTCGGTATGAAGCACTCTCCATACTCTAGATTTGGGCACTCCAAGCATAATAGCCATCCTCCTTGTACTAAGGGAGGGATTGCGTCGGACCAAATCCAAAATTCGGGTAGAACCCATCGGCGGCGGGCGGACCCAGACGAAATTCGCAGGTCAGTTTTCAGGCGTTATCAATGAAAAAAAAGAATTAATCCAGGGTTATTCCAATACTGTATCACTTTATTGTATCCTCATAAAACTCCGAATTTTTTAAAAATAATAAAAAAGAGGTCAATGTTTCATATATTAATTTGTCTACAAGTCCAGCCGCGTCAAAACCAAAAAAAAGGTTCTTCTTAGAAAAAAATGGTTCGGTTGTTTTTTTAATTTCTCAAAAACTACAAGACATTTTTGCATCCGGGTTTCTGTTTTTTACTAAAAACTAATAAGAGAATTGAATTTTTGGAAAAAAATTACTACTTAATTACATACAATTTCGAAAAAAAGTAGTTCGAACATTTTTTTTTTAATTTTTTTTGCTAAATTTTGAGTTCGAAAATTAATTTCTCAAAAACTATTCCTTAAAACAGCTTTGTTTAAAAACAGAATGAAAGAAGAGGTTTCTGGCTTTACAAAAAGGTATATCGTGGCATTGTGGATGTAACTGTTGATTTTTAATAATTTTTTTTCCAAATTAAGTCAGTTTTTTAGAAAATTGCCCCTCCCGGCTAAACGGGGGGAAGTAGACCCCCCCCTCCCATACGATTTTTTTCTTGTCTTGATTAGACCTACACGCTGCAGCTTTGTATATACAGGGTGTCCCGCGAGCTGTGTGCCAAAAAGTCAGACCCACCATTCAAGACAAGAAAAAAATTGTATCTGAGGGTGGGGTCTAGAGTATGGAGAGTGCTTCATACCGAAAACTTATGTACACCCGTACCATTTTAGGCCAGTTCAGGAACTCACCTCAAACGACATGTTTTTGAGAGTAGAATTCTTTCGATCATTACTGCTTCGAGATGAAACTGCACGAAACTATTTTGCAAGGATATTCTGGACGGATGAAGCCCAGTTACCAGAGATGGGGTTACTAACTTCCACAATTTGCATCATTGGAGTAGCACCAATCCACACAACAAAAAACAAAATAAATCACAACACCGCTTTAGCTGTAATGTTTGGCTTGGTATTGTTGGTTGACGTAATTTCAACTGATTTCAGTAAAGCTTTCGAATAAAAATCCCACAAACTAATACTCTTCAAAATGTCATCCATTGGTTTTGAACCCAATGCGTTGAAGTGGATATCTTCTTATTTAAAAAACCGTTACTACAGTGTTCGTTTCAGATCTGCGTTTTCCAACCCCTTCTTAGCTTCTTCCGGCGTTCCCCAAGGCAGCCACCTTGGTCCACTTATTTTTATTCTTGCCATAAACGACATTGAGTTTGTCATCAGACATTCCCACCTCTTACTGTACGCAGACGACACCAAGGTCTTCAAGACCATTTCCTTCTTCTCTTATTCAATCGGATCTGAACAGCTTTTCCGTCTGGTGTTTCAAAAATTGTTTGGAACTTAACATTTCCAAATGCCAATCAATCACCTTCTCACGTAAACGAATCAAACCTCCCCCTCGTCTCTACTTTCTGAATAATCAGCCCATCTCCACCGTTCAGGTTATTCCGCGCACATATCAATGATATAATTCATAAAGCCAACTCTGCACTCGGTTTTGTGAAACGTTGGTTTTTCCAATCCCTACGTGACTCGATTTCTCTTTATTACCTTTGTTCGCCCCCTTCTCAAATACGCATCTCAAGTGTGGTCCCCTTATCAACAAACCCACATATCTAGAATCGAAAGCATCCAACGTCGGTTCCTACGTTTCGCTCTTCGAGGTCTGCCCTGGACCAATCCCTTGTTCTTACCACCCTATCAAGACCGTCTTAAACTAATAAACTTGAGTACTCTGGAGGAAAGAAGAAGAGTATCCGATATAATCTTCATTCATAGACTTCTTACAGGAACCATTGACTGCGCCACCCTTTATAACTCCATATCTCTTAACACTAACCCCCGTAATACACGCAATCCTCGACTCTTCTATCTGTCCACCCCCCCACCTCATACGGCTCCAATGAACCCATTTCCCGTATGCTGGCAAGTGTTAATTCGAATCTTAACTTCGACTTCAACCTCAGCACTCCATGCCTAAAACTCCATCTTCTCAATAACCTTCCCCCCTCCAGTCTTAGTTTCTGCGCCCCTCACTCGTTCTCATTAGTTATTAAGTTAGAATAAGTTTAGCTTGAATTAAGCTCAATAAATGGGCCCCCACGAAAATTAAATTAAAAATTATCTGTACGACATGGTCGGAGGAAAGCATGGTTCCAACCAGCGTGGTTTCAGGCAAGGAAAATCCACTATATATCAAATATTTACATTTCAGAAGATCTTGGAGAAGACCCATGAATTTCAGGTCGACACACACCACCTCTTTGTCGACCTTAAAGCCGCATATGACAGTGTTTATAGAGATGAGCTTTACAGAGCCATGTCATGTTTTAACATTCCTGCCAAACTCGTCAGACTATGCAGGACGACTATGAAAAATTCTCGTTGCTCCATTAAGGTCAGCTGTGAACTAACCGTTCTCGTGCTCCTTTTTTTTCTTCTCAGAAGCGCATGCTCCCCCCTCCTTTTCTGTTCATAGAGCTCGCGGGCAGTGCTCGTCCGTCGATGCAGTGTAGCCATGTATGCATTCTGCTTCTCTGCACTCGTCATCAAACCAGGGGTTTCTCGATGGTGGTGGCTTGAAACCGAGTGCATCTGATGCGGCCTCTCTGATGTCGTTCTGACAACGTCCCCACTGCTGTTCTATGGTTTGTGCAGATTGCATCGGGTCTTGAGAGAGCTTGAAGGAGACTTGATCGGCGAAGGTCCTGGCAGTTTCTTGCGATTGCAGCTTTCCGACATTAAATTTTGGTGTTCTTACTCGACTCTGTTGATTCCGAGAAATTCGCATCCGTACCTTGGCTGCAACAAGGTAATGATCCGAGTCAATATTGGCTATTGGTTCTAGGATGCTGAAGGAGTGTCTGCCGTCGATCGCAATGTATCAATTTGGCAAGGTCCCCTTATGGATGTTGAGGTGTGGGAATCGTGTACTTGCTTCTAAGAGATTACGTCCCGCCTGCAGTCCACTTAGTCCGTTTTCTGACATGGTGTTACCTAGACTGAGCTTTCCTACGACTCCATTTCCTACGACAGCCATTGAAATCTCCTAGAACTATTTTGGTGACATAGCTGGGACATTGGGCATATGTTCTGTCTAGGAGATCATAGAAGTCATCTTTATGTCGGTCGTCTTTCTCCTCTGTGGGGTCGTGGACACATATTAAGCTTATATTGCAGAAATTGGCCTTAATGCGGATAGTTATAGGGCAGCTTACATGCCGGAAGCTTAAGACTTTTTGCCTGAGTGTGCCTCGAATAACAAATCCGCATCCAAATAAGCGTTGCTTATTTTCTCTGTAGCAGTTTCCGTAGTTTACATGGCCCATCCCATCGCACTTCTTGGAGCGCGGTAATGTCTGCCCTATAGCAGTCTTGAGATTTAACCAGTTGTCCGGCCGCACCTAGTCTGTTAAGGGACCTAACGTTCAATGTGCAGATCCGGAATTCGTTACCTTTTAGACGTTTGCGGGGGTCGTCATGTATCCGTCCGGAGAGTGGAGGGAAGGATGCATCGAGTATTGCAGTCTGTACATCGTCATTGTCTTAGTCAAGTGTGTGCATTTCCAATATATGTAACACCTGAATGACATGGAAACAAAATAGTTACTGTGAACTACAACCAACGCGACAAATTCAGTCGAATCTCTCAAAAATCCTATCTAGGACAACCACCCGCGGAGAGTAGTGAACGAACATCTTCGACACAAACCATTTGCACCCCGGCCAGGTTGTGTGACAAACATCGTAAGAGCGTACATTCTTGAACCTGCACGAACCCTATAAAAAAAAGTCGTTAGGTGCTTAGGATTGATACCATGAGCTGAAGAAGGATGTGCCACTTAATTTTTTTTACAAGTCTTGTATTGAAGTCTGGCACGGTTTCTTAAGCTTTGTCTTCATCTTTAAGACTTCATCAGTCAGCATATGCAAAGGTGTTTAAAAGGAACAGGAATCGTGGGTTGTATTGATCTTATTTACTCAACTTGTTAGTTGCTATGTTGGTAAACATGTCTGAAACATAATGATAAACATCACATTGCCGTTAAACTGGTTGCTTAATCTGCTCTCGCCGGCCATGTATTCCGAGACGTCTCGAGTTTGAATCCATCGTTTTTAAAGAGATGTCTCTGCTAACATTTTCTTGGAACGAAGAGCTTATTAGGTTTTCATCAATTATACGGCAACCCGCACCGCGAGTCGGGAAGTCTCAATGGAGGTAGTGCACCCAAAAACCTGTTTTGTTTTTCTCACGATAAATTATTATTAGAAGATGAACACGAACTTCTATTGTGAATGGACGAGATATCTGTAAACATTATTGTGACCGAATGGGTTACCGCGCTGCCCTACCGACGTTCCGAATGTCATTTGGATGTGTCAGAATTCATGACAACTCTCCCTAAATCGTGTGTTGTAATTTATCAACAAAGTAATTTTAGTATTTCGGTGCGTTGCTTTTTAAATATAACATTTAAAAGCATTTTAAAAACTAAGTAAAATGTTAAATTAGACGTTGAATAAAGCGTGTCCATTCCCATTCCATACAACTCCCCACAACACTCAGTTCGCTCCACATACCTGTGGGCGACGCCCCACTTTATGTTTATGACACTTGTTAATTGAGGGTCTTCCCTCGTTCTTAAGGGTTATTGCTTTCTAATTGGTTTTATTTACAGAATTCCGATACAGGATGACGCTCAACTATGGAAGAAAAACTCCTTCGAGCGCGTACCGATCAAATCCATCGGTATACTCACACGGAACTGGAAGGTAAACACTTGTTATCTCTGTGAAACGGCACTCCTTACAAGAAAAATATTTTATAATTAGGTCTTCAACGAATCTCCATTCGATCAAATCACGCTCAACCAGATCAGTCCGGATACCATGGTATCAGAAGCCGATTCTGAAGAACAATCAGTATATCGATGTTCAAAAAGGCGCACTACTCATCGGATTCTTCGCGATTGTAAGAAACAGCTCCTCTAATAAGGTGCATATATCACAGAGTTGATGTGTTTTCAGTTTGTTGCATTGTTCACCATCGGTACATCGATCTTTGATATCTACTGCCTGGCCATGGCCGCCCCGGGGTCCACGCATTATGGCTACTACATCATTTCATACGAGTTCGTTTACATTGGAAATGTTCATGGTAAGTTCTCTGCATTCAAAAGGGAGCCCACGCTTAATTCCTATGTTTTCTGTAGTACGAAATGCACTGATCGTTGCGGCACTGTTTTCCTTGATTGGGGGATGCGTGGTCTTCTGCACGAGTATCTTGCTGGTTGTAGCCCTACGAAAGGTATGTCCGAAGCTAGTTATAGTAATCCTTGGTGTTTTCGTAAAATGCTTTTTGGTTGGATACAGTGTGTGTTGTCATTAAATTTCGCGAGAAGAACTGATGATATCACAAGAGCGTGAACAGACCTTAATTACTCCGCTATCAAGTGAACCAATGATTTAAGGTATCCAACCAAAAAGGATTGATTCGCATGACTA
The DNA here is from genome assembly GCA_958301585.1 of Merodon equestris. NCBI lineage: Eukaryota > Metazoa > Arthropoda > Insecta > Diptera > Syrphidae > Merodon > Merodon equestris. The sequence continues at coordinate 169,505,511 of OY284413.1, forward strand.
TATCTACATTTCAAACCATATTCACTTGCACATTTCACGCTGTCTGCTCTCACGCATTACATACAGAAAAAAGAGCACGGAATCTTTAAAAATAAGTTCTACATACCGGTAGGCATACTTCGAAACGAGCTGCTATGGTCGCATGCCATTCAGCCGGTTTTGAAGCACCATTAATCCACTACTCTATCGCACATGACTGCAAATAGCTTAAAAAAAAACAATAAATTTACGCATATAACAGAGAATTGGTAAATCCTCGCTTAACGTGCAGCATGTGTGACTGGTCTTCATAGCTTCAGACATTAATAAAGTCGAATAACTTCCCCCTTTTCTCCTTTACCAGGAATACGAGCGCAAGGTGCTGCCTTGGTTGTATACTTTCGCAGCCTTCACAGTCTTCAGAATTCTCGCGTTCATCTTCTTCGCGATCGTAAACGACTTAATATTCTTCTACAACATCGCCATGGTCCTCATATGGATCGTTATCATCTGCATTTCCGTCTACGGCTGGCTGCTGATTTACTCCCTCTTCCTGGAATTGGCTGATTTGACAAAATTAGAAGATTTAGCACATCTCAGAGTAAGTCTTTCGCCAACCAAAAGCCTCTTGATGATAACTCAATTTCGTTTCAGATGGGAACCATGGCTTCACTACATTCTACAACACACTCCTTGGCCGGATCGCGTCCCACGACACCGCATAGCACCGTTTCCACAATGCCCATCGGCGAAACTTACAAATAACTTTCGAAATAGTATTTTACGCCAAACAAACATTCACAAAATGTAATCACATAATCCGTCCTCTTAAGTATAATCGAAATTCCAACCACCGTTGGAGCGTATGACTATTTAGTGTTTAGGTACAAAACGAGAACCGTCCACATCCGGTACAATTGAATCTCTTTTTTTTCTTATTCAAACATATCACTTCAAATGCAACGTGCCTTAATGTTTGAACTCTATCGGTCGATTTACGCATAAAATGCCGTCCAAAAGTTCCACGACATTTACAAGATTGGAACCCGTATATCGTAGCTGTAGGATTGATTTATATAATTGTTTTATTGTTGAATTAAATGTCATTAAAATCTTTTTTTTTATTATTTTACTATTTTCTATAAAACTCTATGTTTACATGTAATTAAAGAAAGATTCGAACAAAGAAGCTGTTTAATTGTAGTCAGTCATCGACTAACTTCTGAGCGGTCAATATCGTGTTCTCCCGTCTTTATTGCGCTCGTTCTTTCGTTTCGGTAAAATCGCGCTCCTTCGATAGCTACATATTCCTTTTTTTGTTTTTCCCCTCTGCCTCCTTCTTCGCTCTTCAGTTAAAAAAACAAAACGGTACTCCCCATGGCCTCAGAGCCACATGTGTTTGGGGACAACCGCTTTAGCGACTGATTCGCCAGCTGAGCCCTCAAATAAAAAAAATAAAAAAATAATCTGTTGCTATAGACCAAGCCAACATCTTCCATACACTAACAAACACGTCCCCTCCGCGTTTCATTATAATTGCCCCCACTAACCCTAACAAAGCCCTCACTTCTTTCAGCGTGTTCTTGCTAAAAAAAGCGATCGATGGTATCAGCACGGGTTTCGAATATATCACCCAACTACGCGACGGGAACTTACTTACACTTGTTAAATCACAAAAAATCGCTGATATCTTCCTATCTAAAAAAAAATTCTCTCGAATCTGTGCCCAATTACAGTAAAAATGCACGAAAAATTGAACTGATCCAAAGGTACAGTTTACGCACCGTGCCTCATCAACGTCTCTGAGCAAGGAATACTTCAAGAAAGGAGTCAGGTAGGTGTTCAAGTTCAAAAAATTAGTAAAAGGCACACAGGTTTAATACTGTTCACTTTTGATCTTTTCCGGCCCCCTAACACGGTCAATCAACGGTCAAACCAACGGTGGGATGGTAGTCCGTAGTGTCGAACTTAAACGTGACCTCATTTCGACCCTCAACACATACCTAAATCCCTTAAATGTAAATAAACTAAACGAGAACTTAAATTCCTTCCGGTCAGACATTGACATTTACATTAGCACCTCATCCAATAAAAGTGCTCCACACATTTCTCAACCCGACCCTCTGCTTGAAGCAATTGCAAGCAAATTAAATGACGTCAGCAGTGAACTCACCACCACTAGGTTTACCCTAAACGACTTAATTGAGAACAGCATCTAACAAGATTGGTGACATCCGCATCCCCAGCCACTTCCATACCAACCCATCGTTTGCCAATCAATACCTCCATACGTGATGAATTGCTTGAAGCCAATGTGTCCGCCCCGTCAATTTGTGTGTCTCCGCTGCCGCCAAAAACCACATCCTCAGTCTACACGCAAACTGAAGGCCCAATTTCTGAAGACCCAATTGTTGAAACAAATATTGAGCGCTTTGGCCAAATATGGAGTCGACGACTCCAAAAACAAAAAAAAGGCAATGAAGAGATTTCTACCTTTATTATTGATGGATTGACCCCCGACACGCAAAAAAAATGGGCACAAAAGTTCACAAAGGAATTCAAAATTCCAATAGTAAGTTGCCAAGCACTTCAACGATCCAGATCGTTTAAACTGAAGCTGTCCATGTCATCAAAATACGAGTGGTTATTCCTAAACCCTAACGGCCGCCCTTTCACTCTTGGTAAAACTACTTTTACCAGATGGAACGAAAAGAAAGATATCCACGCCAAGCTGCCCAATAATTCTAAAAAAATCAAATCTATGTACCTAGCTCTAAGAAACATAAAAATAAGTTTAACACCTGTGATAAAAACCCTAAACTTCAATCTAACCCCCGCCATAACTGGAGCTTCAAAACTAAACTTTTCCCATCTTTCACTCACCCCTCCATCTCCATATGCAAACCTCTTCCTCTGCTCCACCAAAACCACCACGTCAACGAGTTTCCTTCTTTCTGACTCCAACTGCTCGTTCTACCAATGCTAGCCCCTCGCCACAAACACAAACACCTCTTCCTAATTGTTTTCCTAATTTCGATCTCAAATCTGGAGCCAAGTATCCTAATTTCCGCAGCTCCCACGTCCTCAATCCCTCAGCCCCCGCCTTTTCTAATACATCCATACTATACTACGGCTCTCACAATATAGCCAACTCCTTCTTCAACAACGTCTCCTCCTACCTCCACCCAATCTTTCATTGATCCCCTTCTCAGTCAAAATTACCCAGCAAGTTAGTAACCAGACTGAATGCCGCTATGCTCTCTCTCATCTAAGGGATAAAAAAACGTACGAAAACATTCGTCTTTTTTTGGCCTATCTCCATGATAAACCAGACTCCGTCTGATATGAAGGTAAAACGAAGACTAGTGTAATGGTCTCCATTCAACAGGAAGGCCTCCCTACTGACTTTGCCAACCTCAAGTACCTCTTTATTAAGTATCACGAGTTCTTCAATTTGTAGTCCTTCTCTTTGTTGATTTCAATTTTCCTTCTCTTAAATGGGCTCCATCAGACGATCAAACATATTATATTGCAACTAATCCCTCTGCTGCCAAAGAACGTCTTTTCTTAGATCGCCTAGCTGATTCAAACCTTAGCCAAGTTAGTGGCATCACGAATTACATGGGAAGGCAGCTAGACCTGATCTTCACAACAGACCCCCTTAGTTCCTCTGTTTCACTTTGTCCCTTTTCCTTATCAACCATCGACAACTACCATCCTCCCCTTCATCTCTCTTTTTTCACGACTTTCCACCACTGAATACTTCCCCTTCGCTTAAGTCATACGACTTCCACAAAGCAAATTTCAATCAAATCAATGAATATCTCAGTAACGCCCTCCTCAATTTTGACAGCCATACAATAAACGACGCCATATTTATTTTCTACAGAGAAATATTCAATTCTATTTCCCTTTACGTTCCTCTTTCCCGATCCAAACATTTATCCACCTCCCCTCCATGGTATAATCGCAGGCTCCGTTCACTAAGAAACACAAGAAACAAACTGTGGGCAATCTTCCTTCGAACTCATTCCCCCAATGACTTTTCTAACTACATTGGTGTTTATCTGAAATTCACAGAGCTGCATAAGCCGCTCTATGAACGCCATTTAATCGAAACGCAAGCCAATCTTATTAACGATCCTAAGTCCTTCTTTCAGTTTATCAACTACAAACGGAAATCTGATGGCTACCGAACTTCACTCTCTTTCAATGGCAAAACCTCGAATGATCCCAAAACTATCGCCAACTAACAAAAATGAATACTCTTCAAACTGTCTTACCTTGACTTTGAACCCACTACGTTGCAGTGGATATCTTCATATTTAAAATACTGTTACTACAATGTTCGTTTCAGATCTGCCTTTTCCAACCCCTTCTTAGCTTCTTCCGGCGTTCCCCAAGACAGCCACCTAGGTCCACTTCTTTTTATTCTTACCATAAATGACATTGAATTTGTCATCAAACATTCCCACCTCTCACCGTTCGCGACGACACCAAGTTCTTCAAGACCATTTCCTCGCAACAGGATTCTTCCCTTATTCAATCGGATTTGAACAGCTTTTCCGTTTGGTGTTTCAAAAATTTAAATTTCCAAATGCCAATCAATTACCTTCTCACGTAAACGAATCAAACCTCCCCCTCATCTCTACTTCCTCAATAATCAGCCCATCTCCACCGTTCAGGTTATCCGCGATCTTGGCATACTATGTGACCAAGAGCTCAACTTTCACATATCTAGAATCGAATGCATCCAACGTCGGTTCCTACGTTTCCCTCTTCGAGGTCTGCCCTGGAACAATCCCTTGTTCTTACCACTCTATTAAGACCGTCTTAAACTAATCAACTTGAGTACTCTGGAGGAAAGAAGAAGAGTATCCGATATAATCTTCATTCATAGACTTCTTACAGGTACCATTGACTGCGCCACACTTTATAACTCCATATCTCTTAACACTAACCCCCGTAATACACGCAATCCTCATCTCTTCTATCTATCCACTCGCGCACCTCATACGGCCCCAATGAACCCATTTCCCGTATGCTGGCAAGTGTTAATTCGAATATTAACTTCGACTTCAACCTCAGCCCTCCATGCCTAAAACTCCGTCTTCTCAATAACCTTCCTTCTCCTTCCTTCTTCCTTCTCCTCCTTCCAGTCTTAGTTTGTAAGGTTTGCGCCCCCCACCCGTTCTCATTAGTTCTTAAGTTAGAATAAGTTTAGCTTGAATTAAGCTCAATAAATGCGGGTGTTTGCCCCCACGAAAATTAAAAATTAAAATTAAATTAAATTAAATTAAAATTGTTATATAAGCTAGTTTTAAGCATTGTTGACTAGGGTAAGTGTGTTCTTAATATGTAAAAACAAAAATGAATTAAAAACAAAAAAAAAAAAAAACATGCAATCTCTTACCCCACAATCCCAACCAGTGCACACGTGTCTCTCTTGCTAACAGTCCGAAGAACACCCAGCCTCTTCAAAATTATGCAGAAGATATCTACAAGCCAAAGAAACACTGAAAATAAAAACAATAAAAAAATGTAGCATGACCGAGGAAAAAAAAATTTATAACGAGCAAAACCCCACTCCCACCTCATCTAAATCATACTCCGCCATAGCCAAGATGTCAATGCACGTAAGTCATTCAATCTCAACGTCTAATAATTCTAACTTACCAGACGACCCAGAAGATCCTAACCTCCCTCCACCTCAAATTCTTCCCTCTCCAATCATGTTACACCGATATCAAAAACAAACCGAAATAAACCCTTAACCCAATGCAGTAAAATATAATCACATACCACAGCAACTTCTAACCCTCCATCACCCTCAACTAAACAAAACATCACAAACCACCAAATACCGAACATACAAGAAACCATCATACAACGGGCCCCTCTAAGAGCCCGGCTGTCTCAACACCTGAACCTCAGAGTCACACATCTCACCATCCAAACATACTCAACCCAACCTCTTTTCAGCGTACCCCAGGCTATGTACACTATAAAAAAGCATGCCTAACTAACGCACCCGTGTATTGGTTCTTGCATTTATTCCATTGGATATCCGACACGAGTTTCGACGCGGCATGAATTGTGTCATGCCCCGCTCTGAAACCGAATTGGTTATCCGGGATGATTTTATTTAAATCATTTAGATAGGGCTCTATGGACCACCTTCTCGAAGACCTTGCTGACACTCGGAAGGAGACTTATCGACCGGAGATTTGCCGGGTTAGAGGTGTCCTTACCCCTCTATATATTATTCAGTGCATTGTTGAACAGGATGGAGTACCCCTCTACAGCCACTGGTGGAAGGTGCCTAAGCACAACATTGGATATACCGTCGATACCCGCGGAGCTCATATTACAGTATACTAAGAAGGATGTGCTATAACTTTTGCAAATGCGACAACTGTCAATTTTGTTTTAATATTTATGATGCAAACAGACGCAGAATACACGTCGTCGGGCCTTGGAATACTCGATTCGATTCGGCTTAAGGTAAATTTTAGCGTAGGTCTCCCGACTGCTCCACCTCAACCAGTCAAATACCAAGGCCACACTCGACAGAAGAGACGTCGGAAATTCTCGAAGTGCGACGGGATTACCGCCTTTGAGTGTGAAAAGTTGGATGCCACGGTTACTAAGACCGGTGAGCGATACGAAATCATGATCAACGAGTTTTTATTGCTGCAAATTGATGAATTTTTACTGGACGTCATGTGGTTTCAATAGGGCGATGCACTTGCTGGTTAGTCCGCTCCAGAGTTTTTTGTTTGGTATTTTTTGCGTCACAGACTCTGGAGACTCTCAAAGAAAACATTCGTCCAGAGTACGAGAACTAATCGCCCAAAGTCTCGTCTCCTCTACTCTCGTCGCCCATCTGACCTATGTCATCTTGAAAAAGTAACGAAAGTGAACTTAAAAGTACAAATATTATGAAATGTTGTCCAATCTGCACAGTCTACAACAAAGGGTCGACCGCTTTAGCCTGCTAAACATCCAGTCATCAGACGGGAAGTTATTTCAATGAGAGTTATCCATAGATCAGTGGATAACTCTAGATGGGGCGGCTACCTCAGGCATGGCAATAGTAAGACATACTGTACAAAGGACTAGATATCTTGCAAAGCGTTGCTTTTTTAGGGGAAAAAATAGAACATCGGCGAGATCCCAGTCCGTCATTGCGGTAATAAAACGAATGAGCTCATGAGCGCCGTCGCAGATGAACCGTTTGTCCCTGGCGCCCCAGTGGTGATGGTAAATTACAGAGATACCATCTGCAATTTCACAGACGTACGTAATGGTTAGGTGGGGTGTCTCATGTGATGGGTTTTTTTTTTATGAAAAGGCATCAAAACTTCGGCAAAAGTATACAAAAATACCGTCTTAGAGACCGTCGTGAAACCATTACGCAATTCTTTTTTTAAAATAAGTCGTGGTCATTTCAACAAGACTCTGCTCTTGGTCACAAAGCCAGGACCACTCAAAAATGGTTAGAGGATAGTTGTGGTCAGTTTTGGAGGGTATGGCCTGCTCTAAAGAACACAATACAACAGGTAGAGACCAGTCAAGCTAGATATTTAACCAGATATTTAACCGGGTTTCTTACTGCTAATGGTTGTCCATGTTGTACAGTTATTGCGAATTTCCTCCAGCTCTTTCTTGTAAGCCGGAAACTTAACTGGATCGTTTCCGGCTTTTGTAAGATAATTTTTAACTTTCAATCATCGCAATACCTCTTAATATCGTATGATCGAAATCACACTGCATCATTGAATTGATGACCGACCACAATTTTCGGGCTTGATCTGCACGCTACTAAATTATCTGTATGCGCTAATGAGTGGCTGAGAAAAAGACAGTTGTGTAGATTTTAAACACTACCAGAGAATTAACCGCTCCGTTTGAACACCGTTTTTGATGTTAAAGATCCTGTTCCAAGTAGCCTGGTTAGCTTTCAGAACAGACATTCTAACCATACAGTGTCGAAGGCCTTTTCAAAGTTGACCAGACAAGCACCCGTACATTTGTTTTTTGCCTTATTCCACTAAAAGTCGGACACCAGTTTTAACGCAGCCTCGTCTTAAAGCCAAGCTGATTGCCCCGCATTGTTATTTCCTCCTCATCCCATTTGAACAGAGCTGTTTACTATTTTTTCAAAAATCTCGCTAACATACAGAACCAAGCAGGGTTTGTGGACCACTGCCATTTTCCAATGCGCTGTATAATGAATGTAATTCAGAGCATTGTTGAATAGCGTGGTCAGAATATCTAGAGTTGGAATTGGCAGGTGCTTTAAGCCAGCTATTCTCAACACATTTTTATTTTTGAGTGAGTCCAGGATGCAAAGAAGTTCATTCCTTTCCACAAGCAAATCCGTCGAAATTCGTAAAATTTTCATCATTGAATACGGTAAAACCGTTAATCTCAGATCGCCAATTCTCTATTTCTGCACGAAGCTGGGATTGCGGTGAGCAGAGCTGTTCACTCGCCATACAGATTCGAGAAAAGTGTCAATCGAATTGACTTTCTCCTGTATTTCCTCGACCACAAAAAAGTCATCGAATGCCTCTCTCTTGGAACCCCTCATTCCTATTGACAAAAATCTGGGACAGTCGTTTTGCCCAAGCCTATTTGAGCGAATTTTTCGCCAGCAAAATCATTCGCCATAGACAGGAACGGCCAGGTCCGGACTATAAGATGGATGCATAGAACCTCAAAAACAAGCTCCCAGAGCTTCTTGTGGGTCACTATCGGCCTGGCTTGGAGTACCCTGATGGAACACAATTCCTCTCGTATTGGCCAAAGCTGGCCACTTCGGGACAATTGCTTCCTTCAGACGATCCAATTGCTGACAGTTTTAGTTTTGCTGTAGGGGAACAGCTCATAGTAGATGATTTCCTGTTAATCCTAGAAAACACTCAGCTGGCTGTCAATCCTGTTTGGCCACCATTTGCGTCAGCTCATTGCTATTGGACTAGGGCCGTATTCGCGTGAAGTTGTCGTAAATTATCCACTTTTCATCACCAGTCACTATCCGCAGTGACTCTATCACAGTGACTCGCAGATTAAACTCAATCCATGAGATTTTTTTTTAACTCGTATGACACCTATCGAAGAGCTTCTTTTTGTATCCAGCCTTATTCAAATGGTTTTAAAAGGTTCCTTGCATGTTTCTTACATGACAATGAGATTCCACAATTTCCAACCATCACAAACAGAGAAGTTTCGTTTTTTTTAATACGAAACCTCATCTTCCTAACATCTACTAAAGCCATCTGTTGGGACAGTAATGAATTTATTTTTATTACACCCAGTTTATAGCGTAAGTGATGCGCTTTAAGGCATAAATTGCGCAAGAATGACCCCAAATAAGCAAGAGCAACGTGCTCTTTCACCAGGGCAATCCACCCGTGTCATAAATGGATCTGAAAACGTAGAGTAGAACCAGAGGAAGTCGATTCCCCCCTGTCCACGAGACTCGTGCACAACTCGGCCTCTCGGAGACTTCAATTTGGCGAATTTACCGTCCTGTCTTGGGCCTACACCCGTACAAGATCCCACTAACTCAGGAGCTCATAACCATAAACAACATTTATTCGCTGACTGGGCTTCGGAGCGTTTGGAAGAGGACCCTAGTTCTAAGCGAAAAATCATCAAGCGATAACTAACGCTTATGACCGCTTTGGGCCGGTCATTAGTCCGTACTTTTTCGAAAACAACGGTGGTGAGGTGATCATCGTCAATAACGGGCGCTACAAAACGATGATAGCTAATTTTGCATGGCCCAAATATGTATGAACTTAGACGACATGTTTAAGGGTAAGGTTATCTCTCGCAGAGGTGGCATGGATTAGCTACTTTGTGGGGTTTAATGAAGTCGCATGTCTATGCGAACAACCGACCGATGTGCTTAATTTTACTTTAAATTAATTTGTAATTTTCATGGGGGCAAACACCCCCATTTATTGAGCTTAATTTTACTTGATATATAAAAAGAACGGGTAAAGGGGGGGGGGGGGTCCTTAGAAACTATGATTGGGAGAGTGGAAGGCTATTGAGATGACGGAGTTTTAGGCATGAACTCTTGAGGTTAAAATCGAAGTTAATATTCAAATTAACATTTGCCCGCATACGAGAAATGGGTTTATTGGAGCCATAGGCAGTACGGGGGGTGGGTAGATAGAAGAGACGGGGATTTCGTACATTGCGGGGATAAGTGTTGATAGAGACAGAGTTGTAGAGGGTCGCGCAGTTAATGGTACCTGAAAGGAGCCGATGGATGAAAAGAATGTCAGATACAATTCTTCTTTCTTCCAACGTGTTCATATTGATTAGTTTAAGGCGGTCTTGGTAAGGTGGTAAAATCAAAGGATTGCACCAGGGGAGACTCGAAGAGCGAAACTTAGGAACCGGCGTTGGATGCTCTCGATTCTAGAAATGTGGATTTGTTGGTAAGGAGACCACACTTGAGAGGCGTATTCAAGAAGGGGCCGGGCAAAGGTTATGTAAAGAGATCGGGTAATGTAAGGGTTCGAGAATTCTTTAGACCACCGCTTCACGAAACCAAGTGCAGAATAAGCTTTAAGGATTATCTCATCGATGTGTGCGCGAAAATTTAGCTCCTGGTCACATAATACGCCAAGATCGCGAATGACTTGAACAGTGAATTGAGATGGGTTGATTATTGAGGAAGTAGAGACGAGGAGGAGGTTTAATTCGCTTACGTGAGAAGGTAATTGAATGGCATTTGGAAATGTTAAGCTCGAAGCAATTTTTGGAACACCAGATGGAAATACTATTAAGATCAGATTGAATAAGGGAAGGGTCATGACTGGAGGAAGAACTTGGTGTCGTCGGCATATAGTGAGATGTGGGAATGTTTGATCACCATTTCAAGGTCGTTTATGGTAAGAACGAAAAGAAGTGGACCTAAGTGGCTGTCTTGGGGGACGCCGGAGGAAGCTTAAAAGGGGTTAGAGAAGGCTGATCTAAAACGAACACTGTAATAGCGATTTTCCAGGTAAGAAGATATCCACTTCAAAGAAATGGGATCGAAGCCAAGGGATTTGAAGAGTATCAGTCTGTGGGAGATTTTATCGAAAGCTTTACTGAAAACTAACTTCTTTGCCGTTCTCTAAGGCTGATAGGGTAAGTGACACAAATTCAACAAGGTTATTGGTTGTAGATCTGCATTTGAGGAAACCGTGTTGTCTAGGGGAGATTAAAGACTTGCAGCGAAAACTTAGAGTTTCGTAAAAAATACTCTCGAAGAGTTTGGGTTTATGTGACAGTTTGGCAATACGACGATAGTTGTTAACGACGTTCTTCGGACCTTTTTTGTGTATAGGGGTGATAAATGAGGTTTTCCATAAGCGGGGGATTTCACCTAGGGATAGGGATAGACTGAAGATTTTCGAGAGAGGGAAAGAGAGGGTTGAGGAGCATTTTTTTTTTTAAATATGGCAGGGAGACCGTCAGGTCCAGGAGTGAATTCATCATTAAGTAGATTTAATTTGTTGAAATGGTCCAAGGAAAAATTCGGTAAATAATCGAAGTAAGAGAGGTATGGAGCAAAGGAGTCGTCGGCGGAAGACTGTTTAAAAAAGGTGGCGAAAAAGTTGGCGATAATATTGGGGTCATTCGAGGTTTGATCATGGAAGGAGGGAGAGGTAGGATAGCCATCAGATTTTCTTTTGTAGTTAACAAATTTAAAAAAGGATTTAGGATCTTTATAAGATTGGCTTGCGTTTCAGCTAAATAGTGTTGATAGAGGGAGTGTTGGAAATAGCTGCCCAGGTAGTTAGAAAAGTCATTAGGGGAATTAGAACAAAGGAAGATTGTCCACTGCTTATTTCTTTTGTTTCTTAGAGAACGGAGCCTGCGATTATACTAGGCGTATAATCGAGGATTTTGCGTTGTGAAATGGGAACGTAAAGAGAGATAGAATTAAATATTTCTCTGTAGAATATGGATATTGCATAATTTAGGGTTAGGTTATCAAAACTGAGAGGGCCTTTTTCAAGGTATTCATTGATTAGGTGAAGTTTTGGTTTGTGGAAATCGTAAGAGGCCAAAACTGTAGGGGGTTTGTTCTGTAATGGACAATAGCGGAAAAAGGAAAGGAGGGGGGGAGGATGGAAGTTATGGATGATTGAAAGGAAAAGGGGACAAAGTGAAACAGAAGAGTTGAGGGGATCGGTTGTGAATATGAGGTGTCTACCCATGTAGTTTAGGACGCCACTAGCTACGAAGCCAAGGAAAGATTTCATCCTGGGGTTCTCTTAAATCGGTTATTTGGTCAATTGTACTTATGGCGAGTTGATAGGACTCAATATGTTGTGAGGGCAAGATGTAGAAACAAATGATGTATAGTGTCTTCTGGGGTAGAGCAATCTTAATTGAGACAAAGTCGAGAAGTGGGGAGGATGATATTGCAATAAGGGAAGAGTCAATATTATTAAGGCTAGTAGAACGCCTCGACAGGGGCAATCATCAGTGGGTCGGCTGAGTTCGTCATCACTATAAACATTAAAATTTGATGGGAACAGTTCGAGGTTATTTATGCTGGCGATCAGATTTGTTTCGGTCAGAACAAATATTTTAAAAGGTAGAGCATGTGACTGTTGGAAGACAGCTTAGGTTTTTGAACGAAGACCTCTTAAATTCTGATAATAGAAGATAAGAGGGACATTGTGGTAGAGTGAGGGGGTTGCTGGGAGGGAGAGCCGGCTAGGGACGAAAAAAACTTGTGATCAGCTCTACTACGTTGAAGATGCGATATACGTTTTGAATGGATGTATTGGCGGAAGGTATCAAGCTCCTGCAACTTTTTGGGGTGAGATATTGAAAAATTCATGATATTTTATGAAGAGGCTCTTGAGTAAACTTAAGATGTGTATTTAAGAAGAATTCTTTAGAACAACGCTTCACGAAACCGAGTGCAGAGTTGGCTTTAAGAGTTATATCGTCGATATGTGGGCGAAAATTTAGATCTCGGTCATATACAGCGTGCGCCATCTCATATGGGTCGATGTAAATTTCGAATAACTTCAACAATTTTCAACCGATTTTGAAAATTCAAATACTTTTATCCAACCCAGACCTTTACAATTTATTTTGATTAATTTTTGAAAACAATATCAATTAAATGACCGCCTTTATTGCCGATGCAAAAATGTTCGAGCGTTTCGGTCGAAATTTCTGCGAAAAATTCTGCACGAATGGTTCTTTTGAGCTGTTCTATTGTCGTCTGGCCGTTTGCGTACACTTTGCTTTTCAAGTATCCCCAAAGAAAAAAGGCTGGAGTAGTCAAATCCGGCGATCTCAGAGGCCAGTTAATATCGCCCTTTTTTTGACATCAATCTTCCAGGGAACTTCTTACACAAAAGGTTCATTGTTTTGTCCGCAGTATGGCATGTCGCGCCGTCTTGTTGAAACCAAAAGTGAAATAAGCCTTTTTTACGCATTTCTGGGACCACATAATGGGCCAACATCCACCGATATCGATCGCCATCCACTATATCGCCAACTAACTTTGAACTTTGAAGAAATACGGTCCAATGATGGTTTTAGCGCATACACCGGCCCAAACAGTAACTTTTTCATCATATAGCGGCTCTTCGTGAATAATGTGAGGATTTTCGGTACCCCAGAAGCGACAATTTTGTTTATTAACTGAGCCAGAGAGCGTAAAATGTGCCTCATCGGTCATCAAAATTTGCTGCCAGAACTCCGGCTCAGCATTAATCACTGCAACGACATTTTGTGCGTATGCCAAGCGCCGTGGCTCAGCTTGTGGCAAAATTCTTTGAGTTATCTGCATTTTGTATAGAAATAAGTGAAGATCATCCTTTAAAATTCTCCGCAAAGTGGTCCCAGGGATGCCTAACTGCTGCGAACGGCGCCGATATGACAAACTTCTTCTTGAACACTGGCCTTCACAGACTGAATAGATGAGTTTGATTGTATTAAGTAATATGGCAGGGAGACCATCGGGCCCAGGAGTAAATTCATCATGCAGTTGATTCAATTTATTTTTGGGGATATGGGGGTCAATAGTAGGTGAGACAAATGGTCCAAGAGCGAAATTTGGTAAGTAGTGTCCGGTACAAAGAAGTCATCGACGAAAGATTGTTTGAAAAAGTTGGCTATAGTTTTCGAATCATTCAAAGTTTCGCCATTGAAAGCCAATATAGTTAGAAAAAACATTAGGGGATTGAGTACGAAGGAAGATTGACCACAGCTTGTTTCATTTGTTTCTTAGAGAACGGAGCCTGCTAATATACCAAGAAGGGAAGGTAGATAAATGTTTGGACCAGGAAAGGGAAACATAAAAGTAATAAAGGATAGTTGTGAAAAAATGAGAGAAGGAAAGGTGATAACGGGAAACTGGGGAACTAAGGGGGTCTGTTGTGAAAATCAGGTCTAGCTGTCAACCCATGTAATTTGAGATACCACTCATTTTGGCTATCGGTAGGTCGGTTGAGATCGCGCGCTAGATGTCTAAATTTGATGGAAACAATTCTTGGTTATTTGAGAGGATTTGAGGATTTGAGAGGAAGGTTTGCATGGGAAAGAGAATGGAAATTAGGAACGGAAATATCTGTTGTAGTCGGCTCAACAGTAGAAGAGTTAGGAGGAGACGTTGTTGAAGAACGAGTTGAAGCTGTTGGGAGAGAAGTGATGTTGGCTATATTGTGAGAAGCGCAGTATAGTATGGATGTATTAGAAAAGGCGGGGGCTGAGGGGTTAAGGACGTGGGAGCTGTGGAAATTAGGACACTTTGGACAGATTTAAGATCGAAATTTGGAAAAGAATTAGAAAATTAGGTGCTTGTGTTGGTGGCGAGGGGCTAGTGGTAGCAGAACAGGCAGTTAGTATCCGATTGAAGGAAACTCGTTGACGTGGCGGTTTTGGTGGAGTAGAGGAGGAGGTCTGTATATGGGAGATGGAGGGGTGGATGAAAGATGGGAAAAGTTTTGTTTTGAAGCTCTAGTTATGGTGGGGGCTAGTTTAAGGTTTAGGGTGGTTATCACAAATATTAGGCTTGTTTTTAGGTTTCTTAGTGCTAGGTACATACATTTCAGTTTTATTATTAGGCTTAGTTTTATGCTTAAATTTATTGAGTGGCTTGGGATGGATATTGGTCTTTTCGTTCCACTTGGTTACCCATAGCACAGGCCATCGCTCAAATTCAGACGGATCTATGCGGAAGAGTCATTAAAAATTGGAACACTCAGATCCATGCTACCGTAAGAAGCCTAAACGGGCATTTGAAAATCATATTCTTTACATATTGGCATATATAGGCCTTTTATTTAAAAAATAATAATTTTGTTAACACCTCACACACAGCTTGTTTCATTCCATTTCAAAATCTACCCGCCTTTATTGAAAAACCCTTTATCTAACGGATTTTTTCTTAACTTACTAGGGCGGATGTGGCTACTTTAGACACTCGCTAGCCTTAATCTACACGTTGTAAATGAAGCGTGAGTCACAATAGGGTATGAAAATGGGATTGAATCCATGAAGAAACCCTGGGATTCCCAGAAAAGTGAGAAAAAAAAAACGTTGACAGCGAAATCTGTCCCCAAAAACTTGGAGGAATACGTCTCATATGCAGTTTTCTGCATTTGCTTTATTTAGTTATAGAACAAATAATAGTAAGGCACCTGCTCAACATGACCCGATTATTTTGGGATCAAGTCGATCATTTCGCCTCTCTTCCTATACAAGCAGTCGTAGAATTCCTTCGTCTTCGCCTCATCGGATAATGATTCATTTCCGCTCATTAAATTCTCCGAGCAATTAGACAACATTACGGCGTTGTAAATCTCGAACCGAAGCGTTGCATTTTGTGATGTTTCCCCCTCTGTTGACGGACTATTCTTATCCTCGTAAGCAGTAAGCTTATCTCGAAACTCTTGAAACTTGGTTGATTCTGCTACGCTGGCAGAGTATAAATCAGACGTTGGCCCGGCGGCATAAATCTCTTGGCACTCAATCGGCAAATATTGGACAATGTTTTCGATATTCTCCAAATCCAAATCGCAAGTCACGTTCCATTCAGCTTGGCTCGGTCCAGTCTAAAATTGAGAACTTATTTTACACGGAACACGCAGTATGGCCTACAAGCTCTTACGAGGACTGCGAAAATCAAAAAACCTTTGAGCAGCATATCTCCAGCAACTAGCCCACAAGGCAGCACTTTCAACACTAAACTAGAACAATTGAATCGAAGGGGACTGATAAGCTATCTCCCTTGTTGAATTGCTTGTATAAAGGTGTCATTAAGCGAGTCAAGATCAACAAATCGTACACATGTTCCCTTCGCCGGCATAGGACAGGCAGTAAGATAACAAATAAAGAGACCAAAGTGGGTGTTGTTGATTTTAGCGTTGTTTTTATTACAAATGAAAATCTATACAAATCTGAGTTTTAGTTTAAGATGTTACTGAATGGAACAGAAATTTTGTTCACGCACTCGTGCATGCGGGTGAGAAGTTATTCGATGAGTTTCTTTGCTTTGAAGTATCTTCGCAGGTAAAGTACTTGCCAAGTGGCCAGGCCAAGCAAGCAGCACATACTGAATATGCTGAAGAACAGCACGCGGCTGTTTGTTGATTCTAAACGAAATGAGAGATAAAATGAAGTCAGATTAGGCAGGAAATTGTTATAACTTACCGTTGGTGTCTCGCATTTCCTCCTCGCGTTTGCGCATTAAAGCAAAGTCGCGCACGATCGAATCTGATAAGTCTTCTAGGCGCTTCAAATCGACCTCCAGAGGTTTCAATTTAGCCGCCTCACCAATCTATGAAGAGCAGTAAACGAAAGATGTAGTTGGACGAGGGATAATGGAGGATATATTGGTTGATCAGGTGCTGGTTTGGAGGCACTCTATTAATGTGTGGCACACGGCACACAAGTGTTAAAAGAAAACACGCAAAACTATTTGTGATGAAGTTGTAACGAGCTTAAATGGAATTCGAAAGCTTGGAATAAACTGGTAGTAACACCGACTCGTACTGATTAAGCTTTTTAATCCTTTAGACAGGCGCACCTAAGACTTCAGTGCGATGGTGATCGCAGTTGCTCCACCAAAACTAAAATCTCTACAAGTGGAGAGCTTGAGCAAACAGGATGTTCACCCCTAATATCGTCCAAATAAGTCGCGCGGTTTGTGATTTCTAGCTTTATAGAGGTCGAGGACTTGATAAGATAAACAAACAAAATTTGGTTATGCCAATTCAACACTACTAGCTCGTTTCAGTCAAGATTCAAATAACCTGTTGAGGTGATGCGCATGCTAGCCACGACAAAAACCCAAAACGTTAGTGACAAAATGGTCAAAACTCGTGAAAAACAACTCAAATCGTCAAGGAAAAGTAATATTTACCAACTGGGACCCCCGAAGATCGTGTTTTTTTTTCACAAAAGAATAAGAAAAAAGTAAAGATAATATCTAGTAATGGCAAGTCTAATATTCGGTATTACTTACGCCCTCATAGCTCTTGGTTTCAACACCTTTCTTCGTGGAAATCGAAACAGATTGCGACACTCCTCGCTGATCTGAAAAACGAAAAGGAAACAAACCGATAGAGGCCACATACCTTAAACCTGATAGACATAATCGACGAGAGTTAAAACAAACTTACGTGGCGGTACTCTCGAGATGAAACAGATTTCATAAGTATCATAAATCTCTGACATGAAACTGAATTTTCCCTTCGTGATATGCTCCTTCTGGGAGAGCACATGACCCTTAGTATCCTTAGCCTACAATTGAACAGTATGTAGCTTACATTTATTCTAGTTTTAATTGAAAGATTCCTACCACATAATCGATTGTTTGGCCGGGAACGTCGGTGACTTCGTATTCGCCCATGACCAATTGGTTAGCTTGAATATCTTCTTTCAGGCATTTTTGTGTATTTGGCGGCAAATTGAACATCACACCGTCAACAAGGCAAATTACTAGACATATTAAACTAACATGTTTAATAATAATTTCCATTTTAAATGGACTTATTGGCAATAAAATCTCGGGGAAAACCTGGTGCCGCAGTGTCAAAAGGCAATTGGAATTGACAGACAAGCCATTAGCCAAGACGAGATGAGGTGGCCGTAGAAAAATCCTTCTCGCACTTGTCGCCTATTAACAAGTGTCAGAGATGTGCGATTGCGATGTGGATGCGTATAAAATCATTGGTAATGAATTTTTTTAAAAAGACATTTTTACATTTTTAGCAAAAGTGATGGAATTTTAAAGTACTCAGAAGCCAAACATCTGCCTCGATTCGGTGCTGTTTAAATAAACGTTTGATGTGGTGCGGTTCTAATATGCCGTCCAGCTCCATGGCATGGCAATTTCAGCCATCAAATGTCATCTGTTAACGCAATCTATTTACCGAAGCAGAACTTTCACATTTTACCTAATTTGGCATCGTTTTTTCAATCTTGGCTTTACTCGCCGTTTGGCCGTTTTTTGTTTTTTTTTTGTTTTTTGGTGCTTCTACTATCTGTTGAAACACTCAGATACAAATACTGTGTCCATTGCACTGCCAGACAGGGAATTAAAATGGCGTTACAGCTCATGAAGAGTCAGAGCCAAGCTTCTTTTATTCACTTACGAGTATGTCGTGTGCGATTTGTTTCTCATATAGGGGGGTGGTCGTGGTGCAATGGTAATCGTCACCGACTGTTGATCCGAAGATCTGTAGTTCAAGTCCGTTCATGGTCAAGAACAATTCCTAAACGGAAAAACTGTGCAACAACATCAGTTGTGGATAAGAGATTATCAAAAAAGTGCTGACGAAGGCACAGTATATGGTAAGATCATTTCAAAATTCATACCCTGTATGTGCATTTTCAATATAATACTTTAATGACATGGAAAGAAAGTTACTGTGAACTACAACCAACGCGGCAGTCGAATCTCTCAAATCATATCTAGGACAACCACCCCCGGAGAGTAGTGAACGAACATCTTCGACACAAACCATCTGCGCCCCGTTCAGGTTGTATGACAAACACCATAAGAGCTAAGCCCTTGAACCTGCATGAATTATAAAAAGAAAAACACAAGTGAACGGAACCTAATGCCGATTCCGAAGAGCGAGAGCTAAGAAGCTTTTTCAAGGCAAGTGTATAACAGGGCGTTTTGCCAGTACCCCGCCGACGAGAGAAGCCGCAAAATAATCATTCGATGGCGTTAGTGTTATCGGGATCCAAAACCCACTGCTCTCGTTTTGCTCTCGTTCAGAGATAAATAAATTAAAATTGTTTTAATGATAAAGTTCATCAATGTGGCAGCGGAAAAACGAGGAAGACGAGTTGAAGCGAACACCCACGCGGACCTCCCCACGAATTATTACGCTCCTCTTCACATGCCATCGTTCGTCAAGTAGGATGACGACAACTGGTTTTTTCGATTGGGCTTTTACTTCGAGGCCTATGGAATTGTACAAGACACTAGTAAGTTCGATACCGTTTGCTCGCAATTGCCGACCGCACGCATCATAGAACTGCTATCTATAATCGACACAACGCCGAATCCACTCCACGACATGCCATTAGGCGACAAAAACCTAGCCAGCTTTGTTATGGAATGGTACAGGCAGCAAAAGGATCACTCATAGAATACGTGCGGCCCGTCTTCCCAATGCGTTCGAGCAGTGATTGTCGTAGTAAAGAGCTCTGCTGCTGAGAAAACTCGAATTGCTGATGGGGTCATGGGTCATAGAAAACTGTTGTCATGAAAACATGTTGAACTCCGCCAGTTAAACGCAGTAAAACCAACCACATCAAATTCAAACGAGTGCGCGCGACAAGTGGACACCGACACGGCCGAAAGTACTCAATTGGTGTTGGAGTTTTCATGTTACTTAGTCGACACCTTGAACAACAAATACTATGGTCACGGTCGCGCATTAGTATGCCGCCCACTACTAAAACGCGAGTTTCCAGCCAGCGCAGACGGGAACAATCCATCGAGCAATTCGACGAGTCTTTGGTTTCATTGCCGTTTCGGCAATAGGACAAAAAAACTGCCGAACTCCCTGCCGCTTTCGCCGACCGCCATTACAGAATCATCGCAACAATCGTGACTCCGACCGCCGCCGTCGGATACTTCCCTAGAACGCAAAAAAAATTCAGCCTTGATCAACCGCCTCTGTTTACGCGAGCATAATACTAACTAAGATTTTCTCGTCAACACAAGTACGGAAATATCCTGCATTCTACCATCATCATCGTCGAAAAAAACGCGCCCAACTACTATGCAGTTGTTTGCGGTAAACCGCTCTCCCATCAAAATATACGGAGAGGTAACACACGAGCTTGATCTTGGCCTTTTGCGTCCTTTTGCGCGGACCTTCATTGTTGCTGACATCACCTCTCCAATCATGGTAGCCGATTTCCTTCGGCATCACGACCTAAGACGTCAAAGAGCCCGCCTTATCGACTCCCGTAACTCGTCGATATCTCGTAGCTCTTCGCCATAACCAGCGACCAGCGATTTCCGCAACTCATCGACCCCAACTTCGCCCCTTTCGCCGACATTGTCATGGAATTCCCGAACATTACTCGCAGAAGCAGTACATTTCATCGAGACGAAGCGACCACTCTGTCCAGCGCCCGGGAAGGCTCAGCAGCCACAACCTGGCGATCAATGTGGCTAAATGCGATTTCAGACAGAAGATGGAATTTTTCGGCAATCTAATAACCAAGGACGCTCCCTGCCAGCGCGCCATCAAAGACGCCGCCTCTAAAGTGCTAGGTTTTAAGCCGCCGCCAACTAGAAGCCCTTGGTTTGATAAGCATTGCAAACAAGCCCATATAGCAAAGCAAACCAATTACAAAGCCATGCTACATAGACGGACAAGAGCCGCTCGTGAGCTCTACGAGAATTCTCGCTGCTCAATTAAGGTCGGCAGCGAATGAACCGAGATCTTTGATGTTAAAAAAGAATTTAGACACGGTGATGCTTCGTTGAAAAGGTCATACGAGACTCACTAGCCAATACAAAAGGTGCAATCTATTTCAAGTCAACGCAATTGCTTGCGTACGCGCATGACATTGACGTAATTGGGCGAGCATAACGAGACGTCACTGAAGTGTTCAAAGGCTTTGAAGCAGAAGCGGCTAAAATGTGTCTTTCGGTGAACAAGGGTAAAATTAATTATATGCCGTCATCCAAAAAAGACTCACAACACCGACGTCTTGGCCAAAACGTCACAATTGACGGCTACAAATTTGAAGTGGTCGAGAACTTCGTTTACCTTGGCTCACTAGTGACCAGCGACAACAACACCAGTGTTGAGATCAAACGCAGAATTACTCTTGCCAGCAGCTGCTTGGGCTCAAGAGGGAATTGAGCCCCCTCGCGAAAAACCAAGGTAGACTATATAAATCCTCAATTCCCTTGCGGCGCAGAGGTCTAGACCTTATCGAAAACGGATGAAGGTGCCCTTGGCCACTTCAAGAGGAAAATTCTGCGTTCAATTTATGGTCCATTTATATCAACGGAGAGTAGAGGAGAAGATGCAATGACGAACTGTACGGGCTGTGCAGCGACATCGGCCCAGTACGACATCTCCGGATCCAATATCCAAGATGTCTAGGCTGAGGGACGACCGAATCTAAGGTGGTGCACACAGGTGGAATGGGACCTTAACCAACTGCGAGTGTGGCACTGGAAACAACTGGCAAAAGATCGTGTCAGCTGGAGGCGCTTGTTAGTTGAGGGTCAGCTTCACACCGGACTGTAGCGCCATCTAAGAAGAAGAAAATCTGCCCTTAAGTCAGAAAAACTTGTTTTATTGGGTTCGGTGCCTGTTTAAATGATGTTGATAAAGGTCTTGTCATCTTCATTTGTGGATCCATTGGTCTACTTTGTTACTTTTAAAATGTTAAAGCTTTTCTTGCATTGAGATTCTGTCGTCATTGCTTCTAAATACTCAGTCATCGTTGTAAATAGCCTAAGCCAGCCAGTAATTTAAGCGTAAACGAATACCTGACATTGCAAATTATTCGGCTAACACTTCAGACTTGTTCCTCAGGTTTCATCTATTGACATACGAGGGAGGCTAAGTACTTATAGCCTCACCCCCAGATAGCGCCAGTATCACAAGAGCAATTTACTATCGTAGTACATTCTAATAGACGGCTACTGTCGAAATTTCAGCCGGATCGGACTCGTAGTTTTGTTTTGACCGCGTGTGGAAGCGGGAGTGTCCGCGGTTTTTAGAAAAATGGAAAAAGAGCAATATCGGTCAGTGATTCGATTCTCGTTTTTGGAAGGGAAATCGCGCAGCAAAATCAAAGACCGTTTGGATGCTGTGTACGGTGGCTCTTCTCCTTCGATGGCGACCATCAAAAATCGGTTTAAGGAGTTTCAACGTGGTCGCACGTCGGTTTGTGATGAGCCACGTCCAGGTGCCCCGAAAACGGCTACCACGGAGGATAACGTGACAAAAATCCACGATCTCGTATTGGCAGACCGCCGATTGAAGGTGCGCGAGATAGCTGAGACAGTAGTTGGGCATAAGAAAGCTGTCGGCGCGATGGGTGCCGCGTTTGCTCACTCCGGACAACAAGCGCAACCGTGAGACCACTTCAGAGCAGTGTTTGACTCTGTTTAAGCGCAATCCGAAGGAGTTTCTGCGTCGTTTCGTGACAGTCTACGAAACATGGATCCACTGGTACACACCAGAGACGAAGGAACAGTCGAAACAGTGGACTTCACCCGGCGAACGTTCTCCGAAGAAGAGGAAGACTGTCCCATCGGCCGGAAAGGTGATGGCCTCCGTTTTCTGGGATTCACAAGCTGTGATCGACATCGACTACCTGGAGAAGGGCAAAACGGTCACAGGGCTATACTATGCCAAATTATTGGGCCGGTTCGACGCCGAATTGAAGAAAAAACGGCCCCACTTGGTGAAGAAATGATAATGCACACGGCCAAATTGGTCGAATTGGGCTACGAACTGCTGCCCCATCCACCGTATTCTCCAGATTTGGCCCCGTGCGACTTCTTTTTGTTTCCAAACTTGAAAAAGTCACTCGCCGGCAGAAATTTCAGTCGAATGAGGAGGTCATGGCCGCCACGGAGGCCTACTTTGCAGACCTCGAAAAAACGTATTTTTCAGACGGGTTAAAGAAGTTGGAGCATCGCTGGGTCACGTGTATCGAGCTAAAAGGAGACTATATTGAAAAATAAATCGCCACTTCTCCAAAACTTTTGTTTTTCTCTTGTAGGCTGAGTACTTATCGGACCACCCTCGCACTGTCGTCTCTTGGCTTGGCTTGATATCAGCACACCCCGCTCAGTTAGAGACTAAATTCCTTAACTAATGATATGGCTGTGTGAGAACTCCAATTGGAGCGAATGAATTAACTTATTTACGAAACTTAACCGGTCACTGTATTTCCTTCTGATGCGATGCAATCTCAAGTATTATTTTGCTATCAGATCCTTCATAGATCGAAGAGTATCTCAAATCAGAGCAAACAGGCAGGTTAACAGAGTTAAGTCTCTGAAATTATAAAGCCAACTCCTCTGAGTAAAACCGAAATAAGCTTAGACGAATCAGAAGAGTCAGAATAAATGCATTGATTCGACGTGTCAAATTTTCCTACGATCGAAGGTCGAGGCAAAAAAGATGTCAAAAACGTTTAGTCGTTCACAAAGAACACTCTCATTTGCTATGACATCCCAGCAGTCAGCTCTTTAGATAAAGCCCATCTTCTTACTGAATCAAGTAGACTTACAAATCCGTTGGCCCTGATGGCATTCACTCCATACTTCTGAAGAGGTACTCTTCCACCCTGCTTAAGCTTTGTCAACTGCCCTACTCTTCTGGTCTTTTTTCGAATAAAACGAAAACAGCATTTGTCCAACATGTTCCTATGAAGGGCTAATTTTTATAATCATGATCCATCTACCGATCCATAGCACGTCAACTTATGATATATCTTGAATCACGGAAACTTTTTAATAACCCTCTGAAAGGTCATTTAATATCATAGCTCAAAGAAAAGTGGAACCAATTTTTGCCCGACTTCGATTGATGATTTCAAGTCTGATATCACCCAAACAAATGAAGGTATCCCTCAAGGCTCTGTTTTGTCTCCGATACTATTTCACATTTTTATAAATGATATCCCGCCTGCTGCTTTTATTCCAATCCACTTTTTCGCTGATTACAGTGCTCTCAGCTTTTCATATTCGTTACAAGACGAAACCTACATATGTTAGCATAAGTATAAGTGAGTGAAGTGTAAACAATTGAGTGGGAGTATATAAAGAGTGATTTTTTTGTTGTTTGGTTTCTTAGCGTTCTATTTTCTACATCTTACGCATTATTTGTGACGTTTCTTAAGATCAAACAGGCTTCATTGATATTGCCATTTTATTATAATTGAGACTTACTTATGAATAACGTCTACAAATTATTAAATTTTACTATCAAATCACGTGCTCTGTGAAAAATATTTTTTTGAATATCAAGCCTCCTACGCGTGTACGTAGAGTGCGTACAAAGGAAAATATTGGTGTCATATCCGGCAGCATAAATGAAAACCGTGGTTTGTCCATTCGTCGCCGTTCACAGCAATTAGGATTGTGTTACATTTAAAATATACAGATGACCTACCACAGCGTCGAATTTTTGGTGAGTGGGCCTTAGAAAAACTATAGTTCGAAAATTTCGAATCTTTTTTATGGCTAAAATGCAAAGTTTAACCTGGTCGACATGTGGTTTTAGCAAGACAGTATGCGAATCGGTCGATAAATTGGGAACTGGGTTCGCTGAACAATTTATCTCTGGTCTTTGATAGGCCGGCTAGATACGATTTGACGCTTTCACCCTCCCTTTTATAGGGATACATCAAGTCACTCCTCTATGCCGATAAGCCATAGTCAAAAAATTACCTATTAGATCACATTGATCTTTGGTAGCTACTATTATTGTTGTTAATTTTGTTGATATTTTTTTTTTTTGGCCCATTTCGCATTTATTATTCGCTACTTCGCTGATACATAAATCTGAATATCTTACTCTAGGAAAATACCTTTTAGACCATTCATTATTAGAAGAAAATATGTATTTATTCAAAGCGCTGAATGCTGCCGCATTTCGTATTTCATTTTACGTGCTGTATGCACCCACAATTCACCCGTCATATCAACAAACTAAATGACAGATCAAAAGGAGTCCACCTTCCCTCATTCTATTTGCTGCACGAAACGTCACTTGATTTCTGAACTTAGTTTTAACTTATTCGATTTATTTTGTAATTTCTTACAATGTTAATTAGGAGAAGCACATTTAAATACCTCGAAAAGGTTCGCCTGTATGTCCTAAGTAAGAAGTATAGCACATCGCCGAATGACATTCGAAACATTGGCATTTTGGCGCACATTGACGCCGGTAAGTAGTATAGTGGCAAAGGACACCACTCATGGCTTAAATGTACTTTCAGGAAAGACAACGACGACCGAACGAATGCTCTTCTACTCCGGCAAGACGAGGTCGCTGGGTGAAGTCCATCGAGGCAATACCATAACCGATTACCTAAGTCAGGAGCGTGAACGCGGGATCACAATCTGCAGTTCAGCTGTTACATTTCCATGGAACAATACCAAGTATGTGGTTATACCTACTCAAACAAATTCAAATAGCTGTTATCCTCCTTATAGGATCAATCTGCTGGACACCCCGGGTCACATCGACTTTACGATGGAAGTGGAACAGTCGCTGTTTGCAGTGGACGGTGTCATCGTAGTGTTGGATGGAACTGCCGGAGTCGAAGCACAGACATTGACGGTCTGGTCGCAGGCGGACAAACACAAGCTGCCTAAAATGGTTTTTGTTAACAAGATGGATCGTCCCGATGCCAATTTCGATGCCTCAGTTCAGGATATTGCGTTGAAATTTGACACGAAACCAGTTTGCTTGCAGTACCCCCAAAAGGATTCCAAAGGGAATTTGAGTAAGAGAGTAACTTACAAATCGCCTCAATCATTTATAATTCTGTGAGAATCGATTTGCAGGTATCGTTGACGTAGTGACTCGAAATCGAATCGTGTGGAATGCGGAGACATTAGGACGGAAATTCCTACTCGAACCGCTTAAAGATGAAGCCTTTGATGAGGTGATGAGTAGGAGAAATGCTCTGATCGACGAGATCTCCGGGATTGATGACGAACTAGCTGAAACTGTTATAAACACGGAGAGCTTTGACAAAGTGTCTGACGATTTGATTTGGGCGGCAATTCGACGAGCTACGTGCAGACAGAAAATAGTGCCAGTGCTTCTGGGATCTGCGTATAAAAATATCGGAATACAGCCGCTAATGGATTCGGTGGTTCGTTTTCTTCCAGCCCCGCATGAGAGAAATCAGCTATACGACTGCTTTGGGTAACTACTTTCCACGTCCTTGTAATGCAAATCTCTAGCTGTCGTTGACCTCTAGGAATGACTTTGTTGGGAAGGTTTTTAAGATCGTACACGACAAGCAACGCGGTCCATTAACCCTGATCCGAGTGTTACGTGGCAGTCTAAAGAAAGGAATGCGCCTGGTTAGTACGAAATCATCCATAGAAGTTCTTCAAAAAATCTACGAACCTCTGGCAGACGAGTACCGTGAGATAAACGAAGTGCCAAGTGGGGATGTGGCTGTTTGCAGCGGATTGAAGGTATTTCCTGGTTATCCACGAGCACTTGGATTGATGAATTCTTCCTAGAATACCGTGACCGGTGACTTACTAACCGCCAGTTCAACATCTCTAAAGAACGCGCATAAGAAGCTTCAAAAAATGCTTGGCAAGTCCAACCCAGACGGAGCTGAGGACAATGTAGAGCTCATTGACGGTATGCTTTCGCTTGACCCACAAATTCCTGATGCCGTGTACTTTTGCTCGGTCGAGCCACCGAGCTTGAGTTACCAAAATGCCATGGAAATTGCCCTGAAGCAGTTGCAACGTGAGGATCCCAGTCTGCGCGTTACTCACGATGAAACCACAGGTCAAACCGTCCTCGGAGGTATGCGCAAGGTTTCTGTTCCAGTGGCTTCGTAAAACGTTCTCTTTTCAGGGATGGGTGAGCTACATATGGACATAGTCAAATCACGTATTCTGACGGAATATAAGATCGACGTGGACCTTGGGCCATTGCAAATAGCGTACAAGGAGACCATCGAGTCGCCCAAACTGGAGACTCTCACTATAGAGAAGGAGATTGCCGGATCCAAGCAAAGTGCTACGATCACCTTGGAACTAGTCACTGGTCAGAAGGAGCCATTTAGGTAAGCAGTCCTCACATTGCGGCAGTCTTCCATTTCAAGTCGCCTTCACCAGTCTAAGCAAATCGCAGGAAAACATGGACAACTTGAACAGTCTCCGACCTCGCACGCTGCAGGTAATAAAGAAAGGTGCTCTTGCGGCTCTAGATCGAGGTCCACGAGTCGGCGGCCAAGTGATCGATACTCAAGTTCGTTTGCATAATGCTACCATTGGCCGTGGAACGGCGGATTCGTTCCTCATGGCTGCCACAGCGCAATGCGTTCAGAAAGTGAGCAGGGATACCTCATTGCGATTGTCTTTTAATGAAATCTCTCTTAGGTCCTCATGAATTCTGGCACACGCCTTCTCGAGCCTATCATGGCAATTCAGATAATCGTCCCCGCTGAGCGTGCATCCACAGTCATTGCGGATTTATCACGACGCAGAGCAAAGATTAACGATGTCGTTCCAAGGGGCGAGAAAAATCGGGTAAGAACTGCTTAACCAAAGGTGGGAAATGTCTAACCAGTGACGTGCTATTCCAGGTGATTGAGGTGGAGGCTCCGTTGGCTGAGTTGTCAGGATACACGACTGTTATACGGACGATTACGTCCGGAACTGCCAGTATGACCATGCAGCCGTGCGGATATTCCAGTATGAATCCGCAGGATGAAGTGACGGCAATACGACGAGCTCAAGGATTACAATAGTCGTTTTTGTTTCAATAAACATTTTTAAGTAACTTTCAGTTTAAATGTTTAGGCCAAAAAATGCTATGCTGTTCATGGCAAGACACTGGAGTAGCATAAGCGCTTTAAAAGCCCATTGAAAGAGTCAACGACGGAGTTTTTCTCCTTCACACCAAAGGCCGAGAGGTTGCAGACGATGCTCTTCAAAGGCGTGGAGTCGATAACAGATCCCGAGGAAATGCTCTCAGGGCTCAAAGAGTTTGAGAACGACGACCTCAAATTCGTGGGGGTTAAGGCATTTACTACAGCGCGAGCTAAACGGTAGATCCGGGTATTGCCCTTCTTCCTGGTCCAGCTCGCACTCAACAGCAAGCTGAAGAGGCTAAGGTCTATTACTTTTTAGGCTTCCCAGCTTGTAACATGGGAAATAGTAAAAAATCAAGGAAACATCTTGCAATGTATCCGTCGAACTGGGAAATGCAGCCTCGATGCGTTAAGTGCGCAAAGAACCACAAGAACGAGGAATGCGACCTTGGGAAAGACAACGTGGCGGACAGAGAGCAGCTCGAGTGTGTCTTGTGTAGTTCCAGGACATCAAGAAAGAAAAACTGGCCCGAGAAGCGTCCTTCGAGTCTCTTCCAAACACCAGCCATCACATCCCAGTTGACCTACGCCCAAATGGCGGTAGGTTCGGGAAAGAGGGTACAAAAGGCCCCAGTGCCTGTCTCTGAGGCACCGGAGGTCGAGATGGATGTCTGTTCGATCTTGCTCGCAATCCAATGGCAGATTGGGTAGCTCCAACAACAGATCCTTGAGCAGCCGACCCGAGTAGATATTAGTTGCTCGCTTCTGCCGAGCCTAGCGCACCTACGGCCGTAATGGGTACGCTGGTAGAGAGGCCCTTGAAGATCCTATCGGTGAATGTAAATTCACTGATAAGGATCGAGCGACGATAGCCCCGATGTACTTTTGGCTAGCAAAACAAAGCCAAAACAGAAGCATAAAATCCGGCACAGTTCTTATAGGATAATTAGAAGGGACCGACCGACCGACCGACCTGTATTGTGTGCAATCCTCTCCGAAATGGAAAGAGAATTGTATCAGCCTATGCACCTGAAGCACCTCATTCTAATATTTTTATTGCAGTGCTCGAGACACTCTTTCAATCACTGCGTTTGAACTCGGTAGAAAACTTCTACATTCTGGCCGGCGATTTAAATGATAGGGGGAGCCTACTAAGCCATTGGTGGGTTCTTCGCAACATTGAATATAAAGTCAAGTTGCTCGCAATGGGACTATCCGTCGTATCCTAGGAGCGGCTCCTGTTTGGATCTCATGCTGATAGACTCTCGACTGAGACTGGCAGACACGAACGAATGGTCTATTAACTGTCTACGGACCAATGTTTACGACAGTGAACATTGCGGACTATGTGCCGTGATCAGTGTACCTGACGAGTTCGCGGAAATGACAGAGTACGTCCACACTCACCCCTACGATTACAGTAGGGCGCTGGCCACGCACAAAAAGGTAGACTCCTGACTAGACTTAAACTCTTGTACAGGCGGTTTACCGACAGACAAAATTCGGAGGTCAGGGCGCTGAAGTCACTGATTAAAAATCTCCAACTGTTGACCAAAGAGAACTGCAGAATACGAGTATCTGTAAGCTTGCATTGGAACAACAGAAATCGTCCTGTAAAATCCAACAGCACGAGTATGTTCCCGCAAATAAATAAAATATTTCGGAGAAACAATCAGAATGACATTCAGGATCTAAAGCTTCCGAGAACCTCAGACAATGAACGCTGGCTACGAACAGTCAGCATCGATCCAGAGAGCGCTGTCTTGGATGATGATTTCTTCGTGATCGAGGATCCCCAGGAGAAGGTGGCGGCAGTGGGAGCTGTTTTCCAGGAAGTGTATAGGGTGAATGATAGCATTCACCCGCACCATGACCTGGAGAACAGAGCCCTGCTTCACCACTTCTACCTTAGAAATGATTTCGATCATTGGCGATCCGAGGTTCGCAGGTTCAATGAAGATTTCATGGCAAACAATGCCATCGCCAGTGAGGGGGCTAATACCCTATTCATTTTGACGGAAGATCTCCGGATAATCTTCCAGTCATTGAAAAGGAAAAAATCCGCGGGTATCGACGGTATATCCAATGTTGTACTTAGGCACTTTCCACCAGTGGCTGTAGAGAGGTACACCATCCTGTTCAACAATGCACTGAATAATGCATATTATCTAGTGCACTGGAAGGCAGCGGATCCCCAAGAAGGGTAAAGATACCTCTAACCCGGCAAATCTCCAGTCGATAAGTCTCCTTCCGAGTCTCCCCGAGCGGGGCATGACACTATTCGTGCCGCGTCGAAACTCGTATCGGATATCCAATGGAATAAATACCAGAACCAATGCACCGGTGCCTATCTGATCGACTTGGAAAAAGCCTTCGACACCGTATGGCTAGAAGGTCTTTATTACAAGCTCAGTCGGCTGGGCATAAGTAAACCACTGCTATATATTGTATGATTTTGGACTTGTTAACCGGTAGAAAGTTCGTTGTGAAAACTGCCAACCTAACTTCTACCCAAACATTTGAAATCAAAAACGGACTGCAACAGGGTACGGTAAAGTCGCCGATTCTTTTCAGCATTTACCTGAGTGATCTACTTGTTTCTATTCACCACTTATAGCGTACGCAGACGACCCAATCGCGTACAGATCAGGTCCAGCGATCGACGTCATTGTTACTCTTCTGCAGCGTGACTTCGAACAAATTCAGCAGTATTGTGATGACTGGAAGTTGAAAATCAACTTCAAGAAATCAGAATCTATATTGTTCAGAACGCCTTTGTCTAGGGCCTCCCGGGACACTAGAAAAAATTGGCAGATGGTTCTCTATCTTTGGGCCGGACGGACGTAAACTGGCGAGACTAAGTGTAGTCAGATACCTTGGGATCGCGCTGGATCAGTATCTATATTTTGACAAACATGTAGGTGCTGCTCTGGCAAGAGCTCGGGACGCCATGGCCTTAATTAGGCCCATGGTTGCCTATGGATCTCCCGTCTGGTTCAATGTAAGAGCCAGCTTAATGGAAAGGATTCAGGTGTTTGAGAGACAATGTCTCAGGACTTGTCTCGGTCTACATAGGACACCCGAATCTGACTACACGAAATTTTACCCGAACGAGGTCCTATATAATAGGACTAGGATTGTACGGCTGGATAACTTTCCGATGAAACTGATTCGAAGCCACGTTGCAAGAGCAATGACTTCGGTCAATAGCCTGATCTTCGGGGCTTACTACCCCAATGAATTATACCATGAGAAAGTGCGTCTTAACGGTTTTGTCCCGCCAGAAGCGTTCTTGTACTTAGATAGATGTGCGCTGATCCAGGATAGATTGGCGGTACCGTTAATCTTCCACGTGGGTCGCAATTCCGTGGAACGGCGATTCCTCTACAGACCTGAGGTCGCTTTCCTTCTTCTTTCTTCTTCTTTCAGGGGCGCAACAGCCCGGTGTGGGCTTGGGCCTCAACCAATAAGCGTCTCCTGCCAGCCTTCTCCAGTTACACACACCAAGTTGGTTGAGGTTCTTTTCCACTTGTGTGCGCCATTTGAGTCGAAGACGTCCTCTGTTGCGTTGTCCCAATGGCTCGGATTCAAAGACTCTTCGGGCCGGAACTGTGTTGTCCATACGCTCTACATGGCCTAGCCATCTTAAGCATTGTATCCGTAGACGCTTAACCAGGCACATGCCGCCGTACAGCCCATATAGTTCGTGATTGAATTTTCTCCTCCAGATGCCATCAACGCAAACAGGACCAAAGATCGCACGCAGAACTTTTCTCTCGAAAAGACCAAGAGCTTCCTCATCCGCTTTCAACAGCGTCCATGCTCCATGCGTCCATGCTCCATGCGTCCATGCTCCATGCGTCCATGCTCCATGCGTCCATGCTCCATGCGTCCATGCTCCATGCGTCCATGCTCCATGCGTCCATGCTCCATGCGTCCATGCTCCATGCGTCCATGCTCCATGCGTCCATGCTCCATGCGTCCATGCTCCATGCGTCCATGCTCCATGCGTCCATGCTCCATGCGTCCATGCTCCATGCGTCCATGCTCCATGCGTCCATGCTCCATGCGTCCATGCTCCATGCGTCCATGCTCCATGCGTCCATGCTCCATGCGTCCATGCTCCATGCGTCCATGCTCCATGCGTCCATGCTCCATGCGTCCATGCTCCATGCGTCCATGCTCCATGCGTCCATGCTCCATGCGTCCATGCACCATAAAGCAGGACTGAGATGATTAAGGTATTGTATAAAGCCAACTTGGTCCTTCGAGAGAGGGCTCTATTACTCAATTGTCTCTTAAGCCCAAAGAAACAGCGGTGTGCAAGAGTGATTCTGCGTTTGATCTCGGTACTGATGTTGTTGTCCCTATTTATTGCAGAGCCGAGGTAGATGAAGCCCTTGACTACCTCGAAGTTCATGCTGCCCATTGTGATGCTCTGTCCGAGACGTCGGTGTTGTGTGTCATTTCTTGATGACAACATGTACTTCGTTTTGCCCTTATTTACCACTAGACCCATTTTAGCCTTGATGAGTTTGGTAGGGATGTCAAAACTAGACATGGCTTTGTATAGCTCGTCTCTATGCACGCTGTCATGTGCGGCCTTGAAGTCGACGAATAGGTGGTGAGTGTCGATCTGCATCTCTTGGGTCTTTTCCAGGATCTGCCGCAGTGTGAAGATTTGGTCTATTGTGGACTTCCCTGGCCTGAAACCACACTGATATGGACCTATCAGGTTGTTGACGAACGGTTTCAGGCGATCACACGAAACGGCAGAGAAGATCTTGTAGGCGATGTTAAGGAGACTTATTCCTCTGTAGTTGGTGCAGTCAAAGGGGTCTCCTTTCTTGTGGATCGGTCAAACGACATTGAGATTCCACTCATCGGGCATGCTTTCCTCCGACCATATCTTACAGATAAGCTGGTGCATCCTCCCTACCAGATCATCCCCAGCTGCTTTAAACAGTTCCGCGGACAATCCGTCCGCTCCAGCAGCTTTGTCAAAGTCGGGGGGACGGAATTCTTGTGTATCGTCGTCCAAACTTAGTGGAACATTCTGCCTGACAGCGGTATTTGGGTCTTCGTCGCCGTTTAACAGTCTGCAGAAATGATCCTTCCAAATTCTCAGCATCGACTGCGATTCTACTACCAGTTGTCCATTTTCGTTCTGACAGGCTTCAGTCCGAAATTTATATCCACTGGATAATTGTTTTACTTTCTGGTAAAACTTTCGGACTTCATTCCTGCTGTAGCACCTTTCTCTTCGACCGCGTGCTTCTCATGCTCTTTCTTTTTCTTTAAGAGAAGCCGGTTCTCTTCCCTCCTCTTCTGTTCGTAGAGCTCACGTACAGCTCTCGTTGTTCGATGCAGCATTGCGTTGTAGGCGTCTTGCTTGGCTGCTTGGGCCTGTCTGCACTCGTCGTCAAACCATGGGTTTTTCCTGGGTAGTGTTGTAAAACCCAGCACATCAGTGGCAGCTTCCTTGATGGCTTTTTGACAACGTTTCCAGTCTTCTTCTATGGTCAGTGCAGGCGATGTCGAACTTTCAGAGAGTTTTTGGGAGACTCGGTCGGCAAAGTTCCCAGCGATCGTTTGCGATTGTAGCTTTCTGACGTCAAACCGTGGTGTTCTTTCTCGACTCCCTTGTTGTTTTGATATCCGTGTTCTTACCTTGGCTACAACAAGGTAATGATCCGAGTCAATGTTGGCTCCTCGGAACGTTTGGACATCGAGAATACTGGAGGAGTGTCTGACGTCAATCGCAATGTGATCAATCTCGTTGACGGTTGATTGATCAGGGGACCGCCAGGTCCCTTTATGGATGTTGAGGTGTGGGAACCGCGTACTGACTACAGAGAGGTTCTGCCCCGAGGCGAAGTCCACGAGCTATGTTTTCCAATGACTCTAGCAAAGATTTCTTCTTTTCCCAGCTGTGCATTAAAATCTCGTAGAACGATCTTCGTGTCGTAGCTGGGACATTGGTCGTATGTTCTTTCTAGCAGATCATAGAAATCATCTTTGCTGTTGTCATCTCTGTTTCAGTCGGAGCGTGGGCGCAAATCAAGCTAATGTTACCGAATTTAGCCTTGATGCGGATTGTTATGAGGCGCTCGCTCGCTTATGAATTTGAAGCTCAAGACTTTTTGCCTTAGTCTGCCTCGAACAACAAATCCACATCCAAATAAGCGCTGCCTGCCCCCTCTGTAGCAATCGCCGTAGTAGAGGTCGCAGTTTTTCATCCTCCTTTTGCCCGGCCCATTCCGCCGCACTTCCTGGATTGCGGTAATGTCTGCTTTGTAGCAGTCAAGGGCCTCCGCGAGTTCATCAGCTGCACGTGGTCTGTTAAGGGACCTCACATTCCACGTGAAGATCCGAAGTTCATAGTCCTTAATTATACGTTTGCCGGGGTCGTCAACAGTGTATCCATCATTATCCGAGGCTTGTGGTTGGTTCATAGTGAGTAATTTTCTTACAGGTACGGCTCACTAAACCACAGCCCAACCGACTAATCCTGTTTTCTGGCGCAGGATACTCGCCATTCGCCCTTCTCCGTTAGTAACTCCCAAATGGAGTCTCCAGATGGCACCGCGAGGAGGTGGAGATAGGACTTACTAGCAGAGCCGCAATGTGTTCGTTTGCGGTGGCTCTTCTCGTTTTTTGTGGAACTAACATCCGTCGGATAAATGTTACCCCTACGAGGCCTTTGTTAGCCTTTATCATCCGATATCGCGCTCCGCACACACAAAAAAAAAAAAAACCAGAACAAAAAAATATTTATATATATATTTTAGTTAAGTTAGAATAAGACAAGTTTCATAAGTTTAGTCAGATTTAGTTAGTTTAAGGGCCAGTAAGATATTTGAATTTTTAAGGATAGTTAAGCTAGTTTTTCGGTTTTAATGACACAAATGATCATGGATCCTGACGATTTGCCAAGGATTCACTTAGGTGAAAGTAGGCAGCATTGGGTTTAAGAAGCATTAAATTCCACTCTGTTGTTTATACCCCACTTAAGGGGTCGGTATTTAATTTAATAACATACGTTGCCATTCCAGTTCTACAGCCGAAGAGCAGGAAGTCGTGGAACGAATATGAATATGAACCGTCATCAGCGAAGGAGAGAATTGGATTAAATGTAGCAGATAAGAAATCATTAAAAAAATGAGAAAGACTATCGGTGATAGAATGGAGCCTTGGGGAACACCATTATTTATTTGGTAAATATTAGAATAGACTCGAATTGAACGGCCTGAAAGGTTATTTGTAATCCATAGAAGAAAAGATTGATCGATACCATAGTTGTAAACAGATTGGTTACACTCTTCGTTGAAATGTGCCTTCAAATCACCGGAGGACCTATTGCTGCGAAAGTCACGATTCACAAGATATTTCATGAGCTTTATCAACGTTTCCATGACCCTCGAGAGAGACGAAAATTCGTCGTTTATAAGGATAGGCTGCGCAAATGATGTTTTACATCTACTCGGGAAGAGATTGGAAGAGCAGGACAGAGTGCAATCAGGAAGCTTTGAGCTGGCTGCAGCAGCATCTCGGCTTTGTCTAAAGGACGGACATTGTTATTGCAAATGAGTGTGGGGATTGAAGACGAGGCAGAATTCCTTATGTTCTTTACGAATGACCCTTGAGACATGGAAGACCTTTCTGCATCATCTGATGCCTTTTCTTTTTTCTCAAGCTCCTAAGATAACTTGAACCTCAACTCGATGCGTAAAATCCACTGGTGAGAGTGACTTCATTCTCTGTTACCATCATTGCTACGACCAATAAACCCTACAGTGCAGCCGGGTGGGCGAATGGTGACATATGAGAATTTGGCAGTGTCATTGAAGCTCGTCTCTTAATAATATGTTATTTAACCTTTTCTTCGAACCTTGGGTCCTTTGACTTTCACTAGACTTCAAATACATGCAATATCACGTTGCCATTCACACCGATCTTGACTCCGATATAAACACCTTTTCGGTGCTCACTTTGAGTCAGATTCGTCAACCTAGGCAACCCGACAATCACTTGTCGAACGAAAAAGTAATCGTATATCTTTTCAATTCATTGTTCATTGATTTTTTTTGTTTTCGTCTAAAAAATTTTATGTTTTTTTGTTTTAATTCCAGAACGACCCCAACAATCTCGTCTCTCTTGTTCTAAATCTCACCGATAAAATAATCGAAAAATGGCATTTTCAACTCAAAAAGATTTCCTTCATGTTGCCTATTTGAACGAACATCCCGAGTCGAGATGCCTACGCATGGAGGGAGTGAAACTACGAACATATGCGGGCACGTTCGACGAGCGTGCTTGGTCCATGAACAAGGACAGGCAGGCTCAATATCTAATTGATTTGGTCTCGTGTCGAATGGTAAGTTTGATGATACGTATTTGGGTGGTCATCATATATCTGTTTTCGATACACATAGTACACGTCAGATGGGGATGATTATGATAGATCGGAGATGGAGCCATTGGGATCGTCACATTCAAGGAAGCAATTGTCTCTCGATCCGAGCATTCTGCAAGATACGGGTAGCCATCATCCTGCAAGCGAGGCTCCTTCCAGCGAACGAAAACCATGTAGCGGTAGCATCAGACCTGATAGTAGCGCTGCCAGTAGTCATCCCGAGTGTCAAAGTATTCATAACGTCGATGGTGAAATCTGCGGTGTAAGTGATCGATTAAGGAATAAGGATTATACCCATCATTTGTGTAATTTTTCCCATTTGTAGGGAACACCTTTGGTTGGTGGAGATAGTGTCATTGTTGCAGCGCTTGATGAAATGTCACGACTCGAGGCGCTCATTGCGGAGAAGGATAATCTTAAAAATCAATTGGAACTTTCTAAAGAAAGACTACGGGTGCTTAGTGAAGAGCGGGATACCATTAATGCAGTACTCCGGGATTCCCGTGCTCCCGAAATATCCGCTGATTTTCAAAGGAAAATCGATGATCTCAGGTGTCAGTCGAAAATTGATAAAAACGACGAGAACGAGTTACAAAAGCTGCACGATCGCCTTGTGGAGCGGGAAAAGGCCTATCAAGTGTTGGACGCACAAAATGGCTATTTGCGTCGTCTTGTCGATAAAATGTCATCTGGCGGTGGATTTGGACACGGAGCTGGCGTTGGAGGTGCTGGTGCAGGTAGAGATGGAGGTGAAGCTGGTCAAGGATGTTGTGCGAATGTTGATATTGAGCCTGAAACGAGTGAGGATGTTGACTACCTTCAATGTGTAGTCGATTGTTTGCGCCGACAGATACTCGAAATGAAAACCACTCCAGCCAGTGGTGGTATGGGTGGTGGTGCTAGCGTTGAGAAAGTTTCGCGTGGTACAGCAACAGCAGGTGATAAGGATGCTGAGAATATTGCTAGGATAATAGCCGAGCGGAATGCTCTACGCGAGAAAGTTCATAATTTCGCGGCGATCGAAGGCAAGATTGTTCAATGGAAGCGTGACTCTGAACAGTTTCAGTGCATGAAGGCCGAGTTTGTTGCAGCTATGAAGAAGAAGGATGAAGAATTACAGGACTGTCGCGAAGAAATGGAGGAATTACGTTATGACATGAAAAAGATGAATAAGAGCGTTAAACAGAAGGATCAACAGGGGGAATGTCTTTGCTCATCGATCGATTGCTTAAGGGTAAGTCTGATATTGAAATTGCGTACCTCTCCTTATACTTCCGCCTACTGTGTGTACAGGCTGGCCTGGTTTTTAAATAAGATTTAATGCCAAACAAAAATTAAATGCCACCACCAAAGGTCGTCCATTATATTGCCAACCGTTACCGGGACTCGATTCCCCGGTCACTGACCTCAGTAGCCAACTTAGTACCCACTAAACCATGAGGTTCATTCTTATGAAATGCTTGTATTTTTTTTCTGGTCGTTTGCGAGGGTGGTCCGATAAGTACCTACAAAAGAAAAACAAAAATTTTGGACAAATGGCGATTTATTTTTCAATATAGTCTCCTTTTAGCTCGATACACTTGACCCAGCGATGCTCCCACTTCTTTAACCCGTCTGAAAAATACGTTTTCTCGAGGTCTGCAAAGTCGGCCTCCGTGGCGCCGATGACCTCCTCATTCGACTGAAATTTCTGTCCGGCTAGTGACTTTTTTACGTTTGGAAACAAAAAGAAGTCGCACGGGGCCAAATCTGGAGAATTCGGTGGATGGGGCAGCAGTTCGTGGCCCAATTCGACCATTTTGGCCGTGGCGAGGGCGGAGGTGTGAGCCGGTGCGTTATCATGGTGGAAAAACACTATTTTCTTCGCCAAGTGGGGCCGTTTTTTCTTCAATTTCCGGCCGATGGGACAGTCTTCGCCTTCTTCTGAGCACGTTCGCCGGGTGAAGTCCACTGTTTCGACTCTTCCTTGGTCTCTGGTGTGTACCAGTGGATCCATGTTTCGTCGACTGTCACGAAACGACGCAGAAACTCCTTTGGATTGCGCTTAAACAGCGTCAAACACTGCTCTGAAGTGGTCTCACGGTTGCGCTTGTTGTCCGGAGTGAGCAAACGCGGCACCCATCGCGCCGACAGCTTTCTCATGCCCCAACATTTCACGCGATCTTTTTAAATGCCTTCTGTCTCAGCTATCTCGCGCACCTTCAATCGGCGGTCTGCCAATACGAGACGTGGATTTTTGTCACGTTAACCTCCGTGGCACCTGGACGTGGCTCATCAAAAACCGACGTGCGACCACGTTGAAACTCGTTAAACCAATTTTTGATGGTCGCCATCGAAGGAGAAGAGTCACCGTACACAGCATCCAAACGCTCTTTGATTTCGCTGCGCGATTTCCTTTCCAAAAACAAGAATCGAATCACCGACCGATATTGCTCTTTTTCCATTTTTCTAAAACCCGCGGACACTCCCGCTTCCACACGCGGTCAAAACAAAACTACGAGTCCGATCCGGCTGAAATTTCAACAGTAGCCGTCTACTACTAGTAGAATGTACTACACGATAGTAAGTACCACTTTTGTATATTCTTCAATGTTGTACAGTTAAGGAGTTCCCGCAGGTGGTGGTTGGATGCAGTTTTCCGCAAAAAGAATGTCTGTGATCTGTTTGAGAGAGCATTTATAAATTCTCTTAATAGGTGCATTCATGGAAGCATGCAGGTGGTATTTCCTTAATTGAGTTACTTGAATACTTGATTTAAAAAAAGTCAAATTTGGCAGTTTTGATTCGTCTTTCATTGAATTATTTTCATGTCTTAAAAGTCTTGAAATGAATTTCCACACACGACCCAACTTTCCGGGCAGTGCCGATGAGATTGTTCTTTCATTGGCTTCCTTGCGCTAAACTTAAATGAGAAAAATATCGGACTGTCTGCCTTACACACCCTAACTTAAGACTAACAGGGGCTGTGAATTAGATCACTATTTAAGCAATTAAATTTCGAAACAAGTTTTCTATGAATTTCGAATTTCTATTGTAAGCAATTCCTGATCAGTGTAATCGGAGCCTCGACCTCAAATTGCAGCGGATATACAGGTGCGTAGTCTCATGTGAACGCATAAATTTTACCTCTTTTTAGGGAATTTGTTTTATAAGACAATAAATTTAAATTTTAATTTTTTTTATGCTTTTATTTATATCTTAAGGTGTATAAAACACTTTTTTTCTTATTTTACATTTTTTATATATATTTTTCTTAATTAAATTAGACACCAAAAAAAAGCAGGTCACTGGTCATGGTAATAGCGGCTGTTCATGTTGTCTGAAATAAAAAAATCGAATGGATTATTGTTCAGTAGGTCTGTCGCTATCGGCCCTACCATAATTAATCACTTTCACTGAAAAAAAAATTGGCGGATTGTAGAAAAAAATCTTGTTTTTTTTCGTTAAAAATCGTTTAAAAAAATAAGAAAATATTTTCGAAAATAAGCAATTTTGGTACGGCCGATAACCATTAATGAGTAGAAGAACATATAAATTTCCAAGCAATCGGTTGAATAGTTTTTTTTTTAGGACCATGAGAGTTTTAGAAAATTATGTTTCGAGAAAAATGCGTTTAAAGTTTCAAGAGCAGAGTTTTCGTGGAAAATTTATACTTACACTTATGTATATGCTATACCTGGACCATACAATAACCCTTCGCTGGCTTCATACGCATCATTTTCTGCCAGTTTTGTGACCTGAGGGAAGCCCTTGCCTTTTTGGATGCCTCGGACGTGGATCGCTCTACACGGGTTATTCGTCGTTCATCGTACTCCTCAGCATACGAGTAGGCGTTTCGGCCAGTTTTGCGTACCAAAAATCTCCATTATTTTAAGGATGGGTGAAAATCCTTTATTAAACATACACGCAGCTGCCCATGAAGCAATTTCCAGCGTCTTTTTTCCAGCAAAATTATGCTTTCGAGCCAAGTTCCAGATGCAACTATTAAACGACTCGTTGTTGTTCTGAGTGCTTTTTCCCAAGCACCTTTGTATTAGATCATCTGATGATAATTCTTCATAAATTGGCTTCAAAAAACTTGCTGTTTCTTCATCAAATGCTGGAGGATGTGTGTAAATGTCCTCTGTATTCTCTGCCGTATGTTGTAAATACTTGACCATGCAATTGAAAAGTACGAGTGCTGGGGGCTTTCATCGGTTGAAATGTAATGATAGTATGTAGCCCACACTGCTTTCTTCATTTCTTCTTGACAATCTGATTTCTCAAATAGCCAAACCATAATCTGTACTTAGCTTAACCATCATGGCATTGGTCAATGCAAGAGTCGACTTCTTTGTTGCAGCACTAGTGGATGATTTTTTTTTCGATCTGTATTTTGTGACAGCAACGTTACCTGCTTCATCTTTTTGATTATTTTTGGCCTTCTTTCTTTCAGCTTCTTCCAAGCCTTTTTTAGCTTTTGAAAGTACGAAAGTTGACCGTCAGAAACTCCGTACGCAGGTTTAAAAGACCGGTGACAACAATAGAAAGGTAGCAGCTGCAGAAGACTCGCTTACGGCGCGTCGGCGACTATGAGTTGTAACTTTTATTACTAGGAATTTCGGTCTGAAACTCGAATCACAGCATATTTTCGATAGATTTTACTATCGAAATATGAAAAAAAATCGATCTTTCGAAGTGGTCACATGAGACTACCCCTATGAGTCAACTGTCACAGGCGGTATGGCCTTTTTCGATTTCCTCTTTAGGGCCGTATCATAATATATAGAGTTTGAGCGCTCGGGCTTTTGACAGCATGAGTAGGAACAGGGGTTGTCTCGGTTAATATCGAAATTATGGTAAGCACGAGCTCAATGCCAGAGTAGAGCTACTGGCTACTCTTTTGACAGCTGATAATGCTTTTATAAGTTATTTCGTATATGCATTTTTAATTGTAAAAAAGAAAAAAAAAATTTAAATTTGGATTGTTTAACCTCTTAAGACCTGAGCACGAAGCAAATGGAAAAATAGTGTTCTAAGGGACTTTTTTTTTAGTAACGGGTTCAAATGAAATACATGATTTTTTTTCAAATTTTTCTTTTTACTAAAACTATTAGAGAAAAAATGGTGCACCTACAGTGTTGGCCAAAACTAAAGCACGGGATGATATCTCTTTGTATAAAATTAAAGAAAATTGAAAAAACGTACGATAACTTTCGAGTTTTTATTTTTTACTAACCAAAATATATTTAAACTTCAATTTACAACTAACATTTCTATTAATACTCTTAATTTATTTAAATAAAAACAAATCAAACTAAATTCATCAAAAAGTAGCTGGACAAAACTAAAGCACGGGCAGCCTTTAATGGAAACAGCTTACCCGTGTTTATTTAATCTTAGCATTTGTATCGAATTTACTGTTTTTGTTTTTCTAAAGCATGATCGGAACAATAGAAAGAATTAGTAATTGCGTGTCTTCGGCGGTGTGATTCAGTTGTGTAGTGCAATCAAGAAATAAAATAAAAAAATGTGAGAAAATGGCGCGAAATAACTATTCTCAGCAATTAAAAGAAAAAATAGTGTCCGATTTTAATAATGGTGAATCAGTGGTGCACATCGGAAATAAACTTGGTATAAGCCACGCGTGATTTCGCGCATAATTAGTCGATTTCGTACTTGGGGAACTGTCAAAACGGTTCATACGAGGGTGGTCCGATAAGTAGCCGTACCGTCAGATGTCGCCAGTATCGCAAGAGCTTACTTACTGTATGTACTTACTATCGTGTAGTACATTCTACTAGTAGTAGACGGCTACTGTCGAAATTTCAGCCGGATCGGACTCGTAGTTTTGTTTTGACCGCGTGTGGAAGCGGGAGTGTCCGAGGATTTTAGAAAAATGGAAAAAGAGCAATATCGGTCGGTGATTCGATTCTTGTTTTTGGAAAGGAAACCGCGCAGCGAAATCAAAGAGCGTTTGGATGCTGTGTACGGTGATTCTTCTCCATCGATGGCGACCATCAAAAATTGGGTTAATGAGTTTCAACGTGGTCGCACGTCGGTTTTTGATGAGCCACGTCCAGGTGCCCCGAAAACGGCTACCACGGAGGATAACGTGACAAAAATCCACGATCTCGTATTGGCAGACCGCCGACTGAAGGTGCCCGAAATAGCTGAGACAGTAGTTGGGCATGAGAAAGCTGTCGGCGCGATGGGTGCCGCGTTTGCTCACTCCGGACAACAAGCGCAACCGTGAGACCACTTCAGAGCAGTGTTTGACGCTGTTTAAGCGCAATCCGAAGGAGTTTCTGTGTCGTTTCGTGACAGTCGACGAAATATGGATCCCACTGATACACACCAGAGACCAAGGAACAGTCGAAACAGGAGACTTCACCCGGCGAACGTGCTCCGAAGAAGGCGAATACTGTCCCATCGGCCGGATTCACAAGGTGTAATCCACATCGACTACCTGGAGAAGGGCAAAACGGTCACAGGGCTGTACTATGCCAAATTATTGGGCCGATTCGACGCCGAATTGAAGAAAAAACGGCCCCACTTGGCGAAGTGCTCTTCCACCATGATAACGCACCGGCTCAAACCCCCGCCCTCGCCACAGCCAAATTGGTCGAATTGGGCCACGAACTGCTGCCCCATCCACCGAATTCTCCAGATTTGGCCCCGTGCGACTTATTTTTGTTTCCAAACGTAAAAAAGTCACTCGCCGGACAGAAGTTTCAGTAGAAGGAGGAGGTCATCGCCGCCATGGAGGCCTACTTTGCAGACCTCGAGAAAACGTATTTTTCAGACGGGTTAAAGAAGTGGGAGCATCGCTGGGTCAAGTGTATCAAGCTAAAAGGAGACTATATTGAAAAATAAATCGCCATTTCTCCAAAATTTTTGTGTTTCTTTTGTAGGCTAAGTACTTATCGGACCACCCTCGTAGTGGCGGTAGACCCCGAAAAACGACTAGTTATGACGATAGAGTGATTATTAGGATGATCAAAAATTACCCCTTCAAATCATCTAGATGAATAAGGGACGAATTAAGTCTAGAGGTCTCAAGCAGGACGATACGGCGAAGAGCGGTCGATGGTGGCTTGAAATCACATCGACCCATAAAAAAAACATTTATTTCTGAAAAAAATCGACGAGCAAGACTTGAATTTGCGACGGTACATTTAAACTGGATGGTGGCTAAGTGGAAAACGGTACTTTTTTTCAAATGAATCTAAATTTAATTTAAAAAGTTCTGACGGATTTCGGACATACGGAGACCAAAGGGGGAACGCCTAAACCCTCGCTTTATAAAAAGCATAATAAAGCAATTGTCTGGGGAAGTTTTTCTAGCCAAGGAGTCGGGCCAATTCACAGGGTAAATGGTAAAATGGATCTTTTCATGTATCGAGAGATTCTTCAAAATGTTATGCAGAGGAGGATATACCGTTGCGATGGATCTTTCAACATGATAACGATCCTAAGCATACAGCTAACTATGTTAAGAATTGGCTTTCTGAAAGCCATATTAACGTTATGAAATGGCCAGCACAATCGCCTGATCTCAACCCCATAGAGAATCTATGGGAGATTGTAGATCGGCGAATCGATCGCACTAATTGCCCAAATTTAGACTCCTTGTTTCACCAAACACAAATTGCCTGGAATAACTTACCCCAGACAATAATTGATAATCTTATTGACTCTATGCCTAGACGCTGTGCTGCCGTTATCCAAAACAAGGGTTACGCCACCAAATATTAATAATAAATTATAATATTAAATTTTTTACTTGTAAATTTAAGATCGTGCTTTAGATTGGTCCAGCTACTTTTTGATGAATTTAGTTTGATTTGTTTTCATTTAAATAGGTTAAAAGTATTAATATAAATGTTAATTGTAAATTGAAGTTTAAATATATTTTGGTTAGAAAAAAATAAAAACTCGAAAGTTATCGTACGTTTTTTTAATATTCTTTAGTTTTATACAAAGAGATATCATCCCGTGCTTTAGTTTTGGCCAACACTGTATGTGTACTTGGGGTTTCAAACTAACCAACGTATTTAAAGGTATGATATTTTTCAAAACAGTTGTTTTTCAAAATACAAATACAAACATTGCATTTCACAAACATAGTGCGGCACCGCGATGAACATGACGGATGGCGACATTTAGAGGCGAATTTGTTTTCAATAAACCGCAGATGACCGACACTATCGAGTCAGGTTGTGGTTGTGGTATAACTGGGCGATGTTTCTTTGCTGGAGGCTCGCTGGCGCACTGCGGTGTGACATCTGTAGGGATGAGATTAGGTGCCATTGAGGAGCTAGAGCTGTAACATCTTGAACCGTCAATCGACAATTTGGTATCAACCCGTCCTTCGTCAAATTTCATCATAGCCTTGGCCAGATTCAACCTGTGTTGGAGTAAACCCAATTTATCCTTGCGAAAAGGGCAAAACGTTCTCCTCATTTCCATTTCTTTGTGCGCATTCTACTTCTGTAGTAAATCACATAAATCGATGCCACCCATAC
The DNA here is from genome assembly GCA_958301585.1 of Merodon equestris. Classification (NCBI taxonomy): domain Eukaryota; kingdom Metazoa; phylum Arthropoda; class Insecta; order Diptera; family Syrphidae; genus Merodon; species Merodon equestris. The sequence goes on from OY284413.1 coordinate 169,550,481, forward strand.
AGGTATTGTAATTTCGCACTGCCGCTGGACGATCAACATCAATTTTATGCTTCTTGTTTGATCGGGGGGAGCCCTTTCTGTACAAGTAGCCTTTGTATCAATCCAATTTACAACGCAAACATTTTCGTCGCTTCTTACTTTTTAATCGAACTGCCCTCTTTTCAGCGCTTTATATGATTTCAATTTTTGAGCTACGGTCCAATCCTATTTGTCATCATAGTCCCTATGAGGAAGATATTTTTTTTACCTCTAATAAGTCTGTATACAAAACAAAATTTCCGTCAATTGTGCGGGAAAGTATTTCCACTATTTCCGCTCCAAGTCCAAGATTTTTCATGACATCTTAAGGCAACGTATCCTTTCCAGCATATATTTCAAAATCCAGTACTAGTCCGTCCCAGACAGCCAACCCAAAGTTATTCAGTCCAAGTGGCTGGAACGTGATGACGATATTCACATCTTCCTGAAAATCGGATCATTTGCTCGTCTAGTGACATGTGCAGGGATCTCGGCAGGCTGTGGCATTTTCAAAATTTCAAAAGTGGATCTATCAGTGGTCTTATTTTCCAAAGTTTGTCATTAGGATTTCTGTGAGTTTCGTCTACGAAATGCAAATAATTGCGAAGTTCAAAAAATCTATCACATTGTATCTCTGATAACAGAAACGCAAATATCTTTGTTCCAATAGAGCTTCGCCTGAGAATATTTTAGGGTACCCATCATCAAGTGTATACCGGCAAAATGGCTCACCTCTAGCGTTTGTATCCAGTGATTTTCAATTCCGCGTTTGTTCCGAATGTATGTTCCTTTGTTCCGCTGCAATTTTTCAAAAATCTAGCACCAAATATTCAAAAAAGAGTACAATACATTCGCGTCTGAACTACCCTGGGAAATGAGTATATCATGTGCAATATCGGGTCCACGAGAAGTCATTTCCCTAGAGCGCCAAAATAAACACGATGAGCTTCCAACTTCCTCTTCAATATCTTCCCCTGTTGGCCTCGAATTTTTATTTTCCTCGATTCACGCTGTGTACTTCATCATCTTCTTATCATCTCCTCATCATCTCCAGAGAAGTCAAGTTCACTGTCATTGAGTAAATCTTCGATCTCTCGGTCATCCATGTTGAAGCTGCAAAACCATCATACATACATATTACACAAAACTTTTGTCCTAAGGTACAAATATGAAATATGGAAAAACTTTGTGTTTTTTCAAGACGAAAACTAAAAGCAATTAAGAAACTAACCTTTTCAAGCAATAGTCCAATGATTGAACAGAAAAAAAGCTAGCGGTCGCAAATTTCTTGAACAATTTCCAAACTCTCAAATTCAAAGAAAGATAACGGGAGCACAATTTTGCTCAAAGAGCCATCTATTGACATAATTTTAACTTTTATTCATTTAGATAGTATAACATATACAAACTGTTGCCGTAATATGGGACTACTATAGTCGGTATTTGAAAAAGATAAGGTGCAGGGCACATTGCTTGCATTCTATCATATTCCCGATCTTTTAACGTCCGAGCGCCTGAAGCCACATTTTGGTATAGAAATTCCTAGGTCGCGCTTTTGACATACGTAATGCGGTCCATGAGTTCTTGGCCTCATATAGTAAATAGAGTGCGTTCGCAAAAGTCTTTATGCAAGAATCAGTGACTAGTCTAAATAAGTTTTACACAAAGTTTCAACTTGCTGCTTCAATCCATTTCATTGTAGTAGAGCTCGAACGACCACTCAGTCAAGTTGTTTTAAAAAAAATCTCAAATTGAGTTTCGCGCTGTTGTGAAGTTTTAGATTAAAGAAGGATTAATCCCAACACAAATCAAAAACACAATCGAGGTTGTTTACGATGACTTGTATCCATCATTTTCAATAATTAAAAATTGGTCTAAGTTGTTTCGCTTGGGACGAGAATCATTCGAAGATGACCCACGTGCATGAGGTCTTGTGACGGTGACTACTCCAGAAAACATTAAATTAGGCGGGCGCCTAAAAACAAAAGAAATTGCAGCACAGACCGGCATTTCCAAAACAAGTATTCTAAGGATCCTACATGAGCATTTAAATATGACAAAAATTAGTGCAAGGTGGGTGCCTCGAATTCTCAGCGCAGTGCAAAAGCAGCGTCGAGTAAAATGTTGTGAGCTTTACCGCGAGGACCAAGAAGGTGTAATCCGATAAATTTTAACGGGTGATGAAACTATGGTCTTTTACAATGATCCGATATCACAAAAGAAATTCCATGGAGTAGCGTCGGAAAGGAGAGCCCGTGCCAAAAAAAGCAAAGTTCACTCAAAGCACCGACCAAAGTGACACTGCGAGGGTATCCTTCTGATTGACTTTAAGGAATCAAATACAACCGTGAACGCGGCATATTACTCTGACTTACTAAGGCAGCTGCGTCAAGAAATTATCGAAAAAAGGCGCGGCAAAATAAGCCGAGGTGTGCGCTTGCTTCATGACAATGCTCCATTCCACACTGCTTCGCTTTCCAAGGCTACTGTTCACGAATCTGGCTTCACAGAGATTGAACACCCATCATATAGCCCCTGAAGGCCGAGTTAAGGGATAAAAGATTTAACAGCGACGATGAAATTAAACAGACGGTGTACGACCATTTTGACTCTAAAGATGCATCATATTTTTATAGTGGAATAGAAGCTTTACTCAGACGCTCTGAAAAGTGTGTGGAAATAAAGGGAGAATATATTTAAAAATTATCACCGTTTTTTTATTTATGACCTTTTTTTCTATGTTAGGCTAAGAACTCATGGACCGCACTACGTATGTTTATAGTTTTGTCTGTGTATCACTGCGAACTCGGTTTTCAACCTCATTCTAGTTCATTTCCTTTCTCTTTGGCGCTTGTGTGAGTCATGACTCGTGAGGCTGTGTATACGAGTAATAGCTAGATATTTGTTGAGGTTCCGACCGTATTTTACCGAAAACTTACTAGAAATAGCGGCCGTTTTCAAATTTCAATTTTCGAAAATATGAAACAAATAGTCTACTCGTTGAACGCTATTTAGTCCCGTAAAATAAAGGTTTCACCTCGGAACGAGAGATAATAAACTGGAAACTCGTCTATACATCAGTTCAATATTGTATAAAAAGTCTCATAAAATCTCGTATCTGCGTCGTAAGTTATGGAAAGTCAAAGGTCACGAAAATCGGTTTCACGCGGTCTCCGTTTTTACAGCTCCGATGATGCTAACACTTATTATCAAAATTTTTAAGCATACCATTTGCGACAGCTCTTGTTCCAAACATTTTTTCATACGCTCAACCGTTTCAGAGATAGAGGGCAGAAAGTACGCAGCCGTCAGCCACACATAATGACAATTTGACAATTTTGTTCATGGTTAAATATCAATACATTTTCAGCGCCGTACGTTCGCTGTACGTCGTCCACTTAAAAATCGTCTCTCTGGTCGCGAGATCCAGTTTCATCTCACCGAATAGTCGGAATTGTCATGGGCCTATGAAATATTAAGAGAAAATATCGGAAAATCCATGCATACTCAAAGAATCACTGTCCATTGTCGATTTCAGGGCTGGAGGATTTGTTGATCTATATTTTTAAGATATGGTTCCGATAATTGCTGCTACTGTAAATTGCGACAGCTGCAGTACTATTATAGCTAACTTCAATAGGCCTGGTTGTAGTTCTGTCAAAGCAGGCACGTTCAAAATAAATAAAAGAATAATTCTTTCATCTTGTTAGATTTGACGAAAATACAGGACCTTCAAGGCTCCTTCTGTCATTCTTTTGAAATGTTGCATTTAGCGAATAACAGCTCTAATATTTTCTTTCAGTGCACGGTTCGTTTTTGGGGCCTAATTTTTAACATAGGCTCAAAGGAAAGTCTGATTATATTTTTCGTACGATCTCGGCGTCCAATTCAGATCCCTTATTTCGAGAAATAACACGTGCAGGACTTTTATTTGTTTCACCCGTTTAGCATGTGGCAATATCCTGCTAAAAATTCATGTCGCCCACGACTATATGTAGGTTACACTACCTACACTGAATTAGTCGCAAAACCGCCATTTTAAAAAATGTACCGCAATTATAGTCCCCTCTGTGCAGGGACGGGATAAGAATATCCCTGCAGCGATACCTCTCGCTTGTCGTAAAATGCGACAAAACAAAGGTAAACAAAAATCACATCTAGGCAATTTAGAAAACACCAAGGTGAGCCTAGGGACACATATACCAACATTAAACTGCCCCACAAGTGTGCATGCAAATCAGTGGGTTGACACGACTGGAGATCACCGGTGTTGTAAGAGTAAGATCAAACAAAAAAAAATAAATCTGGAGCATGCCCGTGTCAAAAAAAGGAGGGGAAGAAAGAAAACGGTCAAACCGTAGCATTATGGAAAAGAACGCTGAAAGGAAGAGCACTACCCCGCCAGGCACTACTAATGGTCGTGATCCTGGGACGAGCAGCAATGCTCGGGTCAGAGCTATAGGATTTCCGGGGGATAGCAAAGTAATGAAACGGCGTAAGCCACACTTTAGAGTCGCGAGTTGGAACGTTGGAAGCATGAGTGGTAGTGGAGAGCTATGAGCTTGAAGAAATGATGGTTAGAAGGCGAGTAGACATCCTGTGCGTACAAGAGACGAAATGGCGAAACACCGGTAATCATGCACGTTTCTTGGACGTTAAAACAAAAGCCAACAAGATGTTTTACTATGGATTGGAACAAGGAAAAAACGGAATCGCCATCATCCTTGCGGCAGAGCTATTTGGCAACGTCTTAACCATTTTAAAGTCCAGTGACCGTTTGATGGCTCTCAAATTGGTGATGCGAACAAAAAGAAAAAGATGCATTCTGGATAGATTTCCACAACTTTGTCAAAATCATCCCAAAGGAAGAGCTTTTGTTTGTTGGGGGAGATTTAAACGGACATGTCGGGCAGACAAGCGAAGACTATGAAGACTACCACGGAGGGCTGGGATACGGCACCAGGAACTCTTTAGGTGAAGATATCCTAAACATGTGCAAGTCGTACGGTCTTATAGTGCTAAATACCATGTTCGTCAAACAAAGCCGACAGCTGATCACTTATAGCAGCGGCGGAAATGAAACTCAAATAGACTATCATTTGGTATCCAGTTTCATGAAGCCACGAGTTAAAGATTGCTAAGTGATCCTGGGAGACGCGATCGCCCCTCAACACCGCTCCTCCTGACAGAATTTTATATGGAGGCGAGTAAGAAGTCAAAGCAGTAAACGAAGGTGTCTGAGGGAATCAAGTGGTATAAGCTGGATAAAGGAAAAGGCGAAGCTTTTATTAACAACATGAAAAACTACCTCTTTTCCATTATCGATGAGGTCGGTAATGAGGAGTGCAGAGCACAAGACATGTGGGATTCCCTACAACAATCTGGCCTGGAGAAAGCCAAATCACTGCTCGGAATATCTAAAGGCCCCTGCCAACACGCAAAAGAAACCTGGTGGTGGACAGACGAAGCCAAAGCAGTGATACACGAAAAGAAAATGGCTTTCCAAGCTTGGTCAAAGTACTCTTCTACTAATAGAGAGGAAAAAGCTCGCCGTGAAAAGGTATATAGATGTTGCAAAGGTATCGCGAAGAAAAAGTGCGCCCAATTCAAAGCGAAAAGCATGGAAGGCCTCTATTAGGAGTTGAAAGAAATATCGTCTTCCGCGTCTGACAGGAACCAGGCTACCCAGGAGCTTCGACAAAGCATTTTGAACAAAGGAGCAAATATCTTTAAGATAGCCGCCCAGAGAAGAAGAAATGCTCAGGAGATTCGTTTCCCAAAGTTTATTAACAATGCTGAAGGCCAACTCTTTGTGGAAGACGAAAAAATTCTCCACAGATGGCGACAGTATTGCGAGGAACTTCTGAACGAACAGTTTCCCCGGGTGTACTTTCCAAGAGCCGCCCCGAATCATGCCGAAATATCCGACATCACAGTCGAAGAAATTCGGTACGCGGTTAAAAACTCCAAGAAAAGAAAAGCTGTTGGGCCGGACGGGATACCTTCTGAGTTCTGGAAAAAGATGGGAGACATCGGGTCTAGATGGCTAATGGTTCTTATCTCCAAACTTATGAGAGGCGACATTATGCCTAATCAATGCAGGGAAAGCTATCTTCTTCCATTGCACAAAGGAAAGGGTGATACGCGAAATTGTGATAACTACCGTTCTGTCAAGCTGATGTCGCACACCATGAAGATCGTTGGACGGGTATTAGATAGCCGATTGCGGAAAATAATACGACTATCTGATGACTAGTGCGGGTTTGTCTCGGGTAAATCAACGACAGAGGCAATCCAAAGTATAAGGATCATGATGGAAAAGCATCGTGATTCTTCAAAGGACTTGCATTTGGTGTTGGTTGATTTCGGGAAGGCCTTTGACGGGCAACCAAGAGATCTTTTATAGGTAGCGCTAAGACAAAAAGGAGTTCCAGAAACCTACGTGCGAGTGATCATGGACATGTACAATAGAGCAACGACAAGAGTAAGATGCACAGCAGGAGTCACCGAAGAGTTTGCAATCAAAGTCGGTATACACCAAGGGAGCGTCCTCAGCCCACTGCTTTTTATAGCAATCCTTGATTGCTTGCTTGAAGGAAAAGTGACGGACCCCAATGTGCACCAGCTATTCTTTGCTGACGATGGGGCCATTATAAGTGATGATCAGGCGTCCCTACAACGAGCACTTGATGTGTGGGTGGACATTTTTGAGGGACACGGGTATCGTATTAGTTCAAAGAAGACAGAGTATCTGTGCTGCCCGTTCTCTGACCCTCATCAGCCTATTCCAGACATTTACTTGAATGGAAGAGTGCTTCCCAAGTGTGAAAAGTTTAAATATCTGGGATCTATGATTAATAAAGAAGCAACTTGTGATGACGACATCAACCATCGCGTAAGCGTAGGGTGGATGAAGTGGCGGGAAAACTCCTCCATCTTCTGTGATCGAAAAATGCCCCCTAAGCTGAAAGGAAGGCTCTACACTTCAGTTGTACGTCCGGCGCTCACATACGGTTCACAATGCTGGACAATGCACAAAAAGTATGAGAGCAAATTAACGGTAGCTGAGATGAAGATGCTTCGCATGACAGCGGGAGTAACAAAGAGTGACAGAATTAGAAGTTCAAAGATCCGAGGAAGCCTCCACGTAAAAGAAACCATCACAAGAAATATAGAGCGCGACAGACTCAGTTGGTATTGCCATGTTCAAAGGAGAGATCCTTTGAACCCCGTCCAAAAGGCGTTATCAATCAACGTTCCAATTTCAACACGCAAAAAAGGCAGGCCGAAAAACAATTGGTGCAAACAAATGAAAAACACCAGCATTTGATTGGCCTCAGCGATGAAGTAATCCCAAACCGGGAAGCCTGCCGCTACTTTCTGAGGTCAAACCGGCGGACCCAACAAGCGGACCAGTAGGAATGCAGTTAAGTGGGAAGGTTATGGTCCTACACTTCTGACCATAACAACGCCGGAAAAAAGGAAAAGAAGAAGGTATCGCAATTATAGTGCCAGCCCAAAATTCACACCAGTCCATCACTGTTGATGGAAAGATTGTTTCTCTATTTCTCTTGGGTTTTCGGAGGCTCATCACCTAGAACATTTTTGTGTAAAAAAATCATAATTGTGTTCATTTCCAGCACCCAATCAGGGAAAGAAGAGCGTAGACCGCAGGCCGTTGCCTTCAAATCAGGTGCTAACTGGACCTCTTACGTATGTACATAGATCTGTGCTCTTCTCAAAATAGCGGCGGTATTTTCGACTGAACCAGAACCTTCAAATTTTTTCATTGAATTCACTATACATTGATTGATTAAATCATGCATTATTAGCTGAGATCGAGTAGTTAGTTGGCAAACATTGTACAAATTGTGAAATTTCAATTTTTCTTTTTTTGGGAACACTTTGAAGGAAAAAACGCGATTTTTTTGCGAAAAAATCGATTAATTTCTTATTGTAAAATGAAAAATATTAACAAGTTTGAAAAAAAAAAATTCTCGAGCGTTACCTCGTAAATTATGTACAGAAATAGTGTAGTATATAGTATACATATATTTTGAAGATCCTCTGTAACTTCATCTTCAATGGTCACTTTTATTTTTTTAGCTGACGCACTACTTGTTGAAATGTCTTCGTTTTTACGTTTTTGCGGAGGTACAACTTTTGTAGATCGATATAATCTCGCACCAGTTAATGCTCTATCAGATCTTGTAACTTTCTTAGGCATTTAAGCCATATTTCAACACAAAACTAAACGAAAATGGAGCTAAAATGATGCGAAATGGGAAAGTGCTCGATAGAACGTTTCGTTTGCTGCTACACTAAATTATATACTCTACATTGACTAAAGTTATAATACAGGTCTAAACACGCTTGTACTCGTTTTTAAATTTCTATAAAGAACGATAGGGGTAAAGGTAAGGAATTCTATAGAAACCGAACCAGCTGCCTGGTAACAATAGCGCGCTCGAGTCAGGTAGGTATGAAAATCCGACAGGTATAAAAATATTCATAAATTTAGACACAACATTCTTGAGATATTATGCATTCATTTAAAAAAAAATAAAAATTAAAAACCCTATTCCCCCCTAAGTTGTAATTTATTGAGCTTAATTCAAGCCGCATGAGGTGCGGGGGTGGATAGGCAGAACAGACGAGGATTGCTCGTATTACGAGGGCTAGTGTTAGGAGATATGGAGTTATAAAGGGTGGCGCAGTCCATGGTACTTGTTAGATGTCTATGAATGGATATCCTTCAGATAGCCTTCTTCTTTCCTCCAACGTACTCAAATTATTAGATTAGATTAAGACGGTCTTGATAGAGCGGTTGGAACAAACGATTGAGAAGTCGGAACTACGAGTAGAGACGAGGAGCTGGTTTGATTCCTTTACATGAAATACAATGAGAGGTGGAAATGTTGGATGACTATCTAAATCTCGTTAATAGTAAGAATGAAAAGAAGTGGACCTAGGTGGCTGCCTTGGGGAATGCCGGAAGAAGTAAAGAAAGGGTTAGAAAAAGTATATCTAAAACGAACACTGTAGTAAGGTTTTTTAAATAAGAAGTTATCCACTTCAACGCAGTGGTGCCAAGGGAAGACGATCTGAAGAGTATTAGTTTCTGGGAGATTTTGTCGAAGGTTTTACGGAAGTCAGTTGAAATGACGTCGACCTCATTGCCATTCTCTAATGCTGAGAGGGTGGAGGCCACAAGTTCGACGAAGTTTGTGGTTGTAAACCGGCGTTTGGGGAAGCCATGTTGCGTAGAGGAGATTAGAGATTTGCATTGGAAAGTTAGAGTGTCATACTTTCAAACAAAAGTTTGGGTAAATGTGACAGTTTGGCGATGGGGCGACAGTTATTGACATCAGTCTTCGGACCTTTTTTGTGAATAGGAGTTATAAAAACGGTTCTCCATATCTGAAGAAATTCTCTAAGGGTCGGACATGAGTTGAATATTTTTGAGAGCAGTACAGAAAGAATGGAGGAACATTTTTTTAGTAATATGGCAGGGAGACCATCGGGCCCAGGAGTGAACTCATCATTAGTTGATTCAATTTATTTTCGGTGATATGGGGATCAATAGTACGTGGAAGGAATGCTTCAAGGAAGAAATTTGGTAAGTAGTGGAAGTAAGTAGTGTCCGGTAAAAAGGAGTCATCGGCGAAAGATTGTTTAAAAAAGTTGCCAAAAAATTGGCGATAGTTTTGGGATCATCCAAAGAGAGAAAAGTTGGACAGCCATCGGATTTCCTTTTGTAGTTGACAAACTGAAAGAAGGACTTACAATTATTTATAAGTTTGGCTTGCGTTTCGATCAAATGGCGTTTGTAGAGAGAGTTATGAAGCTCGGTTAATTAGAGATAAGTTTCAATATAGTTGAAAAAGTTATTGGGCGATTGAGTACGAAGGAAGATTGCCCACAGTTTGTTTCTTTTCTTTCTTAGAGAACGGAGACTTATTGGCCTTATTGATCGTACCACCTTCCAGGCAAAACTCATGATGAACTGCGTCATTGTATTGGGGGTACAAATTAATTCGGTCCGTTTTCAAAGGACGCCACCTGCAAGTTGTGGCTGATCTTGGAAGCGATTACCTACTTCATTGCAAAGGTGTGACATCTGTCAACAATTAGTGTGCATCAGCGTCTGTTTCTGACAACAATATTGTTTTTTGCCTCTTCGAAAATGTCCGGATTGTCTTAAATAAATAGCACGCTTCAAAAGTGGTAATTTTAGCGTCGAAGACAAAGAACGTCTTGACCAGCCCAATAAGTTTGAAGATGAGGAATTGGTGGCTTTACTGGATCAAGATCCGTGCCAAACGCAAAGTGAACTCGCAGAATCGTTATGAGTGACTCAGCAAACAATTTTCGTTCGGTTAAAGAAATTTGGATTTATTCAAAAGCAAGGAAATTGGGTGCCGTACGAGTTGCAACCGAGAGATGTCGAAGGGCGATTTTTCACCTCGGAACTGCTTTTTGAAAGACATCAAAGGAAGGGATTTTTGCACCGGATCGTGACTGGAGATGAAAAGTGGATATACCCCAAGAAGAAAAAATACTATGCAAAGCCTGGTGAACCCGTTCCATCATCGTCTACATCGACGCCAAAGAAAAACATCCACGGTTCAAAGGTCATGCTCTGCATATGGTGGGACCAGACGGGTGTGGTGTACTATGAGCTACTAAAACCAGGCGAAACCATTGATGGGAAACTTTATCGACTACAACTAATGCGTTTGAGCCGTGCAGTGCGTGAAAAACGGCCAGAAATTACCGAAAGGCATGACAAGGTGATTTTGCAACATGATAACGCTCGGCCCCATGTAGCTGTAGCGGTTAAAAACTACCTGGAAACGCTGAAATGGGAGGTCTTACCCCACCCGCCGTATTCTCCAGATCTTGCTCCTTCCGACTACTGGCTGACGATTTGGGGGGTCACCGGTTCGGGTCTTTTGAAGAAATCGAAGAATGGCTCAATGATTGGATCGATGCCAGAGAGGACTCATTTTTTAGAGATAGTATTCGAAAATTACCAGAGAGATGGGAAAAAGTAGTCGCTTCCGACGGACAATATCTTGAGTGATGTATTTTTGACGTTTTTTCAATAAAAAAAAAAAAGTTCGAACACAAAAAAACGGACCGAATTAATTTGTACTCCCTAATTGAAGACAACAGTCAGAAAAACTTTTACATTGACCCTTCTGGTCGCTTCCATTCGGATGATTCAACATCATACCCATATACCCATGTTTCGCTACGTTTCAAAAAATTTGGATCGTATTTCATGTCCTTCAACAGTTTTTATCAATTTTATCAATTTTTGAACAAACTTCGATGACACATGTTTCGCACCCAAAATATTTGAAAAATGAACAGCCTTTGCGATAACTCGCGAACGACGGTATCATTGAAAATGACTTACAAAATTTTACGGTGGAATGAAAATAAAAAATTTATAAATTATTTTAAATACGTGTATTTGATATTACATTTTTCCTTTTTTTTACATTACATTACAATTTTTATTATATTCTTTTCCTGCTCTGCCAAAACTGAACAGAATTAGGAATATCTTTTTAAAAACGAAATATTTCTATCTAGCAAATCTTTCACAAATTCATGATTATTTATATCAGATCTAGTAATATTTTTTACACCTAATGAATTATTATTTCTAAACATTAACCAATAACCCTAATTACTGGTTATTGGTAAACGCATGATTTTAGCAGCCATATACAGTATATGATCAGGATTTACTCCTCGATGATCCATACGGCGTATTTCACTTATAGTCCAGTCAAAATAGACAAAAATAAGTTATAACTTAGCCAAAATTCGCATAGAGCAGAAAATTGGTAGAGACGTTAAATACACCATTATAAATAAAATGTCAAAAGTCCCCATCGATCCTACTTCTGCAAAAAAATTTATCCAAGGTCAAACGTACAAAATTAAGGTTTTTTCCATTTTTCTCAAAAACGGCAAGTTTTATCATGAAGATAGATTAGACAAAATTGTCTAATTGATTTTTCGTACGACTCACCATTCGTGAGATATCGCGGTTTTAACAGTTGGAAAATTCATATTCTACATAATATGCACTTATATGCAGCCAAAGTGACTGGCCAAACGTTCACTAATATTAAATTAAAACGCGTTGATAGAGTACTTCCTCTTTTAAGTGCAAGTCATAAAAGTACATGGTGAAAAGGTGCCTATAGACTCTGTATTATTATTTCAACGCATGAGCATTACTAAGACATTTGAAGATGAACTTGGAAAATTCTTCGCATATGAATTAGCTCCTTATACCTTATCACTCTTTGATGCAATAGGAATGCGTAAAACTATGAAGTCAGCTCTTTATAATTGCTTTGAATGTCTAAACTTTGAAATTAATAACACAAATGCTATCTACATCATCGATGGAGGGTGTCTATTACACCGTGTTGTATAGAATCGAGATGAAACATTTCATATTATTTTTGAAAAATATGTTCAGTATGTACAAAGACATTTTGGTCATAACAGTACGATTGTATTTGATGGTTATACTGATCATACGAAACAAAAACATCTTCATTTGATATTGATATTGTTTTTGATCGATCTATGAAAGTTCCAACAAACCAACAACAATTTCTTGAAAATACTCACAATAAGTCTGGCTTAATTTCAATGCTATGTGAAGAATTTACAGCTGCTGGTATTCCAATAAAACAAGCTGATAATGATGCTGATGTCCTTATAATTGAAACAGCAATAGAACAATTGAAAAGTTCAAATACAACTGTCGTTGTTGGGGAAGATGTTGATTTGTTGATACTACTGACTGACCGGACTCCAACTGATAAAATTATTTACTTTTGAAACCTGGAAAAGCTCAAGTACAATCAACAATATATTCATCACAAAGTCTGAGCGCATATCCAAAATGTCAAGCTTATATTTTATTTTTAAATGCAATAACTGGTTGCGATACTACATCAGCAATTTTTAAAAGAGGTAAAACAGCAGCATTTAAATTATTTGAAAAACGTAATGATTTAATTGATTGCGCAGAAGTATTTGCAAATATTGACTCTTCTCCACACGACATCGTTTCAAATGGAATTCGTTTTCTTCTTGCAATGTCTGGTGCTCCAAAAAAAATTGATTCCATAGCCAAGTATAGATATTTGAGGTTTGTAAAATCTGCATGGAACAATAAAACAGTACAGTTGTCTTGTCTGCCTCCAACATCTGCTTCTGCCTTTCAACACTTGTATCGTGTGTATAATCAAGTTCAAGTGTGGCTAGGCAATGAGCTGGACCCAGAAGAATGGGGTTGGAAATTAACAGATAATTGTTTGGAGCCAATTCAAACCCTACTCCCCTACCCCCCGCTCCAGAAAAACTGCTTAATACTATTTTTTGTAACTGCAAGACGGATTGTAGTAAGAATTGTGGCTGTCAAAAAGTGGGATTATTTTGTTCGCCAGTATGTATCAATTGTCAGAGTCAGACTTGCTCCAATATTGAATCAAATACAACAGATGAATATATTTATGATATTAATGAAGAGACAATTGATGCGTACCTTTTCTTAGAACACCGTACAGAAATTCTGCAAGGAGAAGAAAGTGAAGATGAAGAAATAATTTTTGAAGTAGAACTAGACAATTATCTATTATAATGACATTCAGAGGAAAACAACCTATTCCACTTTGATCATTAGCCATAGTACCATCAATAGGATACGATCTGATCAAACTTTCTTTATCACAATAGATCATGGAGTATGCCTACTGGGGAAACAACGTTGAAAAAAATGCGCCAAGTACATTACCTCATAGGTGGTGCGGAAATGTGTGTACCATATACATATTATCTAGAATATGAATTTTCCAACTGTTAAAACCGCGATATCTCACGAATGGTGAGTCGTACGAAAAAAAGTGTCTTAACGATTTTTGTAGAGAATTGTATGATCTACAATTTTGTCTAATCTATCTTCATGATAAAACTTGCCGTTTTTGAGAAAAATGGAAAAAACCTTAATTTTGTACGTTTGACCTTGGATAAAATTTTTTGCAGAAGTAGGATCGATGGGGACCTTTGACATTTTATTTATAATGGTGTATTTAACGTCTCTACCAATTTTCAGCTCTATGCTAATTTTGGCTAAGTCAAATGTCTATTTTGACTGGACTATTAAAGCAACAGAGTAGGTTGTAGCACGTACCTTAAAATTCCTCTCTTCCCCGTAATAAATTCCTGGAAATGATCATTCCTCTGCATGCTTATCGAACGAAAGTGCTAGTGGTTGTTTACCTATTATTGAAAATAAAATCAGCATCATCTTTTCTCTCCAAATCATCATGAGTTGATGCATGCTAAGTATTTTTTTCTGCTTCTGATGTTTCTTCAATACCGGAAAATGTTCTTTATATTCTACTTCGATATCGATATATTTATCATTATTGCAGTTTTGTAAAAAATCAATATCAATTTGAATATTATATTTTTCATATAAAGGCGACTGTATCAGTTATTTTAACCACGATTTAATTGTGGTTTTTTTTTTGACACATCCTTCCGCCGTTTATGCCGTTTTATATTGACGTTAATCGCATAATCATCATCTAATTGTCATGGTAAAGCAGTTACCACATTATTAATATCAATCTGCTCCACCAACTTTTTCGTCCCAGGAAACTAACGCATTTGACGCGTTGTGAAAAAGGCAACCGGTCCGAAATCTATCTTTCGATAATTGGATCGAGCAATGGCAAATCTGTGGCATTGGCAGATATTTAAAACCATTTATTTGTGTCATTAGTGAAATTTAGTGCAATTTACATGCGGCTTAACATGTTTTACACACGATGTAAAGTTCATTTACGGTTTCAATTAGTCTTTTGGAAAAGTCACCTGAACGATTTCGGATTTCTACCACAATCGGTCACAAACATCATAAACACAGCTTAACTTGTTGCCGTAAAATTCCGTTTCAAAATAATTTTGCAACCAAATTTGGCGATTTTGTGACAATAATTGTTATCGATATTGTTTTTTTTTCGGCATTTGATGTTTGATTGAATTGTTTCAGCATCTTGTTGTGCTTCATTTTTTTTCCAGTTTGCTCATTCTCTGCATAAACGACTTCTTTCGGCAACCCGTTTGCGTAATGACCGACCAATTTGCACTAATTTTACGATTCCAAATACCCCAACCACCATCGCCTCTTTTCACAATTCACAAGAAAATATTTTTAAACATACATTTTTTATCCATTAAATAAAGCAAATAACTAGCAAAGTCGACTTTGATCGTTGCAAATTTTCGTTACAAATTTTTTGGACACATTTTCAGTTTAATCAAGCTTTATATCTGCGAGAAGTACACCAAACTTAATATTCAAAACAACTGATAAAGTCTACGACTGACTATGGGCACATAATATCAATAAAAAGAGAAAAAAAAATCGAAAATCGAATGCACTTAGCTTGTGAAATTCAACAAGCCACCTTATTTCCTGATCCGATCCTAGTTTCGATCCACGCAATTGAGCAGCTCTTAAACGAAAGACTTCGGTCCGTGGTAATCGGTCCTCGATTGTTTGCGGAGCCCTTAACTATCTTATCTTAATAGATTTATTTAGTCGGAGAAAGTGCCAATAATTCTAAAGCAACTCAATCCTGTGAAATTTTATTTGCATTTATAAAACCTAGGTCTTTAATGCGTCCAATTCAATTCAATTCAATTCATTTTTATTTCATATTAACTTATATCTATCTTACCCTAGTCAAAAATGCTTAAAACTAGCTTAACTATCTTAACAAATGTAACTATCTTACTGGCCCTAGGCGGACACTCTAAAACAAACAGAACAATTGAAACATACTTATGTCTTTCGACATCTACACAAATTTACTATTAACATTATTATAACTAACTTAAGCTAAGAAAAATGTTTTTTTTTTATTAAAAAACTTAGCATATGATCATATTTTTTTATATAAAACTTAAACCTACCCTATACTAATTAAACCTAACTAAACCTATCTTATTCTAACTTAACTAAAATATATATACACAAATATATACATTATATATATTTTATATATATATCTTTTTTTTTATGTTTTTATTTTTAATTTTTTTTTTTTTTTTTTTTTTTGTGATTTTTTTTTTTTTTTTTTTTTTTTTTTTTTTGTCGTTTTTGCCCTAGCCTACCTTAACCTACCCTACCCTACCTTACCCTACCCTAGCCTATGCAAGCCTGCCATTGGTGTTGGGCAGGCCTTGCCTTGAAGAGGCTGCTCCTATCAAGGTGTCCGTTGACGGAGCTCTTTCCAGCCACCAAAAGCGTTGATGCTGGCGGACTACGTCTCCTCGATCCCGGCGTGAGACCGATCTACAGAACCTGAGGCGCTCGGGCTCACGGAGCGCGACATCGGGTCCGTAGAGGAATCGCCGCTCCACGGAATTGCGACCCACGTGGAAGATTAGCGGTAACGCCAATCTGTCCTGGATCAGCCCACATCTATCTAGATAGAGGAATGCTTCTGGCGGGACAAAGCCGTTAAGGCGCACTCTCTCGTGATATAGATCATTGGGGTAGTAAGCCCCGAAGATCAGGCTATTGACCGAAGTCATTGCTCTTGCAACGTGGCTTCGAATCAGTTTGATCAGAAAATTATCTATCCGTACAATCCTGGCCCTATTGTATAGGACCTCGTTCGGGTAAAATTTCGTGTACTCAGATTCGGGAGTCCTATGTAGCCCAAGACAAGTCCTAAGACATTGTCTCTCAAACACCCGAATCCTTTCCATTAAGCTGGCTCTCACATTGAACCAGACGGGACATCCATAGGCAACCATGGGCCTGATTAAGGCCATGTAGCAGATTACCTTCACCCTGGAATCAAGTTGGCTGCTATGAAACAGCCATCTTGTCAGAGCGAAAGCGCCCCGGGCCCTCGCCAGAGCAGCATCTACATGTTTGTCAAAATATAGATACTGGTCCAGCACGATCCCAAGGTATCTGACTACACTTTGTCTCGCCAGTGGACGCCTGTCCGGCCCAAAGATAGAGAACCTGCGCCAATTTTTTCTAGTGTCCCGAGAGGCCCTAGACAAAGGCGTTCTGAACAATATAGATTCTGATTTCTAGAAGTTGATTTTCAACTTCCAGTCATCACAATACTGCTGAATTTTTTCGAAGTCACGCTGCAGAAGAGTAACAATGACGTCGATCGTTGGACCTGATCTGTACGCGATTAGGTCATCTGCGTACGCTATTGAGTGGTGTAGAGAAACAAGTAGATCACTCAGGTAAATGCTGAAAAGGATCGGCGAATTTACCGTACCCTGTTGCAGTCCGTTTTTGATTTCAAATATTTGGGTAGAAGTTACATTGGCAATTTTCACAACGAACTTTCTACCGGTTAACATGTCAAGAATCATATATAGTAGTGGTTTACTTATGCCCAGCCGACTGAGCTTGTAATAAAGACCTTCTAACCATACGGTGTCGAAGGCTTTTTCCAAGTCAATCAGACAGGCACCCGTGCATTGGTTCTGGCATTTATTCCATTGGATATCCGACACAAGCTTCGACGCGGCATGAATAGTGTCATGCCCCGCTCTGAAACCGAATTGGTTATCCGGGATGATTTTATTGTCCTCAACCCATTTAGCCAGGGCCCTATGGATCACCTTCTCGAAGACCTTGCTAATACTCGGAAGGAGACTTATTGACCGGAGATTTGCCGGGTTAAAGGTGTCTTTACCCTTCTTGGGGATTGGTTGCACCACCGCTGTCTTCCAATGCACTGGATATTATGCATTATTCAGTGCATTGTTGAACAGAATGGCGTACCTCTCTACAGCCATTGGTGGAAGGTGCCTAAGCACAACATTGGATATGCCGTCGATACCCACGGATTTTTTCCTTTTCAATGACTGAAAGATCATCTGGAGATCTTCCGTCGAAATGAACAGGATGTTAGCCCCCTCGCTGGCGATGGCATTGCTTGCCATGAAATCTTCATTGAACCTGGTAAAACCAAGATTCTCGGATCGCCAATGATCGAAATCATTTCTAAGGTAGAAGTGATGAAGCAGGGCTCTGTTCTCCAGGTCATGGTTCGGGCGAATACTATCATTCACCTTGTACACTTCCTGGAAAACAGCTCCCACTGTCGCCACCTTCTCCTGAGGATCCTCAATCACGAAAAAGTCTTCATCCAGAATGGCGCTGTCTGGATCGATGCTAACTGTCCGTAGCAAACGTTCATTGTCTGACGTTCTCGGAAGTTTCAGATCCTGAATGTCATTCTGATCGTTTCTCCGAAATATTTTATTTATTTGCGGAAACATACTCGCGCTGTTGGATTTTACAGCACGAATTCTGTTGTTCCAATGCAAACTTACAGATATTCTTTAATGCGTCCTTAGGTTAGGTTATGTTAGAGAAGGGGAGTGTGACGGTTAAGCATCACTTCCACTCGGAGGCCAAAAGCCCCATTGTGATTCCCTTTATTTGTGGGGGTACGCATATAATTAACCTGTCCTATCACGTGGTGGCTGAAAACACCCCGTGCTCTTTATGAATTTTAGAAGATCCGATATATCTGCATTAGCCACATCCTCAATTTCCGTACAGAATCTTTGGCCTAGCGACGCTAGGCGTCGATTCCGGAGAGCTGGGTAGTGGTAAAGCAGATGTTATATCGTCTCAGTTTCTTCCTCATCGCCGCAGCTCCGGCAGAGATGGCTGGATCCCGACTCCCATTTCCGGAGCATTGCTCCAATGGGACAGTGTCCTGTGATCACTCCGACGAGCATACGGATCGAGTTACGGTCCAGCGCCAGGAGCTTCTTTGTTTTTCCGACATTGAGCTCTGGCCACGATGATCTTGTCGTGTAGCTGTCGTTTCTTGTAAGCCAAGACGAGTTGGCCTCTTTGATGATTGTGTCGTTTATGATCCGGTATAATGCGCTGATCGGTGGTTACAATGACGTGTCCGCTTCGCTGATGTCCATTTCAGAACCTTGCCTGGCCAATTCGTCTGCTCTTTCGTTCCCTGCGATTGAGCTGTGACCCGGGACCCAGCAGAGTTTAACTTTGTGGTGTCTGATGGACTTCAGTGAGTCGCGTCATTTCATGACAGCCTTTGATCTCGTTATACAGGATTCTATTGACTGGCTGTCTACGAAGATAGTGATATCCGATGGTGGGATATCGATTACCTGTAGGTGTTTGGCTGCTTTCTCTATGTATGTATGTATGTATGTATTTATTGTGGCTGAATTTTTACAATTGTATGTTATGACATTTACATTGCAGAGATTTGGTGTTTTTACCTTACTACTAGAATATTAGTATAATTTCTTAAATAATATATCATAGGATCTTAATAAATTCGAAGGAAAAGCCACTAAAGAAAAACCTTCATTAAAAAGCAAAACGAAAAAGAAAACAGGACTTGGCCCAGTTCCGTTGGAGGGAAGAGAGAAGTGGTTTGAACTTGATTTCAAATTTCAAATAATTAACGATATATCGAATTCACTCATATATATCCGGTATGAGAACCAATTAATGAATAATGCAATCGAACAACAAGTGAAGTGTATAATAAATAAATAAATATATAAGTAAATAAATAATAGTAAATAAATAAATAAATAGATAAATAAATAAATAAGTAGTTAAATAAATAAATAGTCAGTAAAATAATTAATAAAAAAAATAAGTAATAATTAGATAAATAAATAAATAAATAAGTGAATATATAAATAAATTAACAAGTAAATAAATAAGTATGAAACGAATACATTAAACAATTAATATATTGCAAGCAATGTGTTGCACTCATTATGAAGCTAAATTAGAAATCAAGTCATTATCAGATGATAGGCAAGAGATATTATACTGATGGTTAAGTTTTTCAATTCTAGTTTTAACCATTTCTATGTTAGCTATTTGGTGTAGTTCTTTAGTTGAAAAAAACCAGGGTAAATTAAGAATCATTTTTAACAATTTATTTTGGGTTATTTGGAGCTTACGCAAATGAGTTTTAGCCCATTTACCCCATACAGGAGACCCATAGAATATAATGGCTTGAAAGATGGCCTTAAAAATTAGTAGTTTGTTGGTGATGTTCAATTGTGAGTTTCTACATATAAATGGGTATAGTATCCTTATCGTGACATTCACTTTTTTAATTATTTCTTTTACATGTTGGTTGGTTGTACGTTAAGCGTTTATCCAAGTAGATGCCAAGATACTTCGCATACGATTTCCATTCAATCTGGACCCCGTTGAGAAGAAGGTTGTTGCTTGGTAGTAAACAAGCTTTTCTTTTACGGGTAAAAAAGATAGCTTGAGTCTTGGATGCATTGATTTTAATTTTCCAGTTATTACAATAGGCTTCGATAGTATTTAAAGCAGATTGCAGATTAGTTTCGATGATGGAACCAATTGAATCCGATGAATAAATACATGTATCGTCAGCAAATAAGCCAATATCACAGAGTGTCAAGTTGGGGAAATCGGATGCATACATATTAAATATAACTGGGCCAAGGACAGATCCCTGAGGAACGCCTGCAGTAATCGTTTTGTCCTCGGAGAGGCTATGATTTATACATACCCTGAAACTTCGGGAAGACAGAAAAGACTGTATGATTTTAATAAGATACAGTGGCATATTGACACATAGTAGCTTGTGTAACAAACCATCATGCCATACGGTATCAAATGCTTTCTCTATGTCTAAAATTACCATGCCAGTGCTTTTACCTCCGGAAAGATTGTTTTTTATGTCTTTTGTAATGCGGTGCACTTGGTGGGTAGTGCTATGAAAAGCTCTAAATCCAAATTGTTCGGGAGGAAGAATTTCATTGTTGTCAATAAAGGAAACGACTCTGTTCTTAATAACCCTTTCTAGGCACTTGCTGAGAGAATCAAGAAGACTGATTGGTCTATAACTACAGGGCAGATTAGGAGCTTTGCCCGGTTTTAAAATTGGAATTATTTTAGCGGTTTTCCAATTTTTGGGAAAGTATCCCAGTTTGAGACAACTATTGAAGATGTCGGTTAAGTATACTAGAGCAGAGCCTGGAAGGTTCTTAAGACATATATTTTTGATTCCGCTGAAACTGGGAGACTTTCTCGTTTTCAAGTTACGGATAATGTCTTTCAGTTCCCGAGGTGTTGTTGAAATTATGTTACTGAATACAGTGTGGCAGTTAAGAAGGTTAACTATTTGCTCTACGGATGTTTGAATGTCCATAGCTGGAATTATATTACTAGCGGTCGAATGATTTGCTAGGAAGTTGTTAGCTAACTCGTTGGATTTTTCGGAACATGAAAACATTACAGAGTTCCCAACCTTAAGGGGAGGAATGTGGGTGCGTTTTTTTTTTATTATTTTAATTATATTCCAGAACGGTTTGCTACCCTTTTCTAGGCCTTGAAGTCTTTCGTTCCACGATTGGTTTCTAAAATTTGTTATTGCAAATTTTATTAATTCATTCATTTTTTTTAATTCTGTCAGATAGAAGTCATTTCTCGTACGTCTCCATCTGGACCTACAAGTGTTTCTTAACTTAATCAACTGTAGGATGAAGGGTGGAAGAATGTTTGTTGTATATCGTGGCATTGTTTTCTTTGGCACCGACCGTTCAATGCTTTCCAAGATAGCATTGGTAAAAGCGCTTATATTTTGGTCGATATGGGACATACTAGAGCTTTGAACTGAGCCATTTGCCATTTTTGATCGCATAAGTCTTTTAAATAAGTTCCAGTTTGCATTTTTGAAATCTAAGATTTGATTTCTGCAATTTACTGGTGAAAATATTACACTACATTTAATAGGATGATGATCAGAGCTGAGTTCATTAATGGTTAAGGGTGGGGTAAATAGTTCAGGCATATTAGTTAGAAATAAATCCAGCGTTGATGGGTTCCAGTTCCTATTTGAAGGAATGTAGGAGGGACTAGGTGGGTATAGAGCATCAAACGAATGTCTTGAATTTAAGTCAGCAAGAATGTTTCCCCATGCATTGGCCCTGAGACAACCCCAGTGTCTATGCCTGCAGTTAAAATCGCCACCTATTAGAAAAATATCGTTCGTGTTTACAAGCCTTAATAAGTCGTTGCGAAGGTCAATTCGTTTTTGAGGCGAGGTTACACCGCCCGGAAAATATGCAGTATTGATTTTTATTGAAAGACCATTTACAAAAGGAACTTCAACACTAATAGTTTCAATTAATTTGGTACTTATAATAGGAAGTACTTTATGGTTAATTGAACGTTTTACTATTACAGCAACACCGCCACCACTTCTCTCTTCCCTGTCCAGACGATAACATTTATAGTCAGAGTTAGAAAGACGGTCACTTGAATTTAGCCAAGTTTCTGATACTAGTGCTATGTCAATACTATGTGTCCTAAGAAAGGAATAAAATTCTAATTGTTTTCCTCGAATGCTTCTAGCATTCCAACATATTATGTTTAAGTTACTTATGTTCATTACTTAGTTTTGTACAAATACTTGATTGCAAGCTGGGTAATGGTGTTAAATTGTTCCGCCTTAGTGGTACATTTTCCCAGCAAGGTGATCATCTCTGCGGTGAGTGCATTCATTTCTTCCAACGAAAAAAGCTCTTCTTTTCTCTCTGCACTATTGTTGTTGGTAGACTTTGACCATGCATTCGATGAGTTGTGAATGTTTGCAGCTGTGGGTGTAGCAGAAGCTGGAGCGTTGCGATGTAAGGGGAGTGAAGGAAAATCCGCGAAGTTTGGTTCGAAATTTGGTTGCACTTTTCTAACACGCTGAGTTTTATTTTTAGTAGATAGCTTTTCTCTCATCTCGAGAAAGTTTTGACGACTAACACATGCTCGATCGGTTGATTTGTGTGTTCCATTGCAGTTGGCGCATTTTATGTTTTTGGAAGTGCATTCACTAGTTCTGTGACACTCTGAACAGATAGCACAATGAGTCTTAATATGACAATTTTTCTCCCCGTGCCCATACATTTGGCAGTTATAACACTGCGTAACTCGGTTTAATTGCCTTCTTGCGAAGTCCCATTTTACTTGCGTTTTAAACACAGATCTAATATTTTTTTTAAGATCTCCAAGTCGTATAGATCCGATTGTTTTTTAATAAGTTTAATGTTCTTTAGTTCATCGGTAGATAATTCTTCCAGCCCGTAAAGAATAACTTTAAATGACCTTGACGTTGGAAGGTCATGGGTGAAAAATTGAAAGTTTCTCAATTTCAAAAGACTGCACAAATTTTGATGAGAGTCAACACTTTCACAATTGATTTTAATCCCGATGCTCATTTTTTTCACCGAGTAATTATCAATCTTATTTTCCCGTAACAGGGCATGAATTTCGCTTATGGTTTTTTTGAAGAACACACACCGAGGGGATTTAAATTTTTTTGTTCGATGAGGGTGCACTTAACACTTCATCACACTCAATGTCTTCGTTATCCGAATCCGGTAGGCACTGTAACGGCGCGAAGTAATTTGTTCTAGAGTTATTATCTCTTAATACCATTTTTGGATGTTTTATGTTAGAAGACCTATGGTCTTCAACATTAGGTGAACGATTACGTTTTGGAATTTTGGTAGTTTTGTTATGTCGATCGCTTAAGAGAGAAGGACTTCCTCGGTCAAAGCTCCGAACAGAACTGCTGCTTTCTCTATTGCCAGGATTTCTGCTTGAAATACGCTGCACAGATCAGGGAGTCTGAATGATTCCTGTTTGTGGAGGGTATCAGAGTAGAACCCGGCCCCAGTGCCTGTGTCCATTTTCGATCCGTCGGTGAAGAGAGTGATCTCGCGGTCGTTGATTACAGCGTTTGATAGCCACTCTTCTCTGTAGGAGAAGAATTGGTATTTTGAAAGAGAAGTCATTTTGGGGGGAAATATAGTCGGTCGTAGCCGCGAGGCTACTAAAACCATGTTTCTTTCCTAGGTCGTCTATTATTCTAAGTATGGCCGCATGTCCATAGTTGGCTTGCTTCCACAGAGACGACCCCCTTAGTCTGAGAGCGCTCTTTGCAGCGCAGCCTTTTATGAATAGATCCAGGGGGAGGAGATGAAGTATCATGTCCAACCCTGCTTGCGGCGTGCTTCTCATGGCTCCCGTTGTACAAACAGCGGCTGACTTTTGTACCTTGTTGAGCATTTCATATAGCTTTTCGTGCTGCTAGCAGTCCACCAGACTAGGGCCCCATAAGTTAAAATGGGTCTGATGATTGCTGTGTAGATCCAATGAATGATGTACGGTTGCAAGCCCCATCTTTTTCCGAAGGTCTTTTCCACCTCCAGGTTCCTTTTCCAGGAGAGTTTGGAGTCAAGAATGATGCCTAGATATTTAGCTTCCGCTTTGAGTTTGAGTGGAGTGCCCTCTAACTTTGGGGGAGCAAAGATCAGAATTTTCCTTTTCCTGGTGAACAAGACCAGCTCGGTTTTCTGGGGGTTTATTCTCAGACCGTTCTGTCTTGCCCACCAGGAGAGGTCCCTCAACGCAGATTCCATTAGTTCACTGATAGTTGGTAGAAATTTACCTTTTACGCTATTGTCTTTGTGTCTTTCTCCATAAAGAATTTGAGGCTTTTGTTAACTGTAAGAGGTTACACAGTAGGGGGGAGAGAACTCCTCCTTGTGGTGTGCCTCTAGTTGTCACTTTCCTTATAGAGCTATGTCCAATGTCTGCATTAATAACTCTGTTCTTCAACATATGAAAATATCCAATCCAGATTACAATGGATTTGTCTACTTTTATATCTTCTAGAGCTATTATTATGTCCTCTGTGTTTACGTTGTTGAAGGCTCACTCAATGTCGAGGAAGGCTGCCATTGTAAACTCTTTTAGGTTCAGCGAGCCCTCAATTACACGGACAACACTATGCAGAGCACTTTCCACTGATCTGCCTTTAAGGTAGGCGTGTTGGGTGTTGCATAAGTTGCGTGAGTTGATGAGTCCTCTGATGTATAGGTCAAGGAGTCTCTTCAAGGTTTTTAATAGAAACGACGAGAGACTAATTGGCCTTTGCGGCAGTATGGGATGGTTTACCTGCCTTAGGTATGAAAATTACCTTTATTTCTTTCCACTGTGTTGGGATGTACCCCGCGCGCAGGCAATTGGAAAAAATGCTTACGAGATGGGGTACAGTGTGGGTCTGTGTTTTTTGAAGCATCGCTGGCAAGATATGGCATGGTATAAATGGATAAAAAATGATACATATGGCAAGATAGATGATACTTTATCCGTTGTGATAATCTAATGCGTCCTTAGTTTCTCAAAGTTTTTTTTTTTGAGTCACCCAAAAAGTTGAGTATCGGAAGCATTCAAAATATGCATCTCTGTGGGCAATGATCTGCGCGATCTCTTGTCTGTCGAGTTTTTTTTTCAAATTTGTGAATAAAGAGGCCAAATCCGCTAAATATAGTAGCGTAAGTAGGTATTAATTCTATAAGGTGATCTCTTTTCGTCCTTTTTCCACGTAACTAATTTTAAAAAAAGTGTACACAATCGTTCGTCTTGAAAAAGCCATTGTTTGGATTGTTCCTTTGTCTCCAGAGTATGGTAGGTCATCCATGTTTCGCCACTAGTTACACTCATATAAAGACGAAAAAACTTGCCAGGATGGTGACTGTAAACCACAAAAACAGCCTCAAGATCCGCGTAATTTATTTGTTATATTTAACAAACGATCCAAATGATTTTTTCCTTTTTTTTTTAAATTTCCTCACATTAGGCTCACAGTTTACCACAGTTTGAACTAAATGGTCTATGCTAGTGTACTAAAGTATAAGGTGTGTTCAATGAGTATGCAATTTTTCAGTTGGCGTGTCTTAGGTGTGCCGTCATGCGTTCTATGTATTGCACCAAATGGGTTAAGTAGGCACCTTCCATTCTTTTTATAGCCTTACAAACGCAAACCTCACATAAGAGCTTGATCAGGATTCTATATCTGTCTCGAAATCCAAATTTGACAGTTGATTCGACTCGTCAGCTGGCGATTGACGTCCCCTAAATATACTCAACCCATCTCTTCATTGCAGGAAGAAAACCGACGGTTGCGTGAGGAACTATGCATGATCTGCGGCGAAGTACAGAAAGTCCAGGCACTCGAGTGCCAACTGCAAGCGCTACACGACGAGTTGTGCGAGAAGAATTGTGTCATCGAGCAGTACGATGCACAGTTCCAGCAATTATTGGTAATTTTTACATACTTCCATAACAGAGCATTTTTTGGAATAATATTTCACTATCAAAGTACAAAACAATTAGGTACAAACAGGGCGTTTGTCAAAACTAAAATACGAATGCGGAAAGCTAATGTTAATTCTCCTTGTGAGTAAATCATAAAAGAAAAACAAAAAAAAAACGATTAATTGAAAAAAAGCGTTTCGTTTCATTAATATATTAATATGCGCCCTATATTACCTATATTTCTCAGAACTATCGAATCGAATTGGATCCGCAATTTCGAAGGTATTTCGCAACGTTCTTAAGTAGAATAACTCAAAATATTTGAATCAAGTGACGAAATAATAACGAATCATACGTGTATGTTGACCGTTGTAATGAATGCATATAAATAATAAATATTTAATAGCAATGTATTGTACTTTGTTTGTGAATATATTATTGAATAAAAAATACTTGTTTCCTATACGACACCCTGTTTATGTTTCATTGATGTATACCAAAACAACCCAACCCTTTAGGGAGTGGTGGAGACGGTTCACGGCAGCAAAACATCACCGGATATCGTATGTTTACAGGACAAGGACAGTCAGACGCATATCGAGGAGTTGGCCGCATCGACGCGGGCAACGCTGGATCAAATATCGCGTGAGATACGAAGCAGTCAATCCTTGGAGGCGGATTTGGCCGCCAGTAAATGTCAATTGGAATGTGCACGACGTGAGGGTAAGGAAAAGGAATTAAAACTCAAAGCACAGGAGTCGGAGAATACTGCTCTAAAGACCCATCTGGAGAAGACAAAAGATGTTATCAGAGAGAGTCTGTCGAATTTAAATTACGATGCGGCGACAGCTGACCACGCTGCCTCGGATCCGAGCAAAGCGAAGGATCTTATAAGTCATGCGAGTGATGAGTTGAAAAAATCTCTGTCCGTTGCAGAGACCAAAGCACACGAGCTACAAAATAAAAATGACGAGTTGAGTAAAGCACTGGCCGATTGTCAAAACAAGGTTAAAGCTCAGGAAAATGAGTTATCGAAGATGGCCGAAAAGGCAGAGAATTTAGAAAAGGAATTGGTTACCTCGAAAGCTGATCTAGATGCAGTTAATAAAATCGTGAGCGACATTAATTCCGTAAAGCAAAGGAATGACAATCTTGGAACGGTCCTTGATGCCGTCGATTACAAGACGGACTACGAGACGTGCAAACATGAAGGCGAAGAGCTAAAGAAAAAGAATGCCGAGCTTGAAGAGCAACTTAAGAAATGTATGGCAGAAAAACTTGCTGCATCTGAAGCTGCCCGTGCTGCAAATGAAGCAGCTGCCCGTGCTGCATCTGAAGCAGCTGCCCGTGCTGCATCTGAAGAAGCTGCCCGGGCTGCTTTAGCTAGTCAGCCTGGCCCCGCTGATGGTGCTGCCTCAGCTGGTCAGCTTGACTCAGCTGGTAAGCAGGGAGCTTCAGATGCACCAAATGATAAAAAAGAGAAAAAGAGCACCGCCAAGATTGCTCAACTGCAAAAGATACATGAAGCTCAGCGCAGTAAATACGAGAAGGAAATTGATGGACATCGTTTGTCCAACAAAGCACTCCAAAAGTCGCTCAACAAAATGACAAACAAGATGCAGAATATATCGGCGGCAGAGTTCGAATGCGAATTCCGACAAATTCTTGACAATTTCACGGATGAAATATGCATGTGGCGTAACCAGAAACTTAACAAGAAACTAACCAAACTGCAGGAGATCGGAAAGAAGATTTTAGAACTGGGCATTGGCTGCTTGACATACAAGGAACTTGTCTATCTTCATCAACAAGTAGCGGATGCTGCTGATAAAATGCGGCCACAACGTCATTGTAAGGCTGGACCCAGTTCCGTACACCAATTGGTATGCTGCAAATGTTCGGGAAATATTTGTGCTGTTCCGATGGTACCAAGGGAAAACGAGAGAATTCTCTTGGAGAAATGTAGGCAGTTTCCTTACAATATCCTTACTCTTTAACTATTTTCCAATTTACTTTTAGTGGCAATATTGGAGCAAGAAATCAATAGTGCTAGAGAATGCCTGCGCAAATTGAAGCAGAAGCAAAGTACGTGTTCAGTCGACAGCGAGCAAATGGAACTGGAAACAATAAGGTCGGTGCACTTGGACCCTTCTTGTTATCCTGCTGATAATTTTTGTTTTCATTTCAGGGCAAAAGTGTGTTCGCGAAATTGTGGTGGGATAAAACCCTCAGTGAGATAGCTTATTTTCTTGTTTAATATTTGAACATATTAAAGTGAAATTTCTTTTAGGCAAAGGCAATGACTTTCCGCACAGACGTTCGGACAGATGAATACGAACTTCCAACGCAAGACACATGTGGACATTTGTAATTCATTTTGTTCACCCTCAAATTTATTGTTTTGTGTTTATTTTTATGTAATTTTGTTTTAAGCTTTCCATAAAATTTCTATATTTTTCTTAAATCTCTCAAAGTACCTATGAACTATAAAGTTGATTGGTCCTAGAAGTGATGAGCTTGGAGCTTGGGAAACTTGTACATGGTCCACACGTAGCTATAATTACTAACTATAAAAGAGCTCAACCGTTAAATGAATGCATTCCACACTTCATTCGTAGATTCAAAGAACACTATCCACAATCATCCACCCTTAATCATCATCCCCCACAAGTCATTATGATTCCGATTTATTTATAACTTGTCTTAGCTGCTAGAACGGCTTCAATTTTCAGGTAGAGGGCGCTTTCACATATTTGGGTATAGATGTCCTCAAACTGTAGTTTATATTGGGATTTTTTTATACAATTTAAAATTTCTGAAAGGACGGAGGTTATCCAACAAGGGGTGTCATTTTTAATTTCGCGCCATTGTTGAACTACTGACATATGAATGTACTCCGGAAGGGCCTTGTAAAATTTATTGTACCTTTCGTCATCATCAAATGCCTCACACTATACTATAGTGAATTCAATAAATGGCAGGTTAATGGTGTGGAGACTCCAAATTGCCTTCGTCCGATAGCTAACTCAGCGTGTGACTGAAAATCGAGATGTATTCATATCGAGATGATCACAGGAAATGAGCCTATCTGCAATCACTCTGCAACGTTTTAAAAATACACGACAAATAGTTGGCACATTTCTTCATCCCTCTGGAAGGCATGAATTCGACATTTCACATTTTTAAAATGACGGAGAATAAAATTAAAAGGAAACAAAAAAGTGCAATTCAAGAGGGAGAGAAAGAATTAACATGCTAACACTACATGAATAAAATTTACAACAGCGAAAGGTCCACTTTAAACGTTAATTGCCATCGCCATTGCCTGGTATATTGCCCATGAGGACATAGCCAGGGTAGAAATTTTGGCTTGTAAGGATTCTAGACAGGTAGAGTACGGGCATACTTCCAGATACTGCAAGCCTCCAAGGAAGATCTGCTGGCGGCATTGAAAAACTGAAAATATTATATCATCCAATAAGCGGTGTCATTTTAAATCGATAGGAAAATGCACAATTTTTACTGATTTAAAATGACAACTATAGCACTGGCTACACCTGCAAATAATTATTCTTTTGATGAAGTTTTTCATTAGGTGCTCGCGTAATTTCTGGCTATGAATAACAGCTCCGGCATATTCAATTAGGGCGCAAATCGTTGGTAGAAAATTGATTCAGGTATGTAAATGTTTAATGGTTAATCGAACGATATCAGTGGCCAATTGAAATCTCCATTCCGACAAATTACACGTCCATTGTCATACAATAGAGCGATTGTTTCTCTCGGAATGACATTCAGGAGATGAAGCCTCCGAGAACGTCAGACTACGAACGCTTACTACGAACAGTTAGCATCGATCCAGAGAGCGCCGTCCTGGATGGAGATCGGCGACAGAAAACGTAGTCAGCGTCCAAACCAAACAGGACCCAAGTGGAAGGACTCCTCCTTTGATAACGATGTCTTTGAAGAGATCCTTGACCGGCGCATCCGAGGAGGAGATCTCCAAGCAATGTAAGCTAACTGTAGCATGCTACTTCATGCTACTGGTAGAACGAGGATATCCAAAGGCTAAGAGCAATTTGTCTCAAAGCGCGAAGTCCCAATGATCCAGAAACAGGCCAGATTTTCAAGAGCGACTTCTCCAATTTAAGCAAGCAAGATGTAACCTAGTGAAAGCTAGGTAAGGTGTTTCAAAAAACTCTGCGAGGAAACCGATATAGATCCATGGGGTAAAGCATTCAGAGT
The DNA here is from genome assembly GCA_958301585.1 of Merodon equestris. NCBI lineage: Eukaryota > Metazoa > Arthropoda > Insecta > Diptera > Syrphidae > Merodon > Merodon equestris. The sequence continues at coordinate 169,580,980 of OY284413.1, forward strand.
GGTTACCAAAAGGATGAGAAATAATAGGGTTCCGCCGATAACAAACCGATAAAAACCCTGAAATGCTCACCGCTCACTAGTAGCAGCACGGTAAGGATCAGCACAGAGGAGATCCCTCTAATTACTCTAGAGGAGCTATACAAAGCTGTCTCTAAGGTGAAAAACAGCAAAACTCCCGGGCCTGATGGCATCCCAAATAAGGCCCTCAAAGCGGCGGCGATTAAGGCCAGGCCAGACGCTTTCCAGCACACTCTGGGGAAATGCCTACAAGAGATAGTCTTTCCCACACAGTGGTATCTGCAGCACTTGGTACTACTGCCTGAAAGTAAAAAACCGCCTGGAGAACTGTCCTCGTATCGCCCTATTTGTCTATTAGACACACTAGGTAAGATTCTGGAACGAATTATATATGGTAGGTTACTGGCGGTAGCGGAAGCTAGCTGTCAACCAGTTCGGCTTCAGAAAAGGACGATCAACGGTCGCCGCAATAGAATCCGTGGTAAACCTGGCCGCAGATGCCATCCAAGGAAAGAGGTGGAGAGGAGGAAAAAATAAATATTGTGCAGTAGTTACGCTGGACGTTAAAAATGCGAACTGGACGCACATACAAATGTCCCTAATTGCCATGGGTACCTCTCCCTATTTGCTGAAAATAGTTATGGACTACTTCAACAACAGGAGGCTTAGATACTACTCCGATGAAGGCGTCAAGTTATAAATCATAACGGCGGGAGTTCCGCAGGGATCAGTCCTTGGACCGCTACTGTGGAACATTGTGTATGGCGTTCTACGACTAGCGCTTCCCGTTGGAGTACAAATTACCGGCTTTGCTTACGACATTGCCATTGTCACAGTGGCCAAACATATAGAAGAAGTGGAGGTTGCCACAAACACAGCCTTCTCTAAGGTGAAAGATTGGATGGTAAAACGAAGGCTGCGCTCATAACCAGCCGCAAGAAGGTGGAATATGTGAGCTTTTTAGTCGACAATCAGACGATTAGGTCTAAGAAATCGGTGAAGTACCTAGGGGTTGTGCTTGATAACAGGCTCTCCTTTAGGGAACTCATAAGGTATGCCAGCGAGAAGGCATCACTTACACAAAAAGCGCTCTCAATAATGCTTCCGAATGTAGGTGGTCCCGGATATGCGCGCAGAGTCTTACTCTCAGAGGTTGTCAGTTCAGTTCTACTGTACGCTGCTCCGATATGGGCTGGTGCACTCGCAGGCAGACAACTGAAACGGATGATGACGGCAGTTTATAGACTTTGTGCGATAAGAACAATCAGCGGATTCTGGACCATCTCAGATGATGCAGGCTAACGTCTGACCGACAACAGGCCAGGCCCATAAAAGAAAAAGAACGGGGAGCATCCTTAGTAATGTGGAAAGCTAGATGGGATGTCTCCACAAAAGGAAGGCTCATTTCCGTTATCAAAACTTGGATATCAAGATCATTACAGGAGACTGTAATTACCACCTTTCGCAGTTTCCGTCCGGACACGGCGGCTACAGACAGTACCTGTACAAATTTGGACATGATTATTCTCCACTGTGTCCACAATGTCCAAATGTTGAGGAGGACGCAGAACACGCAGTTTTTGACTGTAGTCGTTTCGCGCAGGACAGGCAAGCGGTAAGCTTACCAAGCCCGAAAACCTGGTCGCCTACACAATGGACTCTGCAGATAACTGGAACGAGCTAGGCTCGTACATTGCGCTTATACTAACGAAGCTACGTCAAGCCGAAGCAGAGAGAAGAGCACAAGAACTCGCCGCCCGAAATACACCATAAATCGCTAACCAGCCCCGCGAAGTAATACCTAACGGCAGTCCCGCGGATTGAAGAGTGCAAAGGTGTGGTTTAGTACGTAGATGCGTGGAAAAAAAAGGAGAATAATATCCCACATCTCTTGGCGCGAATCCATTAAAAAAACAATAAAAGGACTGCTTCATCACTTCTACCTTCAAAATGATATCAATCATTGACGATCAGAGAACTTCGGTTTTACCAGGTTGAACGAAGATTTCATGGTAAACAATACCGTCGACAATGAGGGGGCCAGTACACTGCTAATAAAAAACAGAACAGAGGACTGGAACCTTTACAAGAACCCTTATAAGAATACAAATGAGATAAGAAAGGAGCAAAGGACATCCTGGCGTAATTTCTGCTCAGAAATATAATAGAAGAGAATAATGAAGCCAATAGAATGAGGAAGATACTGTCCAGATGGCATCGCAGCGGTGACTAGCGAAGAGTTGCTAGACCTCTTGCTCAATACACACTTTCCCTACAACGCAGAGGCTAGTAATTACAATTTTGGAAAACTCATACCGAGACTTCTGCTTATTTCAAAGGAAGTAGTAAGCAAAAGGAAACTCCAATGATCCGGATGGAATCTGCCTAGTAGAGATGCAGCGTTCTTATGGCATTCTCTAAGCGTGGTTTTTGGTTACATACAACTATCCTGGAGGGAAGTAAATGTTACATTTATATCAAAAGCAAACAAAAACCTTCCACAAAAGATGTTAGAGAGAGAGTGGTTGACCTGTACATTCGCGAAAACTTACAAAAAAGTATACTTTCGAAATAGCAACATGCTTACTGTAAAGGGAAGTCAGTAGACACAGCTCTACACACGATAGTGGGAAATATTGAAAAATCACTTTCCAACAAAGAATTCACCATTATTGCCTGCCTCGATATTGAAGGAGCTCTCGATAACATAGAACGAAGAAAACAAATGCTTTCAAGCAGATTGATTCATTCGATATTCGGCTGCTATCATACAAAAAGAGTAGTAAAACGTGGCACACCACAAGGAGGAGTACTATCACCGGAATTGTGGGTGCTAGTTGTAAACGAAATACTCCTATCCCTACAACAACGGGTGCAGAGTCATTGCGTATGCAGACGATATTCCACTAGTAATCAGCGGGAAACATCTCCAAACAATCAGAGATTTAATGGAAACAAGCCTAGAGAACTGCCGGCTTGGAATAAAACCCTCCAAAACGGAGCTAGTTTTATTCACTAGAAAACGGCAGATTCCTCAAATCACTACACCAAAACTCATTGGGGCTTACCTAATTTGACAGACCCCGCCAAATACCTTGCTGTTATGCTGTCATATGTGGTATCAAACCTCATATTTCATATTACACACTTACGCCCACATTGTGCATGTCTGATTAACTTGTAAATTTTCCATTTGATTCCAAAGGATAGTATGCATCGCTATAACAGGGGCACTGCGAACAACTACCACTGCAGCCCTCGAAAAGATGCTTCACGTACTCCCCTTGGATCTGTTTGGCAAGGAAAAGGCAAAGAAATCGGCACTGTGACTTAAGACATCAGCTCATTGGAAGTTCTCCGAAATAGGGCATGCTGCTATTCTTCGCCAAAGCAATGATCTAAGTGAAGTCACGGACTAGTTTATCGCGACCCAAGACTTCAAGATTCTTTATGAAACAACAATTCCCAACCAAAATGGCACCAAAATCCACCCACCAATGGAAACGCAAAATTATAAAATCTCGAAACAAGCACTGCAACAGGCCACAAGCCTGCTAAAAATACGCATGCAGATTATAAGAACCCTAATCGGAGTCCTAACAGGACATTGCGCTTTAGGAAAACATGACGCAAGATAAGGACTGCCATACAACAACGATTGCAGTAGGTGTCATAATGAGAAAGAGGAAGAATCTACATCCCATCTCCTATGTAATTGCCCTGCCCTAGCCTCCTCAAGAAGACGATATCTGAGAGAATATTTCTTTAATGATCTAATGGATCAATCCGAAACAGAGATCTACAAAATGTTCAGCACACAAAATGATTCTAGGAGTAGCGATGACCAAGCCGACTCAAGTGGTAGCACAATGAGCCGATTTTGGTCTAAGCGATGTCGACCGCTTGTTACGGAGGGAAGTTACCTAATACCCTGTTCATTTGGGCGGAAGTTCTCCAGGTGATCTTCCAGTCATTGAAAACAAAACAAAAATCCCCAACAGGGGTAAAGACACCTCTAATCCGGCAAACCTCCGGTCGATAAGTCTCCTTACGATTATCAGAAAGGTCTTCGAGAAGGTGGTCCAAAGACCCCTGTCTAAATGGGTTAAGAGCAATGAAATCATTCCGGAAAACCAATTTGGTTTCAAAGCGGGGCACGACACTATTCAAGTCGCGTCACAATTCGTATCGGACATCCAATGGAACAAATGTTAGAATCAATACATGGATGCCTGCCTGATTGACTTGGAGAAGGCTTCCGACACCGTATGATTAGAAGGTCTTTACTACAAATAACAAAAATAAAGGAAAAAAAAACATAAAAAAAAACGTCGACGACGTTCATAGAACCGATTTAAAAAACAAAGTCTATCTCATACGGCGCCAATATTTTCTACTGATTTCACCAGCATTTTGTTTGTACACCACAGGCTGCTGTTTGCAAACACCAACCTCCACTCCCCGGATAGTGTGTTGTGTTTCCAAGACCATGGAAGTTGCAGCACCTAGTACGGCTATCCAAGCGATCGTTATATCGCCCGTCTTGTCTTGTCTTCTAGATACAATGGGAAAGATTCGGGAGCGGGTAATATACGATAGGCTACTGACTGTAACAGAGGAGAAGGAAGCCTTCTGAAACCATTAGTTTGGATTCAGAAAGGTACGCCCTCATGTCGATGCAATTCAAAAAGTAGTCGATATTGCACCTGAAGCCATAGCAGGACACGTGTGGAGGCAGTGGTGACACTAGACGTCAAAAACTGGCAAGCATGGAAACACTTTACTACCTACTAAGTATGGTGTCCCATTACCTTAAAAATAGAAAATTGAGGTATATCACGGAAGAAGGCATTAAATATTATGACATCTCTGCTGGGGTTCTTCAGGGATCGGTGCTGGGCCCCCTCATTTCGAACCTAATGTATGACGGAGTTTTGCGACTAAGGTTTCCCAAAGGAACTAATATCATCGGATTTGCAGATGACATAGCTATCGTGGCTGTTGCAAAGCATACGCAAGAAGTTGAGTCAACCATAAACGCTGTAGCGGCCCAGATAAAGCAGTGGCTTGAATCTGCAGGCCTTGAACTGGCAGACCATAAGGCGGAGGCCGTCCTTATAACAAGCAGGAAAACCGTGGAATATATCGATATTCTAGTCGCCAACCAGAATATCCGACCCCAGAAAGCGGTTCAATACATAGGAGTGATGTTTTACAACACCGCAGTCTGTTCACATGCAGACTATGTGAGCAAAAAGGCATCTACACTGCAAATGGCACTCTCCTACTATATGCACCAGTCTGGGCAGAAACGCTTAAGAGGTAAGAAATTTGCCGAAAACTATCATCGGTATACCGGCTCTGTGCCCTGAGGACAATAAGCGGCTACCGGACGATTTCGGACGAAGCGGGTTTTGTCATTGCTGGGATGATCTCCATTGGTATTCTCGCCCAGGAGATGAAAAGGATCTATCAGAGAAAACCGTCAAGGCCAACCGAAACCAGAGGTAAGGAAAATCAAGAAGGAAGAAAGGTCGCGATCGATGGCCCAATGACAATCTCGGTGGGATAACACCACAAAGGGAAGATGGACTCATACTCTGATTCCAACAATCGATATATGGTTAAATCGTGCACAAGGAAACTGCAACTACCATCTCACGCAGTTCCTCTCCGGTCAAGGTGGCTACCGTAAATACCTAAGTACTCGTACATCAATTCGGACAAGATACTTCTCCTCTATGTCCAGACTGTCGAAATAAAGAGGAAGACGTGATGCACGTAATCTTCGAATGTAGACGCATCGCAGATTGGAGGGTGCTCTACCAGCACCAGACATTATAATTTAGCGAATGGTGGAGTCGGAGAAATACTGGTTGATTATCACTGGCTGATACCAAGAATCTGCAAACAAAGCTGAGGAGAGTAGAAGCTGAAAGAAATGAGAAAAGGCAACTAGAGCAGTGGAAGCAGGAGGAAACTTACAAATACAGAAACTTACTAGCACGAAATGCTTGCCAGCCCCGCGAAGTAATACCGAGTGGCAGTTCCCTGGAGAGAGTGGCGAAAGAGTGCAGGATGTGATTTAGTACATAGGTGCAGACTCGAAGTAAATGGAAGGGTATCATGCATGCCAGTGGTTCGGGCCACTAGAATCTATGAATATTCCACATCCGTTTGGCGCATCCAAACAAAAAAAAAAAAAACTAAAAACATCCCAGACAGATGGTATAAAAGACTATAGTTGTTCCCAAAGCCCCAGTGCCAGCTTCCAAGGCATCGGACGCTGAAGTGGACCTACGCTCGCTGGGCAGATCGGCCAGCTCCAACAACAGATCCGTGAGCATACGACCCGAGTGAATCGAATCTACCCGCTTCTGCCGGGTCTAGGGCACCGTGTATCGTAATGGGTACACTCGTTGAGAATGAGAATAACATTCCCAACACTAGGCCGAGTCTACTAAGCCATTGGTGAACTTTTCACAAAATAGAATACAAAGTTAAGTTGTGCCTAACGGATAGTCAGTCGCATCCTGGGAGGGGCTTCTATCCGGGGCTTATGCTGCCTGACGGACGAAAGGTCTACGAGCTTCGCATATAACAACGACCATACGTCTTAATCTCAGTTCCAGACAAATTCGCGGAATTGAGAGAGTATGTCCAAATGCAGCCCTACGATTATGCTCGTAGTGCGTTGGCAACGATTTATAAAATCCCTGACAAGAACGCTGATTTCGTATGTTTCCCTTCCACCATCCAAAAGAAATCCAACGAACGATGTGATTGATAAGTTCCTTAACTCAATACGTCCAAATGTTATGAAAACGATAACGATTTTCCCTGATACCAAAAGAATTGTTATTTTATGACATCAGCCATCCCATCGTGGCGTACTTCTAGGTCGTTAGGACTCGCTTTGGTTTAATATTGGACTGGTATCGTCATATCTTCACAGATGCACTTGAAGTCCGTTTTACTGTCTTACATGTGACCAGGCTATTTTGGAATTCCGAAAATTGAGATCCTCGAAAGTGGTAAGAGTGGGTTTAGAAGAAGAAGGTCCAATTACAAAGTTCGGAATTGTCATGGATGTAGGCTGATGAAAAGTATGCTGTTTCATGTTTAGAAGAACTTTTCAGCTTTCTTTTATAAGAAGACCGCAGACTTTATTAAATTTAGCTTAAGCTGCATTATGTGGTAATCACATTGCTTCTGTAACGGGGGCCATCGTGAAAGCTTCAAAAGAAGAACCAAGAGGTATTTAGCTGCCCAGAACCATTGAGGGGTTGTTCTAGATCCTACGGCACGGATCAACCAAAACCAATGGCGTGTCATACGGGAATAGCATGTGAGTTGGCTCGCTCTTAAGGCACAATCAAAATAGATTTAAGTGAGCTTACGTCAGCTTACTGAAATTACCCATTATACGGGAATGTTCTGTTTCGTTGATCGTTAACATGGATGGCTTTAGGGAAGGTCCTAACGAAATGAGACGTTCGACGCGGAATTTTGAATTTCAAGACAAATCGAACATGAACAACTTGATCTTTCGTTAAGTTCGTCCAAATTCACTAGGGGTGACCTGAATTTTCGTCAAAACTTATTTCGCCAAAACTTAAGTCTATTTTGGTTGAGCCTTTATGTTCGTTTATAGTAGCAAAAGTGGACGAAAATTTAACGAACCGACTTGGGCCACATTAAGTGTGCATATGCGGGCAAAGTTGTTCATGATTCCCGCATAGTTGAGTTGGACTTAATTCTCTTCTGCTCTTCTGTAGTTAATTAACGCGTAAACGTACTCACTGTTCACCTTTAACACCGTTCAAAAAAACCACAAATGAAAAAGAGTACATTGCCCGTTCATCGCGTTCGTATTCTCTCATGCAAGCCATAACCTATTTGTTTATTTCCATTCCCAACAATCGCGAAAACACATCACTTCGATACTTTTTTGCTCCAATTTCGATTCCACGATTAAATTCACACAATTATCGCGAAAAATCCAATTCAATAAACACATTTGCCATTAATTGCCTGGAAAATTTAAGTGCCTCCCCGAGTTTTGACTTCCTGCGGATGGCCTACTTGCACGTTCCTTTCGTCCTCCCCCGGGATGCTGAAACAACTAGCATACGTGACCTCTCCAGGGACCGATCAACTTTCGTATTCGAAACATAAAAAAGCACACACACTCCTACTCATGCCCACAAATCAAGTCCTTAAAACATTAAAACGATGGTACGCTCCTGATTTAATTTCATCCTGGTCTTCCAGTTAATCGAGTCTCACTGTTCGGAGAATTAATTAACACCCACCTCCATCTAGCAGGGCAATTTACCGAGAGTTGGCCATAACTTACGAAAATAGCGGTGAACTTTTTCAAAATACGAGTATGTGTATGTTCGATTGTTGTTGTTTTTTTTCTCTCCTGGATTCGATGAAAGAGCGAACGCGCTCGTGTGTGTAGCAATGGTGCACAGGTGCTCGGAGTTAGGGAGTCCTTATGCAAATCATAAGGACTCGTTATACGCTCCCTCGGGCGTTCGGTTGACATAGTTAAATCAAAACCATACGTGCAACTGATTGAGTGATGGAATGATGTATCAATACGTCCCTGATCCGGGATCGTTAGAAGTGTACGAGACTGCGTTTACATTTTGCGTGTGCTTGTGAAGGGTTGCGCACAAGTTTGCCGGGGATATTAGCATAATGTGATAAGTTCTTGGGATTTCACTACGTTTTCCATCACGGGTTTTTTGTCGAATTTGGTTAGCCCATCTTGGGCGGGTGGAGGAAGGGTTACTGGTATCCTTAAAATGAAATTTCCTGCCCATAAACAATCTAAATAACTTAAACAGGTTAATGATTGCTGGATGGTGAGTTTGCCCCACGTATACAACGTACGAATGGGGATTTGAAAATGCTCCCAGTAGATGTCGCTGATTTGTTTAAACGAGTGTGCAGGTTCCTGATTGAATAAAAGACCCCCGACTGCGGCAAGTTGAATACCGAGAATTCCTTGAAGGCTTCACTCATTCGAATGAATGAAGAATGGATGTGCCCTTGATTTATGAGGTGACATTAGAGACAAAGGTTGTATTAAAGTGCTCAGGGGTGACATGATTTGCGGTGATGTCGTTTGTCTTTTGTGCATTGAAATGGAATAGAATAGAACGAATGGAATGAATGTCTATTGAAAATTCAAAAGAAAGATGAAAAACGAGAATAATGAGTATTTACTTAATGGTTCCTTTTGGCACGCGGGAGTGCCGGGTGCTTGACAGGATACAGCCGATTGATCGACAATAATGTGCTTGCAATTCGATTTGTTTTATGGGCAAAAAACAACTTCAACCTTGCCATAAGTGGCAGAATCAATCCAGGGTCTCTATAGTTGATTTTATATCGAAAGAATAAAATTTGTGGCTAGTTTCGTGAGATCTGTTTTTTTAGGAATTACCATTTACCATGGAGGTATAGTCACCTCGATGTAATAATAATAATTTTCTTCAGCTAATTTGTGTGTTATACTGTGCGCCGTCTAAGACGAAACCATCTATGAAAAACAAGTTCATAGCTGCGATTCGCCTACCTAAATGATCAATTGGATTTCTTAGAATCTCTTTAAAGTGGCTGAAGTAATAATGAGTTCAAACCCCAGAAAGCCACCAAATGAGGCATCATCACATTGACCAATTTCACTGCTGCATATAATATCTGAACTATTCGAAAAACTCCTTGCTAAAGGACTCAATGATATTATTAATCGAAAAAAACTCATTCCAAACCACCAATTTGGGATCAGAAGGCATCATTCAACTGTAGATCAAGCATTAAAAGGGAAAAAAGGTTGTTCTGCAATATTTCTTTACATTGCATACGAGGGTGGTCCGATAAGTACTTAGCCTCACCGACAGATGGCGCCAGTATCGCAAGAGCAACATACTATCGTGTAGTACATTAACTTGGGTAGCAACACCAGATATTGAAGTTTCCATGGTTCAAGGAAAATTCCCTCCTCAAGGCACCTTCGCATCGATGCTATAAAAATGTCTGGCCACCTTTAACGGCAGCTTTGATTGCTATACTCGTATTTGGGACGGCGTCAGGTCCGGGTGCTTTCTTGTCACCTACCTTCCTGCATGCTTCGTACAGTTCATTCGTAGTTATTGGCGGGATCTGGTCCATGCTAGTATCCCTCGTAGCGGTACACTAAGTAGATGGTCTTTGGGGAAATAGGTGCTCACTATTGTTCCTAGTATTGTTGGACAGGACATTTGTTTGGACCTACTGTCCCTTAGCTTCTTCGTCACTGTCCTATATGCTAGCCCCCAGGGATCCATGTCTGCTTCGTTGCAGAGTTGCTAAAAGTATCTTGCCTTGCTCTCTTTGATGGCCTTTTCAAATTTACATCTCGGGCCTGGAGGCATTCTGCCCTAAGGATTTAGATCGCGATTGTTTGAATCAGTTCGTGCAATAGGTTGTCAGCTGATCTGTTGCTGGATAAGAAGTCGACATTTAATATTTCCTCGAAAGCCTCTTTGTCGAAGGGTGCGCCTTTCCACTGCAGCCATCCAGAGGTTTGTATGGCTCACTAATAAGGGCAATTTCGACTCTTTTTCCCTCGTCATTTGTGCCAATAAGTCCTGTGCAACTGTGCATTCTTTAACGTTTATCTGCACAGCCTTCATCATGGCTTACTGGTAAGAGCTTTCTTCAATACCGGGCATTTAACACTACCGGCCACATGTCCAGCGTTGTTTGAGTTATCCGTTTTGTACTAACACATTGGGTTCTTTGTGCAGTTCTTGGCTGTGAACTTCCTCGCCGCATCTTCTGCATTGCTTGAAACGATCATGCTCGCTTTTGCAGTTGCGTGCCGTGTGCCGGATTTCTAGGCACCTAAAACACTTTGTCAACGCTACGCGCAACCGGACATAGCAATTTACACAGCCAATCTTTATCTTGCTCGACTGTTTGCCGCAGACCGAATAATCGCGACTTGTATGCGATCGTATGCCCTCCTTAAGTTTAGGACGTTGGCTTCGCAGACCACTTTTAATTGGTACCATTGCATCGCATCGCATCTTGGTGGCGACCTCATCGATGTCTTTGATTTCCAATGTCGTTCTCTCTGTCATCGTTCGAACATCTACGTCATCGCCCACTTTACAACTTATCTGTAAGACATTGTCGGATGAGCCTGTTGGATAAATAGAATCTCAATATTGTTTGCCCGCTGGACAAGCTAGAGAACCCCTATAACAGCACCAGCTATGGGGGAATAACCCTCCTAATAGCACGTACAATATCCTTTTGTCCTTTTTGATGACTTTAAAACCACATATGACAGTGGCTACAAAGGCGAGCTATACGGAGACATTCCTGCCAAAATCATCAAGTCGTGCAGGAGAACAATGTAAACTTCTCGCTGCTCAATTAAGGTCAGTAACGAGCTAGCTGCAACCTTCAATTTTAAAAAGGAGTTCAGACAGGGCAAGGCACGGCAATACCATTAATTTTTTCAAAATAATCCTTAAAATTATCGTGGGTGACTCACTGGCCGTGTAGAACTGGCACTATCAGTCGCTGGAAGCAGCTGTGTTTTTAAATCATCCTAAACTTTTGTCACACTCATTATAGCCAAATTAATAGCCACGAACACCATTAGTCCGACCAGAATGAACATCCAGGCTATCTCGCGATTAGATCTTGAATCAAAATCTTCTCGTCCTCTTCTGTTGTTCATCAAATATATAGTTTCTTTTGCCGTGATAACCTATCTTATGGGGCAACCAGCAACCAAATAGCCTTTATCCGGATACGCATCGCTGTCAATGGGATCGTACTGGTGACACATACAGAGGGAGCATACGCCCTTACACCATATCTCGCCATAAGGGTTCTTCACCAACTAGCTGAGGATGAAGATCATCGTTATTCCACGGTCAAAGAAGTCATTAAGAAGAACACATATGTACGTTGTCGACATTTACGATGGATCAGCTACTATTGAAGAAAAGTGAACGCCTACTAAGTACTCGCTTAGAGTACTATCCATCGAACAAGGACCCATGCATAAGACATTAGGTCTTAACTGGTAACCTGTAAGAGCATGTTTTATTTTCATCCCTGTCCAACTAGATAAACATGCGACTTCCACCAAGGGACTAGTTTTATCTCGCACTCTAACTATTTGATCCTTTGGGCTGAATACCAGAATTGTGGTTAGCTGACCTCGATTGGAACGAACCAATTCCTCGGGGCATTTCGTTCGTTGGAAGAGTTACATACGAGTAGGCCTTCGCCATAGTCTGGCGTGAAGGACTAGATCATAAATTGATATTTCTTCTACCGAAGCAATATGCTGCTATCTTAGAATCATATTTAAAGGGAACATTCTTTAGAATAAAACTGGAAGACTATTACTCAGAGCTTATGGAAGTCAAGGCCAGAGTTCCACAAGGCAGAATCTTGGGTCCTGTTCTTTATCCCTTATTTACTAGCAATCTCCCATAAACTAGAAAATAGCACGTTGTCGACATTTGCAGATAACACTGCAATATTAGCGTGAGGGAGAGTTTCTAGTTGCTAGTACGCATTTGCCGCACCTCAATATCTACAAGGGGACCTGTCGGTCTCCGGATCAAACAACCGTCAGTCAGATTGACCACATTACAATTGATACGGCACGCATCCGATATTCTGGATGTACGAATCAACATCCACTCGGACCACTATCTTGTGGCAGCCGAATATTGACTGCGAATATTGCTCATCCAGAAAAATCGAATAAGGCCAGCGGCTTATAACGCCGCAATGCTACAATCGCAAGAGACCCCCCAAAGCCTATGCCAATCGCGACTTCCTCAAGCTCTTGGAAATCTCTCCAATACCTGCTCAGTTCGTAAAACACCAAGGGACCCGTTGTCAACAAGCGAGTTGGGAGGAAATGCTGATTCTGAAGTACTGAGTTTCGAAACGCCGCCAACAGAAATCCATGGTTTGACGACGTGTATAGAAAGCTTCACGTAGCTAAGCAGCACACCTATTAAGTGGCGCTGCAAATAAGGACAAGAACTGCTCGTGAGCTCATGAGCAGAAGAGGAGGGAAGAGCAGAAGCTTCTAACAAAAACAAGAGAGCATGAGAAGCTTGTGATCGAAGAGATGGCGAGATGCTTTCGCAGGAATGATTTTCGAAAGCTTTATCAAAGAATAAAACAAACATGCCAGGGATATAAGGCCAGAATGGAAGCGTGCAGGGAAGAAAACGGAAACCAAGTAGTAGATTCACAGTCGGTACTAAGAATCGCCCTATGCTGGCGATGACGAAATAGATTCCGCCATCGGGTAGAATAACCCATTCACAACGGACGATGATAGGATGTGGAATCTTCATAGATACTAGAGGCCCGTGCCGCTAGCATGCACGATTCGCAGGCTCTGCTTATTTGCTCAAGCCTGCGCCTCAGACTAAACCACACCCTGAATTCACCTGCGACTCTCCCCGCGGGACTGCCGCTAGGCATTACTTCGCGGGGCTGGCAAGCAATTCATGCTACTCCTGCGTTTGTAGTCTTCCACCTGGTTCTGTGCCTCACGTCTTCCTCTTGGTTTGAACAGTCTAGACAAAGAGGAAAAGTATCGTGCCCGAAACGATATAGGTATTTACGGTAGCCACCGTGACCAGAGAGGAACTGCGTGAGTTGGTAGTTGCAATTTCCTTGTGCATCGATTGTTGGAATCAAAGTATGAGTCCATCTTCCCTTTGTGGTGTTATCCCACCGAGATTGTCATTGGGCCATCGAGCGCGACCTTTCTTTCTCCTTGATTTTCCTTACCTCCCCGGCTTCGGTTGGCCTTGACGGTTTTCTCCGAAAGATCCTTTTCATCTCCTCGGCGAGAATGTCTATGGGGATCATCCCAGCAATGACAAATGCGGCTTCGTCCGAAATCGTCCGGTAGCCGGTTATTGTCCTCACAGGCACAGAGCCGGTATAAGTGAAAATTTCCTTCTTATTAAACTATTTTCTGAATCCATACTGGTGGTTTCAGATGGCTCCCTTCTCGTCGCCTATCATATATTACCCGCTCCAGATTCTTACCCATTGTGCCTAGTTTGTTTCCCTTAAGTAGCAGTAGCAACTACCAAGGTCTTGGAAACACTCCTTCATCTAAGCATTGAACATCTCAGGTCTTGTTTGGACACCAGCCTTCAATGTTTTGTTTGGAATTCCGTCCAGGCGCCTTTTTGTCTCCTACTCTATCGACGGCTCTTTACAGTTCGTTCAGGGTGATGACTGGAATGTTACCGATATCTGTTTCCCGAACGATTATGGGCATGGTATCTGGCCTTTTGGAACCAAATGCCCTACAATTGGTCTTAACATCCGCTCCCCTGATCTGGACGAATTTGGGAATGATTTTTCTAAACTATGTAAAATATGGTCAGAGGAATGCATACGCGATGAATGGAATCTTAGTACCGTTTTCCCGATCCACAAGAAAGCAAACCCCTTTGTCCACGCTAATTACAGAGATATAAGTCTTCTGAACATCGCTGTGAACGACTGAAATCGTTCGACTAATCAGTTTATTGGTCCATATCAGTGTGGTTTCAGGCCCGGGGAGTCCACTATCGATCAAATATAAACACTACGGCTGATCCTGGAAAAAATCAATAAGTTTTAGATCAACACTCACCATCTATTCGTCGACTTTAGGACCGCATACGATATCGTGCATAAAACGAGCTATACAGCGCCATGTCTAGTTTTGACATGCCTGCCAAACTCGTCCGATTGTGCAGGATGACATTCGAGAACCCTCGCTGCTCCATCATCCTTTTTCAAGTCCATAATAATGTTCGCATATGCCGATGACATTTTTGTTTCTTTTTTTTTTATAATTCGTACAGAGAGTGTACGCTCTTATGGTGTTTGTTACACAACCTGGACGGGGTGCAGATGGTTTGTGTCGAAGATGTTCGTTCACTACTCTTCGGGGGTGGTTGTCCTAGAGAGGATTTGAGAGATTCGACTGAATCTTTTGTTTCCATGTCATTAAGGTTCGTTCATTGTAATTGGACGAACTTAGTGAGATGTCACCATGGCCTTTACGAGCATTGAGGCAAAAGTAGTTAAAATGGGACTGGCGGTAAATGAGGATCAAACAAAATATATGCTGTTATTGGAAAAGGACACGAACCACCGGCCTTATGTATTGGCAGGCATAATTTTGAGGTAGTAGGATTTCATCTACCTTGGCCCCGTAGTGACATGCAGCAATGACACCACTGCCGAAATCGAACGCAGAACAGAGCTCTCTCTCGGAAAACTAAGGTGAACATATACAAGACCCTTATGTCCCGGTCCTGCTGGCGCACAGACATGGACCTTATCGAAAGCGGATGAGAATGCTCAAGGTCGGCTTGATAGATTTACATTTACATCTAAAGGAGTTTCACTTCAATCGTGAGCTTATGTGGATGAGGCTCACACACTTTTTTTTTGTAATTGGAACGGGTGTAACACTCGCGTATGCAATCTTACATCTTGTTTGCATCGTGTCAATAGAGGATGGAGACAAATATTCAATAACGTATTGTACGGACCATACAGCGATGTCGGACGACACAAAACAGATGGGATCAGCTCGCCGGGAATCAAGCAACAATTTCAGGTCTTCTACTTTGAATCTTGATAAGTTTTACCTGGATCTCAGGAAGCACAGTAGTCGGTGGCTATGAGTTCAGAATCATCTACTCCATAACACAGTCAAGTTTCAGACTCATAGTCACTCGGCAAGTTTGGTTTGATAATTTCGTACGGACGGACAGATCGGAAAGCCTTTCCATAACTCTTCCTTACCCCAGCTTCACAAGGTAGAAGACTAAAGGACGACCACATATGACACAGGTGGAAAAGGCGAAAACCAATTTGGATGTGGAAAACTATTTTTGTTTTGAGTTTTTCGAATTTGATTGTTTCCTAGAACCAAAATAACTTTACGAAATGAGGAAAAGTGATGACGAAGAAATGTAAGGAGAAGCAGGGGAAATGCCAGTTACGGGTTATCCAAATGACTTCGTAGGCTGGGCGGATTTTTCTTCTCGCCAAAAAACCTATCCTTTCACTAGAAAAGCTGGTTTCCTAATCGATATCTCTTCAACTATTAGCTGCCTGGAAGCTTTTGGACTTTTTGTGGATGAGGAAGTTATTCAACTTTTAGTTCATGAGACAAATCGGTATGCAGAGCAGTAACTTAATGATGTTCATGTAATTCGTGGATCAAAAAAAAAAGAAGTACGTTCCGATAATAGAGATGATAGATAGAGAGATGAAAAAAATTCCTCGGATTATGCTATGGATGGGCCTTGTAAAGGCAGGACTATTGGAAGACTATTGGTGAAAAAAGCCTATCTACAATATTGGCGTTCCCGCAAAGACGATATCACGCTTTATATTGCTTTTGAACTTTTTTCATTTTGCGGAAGAAGGAAAGAGAATTGGGAAAATAAGGCCTCTTTTGAATATGCTGCAAGTTAGTTTCAATTCCTGGAGAAAATATTGTAATAGATGAAACAGTCATTCTCTGGAGAGGAAGGCTTCTTTTCCGACATTACATTCCCAACAAAGCTCATCCGTATGGTGTCAATCTTGCTCCACCGAAGGCTTCATTTGGGCTACTAAGATTTACTCTGGGAAAAGTGTAACAGGTGTTCAAGAAGTTGGTTTGGCAAAAATTTGTGTGAAGAACTTAATTTTCAGCTAAAAGAAGATGGACGCACTTTCTATGCTTGACCAAAAGACACACATAGTTGGAACACTTTGAGCTAAAAAACAAATTGTCCAAAAGAGATGATTGACGCTAAACTGAATAAAGGTGAAATGATTGAACGAGAAGAAGAAAATGGCATTGTTGTTCTGAAGTGAAGAGACACAAGAGATGTAAGGATGCTTTCCACAAAACATGCTCTAATTATGGCTACCGCGTCCGACCAACCGATTCCTGACCCAAACGCTTCATCTGGAAATAGGAGACCGAGTCGAGGACAAATAAATCTAAAAAAAAAAAGGCTCTTACAATTAGGGCAGGCACGTATTGATCTCTCGGTTCAATTGAGAGATCCGAAAAGAGGCTTAAAATGGTATAGGAAAGTTGGCATTCAATTTTTACTGGGTATGGCAATGGTGAATGCATATATAGTTTACGAAAAAGTCACAAAAACTACGATCCAAATTCGAAAGCTTAGAGAATATGTTGCTGATGGCTTACTGGAGATGATGATCGAAATAGTATAAGACGGTCATGCGTTTTATGTTATGCCCAAGCTGGAAAAGAACATAAAAAGGACAAAAATATTCTGCCCAGAGTGCCCAAATAGAGTATTTGCATACTACATTCGCATCTTTCTTAGTAGCAAAAAGCGATTAATTTTTTTTTAAATAAGTATAACGAAATAATGTATTTTCTAAATTTTTATTTTACTTTGCTCTAAAAAAATAATATTTTTATACTTTTTTGTACATTTTTTTTTTTTATTATTTCTAATTCTCATAACATTACTTACATATACAGACAATTAATAACAATTCTATTCATTTTGAGAACATTTTTTTAATTGTTGTGGGGTGAACTAATTCATTATTCCTATCTAACTACATATATACACATTTTTTAAGAAGATTCCAAGAGAACTCATTAGACTAAATGGTGTAGCGCAGAAGAATTTCGATTTCATTGTGTCTTAAGCCCAAAAGCCAACTTTTTACTGTAGCTAGAAAGATTTTTAAGGTTCTAATGACTCGGATATTCTCAGGGAGTGTATTATAGAGTTTGTGAGACACGACAGAGTAAAAGTTTCTGTAACTTGAGGTGTGGAGGGTTGGGATATTGACCAGTGGACTAAAATTACTACGCAGATTGTGGTGGTCATTTATTGGGCTTTGCAGGTAACCTCCCCTTATAAAAAATATTTTTAGTACTTCAAAATAATAGAGGTGTCTTACTGGTAGAATTTTAATCTGTTGAATAGCATAAAAGTATTAGTTAGTCGATTTGCATGACATACTTTTCTTATGACATATTTTTGTAATATTAACAGGGGTTTGATTTTGCTAGCATAGGCACCTCCCCAGCATACAATTCTATATTGTAGTTTCGAGTGAAATAGATCGTAGTAAATATTCTTTAAGATACTGGAGGAACAGTACTTTCTAAGTTTGTAGAAGTTGCGTAGAGTCGAGAGTAAGTAATTTCTGAAGTGGGTGATATGATCATGCCAGTTCAAATTTTGGTCGATGATGACACCAAGATACTTATATTGTTTAACTATTTCTATACCAAAACAGCTTGCATTACATTTAATGGTATCATTAAAAGAGGCTTTACACGCGCACTCTATCAAGCTGAATTTTTCACAACATGCTGAATGGAATAAAATATCAACATTCGGAGTCTCAATAGATGTTAAGCTAAAAAACATTAATTTGGTCTTACTACTCACGATGAGCTTGTGATATGCAAACCAAAGTCTTATGAGATGGATGTCATGATTAATATCAAGATATTGGATGACCCATACGCAAATGCAAAGTCATCAGCAAAAGCCCTTAACTTTCCGATGAATGGAAGGCAAAAAACGGAATTAACAAAATTAAAAACAACAGGGGGCCAAGGACAGAACCTTGAGGAACGCCGATGTTGATGATCTCGACCCCACTAGAAGAATCCCCTATTTTCACTTTTTGTCTTCTATCCTTGAGATAAGAAGTAAACCATTTCAATACGAAGCCGCGGAACCCTGCACAGTATAATTTATCTAGGAGAATTTCGTGGTTGACCATGTCAAAAGCTTTGGTTATATCTACAAATAATCCAGCGCAGCAGTTTTTGATATCCAGCCCCTTGAAGATGGACTGACAAAAGTCAAGAAGTGCATCTTCGGTTGAGCAGTTTTCTCTGAAGCCAAATTGTTTTGTACTTAAAAAGTTTATAGTTTTTAAAAATTTTAATATTCTACATTTCATAGCTTTTTCAAAGATTTTAGATACGACCGGGAGCAGTGAAAATGGTCTGTAGTTCGTTTTAAGGTTTTTATCTTCTTTTTTGTGAATAGGTATCCCATTCGCACATTTAAGCGCATCCGCAAATACACCTGTGTAGACACTTAAATTGAATATATAGGCCAATATATCAACCACGTTTAAAGCGATTCTTTTTATAAGATCATTTGATAAACCGTCATTCCCACACGAGCTGGAGGTGTTTAGCGAATTGATAATTTTTAAAAGTTCGAATCCTGAGATCGGATTGAAAACAAAACTTTTATCACAGAAATTTCTTGCTTGGGATAAACTCACAGAGCAGTTCCCACAAGATATCGTCCAGCAAGGGAGGAAAGACGTCCGTGCTACAGAGGTAAAATACTGATTAAATATTTCTGCGACAGCTGTAGGGTCTGAAATGCATATATTGTTATCGATGAGCTTAGGTGATTCAGTATGATATTTTTGATTTCGATTCAGAATGTCGTTTACTGTATTCCATACTTTTTTTAGATTACCCTTTGCATTACGTAGTTTATTTTTAAAGTAACTATCCCGACAGAATTTTACATTTTTATCAGTTTCTTTACATAAATTGATGTAGCGGTTTTTTAAAGCAGTATTTGCGGGGTGTTTATAGACTTTGAGGCGTAATTTGTGTTTAAGTTTGATTTGCTTTAGAAGTGAAAAATTCATCCAAGGTTTTAGTTTTGCATCTTTTTTTACAAAAGAATTGCTGGAACTCTTGATGTGCCTACTTAACGTTTTTGAAAACCGTTCATAGGCTAAAGAGGCATTTTCGTCAGAAAGCACATCAACCCAGTTTTCATTAAGGAGTTTTGAATTTAACATGGTATGATTTATGTGCGTCTGTTTAATATATATCTTTGAGGGTCCCTTTTTTACGCTAAGGCAGCTAATTATCAAACCTGTCATAGAATGATTGGTAATCGAAAACAAAGCCGGCGCAATCATTTGTCTCCATATGAAGGAAGCGACCAAAGACATGGTCAAGACATGTGTTTGAACAATGTTTTTTTTTAATAAAAAAAAACATGAAATTCCACCCTCTGTATTACTTACAAAAATTATCCTAGGGCCATGTAAGTAAGGCCAAAATGTTTAACAAAAGCCACAGAATCCGAAACTCAAACAGAATCCAATATACTGTCGGACAAAAACGTATGACATGGCCTGAGCTGAAGTACTAGGTATCTCACGAAAATGTGCGACGTGGCAGTCAAAGTGTTAAAACTGGTTGAGACTTTTAACGTTTTCCCTAACTAAGGAACGCTATTCAACTCGATAATTATTTGTATTTCGATTTAATTAGAAGATTTTCAAACGTTTGAATCTGGTATTTTTAGAACCCACCTTCCTCATCTTGACCCATGGGCCCAAGGCGTTCGCTCTCTCATCCCCAAAATATTCACCATATATTCGGAAAAAAAAAATAAAAATCTTCTTTAAAAACTTTTTCGAAAAGATGGAAACACAAAACAAAAAATAACCGGAAAACCCAACACAACACTCGACCATAAGCCACACATGCATGAGTATGAGTAACGATAAAAGAATGCCAAAAGAGCTGCTTGCTGACTGTTTGCCTGCCGCTTGCCAGCCACAGCACGGTTCATTCGTCTTCAACGAGGTCAAGTGGGAGCAAGCAAAAGGAAAACACGACTTGTTCGAAGGGTAAACTTTGGGGCTTGATTTAGTTTTAGATTTTGTAAATTGAATGATATGAATACTGGGGCCGGTGAGCACGTGGGATGGATTGAGCTGGACGAAACTTTTGCAATTTTTTTCATCCCCCTTCCATCTCGATTTTTGTATCTTTTTCTTATTTTTTATTCTGATTCCCATTCAATTAGTGTAAGGATCAGGAATAATGTAGAATTTTTCTTGTCTTTCCTTTTCAACATTTGCATTGACATGTGTATAGGCGGGCAGGTAACGAGGTGGATGAGCAGACATATGGACAGACGAGCACGTAGCAAAGTGAAATTGTGAAAGGATGTCAGGAATGCTGTAACTTTTCTATAGAAACCGGGGTATAATTTGGGGAATGGGAATAATATTTTTTTTGCATGTTTTTTTTTTATTGTTGTGATAAATTGATTAGGCTTTGCTTGACCCTTCTCAGGGAGAGAAATGTCAACCATGTTATCTGGTGAATTCGATAGTCTACTACAGCTTTAATTGATTGGTTTGGATAGCTTGGTTCTTGGGCAGAAAATGGCTGTTTTTGATTTACTTAAGTGGGTGTTTCAGTTCTCCAATTTGAGGTCAGTTCAAGCGAGCTGTGACAACTTGTCATCTTAACAAGCTTGCCGTCCAATAAGGATCTATTTTGCCTTTTGGGGTTACAATAAGAATTTCTTACCGTAATTTGCATTTATTTTATTGTCAACGTTGATTATCTTTGTAAAGCTCTTGGTACCCAGCCAAGACGAACAAAAACCATTGAAAATGTATTTCGAAATAAGGTAGATAGGCCGTTTGAATAAAATTATATTCCACAACTTATTGGAAGGTTTATTCTTATAGTCCAATGATTTAGACTCTGGACACCTTATACGACGTTTAATTTAATAGAATTTCGAAAAAAGTCCAGCCAATGTTGATTAATCAAGTACGATTGAACGTTTTTGAAACAAGGTAAGAGAGTCTCAAGGCGTCACATACATAGGTGCCTGGCTCAATTTATAACCCTTGAAGAACCTTGTGATACCACACCTCGCTTGACCTAGGTTGCAAATAGGCATTGGAGACAGAATCGCGAAATATTGTTTTGATGGCCTAGGCCTGGTAGAATTCAAGCTTCGTGCCATAGACATCAGAAACCAAAACCTCAATAGCGAGGTAACTTATAAGAAGTTAAGGGAGTTTCGTAATTTGGTAGTCTGACTAGATTTTTCGTTGCTCGCAAGCCAAACCGGTTATTTTGTGAAAGCTGTGTCTGTTCTTCAATTCTGTGGGCTTACAGTTCTAGACACGACATAAAACGATCAATAAAAAGCACGCAGGGACGAGCCAACAAAAGGCATGCGTGTTGTCTGTCAACTACTGTCATTTACTGAATTCAATTTGAATTGAGATGAATGGTATCCCGGCATCGTTTGCTTGATTTATACAAAAAAGGACTTTTTAAACTGCGTCAAAAAGATGAAGAAATCTTCTAAGCATTGCTTACGTCTTACATCGTGCACAATCTGATCTGAATCTACTATATATATATAGACTATATCAAATAACCCATTAGCACATCACTACCTTTTTGTCGACTTCAAAGTCTCATATGGCGGTATATATACTCGTACTTATCGGACCACCCTCGTAGAGTGGAGCTTTACCGAGTTATGTTTAACTCTCTGAAAACCCTTAATCATCACAGTCTTCATCTACGGGGTAGATACTTGCACGTTATCGAAAGAGGATGAACGATTCGAGTGAAAACGTCTGCGTGCAATAATTGATTCAGGTCGTGGTCATGCGGTATTGGAAGAAGTTGTTTGAGGTCCAGGTTGATCCCGACCTGTAAATAAATACGTATGGTCATGGTAGGCTTGGA
Source organism: Merodon equestris (assembly GCA_958301585.1). Taxonomy (NCBI): domain Eukaryota; kingdom Metazoa; phylum Arthropoda; class Insecta; order Diptera; family Syrphidae; genus Merodon; species Merodon equestris. The sequence goes on from OY284413.1 coordinate 169,603,622, forward strand.
GACTATACCAAGAAATTTAGTTACGTCTCAAGTTTCAGTCAAGGGAGGACAAACGGAAGGTTGACTGCCTTACTATACTCTAAGTAAATAACTCAAAGTTGGATTGCGAAATTGACGTTCATCTAAGAAATACAACGAAGGCCAATATCGTCCGTACCGTTAGCCAGTTGTCAAAGCCATCAAGTCGGGTGGTTCTTCACTGATTTATGGTGAAACAATGCCAGCCAGCCCTAGGACAACTTGGCCCCCGTCTAACGTTTGCAGTTACTTTGATGGTTATAAGGAAGCCAAAAAGTTAATAAAAAGAGGATATGATAGTAGTTGTCTCGACGCGACTTTTGAAGGACTTTACTTACCTAGGTACTGAACGCCACGGTTCGGGGTAAGCCAACATGCCTTTTCAGCTAACTGTCCGTCCTTCTCTCTTAGACATCGGGGTTGGACTCGGAAACTCATCAGGTCGGAGCTATCCTAGAAATCTTAGGCGTCGAATCCATTGACTAATGATGTTGTACAGCACGTACAGCAGTTTGCGGTTAATCGTTCATTCTACAATACCTTAACAGAAACTGGACTGGAGATGGTACCAGCATTTTTATCTTGTTATATAGCCAAAGCGGAATGGTTCGGGTTTTATAAAAACAAAAAAACAGAGGTTAGTGTGAGTAACTCGAAAGTGATTCGTTGACAGCCCTTCGCCAAGCCTTTTTGATATGAATATTCCCTCCATGGGTTGCTGTTCATGTCTTCTAAGTCCATCCTTATAAAGGTTTTTTCAATAAGGGCGGGTAGATGTTGAAATAGAATAAAACAAGCTGTGTGTGAGATATTATCAAAATTATATTTTTATTTGAAGGGCCCATATATCCCATAATGTATGGAGTATGACATCATTTAATTGCCCACCTCGCCCTCCGAGTGGTTTCAATTTTTTATTCTTCTTCCGCATAAATCTGGTTGAATTTGAGCGATGGCTTGTGTTATGTTCACCTTAAGAGCATCAGTCGATAGTGAAAGGGAGAAAAAGTCTAGAGCGGGCAAACCGCATAAGTTTTGTTTTTTTTTTTAATTCATCTTATTGTTTTCTTCCTAGAACTACCTTACGCTGGAAATAAATGCTTAAAACTATATTCGCTTTATTATCTTAACTATTGAAAAAATAACTTACTGGCCCCCTGCGGATGCTCTAAGATAAACAGAATATTTCAATTTGTCTTTCGACGATTTATTTATACTGATGGGTTTAACTTAATATATGCTAAGAAAAAATAGTTGACAAAAAAAAGTTATGACCATTTTTGTTTTTATTTATAAAAAACTTAAAACTACCTTATATATCTATTTACGTATATGTATATATATATATGTTTTTTAAATTTCAGTTTTATAAATGCCACCGATAACCTAAAGAAAGAACCCTAATTGGTCAAACCGCATGACCGACCTTGCCTTACTTTGACGTATGGATGTTTGCTGATTGATTACCGAACCGGTGGTCTAAAATTTAGCCACCAAACGTTGAAGGTAGTTAGGTAGGAGTGGCCGCCTGATATCAAGATGCCAGGCCCAATTAGCGCTTATGCGTCGTTTTGATGCCACCACTCAGTGACCTATTGTGCTATTATTAGAGTTTCATATCCATCTTGTGGAATTAAGGAATTTGATGATATTGCAGAATCCTATTTCCCTGAATTCTGATAGGTCGTCGAAGGAGATTTTGCCGAGTAGGCGCTGTCTGGTTCTAGCTAGAGCCGGACATTCACACAGGAAATGGGTGAGAGTTTCCTTTTCCAGTGGATTCTTGCAACTTCGGCAGTAGGTGTTGAATGGGATGCCTAACTTAGCAGCGTGGGTACCGACAGGCCAGTGGCCAGTACAGATGGCTACAATTCTGGCAATCTCTTGTCGGGGTCTGTTAGTTAGGTCGGTGGTTCTTTTCCTGTTATAGGAGGGCCATGTTTTCCTTGATATGACGCAGTTGCTAAGACTGCACCATCTGGAGTTCGCCCTCGAGAGAGAGTGTTGTAGAAGGTTTGCCTTGACCAGTCTGATGGGGGGGAGTACTGCCTCCGCCGAAGAACAGTCGAGGGAAGAGCCGTGCCTTGCTAAAGCGTCAGCCTTTTCGTTTCCCTCTATTTTGCTGTGGCCAGGAACCCAAATGAGAGTAATGTTGAAATAGTCTCCTGCACAGCTGATTACATCCTTACACTGTGCAACTAATTTTGATTTTATGGAGTGAGAGTCGAGGGCTTTGATAGCTGATTGGCTATCAGTATGTATATTGACATCTCTCTTGGTAATAGGATAGCGCGTGAGTAACTTGCAAGCTTCCTTAATCGCTAGTATTTCCGCTTGGAACACGCTGGCCGAGTCTGGAAGTCGCAACGATTTGGAGATATTTAGTTCCGCTGAGAAGATACCCGAGCCAACTCCACACTCCATTTTCGAACCGTCGGTGAAAAAAGCTACCTGATGGTTCTCAGAGTGCAGTCCCTGTTTCCATGCCCTCTTGTATGGGAAGTGGACATGGGCGGCTTTATTTGGGTTGTGTATGGGTGTCGTGAAATCGGTAGCAGTCGTGGCCAGGTCACTAGGTAATAGGTCCAGCACCTTGCTATGACCGTAGGGTTTAGATGACCAGAACCCAGATTCTCTGAGTCTAATGGCACTACAGGCTGCATTATATCTGATGAAGAGGTCCAGGGGGAGGAGGTTTAGGAGTACGTTAAGTGCCTCGGTCGGAGTAGACCGAAGGGCACCGGTTACCCCGATGCTGGCCGATCTCTGTACTCGGCTTAGTTTTGTGATGTTGTAATCCCTACTTAGGGCAGGCCACCATACGAGCGCTCCGTAGGTGAGGATGGGGCGGATGAGAGCCGTGTACATCCACAGCACCATTTTGGGTCGGAGTCCCCAGCTTTTGCCGAAGGTTCTGCTACAGGCATAGAAAGCGACACATGCTTTCCGTACCCGATGTTCGATGTTTATCTTCCAACTGAGCTTGGGGTCTAGGATAATTCCTAGGTATCTAGCCTCGGAAGACAAGGAGAGTGACTGGTTGTTGAGTCGAGGGAGATTGAAGGCCGGTATCTTATATTTGGTGGTAAACAGCATCAGTTCTGTTTTACTCGGATTGACGCTTAGGCCGCATCCTGAGGCCCAGGCGCTTAGCTTAGTCTGAGCTCTCTCTGAGATTTCGCTAATTACCGAGGGAAACATTCCCGATACTAGGATGACCACGTCGTCAGCATAAGCAACCGCCTTTATTCCGATTCTCTCGAATTCTATCAAAATTTTATCGATAACCAAGAGCCATAGTAGAGGCGATATTAACCCACCTTGGGGTGTGCCTCTATCTACGGTCTTAACTATAGTGGTGTTGCCCATCTGGGCCTGAATGATCCTAGTTCTGAGCATGGATATGATCCATCTGCTAACAAGTCCCTCTACCCCTGCCGTGGTGAGGGCTTCTTCGATCGATTCAGTGAGAACGTTGTTGAAAGCACCTTCTATATTTATGAAGGTAGCTAAGGTAAATTGTTTATGGTGGATGGATTTTTCGATTGTTTGCACGACTTCATGCAGGGCGGTCTCAGTGGACTTGCCTTTAATGTAGGCGTGTTGGGACTTCGAAAACTTTGTGTTTCCTAGGGAGTCGCGGATGTGCCTGTCTAAGATGCGTTCGAGGGTCTTCAGGACGAAGGATGTGAGGCTGATAGGTCTGAAATTCTTTGCGGATTCATGACCGCGCTTGCCAGCCTTCGGGATGAAGATACATCGAACTCTTCTCCAGGCTAGGGGGATGTTGAAGAGTCGACTGTGAAATGCACAACGTACGCAACGTTTGCATTAACGAACACTCATTTTATAATAAAGTTTTACCATTTGGTCGTGCTTTTCAATCGTGTAATTCACCACCGAATTGACAGATGCCACCAAAACAACAAGACTACCACATGTCGCCGAAATCGTGCCAACTGAAAATCCCTTGATTGTCTTCTCATTTAAGGCGCGGCCTTCTCGGCCGTCTTTTTCCCTTGGATTTTCCTCACCATCTCCGAAGGTCCGTATGGTTAGCATAAGCTACAGCGGATCATTTTTGCTGGCACTTACTTACTGAAGGCACTCGCAAGCGTCTTCGGAAAGTCGTAGTACTAGGAACGCTGTCCACCTGCTTATCATTTCCTCGACCGTGCAATGATGCTCATTAATCAGAAATGAATACTCCATAAGATGCGCAGACGCCGACCCTTTCGTGCTATTCTCATATCATCTATCCTAATGAAACAGACTTTTTTTTATAATTGACGCGTGCACAAGGAGTTATGACTACCCTTTAATATCAAGAAGTCAAGACACAGCATGGGCCGAAAGTATAGAGGGAGAGAAGAAAAGGAGGGACCGGTGCTGGGAAGAACATTCCACATTGGTATGGTTAGCCTAAAAAAACGAATTTCTAATTTTGTCTGTGCTTCCGAAGACAGGCTTGAGGGTGAACTGATGATCATTCGGGGCGACTCGTGTATTGAGGTTAAATTCTTGAAGGGGAGGAATGCAATTAGTTAGCTCACTTGAGCAGTATTTGTTAAAAAAAGACGATAAAACATAGAGGGAGAGGAAATATTGCGTCAATATACGAGTGAGTCGACCGACTGAGTTTTATCGCTCGCTTTTGTATTCTAGAGCACAGAGGCCAGATATAAGCGTTGTACTCAAGCTTGGGGCGGATGTAGGCCTTGTTAATTGAAGCCAGATCAGAGGGGGTGAAATATTTTTTGCATCGTTTGAAGAAACCTAGACATTTCGCGGCGATCTCGAATATGTGGTCATTCCAGCTAAGAGTTTTATTAACATACATACCAAAGATGGACAGTTTTTCGGTTTCACCGACCTAAGCGCCATTCAAGGATAATGGCTGATTATTGATGGTTAGCTTGAGTGACAGTAGGCAGCATGCTGTCAAGGTGGGAATTTAATGTGCTTAACATACGCCGCCGTTCTAGTTATACAGCCGAAGAGCAGGGTAGAGAGTCTTGCAGCGAATATAAAAAGCTAAGACTACTGTCATCAGCGAAGGAGTGTGTTGGATTAGAAATAGCAATTAAGAGATCTTTTATTAAAATGAGGAAGAGTATCGGTGACAGAACTGAGCCCTGAGGAACACCCGCGTTTATTTGGTGAGAATCAGACTTGAAATCGTCCAAAACAACTTCAATTGAACGGGCCCAAAGTTAATTTCTACTCCGTAGAAGAAGAGACTCATCGATGTCGTAAACATGCATTTTCGACAACTTCTGTTAATTTTTTTTTTTGTATAGGGTTCGTGCAGGTTCAAGAGTGTACGCTCTTATGGTGTTTGTCATACAACCTGGACGGAGACAGATGGTTTGTGTCAAAGATGTTCGTTCACTACTCTCCGGGGGTGGTTGTCCTAGATACGATTTGAGAGATCCGACTGAATTTGCGTTGGTTGTAGTTCACTCTTTTGTTTCCATGTCATTTAGGTTTTATATTGGAAATGCGCACATAGAGTATGAATTTTAAAGTGATCTTATGCTGCGAGTGTTATGCCTTCGTCAGCACTTTTTGATAATTTCTCATTCACAACTGATGTTGTTCCAATTTTTTTCCGTATATGAATTGTTCTTGGCTATGGACAGATTTGAAGTACAGACCTTCCGCTCAACAGTCGGTGATGATTACCATTACACTACGACCACCCTCACAAATGCTTTTGAAATATCGAGCGCAACAATCTTGTTTTCGCCGACATGGTGCAAAGATTGGTTCCACTTTTCGGTGAGACATGCGATCAAATAACCAGTGGACCTGTCATAAAGAAGTTTCCGCAATTCAAGATATTTCATAAGCGGACGATTTACAATATCAGCGTTTCCATGACCTAAGAAAGAAAGAACGTTAGTGCTATGTACGAGTATGTATAGGAGGTGGGAGACGAAGATTCACCTTTTGTAGCGACGGGCTGGACAAATGCTATTTTCCATCTACTCGGGGAGACCAGAACAATAGGAAAGATGAAAAAGTTTAAACAATGGTTTTGTAAGTCTGAAAGAACACCTCTTCAGAAATATTTGGGGAATCAGGGCCAGCAGATTTGTGCACGTTGAGATCCTTAAGTACTCTTGCAACTGAACGAGTGCGAAAACAGATTTGTCCGTCCGGATTTGGAAGATTCTATGCTTTCAAGTACAGGCGGAGACAAAGTGCAATCTGGGAGCGTTGAGCTGGTAGCAAAATGTGCGGCTATCAGCTCGGCTTACAGCTGGGATGTTTTTGTAAATGAGCGTAGGGATTGAGGACGAGGCAGAATTCTTTACGTTTTTTCACAAATGACCAAAAGTTTTTGTTGCCTTTGGAATAATTTTCCACTTTTTGCCTCAACTTTTGGTCATGAAACTAGAATTTGACACGTCAAATCAATGCATTGCAATCACATCTGGCTCGTTTAACCTATTTTCAGTTCTCCTCAGACAGGTTGGTTTTGTAAGCCCGGAAACTTAGCTCTCTCAATCAATAGCCTCTATACTGCTCAAGTCATACCACACATTTGCTTTAGATTTGATACTATTGATATGAAGGTTCTCATATCCAGCAGAAACATGTTCGTGATGTCATCAGCAGCGGCATTCACGTCACTATCGAGGAAGCATAGTCACCAGTTAAAATTCCTAAAGAAGTTGTTGAGTCCGCTCCAAATGGCTTTCTCATAGAGCCATACTGTTCTTTTTGGAACGCATTCTCTAACTGTGTGATTTGAATACCAGAAATTAGCTGAAAAGACACAGTGGTCTGACGAGCCTAGAGGTGATAATATATCAAGAGAACACTAATCAGGATGAGAGGTGAGAAACAGGTCTAGGGTGTTTGCGGAATGGTCCTGACATTGTAAGGTAGTCGTGTTGGCTCATTCACTAGCTGGGTTGGATTCAATACTGCAGCAAAGATCTCTGTATACCTTTCCTCGGGTGTTGTCTGATCAGAATGTCGAGGCCAATTAGAATTGTCTACATTGAAATCGCCCGCAATAGTGATTTCAGTGCGAGGAATGTGAATGAAACAGTAGTGAATTAAATGCTTACGGACATGGAATTTTAACCACATGAAAGTAAATTCCGGATTGGATCAATGGCCATATTTTGGCTGAAGTTGTTAACTTGTAGGCTTCGCTTCTTAAAATATCCTAAGCCTCAATAATAAAGATATGAGAAGATTTATTAACTTCCTTTCAGGACACTATGGTCAGCGATAATTTCTCCACAAAATAAATCTTTATACCGATGCATAGGTTGGCTTCTCTCATGGATGACGAAACTTCAGAACCCATAATATGTGAGCGTCTTTCCCTTTGCCACCGTTCTCAGAATTAAGTGGCTCCTGTGGAAGCTACCTCTATTCCTGCGGGGTCAATCCTCCGTCCTTCTGCTGCTGATCATAATGCATACCTACTCTGCTGCACTAACTGAACTGATCCTTATCTTTATTACTCCAATAATCACCATCCCCACAACGCCCGGCAACATAAAGAGATTATTCCCATTTCTTATCGCACCGAGTTCCATCATTAAATCAAGCATGGCATCGACGGAGCACGTTTAATGCTGTATTTCGGTCATGCGTCCGTGGTAATTCAATTTAAATAATGCGATAATGCTCGAGCATCATCGATTCAATACGACCACGTGTACATATGTTTATACCCACCAATTGCTTCCAAGTCGCCCACGCTTCAGTTGCCGCCCGCTCCTGACTGCTATCCTTAATGGATAGCAGAAAGAGGAACATTTAAATCAATTCCCCAGTCATAAACTTTGGCAGCCCGAAAATAATAAATCAGCATTAGGACCGACGATAATTGATCTATGAAGTGAATTATCTGTAAGTTATAAACTGCCCCCTGACCGCCAGGCCGACCCGCCACCCACCCATCCGATCAGATTTATCATCAAAATTTAGATTAATGGATACGGTGGATTTTAATTAGATCCAAGTGGATAAATGTCACAAGGACTTGCTAATTTGACGGGGTGTTGCAACGTCTCTCTGACGTAATTAAGGCATATCAATGGGATGCGATGGAAAAAATAGGTACACTGTGGCTTGTACATATCTCGATGTCACCTTCAAGGAGACTGATTACATTCCGCACGCAGTTGGAGGTTAATTACGGATCGACATTCATTAAAATTAACTCATTAGCATGGGTACTGTGATTGTCGTGACTGTTATCATGTCGGTTGGAAGGGCTTATGAGCAGTGTCACTATCCGGCGACAGAGACACAATGTCGGATCGGAGATGGAGTATATCACATGATGATGACAATATGAGTAATAAGGCTCGTATGACTGCAGTAATGATGTAATGGGTCCTTTGTGAATTATTGGTTAATTGGCATTGCTGCCGGCATATTCGAAACGTCGAGTTACCATCCAGTCTATTCTTGACCATGTGCAACCGAAAGTCGATTATATCATCGCTCCTTGTGGCTTGCTCGTCCTTCTGTTCCATGCACGTCGTTATAAAAAGAACAAAGGCAATAGAAACGAGTGGAATAAAAGGCAACGAGTATCACTCCGTATCGAGTAAATTAGCACACAAGTGCCAATAAGTCCATACCGTGTATCCCGTATCAGTTCTTGCTCCTTGCATGCCCCTGCAGTTGGCTTCCCCCACAGTGTGGAAATAAATTTCTCATAAAAGTCTCTGTCCTTTTGTTTTACAGATCCTATCCGTTGCCAATCGAACATCCCACCCACAAGTCATAAATCTATCGATAAGCATTGATAGGACATCATTATTGTTTATCTGAAAGGAGCCAACCGCAATGGCAATTGCCTGTGGAACAACAAAAAGGCTTGGTTGACCAGTTAACCAGCTGGCTCGGGTAGGTGTGACACACATTTGGATAGAATCGTCGGTTGAATTGAAATAAGTGACTGGCAATTCATTTGGAGGTGCTACGAGAGCATCAAGACCATTGTGAATCCGTCAAAGGAATGTATCGCTGGGCGGGACGAGTGTGGAACGACTGGGAAATCGGACATTCATGCGCGTTTCTCAGTAATAGAGATACTTTGTTTAACTACCGGCTTGATGGGCGAATCGAAGTGGTTAGAAATAAAGATAAGTTGCGAAAGTAGTCATTAATGGATATTGTAATTGAGTGTGCTCAACCTCGTTCAATAGTTGTGCTGTGGTCGTAGTTCTCGAGCTCCAAGACGGGATGGGAATTGGTTTTTTTCTTACCTTTTTTGCCGTTCTGTTCGTTACATTACTGAGGATTGTGTTTTGCTAATAAAATGTGTTCTTTGTAGGTTCACCATAAAGTTGTACTATGTTGGCAATAACATCGACGATATCGTTCCAAGAATTAATATAACTTTGGCTGTTCGTAGCTACAATGGGCTAAGCTCGCATATTTCAGGACCACCTACTGGCAATTGGAAATATATGGTCAGAGTCGAGTCAGTTGCGTTGTGCTAGGTTGAGTATACGAGGTATGTTCAAAAAATAACCAACCATCTACATCGCTATGTTCTCTGTGAAATAGTCTCAATTAAATGCTACGAATTTGGAGGCTGGAGAATCATAAGAGTCTCTTCGCTAAATACAGGTTTTTTTCAAAAGTCGCGCCTGGATGTCGGTAATGAATAATTTCTAACGCTAACCCATATCCTATGCCAAATTTAAAATTTATGATGCAGACACATGTACGACACATGTACAAAATACAGACTGGAATATTGCCTCAAATTTAGTTGCCAACAGGTTAGTACCGCCACAAGCCATCACTAACACCGATCCAACTTATATTGAGATTTCAGTCGAAAGCCTTGTAAAAATTCTGAAAGCGGCTTTTAACAAATCCAGCCCTTCGTAATGTGCTCGCAAGAAAATCAACGCAGTCTGGTGGACCACAGAGCTGGGATAACTACAATTCCAGCTTCAATGAATAGAAGAGCAAATCAAGAGCAGCAAAGTCTAAATCCTGGTGGGAGTTCTGCGAATGAAAAGAAGATCTCAACGAAGCCGCAAGGCTCATAAAGATCGTATGAAAGGACCCCCGTGTCCCAGGTTTCATCCTTAAACCAGATGGCCCTTGGACAGAATCGTCTAGAATCTCAGGAACTACTGACTGAAAAACCCTGAAGTCACAGTCCCGTTCAGGACGACGGTCGCCACGGTTCATACAACTGAAGAAGTAATAAAAGAAATTATTACAAAGACTAAAGTACCATGGACAATAAATTCGTTCAAACCTTTTACATCCCCGGGGCCTTGACCTATACATCAGAGGACTCATCAACTCACTTATGCAACACTCAACACGCCTACCTTAAAGTCAGATCAGTGGAAAGTGCTCTGCATAGTGTTGGCCATGAAATTGAGAGCTCGCTAAAACGAGAGAAACTAAAAGAGTTTACAATGGCAGCCTTCCTCGATATAGAGGGGGCCTTCAACAATGTAAACACAGAGGCCATAATAACAGCTCTAGAGGACATAAAAGTAGACAAATCCATTGTAATCTGGATTGAAAATATGTTGAAGAACAGAATTATCAATGCAGACATTGGCCACAGCTCTATAAGGAAAGTGACAACTAGAGGCACACCACAGGGGTGAGTTCTCTCCCCCCTACTGTGGCTTCTTACAGTTAACAAAATCGTCAAAATCTTCATGGAGAAAGGCACAAAGACAGGAGCATACGTGGATGACCTAGTTATCTTGATAAAAGGTAAATTTCTTCCAACTATCAACGAACTAATGGTATCTGCTTTGAAGGAACTCTCCTCGTGGCCAAAACAGAACGGTCTGAGAATAAACCCCCAGAAAACTGATCTCGTTTTGTTCACCAGGTAAAGGAAAATCCCGACATTATCTCCCCCAAAGTTAGAGGGTCCTCCACTCATACTCAAAACGGAAGCTAAGTATCTAAGCATCATTCTTGACTCCAAACTTTCCTTGAAATGGAACTTGGAGGAAAGGATGAAAAAAGGATTGAACGCTTTTTATGCATGCAAAAATACCTTCGGCAAAAAATGGGGCTTGCAACCGTATATCATTCGTATATCATACATAGCAATCATTAGACCCATTATAACTTATGATTCCCTAGTCTGATGGACTGCTAGCAGCACGAAAAGCCACATGTGCATGCTCAACAAAGTACAAACGTCAGCCGCTGTTTTTACAACGGGAGCTATAAGAAGCACGTCGCTAGCAGGGTTGGACATGATACGTCATCTCCTTACTCTGGATTTATTCATAAAAGGCTGCGCTGCAAAAAGCGCTCTCAGACTAAGGAAGTAGTTGGGAAACCAACCAACTATGGACATGCAGCCATACTCAGAATAATAGACAACCTGGGAAAGAAACATGGTTCTAGTAGCCTTGCAGCTACGACCGACTATATTTCCCCCCACAATGACTTCTTTCTTAGAATACCAATCCTATTTCCCGACAGAGACGAGTGGCTATCGAACGCCGTTATCAACGACCACGAAATTACCCTCTTCACCGACGGATCGAAAATAGATAGAGGCACTGGGGCCGGATTCTACTCTGACACCCTGCACAAACAGGAATCATTTAGACTCCCTGATTTGTGCAGCGTCTTCCAAGCAGAGATCCTAGCAATAGAGAAAGCAGCCAAGCACTTACAAGTAACCCGCCATCGGATATCACCATCATTGTGACAGTCAGGCGGCACTGAAGTCAATAGGATCCTGTACAAAGAGATCGAAGGCTGTCCTGAAATGTCGCGACTCACTGAAGTGCATCAGTCACCATGAGGTCAAACTCTTCTGGGTCCCGGGCTACAGCTCAATTGCATGGAATGAGAGAGCGGACCAGACAAGGGTCTGTAATGGACATCAGCGAAGCGGACACGTCAATGCAACGACCGATCAGAGCATTATACCGGATCATAAATGACACAATAATAAAAGAAACCAGTCTTGGCTTGTAAAAAACGACTGTCACACAACAAGATCATCATGGCCAGAGCTTAATATATGTAGGTAAAACAAAGAAGCTCTTGGCGCTGGACCGAAACTCGATCCGTATGCTCGTTGGAATGATCATAGGACACTGTATCATCGGAGCAATGGTCCGGAAATGGAATTCGGGATCCAGCGATCTCTGGCAGAGCAGCGGCGACCAGGAAGAAACCGAAATGATCCAACATCTGCTTTGCCACTTCCCAGATCTCCAGAATCGGCGCTTATCTTCGCTGGGCCATAAATTCTTCACAGAGACTGTGGACGTAGCAAATGCAGATATATCGCATCTTTTAAAATTCATAAAGGTCACGGGGTGGTTTCAGTCACCATGTTAAAACCACAGGTTAAAAGAATGTGTACTCCACAAATGAAGGGATTCACAAAGGGCCCTTTGGCCTCCGAGTGGAAGTAATGTTCAACCATCACACTCCCCTTCGTTAACCCAACTTAACCTAACCTACATGCTACAGTAATGCATTGTGGCATTTATCATGACCCTGTAGCATTCGCCAATAACAGTGACCGTATATCCGATGGCGTCCTCAAAAAATACGGCCCAATCCCTCCTCCCGCGTGAACACCTTACCACACAGTGGCTTTGAGTGGATGTAATGGCTCCTCGTGCATCACACGTGGATTTCCAGTGCCCCAGAAACAAAGATTTTGCTTAGTAACGTAACCGCTTAAGTGGAAATGCGCCTCGTCGCTCATGATGATTTTCGACACAAAATCGTCCTCTTCGTTGTTGAGATTAAGAATGGCTTGACAACAATTCACACGCGACTGACGGTCAGCAGGCATTAACACTGGTTGCACTTTGTACGGTAACATGTGTAAGTCTTTCACTAAAATTCGCTCCAGAGTACGTCTGTGATGCCCGATTGCGTGGCCCGTAGTCTGGTTTATGTTTCTTCGTTCTCAGCGACATCGGCAGCCAGCCGAGATATTCTCGGCCGAACGCCCAGGCCGGTAGCGGCCACGCCCCGCATGGTTTCATGTGATTGTCTGTCTGTTCGAGTCGAGTAACTAAGCACCGGAATGTTTGCCCAGTTGGCGCGACATGATTAGGAAATCGACGTCGAAATTCACGCTACGCTAACACCACCGACCGATTATTGGTAAAAAAAGGGTGATTCATTTTGCGCCGCCTTGTACAGTGATTGACGAGCCTGTCAAAGCATGACATGTTTCGTCTATAGACCCTGTGCCTCTATATCGGATGGACGGAAGTCCCTTTCACCAGTGTGAATAGTCCAGTATTTTGCGGGAAGCTTAAAACCTTTTGCCTAAATCTACCTCGAGTGACAAATTCGCATCCAAACAAGGGTTTTTGCTCTCTCTGTAACAATTACCATATTGCCATCGCACCTCTTAGAGTGCGGTAATGTTCGCTTTAGGGCAGTTTAGGCCTTTTTCAATTGTTCGGCCGCAGCTGTGTGTTAAGGGAACTAACATTTCAGGTACAGAAGTCAAACTCGTTTCTTTTTGGACCTTTGCGGGGTATTTCAACATGTAACATGTTTCCCAAGTTGCTCGCCCCAAGAACAAGTTGTCAGGCTGGGCTCCTTCCGCACTTGAGTTTCAAATATGTTGTTATAGCCCAAATAAGGTGATAAGCAAGTTGCTTTTTTTCACTCGGACCGTTATCGCCCCGTTGATCCAAAGTATGAATTTTATTCACTTTCCTCCTCCAAAGCTTGAAAACCTCCATCAGCACGTGTATTAACTAGAAATTTAACTTGGTCGGCTTGGAGGGTTAATTTGGAAGACTACATCGACCACATGGTTACAAAGCAATTATTAAGGTCAAAATACCACGTCCAGAGAAAGATGGAATCCACCGCCCTTCCATCATCGTACCTCCTAACTTGAAAAGTGATAGACCCAACCGTCCAAGGTCTACTTCCCTTATTTTAGGAAAATCAATTTGCACAGAAGATATGAAAAAAACACTCAATACTTCGATACATCGATACCACCAGCGCTCCAAATGCATTCGATCGTTCCTAATTTTCCCGAAGGTATCTGCAACAACCTAATTGAAAATCACTATATTCCATGGAACCCACCTCCCGTTCTCCCATTCACTCAAAGCAGTTTGTATTCCAATCGAGATTTGAATTCCCTCGTTTCATTATGATTTGTTCCTTGATATTTTCGAGCATCCATTCCACCGCTGCTACTCCAACTCCTCATTGTAATATAATTCCGGAAGGAATTACTTCCTTTACTCAGTTTCGGATAAAAAAAAAGGAAAAAATCCTTTTCAAGGATAGTGTTTCGTCTTGTCTACACGTTGCACCTTGGATTTGCTCGCAGAAAATGCCGGCGCATTCCCGAACCATCATTCCGATTAGCTTCTCTAGCTCTCTAGCTATGCCAGAAGGGATCAAGATGAAGTGGAATTTGAATTTCTTTTTCGTCGAGTGTTCTGCTTCTACCTTGGTCTTGGTCCTCTGTTTGTTTAATCTTTAGGGTTTTTTTTTTTTGTTTTTGTTTTATTGCATTCCCTGGTGATTTAAGGATGCGGCAGGGCCGGATGTACAAGTATCCGTTTTGCTCTTTTGATTCTGTTCCTGCTTTCGTGTATTTTCGGTTGGGCCTGGGACGAGTTTGTGCGAGATGATGGATGAATGTAGGAAAGAAGAATGATCTGGGACTGAATTGGATGTTGTAGGTGTTGGCGTTATCTTGTACTTTTCAAGAAATCGCAGTGACGCAGAGCGGTGAGGAAGAGAAAAGTTATTTTTCCCTTCGAGGCTATGGTAAATGATTTTGACGAATTTGAGGATTAAAGTTCTGAGTTCAAACATACCTCCTCCGAGATTTCCAAAAATTCTCATTGGATTAATGCATCAAACAACAGGAAGTGGAATGTCGAAAATCCATCTCAGCCCATCAGACAGTGAAAGAGCGGTCGTTTAAAGTTACGGCCAATTCCCGAATCCAATCACCTTATATCTCATAAACCTTAAACACGGTTTAATTACTTCCTCATTGAATGATCAGTAAATCTTTTTCCCCTAAACCCCGCCATCAGACCCCAATTAGCCAGCATCCTTCTCGGCAGATCGTCGAATCGCTTCTACGATTGAATTACTTCCCTGCCACGAGCGAACAGGGAACTTCCAAATCAAACTCACAAAAACTTATTTCCTCTTCCGACATTGAATATACTGTAGTCGTCCGAAGAATATCCTTCGAAAGTTTAAAAAACTTCACATTCCGATTCTCACATGTGTGCGTGGTAGGTCTAGCTCCTGGACGTGGTAGTAACGCGACAGAAATCATCCGCAGCAGCAATGAAGAAGGCATGGAAAGAAAAAGTTGAAAAGTCAACAAGAGCAAATCAAGAGTTCAATTTGGGAATACAGTACCATGCAGCGCAATGGGGTCATGTCATTGAGTACGATACGAGTACATTCCGTACTTGTTAAACCAAAGTACATAAAAGGTCACCCGTCGAAGCCGTCTACTAGTCCTCGGTCGTCGGTCTTTGGTTGTCCTACTCGGTCTTCGCTGGGCGAATGTACCATCAGACATGGTACAGACAAGTTTCCACTGGAAAAAAAGAGGGAAAAGTATGGATTCAAGAAACGAAATTGAATAGACAGGATTATCTATGTAGCGAGGAGTAGTGCAAAAGTTGAAAAGTTACTTCTTGATGAAGAGCGAGTCTTGCGTCGTTCCGCGGGAGCGAAATGGGGAGGAAGAATAGTAAAGCAGATTTTCAAATCGTAAACTTAACGTGTGAGCTGATGTCAAGATTTCCGTTTCTTTTGTCCGGTGGGGAAAAAGTTTGCCAAAGGTCGATCCGGTGCAAGTTGACATTTTTGCTTTACACCTTCGATATTTTGAAGAGGTAAGCATGGGGAGCTGGTCCTACAAGAAGAATGTCGTGTAATGATGTCTGAGTTAATGGGTGCACCTTCGATTTTTATCACTTCAATATAGATATCAGCGTTCGCATTGGAAATCAGTTCTTTCTTGACATTGCGAGGTCGATAAAGATGAGGATAAATGTGTTATGTGACTTTAATATGTTTTCCCCCATATGCTAAAGGGTCTCCAGTTGTATGCTGATGATAAACATTTCCATTGAGTTTAGAACTTGGACGATGTTCCCGAAGGGTGGCTGGCAGCGATTGTTACTAACTTCATGTCGCTTTGTCTGTCAGACTACAGATAACAACAGAAACTTTGACAGTTCTAAACTCATTTCATTGCTGACAATCCGCGTGTAAGGATCTTTCTTATAACGTGTTATGCGTGAGGGCAATATCGGACCAAATCCTCGGCGTAGCGGAAGAGAATTGACTTCTGAACTAAACATACTCAAAGAACGGTTGAAACATATTTAAAAAATTAGTGTGGTGGCTGAAACCACCCCGTGCTCTTTATGAATTTTAGAAGATCCGATATATCTGCATTAGCCACATCCGCAATTTCTGTAAAGAATCTTTGGCCTAGCGACTAGGCTAGGCGTCGATTCTGGAGAGCTGGGTAGTGGCAAAGCAGATGTTGGATCGTCTCAGTTTCTCTCTCATCAATGGGACAGTGTCCTGTGATCACTCGGACGAGCATACGGATCAAGTTACGGTCCAGCGCCAGGAGCTTCTTTGTTTTTGGCCACGATGATCTTGTCGTGTAGCTGTCGTTTCTTGTAAGCCAAGACGAGTTGGCTTCTTTGATGATTGTGTCGTTTATGATCCGGTATAATGCGGGGATCGGTGGTTGCAATGACGTTTCCGCTTCGCTGGTGTCCAGTTCAGACCCTTGCCTGGCCAATTCGTCTGCTCTTTCGTTCCCTGCGATTGAGCTGTGGCCCGGGACCCAGCTGAGTTTGACTTTGTGGTGTCTGATGGACTTCAGTGAGTCGCGACATTTCTTGACAGCCTTTGATCTCGTTATACAGGATTCTGTTGACTGCAGTGCAGCCTGGCTATCTACGAAGATAGTGATATCAAATGGTAGGATATCGGCTACTTGTAGGTGTTTGGCTGCTTTCTCTATTGCCAGGATTTCTGCTTGAAAAACGCTGCACAGATCAGGGAGTCTGAATGATTCCTGTTTGTGGAGGGTATCAGAGTAGAACCCGGCCCCAGTGCCTGTGTCTTTTTCCATCCGTCGGTGAAGAGAGTGATCTCGTGGTCGTTGATTAGCCACTCTTCTCTGTGGGGGAAAAGGATTGGTATTCTGAGAGAGAAGTCATTTTGGGGGGAAATATAATCGGTCGTAGCTGCGAGACTACTAAAACCATGTTTCTTTCCCAGGTCGTCTATTATTCTAAGTATGGCCGCATGTCCATAGTTGGCTTGCTTCCACAGAGACGACTCCCTTAGTCTGAGAGCGCTCTTTGAAGCGCAGCCTTTTATGAATAGATCCAGGGGGAGGAGATGAAGTATCATGTCCAACCCTGCTTGCGGCGTGCTTCTCATGGCTTCCCTTGTACAAACAGCGGCTGATCTTTGTACTTTGTGCTGCTAGCAGTCCACCAGACTAGTGCCCCATAAGTTAAAATGGGTCTGATGATTGCTGTGTACATCCAATGAATGATGTACGATTGCAAGCCCCATCTTTTTCCGAAGGTCTTTAAAAAGCGTTCAATCCTTTTTTCATCCTTTCCTCCAGGTTCCTTTCCCAGGAGAGATTGGGGTCAAGAATGATGCCTAGATATTTGGCTTCCGCTTTGAGTTTGAGTGGAGTGCCCTCTTACTTTGGGTGAGCAAATATCGGAATTTTCCTTTTCCTGGTGAACAAGACCAGCTCGGTTTTCTGGGGGTTTATTCTCAGACCGTTCTGTCTTGCCCACGAGGAGAGTTCACTCAGCGCAGATTCCATTAGTTCACTGATAGTTGGTAGAAATTTACCTTTTATCTGCGTACGCTATTGTCTTTGTGTCTTTCTCCATAAAGAATTTGAGAATTTTGTTGGTTTCAGAGGTTTTACAGCCTGGGAAGTGGGTTTCAGTCAGCAGTTCTACGGATTCCTGACTGGATTCTGTCCAAGAATCATCTGGTTTAAGGATGAATCCCGGGACACAGGGGTCCTTGGATAGGATCTTTCTGAGCCTTGCAGCTTCGTTGAGATCCTCTATTTATTCGCAGAACTCCCGCCAGGATTTAGACTTTGCTGCTCTTGTTTTGCTCTTGTATTCGTTGAAGCTAGATTTGTAGTTATTCCAATCTTCGGTTCTTTTTGGGATCTTTGCTCTATTGAATAGAGTTCAGGTCCTGGTCCTGAGTTGCTTTAGCTCTGTGGTCCACCAGACTGCGCTGGTCTTCTTGGGAGCACGTTGCAAAGGACAGGATTTGATGAAAGCCGCTTTCAGAATTCTCACAAGATTTTCGACTGAATTCTCAATGTAAGTTGGACTCACCCCTTTTATTAATGTCGCTGCTTCCCCATTGAGTGTGATGTCCATTGGCGTCGCAGCCTATCAATAGACACAGTCCGCGTGACTTGGCGTGTCGCACAAGTACTCGGACTGCGTCTGGAGGTGGGTCCTCCTCATCGTGTGGCAAGTATGCGGACGATAGGAGCAAAATTGATTTGTCCTGTTGTTCGTGAGGTCTCCATTGCTGTATGTACCTAGGAGAAAAATGTTTAAGTATTTCTTGGCGACTATACAGGTTCATAGCTTACCTTCAGTATGTGGATAGTATAAATTATACACCTTAGACCTTAATCCCTGAATTTTGTTCCTAAGGAGCCAAGGTTCTTGGATTAAGGCTATATCCACATCTTCCTGCAGCACGTACATCATCAAGTCGTCGGTGGCTGCTTTGCAGTGGTGTAAATTATTTTGCACCACTAGCAGCCTCCTTTGACTTGCCGCGTTCATTGGGGGGCCTTACCTTCAGGGTTCCCAGCCCGAACTTGATGCTGCCAGATCTGCTGCGGATGTGGTCCAGTGACTTTTGGTCAATGGTAACCATGAGGTCCTTTCCAACTGCGTTCTTACTCTTGGCTGAAGAAATTATTCTCCAGCTGTGAGTGTCAAGCTCTTTATTCTGCTTGTCAATTAGCTTCCATATGGATTCGGCCTTTTCGGGAACCGGTGCGGTGGAGGGATCCATATTGAAGCCAACGTGCGAAGCGGAAGCATCGAGCGAGGGATAACCTCGAGTTCTGCCAGATTTCGCCGCAATTGTCGATTGTGCGCTTTAAGAAGTCTAGGGAGATCTGATTGTCATAACCGACGACTTTGACTCCTTTCTGCCAGCCTGCTCCGTCGAAGTTGATCTGATCGCTGCTATCTGCGATAAGCATCGCTTCTAGTATTTTGGCTTCAACCGTGAGCCAATTGTCGGTTGTAATCTTCCCATCCGGGTTGGAACGGTCGACGGTTGAAGCTGGCTGATGTGTTTGCCTTTTTCGCTTCCCTTAGAGTTTCTTCCCCGGAGCGCCCCCTCTTGACGTTCTGCTTCGATCCTGAGGCAGTGTGTCCTTTGGAGGTGCTCGGTTGCTGTGCGCTCTTTTCGGCAGTGGCCGGTTGTGTTGGCTGTTGTCGAGTCAATTTTGGGACGATGGGTTTGATAAGGGCGTGTTCGATCGCTTCTTCTCTCGCCCTGTGTCCTTTTTAGAAGCGTGAGTGGAGGTGGGAGCTGATTTCTTCTCGAATTTGGCTACCTCTTTCTTGTGCTTCTTAATCAGGAATTTTTCGAGCTCGGAGAGCGTTGAGGGGTCTCTCGCACTCATCTTCCTGATATACTGCACCGACCTCTTATATCTGTTCTTTCCTTTTTGGGCCGATGTTTTTGCCCTGATCGTTCCTTCAGGTTTGCCTGTGGCCTTAGGGTCGACCTTTTCTTCCAGCAACTGAGCCTCAGTTTCAGAGTCCACTTGCATGGTGCTGCTTACCTGTGATGAAGCCAAGGATTCATCGTCGGTAGCGGTACCAATCTGTAGGCCCTGAAGGAGAGCCCCGGTTACGCTGTCTGTATCGATCGCGCCTTGGGCGGTGGCAACCTGTGCTGTTTGCCTCTTCAGAGGATGCATTTTTTTTATTTTTGTCCGAGTTTTCTTTTTCCATGTGTGATCCTACGAGTTTGACATCAAAGAAGAGGATTTCGAAGGGTTCGATTCAGATAATATGTTCCTTCTGATCAATAATTATAATTTAGCGATTCAAATGTGTTGGATGAATTTTTATCATCTAAGTCAACCATGGATGAAGTTCCTCCTTCGAATGAATTGGGTCCTTTTTTCTTTTTTTATATTTTTTATATTTTGCACGCACTCAAGACTTCATAACCTTACGATGCCGGCGACACAGTGAGGGCAGAAGGTAAATGGAAGAGGAATAGCAGATATGCTATTCCGTCGATGGAAATTCGTTTTAAATGCTTGTGGGTTGTGCTGAGGGTGGAAGACCGAATCCGGCAGGGAATTCCAGATTCGTGTGGTTCGGTTATAAAGAAGGATTCTCTATATTTGACACTACTTGAGAGTATATTGGTGAGCATTCCTAGAGAAATGTTGAAGGGGCGGAATGCAACTCAAAGTATTTTTTGTGGAAGTAAGGATAAAATAGGGAAAGTCAGGAAACACTCCTACAATGTTTCTGAAGTTCTTCTTCTTCTTACTTGGCGTTACAGCTCACGACGAGCCAGAACTTCTCTCATTCACTTATGTTGTGTGTGCGCTTTGTTTTCCACACAATTTAACGGGACCTACAGTTTAATGCCGATTCCAAAACGCCGAGTGCCGAGAAGCTTTTTCAAGGCAAGTTTACTACGGGGAGTTTTGCCAGTATCCCGTCGAGGAGAGAAGCCATGAAATAATCATTCGATGGCGTTGGTATTGTCGGGATCCGAACTCGCTCATAGCGCGTCAGAGGACGGCACCCACTGCGCCACGGCGTTCTGAAGTTATCTAGTTATCTAGATGCAAGTGCTATTCATGGATAATGGTTGCGGCTTGGTGATACGCTTTAACGACAGGAGACAGCGCTGTGTTTTTGAGGCATTAAATTCCACTCTATTCATTTTATCCCATGCAATGATGCTGTCAATATCGGAATTTAATGAGCTTACGAGTAACATACGCTGCCGCTCACTGTTTACAGCGGAAGAGTAGGGACGTAAAGTTGTGAACGAATATAAGAAGCTAAGTATACTGTCGTCGGCAAATGAGTGGATTGGATTAGAAGGGACAGACAACAGATCATTTATAAAAGTGAGAAAGACTCTCGGAGACAATACGGCGCCCTGGGAAACACCAGCATTTAAGAAATGGATGTCAGACTTGAATCCGTTCAAAACAACTTGAATTGAATTTTCGGCAAAGGGGCTTCATGCCAGACCCTGTCAGATGCTTTCGAAATATCCAGTGCAACTATTTTGCTTCACCTGCTTAGTGAAACGAGTGATTCGGTAAGATATGCCATCAAATCACCAGTTCGTCTGTTGCTACGGAAACCATGCTGTCGGTCATTGAGGAGTTTCCGTGATTCAAGATATTTAAATTGTCTATAATTGAGGCACCTCTAGGGGCCTTCTTTCTTCTACAGGAAGCTTAGACACCATAAATCTTCTTATCGGGTATAATTTGTTGATGAACTGATGCTAACTTTTGGGCAGATCCTCTCGAGCTGCTTTGAAGGGTAAGTTTAAGGTATAAACTCTCTGGCATTTAAAAAAAATAAGCACGATATGTACCTATGCTCAACGGTTGAAATGTTGATTTTCCATCGAGCTGTTCATGTTGGTTGGATGAATATCAATCATTTCGAGAGTTGGCTATCACACGCGTGACAGATTGTGTCGATGTGATTTTTTCCCGGTTGTATAACTGAGATATTTTGATTTTGCTTCATCATCGTAACGTTGCTTGTCACCTATTCTTTGTTTCCAAGGTATTCTATCCACTTTTTACTTTTTTATACATTTTTATTTCGTACTGATTTCTGAGAACAAATATTCTTTTTCGAAAATTAAGTACCAAAAATCTACATGAAACAGGCTACCATACTAAATGCCCTCGTGTTCCTAGTGACAACACAGTATTAACAAGGGAAACAGTAAAAAATAAAACGCCTGCCACAAAAGGCAGTCAAATTAATCAACGTCAAAATCTGAGAGAGTCTGTCGTGACATTGTCATTGCTTAACGAGCAATCGGAAACAAATTGTAAATGTCACGACGCATTCTGGCCTAATAAAGCCTAAAAATTCTTCATACGTTTATGACTCCAATATTGATGTATAACATCATTCAAAATGGAATGATTTTAACTCTAACATATTTTTCAAGTCAAATTTGCAATAAAACATCGAAAATGTCGTTTCGAAGCAAAGTATGATCGGACATTTGACGGTTTTCGATTTCATTGTTTCTTGTGTTTTACTGAACTGAAATATCGTAGCTGTCAATGTCAATGTTTCGACTATACGACGACTTTCGGTTTTCAAATACTTACGTCATTTCGATGCCAGAATGTCCGCGCATTAACCGATTTCGTTGTCGTTCTGATGTCGATTCTGCTGAAGCAAATATACAGGCAATACTTCGAAGCGTCAGGTAAGTAAGTAATGATCTTTGCTTAATTTCTGGATTTTTTTCTCGTACTAAAACATTTGGAGTCAAATGGAGATGCTCGATCTGGAAATAAGGCGGAGAAGGCTGGCTTGTCCTGAACTTGCTTAGTGCACGATATGTAGTTCCCTGATCTTCGTTGCAGTTTGAAATATCCTGATCTGGTCATTTCGTCATAGCCATGAAAGGCTATAATATATCTGAATATCCCTAATCATCGTAGCATAAAGTATCCAAGCATAGATATAATGTAGAAGTTCTTTTAGCCATCTAAATCATGTCCTACTTCATTACGATCCCGCTGGCAGATGACCACGTCTAGCATTCTCATTTATTCACTAGACTCAGAAGAAAACACAGTTCCATCGCTTCCGTAAAAAAAAGGGAAACATCACCACTCCGTGCCCACAAATTGAACCCAAAAGATAAACAAAAGAACGAAATAAACCTAAGCGACCAACTTTAAAGTACCTGGAAACTTTTGCATTCTGCCATCAAATTAACTCTCAACACGTTACGTGTAATCGCTCAGTAAAGTGCAAACTTTCGTTTTATCATCAAGTGAACCGCCGCACGCCAATCAAAGCGTCACTTCGCCTTCGTCGTCTCAATGCCGACGACAGCACTACCGCATACCCAATCCATGAACGAATCCACTCCACCACGAACAAACGTATGATCCGAAAATTACGGATAGAAGCACTTACCGTTGAATGGCGGCCAAACACAAATAGCTCCACCGACAGCCAACCAATTGATGAATAGAGCATACGAAAAAGGCAGACAAGCCGTAAAACTTTCGCATAACCTCTAATGAAATTAAGTTGAAAAGAGAAGTTCAAAAGAAAGTTTCGATGAATTTATGCGAAAAGTTGGCGAGAGAGAGTCTCGAATTTGCTTGTTATCTTTGCCAATGGTGTCTTGTTCCGGTGTAAGTTTTGACAGTCATTGTCACCGGAGTGAAAGAATTCGGTTCGGTCCAGTCGTACACGTGCACACGTGGACGACTGTCAAAGTGGCTTTGGTCGGTAGGAGCAATTTGTCGATTTGGGTCTTACGGTCATACGGGGTAGCTGGTGAATTGCACTGCAAACTTAATTAAGAAGTTTTCGTCGTTTGGGGGTCAAATTTGTCAAATCACCGTTATTATAATTCGGATAGTAGTTTTTGTGTTGGGATATGACCGTGATGGAGTTGGACTGGTAATTAGATGAGTAGATGGAGTTGTGCGACAGCCATCCATGGCTGGAGATGTAGGTACTCGTACAATTAATTTCATTAGGTTTGAGGAGCATACTATCGAGGGCGAGAGTATACTTCGGATTAGTTGTTGTCAGGAAATGGACTAATTGGACACATCCTCTTAAGGAGGTTTAAAGCAGGCATGTTGTCTGGAAATCATCAAGTCTATGTCATAGAGTGGGACGCGTGTGACCAATTTGGTTCAAATTATATCGCCCCATTGGAAGATGCTATGACTTTCGCAAATGGGGGCAACACAGTCAGTTTTGTTTTGAAATTTGTGAAGTAAACAGATGCAGAATATATGTAAAAGTCGTTGAGGCTATACTCCTCAAGATCGCAAAATAGGTACGCGTGACAATTTTAAGCTGGAACAAGACGTAATAGAAATACCGGAAAGCCTAGTATCGCTCGCTCAGAAGGGAATTACACTATGGCTGCAGATGCGCGGATGAGCTATAAACGCTGACCAGATGACTAGCTATTGGTCAGTACACGTGCGTCTCTGCACAAGACTTGAAGGTGTTCCTTTTTAGGATACAAACAGTCCATCAGCAAATGCCCGCGGACGGTCAATTGGGTCTACATTACGCTCGCGCTCTCCTGAACCTCAGTGGAAGTGATGGGTTTTCGGTTGAAATTCATAATGAGCCTGTTTCCCTACGTAACCAAATAAAATTCGCGCTTTTAGGGCTCCGAGAATCCATAGGGCGGTGCAACACGACGGACATAGGTCGAGCAACAATAGACACTTTGACGATTCTGTTTCTGAGAAGTCATATCACTCTTTTGCAAGATCAGGCGATTGGACTGCTCCAAACCTCTTTCTTTAAGATCTAATGAAGTCATGGGTCTATTGGATCAAGTCATAGACCTTGGAAGCTCTTAATGAAAACGATGAAACGAAAACCACCACCGGATGCTTGGTGGTGTGGCACTCCAAATAATCGACAAAAAACTTATGAAAGATCAATGACTGCTTTTATTTTTACAGATTACTTCAAGGTGATGTCTCAGCTTCGACGATTTTGAATTAAGTGTCCCGAGTCAAAGTGACAAAAGTGAAAAGTAGTAGATTAATATTGAATATGATATTAGACTCTAAACATTCCGCCCACCTCAACGTCTCTTATGAACGTTGAACTGATATTTCTTCTATCAAAAACAAGAACGAGACGTGCGTCTTTCGTATGTCTTTCCCCGCGACACCCTGCAATTTTGAATGAAGTCCAGGTTCGTAGCGACAAAACCCGTTACAGGCAAACTCTATTCGTGAATACGTGCCAGCTCATTTCATTTTACCGCAGTGTATTCCCGCTACACACACTCTTGGATTTATAATAATGTGCGTGATTGTTGATATAATTTTGACAAAAACCCGGGAGCCTACGTGCTCGCCACAGCTTGCAGGCAAACCTCGGCGGCCATTTAAAGTGGTACGTCTCATTGGTGCGCTCTGTCTTCCATATCCGAGGATACTGGTAAAAGGCGCAGCTTAACGATTGGACGCTTTAACGTTGACGATTGGGTTTCAACCGTCGCTACCCTGGTTAATCCATCGGAGCCAGGATGTGTATGGATGACTCTAGCGAGTGGCCAGTTTGTGGGCGGATATCGCTTATCCAACACTAAAACGATGGATTGTGTTGGAAGACGCTACTTTACGGTTTCTTGAAAACGCTGGATCTATTCGAGGGATCACCTCTGCCAGAACTGTTGGAGCATCTGCCTAAGCTGTTGAAAGCGTGGTAACTTTGACTCCGGAAGATAAATAAGTGATGGCTCAGGAACAGCATTGATGGCGTCATCTGTGATGAAATAACCAGGAGTAGATGCGTTGACATCATTAGGGTCGTCGGATTGTGGACAATTGGGTCGAGAATTTAAGACAGATTCTATCTGCGCCAACAACGTCGAAAAATCTTCATTGGTTAAAAGTGATTGATCAAACACTTAATGTGAAACTTTACCGACTTTACGGCAGCCTCCCATTTGCCTCCAAATTGCCGCGCGGCTGGAGGGTTGAACAACCACTTAGTTCCATCATTGGATCACATATCTGCCAAATGCTGGGATTCCTTTGTAGCAGATTTAAAAAGTTTTCTTAATTCTTCTTCAACGCCATCTAGATTAGTTCCGCAGTCGCTCGCACGTGTGGCACAGGTACCTCGCCTACTAGTGAACCTCTCCAATAATTTGTTGCGAGATCCAAGTGAATTGCAGAAGCCGAAAGCAAACGAATACTATGAGGTAACCTTTATACGTTTTGGCAGCTCGTCCTCTCCAGGTCTTCAAAATGAATGGTCCCGCGTAGTCAACACCAACAATGGACGCCAGAATGGACGGGAAGAAATGGTGCGATTGATGTGAAGTTGACCCATTAACTGCTTAGCTGATTCAGCCTTATAATGGGCACAGACAACACAGCGATTAACAAACGATCGTACAGGATAACGGCCTCCAAGTATCCAATAGTTCCTTCTCAGAGTGGCTAATATCAACTGAACTACGCAATGAAGCGTTGATCTATGAGTAAAATCAAGAACAAGTTTGTAAACTCTGAATCTCTTGGTAGGATGTTTCATATCAAGATCGATCTGAGCATTACGAAGCCGCCCACCAATACGCAGGATTCAATGCGAGTCAATAAATGGGGCAAAACGGTAGAGAGGGCTGTTGTGAGATATAGATTCCAGTAGGGAAGGTTGATTGAGTTCGGGCTTGAAGTAGATTTGCTGCGAATTTTTTATCGAAAATATTTAGAAAAAAAATATTTTGCATCTTCTAGCTCTGAAGGTGTAATCGAACACAGCTTTTTCGAAGTCCTTTTCGTAGTTCAAATACAGAAGGAAATTACACACTTGCACCATGCGGTGATTCTCAAAAGTTTCGTTATGGATGAGTTGAATAATGTCCAAGTGTCTGAAGAGGCTGTTCTCAGAGTAGCAGCAACTGCTTGATGCCGTTCCTCCTTATCAACGCTAACATCTAGAGTTTATATAATTGTTGACCATTTATCTGTATTAAATTGGACCCACGATGGTTCTTGTCACCAAAAGCTGTTTCGTGCTAACATTCGGGGGCAGGATCCTCTTAAGCCAAGTCGGTAGGATTGTCCTCACCAGGTAAGTGATGCCAATTGGTTTGAGGCAAAGTTGTATGAACTTGACTTGACTAACGAAATCTCTCCAACTAGAAAGATTCACCTTGAACCCAATAGACCGCTGTGCTGCAATCAGTACAAAGGTGAATAAGGGTTGCTTGTAGATTAAGTAATAATAAATTCCAAACGTGGAATGGTTACCCGGATAGATGGAGGCCGCTTCTTTGAGTTAGTTGGTCGCTTGGCTGGGGCTACTTTTTTTTTCGATATTAGAATGATGACTTGTATTCCAGCTTCACTCTTGACTCGAACATATACAACCGCTCAAAGTGCTGCTTGTAACGTATCTGCGAAACCATGGAGCTGCATTGAGGTCGATAGTGGCGATAGTCCAACCCAGCGCCGAACGGATACCAACGAAAGGTCCCTGAGTTGATTTATGTAGCTCTTCCAACAAACTACAAGGACCGGAGGGATTGGTTCGTCCCAGCCGAGGTCAGCTAACCACAATTCTTGTATTTAGACCAAAGAGTCGAATAGTTGAGCAGTCCGATATAAAACTAGTCGCTTGGTGTAAACGACATGTTTATCTAGTTGGACAGGGATGAAAATAAAATGATTTCTTGTAGGTTGCCAACTAAGACCGAAGGTCTTATGGATGGGCCCTTGTTCGATGGATAGTAGCGATAATGGTTTAGCACGGTTCTGTGACCTTTATAGCGAGATATGGTGTGAGGAAATATGCTCCCTCTGTATGTGTCACCAGTACGATCACATTGTCAGCGACGCGTAGTCGGTAGGCTACAATTCAAATTTTGGTTGCTGGTTGCCTCATAAAGTAACTCGTCACGGCAGAAGAAACTAGATATTTAATGAACAACAGAAGAAGACGAAAAACCGAATGGAAAGGGCCAAAACTCGACCAGCGGGCGGAAATTTTGATTCAAGACCTAATCGCGAGATAGCCTGGATGTTCATTCTGGATGGAATAATGGTGCTCGTGGCTATTAATTTGGGTTTAATGCGTGTGAAAAAAGTTTAAAATGATTTAATTGAGCAGCGATAAGTTTACATTGTTGTCCTGCACGACTTGATGATTTTGGCAGGAATGTCGTATAACACGTCTTTGTGGACAGTGTGATATGTGGCGTTAAAGTCAACAAAAAAGTCAAAAGGTTCGGGGAAGATTCGCTTTTTTTTTATCAAAAAATTGTTTTATTATAAGTGACGAAGCTCATTTCTGGTGCCGAATTTGGAGTAACCTGAGGCAACACATTTCAATTGATCTCCCAATGCATCCGAAAAAATACAAAATTTGGTGCGGCTAATGGCCTGGCGGAATCACTGGCCCGTATTTTTTCAAAGACGATCGTGAGAACAACGACCAATGATGTTGAACTTTTCTTTGCCCAAAATGCACGAGCTGAACCTGGTTGGCATACCACGAATCAATGTACCCAATATGCCCGCAAAAGTGACTCAAAATTGGACGCTCCGTATGGACCACTTAAAATATAGTTGTGGTCATTATTTGCAGGGAATAATCTTTAAAAATGTCAAATACAGGTTTTTCTACTCAAGTAAAAAAATTTGTACACTAGTCATGATTTTTTGCTTTTCATTTTGACAATTAAAAACCAAAAGTATAAAAAAATCACATACTGCAATCCGTCTTAGACTTCAGCTTTCATATCACTATCTTCACTTCGCCTAGGTCGGGTGGACGGAACTTTTTCTCTTTGTCTTAGTCCAATATGTCTACCCGATGGTAGTATTTTGCCTTTATACACTCTGCAGAAATGGTCTCTCCACATCCTCAGCATCGACTACAAGTATTTTGTCTGGATCCCTCCAAGATTTTGCACTGGCTTTATGATCTTGGCAGGATCATTAAACTTTTTGGTGGAACCTCGGAAAGTCATGGTTACGATAGCATCATTGAATCTTCTCGAGCTCGCGCTGTTTTGTCTGTCAATATAGCGGGGCTATTTACGCATTCTAGTTTACTATAAAGGCCTGTGTGCCCTCGTCGCTATACCAGGGATTTGTTGAAATCGAGCCCAAACATGGAGATAGTACTTTGACAACGTTTCCATTGCTGTTGTATAGTTTATGCAGATTATATCGGGGCTCAAAAAACTTGAGGAAGATATGATAGGCATAAGTTATGGCGGTCTCTTGTGAATGATCCCTTCCGACTTCAACTTTTCGTGGTCTTTCTTTTATAGGGTGATCCAATTCATACGACAAACTGCACTGTCATCCGAGATTGTATATGTTTAGTTTAAAGTCTGTCATTTTACAATATGAGTCAATTAACAACCCTTCATTACGAGCAGATCATGATCGAAGTATGGGCGAAACAATAAAACAATTCGAAGAAGACTGACTCTATTACAGGCATCTCAAGGCCTATCCATTACCAAAATGCCCGCTTTGCAGAAGATTTGCAGCCGTTGGTAGATGTTAATAAATAGACCCAAATCTATGGATTCTATACTTAATATTAACAGAATTTTCTATGAATGTGGGAGACATGTGATTAATGTGATTATCATAACTAGACTGTGTCACATCCAGGACGAGTTACTTCGCATTTTGGTGATGTGAACTTGCCACCAAGATTGTCCGGCTTGTCGCCGTTGGATTTATTCTTATGGAACTATGCAAAAGATCCTGGGGGCGGAATCGGCTAAGGTGATTTGTGATAAGTGACAGTCACATTCTCGGTTTCGGTATCGTGTAAGGTGATAGTCACTGTGATTTTCACATTTTTGTGACAACTATTTAGCTATCACTAATTTTTATCATTTTATTCAAAATAAAAAATATGTGTGCGTCTTTCGAGTTATTTTTAAGCAAAGATTATGAGACAGTGATGACAGTCAGAATTCTGAGGAAGAATTTGAGAAATCGGTCTAATATTCACGAGCTTGCAGATAATATGTATGTAAGTAGGAAATAATTTCGCAGTTAATATTGTTAAAATTATGCTAAATGATTGTTTTTTTAGATTCATGTTTGTGTTGCGCTGCATAACATTTGCTGTTAATTGCAGGTGCCATTGAATGAAAGTGACCTTCCCCAACAACCAACCAATCTTATCCACCAATCCAATATGCAAGAAGACCTTCAACCATCCAACAGAGAAGCCGAAAATTTGTGATGCTGTTACAGACACTCTATTATAAATAAAAAGCAAGTGTTGCTCCTTTTCTGAACTTTTTTTGTGATAATCACAAATGACTGTCAACAAAGTGACTATCACCTATCACCTTAGCCGATTCCACCCGATATGCACACAATCTTCAAACTGATGACATGGAAATGAATATTCAACAAGTTATGACCAAGTTATTGCCCGACAAGTCATCGAAAATTACCTTGTAAAAACCGAGTGCCGCAAGAACTCCTATGGAGGATATTTTAATCATACTAAATTCCAGTCGAAATGGCGAGATCCAGACAATATATTATCTTCTTCTTCTTTTCCTTTTTATCCCGGCGTCGTTATGGTCAGAAGTGTAGGACCATAACCTTCCCACTTAACTGCATTCCTACTGGTCCGCTTGTGGGGTCCGCCGGTTTGACCTCAGAAAGTAGCGGCAGGCTTCCCGGTTTGGGATTACTTCATCGCTGAGGCCAATCAAATGCTGGTGTTTTTGCATTTGTTTGCACCAATTGTTTTTCGGCCTGCCTTTTTTGCGTGTTGAAATTGGAATGTTGATTGATAACGCCTTTTGGACGGGGTTCAAAGGATCTCTCCTTTGAACATGGCAATACCAACTGAGTCGGTCGCGCTCTATATTTCTTGTGATGGTTTCTTTTACGTGGAGGCTTCCTCGGATCTTTGAACTTCTAATTCTGTCACGCTTTGTTACTCCCGCTGTCATGCGAAGCATCTTCATCTCAGTTGCCGTTAATTTGCTCTCATACTTTTTGTGCATTGTCCAGCATTGTGAACCGTATGTGAGCGCCGGACGTACAACTGAAGTGTAGAGCCTTCCTTTCAGCTTAGGGGGAAATTTTCGATCACAGAAGATGGCGGAGTTTTCCCGCCACTTCATCCACCCTACGCTTACGCGATGTTTGATGTCGTCATCACAAGTTGCTTCTCTATTAATCATAGATCCCAGATATTTAAACTTTTCACACTTGGGAAGCACTCTTCCATTCAAGTAAATGTCTGGAATAGGCTGATGAGGGTCAGAGAACGGGCAGCACAGATACTCTGTCTTCTTTGAACTAATACGATACCCGTGTCCCTCAAAAATGTCCACCCACACATCAAGTGCTCGTTGTAGGGACGCCTGATCATCACTTATAATGGCCCCATCGTCAGCAAAGAATAGCTGGTGCACATTGGGGTCCGTCACTTTTCCTTCAAGCAAGCAATCAAGGACTGCTATAAAAAGCAGTGGGCTGAGGACGCTCCCTTGGTGTACACCGACTTTGATTGCGAACTCTTCGGTGACTCCTGCGGTGCATCTTACTCTTGTCGTTGCTCTCTCGTACATGTCCATAATCATTCGCACGTAGGTTTCTGGAACTCCTTTTTGTCTTAGCGCTACCCATAAAAGATCTCTTGGTTGCCGGTCAAAGGCCTTCTCGAAATCAACCAACACCATATGCAAGTCCTTTGAAGAATCACGATGCTTTTCCATCATGATCCTTATACTTTGGATTGCATCTGTTGTTGATTTACCCGAGACAAACCCGCACTGGTCATCAGATAGTCGTATTATTTTCCGCAGTCGGCTATCTAATACCCGTTCAACGATCTTCATGGTGTGCGACATCAGCTTGACAGAACGGTAGTTATCACAATTTCGCGTATCACCCTTTCCTTTGTGCAATGGAAGAAGATAGCTTTCCCTCCATTGATTAGGCATAGTGTCGCCTCTCATAAGTTTGGAGATAAGAACCATGAGCCATCTAGACCCGATGTCTCCCATCTTTTTCCAGAACTCAGAGGGTATCCCGTCCGGCCCAACAGCTTTTCTTTTCTTGGAGTTTTTAACCGCGTTCCGAACTTCTTCGACTGTGATGTCGGGTATTTCGGCATGATTCGGGGCGGCTCTTGGAAAGTACACTCGGGGAAACTGTTCGTTCAGAAGTTCCTCGCAATACTGTCGCCATCTGTGGAGAATTTTTTCGTCTTCCACAAGGAGTTGGCCTTCAGCATTGTTAATAAACTTTGGGAAACGAATCTCCTGAGCATTTCTTCTTCTCTGGGCGGCTATCTTAAAGATATTTGCTCCTTTGTTCAAATTGTTTTGTCGAAGCTCCTGGGTAGCCTGGTTCCTGTCAGACGCGGAAGACGATATTTCTTCCAACTCCTGATAGAGGCCTTCCATGCTTTTCGCTTTGAATTCGGCGCATTTTTTCTTCGCGATACCTTTGCAACATCTATATACCTTTTCACGGCGAGCTTTTTCCTCTCTATTAGTAGAAGAGCACTTTGACCAAGCTTGGAAAGCCATTTTCTTTTCGTGTATCACTGCTTTGGCTTCGTCTGTCCACCACCAGGTTTCTTTTGCGTGTTGGCAGGGGCCTTTAGATGTTCCGAGCAGTGATTTGGCTTTCTCCAGGCCAGATTGTTGTAGGGAATCCCACATGTCTTGTGCTCTGCACTCCTCATTACCGACCTCATCGATAATGGAAGAGAGGTAGTTTTCCATGATGGTAATAAAAGCTTCGCCTTTTCCTTTATCCAGCTTATACCACTTGATTCTCTCAGACACCTTCGTTTGCTGCTTTGACTTCTTTCTCGCATCCATAAAAAATTCAGTCAGGAGGAGACGGTGTTGAGGGGCGATCGCGTCTCCCAGGATCACTTTGCAATCTTTAGCTCGTGGCTTCATGAAACTGGATACCAAATGATAGTCTATTTGAGTTTCATTTCCGCCGCTGCTATAAGTGATCAGGTGCCGGCTTTGTTTGACGAACATGGTATTTAGCACTATAAGACCGTACGACTTGCACATGTTTAGGATATCTTCACCTGAAGAGTTCCTGGTGCCGTATCCCAGCCCTCCGTGGTAGCCTTCATAGTCTTCGCTTGTCTTCCCGACATGTCCGTTTAAATCTCCCCCAACAAACAAAAGCTCTTCCTTTGGGATGATTTTGACAAGGTTGTGGAAATCTAGCCAGAATGCATCTTTTTCTTTTTGTTCGCATCCTACTTGAGGGGCATATGCGCTTACGATGTTCCACACCTCACCATGCATCACCAATTTGAGAGCCATCAAACGGTCACTGGACTTTGAAATGGTTAAGACGTTGCCAAGTAACTCTGCCGCAAGGATGATGGCGATTCCGTTTTTACCTTGTTCCAATCCATAGTAAAACATCTTGTAGGCTTTTGTTTTAACGTCCAAGAAACGTGCCCGATTACCGGTGTTTCGCCATTTCGTCTCTTGTACGCACAGGATGTCTACTCGCCTTCTAACCATCATTTCTTCAAGCTCATAGCTGCGCCCACTCATGCTTCCAACGTTCCAACTCGCGACTCTTAAATGTGGCTTACGCCGTTGCATTACTTTGCTATCCCCCGGAAATCCTATAGCTCTGACCCGAGCATTTCTGCTCGTCCCAGGATCACGACCATTAGTAGTGCCTGGCGGGGTAGTGCTTTTCCTTTTAGCGTTCTTTTCCATAATGCTACGGTTTGACCGTTTTCATTCTTCCCTTCCTTTTTGACACGGGCATGCTCCAGATTTTTTATTTTTTTTTTTTGATTGATCTTACTCTTACAACACCGGTGATCTCCAGTCGTGTCAACCCACTGATTTGCATGCACACTTGTGGGGCAGTTTAATGGTGGTATATGTGTCCCTAGGCTCACCTTGGTGTTTTCTAAATTGCCTAGTTGTGAGTTTTGTTTACCTTTGTTTAGTCGCCTTTTACGACAAGCGATAGGTATCGCTGCAGGGATATTCTTAACCCGTCCCTGCACGAGGTATCCAGACAATATATTATATGAAATAAAAATAAAATTAAAAATTTTAAGTAACCCCCGACAAAAAAAAAAACTCCAATAAGTAAAAAAATATTTTTTTTTCTCTCGGCCTTTTGACTTCATTAAAATAACCTATTAATATTTTTAAGATGAACGTCGCCGCGTCGGGGCACCGCTAAGTGAAGAATTAGTTATATGTATCTACATATGTGTAATGAAAAAACAAAAAAAACTTATACTGTACGCATGAACTTATAATAGTTTTGTACATCAATCTATCTGACTAGGTCTACTAAGTTCCTACAGTGTTTCGATATTGTACCACTTCTGTATGAGGGGTTCGCTTGAGAGCCGCGTGCGTTGAGTGATATGTGGACACGGGGGCGGACCGTGACAGAATGTGGCATCCCGAATGGGCAGACACATAAGGGCAGAGGTCGTTGTCGGTTGTGTCTACTTCACGAATTTTTCAGATTAAATTATTAACACTGAACACTAATTAAAAGATTGGATATGGTTATTTCGGTACTTACTTACGTTGTTTACAAAGGGTAGGTCTTTGTATAATCCATACTTTATCAATAGGTTCTTTTAATGAGGTCAAAAGGCCGAGAGAAAAAAAATTATTTTTTTACTTTTTGGAGTTTTTTTTTTGTCGGGGGTTACTTAAAATTTTTAATTTTATTTTTATTTCAT
Source organism: Merodon equestris (assembly GCA_958301585.1). NCBI lineage: Eukaryota > Metazoa > Arthropoda > Insecta > Diptera > Syrphidae > Merodon > Merodon equestris. The sequence continues at coordinate 169,638,184 of OY284413.1, forward strand.
TCTTTTTAAATTACTCGCCCTAATTCCGATAGGTACGAGTAACTACTTAAAATAAATTTTTCGTAACACTCTACCGCATACATATAATTTACCACATTCGGCATGACTTATTCCCGTTATACATATTACACATGTGTGTCAAAAATGTAACCTACGACGGAACTGTGTCTATTTTTTTATAATAAAACTATTTTTGTTATTAATATCGCGATTCCGGAATAAACTCATTGTTTTTAAAGCAAGTACAGCACCTTAACTATAAACAGAACTAGTTAAGACGAATGTAATGAGCCCATACTTAATAGATTTACTAATAGGCAATCGTCTCCTACCTTCGAGTTCAATCATCAGAGTACCAGCGCAGTAGTACCAGCATACATGGGTGTTTCAAATGTTAGGTCGCAGATATGTTTGAAAGTAATGTAAGCACCTATTGTGTCTAAGTGCGTGTTCACATTGGTAGAAGCGCACCAAATTGCTTGAAAGAGAGGGAACGATTTTTAGTAAGTGGAAACGAGAAGGGTTGCTTGCACCGAAAATCCATCTTCAATTTGGATTTTCGGGTGAAGCAAACCGTTCCATTCTTAATTCATTCCATTTTTGACAGTTTTTCTTCATTTATTCGTGACTGTTGGACAGACAAGTTCATTTGGCTTGCAAAAATGACTACTTGGACGAAGGCGACTGAATGAAAATGACTACTTGGATGAGGGCGACTGAATGAAAATGACCCGATTCATGCGTTCCACTTGTCAAAAATTCAAGTGTGCTTCCACCAATGTGAACACTATTTGCCTTCTTGCGCTTGTCCTTCTTGCGCCAATGTGAACACGCACTATAGTTGCGCAAAATAGTTCCAACCCCGGAACGAACATGGAACGTTTCCTTTCCCCGTCGTTTCCTTCCTGGAACTATCTCCTCGGAACTGCATCGGAACTGTCGGAACTATCGGAACTATTAGTATGATAAGAGAGATCCATATCCGATCCTTCATGCCTAATTCGTTCACGAAACACGGAACGAATTGCCTGTACGAGTATGATTGCGGACATTATTGTTTGATCACCCTTATGCTATTCCAGTTCCAGTGTGTGAGTGTTCATAAACTGTTCGAGCTTATCGCTACATCTATGTATACGATATTTATTCACATTTTGTTTTTACTTGTCTACTACGTAGTATAAGACATGTTCGATTGCATTTATCTTTCTCTTCGTTTTGTCTGTGATTACGTTGTTCTACAACATAATCCTACGACCGCGTCGTTCGGACGTTCGGCTGGTTTGTATAATATGAACGCCGCTATTGATGAATTTCTAGGTTGAATGGAAATATGGACATGTTTCGTTAAGTTTGAGGAACGATCGGAAATGTTTCCGACTGAGGACATAGTTCCATACATGTCTTGAACTACCCAACTCTACTAAGATCCCTACCACAGCTAACAAAAAGTGGTAATAACCTTGAAACGCCTGAACAAATCATGAATTGTAGCTAAGAACCATCTCGATCACGGTAGCTTTCAAACAAAAAAAAAAATCATAAAAATCGGTCCATTCGTTCAGGAGCTTCTTGCGTCGGGGGTTAAAAAGAAGGTATAAGTATCAGAAGCCAATCGGCGAGTATAAGTTTGGTTCAAAATTAACAGGTAGAGATTACTCGTATAGGAATAAAAGAACAAAGCAGAGGAATATCCGTTTAAGCAAGGCTTTATCGCTAATAAAAAATAGCTGAAACTGTGAATTCAAACCACTAATTATGTTCCATAATCTGTTATACACTAGGTACTACTTTAATTTAAGATACTTAAATATCATAAATATAAATATAAACATTGTTTTATACTAAGATATTATATGTAAGAAAAGAAAAAGTTAATGAATTCAATAATATGTACATATGTATGTACTTATGCAAAAATACATATATACAGTTTCTGCCTTTTTTCAACCAGATAAGATTAATATACGCATTAAACTATGCACAAAAATAAAAATAAAAAATAAACAAAAAATGTGTCTGACCTACTATTATAATAATCATATATTTTCATATGAAAAGAAAGAAGAAAAAAATACGTATACGTCACCGAATTTCATTCATCTACGGTGGGAGGAGTTACATGCATGCAAGCCAGCATACATCTATAAAAACAACCCACAAATTGACGGATTTAGGCATTAGCCCATGCTCATGCCATAATGCACGTAAATACGCATTATATGCTGTTAACGACAATCGACGCGACGCGACGGTCTCCTCAAGCTACAGAAAGATCATGCATGTTCCACAACATCATCTGTCTACACCCAAACAAACCAACTTCCTGAAGTAGAAGAGTCAGCCGAGGAAACCAGTATCGAACGCTTTGGCCAAATATGGAGTATTCGCGAATGGAATCAGCGCCTCCAAAAGCTTCGCAGTAGTAACGAGGATACCACTACTTTTTTGGTTGAAGGACAGGACCCAATCGCTAAGGAACAATGGATACAAAAATTTACGAAGCACTACAAAATCCCAACACTCAGCTGCCAAATGCTTCAACATCTCGGACCGAACAAACTAAAGCTTTCCATCGCAACGAAATATGCTTGGCTATTTCTCAATTCCGGCCGCCCACTCACTCTCGGTAGAACAACATTTACCAAATGGAATAAAAAGTTTGATTCCCATCCTAAATCTACTACTAAGCCTAAACATAAACTTAGTAATAAGAACAATAATATAAGTAAAAAGCACTCTAAGCCCCTATCCAACCCCCACGATAACTGGAGCTACAAAACCAAACTCTTCCCAATTTTCAACCAGCCATCAATTTCCCATTTACAGTCTTCTCCCTCAGTACCACCAAAACCTCAAAGCCAACGGGTCAGCTTTAATCTGAACCCAACTAGTTCTTCTGCCAATACAACCGTATCACCTTCAAACCTAGCACACGACCCGGATCCAAACTCATTCCCAAATTTCGACCTTAAGTCTGGAGCTAAGTATCCTAATTTTCGAAGCTCCCACATCCTTAATCCCTCTAACACCTCTGCTACAGCCAGATCCTCATCTCTCACACCATCTTCAAACCAATTTCCTTCAACATCAGTCCCCTCCAAATCTTTCGTTGATCCCCTACTGCCACCCTCAGTCAAACTTACTCAGCAATCTATTGACCCCAACGAATCTCGATACGCACTCTCCAGGTTAAGAGACAAAAAAATCTATGAGAACATTCGACTCTTCTTGGCTTATCTTCATGACAAATCAGACTCGGTTTGCTATGAAGGTAAAACAAACACCAGCGTAATGGTCTCTATTCAACAGGAAGGTCTCCCCACCGATTTCACTACCCTCAAGAAGCTTTTCATTAAATATCACGAGTTTTTCAATATCTCACCCAAAAAAATATCAAACGATCTTGATACCTTCAGACATTATATACACTCAAAGCGCATATCGCACCTTCAGCGTAGCAAAGCTGACCATGATAGGTTTTTTCGGCCCTAAAAATCTCACCCTCCCTGCCACTCCAACGCCCCCCGAAAACTTTCCTCTTACCTTTTATTATCAGAATGTAAGAGGTCTGCGTTCTAAAACTCAGGCAGTCCTGCAGCAATCTCATGCGTTACCTTTTGAAATCTTTGCCTTAACCGAAACGAACCTAATCCCTAGTATAAACAACCTTGAACTATTCCCATCCAACTTTAACGTCTACCGCGATGATGTTAACCGACCTACTGATGGTTGTCCATGCCGCGGTGTTTTTCTAGCTGTCCGAAACTCAATTGACTCCTCTTTCACAGCAACTTCGTCTTCGCCATGTCTCGACTTTGTTTCCATTAAGATTGTATTACCCCGGATATCGCTCCACGTCATCTGCTTTTACATTTTGCCATCACAACCTACTGAAACATATAACTTGGCCATTGATACAATCGATAATTTAATTGAATTACGAGATCCCCAAGACGAGATCCTAGTTTTCGGTGACTTCAACCTTCCTCACCTTAAATGGATCCCTTCAGACGACCAATCGTTTTACATTGCCTCTAGTCCCACTGCAGCCAAAGAATGCCTCCTCTCTGACCACCTAGCTGATTCCAGCCTTAACCAAGTTAGCGGCATTTTGAATTACATGGGCAGACAACTCGACCTCATTTTCACAAGTGACCCCTTCAACTCCTCAGTTTCAGCTTCTCCGCTGTCCCTATCAACCGTCGACAACTACCACCCTCCCCTTCTTCTCTCGTTCTTTCACAACTCCCCTATACAGAACTTTCCCCCCACTGTTCGATTCTCTCACGATTTTCACAAAGCCAACTTCCGTCAAATCAATGAATATCTCAATAATGCCCCTTTTAATTTCAACAATCTTACCGTAAATGATGCCATATCTATATTCTACAAAGAAATATTTAATTCCTTCTCCCTTTATGTACCCTTTTCTGGACATAAAACCTCCTCCACCTCCCCTCCATGGTATAATCGCAGGCTCCGTTCTTTGAGAAACAAACGGAACAAGCTCCGGATAACTTTCCTTCGTACTCAATCCCCAAATGACTTCTCGAACTACTTCGGTACTTACCTGCATTTTGTAGAGGTTTATAAATCCCTCTATCAACACTACTTAGTTGAGATGCAAACCAACCTTATAAATAATCCCAAGTCCTTCTTTCAATTCGTTAATCATAAAAGAAAATCTGATGGCTACCCAAACTCACTCTCCTTCAATAATGAAACTTCCAATGATCCTCATTACATCGCCAACCTTTTTGCCACATTTTTCAATCAATCTTTTACCCATGATTCCTTTGCACCCGATCATACCTATTTCAACTATTTACCAAACTTCTCCTTTGGACCATTTCTCCCTCGTAGTGTCGACCCCGTTATCATCGAAGAAAGATTAAAGCAACTTAACGATGAATTCACCCCTGGCCCCGACGGCCTCCCAGCTATATTTTTAAAAAAATGTTTCTCCTCCCTTTCTCTACCTCTCTCAAAAATCTTCAGCCTATCCCTTTCCCAAGGTGAATTTCCCTGGATATGGAAAACCTCTTTTATAACACCTATACATAAAAAGGGTCCGAAGAATGACATTAACAACTACCGTCCCATTGCCAAACTGTCTCATATACCCAAAATTTTCGAAAGTATTTTGTATGATAACTTAAGTTTTCAATGCAAGTCTTTAATCTCCCCCAGACAGCACGGCTTCCTTAAAGGCAGGTCTACAACCACAAACCTTATTGAATTCATTTCCTTCACCCTTTCAGCCATAGAAAATGGCAAGGAAGTCGATGTTATCTCAACTGACTTCAGTAAGGCCTTCGATAAAATTTCACACAGATTAATACTCTTCAAACTGTCTTCTCTTGGCTTTGAGCCCATCTTATTAAAGTGGATTTCCTCTTATCTGGAAAATCGCAACTACAGCGTTCGCTTTAGATCTCCCCTCTCTAACCACTTCGTTGCTTCCTCCGGTGTCCCCCAAGGCAGTCATTTAGGCCCGCTTCTTTTTATCCTCACCATTAACGATATTGAAATGGTTATCAAACATTCCCACATCTCTCTATATGCCGACGATGCTAAACTCTTTAGGATCATTTCCTCAGAACATGACTCTTCCCTTATTCAATCGGACCTCAACAGCTTTTCCACCTGGTGCTCCAAGAACTGCCTCGACCTTAACATTTCAAAGTGTCAATCTATTACTTTCTCCCGCAAACGTAACAAACCTCCTCCCCGCCTCTACTTTCTCCATAATCAACCCCTTTCCACCGTTCACGTGATCCGTGATCTTGGGGTATTATGCGACCAGGAACTCAATTTCCTTGCACATATCAGCGATACAATTCTTAAGGCCAATTCTGCACTCGGCTTCGTGAAACGATGGTCTGAAGAATTTTCCAATCCCTACGTCACTCGGTCTCTTTACATGACCTTTGTTCGCCCTATTCTCGAATACGCGTCTCAAGTGTGGTCTCCTTACTATCATTCACACATTTCCAGAATTGAGAGTGTCCAACGTCGTTTTCTCCGTTTTGCTCTTCGCGGCTTACCCTGGGACAATCCTCAAATCCTACCTCCCTATCAAGATCGCCTTAAACTTATCAATTTGAACTCGCTGGAAGAACGAAGAAGAATATCCGACATCCTTTTTATCCACCGACTCCTCTCAGGTACCATCGACTGTGCGTCCCTTTATAACTTTATCTTTTTTAACACTAACCCTCGTAATACACGAAATCCACGTCTCTTCTATGTACCCACCTCTCGTACCTCCTATGGCTCCAATGAACCTATCTCCCGTATGCTGCGGAATGTTAATGCGAAAAACTGTTTTGACTTTAACATCAGCACTCCTTGTCTAAAACTCCGTCTCAATCGCCATCTTTCTTCGTCTCTTAGATTGTAAGTTAAATTAAGTATGTAGCTCGAATTAAGCACAATAAAATGGGGGTATAGCCCCCACCAAAATCAAAATCAAATCAAATCAAACAATCTCCACCATCCACTCATTTTCTTTCTCTCTCTCTCTCTCTCCTTTTTCAATAATCATAAACTTAAGTCTAATGTTAGGATAAGCTAGCTTTAAGATTCATTATTGTTTTTGATCTCTAATAATAAATACGTGGTGTTAAATTTCTGTGTCTTTTTTTTCGGTTCTGTGCTCACGGCTGGCTCCCATGTATAACTCGGGGGTTAATAAATATTGGGTCTATAACTTAATTCGTGCGGTTTGCTAAGAGATGGCGTAACTTGTATTGTTCCATTGTTATTATTCCATTGGAACATGCGTTTGAAAGCTACTGTCATTGTACTACATTTCAGTATATGTCATTCATTTGAAGCGTAAAGAACAACAATTTTTTTTCACTCAAATATGTCGAACTTTGTGCCTGAAAAAGTGTTTTTGCGGGGAGTTCTTCTTCATTACTTTAATATGAAGAAAACTGCTGCCGAAAGTGATGGTATTTTGGTGGAAGTTTATGGTGAACATGCGCTAGCTGAGCGAACGTGCCAAAAGTGGTTTGCACGATTTAAAAGTGGTGATTTTGGCTTGGAAGACGATGAACGTCCTGGGCAGCCAAAAAAGTTTGAAGATGAAGAACTCGAAGCATTACTCTATGAAGATTATTGCCAAACACAAGAAGAGCTCGCAGAATCTTTGGGTGTCACTCAAGCAACCATTTCAAAACGTTTAAAAGCAGCTGGGTATATTCAAAAGCAAAGAAATTGGGTTCCATCTGAACTCAAGCCGAGAGACGTCGAAAGGCTATTTTGCATGTCCGAAATGCTGCAGGAACACCACAAAAGGAAGTCATTTTTGCATCGGATTGTTACTGCTGATGAAAAATGGATCCATTACGACAACCCCAAGCGCAAAAAATCATATGTGAAACCCGGCCAACCAGCCAAATCAATGGCAAAGCCGAATATCCATGGCGCGAAGGTAATGCTCTGTATTTGGTGGGATCAGAAAGGTGTGCTGTATTATGAGCTGCTAAAACCGGGTGAAACCATCAATGGACAACGCTACCGAACACAATTAATCCGTTTGAAGAGAGCAGTAGCCGAAAAACGCCCGGAATATGCGACCAGACACGAGGCAATAATTTTCCATCATGACAACGCTCGGCCCCACGTTGCTATTCCGGTTAAGAACTATTTGGAAAACAGTGGATGGGAAGTTTTACCCCACCCGCCTTATAGCCCAGACCTTGCCCCTTCTGACTACCATTTGTTCCGGTCGATGCACAACGCCCTCACTGAAATACGGTTCACATCAGAGCAGAATATCAAAAATTGGCTTGATTCATTCTTGGCTGCCAAGCCGGCGCAGTTCTTTTGGAATGGGATCCACAAATTGCCAGAAAGATGGGAAAAAGTCATAGCTTCAGATGGGCAATACTTTGAATAATACTATTGTACATGTTTTTCTTAAATAAACGTTCAAATTTTGAAAAAAAAACCGCACGAATTAAGTTATATACCAATAGCTGTGTTCAATGCTGAATAGATCAGGACAGTATAGATTCGGGAAAACTGTCAGATCAAGTTAGAACAAAAGCGTTAGCTAGTGAGTCAAAAAGCGAAAGACAGCTTATGTGTCAGATTATATTAAACATATCTTAGAATTAAATAATAAACTAAAATGAATTCAAATAAAAATACTTTGGAAGAGTTGTGGTGGGCACTGTTAGTGAAATTAATGTGATTAGTGACGCGTCAACAACATATTTCGGTGATGATATGAATGTTTTAGCGAGGGCCTTAGTGCTTTTGACACATTCTGTTCTGATTCCAGAGTAGGTGCAGAAAATCGTGTTCTGAAGTGTCCACTTTCGGATAGAAAATGTTCTCACTGAACATGTTCTGAAAAAACGTGTACTTTTCTGTCCAGAACATCTTCATTGAACAGACTAAATGTTCGCTCCTTGAAAGGCCCAATTTTTCAGAAGAGTATCGATCTGATCGATTGTTAATTGGTCAAGCTTGTCCAGTTCCCCTTCATGCGATTCGTTCCAAGTTGTCCCTCTTATTCAGTCTCACATTGAAGTTTCCTGGAATGGTTTTCATCTCGTTGCTGGGGGGATGTAAACGCATATTTTGTTGATGTCCCTGAGTATAGCCTTGGTACGGATTATTATCGCTCACAAGCTAGATATTTAGAATTTTCACATAAGCTCCAGAAATACGACACCCGAATGAATGCAAAGATGGGATAGTCACAAAGAAATGCTCTGTCGTGTCGACACCTTTACCTGCTCACCATATCAGGCACGTTTAGGTGCTTAGCAAAAGTGCTTTGACCCGTAATGATGCCTTCTGCAATCAATTTCTCTTAACACGTTGACTGCCACGTGCGCCACCGGTGGTACACATTTTTTTTTAACTGAAGGCTGCGTGTACCACCGGTGGTTCACACGCCTTGTCGATTTGTATGTGCGATACTTTTTTGTTTTTGTAATGAAACTTAATTTTTCCTTCCGTGGTACCTAGATAAAGGTTTAAATTTTTCATATAATGCAAAAAAATTGAAACCTCAGTTTTTTGCTTTATTTAAAATTATATATACCTATTTCACATTTTCTTAAGTGTCATTTTACTTTCTTTTTATTTCATATTCTTATTTCAATGTAAATAACATAAAATAAATTAATATTATAATAATGTTGAGAAAAAATAAAGAAGTTCGTAGAAAACTAATGATTTTTGAGGAAGCAATCCATACAAAAAGCAGGTTTACCATCACAATGTTCACAATATGTGGAGACAGTCTTAGCTTTTTTTTGAGCTGCAACTCTTCCTTCATTTTTTTGTAAATCGTTGTAGCAACCAGAACAACGTTTCCTAGTTTTCCTGTTGGTTTTATCCCTCGTTTCAAATTCTTTTAGGATATGCTTGACTTGTCCCATGTCGTATGACGATGTTGGTTGTAATTCGATGCCGCAAAGAGCTTCACAGATTGACTGCCTGAATTCAAGAATTTTAGCATTCTTATAAAATTGTTTGTAAATCACTAACGCATTCACAACGGATGTACTTAGAAGAAATTCAAATTCAATCTTATGATACCATCTTACAGTTTTTCGAAGTGGCGTAAAATAACAAGCCATTTGATCCGAAATATCGATTCCTTGCTTACCTATACTATACTCGATGATCATCTTCAGTTTCTTTATTTCCTCATTATTGCGATTCCGTTTTCCAGTTGAAATAACTTCTAAGTTGTGCTTCGTGCGGTTCTTCGTGAGGTTCTAATGCTCCTCACGCTTATCTTTCCACTTGGCAACAACGATTCCAGAATTTTCACGTCCAATTATATCATTTTTCTTTAGTTTCGCGTTTGTTACGTCCTTCGGATTCCCAGATCTATTTTTCCGAAGAGTTCCAACTAGGTGTGTTTCACGCGTAAGCAATAATTTGGCCAATGAGACAGACGTATAAAAATTATCTGTTGTCATTGTTCTGCCTTTGCCCAAATACCGATCAGCTAGATCTAAAACAATTTGCGTGCTTTGTGAAGTGTTTTCTGTTGGCCTTCCTCTCTGATTTTGATGGTCACATTTTCCAGCATAAATTGAACTCGTATAAGTATATCCATTAGTGTCGCAAAGCTTATATACTTTTACGCCGTACTTGTGAGATTTCCCAGGATTATACTGACGAAATTGTAGCCTTCCTCGCCAGGGAATCATACTCTCATCAGCAGTCAAAATTTCACCAGGAACTTGTGAACTTACGAAATTCTTTTCGAGAATTTCGAGTAATCTGGCCACTTTACCCAAGCGATTACCTTGGATTGTTGAATTATCAGCGAAGTGAATGAATTTTAGCAATAACTGGAATCGGTTGCGTGACATAATATGGGGGACAAATTTATTTTTGTAAAATTTTTTTCCAGTATAGGGAAATTGATGGATACTTTATGATTCCCATATACATTACAAGGCCAAGGAACTTCTTAATATCCGCTACATTTGTGTCATCCCATTTTTTTATTCGTGATCTTCGAGTTATAGTCGAAATTGCCAGGAATTGGTTTGCATTCAAATTGGTTTGGAACACTATCAATTTGTATATTTCATCCGTGAACATTAAATTAAACAAATCAATCGGTTTTACTGAACTAGTGTCGAGATTCGATATGGCAGGTGTAGATGGATGATCAGTAAATGAAAACTGCTTGAGTGACCTCCCACTTACAGAAGTCCACACGTTTGATGAAAGATCAACTGAGGATTCGTTATCCTCCACTAAAGCCTCCGAGTCACTAGATTCAGATCCAGATGGGAAATCGTCGCTATAAGTCGATCCATTAAAATCCGAGTTATCACTTTCACTCACAGAATCTTCCATTTTATACATCAAATCATTTGAACGTCCGTCCACACAGAAAAATTTTCGAAAATGCCTGTATCTGTCACACTATTGAACTCGGCGCGATCAAATCGGTACCGTTAGAAAGGGAATTCCGAAAAAACACATTGGTGTTTAAGGCACAAAGAAAAAAACGGTTAGGAATAGAATTTATATTACAAGGGATACAAATTGTATGTTAATGGGCCTGAGCACACGAGAGTAATTTTATCAGGAGGAAAACTGGTGTAATGCTCTGCTCTAAGCGCACACGGAATGAATTAATCCAACTGAAAAAAAATGTATATGTGAACCTCGTTTCATTGTGTTAGTGTTTTCTCGTCTTTCTGACATTTCATTTGACAGAGATATTTCGCAAAAGACGTCTCCTCTCCATTTGGTTTATACAGGGCAAATTACGATTGAGACGCAACACGAGACAAAAAACGTGCCGACTCGAAAAGTAAAGAGTTGTGTATGTATTAGTTTTGCGCTCTCTTCAACCACTCGATACGCGGTTGAAGATTTTACTCCGTTTCATACTTCACACTTCAGCTCTCTCTCTCCCATAAAATCAATTTTCAGCCGGTTGGATTACTCCCGTGTGTGCAGGCCCAATAACCTGAAAACTAAGTAAAACTAAAGTAAAATAACTACAAAATATGTGTGGCCACCGTTGTTTCACATGGCACCTTAATAATTTTATAATTAACAGAGTGCCATGTGAGCCACCGGTAGGCACGCTTTAAAAACACCCAAAAAACGTCACAAACGGGAAAAGACAAGAACATAACGTTTTATATAGGACCAATAATCGCTTTGAAATGGTATTTACAAGTTGAAATTTTGGTAATAGTTTTTTTTTTGTATGGTGGCAGCCAACGTGTTAATGATAAGAGTAAAACTGAAGACTTTTTGCAGGCATCGGGGTGTACAAGCTTCAACCGAGGGTCGTTAAACCATCTGTACTTGAGGGTCTCAGTTCTTGACAGAGAAACCGACCAAGATGAAGGCATATAAACAGCAGGTTCATATCCCGAGAACTCCTCTTTGTACCCAGGCTAGTCAACTAATCGGAGATCTTACTTCCCAGGATCCCAAAGCGACCACAGACACCAACAGAACTCAGTAAATATACTCTTCTTACTTTGTTCAGAGAGAAATTCACACAATATTTAGCAGAGCATCTTAAGCTGAATTAAACTTGCTAGGGAAGGTATCTATGCTCCAGGAAAAAAACTACACTTTGGAGCTTGGCAAAATAGGTTGTAATATGCTTACTATTCCAGACTATATCCTGGTCTCATCATTGCGTTGCAGATCCACCCTGCACTGCCAGAAAACTGACAACGCTCTAACCGCTGTCGAATTGACATGTTGGACCACTGCCTAGGGTGACTCTCAGATATTTGACTTGTTTGAAAATATGAATGTTAATGACATTCAGCACAAGCTGTGTTATTCCCGTTATTTTTCTCCTTTTTACAGAGACAACAGTTTCCGTTTTAACAGGATGAGCGTCCATTTTTTGTCCTCGACCACCTGTCTGACTGTTATGACAGATAGCCACCAAACGGAAATATCATCCGCTTATGTCGTAGACGTTTAGAGAACTGAACAGACAGAGCTATAAAAGCGTGGAAAAAAAACACCACCTTGTGGGGCAGCCTTTGTTTATCTCAGACGTGACAATGTTCAAGGCCTGCGTCCCTTCGATATCAATGAAATTGTCCGCTGAGTGGGGATATTAAGTTTTGACCTTAGGGTATCTTAAAAGCGTTCTTCCACCACTGAACAGAGTAAGTAAAGGTTGGCCACTTGCAAGATAGTTCACTAATGTCTGATTCATGCGCCATTGAGATAGGTTAATGTCCTTGTTCTGGCATCAGCCCGCGCACTTGACATTGCAAGGTGGAGAGTGGTTTTCAAACATAGACCCATTGGGATGGCCCTCAAAGTATGTATGTATTTAAAAGGTGTCGGCCCCAAAACATAGGCCACATAAAACAGCATCCAGCATCCCTCGGCAGCGGATGGATTTTTCAAATAGAATGGGTGGCGTGACACCTCGGTGACGGGAGTCGAGTACAGCCCATCGTCTCCCTATTGACGTACACCTTCAATCAACATACGTCCAACGTACTGCCCAAGCCTGCGCACCACCAACGCAGTAAATAGAAACAACGAACGACACTTTAATCTCTTATTGTACATTCAACGGGATTTCCTTTTTTTTTTAAAGCATAAAAAGCAGATCGAGACAATATAAATAAAAAAATAACCAAAACTACACATAAAAGCTGAACGGGAAAAATAACAAACAAATCACTTGCTCAAGCACTCGTCTAAGTGTTCATTGATAAAGTCCACATCTACCTCCTGGCAGCATGCCGGGCACGTTCTCGTGGGTGTGTACACCCCTCGCATACGTTTCTGTCTGTCGCTGAGGTTCATTTCATCGTCACTCTGACTTGTGATCGAATCATTGGCAATCGGCAGTTCACTGATATCCTCCTCGGCATAGCCTGCCCGCAGTAGAATGTCCCGCGTTTGGCTGGATGATTTCGCGCGCTTTCTGGGCGATGGCTTCTTTGGCTTGGCTGTGGGACCTGTTTTCGCAAATTTTGGTAACAAGACTTTCTCCGAGATTCCTAGACAGCCATCGAGGTGGTCGGAGAAATTCGAACGCTTCAGTTTCTCTTGGCAAATGGGACAAGTGATGATGTCATTGAGGGGATTATTCGAATATTTCGAGCAAGAGGGCACGACGGCGTTTTCTTGTTTGAATTCCTTGAGCAGAGTATCTTCGCCGAAGAGTTCGTCGATCAAGGAGGTGTCGGCGAGCTCGATAGATGTGCTTAGTATTTCGTCATCGTACTCGTCGTCGATGAGATCAATGTCGTCCTCCTTTCCGTTCGTCAGATCGAAGGATTCATCGAGAATTTCCTTCTTGATTTGCTTTTGACGGCTGTCGGCATCAACGAAGACCATTGACTTGGCCGGGGTATCGTTATTGTTGCGTGTAAGATCTTCTGTGTCGCTCTCGTCGGAGGAGGATATGGCGATAACGTTGTTGGGGACCTCGCTGACCATTACATCGTCGTCGACCACCAACCAATCGGGTTTTCTAGTAGCTTCATCGGGAATGAATGAAACGTCGTTTTCGTTGGAAGTGGAGAGCCTACGACGCTTCGAATCGCTGGCATTTGGACTCTCTACTTCCTGCGGTTCACTTTCTTTTTGGTTGGTATTAGTGGCGCCTCCAAACCGCTTTAGCCACACATCACGGAGATGATTCCGATCGACTTCGGCGCCTGCGTTTGTTTTGGGGGTTGCGTTCGATGTGAGTGAATAGCCCGATCCTGCGGACGTGAAATCGGGAACTGATCGTGGCGCGCGTGGTGTTTCACATCCTCCTGGAGAAAACAAATGAAACAACGCTTACAAAAGAAACAATCAGAGATGGCAATACCTAAGTCTTTGAATCCAACGACGTTCGCTAGATTTCCTGAGGTTCTTTTAGGCTCTGGCCTTGTGAGTTCCGGTGTCGATGTCACGGCCCTAGGATTCAGTTGCAAAGTTCCGCCTCCATTTGATTTAGCAGCTCCTAAAGTTCACATAAAGACCGTAATTGTACTACATTCGGCTGGGGGTTCATGAACACTTACCTCCAGGACGTCCGCCAGTATTTGTTGGTGGGAAAAACTTACGCAAGTCCGTTCCATTCGCCTTTCCAGCAGTCTTTACCCCGTTTGCCTCGATAGCCTTCGATTTGCTTTTGCCTTTGCGCACCGCCTTCTCGGGTTCTTTGATTTTCATGAAAAACCCGCCGCAAGTATTGTGATGCTGATTCCACCATATATCATTGGGACCAGGTGCTCGGTTTGATGTACGCTTAACATATCCGAAGAATGGTGCACGATGCTGGCAAATGCCGTTGCATCGCCACCAGTGCGTTTTGTAGACGTCCACTTCGTCGTGGAATGTATGATAGACCTGGAAATCAATTTTTCCCTTTACCCATCAAGGCGGTCAGTTCGAAAGGATCTTACTGTAATATTTGTTCCTGCAACTTTGTTGATTCCATGCATGATTTTCTTGAAATTCGGGCCGTGCCCCCCGTTTCCTTCACGAATGCCCAGCACAAAGCAGTACGCATGGATCATCTCATGCTGCAATGCCAATCATCACTCTATGTTCACCCTCTATTGCTTGTGTACTTACCAACAACGTCTCCACGAGGTCCTTGCGCGAGCGGAGTTTCAGCAATGGCTCACTCAATCGGATGGTCACGGCCATTCCCATCCGATTCCTCCGCGAGTAACATATGCCAGCGCAGCTGTACATCCGTTTACTCCATTCCAGCGTTACACATTTCAGTTTTTTTTGAAAGAATTTATCATCGAACGCGTGAAAAAGAGCCAGCGTATCTGGCGTTGGATCCAGTACTTCCCACTGCGGATGAACCAGATTGTTAGTGCGATTCAAATAGTCTTCGTCCTGGTTCGAACGATATTTGCTGTTCGTTGGTTTTCGCTTCTTTATCGGCGAGGTGTCGATGATTTCTTCAATGTCCTGCAAGTTACATGCCACAACAATGAGATAAACAAACGGACTAGAAACAGAATAGCTTCGATGCGAACTTACATTGTTTGATTGCTCTGCATTCCATTGTTTTTGTAATTCAAGGGCGTACAAGTAGTCAGGATCATCTGCCATTGCTTTTTCGTTTTCATTTAACACAACAAATTTAAATTCAAATTTTTATATTTTTTTTGGTTTTAGAAAAAAAAAATACGTTTTCAATGTTTAAAAGGTTTGTTCGTTTCACTTTCGTTTTGAAAGTAACTGACAGGTGTCATTTGAACTCAGTGGCTAAGGGGGCTACGCAATGTGGTTGTCATGTGTAGAAATATGGAATCGCCCTAAGGTGAGATCACAATGGTAAAAAAAGACCATTGAAAGCATTAAGGATGATTCAGAATAGCCTTTGTGTGCCGTACGAGTTGAACAATCAGTCATCAATATTTATTTTATCATTGTTTTTCCAACGAACAATCAATACATTTTTCATAAGCCTTTTTTGGAGCCGCCTTCAGTTCCTTCATGCCTCGAATCTATTTTGAAAGGGACCCACGAAGTGATAATTTAAGCTTTGGATTTAGTTGAAGGTCACAGGATGCTTTAATCGGAGAATCCGGCGCTTGCGCCAGTATATTGAAATGTTTTTGGTCAAAAAGCCACTCATATACTAGTAGATGGGTTTGTGAGATGATGCAATATCGTAGTGCCAAGTCGAAGAGTTTTTCTACTACTATTTTGGTCCTTTTCAAATGATATATGTATGTAGTTTGATCCTATGGAAAAAATTTCAAGTGAACACATCTATCCATATCTACGTATAATAAGTACAATTAGCAAAATCTTGATTTCTGAACGACTTTGAGATGTTTGTTCGGTTTCGGTATATTTAAATGGCATCATTTCGATGTCTTTTGGCTTATGTCATGTCATACTTGTAAACCGAAGCCTTATCACCTGTAATGATAGATTCCGTGGTTGTGGGATCCAAATTGAATAGAACTGGCAAGCACTTCTATATACGCTTTGAGCGAAAGGCTCTTAGTTTCCTTAATTGTGGCACATCTTCTTCCTTTCATGGGCCTTTCTCTTTGGCAAGAGAAAAAAGGCCGCAGGACCCAAGAATACGGCGACTGAGAAGCCATCGGCCCTTATCAAACCCAACGTCCCAAAATTGACTCGACAACTGCCAACAAAACCGGCCACTGTCGAAAAAAGCGCACAGCAACCGGGCACCTTCATGGGACACACTCAGGATCAAAGCAGAACGTCAAGAGGGGGCGCTCCGGGGGCTCGGCCAGCTTCAACCTTCCCATGAGTCTACAAGTGGCTATTGTCGACCGATCCAACCCGGATGGGAAGATTACATCCGACAATTAGCTCACGGTTGAAGCCAAAATACTAGAAGCGATGTTTATCGCAGATAGCAGTGATGAGATCAACTTCGACGGAGCAGGCTGGCAGAAAGGAGTCAAAGTCGTCGGTTGTGACAGGAGAAAGACACAAAGACAATAGCATAAAAGGTAAATTTCTACCAACCATCAGTGAACTAATGGAATCTGCGTTGAGGGACCTCTCCTCGTGGGCAAGACATAACGGTCTGAGAATAAACCCCGAGAAAACCGAGCTGGTTTTCACCAGGAAAAGGAAAATTCCGATATTTGCTCCACCAAAGTTAGAGGGCACTCCACTCAAACTCAAAGCGGAAGCCAAATGTCTAGGCATCATTCTTGACCCCAAACTCTCCTGCAAAAGGAACCTGGAGGAAAGGATGAAAAAAGGATTGAACGCTTTTTATGCATGAAAAAAGGCCTTCGAAAAAAGATGGGGCTTGCAACCGTACATCACTCATTGGATGTACACAGACCCATTTTAACTTATGGGGCCCTAATCTGGTGGACTGCTAGCAGCACGAAAAGCTATATGAACATGCTCAACAAAGTACAAAGGTCAGCCGCTGTTTGTACAACGGGAGCCATGAGAAGCACGCCGCAAGCAGGGTTGGACATGATACTTCATCTCCTCTCCCTGGATCTATTCATAAAAGGCTGCGCTGCAAAGAGCGCTCTCAGACTAAGGGAGTCCTCTCTGTGGAAGCAAGCCAACTATGGACATGCGGCCATACTCAGAATAATAGACGACCTGGGAAAGAAACATGGTTTTAGTAGCCTCGCAGCTACGACCGACTATATTTCCCCCCCTAAATGACTTCTCTCCCAGAATACCAATCCTTTTCCCCGACAGAGAAGAGTGGCTATCAAACGCCGTAATCAACGACCATGAGATCACCCTCTTCACCGACGGATCGAAAATGGACACAGGCACTGGGGCCGGGTTTTACTCTGATACCCTCCACAAACAGGAATCATTCAGACTCCCTGATCTGTGCAGCGTTTTTCAAGCAGAAATCCTGGCAATAGAGAAAGCAGCCAAACACCTACAAGTAACCGATATCCCACCATCTGATATCACTATCTTCGTAGACAGCCAGGCTGCTCTGAAGTCAATAGAATCCTGTATAACGAGATCAAAGGCTGTCATGAAATGTCGCGACTCACTGAAGTCCATCAGACACCACAAAGTTAAACTCTGCTGGGTCCCGGGCTACAGCTCAATCGCAGGGAACGAAAGAGCAGACGAATTGGCCAGGAAAGGTCTGAACTGGACACCAGCGAAGCGGACACGTCATTGCAACCACCGATCAGCGCATTATACCGGATCATAAACAACACAATCATCAAAGAGGGAAACTCGTCTTGGCTTACAAGAAACGACAGCTACACGACAAGATCATCGTTGCATGTCGGAAAAACAAAGAAGCTCCTGGCGCTGGACCTGGATCACAGGACACTGTCCCATTGGAGCAATGCTCCGGAAATGGGACTCGGGATCCAGCGATCTCTGCCGGATCTGCGGCGATGAGGAAGAAACTGAGACGATCCAACATCTGCTTTGTCACTGCCCAGCTCTCCAGAATCGACGCCTAGCGTCGCTAGGCCAAAGATTCTTTACAGAGATTGCGGATGTGGCTAATGCAGATATTTCGGATCATCTAAAATTCAGTAAGAGCACGGGGTGGTTACAGCCACCACGTGATAGGAAAGGTTAACTTTATGTGTACCCACACAAATGAAGGGAATCACAATGGGCCTTTTGGCCTCAGAGTGGAAGTGATGCTTAACCAGCACACTCCCCTTCTCTAACCTAACCTAACCTAACCTATATACGACTACAACTTTGTGGACATTTTCCGTGTTTGGCTTAAAACTACTCGAGCCACGATAAGCTTGATCTTAATTAACGGATAGTTCCATCTCCAGCTCTCGGTGCACAATACATACATTTTCAAAACTCCTCTTCCGAGTATCGTGAACCTAAGTAGTTCCTTTGATTGTCCTCTTCTTTTCCAGCGATGGAGCCTGAGATTCATAGCCTCAGTATCATCACCCCACTCAGACAATTGAAGTCAAACGAACGAAATGAAGGTGCTACTCGAAAGTATCCTCCACAAAAACTATACAAGATATTAAAATTTCCGTGAACAGATTGTGATGATAATTTCGTAGCCAACTGCAGACCACCAGCTAGAACGAGTGCTCCAAATGCAACAATATGCTTTAGCGCTATCGTTCGTAACTCATGCCAACAATACCTACAACGACAATTCCGAAATTGGAGGAAGCACAGTGAATTGAAAAGTTTTCTTATTCTTGTTTGCCATTTTCTACCCCCGCACCGAGACAATACATTTGGATCACAAGTATACTCGCAGGTAACGAGGAATGTCCTTCGTCTAACGCCTGCACCTGCATAAGTGCGGAGGTGCGGAAGAGTCGTTAGAGTTAATCAAGGAAACCATTTTCAAAATCAAAACTTTTTTGTGTGTGTACCTTCGTTACCGGTGGCTTTCACGGATCCGTACCGAAACAAATGCTACCAACGTCATTGGTGTTGCTCTCTACTACCGATATAATTCTTGCCTCAACTACGCTTCCGCTCTTCCTAGCATTTCGTGCACAAAAGAATGCTAAAAAAACAAAAAAACCATTTAAGGAAATTGATACTTTATCAATATTCATCCTTAATACTTGGAACGAGATGTGGGGGCAAACAGCATAAATCCATAAGCCCTGGGGATTCCCATGCTCCTAAATGAAATTCGAAAAAAAAATAAAAATCCGACGCTGCTATGCTTTTTCCAATATCTGGCTCCTGAGGTACCCGCAGCCACCTATATATTAAGCAAAAACCTCAACTATTGCATCAGTGTGAGATGCTTTCGGTGTCGCAAGTCGTCTCTTCTCCAGCACGAGGTTCTCGTCTTGCAGCAAAGAATAATCAAAACTTCGCAATAATCTGGGTTAAGCACAACACCTACGGGTACGAGTATGCACGTGTGTATCACGGCTTTGGTGGCGGGGTTTCAGAGGATCCGGTTTGGGGGATTAGCCTTTTGTAGTTTAGCCAATCAATAATATCGAGATTTTGAAAATGATTTTTTTTTTATGCCATCTTGTATAAAGGAATAGAGGATTTGAGGGAGCTTAGTTGTTATGGAGGTGAACCACGAACCACGAACCATACTGGGTACGATAGTACCGAAAGCAGAATGCAAATGTTTTTGGTGGGAGTTTTCGAGAATCGCTTCCTGAGGGAGTTTTCATCTTTTTTTTAAACAACAGCATTTGTGCCATGTTTTCCGAATTCTGAAATCCAATTTGTGTTCCTCTAGAATGGTGCATAAGGGGGACGGATAAATCCCACAAAGATTGGATGTGTAATGAGGATTGACAAATATTTCCGTGTTACAGCTCATTTATGGATTTCAAGAACTCGTAAAGGAATGCATAAATCAGAAATCACTTGTTTCGCCTAATGGTGAAAGGCGGACGTGGAATTTCAGAATGATGGGCCGAGGCACTTCTTGCAGGCTCTATTGGCCTACATGCTGCATTGCTATGTAATGTTCAGATATAATGATTTATAGGTATATAGGCGAGACTGTGTTAACCTGGCTACCTACAACTGCCCGACTCTGTAGAGCTCTGCCTAATGAGCACACAAAGAACTCCGTGAATTGGATGGTAACTTCACTGACAGTCAAAGAAGTCCTGAAGACTCTGCTTCAAGTTATTCATTTGGTACAACACAGCACAAACATTACCGAATTTCTTGATAAAAGGGGCTATCCAACAAGACGTGTCATTTAAATTTCGCCATAATTTTGGATAAAAAAAATTAGAATCTTGGAAGTGGTTGTCAGCAAAGTCAGCTGAAGATATGCTGTCATAGCTGAGAGCATGGCTCAAGCCCATCATTTTGCATAAGGAAAAGACAAAGCTGACTAGTCAGTTAAAGGGTACGCGTTAATGATATCTTAAAAAGTCGTTTTTCTTCTATATTTGACCAACTGTCATCTATTTTTGACGCGGAGTTTAGATGATATCTATCAGCGCATAACGTCAAGCTAATATTTATTACTTACAGTACTACTGGGTGGTTTTCTAATGGTAATCTATATACTGCTGCCCGAGCTGGTATTGAAGTGGGTACAAAAATTTTAAAATCTTACGTATACGCCCCGTTGTGCTCATGGTGCACTTTTCGGTCCCTTTTCGGCTTCCAGCCAGCATACATGATGAGCCACGCCAGTGTAAACGAAGGAAACAGTGAGCAAACCTATACATTTGCCCGAATTTGGCGTGCTTCTGTCGGTCTTGGCTTTTCTATTCGCTTCCATTGGGATGATTAAGCTTCGGTTTCGACGTCATAACCATATACCCATATTTCGTCACGGGTGATGACACTTTTAAGCAAATCTGAGTAGCTACTGAGCGACGCTTAAGTGAAAGTTCTTTTGATCAAAATTTAACAGGCTCACTAAATGCAACAACTAACATTTCAAGCAGGTTGGAGCACTGAATTTTATTTTTCACCATTAATACAGATTCTTTGATCCATGTTTTTCCAATAGCGCTCCAAAACACGTCGAACTATTTTTTGATTAAATAAAGGGTGTTTTTTATAGAGGTATAGAACTTTTTTAAATTAAATTTAAATTATAATGTCGGAAGATTATCTTTCGAATAAAGTTAATTTCGTGTCAATTTAAAAAAATCATTTTTGTTTTATTCCATTTCAAAGTTCTATACCTCTATAAAAAACACCCTTTACTTTAAATATGTAAAGGGCGAGTTTTTTGTCTTTCTATACCCAAATGAGATCAGTTAAATTTGTAGTCGATTCATGCCATGACAGAGCTTTTTAAGCTGAAAACTTTCAAAGATTACCACCGACGAAATCCGATCCAGTCAACAGGAGTATTGATCCTGTCGGACGACGTCTCATCGATTTCGACGTGACCCCGACCTACTGAGGCGCTCGGGCTCACAGCACCGCCCACAGCCCACATTGATCTAATTCTAAATAAAGGATTACTTCTGGCGGGACAAAGCAGTTAAGACCTTTCCGTGATACGAGTTATTGCGGTAGTAAGCACTGATGATCAGGTTGCTGTTTGAAGTTATTGCTCTTGCTTTGTCAGAAATTTGTTTATCCGCAAAATTCTTGCTCATTGTAAAGGACTTCATTAGGGTAAATTTTCTTATATTCAGATTCGATTGTTCTACGCAACCGGAGGTAAGTCCTGACCCATTGTCTCTTAAACACCGGAATCCTTTCCATTAGGCTGGCTCTCACATTGAACCATACGATACATTCATAGAAGTAGATTACCTTCACTCTACTATGAAACAGCCATCTTGTCAGGAAGCAAAAACGCCCCGGGCCCTTGCCAGAGCAGCATCTATATATTTGTCAAAATAAAGATTCCAAGGTATCTGACTACATCTGCGCTAATTTTTTCTAGTGTCCCGAGAGGCGCTAGACAAAGGCGTTCTTAATACTACCGTTCTACGGACTATCTTTTCGAAGTTTTTTCTGATACTCGGAAGAAGACTCTTCGATCATAGATTTACTGAGTTGGGAATGTCTTTACCCATCTTGATGAATGGACTATATATGTACATCTTTTTTGCTTTTTTTGTTTTCTTTTGTTGGAGGCTTCTACTATCTCAGCACTCAGACACAAATACTGGTCCATTGTACTACCACTACCAGACAGACACCTTGTCTTTATTGTATTTTCCCCGTTGTCCGGAGAAAAGTGAGGAGGGGCTTCAGTGATGTAGAGCTAAGAGATTCGGCACCCACCACGTCGGCCCCAACGGTGCTCCACCGTGGGCGAGCGAAGGCGGGACAGTCGCAGAGAAAGTGTTGTGCTGTGTCATCCTCTTCGCAATATGCAGCACAGGTAGGCGTCTCACTGATGCCAAGCACGTAGAGATGCTTGGCCCATAATGACGCCCGTAAGCCATTTACAATCATTTCTCCTTAAGGATAAGAAAAATGTTGCGGACTTCTTGCAGACATCAGGGTGTACGCGCTTAGACATCCTGCATCCTGGATATTCCCTCCATCTACGATTGTGTGCATTAAAGACCCAATCGGTGATGTCAGATGTGGAAGGTAGATCTAACGCGGGTTCAGGTCGTGAGAAACTCTCCTCTGAGCCCCTTCTAGCGAGTTCATCGGAGATCTCATTTTCTGGGATCCTAGAGTGACCTGGGACCCATACAAGCCTAAGTGAATTTAGTCTTCCGACTTTGTTCAAAAAGGTCTTGAGTTCATGCACTAATTTGGAGTTGGATAGAGGGTTGGACTCAGCTTTGAGTGCAGCTTGGCTGTCACTGCAGACGCATAGGCTTTTTCCCTTCCACCTGTGCTTCCACCTGGATTGCGTAAATCTCCGCTTGGAAGACAGACGCATATTTTCCTAACGAGAAGTGCAGTCGAATGTTTTCGCGCTCAAAGAAAACTCCATCGCCGGATCCCTGCCCAGTCCTGGAGCCATCTGTGAAAATGCGAAGACATTCCATTCCAGTCTCAGTGTCTGGCCAAAGCCAGTCCTGACGCCATGGAAATGTGACTGTGAAGTTACAGCGCAGTAGGATGGCAGGTGTCATTGCGTCAGAAGGCATATCCATGAGACAGGGGTCGTAGGATATTTCTCGCGCAAGTACACTTTCACTCCAATGCGAGTTGTACCAAAGACTATTTCTCTCTAGGCGTGACATGGCTTTCAGTGCGCACCCTCTGATATTTATGTCAAGGGGTAGAAGATTAATCATAGCATCTAGAACAGCTCCCGATGTGCTTGGGAAAGCCCCCGTGCAGCTGAGATTGACCACTCTTTGGAGTTTGGTGAAAGAGGCCACAACGTGTTTGCGTGTTAACCTGTTCCACCAAACAACCGATGCATATGAGATTATCGGTCTTATCATTGTCGTGTACATCCAAAAGACATTTTTCAGCGATAAGCCCCATGTTTTGCCAAAGGCACATTTTCATTACCAAAAAGCTGACAGCTTTGTGGCTTTGGACTCAACATGCCTTGACCAAAGAAGCTTGCTATCTAGGATGACTCCCAGGTACTTAACTTCCTCCGATATCGGGAGGGGATATCCAAGGAAACTAAGCTTTAAGCACCAGCTGAGTAATGCCATTATTTTCCCTTCTTCTCGTGAAGAGAACGACATCAGTCTTAAGAGGATTAACCGACAGCCCATTACTCGTGCACCAGTCCTCGATCACATCTAGCGCCGTCTGCATAGATTCCAGAGGCATTGAGAGCATCGAGCAGAGAGTCGACCACCATGCAGCATAACAGCGGAGACAAGACGCCACCTTGCGGGCAGCCCCTGTTTACTCCAGACTTGACACATTGTTCGAGGCCTGCATCAGCGATCAATGTCCTGTGCACGAACATTGCTTTGATCCACAGAACCAATGCTTCATCTATGCCGTCTAGCAGCGTTACACATGCTGTCGAAAGTAGCGTTATCAAAAGCTCCCTCAATTTCGACGAAAATGCCTAGTACGTACTCTTTCCTTTCGAAAGCGCATTCAATTCGCCCAACTAGGTCAGCCTCGCAGGATTATCCGCGCTGATAAGCATGTTGCATGTCCGAGAGATGATGCATTCGAAGGGTAACTTTGCGCACGTGCAACTCTACTAATCTCTTCATGCTTTTCAGCAAGAAGGATGTTGGACTGATTGGTCTAAAACTCTTGGCGAGTGAGTAATCTTCCTTCCCTATTTTGGGAATAAAGACCACTTTCATGGCGCGTCAAGGAATAGATATGTAGGCAAGTGCTAGCAGTGAAAATTCTTTTCAGAGTAGGAAGCAGCTGTCTTATATCTTTTTGCAGCATAACAGGGCGACTTGAAGCCATCGAAAGATGCCACCGCAAATTCAATGGCCTCAGTAGGCGCCACGCGTGACGCAATATACCAGCTACGTCGAGTTGTTTTCATCGTTTCAGTCGCAGTTTCTAATAAGGGAGTGTGCAACGAGCCAATGACAGTCTGATTTCCCGGAAAATGGGTCTGCAACAGTAAACTAAGAGTTTCTGCATTAGACTCGGTGAAGGTACCATCAGACTCTCTGAGTACATCCAGCTTTGTCGAGTTTCCTCGTTTGAGAACGTTAACCAACTTCCTGGTCGCGCTAAGGGATTTGATCTCTTCGCAGAAGGACTTATAGGAATCATTCTTCGATTTACGAATAAGATTCTTATATTCCTTCTGCTTCAATCGATATTTATTCCAGTCATCTTCCGAGATCGATTTAAGCGATCTATTCAGGAGACTTCTGACTTCCCTGCGAAGACATTCCACCTCAGCGTTCCACCAAGGAACCGGCTTCCTGCTGGGAGGTTTTTTGACAGGACATGTGAGTTCGAAACAGTTGGTGATGGCGCTACTCAGGTTATGAATGGCATCCTCCACCAATTGCTATGTTCTGAGTTTAGGCAGGGCTTGAGTTGATTTCTTTGAATCGTACCCAGTCCGTCTTCCTCGGATTCCGCTTGGGCTGCGAGGAGGAGATCCCACACTTCAATTGGAATTCGATATATCTATGGTCCGACAACGTATCATCTGGTAAGACTCTCCAGTTAGTGATGGCCTTCACATGCCTATTAGACAGGGTTAGGTTGTTTGAGAGCCAACATTGTTGATGATAAGGTCAGACGAAAGAGTGAAGTATAAAAGATAGTCTCCTCTCCGATTGCCTTTGCTGCTGCCCCAAACAGTGTTTTGAGCGTTCGATTTAGATTTAGATTAAAGTGGGGCGAGGGACAATGTCATCTAATCACTGCGGCATCTGATGGGTTTATTGTGATGTCCCCCATTTAGAGTTCACTCAAAAATCCTGAGTTCATGATAAAACTTAACTGAGTGAACTAGCAGCGATTTCTTCTGCTTCAAGATAATGCCTGCTTAGGTGTTTGTGTCGTGATGAGGCAGTTAGAGTGGCACAGTATGTGCTCTGCTGTTTCTGCGTCTTCGTTACACATTCTGCAGGTGTCATCTTGTGTGATGCCCATGGTCTTAAGATGTTTGTTGGCCGTGTTCCTCAATCATTTCTTTATGTAGCATTTTATGATGCTGATAATTATGCCGCAGAATGGTCTTGGCATCATGAATGGTGATGCAGAGTCTTTTCTTGCTAATTAGTCTATATGGCCACTCTGCCTAGGTATCCACATGGGGTGAACTCTGTTTGTGTTGGCCAGCTGGCGTAATAGTTGTAAGCAGTCCCATATCAATTTAGAGGTGACTTCGTAGCTTTTGGGGTCTAAAAGTCACAAAAATTGGAATCGTGCTTTACCGCATTATAGTAATCGAGTTGACCCCACACCATAGAACAGAGTCTTCCAGTCTAGAACATTATAAAATACATTAAAGCATTTCGCCACTATTAACGCTCCAAAGGAGATCTCTTATGGAAATTTCGGAATTCATTTATTCCTTTGGTATAAAGTCGCCTCTTAACCTTCGCCAACTAACCTCAATTCCTTCGCGCAAAGCTCGCACTAACCCCGTTACATAAATCCTATTTTCCCGCCATCCAA
Organism: Merodon equestris; assembly: GCA_958301585.1. Lineage (NCBI taxonomy): Eukaryota > Metazoa > Arthropoda > Insecta > Diptera > Syrphidae > Merodon > Merodon equestris. Next base: position 169,664,596 of record OY284413.1, read on the forward strand.
TTCGCCTCCCTTCGCCCCAAGTAACAATTCAAAATTTAAATCCTCCGGCAAACTCCGAGATTTCCCACCCAAACTCACCGCATAATATTCCGATGAAAAGACTTTTAATATTTTTCAAACTTTAATAATAATCCCTTTCGCCGTAGTGTTCGGTTCTAGGCTAACACCTAGCACACGAATGTATTATAACGTCTCACTCCGGCCCCGTCATGGCACTCGTACATAATGGCATTTTGGGAGGATAACATCAGTATTCGAAACGGTGTCGTCTTTCGAAAATAAAAGAATGAAGACCGAATCAAAAGCGAAGCCTCGAACATGAACGGCATTAAGGTCGCGACATATCTTTCCATATCCAACGTGTATCTGGAAGCTGTTTGCAATAGTGTCGAGCTACGATACGAACTCGTTCGGGTGTATGTAATCGTAAATCCACGGATACCGCCTTAGAAGGAGATTCCAATGATTGTCAATAAAGAGTCCTCTTTCGTGAATAAATTCTGCGTGAAAATATGAGAGGGAATCAGTGTAGGTTATACCACCGAGCAGCGGAAGTACGAGTAGGATTCCATCTATACGTACGTGTATGTCGGAGCGTCTTCCTGGAGGGGGTCGTGGTAAATTACGGAAGCGGGAACCATTTTCACGATCATTTCTGCAATGATTCTAGGTGTCGGGCGGCAGTGGCAATTCAATGTTACGTACGAGTACGCCACCGAGACACCCACTAGTAGGGGTGGGCCCATGGGTGAGAGAGATACATCTGCAGGGGAGTGGGTTATACGAGTAACCTTCGACGCCTTCCGTCGTGCGGTGTAATACTTTAACCCCAGCGATTTCCATAATAAAATATTACATTTTGAATTTTCTCCCCAGGCACCTTGGATTACATTTATTTTCTTGGTTCCTTTTTTTTTGTTTTTGTTTTTGTCGGGCATCCCTACCGGGATTTCGTGTCGAGGCGTTAGCGGGATGATAACATTTTTGAAGATAAATACCCACAAGGCAGGTGGACTAAGCTGTTTCTTATTCTTTTCTTATTTTTTTCTCATCTTTTGAAGTTTTTTTTTTTCTTTGGTTCGATGAAGGAGTGTTCGGCGTGTTATTTGGGTGCCAGGAGGCGTTCATTTAAATTCGAAAATTGGAAACACCATCATAAAAAGGTTTTAGTTACTGACTCTTACACCGGACGCTGTTTCTGGGGCAGTTATCGAATTATGGTATCAAGCTTGTTGGATTAGGTTGGGTTTGCACATTTACGTTTGGTGAAGAGCAGGAAACTCCCAGGGAGGTTTAAGCCATAACTGCTGGAAGTAATTTCAATGTTTTAGTAGGCAGTGCTCTGAACTATTAAATGTAACAAATTACTCAGCAAGTCTAGGATGCCTAGTAGAACAACAACTTTTAGCCAGAATTCGACTTCATTCATCACCATTCAAGAGTGGTACATTCATTCAACCGTTTCTCTACCATTAAAATGCCCTCAAAGTACCCAATGACTTCGTCATCTCTTTTTCTGGCGTACTCTTTTTAGGCCCGCAAGCAGGCTATAGACGCTGGAATCCAGAGAATACGTTGGGTGGGGAAGCAATTCAGAGTGTAATTCAGTTACAAACTGTCACGGTGCATTGCCTTGGTGAAAGAACACATTTTTCTTCTTCGTTTGGGGCCGTTTTGATATTCATTCCACCAACACGGACAACATTGGTCGTTTCGCATTGCTCGTTTTAACATCAATGTTTCATGCTGAGTTTTAAGGGTGCATTAATTTTTTTCTTATGCTAGAGCACCAGAATAATAGGGGCCCCAAGAGCGGTATCAATTATAGACACCAAGAAGTCTCCTAAAATATGTGAAACTAATACAATCAGGAAGGTTTCCGTGCAGGGACGGGTTAAGAATATCCCTGCAGCGATACCTCTCGGTTGTCGTAAAAGGCGACTAAAACAAAGGTAAACAAAAATCACATCTAGGCAATTTAGGAAACACCAAGGTGAGCCTAGGGACACATATACCACCATTAAACTGCCCCACAAGTGTACATGCAAATCAGTGGGTTGACACAACTGGAGATCACCGGTGTTGTAAGAGTAAGATCAAACAAAAAAATATGGAGCATGCCCGTGTCTCAAAAAAAAAAAAAAAAAAAAAAATAAGGCAGGCCGAAAAAGAATTGGTGCAAACAAATGCAAAAACACTAGCATTTGATTGGCCTCAGCGATGAAGTAATCCCAAACCGGGAAGCTTGCCGCTACTTTCTGAGGTCAAACCGGCGGACCCCACAAGCGGACCAGTAGGAATGCAGTTAAGTGGGAAGGTTATGGTCCTACACTTCTGACCATAACAACGCCGGAAAAAGGAAAAGAAGAAGAAGAAGTTACACCAAGACTTTTTAACAAGGTGTGTTCAAAATAAATCATTTTTCCTTAAAAAGGTGAAATCATGGCTATTAAATTTTAATTAAGAGATATTCTTAATTTACTTCGCGACCTAGCTGAGTTGCATTATACGAGGGTGGTCCGATAAGTACTTAGCCTCACCAGATGGTGCCAGTATCGCAAGAGCAACTTACTATCGTGTAGTACATTCTAGTAGACGGCTATTGTCGAAATTTCAGTGTGCACTCGTTATACACTCTGCAAAGTGGTCTTTTCATGTTTTTAGCATCCATTCTGAATCTGCAAATTGCTCATGTTCATCCCTACCCACATCCTGGCATGTTATCCAATTTATAGTTCCAAAAGTAAATTCAAATAAAGCACATTCCCGATCAAGATTTCGATGAAATTTTTAACTCAGTATAGTCCTTAGATTTGTCCATTACGAATGAAATATAATATTAGTCAAATGTCCCCCACGGGAGTTCTTGTAGGATAAGATAATTTCTGATGCCTTTTCTACCATAATGATTAATAACTCGATCATAACTTCATGGATATTAGTACTCAAAGCATCAGGGGTTCACAGATTGTGTGCCCAGACACAATCCGAGTCAGAGTCAGAGTCAGAGGGAGTCAGAGAACTTCAAACAGAAGTTTATAGAGCTCCCTTTGAGCTTAGGTCGAGGGTTGTATTCCAATCATGACTAATTGAAGAAGATCTGATTCAAAACTCTTCTTCAAACAATTTTGTTTCTTATCAATTGAAAAGGAAAGTTAGTTTTCCACATCAAACTAAAAGGTCACAAGCCTAAATCGATTCGTTATATAATTGGTAAGTGCCTTTATTAACAAAGCTTCCCTTTTCGAAGTGCTACATATACAGGGTGTCCCACGAGCAGTGTGCCAAAAAGCTGCAGCGTGTAGGTCTAGTCAAGACAAGAAAAAAATCGTATGGGAGGGGGGGGTCTATTTCCCCTCCTTTAGCCGGGAGGGGCTATTTTCTAAAAAATTGACTTAATTTGGAAAAAAAAATATTAAAAATCAACAGTAACATCCACAATACCACGATATACCTTTTTGTAAAGCCAGAAACCTCTTCTTTCATATTGATTTTAAATCAAGCTGTTTTAAGGAGTAGTTTTTGAGAAATAAATTTTCAAACTCAAAATTTTGAAAAAAAATTGAAAAAAAAAAATTGAAAAAAAAAATGTCGAACTATTTTTTTTCAAAATTGTATGTAATTAAGTAGTAATTTTTTTTCAAAAATTCGATGCTCTCATTAGTTTTTAGTTAAAAGCAGAAAACCGGATGCAAAAATGTCTTGTAGTTTTTGAGAAATTAAATTAAAACCCGAACCATTTTTTTCTAAGAAGAACCATTTTTTTGGTTTTAACGCGGCTGGACTTGTAAGCAAATTAATGTATGAAACATTGACCCCTTTTTTATTATTTTTAAAAACTTCGGAGTTTAATGAGGATACTAAGTGATACAGTAAAAAAACGCAATCCCTCCCTTAGTACAAGGAGGATGGCTATTATGCTTGGAGTGTCCAAATCTAGAGTATGGAGAGTGCTTCATACCGAAAACTTACACCCGTACCATTTTAGGCCAGTTCAGGGACTCACCTCAAACGACAAGTTTTTGAGAGCGGAGAGCGATCATTACTGCTTCGAGATGAAACTGAACGAAACTATTTTGCAAGGATATTAAGGATATTCTGGACGGATGAAGCATTGTTTACCAGAGATGGGGTTACTAACTTCCACAATTTGCATCATTGGAATAGCACCAATCCACACAACAAGAAACAAAATAAATCACAACACCGCTTTAGCTGTAATGTTTGGCAATGTTGGACAAACTGTAATCGGGCCCCGGTTTTTGAATGCGGTTTTCTGTTTTTAACTAAAAACTAATAAGAGAATTGAATTTTTGAAAAAAAATTACTACTTAATTACATACAATTTTGAAAAAAAATAGTTCGAAATTTTTTTTTTCAATTTTTTGCAAAATTTTGAGTTTGAAAATTAATTTTTCAAAAACTATTGTCTAAAACAGCTTTGTTTAAAAACAGGATGAAAGTAGAGGTTTCTGGCTTTACAAAAAAGTATATCACGGCATTGTGGATGTAACTGTTGATTTTTAATATTTTTTTTTTCCAAATTAAGTCAGTTTTTTTAGAAAATTGCCCCTCCCGGCTAAACGGGGGGGAATAGACCCCCCCCTCCCATACGATTTTTTTTCTTGTCTTGACCAGACCTACACGCTCTAGCTTTTTGGCACACTGCTCGTGGGACACCCTGTATAGTATAGGTGAGATGTTCCGTTCATATTCGAAGCTTAATTTTGTACCTATACATATTGTTGTACATGCCTTTTACAATATTTGTTTTGTTTTGAATTAATATGGCTATTGGGCGAATGGATTTACTCGTATAAGTTTGTTGATAGGTAGTTATATCAACAAACTTATACGAGTAAAATAGTGCTTAACCCTTTCTTAACGGCTGCTATAGGTAGACATAATGAGAAAATAAAACTTTTCGCATTAAAATCTCTGAAAATGATATAAAAAAAAAAAATATATATTTTTAAGGTATTTATTAGAGGTCTAGGTACACTTTTCCAAAACTAGACTTTATGGTACCGTCAGGAACCTGGTGCACCAAAAAGTCTGTATTGCACAAAGTAAGGAACCTTTTGAACTTTTTATCAACACTTATCTACCACTTATCTACTAACTAATCGACGCCGTGGTATTCTGAAAAACATTTCTTTTTGTCATTTAAACACAAAAAAGATTACAATTCGAGCATTTTGTATGAGGCTTTGACTGTATGTTTTTCATGCTGCAGACTTCACATCTTCCCTTGCTTTTGTCGAAGCGAGGCCAATGAATCCCTCTGTTTCCCATCCGTACGTCTTTAAGGATAGAGAAACTCGATTTACGTCGCTCTTTGACACACTGGGGCTTGGAACATTGGCTTTTGACGATCTTTCTTTTTTTTTTAGAAATTCGTAGGTCTTTCTTCGGCATAATGCCTTGTACCATCGACCTTCTAAACTCGTTTAGTGGCATTTTTTTCCATTATTAGTAAATGCACAATATAGGCATTTATAAATGTTATATCTAGCATGCCCCAGAATAATCTGTGCAACCACTTTGGAGATTTTCTATCTACACAGTACAAGACTCTCAAACCATTTGCGGTATCCACCCCTCCCATGAATTGGTTATAATCTTTCACAACCATGGGACAGGAAACCGAAGATCTCGCGAAACAGTGGTTTCCTTATTTCCATGGAAATTCGAGACAAAATGCACAACCTTGTTGTCTTTCCAGTTCCGAAACCTAATGTCTAGGTTCGAAAACCTGTAGTCATAATGCCCTGTGTTGAATTTGTTATCGGGTTGCATGTTGTTAGGTAGTCCCTTTCGGTAACTTCTGTAATGGAACAGGTGCGAAAAAATTGTCAAAATATATGACTTTGTTTTTGCGCCATTCATTTCTAGTCAGTTCCAATACAACTCTTTCTCCTAGTGAATAATCTGCAAACTTCGCCGTCATTTGTTTATCTTTGCATTGAAAAATCATAAACTTCTTGATAAAACATCTTTGATCTGCCAAGCACCATAGTTTATATCCCCTATTGGTTTCATCGGAAGATATTCAGAGTCGATCTGCCCTTGAATGTTATCATCGATTCATCAACACTCATTTTTCTGGTTCCATTCCTGAAATTTTCGATTCAGCTCTTCCAGCACTGGCCTTATCTTGAGCAACCTATCTTTACAGTTCCGGAGCCTCATAGAATTATTATTGTAATGTAAAGATGACAGTATTGCCGCAAATCTGTCCCTGGTCATCGTTTTGCATATTAGAGTGTTGTTTGAATTAGACGCGGAAGAGAAATGGTCAGTCCAAGCTGGTCTCGAATTGTAGCCCATATACGACACGAGTAAAATGTTATACGTTATATGATGTTATACAGCGTGCGCCATCTCATACGGGTCGATGTAAATTTCAAATAACTTCAACAATTTTCAACCGATTTTGGAAATTCAAAAACTTTTATTCAACCCAGACCTTTACAATTTATTCCGATTAATTTTTGAAAACAATATCAATTAAATGACCGCCTTTATTGCCGATGCAAAAATGGGTTCGTTTTCGCGCATTCTCCATGACATTTTCGAGTATTTCGGTCGAAATTTCTGCGAAAAATTCTGCACGAATGGTTCTTTTGTGCTGTTCTATTGTCTTCGGGCCGTTTGCGTACACTTTGCTTTTCAAGTATCCCCAAAGAAAAAAGTCTAGAGTAGTCAAATCCGGCGATCTCAGAGGCCAGTTAATATCGCCCTTTTTTTGACACCAATCTTCCAGGGAACTTCTTACACAAACGGTTCATTGTTTTGTCCGCAGTATGGCATGACGCGCCGTATTGATGAAACTAAAAGTGAAATAAGCCTTTTTACTCATTTCTGGGACCACATAATGGGCCAACATCCACCGATATCCATCGCCATCCACTATATCGCCAACTTTGAAGAAATACGGTCCAATGATGGTTTTAGGGCATACACCGGCCCAAACAGTAACTTTTTGATCATATAGCGGCTCTTCGTGAATAATGTGATATTTTTGTTTATTAACTGAGCCAGAGAGCGTAAAATGTTCCTCATCGGTCATCAAAATTTGCTGCCAGAACTCCGGCGCAGCATTAATCATTGCAACGACATTTTGTGCCAAGCGCCGTGGCTCATCTTGTGGCAAAAATCTTTGAGTTTTCTGCACTTTGTATGGCAATAATTGAAGATCTTCCTTTAAAATTCTCCGCAAAGTGGTCCCACTTCACAGACTGAATAGTTCGCTTGCCACAGAACCAAATTGAAAAAAATTCGAGGCCCAATGACGAATTGTATCTTTTTTGGGCGCAACACGATCTCAATATTTTGCACGATACGCACGTTGAATTAGCACAATCGAGCGTTCATTTTTAATGAATATTGAAACTATTTTCACGCGTTCTTTTGGTGTGAAGAGATTTATGGTTAAAATTGTACTGTTTGACATCTCCATTCGACGCTGATCACGATAACGAGCTCTTATTTGCAAAAAGTTTTCATAGCTCCTTGAACCATGGAGGATAGTCCAGTTGATTTAATTACAATAAAAATTCTTTAGAAATGATTTCTATATTTCAACTTTAACCTATCATCATTCCTGAGGAACGATTCACAAGAACTCTTTCAATTCCTCTTGGGAATCGTATGTCGTTTGTATTCAAAGTAGCTTTTAGGGATAAGATTACTTTCGCATTACATTGTGATCGTGCGATGGTTGGCGGACTGTGTTTTGCAAATAAAAAAAAAATTGTAAAATAGAATCAAACAAAGGTCGAGAACACCGTGGCTAAGAGATAGATATACTGGCGTCTGACTTCGGCGACAATAGATCGAATTCCAGACAATAGATCAGCAGCAATAAAAAATAAACAACTCGTGTTACTAGATGTCATATCGTCCTTCGTAGGTGCAGTGGTTTTTGCATTTTCGATTGCAATTTTTAGGCATTAATCTGAAACATCATTGCGATCTCTTACCCATGACTTTGATTTACTTTTTTCCCCAGGGAATCTAGAAGTAAAATCTTTTAGTACATTCTCTCTCATAAAGGCTGAGCCTTTTTCCTGCCCCTAAGGGCGCAGAGCCTATTCGCTTCTGCAGGTCTGGTGCTGTGTACGCAGTTCGATATTGCCTGAAAAATTATGTCGATGCATGTGAACTCACTGAATGTGTAAGGATTTTCGTATACGATAGCGACCATATCGGGCGTAACGCTACGATCACAGTAACAGAGGGATTCGCACAGATGGCAGAGCTTAAACGCATCGCTCTGATTGTAGTAGAGCGTATTGGCCACACTTTGCCAAACCTGTGACGGAAGCGCTCACTTCAGGTACCTCCGTCCCACCGTCCTATAGAAACTTCTTAAACGACAAGATTGAAAACAAACAAATAAACAATATATTTAAACAGATGATGGGTAGAACGATACCACGCCAACGACGCGACGTGGCGATATCACGTACATACTTGTTTTGATTTGATTTGACGCCCCCATAGGGGCACTTTATTAGCTTAATGCAAGCCTTAACAAAAATCTGATAACTTAACTATAACTTATTAACTAGGTGGCGGCGTGGAGACGATTAAGGAGAGTGAGAAGGGTGGTGGTATAGGGCAATTCTAAGGCTGGACTTATTAAGGTGAAGGTCGAAAAGATTGGTGTTAGCTTTTCGAAGCATTCTGGACATTGGTTCATGGTAGCCATAATTTGTGCGGTGAGTGCTTATACGGAAAAGGGGTGTGGACCGAAGGTTACGCGGGTTGGTGTTAAGGGGAATCATGTGTAATAATGAAGGGCTGTCAATGTTACCACTGAGAAGGTCATGGATAAATAGAATGTCTGCAACATCACGTCGTTCTTTAAGGGGTTGGAGGTTGATTAATTTTAAGCGATCCGTATAAGGTGGTAAATTAAGGGGGTCGGCCCAAGGAAGGCCACGAAGGGCAAAACGGATAAACCTGCGTTGAATGGATTCAATACGCGTAGTATGGGATTCATAAGAGGGGGACCAGACTTGGCTAGCATATTCGAGAAGGGGCCTAACGAAAGTGATGTATAATGATTTCGTAACGTAAGGATTCGAGAATTCTTTGGACCAACGTTTCACGAAACCGAGGGCAGAGTTAGCACGTTTGATAATATTGTCGATATGGAGGCGAAAGTTGAGTTCACGGTCACAAATAACCCCTAGGTCAACCAAGAAGTTGACAGGGGGAACTTTTTCATTACGAATAATGTAGGTTCTAGGTGGTGAGGAAGAGCGTTTGCGGGAGTAAGTGATGGTTTGGCATTTACTTATATTGAGCTCGAGATGGTTTTTTTGACACCAAGTAGTGAACCTGTTAAGGTCCAATTGGAGAGAGCAGGAGTCGACAGGGGAAGATATGTGTTTAAATATTTTCATATCATCAGCATATATGGAGAGCTGAGAGTTCAGAATAACGCTGTCGACATCATTAATGGTTAGAATAAATATCAGTGGACCGAGATGACTACCTTGCGGGACACCGGAAGTAGCGTTAATTGGATCAGAAATAGAAGATCTGAAGATAACGTTATATTGACGATCTTCGAGATAAGATTTGATCCATGAGATAAAACCGGGAGAGAAACCGAGGGCAGTGAGCTTGAGGAGAATAATTTGGTGAGACATTTTGTCAAAGGCTTTGCTGAAGTCAGTGGCGACAACGTCTACTTCTTTGCCAGCTTCGAGTGCACACAAACATTGTGAAACAAACTCGACTAGATTAGTGGTTGTCGATCGACCTTTTAGGAACCCATGTTGGTTAGGAGAAAATATGGGTTTGCAGTGAAAGAATAGTGCGTCATAAACGATGCTCTCGAAAAGTTTGGGTGCGCATGAGAGCTTGGCAATGGGACGATAGTTGGACACATCATTTTTCAGTCCTTTTTTGTGGACTGGAATGATATAAGCATATTTCCAAAGCTTAGGAAGGGTAACTTACTTAAGGGGTAAAATAAGATCGTTCGCGCACTTTTTTAATACTATGGCAGGCAGACAGTCGGGACCGGGAGAGTAGTCGTCCTTTAAGTTCCGTATTTTTTCGGCGATTAGGTCGGGAGTGATGTTCAATGAAACAAGAAATGTCTGGGGGCAGTTTTTCAAATATCGAAAATAGTCGTGATCGGGTTGAAGATCTTGGTCAGTGAATGATTGGCTGAAGAAATGAGCAAAGAAATTGGCGATTACTTCGGATTCGTTGGAAGAGTTACTGAGATAGTTAAGTGTAGTGGGGTAGCTATCGGTTTTTCTTTTTGTATTAATGAAGTGGAAGAAACACTTGGGGTCAGAGATAAGGGAGGATTGCATTCTGTTCAAGTATCGGAGGTAGAGTGATTCACATAGCTGTGCAAATTTAGTGTAGGACTGCATGTAATTAGAAAGGTCTGATGCAGAGGAGGATCTACGATAGGCGTGCCAATTTTTGTTTCTTTTATTGCGCAAAGAGCGTAGTTCCTTGGTATACCAGGGCGGAGATGAGGTGTAATTCTTTTTTGGTGAGTATGGGACTGAAAGAATGAAGCAGCTGAGGATTTTGGTGTAAAATAGCGCAAGGGTTCCGTTTAGGGATTTATGTGAGTTAGGGTTAAGGAGGAAGTTAAAATTAACATTGTTGAGCAGATTATTTAGTTCCGCGAAGTCAGCTTTGCGGAAATTGAAACAGTACGTATTTTCGGAGGGAAGGATAGTGAGTTTGGTCTCGAGTGAAAGAGTTACCGATAGAGGTGGATGAAGGGGGTCTAAAGTAGAGAGAAAATGGTTGCTTGGGTTAACAACGCAGTTTACGGCATCAGATGAGAAAATCAGGTCGAGTTGTCTGTCCATGTTATTGGTGATATTACTGAGTTGCAGAAGGCCGGAGTCAGAGAAATGATCCGTGAAAAGGATTTCTTTACCTGTGGAGGGGTTAGCGGCGATGTAGTGAGTCTCATCATCGGAATGAACCCATTTCAGGTGCGGGAGATTGAAATCGCCACAGATGATGATGATGTCATTGGGTTCGGTGATATCAAATATGGAGTCGACGAGATCAACGACGAGTTGGTAGCAGTGTGTGGGCTGTGAGGGTCTTAAGTAACAGCAGGCAAGATAAAGTTTCTGTTTAGGGAGTTTTATTGAGGCACTAGTGAAGTTGAAGTCAGCGGAATTCGACGATTTGAAGGGCAAGGGATCATAGCGATTGTGGATTGCTAAGAGAACTCCGCGACCGTCAGGATCGGCAGAGTTGTCGCGTCCGTCGGCCCGAAACAGAATGAAATCTGATGTGAATAACTCGCTGTCTCCAATACTGGAGCATAAATTCGTTTCAGTTAATGCAAATATATCGTAGGGTAGGATTTGGGAGTTAAGGAGTACTGCGGAGGTTTTGGTGCGTAATCCTCTGACGTTCTGATAGTACAGGGATATGTTATTATTTGATGGGTGAGGAGATGTAAGTGTATTTAGGTTAGGATTTAAAATAGTTTTTGAGATTAGAACGGGTACTTTGCAAGTGTGCAATGCGCTTTGAACTGACGTGGGCTGCGAAAGTGGAGAGGTCGTTATTTACATCAATGGGAGAAATATTAAGGCTTTCGTGAAATCGTATAAAGGTCTTTTTTAACGCGTGGGGGTCTATGGGTAGGCCTTCTTGGTGGATTGAAACTAGGACGTTGGTTTTAGTTTTGCCGTCGATACAAATGGAGTCAGGTTTGTCGTGGAGGTAGGCCAGATAGAGGCGTACATTTTCGTAGATTCTTCTGTCTCTTAAACGTGACATAACATAGCGGTCTTCGGCGTTTAGCTCGGCAAGATGTTTGGTGAGTTTGGCTGTGGGAGGGAGAAGTGGATCTAAGAAAGAGGGGGAGGTGAGAGGGAAGGTCGAGTTGTGGGAAGCTGAGGAGGTGGAGGGGCTGGAGGGGGTGTTGTTAGAAGCTGAGGAGGTGGAGGGAGTTGGGTTCAGAGTGTGAGAGTGTATAAAGTTTGGGTACTGAGGATACGTGCGGCTGTTACGTGAAGCCTGGGTGTTGGGATTGGGTATTGAATTAAGAATGTTCGATGAGGGGGATGAGGGTCTGGAGCCGGGCGCAAGGTTGAAGGATACGCGGTTGTGGTTACGTGATCTGTTAGGAGAATTATTGGGTGGGGGGATGTTGAGGTGATCTGTTGATTTGGGAGCTATTGAGAGAGGAAGAGGTCGGGAGAAATTGTATAAGGAAACTGGGCAATCGACGCATGGAATAGCAGACTCCTGTCAACACTTGTACAGGAGGTTTACCGACAGAAAGATCGGACTCAGATCCGCATTGATCCGGAGATCGCCGACTTGGGTCGCGAATTCTTCGTGATCGAGGATCCTCAGGAGTAGATAACAACAGTATGCGATCATTGGCGCACCAATGATCCTTGGCTTTAATATGTTCAATGACGATTTTGTGCCAAATAATGTTAATGAAGGGGCTAACAGCCTGTTTACTTCGACGGAAGATCTACAGATGATCTTAATGAAATTTTGTACTGCCACCAGTGGCCTAATATGGCGTATTATCCAGAGCATTGGAAGACAGCGGTAGTGCAAACAATCTGCAAGGAGAGTAAAGCGCCTCCAATACGGCAAATCTCTAGTCGATAAGTCTTATTCCGAGTATCAAGAAGGTCTCAAAGAAGGTGATCTTCACAGCCCTATCTAAATGGATTAAGGACATTAAAATCATACCGGATAACCGATTCGGTCTTAGAAGGGGGTATGATATTATTTACATACAACATCGTGCAGCGTGACTTTGAAAAAATTTAGCAAGTTGAAAATCAATTTCCAGTAGTTAGGATCTACATATTTTATTCAGAACGCCCTTGTTTAGGGTCTCCCGAGACACAGAAAAACTGGCGCAGGTTTCCAATTCTTGGACCGGACGGACATCCACGGGCGAAACAAAATGTAGTAAGATACGCTGGAATCTGCTTTGCTGTTTTGTTGCAGGCAACTTGATTCCAGATTGTAGGTAATGTCTCGGATGACATAGAACAGCCTAAATACAGGATATTTTATCTGAACGAAGCCAGTACGAGTACCTAAGAGGCAAATAATTTTTCGATAGAGCTGATTCGAAACCATATTTCGAGAGCAATGACTTGAGACAATACGAGTATACTGATCTTCGGGGATTAGCACCCAAATTACTTTTATTATACCGGAGCCATTATTCTCTTTAGATCAATGTGGGCTGATCTAGGATAGATTAGCAGTAACCCGCTATTCCGTGTAGCAGCGGTTTCTCTACGAACATGATGTCGCGATGCTCAAGCCCGAAAGATTCAGGGTCCATTTGTCGGTTTCACGCCGAGATCGAGGGGACATCGTCCGACAGCATCAACGTTTTTTTTTGCTGAAACTGGCAACGTCAGTGGTCAACTTTTATAGTTCAACCTCTTCCGACAAATCCTGTCAAGCGCCAATGATGAAAACTTTAAAAAGAAAACTGGTTCAATAGAGGCACCGACAGCGCCTGACGCCAAAATATCACCGCTGAGAACGGAGTGATCGAAATCAGTCAGGAACCTTAATTTATGGTTTAAGTCAATAATTGGGTCCCATCACTTACTTTTTAATTAGATTTGGATAGCCAGGACAATTTATCATCAAATTTGATCCTTTCCGATGAATAATATTTTTGGATGGATAGGAACGTATAATAAATAGATAAAATTGTCAGATTCAAAACCAATGCATCCCCAAAAAGTCATTTTTTCCAATTGCTTGCGCGCGGGGTACATCCCAACAAAGTGGAAAGAAATAAAGGTAGTTTTCATACCTAAGTAGGTAAACCAATCCATACTGCCGCAAAGAACTATAGGCCAATTAGTCTCTCGTAGTTTCTATTAAAAACCTTGGAAAGACTCCTTGACCTATACATCAAAGGACTCATCAACTCACGCAACTTATGCAACACGCCTCAGAGGCAGATCAGTGGAAAGTGCTCTGCATAGTGTTGTCCGTGAAATTGAGAGCTCGCTGAAGCTAAAAGAGTTTACAATGGCAGCCTTACTCGATATAGAGGGAGCCTTCAACAATGTAAACACAGAGGGCATAATAACAGCTCTAGAGGACATACAAGTAGACAAATCCATTGTAATCCGGATTGAAAATATGTTGAAGAACAGAATTATCAATGCAGACATTGGACACATCTCTATAAGGAAAGTGACAACTAGAGGCACCACAGGGGGGAGTTCTCCCCCCCCCCCCCCCAACTGTGGCTTCTAACAGTTAACAAAATCCTCAAATTCTTTATGCAGAAAGACTCAAAGACAATAGCGTACGCGGCAAGACAGAACGGTCTTAGAATAAACCCCCCGAAAACCGAGCTGGTCTTGTTCACCAGGAAAAGGAATATTCTGATCTTTGTTCCCCCAAAGTTAGAGGGCACTCCACTCAAACTCCAAGCGGAAGCCAAATATCTAGGCATCATTCTTGACTCCAAACTCTCCTGGAAAAGGAACCTTTATGAAAGGATGAAAAAAGGATTAAATGCTTTTTATGCATGCAAAAAAACCTTCGGAAAAAGATGGGGCTTGCAACCGTACATCATTCATTGGATCTACACAGCAAACATCAGACCCATTTTAACTTAGGTGGCCCTAGTCTGGTGGACTGCCAGCAGCACGAAAAGCTATATGAACATGCTCAACAAAGTACAAAAGCCAGCCGCTGTTTGTACAACGGGAGCCATGAGAAGCACGCCGCAAGAAGGATTGGACATGATACTTCATCTCCTCCCCCTGGATCTATTCATAAAAGGCTGCGCTGCGAAGAGCGCTCTCAGACTAAGGGAGTCGTCTCTGTGGAAGCAAGCCAACTATGGACATGCGGCCATACTTAGAATAATAGACGACCTGGGAAAGAAACATGGTTTTAGTAGCCTCGCAGCTACGATCATCAAAGAAGCCAACACGTCTTGGCTTACAAGAAACGACAGCTACACGACAAGATCATCGTGGGCAGAACTCAATATCGGAAAAACAAAGAGGCTCTTGGCGCTGGACCGTAACTCGATCCGTATGCTCGTCGGAGTAATCACAGGACACTGTCCCATTAGAGCAATGCTTCGGAAATGGGACTCGGGATCCAGCGATCTCGGCCGGATCTGCGGCGATCAGGAAGAATCTGAGACGATCCAACATCTGCTTTGCCACTGCCCAGCTCTCCAGAATCGACGCCTAGCGTCGCTAGGCTAAAGATTCTTTACAGAGATTCTGGAGGTGGCTAATGGATATATATCGTGATAGGACAGGTTAATTATATGTGTACAAATGAAGGGAATCACAATGGGCCTGTTGGGTTCCGAGTGGAAGTGGCCTCCCCTTCTTTAACCTAACCTAACCTTGTTCAGGCAAGCTTAACCCTGCGTACCTGCTCACTAGAGGGATATCCGTGATGAAAATCGAAACATCAAAGGAGTGGAGAAATGGTCCCGAATGGCTCAGAAGGCCCGAATCCGAATGGCCAATAGAAAGCGTTATCTCAATAGAATCTACAGTTTTGTTAACATCTTTAGATGAAATACCAAGCGTGGAAGACTTTGAATGCCCTTAGCCTATAATAGCATATGAGAAGATAAGCTCTTGGAAGCGACTTCTTCGAATAACAGCTTACGTTTTCCGAGCAATTAGTCGTTTTCGAGGCGAAAGCTATAAAACAAAGTATCTGACAGCGAGTGAGATGAAGGCAGCCGAAAAGTATTGGATTAGGCTAATTCAAAAAATGCATTTTAAGACTGAACTTTCCCTATCGAAGAAAAAACCTATTCCACGATCATCTAATTTTCTATTCTTTAATCTGTTCTTGGATGATGAAGGATGTTTGCGCATCGGTAGTCGCTCGCAACTACTTGGTGAAAATATGGATATCATTAGCCCAATTCTTCTTCCCAAAGCTAATTACTTAAGTGGCTTAATTGTGACATATCTGCATCAGATATCTTTACATGCCGGTGTAAATGCAGTTTTGACTAGACTTCGAGAGAAATTTTGGTTACCTGGTAGTCGACAACTTATTAAGAAAATCATTAATTCTTGTAGAATATGTCGCAGGTTCAAAGGAAAACCAATGTCAAATCCTTTTGCGCCCTTGCCTCGGGAACGCATCTTCTTCTTTTCCTTTTTCCGGCGTTGTTATGGTCAGAAGTGTAGGACCATAACCTTCCCACTTAACTGCATTCCTACTGGTCCGCCGGTTTGACCTCAGAAAGTAGCGGCAGGCTTCCCGGTTTGGGATTACTTCATCGCTGAGGCCAATGAAATGCTGGTGTTTTTGCATTTTGCACCAATTGTTTTTCGGCCTGTTTTTTTTTTTTTTTTTGACACGGGCATGCTCCATATTTTTTTTGTTTGATCTTACTCTTACAACACCGGTGATCTCCAGTCGTGTCAGCCCACTGATTTGCATGTACACTTGTGGGACAGTTTAATGGTGGTATATGTGTCCCTAGGCTCACCTTGGTGTTTTCTAAATTGCCTAGATGTGATTTTTGTTTACCTTTGTTTTAGTCGCCTTTTACGACAAGCGAGAGGTATCGCTGCAGGGATACCCTGCCTCGGGAACGCATGATAGCTTCAAAAGCGTTTGAAACTGTAGGCGTTGATTTTGCGGGCCCACTTTACACTTTGCAGAATGGGGATGCACATAAAGTGTGTATAATGCTTTTCACATGTGCAGTCGTACGAGCTATTCACCTAGAACTTTTGCCAAATTTAAGTACCGAATGCTGCCCTCTAGCTATAAGAAGATTTATCGCTCGAAGAGGTGTACCTAGAATAATCTACTCAGATAATGCCAAGACCTTTAAGAGGGCATCAAATGAATTGCGATGTCTAGGACACATTCTTGATAGCGAGATATTTTGTGGGTTTTTAAGTAATCGAGGTATTATTTGGCGCTTTAGTGTCGAGCGAGCTCCATGGTGGGGCGGTTTTTGGGAACGTATGGTAAAGGCGGTCAAAGACGTATTGAAGATTACCATATGGAAGTCGAAATTATCTAACGATGATGTGTATACTTTGCTTACAGAAGCAGAAAGCATAATAAACATGCGACCTTTGACTTATACTAGGCAGATCAGTATGCGCGGGCTTAACTCCGCTACTGAAAATTTTTGATCGAGCGAGCAAATTTGTTGTTTTATCAACCTTGCTCTCGCTCCGCATGGCACTTTTCTAAAATTTACTTCGTTATTTCTCACTATTTTTCAATCAAACAATTTCATTTGATAATTTATGGCTCATCTACAGACCTAGATCTATCGAATGACATGCTGCACACATGTGTGGTTATAGCCGATATCTGCATTTAGTGCGTACAAGATTAGTCCGAAATCGTTTTCGGACCACTATATTCCCCGTACATGCACGCGCTAGGCCAAAAAGTGGGTGATTGCTCTCGCTCCGCTACGCTCCGCTCGATCAATTAGCGATGACCCCCTTGATTTAACCCCCCTTACGCCAAGCCTCTTCCTTGCTGGAAATTTTGAAAATTCATCAAAGAAACCCACAGAGTTGATTGACGGTGTTACACTGCGTAAATTATTTAAATTCAGAACTATTTATATAAGCCGATTGTGGAAAAGGTGGAATACTGAATATCTTCGACTTTTAAGATCGGCTCATCATTCAGGCAAGGACACCTGCTCAGAGATTAAGGCAGGAGATGTGGTTATAGTTCACAATGCAGCCATACCACATTTACACTTGTATAAGAGAAACTATGGTTGTTATATGAGTGAAGTTGTATACTCCTCATAATTGCCATAAGTCAGCCTTTATATAAAAATATGGTTCAATATTGATTTGAAGAAAAGATTGTGTTTTTTTAAACGAAAACTTTCCTCAATAGATGTTGCATCAGCCAATATATATCCAGATTTGGTATATCGTTTAACAGACATAGCCAGAGCTCCACAAAACCAAATAAGAGGAAAGTCCATACCACATTCTTCCTGCCCTCCACCTGTAGAAGGTAGGTTCCGCACTTTTTTAATCATCTCTCTGAAGTCACCAACCTCAGCTCCGCCAATATAATCAATTTCTTCAACACCATAGGCTGGATCTAAGCAACCAAATAACTTTCCCAAAACTGATAAATAACGCTTCAGTGATAATTGTACCTGGACCAAGTGTCCACCTTTACAACTACCTTAAAAACTAAAACCTGAATCATCAGCTAGACTAAGACAAAATCGATCCAATCCAATGGATCGTAAAAAAGACCTAAAAATCCACTCTCACTTGGTAACTCTTGGAAACGTCTTAAGCTCTGCCCCGAAGTTATGAGTAGAAGATATTTAGCTTACAAAAAATAGCTTACAACGCCGACAAAAAAGTGCCAACATCTCGCAAACAACCACCCATCATCCCGTTCTTCTCAACGTGTCATTAGAACATATTACGTCATTGCTTGTAAAACATTACCACCTCCTTGCTTATGCCTCTACCAAAACACGAATCATCCACACCATCATATCTCAACCTGTCCCGAATGTGTTTTCGTAAATATTCGATTCGAAATTCATAGTTAAATCCTCTCGTCCGCACGCCCGAGCATACCGGGCCAGTGAACATTGTGCTTTGAGCATTGAGCAATAGTTAGCTTGTGCGTTTGCATCACTTACCAAACAACCATAAATACAACATGTAACCAGGATACGATGCTCTTCGTCCTTCAGAGCATCATGAAGTAACATTTACGTATACACCACTCACGTTGCCCGGCCATGTCTTGTACATCTCGCACCAGTCCTACCTCCAGTTCCTTGTCTGTCGGGCGAGAATGATAACCTACCCTTTTCTCTATCCATCCTCTTTGCCTTAGTCGAGGACGAAGGTACTTTAAGGAGCATAATTATCGCAATAATCGTAAATAATAGTCTAGTGAAATATCGCCAGCATTACCAGGGGCGCCTGAGAGAGTGGGTGGAGCGGTGAGGTTATCGGTGCCGGGCCATCGTGTGTAAGCCTGCAAAATACTTACCTAACCCTAAGTGTCTGTCTCAACGTGCTCGCCATGCATGCCTGCATATGGAAGTTTGAATTATTCCAGGCCTGGAGTACATCATACTTTTTGCGAGCAATCTTACGCCCTCTTATCCCCACTTAGGGTCAATACAGCACCAGGATTCTAGGCCGGCATACACTATGCCCAGTATCCATATACATTTCCATTATTTAAGATAGAATGAAAATGAAAAACGATACAGAATGGTTTAGTGAAATGAAAATCTCAGGACTCGAGCATCGAACATGCGAGGCGACATCGAGGATGCTGTCTATGGTCATTGGGGGGGGGGGGGGGGGGGGGGGGGGGAGGGGGGAGGGAGCTTGAATAAATAACGTCATTGTGGTGAGCTGTACGAAACGAGAGGACGACCAATCCCAGGTGTTGTGTTTAGGTCAGTGTCCATTGCTGGCGGACAAGTGAGAATAGCCTGACATGAGCTACGAGTTCGAGATGAATTTTTCACTCGGATATTTGGCTAACGAAGTAACATTGTCATCTTTGCCTCAAGGATGTTGGTGAATATTGCATGCGGGCACGTGAGCACTGTAGAGATTGCATGTGACGTAATGGACGATGATGAAGGGGGGGAATATGCAAATGGGCTATCTACAATCGGATTGCTATTAAAGGAATGAGGTCTTGAAATACTCTTTCGTCACCATTGTGACTGACTTTGACATACGACGTTGCGTTAAAGTTGGCTTAAATGCTTTATTTATCGGTATCCCATGTATTTGTTAGCCTACATATCAAAGGATTTAGTGCTACACCCATTTTAGCTCCTTTTGCCTCTTTGCCATCCACATTGCAAGCAACTGTATTGATTTGAAATAACCTCCTGTCTTGACCAAGGAGTTTTGCACTTTATTTACAAGAAAAATATCACATTAAAGAAGTACAATCAAAACATTTATGAATGGAACTCGACTTCGTTCATATGGCAACCGCGAGCACGTTTGCAGTGGTCGATTCGTTGGACCCAATTTTCGATATGACTCGACCACACATTTCGGCCGAAACGGCCGCTATTTCGCGTTCAATATTGGCTCTGAGCTCTTCCAACGTCGTCGGCTTGTTGGCATAAACCAATGACTTAACGTAGCCCCAAAGAAAATAATCTAGAGGCGTTAAATCGCACGAACGAGGAGGCCAATCGACTGGCCCATTTCTTGAGATAACACGCTCATCAAACTTACTCTTCAATAAATCGATTGTAACGTGTGCTGTGTGGCTTGTGGCACCATCCTGTTGAAACCACATGTCGTCCAAGTCCATATCTTCCAATTCGGGTCAAAAATAATCGGTAATCATGGCGCGATAACGCTGGCCATTCACAGTAACGTGACCATCGTTATCGTCGACGAAAAAATATGGCCCAATAACGCCGCCGGCATGCAAACCGCACCAAACAGTTATTTTTTGTGGATGAAGTGGTGATTCATGAAGCACATGTGGATTTTCACCCGACCAATAACGCATATTTTGCTTGTTGACGAACCCATCGAGCCAAAAATGAGCTTCGTCACTGAAGATGATTTTGCGATGAAATTCATCATCTTGGCGCATCTTCTCCAGAGCCCAATCGGAGAACATACGTCATTTCAAATGGTCCATCGGCTTCAATTCTTGAGTCAGCTTTATTTTGTTTGGGTGTAAACCAAGATCCTCACGCAAAATACGCCATAATGTGGTCTGAGCGATGCCCAATTCTTGAGAACGCCGTGGAATTAACTGATTTGAATCGTTTGCTACGGACGTCTGAACGGCAGCGATATTTTCGACACTTCGCACAACCCATTGTCTCACTGACACGGCAACATCAGACAACGAATACGTAGACTCAAATTTTTGCACTAAGCTTGTTATTGCCTGTCTACTAGGGCGAGAATTACGACCGAAAATTGGAGTTAACGCTCTTAAAGTTGCGGTCACCGACTCCGAATTTCGGTAGAAAATTTTTATAATTTGCAGACGTTGCTCGTTCGTGTACTTTACCATGATGAAAATGTTGGGTTTACTGAATAAATTGACAATGACAGTTCGATGATTAGTGAAATGGTGCGTTCACAAATTAAATTCAAAGCTGTCAAGTCCCCATTGGAAAACCCTTTAGTCAGTTATGGGTGGTGGATTGGGTTGCAATAGATAATTTGACTTTGGTAAATGCGTATGACTTCTTTGGAAACACAATTGAATCGGTCATTTCTAAATTCGTTCCATTCAAAAAACTAAAATATTCCAATAAACCAGTCTGGTTCAACAGAAGCTTATTGAGATTAAGAAATGCCATGTTAAAAGCTCTTAAAAAAAGCAAATCCTATGCCTCTTTCAAAAACAGGTTTCTGCAATTGCAAAACGAGTATCAAATCTTAAAAAAAATTGTCTATAAGCAATATATTTGGTGAACTGAATCTAATCTTAAGCAGGATTCTAGGAAATTTGGTCTTTCATAAATAATAAAAGGAAATCTCTTGGTTTTCTTTCTCGAATGAATTATGATGGTGTATCTAGTAATAACTTACAGGAAGTTTGTGATATGTTTGCTTCTTTTTTTCAGGCTAATTTCATTCAAAATCAGCATAACAGCGGATTTTCAGCTCCGATCAATCCATTTACGGATTTAGGTCCTCTCACTATAATGGAGAATGAAATCCTCGCAGGACTGTCTTCCCTAAGCTTGAGTGTAAGCGTTCCACCGGATAATATTCCTTCTTTATTCTTTATATCATCCCGGTTAACTTGAATCAAACCTTTATGTTATTTATTTAATTATTCCTTAAATCGTGGTGAGTTTTTTAGATTACTGGAAGAGTTCCTACATCACTCCTATCTTTAAATCTGAGTCGAAATCATCCATTGAGAATTACAGACCAATCGCTATGTTTTACCGTCCGGAATCATATTTCTGGATTCCAACATGGATTTGTTCGTGGTAGATCCACCGCAACCAATCTTGCCATTTTCACAAATTATTCTTTAAACAATTGAGAAAAGCATATTCAAGTTGCCTCGATTTACACCGATTTCGCTAAGGCATTCGACCGCGTTCAGCATAATTTTCTTGTAATGAAGTTAGAACAAATCGGTTTTCATTCTTCCATTCTAAACTGGATTTGGAACTATTTAACAAATCGCATACAGTTCGTCAAAATTGGAGCGTTGCATTCCAAAGTTATTTTTAATTATTCCGGTGTGCCGCAAGGTAGCCACTTAGGCCCACTACTATTTCTACTTTTTATCAATGACTTACCCACATGCGTTTCTAATTCAAAATGTTTATTATTTGCGAACGGTTTGAAATTATACAAGTCAGTAGCAACTATATCTGATGCTTTATGCTTACAAGACGATTTGGATAATGTTGTCAAATGGTGTTCTGCAAATAGTCTTAAATTTAATGTAAAAAAGTGTATTGTACAATAATAACTTTTTCAAGAATATTGTATCCTATCCAGTTAAAATATATAGGGTCCGCCAAATAACTTCTTTTTTTTTTTGAAAATGCTATAAAAAAAACTACTGAATATTTTCTCAAATTTCTTGTTTTATTTGAAAGTACAATCCTTCCGGTTAATAATGGAAAATAATTTCATTCAAATGGCTGCCTCGGCTGGCAATGCAGTAGCCTACACGATCGGTCCAATTTTTAAGCACATTATTGATTGTGTGCAGCTGTATTTCACCAATGACTTCACGAATATTGTCCTTTAAAGCGTCAATTGTCTCTGGCTTGTCGGCGTAACACTTATCTTTGACGGCACCCCACAAATAATAGTCCAACGGTGTCAAATCGCAGCTCCGAGGTGGCCAAACGACATCAGCTCTGCGGCTGATAATGGATGGACGCACGGATAATGCGATCTTCAAAAACAGGGCACAAAACATCGAGTGTAGCTTCGGCTGTGTGGCACGTAGCGCCTTCTTGTTGAAACCAAATGTTGCCCATATCCTCCTCTTCAATTTTTGTGAACAAAAATTCGTTCAATATGGCCCGATAACGATCACCATTGACTGTAACGGCCACTCCTTGCTCATTTTCGAAGAAAAATGGCCCAATTATGCCTCTGGACCAAAATCCGCACCAAACAGTGGCTCGTTTTGGGTGCACCGGCTTTTCAATGTATGCGTGCGGGTTTTCTGTGCCCCAAATGCGACAATTTTGCTTGTTTACATACCCGCCAAGATCAAAATGAGCTTCATCTGAAAAGATGATTTTTTTGGCAAAATCGGCATCTTCTGTAAGTCGATCGCAGGCCCACTTAGCGAAGCGTTGTTGAAGCGTATACACAACCATATTCGTTCAGCGGAAGGATAAAACTAATTATCTGTCAAATCAGACATGAGCTAAGTGTTCACGAAATAAGCACTACTTGAAAAAAAAAAACGTTAGATGGCGGACCCTTTAGAATACTAGAATTTGCTTTCAGTCCTTGTGTCGATTAGATCTTATAAGGTTGCATGCACAAGTCTTTTCACAAAATTCGCCAAGTTGAAGTCACGGATAGGTCTGCTTGTGCACGACGAGGTATCTAAACGTTTTCTTCAACCACACTTTCAGCAGTAACAGCAACATTCTCGCTTGACTGCTCTTTTCAGTATTGCATAAGAAATGCTTGATTAATAGTCGAACCGCTTAGTGTTGAATTTTGCGATAATTCGCTCGCTAGAAAGATCATTTCGCCGTAAATATTTCGTATCACGGGAAAAGTTTGGCATGGTTTTTGAAAATAGATTTTATAAGCAATAGAAACATCAGAGAAATAAGCTATCAAAGACCGAACGAAGTTATTGAATAAATGATCAGAATGCACAGGAAAGCATAGCTTACATTAAACTCAATCAGAAAACAGATTTAGACTAGCCCACTTATAGACAGAGCGTAGTCCCAAAGCAGCAAATCTCAACATACATAATGGGTGTTGTATAACGTATTATTCCCAATTCACTCTCTCTCAGTTACGTTCTCTTCTAAGCTACTTATGTATGTACGTTTAAGTTAGAGTCAAGGAGTCCGTCATGTTTAAGCTCTTGAATAAAGAAGTCGTCTAACTAATCTACAAGTCTTTCAACTTTAACATGGTGTCAGATGTGCTTTTACTTAACATTAATTGCATTAAAAAACATTAATTTTCAATTAAAATAAAATCGTCAAAAGTAATACTTCCTTTAAAAATGCCTGATAAAGAAACAGAACAGAAAGCAAAAGCTAGTGGTTCAATTGCAACAATGGCGGCTCCTTCGTTTGCAAGTACAATTTTACCCATGGATTTAAAAGCGCCCAATCTGCCGTTAACTTGAAAAAATTGGTATACACAATTTAAAATATTTCTTCGTGCGTCAGGTCTGGATTACCAAACTGATCAAAGGAAGGTTGCCCTGCTGCTTCATCACATGGGTCCGGATTCATTACAGGTTTTTAATTCATTTAATATGGACTTAGACACCGTTCAGTTTGAAGAATTAGTACATAAATTGGAAACCTATTTTATGCCGAAAGTCAATATTGCCATGGAAAGACATAAATTCTTTACAAGATCTCAACAACCTGGTGAGTCTATAGATGAATACGTCACGTGTCTCAAAAATCTTAGTCTCTCATGTAATTTTAATGACATTCGAGAGGAATTGGTGCGAGACATTTTTGTATATGGCTTAAGCAATAATTGGACGAAAATTAAAGAGCGCTTACTTAACGAAGGTTCAATTAAGCTCGAAAAAGCTCTTGAGATTGCAAAATCCATTGAACTTACGACAGATCATGCGAAACAGTTAGAAATACAAAGCTCCACTAATACCATTAATGCCATAAACCGACATGCACAGCGTCATTTTAATTACAACACACAAAAGTCTGACACTCAAAAGTCAAGAGTTCAATTCAAAAAGAAATTTGCTACACATTCGTATGATTTAGTTAATAAAAACAAGAATTTAAAAACAACAAACGGCCCTTGCTCACGTTGTGGTGAAATTCATCGATACCGATGCCCAGCAGTTGGCGTCACCTGCAATACGTGCAAAAACAAAAATCATTTTTCCAAAATGTGTTACAAGAAGACCGCCTACGTACGAAATGTGGATGTCGATCGTCAATCCCAATCGGACGATTCAGAAACATTCTTCTTGGGGGCGTTGAAACAAACCACAATCACATCTTTGCCAAGAAACAGCTAGATAATTTCTCTCAAGATAATGGATTGACACGGGAGCGCAAGCAAATGTTATGTCGCTTCAACAATTCAATCAGTTGCGATGCACCTCTAATCGGTTATTAAATTCATCGACTCGCATCATGACATTTAGTGGAGAAACCTTACCTGTTGCTGGATGTTGTAGTTTAGAGTGTGAATATGCTGGACAACATTTTTTGATCGAGTTTCAAATATTGGACATTGAGTGCCATGCGGTACTCGGGCTATCAACGTGTGTTCAACTTAAGTTAATTAATAAGGTAGATCAAATAAAAGTTGTATGCATGACTAAATCTTATTCTAATTCTAAAAGTTCATATTCTTATTCAAGCTCTGATAGTTTTAATATTAAATCTAATGTAGATGTCAAAAGTTGCAAAACAATTTTAAATAATTATAGTGATGTTTTTCAAGGTCTTGGGCTACTAAAAAACAAGTGTCATTTGAAACTTATTCCCGGTGTTATCCGTCTGTTGATCCACCCCGAAAAATTCCATTTTCCTTAGAGAAATTGTTGAAAGAAGAATTAGACCGCATGGAAAATTTAAAAGTTATAGAGAGAATAATAGAGCCTACTGAATGGGTAAATTCAGTAGTGTTAGTTAAAAAACCTAACGGGAAAATTCCTCTTTGTCTTGATCCAAGAAATTTAAATAAAGCTATATTAAGATCCCATTATCCGTTTCCAAATCTAGACGAGTGCAAATCAAAACTTAAAGGCTCAACTATTTTCAGCACCTTAGATGCGAATTCTGGGTTTTGGATTATTCCATTAGATGATGAATCATCCAGATTGTGTACATTTATTACGCCATTTGGAAGATATCGTTTTTTACGTCTACCATTTGGAATTAATGCGGCCCCAGAAATTTTTCATGCTGAAATGATAAAGCAATTCGGTGATATTGAAGGCCTTATTATATACATAGATGACTTTTTAATACATGCTTCGACAATGAAAGAACATAACGCGATCTTGGATAAAGTTTTAAATCGAGCTCGAAAAATCAGTCTTAAATTTAATAAAGATAAATCAAATATATGTGTTAACGAAATCAAATTTATTGGACATATTTTTAATCAAAGTGGAATAAGACCAGATGACTCCAAGATTAAAGCTATTAAGGACATGCCTCGTCCTTCATCAGTCAAGGAGTTACAGAGGTTTCTAGGCATGGTGAATTATTTAGGAAGTTTCATTAAAAATTTGTCTGTGCATAACAATAATCTTCGCCAACTATTAAGAAAAGACATTGCCTGGCACAGGGATGAAGTTCATGAAAATGAATTTACAAATTTAAAATCCATAATTTCAAGTGCCCCAATATTAACGTTTTATGATCCCACTAAACCAATAACCCTATCAGTAGATGCGTCTAAAGTCGCAGTGGGTGCAGTTATCTCACATGACCATAATCCGATTGCTTATGCTTCTGCAACATTGACTTCGAGTCAACAAAATTACGCACAGATTGAGAATGAACTTTTCGCAATTCTCTTCGGTTGCAATAATCATAGTTGAAACAGATCATAAACCGCTCGTTCCCTTGTTCACAAAACCTTTGTACAAAATACCTGCTCGACTTCAAAGATTTATGCTCCGCTTACAATCATATGAGTTAGATGTTGTTTACAGGCCTGGTAAATACATGTATACCGCTGATACCCTGTCGAGAGCAGCATCGCCGGAAAATGTTATGGAAACATTTGAAAAAGACTTAGATATTCATTGTAATTTATTGATTTCAAATTTGTCTGTTTCTTCAGAAAGATTAAATAAAATTAAAGAGGCTGGTAATAATGATGAAGTCATCACTAAAATTAAAGAATACATTAAGAATGGTTGGCCAAGCAACAAAAAGAATGTTTTTAAATCATGTATGCCTTATTATAACATAAAATATGAACTACATATTATTGACAATATTTTGCTTAAATCTAACCGGATAGTTGTTCCATCTTCCTTACGTCGAGAATTTTTACAACTTTTGCATGAAGGACATTTAGGTATTCAAAGGTGCCAAAATCTTGCAAAGGATGTTATTTTTTGGCCCAATATAAATAACGACATTTACAATATAGTTAGTGGTTGTGAAATTTGCATGCGTCATAGACCTGCACAGTCAAAAGAACCTTTAAATCCACATGAAGTTTATGAAATTCCTTGGTACAACTTGTTTGAATACTGGTACTGTCTTGTTTGAATTTAACAAACAAACTTTTATTTTAGTCGTCGATTACTGGTCGAAATACATTGAAATTGAATTATTACCCTCCGGTTTTAGTAGCCACTTTGTTATCAACAAACTTAAGTCTATCTTTGCTCGCCATGGAATACCTAGAATAATGGTGTCTGACAATGGTCCGCCATTTAACTCTGAAATATTCAAACAATTTTGCAATGACTGGGATATTGAGCATAAGACTTCAAGTCCCTATCTTCCAAGATCGAATGGTTTGGCAGAACGGTCAATCCAAACCATCAAAAATCTTTTACTTAAAAGTAAAGAATCAGAGTCCGATCCTTATATTTTTTTATTACATTATAGGACTATTTCCAAAGGCAAGCTTCCTTCACCCTCAGAATTACTTATGTCCAGAAAACTCAGAACAAAATTACCCGCCATATCAAATATTTATTTACCGAATTTAGTTAACAGTAAAAAATATGAAAAAGATATTAAAAGTAGAAGTGAACAAACAAAAAGATATTATAATAGGACAGCTAAACCGTTAAAACCTTTAATTCCAGGACAAAAAATAATGTATAGAAAAAATCCTACTTCTTATTGGTCACCAGGTTTGATTATTGAAAAATGTGAAGAACCAAAATCATATATTTTAAAGGATCAAAGTGGAAATATATACAGAAGAAATAGACAACACATTTTAGATACAAATCCTAAAGAAACAGAAACACAACAACAATCTCTTGAGACGAATAATACCGCGAAAATATGGTCCGAAGTTGAAAACAAAGTTAGATATGGGAGCAAAATAGTACCACCTTCTAAACTTACCTACCCTGAAGATCACATCAAATGAGTCATTCTTGTTTTGCTGCTTTACTTTTATGATACATTTCCAACATGTTATTGTTTAATATTACCAATTGAATTATTATGATAACGTTATTTTTGTTATCATTCTTACGTATGAAATTAATTAGTTTTATAGTTTTATTAAGAATTGTGTATTTTTATTTTTAACTTATTTAACTAAAAAAAAAAAAAAAAAAAATTGTTTAACTTCTAATGGGGAAGATGTTGTATAACGTATTATTCCCAATTCACTCTCTCTCAGTTACGTTCTCTTCTAAGCTACTTATGTATGTACGTTTAAGTTAGAGTCAAGGAGTCAGTCATGTTTAAGCTCTTGAATAAAGAAGTCGTCTAACTAATCTACAAGTCTTTCAACTTTAACAATGGGATCCGGTACTCCCCTGATATAATAACAGTCAACCAAACTGACATCGACTCGGATCTTAACCTTGTTGCACCCACGACCAGAAAGAACACCAAGAGTTAATATCAGAAAGCAGAAAGGCAGGAACTTTACCGACCGTGTCTCTCTCAAGCTCTCTCAAGAGCCAAAGTAATCTAAACAATCTAAACTTAGCGCTGGAGACACTGTCAAAGTGGTATTAGGATACCTTTCCTTATGCGCTCGGTTTCTTACTGATTGGTGATGGGAATAAGTCTCCTAACATCACCTAAGAAATCGATATTTTCGTTGAATTTAAGGCCATATGACAGTGTCTATAAAAACACTAAAGATGTTGAAAAGGTTTCTGGTAAAGGCGACGCATTGTCATATGATTGCTTCCACTTTATCCTTGAAAATATTGACTTACTGGTCAATACAAGACCGCACAATTGCAATTGAAGGAGAGGCAGTGAAAGTGATTCTGAGGGTAAATGAGAGTGAAATCATAGGTGCTGTCGCCAAAGAAAGACGTGAAACACCAGAATGTCATCTTTAGCGGCTATAACTTTAAATCACTCCAGGCTTTCGTCTACTTTGGCTCACTGACACTGACAAGCGGCGAGAACGCCAGCGTTGGGATCAGACATAGATTATCCCTTGCGAACTTCAACTTTCGAAAAATAGAATCCTCTCTCGAACGCTTTACAAAATCTTGATCATCCCGGTTTTTCTCTACGGCAAAGGGGCTGTGGATAAAGAGGTCCTTGGCTGATTCAAGAAAAAAGTATTGCATTCAATCTATGGCCCCATTTGTAACGAAGAAGAGTTTACGAGTAGGTATAATCAAGAACTGTATAACTTGTACAGGGGCATCAGCTTAGTTAGACTTCTACGGATCCAACGTCTAAGACGGCTGAGCCATGTTGAGCAAATTGACACCATCTCTTTGGTTTTAAAAGTCTTCGATTCCAAACTAGAGGGACAACTACAGAGGACAATCGCATCCAAAGTGGCACTTGGAAAGCAATCTTGACAAACAGGTCATACAGCACTGCAGCAGCTGGTCAAAAATAGCGTCTTCTGCTGAGGTGTTTTTGGTCAAGGCCCAGTTTTATTCCAAACTATAGCGTCTGAATGTCATGAGAGGCGGCCTTCTTTCAGTATTTTCCTTACTGATCTTAGGACTATGAAGACAGCTCATGATTTCGGTGAGCTTTAATAAGATGTAGCCTCCAAGGCAGTCTGCGGTTTTTTGTGGTTGCAGCTTTTTGATACCAATTTTCGACGGCCACAATTTTGATGCCAGGCGCTCACTCATACTAAAAATATTAAAAAATTAACAGTTTTTTTTCTGAGATGGCATCGTATATCGAAATCGTACTCAAAAAATAACAGTCGCCGCAGTAAATGCCGCAAAGTTTAATTTATGCAAATTTTCTTCGAAGGGTCGGTTAAGGGCAGTGGCGCAAATCACTGTCAACTGTGGAAGACGCTGTAGACCTCTTCGCACATCTCTCAGGCCTAATTCCAATACAACTGCAGATTGCTTTAGAACTTAATTGATCTGCTATCGATTGTAGGAATAGAGGGTAGATTGTAGACCAACCAATACAGATACCACCATCGATTGTAAAATATGCCCGTCGCCATTATATTGAAAGACAAAACAGCTTAGTTCCACAATTCTTTTCATTTGAAGTCTGAAGAACGGGAATCAAGTAATTCCAGATTTCGAAACTTAAAGCTTAAAGTGAAAGTGCCATAATAGGTCTGGGTGTCGTTCCTTGTACAGACTGCAGTATCTCATATAAAACCTTAGGATTCATGTCAATGTCGTCCACGAATGGACTTTCAATGTCGCATGAAAACCTTTCGACTTATTTAAACTATTTTTTTTTCCATCTTTTTCTGTTTTGATCCTAATCCTTCCACAAGATTTTCCATCGGTTGTCATTCCTGAAGCCTGCCTCTAGAACACTTTATGTATTGTCCTTCGTCATTTCTTTTGAATGTGAACTTTATGAGATTGTTTGTACGTCGGATAAACATGGTTATAGCTCCATATTTCCATTCTTATTTCAAAATTTGAAGCCTCATTTCGGGAAAATGGTCCGAGGTTAAAAAATTTGCCCTGTCCGATTTTTTGACCCATTTTTTTGGTTTCTTTGAAAGGTTGAAAGTGCAACTCAGGCAAGCTATGTTTCATGGATCATAATAGATGGCAGTCGGATGGGACGATATCGAGAGAATGTGGCGGTTGGGGTAAGACGTCCCATTTCAGTGTCGGCAGGTAGATTTCAATGCCCTAAGCAAGATGTGGTCGACCTACATATGTCGTGCTGTAAAATCATCTCGTTTCTTATAGTGGCCGTTTCTCATTTACTGCTCGCAATTGTTGTGTTAGTCAGCGAGCTTCTGCGTCTCACTAAATAATGGGTTTGGTTTAGCCTGAAAAGATCTTTCTCAGCCTAGACATACATTGTGTTTTTTTTTTATAATTAGCGCACGGTTATGAATAACCCTTTAGTGTCCGGAATTTAGACATAGCACGAGCCAAAGGTATAGAGAGAGAAAGGGAGAGGAGGTACCTGCGCACATAGGTGACAAATGCTTGTGGATTGTAGTAAGTAGGAAACATTGGGCTGGAAGCCGTATTGTGCGGCTGAAAAACAAACCTCTGAACTTAACTGTATGTCCAAAAGCAGGCTTGAGGGACAAGGAAGATACATTACGTAGATGTTCGAGCAAGTCAATTGACTTTGCGATACTCGTATTACTGTCTCCTATAAGTTTTATAGCTCGCTGTTGTATTCTATCTACATAGTAGGTGCAGTGAGGTCTTAGGGGCACCAAACCAGATATGAGCGTTATACTCAAGCTTGGAGCCAATTACCCCAATTTATTATGCTGTCAAGGCGGGAATTCAATACGCTTAACACACACTGCCGTTCCAATTCTACTGCCAAAGAGCAGAGTCGTGAGTCTTGGAACAAATATGTAAAGCTGAGTGTACTGTCATCAGCGAGGCAGTGGATTGGATTAGAAGTAACAGACAAGAGATCATTTTGAAAGTGAGAAAGAGAGTCGGAGACAAAACAGTGCCTTGGGGGACACCAGCATTTATTTGGTAAATATCAGACTTGAACCCATCCAAAACAACTTGAATTGAACGGTTCGAAAAGTAATTTCTAATCCATAGAAACAGAGATTTATCGATGCCATAAACAGGAATTTTCGACAAAAGAGCCTGATGCCAAACTCTGTCAAATGCTTTTGGAATATCAAGCGCAACGATCTTGCTTTCGCCTAAATTGTGCAAAGATTGGTTACACTTTGCGGTGAAATATGCCATCAAATTCCCAATGGACCCGTTGCTGCGGAAACCGTATTGCCGGTCATTAAGAAGCTTCCGCGAGTCACGATACTTCATAAGCTGAAGGTTCATCATGACTTTGAGAAGAAGGGACATTAGTGCTATGGGTTGGTAGGAGGTGGAGACGAAGATTCGCCCTTCTTAGGGACGGTAGGGCAAATGTTGTTTTCCATCTACTGGGAAAGAGACCTAAAGAGTGGGACAGATGAAAAGCTTACGCAGTGGTTTTGCCAGCGCAGATGAACACCTCTTCAGAAGTATTGGGGGAATATCATCCGGGACAGCGGATTTATGTTCGTTGAGATCTTTAAGTACTCTTGCAACTGTACGAGTCCGAAAATTGATTTGTCCCATGGTGAAATCAACACTCTCGGGTACAGGCGGAGACAAAGTTTAATTTGGCAGCCTTGAGCTAGACGCGAAATGCGCAGCAAGCAGATTGGCATTGTCTAAAAAGCTAACAGCTGGAATGTCATTATAAATGAGCGTGAAAATTGAAGACGAGGCTGAATTCTTTAGGTTTTTCACGAATGACCAAAAGTTTTTGTTGCCTTTGGGACATTGTAGCACTTTTTGCCTCAACTTTTGTTCATGGAGCATTTTACACGTCTAATTAATGCATTTCAGTCATATCTGGCCCGTTTAAACTTTTTTCGATTTTCCTCAGTAGGGTTGGCTTTGTAAATCCGAAAACCCAACTCTCTCAACCTGATGGCCTCTTTACAGCTCGACACGCATTTGCCTTGGGTTTGAGGAATGAAGGATCTCATAATCAGCAGAAGAATGTTTATGATCAAATCAGCAGCGGCATCCACGTCACTATCGAGGAATCATAATGGCCAGTTAAAATTCTTAAAGAAGAAGTTAAGCCCGCTTCTATTGGCTTTCTCATATAGTCATACTGTGCTTTAAGGAATTTGTTGTCTAACTGTGTGGGGTGAAGACGAAAAATTAGGTGATACGTCACAGTGGTCAGATGAGGCCAGAGGCGATACCATGGCAATATTTGTCAGGATGAGAGGTGAGAAGCAGGTCCAAGGTGTTGGTGGAATGATCTGCAGTGTCAGGTATCGTGGAGGCTCGTTTACCAGCTGTGTCAGATTATTTACCTCAGCAAATATATCTTCTTCGGCTCTGGCTTGAATGTCGAAGCCAATTAGAATTGTGTACATTGAAATCGCCCGCAACGGCAATCTCAATGTGAGGATACAGGGATACAATTCTTGTGATGGAGTCGGATAGCAAACCAAACTCATTGAAAGTTGAATTGCTATCCAGGTTTGGACTTCTATAAATAAAACAGTAGTGGATTAAATGCTCACGGACATGGATTTTTAGCCACAGAAAATTAAATTCCTTATTGGAACAGTGGCCGTATTGTGGCTGAAGTTGGTAAGCTACATCACTACGAATATAAAGGGCGAGATCGCGGTGGAGAAAGAAGAGGGGCACCAAGTTATATCCAGGCAGGTTCAAATCCGATAAATCGGTCTTCTCTCCTACCTGTGTTTCATTCAACGCCAAGACTGTTGGCTTATATTGAGACAAGTGAACGTAGACAGCGAAGAGATTCGTTCTAAGACCACGAAATTTCCCATAATACGAAACGCAGACACCAAAGGAACCAACTCCGACGTCTCATAGGTGATAAAGCAACATTGAGAAGTGCAAATTTCAAGTAGCTTGCCAGCATCAAATCGTTGTAGGTGTTAGGCCCATACACCGATTAGAGCTGGTCCACCAACGATTTGCACTTTTGATTCCGCTACGTCAGATGCTATGTGCTCTCGGTCATTGCACTAGCCCGTCTGATGAAATCAAACGGGAGTTACGACCGGGAATGCGCAGCTGCGGCTTGTAGAGGAAGGGATGGAACGGACGGGCCGGATGCATTCGATCCGAATCATTTCATTCCAGTTTTTTTCTGTTTTTCTTTTCTAATTTTCCTTTCTTTTTTGTTTCTATTTTTTTCTCTTTTTTTTCTTTTTTAAGCACTTCGCACTCGTGAGGAGGAGGTGGAGGGTTCGCGGAATTACTAACAGAAAGAAACAAGTCCACGCGTCGGAGGGTGTCACGCTACCGTTGGCGCAACGATCGCACTACTTTGTCCTTCAGAGTTATAACCCGTTCGCTACTCTTGTTCGCATTGGCACCTTGTTCTTCTTATTTGGTGCTAAGATTTTATGTTACTTGGTTAATATTCGAGTCCGTACAATGACTGATAGCAACAGGGTGATGTTAATACGCCTAGGACCCTAAAGTGTACCAATAACGTTAGACCAAACTCTTCTGGCCTGAAACCTAAGTCGCATTCGGGCTATCAATTGCTAATATCTGTTCTACTTACGAGTGTGGTTCGATAAGTACTTAGCCTCACCGCCAGATGGCGCCAGTATCGCAAGATCAACTTACTATAGTGTAGTACATTCTAGTAGACGGCTACTGTCGAAATTTCAGCCGGATCCGACTCGTAGTTTTGTTTTGACCGCGTGTGGAAGCGGGAGTGTCCGAGGATTTTAGAAAAATGGAAAAAGAGCAATATCGGTCGGTGATTCGATTCTTGTTTTTGGAAGGGAAATCGCACAGCGAAATCAAAGAGCGTTTGGATGCTGTGTACGGTGACTCTCCTCCTTCGATGGCGACCATCAAAAATTGGTTTAACAATTTCAACGTGGTCGCACGTCGGTTTTGATGAGGCACGTCCAGGTGCCCCGAAAACGGCTACCACGGAGGATAACGTGACAAAAATCCAGGATCGGCAGGCCGCCGATTGAAGGTGCGCGAGATAGTTGAGACAGTAGGCTTTTCAAAAGATCGCGTGGGTCATATCCTGCATGAAATTTTGGGCATGAGAAAGCTCTCGGCGCGATGGGTGCCGCGTTTGCTCACTCCGGACAACAAGCGCAACCGTGAGAACACTTCAGAGCAGTGTTTGACGCTGTTTAAGCGCAATCCGAAAGAGTTTCTGCGTCGTTTCGTGACAGTCGACGAAACATGGATCTACTGGTGCACACTAGAGACCAAGGAACAGTCGAAACAGTGGACTTCACCCGGCGAACGTGCTCCGAAGAAGGCGAAGATTGTCCCATCGGCCGAAAAGGTGATGGCCCCGTTTTCTGGGATTCACAAGGCGTGATCCACATCGACTACCTGGAGAAGGGCAAAACGGTAACAGGCCGATTCGACGCCGAATTGAAGAAAAGAACGGCCCCACTTGGCGAAGAAAAAAGTGCTCTTACACCATGATAACGCACCGGCTCACACCTCCGCCCTCGCCACGGCCAAATTGGTCGAATTGGGCTACGAACTGCTGCCCCATCCACCGTATTCTCCAGATTTGGCCCCGTGCGACTTCTGTTTGTTTCCAAACTTGAAAAAGTCACTCGCCGGGCAGAAATTCCAGTCGAATGAGGAGGTCATCGCCGCCACGTAGGCCTACTTTGCAGACCTCGAGAAAACCTATTTTTCAGACGGGTTAAAGAACTTGGAGCATCGCTGGGTCAAGTGTATCGAGCTAAAAAGAGACTATATTGAAAAATAAATCGACATTTCTCCAACATTTTTGTTTTTCTTTTGTAGGCTAAGTACTTATCGGACCGCCCTCTTGAATGAAGTTGATAAAATCTCACAAATGTAATGATGAATTCTGAACCACCAGCGCCATCTTTTGGATGGATAATCATGTCATTATAACCGACTCGAACCGAACCGACTTCGAATATTTGAAGCAGAACTTCCAAGCCCATTAGCCTTAATGACGAGTACAGTTTTATAACCCAACCGAGACAAGAAATCCCGAAACCGTACCACAACCACAAACCACCAAAAGTGGCCACCGGGACGCGCTCAAAACCAAGTCAGAACAAAGAGCAAGACACCCAATGCCATATTCACCACTTCAGTGAATGGAAATTAATAAGAATAAATGTCGGTTGCTCATTTCCAATGACACTAATGGCCGCATGATACTCGCAGCCACATCCCTACCGTCATCGCATCAAATGTTAGTCCCCGCTACCCCGTAGCGGCATCAAATATTCATTTCATTTATTACCCACGCCCATATACAGGCGCAGACGGGGAGAAACAACGTGCAAATGTAATCATTCCACGATTTAGTTGGTAGCACGGTCTTCGTCTAATCCTAATTGAAGCCCATTACAACGATATAGGACGGTCATAATAGTAAATAATAAAACAGCGCCGAATGAAGGATTCCTTGTTGTCCTTGTGGGACGATAGCACATACACATACACCGCATGGAAGTATTGTATCTTTTATCCGGAACTACCGCACTACTAGATTGGGGTGGTACTATGAGCATCTTAATCGAAGCACAGCCGTGTGGTGGGTCGAAAATATGAGTTCCTTTGCTTTGGGACGTGCCGGCGAACAATTGCGGCAACTGACGTTGTTTTTGGTTTTTGCACTCGGCCGGATTATGCGAGGGCGTGCGGGGGCACGAAATAATGCATTGTGATTGTCAGTACAGGATATAAAGGGATTTTCGCGGATTAAAACGTAATAAAATGACAGAGGAGGGCGGAAACGCGTGCGTCGGAAGTCGTTTATTCTCATTTCGGATACGATGACGTGTGAGCCGCTCACACGTGTAGATTTATGGCGAGAAATTGGATGGATACGTGGGCTCTGCCATATGATGACTACCGGTCAGTGATTGGCCGGTTCCGGATCTATTGCAAGACGATCACAGGAATGTTAAACAAGCGATTAGGGACTTTTTTGATTAATGATGTCGGAACGATTAGAGCCGGTGTGAGGTTCATGAAGACATATTATAGGCATTGCCTTAAAGCTTAATGGAACTCTAGATACAATGCCATCTTTCTGTTCTTAAACAAAGATTTTCCCTTATCGGATTCAGGTGAATTGAAGAGTTTGATTGAGTCCTCCGCCACAATTTGCAATCCCTTCCAAGCGGAATAATGTTTTCATCAGGACCATTAACCTTACCCAATGCCACAAGAAATGCTGATGCATGCCACAGTAATCTAGTAAAATTGCTCAAGTTCAGGCCGGAATCAGTAGTCCCTTATAAGTCCTCTGGAGAACTCGATGGAAGAGTGCTCTACGCATCATTTGATCGACCTATCTCCATGTCTTCATCTATGCTTGTCCTGCATTACAGTATTGATCCTGTGTTATATGTAAATTGGAAAACAAACCAGCCAATTGATAGGTTCGTGCGAAATTTGATTCATCAGATACACCAATGCCCACTTTCTCTCTCTCTCTTTGGATGATTATAAGTGAATCAACTGCATGGAGCAAGGATTTACACAATAAACAAGAACGTATGCACATAAACACCTGAGTTGATTAAGTGAGGCGGCAGGATTCAAGGGGATAGGAAACGGACGCAACTTTAGTTTTCATTCGTTTGCATCGTCCATGGTATTAGACACACAATGAAGTTGAATTGGTGTTTGCTGATCGTTGAGAGTTAAGCATGCAACGCTTGGATTTAAGTAATCCTGGACGAGAAAATTGAACAGGATGCAGCAAAACTCGTCCTCATTTGATGGTATTAATCAAAAGTTACAAGTTGCATCTTGTCCATCATCATGTACTGCCGCTCCATCGGTGGTGGTGTGTAACCTCTGGCGACGTATGGTACGTATAAGGATCTATGCCGTCGGTGGACGCTCGTATGTGTGCTGGTGTTGCAGTGATTTATGCATACGGACGCTGAGATAATAATCTGGCGATGCATAATTGGTTTGAAATTATCTGCCTTTGAATATTAATGGAACCGGATAGTTGCGATATCCCCTATATGAATTTATGGGTAAGGTGTGGCAAATAGTTGTCTTCTGTTGGTGGCTTTTTGAAATGCTAATTTGATTCGCATTTTAGATATGATTATCTGCATTTTGTATTAGTATTCGGGTTGTATAAGTGACGAAAGGTTTTCATTTACTTCTGACTGGTTATTTCTTTTGTTTATTTCTTCCGAAACTGCTGAGGTGCTATTTTTTTGGGGGGAGGTTCCACATTAAAGAGTTGATAGGATAGACCATTCTTGATTCTCTTCTCTGGGCCGGCATTCCATTTGCACTTTTGGTTCAATGTCACTTAATATTAATTGGTCATATTTCCCGAAAATCGGGGGTGGTCGTAGTGCAATGGTAATTATCACCAACTGTTGAGCCGAAAGACTGTAGTTCAAGTCCGTCAATAGTCAACAACAATTCCTTTACGGGAAAACTGTGCAACAACACCAGTTGTGAGTGAGAGATGATTAAAAAATACTGACGAAAGCATAACACTCGCAGCATAAGATCACTTCAAAATTCATACTTTGTGTGTGCATTTCCAATATAACACCTTAATGACATGGAAACAAAAGACTTACTGTGAACTACAACCAATGCAAATTCAGTCGAATCCCTCAAATCTTATCTAGGACAACCACCCCCGGAGAGTAGTGAACAAACATCTTCGACACACACCATCTGCATCCCGTCCAGGTTGTGTGACAAACATAATAAGAGCGTACACTCTTGAACCTGCACGAATTATAAAAAAAAAAAAAAAAAATAGACACCGGCACCAACACCATTGCCTATCTTGGACCATGTACATTTCCAGTGCGGTGCCATTTCTTGAAGATTCAGTCCCCTACCACTGTCGTCGGTTGGGAATTGCTGTTTTATAAAAAATCTTGAAGTCTAGGGTTTAAGTAGTCCGTCTTTTCACTCAGATCACTGCTTTGGCGTAGAATGCGAATTATGTTTTAATTAAACGTTTCTTTAGAATGTGTTACATGTGTTTATTATATTTAAAAATTTTAACGAATTCAGACTCTTCAGGTCAACTGCTCCTTAAGATGTGAAGCTTATACTAATTATTATTTTATTCGAGGTCGGAAGAGGTGGCGACGCCACAGACAGTCATCCCGAGTTCTCATGGCAAAGCATATAAGAATATGCCGACAGCGTACTTTTGCTTTAGCAGATCAAATTAGGATACCTCATCCGAATCGGATGCTACAGCATTCCGTACGACGCTGTTTGGCATATCTGCGTTTTCCAGTGGAGTAAGGTGAGAGTCTATTGATATAGTAACTCGCGCGACACCATCAATTTATTGCAGGAAACATTTGCTGGGCGCATAAGTTCACGTAATAGACCTGTGTACTGACCTCCACCATCCCATGATCTCACACCCTTAGATGACTTTCTTCTCAAATTTGGTACTTTTTGTTGGACAATATTTTTTTGCTTAAGAGGTTTTCTTGTTGATTTTAAAACTCTCAAGTGACTGTAGCCATGAGATTCCATTGTCATAAATTTTTTTATGACTATCGGCATAAAATCATATTTTTTTGGAATGACTTTTAATTCTTTTAAGACGATCGGTGATGCCTTTTTTCAACTGAAAGTTGATCGAAGCGTTGGAACACACGACAATACTACGTATGTTAGCCCAAATGCAAACTCTGATGTGCCGGTGTACACTATAGCTCTGTCAATGATGATGCCTTGACTTTTATGGACTGTAATTCCGTAAGCCAACTGAAGAGGAAACTGTTTACTGATGCATGAGGCGTTTCCTTTTTTGAATCCTGCTGTTTGTGGCGTTATCGGAATCAAGCCGTTGTAAACAGTTGGGCCTTCATAGTTGTCAAATTTTACCAATACACATAGTGATAGTTCAAAAAAATGGTTATCAGAGTCTTGCGGTGTATAAACAATGCCGACTAATGTGCCAAGAGAACCATTACACAGACCTAGCGTTAAGCATGCAGGCAAACCTTGTGCTTCGTCATCTGACGCACGGAGAGCATTGTTACTGGCGAGTAAAGTTGGCGAAGCATATCTTGAATATATGAACATATGTACATCATCTTATTTAGCTATAATCTGAATAGCATTTTTAAATTCGTTGACGATTGGTAAATTGTTCACTAAAAATCTTGACTGCAGCAAACTGTATTCCGCAGTGGACAGGGCGCCAGCAGCCTTTCGTAGGAACGGATGATGCGAAGAGTGACCGATCGAGTACTGAAGGCAATTGATTAAAATCTCCAATAAGGTACAGAATAACACCACCAAAAGCTTCGGTTTGACAATTAAGGCAGGCTTATCTTAAGGGCTAACCATAATAGACAGGAGCAAGTAGAAGCAAGCAGAGGGGAATGTCTTCTTACATGCAAAGCATATGATATGCCCACAATGGGCAGATGTGACGTTTCGTTAAATGTTCGTTAACTGATGCGAGCAGAAGGAAGGTCTTCTTGAAATAAGACATGACGGACGGAATTTTTGACAAGTGACATTTGAGGTTAGGAAAGAGAAAAAAGATAAAATAAATATGGAATACGAGCTTGTTAACAAGTTGATTTCACTTGTGCAGGACAACAAGTGTCTCTATGATAAAGCAGATGGCTTTTATTTCAATAAAAAGGAAAAAGCCAAAGCCACACCGAAAATAAACAAATCGAATAAAAACAATTTGACAGTTCCTTTCCTTCTGCTTGCTCCTGCTTGCACCTGTTCATTATGGGTATCGTGACGGTTCGTTGAAACAGAGGGGAGAATTTCGTTCGGTTCTGACATAAGCTTCTGCTTGCTCCTGTCTATTAAGGTTAGCCCTTTAGTCGCTTATCGATTTGAACCAACAACCGAGATCAAGAATACAAACTTTGACAGCATTCATTTACTCCTGAAAACTGCGTTCCGACTCTTCAGCAAGATCAGATAAGTTTCCGGGATAAATAGTCATTCGTAAAGCCGAGTGTACTGTCCAAGTTGTTCTGCTGTAACACCGGTTGTTGCAATCAGTAAAATGGCAATCTAAAAAAGTAGGAGAGTCTTCCCAGTTCTTGCAGCACCAAGAATGATTGATAACGTTTCACTTGTTTCATTATAAAGCTCTCGTTGACGATGGGTGCTGCTTTGTGCTGCTGCTCGTTCAATTAAAATGTTGTATTTGATATAAATCGTAAGAGTCTTTAATTTTTTTGATGATGATTAACATCCAGACCCAATGTTGGGATAATTTTGAAAAAATATTGTAGTCGTGTTGTCGGTCGAGATCTCGGAAACCGAAGCAACAGTTTCAGATAATTCATGTTGCCATGCCACTATGCCACAGCTGGTGCTTATACATTGGAAGATTTGTTCTCAACCGTGGGTATATTGGATTCAATGAATTCCCAAACACGAATGAAACTCTCTTTTCAAGTTTAATTTGTTTTGAGTCCATCAATACTGCGCCATGGCTTGAAGAGTACAAGTTTTTGTTTGTGGTAAATCTCTGACTGATCTTCGTGCAAAGACGGTGTGACCTTGGGTAGATAGATAGATAGATATTTTTATTTCGTACACAATTATTTTACAGAATTTTTGTTATTGCACATTTTACAGAGATTTGATAATTTGATATATTATCTTTCTACTGGAACATTGTTTTTAATTCTATTAAGAGTATGTGGAAAAACAGAAAAAAAGCCATTAAAAAAAAAACAAAAAAAAATTTGAAGGAAAACGAAAAAAAACCTTCAATATAAAAGACAAAAAAAGAAAAAAAAAATAAATAAAGGATATGCACATACAATACATATAAGAGTATGTACATACGTACGTAAAATAAATATGTGTGACTAAATGAGCAAACCATGAACAAGTATATAGTAAATAACTAAATAAATAAATAAATAAATATGAAATATAATAACACATACATACATATGTACATTGATATATACGAACAAAATTTATGTTCAACATTTATCGATTATAAGTACATAATTCATTTACAAGCGGATTGTCAGCAAAACTACATCTCGTTTTAAATGTGTTATTAAGTTTAAGAACTCTATTAGAGATCAATTCAACATTCGCTCTTACATGAATATCACGCGTTGAGTGATGCCAAGGTAGATCTAGCATAATTTTTAAGAGCTTATTTCAATTTCTTTATGTGGCAAGTTGCAGCGTCGCCCCATACTTGGCATCCATAAAGAAGAATCGCTTGGAAGATAACCATGTGCAATAAAATTTTATTGTCAGTGGAAAGTAATGATTTTCTGTTAATAAATGGGTGTAACATCTTTATTGCTATTCCTATTTTCTTTATAGTTTTAGCGATATGGTCCTTAAATGTTAGCTTGGTATCTAAATAAATGCCTAGATATTTGACAGAGGGTTCCCAATTTATATAGCTTTCATTCAGTTGAAGTTGAGAGCTGGGAAGAAAGCACGACTTTCTTTTCCGAGTGAAAAAAATAGCCTGCGTTTTTCCTTCATTGAGTTTTATTTTCCATTTGTGGTAATATTTTATTAATATTTCCATTCCATTTTTGAGATTCCTCTCAATATTGAGAGCGAATTAATGAGATGAAAATATAGCAGTAACTATCATCTGCAAATACGGCTGTATCACAGTGCGGCAACTTTGGTAAATCCGACGTGTAAATGTTATAAAGGATTGGGCCAAGGACTGAGCCTTGTGGTACACCCATTTGAAAGTGTATTAAGTCAGAGACACTACTATTAACATGGACATTGAAACGACGATCGGACAGGAAGCTTTGTACTATTTTACAGAGATATGGGGGAAAGTTTAAATGTATCATTTTGTATATCAAACCGTCATGCCAAACAGAGTCGAATGCCTTTTCAATGTCTAATAAAACCATTCCAGTAGATTTTCCTTCTGACCGATTTCTTTTGATGGAGTTGCATATCCTCAATGCTTGATGGGAAGTACTGTGGTGACGTCTAAAACCAAACTGTTCGTGAGGAAAAATTTTATGAACATCTATGAATTTTAAGATTTTCTCCTTTAATACCTTTTCGTATACTTTACTAAGATTGCTTAGTAGGCTGATAGGTCTATAACTTTCCGGACTTTCTGGAGGCTTACCAGCTTTTAATATGGTTACCACTTTTGCAAGTTTCCATATGTCAGGAAGGTATTCCATTTTTAGACATGCGTTTATGATGAATGCTATGTATTTTATAGCTGCTATGGGCAATTGCTTTAAATAAATGTTTCTTAACAAGTCAAGTCCTCCTGTTTTCCTAGGCCGAAGGTTATTTAATATAAATTGTATATCTTTTTCGTTAACAAAAATAGTGGAAGGAGAATTATTTGACCTTTCTTCCAAAAAAGTTTGAATGGTGTTGCTAACAAGAGTGTTAGTGTGCACATCACCTACATTTTGCGAGACAATGTGATTGCTCGAAAAATTTGCGGCAAGTACATTGGCTTTTTCGA
Organism: Merodon equestris; assembly: GCA_958301585.1. Classification (NCBI taxonomy): domain Eukaryota; kingdom Metazoa; phylum Arthropoda; class Insecta; order Diptera; family Syrphidae; genus Merodon; species Merodon equestris. The sequence continues at coordinate 169,707,896 of OY284413.1, forward strand.
CATCAGCAGAATATGTGCCCGACGCTTTTTTTAGAAAAGGTAATTGTCTGTTTTTGTTTTTTACTAATTTGAAGATGTACCAGAAGGGTTTTGCGTTTTTATCAAGTATGGTAAGTTTTTTGTTCCACTCTTTGTTACGGAACTCTAAGATTTGTATTCGTATTTGATTATTCAGGTATGTCGTTTGGTGCCTGAACATCGGTAGGCGATACCGTTGCCAATTACGTCTACAAATATTTCTCAGTTTAATTAAGTTCAGTATATGTATGAGAAGGTAACTTTAAGGCGTAGTTCTGTTTGGGAACTTTTGGAATACTTTCATCGATCGATTTGAGAACATGTTCTGTAAAGTTGTTTACAAGACAATCGACATCTTCTTTAGTTGATATGCCGTCATTATTCATGGGAATATTATTAAGTTTTGCTGAACGAAATCGCATCCAATTGGCATTTTTTAAATCTTGCTTTTTTTTTTTCCCGGACCATAGAAGACGACAGAAAACCGGATTGTGATCCGAACCAAGATCATTTAAAGACACTGGATTTGTTACGTAACAAGGCACATTTGTAACAAATAAATCAAGGACGAAAGAACTACCACGAGAACTAGCTGGGACATAGGTTGGACTAGGAGGGGACAGAATAGAGATTGGCAACATTACAAGAAAATCAGAAAGTAGATTTCCCCATGCATTCGCTCTAACACAACCCCAGTTCCAATGCCTGGAATTAAGATCTCCTCCAATTAGGAAATCACCGTTTACGGTGAAAAGTCTTCTCAAGTCATTTTTAAAACTAGTTCTTTTCTCGTCTGTTGCAGCTTTACCCGGAAAATATACACAAAAAATCTTAACTGACCTTTGATTCCTTAATTTTATTTCTATCCCCACATTCTCAACATAACGCGTTCTCACAATAGGTATAAGAGCGAATGTTGAATTGATCTTCTGATAAGAATCGCAACGCCGCCACCGGTCCCATCGACCCTATCATTGCGATAGCATTTAAATTCAGGTGTTGATAAATGTATAAGTTAACATAGAAAACATTGGACGCAAGCAGGCCGTACGTGACACAATTCGCTGACGTTACGTCTGCAAGATAAGCATGCCATACAGTCGTCCATACACCAACTCCAGCGAGGAATGCGACGGTCACCCGAGTACCCACGCCAGCGAGGAATGCGACGGTCACCCGAGTACCCACGCCCACACATCCATCCACCAGATCATCCCATCCACTGCACCTGCAGCTGCACTCACCGAATAGTATTTAAGGTAGAATAAGAAACAATGTTAGCTCAGTTCTAAACGTAGTGCTAAGGGGTTATGCTGCCCATTTTGGAATCAAAGAAATAAAGATTTTTTTTAATAAACTCAACGAAGAAGTGTTTAATTGGCGCCCGAGCAGGGACCAGTGGTGATCGCGACGCGTAGTGCCTCTAAAACAAGTTAAGTGAGTCCGTTGAAACGAAGTGCCAATAACCTCAAGCAGCTTCCGTGCCTTCGGCGGTCTGCGTACGCGTCCGTATAGTGGAGCCAGTGACCTTAAGTAGCTCCCGTGCCCACTCAACGCGACGACCCTGCATGAAAGTGGAGCTACCTCGTCCGGAAATCCCACTGGTCCGAGACAGTAGTGAACAGTGATAGTGAGAGAAAAAAAATATAGTAACGAAAAATACTAGCGAGAAAAATACAGAGATAGTGAAAGAAAAAATATAGTAACGAAAAAAGCTAATGAGAAAAATACAGTGATAGCGAAAAGAACAAGTGTAGTGCCAGTACATCCTCCAGGGAGCGGTGCAGTGAAACCCCCTAGTGTGGCCAGAAGGTCCTAAGAACGTCTCTAGCCAGTCGTGTAAGTGTGTGTCCGAGGAGCCCGAGTAACCAGCCAGGAAAAAAGGAACAAATCTGAGGCACCGACATGAAGATGTTACCGGTTGTAGCGTAAGTCGAAAAAATATATTAGAAAGAATTATAAATTAAGAATTTAAGTAATTAAGTAATTAAAAGAAACGTAGAAAAGATAAAAAACATAACAAAAAGCGAATCTAAGCTAAAAGAGAAGAAATTGGTAGCAAATAAAAGAGAAAACTAAAAAAGGAAAATATATAGAAAAAAGAAAAACCAAACAAAGAATTTAAGCTAAGAGAAAAGAAATTTTTGTCAAATAAAATAAGAAGAGATAAGTAGGAAAAAATACTTGATTTTTATAAGTTTTGTTTTGTGCACGAAAGATCCTGTACATTTTTATTCCATTCTTGCCCATTCCCTTACGGATGGTATAAAAATGCCATTAACAAGATCCCAAGCCTCCAACCCACCAATCGATGTGCCATCCGCCTCTACTCCTGACCCCGATATGTTTCCCCTTCCACCTAATCGGTTAAGCGTTGGTTCGGTTGCTGACATATTAGGCAGCATGAACGCTAACGCTTCATTCCGCTCCATCCCAAACCATCAGTTGAGCGGTGGACCTACCGCTGACATACCAGGCAACACGAACATTAATGCCCCATCCCGCTCCGCACCTATGCGTGAAACCTCGGAGGCCCGGGGAACCCCGGAATTCAATTCTTTAATATCATCTATCGTGCGTCGCGTGCTCGAGGAACAGGGCCAGGATATTATCCAGGGCATTTTAAATCCGAATGCACAACGTTACGTTGTGGGCGATCAAACCATATCCCCAGAGTATCGTGATAGGTTGGAGGATCTCGACAGGGTTCCCGATGTGGTGCGATGCCTAAGGGAATTCTCTGGAAACGCTGGAGACTTTTCTTCCTGGAAAAAGAGTGTCGAACGCGTTCTTCAAATCTACGCACATACGAAGGGCACGCCAAAGTATTATGGCATCCTCAATGTAATCCGGAACAAAATAGTTGGTCCGGCAGATGCTGCGCTCGAATCATATAACACTCCGCTTGATTGGGAGAGCATTCGCCAATGTCTGACAATGCACTACGCCGATAAGCGGGACGTCAGCACATTGGAGCATCAAATGTCCTCCCTCGTTCAAGGTAGCAACTCGATCCAAACGTTCTACCAAACCGTATACTCCCACCTGACTCTTATCCTCAACAAAATATCCTGTATGGATATTTCGGCCGAATCGATGAGATTGTTGACTCAGACGTACAGGGATAAAGCGTTGGACACCTTTATCCGGGGCCTGAAGGGTGACCTACCAAGGTTGCTGGGGATAAGGGAGCCCGTTGATTTGCCTCAGGCGCTGCACCTCTGCATGAGGCTGGAGAACCAGAGTTTCAGAGCAAGTTACATTGGGCAGAGCGCCCTTAGGAGACCACATGTCCCAAACCCCAATCCACCGTTCCGTGGGCAAGGTGCCGCAACACCGCAAAATTTAAATAGGTACTCAAATCCATTCCAAGCAGGTTTTACCCAACGTCGCTATCCTTATCAAAATACAAATCAGCCAAACTACCCTCAACGTCAAAATTTTTACCCGAACCAAACCTACCAAAATTATCCCCAGCGTCAGAATTTCAATACGGGTCATTACCAATCTGGCCCGGCAATCAAGCACGAACCTCTTACTCAAGGGGCAAGCACGCAGTTACGAGATATTAACAATGCGAACAGGCAAAAATTCAACGCTGCCAGAAAACCAATGCAGCAGGGTCGTTACTCAACCAGGGATCAACTAAACTACCATATTGAAGGTTCACCTGACGAGCTCGAACCAAATTTCCAGAACTTGAATATCGGCAACGATCAAAACGAAGAAGAACCGAATGAGTACCTCGAGAATCCAATCGATGAACCACCGATACCAGAACTAGAACATTGTGACGTAAATTTTTTAGGCTAAACGGCTCTTCTTTGCCCTTCATAGAGTGCAAAACGAGGAGCGGTGACATGCTTAAATTCTTGATCGACACAGGTTCATCCAAAAACTATATACAACCATCCCTCGTAGAAAAACCATTGCCAAACGAGCAATGTTTCCTGGCCAAGTCCGTCGCAGGACACACTAAAATAACACATCACACTCTGATTAACCTCTTTAATTTGGATAATGTTACTCTCAAGTTTTTTCTTCTGCCCACTCTACACACTTTCCATGGTATCCTGGGCAATGACAGTCTCAGGAGTCTATCAGCGGTTATACATTCCAAGGATAACCTCATGACAATATTCGGCTCTATCAAAATAAAACTAAGGCAGTTGAGTTCTCCAACGGTGAACGCGCTGTGCATCAAAACCGATAGTATGTCCACAGGCCAACAGAGCATACTAAATTCGATTGTTGGTCGGTTCCAGAGTTTGTTCTCGGAGCCTGACGAGAAACTGACCTATACTACCAAGGTCATGGGAGAAATTCGAACCACTAACGATTCACCGGTTTACAGCAAATACTACCCCTTTCCCATGTCACTTAAAGGCGAAGTCGAAGGGCAGATCTGCGGTCTCTTGGCCGACGGAATCATTAGACCTTCTCGATCCCCCTACAATTCTCCCGTCTGGATCGTCCCGAAAAAGCCAGACTCAACGGGAGCAAAGCAGTATAGGATGGTGATCGACTACAGGAAGCTTAACAGTGTCACCATAAGCGATCGTTACCCCATTCCCGATATTAATGAGGTACTCTCACATCTTGGTGAGAACAAATACTTCACAGTCCTGGACCTCAAATCTGGTTTTCATCAGATTCCTTTGAAGGAATCCGACATAGAGAAGACCGCATTTTCCATAAACAACGGGAAGTACGAATTCACGAGGCTTCCCTTTGGCTTAAAAAACGCGCCATCAATCTTCCAACGGGCACTTGATGACATCCTTCGGGATCACATCGGAAGATCTTGCTATGTCTATATCGATGATATAGTCATATTTAGCAAGACGGAAAGTGAGCATGCTCGGCACATAGAGGAGATATTCGAGACTCTCTATGATGCCAATATGAAAGTGCAGCTCGACAAGTGTCATTTCTTCAAAAGGGAAGTGGAATTCTTGGGATTCCTAATTTCATCGGAGGGGATAAAAACGAATCCCGCAAAGGTGGAGGCCATAAAAAGTTTTCCTGTCCCACCTGCGGTCATTCCTTGGTATGTCAAGCTACTATCGCCGCTTTGTCAAAGATTATGCAAAGTTAGCGAAGCCCCTGACATCCCTTCTAAGAGGGGAAGATGGACGAGTGTCCAAACACCAATCGGCAAGGAAACAAGTATTCCTCGACTCCGAAGCCTTAGATTCCTTTAACAAAATTAAAAATTCTCTTATTTCAAAAGATATTCTTCTGGCATATCCAAACTTTAACAAACATTTCGAACTAACAACCGACGCCTCCAATTATGCCATAGGGGCGGTCCTGGCGCAAGACGGGAAACCAATCACATTCATCTCGCGAACACTCAACTCAACTGAGGAGAATTACGCAGCCAACGAGAAGGAAATGTTGGCAATCATTTGGGCCTTGAGCTCTCTGCGTAATTACTTGTATGGCTCTGCTCGTGTCCAGATTTTCACTGACCACCAACCCCTTACTTATGCCCTAAGCAGTAAAAATAACAACAGTAAGATGAAGAGGTGGAAGGCGATTCTGGAAGAATACAATTACGAGTTGCATTATAAGCCCGGTCGGAGTAACGTCGTAGCAGACGCACTTTCTCGACCCCCTCAGTCTTCACAAGTGAATTCCCTAACGCCCACTACACATAGCGACGAGAGCTCGTCACATAATCTCATCCCAAGCGTCGAAGTTCCGATTAATGTGTTTAAAAACCAAATTCTGATCCAGGTTGGCAAAGTTTCCAATCTCAAATTTGAGATAGTTTTTCCTACCTACCACAGGCACACAGTTGTCGAGCCGGACTTTACTGAGGAAAAGCTGAGGGCAATCCTGATCAAAATTCTTAACCCTTCCGTAGTGAATGCCATTAAAACCGAAGAAAACATAATGGGTATCATTCAAAGGTTGTATCCATCCAATTTCGCGAGGTACAAAATCAGGTTTACTCAGTTGCAGGTTGTTGATGTCACAAATGAGCAGGAGCAAGAGGGACTAATTATCCAAACCCATACAAGAGCTCATCGGGACGAACAGGAAAACAGGACGCAAATTCTTAGGGAGTACTACTTCCCAGCGATGAGGCGCAAAATCAGAAAAATAGTTAGGTCATGCACGGTCTGTAGAGAAAACAAGTATGACCGCCACCCAAATAAGCCCGAACTGCAAGCAACTCCAATCCCGCGATATCCGGGACATATCGTTCATTTGGATATCTTTTCCACGGGGGGAAGTCTTGTCCTGACTTCGGTAGACAAATTTTCCAAGTTTGCTACCGTTAGAGTCCTGAAGTCCAAAGCCATAGAAGACATCAGGCAGCCGCTACGTGACATCCTCTTTTCGTACGGTTTGCCTGAAATTGTCGTTGTCGATAACGAGAAAGCCTTCAGTTCAGCGTCAATCAGCTTCATGATGGAAAACGAACTCCACATAAAAATCTTCAAAACACCTCCCTACTCGAGCACTGTAAATGGCCAGGTCGAACGTTTTCATTCGACCCTTATCGAGATAATGCGATGCCTGAAGACGGAAAACGTACATAGTTCCTTCACGGAGCTTCTGGAGAAAGCTGTCCAGGCATATAACTCATCTATACACTCCGTCACGAAAAAGCGACCAATAGATATATTTTTCGGACGAGGGGTGAGCCAAGACGCCGCGCTCCTCGAAGCGGCACGGCTAGAAACCATGCAAAGGCTTATCCAAAAACAGGCGGCTGATCTGGAATTTCATAATAAGAACAGGAAGCCATTAATAGACTACACTCCTGGTGACGTAATTTACGTCAAACAAAACAAACGTTTGGGCACCAAACTTACTCCACGGTTCAGAAAGGAAATTGTCGCTGAGAATAAAACTACAACCGTTCTTACGAAATCGGGAAAAACAGTTCATAAAACCCACATCAAAAATATCGCGGAATGACACATAGTCGCTTTTAACTTCTCGTTTTAGCCTGTTCCTGCAATTGAGTGCTGGATACGCAAAAACCGACATAATAGATTACTCCAATTCCCAGTTGGTTGCCATACAGACGGGAGCAGCGAAATTGCAAATTGGGACGCTCAAACTCATTCATGTAATTGACCTGGAGGAACCCAAACGACTGGTGGACGGCATGGAAGAGGACATCGAAAAAAACCTTTCCAATCATCCCTTACACCCCTACCTGCTGTACGAAATCTCCCAAATCCGAAACTATCTAAGGAGGTTGGCACCCAAGTCCCTACAACGTTCACTAAATTTTATAGGCACCGCATGGAAGTGGATTGCAGGCAATCCCGACCATGCGGATTTCCAAATTATATCTGCTAAAATCAATAATGTGCTAAGAAATAATAATAACCAAGTAGTATTTAACCGGCTCACTTTGGATAAAATAGCGAAACTAACTAACACGACGAATGAAATAATCAATATTGTAAAGGAAAGCCATAATATCAAAAACGAAATTGTAAACAAGATCAAATATAAGTTAAGTATAATTAAGGAGGATCTAACGCATGTAATCTATGCCTTACATTTGTCAAAGGCAGGAATTGTTAATCCATTAATTTTAAGTAATGAGGAAGTAAACTTTGTGAAAGAAGTGTTGGAAAAAGAAAATATAAAACTCATTAATATTGAACAAGCAGCAGACTTTGCGGAAACCAAAATCGCTTCAAATGGTTCCACAATAATATATATTGTAAACATCCCGAAAACTAGCGACGAGGTATGTAAGCTATTCATTGTTAAACCAATAAAGAAAGCCAATTTCATACTTAAGATAGCTTATAAGAATATTCTTTATTGTAAAGATAAGTTCTATGCAATCATTAATGAATGTAAATCCAGCAATAATTTAGCCATATGTAATAACAATAATCTCATAGATATAACGAGTGCAGGGTGCATCCCAAATCTACTTCAAGGCCGACCCAGCAATTGCAGCAAAACCAGTAACCAGCATGTCATGGACGTGGAAGAAATAATCCCCGGAACCCTACTACTAAATGGATACGACGGCGTTATTAAAATTGACAGTGACCCGCTCCAGCTGAATGGTACCTTTATCATCCGATACCAGAATGCAACCATAACTGTAAAGGAGAGAACATTCGCATCCTACCAAGTTATAAAATCACGTCTTCTGCCCCCAATTGTTCAACCAGAGTCATCAAACTCAAAGGTCGAAAGGGTACTCTCCCTGGAAATGGTCAACGACCTGAGTGTTAAGAATACCGAGATCGTCGAACTGCTCCAAGAGAGAAGCAAATGGGGAACCGCTATAAACCTTACCCTTGTGTTATTTGTCATAATATTCGGAACGCTCATAGCCCTCAAGATGAAAAAGATGCGGCGGCCAGGTGAATCACAGAAAAACACCGAAGCAGAGGAGATACCAGCGGAGGTAGCGCCACATAACACACAATCTACCATCCCGGTTAGTCAACCTCAGACATCACCGTCCAAGATATGTCAAATCAGCAGAATACCTCTCTTTTAATTCTACCAAGCAAACGGGGGCGTTTGCATTTAAGAGGGGAAGAGTTAACATAGAAAACATTGGACGCAAGCAGGCCGTACGTGACACAATTCGCTGACGTTACGTCTGCAAGATAAGCATGCCATACAGTCGTCCATACACCAACTCCAGCGAGGAATGCGACGGTCACCCGAGTACCCACGCCAGCGAGGAATGCGACGGTCACCCGAGTACCCACGCCCACACATCCATCCACCAGATCATCCCATCCACTGCACCTGCAGCTGCACTCACCGAATAGTATTTAAGGTAGAATAAGCACCCCTATTACGTTTGTCGGGAGTCGAAAACGACTTGAGTCGGATGTCGAGTCGGGTCGATGGAAAATCTAGATTCCGTAGTTCATTCGACCGACTAGACATGTACTAGATTTTTTTTTCGGCTGTCAGTACAATTTTTTTCTTTTCTGACAGCTCACAAGCGAAATTTCGTGTTGTGTGAAAGAATAGTTTGTGTTAGAGTTGAAAATAAATAAATCAGTGTTGGTTGCTTGTTTTTTTTTGGTTTTTTCTGACCACCTTCTTTTTTGTTTTATACTTGAAGTCGCTCCACACCTATGATATATTTTCAATTTCAACTTTATTAAAAACTTCATACAAACCTTCTGCCAACCGTCACCATCTCTTGATGACCTAAACTGTTTAATTTAACAGCAAGCGAACTCCACTCACCTTTTGTATAGACTTTATTTACCGATCTCGAAAAGCCCCTTGCAAGGTGAGGCTTTTCTTGCATAAATGCAATCAAAACCTCAAACTGCCTTTTATTTGTTATTTTCATTTTTTTTTACTGTCGACAATTCCAGATCAATAAGAATGTACAAATATGTATATAAAATGTACCTGTGAATAAACAAACGATTTACTTACTTTCTTTACGCGCGATCAGTCGTTCACATTTTTGTTATCGACTTGAAATGGCATTTATCCGCCCGCCAGGCGACAAACAGAATACCAGTCGAAGTCAAAAATATGTTCTTATCTACTACAAAATGCAAACCCGACAAATGGAATTTGCTACATTGCGAGTCGGTCGAAACAAAGTCGATTGAGAGTCGAAACCGACAAACGTAAAAGGGGTGAAGAAACAATGTTAGCTCAGTTTTAAACGTAGTGCTAAGGGGTTATGCTGCCCATTTTGGAATCAAAGAAATAAAGATTTTTTTTAATAAACTCAACGAAGAAGTGTTTAATTTATACCTTGTTTGAGCCAAGTCTCAGTGACCAAAGCAACATCAATGTTGTTGTTATTTAAAAAGTTAAGAAACTCCAGAGTTTTGCTTCGAATCCCTCTCGCATTCCAAGTAACAATTTTAATGTAACTATCTATCATATTATTTGTCATTACTATACAGGAACTTAGTTGCTAAATGTGCAATAACTTGAAATTGTTCTATACTGGATTTACATGTAGATAAGCTTGTAATCATTTCCATCGCTAAAGACTTGATTTCCTCGATCGTGAACAGTGTTTGTTGATTAGAAGTGTTGGTTGAAATGTTGTTGGAAGTATTGTTGGAAGAGCTGCTCTCATTAATGATTTTCTTCATCCACACATTTTGCGGTACGCCTTGTGCTTGGGAGTGAGGGGGACAGCTAGTGCTGGCATAAGTACTGCTCCCTTGTCGAAGATAATGCGGCTGCGGCAGCATAGGAAATTCGGACATAGAAGTGAAGGAAAAATGTTTCTGTGCATGCGTAGCAGTTGAGCAGAAACCAGAATGAGACGTGCGTCTTTCGTACGTCTTCCCCCGTGACACCCTGAAATTTTGAAAGAAGTTCAGGTTTGTAGCGACAAAACCCGTTACAAACGAGCTTCTATCCGTGAATACGTGTGAGCTCATTTCATTTTACCGCAGTGTACTCCCGCCACACACACTCTTGGAATTATAACAATGTGCGTGATTGTTTACAAAATTTTGACAGCACTTGAGGTACCCACGTGCTCGCCCGAGCTTGTAGGCAAACGTCGGCGGCCATTTTAAGTGGTACGTCTAATTGGTGGTTTCTGCAGTTGAGTGAGCACGACCTGAGAAGCGCGATGTGTTGTTGTTAAGCGATTTTGGTTTTTGTTTTGAAGTTCTTTCTTTCATCTCGGAATACTTTATTCTATTTACACAGCTTGGGTCCGTAGATTTATGAGGTCCGCTGCAGTTAGCGCATTTATTTACGGTAACATTATCGCATGAAGTAGTTTTGTGTTGACCACCACAGATGGAACAGTACGCTTTAACATTGCAATTTCGCTCATTATGCCCGAACATTTGGCAGTTGTCACATTGGGTCAGTTTGCCTTTGAGTTTTCTTTGAATACTCCAGTTCACCTGTGTATGTATGTAGGATGGACCGATAATGTTTTTTTAAATCAAATAATTTGGTTGAACCATTTTCTAGCGAAATCAAATAGAAAGTATCACTATATCTTTCGTATGTTTATGTTGTTTTTTTAATATTAATGCATTGTAGTCCAATTTTAATAAGTTCACTTTTTAACGTATTTTCGTCCATTTCGCCCATTCCATAGAGAACCACTTTAAAAGCTTTTTCACTGCGGAGATCGTGTGAGAAGGACTGACAGTTATCAGATTTTAACTTGTCGATCACTGCTTTATGAGAAGTAAGGGACTCACAAATTATTTTTATACCGATGGATATTCTTTTTATGCAATAGTCGGAGATGTTTAGTGATTTCATAATACTGTGAACATAATCACTCGATCGGTGGTACATACACTTTTTTTCACTAACCGCGACTATTTCGTCCATATCTTCATTGTTGTCACTATCAGGTAGACATTGTAGTGGACTCCAGTAGTTATTACTAGAGTCCTTTTTACGAGAACTATTCGCGTTATGCATTTTCCGACGATGTTTAATATCCACAGGCGGTTGTCCTCGGTTTCAGGTGATCTATCGCGTTTGGATATTTTGGGTTTTTCTTTTTTAATACACAAAGAGAAAGCCAATTAGAGATGTCATGCGCAGACAAAAGCTCCGAGATGACCTTGGGTAATACTTGCAGAATTCTCTTTAATCGGCATTTACGAAGTTGCACTTTTGAAAAATGATTCTCAAATTTTATTAGCAATTTTATCAACAATCACCACCTTAGATTCTAGCTATGTGCAAAATTTCATCATGATCGGTGATCAATTACATTGGCAATTTTTATACTGGCAATTTGGATATCCGACACGAGTTTCGACGCAGCTTGAATAGTGTCATTCCCCGCTCTGAAACCGAATTGGTTATCCGGAATGATTTTATTGTCCTCAACCCATTTAGACAGGGCTCTAAAGACCACCTTCTCGAAGACCTTACTGATATTCGGGAGGAGACTTATCGACCGGAGATTTGCCGAGTTATAGTTGTCTTTACCCCTCTCGGGGATTGGTTACACCACTGCTGTCTTCCAGTGCACTGGATAATATGCATTATTCAGTGCATTGTTGAACAGGATAGTGTACCTCTCTACAGCTTCTGGCGGAAGGTGCCTAAGCACAACATTGGATATGCCATCAACACCCGCGGATTTTTTCTCTTTCAATGACTCGAAGATCGTCCGAAGATCTTCCGTCGAAAAGAATGGAGGATTAGTTCTCGATGGCATTATTTGCCATGAAATTTTCATTGAACCCGGTAAATCTAAAATTCTCTGATCGCTAATGATCGATATCATTTCGAAGGTAGAAGTGATGAAGCAGGGCTCTGTTCTCCTGGTCGTAGTTTGGGCGAATACTATTTGTATTTGTATTTCCTTGTACACTTCCTAGAAAACAGCTCCCATTGCCGCCACTTTCTCCTGAGGATCTCCGATCACGAAAAATTCGTCAGGATTGTGCTCTCTGGATCAATGCTGACTGTTCGTAGAAAGCGTTCATTGTCCGACGTCCTCGGAAGCTTCAAAACCTGAATGTTATTCTAATTGTTTCCATGGAAACCAACCCACCAATGACTTATTAGGCTCCCCCTAGTGTTGGGGATGTTATTATGTTTTACGTTTAAGTCGTCAGTAAGAATGTAGAAGTTTTTTTACCGAGCTCAAGCGAAAGATCGAAAAAGTGTCTCAAGCTCTGTAATGAAAATATTACCTCGAGGTCCTTGGGCACATTGCAGATCTCTCGCATCTGGAACCTCCGCCTTTCACCGCAATATATGATTTTGTGTTCTATATTATATTTTTACAAAGATCGCAACCCCCCCGCCTTGAGTAGTGTTTTGTGCTTCTGGTTTAGCTTTGTTTCGCTAACCAGAAGTACTGCGGGGCTTTCGTGCTGCAAAAGATTGAAAACTACGGCTTTTCGCTAAATCCTGATTAGTGAATTGACGTTCACCAACAGGATCTTTAAGGGAATGCTGTAGCCATTATGAACGTAGGGGCACTAGGTGTAGTAAAAAAGAACAGATTCTGTGTACTCGAATAGCCTGCTGATGGATCTGTTGTTAGAGCTGGCCAATTCGCTCTTGGATTGCGAGCAAGTATAGAACATACATCCTCCTCGACCTCCGGTGGCTCAAGGACAGCCCTGGGCTTTTGTGCCGTCTTTAACAAACATGCCGCAAATTGGCCGTAGGTCAACTGGGATGTGGGGACTGGTGGTTGGAAGTGGCCTGAGGGACGCTGCTCCTCGGGTTTCTACTTACGGGCCAGGATTTTTTTTTAATGATATACTGGAACTAAGAACATCCTCGATGGTTTACAGGTTGGCCCCGGTGTTCAAAGCTTTATCGATGGATAAATGAAAGGGATCTACTGTTAACTGTCGATTCCGAAAAGCGAATGGGACTAAATTTTTTCTACCACGCCGCTAAAAAGAAATCTAGGGATCCGAGAACCCTCGTGTCCCATTGGAAATTGGCCTCGTCGCTGATGAAGAATTTCGACAGAAAATCGACGCTGAAGTTCAGAAGAGTGTTAGCTCAGCTTAGACGCTATTGATGGTCTGCAGGCAGAGCTGCATAGTGGTAGTGGTCGACGTACATAGGCGGCTTATCCGCGATGTCTTCAGTCATGGCCTCCTGGAACCTCTTGTGTTACCTCTTGCTCTAGTTTTTACGAGGCGAGCGTTTGAACGACTCACTGATTGACCAGTGGGTGTAAACCGGTTGGGAAGTCCATATAGTACCAAAATTATAGATAAGGTACTACTCGTATAACCCGGGGGTGCTAACGATTCCCGACTATACTCTCACAGTGTGAGGTTGGTCTCTACCTCAACGAAAAATAAAAACTTTTCTAATAATTATTTTTATTATTATTTCTTGAGTTCATCTATTGCCTATTAGTCAACGAATTCTTCGCCAATTAATATGGCAAATGAGTTGGGGAGTCAACTGCAATCTTTCAGTATTGTCTAGCATAAAGCATTAAGCGTTTTTTTTTTCAAACACGTCTTTACAAACTGACATTTGGAGATATCAGGTAGCTCGTGCAGCTTGTTGTTATACATCTTTTTAAATTATAACACAAAATAAGGGCGGATTCTCGTATTATAAATTTGCAAAGCTAAAACGCTCTATATAGACTAAGGTCTATTAAGTTTTTCTGAGGTACGGTGCCAATGAGTCCACATAGTATTTCAAGCGAAAGCAATGAACTAAGAAAGGTTATCTTAATTGGAACTCAGAAATGCGAAACTTTTTCCTAGAAACAGAAAAAAAAAATAAAACGCTTGGAATGCCATTGCTGGTATCCTACATTAACAGCCACTTCCCTTTGGATCTTTGAGTGCAGTAAATCAATGTGAAAAAGCAAAAGCAAGAACAGAAAAAAAACGAATAAAATATTAAAAGTCATCGTCTAAATATAAATTAAAAATTAACTTCGAATGAAAATGCAAATTAGAGCGGAAAAACTTTCAAAAAAGTTTCACATCGTCGAGATGAACGTATCTACATCTAACCTTGAATGTCAGCATCCACCTTCATCCACTTCCATCAACTTGTGTCTACTCGTCCCGCCATCTCCAGCCACCCCTTAACATCATCATCATCATCATTAGTGAACAAGGAGCATTTCCACCGACGACGCCGGAAGAGCATCCACCGCGGGGCCGGAATTCAATGATTAAAATTGAACAATGAGTCCCATTACGGGCGGGGGGTTGCAAATGCCAGAAAGTAGATTCCAACTCATTATAAGCCATCCGAGTAACGATATACACTTGTGCACAGATGTCCTTTCATTCCCATACGCTCGTGCGTCGTCCGGCCTCATCTCACGCCTCAACTCCCCCAAGACCGCGCAGGCGAGTAGTGCAGTGAAATAAAAACGAACAATTAATATATCAATATCACGTTGTGCTCGGATCCTTTCCCGCTCGCAAGCCTGACTAACGCCAGTAAAACGGAAACAAAAAACGAAACGAAGGCGCAAACCAACAAAAAAAAAATGAAACGAAATACCGGCAGAGTGGCTTTTTTGCCACCTAAACATTTTACGGTTTTAATTAATTTTTAAATATTTTGAATTTTAAGATGACGCAGGATAATTCCATTCTTTTTTGTTGTTCATTCGTATATTCGCGTCTTCGGCACACGCACATACAGAGGGAGGCATGGGCGCCAGGACCAAGAGGAGCAAGTGGATGTGTGCGACTGGACGAAATTGCGAAAACGAAAATTGCTGCGTTGGGAATAATAAAATGGAATTTCATCCTGTCGTCGTCCTCTTGACTGTTGCGAGATGTGCTTTTCCCCTCCGACGCGTTTTGTTTATTTCGCAAATAATCATAATAATAATTATAATTATATTTGGAGCATGCAACGCGAACAGGAAGGACTCTTAAATGGATCAGTGGGGGTAGTGAGGGGATGTTGTGGCAAAGCGTTGGCGTTGGAACTTCGGAATTGTGAGTTATTTCGAACTAAACATCTCTGTTGCGGAGTGTGCCATTAATTGGGGGAGGTTGACGCCGCGCGGGGCGGGAAAGTGGTCTCGGGAGGGTCCAATGTTTTTATGTAAATTGTCTTTTTTAGACTGCAAAACACGTCGCAGACCGGTGCGGAACTGGAATATCTTTTCCGTCGAGATGAAAGGATATTTTCCTTAAGGGATGTTTCTTAGTATTTGGACGTTAAAAATCGGAGCACATTCAAAAAAACGTAAAACGTGTGGTTTTTATCTATTCACGTGCTTCATGAGCCATGGACTGATTGAGTAATAAATGGAATAACAAGTTCATCGCCCTTATCATTTGTTCTTTATTTTACATTCAGATAACAAGTAAGGTCGACGCCCTGGCAACTTTTTCGATAAGATGCAAACATCGCAGTTTCGACATGAATCGTAGAGAGGTTACATGGGACTATACCTGTAGTGCCTAGAACTATGACTTTTTCGAACTGGACAGTCACTATTCTGCACTCAATAGTGGTGTGGAAAACTGTGATATCCACTCACCCAACATGATCTCCCCATCCTACATTTGAATCAGTCTTCCTTATGATTTTTGGACAATATAGATAGCTTCTTCATATACTTTTGATAGCGTTGACAACGGTTATTCTGCGTCCGAAGCCCGCGTTGAACGAACATTGGTAGATAGGTCAGATCAGGTTTTTCAGTAGGTACCTAAATGTTTTGTTCTTTAATACAAACTTATCCTTAACCTTCCCTAATGATCCATCATTGTCAAAACGTCAGTTAAGTTCCACATTCTTATCAGAGTGAAGTTCACAAATTAACGACTTTTGGAAATTATTAAAAATTGCTATCAAATTTCTGAGTCTCTAAGGGCGCTTACTCCATTTTTCGGTCGTAATAATCGTCCTGCGATGCAGGCTGTGCGTGTATCATGGATAGATTTGAGTCAACAAATTCACTGTTGAATATTTCTACTTCAGTAAGACTACACCAAAGGGGTAGATCATGCGAACATATGTCAACACCAGCGTCAACACTTAGTCTCTGTCTACCAACTCCTACTCCCACCTCCCCGCGGTGGCTCCCGGGTGCCTAGTACCTCAACTGTAGATTGGGGTTAGAATCCCTTTGTAAGGTTATTGGGGGCAGCAAACGAGAGAGGGGGAGAGGCCTTGAGCTACCATCAAGGCTCGGCTCCTGCAACATGGCGGCGGCGGAGGAATTCCCAGGATGGAATCAACGGCGGCTCCCACAGTTCGAGTGAGTAGAACTACTTGATGAACACCAAACCCGGCTACTCCTACATATTGGGAGTTCAGGCCGGTTAGGAACGGCATATGCAGACCCCACGTTCCTGGGGAAAAAGGAACCCGGCCCTCCAGGTTGGGGGTTGTGCTTAGGGCTAACATCCCTATCACGGAAAAAAGCAGTTGTTACGAAGCAACCAACAAAAGCCTCGGATACGGACGGATACCATGTTGACGACCTGGACCTGGAATGTAAGGCACCTGGAATGTAAGGTCCCTTAACAGACCAGGTGCAGGCCAACAACTGGAAAAAACCCTCGACTGCTATAAAGCAGATATAACGGCACTCCAAGAAGTGCGATGGGATGGACCAGGCAAAAAGCGGATGAGAAACTGTGATATATACTACGGTGACTGCTACAAGGAAAATAGGCAACGCTTATTTGGATGCGGATTTGTTATTCGAGGTAGACTTAGGCAAAAAGTCTTAAGCTTTCGACATGTAAGCGAAGGCCTCATAACAATCCGCACCAAAGGCACTTTCAACAACATTAGCCTCATATGCGTTCATGCCCCTACGGAAGAAAAAGATGATCGACTCGATGATCGACTCAAAGATAATTTCTACGATCTCCTAGACCGAACGTACGCACAATGCCTCAGTTACGACACCAAAATCGTACTAGGAGATTTTAACGCAAAACTGGGCAAAGAGGACGTCTTTGAGTCAATCATAGGAAAGCATAGCCTACATAACACCACATACGATAATGGACTCAGGCTAATTGATTTTCTAGCAGGGCATAATCTCATTGTAGCAAGTACACGATTCCCACATCTCAACATTCACAAGGGAACCTGGCGGTCCCTGATCAATCGACTACCAACCAGATTGATCATATTGCGATCGACGCCAGACACTCCTCCAGCATTCTCGATGTGCGAACTTTTCGAGGAGCCAACATCGACTCAGATCACTACCTTGTTGTAGCCAGGGTACGAATGAAGATATCGAGAATGCTACGGAGTCGAGTAGGACAACGCAAGTTTGACGTCGGAAAGCTACAATTGCAAGAGACCGCTAGAATCAAAAAAAGCAAGACGCATACAAAGCCATGCTACATAGACGGACGGGAGCTGCTTGCGAGCTCTACAAGCAGAAAAGAAGGGAAGAACATGCGCTTTTCAGAAGAAAAAAAAGGAGCACGAAAAGCGTGAGATCGAGGAAATGGAGAGATGTCATAATAGGAATGAAGCTCGAAAGTTTTACCAAAAAGTAAAACAAACATGTCAGGGCTACAAAGCCAGAGCAGAGCCGGGATGAAAACGGCGATCTAGTAGTAGAATCACAGTCGATGCTGAGAATATGGCAGGACCCTTCTGCAGACTGTATAACGGCGATGATAGACAAGATACCGCTGTCAGGCAGAATGATCCATTCGCCACGGACGATGACGTAAGAGAATCCCGTCCACCCGTCATAGACGAAGTCAAAATAGCGATATCGAGACAAGTATAATAAAGCCGCTGGCGCGGACGGCCTGTCTGCTGAGCTTTTCAAGGCGGCTGGAGATGTAAGGCCAGTAAGTAAAATATGGTCGGAGGAAAGCATGCCCGACGAATGGAATCTCAGCATCGTTTGCTCGGTCCTCAAGAAAGGAGACCTCTATAATTGCGCCAATTATAGGGGAATAAGTCTCCTCAACGTCGCATACAAGATCTTCTCTGCCGTATTGTGTGAACGCCTGAAGCCTTTTGTGGATAACCTGATCGGCTCTTATCAGTGTGGCTTCAGGCCAGGCAAATCCACAATATACCAAATATTTACACTGCGGCAGATCTTGGAGAAGACCCAAGAATTTCAAATCGATACGCATCACCTTTTCATCGATTTTAAAGCCGCGTATGACAGTGTGCATAGAGACGAGCTATACGGTGCCATGTCTAGTTTTAACATCCCTGCCAAACTCGTCCGATTGTGCAGGTCGACAATGGAGAATTCTCGCTGCTCCGTTAAGGTCGGTAATGAGCTAACCCAGACCTTTGGTGTTAAAAAAGGATTTAGACAAGACGACGCACTGTCATGCAATTTCTTTAACATCATACTTGAGAAGATCGTACAAGAGTCACTGGCCAACACAAGAGGTACGATTTATAAATTATAAATTTACAATGAGGTTGTCACACAATTTACATACAGAGATTCGATAACTTATTGTATATCTTTCAGCTGAAACATTATCTTTTAAAACAATAACTAAAGTGGAGGAAAATAAATAAATAAATATAAATAAATATAAATAAATAAATAAATAAATAAATAAATAAATAAATAAATAAATAAATAAATAAATAAATAAATAAATAAATAAATAAATAAATAAATAAATAAATAAATAAATAAATAAATAAATAAATAAATAAATAAATAAATAAATAAATAAATAAATAAATAAATAAATAAATAAATAAATAAATAAATAAATAAATAAATAAATAAATAAATAAATAAATAAATAAATAAATAAATAAATAAATAAATAAATAAATAAATAAATAAATAAATAAATAAATAAATAAATAAATAAATAAATAAATAAATAAATAAATAAATAAATAAATAAATAAATAAATAAATAAATAAATAAATAAATAAATAAATAAATAAATAAATAAATAAATAAATAAATAAATAAATAAATAAATAAATAAATAAATAAATAAATAAATAAATAAATAAATAAATAAATAAATAAATAAATAAATAAATAAATAAATAAATAAATAAATAAATAAATAAATAAATAAATAAATAAATAAATAAATAAATAAATAAATAAATAAATAAATAAATAAATAAATAAATAAATAAATAAATAAATAAATAAATAAATAAATAAATAAATAAATAAATAAATAAATAAATAAATAAATAAATAAATAAATAAATAAATAAATAAATAAATAAATAAATAAATAAATAAATAAATAAATAAATAAATAAATAAATAAATAAATAAATAAATAAATAAATAAATAAATAAATAAATAAATAAATAATAAAATAATTGAATGAATAAGTTAGTAAATAAATAAGTATATATAAATAAATGAACAAAATAATTATCTAAGAAATAAATAAATAAATATAATAAATCACTAGATAAATAAGTACAGAAAAAAATAAATAATCAGTTAAATAGAACGAAAATTTGTAAAGAGATATTGATTAAGTATTTAGCTGGTTTATGAGAGGGTTGTCTGGAATAACAAGGTTTTGCAAAAAAGTGGACGTCAACTTGGTGATTCTGTCGGAGATCAGTTCAACATTCGATCGGAGATGAAGATCAGTGGTAGAATGGTATCTAGATAAGTCAAGCATCATTTTCAAAAGTTTATTTTGAGATATTTGCAATCTTTTTATATGGCATTTTGCACAGTTTCCCCATACTTGGCATCCATATAATAGTATTGATTGAAATACTATTTTATGGATAATGATTTTGTTAAAGCTGCTTAGCTTTGACTTTCTATTGATAAAAGGGTAAAGCATTGTGATGGCAATATTAACTTTGTCGATGGTATTTAAGATGTGTTTTTTAAAAGTAAGTTTTTCATCTAAATGTATACCCAGATACTTTACAGTTGGTTTCCAAGCAACATTTACCCCACACACATTAAGTGGATTATGAGGAAGGTAGCAATTCTTTCTCTTTCGACTGAAAAAGATTGATTGCACTTTTTCAGGATTGATTTTTATTTTCCACTTATTAAAATAGTTGACAGATATTCCAATCGCATTTTGTAGATTTGTCTCGATATTGAGACTAAACTCATGTGATGAGAATATACCTGTGTCGTCGGCGTAAATAGCTGTTTGACACTCAGGAAGCCGTGGGAAGTCAGAGGTATAAATATTGTAGAGCACAGGGCCAAGAACGGACCCCTGGGTCACTCCCGCATAAGGAGAATATAGAGATGATGCTTTACCATGGACGTAGACTCTAAAACGTCTGTTGGTCAGGAAACTTTGTATAGTTTTAACTAAATACAATGGAAAACCAAAGTTAATCATTTTATAAATAATACCATTGTGCCAAACGGAGTCGAAAGCTTTCTCAATATCTAACAAAACTAAGCCCGTAGATTTGCCCAGATCACGGTTTTTCTTAACGTGCTGACATATTCTGAGAACTTGATGTGACGTGCTATGATGACTCCGGAATCCAAATTGCTCATCAGGAAAGATGCGCCTGTTGTCAATAAACGTTATAAGTCTTTTCCTAATAATCTTCTCGAAAACTTTGCTAAGACAACTGAGCAGACTTATCGGTCTGTAACTGTCGGGATTATCAATTTGCTTTCCAGTCTTTAAAATAGGTATTACTTTCGCAATTTTCCAGGTATTCGGGAAATATTGGATTTTCAAGCATGCATTCACCAGAAAAGTAAGAAAACGTATACCTGATTTTGGTAGTTGTTTTAGATACAGGTTTTTAATACCATCAAGACCGTCAGATTTCCTTATTTTCAGACTCTTTAGTACTTCCATTAATTCCATTTGGGATGCATAGTCGTTTGGGGATGGGCTATAGCTATGGAAAAAAAGAGGTACGATTTATTTCAAGTCCTCCCAACTGCTTGCGTACGCAGATGACATTGACGTGATCGATGAGGCATTCATAAGCATTGAGACGGAAGCGGCCAAAGTGGGTCTTAGTGTTAACGAGGGTAAGACCAAATATATGCTGTCATCGAAAAAAGACTCACAACACCGACGTCTGGGCCAGAACGTCATGCTTGGCAGCTATAATTTCGAAGTAGTCAAGGACTTCGTCTACCTCGGCTCACTTATGACCAGCGACAACAACACCAGCGCTGAGATAAAACGCAGAATAACTCTTGCCAACCGCTGCTTCTTTGGGCTCAAGAGGCAATTGAGAAGTAGAGCCCTCTCTCGAAAGACCAAGATAACGTTGTACAAAACCTTAATCATCCCAGTCCTCCTTTACGGCGCGGAGGCTTGGACTTTAACTAAAGCGGATGAGAACGCTCTTGGTCGTTTCGAGAGGAAAATTCTGCGTTTAATCTATGGTCCCGTTTATACTAGCGGTGTATGGAGGAGAAGATACAACGAAGGACTGTACGGGCTGTACAGCGACATGGACCTGGTACGACGTCTCCGGATCCAACGTCTAAGATGGCTGGGCCATGTAGAGCGGATGGACAACACGGCTCCGACCCAAAGAGTCTTCGAATCCAACCCGGAGGGACGACGCAGCAGGGGACGGCCGAATCTTCGGTGGCGCACGCAGGTGGAAGGGGACCTCAACCGTCTGGGCGTGCGCCGCTGGAAACAGCTGGCGAAAGATCGTGCCAGCTGGAAACGATTGTTATCTGAGGCCCAGGTCCACCGCGGACTGTAGCGCCATATAAGTAAGTAAGTAAGAGACCACACCTCCGTCGAAGAAAAAAATAGGGCAGCTACAAAATGAGTCAAATCAATTGATTCCACGCCAGTCACACGAATCGGGAATCTGACAGTTCACATTGTGGCGAATTTTGAGAAGAGAACTTGGCCAACATCTTTATTAGACCAAAATAACTTAAGAACTGAAGCCTCTTAATTATTTGAAGCGCCGAAACTTTTACGATGGGGCTCTGCGAAAGTTTGAAGAAAATTCTCAATTTTATCGAAAAATCAAGTGTTTGAGTTCATTTGTGGTCAAAAAGCAAAATATGCATTTTAGGACAGCAACAAATTGACATGTTCTTCAAGAGACTTCATCGCACCGATGAAAAATGATCATGTCGCATGGATTGGCGGTGTGATTGGATCGTATTTTTTCGTCCATAAATTTGATCGGCATTCGACGCCCAATGGAGTTCTCAATCTTGCCAGAATTGAATGGAATTGACATCAGTAATATGTGATTCCAAAAGGATAGTTCAACATGCCACACAACTGCTGGTCAAGGAGTTGATCTATTGAAGGGGAATTTCAGCAATGCTTTACGCGTAATCTCGAGAAATGGTTTGCCGAATAGCTACTTCGCCCAGGCGATTTATTTTAGGTTAGGTGACTTCCCTCCGTAAAAGGTGGTGGGGACCACTTAGACCAAGATCCGATCTTTGTGCTTTCACTTGAGTCGGCTTGAGACCGCTACTTTATGTGCTGAATGGTCTTCTTGAGGAGGCTAGGGCATCTACGACACCTACTGCAGTAGTCGTTATATGGCAGTCCTAATCTTGCGGCATGTTTTCCTAAAGCGTAATTTCCTGTTAAGACTCTAGGATTCTAGGACAGCTAGGATTAGGCTGCTTAATATCTGCCTGGGTATTTTTAGCAGGCTTGTGGTTTTACGTTGACAATAGCTGGGCCAGCATTGTCTCTCATAGTTGCATATGCAAGGCCACGCCATCTCTCATTTGCCTGTTGCAGTGCTTGTTTTGAGAATTTATATTTTTGCGTTTCCATTAGTGGCTGGATTTCCTCTTTAAGAGTCGAGAGCTCCAGTGTGGTGCCTATTTTCGCTAGTCCGTCTGCTTCACAGTTACCTAATATATCACTATACCCAGGTACCTAGGACATTGTTACAGCGCATCTGCTCGATATCTCATTTAGCGACGTGCGGCAGTGCCTGACAAATTTTAATTTTATTATTATCTGTATAGATGATGATGTCCCTTTTCTTCATCGATCTCACATACCGCCCCCTCACGAACTGCCGTTAGTTCAACTTGGAAGGTAGTATAGTGATTAGCTAGTCTAAGGGATAGGCTGACACCGACGCCCACACCATCGCCTGTCCTGGACCCGTCTTTCTCGAAAATGCATTCCCCTCCCATTGTAGTCGATTGAACGGTCGGGATTAAGTAATCCGTGACTTCAATTAGAGCATTGCTTTGGCGTAGAATACCAGCGTGCCCTATTTTGGAGAACTTCCAATGAGCTGATTCTTTAAGTCGTAGCGCCGATTTCTTTGCCTTTTCGTTGCCAAAAAAATCCAAGGAGTAGGTGAATCATCATTTCGAGGGCTGCAGTAGGGGTTGTTCGCAGTGCACCTGTTATAGCGATGCACGTCATCCTTTGAACTCTACTGCATAGTTCCGGCCACCAGACTAAGCAGCCGTACATTAGTTTACAACTAGTACCACAACTAGTACCCACAATCGCGGCGATAGTACTCCTCCTTGTGCTGTGCCACGTTTTACTGTCCTCTTTGTGCGCATTATTTCGAGTGAATCAACCTGCTTGAAAGCATTTGTTTGATCTAAAGTATTATATTGCCATTGACTTCTAGCTTGCTTAATGCATATATGATGGCTAGTAGTTTTATATTATTTAAAGCTCATTCAATATCGAGGAATCACGGTGAATTCTTGGTTGGAAAGTGATTTTTCAACTGTTCCAACTATCGTGTGTAGAGCTGTGTCTACTGATTTCCCTTTACAATAAGCATGTTGTGATTTCAAAAGCATACCTTTTTGTAGGTTTTCGCGAATGTACAGGTCCATCAGTATCTTTAGCGTTTTGAAAAGAAAGGAAGAGAGACTGATTGGTCTGTAGTCTTTTGCGGTTGTGTGGGAGGTTTTTCCTGCTTTTGGTATAAATGTAACACTTACTTCCCTCCAGGATAATGATATGTGGCCCCAGTCGACTCCGGATGAGAATAATAAAGCCAGGCGATTTAAGGCCGTCGGATTTCTTCTGATAGGATGTCAAGTCGTCAATTTATGCTAGTAAGCAAAGTTAAAAGAACTCAGGAAAAATATCGAACGCGAAACTGTCAAAGTTCGGGCCAATATGTGTGGAGGAGCGGTGGAAAATTGACTCCAAAGATTCAAATGCTGCCTTCCTACTCGCTTTGGCCAATAGGTCAAGTTCGAATTTCATAATTAGACTTAGCATGTGTACTACGGCTGTTTTTTACGGTTGGACACACTCTCTGTTTTGAACAAATGACACTGAGATAAAACACATTTTCTTACTTAATAAGAATATTCTTTACTGTGCACACACATGTGTCGGCTCGAAATTCTTGGCGCAAAGTGAAGTTAAATTCTTTTGTAAATAAAGTACAAGAGCAATTAAAAATTAACTTAACATCAAGTGATATGAATTATTAAGGCTAAGGTTATAATTAGTTACTGCTGCAACAAGGGCTGTAACAAATTTCAGCGTGAGATCTCAATTATTTTGGGTTTAATTACATATAAGACTGTTTATGACCTTATTGAAAAATTTCAGGTGTGCGAGGGCTATATGACAAGTATTTGTTTTAGGCAAGAAAACGCATCTTTTATTGCTTTTTAAATTTTTTTTATCAATATAGGTCTCCTCTCAACTCATTTCATTTCAGCGATATTTTAACTTTTTTAATCCTTCCGAAACATACAATTTGCGAACTCTTCTGCGACAATGATTTCCTTGTAAAGGGTGTTTTTTATAGAGGTATAGAACTTTGAAATGGAATAAAATAAAGACGATTTCTTTAAATTGACATGAAATTGACTTTATTCGAAAGATAATCTTCTAACATTATAATTTAAATATAACTTCTGGCATATATCGCGGGACACGTAGAACAAATGGACATTAGACGAACAGTCAGAATAATGAACGTAAGACCTTAGGCCGCGGCGTGGGTGGGAATGCAATATACATAAGTATGATCATAGAAGAGACGGAACTGTACGTCGAAACGTAAAAAGAGCACATTCACGACAGAGAGGCATAAGTGTTGTCAACGGGGCTCTGAATTTCCGAGTTCCAAATTTTTGGTAATAATAATTATAAGCATAAGTTCCGGGAAACCTTTCGCCTTCAATTCGAAAAAATGTGCAACTCAGGCAGGTCGAATGGTCATAGAAATGTACTGTGAGGCTTCTGTCTATCTCTATGTGGAAAACGAGGAACATTTCAAGACGCAGAATTGAAAGCATTACTAGATCAATAACAAAAATCAAGAGATTAATTGGTCGTAATTCAACAAGTCATACCCCATAGTTTGAAAGCCTTAAAATGGTTCAAAGGCGAGAAAATTGTGCGTCATACTGACTGAAGACGAGAGACTCCAGCGCCAAAAATGGAGTGTTTAGTGGATCAATTACAATGATCCAAAGCGAAAGAAAGATGACCAAGTTAAATATCTACAGATCAAATCTTATTATGTGTATGTCGTGGCACCAGTCAGCGTGGTATATGCATCTGTAATGGTGTTTAAATTTTATTTCAGGCATATGCACGCCACAGCTGGCTCGAATGAAGCGCAATCGTAAAGTCCAATTTTCAACAAATTTATCGAGCAACTGGGGTCGTATATCAGCAATAACACGGCGAATTTCGACTTTCAAATCTTTCAACGTCTCTGGTTTGTCGGCACAGACTAGTGACTTTATATACCCCCAAAGAAAGTCATCTAAGGGTGTGAGATCACTGGATCGTGGAGGCCAATTCACAGGGCCATTACGCGAAATTACGCGGTCAGATAAGTTTCCCGCAATAAATTGATGGTCTCGCATGCCGTGTGGCATGTTGCGCCATATTGTTGAAAACAAAGCTCTGTCACGTCAATGCCATTCAACTGAGAAAGAAGAAGACAGAAACTATGTTTCTATAGCGCTCTCTATCGAAGGTAACATTCTGGCCGGTATTGGCCCATTATTCCACCATCCCATAAAGTACACCAAACAGTGAATTTTAAAGGTTGTAGGGGCGCCTCGACAAAGGCTTCTTGCTTTTCTCTACTCAAAATTCGGCAATTTTGCTTGCTTATCGGTGAACAAAATTTTGCGTTGGAAATGAGGATCAGGTTAAATCATGTCTTCGAACTTACGACGCGTATAATAGTCACGCGGTTTCAACTCCTGCACAAGCTGGATCTTATAAGCTTTTAAGTCAAGATCATTTTGGTAAATCTTCCACAAAGTGGATGGGCATAGCTCCAATTGCTGTGGACAATGTCGAATCGACTCATTTGGGTTCTTCTCAACACTGGGGTATACAATGGCAATAACTTCTTCTCTTTGCACTGTTTGTCATCTTTGGGGATGCATATTATCCACTAGAGTGTATGTGATGCGAAAACGATTCATCGTGTTCCGAATAACTTGCTCGAATGGACGATTATGTCGACCGTAAAATGGACGTAGCGCACGATAAGTTTTATGAACCGCACCATGGCTATCAAAATAAGTTTGTACAATTTATATGCATTATTCTGACAGTGAGCTATTTGTCATAAATTGGCAAAATGTACTAAACTCAAATCAACTTTCAACTGTCAAGTTGATAATTTATAGGAACAGTGTTGCCAGCTTAAAAGCTGGCAGCGATTAATTAGACTTGTTCTGACGTTTATGCTTGTCACTTGTGGACTAAGGTAGACGATATCATTAACTTCAAAGCTGTAGCTGCCAAAGTGATATTTCGTCTAGGACGTAGGTGTTACGTGTTTGTTTTTTTGTTTGATGAAAGTATACTTTGCCTCGGTTTTTCCTTCGAACCACCTAAGCTGCTTCTGCTTCCTGGCTTTCACATTCCTCATTAACTTCGCGTGTTCGTCATACCAATTGCGCATGCATGAAATTGTGCAGAATTGTGTCTCTTGTATTGGCCAACGTGTCTTGCACGATATTTTCCGAGATTATGTTGAAGAACTCACATGATAACGCTTAGCTTTTTCTAATACCTATGTAAGAAAAGGTATCCATTTCCATCCAGTGCGAGCTTAGCAAGGATATCGACTTTAAAGTCGACGAAAAAGTGGAATTCGTGAATCTTCTGCATACACCATATGTAGTGTGCATAGTTGATCTGTGGTGTATTTTTCTGGCATGAAACCATATATAAGGAAGCCATCTGATTGTTCACCAATGGTTACATAGCAGGGAAAAAAGATGTTATAAGCGGTGATTAGGCATACTTATAAGGTTCTTCTTTTTTATGAACCGTGCAAACGATGATAACTATACATTATTCCATTCATTCATTTTTTGCCATTCATTGGTAGTACCTTCCTTGGACTACACCTTCCAGATAAGCTGGTACATATTCCTAACCAATTTATCTCCGGCTCTTCCAGCAGTTTTATAAGGTTTCAGCTTCGATATCACTGTCCTATCCTAATCGATTTATGAATTTCCCTCTCGTCTTCGTCCAGTGTGAGTATTTAGTGGCTTGACTATCATCGAATTTTTAAAATCTGCGGAAGTAATCTTTTTATATTTTCAACATAAGTTGTAACGCCTCTACAGATTTTCCGTGTTCAGTCTTCCGTTTTGCATTTGAAGCCTTGGCATGTTCGTTTTATTTTATTTAGTTAAACTTTCGAACTTTCGTCTTTCCTGCAATAGAATCTTGTCGTGCTTTCCTGTAGGAATTTCCTCCCTTCTTTTCTCTCGTCCTTCGATGCGGCATATGCGTTCTGTTCCTCTATATAGGCCTGTTTACACTCCTTATTAAGTTTCTTGTGGTTGACAAAGTATCTTTTGCTGTCCAAATTGCATCAGGTCTTGAGGGAGCTTGAGGCAAGGGTTATGGCTATCTCTTGTGGATGCAGCTGGAAAGGTTCGGACATTCACAATGAGAGAGACTCTGGCATTGATCGCAGTTTTATCAATTTGGTGGATTGATGGGCTCAAAAGGACTACTGTCTACTAGCCTTAATTCAAGATATCAAGATATCATCATTAAGCCGGGCGTCTTTCTCTTCTTTGAGGAACGCGAGCGCTTATTAAGCTTATGTTTCCCAGATTAGCCTTAAGGCGTAAGCTTTTTACGTGGGTCTGTTTCGAATAATTGTATAATAGCCACAGCTTTTTGGAGAACACAGAGAGCAATTCATTTTGGGAGAAGAGTTATTTAATTAGTATCCCACATAAAATTCAGTCACCTTTTTCAGAATGTTTTCCGTTAGGCTTAGTTATAATTAAGAATAGACCTTTCTACCTCGGTTCATAACGATTTTGTAATCTTTGTCTATGATGTGAAAGAGCGATTTTTACTTAGGTTAATGCTAATTCGCGAGCCTGTCAGTTTCCTGTGAAGGCAGTCACAACTACGTTGGCTACAAG
The DNA here is from genome assembly GCA_958301585.1 of Merodon equestris. Taxonomy (NCBI): domain Eukaryota; kingdom Metazoa; phylum Arthropoda; class Insecta; order Diptera; family Syrphidae; genus Merodon; species Merodon equestris. Next base: position 169,736,642 of record OY284413.1, read on the forward strand.
ACATTTAAGTTCAATGGCCTAACCTAAATCTAAATATCCTATAATCACTCAAAGAAAACCTCTTAGAATCCATCAAAAAGTCGAGAGCAACATTCCCATATATTCATGACCATCACGACCACCCACCATCACTTCCAGGATCAACACCATCATCAAATTTCAGTGTAATCCAGTTAAATTGTCAAATGCATATCCTGATATTAAATTCCGCTCAAGAGATTTATCCAGCGGAAACCGACTACCGTAGAACAACTCATATATCTACCCTCTAACTCGATTACTATCCCAGGACAAACTCAACAAGAACAATCCGAACCATCTACCATTCACGCCACCATCCGTTCAAAAAATGTTTATGTCCGGCCATATGTCACTTTAATGTCGTCCTTTGTAATGTCAAGGCAAGGCGGCCCAAAGCAAAGAAACACAAATAAAAATAAATAGAAGAAAGTCCTTAAACACGGATGGAATACAATCCTACACAATCCAACTACAAGCGAGCTATTCTGCAATTGCCAAAACATTATGATTACCGCTACTAAACATTCAGCTGGCCGGACGCAGGACGAATGAATACGAGTAGTAGGAACGGCTTCCTTGTGTTCATCTTCTCACTTCTTCTTCTTTTTTTTTTTTTGTGGTAGGGAACCGCAAAAACTTTCTCTGTTGTACCCTTCCGCCGCAGGATTCTTCTTAGACTTGTTTCGCGCTTAAGCAAATTCGAATGGAAAGAACACCAACAAAGGTCCTAGTGCCTTTGGTTTGCACTCGTATCGCTTTAGTGCCAACTGCCGACTTTGGTCGGCATAAGTTGGACGTCAGGGTCCTTTCGAACAATCCCCTCGCCTCCCATCATACTCTGTCGTATCCAATGATTGTTTTCTGTCTATTCCCTTTTTTTCTGTTGCTCCTGTCGTTGTTTTATTATCCTGCCACTTTCGGTCACGGTGATAATCGTAAAACCATAGAAAAAGGCCAGACACATGCCCTCACATGGGGGATGGTGGCATAAGGAATACGATTTACCAGCGGCACCTTTCCCCCCATGCCATTCCATTCGCAACATATGTACGCTCGTATGTACAAATACGAGTATGAGTTGTATATTTTGGGGATAAAAAGGGATGCTGCGCCCAAGTGCGGCGGCCTAAATCCATCCTTGCATTACATACCATGCCATATCGGAACGGATGTATGTAGTTACGTATCTATAACGAGTAGAATTGCCATATTTGTGGTTTGTGTTTTATCGAACAATAAAAATATCTTCAGACGAACTATTATGATAATGTGCTAGAGTACGATGGGTGCTGGAGATCATGGTACTCATAGTAAGGAGCATCCGTTCGTATTAAGGACGAAAATATTGCTTCGTAATTTATGTATAATTCTGACTTTCTGTTTTCGGTTTCTGTTCTGCCGTTCGTTTCGTTTTCATCCTTTCATTGCTGGATTTTATTTGATTTCCTTTTTTGACATGAGCCATTGAGCCGAGATGGGGGGGTGTAGGCTGCAGGCTTAGGCTGAATTGCTGCGGCGAGTGGTCAAGTGAACGTTTTTTTGGACTTTTCCAAACATCTTGGACTGAATTGGAAATGCGGGGGTGGAAGTGGCGTTGGTATTGTACAGCGGCAAGAGATGGCATCTCATGACAGGTGGAGTCGGGGTGAAGCACCTCCTTAGTTTTTTGCTCCTTTCGGGGAACTTAATTTTCACAAGGATTTGGGAGTGATTTCATTTTCGAGGTAATTTGGAATAAAATATATAAAAAGTGTAATAAGCAGATGGTGACGCTGCGGAATGTTGTAAACGATTTATGTGACTTGGAATTGAAGGATTTAGGCATTTGATCTTACTTATCCGGCGTGGAATGATAGGCTTTCGGAGGAGTGTGACATGCAGATCTATTATTATTCAAGTCACTAGGGTAATGCGTAGTAATACGAGTATAAGAGGAAAAACTCATCTCTTAATTCAAATCTCTATCGCAAGGCTAGAGATAATGACAAAAGGGAATGACTTGGTCTGACGTCAAAGGATGTGGCTCTGCTTGAGAGCGTCATGATTATGTCGACTTCTGACGCAAAGCATAGCATGAGTAAGTTCTAATAATACTAAATTATCGAAGGGTATACTCACAAGACTCATGGATATATTATTGGGGTGTATAAAAGGCTATCCAACAATACGTGTCATTTAAAATGTTGTCGCACTGTTGAAGTGCTAGTAGTCAATTGCTAATGCTGTGACCCTTGATAAGCAAAAGCTACAAGATTCTTAGAAATAATAAAAATTTATAAGAAAACAGTGAAAATATCGCGGACATTTTTCATAAATGTCGTACTATTTTTGGTCATTATCAAGAGCCTTTTCCCACAGCTAAAAGATATTTAGTTAATAAGTTAATAAGTCTGAACGTCTCGGATAGAAAAGTAATATGAAGAGTCAAACTCGTGTTGGTTCAGTGAGGTTAGCTGAAAATATCGCCGGCGTATGTCCATTTGGAGAGGACTCTCAACTAAGACTGTCCGCGAAAACTTTGAACAGGAATTTGGACAAATGATTTTAACTCAATAAGTCAATTAATATAAAAAATGAAATCAATAGACAGGACAAGGTCGCAGTTTGCTCTGGGATGGGAGAACGAGGTTATGATCGAAGAGGCTCACTTACATCTGCCCCGGTAGGCAAAAAAGCAAAACGAGTATAGAGCGACATGATTGGACCAGTGAATAAATTGCAAATTGAAGTGATTTTTTTTAAATTGAAAATTATACGATGATTATTTTTAGCAACATGGCTCCATAGCGGACACAACTAGTGAAAAAAATTGTTCTATTGTTTAGCGAACTTCCTGGCAAGTGCTTTCTCGAAACATGGACTTCAACTGGCCGCCAAGATCGTTCAAACTATTAGATGGTTTGTGTCGAAGATGTTCGTTCACTACTCTCCGGGGGTGGTTATCCTAGGTAGGATTCGAGAGATTCGACTGAATTTGTCGCGTTGGTTGTAATTCACAGTACCTTTTCCTTTTTTAACCGGTATCTAAACTTTTCATAAACTAGAAATATCGTATGTATGTCCATTTCGAGGCGACCACAGGAATTAAGCCTGTTCGCAAGCCTTTCGAACAAGATTTTGCCGAAATGAGTTCAAAATTAAATCAGTGGATATTACGTTACGAACACCGTTACAAATTGCTGATTGGTCTTTGGAAATGACGAGACGAGGTAATTATTTAAGAAACTCACTTAAACCTGCCTGGGTGTGAAGACAAACAAAATTTTATGAAAAGAATTACTAAAGCCAAGATGGAATTTTCCAAATGTTGTATTCTCAGAGCTTATACCTAAAATCTAAGTAAAACTATGACCACTTTTCATAAAAATGTTGCGTTTTTCAATTGACTAAAAATGACACCTCTTACTGGATGACACTATACTAAAGGGTGTCCTAAAGGAAATTTTCAACTATAAATTTCGAATGTTCAAAAACCAGCGGAGTGAGGCAAATGGGGGGGGGGGGGGGGGGGGGCATCGTTCGATGCGCATATTTTGCGTACTTATTAATCGCGATGAGCCATTGATTGGGAGCACACCGCGCATTGGCGGTTGAACAATATTTGAAAACCCTTGAATCGTTGGTTCGTGCGCATCGCAATTTTTATATTCACTTCAATTTACGCAGACTGAGTGATTATCCGAGCATGAAACTTATATGGTCGAGAGTGTAAAGGGTTAGACAAGAAGCGACAATGATGAATAGAACTCCTCCCGGACCATCAACATTAGCAACGGCGCGGAACAAGTCGCTCAAATTCGACAAGAACTTATGCGGAATCCGTGTAAATCCATATTGCGGCATCTGTAGGAAGGAAAAAATCAACTGTGCACGTTACTCTGAAATAAAGTGCTGTCCCACCCATACAAAAGTGGAAAGTGACTGTGCTCTGTGAGAAATCTTCGCAAGAACAATGCTTGAACGTTTTCGAACAACACGAAGGCTTGGCAACATATTGTTTAACGATGAAGCACATTTTCATATCGATAGCTACGTACGAGGGTGGTCCGATAAGTACTTAGCCTACAAAAGAAAAACAAAAATTTTGGAGAAATGGCGATTTATTTTTCAATATAGTCTCCTTTTAGCTCGATACACTTGACCCAGCGATGCTCCAACTTCTTTAACCCGCCTGAAAAATACGTTTTCTCGAGGTCTGCAAAATAGGCCTTCGTGGCGGCGATGACCTCCTCATTCTACTGAAATTTCTGTCCGGCGAGTGACTTTTTCAAGTTTGGAAACAAAAAGAAGTCGCACGGGGCCAAATCTGGAGAATACGGTGGATGGGACAGCAGTTCGTATCCCAATTCGACCAATTTGGTCGTGGCGAGGGCGGAGGTGTGAGCGGGTGCGTTATCTTGATGGAAGAGCACATTTTTCTTCGCCAAGTGGGGCCGCTTTTTCTTCAATTCGGCGTGGAATCGGCCCAATAATTTGGCATAGTACAGTCCTGTGACCGTTTTGCCCTTCTCCAGATAGTCAATGTGGATCACACCTTGTGGATCCCAGAAAACAGTGGCCATCACCTTTCCGGCCGATGGGACAATCTTCGCCTTCTTCGGAGCACGTTCGCCGGGTGATGTCCACTGTTTCGACTGTCACGAAACGATGCAGAAATTCCTTCGGATATCAAACACTGCTCTGAAGTGGTCTCACGGTTGCGCTTGTTGTCCAGAGTGAGCAAACGCGACACCCATCGCGCCAACAGCTTTCTCATGCCCAAAATTTCATGCAGGATATGACCCACGCGATCTTATGAAATGCCTACTGTCTCAGCCACCTCGCGCACCTTCAATCGGCGGTCTGCTAATACGAGATCGTGGATTTTTGTCACGTTATTCTCCGTGGTAGCCGTTTTCGGGGCACCTGGACGTGGCTCATCAAAAACCGACGTGCGACCACGTTGAAACTCGTTAAACGAATTTTTTATGGTCGCCATCGAAGGAGAAGAGTCACCGTACACAGCATCCAAACGCTCTTTGATTTCGCTGCGCGATTTCTCTTCCAAAAACAAGAATCGAATCACCGACCGATATTGCTCTTTTTCCATTTTTCTAAAATCTGCGGACACTCCCGCTTCCACACGCGGTCAAAACAAAACTACGAGTCCGATCCGGCTGAAATTAGCCGACAGTAGCCGTCTACTAGAACTAGAGGCTAGGTACTTATCGGACTACCCTCGTATGTCCAAAAGTGGTGGTGGTGTCTTAACTGCCATTTGGTCTTGCTTTTCCTGTAATCAGATCAATCTTCTTCCTGACACATCACCGTTTTCCCCCGATTGGGACGTTGACCAATTAATAGTTGAAGTAACTTTATCTAATAGTAACGGACTATTTACCATTTGCAGTTACCTATATATTCCTCCAAGGAGTCCTATTGATTTATATAACCTGCATTTAAATAATTGTGTAAATATTTTCATTTGTCATTCCCAACATGCAATATACACCGGTGATCTTAATTTGAGCAATGTCAGATGGACATTAGATCCAGATGATCAGGGTCTAATTCCAATGAATGTAAAACTGGAAACCGAAACATTTGTAATGGATTTCTTTAGCCAATTTTGTTTTAAACAGTGCAATAACGATGTAATAATGTTGATCGGATACTTAATCTTATATTTGTCGATGACGAGTGTAATTCGAGGGTTGCCTTTTAAGTTTTTACAAAAAGTGAAACAGAAACGAACAAGTTCGAAACAAAGTGTTTTATTGCTTTTCGAAATATTCGCTCTTAAGGTCTATACATTTTTGCATACACTCAAACCAATTCCGGAAACATTTTTTCCACTCTGAAGTTGATATCGTAGAAACAACAGAAACGAACACGTTTAGTGGGATTGGGTTCATCGTTAAGCACCCAAACAGTAGACCGTTGTTTGCTTTCAGGATCATACGAATATATCCAAGTTTCGCCTCCTGTAACAATGTTGTATACGGATTTTGAACGTCCTCGGTCGAATTTTTTCAACATTTCCTGACACCAATCAACACGACCCTTTTTTTGCGCTTCGGTCAAATTATGCGGAATCCATCTGGAACATATCTTTCTCACACCTAAATGTTCATGCAAAATCGATTGTAATGCAGTCAGCGATATCCTAAGAGACGCCTCTATCTGTCTGTAAGTCACATGCCGATCTTCTTTAATCATGTTGCGCACAGCATCGATGTTTCTCGGAATGACAACCGATTTTGGCCGACCTTCTCGACATTTATCACTGACGGACGCACGATCATAATGAAATTCTGCAAACCAGTTGTAAACAGTCTTCTCTGATGGTGCTTCATTACCAAAAGTTGCACGAACGATTCTATGCATTGTTGTTGAGTAAGGCCCTTTTTAAAATCATAACAAATCATCCAACGTAAGCCTTCACGGGTGATTTCCATTTTTGCACAAACTTGGTTCTTTTAAACGTTCACTATCAACAACTTACTCAGTCAGTTTCTGAATTGCCACTGGCTTCGCAATGTTCACAAATACAGTGGTGCCACAACTCATTAACGCCACCTATTGTTCGATTGTAAAAACTTAAAAGGCAACCCTCGTATAGCACTTGCCAAATCTCTGTTACCAATGTTTCGGAACTCCATCCATCATTGACGTCGAACTTAAATTTCGACTGACAAAACCTAGCATTAAGTTTGCCTTTCTTGTGATATAATCTATCTTCTTCTTCTTTTCCTTTTTTCCGGCGTCGTTATGGTCAGAAGTGTAGGACCATCATCTTCCCACTTAACTACATTCCTACTGGTCCGCTTGTGGGGTCCACCGGTTTGACCTCAGAAAGTAGCGGCAGGCTTCCCGGTTTGGGATTACTTCATCGCTGAGGCCAATCAAATGCTAGTGTATTTGCATTTGTTTGCACCAATTGTTTTTCGGCCTGCCTTTTTTGCGTGTTTAATTGGAACGTTGATTGATAACGCCTTTTGGACGGGGTTCAAAGGATCTCTCCTTTGAACATGGCAATACCAACTGAGTCGGTCGCGCTCTATCTTTCTTGTGATGGTTTCTTTTACCTGGAGGCTTCCTCGGATCTTTGAACTTCTAATTCTGTCACGCTTTGTTACTCCCGCTGTCATGGGAAGCATCTTCATCTCAGCTGCCGTTAATTTGCTCTCATACTTTTTGTGCATTGTCCAGCATTGTCAACCGTATGTGAGCGCCGGACGTACAACTGAAGTGTAGAGCCTTCCTTTCACCCTACGCTTACGCGATGGTTGATGTCGTCATCACAAGTTGCTTCTTTATTAATCATAGATCCCAGATATTTAAACTTTTCACACTTGGGAAGCACTCTTCCATTCAAGTAAATGTCTGGAATAGGCTGATGAGGGTCAGAGAACGGGCAGCACAGATACTCTGTCTTCTTTGAACTAATACGATACCCGTGTCCCTCAAAAATGTCCACCCACACATCAAGTGCTCGTTGTAGGGACGCCTGATCATCACTTATAATGGCTCCATCGTCAGCAAAGAATAGCTGGTGCACATTGGGGTCCGTCACTTTTCCTTCAAGCAAGCAATCAAGGACTGCTATAAAGAGTAGTGGGCTGAGGACGCTCCCTTGGTGTACACCGACTTTGATTGCGAACTCTTCGGTGACTCCTGCGGTGCATCTTACTCTTGTCGTTGCTCTCTTGTACATGTCCATGATCACTCGCACGTAGGTTTCTGGAACTCCTTTTTGTCTTAGCGCTACCCATAACAGATCTCTTGGTTGCCGGTCAAAGGCCTTCTCGAAATCAACCAACACCATATGCAAGTCCTTTGAAGAATCACGATGCTTTTCCATCATGACCCTTATACTTTGGATTGCATCTGTCGTTGATTTACCCGAGACAAACCCGCACTGGTCATCAGATAGTCGTATTATTTTCCGCAGTCGGCTATCTAATACCCGTTCAACGATCTTCATGGTGTGCGACATCAGCTTGACAGAACGGTAGTTATCACAATTTCGCGTATCACCCTTTCCTTTGTGCAAAGGAAGAAGATAGCTTTCCCTCCATTGATTAGGCATAGTGTCGCCTCTCATAAGTTTGGAGATAAAAACCATGAGCCATCTAGACCCGATGTCTCCCATCTTTTTCCAGAACTCAGAAGGTATCCCGTCCGGCCCAACAGCTTTTCTTTTCTTGGAGTTTTTAACCGCGTGCCGAACTTCTTCGACTGTGATGTCGGATATTTCTTCATGATTCGGGGCGGCTCTTGGAAAGTACACTCGGGGAAACTGTTCGTTCAGAAGTTCCTCGCAATACTGTCGCCATCTGTGGAGAATTTTTTCGTCTTCCACAAGGAGTTGGCCTTCAGCATTGTTAATAAACTTTGGGAAATGAATCTCCTGAGCATTTCTTCTTCTCTGGGCGGCTATCTTAAAGATATTTGCTCCTTTGTTCAAATTGCTTTGTCGAAGCTCCTGGGTAGCCTGGTTCCTGTCAGACGCGGAAGACGATATTTCTTCCAACTCTTCACAGAGGCCTTCCATGCTTTTCGCTTTGAATTCGGCGCACTTTTTCTTTGCGATACCTTTGCAATATCTATTTCTTTCCACTCCGAGCTTTTTCCTGTCTATTAGTAGAAGAGCACTTTGACCAAGCTTGGAAAGCCATTTTCTTTTCGTGTATCACTGCTTTGGCTTCGTCTGTCCACCGCCAGGTTTCTTTTGCGTGTTGGCAGGGGCCTTTAGATGTTCCGAGCAGTGATTTGGCTTTCTTCAGGCCAGATTGTTGTAGGGAATCCCACATGTCTTGTGCTCTGCACTCCTCGTTACCGATCTCATCGATAATGGAAGAGAGGTAGTTTTTCATGTTGGTAATAAAAGCTTCGCCTTTTCCTTTATCCAGCTTATACCACTTGATTCTTCAGACACCTTCGTTTGCTGCTTTGACTTCTTACTCGCCTCCATAAAAAATTCAGTCAGGAGGAGACGATCGTGTCTCCCAGGATCACTTTGCAATCTTTAACTCGTGGCTTCATGAAACTGGATACCAAATGACAGTCTATTTGAGTTTCATTTCCGCCGCTGCTATAAGTGATCAGGTGCCGGCTTTGTTTGACGAACATGGTATTTAGCACTATAAGACCGTACGACTTGCACATGTTTAGGATATCTTCACCTGAAGAGTTCCTGGTGCCGTATCCCAGCCCTCCGTGGTAGTCTTCATAGTCTTCGCTTGTCTTCCCGACATGTCCGTTTAAATCTCCCCCAACAAACAAAAGCTCTTCCTTTGGGATGATTTTGACAAGGTTGTGGAAATCTAGCCCAAATGCATCTTTTTCTTTTTGTTCGCATCCTACTTGAGGGGCATATGCGCTTACGATGTTCCACACCTCACCATGCATCACCAATTTGAGAGCCGTCAAACGGTCACTGGACTTTGAAATGGTTAAGACGTTGCCAAGTAGCTCTGCCGCAAGGATGATGGCGATTCCGTTTTTTCCTTGTTCCAATCCATAGTAAAACATCTTGTAGGCTTTTGTTTTAACGTCCAAGAAACGTCCCCGATTACCAGTGTTTCGCCATTTCGTCTCTTGTACGCACAGGATGTCTACTCGCCTTCTAACCATAATTTCTTCAAGCTCATAGCTGCGACCACTCATGCTTCCAACGTTCCAACTCGCGACTGTTAAGTGTGGCTTACGCCGTTGCATTACTTTGCTATCCCCCGGAAATCCTATAGCTCTGACCCGAGCATTGCTGCTCGTCCCAGCATCACGACCATTAGTAGTGCCTGGCGGGGTAGTGCTTTTCCTTTTAGCGTTCTTTTCCATAATGCTACGATTTGACCGTTTTCTTTCTTCCCCTCCTTTTTGACACGGGCATGCTCCAGATTTTTTTTTTTTTTTTTTTGTTTGATCTTACTCTTACAACACCGGTGATCTCCAGTCGTGTCAACCCACTGATTTGCATGCACACTTGTGGGGCAGTTTAATGGTGGTATATGTGGGCTCATCTTGGTGTTTTCTAAATTGCCTAGATGTGATTTTTGTTTACCTTTGTTTAGTCGCCTTTTACGACAAGCCAGATGTATCGCTGCAGGGATATTCTTAATCCGTCCCTGTACAGGTTACCTTGAGGTATACCTATGCGGGGAAATGTCTCCATTTGGCAGAAGTCCAACATCAAGAATTACGCCCGCAATAAAAGGGGGGTGTTCAAAAAATAAAGGGCAATTTTGCCTTTTCCAAAGAATTTATTTATTTATCTGCATCAGATAGAGTTCCATATCTTTGAAAAAGCAATCAGCTTTTTATATGGATGTTATTTCTCCTATTCTACTTTAAAAGCAAGCTTTGATGTAAATTCTTTAACAAACAGATAAATAACTGCCGGTAGTACCAAAATTAATGTAGCCTCTTCGGCGCCTAATAATAAACGGCTTCCGACGAAAGGATTTTTTCTGATATGTTTACCGACATAGCAAGGAAAAAAAGTAGACGAAATAACTAAATTCCTGTTACTTTTTGAACATACTTGGTGTTATGTTTTTACCAATGACCTTCTCACTGCATTCTTAAATTTATAAGTCACTTCATCTGATGTGTGACATGAATATTAATTAAATGCTCAAGAGTTTGAATACAGTAGAAACGAAAAAGGACGGAAATCAGTCACAGTTTTTTTGGCCTTGCTGTGATTACAGCTATGAAATACCTTACTAGGCGAATTGTAATATTGGCTTCCATTTAATGGAGCAGGATTAAATGTTGTCCGAACTTGGTGCTTTAAACTGTTTAAGACACTCAGACGTACACATGTGACCTTCCTTTGCCCGCTGCGGTACTTAGGAATAGCACTACGGCCGGGTTATTTACACTCATAAAATGGCTTTAGGTTATTCGGAATCGCATTAACACCAATGAAACTTATAGCTGCAGTCCTACTCGTGTATTTGAGCACTGCAATCAGGATCATATGTTACATGCTATCGGCATGTTTATTCGGTCAACAGCTTAATTGGTTGTGCCCTCAGATAAACACCTGAATACGTTATCCACAACTTACTACCTACTTATCGAGAGTAGAGCATATACACCATGTGCACCCTTTAATATGGCCTGATTAAGAGTCCATTTTGATACACATTCACTTGCATTTGCTCTGTAATATCGAATTGAAACCCTAATGGTAGTCCTCGACCTATATCCTTATGCCACTTTGTCGAGAGTTCGAAGGCAAGATTCCAAGTCTGCCGTCCTAATTAAGTTGCCACAGCTTCCGAAACAATTTTCCAGCCTCAATTAGCCCGAATACTTGATACATTTAACTAAACAATTCAATCCTCACTCACCTTCATATTAATGGCAAGCGCGGTTAATTTGCTACACAAACACGGTGTACAGCCGAATCTGTCCACACGGCTCCAGTAACAATTGAGGACCAAAATCTATTCCAATTCAATTATTCGTTGCCGCTTAAGACAACATTTGCGCTTGTTAACACGCATACCAGTTTACACCAGCCCCCTTCCGAGTACTCCCTTTCTATCCTGTTTCGTTGTCTCCCTGCAAATCACACTACACTCTCTGATTGATTTCGTATTTAGGGATTATTTATTGTGATTCATCAATTTGCTCTCGAATTAACCACACACATCCCTTCGCAGTGTAGTCGTGGGAATCGCACTCTGCCGCACCGTTAACACGAATGCCACTCCTACTGCAGCATTCCATCGGATTGTTTGCTTCGAAACTAATTTTCCGACGTTATTGAATTTTGATTGAATGCTTGATTTCAATTAATTAGTCCCCCGGTGGGGGGGATGCTGTCGAACGGCCCATATCGACAGATTCTACATAATTGTTGGCTTTTGCATGTCGACGGGAGCGTGCCTGCGCCGGGTGGAGTGGTGTTTGCGGGGATTCGAGCTTAGGCTGGCATTTTGTATATGACATGTGGTCACGATTCCGGTACTTGGGGTTTGTTTAGTAAAATGTCGAATGAGTCGAGGGGATGGATAATTCAACAAATACGGTTTTGTTGCGGGCGGAAATGTCAGCTAACCGCTTAAAGATACAATTGTGAGGATTCGAAGCCTTTTGATTCTGTGAAATGCGCAAATGAAAAGGATGTGGGTGAAGAGCAGTTCTGAGTAGCAATTTTCTGTAGTTGGATTTGACATGCTCAAATCGTACATACGAGTATGTCTCATGTGGTTAAGTATAATGCGACCTCCAAGAACTCTGGGAACACCCTATTTAGAATGATTCGGAGTAGATGTAAGAGCATTTTAAATTTTCCATTTGGATTTGATTTTACGAATCCCTGTCAATGTGTGTGCATGTGTACGTACGTTCGTGTGTTCTTGAGCTTTCCTTCGCTTTGCCTATCTCAAGGAAAAATAATGTTAAAATCTCCAGACTTATTTTTTTCAAAGTATAATTCCATGGAGAACACTTGATAAGGTCAGCAAAAGTTAGAATATGAGGTTTGGTTGTTTAAAAAAAAACTACGTTGTTCATTGTCATACAAATATCCTGACAATATTGGTTTATGTAGACCACTCGCATCCATGAACCTAGTTTTTCACCTTGAAGTAGCACATTGCTCGCACATGACTGAAGCTTTTGTAATAGTTGTTGAATTTAATTAAAGAACTCACGTGTCACCCAAAAGACACTAGTACTGCGACCATAAGGATCCCCTTCTTTGTTCTAGGATTTAAGTGCTGCCTTTAAGTATTTGACAACTCCTCTAGATGGGATTTCTTGGAAGTCTTTCCTTGTTGTAGTTTGTGTTGTTTGTCATTTTGAATCAGTATGTGTTCCATCGTTTCCTCGGCCTACCCAAATTGCCTGCAGATTTCTGTGCTACTAAGACCAATTTTATAAAGGTGGTACTTGCATGCCGCGTGTCCTGTTAGTGCCTCACACAGCACTCTTAGGTCGGGGGGACTACCTCGTAAAAGGTATCTGAGCACTTTCTTGGCTTGTATGTCAGCCTTTATGGTTTTCATGACCTGGCACCCAGATCAACTTTAATCTCTTATTTACAGCCAGTTTGCTTAGTATAGTGTGACATTCCCAGACAGCTTTAGAGTTAAAGGTCTATCTCTTTAGCGCTTTAAGAACTGCTTGGCTGTCTGAGAATATATTTAGTTATCCTTGTGTTAGTGGGTCTCCTGTGCTGCTTCATTGATTGCAAATAGTTCGGCTTGAAATATAGTTGACTCCTTGTAGAGGGGAATATAGGCTACGTTTTGGTCCTATTACGCCAGCCTCTACCTCGATGTCCAGGGGACATCAGATCACTTATTCGGCTTAGTTTCCAGATGTAATCCACTTTTTTAAGAATTTCTAGATGTCCAACAAGGTCTCCTCCTTTGTATTTATAGGTCCTCTGTATGGTTAATGTTTCTTTGGCAGCCCGTATGGTAGTGTGTAATTGTGGGATGTTTAGAATTGCTTCCATCCCTGCAGTCGGAGTCGGAGATAATTAAAGGACCTACCTTACTTAATCAAAGTGTTTTTTTTTTTTATCCATCACAGAGTACACAGAACACTACGTTTTCTAGTGTATACTCTCAATATCGCTTTACTCAACAGATATTTGTTGCGCGACTTAGGATCATCTATCGATTTTGCATCTCATAGATTACTCAGACAAACAATATTACTAATTTAAAATCAATGAAAGAACTCAATTTTTAAATTTCAATCGAGTTAAGCTGAAGTCAATTTCATTGCAAAGCTCATTGAATGTTTTTATGCAGCTAGTAATTGGGTCATTGCAACCATAATTTGTTCTATGCCTTCTGCCGTAAATTACATTTTTCCACCCGACGAGATGTTTGGGGAGCATATACATACATATGTACAATGTTTATAAGAAAAACTAATTCTGTTGAAATAATATGATAATTAATTATGTCATGACTGAAGATGCCTTTCGCCTAAAACTCAAGGTTTGCAAGCCAATTGACTTACATCTTACGTCATAAGGAGGAAGTTCGTCAAACATGTTTAATTTGCGGATAGCATATCTCGTCAAATTCTTTTGATCTCTCTCTAGTCTAAGCTCTTGAGCATTATATGGCGAATTCCAAATAATCGAAGAATATTCTAAAAAAGATCTGACCAACGAGATGAATAAACTCTTGGAAGTCTATGCTATTTCTTTTAAGAGATCCTAACAAGGAGTTAGATTTAGATTTAGATTTAGGCGTAGTCATAATGTAATGTAAATTTTAGTTTAGTGTCAAATATGACCTTTAGATCCTTAACTTCGTCAAGACGAAGGAGCAGAAAATCGTTCATAAAATAATTATATAAGATCGGCGCTACAATACGGTGCGCTGTAAATATCTTACACTTAGAAATGTTAAGCTCTAATGCATTATGCTTACACCATTCCAACAATTTAAACTGGTATGATCAGAGGTGGAGGTGTGCTGCTGGCGGTTCGTTCTTGTTTTAAGAGCAGACAAATTGCATTATCAGACTCATCGGCTGCTATTGAACATTGAATATCTTAATGCGAGTGATTCTTCTTTGATAAACATTTATATTTTTGTTTCATACATTCCTCCATGTTCTGAGAATGCAATTTATCTTGCTCATATCTCTAATATTAGAAATATAGTAGATCATCTACCTAAGTTATCTCATGCTATTGTGCTTGGTGATTTTAATTTATCAAACATAAAATGGATTTTCTCTCAAGAAGATAAATGTATGTTTGCTTACAATGTTTCCAAAAATTTCGAATCTGAGTTTATAGACACTATACATGCTATGTACTTAAGGCAGGCTAATGCAATTCATAATTACATTAATAGAATTTTGGACTTAGTTTTTGTTGATGAAGAACTTGAGGCTGTTGTCACGGAAGTTGACTTGCCATTATTAAATAATAGCGTACATCATAAGGCACTGCTAGTTTCACTTTATACGATTGTATTTAATTCGTCTGTTTCTAATTTTTCTGATAACAAGCCCATGTTTGATTTCCTAAAAGCTGATTATGATTTATTAAATACTTACTTCTTTAATGTTGACTGGGATAACATTTTTGATTGTCCAAATTTAAACGTAGCTTATACTAAGTTTCGAAACATATTAGAAGCTGTTATATCTAGGTTAGTTCCGGTTAAGAGATCTGCTTGTTCCAATAAACCCATCTGGTTCAATAGAAGTTTATGCAGACTTAAAAATGTCTTGAATAAAACATCTAAGAAATGTATTACCGACAACTCTCAGCGTGGCGTATTGTATCGATTGAGAAAAGAATATGAATTTCGAAAGAGATTTGTCTATAGGCAATATATTTTTTCTCTGGAGTCTAAGATCAAACATAACTCCAAGACGTTCTGGACGTTTATCAACACTAAACGTAAGTCCGTCGGTTTACCGTCTAATATGTTTTATGAGGATGTGTCTACTGATGACCTTAAGCTTGTTTGCGATATGTTTGCAACACATTTTCAGTCAAATTTTGTGGATCTGGCAATAGGTTGTAACTCAGGACTATGTGCAACTACAATCACTGAAATGGGGCTCTTAGAATTGACCAATGATGACATTCTTTCTGAATTGTCCTCTCTAGATTCTAGTGTTAGCCTTGCTCCTGATAATCTTACACCACTATTTCTAAAAAGGTGCAAGAGCAGCTTAGTTAAGCCCCTGACCATTTTATTCAATATGTCATTGGCACATGGTGAATTCTTGGACTGTTGGAAGGATTCATTCATTACACCAATTTATAAATCTGGTTCTAGGAGATCCATTATCAACTACAGACCTATAGCTAAGCTCCAATTGATACCTAAATTATTCGAGGCTATTGTAAAGAAGAAAATATATGCTGAAGTTCGTAACCATATATCTGAGTTTCAACACGGCTTCGTGAGTGGAAGGTCCACTTCCACTAATTTGGTTGTTTTTACTAATTCTTGCTTAGGTTCCATGGAAGCCCGACATCAAATGGACTCGATATTCACTGATTTCTCGAAGGCATTTGACCGGGTTCAGCATAATGTTCTTATAAAGAAGTTGGAGATTCTTGGGTTCCACTCTAAACTGTTAAAATGGTTAGCTAGCTATCTTATTAATCGTAGACAGTTTGTCAAAATAGGTGCTAATCTGTCTAGGGAAATTTTTAATTTATCAAGAGTGCCACAAGGTAGTCACCTTGGCCCTCTTTTGTTTCTCCTTTTCATTAATGATTTGCCCTCTAATATCTCTTACTCTAACTGCCTTTTATATGCTGATGATTTAAAAATTTATAAATCAATACGCTCATTAGTTGATGCAAAGGAGTTACAAAGTGATATATCATCAGTACAAAATTGGTGTGATTTAAATGGATTGTATTTCAACATTAGTAAATGCTCGGTTATGACATTCTCTAGAATTACGTCTCCTTTAATGTATGATTATAGGATTGGTAGTGTAGTCCTTGCAAGAGTCGCTTCACATAAAGACCTCGGCGTTATATTCGATGTTCAACTAACCTTTACAATGCACGTTGACTATATAATATCAAAGGCCAACTCCATGCTAGGTTTCTTGTTTCGAAATTCGAAAGATTTTCAAGATCCTTACACTCTAAAGACGTTATACATTTCTTTAATTCGCTCTGTACTTGAATACTGCTCTATTGTATGGAGTCCGTTTTATAAAAATAGCGCGATTCGTATTGAGCGAGTACAAAAGAGGTTTACTAAGATTGCTCTTCGTAAGATCTCGTGGATCTCTAATATTCCGAATTATAGTGTCAGATGCCAGCTTATTGACCTTAAGCAATTGCATATAAGAAGATCCTATTATTCAGCTCTTTTTGCTCATGATGTCATTACAGCTCACATTGATTGTCCGGTTTTACTTTCTATGTTTAGCGTTTATTCCCCGTCTCGTTGTCTGCGACCTAGAGATTTTTTTTACGTTTCGAAACATAGTACAAACTATGGACAAAATAATCCTATAACTAACGCTTGTCTAAAATACAACTTAGCCGCCAATGTCATTGATTTTAATATGCGTAGAGAGAATTGTAAGAATGTACTTTTGAATTATTTATAATTGTAGATACTATTAATTATTGTTATTTTATTACATTTTTTTGTGTTAGTGATGAAATTATCATACATTCATTATTATTATAAATTGTTTGTATTATATCAACTAGTCTTAAGAAAGCTTGTACTTGAAAGACGAAATAAATAAATATAATATATAATAAAAACACGGGATGTAAAACCGTTAATCTTTAACAATTGCTTTCTATTTAGCTAATAGTAAAGTGTGATGTACTCTATCAAAAGCTTTCGTAAAGTCAGTGTAGAGTATATCTACTTGTAAATGATTTTCAAAACTATCAAAAATATAATTTGTTAATAAAGCTAAATTTTGTAGTACATGACCTACCGCGAACAAAGCCATGCTGATTACTGGAAATAATTTCTTTAACAGCGAAAAAAAGCTTATCCTTAACAATGTTTTCAAACAATTTTGGAATTGCAGAAAGCTTAGATAGTTTCCAACTTTTTGTCTGAAACCGCTCTTAAATATAGGTGTAATAAATGAATATTTCCAGTCACTGAGGAATCCACTTTAGTGGATAAAAAATGGAAAATAAGCACTTGACCTGACGCGTATATTATGTCTTCATTCCAAAGTTGCAACACACCAATATCCAACGATTCAGTAATATTAGGGTAATGGTTCGTCGTTGATTGGAATCGAGAATCATTATAACCCGACTCGAAAAACTTGGCAAATAACTCACAAGTTCCATCCAAATCTGTTGAAATTGCATTATCAAATTCCATCACCCTAGGCAAGCCTGAGGTATTTCTTTTTGTGTTAATGTAATTCCAAAATGATTTACCATTATTCTTTACCGATGACTCTTCAGACATGATGTACTGCCTATATAAAAATCTATTCAAAAACTCATATTCCTTTCTGAATCTTAAAAAAAGTTCACGGTTAGAGTTCGTTTTATTTAAAATATAAGCCGAGTATGTTTTTCATAGTGCATTTGTTAGTGATAAATGATTTGCATAATCAAATGCTCCTTCTTATAAGTGTTGGTCTTACAATACACCCGGGAAAATGAGTCTTTATGAGTAGCAGATCTTTGAGTAGACCAGGTGAGATTGTGGTTACCTTTGGAGAGTGCCTTATAAACTCTTGCCGTTTTTGGTGAATCCTTTAGGTTCTCGCAGTAGTTTTTCCACGATTTCCTCTTGGACGATTTCTTTCTTTGTTGTAACTGGTTAGTTCTTTCTTATATGGCTGCCAGTTACCCGTCTTTTTGGCCCTCTTGAACTCTCGTCTTGTTGATTTCCTTAGTCTGCTTAGTCTAGAGTTCCACTAGGGTTTATACCTTGTGGTGTTCTTTTCTTTCAATAGGTAGCTATCATTGTAGAAAGATATCATTGTGTCGGCTAGGAATTCAACAGAGTTCGCAAGTTCCTCAGGAGTATTTGTGTTTAGGTGTATTCCTAATGATTTATTGTTAGGTTAGGTTAGGTTAAAGAAGGGGAGTGTGAACTCGGAGACCAAAGGGCCTATTGTGATTCCCTTCATTTGTCGAGTACACACAAAACTAACTTGTCCTATCACGTGGTGGCTGAAACCACCCCGTGCTTTTTATGAATTTAAGAAGGTCCGATATATCTGCATTTGCCACTTCCGCACTCTCTGTAAAGAATCTTTGGCCCAGCGACTCTAGGCACCGATTCTGGAGAGCTGGGCAGTGGCAAAGCAGATGTTGGATCGTCTCGGTTTCTTCCTCATCGCCGCAGCTCCAGCAGAGATCGCTGGATGCCGAGTTCCATTTCCGGAGCATTGCTCCGATGGGACAGTGTCCTGTGATGGTTGCTGTGTACATCCAGTGCATGATGTACGGTTGCAAGCCCCATTTTTTGCTGAAATTCTTTTTGCAGGCATAAAAAGCATTCAATCCTTTCTTCATCTTTTCCTCCAAGTTCCTTTTACAGGGAAGTTTTGAGTCAAGAATGATGCCTAGTTACTTTGCCTCCGTTTTGAGTTTGATTGGAGTACCCTCTAACTTTGGGGGAACAAATATCGGAATTTTCCTTTTCCTGATGACCAAAACCAACTCTGTTTTCTGGGCGCTTATTCTCAGACCGTTCTTTCTTGCCCACGAGGAGAGTTCCTTGAACGCAGATTTCATTAGTTCGCCGATATTATGTAGAAATGCCTTTCTGCATGAAGATTTAAAGGATTTTGTTAACTGTAAGAAGACACAGTAGGGGAGAGAGAACTCCATCCTGTGGTTTGCCTCTAGTTGTCACTTTCCTTATAGAGATGTGCCCAATTCTGTTCTTCAACTTTTTCCAATCCAGATTACAATGGATTTGTCTACTTTTATGTCCTCTAGAGCTGATATTATGGCTCTATGTTGTTGAAGGCTCCATCGATGTCGAGGAAGGCTGCCATTGTGAATTCTTTAATATTTAATGAGCTCTCAATTTCATGAACAACACTATCCAGAGCGCTTACCACTTTAAGGTAAGCGTGTTGAGTATTGCATAAGCTGTGTGAGTTGATTAGTCCTCTGATGTATAGGTCAATGAGTCTTTCCAAGGTTTTTGGCCTATAGTCCTTTGCGGCAGTATGGATTGGTTTGCATGCATTAGATATGAAAACTATCTTTATTTCTTTCCACTGTGTTGGGATGTACCTCGCTCGCAAGAAATTGGAAAAAATGCTTACGAGGTGGGGTATAGTGTGGGTTTATGCTTTTTGAAGCATCGCTGACAAAATATCGTCCGGCCTCGGGCATTTAAAAATGTATTGTTAAGTAGGGACCTGTATGTATCCCAGTTTGTGGCTTTAGGTGATCTATAGCTCACTAGGGTTTCTTCCAGAGGACTCATTCTTAATTTGAATTTGATATGGATGTGGTCTGAGAAGGAGGTTTATATAGGGTACCTGCCACTCTTTAATTATGTGAGATGCTTTGCTAGTAACTAGTGTAAGGTCTAGAAATTCTCTTATTCGCAATCTTTGGGTAGTGTCTACAAGAAATTCGAATAGCCTATGATAAGGTAGTACTAATGCTATACCAAAAAGTGCATATCGGTAGAGCTTCGAGGTTTTTATTGTAAAAAAAAACGCTGGTGCAAGTGAAATATATCTGAAGGGCATTGCTTTGAAGGGGACAAAATAGATATGGATGAATAAATAAATATTTTTCGAGAAAAACAAAAAGTCACCTTATTTTTAGAATCAAACAGTTTTAGCGGTCAGCCGTGAAAGAAGTAACATGTTGATTACTATTATTATTATTAATGGCCATTTGGAACTCGGAAATTCAGAGCGTCGTTGACAACCACCCTCCATCTTATGTGTGTGTTCCTTCCTTATTTCGCTGTTCTATTCCATCAACTCTAGGTATATCCGTTTATTGTCCTCTAATCTCGACCTTTTTGGTGATCTTTTTTCCCTGGGCTTTCTACTTATTATTCTCTTGACTTTACTTTCACTGTCCGTTTGAAGGACATTGAAATTACGTATTCCAACCCCAAAATAAAAAGAAGCGGTGGCAAGGCACCTCCTTGTTTTAATCTTTTGCGTATCTTGGATGTTTCAGATGAGACGCTTCATACTCCAACTCGTCTTTTGTATGCTTAAGGCAAGCTTGTAAGGTGACTGCATAGGAAACTCATAAGCATGCTCCTGGAGCTTGTAGCGAGTCGCTATCGATATGTGTGGTCTGGTGTTGTCCTGATGGAACACAATTTCTCTTCTCCTATTGGCCGCTTGTGGGCAATTGCTTTCTTTAGATGGTTCAGTGGTTGACAGTACAGGTCCGATTTAATAGTTAAGGTTTATTATAAGAGAATTGCTTATAGTAGATGATGACCAGTCAATCCTACCCACTTCACACCAAAACCTTCCTGGATCTCAAATCAGGTTTGGCCACTATTTGCAAGAACTTATTGCTGACTACGACCATTTTCGCCTGAAGTTATTGTAAATGATCCGATGATCAGTCACCATTCGCTTCAGAAAATGGGTCGCAGATAGAAGTTCGGCCCATGAGGATTTTTTGCGTTAGCTAGTGTGACACCCAAGCAAGTTTCTTTTTGTATCCAGCCTTATTCAAATGGTTTCAGTCCTTACGTTATGATCACATTCGACAATTTTCATGGTGTTAAGAGTTTTATGTTAAATCGAACAAACCGAGAGTTGAGGTCGTCGTGCTGTCAATGTGACAAACGTCAAGTCAAGCAATTTGTTTTTTTTTTTGCTTCGCACGTTTTCTATGCTGCACGTTCTTTGTAATCGACAAATATTAAAGTCATCTTTAACTAATTCACTTTGCGTTTTTTTTAAACTTTTAACACATGGTTTTATAGAGATTTTTGACAAGCAGCCTTCCAGAGCATTGGAAACAAAAACTACGTCTAATTCGCTGATACAGTATCTTTACCATATGGATTATTCAGATTTTCAGCCACCTGCCCAACCAAGCAAGGCACGAAACCTCATTTTTCTAAAACCACCTTTTTACTGCACCTTATAAAGGGTTTTCCAAAAAGGACTTGACAACTTGTTTTTTAAATAAAACGCAAACCATTTAAGATATTTCAAAAACTTTACTATCGGCTTGAAGTACAATCAAAACATTTATGAATGGAACTCGATTTCGTTCATATGGCCACCCCGAGCACGTTTGCAGTGGTCGATTCGTTGGACCCAATTTTCGATGACTCGGTCACACATTTCGGCCGAAACGGCCGCTATTTCGCGTTCAATGTTGGCTCTGAGCTCTTCCAACGTCGTCGGCTTGTTGGCATAAACCAATGACTTAACGTAGCCCCAAAGAAAATAGTCTAGAGGCGTTAAATCGCACGAACGAGGTGGCCAATCGACTGGCCCATTTCTTGAGATAACACGCTCATCAAACTTACTCTTCAATAAATCGATTGTAACGTGTGCTGTGTGGCTTGTGGCACCATCCTGTTGAAACCACATGTCGTCCAAGTCCATATCTTCCAATTCGGGCCAAAAATAATCGGTAATCATGGCGCGATAACGCTGGCCATTCACAGTAACGTGACGATCGTTATCGTCGACGAAAAAAGAAGGCATGCACCAAACAGTTATTTTTTGTGGATGAAGTGGTGATTCATGAAGCACATGTGGATTTTCACCCGACCAATAACGCATATTTTGCTTATTGACGAACCCATCGAGCCAAAAATGAGCTTCGTCACAGAAGATGATTTTGCGATGAAATTCATCATCTTGGCGCATCTTCTCCAGAGCCCAATCGGAGAACGTACGTCGCTTCAAATGGTCGATCGGCTTCAATTCTTGAGTCAGCTTGATTTTGTATGGGTGTAAACCAAGATCCTTACGCAAAATACGCCATAATGTGGTCTGAGCGATGCCCAATTCTTGAGAACGCCGTGGAATTGACTGATTTGGATCGTTTGCTACGGACGTCTGAACGGCAGCGATATTTTCGACACTTCGCACAACCCATTGTCTCACTGAAACGGCAACATCACACAACGAATATATAGACTCAAATGTTTGCACTAAGCTTGTTATTGCTTGTCTACTAGGGCGAGAATTACGACCGAAAATTGGAGTTAACGCTCTTAAAGTTGCGGTCACCGACTCCGAAATTCGGTAGAAAATTTTTATAATTTGCAGATGTTGCTCGTTCGTGTACTATACCACGATGAAAATGTTGAGTTTACTGAATAAATTGACAATGACAGTTTGATGATTAATGGAAGGGTGCGTTCACAAATTAAATTCAAAGCTGTCAAGTCCCCATTGGAAAACCCTATATAAGGAAAATATTTAAGATCGGATTAGAGGACCTGTTCGATTAAAGATTGCCTGAAAAATTGTGTTTTTCAGATGGCTTAAAGAACTCCACTTCTCTATTCCCGTTTTTTTTTTCGAATATTTAACTGAGAAACGGCAGTTCAGGTTAATCTTAATCGTCTAAGATTAAATAAAATCCGATCTTCTCTAGGACCCGCGAACGTAGAGGTCACAAAACCACCAGTCAGTAGAGAGAAAGAGCAGGTACAGGATTTTTATTTAAGCTGAATTAAATGTCTCAGTAGGTCCCACGTAAGCCGCTTCAGGTGGTGAACGATTATCATACGATAATCTAGATAAGAACTTGACGCGCACATTTACAGAGATATTTTAGAATGAAAGCCTTGTTTTCTGCCAAAAAAATTTATTACAGACCTAGAAGGCTTTATCAGTCAAGCTACAAGCTTCGGGATGATTCTTAGTTATTCAGCACTTGTACAGAAGGAATCTTACCATTGTACTTGGGAGGAACAATTCTGTCTGAACACAATAACCTTCGCTATAAGCTGCACTCAAAGTATTTCCCATGCTCTCTATGAAAAACTGGAATTATTCATCGTCTATATATGAAACTGCTTTTATCCTGGCCCCGTCTAGTCTCACCAGAATGTGGTCCACAATCAATAGCCACAGGAGAGGGTAAATGACCTTCCACTCACAGCTTTGCTCACGCTGTTGTTACCCAGAATAGCCCGGATACAATTATTTTTTAGCATTGATATGAACCATTGGCTAATCACGCTTTCTGCCGCGAATAACCTTAATATGGAGCTTTAACAACGTTCCCTTCACCCTTCAAGGAAGATAGTCAGAGTATAGTACCTTTATGCTCCAACTCGTGTTCTATTTTCTGTGGTCTTGCGTGTTGAGATTTGGATAGAGAATTGTGACGCATTACATGATTTTCAGGACGAAGGACTGAAGCTAATGTTGATTCAAGCCCGCCCCAACCCGCTTTAGGAATAAGAACCACTCAGACCCGTCTTTATGAAAGGGATACTTAAGAGGTAGGCAGCCATTGAAACTTCATCTCGCCACGGAAATACTACGCCTTGCTGATTCTGCAGCATGATAGGGAAGGCCCAAGAGATTTTCCTCTCAGTAGTGATAGGTTATACATACCTGATAACTCGTTCTAGTTATTTGTTACTTGTCATACGATGAGGAGAACGCAGTCCGAAGACTTGTGCCACACGCCAAGTCACGCGGATTGTGTCTATTGATGGGCTGCGACGCCAATCGCCACCACACTCAATGGGGAAGCAGCGACATTAATAAAAGGGGTGAGTTCATTTTCGATTTCATAGTATCCACCAACGTCAACATAGGTTTCGTAAACGGGTTAGGGAAGAGGTAATTTACCGTGCTTTTTTCAATGAGTCTAACTCTATCCGAGTAGAGAATTGGGGAGTGTCCACTAGCTATTATTTTTCGGACCACAGCCGAATACTCTTCAACCTTAATGTCAATAAAGAAAAACAGACAGACTGGAATCTTTTTTCAAACCTAATTGCCAACAAGTTAGTATCGCCACAAGCGATCTCTAATCCCCATCCAACTTACATTGAGAATTCAGTCCAAAAAAATGTGAGAATTCCGAAAGCGGCTTTCAACAAATCCTGCCCTTTGCATCGTGGTCGCAAGAAGACCAGCGCAGTATCGTGGACCACAGAGCTTAAGCAACTCAGGACCAGGACCCGAACTCTATTCAATAGAGTAAAGATGACTAGTAGATCCGAAGACTGGAATAACTATAAATCCAGCTTCGACGAATACAAGACCAAAACAAAAGCAGCATAGTCTAAATCCTGGCGGGAGTTCTGCGAATCAATAGAGGATCTCAAAGAAGCCACGATGCTTAGAAAGATCCTATCCAAGGACCCCTGCGTCCCAGGATTCATCCTTAAACCAGCTGGTTCTTGGACAGAATCCAGCCAGGAATCCCTAGAACTACTGACTGAAACTCACTTCCCCGGTTGTAAAACCCCTCAGGATGACGGTAACCTCGGATCACACAACTGAACAAGTAAAAGAAATAAAGGTAGTTTTCATACTTAAGGCAGGTAAAGCAATCCATACTGCCGCAAAGGACTATAGGCCAATTAGTCTTTCGTCGTTTCTATTAAAAACCTTGGAAAAACTCCTTGACTCCTTGACCACCAGAGAACTTATCAACTCACACAACGTATGCTCAACACGCCTACCTTAAAGGCAGATCAATGGAAAGCGCCCTGCATGTTGTTCGTGAAATTGAGAGCTCATTGAATATAAAAATATTTACAATGGCAGCCTTCCTCGACATCGAGGGAGCCTTCAACAACGTAAACACAGAGGCCATAATAACAGCTCTAGAGGACATAAAAGTAGACAAATCCATTGTAATTTGGAATGGAAATATGTTAAATAACAGAATTATCAATGCAGACATTGGACACAGCTCTATAAGGAAAGTGACAACTAGAGGCACACCACAGGGGGGAGTTCTCTCTCCCCTACTGTGACTTCTTACAGTTAACAAAATCCTTAAAATCTTCATGGAGAAAGGCGTACAGACCATAACATATACAGATGACCTAGTTATGCTGATAAATGGTAAATGTCTACTAACTATCAGCGAACTAATGGAATCTGCTTCCCCAAAGTTAGAGGGTACTCCAATCAAACTCAAAACGGAAGCCAAGTATCTAGACATCATTCTTGACTCCAAACTCTCCTGGAAATGGAATTTGGAGAAAACGATGAAAAAAGGATTGAATGCTTTTTATGCTTGCAAAAAGACCTTCGGCAAAAGATGGGGCTTGCAACCATACATCACTCATTGGATGTACACAGCTATTATCAGACCCAATGTAACTTATGGGGCCCCAGTCTGATGGACTGCTAGCAGCACGAAAAGCCACATGAGCGTGCTCAACAAAGTACAAAGGTGAGCCGCTGTTTGTACAACGGGAGTTATGAAAAGCACGCCGCAAACAGGGCTGGACATGGTACTTCATCTCCTTCCTTTGGAGCTATTCATAAAAGGCTCTCTCAAACTAAGGGAGTCTCTTTGTGGAAACAAGCCAACTACGGACATGCGGCCATACTCAGAATAATATGTAGATACCCTGGGAAAGAAACATGGTTTTAGTAGCCTCGCAGCTATGACCGACTATATTTCCCCCAAAATGACTTCACTTCCAGAATACCAATCCTTTTCCCCGACAGGAAAGAGTGGCTATCAAACGCCGTGATCAACGACAACGGGATTACTCTCTTCACCGACGGATCGAAAATGGACACAGGCACTGGGGCCGGGTTCTACTCTACCCAACACGGACAGGAATCATTTAGACTCCCTGATTTGTGCAGCGTCTTCCAAGCAGAAATCCTAGCAAAAGAAAAAGCAGCCAAATATCTACAAGTAACCGATATCCCAATATCGGATATCACCATCTTTGTAGACAGCCAGGATGCATTGAAGTCAATAGAATCCTGTACAACGAAATCAAAGGCTGTCATGAAATGTCGGTACTCACTGACGTCCATCAGACACCACAAAGTCAAACTCTGCTGGGTCGTGGGCTACAGCTCAATCGCAGGGAACGAAAGAACAGACGAATTGGCCAGGCAAGGGTCTGAACTGGACACCAGCGAAGCGGAAACGTCATTGCAATCACCGATCAATGCATTATACCGGATCATAAATGACACAATTATAAAAGAAGTCAACTCGTATTGGCTTAGAATCGACAGCCACACGACAAGATCATCGTGGTCAGAGCTTAATATCGGAAAAACAAAGAAGTTCTTGGCGCTGGACATGAACTCGATCCGTATGCTCGTCGGAGTGATCACAGGACACTGTCCCATCGGAGCAATGCTCTGGAAATGGATCTCGGGATCCAGCGATCTCCGCCGGAGCTGCGGCGATGAGGAAGAAACGATCCAACATCTGCTTTGCCACTGCCCAGCTCTCCAGAATCGGCGCCTAAGTTCGCTGGGAAAAAGATTCTGGACAGAGAATGCGGACGTAGCAAATGCAGATACATATATCGGATCTTCTAAAATTTACGAGTATAAGCAGCACGGGGTAGTTTCAGCTACCAAATGTAGCCAAGTGAATGGGTATTCATAAGAATTTCTCAGAACTGTGAGCTTGAGATGGATTGGTATGATCGTTGGACAATATTTTACTGGAAAAAGGATGCCTTTCATCCGTTCATCACAATTGTTTACGCCACCTAATGTAAGGTAGTGGAACCAAAAAAAATTATAACAATATCACTACGACGCCCTCAGTGTCGAATGAGAGAAACGTTGTTTTAAAATTAACTGCTGTTGTGCAATAAAATGTTGTGAAATAAAATTCAATTGCACATCTAACGTCGAGTAAAAGGGTTTACATTTTTCCAACAAAAGAGCCGAGTAAATACGTCCAAGGGAGCAAGGAAATAACACAACTTCAAGCAGGATTTTGGACATTATTCAAGGACATATTTCAAGCAAAATAATTCCACGGAGGAACACCGTATTGGATGAAACAGATTGGAGCACCAACACCATCTTTCGAGTGAGTACTTCACTTTAATTATTACTCATTCTAATTGGAAATGGAGACATTAAGAAAGAAAAGGGGTGTCGTTAAGGGTTGTCTAACCAGATTAGAAGAGGTTATTCTGGAAGAGGGGGATAATATTTCGACAATCGATGCACAAATCAATCGAGCAAGTGCAACTGGATATCGAGATGCTCTTAGAAGAAGAGGAAATAACAAACGAAGGGAGCATCAGGGAAGACTTCGAAACGAAATATTATAATATAAAGGGATTGTGTTTGAAGAGCATTTCTCAAGGGGCATCTGCGGCTGAATCGACGACATCTCATGGTGGTGTTGCGGGGGATGGTACGCCTGAAAACTTGAAAACTACCAAGAAACCATACAGCAAGAAAACATGGGCAATCAGTCAAGCTAATATTGCGAGTGCATTATCAAACCTTTCCGGACGTGTGGGGGGAACAAGGTTGTGGGGGGGTTGAGCGGGTTGACATGAAACTTCCGCCAATCTCCAAGGTGTTTTTCCGGGTTCTTTTGGAGGGAAAACTATACGACGACGATAGCAAGGTAATTGATCAAAACACAGAATTCGGGTGGGTCTTGACGAGTGAAGATAACAACACCATTAATGGAAGACAATACTCATGCTATGCAGCAGAAAGCAAGGATGGTAGAACGATTTTGGGAACTGGAAGAACCAAAGTTATCTGCACGATGATGATCCTTGTGAGACTCACTTTAAAACTCACTTCAGGAGAAACCATCTGGGGCGATTCGTCGTCAGATTACCGTTCAAAGATTCTACTACGATGAAAGGAGATTCTAAGCTTATGGCGGAGCAACGGCTTAAATCCATGGAAAGGCGTTTCGCAAAGGATTTGGAACTCTACCGGATGTACAAGGAATTCATGGACGAGTATCAACATGTAAGGCACATCACGCCACTTTAGTTCGTAACATCGCATCACTCCACTATCGGATGAAAACTCGAACGACACGATCGCTATTGGTTGTTCGGATGGCTTGACCAACAAAAGAAAAAGAAAGAAAAAGAATTAAGGGGTCCACAAGAACCCATCGTGAGGGAATAAAAGGAGGACTGGACTTAAGCAGCGGAGACAGAAAGGCATCGGATCGTCTAGTGGACGGATCTGTCATAGGTATAGAGAGAGAGTAAAAAAAAAAAAGGGAAGACTGAATAAAGACCAACTGAAGTAAATTCCTCTTTTTTTTCATTACAAACAGCTGGGACATATGGTGGAAATTTCGACAGAAGAAGACAAGGAAGGAGAACCGACCTACTATTTACCTCACCATGCCGTTATTAAGCCAGACAGCACAACAACCAGGCTTAGAGTGGATTTCGATGCGACTTGTAAGCCGCCAGGGGGTAACTCACCAAACTCGCAATTGCTTACGGGCCCCGTTCTTCAAAACGACCTTATTACCATTTTGTTGCAGTTTACATTGAATCCCATAGCATTGAGTGCACCCAGATGACACACGATTTCAGCGTATTCTTTGGCGAACGACAACATCAAAGAAAATAAGGACTTTCCAGTTAACAACGGTTACCTATGGGACGGCACCAGCTTCATTTCTTGCCACAAGATGTTTAACTCAACTTAGCGTTGACGGTCAGAAGCATCCTCTATGATCAAGGACTATTTATACATGGACGACTTTATTGCTAGCTTTAAGGACAAGGATATGGAAAGAAGGATTATCAAAGAACTATGTTTATTACTCCAAGAAGCTGGGTTTAACTTAAGAAAATGGTCTTCGAATGCGAAAGATTTACTTGACGAAATTCCACTTGAGAAAAGGGAACCCAACTGGTAATGGTCGGTCGATTACAGATTGCTTCAGTTTTAGAGTCAGCTTGGAGGAGGTATCGTGCTATACGAAAAGGAACCTCTTATCGGAGGCAGCGCAAATATTTGATCCGCTAGGCTTTTTGGCACCATTCTTGATTAATTACAGGATACTGCTTCAAAATCTATGGCAGGAGAAGTTAAATTGGTATGATCAAATTCCCATGAGATATATAAAAAGATGGGAGCACCTGAGGAGTGGAATTCATTCCTTAAGTAACCTTCACCTTCCTAGATACAGGGAGCACAATCAAGCCACTTTAGAACTACATGCATTTTGCGATGCTTCCGAGCAAGCATATGGAGCGGTGGTATATCTTCGTAGCATAAATGAATCCGGGGAGGTGGTGACCAGCTTAGTTATAGCTAAGACCAAGGTAGCTCCGTTACGACCGACGTTAGTAACAGCGAGATTGGAGTTATGTGCAGCGGTTCTCGCATCAAAAATTATTGAAAGACTTCGAACTATTAGGGAAATTTCTTCGCTACCAGTGTACGGATGGACTGATTCCAGTACAGTTATTTATTGGCTTAATGGGCATATGCGCCGATTTGCAAATTTTGTGGCTAACAGGATTTCGGCCGTAACTGGGGTAATCCCAGCCAGACGCTGGCGACACATAGCAGGTGAGATGAATCCAGCTGACTGTGCTTCCCGTGGTATAGAAGCTGACCGACTTGCAACACACTCGCTGTGGTGGAATGTGCCCACCTCCACTCTAAGGAACTCAGACGAATTTAATATTATTCATCCTTATAATGGCAACAAAAAGGGGCTTGAACAACGAAAGCTAACATTGGCTCTTACAACGGTGTCTGAAGAAGATGTTCAATTCTTACAGAACTACTCCAACTTTGCCAAGCTACTGCGGGTGACTGCTTGGGTGTTACGATTTGGCCAAAATCTTCGTGTACCAAAGGAAGAACGCAAAGGAGGAGTATTGTTAGCCGAGAAAATCAAAAATGCCGAATTAACGTTGGTGAGAATTGTTCAGAACATTCACTTTGGAGGTATTGGCGAACTAAAATGCAAGCAACGGATAACTGCAAATCAGCTGGTGAGACTGAATCCCATTTTAGATATCTTCGGCATACTCCGTGTTGGTGGGCGGTTAGAGAAAGCTCCGTTGGGATACGACCGCAGGCATCCTATTCTTCTTCCCCATACGTCTCCTTTTACTAAGTTGCTCATTCGATATGTTCATGAAAAATATTTGCATGCGGGTCCTCAGCTATTACTTGCTCTACTTCGAAGACAGTACGACGAGTTACAATGCGTTGCATAACTTGCCAAAGGTATAGTGTAAGCCCAATGCGACAAATGATGGGAAACTTACCGTTGTCTAGGCTCCAAGGAGAAAAGGCATTTTTAAGTGCTGGTGTAGACTACGCTGGACCAGTTCTTGCAACACCGTGGCGCAAGAGAGGCTGCAGGGGTCAAAAGGTATATATTGCGCTATTTATATGTCTCTGCACTAAGGCAATTCATCTGGAACTGGTGTCGGATCTATCGTCAGATGCCTTTTTGGCGGCACTAAACAGGTTCATAGCTAGAAGGGGAAGGTCGAAAATCTTTACAGCGATAATGGGACGAACTTTGTAGGTGCAAGGAATATTCTACAGGAGTTGGATCGATTTTTATCATCAACAGACACACAAAGGCAGCTTCATCATCAGCTCCGAATTTTGGAGGTCTCTGGGAGGACGGGGTAAAATTTAGCAAGTACCATCTGCGTAGAGTTATGGGATCAGCACTGCTCACATTTGAGGAACTGCAAATACTTCTCTGTCAAGTCGAGTCCTGTCTTAATTCCCGACCACTGGTAGCAATGTCCGACTCCATTGAGGATTTCGAACCGCTGACACCCGCCCATTTTTTAGTGGGAAGCAAATCCTATTTTTTACCTGAACGTCATGATTTGGCTGTCAATATTAACCGTTTATTTAGGTTCCAGATAGTTAATAGAATGCATCAAGCCTTCTGGAAGAGATGGCAACTGGAATACGTTAGTACTCTTCAATAACGCAATAAGTGGCAAAGGAAGTCAGCGAACCTAGCAGCTAATGGTCTGGTGCTGATTCGAGATGAAACACAACCCCCAGGACGATGGGCATTAGGCAGAGTGAAGCAAGTTCACTACGGAACGGATAGATTGGCGCGGGTAGCCACCCTGATTACTAAGGGCGGTTTAATCAAACGTCCAATATCTAAATTATGTTTGCTTAATTTTAATTGAGTTTATTTTTGTTTTTGCGTACGTTTCTCATAGTTTATATCTTTGATTTTAAATGTTACTATATGAATTTGACTATGTAAAATAGAATAGATTCTATGTGAATATTAGACCTAAATGTAAATTTTGAAATTCTTATTATTATTTCAAGGTGGGCGGCATGTTTACGCCACATAATGTAAGGTAGTGGAACCAATATCACTACGACGCCCTCAGTGTCGAATGAGAGAAACGTTGTTTTAAAATTAACTGCTGTTGTGCAATAAAATGTTGTGAAATAAAATTCAATTGCACATCTAACGTCGAGTAAAAGCAAGGAAATAACACAAGGAAACGGGAAAAATATGAAAAATATATATAAATACTCTATAAAAGTTTGCCTCTTGGCGTTCTTAACTGTGTTCTTGTACACTCGAACACATTTCATATAAGGATACCAGCACTTAGTGATTAAAGGGATTAAATAAATTACAAAGCTTGCTCAAGAAGCTTCGGGAATTTGAAAATGATGGTAATGTCGTGGGTTATGTTTTCATTGTAAACTTTCTCTAAAAAGCATTTGTATATTGCTAGCCAAACTGGTTGCTTAGTCTTCTCTCAATTTGAGTGAACTTGAACGTTTACTTGACAAAATGCTTTAAAAACAACAACGAAAATATCAATAAAACTAAACACACTACTGGTATGCGTCCTTCAAATTCAAATTTTATTGAGAACCTTTTCTGGAAATTCATCTTTTAGTCGTTACGCCCGAACTTCCAACAGCTCGTACGCAAGCACTCTCGAATACCCTTAACAATTTTCGAAACACATTGCCGTCGTAATAACAATGACATCAGATGGCATTCCGGAGCAAAAGCGAAATTTTAAAAATGTTCCTGCAATCTGCATAACGATGTCAAATGGCGGGCAATATCCATCTTTCACAATTTCCATGTATCGCCTGCCGTCCTATAGCCAATCTAAAAAACAAAAAAAAAGAAGGAAAAAAGGACCTTGTGAAGACGGTAGTAGATAAAGTTAGATACCTGCTGTCAGCAGGTCCACTGAATATGGGCCTATTGCCATCACCACCTCTACCCACTGGGGCAAAACTGGAAAAGGGATTCCAGTTACAGTTGCCCGACTGCGTCAATGATATGTGCTAACATCACCTTTAATTTATTCGATTATATTTCTGGCAGGGCGACAACGCGACACTACCAAACGGCTACGGCTACGGCATGGTCGTACTAGCTGAAAGGACGATTGCGACGGCTACAAGGACATGCCATTTTCGGTGTAATAAAAAGATAAAAATGTCTACTTCTCAGTTCGTTGAATCCTTCCGCCCTGGCCCGTGGTTCATTTTTACTCCCATACCCATCCTTAGGCATGTCGAGCAATACGAATATGAGGACTCGACTCCTGGTGGTATACGTCATTTTTCTTCGCATATACATTTTCATTAGCATTAAAACTTAATATCGCCATCAACACACATCGCCGGAAAGCGGCAGCGTGGGCATGAGTACGAACGAGCGCGGACTATGGCATGCAAAGGAGCAAGTCACTGAAAGGAAAATCAATGTCAACGGGAGCATGAAGTGACATTGAAATTTATCACCACTTGAGTGCTCCACTGGAAAAGTTCCTTTTATACATTTTTATTATTTTCCTTTTTTTCTATTTTCTTTTATGTTCGTTTCTTTTCGCTCGTGACTGTGTAGGACGAGGGTAGAAAAGGATAAAAAGAGAAGGTGTGTAACATTAGGACCTAATTCAAGCGGAATTTAAGTTCTGCAAAGGTATCCCATCCGACACTCTGGTAAATGGGCTTAAATTAAATGTGCCTCCGCGTGGGGTGAGGGGTGAGTTTTATTAGAGTGTTGTCCCGACAACTGTTACAGAATGTTTTTGCAGTAATATTCATGCATACTTGAACGTTGGAAGTCGGTGCGCTTTACGGCTTGGAAAAGAGCGGAGTTGCTGTAATAGCGAATTTATGCCAGAAGGGCCGGAGGGAATTCGGCGTTTTTTTTTTAGGGTAATTCAACGCGGTCCATATCGCCTATGGTAGGTGGCAATGTGTTCATTCACCGAGTGGGCTGGAAAACAATTATTTGATGGAGGTGGAAATGCTCGAAATTCATTTTAAATATCTGAAAAAGCAAATGTTTCCGATATTTATGCATGTGCTTGTAGACATCTAAAACGGTCCATATACCGAGAAGTTGGGATGCAAGTGCGCTTCGCATACCGAACAGGACACACATCAAATGGCGGGTTCCTGAATTTTTCCACGTGCTGTTTCATTTCTATCTATATTTGGAAATAACGAAAAAATTCCATTTCAGTGAATATTTTAATTGGAGCAATCCAAAATCGATTAAAAGAACAATCACTACGAGTAAGTACGCTTCTGTCACTTTCGATTGCCCTACTTTACCACTGTTTATGACCCCGGGGCCCAGATTTTTTCTGTGCCACATTGGTTCCGTCTCCTGTTCATCATAAATTTCGGATTACGTGCTATTTTATGTGTTCGAGAATTTCGTTTCGCTGATCAGAAGCAGAATTTTTACTCTCCAGCATGTTAAAGACCAAGGGCTCAACCGTCATCCTAATCAATGTTTTTTTTTTCTCAAGCAGGATCTTTAAAAGTAGGTCAACTGGGGTGCTATATTTTAGTAAAAAATTATTTGTGTTGTAGACTGGGTGAACTTTTTGAACCCGGTTAGAGCACTCAGATGCAAAAACTGGTTCATTGTACTATCAGACAGACACCTTGTCTTTATTGTATTTTCCCCGTTGTCCTGAGAGAAGTGAGAGGGGGCTTCAACGATGTAGAGCTAAGAGATTCGGCACACACCACGTCGTCGGTCCCAGGGGTGCGCCACTGTGCGCGAGCGAAGGCGGGACAGTCGCAGAGAAAGTGTTCTGCTGTGTCATCTTCCTCGCAACATGCAGCACAGGAATGCGTCTCACTGATGCCAAGCACGTAGAATGGCTCGTAATAATGCCCGCAAACCTTCTGCAATCATTTCTCCTTAAGGATAAGAAAAATGTTGCGGACTTCTGGCAGACATCAGGGCGTACGCGCTTAGTCATTCTGCATCCTGGACATTCCCTCCATCTACGACTGTGTGCATTAAAGAACCAATCGTTGATGTCAGATTTGATCGTGGAAGCAGGTAGATCTAAGGCGGGTTCAGGTCCTGAGAAACTCTCTTCTGAGCCCCTTCTAACGAGTTCATCGGAGATCTAATTTCCTTGGATCCCAGAGTGATCTGGGACCCATACAAGCCTTAGTGAATTTAGTCTTCTGACTTTGTTCAAAAAGGTCTTGACTAAGTTGGAGCTGAATAGAGGATTGGACACAGCTTTGAGAGCAGCTCGGCTGTAACGGCAGACGCATACGCTTTTTCCCTTCCACTTTAGCTTCACAACCATTAGGATTGCGTATGTCTCACACAGACGCATATTTTCCTAACGAGAAGTCGCTCGAATGTTTTCGCGCTCAAAGAAATCTCCAGCGCCGCACTCCCGGCCAGTTCTGGAGCCATATGTGGCAGGTGTCATTGCGTCAGAAGGAATGTCCATGAGACAGAGGTCATAGGATATTACTCGTGCAAGTACACTGTTACTTCAATGCGAATTGTACCAAAAATCGTTCCTCTTGAGGCGAGAAATCGCTTTCAGTGCACACCCTCTGATATACACCTAATTCTGTTTTTACACGACAGATACGTTCCTGAAGAATTCGTGTAAAAAAAAATCGTGTAAAAAAAATCAGGAGAATGTATGTATGTATATACAATAAATAGAGGAAACCAAAAGATTGGCTCCAGGCTAGCACAAGTAATATAATAACCCAATGAATATTCCTTGCAATTTTATCTTACTTAACTTTATTATCTCATAAAATTGTATAGGATGCTATAATGAACTGAATTATTGTTGAAAAGAAAAAAAGGGTAATAATTCAAAAGTACAAACAGCGAATTAGTTATTATATGAACGTTTTATTCGTTGTCGTCGTCTGACAAAAGAAGTGTAAGATCATTGTTAACGTTAGAAGTATCATGTTCACTGTCTTCTTGGTCCATTTGTTCAATCTCGGCGCTAGAATTAGCAGTCGCAACACCAGCTTCAGTGGTTTTATGAACAAGTTATCAAACGCTGTGTTCCTGTTTTGACTAGTCCCTTATATAATTCTCTGTAAGGGGCCAATAATAACATTAGATCTCGTTGAAACCTTTCAGCTCGCTCCTCATTAGGATCTTTTGTTTTAAAATGAGTGCCCAGTTTATTGGCCAAGTCAAGACCCTCTTTAATTACATGCGCATTTAGAGCGGGTTCGTCTTCAGCATCATCGCTTATTTCGTCGGGTTCAGGGGTCTCAAGGGCACACTCTATTATTTCATCTTCGCTAAGAGCTTTGTCCACCAACAGTTCATCGATATCTTGAAAAGACAGATCATCAAATCCTTCTCCACCAATTTGTTGCGCCAGAGTTATGATGTTGGGAAATTCTGTTGTCTTGGGAAGGGTGGTATCAGTGCTTTTAACACATTCTGGCCAAACAGCTTTCCAATATTTATTCAAGGTTGACGGTCTTACTTCAGACAATGCTAATTTAGCTTGATTGATGCAATCCATAATTGAAAATTGTTTCCACACATCAATGACTGTCTTTCACGTTGCAGTTTGTCCAAAATATATTGAAATGATTGTTTTACGTAATAAGTTTTAAATGCCGCAATTATTCCTTGGTCTAGCGGTTGTAGTATAGATGTTGTGTTTGGTGGCAGAAAACAAAATTGCACATTTTCATGTTCCAGGACCGGATGGCCGGGGGCATTGTGTAAAATCAATAGAACCTTAAATTCAAGACCTTTTGAGTTCAGAAATCGTCTTACTTCGGGGACAAAACATTTATTAAACCATTCAATAAAAATGTGGGTGGTCACCCAGGCTTTTTTATTTGCTATCCAGTGAACTGGTAATTTACTGATATCCACACCTTTCATTAAACGTGGCTTCAGGGACCGATTAACCAGCAGTGGTTTCAACATACGATCACCCGAAGCATTGGAGCAAAACAAAAAAGTCACACGATCCTTAGCTACCTTAAAACCACTAGCACTTTTTTTGCGATTAGGACACATAGGTTCTATTTGGCATTCTTTTCCAGAAAAGGCCAGTTTCATCTGCATTCCAAACTTGATCAGGACTGTAGTCTCCATCTTTAATTATCAAATCAAGTTTTTGAGGAAATTCTCTTGCAGCCATTTCATCTGCAGATGCAATCTCACCTTTAATTTTGACATTATGAAATCCATGTCGTTTGAGAAACCCAGTCACCCAACCCGTGCTTGCCGAAAATTCAAACTTTCTTTTTGACTGAGATGAAGTGCCTGGCTCCAAATTCCTGGATGCGTTTATAAAATTTTATTGCTGTTTGTTTGATAGCATTTCCATCAACTGGTATTCTTTTCTGCGAGTTATCTTCCATCCATATTAAAAGAGCTTTTTCAATTTTCTCAGTAATGACATCTCTTTTGTATGTTTTAGAACTTATGTTGGTGCCAGAAATTACCGAGATCCTTATTGCGGCTTCGTTTTTTTTTTATTGTTCTTATGGTAGTTTCGTGCACGTCAAAATGCTTACCAACCGCCGTTGCGCCCTGTCCTGTTGCAAGACGATCTAAAATTTTAATTTTATTTTCCAGAGAAATGGTCTTCCTTTTACCGGTTTTTGTTATTGGGGCCATTTTGCCAGGACTGCCAAAAATTTAATTTGTAAAAAATAAAGAAAAAAAATTCAAAACTGTTACTTACAATCTATGAGTAGATACGTATGTTATAATTTTTCACTAAAAGTAACACAGAGAGATACATATGTACCTTTCACGGCAAAAACTTAACTTCAAATGCAAACAAAACCAATTCCTTATTGAGCTTATCGGTGGCAATTAGACAGAAAAGCCACCACCACAGAATACGACATAAGTTTTTTCTGTATTATTTCCACAGATTTATATGGGACGTGATCTTCTACGTAATAGGGGAAACCGCGAATTCAGCATTGTTTGCCGTTACACTCGTGTTATTTAAAAAAAGTGTTCGTGTTAAAAGAGGATTAAATTCCTTTTCTGATTCGTGTAAAAGCAAATTCGTGTAAAAAAAATTCGTGTAAAAACAGAATTAGGTGTATACATATACCAACGGGTGGAAGATTCATAATAGCATCTATAGCAGCTCCTGGTGTACTGGGAAAGGCCCCCGTGTAGCTGAGACTGACCGCTCTTTGGAGTTTGGTGAGCTACAGCGTGTTTACGTGTTAGCCTGTTCCACCAAACAACCGATGCATATGAGATTAGCGGTCTTATCATTGCCGTGTAGATCCAGAGTACTGTTTTGCCCAAGGCACCTTTGCATTGCCAAAAAGCTGACAGTGCTTTGGCGGTTTTTGACTTAACTTGCATACCTAAAGAAGCCTGCTATATAAGATGACTCCCAGGTACTTAGCTTCCTTGGATATCGGGATGGGCACTAGCTGAGTAATGCCAGTATTTTTCCTCCTTCTCGGGAAGAGAACGACATCAGTCTTAAGAGGATTAACTGACAGCCCATTACTCGTGCACCAGTCCTCGATCACATCGCCGCCTGAGCTTTAAGGCAGACAGTCACTAAACATGAGCCGACAGAGAGAACAGCAGCGTCATCCGCATAGGCCTGGGCATAGATTCCAGAGGCATTGAGAGCATCGAGCATAGAGTCGACCACTATACACTATAACAGCGGAGACAAGACAACCACCTTGCCGGCAGCCCCTGTTTACTCCAGACTTGACACATTGTTCGAGGCCTGCATCAGCGATCAATGTCCTGTGCACAAGCATTGCTTTAATCCACAAAACCAGTGTTTCATGTATGCCGTGCCGTCTAGCAGCGTTACACATGCTCTCGAAAGCAGCGTTATCAAAAGCTCCCTCAACGCCCAGAACATACTCTTTCCTTTCGCGAGTGCATTCAATTCTCCCAAATAGATTTTGAAGCGCAGTCTCGCAGCATTTTCCACGCTGATAAGCATGTTGCATGGCCGAGAGAGGATGCATTCGAAGAGCAACCTTGCGCACGTGCAACTCTACTAATCCCTCCATGCTTTTCAACAAGAAGGATGTTAGACTGATTGGTCTAAAACTCTTGGCGAGTGAGTAATCTTCTTTCCCTACTTTGCCAATAAAGACCATTTTCATCGCGCGCCAAGGAATATAGGCAAGTGCCAGGCTAGCAGTGAAAATTCTTTTCAGAGTTGGAAGCAGCTGTCTTATACCTTTTTGCAGCATAACAGGGTATATCCAATCAGTGCCCTGCGACTTAAAGCCATCGAAAGATGCCACAGCAAATTCTGTGGCCTCAGTAGTTGCCACGCGTGACGCAACATACCAGCTACGCCGAGTTGTTTTCATCGTTTCAGTCGCATTTTCCAATGAGGGAGTGTGCTACGAGCCGATGACAGTTTGATTTCACGGGAAATGGGTCTGAAACAGTAAGCTAAGAGTCTCTGCTTTAGACTTGATAAATGTACCATCAAACTTTCTGAGTACATCCAGCTTTGTAGATTTTCCTCGTTTGAGAACGTTAACCAACATGCTGGTCGCGCTCTTCACAGAGGAACTTATAGGAATCATTCTTCGATTTACGAATAAGCTTCTTATATTCCTTCTCCTTCAATCGATATTTATTCCAGTCATCTTCCGACTTCGATTTAAGCAATCTATTCAGGAGATTTCTGGCTTCCCTGCGAAGACATTGGAGCCCAGCGTTCCACCAGGGAACCGGCTTCCTGCTGGGAGGTTTTTCAACAGGACATTCGAGTTCGAAACAGTTGGCGATGGCGCTGCTCAGGTTATGGGCATCCTCCACCAATTGATTTGTGTTGAGTTTAGGCAGGGCTTGAGTGGATTTCTCAAGCTCCTCCCTGAATCGCACCCTGTCCGCCTTTCTCGAATTTGTAAAACACTTCAATTGGAATTCGATGTATCTATGGTCTGACAGCGTAACATCTGGTAAGACTCTCCAGTTAGTGATGGCCTTCACAATCACTTCCTGTCGTCTCGCCGTCACAAAGGTTGGTTGAGAGCCAACATTGTTGATGAAAGGGTCAGACGAAAGAATGAAGTTTAAAAGATGGTCTCCTCTCCGGTTGCATTTGCTGCTGCCCCAAACAGTATTTTGAGCGTTAGCATCGCAACAGATGATGAGTCCAATCCTTCTGCCTTCATCGTACTTTACGAGTTCGAAAACCGCCTTAGGTGGAGGGAGCAGTATCGAGTCGTAGGGGAAGTAAGCAGACGCCACGACTTAGTGTTCAATTTCTCTGTGCGCTTTGTAGCTAACTTTCGCAGCCACCAGATCTTGACCACAGAATTGACCAAGTTTGGTTGCCGATAGCGTATTCGATATGGTGAGGCAGATCCTGGGCCTTTCGGATCGCTCATCATAAAGGATCGTAGTATCACGTATACCACCAAGACCACACAGGCGTTTATTCCACACCCATGGTTCCTGATACAATGTGATGATTTTAACTACTGCATTCAATTCTGCTACTGAGAAGAGCGGTAGCAGCCTTGTAATGCTGTAGATTAATCGGAGCGAAAATCATAGATTTAGACTGCGGAGCACGTTCCATCCTTCGACTACTTGACATCAAAATGGAATAAAATCCTACCAAGTAAGAACGTGAGTCATACGCGGATTTCAGGGTCTCGACAGAGCCGTTGTCCAATCCCACAACCAGAGTGAAGCCCTATTTTTTCAGAGAGCTCTTTTTCTCTTTGCAGGAACAGACAGTCCAGGCCCTCGTGTCGAGTCCCGGGTTCTGTCGCGTCAGCACTTTCAGCTTGATAGGTAATAGTTCCCAGGGAAGGGATTTTCGGCACCATGATCCATGCAGATGTCTGCTGTGAGGAACAGCTCGCCATGAAGGTACCATTCATCAAAGCAGACCTCTCAGCCTGAATACAGAAGCCTGTTGCTGGAGCTAGCTCCAGTAGATGATCCTCGCAGTGTTGGCAATCTGCGCTTATTATTCTGCTGTCACTGCCAGCCTTCCCTATGCTGACCTTTTCAGAGGAGATAGCTACCTCTTTGTAGGAGAGGTGCTTGTCTCTTTACGGTCACTTGTATCTCCTTTCCAGAGGAAAGGGTTTTGTTGTGCGAAGAGCCCGCCTCCGAGGAGCAGTCTTTGGTCTTCTCCGTCTTCAGATTTTTGCTTTGATCTTTGTTGACCGCCGCATCTACCTTCGGACTCCAATTACCCGCCAGCACGTCAGAGGAAAAGACATCACGTTCTCTCTCCCCAGAAAGGTTGTCCCCGA
The DNA here is from genome assembly GCA_958301585.1 of Merodon equestris. NCBI lineage: Eukaryota > Metazoa > Arthropoda > Insecta > Diptera > Syrphidae > Merodon > Merodon equestris. The sequence continues at coordinate 169,777,547 of OY284413.1, forward strand.
CGGCCGTCTTCCGTTTGCGAGCGCTCTTACCTTTTTCGGTTCGAGCTCCTGCTCCCTTCCGACGCCGCTTTGGAACAGCTCTACCAGCTTGTTGGGATACAAACTTTTTGCCATCTGCGATCAGAGTTTGTCTCTCAGCATCATCGCCTTTTTCGGTGGTGGCGCCGGCCATAACAGGACCCTGAACACCTCCAGTTCCGTCAGTTTTGGAACCTGGCTCGCTCTTATTGGGGATTTGACATTCACCAATGAGAGGGGGAGTGCAGCAGCCTTCAGAAGCCGCCGACGCTTTCTGCACTGCGCGCCGCCAAGGGATGCGGGGGCTGCAGATGAGAGGGTCGGATGGGATTCGGTAGGGGATACCTCCGCCGATCTAATCCTCTTGACTGCTTTCCCCAGAGGTTCGCCTTCAACCTTCGTGCCTTCTTTGCATGATTTTCGGGCACGCCTCCTTCCCCTTCTTTTTTGGCACTTAGCAGTGCAATCTACAGTACGTCCCAATTCTGGGTCTCGTTCAACCTTAGTGGTTTCCCGTGCCGCGACATCGCCGGTGTCGCCTCCGTTGGTTGCACCACTCATTCTCTGACACATTTCCCTATTGGCGAAAGTAATACTATAGATATTATGACGAAAAGGATTTGGTCACCTTGTGTAAGGCTCTAGCACTAGAAGTGATGAAATTCGGTGTCTTCGTCGAGGCATACGATGGTTACATCCGGATAAGAGGTATTTATCCATCATGAAGTGATACTTTATATAGGATTTCTCCACACCACACGTGTAGTCGAAAATGTCATCTTAGACAATGTGAATAACTTCTGAAACCTTGATGCGGTGGCGATTTGTGGCAGCCAAAGGTATAAATTGTATGGCAACACGCAATGCTATTCCATTGAGCCGATAAAGCCGGACGCTGTTCATTAAATATGTCGACGACGTGTCATTTCTCATGATATTTTCCAAATCCCTGTCATAAAATATGTTCGCTTTTCCATAAATCATGATCACCATGGCTCCATACAGCACATAAGCCCATCGACAAAATTAAATAAATTGCCAACTAGAACGAGTCCCTCACAGCAGTAAGCAAACACATCGAAAACTAATAAAAAATGTTGCCACGTTTGCCCCATAACTCATAGTCTCTCAAACCCGCGACGCAGGACACAAAAAAAAAACAATTCCACCGTACGGCTGCCGCTATTTACACATCCTCATTAAAACCAAACAAACGCATAAGGCCACCGTCGATCCTTCGATTCTGCATACGCACATTTGTTTTTTTTAATCAGAGCCACTCTTCACCCTCGTTACGATATAATTAAATTCCGCCCATTCCCATGAAATACTAGGAATCAACCGTCATTTGGCTACACTCCTTCGACAGGAGCATGTCTCTAGATCGAAGTAAAAATCTAATTTTAATTCGAGTGAATGTTGTTTTTCCATTCTACGGCGACACGTGCCGGACATGTGCCATCGCTTCTCGATATAAGGGCTTCGATGTTATCCTAACCCCGTCCACGCCCCAAAGAATAATATAATCAACCAAGACGCACGGACAAAAGGACCAACGAATCTGAAAGCAAAAAAGACTATCGTTATTCATGGGATTAACAAATTATTTCTCGATATGATTTATATATCGCAGACGCCACCCCTTCAGTCAGACCGACGACGACGACAGCGATATCGACATCGGGCAACCCTTTTGGGATATAATTCCTCGAGCGATATATGTAGCTCGTGTCGGGCCCCGGCTAGTCCGATGATGCAATGAACTGGCGGAACTTCCGAAGGATACCGAGATTGTGAAGAACAATCGAAAAGTAAAAACACTGCTCCCAATGCGACTGTAAATCAAAGATAAATTTTCAAATTCGACGTTACATATACGAGTATCTGCATGCCGACCGCCGCGCCGTCGTCCTTGCGCTTGGATTAGAGCCACCTCCACTGGACTGAGTTAAGCTGATGCCAAACTACGTCGAGTATCTCTTGAGTCCGCTAACTTATCGCACAGACTTATTCCATTCAAAAGGAATAAACGGAATGAACGTGGGGGACGTTCCGGTAATGTCACTGTCGCCGGATGTAGTTGAAGTGGGTGCGCGTTTTCTTTTAATTCTTTTCGGTCCTTTTTATAGGGCCGACGCTGGAAATGTTCAAGAGGCCACTGGTGAAGAGTGAAGACATGAATTAATTAGTGCAATTAAAAGAGTAATTAAATTGTTGCGTGAGTAGGCGGGTGAGTAGCAACGGCAGCGACTTGTGTTTAATGGGCGATTAAAGGATCTCGCGAGGCGGAGAACTTTTCGTGTGACACTTACCAATTGTCGTGAGGGCTTGTTATGAAGGGCTATTATAGGCGAAGACGAAGGGCTGTTAGGTTTCGTTTCTGGCTTTTCGTTTTGTTTTCGGCGGTTAATTGGATTGTAATTGAGAATCATTCATAATTCAGTAGAAGAGCGTTGGTAATTGGTGTTATTGGGCATGGTGTCGTGCTATTGGAGAACTACAATTTCCTGATGTTCCGTTGACGCTTGGAACATGTGAATACGGCCGAAAAGTAATAAATGACTAAATTATTTGGTTGAATTGATTTTGAAGAAAGGGTTGCATGAGGTGCAATATCTAGTATAAATTATACTTCAGTGCTTGGTTGAGACCTAGAATCATGGTCTCATGACCCATGAACCAGAACAGTCTTGAGTAAAAGTATTCCATTAAACCGGCGTAAACAGCTTTTTTTCGCTTATAAAACTCGAAGTCTTTTGTGTATTTTGTGTATTCAGTTGGACAAATGGCAATAGATGGCGCTGGTGGTACATGTTGGTGAACATTATTAGATTATTTGTGGATTTCATCGTCACAATAACAGTATTACAGTGTTACCTCCGACATAAATGCCTCACCATGACTTTGAGGGATTAGGATGATACAAGGTTTTCTAATACCCAAGAAGCACTAGTCTTGGTTTTTTACCCAACCGTTCAAGTGGAAATGGGCCTCGCCGTTTATGATAAATTTTAACCTAAAACCATCCACTTCGTTCTTCAGGAGAACGTAACGTGGTTTAGATGGGACTAAAGGTCTGCAGGCAGTAGCTGATGGACTGCCTTCACTTTGAAAGGGAACATTTTCAAATCTTTTACGTGAAATGCCCAATTCTTGTCACGTTGCCTGCTTGAGGTTGGTGGCTCTTCCGTGGAGTTCTCAGCTACACCATCGATATTCTTGTTGGAGTAAGTACTATAAAGTCTTTCAGCACTCCTTCTCTTGCGTATTGTTCTGGTTCCTCAAGACGAGTGGCTAAAGGTAAGAATTTGACCAGGAACAGGTTGGTGTAAAAAGATCGCCAAATCTTCGCCGAAACTCATGGTTCACCAGAATCACCTTCTTCTTCTTCTTTTCCTTTTTTCCGGCGTCGTTATGGTCAGAAATGTAGGACCATAACCTTCCCACTTAACTACATTCCTACTGGTCCGCTTGTGGGGTTCACCTCAGAAAGTAGCGGCAGGCTTCCCGGTTTGGGATTACTTCATCGCTGAGGCCAATCAAATGCTGGTGTTTTTGCATATGTTTGCACCAATTGTTTTTCGGCCTGCCTTTTTTGCGTGTTGAAATTGGAACGTTGATTGATATCGCCTTTTGGACGGGGTTCAAAGGATCTCTCCTTTGAACATGGTAGAGCCTTCCTTTCAGCTTAGGGGGCATTTTTCGATCACAGAAGATGGCGGAGTTTTCCCGCCACTTCATCCACCCTACGCTTACGCGATGTTTGATGTCGTCATCACAAGTTGCTTCTCTATTAATCATAGATCCCAGATATTTAAACTTTTCACACTTGGGAAGCACTCTTCCATTCAAGTAAATGTCTGGAATAGGCTGATGAGGGTCAGAGAACGGGCAGCACAGATACTCTGTCTTCTTTGAACTAATACGATACCCGTGCCCCTCAAAAATGTCCACCCACACATCAAGTGCTCGTTGTAGGGACGCCTGATCATCACTTATAATGGCCCCATCGTCAGCAAAGAATAGCTGGTGCACATTGGGGTCCGTCACTTTTCCTTCAAGCAAGCAATCAAGGACTGCTATAAAAAGCAGTGGGCTGAGGACGCTCCCTTGGTGTACACCGACTTTGATTGCGAACTCTTCGGTGACTCCTGCGGTGCATCTTACTCTTGTCGTTGCTCTCTCGTACATGTCCATAATTACTCGCACGTAGGTTTCTGGAACTCCTTTTTGTCTTAGCGCTACCCATAAAAGATCTCTTGGTTGCCGGTCAAAGGCCTTCTCGAAATCAACCAACACCATATCCAAGTCCTTTGGAGAATCACGATGCTTTTCCATCATGATCCTTATACTTTGGATTGCATCTGTTGTTGATTTACCCGAGACAAACCCGCACCGGTCATCAGATAGTCGTATTATTTCCTGCAGTCGGCTATCTAATACCCGTTCAACGATCTTCGTGGTGTGCGACATCAGCTTGACAGAACGGTAGTTATCACAATTTCGCGTATCCTTTTCTTTGTGCAAAGGAAGAAGATAGCTTTCCCTCCATTGATTAGGCATAGTGTCGCCTCTCATAAGTTTGGAGATAAGAACCATGAGCCATCTAGACCCGATGTCTCCCATCTTTTTCCAGAACTCAGAGGGTATCCCGTCCGGCCCAACAGCTTTTCTTTTCTTGGAGTTTTTAACCGCGTACCGAACTTCTTCGACTGTGATGTCGGATATTTCGGCATGATTCGGGGCGGCTCTTGGAAAGTACACTCGGGGAAACTGTTCGTTCAGAAGTTCCTCGCAATACTGTCGCCATGGTTCACCAAAATCATCACCTGAAGGAAATAGAGTTCTATATTTGACTACGAATGTCAACCATTAGTGAGTGATATATCATCTTCCAATAGGCTTTCCAGCTGAGCTGGTTCCACACAGCATGCACAAAACCTTTTTTTTTTTTCCAACGCCGTTCGAGGTTCCTTAGCTTCATTTTATATGGTTTCATGGCTTTTAGACCATTGCCAAGGTTTTCGAATCATGAGAAATTGATTGTCGAGTTATAGCCAATGAATTTGCAAGTTCTTATTGCCTTGGACTGGATCTCGGTAGTTCTTCGGATTGTGCGTCTTCATTTTTTTTTACCCATTCGGCATGCTCTTCCCCTTTCGCGTCACCACTTTGGGAACCAATTGCATATGAAAGGGGTTTCTCCTTGGGTACTGAGAATGGTATTAGGCCGATTACTGTGCCCTTGTTATTCTTTTTGAGTGATTACAATATTTGTTTTATTTTCTCGATGGTATGGCTCTGGTCTTTTTATATGGCTCTTATCTTTTTCGAACAGCGTTTATGCCTGCATACTCGTATTTTGCCCTCGTGTTTTTAGCCGTACATCCTTTCTAAATTTTAGTGCAATTTTTCCTTTGTCATTATCGTATTATATCCCAGAGAAACAGGTTACATTGTTTTGAATGCGGTATTCTAGCATTTTCATATTTGTCAGGACTTGAAGTCTTAGTATATATTTTTTACTTTTTCTCGTACACTCCGTCGAACCCAGGCTTGCCTTTAAGAAGATTGCTGTTGTCTAGTTTGGGGATCCTTTGACTTTTCGTTTGATTTGTTCATACATTCCATTGTCCGCATCTGTGCATTTGGATCGGTTTTCGATTTTGGCGATGATAGAATGTAGTCAGAATAGCCATCCGCTCCTATGAATGGTTTGATTTCTGGACGTTAGAATGGCGTATTCTGTTCTGTCAAAAAATTATCAATTTGTTTTGCGCGTTACTTCATCCGGTGTTATCTAAGTAGCTTTGTGTGTTCTCTTGTGCTTAAAGGTTGTAGTTTTCACAATCATATTTTTTGACCTGACGAAACTTATTGTCCTAGGGCTCTAGTGGTCCAATTTTCAACTACGCACAGATCCGTCTGAATTTAAGCGTCATATTTACTTTAAGGGCATTGGTCGATCTAGCGAACTCAAATCACATGACTAGTGGCCAAACCACGTAACCTCTGCAGGAAATAACCTTAACTTCAAATCGGTCATGTAGAATGCCAATCGTGACGTCCGCTGTGTGGCACGTAACGCCGTCCTGCTGCAACCACATGTTGACTAGGTCCATATGGTTCAGTTTGGTCCATAAAAATCGGTTATTTTCGAATTTGAGGGTTACCATCCATTTCGAAAAATAATGGACCAATACCTCCGCCGGCCAAAAATTCACACCAAACGGTAACTTTTGAGGATCCATTGTCACCTGGTAAACCTCCTGTGGGTTGGTGTCCTCTTATACATATATGGCAATTTTGCATGTTAACACAGTCATTCACACAAAAACGGGCCTCTCCACTAAGGTGATTTTTCGGCCAAAATTGGGGTCTCCTTTCAAACGCTCCGAAGCTCAGCCAGCGAACAAACGGCGTTGCCTTTGGTCACAGATTTTGAGCTTCTGGATCAGTTGTATCTTGTACGGGTGTGGCCTGACTCCCGATGGAAAATTTGCCAAGTTAAAATCTGCGAAAGCCCGAATTCTTTGCTCGGCGGGAAATAGACTACCTCAAGTTGATGTTATCGGCCGATCTTGAGCTTCTTGGACATACGAATATTGGCTGATTGATTACCGAGCAGGTCGCCTCAAATTTTGTCAGCAAACGTGGAAGAATCGACTGTGAATGCCAATAATGTTCTAACGAACATTCATTTTGATTATAAAGTTTTATGATTTGGACATGCTGTTCAATCGTGTAATTGTTCATTTGCTCTACATGATTTTATCAGCTTAATGCAAGCCGATTAAGGAGAGTAGTAGGGTTGTGGTATAGGGCAATTCTAAGGCTGGACTTTTTGAGGTCTAAAAGATTGGTGTTAGCTTTGCGAAGTATTCTGGACATTGGTTCGTGGTAGCTATCATTTGTGCAGTAAATGTTTATACGAAAAAGGGGCGTGGACCGAAGGTTTCGTGGATTGCTGTTAAGGGGAATCATGTGCAATAATGAGGGGCTTTCAATGTTACCACTGAGAAAGTCGTAGAAATAGAATACCTGCAACATCACGTTGTTCTTTAAGGGGTTGGAGGTTGAATAATTTTAGGCGATCCGTATAAGGTGCTAAATTAAGCAGGTCGGCCCAGGGAGGCCACGAAGGGCCAAACGGATAAACCTGCGTTGAATGACTTCAATACGTGTAGTATGGGATTCGTAGGAGGGGGACCAGACTTGGCTAGCATATTCGAGAAGGCATATTCACAAAAGTGATGCAAAATGATTTCGTAACGAGCGCCGTGGCGCAGTGGGTAGTGTGTCGGCCGCTGACGCAAGATGAGCGAGTTCGGATCCCGATAACACCAACGTCATCGAATGATTATTTCGCGGCGTCCCTCCTCGGCGGGGTACTGGCAAACCCCCCCGTTGTACACTTGCCTTGAAAAAGCTTCTCGGCTCTCGCCGTTCGGGATCGGCATTAAGCTTTAGGTTCCGTTCACTTGTGTGAAAAAACAAATCGCACACAACATGAGTGAATAAAAAGAAGCTTGGCTCCGGCTCTTCATGAGCTGTAACACCATCTAAGGTGTCTATCTGGCAGTACAATGGACCAGTATTTGTGTCTGAGTGCTCCGAGTGCTCCAACAGATAGCAGCAGCCTCCAAGGATTCGTAAGGAGAATTCTTTGCACCAACGTTTCACGAAACCGAGGGCAGAGTTAGCACGTTTGATAATGTTGTCGATATGGAGGCGAAAGTTGAGTTCACGGTCACAAATAACCCCTAGATCAACCAAGAAGTTGACAGGGGGAACGGTTTCATTACGAATAATGTAGGTTCTGGGTGGTGAGGAAGAGCGCTTGTGGCAGTAAGTGATGGTTTGGCATTTACTGACATTGAGCTCGAGATGGTTTTTTTGACACCAAGTAGTGAACCTGTTAAGATCCAATTGGAGATAGCAGGAGTCGACAGGGGAAGATATGTGTTTAAATATTTTCATATCATCAACATATATCGAGAGCTGAGAGTTCAAAATAACACTGTCAACATCATTAATGGTTAGAATAAATATCAGTGGGCCGAGATGACCACCTTGCGGGACACCGGAGGTAGCATTAATTGGATCAGAGATAGAAGATCTGAAGATAACGTTATATTGACGGTCTTCAAGATAAGATTCGATCCATGAGATAAAACCAGGAGAGAAACCGTGGGCAGTGAGCTTGAGGAGGATAATTTGGTGAGACATTTTGTCAAAGGCTTTGCTGAAGTCAGTGGCGACAACGTCTACTTTTTTGCCAGCTTCGAGTGCACAGAAACATTGTGAAACAAATTCGATTAGATTAGTGGTTGTCGATCGACCTTTTGGAACCCATGTTTGTTAGGAGAAAATATGGATTTACAATGAAAGAATAGTGCATCATTAACGATGCTCTCGAAAAGTTTGGGTATGCATGAGGGCTTGGCAATGGGACCATAGTTGGACACATCATTTTTCAGTCGTTTTTTGTGGACTGGAATGATATAAGCATATTTCCAAAGCTTAGAAAAGAGTCCTTGAGAGATAGAGCTTTGAAATAGAGCGGTAAGGGGTAAAATAAGATGGTTCGCGCACTTTTTTAAAACTATGGCAAGCAGACAGTCGGGAACGGGAGAGTAGTCGTCCTTTAAGTTGCGTATTTTTTCGGCGATTAGGTCGGGAGTTATGTTCAGTGAAACAAGAGACGTCTGGGGGCAGTCTTTCAAATATCGAAAATAGTCATGATCGGGTTGAAGATCGTGGTCGGTGAATGATTGGCTGATGAAATGAGCAAAGAAGTTGACGATTACTTCGGGTTCATTTGACGATTTATTGAGAAAATTAAATGTAGCGGGGTAGATATCGGTTTTTCCTTTTGTATTAATGAAGTGTAGGTGCTCCGTGCAGGGACGGGTTAAGAATATCCCTGCAGCGATACCTCTCGCTTGTCGTAAAAGGCGACTAAAACAAAGGTAAACAAAAATCACATCTAGGCAATTTAGAAAACACCAAGGTGAGCCTAGGGACAAATATACCACCATTAAACTGCCCCACAAGTGTACATGTAAATCAGTGGGTTGACACGACTGGAGATTACCGGTGTTGTAAGAGTAAGATCAAACAAAAAAATCTGGAGCATGCCCGTGTCACAAAAAAAAAGGCAGGCCGAAAAACAAATGCAAAAACACCAGCATTTGATTGGCCTCAGCGATGAAGTAATCCCAAACCGGAAAGCCTGCCGCTACTTTCTGAGGTCAAACCGGCGGACCCCACAAGCGGACCAGTAGGAATGCAGTTAAGTGGGAAGGTTATGGTCCTACACTTCTGACCATAACAACGCCGGAAAAAGGAAAAGAAGAAGAAGAAGAAGAAGATTAATGAAGTGTAGGTAGAGTGATTCACATAGCTGTGCAAATGTAGTGTAGGACTGCATGTAATTAGAAAGGTCAGATGCAAAGGACGATCTAAAATAGGGGTGCCAATTTTTTGTTTCTTTTATTGCGCAAAGAGCGTAGTTCCTTGGTATACCAGGGCGGAGATGAAGTGTAGTTTTTTTTTTTTGGTGAGTATGGCAGTGAAAGAATGAAGCAGCTGAGGATTTTGGTGTAAAATAACGCAAAGGTTTCGTTTAAGGATATGTGTGAGTTAGGGTTAAGGAGGAAGTTAAAATTAGAATTGTTGAGCAGATTATTTAGTTTCGCGAAGTTAGCTTTCCGGAAATTGAAACAGTACCTACGTATTTTCGGAGGGAAGAATAGTGAATTGGGTCTCGAGTGAAAGAGTTACCGATAGAGGTGGATGAAGGGGGTCTAAAGTAGAGAGAAAATGGTTGCTCGGGGTAACAACGCAGTTTACGGCATCAGATGAAAAAATCAGGTCGAGTTGTGGGTCCATGTTATTGGTGATGTTACTGAGTTGCAGAAGGCCGGAGTCATAGAGATGATCTGTGACCTAGCCATCTTAGATGTTGGATCCGAAGACGTCGTCGACGATGTTGCTGTACAGCCCGTACAATTCGTCGTGGTATCTTCCCCTCCACTCTTCGTTTATATTAATGGGAAGATGGATTGAACGCATAATTTTGCGTGGCGTAAGGGAGGACCGATGGAAGATAAGCGATACCTAGCTTGGTTTTTCGAGAGCGGGCTCTACTCTTCAATTCCCTCTTGAGCCCAAAGAAACAGTGGTTGGCAAGAGTAATTTTGCGTTTGATCTCATTTTTTTACTCAGATCAATCTACAGTATTGCAAGGCTGCTACCGCTCTTCTCAGTAGCAGAATTGCGTGCAGTAGTACAAATCATCATATTATATCCATTCAGGAACTATGGGTGTGGAATAAACGCCTCTGTGGTCTTGGTGGTATACGTGATGCTACGCTTCTTTATGATGAGGCATCCGAAAGGCCTAGGGTCCGCCTGATCATATCGAACAAACTATCGGCAACCAAACTTGGTCAATTCCGTGGTCAAGATCTGGTGGCTGCGAAAGTTAGCTACAAAGCGCACGGAGAAATTGAACACTTCGTCGTGGCGTCTGCTTACTTCCCCTACGACTCGGTACTGCCACCTCCACTGAGACAGAAAGATGGCGCGACAACAGAAAGTGATTGATCTAACCCTGTCTAGTAGGCATGTGAAGGCCATCACTAACTGGAAGGTCTTACCAGATGCTACGTTGTCAGACCACAGATATATGGAATTCCAATTGAGTTGTGGCATCTACTCCTCACAACCCAAGCGGTATTCGAAAATGGCAAACTGGCTACGGTTTAGAGAGAGGGCTTGAGAGACCCACTCAAGCCTTACCTAAGCTCAGAAGGAAACAATTGATAGAGGATGTCGTTCCCAGCCTAAGTAGCACCATTACCAGTCGTTTTGAACTCGCATGTCCTTTCGAAAGACTTCCCTGCAGGAAATTAGTTCCCTGGTGAAACGCTGAGCTGCAATGTCTTCGCAGGGAAGCCAGAAGTCTCCTGAATAGATCGCTTAAATCGAACTCGAAGAATGGCTGGAATAAGTATCGATCGAAGCATAAGGAACATAAGAAGCTTATTCGTAAATCGAAGAATGATTCATATAAGTCCTTCTAAGAAGAGGTCGAATCCCTGAGCAAGTTTGGTTAATGCTTTCAGAAAATGAGATGGTACCTTCACCGAGTCTAAAGCGGAAACTCTTAGTTTACTGCTTCAGATCCATTTCCCAGGAAATCAGGCTGTCATCGGTTCGTTACACACTCCTTCATTGGTAATTGCGACTGAAACGATGAAAGCAACTTGGCGTAGCTGGAATGTTGCGTCAACGGAGACCTTATTTATTTCGTATTATTAGATTATAAACGGAAAACTGGTCTGGTGTTGTTGCTGCGAGATTCGCTTTTATACCTCTCTTTCGCTGCATCGTTTGTATTGTTTTTGGGGTCATCTGCCGGTGTCGTTGAATCAGCTGGATTGATTGAGTTCGCTGATGTCGTCATCGATGACCCAGTTCTTGCCGATTTGGGAGGAACGGCCGTATGTTGTAGCGTTGCATTTTTCGTTGGGGAATTGACCGCCTTTTGGGTTGCAGACACATATGTTACTCGCGTGGCAACTACTAAAGCCATGGAATTTGCTGTGGCATATTGCGTTGCTGTGTCAAGTCTGACGTAAACAGGAGCTGCCCGCAAGGTGGCGTCCTGGCTCCGCTGTTATGCCGCATGGTGGTCGACTCTCTGCTCGATGCTCTCAATGCCTCCGGAATCTAAGCTTCTGGAACCTGTTAATGCAGCAGCGAGAATTGTCCATTGTTATCCTACACAATCGGACGAGTTTGGCAGGGATGTTAAGACTACATATGGCTCGGTATAGCTCGTTCCTATGTAGACTGTCATATGCGGCTTTTAAAATCGACAAAAAGATGATGTCGATTTGGAATTCATGGGTCTTTTCTTCGGGCCTGAAACCACACTGATAAGAACCTATCAGATTATCCACAAAAGCTTTCAGGCGTTCATACAGTACGACAGAGAAGATCTTGTATGCGATGTTTCCTTTCCCTGTAGTTCGCACTATAGGGGTCTCCTTTCTTATAGACTGGGCAAAGGATGCTGGGATTCCACACGTCGGGCACGCTTTCCTCCGACCATATTTAAGGGGTCATCTCAGTGTGAAATTTTAAAAAAAAAATTTTTGCATTATTGGATAGTATACACTGTTATAAATATTCTATCAAATTTTTAATTTTTTATTTTTTTTATTTATTTTATTTAATTCCAATTATTTCGGTCGCTACATCGTTTTTCGTAGAAATGGAACGGAGCGGGACATCTGTCGCGTCGGTCGTCCCGCCATACCATTATTCCTTTTGTTCTTTTTCTGCGCCTGTACCTTTCTAGGGTACTTAGGTCCTATAACTTCGTAAAATAAACTGGCCAATCATTTCAGTTCGTTCGAGGAAGCCGAAGGGATATTGTATGGACCTGGCATCGCCGATTGATCGTAAGTAAACGAATTATCTAAAATTTTCGAACTCCAAACTTTGAACGCGTTTTTCTCGGAACGGTGTTTTTCAAAACGATGGCCACTCTCAAAGGCAGAATTTTCAAGCTTTTCGTTTCAAATTTTGGGAGAACATTTTTCACGTCATTCTCTATCGACCTATGCAAGCTTTTTTTTTTATGAAAAACTGTCGAAAAAAAGGTCAAATTCTATACGTTTTGTTCAAACCGCCGCCATTTTGTCAAATTTAAAAAAAAAAAGAAAACTTCCATAGGGAGATAGCGACTTTCCTACAGATTAATAATCTTTTTGAACTTTTTGTTTCAGATCAAAATTGAGGTCGCAATCATGGCCACCATATAGGACCTTTTTGTTTACGATACTTTTCAACAATTAATTAAACTATTGTACAGTAAATAAATCAACATAAAAAAAATCATTTTGTATTTATCCTGAATATCTTTATTTATTAAAAAAAAAACCAGGACGATTAGTTTATTCCAACCATGAGAAAAAAAATCGCCAAAATTAGGGATTCTTCGGAGGGTCACACTGAGATTATCCCTTAACAGATGAGCTGGTGCATGCGTCCTACCAACCACATTAAATAGCTCAGCAGGCCGTCTGTCCCCGCGGTTTTATTAGTTTTAAGTTTAATAATTAAAAACTTAATTTCATCCAGCTCGGGTGGACGGAATTCTCTTAGATCTCCGTCCATTGTGAATGGATCAATCTGCCTGACAGCGGTATCAGGTCTATCATCACCTTTATACAGTCTACAGAAGTAGCTTTTCCATATTCTCAGCATCGACTGTGGCTCTACTACTAGTTGTCCGTCTCCATTCCTACAGGCTTCTGTTCTGGCTTTATAGCCTTGGCGTGTTCGGTTTACTTTTTCGTTAAACTTGCGAGCGTCATTTCTCTGGTAGGATCTCTCCATTTGTTTCTTCCTCTGGGCAGAGACCCATTAGGAATTTCGTCGACTCTTACGACTCTCATTTCAATCTATATTCAGCAGGGGGGTACAAGCACCACCTGGAATACTGGAATATTTCCTTTTTGTCAGAAAATAACTTTTCCAGCACTTGATCGAGCATTGACAAGATGATTGGAGAAAGGAGGGTTCCGAAGGAATGATGATGGAGGTTCTTCGAATCCATTACTCGTAGTAAGTTATTCGTTAGCCAAGATACCTGGGGGTACTATCGAAATTACACAGTATACCGAAAACCGACACCATCGAAGGCAACAATTTACTAAACCTTCGGTTTCGATAACTCAGAAATAGCCTTTAGTAAAATTTCGAAATTCCAGAATTTAATTTCCAAGCCGTACGTACACCAGCACTCTCGCGCAAAAGTAGTGATTCATAAAAGTCCATAAAGAATCTTTATTCCATAACAAATCACGCTAACATACCATAAACAGGAAGCCACAACTCTGAATATTTGTCTGTCCACTCATGCTCCCCCGAACCAGCCACACACACTCGCATGCATCCGCTCCCCATAAATAAAGCCACCCAGACACGTAGCAAACAACCTCCTGACTGCACCCTTGCGAAATGAGAATTTCGCGCAAAACTTTGCCGTGGATTCATTTGCTCCCCCTAGCGCGGTACCCTACGATACATTTCGATTGAACGGCAAGCGCCAAAAAAATAAACGAAAAACCAAAACACCCAAGGAAGAAGGGCAAAAAAAAAAAAAACGGAAGAAGGAAGAAAGGGGAGAAATCACATTGAAATATTATTTCGCAGACGGTAAAATTTTCTGCCACATTCCACATGAGTTCCGCAAATGTTGTTCCATCACAGTAATTGAATTCCATGCATGCGATATTCCTGCGCCGCATTATAAATCACAAGCGATATTCGCTGAACTATACACACAGATATAAGTCCGGATAGAATTTCGATAAACTTTAAATAACATCTACACAATCGTACTGGCCCGGTATGTAGCCAGAGGCAACTGCCTAAACTGCATGCGTGAAATTATTTCATATTTTTGTTTGTGCTTCTAATCTCGCATCTATCAGTTTGCCATTAACAGAGGGAAACATACGAGTATTCCCAAGGCGAACGAATAAATCTTTTCCACCCTCTCGGCGCGAATGGTTGTTATTAAAATTTGTTTTGACCGGAACAAGAAGGCAAGCCGCCTGGGGCTCGGGTGTTCATCGATATCCATACAGACGATGTGATAAAGCAAAAAACAAAACTGTATCTACGTACTCGTGCTCGCAACAATGACTATACTCGTACCATACGTACTATGTGAAGTGTCCTCGAACCTGAGATACTTAAGGCAACCCCGAGTAGCACGGTCGCGTCATCGTCTAGATCGTCGTCTGGTAGCAGTTAGTCGAACAATGCTGACTAAGTGCCATCAACACAACACTCGAAGGGTCGGCCCTCTTATCGATGACGACATCCGAGGGCCATTATCAACTCCGTAAGGGTTATCTCTCATTCTCTGTTTCACCCCGAGGCAACAATGACACCCGCTGTGTGCTGCGCGCTGTGTGACGTTATAATTAATGACGTACACCCCGTCCCGAAAATATTCAGGGGGATGACAGTGTCATTTTGTGTCATACACTTTCGTTTTGTTATTAGAATCAAAAGATCAAGGAATTAGACAGGCGAGCCATATGCAAGCGGTCGCGCTCGGACGATTGCTTTCTTCTGCAACCATTTTCGCTTTCGTCTAAGTAGTTTCCGCATGGCTGGAGGAGGTTTCAGTCCGATAATGTAAACACACATCCGGACAAATTGGATTTATTGCATCGACCCACACCCACACCCGTATCCGCACCCATAGTTCTGCTTTATGTGTCGGAAAAGTGCATGGACCGCACACATAATTTAGTGAATGGTCTGCGTGCGTAGGCAATTAGCTAATGTCATGTCACACAGAGTGCGACAGTAAACAAGAAGCTATTCATGGCAGCTATTACTCGGAATGGAAAACAGCACCTAACATATACACAGATACAAATGCGCGTAGATAGCAATCGAAAGTTGTTTTATTGAAAAACCGAGGAAGCGTTGATAATCCGAATGCAGCCGCATTCGGCAACGGTGCGTGCTGTACGAACAACGATCGGGAGATTTATGAGATAACATTTTACAGCTTGTAGGACGTAATTGGATACATGAACTGGAATCTATTCTCTCCCTCTTTAACGAGTTCCGTGTTGGGAAGTGGTGGGCTGAAAAGCGAATGAATGGCGAAAGTGAATTTGCAAAAGCGATACGTATCTGGCGGAGATTGAAATACTTTGGCATTTGCAACGGGATAAAAAGGTTGAAAGGGACGTGTCAATTGCTAGATGATAATTTGTGATAGGATCGTTGACGACGTTGCAAAATGCGATGTTAAGGGTCGCAGAATGTTAGCGCCTATTGTTACGCTCTAAAATTGACTAAGGAGATAAGTGGACGCTTATATAGATGGAATCTATAGAGAATCACACTCGTGGGGCGACGCATAATAGCCCAAAAGACAATTGTACATATCTGAAGGGTGGTGTCGAGATGACAGGTTTCAAGATGAAACATTTCCGAACAAATTCTGATTGCAAAGTCTTTGATTTGATGAATCCGTCAACTTTCTATGGGTACGATTGGATCCATTTAGTAGAATTTAAAAGACAGATCAGTTCACCAATCCACTTGTCGGGATCTCCATCAGGTCGCGAGACATTGTTTCATGAAACCAATGTAAATCGAACCGTTGGCAATATTTAATTTAATGCTGTCACATGAGCTTAGGCAACTATGGCCCCTACTGACTCTCTTTAGTGGATACCAGAAAAACTCGTACTGCCACTTGGATTTTCACTCGGAATAATCTACTCTAGCGTTCATCGTGCAGCTAAGGACCCTGGGCGTAAATATATTCATAGGCCTGACTCGGATTTTATTCCAAACAGCTTTGGCCTAACACTACCACTAAACTAAAGATTGTTTTTTTTAGAGTTTTGGTTTTCAAACTGGCAACACTTTTTCCATAGACTGTCCATTTAACAGTTGAAAGTTAATTTATGGTTAGTATGTTTTGCCATTTCACAATAAATTCATTAATATCAGAACAAGGTACATATATTGTCCAAACGTATTTTGAAAATCATGGTACGTTTCGCTAAACTTATCGTGAGCTACGTCCATTTTACGGTCTATATCTGAGAAAGTTATTCGGAACACGATGAATTGTTTTCGTATCACATACACTCTAGTGGATGATACGCATCCCTCCAGATGACAAACAGTGCTAAGAAGATACATAAGTTATCGCCGTTGTGGAGCGTAGTGTTGAGGAGAATCCGAGTGAGTCAAATCGCCATCGTGCACAGCAATCTGGAGCTATGCTCATCCATTGTATGAATTTTACTGAAAGATCTTGATTTAAATGACACAGATCTTTAAGACACAGCTTGTGCAAGAGTTGAAACCGCATGAACTTTGTCTAAACGTCCTTACAACCTTTAAAGCGCACTGTTTGGTGTGCAATCATCAGCTCATATTAGGACGATGCCGGCCAGAATATTACCGTCAATGGAGAGCGCTGTAGAAGCATGGTTTCTGACTTCTTCCTTCCTAAGTTGAATAGCATTAATGTGACAGGACTTTGGTTTCAACAGTATAGCGCAACATGCTACACGGCATGCGACGCCATCAATTTAGTGCGGGATACATTTGCCGAGCGCATAATTTCTCGTAATGCACCCGTGAACTGGCTTCCATGATCTTGTGATCTCACACCCTTAAATTACTTTCTTTGAAGTCACTGTGAAGTCACCAGTCTATGCCGATAAACCAGAGACGTTGGACAATTTGGAAGTCAACATTCGCCGTGTTATTGCGGATATACGATATACCAATTGCTCAATACAGTTGTAGAAAATTGGACTTCAGGATTGAGCCTCGTTCGAGCTAGTCGCTGTGTACATGTGTTCGAAATTACATTTAGGGACTAATGGCATACAATCATCTACTAAATAAAGCTAATATCATAGTTATTAATAGTAGTTTCAAGTGTTTTATTTCATATTGACATTTTATAACTTTAAAAAAACACCCTTTACTTAAACCCACAAGGAAATTACCAAATACTGTCAACGCAACAAGATTGAACCTGCACGGTTTAAAACTCAGAGTGAAAGAGTAGTGTGATCGTTGCGCGGACGCAGTTAGTGAGTCTGCTAGTTTTGGCGGACCAAGGCCGCGCGAGTATACATCGCCCCAAAAGCGCGTTATGGTTCTTGCCAACTACTTCTCCTTACTCTTTATTACGGCAAAGCGTGTTGTGGAATATGCCGTGTGAAAATTTCCCTCAACCACTCTGGACTAATGCCGACAAAAAGTGTGGTTTCTTTCTAGACAGCTTGCCCGTGCTTCTTTAATCTTCAAAGTTACTAGTCTGGGTATTCAGTTCTTGCTAAAATTAGACTGGGCACAAGGCCGTCACTGATGTAATTTACATTGTTTCACGAATGAAGATGATACAGTAACTATCCAAAGCACTTGGATAGCCACTTGATTGTCAGCAATCGTATCGCGAGGAAAATTAGGTGTAAAACACTAGCATGACTTAGTAGGGGAACATATAGAGCAAGTGTATATTATCTTTCTCGCAAAACCGACATTGCAATGTTCATTTACGATTGCCTTTTTCTAGCCTTTTCTTAGTTTTTTGTGCCGTCCCCCAAGGCTGTCACTTAGGTCCTCTTCTTTTCATTCTTACCATCAACGTTATTGATGGTCGATTAATATTTATAAACCTCGCTGATGACACTAAGTTTATCAAGACCATTTCCTCGGGGCATGAATTTTGCCTTATTCAATTAGGGCTCAATAGACGTTTTATCTAGTGCTTCAAAAATCGTTTAGAGCTTAACATTTACAACCATTTATCAATCACTTTATAACGTAAGAACATCAAATCTCTAATTCACTCTACTTTCTGTGTGGTATCATAGCTCCTGAACGAATGGACCGATTTTTTTGTTTAAAAGCTAACGTGGTCGAAATGGTTCGTAGCTACAATTTATGAAGATCTGTTCGGGCGTTTCAAAGGGTAAGTATGCGAATTCTTCTTCCGCTCTCCCTTTCATCCATGCTTAGATATTTTTTTAGTGGTAACCTTGGCTTGGGATAGCCTCCGGTGACTGTGGACACCATTGCGTCGACAAAATTAAGCAAGAAATATTGTTTTTAACACAACTGAAGTTGATGAGTGGTTCTGGGAAATGTTTTCTTGTATTCGCAATTTCCACTTTAAAAATTGCTCTTGGTAATGTTTTGCAGTTTCTTTTGACATATGGAGTATCAAGCTGCGTAGCCAAAACTACTAAAAAAATTACAACGTTTTGCAATAGGTACGCAAAAAGTTGAAAAAGTCAGACTTCAAGCAATTGCTTAACAGAAGCACTTCAATAATTTGCTACCTCACCATTAGTTTTGAAAACCACCTGACACCTGTTGGATTTTCCAACGGAAATTTCGTAACACTCTTTATGAATTCTTTTGAGTTTGCCTGTTGCCGGATCTTATCACCCTAAATACTTTTTTCTGCCTAAAGTAGAATCCTTTCTCAAGATCACATAAGCTCAGTCGTTGTACTAACTTGAATGATATACTCCAGTAATTAAAAGTATTCCAATAAGAGCGAGAAAAACATTGCCAACAATCATTCAACATTGCCAACAGTTCATTCATCAATACAAACCCGTTTGTGCTCAATGTTGGAGTATTCTAAAATAGTGTTTACTAAATAAAGGATGTTTTTTATGGAGGTATAGAAATTTAAGTTGGCAACACTATTTTAACTGGCGACCATTTTATCAGCTGTTAAGTGATTTATTTTTAATTTGGTTTGGCATTTCAACATGAATAGACTGACGCCTGAACAACGCTTCCAAATTGTGCAAATTTATTTTGAAAATCATGGTTCTGTTCGAAATACGTATCGCGCACTACGTCCATTCTACGGTCAACATAATCGTCCATCAGAATAATTAATTCGATTAACTATGGAACGTTTTCGCACCACGTTTACTGTAAATGATAATACGCATCCACAGAGACGTCGTACAGTGCGTACAGAAGAAGTCATCGCTGCTGTAGAGCGTAGCATAGAGGAAGACCCGAATCAGTCTATCCGCCATCGTGCACAGGAATTGGATATGTGCCCATCAACTTTATAGAAGATTTCGCGGAAAGATCTTAGTTTGCGTGCTTACAAAATCCAACTCGTGCAAGAATTGAAGCCACAGGATCACCTAGCAAGGCGTAGATTCGGTGAATGGGCCCAAAACAAGATTGCCGTTGATCCCAATTTTCATAGCGAATTTTGTTTAGCGATGACTTTTGGTTGAATGGATACGTCAATAAACAAAACTGCCATATTTGGAGTGATGATAATCCTCAAGTGTATGTTGAGGCACCGTTACATCCACAAAAACTGACTGTTTGGTGTGCTTTATGGGTTGGTGGAATAATTGGTCCGTACTTCTTTAAAACGATGCTGGCCAGAACGTTACAGTCAATGGTGACCGCTATAGAGCCATGATTACTGACTTTTTCGTTCATCAATTGAACAACCATGATGTGCAGGAGCTGTGGTTTCAACAAGATGGCGCAACATGTCACACAGCTTGTGCCACAATTGATTTATTGAAGGAAACGTTTGGTAACCGCATAATTTCACGTTACGGACCCGTGAATTGGCGTCCAAGATCGTGCGATTTAACGCCGCTTGACTATTTTCTGTGGGGACATGTGAAGTCGCTAGTCTACGCCGATAAACCCGAAACGATTGACCACTTGGAGGACAACATTCGCCGCGTTATTGCCGATATACGGCCACAAATGTTGGAAAAAATCATTGAAAATTGGACCTCCAGATTAGACTACGTCCGAGCCAGCCGTGGCGGTCATATGCCAGAAATTATATTTAAATTATAATGTCGGAAGATTATCTTTCGAATAAAGTTAATTTCGTGTCAATTTAAAGAAATTATTTTTGATTTATTCCATTTCAAAGTTTTATACCTCTATAAAAAACACCCTTTAGATGGGAAAAGTAATTAAAATCTTCAGATTTTCTCATTTTTGATTCTTATTACAGAATAATGCGTCAATCCAAAAATTGGAATATTTTATTTTGCAATTTTTGATCAGAATTTGTTTACTATCAGCTTCCGGGGCTGTGGGAAGGTTCAGTTTGCTTAACATGATCTTCGAAATTATTCTCTTGTATTTTTTTTACATTACCGAGTTTTGATTGTTAGGCGTTTTACGCCGTTGATTACTAAAAGGTATATGAGATGAACAAAGCAGCCACACAACAGCAATTATTGAATTTCGAAAGTATAAAAAAAAATTCAAAACGACTATTTAAAGATAAAATTGATGCTTTAATTGATTAAAGGATATCACATAACAGCATGAGTCAATATCTGCACACTCTTTTTATCTTTTGTGAAATTCAAACATTTTCTTTATAATTTTTCTTGCAAAGTTCAAAAACCAAAAAAAGAAAAGAAGACATTCTGACCGAAGTCGATAGGTCAAGCCAAACGCCAATTATGACCTTGATTGTGCATAACATGCATACAACACACAATATAAGTTCATCAAAATTCAATAGTGCCTTATTCTTGTTATAATGGGTCAAACGTGACCGGTAGATTTGTAGGGTGAAATAAAAAATATAATTTATGATATTAATTTTGGAAAATTAAAAAATATTTACCCATTTTCGGGTAGAGCTATGATGCCATAGTGGAAGAACTTCTGTGGTTTCTGGTTCAGAACCTGAATCAAGCGGGGTTTACAGGTTTTTTTGAAAGCAGCTTAGTTCCATGAAAAGAGTTCTGCAAATATTGGAAAAATGATAGGCAGAGGGTGCTATGTCTGGGCTATATGTTGGATACATCAAAGGTTTTCGATCAAGCTTTCGCCACTTAAATCGAACTCGGAAGATGACTGGAATAAATATCGATCGAAGCAGAAGGAATATAAGAAGCTTAGTCGTAAATCGAAGAATGATTCCTATAAGTCCTTCTGCGAAGAGATCAAATCCCTGAGCACGACCAGCAAGTTGGTTAACGTTCTCAAACGAGGAAACTCGACAAAGCTGGATGTACTCAGAGAGTCCCATGGTACCTTCACCGAGTCTAAAGCAGAAACTCTTAGTTTACTGTTGCAGACCCATTTTCCGGAAAATCAGACTGTCATCGGCTCGTTGCACACTCCCTCATTGGAAACTGCGACTGAAACGATGAAAACAACTCGGCGTAGCTGGTATGTTGCGTCACGCGTGGCAACCACTGAGGCCATAGAATTTGCTGTGGCATCTTTCGATGGCTTTAAGTCGCAGGGCACTGATTGGATATACCCTGTTATGCTGCAAGAAGGTATAAGACAGCTGCTTCCTATTATGAAAATAATTTTCACTGCTAGCCTGGCACTTGCCTATATTCCTTGGCGCGGTGAAAGTGGTCTTTATTCCCAAAATAGGGAAAGAGGATTACGCACTAACCAAGAGTCTTAGACCAATAACTCTAACATCCTTCTTGCTGAAAAGCATGGAAAGATTAGTAGAGTTGCACGTGCGCAAAGTTGCCCTTCGAATGCATCCTCTGTCGGACATGCAACATGCTTATCGGAGCGGAAAATCCTGCGAGACTGCGTTTCAAAACCTAGTTGGGAGAATTGAATGCGCTCTCGAAAGGAAAGAGTACGTACTAGGCATTTTCGTCGTACATTGAGGGAGCTTTTGATAACGCTACTTTCGACAACATGTGTAACGCTGCTAGACGGCATGGCATAGATGAAGCACTGGTTTTGTGGATCAAAGCAATGCTCGTGCACAGGACATTGATCGCTGATACAGGTCTCGAACAATGTGTCAAGTCTGGAGTAAACAGGGGCTGCCCGCAAGTTGGCGCTTGTCTCCGCTGTTATGGTGCATGGTGGTCGACTCTCTGCTAGATGCTCTCAATGTCTATGGAATCTATGCCCAGGCCTATGCGGATGATGTTGCTGTTCTCTCTGTCGGCTCATGTTTAGCGACTGTCTGTCTTAAAGCGCAGGCGGCGCTAGACGTGATCGAAGACTGGTGCACGAGAAATGGGCTGTCGGTTAATCCTCTTAAGACTGATGTCGTTCTCTTCACGAGAAGGAGGAAAAATACTGGCTAAAAGGCATTCCCATCCCGATATCCAAGGAAGCTAAGTATCTGGGAGTCATCCTAGATAGCAAACTTCTTTGGTCAAAACATGTTGAGTCCAAAATCACCAAAGCGCTGTCAGCTTTTTGGCAATGCAAAGGTGCCTTTGGCAAAACATGGGGCTTATCGCCGAAGAAGGTCCTTTGGATCTACACGGCAATGATAAGACCGATAATCTCATATGCATCGGTTGTTTGGTGGAGCAGGCTAACACGCAAACACGCTGTGGCTTCACTCACCAAACTCCAAAGAGCGATCTGTCTCAGCTGCACGGGGGCTTTCCAAAGCACACCGGGAGCTGCTCTAGATTCTTTGATGAATCTTCCACCTCATGACATATATATCAGAGGGTGTGCACTGAAAACTATTTCTCGCCTAAAGAGGAATGGTCTTTGGAACAACTCGCATTGGAGTGAAGGTGTACTTGCGGGAGAAATATCCTACGACCCCTGTCTCATGGATATGCCTTCTGACGCAATGACACCTGCCATCCTACTGCACTTCACAGTCACATTTGCATGGCGTCAGGACTGGCTTTGGCCAGACACTGAACCTGGAATGGAATGTCTTCGCATTTTCACAGATGGCTTCAAGACTGGGCAGGAATCCGGCGATGGAGTTTTCTTTGAGCGCAAAAACATTAGACTGCACTTCACGTTAGGAAAATATGCGTCTGTCTTTCAAGCGGAGATTTACACAATCCTAATGGCCATGCACTATGTTGTGAAATGCAGGTGGAGGGGAAAAAGCATATGTGTCTGCAGTGACAGCCAAGCTGCACTCAAAGCTGTGTCCAACCCTCTATCCAACTCCAAATTAGTGCATGAACTCAAGACCTTTTTGAACAAAGTCGGAAGGCTAAATTCACTTAGGCTTGTATGCGTCCCAGGTCACTCTGGAATCCCAGGAAACGAGATCTCCGATGAACTCGCTGGAAGAGACTCAGAGGAGAGTTTCTCAGGACCTGAACCCGCCTTAGGTCAACCTGCTTCCACGGTCAAATCTGATATTAACGACTGGGTCTTTAACGTACACAGTCGCAGATGGAGGGAATATCCAGGATGCAGGATGACTAAGCGCGTACGCCCTGACGTCTGCAAAAAGGCCGCAACATTTTTCTTATCCTTAAGGAGAAATGATTGCAGAAGGCTAACAGGCGTCATCACGGGCCATTACACTTTTGCCAAGCATCTCTACGTGCTTGGCATCAGTGAGACGCATTCCTGTGCTGCATGTTGCGAGGAAGATGACACAGCAGAACACTTTCTCCCCTACTGTCCCGCATTCGCTCGCGCACGGTGGCGCACCCTTGGGGCCGACGTGGTGGGTGCCGAATCTCTTAGCTCTACATCACTGAAGCCCCTCCTCACTTTTCTCCGGACAACGGGGAAAATACAATAAAAACAAGGTGTCTGTCTGGTAGTACAATGGACCGGTGTTTGTGTCTGAATGCTCCAACAGATAGTAAAAGCCTCCAACAAAAAAAAAAAGCTCTCGCTATGTCGACGGGTTTTCATAAATAGATACGTGGCGGAAGTTGTCTGGATAGAGGGCAAAACCTGTCCTATTATTTAAAACGGGCCCTTTTATTTCAATTGCTTCGCATAATCTCTCCAGTTGAATCGAAAACCTTTTTATAGGTATCTGACCAATTGGAAATAGTTCACTCAGACGATTCCCCGTCTCACCATTACTTTAAAAGCGCTTCTCAGATGATTTATTATGTTTTTCGCGCTTAACTCATGAGGAACCCATTTATAAAGCTTATTTTTGTAGACAGTTTTATGTTAAAGGTCCAAAACCATTTTGTAGCCAATGCCTAGCTCCACACAAATGGTGACAGTCCTGTCCAAGAATTTCATTAATTTTTTTAATAATTGAAGAGCTCACCTTTCGCATTAAAATTGCCAGACAGAAAGCGAATGAACCATTTCCGCGCAGCTAACATCAATACAGTACCTTCACTGAACCCATTACAATTTTTTTACAAGCCTGCATGTTCTTCCGTTTGTCTTTTCTCCATTTTCGAAACGACTTTCCAACTATTGCATCAATTTCTTTCCTAAAAGCCAAAGAGAAGACTAAAACTTCAAAGTATCTTCCAAAATGATTAGATTTGACAACTGGCGTGTTTTGTAAGATTTTCCTTAATTTTGCATGTTAGTAAGTCATACTCGTAAATCAAAGTCTGATCAGTTGTAATAATGCATATTATGAATGTGAGGTCCAAATTGGCTCGTTCCAATATATGTATCTGCAGCAATTTTTTGCGACGATCCATTTGAAGGAAATTCGGCTCTTTTGAAACAAGTAAAACACATAAATTTAAATATGACAAACTGATTCGCGAGAGATGGAGAGTTCTCGTTAAAACTTTCCATATAATGTGTCCGTTTGCGAGCACCATTTTACTTACTAAGTCGACGTTTACATCAGTAATTGCCGTCGATTGATGCAAGTTTTCAACAATTTTATGGATCTTCTTAAACGGTCCGTACAACTCTTCATGCGACCGTACAAGAAATTCGGTTCAATTTCAATTTAAATTATCAACTATCTTGAATTTCAGAGCCTCGTTGACAATCCTTCGTAAAGCATCACTGTAACGACTGTGATCCTTCCATGTTTCGCTGCGCACTTTCAATTGTTTATGTTCTGTGCTTATATTGTTCACCCATCTTCGGCGCGTCCTTCTCAAAGATTTTCATTATTCTCATTATTCTTTTGACTGTTGGTCCACTATCCATTTGTTTCACACATCCCGTCCATCTTAGCTTAGACTATATAACCGCAGACTTAGGACTTTATAGAGTTTTTCGAGTTTTAAATTGTTTAAATTTCTCCATTCGCCTGTTTATCCTTCCTGTTTTCCTCAATAGATTCTCCTTAAGATCTTGTTTTCAAATTCTTTTTTCCACGTTTTTATCCAAGTTCATCTATATAGTGTCACTGGCATTATTATGTTTTTTTTTTGGATTTTGACATTGTGGGATAAAAAAGTTGTTTTGAATAGTTCCTTCCTCAAGAAGAAGCTCGCGTTGCCCATATGCAGCCTGTTTTTACTTCGGTTCTCATGTCGTTTTTGGCAGTCAATATGGTACTCAAATATGAACTCGTCCACTTCCTCTAAGCTTTTAACGAGTACAGCCGGGTGAGAGGTTGGGAAAGATCACAGTTGGTCAGTGATCTTATTTTCTCTTCATCTACTTCTAAGCCTATTTCTTTTCCCGCCGTTATTAGATTCTCTGCGTTTCTCTTAACTGGTTTTCCCAGACAGACAAGTCATCAGTACAACCTAGAGTGGATGTGATGCTATAACGATTTATTCCCTTATCGTTTTCCTGAACAAATCTCATTATGTAGTCCAGCACCGAATTAAAGAAAAAAGGTGATAAGGGTTCTCCTTGTTTTGAACCTTCACGCGTATTGAATGTTTCAGATAAGGCGTTTCGTACCTTCGTACCAGACCTTAAGCGGACTTGTTACAAGAACATGATATATTTTCTATCAATTTACGAATAGTTGGTGTACGTTTTTTTTTAACTCACATTTCGAGCAGTTCCTCCTAAAGCCACACTGCTAGCCTCCGATAACTTCCTTAGCGTATGATGTCAGTCTCTTTAAGACAATAGTTTACAGCAACTTGCAGCGAGTGTGACCAGTGATATTCCTCGGCAATAGTGACATTGTATTCGGTTACGTTTTTTTCATCCGTAGGATAATGTATATTCGGGAAGACATAGTTATAATAGAGACCTCGGGTACAAATCCTGAGATATTACCTCCGGAATATTTAATCCATGGAAGACCAGCCATATTTAACAAAACGTTGTGTCAAGGATTTTTGAAACTGTTTCTAGTATGGTGTTGTAATGGTGTATTATTGCGGTGATGAGAGTGTGCGCAGAATAGAATCATCAGCCTAGCGCCTACCTCTGGATAGAGCAGAGATCCCTTATTAATTTACTCACCTCTTAAGACTGTTCTAACCCCTACTCCGCAGGGAAGATGCTACGAGATTGATCCAATAGAATGCCAGTAGTAGCGACACTTAAGTAAATATAAGTATGTAAATATACGCGTAAATATAACAGTGAGTAGAGTGCGTCTACTACAGCACTAGAAAGTGGACGAACTTACTAAACGTACCTTGACACATCTACTGTTCAAGATCTCGCAGTCATAGCTCCAGATTCACTATTACAATAAAACGAGAAGCCACTTAGGAAACTTAAACGAATTTGATGATAACTGAAAAAAGATGGGATCAGGTCGCCGAGAGTCAAGCTACAATTCTATGTCTTTTACCTTGGATTTTGCTAACTTTTACCTAGATCTCAGGAACTACAATTACTAGGGTTCTAAAACCGGTCGTTATGAGCTCACAATCATGTACGTTATTACACAGCCCAGTTTCAGACTCATAGCTTCTCGACGGACAGACTTTGCATAAGTTCCCTACCCCAGCTTTGCAAGGTTAAAGACTAAAAGAATGCTCACCATCGACGTCTTAGGAGACAGCGAGTTATTCAATTCAGATTTCATTCTTTTTCGGGCCGATGGGCGCGACAAGTCTGCCGATCCGGATTTTCGAGGAGTTCTCTTAGCAATCCAGAGCCGCTATAATCCCTTGCCCTTCAAATCGTCGAATTCCGCTGACTTCAACTTCACTAGTGCCTCAATAAATCTCCCTAAACGGAAACTTTATCTTGCCTGCTGTTACTTAAGACCCTCACAGCACACACATTGCTACCAACTCGCCGTTGATCTCGTCGACTCCATATTTGATATCGCCGAACCCAATGACATCATCATCATCTGTGGCGATTTCAATCTCCCACACCTGAAATGGGTTTAATCCGATGATGATACCCATTATATCGCCGCTAACCCCTCCTCAGGCAAACAAATCGTTTTCACGGATCATTTCTCTAACTTCGGCCTTCTGCAACTCAGTAATATCAAGAATAACATGGACAGACAACTCGACCTGATTTTTTCATCTGATGCCGTAAACTGCGTTGTTACCCCGAGCAACCATTTTCTCTCTACTTTAGACCCCCTTCAACCACCTCTATCGGTAACTCTTTCACTCTAGACCCAATTCACTATTCTTCCCTCCAAAAATATGTACTGTTTCAATTTCCGGAAAGCTAACTTCGCGAAACTAAATAATCTGCTCAACAATGCTAAGTTGCGCTATTTTACACCAAAATCCTCAGCTGCTTCATTCTTTCAGTCCCATACTCACCAAAAAAGAACTACACTTCATCTCCGCCCTGGTATACCAAGGAACTAATTGGCACGTCTATTTTAGATCCTCCTTTGCATCTGACCTTTCTAATTACATGCAGTCCTACACTACATTTGCACAGCTATGTGAAACACTCTACCTCCGATACCTGAACAGAATGCAATAATCCCTTATCTCTGACCCCAAGTGTTTCTTCCACTTCATTCATACAAAAAGAAAAACCGATAGCTACCCCGCTACATTTAATTTTCTCAATAAATCGTCCAACGAACTTCTTTGCTCATTTCTTCAGCCAATCATTCACCGACCACGATTTTCAACCCGATCACGACTATTTTCGATATTTGAAAGACTGCCCCCAGACGTTTATTGTTTCACTGAACATAACTCCCGACCTAATCGCCGAAAAAATACGCAACTTAAAGGACGACTACTCTCCCGTTCCCGACTGTCTGCCTGCCATAGTTTTAAAAAAGTCTCTCAATGACTCTTTCCTAAGCTTTGGAAATATGCTTATATCATTCCAGTCCACAAAAAAAGACTGAAAAATGATATGGCCAACTATGGTCCCATTGCCAAGCCCTCATGCATACCCAAACTTTTCGAGAGCATCGTTGCAATCTTTCATTGCAAACCCATATTTTCTCCTAACAAACATGGGTTCCTAAAAGGTCGATCGACAACCACTAATCTAATCGAATTTGTTTCACAATGTTTGTGTGCACTCGAAGCTGGCAAAGAAGTAGACGTTGTCGCCACTGACTTCAGCAAAGCCTTTGACAAAATGTATCACCAAATTATCCTCCTCAAGCTCACTGCCCACGGTTTCTCTCCTGGTTTTATCTCATGGATCGAATCTTATCTTGAAGACCGTCAATATAACGTTATCTTCAGATCTTCTATCTCTGATCCAATTAATGCTACCTCCGGTGTCCCGCAAGGTGGTCATCTCTGCCCACTGATATTTATTCTAACCATTAATGATTTTGAACTCTCAGCCCTCCATATACGCTGATGATATGAAAATATTTAAACACATATCTTCCCCTGTCGACTCCTGCTCTCCCCAATTGGACCTTAACAGGTTCACTACTTGGTGTCAGAAAAACCATCTCGAGCTCAATGTCAGTAAATTCCAAACCTTCA
Organism: Merodon equestris; assembly: GCA_958301585.1. Classification (NCBI taxonomy): domain Eukaryota; kingdom Metazoa; phylum Arthropoda; class Insecta; order Diptera; family Syrphidae; genus Merodon; species Merodon equestris. The sequence goes on from OY284413.1 coordinate 169,806,682, forward strand.
CTTACTCCTTCAAGCGCTTTTCCTAACCACCCAGAACCTACATTATTCTTAATGAAACCGTTCCCCCTGTTAACGTTCAAACGTGCTAACTCTGCCCTCGGTTTCGTGAAACGTTGGTCCAAAGAATTCTCGAATCCTTACGTTACGAAATCATTATACATCACTTTTGTTGGGCCCCTTCTCGAATATGCTAGCCAAGTCTGGTCCTCCTCTTACGAATCCCATACTACGCGTATTGAAGCCATTCAACGCAGGTTTATCCGTTTTGCCTTTCGTGGCCTTCCCTGGGCCGACCCCCTTAATTTATCACCTTATACGGAATTTGCCTAAAATTAATCAACCTCCAACCCCATAAAGAACGACGTGATGTTGCAGATATTCTATTTCTACGACCTTCTCAGCGGTAACATTGACAGCCCCTCATTATTGCACATGATTCCCCTTAACACCAATCCACGTAACCTTCGCTCCACGCCACTTTTCCGTATAAACACTCATCGCACAAATTATGGCTATCACGAACCAATATGCAGAATGCTGCGCAAAGCTGACACCAATCTTTTAGACCTTCACCTCAAAAAGTCCAGCCTTAGAATTGCCCTATACCACAACCCTTCACACTCTCCTTAATCGTTTCCATCCTGCCACCTAATTAATAAGTTATAGTTTTTTGTTAAGGCTTGCATTAACTTAATAAAGTGCCCCTATGGTGGCGTCAAATCTTGATCGGAACGTCAAACTTCATAAACATAACTTTGAAATAGTCAAAAACCCTGCTTAGCTGTCCAATAATAAACAGCAACGAAATCAGCAAAGACGTTAGAGGATTACTCCTGCCAACCGCTCTATGCTATATTTAGGCTAAGATGGCAGTAAAATAATTGACACTCTCCAGCAGAACCAAAAGGTAGGGCGTAGAAGCCCTTAGGCGCTTCGATGTAAAATGCTGTGAACGATTTTCGGCCCTGACATGTCCTATTGAGCGAATGGTCAACACGTCTCCCGCCCGAATAGTTTGCGGACTCAAGCCCAAGGTACAATGCGATAGTGGATCCACATGATGTACATACATAGGTATAAGTGGAACTTGACAAACTTCGTATTAAAAACAGAGGTAGCGTAACCTTCCTAGTTGGATAGGCATATCGCTTAATGCTCAGATTCGTTTCGAATTATTGCGCTAAAGAACGCAGTTAAAACTGGAAGAAACTAGGACACGTAAAGATCCCATCAAGGCAACTAATTTAATCTCGATCAAATGACCCATTGTGCGAGACAGTCATCATACTGTTTAAGCCATTGGCTACAACAAGAAGATCGATGTATGGCACATGATGGATAGAGTTAACATCTGTGATACGTCTTTGAAATAGGATGAACTCGAGCCATTTCTCAGACGGCTCATAACCGTTGATGAAAAATGAGTCACGTACGACAATCGTTAGGGTTCAGGGTCAGCTTTCCTCCCAATCCTTTTCCTCCAATTCACTATAGCAGACTATCAAGTCTTCTACTTGCCTTATACCATACCTACAAGTATCCAATTCATTTAGGAAGGTCACAACGGACTCATTCGCACCAGAGTATGAGTTCAAAACCATGATGAAATGAAATTCCAGTGTTCCAAATTTCTCGTCTTTACCAACGGGCGAAAAAATATTCCGCACGAAACCATAGCTTTTCTCATCTAATAGATACAGTCAAGCACCGAATAATTTCATTGGCGAAGTAATTAATCACCTTCGGGCACACACAGCCTCCGAAGATGGATTTGCCAAGACCTGTCATTCATACCATTAGATTTAATGTCCGCTGTGTTAATTGCTACTTATTAGTCCATTGTCCTCTATCCCCAGCTCACCCGGCCCAAAACTATTGATTTCCATGACCCATTTTGCCTACGGGAACGCACATCCCAACGTTATAAATCTTAATTTACATCTTAGCACCGACTACACGAACAAGGGTATAGAAACCCCTCGGTTGTTAACAAGACCAATAAATTGTTGCCCAGGCACTTGTCATCCCATAATGGGATATAGAAACGGCAATTCGTCCACCTTGCCGCCATTCCAACATTTAATATTCTCAACTCAACCGCAAAGTTTGCCACTACACCATCGTGTATCCATGAAATAGTTCTTAAAATCCGATTAAAGCCGACGTTTCACTCTGCAAACCTCAATCGTAAAACTCATCCAATGAAGGTCGAACGGGGAGAGGAAACCACGCCAGATGCCGAAGTGGGGTTTGGTGCCTTTACTCGTATTTATTATACTATACAACCCATGATTCCATTGTTTTCCTTCGGCTCCTATTTCTCGTCCTCGCTCTGAGCCTCGGGTGTTGCGGGGGCCAACATGTGGCCTTATCCCTGCCGTAAGTAATTAATTAGTTGCGTATGAATGGGGAGATTGGCACACATAAGATTCGGGACGATTAAAGCCTTCATCTGACCCTGACACACGGAATAAAACAAACGCACGAACATAGTCTGCCACGTGTGCTCGGATGCGCCGGTGTGTTGACGTGTCGGAGATGTGTCAACGTCAAAGAGCCCCGGAGCCGGTGCAGACCAAACGTCTATCGCATGCATCTGTATGTCAGATGGGTGGATCAGGATGTGATCGAGAGTGTGATACATTCCCACGACAATGAGTGCTGTTTTGTCTATGACCCGACTGACCTTTTTGCATGCTCCGATGAACATCAAGTCGGGCCGGTCTCACCTAATCCTGAAAAGTATCTCATCTCTGGCATTCTTGTAAATGAAATTACGTAGATTTTCGGAAAAGCTTTTGCTGTTTGTGTTGTGTGCCGCCGGTGACAGGGTGGCGGGAGGTCAATAGCTCGTCCGTATTGGACGTGTTGTTTGCATATCGGTACGGGTACTCGTATCTGTGGTGTGTCGTCCGTTGTCCTCGAGCATGTCCTAGTGGTTCTGTTGCTCGGAATTAATTGAAATCGGCAATAATTGGATCAGTAATTCACTCATCAAGGCTTTACAGTCGTAGATTGCATAGTCAGATGGAGAATCACTCGAATGCCGGAGATTGTCCCGAGAATGAATGGGCTGCTAAGAGTGTCGTTCCAAAGGACATGTTTTCGAACGTGTCCGCATGCGAGTGTGTGTAGTGTGATGGAAAAGTAAGACAAATTACTCGAGATGTGAGCATCTGTTTTCTGATCTTTTTTTTGTCGTTTTTATTCTTTTGTTTTACTACTCGTGTCGGTCCGGAACGGAGCACGGAATGGGGGAGTCCAGTTCATGACAATCGAATCAGGAAACGGATAAAGCAGAATTATTTCCTTATTTATTAATGCTCATGACAAGTGGGGCGACAAGCGTAATTAATCTTGCTGCAGTGTTTATGTTTCGTTTTTGTGTCGATTTAAAATCAATTTATCTGAGTTGATTGTATTGTTTCGTTGAGGGGATTAAGAACTTGTCCGTCCGTCGCTTTCAGGTGTACACATGGAGCGAGGATTCCGATGTGGCACTCGCGGTGTACGGAAATGCTATGATGGAAAAGTCATTACCTGAAATGGGTGTACTGGGACCGTTGAGCTGCTAGCATTCTTTGATGTTTATTTCTTTTCTTGTTTCGCACCTCATGAAGGATTTTTGAGAAAAACTTTTCATGTGTAAAATAAAGATTCGGGATTTGGAGACACACTTGATGCATTCAGGGGTTATCGATATCGGTGTTCCACAAGGATACATCGTTGGTCAATTGCTGTTTTTTATTTATATTTTTTTAATTTTTAAAGAAACAGGCATTCAAAGAAACATAGCTCAGATGAAAAATTTCCGGTAGGTAGGATGAAGGATAACCATTTTCAATTCAAAAATGATTTCATTTTCTATAACAATGAACAAATAAGAAATCAAAAAACGGACAGAGCTCTCCGTCTTCTACCAAAACGTAAGAGGGCTAAGAACAAAATGCACTAAATTCCTACCTAATGTCTTCAGCAGCCCATCGGATACCATTGTCATCACTGAAACCGGACTAGATGAACATTTTTCTAATGCAGTTATCTTTCCTGATTATTTCTACTTTAATCGCAGTGATAGGGCATCTGTAAAGAGTATTTTTAAAAGATTTTGTGGTGTTCTTATAGCAATAAGAAAATAACTAAATCTAAAAGAAGTTAACCTTGACATCTTCTCTGATATTTAAATCTGCTCCTGTAAAATTGACATCGCCTCATCAAGAGCTTATGCATCGTATGCATTTATATAACATCTAAATCACCGCCATCAGTGGTGATTAGATACTTGGATGCAATTCGCCTTGTTGAAAGTCATTTGTCTGCCTCTCCCGATTTTATCCAAAGCAAGATCAATTGGATTCCCGGAGATTCGGATTGTACGTATCTTACTCCCGCTAATACGTTATTTTCTATCAGTGCAGAAATCATTGACGCCTTTCAATCTCTTGGTTTGTTTCAAATCAATCCTGTAAAAAATCACCAAAATCGGTGCCTGGATCTTATATTTATGAACTACATCGAAGAAAGCTTTGTTACCGCTCGTTCCTGAAGATATCTATCATCTCTCACTATACTTATTTTGTCATTTTGATCTCATCCCTTTTAATGTTCTAAATTGCTAAAAATTCCATTTCAAAAATGCTAACTATGTTAATCTTTGTAATGAGCTTAACAATTTTGACTGGAGTTCTTTTTTATCATTAGAAATTAATGATCTTTGTTCGGTATTTTATCGCGTTATTAATAATTTAATTTTTGGCTACGTTCCCATTATACAAATGAATTACATTTCTCCCTGGGACAATAAAATTACGCGCAGACTAAAGGTGCTCAAAAACAGAGTCTATAAGAAGTTCCGGTCTAGCATGTCGAATGAGGACTATACTGCGTATCGTTTAATCAGAACTGAATTTAAAACCTCTTTATATCAAGCCCACTCCATTTACACAAATGATGTAGAAACCAAAATCAAGTCGTCACCAAGAACTTTTGGAATTTTGTAAACTCTCAAAAAAAAGGCGACGAATTTCCCTCCTCTTTTCTCCTCGTGATATATGCAACACCTTTGCCTCATTTTTTCAATCTGTCTACTCAATAACTGATTCAACTATAGATTGCGGACTTTTTCGATTATCAAGGTGCTATTCCTCCCCCTGCTTTTAACAACATCTTACTGTCTGCAGAAAATGTTCTTAATAAACTAAAGGGTGTAGAATAGAATTTTAATCCCGGTCCAGACGGAATCCTCTCGGGATTCTTAAAAGTATGTGCGGTTCCACTACACGATATACTATGCCATATTTTAACTTATCATTAAATAGTTGCATTTTTCCTCCCATTTGGAAAAACTATCAGGTGTCCCACAAGGTAGCCATATTGGTCCTCTCTTGTTCATTCTATTCGTTAATGATGTTGTGAAATTTTTAGCCCACCGCAATATCCTAATGTTGCCGATGGTTTTAAAATTTACACGACATGCAAAGATCCCATCAGCTTTCATCTTCAAATATTTGCCTTGTGGTGCTCTAAAAACAAATTGTCTCTTAATGTTAGCAAATGCTCGATTATTACTTTTTCTCGGAGTTCTTCTCCCTATATTTACTCTTACTCCCTTGATGGTAGTACAATTCCACGTATTTCCTTATTTAAAGACTTGGGCGTTATGTTGGATTGTAAACTATCCTTTAATTCTCATGTTGAGTTCATCACTAATAAAACTAACAGAGCATTAGGAATGCTAAAATGTTTATCGATCCTTATGTTTTAAAAACCTTATATGTATCGTTTGTTCGATCTCTACTGGAGTATGCATCCGTCGTTTGGTGTCCCTACTACCGCATTCATATTGTGAGATTAGAATTGATACAAAAACGATTTTTAAGGTTTTCTCTCAGGCGACTTCTTTGGTCAAATTTTAATAATTTGCCTCCATATCAAGATCGATTGAAACTTATTACACTCGATTTACTCGAAACGAGGAGAAAGGTATCAAGAATAATATTTTTACATAAAATCCTTATTGGTGAGATTGATTGCCTGAAATATTGGGTCTCTTGAATCTTAACGTTCCATCCGTCAACTTACGTATCAATCGATTTTTCTTCATAACCCACTATCATACAAACTACGGCTATTCCTCGTCTTTAAATGGCTTGCTGTTATTATACAGGGTGTCCTACGAGCAGTGTGCCAAAAAGCTAGAGCGTGTAGGTCTGTTCAAGACAAGAAAAAAATCGTATGGGAGTGGTGTGTCTATTCCCCCCCCGTTTAGCCGGGAGAAGCAATTTTCTAAAAAAATTGAATTAATTTGGAAAAAAAATATTCAAAATTATTAATTATTAATAATCAACAATCACAATGCCGTGATATACTTTTCTGTAAAGCTAGAAACCTCTTCTTTCGTCTTGTTTTGAAACGAAGCTGTTTTAAGGAATAGTTTTTGAGAAATTAATTTTCAAACTCAAAATTTTGAAAAAAAAATGTCGAACTATTTTTTTTCAAAATTGTATGTAATTAAGTACTATTTTTTTTTTCAAAAATTCAATTCTCTTATTAGTTTTTAGTTAAAAACAGAAAACCGGATGCAAAAATGTCTTGTAATTTTTGAGAAATTAAAAAAAAACTCGAACCATTTTTTTCTAAGAAAAACCTTTTTTTTGGTTTTAACGCGGCTGGACTTGTAGACAAATTAATGTATGAAACACTGACATCTTTTCTATTATTTTTAATAAATTCGGAGTTTTATGAGGCTACAATAAAGTGACACAGTATTGGAATAACCCTGGATTAATCTTTTTTTTTCATTGATGAAGGCTAACTCCTTGTGGAAGACGAAAAAATTCGAGGAACTTCTGAACGAACAGTTTCCCCGAGTGTACTTTCCAAGAGCCGCCCCGAATCATGCCGAAAAATCCGACATCACAGTCGAAGAAGTTCGGTACGCGGTTAAAAACTCCAAGAAAAGAAAAGCTGTTGGGCCGGACGGGATACCTTCTGAGTTCTGGAAAAAGATGGGAGACATCGGGTCTAGATGGCTCATGGTTCTTATCTCCAAACTTATGAGAGGCGACACTATGCCTAATCAATGGAGGGAAAGCTATCTTCTTCCTTTGCACAAAGAAAGGATACTCGAAATTGTGATAACTACCGTTCTGTCAAGCTGATGTCGCACACCATGAAGATCATTGAACGGGTATTAAATAGCCGACTGAGGAAAATAATACGACTATCTGATGACCAGTGCGGGTTTGTCTCGGGTAAATCAACGAAAGATGCAATCCAAAGTGTCCCCAAAGGGTCATGATGGAAAAGCATCGTGATTCTTCAAAGGACTTGCATATGGTGTTGGTTGATTTCGAGAAGGCCTTTGACCGGTAACCAAGAGATCTTTTATGGGTAGCGCTAAGACAAAAAGGAGTTCCAGAAACCTACGTGCGAGTGATCATGGACATGTACAAGAGAGCAACGACAAGAGTAAGTTGCACCGCAGGAGTCACCGAAGAGTTCGCAATCAAAGTCGGTGTACACCAAGGGAGCGTCCTCAGCCCACTGCTCTTTATAGCAGTCCTTGATTGCTTGCTTGAAGGAAAAGTGACGAATCCCAATGTGCACCAGCTATTCTTTGCTGACGATGGAGCCATTATAAGTGATGATCAGGCGTCCCTACAACGAGCACTTGATGTGTGGGTGGACATTTTTGAGGGACATGGGTATCGTATTAGTTCAAAGAAGACAGAGTATCTGTGCTGCCCGTTCTCTGATCCTCATCAGCCTATTGCAGACATTTACTTGAATGGAAGAGTGCTTCCCATGTGTGAAAAGTTTAGATATCTGGGATCTATGATTAATAAAGAAGCAACTTGTGATGACGACATCAACCATCGCGTAAGCGTAGGGTGGATGAAGTGGCGGGAAAACTCCGCCATCTTCTGTGATCGAAAAATGCCCCCTAAGCTGAAAGGAAGGCTCTACACTTCAGCGATGAAGTAATCCCAAACCGGGAAGCCTGCCGCTACTTTCTGAGGTCAAACCGGCGGAACCCACAAGCGAACCAGTAGGAATGCAGTTAAGTGGGAAGGTTATGGTCCTACACCTCTGACCATAACGACGCCGGAAAAAAGTAAAAGAAGAAGAAGAAGAGGAGAAAGATATCAAGAATATTTTTTTTTACATAAAATCCTTATTGGTGAGATTGACTGTCCTGAAATATTTGGTCTCTTGAATGTTAACGTTCCATCCGTCAACTTACGTATCCATCGATTTTTCTTAATAACCCACAATCATACAAACTGCGGCTGTTCCTCGTCTTCAAATGGCTTGCTGTTATTATATTTATAATGAATGTGCATCGTCAATCGACTTTAATATGTCGATACCATCCATTAAAGCTAATTTAATTAACCATATCCTGGCATAATTGTTAGCTCAAAGTTGTATATCTTATATTATAGATCTAAGAAAGTCTATGTACTTTATTGACTAAATAAATAAATAAATAATCTCCCTTGACTTCAACATATTTGGTCCAGCGTTTTTCCAACAACAGTATTTCTTGCGGGATGTGAAGGTCCTACAGTCCTCTTGACTTTATCATTGGATGCAAAACGCTTCTCAGAAACAATTTTTTTCAAGTAGCTTTTCCCCTACTTGTGTGTATGTGGGTACCAAATCAAGAGAATATGAGGGATGGCTGAGTAGTTTTCCAATGAACCCTTGTGTAACGGTGCGTTTTCCTGGTAAAATATGATTTTTTTCTTCTTCAAGCCATGTCTCTTCTCGCAAATTGTGGCATCCAGCTGATTAAGAAGGTGGGAGTAATATTCGCCTGTAATTATTCTGCCTTTTGCAAGGTAATCAATTAACAGGATCCATTTCGCATCTGACTTCGCTTTTTTTGGCGTTGAACCACCGGCTTCCACCCACTGATTGGAATGATGTTTCATTTCAGGCTTGTTTTGCAGGGTAATATGTATCGACTCAATATCATCGGGATTAATGCAGATTGTAAGGCGTAACCCAAGTCGCGGTACTAGTTTCTACGGAATCCACTAGTGAGAATCAATAGTGGTTATACGAGTACGTGTCTAAGCTCTTAAGGGTTAAAATCCAAGTCGGATCAGTAAACTTCGTGCTATCGATATCTACTCCACGTTCTAATAATCTTTCGAGATCGAAAGGCTTACTGGTGTTTTCTGTGATCTTCTATATTGTCGTGACTGCACCGCACGTTCTATGTAAAATTCAAGAGTGTCCACCGATCCAAATATCATGCACGGCACTCTTCCAGTCATTACAGAAATTTACTATGTTAGCAAGATCGTCAACGATGATGACAGCTATAGCTGCTCGTTTTAAGCGGTTATTATTTACGTAAGAAAATGTTCCTTCACAAGATGAATTAACGGTGAAGTTACATGAGCTCATTTCAACGACATAAAGGATTTTCCAATTAGAGGGCGTAGGTGTTGAAATGGATCAATCAAGCTGTGTGTAAGATATTAACAAAATTCTGTTCTTATATGACCGCCTCGGCTTCTTGCGGTGGCACGGATCCGAGTGGTCCAATTTTCAATGACTCTTCCGCATTGATCCGGCTGAATTTGAGCCTTTATTATGTTCATCTTAAGAGCTCCGGTCGATTGTAGTCTCTTCGCATAGACCTGCGACTTCAGGAAACCTCACAAGAAAACTTCTAGTAGCCTCAAATCACATGACCTTGATCACGTCACCTCTACGAGAGATAACTTTACCCTCAAATCATTCATGCAAAATGTCAATCGATGCGTTCGCTATGTGGCACGTAGCTCCATCCCACTGAAACCATATGTCGCGTAGATCCATATGGTTCAATTCGGACCATAATAAATTGGATATCACCGTTCTGTAGCTACCGCCCTTGACGGTGACCGCCTCACCAACATCGTTTTCGAAAAAGTATGGACCAATGACGCCGCCGGCCCAAAATCCATAACGAACTACAACTTTTCGAGGAAGCCAGGATGTCACCTGGTGAACTTCGTGTGCGTTGGTGTCCTCTTATATGCGGCAATTTTGCTCGTTAACACAGCCATCCATCAAAGAATACGCCTCGTCGCTAAAGATGATTTTTTCAGCCGAAAAGCACTCAGAAAACAAACGGCATTGTCTATGGTTATGATTATGAACTTAGAGCTCCTGGGTCAGTTGGACTTTGTACGGATGTCCCAAGGCCCAAGTCCCGAGGCAAAATTCGCCAAGTTGTGGTTTACGAAAGACCGAAACTTCTTCCTGCTGTACACTTCCACGGACCGCGTCGATGTTCTCGGCCAATCTTACCCTACTTGGCTAATGTTGGCTGATTGATTACCGAACCGGTCATCTCAAATTTGGCCACCAAATTTTGGACAGTCGACAGTGAAGGGCCACCACGTCTATCACAACGCGCCCGAGGTTTGCACTAACGTACACTCATTTAGGTAATAAAGCTTTCTCATTTGAACGTGTGTGTTGTTCAATGGTGTAACTTGCCATGGTGATTTGGCATCAGTAACTGAATAATGTACACCAGATTTGACAGATGTCACCAAAAGGACATGGTCGCTCATGGTCGGCCGATTGAAAAACGCGTTAGTCTTAAAAGCGTCAAATCGCACGATTTAGTAGGCCAATTCATCGCTCCAGATTAAAAGACAAATTGCTTACCAAACTCAATTGGTCGATCGGAACCACGAGGTTCAGGTCGTGCATTCTGGGCAAAATTTTGTTCAAAATCATTGAACGAGCGCCATTGGATCGCGCATCTTCTTCTAGCTTTTCTAATTCTCCGATAACTCGACTCTGTGACCGTTCGTTAGGCTTCAGTTGTTGCACGAGCTGTATTTTGTAAGGTTTAAAATAAATATAAAAGTATTTTGTAAGGGTAAAACTGTCCACGTAGTCGAGTGGAATGCTGCGACGAATGGAGAAATCACGGTTTTACAGCGGATACAGCCGATACAGCGGCAATATTTTCTTCGATGCTCACTCTAGTAGATAGCTTAATATACAATAGTTCGATACTGGTTCGGCATTAGGTAATTTTCGCTTAAATTTATTGATCAGTAGGTCGATTCTTCTCTTCTTCTTCTTCTTTTCCTTTTTATCCCGGCGTCGTTATGGTCAGAAGTGTAGGACCATAACCTTCCCACTTAACTGCATTCCTACTGGTCCGCTTGTGTAGGTCGATTATGACCATAAAATGGTCCAAGTGCGAGGAAAACATTTTCCACAAAACACGAATTTTGATTACAAAGTTTCTTCTATTATAAAATGGCAATATTAAATGAGTATGTCTGACTGTAAGATGTGTGACGAATCATGCACGAGCTCTCAAAACTAGAACACTTAAAACCCAAACAGATTTAAATCACCATTCCAAGTAGGAGATTAATCTACTTCTAACTTAATCAGGTAAATATGATCACCAAACAGATAGTGTTACCACTCTTGGAGACGTCCTGTTTACTTTAACCAAAATTAGGGGAGAAAAAGACAACCTCCACCTATAACACGTTTCAATGAATATTTTTCACCCACACTATCACCGCACTATACTGCTTCGCTGTAACCTACACTCCTTGCTTTTCGATAATACAATCACTCTCTAAACTGCCTAACGACCGACCAGAACCTGCCACACGTACATTTACTTCTTCCTTCCCTTACATAAGGGACATGTCGCGTGGTGATCATGGCATGATTCTGGCCTTATGTGTTCTCATCGCGCGATATATCTGAACAGTTCTCCCCATACCGAATATCACTCTTCGAGTCCTTCGCCCGCTCTCCCTTATATGTGAGTACCACAAAAATAAAATAAAAAAGTAAAATTGTTCACTGGGAGTCGAACTTCACTCACCCACATGTCGAGCTATCTTCGTTTCCCTCGGACCAAGCGTCATCTGTAGGGACGACCCCCAAAATGGGCAGATACAAACCGCCCACAACCGAAACTGATCGAAAAATTACAACAAAAACCTTTCGCAATTCAAATGATAACACCTGTTTGAGGCACGGCGTTAACCAAAGAAACAAAACACGTTAACAAAGAAACCAAAGATTATCATAAGCCAATTGATCAGATTTTGGTACAAAATTCCAGGATTGCGGTCAGATTGTCATTTGGGAAGTTTTGCTTCCCGCCTTGAAACCGAAAAATATTTACCGCTAAAGCGCATCAAATGGCTTAGGAAATTTATACTAAGGCTCTGTATTAAAAATGAAAAAAAAAAAAACGAATTGTTTCAACGCGACAAGAGTGGTGATTTTGATGAGGAAGACAAGGAGTACCCCGTAACCAGTAAAAAGTTTCAAACCGAAGACTTGGAGACATCCCTTGATCGAATTCAATATCAAATGCAACAAGACTGTAACTCATTAACTCGTCCCTATAGTTTGATATCCTTGAGATTCTTGGGAGAGATGTCGAAGCCGAGAGATGCCGAATGGCGTTGTTTTTCACAAAGGAATTGTTGCTTCAGAGGCTAGAGGCGAAGAGTTGTTTGGGGGACATTGGCCATGCATCAACCCTGATGATCGTAGATCGAAATACAGCTGTGTATTTAGGGAAATCACTTTGGTGAGGAATATCAGGAGCTCCTGCATCCGAGTAAAACAATTACAGCAGCGCACTAACTAACACATCTAATTGAATCGTCGAAGTGATCTTCCAACACGATCACCCTTGGCCACAGTTGTTCAGATCTTTAAAACCTACTTGGAAACACTGTAATGGGGCATACTAGCCCACCCGCTGCTCTGGTCGATGACGCATATTTCTGATCTCTCGAAGAAGCTTAAAATTAAGCCAATTTTTAGGTCCTCTCAAAAGACATGAATTTTTTCCGACGTGCAATTTGCTACCAGAGTGATGGGTCAAATTGGAAGCGATCGATGGATAAACTTTCAAAAACAAGCCCGACATCCAGTTTTACCAGAAAGAAAACTGAACGTGCTAAAACGTGCCAAGGCGGAAGCCTGCTCAAAAGACCACCAACAATTTGTAACCGAGTCATCGTCTATGCTGAAGCCAGGGTCATCATAATGAATGAAAACGAAAGAGTAGCGTTCACCCTACCTAGAAGAGGTTCTGATAGCAATATTGAAGCTAAAGTCTTATAAAGCTGCTACCGTAAGCGGACTGCCTGCTAAACTATTTGGTTGGCAACATGCACCAATTTGTTCACGAGTTTCAGGTCGACTCACACCACCTTATTGTCGACCTAAAGCCCCATGTGACAATGACTACATAGACGACCAAGAGCGATAGTGGCTGTACGGCGATATAACCATGATTTAGTCAGGCTTTTAATGCCACCTCTCGAATGGTTGTGCCAGGTGGAGAAATTAGACACCACGTCCTCTGCCCAAACAGTCAATACCAATCCTAAGAAGGACGCAGAAGAGGATAACTGCATTTAAGTCGACTACCCAATCAACTTGTGGTGCGGCATTGGAAACAGCTGGCTGGAAAGGCTTGTTGGTTGGGGCCCAATTTAGCCTAGAGCATAAATTAAGTAAGCAAGTAGTAAGTTTTCGCCTGCAATGTTGGCAGTTCTACAATGGCACGTAGTTTAAAATGACACCTCTTATTGAATTACCCTTTAGTAATTGTTCATGACCAATCTTCTCCTGGTCGGAATGAAATATCACATTAAACTAAATAAATATTCTAATAACTCGCTTTTAAAGTCCTTGGACTGATTCAGTTTTTGCCCTGACTATTCCTTACTGAAGCTTTAAGATTGAGGTATTTCCCCTTAAAAAAAGCTAAAAATCAAAAATGTTTAAAAGAGGTCCAATTTCATAGGCGGTGTGATCTCAGAAAATCGACTGGAGATGAACAGATTACCATTTCTCCTTTCTTTACATACACTTCGCATACCCGAAGCGATTTTCTCCCAAGACCTATTGCAAACAAATCCAAATCTGCATTTGACACCAAGCGTCAGAATATATTCTCCTCCACGTAAACTGCATATACATATCTTCCAATTCACACTTTACCTACTCCGGTTACCTCTCCAATCGCATACAATCCCCATTCCAATTCCAGCAACTGTCACCAACTCTATTGAAGAGCATTAACCTGGAAAAACACATCTCTCCAACGGTCGGGAAAGGCAAAAAAGGAAAAAAAGGAAAAAGCGATCCAATTCAGGTCAATTCAAATCTATCCGCTTGCACAAAAGAATCATTCTACCAAACAAGCCCTATCTGTTGGGCTCCGGATAGAACTTTCTTGCCACCCGTTCCGCACTGAAGGACTTTAAGGGCCTTTCTTCTCAAGAGGCCATGTGGGTGACTGTCTATGTGTTTGCATATTTTTCCATTTCAAAGTGAAAATTACCTCGGCAAGTAATCTTCGTCGTCATTGCCGCCACCAGGACCGCCGTCACCATCATCATCATCATCGTCACGTTGTCCTGAAATCATTCGATATTCGAATTAAAAGCAAATCCTCTTCCAAGTCGCTATCGCACAACCACTTCGGCGATGGGTGATGATGCTGCCGCTTGACGTGGCATCGAGGAATCTAATCTGGCCACTGTGCGCGGCCCCATACTAACGGCTATTCAGCCATTCAGTCACCCAAAATTGAGATTCAACAAAAAATACATATCAAGAACGGTTCAAGGATAATTGAATTATCATCCCTCATCCCATTGTTCGTGTGCAAATACTCGTATGCTTTTTTCCAACACAAATTAAAACATCGTCATCCTCAAGCTCTCATGCGAATACATAGCATCAGTCTGGCCTCATGTTCGTATGCCTGAGAGACCGAATGATCTGTTTGTTGTTGATAAATAAATATAATTCGTTTCGTTAGCATATTTCATAACGCCACGTTCTCCACTCGACCGAGGATTACACAATCAACCGCGCTGTTTCTCCGCCCAAGAAACTGATTTGCTTTTGCAACCTCCCGGGGCGGTCTAGCAGTGAATACATCGTCCTTCACTGGTACCGATCCCTTTTTCAAATATCCTGCCATATGCCGAATTTATATGCAAATAACGAACAAACAATTAAATTTTGAATCCGCATCAAGGGAGCGTTCGACCTTTTGAAGCATAGTTGCCTTTACCCTGGATTTAAGTGAGTTTTCATATTCAAATCCTTGTCGAGTCCTTTTCGGTGTACGCATATTCGGCTGGAGGCGGGAGTTGTGTAAAATCATAATTCTCATCCTCCGAGTGGTTGCAATTTGTCATCTGCGACGCTTTAAAGTGACACAAATTCAAATGCAATTCAAGCGAAAGGACGAGATTATGGTATCTTAGATCGAAGGACTCATATGCATTACTTTACTTCTACTACTTTAGGGGATGAATGTGTTATATAATTAGATTCTCGAGGCTTTTTTTGCAATCAGACATGCTACAAGGACCAAGGAAAAAGCATTTGTTGTGTAAACAGCCACTAGGCATAATCATCGTTATCCGGACGAGAACGGTATGGGTAAGGACATCAGAGCAATGTCCTGAGCATGATTATGTGGTGACTGTGATTCTGATGTTGGTGGCAATTAGGCTTTTCCATTATCTGAGCTGTTAGATGGATTCAACACCCTTGCAGGTAATTGCTTCTTTCAAATGTCAAAATTTGTATCCTTATGGTATGAAAGTCCATGTGTGTGCGTTGATAACTACTTTACCAAATGGTTAGAGTGACAAGGCTTATATGGTAGCATCCTCATCAGAGAATTTATATATTTTGGTTGTGGAGCATTGAATGCGACAGCCTCCGGTGATAGGAAGATAGACAGACGGACAGACCGGAAATGGGGTCCTGTCTGGCAGTTTTTAAATAAATTGAGGATATGGTGTTTGAGAAGGAAGAGATAATGGCTATTTAGACTTGAAAACAAGTCCATTTTGCAATGGTAGCTTCATATGGTATAATGAGGGGATATTTAGGGGCTTAGAGTGACATTTCAGGACCGAAGGTGTGTGGTTGGGAAGGATCATGAAATGGGGCACACAGACAACGAAGCTTTTTTTAAGTCCGTGGTGCTACTTGAGAACAAAAATAAGGAATTTTATCATGACAGCGGCGCAGTCGCTATAACATACTCGTATTTAAGCACGGATCAAGCTAGTGGAGGATATTTTTTGATCTTAAGTGCTTTAAGCTACTAGTCTAAGCTGAGCTGCTAGGCAGCTGCTAGGAGCCTACACCAAGTGAGTCTGTTTAAAGGCAATCTCGGCAGCAAGGCTTCAAAGTGGATGGGGACAGCGGTACCGAAATTGATATGGTGACGATGAGGTTGTAAATGAGGTTGACGACGGGAATATGAGTTTGGCGATGAGTATAATGCTGAAATGTGGGTGGTGTTGAGGATGAGGATGAGGACCAGAATGAAAAAGAAGATGCAGATGCGAATGAGGATGAGAATATAATGAGTATGAAAATAAGTACGAGGATGAGGATTAGGGTGAGGAAAAGATGCGGATGAAGATGCGGATGAAGATGCGAATGAAGATGCGTGTGAAGATGCGGATGAAGATACGGATGAAGATGCGAATGAAGATGTGAATGAAGAAGCCGATAGTAATGAGGATAAAGGGTGTGATGATGGTGGTGATAAAGATGAGAACGAGGATAAGGACCAAAGTAAATGAAATAGAGCTGGATGAGTATGAGAATGGGGGCGAGGATGAGTATACAGATGACAGTGAAGATGCGAAAGATGATGAAGACGATAATGTGCATGCGAAGTTTAAGGAGTAAGGCGAGGATGAAAGATGCAAGTGAAAATGAGGATGATAAAGGCGGGAAGGAGAGTAAGAATGAGGAAAACGGAGTGGATGAGGATGAAGATGTGGGTGAGGACGGGAGTAAGGGAGTTGATGAGGATGTATGTAGTGAGGAGAAGGATGATAAGTTTGAATATGAGGTGAGTTGGTACTGGCAAGCAATTCGTTCTACTCCTGTGCTTGTAAGTTTCCTCCTGCTTCTACTGCTCTTGTTGCCTCTGTTGCTTTTCTTGCAACTTCTACTCTCCTCAGCTCTGTCTGCACATTCTTAGTTAGTGCGCAGATAATCAGCCGGTATTTCTCCCACTCCAGTATTTGCTGGTTTATACTTTCTGGTCCTGGTAGAGTACCTCTCCAATCTGTGAAGCGCCTACATTCGAACACCACGTGCTTCCCGTCTTCCTCTTGGTTCGGATAGTCTGGACAACGAGGAGAAACGTCATATTCTTGTTTTCAAATCGATATACATAGGTATTTACGATAGTCCCCGTGGCCAGAAAGGAACTGCGTGAAATGGTAGTTGCAGTTTCCTTATGCTCGAATTAGGGTGTGAGTCCATCTTCCCTTTGTGGTGCTATCCCATCGAGTTTGCCATTGGGCCATCGAGCGCGACCTTTCTTCCTCCTTGATTTGCCTTGCCTCCCCGGCTTCGGTTTTCCCCGATCATCTCCTTTTCATCTCCTCGGCGAGAATTTGAATGGGGATCATCCCAGCAATGACAAATGCGACTTCGTCCGATCGTCCGGTGGCCGCTTATTGTCCTCGGGGCCCAGAGCCGCTATACTGATGATAGTTTTCGCCACATTTACTTCCTCTTAAGCGCTTCTGCCCAGACTGTTGCAGCATACAGCATGACTGAGCTCACCACTCTACTTAGCAGAATCCTCTTTGTATGTCTCAGTCCACCAACGTTTGGCAATATTCTGGATAGAGCCATTTGCAGTGTAGATGCCTTTTAGTCTGCGTGCGAATTGAACCGTAGTCTGTTGTCAAACACCACTCCTAGGTACGTAACTGCTTCCTTGAATCGGTTATTCTGGTTACCGACTCGAATATTGATGTATTCTACGGTTTTCCTAAGGACGGTCTCCGTCTTATAGTCTGCCAGTTCTAGGCCTGCGGATTCAAGCCACTGCTTTGTCTGTGCGACTGTAACGTTTACAGCTCGCATAACTTCGTGTGTATGCTTTGCAACAACCACGATAGCTATGTCATCTATAACTCCGATGATGTTAGTTCCTTGGAGAAAACTTAGTCGCAGAACTCCGCCATACATTAGATTCCAAAGGAGGGGGCGCAGCACTTATCCCTGAGGAACCCCGGAGAAAGTGTCATAATATTTGATCCCTTCTTCCGTGATATACCTCAATTTTCTATTTTTAAGGTAATGGGTAGTAGTAAGGTGGCAGGTAGTAAGGTGTTTCCATTCTTGGTAGCGACCTTCGCATCAGGGTCAAGTCAGCAGAATTATACGCGTTTTTGATGTTTAGTGTCACCACTGCGCAGTATATTTTTGACCCTTGCCTCCACGAGTGTCCGGCTATGGCTTTGTTCGGAACTCCATCGGGTCCAGAAGCCTTTTTGTTTCCTACTCCATCGAGGAGCTTGCAATTCGTTCAGATTGTTGGCTGAAATATTGCCAACATCTATTTCCCGAACTATTAAGGGCATGGTAGCTGGCCTTTTGGGCAACAACGCTTTACAATTGTTCTTGACATTATTGGGCACCTGCACCTTTTTAATTTGGTCGTCACCATTCTATAGGCCGTGCCCCATGGGTTGATATCGGCTGTGTCGCAAATACGTTTGAAGCATCTTGCCTTGCTCCCTTCGATTGCTCTTGCTAGGTCCCGCTACATCTGCTTAAAGGTATCAAGGTGTTGTTTGAAACCAACTCTTCCTCTTGACCTTTGGACTTTACGTCGAGCCTGCAAGCACTTTGCTCTGAGTATTTTTACATCGTCATTTCACCACTAGCATGGGGCGCCTTTCCAGGTTACTGGCATTGCCGGGTCGCAGGCTGTGGTGATAATTCGTGTTAGGGTTAAGATCAGTATGAGAATGGAGATGGGGATAAGTATAAAGATGATAATGAAGATCCGAATGGTGATGAGGATGAGAGTGAGTATGAAATGCTAAGCGATTTAAAGTCAAGGGGAAGGAAGAGGAGGTAGATGGTGATGATGAAGATGACGATGAGTACGAAGATGTTGGGGCTAAGGGGAGTACTCAGAGTGAAAGTAATAGTGAGGATGGTAGTAAGTTTGAGCAAGAAGAATAAAGTGAAGACAGAGGTGCAGATAAAGTTGAGTATCATAACCAGAATGAAGATGAGAATGTGGATGATGATGAGCATGAAGATGACAGTGAAAACGCGGTTGATGATGAGGATACACATTAAGATGCGGGTGACGATAATGACGAAATTACCAGAAGGATTACGATGAGGACGATGTTGAGGATGATAATGAGGATGACGATGAAGAGAGCGAGGTTAGTGATAATGATGGTAGAAAAAAGTGTAATTGGAGTCGATGAGGACAAAAAGCGTGAGCATGCGACGAGCAAGTGGGTATTGAAAACGAGGATGAGCATAGGAATGAAAGACGGAAGTAAAGGGGCTAGGCGTGGTGCGATGGTAATCATAACCAACTGTTGAACCGAAGGTCTACAGTTCAAGTCTGTCCATAGCCAAGAACAATTCCTATACGGAAAAACTGTGCAACAACATCAGTTGTGAATGAGAGATGATTAAAAAATACTGACGAAGGCATGACACTCGCAGCATAAGATCACTTCAAAATTCATACTCTGTTTGTGCATTTCCAATATAACACCTAAATGGCATGGAAACTAACAAGTTACTGTGAACAACAACCAATGCGACAAAATCCAGTCGAATCTCTCATCCTATCTAGGACGACCACCCCCGGAAAGTAGTGAACGAACATCTTCGACATAAACCATCTGCATCCCGTCCAGGTTGTGTGACAAACACCATAAGAGTATACACTTTTTAACCTGTACGAACCCTATAAAAAATAAATAAAAATTGTCATCGAATGCGCGGTAATCGAACATGATGAAATGTACGTTCGGTAGGCTAAATCAGATAATATCTTACGTACTTATCAGGCTAGCGACTCTTGAAGGGTATGAGGACGAGAGCCTGTTTCGACTCATATCAGTTGCGGGCACTCTGCTTCCAATTGGAGAGTCTAGGTTTCCTGATGTCCGCGATTACTTACTTTGCCTTCTCGAACCAGGTAGCTGAGTTTCTAAGGCCCTCTTTGCTGGAGCGCGGTCGTTCATGCCCTCGAGGTTGGCCGAGCCAATATAGTCGACGAATTTTTGCCTTTCGGACTGCGTCGACAGCATTATACAGTTACTTGAGTTCGCGATTGTGTCTTCTCCTCCATTCGCCTTCCTCGCATACAGGACTATATATCCTTCGAAGAATTATTCATTCAAAAGAGTCCAGGTCCTGCTTTGAAGGACCGAAGAGGCACCGGTTGTCTAGGATGATTGTCCGTCGGACCTCCACTAAGTTGTCATTTATGGTGAGATAGACAAACTCCTTTAATACCTCAAAATTGTGTTCGATGGAGCGGTTCTTAATCGACAGCATATATTTGTTTTTCCCTCATTTACTTTTAAACCAACGAGGCCTGCCTCTTCTTCAATTACCGTGACTGTTTCTACTACGGCGCGCTGGTTGCTTGAAATGATGTCAATGTTGTCCGCGTATCCTAGCAGTTGGACGTTCTTAAAGAAAATAGTGCTTACTATCTTTTCAAGGACTTAATTGAAGACTTCAAACGACAGTGCGGTTCCTTGCCGAAATCCGCAGCATGTTTGGAAAGATTCGGAGGTATTGAGTCCAAACTGTAAAGTGCATCACGAGTCTTCTGGTATGGCGCGAAAAATGCGAATCAATTTTCCGGGGATTCATAAATCGGCCCTCATCCCATAGAACTTTTGACGAAGATGGCCAGAATCCACACTATTATGTGGTGATTAGTGTGGTGCAGATCTCATAGTACATTGAATAGGGTCCAGTAGGCGACATTGAGAAGGGTTATGTCTCGGTAGTTAGCACAAAAATAGGATCGCCATTGAAGAATATGGCGCAGATAGAACTGATATGCCAGTCGTTGGACATGCTTACATCCTCCCAAATTTGACAGATCCCTACCGGAAAATCAATGCCAGTTTTAAAGAGCTCAGCCTAAAGAACATCTGGGCGAGAAGATTTGTTAAATTTCAGCTTATGTATAGCTGAACTGACTTCTTCTAAACTGGGTGGGCGGATTAGTTCTTCTATTGGCGCTGACTCTCTCTTGGTCATGCCCGTTAAGCAACTGTTGGGTCCCCTGCTTAAACACATTCACTATTTCCTGCGTGTCGGTGATAAGGTTAGGTTACGTTAAGGAAGGGGAGTGTGATGGTTGAACATCACTTCCACTCGGAGGCCAAAAAGCCCTTTGTGAATCCCGTCATTTGTGGAGTACACATACTTTTAACCTGTCCTATCACGTGGTGGCTGAAACTACACCGCGCTCTTTATGAATTTTAGAAGATCCGATATATCTGCATTTGCTACGTCCGGAATCCCTGTGAAGAATCTATGGCCCAGCGAAGCTAGGTGCCGAGTCTGGAGAGCTAGGCAATGGCAAAGCAGATGATGGATCGTCTAGGTTTCTTCCTCATCGCCGCAGCTCCGGCAGAGATCGCTGAATCCCGAGTTCCATTTCCGGAGCATTGCTCCGATGGGACAGTGTCCTGTTATCACGCCGACGAGCATACAGATTGAGTTTCGCTCTAGAGTCGGTGACCAGATTACCTTCACAATTTAGAATAGCCTGGGCGCCCGCTCTAAAGCCGGACGCAAGAGCGTTGGCTTTTTTGTTGAAGGCTCTAGGCTTCTGTTTATCCCGAGCATATTCGATATCCTTACGTTAGGAGGCTGCGAAGGCTTGATATGCTTCATTCGTTGTTCGCTTCCTTTCCCCACATTCGCCATACCATGTGTTTCTGGTCGGAGGTGATCGGTAGCCTAGGGCGGTACCCTATGTGTGTGGGTACCACCTGGATGGCAGTGCGGCAACGCACATGTTGTTAGCGCTTGTGTGGGATTAAGGCACACAAGTCTTTCGCAGATTCAAAATTAGTTTATTAAAATCAGTTTGATTTAGTCAAGGTTGCTCTAGACCAAATAGTCTGAAACTGTGGCTATAAAATAGTGTCAACGGAGATTAGGTAACGAAACGCACGAGCTACAAGCTCTGAAGGCTCATTTTAGGAAGCTGAAGCGATTCTTGAAACTGTGCTTGATTTCGCGATCAATTTAAAGCTACATACATATGTCCCAGATGATGTTGAAAGCGCGAAGGCTATAACAAGGTTTCAACAAAAAGAACAATTCTCGAGCTTAGGTTTCATTTTTTTATTAATAAGTGGAAAATAATGTGGAAGTCAGGGTCCATTTAGATGCGTCGGTACTATCGCTCATGTTATCAGAACCACATAGAAATAACTGAGTCCATATCAATCCCTCTTGGGCATTTTCAGGAATAAATACATTTGAAGCCATCAAAACTCCAACCAATTCGAATCGAGTAGCTTGAATTACCGCAAAAAAAATTAAATCCATATCAAAAGCGAACAAAGCAGTCGAAAACCAGCCATAATAGCCGCCACTCAAGGTGATAATCCACGCGCCAGCATCCCGACCGGCAGCATTGCCAAAAACCATCCGGTCCTTCCCAGTCTTCATTCAGTAGTGAGGTGGCAGAACGAATCCAGTGCCAAGCCCGAGACAAGCAATAAAATATAAAATGAATTTTCAGCATCGGAAATCCCAACGATTATGTTATGTTCCCAGAAGATTAACTCAATTGAGACAATGATACGTAGCGACAGGATATAAATTACGAGTCTCATATAAGCTTCATATAGAGGCAATCCCACGTAGACACGCACCATAGAAGGGCAAGGACGCGGTGTGCCTGTCAGGTGCGTTTTGATAAATAAGGAGCCTTACAAGTTCGGATTTGATTGAAGGAATGTATCACTGGATTATTCAACACGGTTTTTTGAAACTCACAAGATTAATGCCAACGATTATGGGAAATAGAATTTCAGATAGGTACGCATTCGTAAGTGAGTTCCATTCAAGATAAGGAGAGGAAGTGGCAGAGTGTGGGGCTGGCAAAAGACCGGAATTAACATCGAGCTTTTAATAGGCATTCCGTAAACGGTCGTGTACTCAGAAGACTTTCGACAGAAATCATCTCTGGGCATAAGGGTAGGCACAGTTGGAAGACGGGACGATTGGGAATAAGTAAGTAATTTTAGTCATAAAATATTAAGTGTTTGTGCGGCTGCAAAGTGATTTTTAGGATAAAAGCGCTATACCAGAGGGTTGGTTGGCTCGAGTTGTTTTCTTCAATTATCTTTTATTCTGTACAGTAATGACGGTTTTAAGAAGGGGGTGTAAAAAGTATAAAGAGCCACTGTGCCGGGTGTTTACTCAGTGCTCACTTGAGCATGAAGAGTTCTTAGGAAATCTTAATCAATAAAGCACCAAGTTCTTAAATATTACTGAATTATAGATGACATTTGTCAATTTGATAGCTACTGCCCGACTACTTTTTTTCATTTTTTCGGTAATCCCATTTTCAATTTTGTGAGAAGGTTCATGATGGAACTAACAATGATCGGGCTCTTGCAGTCTTTGTGAAAATGGTAGAGAGAAGACTGAGATCGAGGGTAGTTTGAGGGTGAGGCAAAGATGCAGATGCACATGTTTTAAACGAGTATATGGATGATTTGGAGTCTGAAGATGTCTATGGGGATGCGATTAACGTGGCGAGTGAGATGCAGAGGATGACTTTGATGAAAATATGGTTGAAAGTGTAGATAAGGAAGAGAAAGAGGATGAATGCCCCATGAGGAATCAGATAAAAAAAAAAAACACGCGGAAGAAGTCTGACACCTTTAAGAAAACGGTCCGCCATCCAACTTACCTTATAAAATGGCAGCCCTTTCTTAATTGACCATCTCCGATGATGTTGTAAGCGCACTCAGCACACAGTTTGACTACCCGTTAATACTCACTTCTACTTACAATGACTCGAGGTAGGAAGTCCTTGTTTTTGATTATTTTTTACCTTTTCACCATCAAATTACGAATTAAGTAAAAAGTCCTTTTTTTAATTAATTCACCTCATCCGTTTGCCTTACAGCAGTCCCTATAATCACACACGTCACCTATTCCACTTCCACTTGAAGAGTCTTTAGAAGCGAAAATCAAAAAAGAAAATGAAAAGAAAACAGAAAAAGGGCACATCAAGAAAAGGAGCCACTTCATTCAGTCCCGCGCTCGCATTGTAAGCAAAGCAGGGCCGTTAGCGCCGCACTTACAAACATCTAATTGCAGTAAGTGAACAATCTAATTATGCTCTTCACTTGTGTATGCATTGAGTTACTTGATTATTACCGACAGCTAGTCAACTTGTTTCTCTATGGTTGTATCCTGTGACCTCCAGAAACTGTGCCTTTGATGAATGGGGCACAGGGTAGCAGGTAGATGCCACAAAGAAACCAGTACCGTCAACCTGCTAACCAGGCAACAGCCTTAACAGTGCTAATTACAAATTGCAATTATTATTAACTTGTTTTTGAGAATGTGTGCAATTAAGGCTCGAAATTGTGCATTGAGCTAGGCTGGCAGCGAGGGTGATTCTATGGGAAAATAGGAATGGGTTTGGGGGAATTAAGGTGTGGTTCTGTGTAAGCCAGCAACTGGCAATTAGTTTTCGCTTTTGCATTTATTTCTTGTTTAGTTTTTCGTTTTTCTTGTAAAAGAGTAAACGTTAAACGCCTTTTGGGTTGGCTGTGGCTATGAAATGAGGGTTAGCCTGGAAGTTCTGCAGTGGACTTAGCAAGACGAGACATCTCTTGACCTGATTGTACAAATTAAATTTATACAGAGAGCTGAAAGACAGAAAAGGATTTGGCGAATAAATACTTTTGGTCACGTCACCAGGTGGGTGTACAAATAGCACAATCCTAGAAATACTTCACTTGCCATTGCCCCGATCGCAAGTGGCAGGCAACAGCTTGACTGTCACATTAAATCTAAATGTTGCTGCCCTTAGCATGGATCAATTGCCAGTTGAGGTTGTAGGTTATATTTGGCAGTATCTTGTAACCGTGTGTAACCGTCAATCCTCTTAATGAGGACAACATTTAAAAAGGATTGGTTTACACCTGTTCGAGATGCTTCTTCTTCTTTTCCTTTTTATCCCGGCGTCGTTATGGTCAGAAGTGTAGGACCATAACCTTCCCACTTAACTGCATTCCTACTGGTCCGCTTGTGGGGTCCGCCGGTTTGACCTCAGAAAGTAGCGGCAGGCTTCCCGGTTTGGGATTACTTCATCGCTGAGGCCAATCAAATGCTGGTGTTTTTGCATTTGTTTGCACCAATTGTTTTTCGGCCTGCCTTTTTTGCGTGTTGAAATTGGAATGTTGATTGATAACGCCTTTTGGACGGGGTTCAAAGGATCTCTCCTTTGAACATGGCAATACCAACTGAGTCGGTCGCGCTCTATATTTCTTGTGATGGTTTCTTTTACGTGGAGGCTTCCTCGGATCTTTGAACTTCTAATTCTGTCACGCTTTGTTACTCCCGCTGTCATGCGAAGCATCTTCATCTCAGTTGCCGTTAATTTGCTCTCATACTTTTTGTGCATTGTCCAGCATTGTGAACCGTATGTGAGCGCCGGACGTACAACTGAAGTGTAGAGCCTTCCTTTCAGCTTAGGGGGCATTTTTCGATCACAGAAGATGGCGGAGTTTTCCCGCCACTTCATCCACCCTACGCTTACGCGATGTTTGATGTCGTCATCACAAGTTGCTTCTCTATTAATCATAGATCCCAGCTATTTAAACTTTTCACACTTGGGAAGCACTCTTCCATTCAAGTAAATGTCTGGAATAGGCTGATGAGGGTCAGAGAACGGGCAGCACAGATACTCTGTCTTCTTTGAACTAATACGATACCCGTGTCCCTCAAAAATGTCCACCCACACATCAAGTGCTCGTTGTAGGGACGCCTGATCATCACTTATAATGGCCCCATCGTCAGCAAAGAATAGCTGGTGCACATTGGGGTCCGTCACTTTTCCTTCCAGCAAGCAATCAAGGACTGCTATAAAAAGCAGTGGGCTGAGGACGCTCCCTTGGTGTACACCGACTTTGATTGCGAACTCTTCGGTGACTCCTGCGGTGCATCTTACTCTTGTCGTTGCTCTCTCGTACATGTCCATAATTACTCGCACGTAGGTTTCTGGAACTCCTTTTTGTCTTAGCGCTACCCGTAAAAAATCTCTTGGTTGCCGGTCAAAGGCCTTCTCGAAATCAACCAACACCATATGCAAGTCCTTTGAAGAATCACGATGCTTTTCCATCATGATCCTTATACTTTGGATTGCATCTGTTGTTGATTTACCCGAGACAAACCCGCACTGGTCATCAGATAGTCGTATTATTTTCCGCAGTCGGCTATCTAATACCCGTTCAACGATCTTCATGGTGTGCGACATCAGCTTGACAGAACGGTAGTTATCACAATTTCGCGTATCACCCTTTCCTTTGTGCAATGGAAGAAGATAGCTTTCCCTCCATTGATTAGGCATAGTGTCGCCTCTCATAAGTTTAGAGATAAGAACCATGAGCCATCTAGACCCGATGTCTCCCATCTTTTTCCAGAACTCAGAGGGTATCCCGTCCGGCCCAACAGCTTTTCTTTTCTTGGAGTTTTTAACCGCGTACCGAACTTCTTCGACTGTGATGTCGGATATTTCGGCATGATTCGGGGCGGCTCTTGGAAAGTACACTCGGGGAAACTGTTCGTTCAGAAGTTCCTCGCAATACTGTCGCCATCTGTGGAGAAATTTGGCTTTCATTGTTGGCCTTCAGCATTGTTAATAAACTTTGGGAAACGAATCTCCTGAGCATTTCTTCTTCTCTGGGCGGCTATCTTAAAGATATTTGCTCCTTTGTTCAAATTGTTTTGTCGAAGCTCCTGGGTAGCCTGGTTCCTGTCAGACGCGGAAGACGATATTTCTTCCAACTCCTGATAGAGGCCTTCCATGCTTTTCGCTTTGAATTCGGCGCATTTTTTCTTCGCGATACCTTTGCAACATCTATATACCTTTTCACGGCGAGCTTTTTCCTCTCTATTAGTAGAAGAGCACTTTGATCAAGCTTGGAAAGCCATTTTCTTTTCGTGTATCACTGCTTTGGCTTCGTCTGTCCACCACCAGGTTTCTTTTGCGTGTTGGCAGAGGCCTTTAGATGTTCCGAGCAGTGATTTGGCTTTCTCCAGGCCAGATTGTTGTAGGGAATCCCACATGTCTTGTGCTCTGCACTCCTCATTACCGACCTCATCGATAATGGAAGAGAGGTAGTTTTCCATGTTGGCGATAAAAGCTTCGCCTTTTCCTTTATCCAGCTTATACCACTTGATTCTCTCAGACACCTTCGTTTGCTGCTTTGACTTCTTTCTCGCATCCATAAAAAATTCAGTCAGGAGGAGACGGTGTTGAGAGGCGATCGCGTCTCCCAGGATCACTTTGCAATCTTTAGCTCGTGGCTTCATGAAACTGGATACCAAATAATAGTCTATTTGCGTTTCATTTCCGCCTCTGCTATAAGTGATCAGGTGCCGGCTTTGTTTGACGAACATGGTATTTAGCACTATAAGACCGTACGACTTGCACCTGTTCGAGATGCAAAGATACTTTATCCAGCTATAAGCTATTTTAAGGTTGGAGTGAAAACAAAGAGATCCGTGGCTTGATAGCTCCTTTGATCTGTTGTAAAACACTATAAGAGAAAGGTCTCATTATGGAAGCATTGTGAGAACCCTAAAAGGCAGTCGTTTCGCCAGCACACCCAAGATAAAAAGCTCATATCACTGGCATAAGTGTATTATATGTGATGGGTACTATTTTGAAGAGCGTAACAATGATGTAGTCGAAAAATAAAATTCGTTTCAAGAGCTTGGAATTCCCGGCATTTTTTGAACATTGATCAAATATGATTCGAAACGACAAATCGTATTAGCACCCGCCTGACACTGATTAAAGTTTTTTTGTAAACACTATCCACAACCGTAAGACGCTATTCTTCGAAACCTGATGGAGAGGCATACGGTCATCAGAATTGAAAGGGAAACTAACTCCGAATTTGCACCTTTTCTTTTCCGGGGGTGATTGTCTTAGATAGTATTTTTGAGAGATTCGATAGAATTTGTCGCGTTTGTTGCAATTCACAGTAACTCTTTGTTTCCATGTCATTGAGGCGTTATATTGGAAATGCACACACAGAGTTAAATTTTGAAGTGATCATATGCTCCGAGTGTTATGCCTTCGTCAGTAATTTTTGATTATCTCTCATTCACAACTGATGTTGTTGCACAGTTTTTCCTAATAGGAATTGTTCTTGGCTATGGAAAGACTTGAACTACAGACCTTCCGCCCAACAGTCGATGATGATTACCATTGCACCACGACCAACCCCCAATTCAACTACTTGCCGTATTGCTACTCCAGAGTTGGTTATTATTTTTTTGTGGTCTGTCTTTGTGGGAAGTTTAAAGGTTCAGGTGAGGTAAAGTCGTGAGCTAAGAGCGAGCCTCAAACCAGTTGTTTGGGAACCAACCGAAACTCAGACGCATTACTACACACCTTTGACAAAAAAAGCTTGGGAAAGCAAGGGATCGCCGCTAAATGTCAAAGGCCTCAGGTGGGACACAGATGTGACCAAGATGGCTTCCGGTGTCGGCCCTGGCATCTTTTGACCAAATCGGATAATATCGAAGGTCCTAGGAATGAGCCCTAGTGTTTTCCAAGTCGAGCTACATATATGCCATCCAGATGTGCGTCAACCTAAACGTAGAGACTTGCATAAGAGGTAAAACCAATATACTCTCGGACAGTTAAGCAGCGCTTAAAGCGTTGGGCACGAAGCCCTGCAGGAATTAGCCAAAAGAAATAAGGTCAAACTCTGGTGGGGGCTAGGGCACAAGGGCATAAAAGGCAACGAAATCGCCAACCAACTCGCTACGAACGTTTCCAGCGAAAGGTATATAGGCCCCCAACTTTTCTGCGGAGTCCCCAAGTTGAAGATAAATTTTCTCCTAGACAAGTAGGAAAAATCGCAACACCTGCACTTTTAGAAAAGAAGGACTCCGACAATCGAAGAGATTCATACGGCCCCTGAATAAACACCCTATTAATATCCTCAAATATAGTAGAGTCGATATCATAAGATTGGTAAGCAACCTTTCGGGATACTGCCCTCTGAGATACCATCTAAAAAAAAATTAACCTCTCGTCTGAAACCGAGCTCGTGGCGTTTTTTAAAACTGGTTTAACTGGTCTTATAGTGTAAAAATGAATTTACTTAAACCTAATATGCTCCATTATTATCGAAATTGTTGCCATGATGCCATCGGTGAAGCACGTACGTGCTTTCTGGTTGAAAAACTGAATCAAGTGATTTTCATAGGCTTCTTTTGAAACTAGCTTAATTCCATTGCAGGGATGTGAGCAAGTGATAGTCAGAGGGTGCTATGTCTGGACTATACGGTGGATTCATCAAAACCCCTTAACCATGTTCTCGCAATTTTCGACGGGTCATCAAAAAAGCGTGTGGTCGGGCATTATCGTGATGGAGGACGAGTTCAGTTGGGGCCGTTTTCTTTCAATTGCGTGGCGTAATCACTCTAATTGTTCACAGTAGATTTGAGAATTAATCGTCTGACCAACTGGAAGTAGCTCATGGTGGATGATTCCCTTCTAATCCTATCACACAAACAGCATCACCTTTTTCGGCGTCAACCCTGGCTTCGCGAACACTTGTGACGGTTCAGCATCCCTTGAATGGCATTCCTTTATTTGGATCAATGCGGGCTAATCCAGGATAGATTGGCGGTACCGTTAATCTCCCACATGGGTCGCAATTCTGTGTGACGGCGATTCTGGTTCTGTGATCGGCCTCAGGTTCTGTAGATCGGTCTCACGCCGGGATCGAGGAGATATAGTCCGCCAGCATCAACGCTTTTGGTGGTTGAAGAGGACTCCGTCAACGGACACTTCACTAGGACGGACACTAGGTGCAGCCTGTTCAAGGGAAAACCTGCCATGCACCCCAATAGCAGGCTTACATAGGCTAGAGTATAGTAAGGAAGGTTAGGATAGGTTAGGGGAGGTTAGGAAAAAACATAAAAACAAAAAAAAAAACTAAGAGTAAAAATGACAAAAAATTACAAAATCGAAAAATTAACAAAAACTCAAAGCAAAAGTAAAAAAAACTTTTTTAAATAAATTTAAATTATAAAAAAAAGATAAATACATAAAATATATATTAAGTATATATTTGCATATATATATATATTTTAGTTAACCTGTGCAGGGACGGGTTAAGAATATCGCTGCAGCGATACCTCTCGCTTGTCGTAAGAGGCGACTAAACAAAGGTAAACAAAAATCACATCTAGGCAATTTAGAAAACACCAAGGTGAGCCTAGGGACACATATACCACCATTAAACTGCCCCACAAGTGTGCATGCAAATCAGTGGGTTGACTCGACTGGAGATCACCGGTGTTGTAAGAGTAAGATCAAACAAAAAAAATAAAAATCTGAAGCATGCCCGTGTCAAAAAAAGAAAGAAGAAAGAAAACGATCAAACCGTAGCATTATGGAAAAGAACGCTAAAAGAAAAACCCCCACCCCGCCAGGCACTACTAATGGTCGTG
This sequence comes from Merodon equestris, assembly GCA_958301585.1. NCBI lineage: Eukaryota > Metazoa > Arthropoda > Insecta > Diptera > Syrphidae > Merodon > Merodon equestris. The sequence goes on from OY284413.1 coordinate 169,837,288, forward strand.
ATCCTGGGACGAGCGACAATGCTTGGGTCAGAGCTATAGGATTTCCGGGGGATAGCAACGGCGTAAGCCACACTTAAGAGTCGCGAGTTGGAACGTTGGAAGCACGAGTGTTCGCAGCTATGAGCTTGAAGAAATGATGGTTAGAAGGCGAGTAGACATCCTGTGCGTACAAGAGACGAAATGGCGAAACACCGGTAATCGGGCACGTTTCTTGGACGTTAAAACAAAAGCCTATAAGATGTTTTACTATGGATTGGAACAAGGAAAAAACGGAATCGCAATCATCCTTGCGGCAGAGCTTCTTGGCAACGTCTTAACCCTTTCAAAGTCCAGTGACCGTTTGATGGCTCTCAAATTGGTGATGCATGGTGAGGTGTGGAACATCGTAAGCGCATATGCCCCTCAAGTAGGATGCGAACAAAAAGAAAAAGATGAATTCTGGCTAGATTTCCACAACCTTGTCAAAATCATCCCAAAGGAAGACCTTTTGTTTGTTGGGGGAGATTTAAACGGACATGTCGGGAAGACAAGCGAAGACTATGAAGGCTACCACGGAGGGCTGGGATACGGCACCAGGAACTCTTCAGGTGAAGATATCCTAAACATGTGCAAGTCGTACGGTCTTATAGTGCTAAATACCATGTTCGTCAAACAAAGCCGGCACCTGATCACTTATAGCAGAGGCGGAAATGAAACGCAAATAGACTATTATTTGGTATCCAGTTTCATGAAGCCACGAGCTACAAAGTGATCCTGGGAGACGCGATCGCCTCTCAACACCGTCTCCTCCTGACTGAATTTTTTATGGATGCGAGAAAGAAGTCAAAGCAGCAAACGAAGGTGTCTGAGAGAATCAAGTGGTATAAGCTGGATAAAGGAAAAGGCGAAGCTTTTATCGCCAACATGGAAAACTACCTCTCTTCCATTATCGATGAGGTCGGTAATGAGGAGTGCAGAGCACAAGACATGTGGGATTCCCTACAACAATCTGGCCTGGAGAAAGCCAAATCAGTGCTCGGAACATCTAAAGGCCCCTGCCAATACGCAAAAGAAACCTGGTGGTGGACAGACGAAGCCAAAGCAATGATACACGAAAAGAAAATGGCTTTCCAAGCTTGGTCAAAGTGCTCTTCTACTAATAGAGAGGAAAAAGCTCGCCGTGAAAAGGTATATATGTAGATATTGCAAAGGTATCGCGAAGAAAAAGTGCGCCGAATTCAAAGCGAAAAGCATGGAAGGCCTCTATCAGGAGTTGGAAGAAATATCGTCTTCCGCGTCTGACAGGAACCAGTCTACCCAGGAGCTTCGACAAAGCAATTTGAACAAAGGAGCAAATATCTTTAAGATAGCCGCCCAGAGAAGAAGAAATGCTCAGGAGATTCGTTTCCCAAAGTTTATTAACAATGCTGAAGGCCAACTCCTTGTGAAAGACGAAAAAATTCTCCACAGATGGCGACAGTATTGCGAGGAACTTCTGAACGAACAGTTTCCCCGAGTGTACTTTCCAAGAGCCGCCCCGAATTATGCCGAAATATCTGACATCACAGTCGAAGAAGTTCGGTACGCGGTTAAAAACTTCAAGAAAAGAAAAGCTGTTGGGCCGGACGGGATACCCTCTGAACTCTGGAAAGAGGTGGAAGACATCGGGTCTAGATGGCTCATGGTTTTTATCTCCAAACTTATGAGAGGCGACACTATGCCTAATCAATGGAGGGAAAGCTATCTTCTTCCTTTGCACAAAGGAAAGGGTGATACGCGAAATTGTGATAACTACCGTTCTGTCAAGCTGATGTCGCACACCATGAAGATCGTTGAACGGGTATTAGATAGCCGACTGCGGAAAATAATACGACTATCTGATGACCAGTGCGGGTTTGTCTCGGGTAAATCAACGACAGATGCAATCCAAAGTATAAGGGTCATGATGGAAAAGCATCGTGATTCTTCAAAGGACTTGCATGTGGTGTTGGTTGATTTCGAGAAGGCCTTTGACCGGCAACCAAGAGATATTTTATTGGTAGCGCTAAGACAAAAATGAGTTCCAGAAACATACGTGCGAGTGATCATGGACATGTGCAAGAGAGCAAGAAATGCACCGCAGAAGTCATCGGAGAGGTCGCAATCAAAGTCGGTGTACACCAAGGGAGCGTCCTCAGCCCACTGCTCTTTATAGCAGTCCTTGATTGCTTGCTTGAAGGAAAAGTGACGGACCCCAATGTGCACCAGCTATTCTTTGCTGACGATGGAGCCATTATAAGTGATGATCAGGCGTCCCTACAACGAGCACTTGATGTGTGGGTGGACATTTTTGAGGGACACGGGTATCGTATTAGTTCAAAGAAGACAGAGTATCTGTGCTGCCCGTTCTCTGGCCCTCATCAGCCTATTCCAGACATTTACTTGAATGGAAGAATGCTTCCCAAGTGTGAAAAGTTTAAATATCTGGAATCTATGATTAATAAAGAAGCAACTTGTGATGACGACATCAACCGTCGCGTAAGCGTAGGGTGGATGAAGTGGCGGGTAAACTCCGCCCCCTAAGCTGAAAGGAAGGCTCTACACTTCAAGTGTACGTCCGGCGCTCACATACGGTTGACAATGCTGGACAATGCACAAAAAGTATGAGAGCAAATTAACGGCAGCTGAGATGAAGATGCTTCGCATGACAGCGGGAGTAACAAAGCGTGACATAATTAGAAGTTCAAAGATCCGAGGAAGCCTCCATGTAAAAGAAAGATAGAGCGCGACCGACTCAGTTGGTATTGCCATGTTCATAGGAGAGATCCTTTGAACCCTGTCCAAAAGGCGATATCAATCAACGTTCCAATTTCAACACGCAACAAAGGCAGGCCGAAAAACAATTGGTGCAAACAAATGCAAAAACACCAGCATTTGATTGGCCTCAGCGATGAAGTAATCCCAAACCGGGAAGCCTGCCACTACTTTCTGAGGTCAAACCGGTGGACCCCACAAGCGGACCAGTAGGAATGTAGTTAAGTGGGAAGATGATGGTCCTACACTTCTGACCATAACGACGCCGGAAAAAAAAGGAAAAGAAGAAGAAGACATATATTTTAGTTAAAATAGGATAAGTTAGGTTTAGTTAGGTTAGTTAGGCTTAGTTAGTTTAAGGTAGGCTTAAGTTTTATATAAATATGGAAAAAATTATCATTTGCTAAGAGAAAATATATTTTCTTAGCTTAAGTTGGTTAGAAAAATGTTAATTGCAAGTTTATATATAGTAGTCGAAAGACACAGGCTTAAGTAGGACTGTTTGTTGTAGAGCGTCCGCCTAGGGCCAGTAAGATATTTAAATTTGTATGGAATGTTAAGCTAGTTTTAAACATTTTTGTCTAGGATAAGGTAGATATAAGAAACTATGAATAAAAGTGGATTAAAAACTAAAAAAAACTAAACTCAGCATCCCTTGTCCACGATGTTTTACGCTTCCGATTGTCGTATATACATACATACGTGATCCAATTTTCACCACCGGTTATTAGACGTTAATTCAATCTATCATGTATTTCGCGCTCAACTCGTGAGGAACCCATACATCGAGCTTCTTTTTGTAGCCAGCTTTGTGTAAATGGTTCAAAACAGTTTTGTGGTCAATACCTAGGTCCATACCAATATCGACACTGCTGATATGCTTCTCTTCCTGCACTTTTCCAGTAATTGGATGACCAGAACGTGACTCACCTTTCACACAAAAATTACTGGAACGAAAGCGAGCGAACCGTTTCCGTGCAGCAGATTTCGATAAAGTACCTTCGCCGTACACAGCACAAATATTTTCACAGACCTGCGCATCGTTCTTCCCTTTGTCATAATAATATTACAAAATATAGCGCAATTTTTTCATTATTTATCTCAATTTTCAAATGCAAACAACTGCAAGCAACCACTGCACCAATTTCGATATTTACATACTCAAAGAAACGCTCGAACTGTCACCTTTCCAATGAGCTTTTAGTGGTGTCGCTGCGGTCTGAGTTACTTGCAATTGACACCATTTGTCTGGAACAATGCCATGAACTTTTTCCCGCACTCAATATATAAGTCCATCTTTGGAAGCATATCCTTCTCAAAGAAATCATGACTCCTGAGAGTATCAGCTTAGCTGCTACAAGGGACATACCCAACTTTATTAAGAAGGTAGAGGAACTCCTCGTCTAGTTCCGGTCGGGAATTCCATTTCGTACGGTTAAAATTTAATGTCCATAAGCATTTAAGTCACCACCGTTTTCTTTATAGAAGTCCAAACCTGGACAGAAGCTCAGCATAACGAGGTCAACTCGCTATCTGATTCCACTAGAAGCATTGTATCCCTGTTTTCATTACTGCGAGCGATTCCAATGTACACTGTTCTATACATATAACTCCAACATTCAGGCTAAAAAAACAATAACCAAAGGAAGATATGTTGAGATGTTCGCTGAGGTAAATGATCTAACCCAGCAAGTAAATGAGACGGTTAATGTCTTGTACTTGTTCCTCATCCCTCTTCCTGACAAATATTCAGTTCACATATTGTCACCACTTGGCTTGATAGACCTTTGTGCCGCATCACCTAATTTCTCGTGATCAACACACTCAGTTAGAGAACAAATTCCTAAACGAACGGAAGGGCTGTGGAGAGAGTCAATTGGATCGGATTACAACTTCTTTAGGAATCGTGTGCTTCCTCAATAATGCCTCTTATGTTATTTCTGGTGCACTTATTTTTCTGGCCATAAGATCCTTCAGTGTGAAAAGGAGTGAAAAGAAAAAAAGTCTAGTGAAGATCGAGAGAGGGACAATCGGAATAAGCTGAAGCGAAAAAAACTTGAGGCAAAAAGTCTTACGTAAATAACATAAAAAATTCTGCCTCGTCTCTGTCTTTCCAGCTTTCTAGACAAAGCTAATCTGCTTGCTATATACATCCAATTTTATATCATCCAATTTAGTTTTCGAATTACTTTTTTGTTAAAAACAAAAAATGATTTTGATTGATAGACATTTTTACTTAGACCTTTACATTTTTTTCAGTTGAGTGGAAAATATAATATCCGTCAAGTGGCTGCTTCCAATGATGATACACCTTTGTACCCGTTTTATTGCATTTTCCATGACTTTCCGCAAGATTTCCGGTGAAAACTGTTCGCATTCCTGTCGAATATTCTCCTTAAGGGCTGCGATTGTCTGAGGCTTGTTGGCATAAGCCCGCGACTTCTAGTCGGTCTGGGATGGTTAAATCGGGAGATCTTGCCGGCTATGCCAAATCGCTAAAAAACAGGAGATTTTGCGGCCAGGAAACGCTTCCTTCACAATATCCTATGTGGCGTGCTGTGTGTACGGTTGCACCGTCTTGTTGAAATCAAATGTTCACCAAGCCCCGCTTATCCAATTCTGGCAGTAATAAGTCGTTTATAGTAGCAGTGATGAAGAGGATTTCCTTACCAGACGAGGTGTTAGTTGCAACAAAGTAAGTCTCATTCTTAGATTAAGCCCATTTCAAGTAGGATGGGTTGAAATCGGAATGGATGATGAAAATGTCATTTGGGACTGTGATATCAGATATGGAATCAATGTGGAAGGCAAGGTGATAGCCATATCTGGGTTATGAGGGACGAAGATAACAGTGAGCAAGATAGACCTTCCTTAGCGGCTACGAATTTCTAAGAGAACCTCGCAACAGCAGATTCGTGGCTGACTGTACCCTATATTGAGATAGCGATCAATTTCAGTTAGGGCAAAAAGGTTGTAAGGTAGTTTCTGAGAATTACTATGGACGTTTTGGCGCACCTCTGACTTTCTGGTAAGAGAAGGAAACGTATTTGGGTAAACTGTGGAGTTGGTGGAGAGATAGAAACGTGTTAATTGCAAACATTTATGTAAGTTAGAATGTGTTCTTTGCAGGTGTGACAAGTACTGGAGTGCAGTGAACGAGGAGAAATCGTCTATCATTTTGTAAAATATTGAGACTCTCAGATGAAGGATTTTTTTCCACTTCGTGATAGTTAGTTGACCGGCCTTCTTGGTGGATCGATTATGTCAAGCTAGTTTTGGTTTTGCCATCGATGTAGATGGAGTCAGTATTGTCGTGAAGTTAGGTACGATAGAGATGTACGTTTTCGTAGATTTTTTTTTCTCAAAGGTGATATGACATATCGGTCTTCAGCATTAATTTCGTAAAGTGTTTGGTAAGATTCCAGTGATGATTAAATATACCGCTTCAGTCTCAATAGTGTTTGGTAAGTTGGATTGTGGGGGGCGGAGTGGATCTCAGAAAGGTGTGGGGAAGGACTGACGGGAGTGTTGAATGAATCAAAAGAGGACTTCAGTTAATAACGTGATACCCGCATCTGATTTGCATTACGAGAGGGTGCGCCTTAATCGCTTTTTCCCTCTAGAAGCATTCCTTTTTCTTTCTTTTCCTTTCTTTTTTTTTTCTTTTTATAGGGGTCGCCCAGAATCAAGAGTTACGCTCTTATGGTGTTTATCACACGACACGGTGCATTTGGTTTGTATTGAAGATATTCGTTCACTATTCTTCGGGGGTGGTTGTCCTAGATAGGATTCGATAGATTCGATTGAATTTGCCGCGTTGGTTGTAGTTCACAGCAACTTCTTTTGTTTCCATGTCATTCTATCACCTTTTCTTCCTTCTTTTCCCTTCCACCCTTTAGATCACTACAGACTGATTCAGGATAAATATGTGGTACCTTAAATCTCCCAAATAAGCCCCATTTCCTTAGAGGCCCGATTCCTCGAACACGATGTCGCACTCCGTGATGATTAAAACCTTAAATAAAAATATATCGTTCCGGGCTTCATATAAATCCACTTGGTATACCACCCGTCCCATCCGTTTAATTTAAAGCACAAATGTCATTACCTATTTTCCGGGCAGCTTTTGTAAATTTATTTGCAAAAACAATAGCACAATTAAACGTCATCCGACATCCAATCGTTCTCGACTTCCAATCCAGCAGCGTCGGATCCTGTCATTCCGTTTGCTCGGTGAAAATTAATTAACTAACACCCAACGAACAATAACGACCAATAGTCTGCCATCGACAGTCAATATAAATTAATTAACTTTAAATTATTACTAACGACTAGACTATGGCTGCAGTGCACCATAACACAATGTTGTCATTAACATAATCTTCCAGTGTAAGAAGGATTTATGCTAATGGGGTTATTGGCATTCCCTGCTGCATCCCCGATATCATGGCATGGTACCGGTATCACGCTCAAAAGGTGGCCACACGTACATTGGATCCATATTGACGCAAATGATGCAACAGATTATCACCCAGGAAGACAATGACTTTATTGACATCATGCAGTTAAAGCACCCGCACCCGGACGGGTGGGACGTTTTAGTGTGCGAGTAAGGACCTGTGGACAGATGTAAGTGATGTGTTGACTTTATGACATTAGTAGCTTCTACACTGTTTAAGTGGGGTGTCGATAAATAATCGACGGGTTTGAGTAAACGCTTGGATGAACCTGACCCAGACTTTGTGACTTGAGTTGCAGTTTCAATTGAAGTTCACGTCTAATCCCATTATTCCACCAAACACATTCCTTGTGCATTCTACAATGGGTTCAAATAGATTATGTCATCATATCGCTGCTGTACTTGTCGAGAATCAAAGACGGCGACCAGACACATAGATACAGATGTTGAACTTGTTTCTACCACTTGTCCTTTGAGATGAATAAATAATAATGGTGGCATGTTGTGGCTTTCTGGTCTGAATGCAAGACTGCAGCCGTTGCTACACTTTTTCATCTTTTCAACATAACAAGCCGCACTTGGTGTGCAGTCTTGTTCATCTTGTTTTTTTTTAGTTCTACGACTTAAGGACGAGCACAAGGGATATGCCACGGCCGAACAAAGCTGACGGCGAGGATAAAGGGTATGAGCTTACCGCATGCAAAAAGTTTGCTGTTTTCATTTCAATGTGACAATGGTGTTTGAAAATTGTTTTTTCTCTTGTTTTCTTTAGTTTTGAGTCTTTTAATTTCTTGAAGTTGAACTTTTAAATATTAGAGGAGGTTACATAGGTTCTGAGGGATGAAAAAATATTGTCTTCTCCCTTTAGCCATATCAACTTTTGAACAATCATTGGAATTTGGAATTGAGCGATCGTTGAGAAGACTATATTATCCAAAGTGTTGTCTTTCGGTTGCCACTACTTTTTCCTGCCTCGTGGGAAGAATAAAGAACTAAATAATATATATAGGTCCATAACTTATCCTTGACTTTCCGTACTTGAGTACTTTAAGTTTGGCGTAGAAATCAATTGTGAAGAAAAGACGCTTATAAATGTCCTTTGATTTCATTCCGTATGAGACCTAGTTTGTTTTGCTTTTTGATAATTGACATATGGAGTTCAAAGCATTTTCCAACTATGGACAAGTCAACTCCCAACGATACAGGTATTTTTTGTAGTGTTTTGCATAGATCTTTATGAAGCAGAAATTCTTGCCGAAACAGTAGGTAAGAGATGAGGATTTAGAAGCAGTATGGTCAGCAATAAAAAGTGTTGTGAAGGAAGCAGCGGACAACAAACTAGACTATTCCAAGACTCCCAAAGGAAAGCTTTGGTTCGACGAAGAATGCAAGTAGAATACCTTGGAAAATACTAAAGCGGTAACTTTGTACGAAAATTATGCCACGCAGATTTTATTCGCAACGATAATGGGAAACTCGTTTCAAACAACGAAAGAATTGCAGCCCAATGGAGGACATACTCCTTGGCCCGGCATGGTACTGGTGACAACTCTAATTTTTCTCCAACTGAATGTTATATTATGTGATTGTAATATTGTTTTACGCTAGCCTACTGCGCAAGTCAAAATGTTGGATTTTTATGTGGACTAGAAATAACCGATTATCATTCATTTTGGAACACCCCTCGTACATAGATCAAAAGCGGTTATTCGTAACAAAGAACTTACAGAAGCTATTGAACAAAATCTAACCACGATTGCATTTAATTTTGCTACAAGGTTCAACGTCTCAACTCAACCATAAGTCGTCACCTAAAAAAATGATACACCGCTCACGGCTAAGATCTCGATGGAAAAACTGGGGGCTATTTTCCCGAACAAATTGATCAGCAAGTATGGAGATATACCCTGGCCACATCGCTCTCTGGACCTCACACCATGCGACTATGTCTTGTGGGGAAACCACAAGTCAAGGGTTTACAATAACAATCCCCGAATAATTCAGGCCCTGCAAGAGAATATTCGCCGTGAAACTGCCGCCATGGCACCAGCTCTTTGTTCACGCGTTATTGCAAATATGAGGCCCGGCTGCAAGAGTGCCTGGACAGAAACGGGCGTCATTTAGAAGATATTTTTTTTAAAAAATTAAATCCGCAACATGACTGTACATTTTGCCACAATAAAGTATTACCTTCAATTTTCAGTTTTTATTTATTTTATTTCAAACTTCAAAACTTACCACTGGATAACCTTTACTTACACTAAAATAATATGATTTCGGCATCATTTTGCGTCACAGATGAGGAAATAGAGCAGAATGTCAACAATAAAATGTGCTGTGAAGAAAGCAGCAAATTAGGCTATTGCAAAAATAACGAAAGAAAGTCCTGGTTCGCCGGAGAATGCAAGGAGAAAGTAAAGCCCCATACCTTACAATTTTAAGAGGAAGGAAAAATAGCTATTAATCGCCTTAAGAATAATAAGGCAGCAAGCGCCGACCTAATATAGGAGTCGGAATTCTTTTTTTTTTTTTATAGGGTTCGGCAAGGTTCAAGAGTGTACGCTCTTATGGTGTTTGTCACACAACCTAGACGGCCGGCGTGCAGATGGTTTGTGTCAAAGATATTCGTCCACTACTTTCCGGGGGTGATTGTCCTAAATAGGACTCGAGAGATTCGACTGAATATGTCGCGTTGGTTGTAGTTCATAGTACCTTTTTTCGTTTCCATACCATTAAGGTGTTACATTGGAAATGCACACACAGAGTATGAATTATGCTGCAAGTGTTATGCCTTCGCCAGCATTTTTTGATCATCTCTTGTTCACAACTGATGTTGCACAGTTTTTCCGTATAGGAATTGTTCTTGGCTATGGACAGACTTGAACTTCAGACCTTCCGCTCAACAGTCGGTGATGATTACCATCGCACCACGACCGCCCACTATCGGAATCGGAATTATGAAATATGCTAGAGAGGAATTAATCGAAGAGTTACATGGGCTCACCATAATATGACACAATTAAACTATCGCTTAGGAATGGTAAAACTCGGCCATCATTCCCATATTTGCAACAATTGCCGAGGAATATCTCTGCTATCGAGTTGTTTCAAGGTGTTGTCGAATATTCTTTTAAAGAGACTGAGGTCATACACTAAGGTATATAATAATTGAAGAGTGTCAATGTGGCTTCAGGCGGAATCGCTCGAAGAATTTTGCTATACAGCAAAAGTATTGGAAGTGGAAAGCCGTTCACCAACTATTAATTCATTTTAAAAAGGTGTATGACACTATGAACAGTTCGAAAATGTATCATGTTTTTGTAAGGCTGGGAACAAAGGACGGGTTAGGTGAAAGATCAATACAAGGAACCACCTTGTCACCACTTCTTTTTAGTTTGGTACTGGAATACGTAATGAGGGACCGCCAGGATAATGGTGCAGGAATAATCCTTAATGGAATTGCAGTCGCTTTGCGCTGACGATCTGGACTTTCTGTTAGGCATTGAGGGAAAAACTAAAAGAAACGCAGAAAGTCTAAAAATGGTAGGAAAATAAGAAGGTTTAGAAGGTTTAAAGTAAAATTTAATATATGGTCCCTGAAGGGTTTGGGTCGAACCACACATCACATCTTACTGCACTCTAAAAGTGTTTAAAGAAAGTGGCTGAGTTTAAATATCTGGAAACCGTATTGACCGAAAAAAAAATTATCAAAAAAATAAAAGATTACATACAGGCATCGCGTGCTTCTTCCCGTCGAAAGATTTATTCAGAATAACTCTTTTGCCCGCAATCTTCATTTATAAAACTATAAGAATGCCAGAGACACATTGGGGATGTACAACTTGGTCTCTGACGATGAAGGAAGAAAATAGATTTCGGGGCTTTTGAAACAAGATCTTAAGGAGAGTCTATCGTGGTAAGCAGAACGGAGAAACAGGCGAATGGAAAAAATACACAATCAAGAACTTTAGGAGTTTTATTCAGCCCCAAGTATTGTCGGCGAAAAAAAATCGCAATGCAGGACACGTAGAACGAATAGACAGTGGACAAAAGTACAAAGAGTAAAGGGAAATGAGTGGACAACTCGGGGGAAAAGGACCTCCAGAATGGTTACGCCATAGATGGGAAGATAATATAAGGATTAAAAGGAGGAATAAAACAGCGAAACATCGGAGGAATACACTCATGACAGGGAGGCTTAGCGCGTCAACAAGGCTTTGAGCTTCCGAGTTTCAAATGGGCGCAAATATGAATAATAATAACATGTTGCAACAGAATAGTTCGAAACAAGTTCGCTAATTTGGGCAGAGGTGATTATTCACTAGATTAGATTCACAATAGAATTAAGCCAAGAGATACAAGAGGTGATCCAAAATAAATGATAATTAAAATAAAACACCGTGATTATAGTTAAAAAATTTTTTTTTTTTCCACATAGTCTTCAAACAAGTCAATACATTTAGTCCATCTTTTTTCTAAGCCCAGAATTCCCCTTCTTTGTCTTGATGCCCCAAAATGCCTCAGGTGTATTCCTTGAGCCGAGCAAAGAGCTAGAAATCACTGCGAGCTAGACATGGTTAATAGGATGGGATTTCGAGCAGTTCGAATGATGTTTCATTAATGGTAACCATAGTAATTGCGGCTCGCTGAGTCGGCGCGCGTTGGCTTGGTGAAACAGCACTTCAGTTTGCAGCTTGCCTCGTCTTTTTTCTTTAATGACCTCACACAATCTTCTTATTTGGTCTGCGTAGTAAGATTCCGTATTGGTAACACTTCGATTGTTGTTTAGTTTGACAATCAAAGTCGCGCCCATGGTCACGAACCGTAACGAAAACATTTCCTGGTCTGCTTTGAACTTTTCGAGATTCACGCTCGAAATATTCCCGTTCTTTAATGGTTAACATTCAACGCACAGAGACCTTTTTCATCCAAAATTCGTTTGCAAGGATTCTTTGAACGCTGCCATTTGAGAACTCTGTGACCTCAGCTATGGCCTGATGGTCACTCTTCGATCTGGTAACACAACATTTTCGAATTTTTTCACGTAATCTTCAGTGAGGGTCGTGGATGGGAGTTCTTCATCCTTCAATGGATGTTTTGCCCAGCTTAAACTCTTTCGCCATCAGGTCAGGATTCTTTGAATATTAAAGATTGTAACTTAAAATGTCTAAGCTCCTACAAATCTATAAAACGTCACCAAATTACTTCAGCTTAATAAGAGGACATAGAAATTAATGCAAATCAGTAATTTGTTAATTACCACATAACAAGTATAAGTAATTTCGCATTAACCATATCGAAAACGGGTCATTTTGGATTCATTAAGTAATGAGCTCATTAAAAGATTAGGTGATATTGCCTAATTGTTGTATAGAATAGGAAAGGGTATAATGAAAATAAGCAAAAAGTTATTTGTAAGGTACTGACACTGAATTAGAAATTTAACATTTGAAGTGCCCATCTTGCAACATAAACTTTAAAATGTCGTCGCGAAGTTGTTTAAATTCTCCGAATTGTTTTTGTTATATTTGCGTGAAATTTATGGTGGTAAAACAACGAAGCAACATTACAGACCTTGTGAAAAATATTTACAAAAGTTATTTTGGATATGCAATCAGTAACCAAGACAAAACTTGGACACCTCAAAAAGTTTGTTCGACTTGTTTAGTAGAACTTCGTAAGTGGTCAAAGGGACAGAAAAATAGCTTCAAAATCTTTTCGCCCATGCTATGAAGAGAGCCTAACGACCATGTCGAAGATTGCTACTTTTGTTGCTATGACATAAATGGAAACAAATCTAAAAATAAAAGTAACATAACATATCCAAATGTGTCATCAGTTACGCCTGCAGTTTTCGGAGATTTAGAAATGGTGCAGGCCCCTTATCCAGCTATACAAATTGAAGATTCTGCCAGTGATACAAATGAAGAGAATGTATCCCAATCTGATCTTGTATTTCAAGTAGACTCTGTCGAGTGTCATCTCTTTTCACAGTCAGATTTAAACGACTTGACAAGAGATTTGAATCTCCCCAAAGATGCAGCTGATATATGGTTGCACCTGGTACTTCATTTTCATGGAACCTTCACAGAGAAAAAGATTTTCTTTCATTCTTCGCTGAAGATCGAGATTCGGTGTACTATAAAGATATTCCTGGCTTGACGAAAATGTTCGACATTGAATACGATCCTAACGAGTCCAGATTGTTTATTGAATCCTCAAAAAGAAGTTTGAAAGCAGTCCTTCTACATAATGAGAACACATATGCCTCACTACCTGTTGCACATTCTGTCCATTTAAGGGAATGTTATGAAAATTTGGAAAAGCTTTTAGCTACTATAGCTTACGAACATCACGGCTGGATGGTGTGTGGAGATTTGAAAATCATAAGAATGCTACTGGGCCAACAAGGTGGTCATACAAAATACCTTTGCGAATGGGATAGCCGGGATAAACAACATCACTGGACCAAAAAGGAATGGCCTCCAAGAACTGAACTAGCCCCTGGAATCAAAAACGTGCTTAAACAGAGTTTCGTTCCCAGAGAAAAAGATTTACTGCCGCTTTTACAAATCAAATTGGGTATGATGAAGCAGTTTGTGAAGGCTTCAAATATCTGCATTCAGTTTTTCCATCTTTACCAGAGGCTAAATTAAAAGAAGTGGTAAATAAACCTTCGGGGAACAATAAAAGGTCCGACTATAAAGAAATAGTTGCCAAAATGATAACGAATTTTGGTGTAATGGGTTGTAATATGAGCATTAAACTTAATTTTCTACATTCGCACATTGATTACTTCCCAGAAAATCTAGGAGCCGTTAGCAAAGAATGAGGCGAAAAACTTCACCAAGTTTTAAAAGAACTTGAAGTCTGGTATCAAGGAAGATGGAATGCTAGTTTGATGACGGACTTTTGTTGGTTACTGAAGCGCGATGATCCAAACCGAAAATTTAAACAAAAATCGCACAACCGAAGCTTCCAGGGAAAAGACACCAGGTTCCATAAATAAAATTTACATGTAATTTAGCCCAGTAATAAATTGTTATTATGTTTTAATAGTTTTTTAAGTTAAAAAGTTTAAGTTTAAGTTTAAAGTAAAAAAATAATGTACTTTATTGAAATATATATTTTTTTATGTAAAAACTTGTCTTCTTTCTCAATTTTCTATCTGTAGCTTTGAAAAATCAGAAGGAGATGGAGAAAAACTAGGTACATATTCGTAATCAGCGCATCAAAATACTCCAGAATCAGCTATCAGATTCCAGAGAGACCTTCATTTTACAGGCCTGTGCTATCATTACTTTTGGATCACCCCTCGTACATAGATCAAAAGCGGTTTTCGCTAACAAATAACTTACAGAAGCTATTGAAGAAAGTCTAACCACGATTGCATTTTACCTTGCTACAAGGTTCAAGGTTCAAGGTCTCAACTCTAACCATAAGTCGTCACCTTGCAGTAATTGGAAAGCTACAAAAAACTAGAGAGAAGTGTATTCCACTTTTAAGTAGGCAAGGTCCCATATGGCTGCATGATAATGAAGGCAGCATTGTTAATATTTCGGAATCTGGCCCGATCGATAATCACCTTTTCCGATCATCTCTCAAATAGGCAGTTCATTACAGATCCAGATGCCAGTTAGTAAAATTTCGAGGACTTCTTGCCCCAAAATCACAATTTTTTTCAGAAGAGGCATATTTGCTTGAATGGAACGTTGGACAAATGACATATATATAAATGGAGGTTATGTTTTGAAATAAACTTTGTTAAATGTCCTTCCTCAAAACGTATTGTACCGTATAACCACCTAATATTTATGATCTGATCAGAATAAAGGCCAGAATAAAGTAATCATCATTGACAGTTGAGCGAAAGGTCTGTAGTTCAAGTCTGTCCATAGCCAAGATTAATTCCTATACGAAAAAGTGTAAAACAACATCAGTTGTGAATGAGAGATAAGCGAAAAACTGTTAATAAAGGCCTAGCATTCGCAGTATAAGATCACTTCAAAATGTATAGTCTGTGTGTGCATTTCCAATATAACACCTTAATGGCATGGAAACAAAAAAGTTACTGTGAACTACAACAAACGCGACAAACTCAGTCGAATCTCTAGAATATTATCTAGGACAACCACCTCCGAAGAGTAGTAAACGAACATCTTCGACACAAACCATCTGCACCCCGGCCAGGTTGTGTGACAAACACTATAAGAGCGTGACTCTTGAACCTGCGCGAACCCTATTTTAAAAGGCAAAGAGATAATGCCGAATCATTGATCGTAACTCAACAAGTCATTTCCCACCATTTAAGAATCTTGGTGCTATACGAGTTGAAGCCAAGAGGTGTCGATCAGTGCACGGTAAGAAGAAGAGTTTTCCATCGACGAGAAGTGAAAGAAATTGTGGGGCGTCGCGGCTATGCATCAACAGTGACCAACAAATCCTTTGATGGGAAGCTCATGCTGTGTATTTAGGATGACCAGCTTTTCGTGGCATATTATTTTTGCAACTGGCTGAAAACGTCGACGAAGCTTGCTTCCGAACACAACTAATTCGTTTGAATTAAGAACGATCACAATTTGAGATGAAGCCCGCACAACATTTTACTCAGGCCGTTAAAACTTACCTGGAAACCGGAGATCCTACTCCACTCGCCGTATTTATCGGACATCACCACTTCCGCTTATAAGCTGATCCGATCGATGAGCAACACTTCCGATATTTGAAGAAACCAATAATTGGGTTGATCTGTGGATCGCCTCAAAAGACATTCAGTTTTTCAACCCGGAAAGATGTGCTGCAAGAAAGATGTGCAAAAGTTCAAACTATTGGCAATACTTTCAAAAGTTAATATTTTTTTCGAAATAAGGCTCCATTTTTCCGCTCGATATGATGAAATTGCAGACCACTATATGGGTATCCTGAAGAATTCACCTCTATTTCTGTAGGATCAATCCTCTACTTCACTAGGAAGGTTTATGATTTTCTCAAATGGCTTTAACACAATAGATCTCTCTAGCCCGAAGTTACCTCCACTTGCTCTGTGTATCAGAAGCCACTTAATTTAATAAGAAAAGTCCTTTTTTAATTCAGGTTTGCTCTTGCCTGTAAATATTCGTGTCTAATGCGTCGCTACTTCCAAGAATACCGTCGTATCAAACTCTCGATTCCTAACTTCCGCGAATAGCCATTTTCAACCAGGTTCCTAAGCCAGGAAAAGTAATGGCAAAGTATAAATATTATTCTTCCCTTGTGTTTATTTATTCCCGCTTTTCTTCTTAAGCAAATGCGATATGAAATAAGAAATGTTGAATGAAAAAAAATATAAGACAGAGCAAAAGTTCTGCCTTCATCTTCGTCCTTCTCCCTCTCTTCATGGCTTTTTAACTTACGAGTATGCAGTGGCGTATATGTACGTATCTACATGTGCCTGTAGAGTGTTTACTGACGCGGGGGAGTATAAGAAAACAAAAACAGACAATCACGTACTGGTACTGTCTCCCACACAGCCTCCGGCATTCAGTCTCCCTCTCAGCCTTCCCTGGTGCCTTAAGCAGTAGCTCTTGTACTTTGGCTGCATAGCACGTTACAACGGTAGATAAATTTATTAAAAAAGATAGAAAGCAAAAAGCAACCAGATATGTACATACGTTAGCGGCACACTTGAAAACTGTCTCTTTGCCTCGCACCAATTCCCGTCCGCCCTCCTCACCGTGGCCGCTTCTGGCTCGCATTTTTCTGCCCGTTTAGGCCGCAGATGAATGAATGCCTTTCATTATGCAAAAAGCTCGTTCTACCTCATAGATAGCGGTAAGTAAACTGAAAGCAATTCCTTGCCACTTCCAACATGTACGAGTATCTACTCGAGAGTATGTGGCATGCAGTACTCTTATTCAGATTAGAATGACAGTTCGCATCCGAGAAGGATTTATAATGCGTATTTACTGAGCAGATGGAAAATATATTATCACCTTGCCGACGACAATGACGCCGCGTGGCAGCGCGAGGCAAAGTGGCAGATGAACACAACGTTAATTTATACGAATTAGATTAAGATATAAATGTATTTCAATTGCATTTGCGCGAGACGGCGACGCGGCGGTGAGACGTGGATACGTTACTTGGTGGAGTGACGGGTCCTCGCTCATTCGACGTGCAGATAAATTTAAATTTATTGAGTGAATAAAAATGTATCCACGTGCATAGGGATAAGTGTGATTCACACAAGCAGAGTGGGTGGGTATGGCGGGACTGGGAGGAGTGTGTCCTGGGGACGGGAATCGATAGCGAAAAATGCCAGAGTATGAGATTAGCTCCGATTGATTTATACACTACGTGATTGGCTCGTTTGTATCTCATGGCAAGGTAGATATTTACGTCTGATTCGAATTGCAGAGGCGGTCTAGGGCTATTTGCTCTATTACGAGAATGTCAATGTCGACGTATTTAAAAAATTGTGGAGGTGGTGTGCCATTTTGATGTCGAACTATGTATACCATGGAGATTACATCAACCAACACAAAGCAATGTTGGACAGGACTACGGCCGAGGTCCAAAGCACGCGGGCTACGGACTAGGGCAGAAGGTTTACCAGCACCAGTGGACTGAAAATACGAGGGTGGTCCGATAAGTACTTAGCCTCACAGCCAGATGGCACCAGTATCGCAATGGCAACTTATTATCGTGTAGTACATTCTAGTAGATGGCTAGAATTTCAGCTGGATCGGAATCGCAGTTTAGTTTTGACCGCGTGTGGAAGCGGGAGTGTCCGCGGATTTTAGAAAAATGGAAAAAGAGGAATATCGGTCGGTGATTCGATTCTTGTTTTTGGAAGGGAAATCGCGCAGCGAAATCAAGGAGCGTTTGGATGCTGTGTACGGTGACTCTTCTCCTTCGACGGCGAACATCAAAAATTGGTTTAACGAGTTTCAACGTAGTCGCACATCGGTTTTTGATGAGCCACGTCCAGGTGCGCCGAAAACGGCTACCACGGAGGATAACGTGACAAAAATCCACGATCTCGTATTGGCAGACCGCCAATTGAAGGTGCAGGAGATAGCTGAGACAGTAGGCATTTCAAAAGATCGCGTGGTTCATATCCTGCATGAAATTTTGGGCATGAGAAAGCTGTCGGCGCGATGGGTGCCGCGTTTGCTCACTCCGGACAACAAGCGCAATCGTGAGACCACTTCAGAGCAGTGTTTGACGCTGTTTAAGCGTAATCCGAAGGAGTTTCTGCGTCGTTTCGTGACAGTCGACGAAACATGGATCCACTGGTACACACCAGAGACCAAGGAACAGTCGAAACAGTGGACTTAACCTGGCGAACGTGCACCGAAGCAGGCGAAGACTGTCCCATCGGCCGGAAAGGTGATGGCCACCGTTTTCTGGGATTCACAAGATGTGATCCACATCGACTACCTGGAGAAGGGCAAAACAGTCACAGGGCTGTACTATGCCAAATTATTGGGCCGATTCGACGCCGAATTTAAGAAAAGAACGGCCCCACTTGGCGAAGAAAAAAGTGCTCTTACACCATGATAACGCACCGGCTCACACCTCCGCCCTCGCCACGGCCAAATTGGTCGAATTGGGCTACGAACTGATGCCCCATCCACCGTCCATCTGCAGATTTGGCCCCGTGCGACTTCTTTTTGTTTCCAAACTTGAAAAAGTCACTCGCCGGGCAGAAATTTCAGTCGAATGAGGAGGTCATCGCCGCCACGGAGGCCTACTTTGCAGACCTCCAGAAAACGTATTTTTCAGACGGGTTAAAGAAGTTGGAGCATCGCTGGATCAAGTGTATCGAGCTAAAAGGAGACTATATTGAAAGACAAATCGCCATTTCTCCAAAATGTTTGTTTTTCTTTTGTAGGCTAAGTACTTATCAGACCACCCTCGTAGGTGCATCTTTAGAAGTAGGCTAATACACAAAGACCTAGGGCTATTGTCACAGTGACTGTCAGGTGACCGTCGACTCCAATTTGCGAAAACTGGGAACGGGAGAGAAGGTATTATACAACCAAGAAATGTACGGGATGTACGGAGATATAATATGTCTGGTCAGGCGATCAGTTCACAACTCGAATTGCGATCCAAATATTACTGCTGTAAAATCCCATAAATGTTACTGCTATGCAGCCGAAGTCAAACCACATGTCTCTTAATTTCAGTAATATCACGGTGGTGGTGGTAGAAGGAAGCAGTTGTTGGATGGACCAGGATAAACTAGTTCTCAAAATTAGCCATTTTATATACATTCAATAGAGATCAGCCTAGTGGTGCACTTCATCAAATATCGGTGTTACAAGGGATATTGCAATGATTTTTTAAAACAGGAAACATTGAGGTGATTTACATATTTTTGATAGAATTAGAATATAATTTATTGGCGTTGAAATACCACCATACGAATGAGCCATGAACGTGGATCATGACCTGCGTGCCCTAAGTCAAAAATTTGCATTCACAGCGACCATCAGGCGATTTTACTCAACATTGGCAAAGAGAAGACTAGGCAAAGAGGATTTCGAAGTATGTAAAATTGCGACTTCTTATTCAGCAACGGACCAGCGGACAATTCGGACCAAAACGGACCTATCGCACCAATTCAAAATTCAAACAACCGCGACAGCGTGCGATACAGCGATACCCAAAAGACCAGCTAGAAGAAGAGGTGAACTTTGCTACTGGTGAAATGAGGAGATCAAAATAATCACGTAGATTGCAGGTCACAGCGTTTTAGGGTAAGATCAGACTATCAAGAACTATTAGACACCTTAAGGGGTAACACCACTCTAGGATTTTCAAAAATTCGATTTTTTTTTTTTTGCTTAAAGTATACTTAAGGACTTTAAAAAAACATATCCAATTGGTTTTATATTGAAATTCAATTTGGAAGGGGTCTAATTCTTAAATCTTCCGCAACGCCTCGGAGCGCGCGCCGAATTCGGTTTCAATGTTTTTCTCGTTTTTCTCGAAACTGTTTTTTTCAATGGATCGACTTCAAATTTTTACAGTAGCTTCATATATGTATTCTCCTAAGAAGTACGTAGCCGTTTTTAAATTAGAAGGGACTTTTTACTTGGGAAAATTACTAGTTTTATTAACAATTTACTGCTCTTTTTTTAGTCGAAAATTCATACTTTTTGTTCAGATATGCACAGTTTCTACAAAAATTGAAAAAAAAAAAAATCCTGCGTACTTCGATAGCTATTAGTATGTAGTTTCAAAAAAAAATTGGATTTTTGTTCCAGCTCTCACGGTTGCCGAGGAATGGGTACGCCCGCGGAGCGTCTTCAAAAAAACCTTGTATCGGAGATCCGCTGTGGCGCCGCCATTTTGCACGAAATCGATAATAAAAGAATTTTTTTTTATACTTCGATATATGTTGAATAAACCCTGTAACTTTCAATACAATCCCTTTTCCCATAATCCCATGAAAAATCCGCAAAATTACACCTTTTTTTTCGGCCTCTAGAGTGGTGTTACCCCTTAACGTTGGCGAGACGTAAACTTGAAAAGGTCATCAAAGAAAGCAAAGCAGGATGCTGTAAGCAACTCTGCAACAAAGCAGACATAGTTTTCTGGGGGCTGGCATATAGGATAGTGACGAAGAAGATAAGGGGCAGTAGGTCCACCCAAAAATCCTGCCCGACAATACTGGGCCTAAATTTCGCCATATAACTACTATTCCGTGAACCGTCACGACTGATACTATCATGGATCAGATCCCACCAATAGCTACAGATGAACTGTTCGATAGACGCAGAAAGGCAAGCAACAAAAAAGCGCCCGGATCTGATAGCGTCCCAAATATAACAATTATAAATTACTTTTGTAACAGCCTAAACTGTATTCAGCTGTTTCCTTTACAACACTTCTCATCCCTAACCATTCTTACCATTCTGTCTGTCTTGCTTGTTAGTTTCCATGCCATCTAATACCGCAAATCGGTTATGCTGGATACGAAAGTTTCTTAATTTTTCAACGTGGACTTTTTATGCCAAGTCTAGTCATGACACTAGTTACTCACTATTTAACCCGCCACTCTTATGCTTCTTTATCGCTTAAAAGATTTTTGTATTTAGTCGTTTATACTCATAGAGTGGGGTGATAACAAAAATCGTGTGGTTGTGATCGGCTTATAAAGGGTGGGCCAAATACAAGTTTCTTTTCAAAAATGCAATAAAATGAATAAAATGATTTGTTTCCATGTATTATGGCTTTATTAGTAAGAACAAACCTTCGCATGAAATACAACGTCGTTCAAGTGGCTGCCTCGGCTGGCTTCGCAGTAGCGCATTCTCTCACCCCAATTTTCCAAGACCTTGTTGATGGTTTCGGGCCGTAGCCCACGGATTACTTGGATGATATTGTCCTTAAATTCCCGAATCGTTTCCAGATTCTTGGCATAACATCCCCACAAAAAAAGTTCAAAGGGGTCAAATCGCAGCTCCGAGGCGGTCTACTTGCATGAACTAGAGGTCGTCTGTTAAAATAAATATTGTTATACTAACTTTTAGTAAAGTGGCACTTAAATTACATTTATACATTCTACCCCTTCCACAATTTTCATCCTATTTTGTCATTCCACGTTTTGAGTGCAATAAAGTAATTTCTTTCTTTCAAGCAAGCGGTGTCCTTTTAATATCGTCCAAATCCATGTCTTCAAATTCAGTAAAAAAAATCAGGTAAATCTTTGTGCAGAATTCTCCTCAGGCTAGTGCGTGAAATGTTGAGCTGTTGAAATCGATGACAAGTTGATGTTCGTGAATTGGGTCCCACACTCTCGGGCACAGCAGCCACATTCTCATCTGTGCGCGCACCGTACGACGACGGGAACCATGAATGTTATCCACTAGCATACTACGAACTCCACGTCTCAACTTTTTCAACAAACTTGCGTACAGCAAGCACCCACCGCGCTTCATTTCGGCCAAAGCTTCTTTTTAAAAAACGCACCGTTTGGTTTCTCAACGTTGTTCAAGCGTAAAGCGACTCATTTCGTTCCGCGGATGTATGGTACTGACTTTACAAGATTTTGAAGGGGAAACAGCTCTCAGTGTCAAAATAACCTATAATTTAAAAAAAAAAACACTGGATGGCCCACCCTTTACAAGTGGAATATGGTGAAAAGTGATATTTTCTGTACCTTGCGACCGCTTAGAATCACTCACTGTTTTGCTTATCGTATTGTTAAATTATTCAAGAATACTGGTGGAGCACTCTGAGTACTCCAGGAGCCATCAAATGCACCAAAGAAGACTTGGGACTTAGACACACTGGTCACCTGCTAATTCGCTAAAAATTTACCGTCCAAGAAGCTTTTAATATACAATATGATCGATTGCATGCTCAGAAATCAAAAGAAATTTCGGAACTTATTCCAAGTGTTGAAAGAGGCCCTCATCCTGCAAATGTAATAGTATGGTAAGGGTGCTACGATGATATAACCATTTTTGTGGAATGAGTCAATTCAAAGTTTACCAAACAAGAGTCATTCCAACAGATTGTTTTTTGCTTTTTGGCCATGTCCAAAATATTTTCATTTTTGGAGCTGATCCATTGAATTTTATTATTCACACCCTGTACCTAAGTACTTAAATACTTAAGCCCAGATAAGAGTGTGTTTATTACTGTCTCTGTCTCCCCCTTGAAAATAAAAATTAATTTCAACTTTCACTTTCCAAAAACTGCTAACGATGTTCCTTGGATCAAACCGCACGAGTTTAATGTGGATACTTAACGAGTTTATTGAACCAGCATTGCGAGGACACCATGCCACCGTAGTATTACACGCCCCATCGCACAACAATCATCAACCATCTGATAGTCTCCACTAACCTCAAACCAACACAAGCCGAATGAACAAACTCAAACCTATAATTGCATATTAGACCTCAACCATTCGTTCCCATTATCATCATCTCGTTAGCCTTGCCTTGAATTGGTACTTGCCCCCCATAGGACGGGAATGGGTCTCCGCTGAGAATTTTTAATGACCAAACCGCAACAAGAATGACCAGCAAATGGACATAAAACCCTTTGGTGTACGTATATAAATGCCTCGTAATTGGATTGGTCCTTAAGCACCCCTTAGTCGTAGGAATAATTAAACGTCGTAAATCTTACGCATGTGAGGGGCATGACTCTCCGCAATTCGAACGAATCAAAGAGGTTTGCGATTGAACATAGTTGGAGAGCTAAGGGAGCTTTTATACTTGCCTCGGGTTGTTTCATGTTCCTGGAACGACCTAATCAAAACCAAATGAATATGAAAGGATGCAAATATCAGAAAACTAATTTGAAATAAATGAAACATGGAATAGGGGCTTCCAAAAATGGTATGAAAAACATTTCAAGTCTTCTGCAGTGAAAGTTTAGCAAAATATTTAATAAATTGCCTTCACCCCGGTGGCTATCTCGAAAAATACGAGGAAACAACTCGTTCATTTATCACTTGCCGTCTTAAAAACAAAAACTAAAAATCATGTTTGCCACCCCAACCAGTTGTCACTGAATTCGTATTCGAAAATTTTCATTCCGGCTTCATCTTTCTACACTAACAGTTCAAATTCCTTTTCGCCGCATAAAAATTTTTCGTGAAAATATCTCTTATAAAAAGAAAAAAAAAATTCATAAAATACAAAATGAACTTCCTAGCTATTGATGCTCGATTGATTCTTCTTTTCCATCGAAATGTGAATTCACTGAAAACTTCAATACGAACTGTATCGAAATGCTCTGAAGATAAATGCAAATGCCCTAAGGGCAAAATATTCGACAGCCCCTGCAAGGATAATCAGCAACATACACCGCCTCGCAAACCACCACCAAAAGACCAATTCGTATCGATGTGGGAGTCGTTGCCGTGCGACCCGAAGAATGCAACATGCCCCCCTACACGATTCGACGACCTATATTATCGAGTTTCGGACAAGGCGAAGCGGGAGTACCAGCAAACTTGGGTTGCATGCCCGCCGCGTCTTGTCAAGCCGAAACTTATTTGCGAATATCCGAAAGACAAATATCCACCGCTGGAGCGTCGATCAGGCGGGAAACCTAACACTGCAAAATGCATGGCGAGCCAAATGAATGTGATGGATTGCTCCTCAGCCAAGAATCTAAAACAAAATACAAAATGTCTTAAGGTCACTCTGCCAGGTTGTAGGGGTGTACGATCAGATGTTAAGTGTAAAGTGGTACGTAAGGCTAAAGACTGCCAGCCAATAAGGCCACCATATCCCAGCTTTTCCGAGTGCACGAAGCCCAATCCTAATCCAAAACGTCCCAACGAATGTGCATGCCTGAAGATTCGTTCGATGTGCGAAGTTTGGACCATCCTAAGACGAAAGACCATGCTATAAAAGCTGAGTTCAATATGAAAAATAAGAAATAAAAAAAATAAAAAAAAAACATTAAGTGCAAAGTAATTTTTGGACAATATCTATTGCTTTAAATTCGTTTTAAAGCAAACAAAAAAATTAGAAATATCTGTTATATAAGGTAACGGTACACATTTTTTCATGTCATCTTTTTTTGTAAAGGTTTGGGTAATAAAATGTAATTAGTTTTTTTAAGCTTTTGTGTTTGTGTTAATAGAGCTTTGTAGAGGGAGGTTGAGGGTCAGAAGCCAACATACCACATTTGAGCTTCTATACCTCGGCGTGCTGCTATAAGACATAATTTTTAGTCATCATTTAGTCCAGTAGACAAACTCTGTGATTTCAGTTTTTTGGGGATTAATCCAACCCTTCTCTGATAATTTCAAAAAAAAAAATTCATCACTTTTGCGAATGATTGCCGGTGCACCGCCCGAACAATATCGCCTTCAAGATTTTTCAAAAGATAAGGTTTTTTTTTTTATTTATATCTACTGTATCCCTTTTAAAGTCATCTTCCTTAGGCATACACCCAGCGACAAAAAAAATTCCGCGCAATAATTTTTTTATAATAAGTTTTTATTTTTAATTTTTTTCTTATAAAATTTTGTTTTAATTTTTTTATAATAAATCTCTTAGGTTTAAAAAAACGTCTCGTTTTTTCGACAACACTCGTTTTCTCTGTCGTGTCGTTTTTTAAACGGTATTCCATATTTTTTTCGAGACGTCTAATTTGTAATAGATTTTTAAACGATAAAAACGTAATAAACATCTGTCAGAACTAAAAGAAATTGAAACAATTTAAAATAAGAAAGCAATACATTTATTATCGACGCAAAACATAGTCAAAATGATAAGTGTAGAAATGTATTTTAACACAAGCAGTGAAAGTGACAAGGATGAAGAAAAAGAAATGCTAAATAAACAATTAATTATTAAAAGAAAACAAATTAGACAAAAATCAAATCCGTTTGATTTGCCTGATTCAAAGTGAGTTCATTCTACATGTTTAACTTTAATTTAAATGTTTAAATTTAAAATTTAGATTTAGATCATAAAATGCGAATTCGGT
Source organism: Merodon equestris (assembly GCA_958301585.1). Taxonomy (NCBI): domain Eukaryota; kingdom Metazoa; phylum Arthropoda; class Insecta; order Diptera; family Syrphidae; genus Merodon; species Merodon equestris. The sequence goes on from OY284413.1 coordinate 169,862,975, forward strand.
ATGTTGATGCACGACAACCAGGAGCAAGTCATGATGCATTTGTTTGGAATTCAAGTGAAGTAAGAGCAGTGTTGCAAGCTAATTTTAACGGCGATCAAAGAAATACGTGGCTTTTAGGTGGGTGAGATTCCTTTATGTTAAATTACAAAAAAAAATCATTGTATATTCGAAAAATAGATGACACAGGATATCCACTTAAGCCCCCTTTTAATAACTTCATTTCGAGCTACACAAGAAAGCAGCCCTGGAAGTATTTTCAACGTAAAGCATGCATCGGCTAGAAATATCGTTGAAAGAACTATCGGCGTTTTGAAGAATCGATTTCGTTGTCTTCTCAGCGCACGACAGTTGCATTATAGTCCCAAATCGTAAACGTGTGTTCAGCTTTGTACAACATTTCTATATACTACAGATACGAAGCGGTTTCTATAGATGAAACAAATTTATCTGACGATGTAGAAATGGAAGACAGTTTTCAGGAAGCAGATGAAAATAACAACTGGAGCTAAAATAAGAAACCAAATAATGAATGCAATTGTCAATTCATAACTTTTCTTTTATATGATATTTTATCAAAAACAAAATAAACATTTTCCAAAAACATAAAATAAATCAAAAACAAACAACAAGTTATTTAATTGCTATCTTCTTTTCTTCAATTTCAATTTGTCTCTTAATTTCCAACTCCATCATCTTAATTTTATTATTTTCTTCTCTTTGGTCTTTTTTCCGCTCCATTTGGCATCTCTCCTGGCGGTCTCCTCCTTTAATTGAAATGACTTTCTTTAGACACCTCTGTATTTCTTTGATAGATCCTTCTATTTGTCTCAGACTATAATTTATACCGTTTAAGGTGATCTATTGAAGTACTGACTGCTTCCGTAAAAACTCAGTTATTTTGTTTTTAAAGCCACAGAGTGTCTTCGTTATCTTCCAGCAGTCACCAATGCTTCACTTTGTTTTTTCTCATGTGGTTGCACCACCGGAACCTTATCTTCAGATTCGACAGAACTATTTTCCAAGATTATATCTTCTAACTCTTGAAGTGAAGCCGCTGTAGCCTGCATTTTTGAATTTGAAGGAGTTGGTACGGCAGTTGTTAAGAGATTTGAAAATGAACTGGGCTGTGACTGTGATATTCCAATGGCTTTTCCCTTTGGGTTTACCACTATCTCAAAACTGAGCAAATTTGCTACAGCTTCTTCGAGTTGGGATAGTATTTTGAGCTGGTGTGGGCCTCCTCCTGTTGCCTTTAATTCTTTTGAATTATGCATAGTTTTTTTTTTAACATTATGCTTCATATCGGCCCACACCTTGTAAAACAGTTTTCTCCAACAAAATATATTTCAAAGAAAAAGAAACAATTAAAACAAAAAAAAAATGGTTTTATTACTAAAAATAATCGAAAATAAGTGTTTTAGGAACTCAAAGATCACATTTTTTTATAAATATATTTAAGGAACGGTATTATAACTGTTATATTTCGACAAAAAAAGTGGACAAAAAGTTAATGCTTGGTGGCGACCGTGTTTTTGATGACGTCACGAATTCCATTTGGCATCGAATTAAACATATTTTTAAAATCATTTTCGTCTATTTCCTCATATGTACCAAACTCTTTCTTGTATCGATTTCATCCCAGAGATCGTTCCTGGTCGCTTTTCTCTAATCTTTTTCGCCATATATTGCAACAGTTCTTAATTGGATTTAGATCCGGACTGTTTCCTGGGCATGGCAGAGAGGATATACGTCAACGGAGAAAACGTCAACGTAAGTAAAAAAAATCCCAATTAAAACTTTAACACATAGTTAAAGGTACCGTTTTGGCTCGGTGATATGGACTCGAGTCATCTTGAAAAATTACATTTTCAGAATGCTCCAAAGATGTCAAAACAGCTTTGTGGATGATCCAAACCTCCTAACATTGTAATGGCACCCCGTACCATTTTTTTTAAGTTTTTAATCCATTTTAATTCATAGTGTCTTAGATCTACCTTATCCTAGACAAAAATGATTGATTGATATCTTAAGAAAAATGTTTTTTTGTTTTATTAAAAAAACTTACATATGATCAATTTTATTTATAAATTTTATATAAAACTTCCCCCCCCCCCCCCCCCCCTCCCCGTTTAGCCGGCAGGGGCAATTTTAAAAAAAATTTACTTAATTTGGAAAAAAAAATATTAAAAATCAACAGTTACATCCACAATGCCGCGATATACTTTTTTATAAAGCGAGGAACCTCTTCTTTTATATTGTTTTTAAACAAAGCTGTTTTAAGGAATAGTTTTTGAGAAATTAATTTTCAAACTCAAAATTTTGAAAAAAAAAATAAAAAAAAAAGTTTCGAACTATTTTTTTTCAAAATTGTATGTAATGAAGTACTATTTTTTTTTTCAAAAATTCAATTCTCTTATTAGTTTTTAGTTAAAAACAGAAAACCGGATGCAAAAATGTCTTGTAGTTTTTGAGAAATTAAAAAAAAACCCGAACCATTTTTTTCTAAGAAAAACCTTGTCTTGTAGTTTTTGAGAAATTAAAAAAAAACCCGAACCATTTTTTTCTAAGAAAAACCTTGTTTTGGTTTTAACGTGGCTGGAGTTGCAGGCAAATTAATGTATGAAACAGTGACCTCGTTTTTATTATATTTACAAAAATTAGAGTTTTATGAAGATACAATAAAGTGACATAGTATTGGAATAACCCTGGATTAATCCTTTTTTTTTCATTGATAACGCCTGAAAACTGACCTGCCAATTCCGTCTGGGTCCGCCCGCCGCCGATGGGTTCTACCTTAAGACAATAAAACCGCAATTTTTCTTTATTGAAAAACAAAATATTCGCAACCCAAATGTAAATAAAAGGCATGGCATTTTTGATAAAAAACCATTTCCAAATTGGATGTTAACTCATCAACACATTACGATGTCAAACTCATACTCTCGAGAAGAATTAACGGACATGCACTTCTGCTACGGTTTAGCTAATGGTCGAGATCGTGAAGCCGAAAGACTACGCTGAAAGATATCCCAACCGAAGATGTCCCAGTTGTAGCATGTTTTCAAGAATCCACCGACGTCTGCGAGAGCGCGGAGTGCTAGAGCATCGAAGAAGCGAAAGATCAGTTACAGATGGATCAGGAATCTTAGATGAAAGAATTTTGGATTTGGTCCGACATAATCCCTCCCTTAGTACAAGGAGGATAGCTTTTATGCTTGGAGTGCCCAAATCTAGAGTATGGAGAGTGCTTCATACCGAAAACTTACACCCGTAGCATTTTAGGCCAGTTCAGGAACTCACTTCAAACGACAAGTTTTTGAGAGCAGAATTTTGTCGATCATTACAGCTTTGAGATGAAACTGAACGAAACTATTTTGCAAGGATATTCTGGCCGGATGAAGCACAGTTTACCAGAGATGGGGTTACTAACTTCCACAATTTGCATGATTGGAGTAGCACCAATCCACACAACAAAAAACAAAATAAATCACAACACCGCTTTAGCTGTTTGGCTTGGTATTGTTGGAAAAATTGTAATCGGGACCCGGTTTTGGAATGCCGTTATTAATGGAGAATCATACCTGCAGTTCCTACGAGACCTTTTGCCCGATTTGATGGACAACGTTCCTTTGGCCATAGCAGATAATTTAATCTACCAGCAAGATGGAGCACCAGCACACTACAGCTTACGGGTTAGAAACTGGCTGGATGTTCATTTTAGTGACCGTTGGATCGGAAGAAGGGGCCCCACGGAATGGCCACCTAGATCATCAGATTTAACTCCTCTAGATTTTTATGTGTGGGGATTCATGAAGAATTATGTTTACGAAGTGGAAATAGAAGTCGCTGGAGTCAAATTGCAGGAAAATTTGTCAAGCATAGACTTATGTGCAGCCATTAGAAGTAGATATAATCTTTGATCTAAAAAATGGGGATCATTTTGAAAATTTATTATAATAAAACTCCAATTTTTTTAAAAATAATGAAAAAGAGATCAATGTTTCATACATTAATTTGCCTACAAGTCCAGCCGCGTTAAAACCAAAACAAGGTTTTTCTTAGAAAAAAATGGTTCGGGTTTTTTTTTAATTTCTCAAAAACTACAAGACATTTTTGCATCCGGTTTTCTGTTTTTAACTAAAAACTAATAAGAAAATTGAATTTTTGAAAAAAAACTTAGTAGTTAATCATGTACAATTTTGAAAAAAAAAATTTTTTACTTTTTTTTTTTTTTTCAAAATTTTGAGTTTGAAAATTAATATCTCAAAAACTATTCCTTAAAACAGCTTCGTTTAGAAACAAGATGAAAGAAGAGGTTTCTGGCTTTACAAAAAAGTATATCTCGGCATTGTGGATGTAACTGTTGATTTTTAATATTTTTTTTTTCCAAATTAAGTCAATTTTTTTAGAAAATTGCCCCTCCCGGCTAAACGGGGGGATTAGACCCCCCCTCCTATACGATTTTTTTCTTGTCTTGACCAGACCTCCACACTGCTCGTGGGACAGCTCGTATATATAAAAAAATGTTGGAAGTTTTGGTGTGACTTTATAACTCACGAACGGTCAAACCGAATTTGATCAAATTTCAGGGTTTGTTTGTATGGTCATGTAGATGGTTTATGTTACAGTTATGTACAAGAAATTGGTTGACGCGTTCGTGAGTTATGGTTTTTATATCAATATCTGACTCCGCTCATATAAAAAAAAAAAAAAATACGTAGGCGCACATTGACAGCTGTGAGTGAGTGATTATATTACGGTTTTTTTTGTATCGAACTCGGATTTTGAACAGAAGTATTATTAATTGATTTGTTTAAACACGAACGTGTATGTGCACAGTTTATTCGCGCTTGCTGGTATGTATTGTTGTTTTGTTGTTTTTGGCATGATATTTAATATAGTGGGTATGTACATCTAATTTAGTTTTTCAGTTTTAGATATTTTCATTGACAGCAGTGTAGACTTTTCATTTACGTTTGGATTACAGGTAATTTATATATGTACATACATACAGTCTGTCACATAATTGTTTGCAAAAGGAAAAATTATATTTATTAAATTGAATAAATTATTTGCAATTTCATCTGAAATGTTAAAATTTATGGAAACCCATTGCTTTGGCATTTTTTTCTCTTCATAACTTTATTAATAATCTTATTCTTAATGACTACAACAAAAAAAAGTACCAAAGTTCAGACAAGAATGCACGAAAATAGCAAAAATAAAAACATCTTCATATTTTAATCCCGTCAAATAATTGTTTGCAAAATGCAAACATAACATAAAAGAGAACGAAAAAACAAAAATTGCCCTAATATTTAGTGTGCCCACCATTGGCATCAATAACGGCTTGTTGCCTTCTTGGCATTGATCCAATTAGGTGCTCCATATCGTAACAGTCCGGTAGCTTTTTCCACTTTTTCTGGATTATTTTAACTAGTTCGCCTTGTGATGTGGAAGCCCGCTTTGCAACCCTCTTTTTGAAAAATGCCCATAAATTTTCAATAGGGTTTATATCGGGACTATGCGCGGGTGTATCGAGCACTTTGCTGCAGTTGTAAAGTCACCAGGTCCTGCACAAGAGTGACTTGGGCTTCGGGTCATTATCCTGGTATAACTTTATTGCAGCTATTGAGGGTTTTGGGGATTAACAAACCCGAAACTTTCATCACTTTTGGACAATTCATTTTGGAGTATGTCCAAGTAATACTCCTTGGTATCGGGTCCGTAGAGGAATCGCCGTTCCACGGAATTGCGACCCACGTGGAAGATTAGCGGTACCGCCAATCTATTCTGGATCAGCGCACATCTACAGGAAGTACAGCAATGCATTTGGCGGGACAAAGCCGTTAAGACGCAATCTCTCAAAATATAATTCATTGGGGTAGTAAGCGTGGCTCCGAATCAGTTTGATCAGAAAGTTATCCACCCGTACAATCCTAGCCCTATTGTATAGGACCTCGTTCGGGTAAAATTTCGTGTAATTTAATTCGGGTGTCCTATGTAGCCCGAAACAAGTCCCGAGACATAGTCTCTCGCATACCCGAATCCTTTCCATTAAGCTGAATCTCACATTGAACCAGACGAAATATCCACAACATAGGCAACCATGGGCCTGACTAAGGCCATTTAGCAGATTACCTTCACTCTGGAATCAATTTGGTTGCCATGAAACAGCCATCTCGTCTGAGTGAAAGCGCCCCGGGCCTTTGCCAGAAGAACATCTACATGTTTGTCAGAATATAGATACTGATCCAGCACGATCCCAAGGTATCTGACTACAGCCAGTGCACCCCCTTCCGGTCCAAAAATTGAGAACCTGCGCCAATTTTTTCTAGTGTCCCGAGAGGCCCTAGACAAAGGCGTTCTGAACAATATAGATTCTGATTTCTGGAAGTTGATTTTCAATGGGTTATCCGGTTATCCGGAATGATTTTATTGTCCTCAATCCATTTAGCAGGACCCTATGGACAACCTTCTGACAGACATTGCTGATACTCGGAAGGAGACTTATTGACCGGAGATTTGCCGGATTAGAGGCGTCTTTCCCCCTCTTGGGGATTGGTTGCACCACCTCAGTCTTCCAGTGCACTGGATAATATGCATTATTCAGCGCATTGTTGAACAGAATGGTGTACCTCTCTACAGCCACTGGCGGAAGATGCCTAAGCACAAATTTGGATATACCGTCGATACCCGCGGAATTTTTCCTTTCCAATGACTGAAAGATCATCTGGAGATCTTCCGTCGAAATGGTTCTCGGATCGCCAATGATCTATATCATTTTGAAGGTAGAAGTGATGAAGTAGGACTCTGCTTTCCAGGTTGCGGTTTGGGCGAATGCTGTCATTCACCGTATACACTTCCTGGAATACAGCTCCCACTGTCGCCATATTCTCCTGGGGATCCTCGATCACGAAGAAATCATCATCCAAGGCGGCGCTCTCTGGATCGATGCTGACTGTTCGTAGCAAGAGTTCATTGTATGACGTTCTCGGCAGCTTTAGATCCTGAATGTCATTCTGATTGTTTCTCCGAAATATTTTATTTATTTGCAGGATTTTACAGCACGAATTCTATTGTTCCAATGCAAACTTACAGATATTCTTTAATTCTCTTTGATCAACTGTTGGTGATTTTTAATCAGTGACTTCAGTGTCCTGATCTCCGAGTTTTGCCTGTCGGTAAATCGCCTGTACAAGAGTCTGAATGTTGTCAAGAGTCTACTTTTTTGTCTGTGCAGTGCGTCGATTGTCGCATTTCAGTATACGTTTATGGTATCATACTGTTCATTGTCTGTTTAATGATATCGTCCGTTTGTTTGAGGTACCTGTCAATCTCGTGTTTTGACAGGTCGGTGGGAAAGAGGCGCTCGAAGTGAGCGCTCTCGTCAGGGAATTGGCGAAGCGTGGCCAACGCGCCCTACTGTAATCGTAGGGGTGCGTGTATTCGTACTCTGCCTTTTCCGCGAACTCGTCAGGTACTGTGATCACGGCACATAGGCCGCAATAGTCACTGTTGTTCACAATGGTCCTTAGACAGTAATAGACCATTCGTTCGTGTCTGCCAGTCTCAGTCGAGCGTCTATCAGCATGAGATCCAGATAGGAGCCGCTCCTAGGTTACGATGGACTATCCGTTGCAAGCAACTTGACTCTATATTTAATGTTGCGAAGAACCCACCAAAGGCTTAGTAGACCCCCCTTAGTGTTGGGAATGTTATTTCCCCAATCACTATGTTTGGCATTTAAATCGCCGGCCAGAATGTAGAAGTTTTTTACCGCGTTTAAGAATTTTATGTTTGATGTGAACAAGAACAAAAAATAAAAAAATAAAAAAAGCGGCAAGATTTCACTTTGGTCTCTAAGCGACCGTCTTTATTGAATATCTTCTTAGTACTAATTTTACAGAATTTCGTTACTTGACTCGGGTGGTCATTTGGTGCGCCTAAGTGCGTAGCTTGCATGAATGACCACGCGACGTTCAAAATGCTTTTCTTGCACAAGTGATCGGTTCGATTGTTTATGACCTTTGCCGGATGTTCGTTATACATCGAACAATGGAAAATGCTTATTCGGGATTATAGAGTCGATCGCTTGTGCATTACAAGTGTGCAGAGTGTTTATATGTTTATGCTATGATTTATATTACGTTTTTAGTTTTAAACGGGTTTGCTGTGTTTACAACTGTAATATTAAGCGCAGATATTAAAAAGTGTCTCGAGCTCTGCAATGAAAACGTTGGGTTGAGGTGCTTCAGGTGTATAGGCTGATATAACGTACATTCTCTTTCCATTACGGAGAGGACACGTTACAGGCCTCTAGCACCTGGAACATCCGCACCTCACCGCTAAAAATGACTTTATGTTTAAAAATATTTTTAATGAAGATCTTTGGGTCGGTCCGTTCTAATTATTCTTTAAGAACTGTACCGGATTTTCTGCTTCTGGCTTAGCTTTGTTTCGCTAACCAAGAGTACATCGGGGCTTTCGTACTGCAACAGGTTAAAAAATACGGCTCGTCGCTCGATCCTTGTCAGTGAATTTACATTCACCGACAGGATTTTCAAGAGCGTCTCTACCAGCGTACCCATCACGTCCTTAGGTGCGCTAGGCCGCCTGCTCAAGGATCTGTTGTTGGAGCTCTTCAAATTTCTTTTACCTACTCTCTTGGGGTGTACTTACGGGCTCGGGCAACTAAGTTACTAGGAAGGAACCACCCATGATCTGACTGAACAGGTTAGATTTGAGTTCGCGACGACAATCTGCATCCAATTCCAGTTGTCTAAGTAGCCGTGGGAGCCGAGAAATGCCATCGACCATAAGCACTACAGGGCGTATACGTAACATTTTCAAATTTATTGTACCTACTCCTTTTCGGGCTCGGGTAGCTAGGTTAAAATGAAGGAACCACCCAAGATCTGACCGAATAGGTTAGATCTGAATACGCGACAACTGTTTGCAGAAAATTACAGTCGTGAAGATTTTGTTACGTATTTTGTTATAGGAAAGAAAAAGATGACCGATTCCAGGATGACTTCTATGATCTCCAGGACCGAACGTACGCACAATTATGACCCCAACATTTTACTAGGGATTTTTAACTCAAAACCGGGCAATAGCACATGTTTGAGTCGATCATAGGAAAAAATAACCTCCATAAGACCAATGCGACGACGGACTCAGGCTAATAGCCATCCTAGCGGGGCGTAACCTCCTTGTAGGAAGCACACGATTCCAGATCAGTCCACCATCAACCAAATTGATGACGTTGCGATCAACGCCCAGACACTCCTCCAGCATCCTAGGTGTACGAACCTTCCGAGGAGCCAACATCGACTCGGATCTCTACCTCGTTGTAGCCCAGGTACGAATGATGCTACGGAGTTGAGCAAGACAACAAGAGTTTGACATCTCTAGGATCTTCGACGATCGAGTTTCCCTCAACCTCTCGCAAAGTCCAATAACACCGGCACAATCCACAGAACAACAGTGGGAGCACTGCCAGCGCGCCATAAGAGACGCTGCATTTGATGTGCTGGATTTCAACCCACCGCCAGGTAGAAACCCCTTGTTTGATGAGCAATGCAAACAAGCTCATGTAGCCCTGCTACATAGACGGACGAGAGCCGCTCGCGAGCTCTACGAGCGGAAAAGGAGATAGGGACGCACGCTTTTAAGGAAGAAAAAACACAGAACGAAAAGCGTAAGATCGAGGAGATGGAGGGGTGAAAAAGTAAATTGAACATGCCAGGGCTATAAAGCGAGAGAGAGAGTAACAGTCGATGCTAAGAATATGGAAAAACTACTTCTGTAGACTATATAACAGCGATGACAGGTCTGATACCGCTATAAGGCAAAATGATCCATTCCCAATGGACGAAGATGCAAGAGAATTTTGCTCACCTAGCCTATATGAGATTAAGCTTATATTTTTGAAGCGTAAAACTAGTAAAGCCGCGGGTGTAGACGCACTGTCTGCTGAGCTGTTTAACGCAGCTGGAGGTGTGCTAGTAGGGTGCATGCACCAGCTCATCCGTAAATTACTGTTGGAGGAGGAATGGAATCTCTGCACCGGTCGCCCAGTCCATAAGAGTAGAGTTATAGAGTTGTAAGTTTGATTAACATCGCATACAAGATCTCCTCTGCCGTTCTATGTGAACGTCTCAAAACCTTTGTGAATAATCCGATAGGTTTCTATCAGTTTCAGACCAAATTTTCACACTGCCTAGTCTCTACAGTCTACGTCCATTATGTCATAGTGTAACAATCGCCAACGATAGACCACGTGCCAGGCAAATAAAAGAATAACAAAGCGAGGTATTATACCAGTTGCTATACCTATGATAGAGATTTAACTACATGCATCATGAATGCACTACACTATTGTGTCTCATGCATTTCAACTGTCTGCGACTTATTTCATGAGTCCGTCTTATTCGCTCTACACCACGTTTGATAGAAAAACAAGTTCGTTGAAGGAATACATTTTAGAGTAGAGTGGTCCTGTGTCCTCGTACTTAACGCGGCACCCCATCGTACAAGAAAAGCTTATGCCATGTGAAGGCTTAGAATTATAGTGTTTCATTTACCAATTCTATAATGAACATACACACATGCGGGCCCACTGACAGAAAAAAAACTCAGTTGAGATTGAGGTGATCAGTAAATACTACATACCTTGATTGTTCGAGAATCGAAAAGAAGGAATATTTCATCACATGAAGGAGTGGAGGCCGAGACCAAACCACGTTTATCATGGTCAGTTTTTATTGTGCGACTACAGAAAAATGGTACACAGTAGAGCATACAATTTAGCTTTCTTATTAAAGAAACTTACGATACCTGTGCAGGGACGGGTTAAGAATATCCCTGCAGCGGTACCTCTCGCTTGTCGTAAAAGGCGACTAAAACAAAGGTAAACAAAAATCACATCTAGGCAATTTAGAAAACACCAACGTGAGCCTAGGGACACATATACCACCATTAAACTGCCCCACAAGTGTACATGCAAATCAGTGGGTTGACACGACTGGAGATCACCGGTGTTGTAAGAGTAAGATCAAACAAAAAAAATAAAAATCTGGAGCATGGCCGTGTCACAAAAAAAAAGAAAGAAAAAGAAGGCAGGTCGAAAAACAATTGGTGCAAACAAATTCAAAAACACCAGCATTTGATTGGCCTCAGCGATGAAGTAATCCCAAACCGGGAAGCCTGCCGCTACTTTCTGAGGTCAAACCGGCGGACCCCACAAGCGGACCAGTAGGAATGCAGTTAAGTGGGAAGGTTATGACCCTACACTTCTGACCATAACGACGCCGGAAAAAAAAGGAAAAGAAGAAGAAGAAGATTAAAGCAACTTACTATGAATACGTTGTGTGTTCAAAAAATATCGGGAATTAGTTTCATTTTCACATGAGCTTTCAGTCTAACTCTCAACTACGGTGGCGATATTTTCAGCTGACCTTGCCGAGTTGGTGTCGTCATAAAAGCTGTGGGAAAATGTGCTGTCCAGAAGTAGTTATCGCGATTCTTTCAATGCTTGTTTAAGGGAATTTTCAACAAGTTCAACAAGTTTTATCATTCCATTAAAAGTCACCGCGATAACTGTTGAATGTTGATAGTTCATGACTACCCACGTTAGCCATATTGTCTATCTACCAAGCCTTTTCAGAGATCACTTAAACCTCTTTACCTAATTCCAAAGCAAACTCAAAATATCAAACAACAACAAGTACAATTGTTGATTCCACACTAAGCTATAATTCTGTTTATTCAATTTTTCAGGCCCAAACTAAGTCCTTCGTAACAACCCTTCAAAATTACTGGTATTTCAAAAACAACTTCATTTCAAGTCTACCACTTCTTGGCATCTTACGCCGAGTTGAAGAGTCCTCCATTCATGTCCATTTCTCAGTCACCTACCATTGCTCCATCGTCCGTCCTCAACCAACTTGCCACTTTCACTCTCGAAACGCTCTCGGTCCATAACTCACCAAGAGCGCTTGTGTCATAAACAATATTCATCACCCTCCTAATCTCGGTAATTGAAAAACCTTCACCCTGTTTGCCATGCTCTCGTATTCGTACTCGTAAAATCCGTAATAACCTCTTTCGCAGCCGTCTAACGTGTAAATATGTTAATTTGTATCTGTGAGTCTGTTTGAAGTACTAAAGCCGGCATCTTCCTTCCGCCGGTTTATACGCAATATATACCATGCACCGGTAGATAAGAAGTTGCAAGTTCCTTTTGCAATCTCCCAACTCGGGCGTCGCAACAGCTGAAAATGCACAACGGATATGCCACTTAGCGGCATCAGTAGCATGGTTCCCCGAGCTCAGGTTCGCATTAACCACACCGATCCACATTGCACAAAATATGACTGAGATGATGCCCTTTCAAATGTGGCTGTGCAGGCGAAGAACCCTCGACAACGTTGCTACCATGCCATCCAGATTCGAAATTTAGATACACAACCAAACTTTGTAGTTGCGGGTGAAGCTCAACAGGATTGTTGCACCTTACATACCGAGACCTGCCTCGCTGTGCATCGTATTTATTCCGTTGGGGCATTCGCGCCGAATGGAACTTCATAATGCCAACTGAGGGCGGATGGTTCGGATGTACAACTTTTCAATATCGCAACTACCACTGCCGCGTTGCAGCTGAGGGCGAGTGAAATCATTTTCTCGGATTTGACAGCGAACACTCGGGCCATTGTTTAGCAATTTATAAATTGTTGCTTTGCTCTTTCGTCTTTGTTTCCTCCATTTCATCGTCTTTCGTTCTCCTGGCTTTGGGTTATGACTTGATTCAAGTAGGAGATGGCGAAGAGTGGACCTGGTGGTGCGATTCTCATTAGCAGATTTATGGTGGCACGGGAATCAGCGCGAACTCGTTTGTGGTTCCTGGTGCACCGTTGTTAGTGTGTCAAGAGGATTTGGGAGACAAGGAAACTGGAGGCGGTGGCAGTGAACTATTTAAAATCAGTCTGAGAATGTTCCTTGAATGGTGTGCTAAATTTTAATAAGCTTTCGAAGAAAGGTTCACCATGACTTACGAGTATAGTGTGCCTTTTTTGAGAAAAATAATTTCGTTCTGGTGATTGTAATCGCTCCGTTTTCTTCACCAAACAAGTGTTATAGCCCCTAGAGATTATGTTATGCATATGTATATAGATATACCACTTGAATAGTATTGCGGAAACATTTCGTTGGGTTTGTGCAGCATTTGAACGTCATTAAACGAATTAAAGCATATTTTTTTCCACTTTTTCCACAGTTGCAGCATAAGAAAAGGCCATAATATACGAGCTTGTTCACCCGTTTTTCTTTTTTTTTAGAAAGGCTGTTTTTTTTAGAGGTATAAAAATTTAATATAAAATAAAATACTTAGGGCTAGTGTTAATGTTTATTATTTAAGCTTTATTTATCAGATAATTGTATGCCATTAGTGCCTAAATATAAATTTGGTCGTACGCATCCCACGGTTAGCTCGAATAAGGCGCGATCCTGAAGTCCAATTTTCGACAATTTTCATATACGAGGGTACAAAAGGAAAAATGAAAAATTTTGGAGAAAGGGCGATTTATTTTTCAATATAGTCTCCTTTTAGCTCGATACACTTGACCCGTCTGAAAAATACGTTTTCTCGAGATCTGCAAAGTAGGCCTCCGTGGCGGCGATGACCTCCTCATTCGACTGAAATTTCTGCCCGGCGAGTGACTTTTTCAAGTTTGGAAAGAAAAAAAAAGTCGAACGGGGCCAAATCTGGACAATACGGTGGATGGGGAAGCAGTTCGTACCCCAAGTCCACCAATTTGGCCGCAGCGAGGGCGGAGGTGTGAGCCGGTGCGTTATCATGGTAGAAGAGCACTTTTTTCTTCGCCAAGTGGGGCCGTTTTTTTCTTCAATACGGCGTCGAATCGGCCCAATAATTTGGCATTAATACAGCCCTGTGATTGTTTTGCCCTTCTCCAGGTAGTCGATGTGGATCACACCTTGTGAATCCCAGAAAGTGGTGGCCATCACCTTTCCGGCCGATGGGACAGTCTTCGCCTTCTTCGGAGCACGTTCGCGGTCTGTGGTCTCTGGTGGTCTCTGGGGTGTACCACTGGAACCATGTTTCGTCGACTGTCACGAAACGATGCAGAAACTCCTTCTGCATGCATGCGATGCGCTTAAACAGCGTCAAACACTGCTCTGAAGTGGTTTCACGGTTGCGCTTGTTGTCCGGAATGAGCAAACGCGGCACCCATCGCGCCGACAGCTTTCTCATGCCCAAAATTTCATGCAGAATATGACCCACGCGATCTTTTGAAATGCCTACTGTCCGAGCTATCAGGCGCACCTTCAATCGGCGGTCTGCCAATACGAGATCGTGGATTTTTGTTACGTTATCTTCCGTGGTAGCCGTTTTCGGGGCACCTGGACCTGGCTCATCAAATACCGACGTGCGACCACGTTTAAACTCGTTAAACCTATTTTTGATGGTCGCCATCGAAGGAGAAGAGTCACCGTATACAGCATCCAAACGCTCTTTGATTTCGCTACGCGATTTCCTCTCCAAAAACTAGAATCGATTCACCGACCGATATTGCTCTTTTTCCATTTTTCTAAAATCCGCGGACACTCCCGCTTCCACACGCGGTCAAAACAAAACTACGAGTTCGATCCGGCTGAAATTTCGACAGTAGCCTTCTACTAGAATATACTACACGATAGTAAGTTAAGTTGCTCTTGCAATACTGGCCCCATTTGGCGGTGAGGCTAAGTACCTATCGGACCACCCTCGTATCAGCAATAGCACGGCGAATGTTGACTCCTAAATTATCTAACGTCTCTGATTAATCGGCAAAGATTAGGGGTCACAGGTTCGTGGAGGCCAGTTCACAGGTCCATTACGCGAAATTATGCGCTCAGCAAATATGTCCCGCAATAAATTGATGGTGTCGCGCATCGTGTAGCATGTTACGTCATATTGGTGAAGCCAAAGCTCTGTCACGTCAGTAACATTCAACTGAGGAACAAAGAAGTCAGAAAATTCTATAGCGCTCTCCATTGACGATAACCTTCTGGCCGGCATCGTCCTTAAAGAAATATGGGCCGATGAATCCATGTGAGTTTTAATGGTTGTAGGGATATTGCGACAAAGGCTTCCGGGTTTTCTCCACTCCAAATTCAGTAATTTTGCTTGGTTACATATCCATTTAACCAAACTCTGCCTCATGGGAGGGCTAAATTTTTGCGATGAGAATGAGGATCAAGCTGAATCATGTTTTCGGCCCAGGCCAGTTCATTGCCCTCTACGTAACTATGGTCTATAACTCAGAGGAGAATGACTCTGATTGTGTTTCTAACCCGCTTGATTCCCCCTCTCACCGGTCAGGGGAAGGTGATTGCTGAAGAATAAATTTTGGTGGCGGCTTGGCTAGCTCTGCAGATAGCTGCGACCATATTGTTTGGCAGGTTGCTCTGAGTGTTTTGCACGCCTTCTTGATCACTTCAAGAACGCTCTAGTGAACAGGGAAGCGTTTCACATTGGAAATATTCATTTCGAGTCGAGAAGAACTATAATCCCAAGCCGAACTATTTACTACTCTTGGGACGATCTAAGTCAGGAGTTGGTGATCTGAAATCAGCGGGCCTTCCAATCCCTTTTGGATAGGATGCGGCAAATGCGTTTTGCTGATATGTCTGTGGGAACCAATATTAAATTTGCGGGCACTAGTAGCAGAGCTCTGCTATAGACATCGCTTTCTCAAAGTGTCAAGGGAATATCTACGCATTCCGTCGTGCTTGTCTTTGATTCTGTTTACATATTTTTATATTAGGCCACCAAACTTATTGGCCATAAGAAAGAATGCGGCGGATAACGACATCCACAGAATCAAGTTATGTTCCAGTACCCACTTTTTGCAGAAGTTTTTCTGCGGACATAGAAACGGCGGCTTTTTTAACCCGCCTTATTATGTTAGATTTCAAGCTCGACCTCGGATCCAGGATGACTTCCAAGTACTCCTATGTGGTGTTATTCGATAGAAATAGATCCTAGTTGTTTAGCCGTTCAAATGGTAGCACCTTGGTTTTCCTAAAAAACAGCTTCAGTTCAGTTTTCTTTGGGCTTACTAATCGGCAGTTGGGGATTTTTTGATAGTTTGTGAGTGAGTTGTGAGCTCAAAACGAGTTTGATTTAAGGAGCTTACGAAAATGTAGGTCTAGTACATGCTTAAACGTTTTAATTTAAAAATGATAAACCGATGGGGCCGAAATCTAAGTCTTATGACTCTCTTCGCAACCTAGAGTACAAGCCTACATGAACTATTCCCCAGAATTCGGCAACATAGTAAGTAGTTTCAGACTATTACTATAATGCTACTTTGACGGGGATGTAGGGGTACAACTGATCAGTTGTATAAGAAATTCAGAGGAATACGAAGAGATACAACTTGGCGCGGTTTTTGGGCTGACGGTGTCGTTGGTAATACTTTTTAGAAAACAGTATTTGTACGACCATTTTAGAATTGGTGCTTTGGACGTGAAAGTCGTTTATTTTCAGCAGGACGGCGCCACATTCAACATACATACCGAAACATTGGTCTTATTGCGTCCCAAATTTCCTTTATATGTGCCTATCGTAATGAACTAGGCTTTTTTTTGGGGCTGTGCTCGACCAATAATGCACTAAAGAAATATATCAGAACTGTCCTTCGCACAACAAAGCCGGAATTATGCGAAAACATGTTAAACTTTTAGACAGATGAATGACTATTCGTAAATAGTGAATATCTATTTCAAAAACGTTGTATTTGATTTCTAGTATATTTTAATTGTTTTCTTATTGACTGACGCTGCTGAAGAGTAATTGTTTTGAAACTTATTTTTCTTATCTTTTATATGACTGATATCGTAGAAAGAAAGTATCGTAAATGAAACCTCAGCACTGTCTATCCATAAGAAGAATACGAGTGCGTTTCCTGAACTTTGCTTTTAAGATTTTCCTTGTTGTACCTTGTGAAAGTCTAACACTGTGGTTTTTTTAATTTTCAGATCATTGGAAGAAAATCTGAATTTCGTGTTATAGGAAAAAATACCGTTCGAGAAAAGCAATAACTTGAAAATTGACAGAAAAGTGGTTTGCTGCAAACGCGGACATACAAACACCGATGATGCTGAACACCTTGGGTACCCTAATTCGGCAGTTGGGGGAACAGCTAAAATTTAAATTTCGCGAGAAATCTGGCACCTTGAAGCTATCAGAAGGCAGTATATTCAACATTTTGCAAGCCACTTGACTATTCAAGGCATCAACACTTTATAATTAACGATTGGGCTCAGAAAGACTGAAAATCTGAATCCAACTATAGCATTCCGGGGTATGAACCTTACTTTAATTGTAATAACTCGTATAGCTCAGAAGGTGTCGTTGTTTTCATTAAAAAAAGAGTCAGTAAGCGACTGTATAGTAGAGAAAATTAGTGTGTCCAGCGCTGATATCATAAAAGTCACTTGCCTTATATGTAATGAATCTTTTACGATTTTGTGTGTATATCGCCTGCATCGAATTCACTCAGGTATTGACGCTTTTTTAGAAGAATTTAATAGATTACTTAAAGATGTAAAGACGAAGAATGCATTGGTAGTAGGCGACATTAATATTGATATTTTGAGAAAAACCAATGATTCATATAACTACCTACTTTTAATGTCTTCTTTCGGTTTAAAATCGTTACTGATGGAACCAACTCGTATAACAGATAATACTCAAACATGTATCGATCATATATTCGCTAGGTTAGACTTTAAATTTACACACAAGCTGTCTGGGGAAGTACTTGATTATAAAATCTCAGATCATTGCATGACGAACATAAACTTACAAACATTTCAAAATATTCGTAATTTGGATAGATATATACCTTTAAAAACAATAAATAAAATTAATTACAAAAAATTAGTAGAGTACTTAAAGTATGAATTCTGGGAATCAACTTACGAAGAAAATAATCCATCCCTAGCATATGATGTTTTTTTAAAACTCTCAGAAGCCATATAGAGAAAAGCAGTATAATACATAATCTAAAAAATTCACGTCTTAAATGTCTAAGACCATGGATGAACAAAACACTACTTTCAAAAATAACTAAAAAGAATGCATTGAAATCGAAATGCAAACGTCATCCCTGTAATAAAGCAATGAAAAAACTTTACCAGAAAATTAATGACAATTTAAAGAAGGAAATCAAACAATATCGGGATACGTATTATGCATCAAAACTAAGCAATTGTAGAGGCCAATATACAATAAAAAGTGAATGCAGAGTGGTAAACAGCATTTTAAATAAAGGCAAAGAAATATTAGATATTTCAAAGATTGAAGTTAATGGCATTGTAATCACCGATCCAATATACATTGCCAATCAGTTTAACACTTACTTCACTTCTGTTGCCTCTGATTCAAAACCGTCCCTTGCCCAATACAGTTGCAGTTGTAATATGTTTCCAGATCTAGTTGAAGATACTTCAATAAGTAACAGTTTTGTTTTCCAACCGTTTACACCTGTCGAGATCCATACATGTATAATGTCACTTGACAATAAGACCTCTTGTACCTCGGATGGCATTACCAACAGCCTTCTAAAATGTATCTCGTTCTACATAATTGATGTAGTGTGTTACCTGTTTAACCTTAGTGTCAATTGTGGTATCTTCCCGTCTGCGTTAAAAAGTGCTGAAGCCATTCCCCTATTTAAAAAAGGAAATAGAAATTTAATAACCCAATATAGGCCTATCTCTCTGCTTCCAATCTTTTGTAAATTTTTTGAAAAACTGATGAAAGTTCGTATTGTGTCATTTCGGTTTTTGAGAAGGTAAATCAACTGAAGATGTTATTCTAAAATTGTGCACCGAAATTCACGATAGATTCAGTAATGACCACCATAATGTGACACTGTTCATAGACATGACCAAAGCCTTTGATATGGTCAATCATAACACTCTACTAAATAAGTTATACAAGGCTGGGATAAGAGGTACAGTTCACAAATGGTTCTCGTCATACTTATCATGTAGAACTCAGAGAGTAAAAATGGGTGAAATCTTCAATAACCAGTTGAAAAGTGGTGTACCGCAAGGTTCAGTTTTGGGACCACTACTGTTTTTAATATATGTTAATTCACTATTCCATTACGTGTGCAGGGACGGGTTAAGAATATCCCTGCAGCGATACCTCTCGCTTGTCGTAAAAGGCGACTAAACAAAGGTAAACAAAATCACATTTAGGCAATTTAGAAAACACCAAGGTGAACCTAGGGACACATATACCACCATTAAACTGCCCCACAAGTGTACATGCAAATCAGTGGGTTGACACGACTGGAGATCACCGGTGTTGTAAGAGTAAGATCAAACAAAAAAATCTGGAGCATGCCCTTGTCACAGGCAGGCCGAAAAACAATTGGTGCAAACAAATGCAAAAATACCAGCATTTGATTGGCCTCAGCGATGAAGTAATCCCAAACCGGGAAGCCTGCCGCTACTTTCTGAGGTCAAACCGGTGGACCCCACAAGCGGACCAGTAGGAATGCAATTAAGTGGGAAGGTTATGGTCCTACACTTCCGACCATAATAACGCTGGAAAAAGGAAAAGAAGAAGAAGAAGAAGAAGAAGTTGGGTTCATTCCCAATTTTCCCATAGCTGGCCACTTTTTCTAGCTTTACGTATACTTCTAATGCAACATCTGTACATCTTTAAGGTACTTAAGATCTTCTTTATTCGAAGCGGATATACTGCGACGCTAAGGAGTTCAAATATATATAAACTAAGAATCAACAATATGACTATCTCGACTGTGGCGATTTCTAAAAAGTCTCGCTGCTTCAAATTCTTCACCACGGCAGCTCCTAGACTTTTCAATAAGTTACCAATTGAAATTAGGCAAATAGATCAACCCAACCTATTTTTTAAAGAATTAAGAAAATTCCTTTTCAGTATGGATAGCTCTACAGTCAAAACCTTTCTCAGTTAAACGAACAAATAAAATAAAATAATCCCCACATTGATATCAACCTTGCCACTTCTCATTTTTGCTTATATTTGTATTTAATTTCCTAATCTGCTCACTCTTTTTTAAAATAAGTTGCTTATTTTTGTAAAATAATCATTCCATTTATTTCTATCTTTCTGGCTTTACCCCACATTTCATCTTATTGATATTGATTTATATAATATTAAATAGAAGGATCATTCGCCTCTAGTCCCTTATGGACTACAGAATGATACCATCTTCCTTTTCTTAAAGAACTGTACAATGTTTTATTTATTATGTACAAATAAGAAACAATAAAGAAAAGAGGAAAAAAAAAAAAAACTGAAACGAACTTTATCGAAAAATGGTCTTCAGCGACGAAGCTCATTTTTGGGTTAAGGACTTTGTCAAAAAGTGTGTTTTTGGACAGCAAAACCCAAATGTGTTTCAAGCGACTTCACTGCATCGACGAGATGCATCTACATGGTGTATAAATTTCGTGCGTGAGGTGTGATCGAATCATATTTTTTCGTTTTTTTCGTCTATGAAAATGATTGCCCTATTACGGTAAATGGAGCTCGGCTATCGACGACTACTTCTGACTAGAATTCGATGAACTTGATTCCAATCAGTGCTACAGCTGGTCAAACATTTGAATTGAAGTACAAGTTCGGTTATCGTGTGATTGCGAGAAATGATCTGATGAAATGGCAATCTCGCTCATGCGATAAACGAGGTTTGACTTATGCTTCTTCTTCGTTCATGCCAACAAGCCAATAACGTTAGAGGAGCTCAGGAACAATATCGAACGTGAAACTGCCAACGTTCTGACTGATACACTCGTATGTATGTCGAAAAGTGCTCTCGCCGTTTCCCAACATATCACGTTACCAGAACTACTGTAAATGCATGTAATTGAAGATAGTAACGTATCTAACAGGAAGTATCATACTTTACTCAACCTTTGGTTTTTTTTCATAGTGTTAAGCATGTCGAGTTTCGTGCCAAGAAAGAGTTTTTCGCGAAATTTGTAGCACTATTTTAATAAAAAAACTGCAGCTGAGGCACAGAAAATCGCTCACCCTTCGGCTGGTAGGAAAGAAGGTACAGTACGCCCTGGTGTACCTAAAAATTTTGAAGACGGGACATTATCCCACAAAAACTTATGTCAGACGCTACCTGAACTTGATAAGTAGATGGCACAAAAGTTTCGAAAAGTTTGAAAGCGTTAGGAATGATTCAACAATAATATCGTGGGGTGTCGTACGAGTTAAAGCGTATTCACCGCCGCGAGAACTAACTCAAGGTATTAATAAATATAAAATTGTAAGCTGAGACGTGGGTCGCCTCAGGGCTGGAGACCGGAAAATCTAAGCAAAACTATTCACTGGACTCCGTTGCTCTGCTGCTTTGCGTTGCTCGCTTTCATGATTAATACTGTCCGTAGACCGCAGCAGACGCTAAAGAGGCAGGCCAGCAAATGTAAAAAACGAACAAAAGAATTATTTAAAAGAAATGGAATTAAAAAAAAAAACAAAAAAAAAAATTAAACTCTTAAGACAGGGGGAATCTGAGAAGTGTAGCAGTTTTCATGACAATGGAAATAACTCAACTGATCTTCGTGAAGGGTCAAACTTGAGTCAGCGTATATTGGCAAAGGCTCGGCTTTTATACAACCCTGTGCTGTTGATTTTTGAGAACGCAAGCCATTATTGGTCAGATTACATTTTCCTTTTGCTTTTTAAATAATTTGGATTTAAGGCTTATACAAAAATAAATATTATTTATAAGGTATTCGGTCGAAATGAATAAAAGGCGGCATATGGATAACGCGTGCTTCTTCGGGATTTACTACATCAATCAGAGATTTCTCTTGTAGACTGAGTAGATAGGTAACAAATACAACGTAATTCGTTTCTTAAAAATTTCTTTGTGCCAGTTATCGAAAAAATCCAAAACGTTACAAGCTGAATTAGCCTCATGAATATAGGCATAAAGGTTAATTTTTTCCATAGTTTTTATTCTTAGATGGCGGTTACAGCTCACGGAGGGCCTAGAGCCAAAGCTTATGTTGTGTGCGATTTGTTTTTCACACAAGTGAACGGGACCTACAGTTTTAATGCCGATTCCGAACGGCGTACGCCGAGAAGCTTTATCAAGGCAAGGGTTTTGCCAGTACTCCGCCGAGGAGAGAAGCCGCGTAATAAACATTCGATAGCGTTGGTGTTGTCAGGATCCGAACTCGCTCATCGTGCGTCAGAGGCCGACACTCTACCCACTGCGCCACGGCGCTCTCCATAGTTAGTTGGATGAAAATAAGTTTTAAACAGAACGCAGTTACGATTCTAGGCAGGAGGGATGCAACTTAAGAAGAAAGGGTAATCAATATGATATGTGAAAATATCACGAATAAACATCAATAATGTGGATGGAATAATATGTGGGGGGAAATAATATTAAATGAAAAGCATCTTGCTCTGTAGGAATGTTCCAATTCAGTTTGAAATAAGAATCTAGTGAATCTACGCTTCAAAGAATTCTATTCTTTGTATGGCATTATTATAGAGCTGATTCCAGACGATGCAACAATATTCAAGTGGTGATCTACTAAGCAAAGAATGAACGTTTTAAAGCAAGAGTATCGGAAAAATCCCTTGTGCTCCGTTTGACCAAAACCAGCATTAGGTACGTTTGCCTTTGTTGTGATATAATCAATATGGGGAGTAAAATTCAAGAGACTTTCGCTAGTTGAACATCGTTTAAATTATAACAAAAATCTTGTAAGCTGTTAGTAATTGGTTTGATTGAATACACTCTGGTGAGATACCACTGAACTGGATGATCGGGTATCGCAGCCAACTTGAGGTCAGTCTCTTATCGTTCAGTTCATTTGATTGTCAAACCTCGTCACGGGAATATTTTTCCTTTCTTGATCTTGTACTAGCCATTGTACTAAAATCTGTGAGATTATTAGTTCTATACCATGAGAATGATACAAATTTAGAGATGTTAAGTTGTAAGGAATTAATGAGATCTTGTTATAATTAAAAACAATCCGAAGTGGATACAATTTTTCTATAATTCTTTAAGTCATCGTATGGATTGAATAACAGAGGGCCAATCATTTATAAAAAAGAGGAAGAACAATGGACATAAATGGCTGCCCTGAGGGACACCTGAAAGTACGAGAAAGGCTCTTGAGAGAAAGTTATTGATTTTGACTACTCTTGTCCTTCTTGTTAGACAGGATTCAATAAATTTTAAAAGGTTGGAGTTACAAGAGAGACAACTTAGTTAGCAAAAATCAATAGCTTACCCTATCAAAAGCCTTAGCGAACTCAGTCTAGATAATGTCAGTATGACAATTTTCTTCTAGGTTTTCAGTCAAATGATTGACAAAAGTCGGAAGATTTGTTGTAATTGATCTGCTAGATACCAAAACCATGCTGGAAGATCGATGCCTGCCTAATAAATTAGAAATATAGTTCTTGATCATGCTTAGAGCCAGATTTAAAAACGGGAATTAGATATGAAAGTTCTCGAATTTCTAAGAATTGTACCATCCTTAGTAGAGATTGAAAATTAATGTTAGAGGCTCAGTTCCAATTTTTTAGCACGTATAGGGAAAATCCATCGGGGCCAGTTGATTTTTTTGTCTTGCCATGTTAAAATCCGCATTTATAAAACCATAAAAATGCCAGTGACGGATGTGAAGTTTGGTCACTGGCTTAGAAGGGTTTTTGAAAGCAAGATCTTAAGAATCTGTGGCAGAAAACAAGGCGAAAAAACAAGCGAAGTGAGAAAACTACTCGTACATAATCAAAAACTCGAGGAACTCTATTTAGCCCTAAGCATTGTCCGAGTTTTTCAATCATGAGTGGGAGACCTGCGAGAAAAAGACCAGTAAGAGCGCCGCACCCTAGATGGGAGGACAATATAAGAATCTAAATGAGATGGGACAGAACAGCGGAACATGGAAGAAACAAACCATGACAGGAACGCTTGGCAAAATGGTCATTAACAATAATAGTAATAATTTATGGTTGTCCAACA
Organism: Merodon equestris; assembly: GCA_958301585.1. Lineage (NCBI taxonomy): Eukaryota > Metazoa > Arthropoda > Insecta > Diptera > Syrphidae > Merodon > Merodon equestris. Next base: position 169,887,052 of record OY284413.1, read on the forward strand.
AGAGGTTTTATTTTAAGTTAGTAAGAAAAAATTGATTATCCTTATTTCAATCGGAAATGTTGAGGATAGTAAAATAATGCAAAAACTGGGAAACCTTTGCCCCAAATAGTAAAAAAATTCATCAGGTTTTCGCATAACTCTGGATCAATTTCGCGAATAACAATTCTGATATTTTAACATGGTGTGTATTTACCCGTATCAACTTCACTTATCAACCTTTCTTACCAAAAGTCATCGCACTAATAAACGCTAAATTTTGAACAATGGTGCTAAAATTAAATTAGAGCTGTTTTTGGATAACTTTTTATGAGATCACCACGGATTTTGTAGCAGGCGTTCATCTGAAATGAAGATATAAATGGGTTAATGGGCCACTATAAGATCCTGAAAAGTCACTGTGTTTATGGCATAAGCCTTACTCTACATTCACAGAAGGAAATCTGAAAGTTTTGTAGAAGCGTGTAGAAGGCCAGTCAACTTCTCCTCTTAACGAATAATGCGATAGTGAAATTTCGAACGCAATAAATTCATTATTTCTAAAGGTTTTAGTACCAATCTGTTAAAATTAGAGACTGTTCAGGTCCAATTCATTAAATGTTGGAACAAAAATAGTCGATCAACATATTTCGATCGATGCTTTCCGATTACAGCAACCTCCTCTTCAGCCTTATCTCTGAAAAAATACGGGCCAACCGCATAGTGACTTTTTCGGGATTCATTGGCCTTTGATGAATCTCGTGTGGGTTTTCCGGTTCTCAGATACGACAAATTTATTTATTTGTATACATACCCCGCCATCCAAAAATGTGATTCGTTGGAAAATTTAAAAATAGATGACAAATCCTCTTGCCGATTCAACACCCTTATAAAGAATAGGTGACGCCGTAGATGATCTTATGGCTTTAATTCTCATGTAATTTTGATTCTATGAGTCCAAAAATGAAGGTTCACCATGAAGGGCCATGAGCGATGTCCAATTGCTGACTTCAGCGACGAAGTGAGGTGCCTTCTCACGCAGCGGAAAAAAATTGACTTCTTTTGATAAGGAGTTTGAGCCGCTACTTAACCAGTTACTTCAAAACGCTCTTCCATTGAATGAAAGCCAGACTTATTAAGGTGATTACGTTGACTGGAAAAATTAAGATTTTTGCAATTTTTTTTTGGGTCGCCTGGTATGCAGCCCCAAGCCTAACAAAAAGCCTCTTTCGTTCTCTCGAAAAAAACTTACATATCTATGCATACAGCGGTTAGGGAAGGTTACTTACGTATGAGTGAAAAGTTATCTGCTTAGTCTTTAATATGACTGAACAAGGTCTGACTGCACTCATCAGCTAGTCTACCAACGTACAATTTAATCAAAAGCCAATTCCCAGAAACCTTTAATCCCCGATACCTTGCACATGTCTCCATTTGATGGCACTATTAGCAACCAACGAAAATCTCTTCACAGGATAATCAGCTACCTCATAATCACTACACAACTGTCTAACCATGCCAATTTGCTCCCGAATCCATTGCATCTTCGTATATAATCCCCTAGCGACAGTCCTTGCATTTACGTATCACACAAGTCACACAACTTACCTTGTTATTGAGCTAATTCTCCTTAGGAACAGGAGTTAGTCTGGTCGTATGCTTGCGCATGACCCCGCACCAACTCAGTCACGTCGAACATTGCGAAGCTAATAAAAGCACACCACTGAATCCATCGAGTACTCTTATCCCACATTGCTGCCATGTAAGTGGACCACTTCGAAAATCCTTCCAACCGCACGCTCAAATACGAGTACTATGCCGCCTCCATGTAGCTGGTGGCGAACTCTTCCGCCATTAATTGCGTTTCCATGTATCCTGGCTCATACCTGAAGTGTAATTATTATACAATTACAACAACTAATGGATCCCTCCGGATCGAATACGTAATGATGTAATAACACCTCGGAGACACAATGCAACAGAAGCCAACTGTATGCGACGGCGGAAACGAGTGGAGCCAGAGATGTGTGGCGATTTGGCCGTCGAAATGGGTTTCAAACATCAAAGCCAATAGGGCGTTAAATGAATCCAATAGCAACTTGTGAAGGAACATGGCCAGTGCCGCATAAGACTGTCGTAAATTATTTACCGTGGTTGGTTTCTTAGCTCGTGTTGGCTTAGCATTGGCGTTGTGGTCTCCTGGTTGATTGCGTGCGCTATCTTGTAGTTGGCTATTTATCGCTTTGTATGGCGTGGGCAGTGAGGCAGAGCGACCACTGTCGGGATGCGAAACGGAGTGACAATTGCTATATTGTGGTTGATTGCATTTCCAATCTATGTTGCCTTCGAGTGGAATTGCCTGGGAAACCAGTGATCAATGTCGAGCGCTCGGGTGTCAACAGAGCCTTTACAAGTGCAACTTGATGGGAGTAAGGTTGATAGCTTATCTTTCATGGAGGAATCAAAGGCCTTTAGATCTATTTAAATTCGATTTATCGGGTTGAAGTGAAAAAAAGCTCTGTTATATTGTAGTGGCACCACTTGAGCGCAGCTTCCGCAATTTTTGACGTGCCAAGAGGAAAACTAAAACGGATGTGAATGGGGCATTGAGAGATTCCGGTATAATGCTAAGCGTTGAACACAAAATCCTCGCGAATCACTCGGCACGTAATCAATTATGCTGAATTGCTTCAAGGATTGATTTTCCCAACTTGAAATCAATTCAATTTTTTTATATTTTTAGAATCCTAGCCAGTATAAGAACTCATACACTTTTTTCCCATTTTAAGGATACGCGCGTTTACGAATATTATTATTTGCTTTTAACTCAATTATTTTAAAAGAAGAACTGTTTAAAGCACTTACGGCCCTTGGGACCTCTTTGCATCTCCCACTTCTTCCTACTCATTAATGAAAACTCGATAAAGGACAGCCTGAGTTGAATCGAAAAATAAAAAATTAAAAAAACTTGGAGTCCGAGAAGAGTTTGCATTTTTCTGCGTATCTGCAAATTGACTGCAATGGCAACAAGAAAGTAGAGAAGGTAGGTACAAGTGTAGGTGAAGGACGATTGAGTGGATGAAATGGTCCTGCCATGTGATGGACTAGAAATCCGTTGGCAGTTTGATTGAATGGACTCGGAGTCAATTTATCCTGCAGCAGTGCTTTTCTCATTCGGCCTTCATCCTTTTGCCTTTGCTGGCTCGGTAGTCGGATACGATTTTTATATTTTATGGTTTTTTTTTTCTCCCACTCATAGGCTACAGACGAAGAGATGGCGGGAAGAACATTAAGTTCTTTGATGGGTTTTTCGTGACTAAAATCGTAAAGGATCAAATGCGACTGATAAGCGCGCAAACACTCGAGTCCACTTGTAGCTGTGGGTCTTTCGTATTTTCTTTTTAAATTCAGGATGAAAAATATATGACAAAATCGACCCGACACGTACGGTGATGATATAGGGGAACGCTAGCAATTGCCCAAAAGCAAAGTATTTTTTTTTTGTGGGATTTTCCGACAAGCGGCGGTTGACGAAATTAGTTTTTTATGAACTTGGCCATTGGGATTGGATTTAAAAAGATGTTTTGTATTTAGGAATCGATTTTTATTACTTTCAAATAGAGATACGAGTTCGATACGCCATCCGATTTCAAGATTACGACGAATTTAGCCAGTGACATGAAATCTGTCATAAACTCGGATATTCAGCTATCTTATCTGAGCGTCTAAAGAAATGGATCCCTAAATATAAGAAGTACAAGACAAGAAAAAAATCGTATGGGAGGTCTATTCCCCCCTGTTTAGCCGGGAGGGGCAATTTTCGAAAAAATTGACTTAATTTGGAAAAAAGATTATTAAAAATCAACAGTTACATACATACATCCACAATGCCGTGATATACTTTTTTGTAAAGCCAGAAACCTCTTCTTTCATCTTGTTCTTAAACAAAGCTGTTTTAAGGAATAGTTTTTGGGAAATAAATTTTCAAACTCAAAATTTTGAAAAAAAAATTTAAGGAAAAAATTTCGAACTATTTTTTTTCAGATTTTTTTCCACAATTGTATGTAATTAAGTACTATTTTTTTCTTCAAAAATTAAATTCTTTTATTAGTTTTTAGTTAAAAACAGAAAACCGGATGCAAAAATGTCTTGTAGTTTTTGAGAAATTAAAAAAAGACCTACGCGCTCTAGCTTTTTGGCACAATGCTCGTGGGACACCCTGTATAGCAGTGGTTTACTTATGCCCAGCCGATTGAGTTTGTAATAAAGACCTTCTAACCATACGGTGTCAACAGCTTTCTCCAAGTCAATCAGACAGGACCCGTGCATTGGTTCTTGCATTTGTTCCACTGGATATCTGACACGAGTTTCGACGCGGCATGAATAGTGTTATGCCCCGCTCTGAAACCGAACTGGTTCTCCGGAATGATTTTATTGTCCTCAACCCATCTAGACAGGGCTCTATGAACCACCTTCTCGAAAACCTTGCTAATACTTTGAAGGAGACTTATCGACCGAAGATTTGATGGGTTAGAGGTGTCTTTGCCCCTCTTGGGTATTGGTTTCACCACCTCTGTGTTCCAACCCACTGGATAATATGCATTATTCAGTGCATTGTTGAACAATATGGTGTACATCTCTACAGCCAGTGGTGGGAGATGTCTGATCTCAACATTAGATATTCCGTCGATTCCCGCAGATTTTTTTCTCTTCAGTGATTCGAAGATCATCTGGAGATCCCCCGTCGAAATAAACAGGGTATTCACCCCTTCATTGTGAACGGCATTATTCGCCATGAAATCGTCATTGAACCTGGTAAAACCAAGGTTCTCTGATCGCCAATGATCGAAATCATTTCTAAGGTAAGAGTGATGAAGCAGGACTCTGTTCTCCAGGTCGTGGTTCGGGCGAATACTATCATTCACCTTGTACATTTCCCGGAAAACAGCTCCTACTGTCGCCACCTTCTCCTGAGGATCCTCGATCACGAAGAAATCATCATCCAAGACGGCGCTCTCTGGATCGATGCTAACTGCTCGTAGCAAGAGTTCATTGTCTGACGTTCTCGAAAGCTTCAGATCCTGAATGTCATTCTGATTGTTTCTCCGAAATATTATATTTATTTGCGGGAACATACTCGCGCAGTTGGATTTTACAGCACGAATTCTGTTGTTCCAATGCAAACTTACAGATATACTGTAATTTTCCTTGATTAACTGTTGGATATTTTTAATCAGTGACTTCAGTGTCCTGACCTCGGAGTTTTGTCTGTCGGTAAACCGCCTGTACAAGAGTTTGAGTCTTGTTAGGAGTCTACTTTTTTGTCTGTGTTTGGCGTGGTGTCCGTCGTCTGCTTAATTTTATCATCCATTTGTTGGAGGTACCTGTCAATCTCACTGTTTGACAGGTTCTTATTGGATGGTGGGAAGGAACCACTCAACGTGAGCGATCTCGTCAGGTAATTGGCAAAGCGCGGCCAACTCTGCCATCTCCGCGAATTCGTCCGGTAGTGTGATCACGGCATGGCAGTAAGTCTGCAATGGTCACTGTCATATACAAAAGTCCGTAGACAGTTAGTAGACCCCTCGTTCGTGTCAGCTAGTCTCATTCGAGAGTCAAGCAGCATGAGATCCAGATAAGAGCCGCTCCTAGGATACGACGGACTATCCATTGCGAGTAACTTGAGTCTGTACTCTATGTTACGCAAAACCCACCAATGGCTTAGTAGGCTTCACCTAGTGTTGGGTAGCTTGTTTCCCCAGTCACTATGTTTGGCATTCAAATCGCCGGTCAGAATGTAGTAGTTTTCCACCAAGTTTAAGTGCAGAGATCGAAAAAGTGTCTCGAGGTCCGCAATGAAAATATTGGGTTGAGGTGCTTCAGGTGCATAGGCAACTATAATGTACATTTTCTTTCCATTTCGGAGAGGAATGCACACAATACAGGCCTCTAGCACCTGGAACCTCCGCACTTCACCACTATATATAATTTTATGTTTAAAAGTGTTTTTGATGAAGATCGCAACTCCTCCGCCTCGTGTGGTGTCAGTCCCTTCGAATTATTTTATAAGAATTGTGCCGGATTTTGTGCGTCTGGTTTAGCTTTGTTTCGGTAACCAAAAGTACATCGGGGCTTTCGTCATGCAACAGGTTGAAAAGTACGGCTCTTCGCTCAATCCTAATCAATGAATTCACATTCACCGACAGGATTTTTAAGGGACTCTCTACCAGCGTACCCATTACGATTGTAGTTGCGCTAGGCCCGGCAGAAGCGAGTAGACTCTGTCCACTCGGATCGCCTGCTCATGGATCTACTGTTGGAGCTGGCCGATCTGTCCTTGGATGGCGAGCAGGATCGAACGCAAGTCCACCTCGGCCTCCGATGCCTTAGAAACAGGCACCGGGGCTTTGGACACAGCCGTGTGTTTTTGTACCGGTCGGCCAGCCGCCATTTGGGCGTAGGTCATTTGGGGTGTGACGGCTGGTGTTTCTATGCGACCCGAAGGACTCCTACAAACCGTATGCAACGGAGAGTGTACAATTTGTTCAAAAAATAAGAGGAATTAATTGCATTTAATAAGCGACATCAATTTTATCCTCTTGAAAGTAGTCCGAAGAAATTATCATTTTCCTCAGACCACCTCGCGCAAGTGGCCACGCATTTGTAGGTCGCATGGGATTACCAAGAAATTTGTAGCATTCGATCAGCGAAAACACGGCATTGTGAATGGTCAATTCTTATGCAAAATGCCGTGCAAAGTGATAAGACCAATTAGTGGTCGTTTCATAGGTACACAGGTTTTTAGTCCCACTCCCAGCTAGTAGGCGATATTTTTACATTTGATTTCATTTATTCATTGATGTTATAATTTAACTTGATACTACAAGACGTTTTATCTTACAATATAATTAAGTATCTAAAATTAGTATTACACATAAATTTTACATCAAATCGAGAAAGAGGGGGAAAAAAAACACAAAGGGAAGTTTAAGCTAAATTTCAACTTACGAGTATATTATATTCTTGAGGGCAGTGAATGCGATGACGACCTTAACTTGGATATGCGATGGTATATTCTTCTTATTGTATCCGAAACGGCATCGCAATAGGTTAATGTTTCCGTTCAAGACAAGAGCGGGATAATCAGAATGGTCAATTCTCTGTCGTGAACATATCATTCCCATAGTCTTTAAAAGATTCAGTTTAAGGTTGTTATTATTAGACCACCGTTGGACATTTACGAGATCCTCGTAAACAGACTGACATAGATACATAAGAACATCATCCGCGTACATATGCACCTGACAGTTTTCGATTGAGTTTGGAAGATCATTTATGAACATAAAGAAAAGTACCGGGCCCAAGACAGATCCTTGCGGTACACTAGAGTTAAATGAAGTAAGACTTGAAGTTCCCAGTTCCGTTTTGACTATCTGAATATTAGATATTGCGCAAGGAGTCTGAGGGACGTTTTATCAAAACCAAATAAGTTTTTCAATTTAAACAGTAGGATTGAGTGGTTAATATAATCAAAGGCTTTGGAATAGTCCAAACAATGTGCTGTACGCAAATCTGAAGTAACTTTGACAACCGCAGATTCGCAACTATGTAAATGGCGAAAACCTGATTGTCACTTGGATATATAGTTACCCGCTTCTAAGTACTTTTGTATTTGGTTAGCCATAATCTTTTTAAGCACCTTGACTGGAAAACAGAGTAAACTAATTGGCCTGAAACCCGACGGAACTGAGGCGTTGGATATTTTCGGAACAGGAACGATGGTGGCTTCTTTTCACTTCTCTGGGAATCGACATATCCGGAAGTATTATGGGCAAAACTAACTTTATAAACTTAGGTGACACACAATCAGCACCTGTAGCGTTTGATTTAATACTACGAATCGCATCATGGACATCAATTAACTGGACACATTCAAAACTAATTCCTACACTAGAGTCCTCTGAACTTGCTGGAAGTATTGATGGAATTGTAGAGACAGGCGCAACAACAGTGTTCATTGTAGTAGGGCTAAAAGAACACTGTATTTTTCCCGGCAATTACACCAAGTTTATTTAAGTTTTTCCATAATTCTCTAGAGCTTGTTTAAGGTCAAGTTTTCGCACGATGTAAGCACGCTTGTAGAAGCGTATCATTGCAACGTTGCATAGGCGTCTATTGTCGTCAGTAGGATTTCTTTTGAAAAGTCTGAAAAATCGTTCTCTCTCTCTTGAATATGCTCTCTAATAATATTGTTATACCATGGACAAGGTTTGAGCTTAATTGTCTTAGTCACTGTTGGTATACAAACGTCATACAATTCATTTAATAGGTTATTAAATATGGCAATTTTATTATCAATGTCAGATGTAAAATAAATAGAGTCCCAGGTATTAGAGCCACAGTTTCTTCGGGCGTCGGTAAGGTCAAAACGTTGGTAATATCTCTAAGTTATTGTTTTGTCGTTGGAAGGAGGAGTGCGGTTATATTTAATAGAACAAAATAAAAAATCGTGGATAAAGTCAGAAGTAGGTCTAACCCGATCGCTTCCCAGAACAGCGCGTCGTCAAGGACGGATTACTACTAGACCGGAAACAGGTAGGCTAACGAGAGTTAATAACATTTAGACTAGTTTTATCACAGAAGTATCGGAATAGTGTGGCAGTGCTATTGTGGACTAGGTAGTTCACATTAAAATCGCCACCAATTAGTATGTTATTAAACCCAGGTCTAAACCTCGTTAGAGTTTCTTCCAGTTCAATTAAATTATCCTCCTTAAAGCTATTGGGTGGACAATACACTACCAAAAGCAAATGTTTTTCAAAGAGATCATTAAGTTTAACACACAGGAACTGGATATTGGACTTGGATGACATATAAATACATTTTGAGGACATGTCTTCTTTAATATACATACATACTACTGACACAATTGTTTCTGTACAGTTAAGAGCTTAAAAAATTTTCTTAGCTTAAGTTAATTATAATAATGTTAATTGTAAGTTATTTATATAGTAGTCGAAAGGCATACGTTAATATTATACAGTTTGTTTTAGAGTGTCCGCCTGGGGCCAGTAAGATTCCTAAATTTGTAAGGATAGTTAAGCTAGTTTTAAGCATTTTTGTCTAGGATAAGATACATCTAAGAAACTATACATAAAAATGAATTACAAAAAAAAAAAAAAAAACAGTTTATAGCTTGGGATGTTTACAGATTGAGATAAAATATTTATGTTAAGCCACGATTCTGATATCATAACGATATCTAGTTTAGAAGTGCTAAGTATTTGATAGAGGACTGCAAACCTAGAGCGAATACTGCCTGCGTTCAGAACACATTGAGAACGGTCCTAACTATATCAGGATCAGATGGATTCATCATATAAAATTGTTCTTAAGAAATCACCACACACTCGGCAGAAAAAATACGTATATGAATTAGAGTTAATAATAAATTAAAAGAAGAGTTAAAGAGGAAATAAAAATTAAAAAAATAATAATAAAAAAAAATACATTTAAAAATAAAAATCCATAAAGTGTCTTCTCTGATGCTGATACTCGGAAGGAGACTAATTGTCTGACTTTCTCAGAAACTTCAGATTCTTAATGTCATTCTGATTGTTTCTCCGAAGTATTTTATTTATTTGCGGAAACATGGAGTCTTGACAGGAGTCTACTTGGCTGTGCAGTGCGTTGATTGTAGGGTTTCGGTACAAGTTTGTGCTGTCGTAGACGTGGTATCGTCCTGTCCATCGTCTGCTTTATTACTCGTATCTCGTCCATTTGTTTAAGGAACCTATCAATTTCGTTGTTTGAAAGGTTCCTATTGGACGGTGGAAAGGAGGCACTACTGTAATCGGGTTGCAGCTATGTGAGGGGCGTGGTCGTGGTGCAATGGTAATCATCACCAACTGTTGAGCGGAAGGTCAGTAGTTCAAGTCTGTCCATACCCACAGTATAAGATCATTTCAAAATTCATACTCTGTCTGTGTATTTCTAATATAACACCTTAATGGCATGGAAACAAAAAAGTCTGTGAACTACAACCAAAGTGACAAATTCAGTGGAATCTATCGATTCCTATCTAGGACAACCACCCCCGGATAGTAGTGAACGAACACCTTCGACACAAACCGTCTGCCATCCGTCCAGGTTGTGTGACAAACACCATAAGAGCGTACACTCTTGAACCTGTGCGAACCCTATAAAAAAAATTCCACATATCCGGCTTTCCGACGACGTAAACATTTGGTGTTCTAGCTCGACTCTTTTGTTTTCGTGATATCCTCATTCGTGTGTCGGCTAGTAAGAGATTGCATCCCGCCAGTGACTCTACTGCCCTGAATTCATTTTCTGACTTAATGTCGTGTACGAGTAGACTGTCTTTTCGTTCAACTTGCTCCCATATGTCCTCAAATCTCCTAGATGGATTTCGGTGTAATAGCTGGAGCTGTTCCTTGAGTCGGTCGTCTTGCCTTATTGTTTTGACTCTAACGCATATTAATCTTATGGTTTCGAAGTTAGCTTTCATCGTTTTGAGGAGTTCACGTACCTGCCAGAACTCGAGATTACATAGGTCTACTTCGGGTTCGCATTCGAACCCTGTCAAATTGATTAATTCACATTTACCGGTTTATCCAACCGTATTTTGTTGATTGACTGCTTTAAAGCAGTGTAAGGTTTTTTAATAGTTTGGCCGCACACCGGTCTGTTAAGGGACCTCATATTTCAGGTGCAGAACCGAAATTCAGGATTTACCAACATATAATCTGTTCGTATCCGAAATCTTCGCTTTTCTCCGAGCACAACAAATTATTCAGCGATAAGAATGCTGCTCCCACAAGAATTTGGTGTTCACCAAATAGTTAATCTCTCTCTAACCGTGGACGTCGACGATGACTCTGTCTGGGGAAGTCTTCCATCGCCATGGAAGTAGCCGAGGTTGCCTCTAATTTGCTGCCCCTAACAGTTGAGTGCCAGAAACCCGGGAGCTACCGCATGGAGGTGAGAGTACGAAGGGTTGGTAGGCTGAGGCCTAAGGGTTGAGGCTTGTGTTTTCATGCATGTTAGCATAACCTGCTCGTACAACTTCCGACTTAGTATGATCGTCTCTGATCGATAAGCAAAACTAATTCCGCACTTGATCTCTGCTGACGTTTTACAGCTTTTGACTCGCCAAGTTGAGCGATATAAGCAGCCTGCAAAGACGTTGGTGGTATGAGCCTTTTTCTATGATTTTTATTAGCTACCATCGTTCCTAATTCCTAATTCTAATTCTAATTGTTTCTAAGAAGCACTCTTCTTATAGTCTAGCGCAGCTCTGTAATGAGTTTCATCGTTGCACAACACCTTTTAAGCTTTAAAGTACAACACGGCAAAAGAATGTGCCTTAATACCTCTTTTACTACCTTGCAAGACAGAGAACGTACCTATCACTTGTGAATTTTCATGTTTGATAAATAACTCTACCCTTAAAGGTATATAGCCCTGACGCATAAGCCCCTTAAGTCGGCTGAGTCATTAAAACCATTAAAACCGAAATCGTTAAGACTGATTTAGTGACATTTCTGCACTTGTGTAGTGGGAATGCGTGATAAACTTAATATCGAGTTTAAAAATCTGTCGTTTTTGAAGGATTAAAATATCATGGATTTCGAGAAAAATAAAGATCCTTCGGTGGAAAACCGCAGGTGTTCCTTCCTTCCCATGGCCCAAAACTAGTTCCACAATCGTTCACACCCTCTCCAGTCCGTTCCTAAGCCTCGAATATTTGCAATAAATTTCCCAATAATATTCGGATCCAAATGACGCAAATAATCCCTCACACAAAACATGGACAAGAAAAAAATAAAACATGAGGCACATCCCTCAGTCAATAAGGCATGCCGGAACACAAGCCCTCTCGGCTCATTTGTACATTTAAATGCAAACAAACAAAGAAGCAATTAATTTTCCGCTTATCCCTTCACCGGAATCCTCTTACTTTCGCCATTACTCCCGATTTTTTTTTATCCTTGCCCGAAATTAACATAAACCAAATTGAAATCTTCCTCCTGCCTGACTTTCACAGATCACGATGAGCCGTATTGTCCTCGACGCCCTAACAAAAAAACGAAATTCTACCGCAAAAACGATGAAAGGACTCTAGGTATCCATATGTGGGTAAGTAATACAATGACATACACAATTAATTGATATACACGTAGAGTTGAATGTCACCGGGACTCGTTCACCCAACAAGGACATGTAGCGTAAGGACGACCAGATATCAGACGTCATTTGCAAGCAATACCACACGCAATCGGTATGGGAGGATGGAAAAGTAAACAAATCGGGGTAGGAGGACACGAAAAGTGGTTGGTAATGCGTATAAAAGGATTTTCTGTGAAAGCAGCAATGTACCATCAAATCACAGTCATTCCCAAGGGATGTTCGATGCTGATGATCGCTACAGGAGTATCATAAATAATTTACAATAAGATGGGAATGAAAGGAAAAGGAAAAACATTGACAAGGTCCGTTTGTGTAACTGGTGGTGACTGCAGGGGTGACTACAAACGAAACGTCCCACCCCTGGATTGTCGTAACAAAACCGAAATATATTGCCTTTTATCACTTTTCCAATTATCCTCTCACATATTCAAATGCTACCCCTCGTCGGTCCATGATTCCAAATAAAATTTGAAAGAAAAAAAAAAAACACAAATCAACAAAAGAATCACGAGTGAGGGTGCATATGGAATTCAGTGTTGCCCTCTTGTGTCGCACAGACCACCGGCAAACAGCGATGACACAACAAAACAAACTGTCGTGGCAGAGGTTAAGCCACGTTAGATCACATACAAGCTGCCTGTGTAGTGGAGTGACCTGTTTTCCCGGTTTGCGAACATTCTACACCGGTAGACCAATCCTGCGGATTGCCCTACGTGCACATACAGCCGCATGTACACATGCTTGTATAAAGGACTTGGTGGCTTTTAATATTTATACTGTATAATGTCCCACCCTTTAAGGATACGTTATGCGCGCTGAACGCCGGGATTAGAGTTATTCAATATTTGAATGGCTATCACGGTGCCCGTTTATGTTTTGGGCAAAATGTCAGGGAACGGGGATGGAAGGCGTTCCCAGGACTATAAATCTCCGCTTTTTCACATTTGATAGTCTGCAGATTTGTCGCCTTTTTGTTTTTGTTGTTCTCTCACTGCGGATAGAGAATAGTAACGAGTTGAAAGGGTTTCCGTAGATTTTTTTTTCTTTTCGAATGTGAATCCTTGAACGAGTCTGGAATCGTTTGAGTTAATGACAGAATGTGCTTAATGCCGTGGTGTGTGTTTAAACGCTGATATCCGTGAGCTAGACAGACTAGGTTATCCGACCACCTGTTAACGGAAGGTGACGATGAAAAATTGGAGGAAAAATAAAGTGTGTTTTTGTTATTGTTTTTTTAAATTGCATGCGTGTAAACGTGCGTTCGTTGTCAAGGGAACTTTCCATCATCTTACCAGTCTTATGAATGAAGACGAGCCAGTCTTATTCAACACGTAGTAATTAAGAGCTGATTAGGTTCTATCTTTTTCAGCTTTGGAGAATGTAAGTTAAACTTTTATAATATTAAGTTAATGCCCGACGACGCTCAATAGACCACTTATCAGTTTTCATATACAAAGGACACTTGTGTAAACAAAACTACAGTAATGCGTCCGATCACTTAGCGACCAAGGGACACGAAACCAAGCAACCCAATACCCAACTACAGTTAATGCGTCCGATCACTTAGCGACCAGGGGACACTTAACCAAACAACCCAATATCCCAGAATTGCGGGTCAGCATTTCAGATCCATCAACGATCAATAAATTATGTTGTCCCAAGAATTGTATTGTATCCATCTAGCCCTAAGAATTGACATGTAGCTAGTTTAAGATTAAAAATGTATTCATTCGTTGTGCAGCGATCGAACCGACCAGTTCGGCATAAATAAAGTGTTCAGTATTTTTAAAAAATGTTTTTCATTGAGTGAAAAATATAATTGGCGACCGTGACAGGACTACTTGTATCTGAAACCAGAAAGGAAAAGTATGGTGATATAAAGTAGTCACGTGAGTTATTCTCAAAAAAAACAAATAAGTATCCTTCGAAGAAAGGAGAAAAAAAATAAAAAAAGGTAAACCAGAAAGGAAAAAGTATGGTGATATAGTGCGCGAGTTAATCTCGAGAAAAATAGACAGAAAAGTATCCTTCAAAGAAAGGAGATAACAAAATAATAATAAGAAATACTTTCACAAAACATAAAAATAAATCAAAAAAAATTAACAATTATTAAAAGTAAAAATTAACTAAATACATGAGTGTGTGAAAAATTTAATTAAAAAAAATTTGAACAGTAAAGACGAAACAAATCAAAAATATAAAAATAACAACATAACAACTTTCAAAGAGCACCATCCATCATCAATCACCCAGCTCCAGCGACACCAGCAACATCTCAGCAATAGATTGATAGAAATAAATTTTTACGGCAGAACCAACTGAGTAAGATTAGAATTATAGTAAGCAATTTTTTTGTATACATATTGCACATATACATATTGTACGTGTACATACATATAACTCTCATTAAAATCAAAAAAATAAATCTGTAAAGTAATTAGAATTATCATAAGCAATCGTGTTTTTAAAATATATTGTCCATACATATACATATATATATATATATAGAAAGACATAATAGACGAACTTCTGGACGAATTAATAAATTTAGACCTGACAATGCCGAACAATTCAGAAATGGAAAGTTTAGTAGCTAGGTTGATAGCAGTAAGTACTGCATCATTGCAGGCAGAAATAGGTTCTCTAAAATCCGCTTTAGAATCGGTCACAAACACTAATGTAGTTACTGAATATAAGGCGCAAACAATTTCTGACAGCATCAATTGTAACGAAACCTTAGACGTTATTAAATCTTTACCCGAATTCTCAGGCAACAATACAAATTCTTATGTCAGCTGGCGAGAGGCAGCACACAATTCAATGTCATTATACATTAAAGGCAGCCGCAAATATTTTGCAGCTCTCACAATCTTTAGAAATAAAATTACACAAAATGCAAATGATACACTGACCAACCACGGTACAGTTCTGAACTTCGACGCAATTATCTCTAGGCTAGATTTCGCTTACGCCGACAAGCGCCCCACACATATAATCGAGCAGGAACTAAGTGTCCTCAGACAAGGAAGTTTATCTATAATTGACTTCTATAATGAAGTTAACAGGAAGCTTACGCTTCTCATAAACAAAACTATTATGACTCATGGTAACGATTCGCCAATAACGAAAGAATTAAACGTAACGAATCGCCGGAATGCCTTGAGAGTGTTCATAACCGGACTTAGCCCTACTCTGTCCAATATATTGTTTTCATTGTCCCCGGAAGACTTGCCTAGTGCACTTGCCAAAGCACAAGAGTTGGAGTCTAACAATATGAGAGCAAATTTTGCACTCCAATTCGGTAGGAGCGCAAATAACAGTAACTATAGGAATAATTTAAGATTCCAACCGAATAATCAAGTTCCTACCAATCAACAAATCAGGCAAAACAAGCCAGAGCCCATGGAAATCGGAAGCTCTGCTCATAGACCTATAGCTAGGTATGAACATAACCCACTTGCTCAGTACGGCAGAGGTTATAATAACAATTTACAACACCCAAACAATTCGCAACGAAATAGTTTCAGGCAACCCTTTCAGAAACAATTCAATAGACCAGATAAACGGCCTCATGAGAGTACCCAACGTAGCGTCCAACCCCCAATAAAAATGGAAAGAGTCAACAATTTGAATGAAGATTCTTTTTTAGGAGAAACACCGGACTACCCTACATATTCAGGGATAGTCCAACTAAAAGATTAAAGATTCTAATTGACACCGGAGCTACAAGCTGTTATTGTAGCCCTAACACACTAAGACATAGGCAGGAACTCATTACTAAGAAAAGAGTGAGAACTATAAATGGTTCGACCATCATAAGTCACTATTATCAAGTTTTAATTTTTGATAGGACGGTGAGGTTCTACGAGATAAAGAATTTAGAAGCTGATTTATTAATAGGCTTTAACTTACTAAAAAATGCTGGAATTGAATTAGATTTGGGGAAAGGAATTTTAAAATATAGGAATAAGTGTGAAAAAATATATGTACCCGAAGAGAGACACATGAATATTAATAGTGTCCAAAACGATCTTAGCCAAGCAGACTTGGTGCAGAAAATCAAACAAAGAGTGGAGCAAATACACTCAAACATAAATCTGAACCTTCCTTTCAGAACCGATATTAGAGCGGAAATTCGTACAACGGTTGAAACTCCTATATGGAGTAAACAGTATCCTTATCCGCTATCGGCAAACTCGTTCGTGAATAAAGAATTGAATAGAATGCTAAAGGATGGAATAATTCAACCATCTAAATCTCCATACAATTCGCCTGTATGGGTCGTACCCAAAAAGGGACTAAATAATGATAATACACCGAAAATGCGACTAGTGATAGATTATAAAAAACTAAATGAAAATACAATCGCGGACAAATACCCTATTCCTGACACGAATGTAATTCTGTCGAACTTAGGAAAAGCGAAATACTTTTCGACTTTGGACTTAGAATCGGGTTTTCATCAAATTAAAATGAAGCACGAAGACATAGAGAAAACTAGCTTCTCTGTAAATAATGGCAAATACGAGTTTTTAAGATTGCCATTTGGCTTGAAAAATGCCCCTAGCATATTTCAGCGAGCAATGGACGATATATTACGAGAATTTGTAGGAAAAATTTGCCATGTATACATTGACGATATAATCGTTTATTCCAATAACTTAAAAGAACACGAAGAGCATTTAAAGACGATTATAGATGTCTTAAAAAATGCAAATATGAAGATTTCGTTGGAAAAATCAAGTTTCTATAAAACCGAGGTAGAATTTTTGGGATATATTGTTGGGCATAACATAATTAAAACAGACCCAAGAAAAATCGAATCAATAAAAAATTTTCCATTACCTAAAACATTGAGACAATTAAGAAGCTTCCTCGGAATGACAGGATATTATAGGAAATTCATTAAAGATTACGCAAAAATTACCAAACCTTTGACAAAGTATTTAGCGGGAGAAAATGGAAAAGTATCCCAATACATATCAAAGAAAACTAATATCAATCCAGATAAAGAAGCGATAGAAGCATTTAATGAACTTAAAAATCATTTAACAAATGAGGCCGAACTAACACAACCAAATTTTAACAAAAAATTTGTACTAACAACCGACGCGTCAAACGATGCTATAGGTGGAGTATTATCACAAGATGATAAACCCATCACATTTATCTCTAAAACTCTAAATAAAACAGAAAAGAACTATGCAACGAACGAAAAAGAACTTTATGCCATAGTTTGGGCATTAAAAAATCTTCGAAATTACCTCTACGGAGTTTCGAATCTGGAAATTCACACTGACCATCAACCGCTTACTTTCGCCGTTTCCCCACGAAACCCGAATGCGAAAATGAAAAGATGGCACGCAATTATAGAGGAGTACGCTCCTAAAATCATCTATAAACCTGGTAAAACGAATGTAGTAGCAGACGCATTATCCAGGCAAAATCTAAATCACTTAAGTGACAATTCCTCTACGGATGCCACTATACACTCAGCAGAAAGTAGTGATAATACCAATATTAGAGAGACCAACAAACCATTGAATGATTTCCGACAACAAATACTTTTGGCAAAAGCGAAATTTACTGTACACGAACAGTTGCAGAATTTTCCTAACAAGATACGCCATATCATAGAATATGATACTCCAGATAGTTTAATAATTATCTTGAAGGAATTTTTAAGACCAGGGGTAGTCGCAATTTATTGTACACCAGAGGATTTATACGACATTAAATTCAAAATTTTACAAACCTTCACAAACAAATTTCTTTACACCAAAATTTTCCCTAACGACATTCCAAATAAAGATGATCAAGCTGCAATCGTGCAGCAAACACACACTAGAGCCCATAGAAACTATAGGGAAAATATGAAACAGATCTATAAAGAATATTACTGGCCAAATATGCGTAAGCAATTCAAAGAATATACCAAAAATTGCGATATTTGCAATAAACACAAATATGACAGACATCCACAGGTGGCGCCAATTGGAGAGGCTCCAATTCCAAACAAAGAGGGGGAATTCCTCCATATAGATATATTTTCCGCCCACCAAGAAAAATACCTTACATGCATTGATGCATATTCGAAATTCGTAATTGTTAAACCCATCGATAATAAATTTAATCTAGAAACCAAAGTTTTAGAATTGTTACAAATTTTCCCCAACTGCAAAAAAATAACATTAGATAACGAAAGAAGCTTCAAATCAATTGTATTCAAAAACCTAATGGATAGATTAAATATAGGTCTTTATTTTTGTGACCCAGGTCATAGTACTACGAATGGTCAAGTAGAAAGGATTCACTCAACCCTGATAGAGTTAACGAAATGTTTAAGGGAAGAATTCGAAATTATAGACACAACCGAAGCATTACTCAGAGCAGCTCAACAATATAATCAGTCCATTCATTCGATAACAAATCTCAAACCTTCTGATATACTTTTTAATAAAATTAATCACAATAACGTCTGTCAGAAACTGAAGGTAGCACAGGAAAAAATGTTAAAAAGAAACAATGCAAAAAGGAAAGTTAGAACATACAAACCCAAAGAGGTAGTTTACGAAAAAATATTACAGTTTAAGAATAAAAACAAAATGATGAATAATTACAAAAAACAAGTAGTTGAAGAAGATTTAGGAAATAAGATAAGAACCAATAAGAGAATAATCCATAAAGACAATATTAAAAGTTAGACCTTTATGCAATTAAAAAACTTTCAGAATCAATAAATGGAATAGAAAAAGATGGGCAATTGAAATTAGTTAGAGAAAGAAATAAACTAATGTTAATGGAATTGCAAAATATAGCTCAAACAATAGTTCTGGCAAAATCAGGTATTCTAAACCCTGCAATATTAAATTTACATGACATAAAACACATAACAGAACACGAACATGGTAGTATGACTATAACAGACCTAATGGACGTTTCACAGTTTAAAATAATCCAAAATGAAGATGTAGTTATCGTTTTTATCAAATACCCCATTATAATTGAAAATTGTAAGCTTTATGAAGCAAGGGCCATAAGCCAAACGGATGGAAAATTGTCAATAGATAAAGAAATTGCCAAATGTAACAACGAATTTATCAACGTTAAGAATTGTAAAATAGAGTTAAGATACAGTTTTTGTAAAGTAGTACCTAATAAAACATGCTTGTCAAACTTACTCAATAACGAAAAAGCAAATTGCAATAAGATAAAAGAGAAAAATTGTAATCTTGAAATTATAAAAGATGGATCTATATTAATATCTGGAGAACACACAGTTGAAAACACAACCATAAATGGAGTTTACTTAATCACTTTCCAAAATGAAACAACGATAGACGGAGTAACGTACGAGAATCCTACAGCCGCAATTCAGAACTACCTGAAAACCTACACCATAGATAAGTATGAAATAAGTAATTATTTCGAATCAACCAACGACGAACTGAAATTTGAAAATATAAATCTAATCGAATTCCTGCAAGACGAAGTGTCGAACAATCTTATGGTTACATCATTTACACTAATGATCATCACAGCAGTCACCACGTTATGCATAATCTATTACTTCAAGATGAGAGCAACCCGAAACGGCAGTACAACAAACTTAGAAGAAATGAGATTCAGCAGATTACTAAAACAAATAGAAGAGTTCTCAGAAGAAGCGGGGCGTTCTTTTTAAAGAAGGAGGGGAGTTAATGCCCGACGACGCTCAATAGACCACTTATCAGTTTTCATATACAAAGGACACTTGTGTAAACAAAACTACAGTAATGCGTCCGATCACTTAGCGACCAAGGGACACGAAACCAAGCAACCCAATACCCAACTACAGTTAATGCGTCCGATCACTTAGCGACCAGGGGACACTTAACCAAACAACCCAATATCCCAGAATTGCGGGTCAGCATTTCAGATCCATCAACGATCAATAAATTATGTTGTCCCAAGAATTGTATTGTATCCATCTAGCCCTAAGAATTGACATGTAGCTAGTTTAAGATTAAAAATGTATTCATTCGTTGTGCAGCGATCGAACCGACCAGTTCGGCATAAATAAAGTGTTCAGTATTTTTAAAAAATGTTTTTCATTGAGTGAAAAATATAATTTATTATTTTCTTTAAAAAAAAAAAAACTTTATTTCAAGACGTTCACTTACAGACTAACTTAGCTTAACTTAAATTCTAATAACGTAACCTACGCTTAGCCTATTGCCAGGTGAAGTGCAAGATTACATTTCATGGAGTTTCGGGTGACGAGCGATGAATGCACTTGACGTCGTTCCCACCGTTGACGATGTTCCCGTCGTTGACATTGACATTGCGTCAGCAGAATCGTTTAACGTGTGGAATATTATTTCGCGTTAACTTGTAGCAAGCTTTTTCTCAACTGCGTGTTGGCGTAACAAAACCCTAAAGTTGTGAGCAAGCCTCAACCCGGCAACCAAAAGGGTGCTCGCGGTCACCAGGTCGATCAGTCGCCAACCAGATTGATCATATTGCGATCGACGTCAAACTCTCCCTCAACATTCTCGGTGTCTCGGTTAAGCTTGTTGCTTAACTTATCTAAATACACAAGCTATGTATATAATATCAATGGGAATCAAGTCAACAAAAAATCGGAAGAAATAATGGTCCTGACCCACAAAATCTCGTTGGCAGGCAGAATGATTCATTCACTACGGTTGAAGTAGACCGAGCGTTCCATCATCCTGACTCAGACGTTTCAGTGTGGCTTCAAAAACTCCTCAAAAAAGTCCTTAAAATTCACATTGACATCCAGCTATTTGCGACTTTGAAGCTGCATACAATATCGAACTGTATGTCATGTCTAATCAAAAGTGCCAGGCTGTCTGTCTGTTTGTGACTCTGGATAACTCCGTCATGATCAGGAAATTCCTAATAATGCCTTTAAGGGCGTGATCTATTTCATGTTCACACAGTTGCATGCATACGCAGGTGATATTGGAGAAACACGGAGAGAAGTCAACAAGGTGTTGGGCCACATTGTAATAATTGATTGTTTAAGCGGTTGGTTTTTAATAATAAAAGTCAACACAAGACAATTATAAAAGTTTATAATTTTTGTTTCCGAGTTATTTAGTCAATACTTGCCATTTGCGACTTAAAGTTTATTTTGTGAAAATATTGACCACAGATTTTAAGTTTTACTTCGGGAGAGTCAAATTTTCAGTCACTCCTTTGAGCATACTGGCTAGTATTTCGATAACAATAGGTGTAATGTCGTCTTCAAAGGCTGACACTGGCTTATAGGCATAGACGGGTGATTTGATGAATCTCAATACAAAACAGTGGAAGGGCGTCGTACGTTCTCGTCGGCCCATTCCGCGATTCAAAACTAGAGATAACTTGCTCACCGAACTCATTTCTCAACTGGTCCATTTTGCGCGTGCTGTGTGGCACTTAGCGCCATCTTGCTGGAGCCACCAATTCAATCGGAGATGACTTTCGATAGATGAAAGACAATTTTTCTATAAAAAAGCGAATCTTTCTTAAACTTTTTTTAGGCTTATTTACCGAAAATTCGACGTTGTGACAGGTCGATCGATTTCAGTTCTTCACGGTCTTCATTAACACTTGCGGATACAGAAACAATATTTTGTCTGTAGTCACTCTGCGCATACGTTTGGCTTAGTATCTAATAGCTTGAAATTTATATGGAATTTGGTCACTATGGCTGGAATTGATCACTGACTGATTATGATGACCGTAAAATAGTCCAAATGAGTGACTTCACAGAGCAGGAAATATGACAATAAAATGCAATAATTTGTAAGCCTTGTTTGGATGTAAGTCTTTCTGTAATAAAATGGCAATTCTAAATGAACAGCCTTGATTTCGACACATATAAAGAATCATGCGTGAACTGTCAAAAATAGAACGCTGGAAAACCAAGCAGCAAAAAAGTCACCATTTATTTTGCTTTCACCAGGTTTGGTTTAAAGACGAATTAGTCAACCTAAGTCAGTACGCCATTTGGAAGTTACCGTAATGTGACGGATTTTTCAAATTAAATATGTGGACATATCTTTTCATTTTGTGGTTCTGAAGGAGATATTTATGTATATGTGTAACTCGTGAGCTATTTTTCGTCTCGTATATCTTGTGATCAAATTGACCAAATTTTTCGAAGAGAAATTGGATAATAAAGTTTAGTTTGAAGCCTTTCTAAAAGGAAGGTTGGTAGTCTATGTAATTACTTGTTAATCCTTTTGTTAAGAATGGTAAGAGCAACCGCTATGCAGCTGAACTCCAGTAAGGTCTCTATCGCAAGAAAGGTGCAGTTTTCTTTCATTATATTTGTACTGAAAAACATAGCTGATTTCATATCTTGTTTTAGAAAATCTGGTTTCAATAGCCAGGCAGTAGACCTTATAACAGTTGAAAGATGTGTGGCTATAGAACCTTCTCTAATAAAAAAGATTACCCCCCCTCGACACTCACGGTAGATT
Organism: Merodon equestris; assembly: GCA_958301585.1. Lineage (NCBI taxonomy): Eukaryota > Metazoa > Arthropoda > Insecta > Diptera > Syrphidae > Merodon > Merodon equestris. Next base: position 169,909,713 of record OY284413.1, read on the forward strand.
AGTATGCACACCTAATAAGACTTCCGATAATACTTCTTCTCCTTCTTAAATAGCGCTACAATCCGGTGTAAACCTGGGTCTCAACCAACAAGTGTCTTCAGTTGGCACGATCTTTTGCCAGTTATTTCCAGTGCCGCATTCCCAGTTGGTTAAGGTCCCCTTCCACCTCTGTACACCACCTTAGATTCGGTCGACCTCTGCTGCGTCGTCCCTCAGGGTTGGATTCGAAGACGCTTCGGGTCGGAGCTGTGTTGTCCGTTCGCTCTATATGGCCTAGTAATTTTAGACGTTCGATCCGTAGACGTTGTACTATGCGGCTGTCGCTGTATAGCCCGTACAGTTCGTCGTTGTATCTTCTTCTCAACTCTCCATTTATATAAACGGGACCATGAATTGAACACAAAATTTTCCGCTGGAAGCAACCAAGGGCATCCTCGTCCGTTCTTGTTGAGGCCCAGGCTTTTGCGCCGTAAAGGAGGACCGGGATGATGGTTTTTAGAGGGGCCCAAAGAAGCTGCGGTTAGTAGGAGTAAGTCTGCGTTTGATCTAGGCGCTGGTGTTGTTGTCGCTGGTCACTAGTGAGCCGAGGTAGATGAATTCCTTTAACACTTCGAATTTTTAGCTGTCAATTTTGACATTCTGGCCAAGACGTCGGTTTTGTGCGTCTTTTTTGGATGACAGCACATATGTATTTGGTTTTACTCTCTTTTACCGAAAAACCCATTTTAGTCGCTTCTGCTGCGATGCTTTTGAGGACATGCCTGACGTCTCGCTGTTTTCGCCCCATTATGCTAATGTCATCCGCGTACGCAAGCAATTGCGCAGACTTGAAATAGATCGCACCTCTTGTGTTGGCCAGTGAGTCTTGTATGAACTTTTCAAGCTGTTACGTGACAGTACGTCACCTTGCCTAAATCCTTTTTTAACATCGAGGGCGGTTAATACGCTGCCGACCATTCTCCATTGTCATCCTGCTAAATCTGACGATTTTGGCAGGGATGTTAAAACCTGACATAGCTCGGTATAGCTCGTCACTATGCACACTGTCTTCTCCAAAATCTGCCGCAGTGTGAAAATTTGCGAACAGTTGGCACCATATATCAGCAATAACACGGCGAATGTCTAACGTCTTTGGTTTATCGGCATGCACTAGTGACTTTCCATACCCTCAAAGAAAATAATCTTAAGGTTTGAAATCATAAGATCATAGAGGCCAGTCGCGAAATGGGCCATTACGTGAAACCGTGTGGCACGTTGTGTGGCATGTTGCGCCAACCTGTTGAAACCAAAGCTCTGTCACGTCAATGCCATTTATTAGAGGAACGAAGAAGTCAAAAATCATGTTTCTCTAGCGCGGTGTCATTCTGGCTGGCATCGTCCTTAAAGAAATATGAGGCGATGATAAAGCACACCAAACAATGAATTTTGATGATTCTAAGGGCGTCTCAACAAAGGCTTCTGAGTTTTCCAAATTCGGCAATTTTGCTTTACATATCCATTTAACCAAAAATGGGCCTCATCGGAAAAAAAAATTGGGTCTAATTGGTATCCGGTCACGCAGTTTCCATTCTTCCACAAGTTGGATCTTATAAGTTTTTAAGCACGATCTTTCTGTAAAATCTTTTACAAAGTGGATGGGCATATAAAACACTAGCTGTGACTCAATTACAAAAGGTCCGTGCTCATCGCTGCAGGCTTGTGCTCTGTCTTGGTACGAGCATGTTCGTTTAAATATTTGATAAAACTATTGAACGGGAAACGTTATTCCCGCGACTTCGTCTTTTCAATTTTGGGCTTCTCGTGTTCCTTCCTTTCCAAAGCCAATTTATTTTATATTTGTCGCCGTCCTTGGATGTGATATCACTGAGTCACTCTTACCTTTAAGTGCGATTTTATCAACAAAACTCATATATAGAAAAGCTTGGTAAAACGAAATGTTTTATAATTTATTATTTAACTTTAAATAATTATTTTACATAAATAGAAAATGTTGTAATCTCTAACTATTAAAATTATACTCAACATTATGTTATTTTAATATATTTATTATATGTCTAGTCCATACGGAATTCAAGTGTTGAAAAAAAGCAAAAAGCCAAAACGGAAATATAGGAAATCCAAAAAAAAAAAAAAGAAATTTGACAGTTGGAATTAAATGTCGGAATTACAGTCCACAAGAATATCGCGTTGCCAACACCTTCCTCTTTGAGATCCTTAATTGACTATATATTTATATCCAATATGTATATTTGTTAATGCAGGTATGAATGAGAATGAAGCTAACCAGGTACAAATCTGTCAACTAGTCATCGTATTCGTTGAGTGCGACGTGGTATAGATGTTAAAGTAGCTACGGAGTCGTTTAACGAAGGCCTCGAGTTGATGTAATTTTCTGCCTTGATATTGCCTGATGATGGAGCCGATTCACATTCGTACACGTCCAACACCTTGTCCCACGGCTTCTTAGTTCGAGGTTCCATAAACGTATCTTCAGTATGACGTCTTCGGAGTTGATTAACATGAACACGAACCAATCTGCCACTCTGTAATAAAACATTATACATAACATTACCAATGCGCTCGATTACTTGTCCTGGTCTCCATTGAAAATTGTCTTTATTAGAGTGTACACTGGCGTAAACTAAATCTTGATTATTAAATGATGTCCTTTTTGCACCAAATTTTTGATTAAATTGCTCTGCCATTGTACGTTGCTTGTAGTGTACTGTCTCCTCTTCGGCCTTGGGATCCTTTTTCGGCGGTTGTATAAGGTTCAGACTTATGCGAATGTTTCTACCAATAATAACTTCAGCTGGTGACTTTAAATTGGGTGTGTTATTGTTTGGTGTTGACCGATACGACTGTAGAAACGTTTGAAGATTCTGAATCGTTGTTCCTTCGGTGTTTAGTTTTAACAATGAACGTTTAAAAGTGTCTATAAATCGTTCAGCCTGTCCATTAGACATTGGATAGTACGGGCTGGAGCAAAGATGTTCGATGAGATTTTCTGCCATGTACTGTTGTAACTGTGCACTTTTAAATTGGGTGCCGTTGTCCGATACAATTTTCTTGGGTAATCCAAATCGGGAGAATATCTCAGTGAGAATTTCAATTGTGCGTTGAGTTGTAGTTGACTTCGTTGGAATTATTTCGGGCCATTTTGAAAACGCGTCCACTAAGACGAGAAAATAATATCCATCTACTGGTCCAGCATAATCTATGTGTAACCGTTCCCATTGGTCCGTAGGTCTCGGCCATGGCTGAAGTAATGTTTTAGTAGGCAACCTGGCTGCGGACATACAATTGTTACATTTTTGAACGAGTGCTTTAATTTCGGAATCAATGTTTGGCCAATAAACAAAACTTCTGGCGATTGCTTTTGTTTTTTCAATTCCAGGGTGCCCGCGATGAAGTTGTTTCAGAACTCGTTTCCTATACAGAACTCGTTTCCTAATTTGATTTGGCCATCCGCTAGTCATGAAATTAAATATTTGACGGGGTGTTTCGTCCTTTGCTGATTCAGACCTCACCATCTGGTGTGTAACTTCTAGCTTTTCAAGGCTATCAGCAAGAATTTGATCTACTTCTTGTTCCATCTTTATCGAGGCAACTACAAAGTCCTCTGTTACTTGGATACTTTTGTTGATGAGATGTGATAGCACATCGGCATAACCGAAGCTGCTGGTTGAAATGAAGCTTATGTCGAAATCGTATGCCAACAACTTTACTGCCCAACGCTGAAGTCGATTGGCTTGATGAACGGCTAACCCTGTCTTTTTACCAAAAATAGCAAGAAGCGGCTTATGGTCAGTATGCAGTTTGAACTTTCGGCCAAAAATCATTTTATGGAATTTAGTAACTGCAAACACGAGTGCTAGACCTTCCTTTTCAATTTGGCTGTATGATTTTTCAGCTCGTGTGAGCGATCGTGATGCATGGCAAACTGCTTTCACGGATCAGTCAGGAAATTCGTCACGTATACATGCACCCAGGCCATAATTAGATGCGTCTGCTGCGACAATTATATTTTTGTTTGGATCGTAATGAGAAGTAGGTTAGAAGATAAAATTTCATTTAGCTTCCGAAAGCTGTTCCGGTGATCTTCTGTCCATTTCCAATGAGTATTCACCTTTAGCAGCTCATCCAATGGTCCTCTATGCTGTCGCATATTGCTCACAAACTTGCCGTAAAAATTAATAGCACCAAGGAATGATCGAAGTTCCGAAACATTGGTTGGTTCTGGCATGTTGTAAATAGCTGAAACACATTCTGGGTCAGGATGAAGTGCATGCTTGTCGATGACGTAGCCGAGATACTTAACTTCTTGGGCGTAGAATTTACACTTGGCAAACTTCAGCTTAAATCCATAGTCTTGGATACGACGCAAAACCTCATGCAAATTTCGATTATGGTCATCCGGATCGGTTCCGGATACAAAGATATCATCGATGTATGCAGCTGTACTCGACATACCAGCAAGCATTTGATCCATAATCTGCTGAAAAATTGATGGAAATGTTTTGACTCCAAACACCATTCTGTTGTATCGAAAGAGTCCCATATGTGTGCTTATAGTCAGCAGTTGCTTCGACTGCTCATCGACTTCAATTTGTAAAAAAGCGTCTGATAAATCGATGTGACTAAAGAATTGGGCATTGGCAAGTCTTGCAAAAATATCCTCTGGTAATGGAAGTGGATATTGATGATTTTCGAAATCATCTTCAGTAATAAAGATGGCTTAGTCAGTAAATGGAATGCGATCTACTGGACATGGGCTTCCCCAAGAATTGATCGTTTAGTGGAGCATTCGTGTCAGAGGTGTTATTGGACCGTATTATTTCGTCGCCATATTATGGTCGATAAAACTATCGCTATCGTGCTATGTTGATTTGAAGTCCGAACAAGATGGTGCCACGTACCACACAGCTGGTCAAACAATTGATCTATTGTACCATATTGAAGAGGTAATCATGTGAGCTCGAAAAATTATCCGGTCAAATGCCACCCTGTCTATGCGGTTTCAGGAGATTTTGGAATGTAACAAATCGCTAATCCACCAGAATTAAATTAAAAAATTCACTTGCAGGAACCAATGCAATAACCGATTTTATGTACAGTTGATACCTTCTACTGAGCAAGTATGAAGGAATTTTTAGGTGGGGTCATGTAAAAAAAAATAGCTGATCTTAAAGTAGGATTTTGTGATCATTTGAGGTAAAATTGAGCCTTTAACCCTAGTTTACGGCACGAAAAATACTGAAATAACCAAACTTGGGGTTCGCGCGAACCCCACTTTTTATGCATTTGAAGTTTATATAATATTTATGAATCAAAGTTATTAAATGTTTAAAACAATAAATGAATATATTATTTAAATATTTGAAAAAATATTAACATTTTTAAATGGTCTACCATAGTAGGCCACGCGAGTTACATCCGGTCTAAGTTTATTATCATACGGTCTGACTAGATTGTATTTGGTTTCCCCTAATCCCTGGTAACAAATGTTGGACCGTTGGACCATTGGAATATTTCCGAAAACGAGGAAGTAGGTTCACTAATTATCCAAAGACCCTTCGGTCGTTTCCTGTCATAAAATTAAATGAGCATATTGGGAATTTTCGATAATAAAACATTTGTAACCCAATATCCTTGCATTTCTCTAGCCTATTTAAAGAGTAGTTGAAGACGACCGGGGATCAATCTCTTAGTAATTTTAAGAACGCAACCTGCTCGTGTTCGGTTTCTTTTTTTAAAACAAAATAAAAATAGTGAAATAAAGACATTCTTTTCTTTTGTTTAAATCTAATACGTTCTACCAGAACATCAGTCGCGTGCATCAGTATAAAAAATAGGGTGCGTGCACTCCAGTGTTAAGTTGACCGTTGCGGTGTCATATTATGAGAACACATGTTTGGTTTTGATAAAATATAATAAAAATTGTTAAAAATAGTGAGAAGAAAAATTTAAAGTTACCAAAAAAGTGAGTTGTAAAATTTAATAAAATAAAATTTAATTAAATAAAAAAATATAATTTCCAGTTTTATTATAAAGATTTGTAAAAATATTGTTTTTGTATTTCAGTGTCTAATTTAGATATATTATTGAGGAGATATAATAGAGGTGATGAAGATGAAAGAGCAATTGCATTAAGAGCAATGTTAGACATGGAATCTAGTGAAGAGGGCGAGACTGACCCATATGATGTTGGCGGCGATGACACACAGAATGATCCAGATTATGTGCAAAATGACGCACTTGACGAAAGTCAGTTTTATTTTTCGTTATACTATTTTTCGAAGACATTGATGAAGCTGTGGCAGAGGCATTAGGACCGATCGAAAATTTGCCTGAACCGGATGAAGTTGGAAGTGATGAATCGATTGAGCATAACCAAGAACCGTCAACGTCGGCTTCACCGCCTGATGAAGAGTTTTTTCTTGCCCCCAGTGGTCGAAAATGGATGAAAGGGCCGGAGGCAGCAGTTTTGTCTCGCATCCAAGGTAGTAATGTTTTCAGACTTGGTGGAACTATTGGCCCTGTGGCAAATTTGAAAAATTCGTCTCTTCTCGCTATTTTCAATCGCATTTTCAATATATGTATCAAATTGAATGCGAATCGACAATTGCAACGCATTTGGAAGCCTTTGACAATGAACGAACTCCAGACATATTTTGGAGTTTTGTTGTATATTGGAGCATTGACCGTCGTGTACGTACACTATGAGATCCTATCAAGGGTCATCCAATTCTTCGAGCCGTGATGAATTGTACACGTTTTGAGGAGCTCAATATCTTCTTTCGTTTCGACGATTCAATTGGTCGCCTAACTCAATCATCAGGCAGAACAAACATTCTCCAGCCTGTTGAAATACTTTTGAACGAATTGAATCAGACTTTGTCAACACATTACATTCCCTCTGAAAATATGCCCAGCAAGCCTGCAAAATATGGACTGAAGTTCTGGTGGCTCAATGAGAGTGCAACGGGATATCCACTGAAATTTTCAATATACACTGGCAGTTGTGATGAAAGTGTCGGGCTTGGCCGCGGATACGACGTGGTGATGTCTTTGATGCTAAGATATTTCCACACTGGACGTAACCTAACAGTCGATAATTTTATCACTTCCGTGAATTGAGCGTTGAAATTGCTGGATAAAAAAATACCAATTCTTGACACAATCCGCAAAAATAAAAGAGATGTACCAAAACCATTTGTTGTCAAAGAGCTTCTAGATAAAAATAACGAACCCATCAAAATAAATAATAAAAAACGGATTTTCGCAGAGAATGGCATTAGTATCTTATGTTCCAAAACCAAATAAACAACTTGTTTTACTATCAACACAGCACAATCTTGAAAAGGCAATTTCAGGCTGTCATAACAAGCCGGACATGATACTGGATTACAACCGGACAAAAGGGGGAGTCGATGTATTCGATCAAATGGTGTCAATTTATTCCTGTTCAAGCCAAACTAATCGCTGGCCTATGGTTATATTTAACAATTTATTAGATGTTGCAGCCTTAGCCACAATCATTATTTTTCGCTATTTCAATCCGCCAACAAGGAACAAAAAACAAGGCAGAGGAGCTTCTGGAATTAGAATTAGATGGCCGTTCACACTCTTCGGTGCAAAATACAATCTCTAAATCAAGCTTGGATGCCCTTCGCATTATGGGAAGAAATTTGCCAGTTTTTAGAGTAGTTGACGAGAGACTTCCTCGTAAACAGGTATTTTATAGGTATTATGTAAATCCAATTTCTTTTTTTCTGAAAGATCTTTTATTTTCAGACCAGGTGTCACATTTGTCCAAGAGCAGAGGACAGGAAGAGCAAAACCCCATGTGATGTTTGTGGAAAAAACTGTTGTCTTCACCACCGAAACATAGTTTGCGTCATGTTTCATACAAGTCCAGCCGCGTTAAAACCAAAAAAAAAGGGTTTTCTTAGAAAAAAGTGGTTCGGTTTTTTTTTTTTAATTTCTCAAAAACTACAAGACATTTTTGCAGACCCCCCCTCCCATACGATTTTTTTCTTGTCTTGACCAGACATACACGCTCTAGCTTTTTGGCACACTGCTCGTGGGACACCCTGTATAATAAGCTAAGGCTTCGCCACTACTTAACTGCCTAGGATTAACGGAACTATTATTTTGGACTGAACAATATTTTCTGGGCTTTCACTAATGTCTCTAATCACATTGGCAATCCTCCTTTGCCCTGATGCACGCACAGCAATTTCGGCAGCAGTCATCAACTCACTAACACTACGAGTTTCTACCAAATCCACGACGCGACGTTTCTTCGCCTTAAACGTCGATTCCCCGAAATCTTTTCGAGGTCTTCCTGCCGAAGTCACAGCCGCACTTGATGTCGAAGGTTGTAGCGTAAAAGAAATCGCAGTACAATGAATCTCTTCTTTATCCAGCCAATTCTTATTTTTAATTAAAAAACGCCCTTTCGACTTTGCATTTGGCACCAATCTTGTTTGAAAAGTTTTATATCTTCAACTTTATTTCTTTACAAAGTCGTTTTCTGACGTAGTATTGTGCAGGCTATATTTGTCTGCGACTCGTCGAAAATGTCTTCTGTCCCCAGACCCGTATTAAAATCTCCTAAAACCATTGTGATGTTATATCTGTGGGAGTATGTTCCACCTACGTGGTGACAGTAGTCATCCTTGAATCGGCCCTATTTTAAGACGTTATTCTTGTCAGACATATTTTGCAAAAAGTTCAAAATGTGATATTTTGGATGACGGCAAAGATCCGCACATATTGGCTGTATGACTCAGCTTGATTCGCGAGAAATATAGATTACTGAAATAGCATTCACCTTGGCTCACAGACAGATTATATAAAACCCATCGTCCTGTCTACTATCCATAAAAATGCTTTAAATTGTAAGTAAAATTCCAGACGAGTCATAATAATGGGACAACATCATTGCCACACATAATCCTCCTTGACAATCACAATTACGTCACCGGGAGACTGCCTGAAATACAGTCAGAACCACACCTAGTCACAGCGATTTTGTTACATTATTAAGGTCTTCCAGAGAAGAGAGTGCTATCATAATGGTTACACAAGCAGTACTCGCCCACGTATGTATGTCGTGCCCTGCAACATCTAATCGTTATAAATAAATCATTCAGTCCAATGAAGGAATAATGCTTCACAACCAAGTGGATCCAAAACAAAAAAAGGACTTAAAATGCCCACGTAATCAATCATCACGCACCGCATCCATTGTTGCTTTAAAGCGCAAAGTACCAATAATCTCGAACAAAAAGAGCACTGAAGCCCGAGACGTACGTTCGTATGGTCTGGCGACCGTTCAAAGGATTCGTTCGAATCAATTCCATCATTGACCTTAATTCGCATCCTTTTCGCGACGACCCCCATCAACAACACGACCTCATCACTTCATCAATCCGTCCGTTCCACCACAAGCCAACACAAAGGACCAAACTTTAATCCAACAACAACAAAGAAACGAAGGAAGAAGGATTAAATCAAAGGGCATTGATACAGATAAATCCCGTTCAGTCTGCTTAAATCCCTTTTGTTGTCGATAATATCCCTCGTTCCCTCTTCAGCTCGTAGTTTTGCTGGTCATAGTTAACGCTTCAAGGATTCCGAGGGTAATATGAAAAATGATGAGGTAATAACTCAGCACACGCACGCCAACGCTTCGAGGGCCACAGCGCCATCTGGAGAATAGGATTTAATTTACATTTGGATTAGCAGGAAAATTGAATTTGCTATCTCTCGTCTTCGCCAGCCAGCTTCCTTCTTTCCTTCTGTGATAAAAGGACTAAGAAAAAAAAATTGTTTTAACCTTGAACCACCTTTTTTGAGTACTGCCTTTCTGTTTTACCCCCGCTTGCCCTAATCCTGTTTGTCCGTCATAATCTCTAATAAACCGGGGGAGCGAGTAATTGGGAGCAATTTTAATCCTGTCCAAAATGTATAGGATCCCCACCCAACTTACTAATTAAGAAAAAAACAAAAAACTCATCAAGAAGGTAGCATATGAGAATGAACGAAGGATAGCTTAAGCCGAGCTGTGTAGTTGTCATGCAGCCCTCGAAAAATCCATTTGCATCGCAGTCGCCTTAGCGACTGAAGAAATCCAATTAATCTCCATAATTCGACGAGCGAGGGTGAGTAGCAAAAAAAAAAGCATGTCCGCCGGCCACTTCCTGCCTCTTGTCCGATTGTCTTCCTATTGTTTCCATCGCAGGGTGTTTCGTTCGTATAATTGATTACTTCATGTCACCGGTTAGGATTATTGATCTCATATGCCACGAGGACCCACTATTGTGCGTTGGATGAGGTATCAGATGACCACCCTCCCTACTATATGTATATAATATACTGATTCCTTCGTTCATACCACACTCATATGCTTGTATTGGATCAGCCTACTCGCCCGTTTACGGTGCTCAATAAATTTTCATTTGCGGGCGTCATGACGCGGCAACGCGGGTGAAGTGCAATCAGGAAATTTGGTTTCGAGGATGTTAATTAATTTTGTTTGTTTTTGGATACATACGCGTTCATGAGTGTTGAGCGTACGGGATGCGTGTGAAGGTTTCGCGGCCGACGAGTGTTTACATTTTCGTTGTGTCAGAAGGTTGTTCGGTCAGTTGATTAGTAATCGAGTGGGTAATGATTTTTAGGGTGATTTTTAGGGTGCAACCCTTATTGTTTGTTGTTGGACTGTTGCGTTGGGCTGCGGAAAACAGGCGTTTTATGGGTAATTAAAATATGGGGGAGCTGTTGAAGTGTGTGCATTAGGAAATGGCGGTGGCATTAGGCGCCGCCATCAATCATCTGCTGGGTAAATACAATGAAGTGGAGACGCTGTCGGACTATGACATGAGTCAAATGTCATAATGAGGAATCATGATTTTTAATTAAGCACAGGGGTTTGTCGGACTGGTGGGAATGAAAATCGAAATGTTGATTTATTGATAGTAAGCATAAACACAGAAATCATTCTCGAGGACGGATGTGTAAGTGGTTCAAGGAGTCTTTAAAATCGTCTTAGCATCAGTTAGATACTCGTGTAGGTTGCGTGATAAGGCATGACACGCGATGACAGCGTGTCTAAGCAAGCTGCTGGCATTGACAACATCTGCCAATCATTGCCGAGAGACTCTGTGTGTGATTTGGTGAAAGTAGGCTTGTAGCAAGCATGTTTACTGTTCGAGGATTGGAAAATTAGCAACAAAATGGCGTGTGAGTTACCTCCTAAAAGAATTCTTGGCTTTCCCAATTTAAGAGTTTTTCATATCGCCTTAAGATATTCATTTTACGAAAATGCCATGGTGTTAGTTTGTCGAAAGGACCTTGTTTGAGATGGTGCAAAAGCACGTCTTAAAAATGAAGCCATACTGTGAGGACGGGAAATTCAATCAGTCTCATTATCTTGAAGACAGAGTTTGAACTTTGTCTATTGGAATTGGTTCACAACACGACCCTTGAATATTGAAATATTTTTACTTGCATAAGAGCTGTATAGTTTTCTTCGATTAGCGAAGCCTTTGAACTCTGCTCTATCGGAACTGATTGGTTGCGATTTGTTCCAGCAATGTCGCAGAAGAGGCTAGCGTTAAGAATTTATCAGAGGAATGTTTCCAGTGTGGTCTGCTGTTTCGCTTTCACTGACACCTCTGTGCCCAAGAACCCAAAAAATTTAATTGTACATGTGACAAAGGAGGCACCGGAAGGCCTAGTAGTGCTTGTTCCGAGGAGAATATCGTTGCAGACTTCGCCACGGATCCGTCAAATTTTAGCGCTCTTTTTTCCTCGGGGTTATTAGAAGTCTTATGGTGTTTGTCACACAACCTGGACAGGGAACAGATGGTTTGTGTCGAAGATATTCGTTTACTACTCGGCGGGTGGTTGTCCTAGATAAGATTTGAGAGTTTCGACTGAATTTTTCAGCGTCGACAACATCGTTGACGGGAATAGAAAAGAGAAGAAGTACAGAACACAATTGGATTACAGCAGAGTTAAAAAAAAATATTGCAAAGAACGCTATAGACTATGCAGACGGTATAAGAATAACAGACACAACGAAGATTATCACAGGGAATATAGAATTTATCGAAATGAGTTAAACAAGAAAGTAGCGAAGGCAAAAACTAGCTTCTACAAAGAAAAGTTCCAACGGTGTAGAAATGATACAAAGGAGACATGGAAGCTCGTAAATTCTATATTAGGGAAAAAGAAGAGCAATCTAGATGATGTCCTAAAAAGGGACTGTTCGAACAATGACAATGTTAAAAACATGACTAACAAATTCGCTCACACGTTGTCATCTGAAGTACTAAACATAGTGCACGAATGCAATCAAAAAACATTTTCTGGTCATGAAAGTAGTGCACAGCATTCAATCTATGCTGAACATGCATCTGTGGTAGAGATACAAAATATCTTAAGCTCTTTGGAATGCAGCAAATTGGCAGGGATAGACGCACAAACTCTAGCTCCAGTGATAGTAAAACTCATCAACATGAGCTTAGACCAAACTTCGATTCCAAACACGCTGAGAACTCAATATTTCAACCGATCCACAAAAGCGGAAATAACGATATCTTGAACTACAGACAGCAGCTGTCGAAAAGGTTTTAGAAGAAGTACTAGCAAGGAGACTCTACGAATTTGTCGAAAAGTATAACTTACTGAATAAAAATCAATTTGGCATCCGCAAAGGTAGAAGTATAAATGGATTATTAGGAGACTTTGCGAATAATGTATACCAAAGTCTGGACAAAACCAGAGTGTAGTAGCTTCATTCGTCGACTTTAAGAAAGCGTTGGGCACACTAAGCCACCGACAAATCTTAAGACAGCTGTATAAGATTGGTGTACGTGGCCACATACTAGTATGGTTTGAAAACTATCTAAGCAACAGAACTTTCAAGGTTAAAACAGGTGATCATGTTAGCGAAGAAAAAAATGTTGTATATGGTTCAAAGCATTCAAAATAGGCTACAAAAAATTATACGAAGAGCAGGACGTAGTAAAGCTGAGCAGCACCGGAGAAACAGGATAACAGATATGCTCAAAATCTCACAAATATATAAATTGGAAATCCTGGCAAACTTCGGTAACGATAACACATACAGAATACAGACACAGCAGTCGGTAAAAACCAGAAGACAGCAGCTGTTCTATGAAGTCTTCTGCAGACAAGATAAAAGAATGTAAACAACTCGCATTTTGAGACTTGAACTACAGACCTTCCGCGCAACAATAGGTGATGATTGCCTTGCACCACGACCATCCCCACCAGCTAAGAACAGAGGTTTCGATCCTTGATTTTATCTTCAAGGACACTGCGTACTATTTAAGACCTTTTTAAGAAGATCACCGCTTTCTCGTTTTACCGGTTCGGGATCAATATTTCAAATTATTTGTAGGCATGCGCTCAGTAGGCTACGTGTTGAGGCGCTTTCCAAGCGAAGGAGTGTTACAATACGGGCATCTCGCAATGAGGAGAAAAATAATCAGTTTGAGTACAATTTCTTGAGCCGAACGGGTAGAACCTCAACGCGACCGAGGAGACACTTGTCATGTTTCAGCTCTTTGCATACATGAGAATGTTGGGTGTAACCTGAACTTAATCTACTGCAGCACTCAGATACTACGAGGGTATACTGAAAGGTTGTCGACTTGGCAATGTAAGATAGAATATTCAGTTAAAAATAATTTATATTCTACATAATCTCCCTTGACTTCAACAGTCACTTCCCATGGAAGTGAGAGTCTAAAAGGTTGTGAAATAATCATCTATGGCCCTCTCAATTTTTTTACTGGACTCGAGCGCTTTCCAAAATGAATTTCTTCAAGTTTATGAACAGATGAAAGTCTGAGGGCTCCAAATCAGGATAATAGAAGGAATGGCCGGACAATCGTATCCGCAGTTTTCCCATTGCCAACGCATACTTGTGTACAGGTGTGTTGTTCGCTGAAAGATGACCTCTATTTTTGGCGTTCGGGTGGTCAAGAAGGTTGGAGTAGTATTCGCCTGAAATTGTTATGTCTTTTGCAAGGTAATCAAGGTAAGGCTGGCATCACCTTTGCGGCAGATGCGATCGACTTCACTGTGGCGCCGAACCAGCGGCTTCCAACCATTGTTTGGACTGCTGCTCATTTCTGGTGTATAGTGGTGAGTCCATCTTTCGCAGAGCTTTCGCATCCGATATCTCCACAGCCTCAGCTACTTCCCTCAACTTCACTCGCCTATTTTCCAACCCGATATCATGCACTTTTTCGATGGTTTCCGGTGCCGTTTGGTTTTAAGCCGTCCCCACGTAGGTCGAGGGATGTGCGATCACGTTTAGTTTCAGATGTCCACTTTCTGATGGTTGACATAGAAGGGGCAGAGTCACCACCGAGTTTTCTTTACTTCGGATGAATTTCCTTAACGAAAAGTACGAGCACTTAAGAGGTCCACTGCAAAAATTCAAATCAGCGATTTTCCAAAAGAAAGCTCTATCGTATGCTTGCCAGAAACGTCACTAGGTACTAGGTAGGTTTGGAAAACTGTCAATTCCTCTTCATTATATTTGTGATTTTTCAACAGCGTCATATTTTTTTCTCCATCAACTTTGCCGGAAATTGTCTTCGTCTTAAAAACAAGTCTGTAATTGAGACTCTTGAGATTATTAAAGAAATTTTCCGATTAGGTTTCTATTAGTAATGGACCGTGTCGCGAATAGTTTCGACGCTACAACAGTGATGATTTTGATATGGAAGACTTGAAGCCGGTAAAAAAAATTAAGATGAAAAATTGCAGGCATTCTCAGTATCCAAGCAATTGGGAATGGTTCAAAAGCTAGAAAATTGCTAGTCGTACAAGTTAAAGCTGAGAGAGGTTAGACGTGTTTTTTTCACGAGTGAACTTATGTTCCAGTGGCAAGAAAGGAAAGGTTTTTTTTGCATTTTACGGGTGTGGAAGCCATGGTCATGTATCGGCATTGAGGGCCGATCATGGACGGAAAATCTATGTGTTGGTCAGACCAGATCGGCCAGTGATATAAGATCACTGGAAATGGCTACCGAACACAGTAAATATATTGGATCCTAGCATTGAAAGAAAAACGGCTACAAAAAGAGCAAATACATGACACACCAATTCTGCAGCAGGGTAGCCCTTGGTTACTTTTGTTCAGGTCGTTCAAACCTACATGGAAGTATTGTGGGTCGTTTTGCCCCACCCGCTTTATTCTCCCAACATCAGCCCTTCCGACCACCATCTGTTCCGATCCATGGCCCAAAGTCTGACTGATCAGCACTTCGATTAAATGAACGTAAACATTCTTGTCCAAATAAAGCTCTAAAAATATTGAACACGAAAGGCAGATTTCCATTTGTACGAGTGACAGAAAATTTATTTTCGAAAATAATTTGTGCATAGGGCTGAGCAATAAATATGATTCGGAAGACCCACCAGTACAGCAAGCATTATGTAGAATTGGTATTCGAATGGATCAAGAACCTATGTGGGAATAGGAGCAGAAATCTTTGGGCAAGGTACAAAGTTTGTTGGAGCACACACTATGAACTTAGAGGGAGAAGTATTAGCAATAGAATGATGTGACGTGAAGGGATTCTTCAATTGGCACGGGTAGATTTTGGTGGCCTGTGATGGCCATGTTATTTTGGTGATATCTATCGAGCCTGTTGTATATTATTCAGCTACTGATGCCAAATCATCATGGCAAGTTACAAGATTGAACAGCACGTCCAAATAATAAAACCTTATTATCAAAATTAGTGTCCGTTGCACCATTTTTCCGGTAGATGTGGTGGCTCATCGCAGTCGACTCTTTAACGTTTGGTGGCTAAATTTTAGAGAATCGGCTCGGAAACCAATTAGCATACATTCACAAAACAAAGATCGGCCGAGATCATCGCCGCGGTCCGTGAAAGTGTACAGCAGACCCCGAAGCAGTCGTACTACAACTCGGCGAATTTTGCGTCGAGATTTGGACCTACACCCATCAGGATTCAACTGATCATGGAGCTCACAGTTCATGACCATAGAAAATGCCGTTCGTACGCTGACTGGACTTTGAAGCGTTTGGAAGGGGACACCAATTTTGACCGAAAAATCATATTTAGCGATGAAGCGCATTTTTGGATAAATGGTTGTGTTAGCAAGCAAAATTGCCGTATATGGGACCACAGCAACTCACATGAGATTTACGACGAATAATGCATCCTCAAAATAGTACCGGTTGGTGTTAATTTTGGGCCGGCTGCGTCTTTGGTGTATACCTTTTCGAAAACGTCGTTGGTGAGGCGGTCACCGTCAATGACGAGCGCTACAGAACGATGATAACCAATTTTTTATGGCCAAAATTTAACCATTTGGGCCTGGACGACATGTGGTTCTAGCAGAACGGCGCAACATGCCACACAGCGAGTAGCATGATTGATATTCTGCATGAAGGATTTGAGAGTAAGATCATCTCCCACAGGCCACCAAGGTCATGCGATTAAAGCTGGATATACTTTTTCTTGTCGGCTTTTCTAAGGTCCGATGACTTAGCCCTTAACGACCGATGCCCTTAAGGTGAACATAACACACGCAATCGCTCAAATTCAACCGGATCTATGAGAAAGAGTCGGATCCGTGCCACCGTAGGATGCCGAGGCAAGCTTTTGAACGATGTCGTTTTCTATAAATAATGACATACATGGGCCTTTTAAATAAAAATAATAATTTTGTTAATACGTCAAACATAGCTTGTTTTATTCCATTTCAACATTTACCCACCCTTATTGAAAAGCCTTTTATTAAACAAGAACTCAGAAAACGGAGGCCATTAACAGGTCTGGAAAACACCAACGGCCAAAATTATGGTACGTTACTGAGTTGATGTAAAGTTTTTCTGCTAATTTTCGCTGGATACTGTAAACTGCAAACTTAAAGGGTGAATGGGTGAAGAATCCTGGAGATTATGTAACGAATCATATGAAATCCCTGTTCACCTTCTCATATTGTGAAGCCACTAACTTTCTTTTCAGAGAGAGAAATTGAATCGGAAGGAACGATTTCAATGGCTCAAGTCAAAGACGATTTCCACAGAGGCAATTTACCTATCTAACATCATCACGGGAGTACAATATTATAGACCCCAAGATCGTAGTGCATTAAGACCATACAACAATAATAATAATGAAACCGAATCATTTCGTATTTAACGTAAAATGCAGCAGCTACAATAGCATAGTGATTTATAAAAGTATAATTTATAGTTTGAAAATGGTAATACGGCGAAGACAGAAACATCGCGGTTGCGGTCCAAGATCAATATTTTACCGGGGCATGTATTGTACATCACTGACCATGACGAAACGTTAAAATCGAAACCTATAAATGTGGAAACGCCATAATGCCGTGGAATTGCTGAAGTAACCTACCGTAAAGAGAGAAGTAATGGCCTAAACCTATTGGAATTCAGTAGGTTTACGTCAGTTTGCGTAATGTTCCAGTTCATGCAAATCGTATAACATGACCATACTGGGTTTATGCTCGGTTTCATTGAGTTTTCGTTGATCTAAGGAGGTTTGTGGAAGGTCAGAATGAAGTGAAATATTTGACGTGTAATTTTGACTAATCAAAACAAAAAAAAAAAATTAATATAGGCAAACGGATATCAGTAATCGGGCAATTTCTTAAGTTTCTCATGCTCATAATGTGTAGTTGAATTTTCATTGAAATCTAAAAGGATTTTTCCTCAGATTTTGATAGAAGGTTGAGTTCACTTAAGTCTTTTACGACCGCGTCATAACTCAGCCATCACTCACAATCAATCATGATATCTGAATTATGACAAAATTAATTTTATTTATTTTTAATTGAAATTTAAATAATAAAACTAAATAACAAAATCAACCGAAAAGCTTTGCCCCACGTAATCAGTATTTTGCTTTACCCATCCACACTCACAATTTTATTAATGAATTTAATTTTGTTTCACCTAAACCTATTATTTAATTATTTAATTTATTAAAATACTTCATAAATAGAAATAATTCGAATTGCATGATTCAGGTATGTGGAATTATGCAATCAAATCAATTAACATATTTCATCACATCAACAATGCATGAATTCAGGTTTGGTGTCACGTGGATTTGTAGCATGCTTTATTTGACGGATTACAGAAGTATGCAAAAAGCTATATAAGGCGGGAAAACCATGCTTTAGGGGACAACCATTTTCCTCTCGATGATGGTCGCTCTATGAAACGTATCAATATTTGATATCAATTTTCCAATGTCACTAATGTCAGACTGTTTTGGAAATCAAAAAATATTTTATATTAATAACAGAACTATTGAGTGTCAACAAAAATGAGATGGTACTTGGGACCAAAGCGTCTTATTACTCTAAAATGGCATTGTAGCTTGATGTGAACCCGGGCGTCAACCAACAAGCTTCTACAGCTGACACGATCTTTAGCCAGCTGCTTTCAGGTCCTTTCCTTTCTTGAAACCGAAACCTCCTCGGGCTGGACTTATAATACCCATTGGTTTACATTAGGTCCATAAACACTTGACTCGGCCGCACAGTTTTTGACTATGTTTTTATCTCCATTCTCCTTCAATAGAAATGGGGTCAACAACTGAATTTTCCTCTTGAACCGCGCAAGGGCTTCTTCATTCATTATAGACAATGTCCAAGCCTCTGGGTTTTGGAGGATTAATTACCTTGGTAGTTTCTTTGGTTTTTCCTAAGCTGCTTTACTTTTCGGTTGCCCTTTAAATCCCTGTGATCTCTGTGCCAATTCGTTTCCTTTCACTAGTGAGTTGAGGTAGACGAAGTTTTAATTTTTTAATTATTTCAAAGTTGCAGTTTTTTTTTTTTTTTTTTTTTTTTATCGGGGTTGGTGCTACCAGATAGCATAGAGCACATCGACCAGAGTAGGTCTATTGTGCTTACTTGCCTCGTAGGAGCTGAGCTTCTACATCCATGATTTTCTCAGAAGCCATGATTTCTCTGAGGAGGATACTCTTCCTACGATGGTGGAGGGCAGCACACTCGCATAGTATATGCTCTGCAGTTTCCTCGTCCTCTAGACAGGGTCGAGACTCGGTTTCAGACAACCTGTTAATTTTGTTAAGATGATATCTCAGACTACAGTGTCCCGAGGGGTGCTGACCAGTCTTCTGATATCGACTCTATAATATTTGCGAATATTGATAGAGTGTTTGTGTTCCGATTTTTCGCATTTGTCTAAGAGACAATTATTTTTTGACTTGGGAATTCCGCAGAAAGGTTCGGCACCTATGTACCTTTCGCTGTAACCTTTCCTAGCGAGTTGGTCGGCGATTTCGTTGCCTTTTATGCTCTTGTGACCTGGCACCCACCAGAGTTTGCCCTTATATCTTTTGCCTAGGTCTTGCAGAGCATCATGGCATTCCTTGACGGATTTTGAGTTCGTATTATACGAGCCCAACGCTTTGAGCGCTGCCTGACTGTCTGAGAATATATTGATGGTTATATCTCTTATGCCAGTTTCCAAGCTTAGGTTGACGCACGTTAGGATGGCGAATAGTTCGGCTTAGCAGACACTAGGACTAGTTTCCAGGGCCTTTGATATCATCGGATTTGGTCCAAAGATGCCAGTGCCAACACCGGGATCCATCTTGGAGTCATCTATGTATTACCTCAGGCCTTTGACATTTAGCAAGCTATCACCCTTTCCCAAGCTGTGCGATTTGGTATTATAATCTCAAATCTTTTGTCAAAAGTGAACTTGTGTGGTAGTGCGTCCGAAACTGTGGTAATCATAACCAGCTCGGGAAGGTGTTGTAGAGTGGATATGTGACCCAATAGTCTACATGGCCGGTCCGCCTGTGAGCGTAGGAGTGGGATTGCACTAGGTATAGTAACCTTTTTAATAAAAAGGTTCAGTGGAGTAATTCCGATCAGAGCCTCTTGGGCTGCTGTGGGGCAAGTTGGTATGGTGCCTGTAATGCCGAGATATGCTTACCTCTGAAGGCGTTAAGTTGAACTATTGTAACTTTCTGTTAAACTTTTGTCCACCATACAGCAGACGCATAATTGATGATATGTCTTACTATCGCGGTATATAACCAGTGGATAACCTTAGGTTTCAATCCCCAGGTTTTACAATGTCTTAGTCATCTTTGAAAAATTGCTTTTGATTTTGGAATTCCATTTCAGTTTTCGATCAAGGTCAATACCTAGATATTTGACTTCTTCTGAAAATCCAATGTTTGACGGAGCAAGGTTATATTTTCCTCCTCTTTGTAAACGGGACTAAGGTTGTCTTATTTGGGTTTATAGGATATTCTGCTATCCCATGGCGTATCCGTCTCGGCGTATTCTTTGGTTAACTTGTAGAATAAGTCGTCGATGACTATCGAGCAGAGAAGTGGTGAAAGCACTCCACCTTGTGGACACCATTTAGTTGCCAATACTGTCACAGAGACCTCTCCGGATGTAGCTGATATAATACGGCTCTCAAGCATTCCTCTAACCCAATGGTTAGTGGGGTGGTCTACACCTCTCCGGCACAGTGCAATGGTGATTGAATTGTAACCAGTACTCGTATTATCAAATGCCCCCTCAACATCGAGGAAGGCGCAAATTGCGAAAGTTGTAGTTACCAAGGCGAAGTTCCTGCTAAAACATCGGTGTTGCAAGTCTTTTTTTCAATGGCTATGATGATGGTATTTAAATGTACCTTCATTTACCCCCCGACTCACTTCCACCGCTTCTTTCAATTCTGGGAGCAGGGATGTTAAAACGTGACGTATAGCTGGTCTACATATACACTGTCATATGCGGCCTTAAAAGTCGACAGAAAAGTGGTGTTTGTGACCTGAAACTCCTTGGTTCTCTCCAAAATCTGATGGAGTCTACTGGATTGTTCACGAATGGTCACACAGAACAATAGAGAAGCTCTTATAAACGATGCTTAGAAGACTAATGCTCCTATAATTAGCATTAATTTAGGCATCCCCTTTCTAAGAGACCGGCAAACTATGCTGAAATTCTGTTCATAAGCTTTACTCCGACCACATCTTATAGGTACGTAAGTTGATGCATATTTCTAATTAGTTCATCTCCATTTGATTTAAATTTTAACAAATTTAACAAGTTAACTGCTTTATTAGACTTCAGGTTCGATATTGCCATTTTAACCCAGTCCTTGTCGGGTGGACGAAAGTCTCATTTTGACAGCTTCTTTCCATGATGAGATTCAATGACTGTGACTCCATTACAAGTTGACTGGGTTCGTTTCTACAGCCTTTAAAGCCTTTACATGTTCGTTTTACTTTTTGGTAAATCTAAGACCTTAGAGTCTGAATTCGCGATGGCTCTTTGACAAGCTGTCTATTGCTATAGCTTAAAGATTGTATATGTTCTCCGAGGAACTTGAGCGAAACGACAAAAATCCTGTCGATCACTTGTGAGCTTTTAGACATCATTTTTTTGGTGATCTTACTCGTTTCGGTTGAATTTTTAAAATTCGCATCCGTACTTTGGCTTCAATAACATAAGTTTGGACATTTGGGATGCTGGAGGAGGGTCGCTAAAATCATTATTTTGTCGCCAACTTAGTATGAAATTTTTCGTGCTATATACACCATTGGTGGTTCAGTGAACCAGTTGCTACATCAGATTTAATAGAGCTTAAAATGAAGCTTGCTTAAGAGCTTCAAAAGAAGTCATACGTAATTGTTGAATTCTTTCGAAACTGCCTCTCATGATTGCACGAACATGATTCGTCTTGGACATAGACAAAGGAGAATTCCAACTGCTAGAGTTAGACGAAAACAAGGTTGGAATGTTTAAACCTCTTGCTTGAAATTATCTGAGGCTTCGAAAAATGTCTAGTTAGAGTCATCTACAAGGGACACTACCATAGTAACTAACATCATCGCTTCGGGGCTACTTTCGGGTGATCTCAATGTTAATTTGCTTAGCCGTAATGACTCACAAGTAAATCGTTTCATAAACTTCTCAAGCTTCATCAACCTATTTGCTGTTTAGAACTCGACTCCCACCCACTTTCTCCCTACAAGCTCATGAACATCTCATTAACTTCTATAGCCAGCTTGATGTTCCCGGCTTCTCAAAACACGATCTCATTGTCCTCTTCTATGACCTCAGACTTAGTAGATCTTTCGTATCGATTACAATCAGTTACCGAAATTTTAAATCTATCAACATGGCTAGTCTTATCGATGACTCTCTCAATTCTAATTGGCATAACCTGTACTACATGTCTTCCGCTGATGAGCAAGTCGAGTTTTTGGCTGACTAGATATATCGAAAAACTAATTATAAAACGAGACAAGGCCTAGAAAAGATAGAATAAGTTTAAACGCCTCAGTAACCTTGTTTCGAAGGAAATCAGGAGGTCGAAAATTTAAGTTTTTTACATCAAAATTCAAAACCGTTTTAAACGTTAAGCAAACGTGGAAGATTATTAAAAGTCTAGGAATGGGTAAACAAATCAAGGCTGAGACTTTAGAAGACATCAATATCGAAAAGCTGAATAGGAAATTCAATTCAGTCGCATCTCTCTCTGACAATGGCAATGGGGATCCGAACGACATTAGAGATCCCCGTAATATGCCCAACTTGACTTATAGTTTTGGTTTTTTCTAGAATCTACGAAGAGGATGTGCTTAAATCGACCTGCAATCAAATCCAACGCCATTGGCTTGAATTTCATGAACCCCAAATTCTTAAAACTAATCATCCACACCGTCTTAAAACCTCTCACATACGTATTTGATAGCATTCTTACCACCTCCATCTTCCCTGATTCTTGGAAGGCCTCTAAAATCATGCCCGTTTCTAAACACGGAAATAATAATGATAAGGAATATTATCCGATCGCTCTACTGCCATTAATCTCCAAGGTTTTCGAAAAGCTTCTGAGCACGCAATTGAACTCGTTCATAAATCAACATAAGCTCCTTCCTCGTTTCAGTCAGGTTTCAGGCTAAAATACAGCTGCACTTCCGCGCTACTAAAGATTGTCGAAGACTTTCGCTTTGAAATTGATAATTATTTAGACTTTTTTAAAGCATTAGATACTGTCCGACTTTAAATTCTTCTCAAAAAACTAAGATATTACCTTGGAGATCGGAGCCAAGCTGTATATGCTAACGGTCACTTCTCCACCTTTCTCAAAACGAAAATGGGGGTACCTCAAGGATCTATACTGGGGCCCTTACTGTACTCGCTGTTTAGTAACGACGTTCCTACCGTTCTCAAACACTGTAAGGTACATATGTACGCCGACGACGTCCAAAAAGGTAGATGCTACTACACGGTTAAATGAGGATCTCCAAACTTTCACACGATGGTCATATAAAAACAAACGTATGCTCAACTCCACTAAGAGCCAAGCTATCATCATAGATCGTACTATCCCAGACTTAAGTAACTTTCCACCCATCCAAGCCAACGGAAGTAACATCAACTAGTTCAGAAAGACCGTTAAATACCTTGGAGTCATTTTTAATCAATAACTTACGTGGGTGGATCACATCACCAATGTAACAGGTCGAGCCTATGGTGTCATGCGTACACTATGCTACGCTGAAAATTGTCTACCAATTAGCATTAAATCAATGCTCGTCAAGACGCTACTGATCCCTATTTTAACGTATGCACTTCCAGTCTTCTGCGATCTCGATAGTTACAGCTCACGCAGACTAACCGTTGGGCTAAACAGCGCAGTGCGTTTCATATACAGATAACGGTGGCGGGATCACATCTCGTCGTTCGTTAAAACCCTGTTTTGCATGGACTTTCAAAGCCTCCTTAAGTTTAGAATATTAACTTACCGGCGGGGACCTTTGCCATAGATAAGGCATCTAAGGACGTCATCCTAAGGCACAAGTGCAAACTATTCCTTAACTTCTCTCAGATTCTGATTAGAACAAGGGAATTTCAAGGGAAGCAAGTTCAACACACCATCGTCAAAAAGAAAATTGAGGACAGTAGCGGGCAGACGCCCAGTCAGATTGCCAAACTAAAGGCTTATGAAGCTAGTAGGTCTACCATAGTGGCAATCAAGGAACCCCAAAAGGCAAAGTTATCTGACGACGTCTCAGACAACAAAGACTTCAGGGGTCAGCCCGATGGCGGTACCGAACGTTAACGCTGGCAACTCTGCCAGTACCCTTCAGACGCAATAATGATGGACTAAGGTGCATCCAGATAAATCAACAGCATACGAAAGCAGCTTCGACTGTACTAAGCCATAGATTATACAAGGAGCACCAAGATGTACATAGATGGAGCCATACACAATAAAGGACCAGATTAAAAGCCTATCAGGTGAGCTGCTCTACGAGTCCTTACTTACGAGCAGCTTACTTTGCGGGCGACTCCACTGGCCTCAACTTCTCACCACTGCAGGGACTCCTCGACTACTGTGGAAGAAGAGGTCAACAAATCATCATATGCTGTGACGGCAACGCCCACCACACAGCTCGGACATTAACAGAAGAGGTGAGTACCTTTTAGAATTAATTTTTGAAAACAATCTAGAAATCCCAACTAATGGAAATAGCCCTACCTTTATGAACAGGATCAAGGAAGAAGTCTTAGATCTCACCCTAACCACACCATTCATAGGCAATTCCATTCAGAACTGGCATGTCTCGAAAGAAACATCGATGTCGGATCATCGACAGATTCGTTTTGACAAAAGCCAAAACACTAAACATATACAGACAACCGAGAGCGACAGACTGGGCAATCGATTAGAAACTGTCCAAATAGCATCAGAGACATAGACAGTCTAGAACTTAGCTCTGACAGCCTCAATGCTACAATCATATCTGCCTACCACAACGATTGCCCAGAAAAAGTTGAGGTATGCAACCGCACCACTCCATGGTGGAATAATAAAGTCTCCAAATTAAGAGCATTGACCAGACAACTGTTCAATATAGCCAAGCTCAATGGAGACTGAACATCATACCGCGCTTCACTTACCAACTACAACCAAGAGATTAGAAGAGCTAAAAGAGACTCATGGAAAAAGTTCTGCAGCAGTCCCTCAGACATGCAAAGCAGTGCTCGCATCCGCAGAGTACTCGCCAAAACGCATACTAATCAAATTAGTCTGTTGAAGAAAGCAGATATGCGGAAAATGGTCCAGAAACACTAAAAATATTAACAAGTACACACTTCTCAGACTCCAACATGATCCCCTCCACTCCCACCAGTATACCTCCACAGATCAGGGCAACCAGACCCAACAGAGAGGACAATCTTTCATGAAGGAAGTATAAAATGGGCCATAAACTCCAAATCTCCTGGAGAAAATAATATCTTCTCAGCTCTCCTTCAGAAAGGAAGTGCGCAAATCACCCCCATACTAATTACCATCTTCAGGACCAGCTATGCATGGGGGTATATACCGACAAGCTGGAACGAGGTAATGGTAAAATGTATGCCAAAAGCAAGCCACAGACCTAGGGACCTGCCAAAATCATACCGACTGATAAGCCTTACCTCATTTTTCCTAAAAACAATGGAAAAAATACTGGATAGACATATAAGACTCCGGTCCTCACAAAACATCACCGCTTCACAACAAACAATAGGTCTACCAGCCTGGGAAATCAACCATGCATGCTATTCAGGAACTAACAGCTCGGTTCAATAAATCCCTAAGCGGCAAAGAAATTGCGATAGGGTGTTTACTGATCACGCCCAAATACAACGCTGCACCCTCAGCACAGGGGTAGATAATACGACATGCAGATGGATTCAATACATGCTTAGTAACAGGAAAATAAACACCTCACTAGGCAATGATAAAATCAGTGTAAACACCACGAAAGGCTGCCCCCAAGGCGGGGTTCTCTCACCCCTTCTATGGTCCATCGTGGTCAACGAGCTGATTACCATACTGATTACCATACTGGCTTCTATGTATGGCTATGCTGATGACATTGTGATCCTAATTAGAGGATAATTCGAAGACACAATTTCGGAACTCCTCCAAAGGGCACTCAACCTGGTGCATAAAAGTTGGACTAAATGTCAATCCTAAAAAAAGCACCATAGTCGCTTTCACCAACAGAAGAAACTCAAAAAACCCACTCAATTTGGTGAAACAATATAGTTCTCAGCCGAAGCCAAAAATCTAGGTGTAACACTAGACGAAACACTAGACACTTGGAACTCAAACATTACAAAAACTATTTAGAAAGCCAGAATCTCTCTATGGACCAGCAAAAATCTCACTGGAAAAACTTGGGGCGTTAATCCTAATATATCTCGCTGGCTATACACAGCCATTACCAGACCAATTCTCACATACGCTGCGCCCATCTGGTGGCACAACATCAGTACATGCCAAGCTCAACATTCAAAGACTAGCTTGTATCTGTATTACAGGAACCATGAGAACAACCCCTACAGCAGCGCTAGAAATCATCACGGACCTACCACCCGTACACCTCCAACTTAAAAAAGAAGCAGTAATATTCGCGCATAAACTTATCGCGGAGGATGACTCTAATTCCAGGCTCTTTCATCCTGACATTCCTAATGAACTAAACAGGCATGCAATCCAAAAAAATACACCATCTAGACAATTGTCTTCCAAGGTATAACTTCAGCCAAAATTTTAAGGTCACAATTCTCTCTCGACACACGTAGGAGCAAAATAGACCTTCCTTCGTTCGTCGATCCTGTGTATGGTACACAGATGTATCGAAAATCAACGAAGGTATTGGAGCTGGAGTATATGGAGCTAACATTGGAACACACATCTATCACAGCATAGACAGATACAACTCCGTATTTCGAGCAGAGATATTCGCAATTGAACTCTGCCTCAGAGAAAATATAAACAGAGCTATAACCAATAAAAACATTTATATTCCCTCTGACAGCAAGGCTGAACTTTTAGCCCTTAAAAGCTACGAAGTCACCTCTAAATTGGTATGGGACTGCTTACAACCAGCCAACGCAAACAGAGTTCACCTCATGTGGATACCTGGACACAGTGCCCATATAGGAAATGAAAAAGCGGACCAATTAGCAAGAAAAGGCTCTGCATCACCATTCATTATGCCAAGACTATTCTGCGACATATCTATCAGCACCACACAATGCTAATAAAAGAATGGTTGAGGAACACGACCAACCACTACAGGACACAAACGGAAGGTAGCAGACAAGCCAAGATGTTCCTACCAACCACTTCTTTAAAAGAACGAAACAACTCCTTAAGCTCTCTATGAGTCTGATTCGTATAGTCACAAGACATCTCACTGAACACTGCCAGTCAACAAACATCTTAAAACCATGCGCATCACACAAGATGACACCTGCACATGAATGTGTAACGAAGAGGCAGAAACAGCAGAGCACATACTGTGCCACTCTAACTGCCTCATCACGAGACAAACACCTAAGCCGACATTATCTTGAAGCAGAAGAAATCGCTGCTAGTTCACTCAAAAGCATACTAAGTTTTATCATGAACTCAGGATTTTTGAGTGAACTCTGTATGAGGGACATCACAATAGGCCCATCAGAGGCTGCAGTGATTAGGTGACATTGTCCCCCCCCCCCCACCTTAATCTAAATCTAAAATCTAACTTATCTCTTCAAACTCATGCAGAGCAAAGCACCACCATACCTTTACCAGAGACTTTGGTTCGCTACATTTGAGACAAGTGGAACATTGAGCCGTGTCTGACATGCCTGATGAATGTTTTTTTTTTTGTGTCATTTACGTGGTAAAAAAACGACGAAGGCCTGAAAATTTGACCCATTTCATCTATTTTTATAAAGCCCCATCTACAGGGACATGCAATACAATGTCAGATTATGTACTATGGCGAAAGAGGCCTCTCCCCGCGCTACCAATGACCATAACAAGCTAACTGTTTTTTTATAATTCGTGCAGTTTCAAAAGTGTTCGCTCTTATGGTGTTTGTTACACAACCTGGACGGGGTGCAGATGGTTTGTGTCGAAGATGTTCGTTCACTACTCTCCGGGGGTGGTTGTCCTAGATAGGATTTGAGAGATTCGACTGAATTTGCGTTGCTTGCAGTTCACAGTAACTGTTTTATATCCATGCCATCAAGGTGTTATATTGAAAATGCAGATACAGAGTATGGATTTTGAAGTGATCTTATGCTGCGAGTGTTATGCCTTCGTCAGCACTTTTTTATCATCTCTCGTTCGCAACTGATGTTGTTGCGGAGTTTTTTCGTATAGGAATTGTTCTAGGCCGTGGACAGACTTGAACTACAGCCCTTCGGCTCAACAGTCAGTGATGATTACCATTGCACCACGACCACCCCCTAACTGAAACATTTTGTGTCAAGGAAAGACTAAGATCGTGACCAAAAGCATAATCAAATCTGTAAGACTGGCTTCTTACGCGGATAATATTAAAATGACAAGGTTAGCTCGTCAAGATGTTAACGAAGCTTATGTAAGCAGCAAGGCGAAGGCAGTTCTATGGGTTCGTAAACAGAAAAATACGAAATAACCTACATACATATATCAGGATCAGGTCCTTGGCAGAATGTCAATGTCAAGGCCTTTATTCAATTTGATTCCAAAGTCACGAGCTACAACGACATCAGCGCAGAGGTCGGGAGTAGGATATTTTTTTCTTACGTATTTTCGAGTACCGGTTTCTTATTCCTAAAATGTCAAAGTAAGCGAGACCCTGGAGCCCAAGTCTACAATCAAGAGCTGTATAAAAAGCGTTTAAAGGAGCCTTCGGGAATCCTGAAGTCCTCGTTTGTCTATTAAAAACAATAAATTCGGTTTTATACCCCGAGTATCTAAACAAATGTTTAGCCCAAAGACGGCTCCGATTAAGTTAATGGCTTCAAAGCCCAACAGAATCGGTAAAAAAACAGCTCAATACCAACATACCCTCATATATCGAAGTTGAGCTTCCGAATTCCTTCATTATCACTGTTTTTCTTGGACATCCCTTAATATCGATATTCTCATTTCCAATCCAAGGTTTTCATCATGGTAAAGTCGATGATGTTTAACTTAAATTATAGCCAACAATCAGCTTTAAATTACCATTGATGGCAAAAGCACGCGACGAAGGAGAAAATGAAGTCAACAAAAACACGTAAACTGTCCTTCCAATAGCACGAGAGTTTACGAGACTTATTTAACCTCTCCGTCGCCAATGGATTTCATCAAAACATATGACACATTCATGCCGTAAAATGGCATCGTGCTATGCTCAACTGATCACCAGCTGCCAGCAGGTAACATGGTCGTTTCGCCAAATTTTCACAATCGGCTTCATGGCTTCGGTTTATTATCTCTTTACTGAGCTCATCCAATCCATGTCAAACGTGCAGTCGACCCACTGTCCTATCGCCCTCGGCCAGACTTGCTCGACTCACATTTCATCCCATCGTCGTGCACAAGTGCACCAAGGAAAACACACCTCCACGAGTTGTAAATGTGAAATGAATGCCTTCAGATAACTGCAATTGAACTGTGGGTGTTTTCGCCTTTACCCTCTCAATGTTCCGAACATGAGCTGAGCATGTTGCAGCAACAATGTCGAGCTACATCTCTCTATTTGAGTTAGGAAATTCGGAGTTGGGAAATTTTTTCTCCGCCTACTACCCACTAGATACAAAATCATTCGCCCCGGAGTGGTGAGTTCTTGAATTCGCTACAGCGGCTTACAGAAATCGAGTAAACACAGCTGACTACTCTCTCAAAAGGGATCCCGGCGAAAAACCCAATTCGCCCGTGGTAAATACTCAATCAACCCCTTGCGGAAGTTGGTATTCCCTGCTTTCTGTGTTTTGCTTTTCTTGGTTTTGTTGCAAACACCCACCCAATTCGCCGTCGCACGACCGCCGCAGATACGAAAAATGTCGACATTGTCGGGGTTATTTTTTCCTATCAGTGTTTAGTAGAAAACAGACTATCCGGCTAAATTGACGCGTGTTCCCGACCCACTGCAACTAGTCGAGTTGAAGTTCAATCAAAAGCTGTTTTGTTTTCTTTCTTTTCATTCGATTCTCTCTGCGTGTGCTGAGTATTGTTGACGTGTTTTTTTTTTTGGTTTCCGTTTTCATCTTGGATGCACACGTATGGTATCGGTCAGACCAATCGATGAACTTCTGGTTTGATAAGGATAACGTTTAAGATAATTTCGATGAAATAAGTGAAAAGAAAAAAGAACGCAAAATTGTCATCGTCCTTTTTTAAGGATTAACGTTTGGACCTTCTGTTGCTTCAAGTAATAGTGTTTCGATCCCCCGAAACGTCCGTAGTTACGACTGCATTTAGGAGCAACATTGCTGACTCTCCCTGGCTACCGTCGTCGTCCTTTATCACATTCTTCGTTCGCTTAGTGAGTTTCTGTTTTTATTTTCTTCTATCCGGTCCTCGGTCGTCTTTGGCTTGGCGCTCTCATTGAATATGCGCCAACTAATGGATTTCTGTTTATCTATCAAGGACCCGAAATGATTTCAATATTATGATGGGGATTTGTGCGGTCTCGCATTAAGTGTGTTGCACTAGTGAATACTGATAAGTGGGTGTGTTTCCCACGGTTTGATATAACCCTTAACCTCTATGAGCCGTATGCTCTGTCGTAGTTCATGGTCCTTATCGGTGGCAGTGGAAAAGCAGTAGCTGAAGAATAGTAGGAGAATAAGTGAAAACAGTATCGCGTCGTATCCAATCCTCCATCTACTTGACGCGGCGAGGAGTGAGTGCCGAGAACCTACTTAAAGGATTTAAATGCTTCGCACTTGCTTATAGTTTTCTTTCTGCAACATCGTGTGTTGTTGGTGCTCTTGCAACAGTTTACCCTTGTTTTTTTTTTTTGCATGCCATTCGAGTGTGAAGTGGCTATTGCAGAGAATAGAAAAGAAGAAACGAGGTTAAGCCCTCCTCAGTGTATCTGGTGATCAACGAAAATAAAGTAAAAAAGAAAAAATTAAGTAAAATCGAGAAGGAGGAAGAGCAAAATAAAATAGGAGAAAGTGAAAAAGTAGAAAATAATTGGTACTAGTTGGATAATACGGATAAAAAGTTTGCCTTACCTCCCTAAGAGTGTGTATGTATATGGGTGTTCAGTGAATGGAAATTCGTTATCGAACAGGAGCAAGGATTTAGGATTACCTTCGAAGTTATTCGTGTGTTTTTGTTGTGTTTGCAAATTGGAGCAATGGACTAGAGTGGTGATTCACGGTAAGTGCTTTTTGTGAAATTGCAATTAATTGAGAATGTGGTTTTTCGTCGTTTTTTTCTTTGTCTTCTCTACTAATTCCTGGGGCGTGCTCTTCTTGTATGTAACAGTTGCTGTTGGACTTTGAAGGATATACGATAGCAGGTGGAAAACGTGCTCGTTGATAATGTCAGTGCGATGGCGGGATGTGTATCTGTTTCTTGCACTAAGCTAACTTTTTATTAGTAGCTCTTTCTTGAGCTTGAGCAGGCGTAGGTAGGTTTGAGCATACTAAGTATAGATGTAATTCGAAATAACTTTAATACAAAGATGCGATTTTTCGACCAGAATTCGTTCTATGGACCTTTTACCATTTTATGGCTTATTTCGTCTCACCATAGAGCTTCTCTTTGACCCTAGCAATCAAGGTACCCTGCTTATTGAAAAATGTTTTGTTTTTTTTATAAAAAAAAATCACATTTTCGGGTTTAAATAGGCTCTGTTGCCAACCTGTAATGAATTGCTTTAGGTTTTAGGACATCAAAACCGAATCAGTCATTTTTATCAAAACCTTGATATTCATTTCCAGATGCCTCTTCAGGTTAACCAAGTCCCAACATTTTAGAACACATTTAAACCAGAATTAATTGAGTGCTTCTTACGCTTATTTATTGAGAGAAAAAACAATTTAATTTTAATTTGGGACTAAAATTCATGCATTTTCCATTTTAAAAATCCCCAAACTAGACAAAAACGGCTTTATAAAAGCTCAAATTTCGAAATTTCGGGAAAAAAACCTCTTTAAAAACCGATAATAAATAAAATAAAAAATACCAATTTGACAATGCACTAAAATTTATTTCATTTTAAACAATCTAGAAATCTTAATTTTTTTTCAATTTGACTTTTCGAATTTTAGTCTTCACGCTCTTGGCTGACTTTATTTTATTTTCACTGCTATTTCTTATTTTAGTTAGCTGAATCCGAAAGACGCGTATGCCGTCAAGGTAAAGTAACATATAGTAGCAAAGCTCGTTACAGAATCACTAAAAATGCCTAAATAAATAACAGAAAAAAATATTTCCTTTTAAATCCTTTTTTTTTCGTTCAATAATAGCAAAGGGTGCTTAATGAATTGTTTTAATCGTATCCCTTTAGGGAGACCCCAACATCCGTTGAAGCATAATTAATTAATTTTATCCCATGATCCCATCACTACCTTGACAAAATTCTAAACATTTTCGATCAGATCTTAATTTGTGTTTTTTGATGGCCTATCTAAACCATTAATAATCTTTTTATCCGGGTGCTCCCCATCAGCTGTTTTGATGACTTGATATATTAATCAAACGAAATACTATTAATCTTATTTTGGCGCTACTACTTCGCAGAAAAGATTCAACTTATATGCAAATATTCTCAGTAAGGGCCCTGGGTTATAGCTGCTGGCAGAATAATGGAAAATATGTTAATTCATAGTACGAAAAAAAAGATTATTTAAATTTTAACATAATGCGTCTGAAAAGTAGTAATGAACATCTGTCATCTATGCAAAAAGAGGAGAGTTTAGTTTAAAATCTGTTTAAAGTTTTTTTTTATTAAAACCTAAAAAAATATATTTTGCTTGAGCTTTTTTAAAAATATTTGCGGCATATAGACCTCCAGAGCGGAGTATTGATTTATTTGCCAAGACCCTATATGCCATTGTTGTTATTTGTTGTGAGCCCAATTTCGAGGATTAGGAATCAAGCTAAGAACTTGGTATAAAGCCTTCTACTCATCAGTTAGCAAACTTTAAAAGCCTAAAAAATATCACCAGTTGAATAATTCATTTTAAGATTTTGTTGAACGCCCCATATGATACCCGTATATCCTTAAAGGAAAAATATGTAAAACCGATGATATGGCCACATTGAACTATTTTGAATTCGTCACAACTTAAAAATATCTCCATATTTTTAGTCCATTTTTTTTGGCGACATTCTTCATGGACTATGGGTTCATTGAATACATTATCATAATTTCCATCTGCGTCGTTGATATAACTATTTTTTTTATCAGCACTACCATAAGTGGGTATTTTAGGGCGTTCCCTTTGACAGATCATTACCAGCCAGGACAACATACAATATTTCTGATTTTTAATGTACCTTGCAATGAACATTGAAATCCAAAACTACCGTGTGCTTTTATGGGATAGAGTGGTTACGTTTTTATGGCGGTAGTCTAAAAAAAGTTTAAAAAGAGTGAGTGTCAGTGAAAATCGTTCAATTGATTTTGTTTATGAAAGAACCAATCTTGAGTCCCCTTAGACGTCTTATATTATGCGTAGAGATAATTCCCTTTCAAAAATAATAAGCAACATCACTGTATTAAAGTAGATGTTAATGAAAATTTCATAATAGGCTGCCATGAAATGGCAATGGTCTGCGAGAAAGGTACTTTAAGCTACTGAGGTTTGTTTTATTTTTCTCGAAAAATATTTATTTATTTTTTCATATCTTTGTCACCTTCAAGGTAGTCCTCCTCAGATATAATACATCTGCGCGAGCACTTCTTGTGCTTTGCGTTCTTTTTTGTACCGCCTTAGGCTCTTCCAGCAATAAAGTTTAATCTCCTCAATCGTGGCAAATGTCCTTCATGGGCTTCTTAAGTTTTGCGTGGAGAAAAAAGTCGCAGGGGACCAAGACCAGTGGGTATGGTGACTGAAGCATGGTTAGGGTATTGTCTTTGGCCAAAAAAGTACGCATAAGCAATGATGAGTGAGCAGGTTTATTATCGTCAATTTAATATACGAATTGAATTTAATTTTCTTCCAACAAATGCGGACATTTTCTTCGTGTTGCTTCATACAAATAGGGCATCATTTTAGAGCAAGAATTCATGACGAACCATACTATTATAATCGAAGAAAACAGTGAGGAAAATTTTCACGCTTGACCAAACTTAGACTGCTTCTTTGGGTCTGTTATTGGGGCTCTGGTTTGATGTCGCAACCATATACTGTTGTTTGGTCACCAGTGACCATTCTTCTTTTCAGCTAATCTGGATCGTAATTCACTTCATTCAACAGCTCTTGGGCGATACGTTTGACCGCTCTTTTCGACAAAACTTAGCAACTTGCCAACAAACTTCGCTGACACACGTTCCGTGCCTAAAATATCTGAAAAATAATGTCCTCAGCAACCTTTCTGATAGTTACATATTCTGAAGCAATTTTCTTCACTGCTTCAACGTTTTCAAGAGTTGTTGACGTGCTGGGGCGTCCAAGTTTGCATCCTCATTAATTTAACATGTTATCTGCATTTTCTAAAAACGTTGAAACACTTACAAACATTTTTCACTTTCAGAATAGACTTGCCAAGTACATAGTCATATAACTTTTGTATCTGTGAAAAACGAAGTAAATATCTGAAATGGCTGATAATGCCAACACATGTTAGGGGACATATGTACATATGTATAGAAAATCAAATGTACTTACTTCGCGAAATTCAAGAAGTCACTTAATTTTTTGAACAAACTTGTACACACATATTCGTATTTACGAGAATATGAATCAATCGAAATTGAACATTTTATTGTGGCATATGTCAAAGTTAAAGTGTGGAAAAAGCCATATGGTTGCCCAGAATTTACGGGTTGACTCATCGTATGAATCAGGAGAAATCGGGAGAGATAATCAAGGTTATTTTTAAATGACACGTCGAGAAAATAGGTACTCGTACTGTGAGCACGTTCTGTATCTCAATGATACCAAGCACGTCCTTAACGTATTAGGTAGCTGTCTAATGGTTTAATAGGGATCGCGGTCTTTCAAACAGAAAAAATAATTAAAAAACATATTAAATATTACAATTGACCTTTCACACATTTTCTTCAATTTAAAAATGAGTATACCACGTAATCTTTAGGCCAAGTTTTTAAATAATTTAATTTAATATTACAGTTAAGTTGTATTAAAACTGCTCGAATATTTCAGGTTGAATCAATAATCTTCTTCGTTCCAAAACTAGGTTGTATTCGGTCGTCTAAACAAAATATTTTAAACATTTGTCTGTGTGATTTTCAGTGATACTCTGTGCATTTAACATAAAAATAGATGTCCTCGTATGAAAATATTATATTAGGGCTATCATCCCTTTTTTCATAGAGATGCGGCGGCTCTATTTAACAAAAATATGCTATCGGCAAAAAATAAAGAAAATAAAACACCAAAATATGCAATCGCAATAAATACACAAATGAATAAAAATATCCTTTTGGTTCTAAAGAGAAATTTGATTTGATCACTTTTATGCCTAAATATAATTTAATTAGTAAACTATCAATTTTACAATATATATGCAGATGATATACAATACAATGAATAATAAATGAATAACTAAATAATAAAAAAAAAATTTAAAAATAATAAAACGGGGAGAATTAAATAAATTAACAAAAAAATATTAAATTAATCCAAAATAAATAGCGAATATAAAAATAAATAAATAGACACAAACATTAATACATTTGGAGTGTTGGTAAATAAGCTCGTAATTAACAACAACTTTTAAGGCAAAATTCGATTTTACTCATCAATATCCCTCAAAGGTGATGTAAACATTCCAACGCTTCTCTAGCATGTCGATGATTTTTTGTAAAATTATTTATTTTTGTCCTCAAAATATCTTTCAGTTTCAATGAACATTTCTTTATTGAAGCCAAATCTCTCTGCCTGGAGCATTTTTTTTAGGTATGAGAACAGGTAGATGGTTAGATGTGGATGAGGAAGCAATTCAGAGTGCAATTCGTGCAATTTTGCTATTGTCGCGTTCAACTTGTGACACATTGCAACGTCTTGTTGAAAGAGTTATTTTTTCTCCTTCTTTCGGGTCGTTTTTTTCCCCAATTATTTCCCTGAAACGCATCAATAACACCATATAATATTTGCTATTGACGGTTCTTCCTTTCGATGTAGAAAAATAGCGTGCGAAGGCTAAACCTTACCAGCTGACATTTACGTGTTTGATCGCTCTGGATGGTTTTCATCTTTTGTTTATGTGAATCTGGAGTGTAGTGGTGGACGACCGCATACAACAAATTATTTTCAATGAGCTGGAACAACCCCAAACTGCGTTGTATTTTTTGATCGACTGTGGGCAGACGCTGGACTTGTTTCTCATGCTCACATGGTTATGCAAAATGATGAGTTTAGTGTTTTTTAATACCTTTAAGCTGTCAGTTTTCTCATGTGCTTTACGATCTTTAAAACAAATTGTAGGCTTTTTTTATTTTTTGAACCAACTGCCGAGTTGTGCCGACCACAGTGTTCAGCATAGACTAAACAGCATACCACTTACTTATCAGTTTTCTCGATGGAACAGGGCCGAAAAACATGCTTGTCAAGACACTGCATTGTATTTTTTCGCCATTAAAAAGCAAGGCTTTGTCAACACCCGAAATTTAGAATTTTTTCACTGATCTAAGAATTACAAAAATTGCGTGCGTAAAACAATTTTCAAAAATGTAGTTCTTATAAATCATTTGTTTAGCGGTACTGTGCATAGTTCAACCTTCGAACTTATTATTTTGATATGTTATATTGTAACTTATGATTATTCGGGGGTTATTTTCCATTGCTACAAAATGCAGAAAATCAATTTAATACTGAATTTAGAATTGGAGATATATTGCTCATTCAGTCTGCAAGTTTCATGGTGTTAACATCATTGTAACCATTTTTAACTGAATTTTAAGATGGATGTATGGAAGAGCATGTTATTTTATCCCGAAAAAAAATAAATAGATAGCAAGTGTTGCCACAAGAAAAATCCAAAATCTTTATGGAGAGGGTGTTTTCCGCGAATCCATTTTTAGGTGTTGCTCCGCAAAGCTTGGAAATTGAAATTTTAGGGTAAAGGATGAGTCTTGGCCGGATAGGGCAGAGCAGGTGCATGATAAACTCCTGAAGTCCACCTTCGAAAAAATTCTATTGTTATGGTAAGGGAATTCGCAAACCTCTCGTTTGAAACCGAGTGTCGGTTCTGTCTAAAAGACGAGGCAACTGTGCTGCCTCTGCCAAATATTGGTAATTCGTAAAGCTAGAAAAAATGAATACTATAAATAATATATAATGTGCAATTTGATATTATGTATATGAAGTTTAAGAAATAATTGAAAACGGAGGATAGAACATTCATTCCCATTCACCAGTAGGCTACCAACTTGAGTGTAGCCTTCGTTAAGATGGGAAATTTGAAAGCAACCGATTTGGCATTCGATTAGCTGCGGATGTCGGTGTCAATTTCTGGCAAGATGCATTCAAAAGCTGTTTTGAAATTTTATTTTAAAATTGGCCGCCAGTACAGTAGCTAGGCCTGGAAGACCACCCCAAAAAGAATAATTTTTTTTTTAATAGATAGGAGTGATATTCTATTGTATTCTTGTGTTCACTAAAGGTTAATTTTGTATTTTCAAAATCATTCACATAATACCTCGTAAATAAATCTTTTCAATTATAATTATAACTATTGCCGGCCATTTAGAACCCGGAAGTTCAGAATTTTGTCGACCAAATCTCCTCAAGCCTCCCTGCCATGAATGTTTTTCATCGTCTTCTAGAATTCGAAAATTAAATATTTGCTCCAGGTAAAACTCAATCACCAATAACAGTCCTAGGCTAGTAGATATAACATTTATATGTGGGACTTTCCCAAATGTTCGTTCTGTCACCCTGTCATTTTCGCAGATGATGCGTATGTTTATTTGTCTTGTTCATTTGGCTTATCAATAAAACTAACTTGCAACCAGCACTAAACATACTAACTACATCGTGTGGAAATTAAAAATAAATGTTCATAAATCTCGAGCTGCCTTTTTCTCTAGGAGAAGAAATTATTATTTTCTGCCGAGCTTTAACCTTCACTTAAATGAAGCTCAAATAGAACGGAACAATTCAGCCAAATATTTTGAGATAATTCTAGATATAAAGTTACTTTTTCCTCTCACGTACAAATCATTAAGGAAAAAATCAATAAGACAATCGTACCCCTTTATAAATCGTATCATAGATCTAAGCTATCTATAGAAAACAAAATTATTATTTATTTACAGCCTCTGCTTGGGGAACACAGTAAAATTGTACCTTTTGGAGCTACAAAGGTTACAAAATAAAATATTAAAGCTAATATTTGATATATGTACCTTGTCACTTTTCCACCAACCTTCTCATCGAGAGAGCATAAATAGACTTTACACGTCAGGATTCAATTAAATTTATTTTAAGCCTATCTTTTTTTTATTTTTGACACGACCACAAGAGGTTATGACTACCCTTAAATGTCTAGACACAGCACGGGCCGAAGGTATAGAGGGACCGGTGCACATTGGATTGTAATGAGTGGGAAAAGTTGAGCTGGAAAGAACATTCCACATTCGGGTGGTTCGGCTAAAAAACGGGTTTCTAAACTTGACTGTGCGTCCGAGGACAGGCTTTAGAGTGAACTGATGAGCATTCCGGGCGAGACGTGTATTGCGGTTAAATCCTTGAAGGGGAAGAATGCAACTGGCTAGCTCACTTGAGCATTGTTTGTTAAAATAACTATAAAACGGAGAGAGAGAGAGGAGACACTGCGTCGATATTCGAGTGCGTCAATCGACTTCGCGGTATTGTTATCTCCTATGTATTTCATAGCTCGCTTTTCTATTCTATCTAGCAGGTGCAGAGAGATCTTGGGAGCACTGGAAAGTCTATGGTTTCAACGACACCAGCGCCATTTGAGGATAATGGCTGAATAATGATTGTTAGCTTGAGCGACAGTAGACAGCATTGTGTTTTGGAAACATTACTCTATTGTTTATATTCTATTTAATAATGCTGTCAACGTCGGAATTGAATGTGCTGCCCATCTAGTTCTAAGGCTGAAGTGCAGGGACGTGAGTCTTGGAAAAAATATGAACAGCTAAGAGTACTGTCATCAGCGAAGGAGTGTATTGGATTACAAGTAACAGTTGAGAAAACTGGTTATGTTGGCCAAGCTGAGTTAAGCTACCTCTGAGAGGTCATCGAAGAAGTATTTGCCAAAGGAGTAGAATCTGCGACTTGCCAGTATCGGGCATTTGCAGAGAAAATGATGTAGAGTTTCCTCTCCGTGGGTGTTGTAACAACTACTATATGGATGTTAGACCGGATGCCTATTCTGGCAGCTTGAGCTCATATAGGACAATGGCCCGTACTGACGGCCATGATTCTAACTATGTTGGAGCGCTGTCTATTGAAGAGGCCGTTTGTTTTGTTTTATTGATTACAAAGGTCCGGATTTCTTGATATCCTGTATATAGTTGATTTTCAGCCCACCTACGGTTGGCTGTGTTAAAAAAATGTTGCAAAATGTTGCTTTGAAAAGGTTGAGCGACAGGCCCACAGTTTCAGTAGGGGAGTTTGAGGTGGCCCCGAGCTTGGCTAACTCATCGGCTCTTTCATTCCTTTCTATGTTGTTTTATGCTGGAACCTAAAGGAGCGAAATATTAGTTCAACCGCAAGCTCGTTTAATTTCTTTCTTCCATTGATCCACCAGCTTAGAAAAAGTGCTAGCAGACGAAAGAGGTTTAATAACGGCTTGGTTGTGATTGGGGCGGGCTGCGCTGAATACTTTGGACGCTTTGCTTCAGCTTAAAAGATGATTGAGTGACCGGGGAGACGGAATGAATTTGATATATTCAGTTGTTTTGAGAATGCTCCAGCTTGGAGCCATCAGTGAAAATAATAAATTGAAATTTCGTAACTGGGTTGCACGCTTTTTCTCTCTCTGGAAGGAAAGTGAGAGTGCAGCGAGTAAAGGTGTGATGTAGTCCGTAGCAAGCGAGGTCAAATTCGTTGGCAGAAATGACAGAGTTCTGCTGTGGCCATACGATCTGAGTGACCAGAAGCTTACTTCCTTTGGAGGGGCCTGTTGTCCTGGCTCCCGTGATTCCGATTTCTGGTGATTTTGGACCTTTTAATCACTATTATTTGATTACATTGGCCTTGTTGATAATATTAACCCACATCAACCCTGATTTTATATACAATAGAATCCACTCATTTTGTTCCAATTATCTGTTTAATTTTATTTATTTATTTACTTACTTTTATTAATTAATTAATTGATATTT
This sequence comes from Merodon equestris, assembly GCA_958301585.1. Lineage (NCBI taxonomy): Eukaryota > Metazoa > Arthropoda > Insecta > Diptera > Syrphidae > Merodon > Merodon equestris. Next base: position 169,950,089 of record OY284413.1, read on the forward strand.
TATTTATTTTTTGAACTAAGGCGTTTTGTTTTTTAATAGCTTTTCCGTCCACTTCAGCTTAAATTTATTTAGCAGCACAGCCTTCATTTCTGTATATCATTTTTGATTTTATGAAAAATCTAAAGTTGTCTCATTGGGTATTTTCGCAAAGATAAAGGGTTTCATCCATTTCATTCGAAAGAGCAAGTTCGAAAGTAGTTGATATGATTTTTTAAAGCCTTATCACCTATTTTTCTTCGAAGGCAAATAATTAATTCAAATTTAGTCAGCAAATAAGGTCGGATGAAAAAAGTAGTTACCTCAATTAGAGGACAAATATCTTAAATGAGACGAATAAATAAAGATAAATGTGATGAAAATCCAACGAACAGAAAATAATCTGAAGGGCCACATAACTTAATTACGAACTTTGCTGATTCATTTTCGATAATCATGAGTCGAATTCGTAAAACTGGTCCCCGGCTGTCCTTACTGGAATAGTTATGAGAAACAAGGCTATACAAGTATGCGCATACTGGCTACATAATATAAAGGGATTATTGATAGAACGCAGAAGAATTCCCGGAATTTCGGATTTATAACTCCTTGGCAATATTTGATTATCGTTAATTAAGAGTGTACATACAGATATTTGCGCGATTAGTGAAGAGTAAATGTTTGAATAAACAAATCAAAAGGATTCGGCATTGGGATATCTTTTTCAATTTAAGCGAATCGTGATTTCTTATACCCCTTTTCATCTCCGAAATATTTTTGATTTGCCTTTGTAATTCAGTGAGATAAACTCATAATAACCCCAAAATGGGATCGATCGTATTGAGATTTAAATACCCTAACTTCACTCTTAGAGTATTATTTGCGCGATATGTCTATTAAATTTTCATTGAATGCGGGTTTTCCATCTCAATAAATTAGTCGATGCTTAGCGCGGATGTGAACTTTCGCGGATTTATTTTACTTTAAATCTCAATTAACTCGTTATTGGCTAGTGTAGGATGTGATGGATGTTTTATTTATGAAATGGAATATTTAGTTTATGTTTCTATTTGTGAAAGACCGGATATTGCACACGGTGCGCCGGATATGAAAATATGGCTTCAATCACCTCTTTTTCAAAGTGCTTTCGCATGAGTTTTGATGGAGGAATTTCCCATTTTAGCGAACAAAAAATTAGTTTGATTTTATATACATATGTTCAAAAATTTATTCGAGATAGGCGTATTTATGTGGAATCATGAATTTTTATTAGGACTAGAAAGAGGGCTCGTAAAACAGACCACATTAAATATTTTTATAGAAATGCACATTTATCCAATAAATCGCTTGGTTTTTGAATGGTGATCGCTTATACTTAAGTATGCATTTTTGTTAGGCAAAATGGTACTCGTTTAATTCAGTAATATCAGTGTCGGATTATTATTCATATTTTGTTATCAAATTTTTTTTTCTTTTTCTTCAAACTATATTCTGAAAGAGGTCTGTAATTAGTGTGCTGGAGCTCAGCTCCGCAACAGCCAAGTTACCGAAATTATAATTGCAGTTGTTTTTCGCTAGGTTCAAATATTCAATTCAATGTAGCTCTAGAAGAAGACGGTGGATATTGAGCTAAAGCTGTACGAAAATCGCGAAACGTCTCACCGTCTTTGTGGTAAATTTTGACTTTTTCACCTAATTGTGCTAGTAACTGCTAAATTTTGCTTATGAGTTGTCATTGCAGTGATGTGTTTGATATTTTAACAACGGCGCCAGATAGTCTTCTTTTGATCTGAAGGCGGTAGGTACGCAGCTGTAGAATCGGGAAATACGTATACATATCGACTACTTGCAAATTCTTTTAGTAATGGATTCCTGTGTTTTTTTGTCCGAATTTTACATTATTTCTCAGCATTGGAATCATTTTATGTTTTTCGATATAGTCAATATGGCCTTGTAGAAAAAGCTTTCCTTAACGCCTTGTTAATGATGAAGACCGGGTCCGTAGTTTGTTTTTCACTAAATTATTAGGTTGTACCACATGAAATATCCAATTATTTTGTAAAAAAATAAAAGTATTTTTTATAAAATTTTATTTAGTCAAAATATGAACCATTGACATCAATTTTCTTCCACCGTGATTCAAGGCCCATTTTAACTTTTTTATAGACGACTTGATTTTTTGACGCTAAAAAGGCTTCTTTGACCTCTGCTCGGTTTCAGAACCATCTTTTGTCGACAAAATGACGCCAGACTCTGCGGAAAATGTGATAATTCTTTGGAAAAATATCAGGGGAGCACGGTGGATGTGGAAGAATTTCGAATCCCAACTGTACATAGCAGCTTTTGCGTAGATACGTAGATACATTGTCATGCAACAGGATAGGACCATGCCTATTCACCAATGATTGTTGCTTTTCAGCCAATTTCGTATGCATTGTCAATTTCAACGATTGGTCTTTCCAAGTCCACCAGTTTGTCACCATAACCTTTTTTGGGGGTGTGCTTTGGGTTTTCGTCTGCATTCAACCACTGCCACTCGTTCAAATCATGGGGTACGCACTTGCCGAGTTTATTCACTTTTGCTATTTGAGATTGGTGTCGACTTATTGTCATGGGAGATACTCCCATGTTGTGTGTAATGCCCTGCACTGTTTTGGTTGAGTCTGCATCCATCGTTTCTCGTAAAATAGCGTCGTCAATTACCTTTTCCGGTTCCCCACGCGGTTCGTTTTCGTGGCTTAGATCTTCCGAACGAAACTTACCAAACCAACGCCGAATGGTGCGTTCGTTCACCGCTATATTCTCAAATGCGTCAGTTATGTTTTTGGCTGCCAGAGTCGCATTATGTCCCAATTTGAGCTCGTAAAGGAAAAAAATACGAATTTGAACCGTGCATAGCATGATATAAAAATTCCTAGAAAAAAGTGTACATCCAACGTCCACTTTCACTTATAAAAAAAAAAATCACTGTGTTGACAGATGTTCACTCGACGGCTTCTACCAATAATTGAAGAATAAGTGAACAATTTCATGTGATACAACCTAATACTTAGCTAGAGGACGGTATACTCCGGGGTGAACCTGCGTCTCAACCAAAAAGCCTCTGCAGCCGGCGCCATTCTTCTTCGCTAACCAAAAAACGATAAAAAAGAATGTATGTAAAATTTTCCTCCCGAAACGATAAGGTTTAAAACTTTACGCTGTTAAGGGGTGACCAGGATGTTCAAGGTTTTATAAAAGGCTATCTTGAGAGGACTTTATTTCTTTATTTCTTGGCCACTTGGTGCAAAAAAAGGAAGTGGCTGGCAAGAGTCACTAGTGACCGAAGGTAGACGAAAACCTTTAGACTGTCATGTGTCTTTAAAGTCGACGAAAAATACATCGAGTTTTCTTAAGACCTGTCGTATTGTGGATATTTAGTCTATTGAATTAAAGACAGCAGTCGTGATGATGCTTTTATAAGGAATCCATTGCTAGAATATTAAACATGTTATTAAGTATTGTCGGAACAAAAATGTTACTTTATTGTCATGCACAATTAAGCATTAAATTTAGATCGAAATATTCTTTTGCCTTTGGGACTGATAGACCGGAATCGAATCTAGAAAATGGGCAAATTTTCGATGTAGTATATTTGGCTTGTGGAAATTTCTCTAAATTTTGTTCGAAGTCGGCAACATAATATTTGTCAGGTAGCAGGAATCATATACAATTCGACATGATTAATTCCAAAGTCTTCTTCTTTTCCGACTTTTTCTTAATAAAATTAACCTCAGTGTCGATGGGCTTCGACTAAACTATTTGCTCCGATTGTAATTATGTTAACGGCCAAATCATGATGCCATCCCAAAAGAGCTAAAGCTGAATTTTTTGACAGAGTTAAGAACTGGGAAAAGCTTAAGTCGAGGATGAGATGACTGACGAAAGTTATTGGAATTAAATCTTTGTAATATATGCTGGGTCAAGTAGTGGTAAGAAAAGAAAACCTTTCACGCATTGGCTAATTGTGATTGTTTCCACAATTTGATTCAAAAGTATTATAATTATAATCTGCTTTGATACTTCTGGCTTTGCCAACTTTTTCAAAGTAACTTTATCGAGTTCTGGATTTCACATTCCTGCTTAAAGTACATAGATCAAATCTAACTATCACATGGGACCATACGTGTTATGTTTTAGGTTTGCCATTTCATAATATGGATCGTTTAATAATCGCTGAATTTGTTAAAATTCTGAAAACTTATTACAAATATTGTCATTCTGTTGTAGGTCCGTTTCACTCATTCTGAGCAGATTATGGTCGACATAATCATACATCTGAGCGTACTATAGACGAAACTGTATAAATTTTTATAAAACAATAAATTCAAAGAGACTCTGTTACAAAAGTCTTAAGGCTTATCAACCTGTGAAATACATATTTTGCGGAAAATATGGTTGGCTTCAGTTAAACTGTTGACAAAAATCCAAATCTATCGATTTATTAGCTCCAAATCAAAGATATCGGTGTGTGAGGTTTCAACAAGACGGTGCATAATAAACCCGCTTAGATTTATTACAAAAAAAAACATTCCTGAACGAACTATTTCACGTTTTGTAGATGCGGACTAGCCTCCAAAGCTATGTGATCTGTCGCCGTTTGATTTCTTTTCGTTAGGCTACTCATATACGAGGGTGGTCCGATTGGTACTTAGGCTCACCGTCAAATGGCGCCAGTATTGCAAGAGCAACTTACTATCGTGTAGTACATTCTAGTAGACGGCTACTGTTGAAATCTCAGCCGGATCGAATTCGTAGTTTTATTTTGACCGCGTGTGGAAGCTGGAGTGTCCGCGGATTTTCGAAAACTGGAAAAAGAGCAATACCGGTCGGTGATTCGATTCTTGTTTTTGGAGGGGAAATCGCGTAGCGAAATCAAAGAGCATTTGGATGCTGTGTACGCTGACTCTTCTCCTTCGATGGCGACCATCAAAAATTGGTTTAACGAATTTCAACGTGGTCGCACGTCGGTTTTTGATGAGCCACCTCCAGGTGCCCCGAAAACGGCTACTACGGAGGATAACGTGACAAAAATCCACGATCTATTGGCAGACCGCCGATTGAAGGTGCGCGAGATAGCTGAGACAGTAGGCATTTCAAAAGATCGCGTGGGTCATATCCTGCATGCAATTTTGGGCATGAGAAAGCTGTCGGCGCGATGGGTGCGCGTTTGCTCATTCCGGACAACAAGCGCAACCGTGAAACCATGTTATAGCAGTGTTTGACGCTGTTTAAGCGCAATCCGAAGGAGTTTCTGCATCGTTTCGTGACAGTCGACGAAATATGGCTCCAGTCGTACACACCAGAGACCAAGGAACAGTCGAAACAGTGGACTTCAAGCGGCGAACGTGCTCCGAAGAAGGCGAAGACAGTCCCATCGGCCGGAAAGATGATGGCCACCGTTTTCTGGGATTCACAAGGTGTGATCCACATCGACTACCTGGAGAAGGGCAAAACGGTCACAGCACTGTACTATGCCAAATTATTGGGACGATTCGACGCCGAATTGAAGAAAAAAACGGCCCCACTTGGCGAAGAAAAAAGTGCTCTTCCACCATGACAATGCACCGGCTCACACCTCCGCCCTCGCTGCGGCCAAATTGGTCGAATTGGGGTACGAACTGCTGTCCCATCCACCGTATTCTCCAGATTTGGTTCCGTGCGACTTGTTTCTGTTTCCAAACTTGAAAAAGTCACTCGCCGGGCAGAACTTTCAGTCGAATGAGGAGGTCACCGCCGCCACGGAGGCCTACTTTGCACACCTCGAGAAAACGTATTTTTCAGACGGGTTAAAGAAGTTGGGGCGTCGCTGGGTCAAGTGTATCGAGCTAAAAGGAGACTATATTGAAAAATAAATCGCCATTTCTCCAAAATTTCTGTTTTTCTTTTGTAGGCTAAGCACTTATTGGACCACCCTCTTATATATGTATATGCAGAGACCGTGTTTATTTTGGGGAATTCTTCACTCCTTGAAAACGAATATATATTAAAATATGGCCGAGTTATATTGTATGTCGAAAAGTAATCGAAAATTACCCTGTCAGAATCGAGTTCTTCAAGACCTTCGTAGACGACGTTTAAACAACGTTATATACGACTCGAAATGGATAAACCAACAACAGTATATCGAAATAAAAATTTGATCAAAATCTAAATTACAATTTTTTTTTTTAAACAACGGTTAATACTTAACTTTATTCTAATATAGTATATCGACAGTGCCAATATCCTTACCGCCTTTGTAAAGGAACATTTTTTAAGTGAGACTTCATCTTTAAAATTACGGCGACGAAATTTTCTTTTTCGTGCACAATAGTTGTTGTCTTTTTTTTGTGTTAGTGATCTTCCTTTTTTTTCGTTTTGTTAAATGTGATTAAATTTACCATAAATTAAAAAAAAAGTTAGGCACGAAAAATTAAGCTTGAATGATCGTCTACCGAAGTACACATAATTTTTTAGCTCTTTGAGTTATTTGAATTTAACGCTAATTATCGTCCAAAACATAACAAACTTTGCCTCCGACTCAATATGTCTTTATAAATAGCCGAAGGATATCTGAATCCGGTAAAAAGTTTCGATTTGAGAAATGTTGCAAAATTATCGGTTTTTGAAAAGAATTTTACTTGTTCATTGCATGTATATTATTTTTATAGTTATGGTTCCCATTGAAATGTTTTAGATAATCCCTAAAATAGGTTTGGAACGTTGTGACGCGTTTCTCATTATTTTCTGGAACAGAGAAAGGTCAGACATTATTGGCCTTTTCTGCCATTTTTGGTGACGAAAGCATGAATAGTTTCGCTGCAAATCCAGGTGCCGTTTTTTCAAATTGCTTTACGTAAAGTGTTACGCATTTCAAGGATCTACTCTTGATGCTTGATATTATGGTTTTGTGGCGATTACATATGATGCACAATACCGTTGAAATACAGTAATACAGTGAAGCACACAGGGCTGAATCGCAATGCCCTAACACAGCCCTATCTTAGTTTTCTTGTAAACGCTTATAAAACCCTTGGGCTCTACTTTGCAGGCATAGGCTGACGTGTAAGAAACAATAGTTAATTTTATTGAACTTTACTCCACACAGAAGCCAAAAGTTGTTGCAAAATCTCTGATCAGTTTTGTACACAAAGAAATAATTACCAAATAGCTGTCAGAAACTGAAACAACAGATACTTTTCAGATATGTTTAACAAAGCAATAAAGAAAATCACTCGATTTGAACTGATACGGCGATTACAAAACAATCACTAATTTTAAACACACTTTTTGTATATAAATCGTTATAAATGAATAGTTTGGATTGCAGCATTTTTGACTGTTAATCGGACTACTATGTGTGTCATATTTTTAACGGGAGGTGGGTCATTATGTATCTACAAAAAACTTAGGTACATTTTTTTCAAATTTACAAGTAGCCCTCGAAACAACTGAGCAGTATTTTTTCATGTGGAAAACCAAAGTGAATTCGGCAAAATCGTAGGCTATCTTGGTTCGAAAGTCTGTGTTGTTTTCTGCCTCAGTTACGGTTTAAACTTAGCTAAACCAGTGATGTGATTTGTTCAAGAAATAAGGTGACTTTTTATTTTTTTTTCGGAAAATATTTATTTATTCATGAGTACCTATTTTTCCTCCTTAACAGTTGTCTCCTTTAGATTTAATACATCTACTCCAGCGTCTTTTCGAATACTCGAAACATTTCTGATATGCGCTTTTGGGTATAGTCTTGAGTCTTGATATGGTATTTATGTCCTCGATCGTTGCAAATCTCTGTCCTTTTACGGGTCTACTTATATGAACCACGCTATTGTAATCGAAGAAATCAGTGAGGAAAACGTTCACATTTGATCGAACTTCGGGTGCTTCTTTCAGCCTTAGGTTTTCTAGTCGCTTCCATTGGGATGATTAGGTCCTGGTCATAACCATATACCAACGTTTTGTCACCAGTGATCACATTTTTCAGCAAATCAAGTTCGCCATTCACGTCAGTCAACAGCTCCTGAGCGACGCTCATATGACTTTTGGTCAAAACTTAGAAATTTCAGACAAAAAATTGCTGACACACGTTTCATGCCCAACTTGCATGAGCTTATCGGTATGCCAATTTCCTCAGTAACTTTTCGATTCTCCATAACAATTTTTTTCACTACTATAACGTTTTCATAAGTTGTTGACATGCTGGGGCGTATAGGCGGGGCAGTTTGTATCACTTGTAAACAGTTTTTTATTTCTTTTTAGAGTCACAATCAACATTTCAGGTACGTTTGAGCACTTATTTTTCACACGAAATTTAATACAGATTCCATGGTAATTTTCTTTTAAATATCAGGAAATTGTCAAGCTCTCCAAAACACGTCTAACATTTATGTCTGTGAAATCGAAATTCGAATGTATCTACTCGTAAAATTGAAAAAGTCACTTTTTTTACAGACCTCGTAGTATGTATTATACATAAGTTGAAAAACTGTGCAAAACTTTACAAGCTCTATAGATACTTCCAACATATATAAATTTTGTCTGATCACTTCATGTGGAATAAAATCATAGTCCTAAATGGTAATGTAAGCAAAACCGCCCCAATGAATCATGAAATGTGCCTAGTTCATCGGGGACCGAATGATTTTATTATTCCGTTGCGGCGAAGATATACTTTCGCGAAAAAGCACAAGCTACCAAGAACTCATTCATAATTTAAAGTCATGACTCATCTTAACGATTTCATATGTTTTGAAACGAATTCGCCAAAAAAATAAATAAAAACTGTTTCAACTTCACTTTCGCTTGTTTCATAACTCCGTTCCCATTATCTTTCACGTCATCATAAAGGAAACGCGCAGAAAGAACATTTGTCACTTTCATTGTTCTCATCTCCATACTCTACATATCGTAAGGACGACCGACCTCTTGTACTACCCACCCACAGCCCAATCTGTTACTCTTCCGAACTGAGGCGCAATCTGACTTATGTGTACATTATGTCAGCTTTCAACTTCACTTTCAGCACAAAAGCACTCTCATCTCCATACACTAGCAGGATTGCCGGGTAATGATAAACAACTGTACGCGATGTCCTCTTTGTCATTTTCATTTCAGTGAACAATTTCCTGTGGTTTCGAATACCATCAGCGCCCACAACTCTATTCATGAGCAATTACATGCCAAATAGTGTCGCACACTTCATAACCAAGTGTCAGGCATCCACATCCACACTCGCATAGTCGGGTTATGAACGAAGTCGTCGAGATGTCCAAAACCGCCCCGATACGCAGTCGTGATCCTCGTAAATACCACTTGTGCGTATACCACGCCAAAAACCATAATATTGTTATAGCCCCTCAGTGCACGCACGTAAATTGCTCTACTTAAGCCCACTTGATGCCCGGAATACCTGGGAAACTATGACTACACAGCGGTGGCGTTCCGTAATATCCTCCTGCGGATTAGTTGCTCGCCCTGTACATACGTGTGCTCGAGTACTCGACGTCCTGGCAGTCTATATTATATGTGTTTTGTAATTATTGTATAATTATGTTTCATGCAAATTTAATGCCAACATATAGAGGTTCGAGTACGCACTGGTAGCTAGGGATTGTCGTCGACAACTTTCTTGCCAGTGGTGGTTTCTGGGTGTGGCGCGGGGTCTCGGTCACGATTCGCGTGACTGGGTAGGCGGGCAGCAACTCTATCGGATTGTATTCGTAAACCAAGAAACGCCTTAAGAAATTTGCCTACCCGTAGCACACGGGCTGACAGCGAGGATGATCATATGAAAATCGACTTAGGGAGAGATGAAAGCAAATAACATCACCTTCCTTACGTCTTGCCTTCGTCTCGTGGGGATTAGTGCGGTCTTTGCTTGTTTAAGCGACAAAAAAATAAAGGCAAAACTGAGCACTGAAACAAATTTTCGACAAATGACTTTGTTTTGTTTTGCATAATGAGATGCTGGGATACCGGTACCGAAGCCGGAAGCTGGGCGCTAGGCGGTGCCATTCGGACATTCTAAAGAACATGGGGCCGGCCGTAATGCGCTATCTACGAGTAGAGAGGGATTTGCTAATTTTATGGGAATTTGGCTTTTCTTTGTTTTCCGTTTCTCGCATTTTGGGGCCTCGCAAACGGGGTCGAAGTGAAAGGTCAGCGTTAGAGCAAGCATATGCTCGCATTTTGATTGCTCGACATGAAAGCTAAGCACGGCGGAGAGACGACAGTGGAGTGGACGCAATGCGATGTGAATACAAAATGTGGTTAAAAAGACATTTATCCGTTTCAGTTGGGAGCAGAATGTTGTTATTCACGACTTGGGGATAATGTGTGGATTTGATCCGTCGACAGGGAGATATGTATATTTTCTGCAGCCTTCGAAATGGGTCTGTTTTCTCGATGGATACGGCTTTGAATACTGGATTTTCTGTGTTTACATCCAACTAATGGCCGATGTAAGATATTTTCCGACAGTCCCAAATCCTCTTCCTTATCAAACAAGACCTGTACTTCGATGTATACACAGTAATTTACATCTTTGTGGGCGGCAGGAACTCCTTCCTGACCCATTTGAGATTGCTTTTTGGTACACTGAAATTACGCAATTGTTTGATTTTGAAGGACGGTAGTGTGGATCCAACTTTTGCTTTCTCGTTCTCCAAAGTCGTCAGCATCCAAAGCACCAATTTCAGGCAACATCATCTGACCTCAACGCTCTATTGAGGTTCTTGATCTTCTTATTCATTCCCAGCACCCAATCAGCGAAACGAGGATCAGTCATTCAAAGAGCCGCAATTTGTTGAACAAAACTTGGCGGAATTGATGCTGATATTGCTCGAAAGTTGATATTCTCATACATCAAAAAATACGAGTATATGACGCCATTTAAAATTCACAAATATAATGATAGAGTAATCTGTCAACCGCTATAAGCCTCTGACGTTTGTGATCAGACATTGCTGACCAGCTTGTACTGCTAGCACCATCTATTAGCAAAAGGCAAATTGCGATTTGTAAATTGGGATCGGTAGATGGTGTGGGTGTTGGCTGTCAACTCCTGTAGTTTTTTCAATGCAGTATGATTTCGAGTTCGAAATTTGTGCAATGCTGAAAAGTTTCGATATTGAATATAACTTTATATCAACATGTGATTAACCGCAATCGGTTTTGGAGTGAGTTTTTGGGATGAATTCTTCATTCAGCCTCCAAAGATCTTGTCCAGAAGAGATAGACGTTGTGCTCCTGAAGTCCACCCTCGAAAGAAATCCCAATGGACACTCGCAAGCGAACTCAACTTAAGACATATGACCATTCACCAGCCAAAATGGGAAAAATCATAAACCTAGAAAAATGAGTACCACATCACCTATCGTAAAATAATCTTTAGCAAGAGATTGAAGCTTGCTCTGCGCTTATGTCGCATTACAGTCAAGAACCATTCTTGAACCGGATCATTACTGGAGATAAGAAATGAATTGTTTGCAATAACATTATTCCAGAACACCGAGCAGCATAACATTCCAGAAATAGACTTCACCCAATCAAGGTGCTACTGAGTGTATGGTGGGACGCTGAGGAAATAATTAATTTTGAGCTATTACCTCATAGCCAGACTATCGTAGCAGAAGTCTACTGTCAACAGCTGTGCCGATTAAAGTCGGAACTACGAATATACCTCAACTGCAGTCAATGGCAACGTGATTTTGATATTCTGAGTGACCTACTTATCAATTTGAACTCGACTAATTGTTTCTCATTGGAGACTTCAACGGTAGAATAGGATTCTCTCAAAACGACTTCACTTCAGGAACAAACCCTACATTTTTAAATATGCATCAACAATCCAAAGATGAGACTAGTGACAACAAAGGTAGAAAAATATTGGAACTCACGGATGCTTTCGACTAAAGTTTTAAATGGAAGTTGCAATGGAGATTTAAGAGGTGAATACACATTTGTTAGAGATGCGTCATGTTCTGCAATAGATGATTGTTACTGGAGATTGGAACGAGATCCTAACAGATTTTAGAATAGTGAACAAGATATACTCGGACCATCTGCCATTGGAAATAGACTTCAATGTGGTTCAAAATCAAAACACTGACAGTATAATCGAACTTAGCCTCTTACCAAAGCTTTTTTGGAATAATAATAATAGAGCTCGCTATCAAACTAATTTATATAATGAACTTTTTAATCCTCAAACCGCTGAAACAACACCAAACATTGACCAACTAACGGTTATCATCGAGGAAAATCGGAAACAGCAAACAAAAGTGGTTCGATAAAGACTGTGAAGGCAAGGAACCGGTCATTTGCTTTCCTCCTCCTCCTCGAAAACATCCTTCTGAAACATAACATTTTTGCTTTTAAGAGACTCTACGCTGAAACGAATAAAGAATTTAAAAGTATCTGCCGAGTGAAGAGAACGGCATCCATACAACAGAATATTGCAAACACGAACACTCTCGCTCCCCAGCGGAATTTTGGAAAGCAGTCAAAGTCTGAACAAAAGAAATAAACCGAATCTCAGAAAGTATCCAAGCAAATTCACTATACGCATAATTTAGTACACTGCTGAATATACCTCAGACATCTCCAAGAATTTATTATGCAGAGCCTCGTTTCATTGATGATTGTTTTGATATACCATTCGATATTACAGAAACAATTCAAGTCATCAGGGGTGCTAAAAACAACAAAGCAATAAGAAAAGAAGAAATACCACTTTAAAAACTGTTTAAAAATTGTACAACGGAATTTATACAAGTGGAATCCAACATGAACTTATTTCACAAAGTTTCAAAAAATCTATTACGTAGATACTGATGATCAAATAAATATTTACTGAGAAAAATAAAAAGTCACCTAATTATTTGAACAAAGCTAGTAGTGCTAAAAAAGTGCATAATTATTGGTTTCTTTTTTATTTTTATTGTGAACTCGGCTATAGATAATATTACTTATCGCACAATTTACATATTTTGTTGAGAGTTATGATTTACAAGAGAAATCTTACTACTGAGAAATATTTTACAGGTTCATTAATATACAAGTTATCGCACAATATAATAGAGATTTTCTTGATGTCTGTAACCCAGCAATTGAACTCAAGGTCAGGCACTCAACTATTAGTACATTTTAATGTGGGAAATTATTATTTTGAGTAGATACCGTGTTATCTCAACTATTAGTACATTTTAATATGGTAACCATAATCAAAGATATCAACGAGCTCAATTTCTTATACATAAGGAAAACTTTTCTTCCCGGCTCATAAATACTGTCTGTGAGCTGGAACATAGTGTACATATCCCAGCCCTTTCCCAGCTATAAAGAAATGTTTTTTATTATATATTTGAGAAATTCTATCGAAGATAAGGCAAAATATTTTATTTTTGTGAAACCCCTCTAACATTGCAAGGAGTCATTAGTTCCGTCCCTTGTGTTTTTCTAAAATAAATGTTTCAAAGAGTTAAACTATACAGGGTGTCCCACGAGCAGTGTGCCAAAAAGCTAGAGCATGTAGGTCTGGTCAAGACAAGAAAAAAATCGTAAATCGGGTCTATTCGCCCCCGTTTAGCCGGAAAAAATGTTAAAAATCAACAGTTACATCCAAAATGCCGTGATATACTTTATTGTAAAGCCAGGAACCTCTTCTTTCATCTTGTTTTTAAACAAAGCTGTTTTAAGGAATAGTTTTTGAGAAATTAAATTTCAAACTCAAAATTTTGAAAAAAAAAATGAAAAAAAAACATTTCGAACTAATTTTTTTTCAAAAATTCAATTGTCTTATGAGTTTTTAGTTAAAAACAGAAAACTGGATGCAAAAATGTCTTGTAGTTTTTGTGTTGAGTTTGACATCGTAATGTATTGATGAGTTAACATCCAATTTGGAAATGTTTTTTTATTAAAAATGCGATGCCTTTTATTTACATTTGGGTTGCAAATATTTTGTTTTTCAATAAAGAAAAATTGCGGTTTTATTGTTTTAAGGTCCTACCGGGTAGAACCCATCGGCGGCGGGCGGACCCAGACGAAATTGGCAGGTCAGTTTTCAGGCGTTATCAATGAAAAAAAAAAGGATTAATCCAAGGTTATTCCAATACTGTGCCACTTTATTGTATCCTCATAAAGCTCCGAGTTTTTTTAAAAATAATAAAAAAGAGGTCAATGTTTCATACATTCATTTGCCTACAAGTCCAGCCGCGTTAAAACCAAAAAAAAGGTTTTTCTTAGAAAAAAATGGTTCGGGTTTTTTTTTTAATTTCTCAAAAACTACAAGACATTTTTGCATCCAGTTTTCTGTTTTTAACTAAAAACTCATAAGAGAATTGAATTTTTGAAAAAAAAATTGTACTTAATTACATACAATTTTGGAAAAAAATAGTTAGAATTTTTTTTTTTAAATTTTTTTTCAAAATTTTGAGTTTGAAATTTAATTTCTCAAAAGCTATTCCTTAAAACAGCTTCGTTTAAAAACAATATGAAAGAACAGGTTTCTGGCTTTACAAAAAAGTATATCACGGCATTGTGGATGTAACTGTTGATTTTTAATAATTTTTTTTCCAAATTAAGTCAATTTTTTAGAAAATTGCCCCTCCCAGCTAAACGGGGGGATAGACCCCCCTCCCATACGATTTTTTTCTTGTCTTAACCAGACCTACACGCCCTAGCTTTTTGGCACACTGCTCGTGGGACACCCTGTATATCATAAGAACCACAAGCTGATGGATTATGTCTCAGCACAACGTTTATGGACAGTCTCAGATCGCAATATTTGTCATCTTATCATAACATAGTGGCCAACATTTTTCTGTTTCTCATCCGTACTATTATAGATACTGTACGATTGACTCTAATCAAGCAAGAGTAGTTTATAAGTATACTTTGGCGAGTTTCAGAAAACAGATGAAAGTAGCATCAAAAACCCTAAAAACCGGGCAAACTGCTCGAATGCCAGTATAAGCTATAAGCACTTTGTATTTATTACAAATTGGTTACATAACCTCTTCACTCTGCTCACAACCACCATCCACTCATTCCTTCAGCTGAACATTATCCTACAATTACAAAAAGCCCCCAGGGTCACCAGCCCCCCGCCCAATCCATTCAAGCGAATCTACACAGTTTCCAAACAAATAACCAGCATAATCCACACCGCCTCCAAGGTGACCATCACAGGGGCAACTCTCCAATCTGATATCCATTCACCTTATCCTCAAAATTCAATTGTTCTATCTATACGGGCCGGGGCCTGCCGCCTGCGTCTCCATCTCTATATTCAATAGAAAATTAAATTTTCCAAACTCCTCTCTGAGCAAATCAATGAGCGAAAAAATAATAATCGACTACTCCTTATCATCCTTCCGGTCGGGATACACTATCTATGCATATATGAATGTATCTATTGTTCAAAATGATATTTCACCGAAACTATAACTATCAATAGCAATGCCCTGTGGATTTTACAACTTTGCCCCAACGAAAGGAAAACTTTCATCCTTGTACGAAGGATATTTGGCGTACGTTCGTAGGCACCCTATGTTTCGTGGCATGTTGTCGGTACTCGGTGTCTAGCCCGTAGTGTAAGGCGAGGATGTGTTCAATTTTACGACTCATCACCGTAGATACATACATATATGGTATATAGATACTCGACGATGTAGCCGTACTGCTTTCTATTTTTATATTAGCAGCAAGTTTCCTTTGGCTTCCTACCCACTGTCCTCAGCACTAACTTTCCGTTTTCTTTTCTTTTCTTTTTCTTTGTTTTGTTTTATTTCGCATTCTTCATCAAAGTTTTTACATTAGGCCAACTAAGAGAGTGATGGAAACTGCCAGGCTAATCCATCGCTCTCAATAGTAAGTCGGATGAGATGGATGAAGATCATCGCACATGAACAATGGAGGTGATGCGTAGTGAGGGGTTCAAGGAGTCCTGGGTTTTAATGAGATAGACTTCGTCCTGGACGACAAAAAGGTGCATGCATCGTCATGGTTGAGGATCTTTATAATCTAGGTTAACAGGGAGTCTGATTCATCACACCTTACTTGACACGTGTATGCGCGACGATGGAGATAAGAAGTCATAAAGTTCCCCGTTGCGCAGAAGAAAAAAACGATGCGAAACAAACTAGCTAAAGACTCCTCCAAGACCGGCCATAAACACTTACCAACCTCCCACAGCATGGTTTCATAAATGCTCTTGTCACTTCCTTATTACCATCGCAACGAGCCCCACCTCTTCCGCATCAGCATTACACCGGGTTGAATCCGAATCAACAGAGTGTGTAATAATTATTCCCCAACACACCCGAGAGAGTAATAAAACGTTTCTTAATCCGAACAAAAGCAATTACTCAAAGTCCCCAGGATAAGCGCAGAGAATTTTTCTTCTACTCCTGCTCTCCATGCTCGTTGCTTTTTGTCATCCTCCGGATATTCTCGGGCGGTTTGAATAAAATGAAAAATGTGTTAATTTACCATCATTTCTCCCAATGGACAAACATCGTCCGGCAAACGCCTTTCACAGCTCTAACCCCGCCTCACATTGCGAGTACATCCCGTCCTTGTAACTCGAGTTCATAAAGAAGCGATTTGATTGTCGGCAAACAACACAAAAATTATGAAATCTAAGAGCAGGAAGAAGGAAAAAACCTGCCCATCGAAGGACTCACATAGCAGCGAGCAGGGGTCCTTGTAAATTGAGTAAACGAAAGTTTACAAAGTAATTACATGACATAAACGAGGAGGAAGTCGCTGCGCAGGACAACATAAACAAACCGTTAGAACTATTAATTAGAAATGAATTTCATTGACGACGCTAATGGTGTCGGGACAGTCACAGCAGCGACACCTACGCAGCAAGATTATTTTTCTTATCCCGAACTATTAATATAGTCCTCCCTTCCTTCCCTTCAACTCGATGTCTTCCTCAATCCTTTTTGTTTCGCTTCTCTTTCCAGTGAAAATCCAAAGACTTCGAGTTAATGGCTTATGCTATGCGACTCAATGAGGTTGTCATTCTAATTAATGGCATACTCTGTCCTGGCCACCGGACACCCATTTCGCGGAAGACAAAGGACGAATGGCAGAAAATGATATCCTTTCACAAAATTTTAATATTTACTCACACTACCCTCCTGTCACCAGCACTACAGAGTTAAATTAAACTTCGGAAATGCAAAAGTTCCGAGCGTCAAGGCCACCAGGACCGCTGCCATATGCTCCAACAGGATTTCGATTCAATTTCTGTTTGCTTTTTTTTTGCTGAATTAAAATAAGTCTGAGGACAGCTATAAATCAATCCAATTCGATGGATGGATACATCATCAGGATCTGTACAGCGTTGTGTTACGATGCTGGCGGTATGTCATGTCATTGATGGTGTTGTCTACGTAGATCTATAATTCAAAACGAATGCTAATGCAGAGGATATTGATTTTATCAATATTCCAACGGAAAAACCGCTATGACAAAGTGTGATAAATGTTTTATGCATGTACATAGATAAATCGGGAAACGTACGAGGAGACGCTAATGAGGGTCATGGTATGGCTGGTATGGCGTATGGCGTTTAGATGATGTCGCAATATATACATACATAAATCAGATAGGGTCAGATTGATGGCACGGCGACGCGTTATTGAGATGAATTGTTCGCCTAATGGAAGCGGATTTCAATAATTTATGCAGGATCTAAATTCATTTATTATGTGATTATTTATGCAGGAAAACAATACAAATTGTGTCTGCTTAAAGGCTGACTGCTTAAATTGTTTTATGGTCGTCTCTGTCCTTTACAAACAGTAGTTAGTCATCGAAGTAGCGATAATATTTGTTTTTTTCCGGTTTGTTTTTAAATTCATTCTTCTTCGAGATGAAAGGGAATTAAATGTTAAAATATCTTTTAAATTGGAAGAGCATAATACCACTAATCACCTCCGTATAACAGCAGTTGTTGGAAAAGGAATAAGTACGAAACGAAGAGCTTAAATGGGGACTGCTTGAAAAGTAAATGATATTGGGTAATGGGTTGCATTAATTTTATGTCTCCAACCTTTATGCTACTATTTTGGTGAGCATGTTGTTTTGCGTTTGTTGATTTTGGATTATATATATAGAGCTATCCAACAAGAGGTGTTACTTAGCCCTAAACCATCAAAAAGTAATTAAATATTTATTAGAAGTAAAAGTATAGGCCTTGTGGTTAGTAACGGCTCGGTGAAAGTGGTCTTTATTCCCAAAATAAGGAAAGAAGATTATTCACTAGCCCAGAGTCTTAGACCAATAAGTCTAACATCCTTCTTGCTGAAAAGCATGAAAAGATTAGTAGAGCTGCACGTGCGCAAAGTTGCCCTTCGAATGCATCCTCTCTCGGACATGCAATATGCTCATCATTTGGGAATGCGCTCTCGAAAGGAAAGAGTACGTACTAGGCATTTTCGTCGACATTGAGGGAGCTTTTGATAACGCTATTTTCAACAGCATGTGTAACGCTGCTAGACGGCATGGCGTAGATGAAGCACTGGTTTTGTGGATCAAAGCAATGCTTGTGCACAGGACATCGATCGCTGATGCAGGCCTCGAACAATGTGTCAAGTCTGGTGTAAACAGGGGCTGCCCGCAAGGTGGCGTCTTGTCTCCGCTGTTATGGTGCATGGTGGTCTACTCTCTGCTAGATGTTCTCAAAGCCTCTGGAATCTATGCCCAGGCCTATGCGGATGATGTTGCTGTTCTCCCTGTCGGCTCATGTTTAGCGAGTGTCTGTCTCAAAGCGCAGGCGGCGCTAGACGTGCACGAGAAATGGGCTGTCGGTTAATCCTCTTAAGACTGATGTCGTTCTCTTCACGAGAAGGAGGAAAAATATTGGCATTACTCAGCTGGTGCTAAAAGGCCCCATATCCAAGGAAGCTAAGTATCTGGGTGTCATCCTAGATAGCAAACTTCTTTGGTCAAAACATGTTGAGTCCAAAACCACCAAAGCGCTGTCAGCTTCTTGGCAATGCAAAGGTGCCTTTTGCAAAACATGGGGCTTATCGCTGAAAAAGGTCCTTTGGATCTACACAGCAATTACAAAACCGATAATCTCATATGCATCGGTTGTTTGGTGGAGCAGGCTAACACGCAAACATGCTGTGGCTTCACTCACCAAACTCCAAAGAGCGGTCTGTCTCAGCTGCACGGGGGCTTTCCCCAGCACACCGAGAGCTGCTCTAGATGCTACGATAAATCTTCCACCCCTTGACATATATGTGGGATTGAGCCAAACAACGACGAGACACCCTACAGTACGAATATAACAGACGTACGGGACTAACGACAGCAGACGATCACGCCACTGGCAGACGACATGACGATACCACACACACGCACACGAACATGCGGTCCGAACCGTTTTCCCTATCCCTTTTAGAGTAGAATACAGCACAGTAGCATTCAAGCACTGAGGGCGATAGCACGCATTATTGTCGATCGGATTGTTGTCGCGAAATATAATTGTAACCGAGTGTAAAAAATAAGAAAATAAAGAGAAACAAATCTTACATTTTAATAAACATTTAATCTCAAAATAAAGACAAATACCACATTTGGGGGCTCAACCGGGATTCACTAAAATCCTCGTCCGGGATTTAGTTTCAATACACTGTACCCGGCGTAATCGAATGTGAGTTGTGCGTGAAAAAAAAGAGGAAGAAAAAACACAGACAAAAAGTAGAAAGGTGAAAAAAAAAACACAAAGACAAAGGAAACAGACAAAAGTGGAAAAAAAAACCCACAAGGGGAAAACAATAAAACGGCGACATTAATCCCGTGTATATGTGTGCCATAAAACCCAGCTGCATCGAACGTACGTAGTACGATATTATTGTGAGTTCGTGTGTCGAGAAAAGAGCCATCAACCGAAAGGCAGCGTGCGTCGCGTCCAGACGAGAGGGAAGAGGCATCAACGAGAAGACAGTGTGGGGTGCAGCGGTAGCGGAAAATCGTCAGCAGCAGCGGATCAGCAGCAGCGGCAAAACAACAACAGCAGCAAGAACGTGGAAAAACCGTTTCGGGTAATTACCTCTTTGCTAAATTGTTATTGTGCTGGTTTATTAGATTTTCTGAGTATTATTATTAAAACAAGATTGTTAGTTTGATTTCTTTTGAAAGAGGTATTTGGAAATTGTTATCGTATAAGATTACTGGAAGGTATTACATATATTAGAGTATAACATTAATTATCATAATAATGAATACTGCGGAGATATTGGGATTAACGGTAGAGGGTTTGAAGGACAGACTGACACAGTTGAATTTGGCAACCACGGGGCTTAAGGCTACTCTGCGTGAAAGGCTTCTTGACTACTACGGGCTACCTCGTCGGTCGGTTGAAGATGAAGAAGAGGAGGAAGGGTTCGAAGAAGCGGCAAGCGATCCGGGGTCCGGTCGAGGCGCACCGTCCCCATCAGTATCCTTTACACTCCGCGACATCGAGGAGTCGTTGGTCCAGTTCGACGGAGCCGGTTCCACAGACGTCAATCTGTGGATACAGGAATTTGAAGAGAATGCGTTGGCGGTTAGGTGGAACGAAGTCCAAAAGTTCATCTACGGGAAGCAGCTGTTGAAAGGTGCTGCTAAACTGTTCCTGAGAAGCCAGACGGGAATTAAGAACTGGAGTCAGTTGAAAACAGCTCTCACTAAAGAGTTTGGTGCAAAACTTTCTTCGGCGGAGGTGCACCGGCAGCTTAGGGATCGGAAAATGATGCGGTCTGAGTCCCTGCTGGAATATCTGTACACGCTAATGGAGTTGGGCAAGTCGATCGCGCTGGATGATGAGAGCCTTATCGAATACTTCGCGGATGGGATTCCAGACTCCAGACAGAATAAGACGGTCCTTTATCAGGCGAAAACGATCGGAGAACTCAAGGCACAGATGAAAGTGTACGAAAGGATCCGGGGTTCTCTTATGCAGTCATCATACTCGAGAGCAAATTTTCGGACCCCAATCCCAGGCCGTACACAGGAAGTCGTTAAGGTGGAGAAGAGGGAAAGATCGTGCTTCAGGTGTGGCGAAACCACTCATTTAGCTAGAGAGTGCCAGCGACAGGTGATCAAATGTTTTCGGTGCGGTCAACCAGGGCATCGAGTTCGGGATTGTAAGATGAAAGTGCCATCGACGTCGCAGCAATCAAAGGAACGGAGCGGTCACTCTGCAACAACAAGTGGCCAAAACGTCTCGTGGCAGGAGGCTGCGGTTAATCTAACGGTCGGAACGAACCGAATATTTAAAGATATCTCGGTGGGAGGCATTTTACTGAGCGCATTGGTGGATACGGGTAGTGACCTGTGCCTATTGCGGCACGACAGCTTGCTCCTGATGGGTCTTTTGGAGATGGACGCGAAGAAAAGGAACCTGTTAGGGCTGGGATTGAATAGAACAACAACACTCGGTAGCGTCAAGTTGCAACTTGAAGTGGACGGTATTCCGTTGGAGCTCGTATTCCATGTTGTTCGTGAAAACGACATGCAATATTCGGCGATTATAGGAAACGACGTTTTGGAGTTGGTCGATTTGGTAATCTCAGACGGAGATGTGCAGTTTAGGAGTAAACGAGATAGGTCGGGTGACGATGGGATTGTGAACGTAAGCGTGGACGTGGATGATCGTCGTGATAGTGCCATCAGGGTACGTGAGGACACAGGGGGTCCTGAGTTGGGCGAAGGCCCGGAGCATACCATCGGCCAAGGTCAAGAGGAGCTGGAAGTAAGAGCGCTGAGTGAGGAACTTGGACAACTGTGGTTAGCCGCGGAAGAGGGAGAGTTCAATGAGAATATGGATTTAAAACTTGACCATTTGCGTTGGGACTACCGAGAAAAGTTGATGTCAATCGTTAGGAAGTACGAACCCGTTGGGCAGGAACCGTCGCCTGTAGTCATGAAGCTGGTGCTGAAGGATGACATCCCAGTGTTTCAAAGGCCGAGACGTATGTCTTACGCAGATCAAGTGGTGGTACGTAAGCAAATAGACAACTGGCTAGAAGAGAAAATCGTACAACCAAGTAAGTCCGAGTATGCATCGCCGATCGTGTTGGTGACAAAGAAGGATGGGACGAAAAGGCTGTGTTGCGATTACCGGAAACTCAACGAGAAGATCACGAGAGATAATTTCCCCATGGTGCTGATAGATGAGGTCATAGAACGCCTGCAAGGACAGAAGGTATTTTCAACACTAGATCTGAAGAACGGTTTCTTCCATGTTCCGATGGATCCTGGTTCCCGAAAATATACGGCGTTTGTGACACAAGAACAGCAATACGAATTCTTGTACGTACCATTCGGGATCTCGAACTCACCCGCAGTTTTCGCGAGATACATCAGTGCCATATTCCGGACTTTAATCCAGGCACGTATAGTGGAGGTGTATATGGATGATTTGATAGTACCATCACAGGATGAGGACGAGGGGGTAGAGAAATTGACAGCAGTCCTGGAAGTGGCGGCTAGACATGGGTTACGTTTTAACTGGAAGAAATGCCAATTCTTAAGACGGCGAATAGAATTCCTCGGGTACATAATCGAGAACAATACAGTACAGCCATCAACTGAAAAGACCAGAGTTATTAAGGAGTACCCAGTACCAACGGACAAGAAAGCGCTTCAACGTTTCCTTGGGCTGACTTCTTATTTTAGAAGGTTTGTGGAAGGGTTTGCTTTGATTGCAAAACCTCTGTCGGATTTGCTCCGGAAGGAAGCGAAATTTATCTGGGAGGATGAGCAGATGATAGCGTTCAGGCATTTGAAGGCGGCCTTAACAGAAGCACCGGTACTCAAGTTGTTTAACCCCAAAGCCGCTACGGAGATACACGCGGATGCCAGCAAGTACGGCTATGGTGCTGTTTTGTTGCAGAAGGACGAGGAAGACCAGTTATTCCACCCTGTCCAGTACATGAGCCGGAAGACGACGGCGACGGAGCAGAAGTACCACTCTTACGAGCTCGAAGTGCTCGCGATTATAGAAGCGCTGAAGAAATGGAGGGTGTATGTGGCCGGATTGAAATTCACTATAGTCACGGATTGTAACGCGTTCGCTATGACTATGAAGAAAAGAGACGTTCCGCTAAGAGTGTCGAGATGGGCCATGTTTCTGCAGGAGTTCCAGTACGAAATAGAACATCGGGCCGGTTCCAAAATGCGTCATGTGGATGCGTTGAGTCGGATATATTGCCTGTTAATTGAAGACTCGTTAAGTCATAGGATTAAGGAGGCACAGTTAAAGGATAGCTGGATCAGAGCGGTAAGGAAGGTGTTGGAGAAAGATGAGTACGAGGATTTCTACTTGAAAAATGGAGTACTGTATAAAGACCCGGTACAGGAACTGATAGTAGTACCTACGCCAATGGAACAGGAAATCATCGACGTTGCCCACCGCCAAGGACATTTCTCCATTAAGAGGACGGCCGAATTGTTGGCGAAGACTTTCTTCATCCCGGATTTGACCAGGAAGGTGACCGACGTCGTGAGAGGATGTGTGCACTGCATAGTATCGGAATCAAAGGCAGGGAAAAGGGAGGGTTACCTCAGACCCATCGATAAGGAGGACAAGCCGTTGGGTACGTACCATATCGACCACGTCGGACCGATGGAGCTGACCCATAAGAAGTACAATCATATACTGGTGGTGGTCGATGCCTTCTCGAAATTCGTATGGCTACATCCGACGAAAAGCACAGGCGCAGCCGAGGTGGTGGAGCGATTAAAGACGCAGTCAAAAACTTTTGGGAATCCCAGGCGAGTCGTGTCAGATAGAGGCACTGCGTTTACCTCCAACCAATTCAGCGAATACTGTCGTGCGGAAGGCATTCAGCATCTTGTCATTTCTACGGGAGTACCTCGAGGCAATGGGCAGGTAGAGAGAATCCACAACGTTATCGTCCCCATGTTAATGAAACTTTGCGTAAGTGATCCCAAGGACTGGTATAAGCACGTGGATAAAGTGCAGAAAATCTTAAACAACACCCCGCCACGGAGCACAAGATTTAGTCCATTCCGTATCCTTACCGGTTTGGAGATGCGTATTCCGGACTACCCGGATTTAAGAGAGTTGCTCACCCAAGATGCGATCGAGGAGTTGGACTCGGAACGAGACACCACGCGAGAGGAAGTTCGACGGAATATCGCGGCTATGCAGATGGAGAATAGGAAAACGTTCGACAGAAATAGGAAGCCGGAGTTGCAGTATCTACCCAATGAATTAGTCGCCATTAAGCGCACCCAATTTGGCAGTGGTATGAAGCTGAGACCGAAATTCTTAGGACCCTACAAAGTGACGAAAAAACTCAACCACGGAAGATACGAAGTCGAGAAAGTCGGTAGTCATGAAGGACCTAATGTCACGAACACGGTGGCCGAACACATGAAAAAATGGGGCCCTGTCATTCGGGGCGAATGACGCGTCAGGATAGCCGAATGTGGGATTGAGCCAAACAACGACGAGACACCCTACAGTACGAATATAACAGACGTACGGGACTAACGACAGCAGACGATCACGCCACTGGCAGACGACATGACGATACCACACACACGCACACGAACATGCGGTCCGAACCGTTTTCCCTATCCCTTTTAGAGTAGAATACAGCACAGTAGCATTCAAGCACTGAGGGCGATAGCACGCATTATTGTCGATCGGATTGTTGTCGCGAAATATAATTGTAACCGAGTGTAAAAAATAAGAAAATAAAGAGAAACAAATCTTACATTTTAATAAACATTTAATCTCAAAATAAAGACAAATACCACATATATATCAGAGGGTGTGCACTGAAAACTATTTCTCGCCTAAAAAGCAATGGACTTTGGTCTTTGAGAAATATCCTACGACCCCTGTCTCATGGATATGCCTTCTGACGCAATGACACCTGCCATCCTACTGCGCTGTAACTTCACAGTCACATTTCCATGGCGTCAAGACTGGCTTTGGCCAGACACTGAACCTGGAATGGAATGTCATCGCATTTTCACAGATGGCTCCAGGACTGGGCAGGGGTCCGGCGCTGGAGTTTTCTTTGAGCGTGAAAACATTCGACTGCACTTCTCTTTAGGAAAATATGCGTCTGTCTTCCAAGCGGAGATTTACGCAATCCTAATGGCCATGCACTATGTTGTGAAATACAGGTGGAGGGGAAAAGGCATATGTGTCTGCAGTGACAGCCAAGCTGCACTCAAAGCTGTGTCCAACCCTCTATCCAATTCCAAATTAGTGCATGAACTCAAGACCTTTTTGAACAAAGTCTTAAGACTAAATTCACTTAGGTTTGTATGGGTCCCAGGTCACTCTGGAATCCCAGGAAACGAGATCTCCGATGAACTCGCTAGAAGAGGCTCAGATGAGAGATTCTCAGGACCTGAACCCGCCTTAGGTCTACCTGCTTCCACGGTCAAATCTGACATCAATGACTGGGTCTTTAACGTACACAGTCGTAGCTGAAGGGAATATCCAGGATGCAGGATGACTAAGCGCGTACGCCCTGATGTCTGCAAAAAGTCCGCAACATTTTTCTTATCCTTAAGGAGAAATGATTGCAGAAGGCTAACAGGCGTCATCACGGGCCTTTACACTTTTGCCAAGCATCTATACGTGCTTGACATCAGTGAGACGCCTACCTGTGCTGCATGTTGCGAGGAGGATGATACAGCAGAACACTTTCTTTGCGACTGTCCCGCCTTCGCTCGCGCACGGTGGCCCACCCTTGGGGCCGACGTGGTGGATGCCGAATCTCTTAGCTCTACATCATTGAAGCCCCTCCTCACTTTTCTCAGGACAACGGGGAAAATACAATAAAGACAAAGTGTCTGTCTGGTAGTACAATGGGCCAGTATTTGTGTCTGAGTGCTCCAACAGATAGTAGAAGCCTCCAACAAACAAAAAACAAAAAAAGCCTCGGCTCTATCCACAAGGAGTCAGACTTCAAAAAATATGAATTTACGGTGAGGTTGCTTACAGTGAAAAAACGGGTCGCGAACGGTTTGAACGCTACTTAAGTGACGATTTCAACATGGAAGGTAAAGACCGTCCCGGACCGATGGGAAAGTTTGAAGGCGCAACATTACTTACTTACTTATCAGTCTAGCGACCCTTCGGGGTCTGCGCCTGAACGAGAGCTTGCTGCCACTTAGATCAGTTTATCACGCTGCTTCCAATTGGAGAGTCCAAGTTTCCTGATGCCCGCGATTACTTGGTCT
Source organism: Merodon equestris (assembly GCA_958301585.1). NCBI lineage: Eukaryota > Metazoa > Arthropoda > Insecta > Diptera > Syrphidae > Merodon > Merodon equestris. The sequence goes on from OY284413.1 coordinate 169,976,324, forward strand.
CTGAACCGGAGGTTCGGTATCCCTTGCTTTCTCGAACCAGGTCGCTATTCGAATACCCTCTTTGCTGGTCGTCCATGCGCTCGATGTAGCCGAGCCAATGTAGTCGACGGATTTTTGCCTTCCGGACAACGTCCACATTTTTTTACAGTTGAGTTCGCGATTGTGTCTTCTTGTCCATTCGCCTTCTTCGCGCACAGGACCATATATCCATCATAAAAGGTCATATATTTCTTTCAAGAGGGCCCAGAATCAACTCTGCTTTCTTGCTAATGGTCCAACATTCGATCCCGTAAAGCAGGACTGGCAAGACCAGTGTCCTGTAGAAAGTCATTATGGACTCCTAATAAGGTTTTGATCATACCTGTTTTGACAAACCGAAGTAGCACCGGTTGCCCAGGGTGATTCTTCGTCGGACCTCTACTAAGTTGGCAGTTATGAAGTTACAATTGCCCCGAAGTAGAAAAACTCTTTAACTACCTCAAAATTATATCTGCTGATGATTATGTTCTGTCCGAGGGGGTGTTTCACGGTGCGATTCTTAGTCGACAGTCGTTTTTTTCATTTACTTTTAAACTAGCGAGGCCTGCCTCTGGTATGGTCTCTGCTATGGGTCCGCGTATCCCGCGACGCCCTTGAAGATAGTGCCTTCTGTGTTGACACCTGCCTACCTTACTAACCTTTCAAGGATTGAATTAAAGAAATCGCACGACAGCACGTTTTGCTTTGCTGAAATCCGGTGCATATTCGGAAAAGTTCGAAGGCATGGGGTACACGTCACGAGTCTTCCTTTGTGGCGCGACACATACGAATCAATTTTCCCTAGATTCCGAAATCGGCCATCATCCTGTAGAACTCTTGACCATGAAAGCTATCGTATGCGGCTTTAAAGCCGATAAAAAGATGATGAATACCGACTTGGAATTCGTTGATTTTTTCCAGGATTTGGCGTTACGTGAAGATCTGGTCCGCGCTTGTTAGTGTGGTGCAAAACGGCTTAAGACGTTCATATAGTGTTCTCGATAGGATCTTGAAGGCGACATTGAGGGTTATACCTCGGTCGTCGGAGCAAGTCATCGGATCATTTTTTGAATATGAGGCAGATAGAGCTTTCCCAAATTTGACAGATAATCTGGTGTATGATCCCTACCAGAGCATCGCCGCCAGTTTTAAAGAGCTTGGTCATGCCGGCTAAGCAGCTGTTGGAAGTGCCTTCATAATTTCGAAAAGCTTGGGCGTCCGTTTTAAGGCCGAACGCAAGAGCTTTGGCTTTTTTGTAGAAGTCTGTAACCTTCTGTCTATCCATGGCCCCTTCGCTATCCTCGAGCTGGGAGGCTGGGAAGGATCTTCTCTTTTTCGCAGTAACTTCTTTTCCTCCCTTCTTATGGCTCTGGTATTCTTATTCGTTGCTAGCTTCCTTTTCGTACAACAGCCATCGTACGACGTACGGTGGTTTCAGCTACTTCCTGAATGGCAGTGCGGCTGCGCAACCACATGTTGTTAGTGCTCGTGTTAGCTTGGGGCATGCGGGAGAGTCTTTCGCCCAGCCGCTCTCTGTAGTCTCCGGATATTTCCGGTGCGTGCAGTCGCATAGTGTTTAACCTCCGTTTTGTTGATGGTTGCAGTTTTCTGACATGGGACAGTCGAGCTCTAAGCCTTGCTGCTACCAGGTGATGGTTGGAGTTAACGTTTGCACCACTGAATGTTCATACATCCAGGATGTTTGACGTCAGTCAACACATGGTCGATTTGGTTGGCGATTCGACCACCTGGAGATAGCCAGGTTGCTGAGTGAATCTTTTTGTGAGGGAATTTTATGCTACTTATCAGCGTATTACCATTTGTGACAGTCTGCTAATTGAAAGCCATTACCTGCTGTCGTGTTGTGGAGATCTTTTCTTTGCCGATTTTTGTTTTGAAGTCTCCGTTCTTTCATAACGATGGGTTGATTTACGTGGGTGGCTTGCTGGTCCCCCTGACAACCCCAGGCTGGTCGGGTTGATATTACGCCCTCTTGCCTAGGGCGGTGGCTGCATACATTCTTTCACCTCCCAACGGCTGTTGGGGAGGTTATGCAGAGGGCGCCGCGAGAAGGCATTATGTCAGCTTGGCGTGAGCAGTGACAAGGATCGTTGCTGGCATCTTGCCAGGTTAAGAGCAGTCAGCAACTTTACCCTGTATGATCAAGTCCTGTATGATGAAGGCGCAACATTAGAAGCATCAAGATCCAATCAAACGCAACTAGGACTTGAAGTATCATTATCATTTGGAATGGTCCAAAAGCAAGGAAATACACGTCGAACGTAATTTTTCACTAAGGAAATGTTGCTTCGGCTTCAAGTAGGGAATAGTGTTCGTGCAATGAAAAATGGGTCCATTATATTATCCACCAAATCGTGGGATCGCCGCGCCGAGACCATGCATCACTGTTTTATTGGGAGTGCAAATTAATTCGGTCGGTTTTTTTCGTGTTAAAAATTAAATTATTTTAAAACAAAATGAATAAACAGATTCATCAAAGTATTGTTCATCGCCGATTACTACAGCCTTTCCCACCTTTTCGACAATTTTCTAGTTCCATCTCGAAAAAAATGTTTCGTCTTTTGAGACAATCCAACTTTCGGGTACATTTTTGATATCTACGAAAAAAGTAAACCGGTGACCTGCAAAATTGTCGTTCAGGGAATATGATGAGTTTGTTTCACGACTTCTTTCCTCGGCGGGATAATGGCAAACCCTCCGCATAGTACACTTGCCCCTTCACTTCGAATGCCTAGAACTGGAAATCGCAGGTTCTGCGCTTTTTTCAAGTACTTCCTCGATAACCTATCAGAGGTAGCCAACCTCAACTTGGTCAATATAACCAGTTTTCTTAACTTCACAGAAACATCATCCTTCACATCCCTTAGGTTTCATGAGTCTTGTGGCATCAAAACTTCAATCTACCTACCTATCATACGAAGAGTGCGGTAGATCGTCTCACTTGAGTCTTTCGAGCGTTGTCGTGCAAAAGAACGAGTTAGTCATATTTTTGTTCGTATTCCGGCCTTTTTTTTTCGAATTAGTTGTAGCCTATGACGACCGCCCGTATTGGATTCGCTTACACAACACCCTTCATACGTGTTGATGTTGAGGTCGATATGAACGATGAAGAACCCAATTGCCTTGTTTCCGTGCCGACAATGCTCCCAATGAATCTGCAAGCTTCATTTGCGTTTGAATCAGATCTTCATCGAGTAATGCTTCCAATTCTTTACCTTCGAATTTTTTGTTGTCCAGAGCGAGGCTTATCTTCAACACTGAGATCACCATTCTTAAAACGACGAAACCATTCCCTGTATGATTTATCAGTTCGAGCATTGACACCATGACTTCCATAAGCATTCGATATGCTTCAGTTGTTATTGACAGATATCTCACCTCTCTGATAACACCGAGATTAACTGTCACTATGCAACATTTAAATCAGCAAGAGACATCTTTTAAAAACGTACTGAACTAGTTTGTATCTCCAATATTATGTGTTGTCGTAACCAGTTGAAATGATCACAAGAGTTCGTTGGGAAACACAACTAATGCGTTTGAATCGCACATTGAAGGCTCAATATGGCCATAATTCGAACAAGGCCACTATAAGGTGTTTTGCAGCCAAGTCACATGTTGTTCAGGTCATTGAAGCCTACTTGTAAACATTGAAATGGGATGTCCTACCTAACCGTCATATTCTCCGGACGTCGCCTCTTTCGACTACCACTTGTTCTGATCAATGACGCATAGCTTGGCTGAAGAGTACTTTCAGTTCGTGGATTGCCTTAAAAGATGTGCACCTTTTCCAGCGCTGCATGTAAACGTAGGCGCATGGGTAATATTGTTTATTGACCAAACGACCTTCCGGCAAGAACTCGTGATGAACCAGACCATTGTAATGGACAAAATCGAACTCTTACATTTGAACGAACTTGGCGTGCTTTTTACGGTCAAAGCTCTTCTGGTCGCTTCCATTGAGATGACTGGGCTTCGGTTTCGACTTCATTACCATTTATCCATGTTTCGACACCAGATGCATGTGGTCGTTGTGGAATAATCATCATCGACTGTTGAGCGGGAGGTCTGTAGTTCAAGTCTGTCCATAGCCAGAAACAATTCTTATACGGAAAAACGGTGTACCAACATCAATTGTGAATAAGAGATGATCAAAAAAATGCTGACGAAGGCATATGACTCGCAGTATAATATCACTTCAAAATGTATGTTCTGTATGTGCATTTCCAATATAACCCCTTAATGACATGGAAACAAAAAAACTTACTGTGAACTACAACCAACGCGACAAATTCAGTCGAATCCTATCTAGGACAACCACCCCCCAGAGTAGTGAAGGAACATCTTCGACACAAACCATTTACACCCCGTCCAGGTTGCATGACAAACGCCATAAGAGCGTCACTCTTGAGCCTGCGCGGGCCTTATAAGAAAAAAACAAAACGATGACCCTTTTCAGCAAATCTGGATCGTGATTCACGTCATTCAACAACTCCTCAGTGATTTTTTTGATCAAAATTCAGCAATCTCGGAACAAACCCCGCGGGCAGAGGTTACAAGCCAAAAATATCTGAAAAAAAATTACGACACATTTTATACTTTGATTCAAGTGTACCAACATAACAAAAATCGGAAATCGAATGCTCTTAGCTCGCAAAATTTTTCGAACAAATCTCATATTGCACGAAATTCATACCAGGAATTAGGTTATTATGACTTCAGAGCTCCTAGTATAATCAAGGGTTTGTAAAGTTCTCCGTTTCCCTTCATTCTGCGGTTTATGTGAGTGTGCAAAAAAAGCTTGGAATCCCCGCCTAGTGTTTGAGTTTAAGATGCGTCAATAGGGAAAGTTCAAGCTAATAGAAGAGAAACAGGGATACTTGATTTAATATATAAATAAAGTTAAAAAGCCACTTGCTACCCTGGCCAGCCAGAAAAATGCGGTCTGTATAGACTGCATAGGGACATTAAATATAATCCTAAACTTACTTACAATTGACACTTTATGTAGATCGCCCTAACCAACAAAATGTCGTGCGGTGAAGAAGTATCCCAACTTTCTCCAAAATTCTGGATTTGGCCATAATTTTAAGACCGCTTTGTCGAATGCTCCGAGACCAGTACATGTACCGGTACCTCTGGTAACCAAGCCGTGATAGCTGGCTTGCACTCGGTTATACTCATTAGCTACATTGTCAATAGTGTAATTATCACACCCAGCTGAACCAGAGAGGTCTGTCTAGCATTGGGAAAGCGGATATATTGGTCAGACTTCCATGTTTAAAACCTCTTCATTCAATGCCGCCATGCTGATTGCATAAAAATGGAAAGAAGCTGCAACATGCAGAAACTCATAATGTCATAGTGGGCACTATCCCATTAGTGTGATTCCAAGACAACAAATGTTGGTTGTCAGTGACACATAGCCATCCATTCGGCAAATAATGAAACCCCACATAACGACCGTAGATGTGATGATACTCTAGCAAAGAAAACATTCGTCCTCCTACTTTGACCTACTTTCTCTTCGATGGCCTGAAGGATATATTTGTAATCACCATACCACGACTGGTCGACTTCCTGTACTCGGTCGAATGGTTTTACTTCTTCTCCATTTCTACTTGCGTTCGATTCTCATCTCGTCTACTTCCTGTTCATATCTGCTTCTTTGCACCTTTGCCTTTCCCGAAATAGTCTTTCTAAGCTCAAGTTCAGGGACAGTAAACCCTTTAAAAAAGTCAAAGTTGACGTATTTCTCTGTAAGAAAAATCAACGTGTTAGCTCTTAATGGGAGCTATTGGATGGCTTTTAGGATATTTTCTAGATTGACAATTCCAAGGTTATGTAAGACCGAATTAGACGATAATTTAGACTAAAATGTATTTTTGTAAACGGATTTGGTCTTTACTTTTCGACTTATTACCCATGGCTACCACAGGTGCCTATACTGTTGTGCTAGACCTCATTATTAGATGAGTCAGTTGAAAGTAATAAATCTTCAGCTCAAGGATGTCATTGTCGTGCCGTAAATACGAGTAGCATCTGAGACTTATGGCTTAACTTGCACACTGATTTGGAGTGAGTACTCCAAGATTTTACATAAACATAATGCTTCCTCGAAGTTACAGGACTAACTTACTATCTCCACTGATAACTCAAACACTCCAAAATCAGCTAATCCTCCACGTGCAAGTGCAATTGCAAATATTAGGTACGAATACATTCTCAGCATCCCCTCAGAGCTCTTAAATTGAAGTCTTCCAACACACGTGCCGTTGTTCACATAACAAGGATCAATACTTTCCATACCTGTGTAATTAATCAGGAACTGAGCTTCACTTGTGCCCGTAATCCTTTCTCAAGTTCGTTGCTTACTATTCTCATTTACGATATCCTACCCAGTAGCGCATTATCACAATCCGAACTCAACAGGGAAATCATTCGTTGCAAATCGATTTTCCGCCCAACCTACATACGTTCCCTTACTGACGTAGACGGATTTCAGAGGGCCACCCTCTGTGTTGATGTTGGTTGACGTTGAAGCCGGCGATAATGACGATGATGATGATGACGATGACTCCTCGATACGAAAACATTTACTTTTGCTTGTTCGAGCTTGAAGCAAACACGACTTTGCATCCTTTTTGTTTCAGTAAACGTTACTACACCTGGTTTATCTTAAACAGCTCTTCGGCTCGTGCAGCTCGTATACTTATTCATGCAATTTACACTTGCAATTGAACGGAGCACTTATTGTGTGTGAATGTTGACGGTACGAACAGCTCCAACGGCAATCCATTAGGAGATGAATGTGGGATTTTGAATTTTTAATAATATTTGAGAGTGATATGAGTAATCGAATAGCTTATGCTTTGTTGACGACATGCTACTGCAAGGCATGTAGGGATTTTGCAAAATTCGTTTGGTTAAGAGGATTTTGAAAGCAGGCCGGAGAGGCGGAGTGATTAGGAAGTGAGTGGCTTAAGATGGATACATACGTAGATACATCTTGTTCCCTATTTAATTCTTGAAATTTTCTCATCAGGACGAATTATGTATAAACGTTTGTCGTAGGTTTATTCTGTTCAACAGCATTACGGAGCGAGTAGGTATGATATCAGAACGGGGGCTTCCCTCTATTGGTTTTAAATGCATTAATATGATAAAGGGACTAATATAATTTGTACAAGAAATAAGGTGACTTTTGGAATTTCACGAGCTGAGTACATTCGACTTTCGATTTTTTTTTGTTGGTACCTATGTCCACTAACAAATGTTGACACTGTCAGCCATAAATGCGCTCGCACGTCAACAACAGGTTAACAAAATGGGATTAGGGAGTTAAGCTACAATTCCAGGTAGCTTGAATTTTGCAAACTTATCTCAGGAACCACAGTTGCTAGGTTTTTAAGACTGTGAGCTATGAATTAGAATCATGTACTCTATAATGCAGAAAAGTTTCAGAGTCATAGCTACTCGGCAAATTTGGTTTGATATATGCGTACACACGGACAGACAGGAACCCCTTTGCATAAATCTTCTACACCAGGTAGAAGACTGAAATGTGGAAGCCGTGAACAAAATTGTTATGGAGGATCCTCGAATCAATATCAGAGAAGTTGTTGATGGCGTTGACATATCGGTTGGCTTATGCCACGAATTTTTCTCTAATATTTTAGGCATGAAACGTGCGTCGGCGAAGTTTGTTCCGAAATTGATAAAATTTGACCAAAAGAACCGTCGCATGGGCATTGTCCAGGAGCTGCTAAATGACGTTAATGTTATCCAACTTTATTGAAAAGGGTCAATCATTGGTGACGATACATGGGTATGTCGTTATAACGTCGAAACCAAATACCAATCATTTGAAGAGGACGATATACGATATATGTATATCGCGCAGCAGAATCAAAGATCGTTTGGATGCTGTGTACGGTGACTCTTCTCCTTCGATGGCGACCATACAAAATTGGTTTCATGAGTTTCATCGTCGGTTTTTGATGAGCCACGTCCACGGCTACCACGGAGGATAACGTGACAAAAATCCACGATCTCGTATTGGCAGACCGCCAATTGAAGGTGCGCGAGATAGCTGAGACAGTAGGCACTTCAAAAGATTGCGTGGGTCATATCCTGCATTAAATTTTGGGCATGTGAAAGATGTCGGCGCGATGGGTGCCGCGTTTGATCACTCCGGACAACAAGCGCAACCGTGAGACCTCTTCAGAGCAGTGTTTGACGCTGTTTAAGCGCAATCCGAAGGAGTTTCGTGACAGTCGATGAAACATGGAGCCACTGGTACACACCAGAGACCAAAGAACAGTCGAAACAGTGGACTTCACCCGGCGAACGTGCTCCGAAGAAGGCGAAGACTGTCCCATCGGCCGGAGAGGTGACGGCCACCGTTTTCTGGGATTCAGAAGGTGTGAACCACATCGACTACCTGGAGAAGAGCAAAACGATCACAGGGCTGTACTAATGCCAAATTATTGGGCCGATTCAACACCGAATTGAGAAAAAACGGCACCACTTGGCGAAGAAAAAAGTGCTCTTCCACCATGATAACGCACCGGCTCACACCTCCGCCCTCGCCACGGCCAAATTGGTCGAATTGGGCTACGAACTGCTGCCTCATCCACCGTATTCTCCAGATTTGGCCCCGTGCGACTTCTTTTTGTTTCCAGACTTGAAAAAGTCACTGGCCGGGCAGAAATTTCAGTCGAATGAGGAGGTCATCGCCGCCACGGAGGCCTACTTTGCAGACCTCGAGAAAACGTATTTTTCAGACGGGTTAAAGAAGTTGGAACATCGCTGGGTCAAGTGTATCGAGCTAAAGGGAGACTATATTGAAAAAATAAATCGCCATTTCGCCAAAATTTTTGTTTTTCTTTTGTATGCTAAGTATGTACTTATCGGGCCACCCTCATAGGTATTGATAAATGATCAAATGTTTTTTGAGAAATAAAAAAATATGTTTTTAAGCAAACCTTGTTCACGTCGTTTTTTAGAGATTCGGTTTTTAAACTGGCAGCACAAATTCTGAATTTGATAGCTGAAAGTTGATTTATAGGTACTACATTTTGCCATTTTGCGGTGAATGGACCAACGCCAGGATAACCCATGCAAAATTATGCAAACTTATTTTGAAAATCATGGCTCGGTTCGCCAAAGTTTTCGTGCGCCACGTTAATTTTACCGTCGACCTAATCGCCTATCTGAACAAATTATTCGGAACACAGTAAATCGATTTCCTACCAAGTACACCTTAGTGGATAATATGCATCTCCAAAGACGATAGTATGTGCGAAGAGAAGAAGTTAGAGAAGATTCATCATAATGCACAGCAATGCCCACCTACATTGTGGAAGTATTTACGGAAAAATTCAGCAAGAGTTGAAACCGCATGACAATTATTCAGTTGATTCAGTTTGATTTCCATTTTCAACGCAAAATTTTGATTTCAAATGAAGCGCATTTTTGGTTAAAGGAATATATAAACAAGCAAAATTGAAGAATTTTGAGTGGGGAAAATCCATAAGCCTTTGTTGAGACGCCCTTACAACCATGAAAACTCACTGTTTAGTGTGCTTTATGGGCTGATGACCCATATTTCCTTAAGGACGATGCCGGCCAGAATGTTAACAGAATGTCAACGAAGAGCGCTATAGAAACATGATTTCTGACTTCTTCATTTCTCAGTTGAATAGCATTGATATGACAAAACTTTAGTTTCAACAGGATAGCGAAACATGCTACACGGCGCGCGACGGCATCAATTTAGTGCGGGAAACATTTGTCGAGTGCATAATTTTGCGTAATGGACCTGTGAACTGTCCTGCGCGATCCTGTGATCTCACACCCTTAGATTACTTTTTTGAAGTCACTAGCCTATGACGATAAATCAGAGACGTATGACTATTTGGAAGTCAATATTTGCCGTGTTATTGCTGACATATGCCCCCAGTTGTTCGATAAAGTTGTCGAAAATTGGACTTCACGATTGTGTTTTATTCGTGCTAGCGGTTGCATGCATTAGCCCAAAGTCATAACTGAATAAATAGCATGAAATTATCTATTAAACAAAATTAATATCATGGACAGTGACGTTAGATTTAAGGGTTTCATTTTATATTGAATTTGAACACCTCTAAAAAAAACACCTGCTATAATCACGGAAAACTATGAGGTATCAGATATCCTACCGCAAATATAAACCTTTGACAAAAAATTTAAGATATTGGCCGTTAGACCTGGGAGAATGGTGACCTTCTTAAAAACATTAATGGTTTAGATGATTCACAGATGGCTCAAAGATAGTATCAGGCGTTCCTACGTGAATTTTGGTCTTGAATTTTATGTTGCTCTACAAAAAAATTCGCAGAGGCACTAGAACACCACGGGATTAATTCAGTAAAAAGAACAATTTTAACTCGACTTTAGGAGCTCAAGCATAAGTTACTGGATAATTGCCGTCGAAATCCAGCCATGATGAAAATTACACAAATATTCATCCGAATATTATTGACATTTGATTATTTAAGTACGTCCACTTTGTCGATCGACGAGCATATGTCATCCCAATTTGGGCTGGGAAATATAATTGAAAAAACAAGCCCACGACATTTAAAGACAAAACTAGCTAGTTTGTTCCTTGTTTACTTAATATACGTCAGCTGGCCTACGATGGAGTTTGTGATAAGTACGATAAGAATCTTGGATTGGGCTTAGGGCACAACAAGTCAAATGTCGTTCCCTTCATCAGATTTGCTTCGACAACTTATTTATATCTTATTATGTGAGGTGCTTAATGACCAGTGAGTGTACATGCGTCACCGGCACTATGGACAGTAATTGTTTTAGAACACCAGCACCAGATTCAAAGCCTGGGAAAGCCTTGCCCTGAGGCAATCATAATATTTTCTATTTGTATTTCCTATACACGATACAATTAACACTAAACTAATGAAGTTCGTTTTGTAATAGCACACGGCTTACGTAAATATCGAATAGGGCGCTTATTGCCACCTCGAGCGATAAATTGATCATAAATTCTTGAGCTCACACGTGTACACAACATAATTAAGTGGCATTATGAGTTTGGAAGAATAGGTAGTTAGCCAAGTAGTGCATTAGTTGTTGACACAGTGAGCACTTCGTTTTATTTTTTTTATTTTTTAGGGACCGAGGGTGAGAAAGATTCGAGGATAGACTTATACAAAACCGCATTGTAATAAGAATTTTATTTATTCCTGTTCGGGAGTTCGATAAAAAATCCTTAGGCATACGCGATAAGAGGACCCTATAGGAGATAACCTTCACTTTTGCATCGGGCTGACTATAAAACAAGATGGGATCAGCTCGGCGAGAGCCACGCCACAATTCCAGGTTTTCTATTTTGAATTTTGCAAACTTTTACCTGGATCTGTACAAACGAACAGAAAGGAAAACCTTTGTATAAGTCTTTCCTGCCCCTGCTTTGCAAGGTAGAAGACTAAAAGCTTCTATGTAAGGACCTCGCGCTAAAAGCGGGGTAAAATATAGAAATTGATCCAACCAGATGCCCAAAAATATCCAGCATTCCAGTGGTTGGATATAATTATATAATTATGTTGTATAATTCAACAACTTTGAATTTTCACCGGTTTTTTCTAGTGTCCCTAAGGGACCTAGACAGTAATTTTTTAAACAAAATCGTTTCCTACTGCTGAAAATTTATTTTTAATTTTCAGTCGTTGCAATACCGCTAAACAGTATCGTACTCACTCTGCAATTTACTTGCTATGGTTTCGATTCTTAAACCTAATCTGTTAACAATCAAAGTGTCTGCGTACGCATTTCACGGCGAAGGGAGCCTACTAGATCTTATGTAAATATAAAGGGTGTTTTTTTTAGAGGCTTAAAAATTCAATATGAAATAAAATATTGGAAACTAATGTTAATGTCTGTGATATTAACTTCGTTTAATAGGAAATTTTATGCAATTAGTACTTGAGTATGACTTCGGGCTAATACCTTTCACCGCTAGCTCGAATGAAGCGCAATTTTAAAGTCCAAGTTTCGACAATTCGTCAGCGCTCTCCGTTAACGGTACCATTCTGGCCGGCCTTTTCCTTGAAGAATTATGGGCGCAGTGGGTAGTGTGTCGGCCGCTGACGCAAGGTGAGCGAGTTCGGATCCCGATAACACCAACGCCATCGAATGATTATTTCGCGGCGTCCCTCCTCGGCAAAACCCCCCGTTGTACACTTGCCTTGAAAAGCTTCTCGGCTCTAGCCGTTCGGAATCGGCATTAAGCTTTAGGTTTCGTTCACTTGTGTGGAAAAACAAATGGCACACAACATAAGTGAATAAAAAGAAGCTTGGCTAACGCCATCTAAGGTGTCTGTCTGGCAACTGTTCCAATGGACCAGTGTTTGTGTCTGAGTGCTCCAACAGATAGCAGAAGCCTCCACCAATAAAAAAAAAAAAAAAAAAAATGGGCTACCAGTCCATAAATCACATTGAGCAGTGAGTTTTCATGGTTGTAAGAGCGTCTCAACAAAGGCTTCTGGGTTTTCTCCACTACGAATTCGACAATTTTACTTGTTTACATATCCATTTAACCAAAAATGGGCTTCATTGGAGAACAAACTTTTGCGTTGAAAATGAGGATCAAGCTGAATCATGTCTTTGGCCCTTTCGCATCGTTTTCGGCTCTTCCACAAAGAGGATGGACAAAGCTCCAATTGCTGTGCACGATGGCAAATCGACTCCACAACGCCAATAACTGTTTTCAAACCTTTAGGAAAAACACCCTTGGTTTACTGGTTCTTCTACTATCCCGGCATATAATCGGAAGAGCTTTCACCGTAACCTACAGTACTATACCTGTATCGCTATTGTATATTAAAATTCCAGTTGAGCTTTTTACTATTGCGCTATCTCGCCGGATAGTAAGGTGATCGACGGCCTCATGGACTAGAGCCCCTGTGATCGAGTCGTAGCTTGTATTATGGAACGTCCTCTCGAAATCGGTAATGACGCGAATGATAATCTTCTTTGAATTCAATTTGGCCTATACACATGAAGGGCCATCTCTGTTGATCGTTTAGAGTGCAAATCGATAAGATTTTAATTTTTTTTTCGACTAATTTGGCCATTCCCTTAGCAAGCAACGACGTTAGACTTGTAGGACGAGAGCATGTATTGGCTGGCGTTCTCAACATGAGTCATGTGAAAACTCATGTTTTTTGAAACCAGCAAGTTAGTTAACGTTCTCAAACGAGGAAAATCGACAAAGCTGGATGTACTCAGAAAGTCTGATAGTACCTTCACCGAGTCTAAAGCATAAACTTTGAGTTTACTGTTTCAGACCCATTTCCCGGGAAATCAGACTGTTATTGGCCCGTTGCACACTCCGTCATTGGAAACTGTGACTGAAACGATGAAAACAATTCGGCGTAGCTGGTATGTCGCGTCACGCGTGGAAACTACTGAGTCGCCGGGCGCTGATGGGTTATACCCTGTTACGCTGCAAAGAGGTATAAGACAGCTGCTTCCTACTCTGAAAAGAATTTTCACTGCTAGCCTGGCACTTGCCTACATACCTATTCCTTGGCGCGCGGTGAAAGTGGTCTTTAATCCCAAAATAGGGAAAGAAGATTACTCACTCGCCAAGAGTTTTAGACCAATGCTGCACGTGCGCAAAGTTGCCCTTCGAATGCATCCTCTCTCGAACATGCAACATGCTTATCAGCGCTCGCGAAAGTAAAGAGTACGTACTGGGCGTTTTCGTCTACATTGAGGGAGCTTTTGATAACGCTACTTTCGACAGCATGTGTAACGCTGCTGGACGGCATGGCGTACATGAAGCACTGGTTTTGTGGATCAAAGCGATGCTTGTGCACAGGACATTGATCGCTGATGCAGGCCTCGAACAATGTGTCAAACCTGGAGTAAACAGGGACTGCCCGCAAGTTGGCGTCTTGTCTCCGCTGTTATGGTGCATGGTGATCGACTCTCTGCTCGATGCTCTTAATGGCTCTGGCATCTATGCCCAGGCTTATGCGGATGATGTTGCTGTTCTCCCTGTCGGCTCATGTTTAGCGAATGTCTGTCTCAAAGCGCAGGCGGCGCTATACGTGATCGAAGACTGGTGCACGAGAAATGGGCTGTCGGTTAATCCTCTTAAGACTGATGTAGTTCTCTTCACGAGAAGGAGGAAAAATACTGGCACTATTCAGCTGGTGCTTAAAGGCATTCCCATCCCGATATATAAGGAAGTTAAGTACCTGAGAGTTATCTTATTTGGCAAGCGTCTTTGGTCAAAGCATGCTGAGTCAAAAGCCAAAGCGCTGTCAGCTTTTTGGCAATGCAAAGGTTCCTTTGGCAAAGCATGGGGGATGTCGCCGAAAAAGTTCCTTTGGATCTACACGGCAATGATCCGTTAATCTCATATGCTTCGGTTGTTTTGTGGAACAGGCTAACATGCAAACACCCTGTGGCTTCACTCACTGCTGGGAGCTGCTCTAGATGCTATGATGAATCTTCCAACCCTTGACTTATATATCAGAGGGTGCGCATTGAAAGCCATTTCTCGCCTAAAGAGAAATGGTCTTTGGTACAACTCACATTGGAGTGAAAGTGTACTTGCGCGAGAAATATCCTACGACCCCTGTCTCATGGATATGCCTTCTGACGCAATGCCATCCTACTGCGCTGTAACTTCACAGTCACATTTCCATGGTGTCAGGACTGGCTTTGGCCAGACACTGAACCTGGAATGGAAAGTCTTCGCATTTTCACAGATGGCTCCAGGACTGGGCAGGGATCCGGCGCTGGAGTTTTCTTTGAGTGCGAAAACAATCGACTTCACTTCTCTTTTAGAATATTTCTTTAGGAAAATATGCGTCTGTCTTTCAATCGGAGATTTACACAATCCTAATGACCATGCACTATGTTGTGAAACACAGGTGGAAGGGAAAAAACATATGCGTCTGCAATGACAGCCAAGCTGCACTCAAAGCTGTGTCCAACCCTCTATCCAACTCCAAATTAATGCATGAACTCAAGACCTTTTTGAACAAAGTCGGAAAACTAAATTCACTAAGGCTTGTATGGGTCCCAGGTCACTCTCGGATCCCAGGAAACGAGATCTCCGATGAACTCGCTAGAAGGGACTCGGAGGAGAGTTTCTCACGACCTGAACCCGTCTTAGATCAACCAGCATCCATGGTCAAATCTGACATCATGATGTCTGCAAGAAGTTCGCAACATATTTCTTATCCTTAAAGAGAAATGATTGCAGAGGGCTTGCGGGCGTCATTACGGGCCATTACACTTTTGCAAAGCATCTCTACGTGCTTGGCATCAGTGAGACGCCTATCTGTGCTGCATGTTGCGAGGAGGATGAAACAGCAGAACACTTTCTCTGCGACTGTGGCGCACCCTTGAGGCCGACGTGGTGGGTGCCGAATCTCTTAGCTCTACATCACTGAAGCCCCTGCTCACTTTTCTCCGGGCAACGGGGAAAATACAATAAAGGCAAGGTGTCTGTCTAGTAGTACAATGGACCAGTATTTGTGTCTGAGTGCTCCAACAGGTAGTAGAAGCCTCCAACAAAAAACAAAAAAAAAAAAAACGTGTTTCAAGATGAACCAAACGATGACCTTTGGCTATCTTTTTTGGTACTTTAAATATTGTGAGTGTTAATTTGTATGTTCTTCTAAAAAGGACGTCGAATCAAACACAAACGAGACGAACACTTAGCACTGGCCCTCATCAAACGACAAATGGAGGAGAGGTTCATTTGGCCAACTTTGCGGTCAAATCTCTAAGTCCTGGTTGGAGATATTTTGAAAAAGAAACGACCATTGGTTGAGTCCACTACTGCTGTTGCCGGGTAATAAAAGATACGCCATTTGTCCATGCGGAAAAGACAGGAAGGCCAAAATAAAGTGTGGGTGTTGTTGAAATCCTCTTTGTGGCGAACATAGCCGCTCGGTGTGCCAAAACTTTTATATTTTTTAACATGCAACTTTTGTATGATCTCAATAAATATAAATAATCATTTTTATTTAATTGATTTTTAAGTAGGGTCCAAAATTGTTTGGGGTCTCTAAGACCCCAGGGTAGTAATAGTGTTTCTCCCGAGATGAGTAGGGAGAATCTAAGCAACATGTGTTTTTTGAATAAGCTTCGTTCAATGAAGACGGAAAGGGTAAAGGCAATTTGAGACGTAATAAGTACATTTAAGATATCAATTTCATGCCTTTTATTCAAAGGTGATACATTTGATTGACAGTCAGCTAACGAGAAATCGCGTAAGTATCCACCTCTTCTAATTTCAGTGTTCATACGCGCTTGGAAATATTCCAATCAAAGTATGTTATTCATCGAAGGCGTATTAATTGCACGGGTAATAGAACCGTATTGCTTTTAAGCCAAAAATCTGAACCTACAAATATCTAATCAATATCTAATTAAATGTCTAATATTAAGTGCTCACTCAGCACAACATGTATTGGCGTATTATATCTGATTCCGCGTTTGGTGAGCAGGCCAATTAGAACTGCTCTGCCTGCCTTGCAGACGCATTATAATGATCACCGAGTCTAAGCTCTAATTATTGTTTTGGACCACCTAATTAGGTCTTATTACGCGACAAATTTCACTCCATCCAATCGCTGGCGCAAAACCATTGCGCTATTCAATTACTCCTCCAATTACACCTCTCAATCTAGGCTTATTTGTTTTCACCCCGGAAAAAATTTACAACGCAGTTCAGTCGCTCCACAGTACCTCATGAATCCGAAAACCTAATTATGAACCATTTTATCCCCACATAATCAATTTCACTCGGCAAACATTATTGGCGTTGACAACTTGACGTTCCTGCCGGCTTAAAAGCCTCCTATATAAAGCGCAACTCTATACGGTCATAATAATCATTTACACGCCTTTTAACGTAGATTTAAAAAAAAAATCTTCTCGCTAACTCAAATTAATAATATTTGTTTTCGTATTTTCAGCTTCGTTTAATTAAGTTGTGCACCCTTGCGATAAATTACCGTTGACAAGGTAAACAACACCCTCCAGGCGCGAGTGAATTTGATGAATCAAAAGGTGAAAGTACTTACGCCACCGTGTGATCCATGCAGTGCTACTAACGCTTTTTAGCTATCGTCATAACCGAATTATAAATATTAATTATCGATGCATTGCTGTGTTTTATTTTTTCGCCTCCACTGTACCCGGAGCTAATGTTTACAAAAGGCCAATAAACGCAACGTAATTACAAATTGGTTTATAATAGTTATTAAAATCAAACGAAGAAAAAAACAATATACATACTTGTGCGCACATATATACTCGTAGATATTGTATCTCATTGCGTACTTTAAGTGATAGGCACACAAACAGAACAATTAATTTGTATTTAAAAGCAATTTAGAGGAAGTGGAAGGGAACAATTCCATTGTGCCGTAATTAACGCAAAGCAAGAAGCAAAAATAAAACAATAAGAGCAATTTAAAAAAAAAAGCGAAAAACCCGCGATAACAACGAGAGCCTTCTCTGGCCCGAGGGTTGAGCAAGAAAAACGAATCAAAATATTGTATTACTCGCACAAGTGTGTATTTGGTAGACAAGTGTACCGTGTACGGGGGTTAAAACCACCCAGCGAAAGGGAATAAAACCTTTGCAGCCACTGTTTGCTTTCGAGCTATTTCAGTCATTTTATTTTTTTGTTCTTGCTTTTAAGCCACAATGGGATTCTTTCCGCACAAAATGGCAGCAACACTAACATTCCCATCGTCGACATCATCCAGAGCCACGGCAGTTTCATCATTATCGTCGTCGCCGTCGGTTGCGTTGTCGTCATCATCATCATTGGCTAAAAGAAACCTTTCAGCAAAACCATCAGTAAATAATCCAACCGCTAACACAAAAACATCAATACGAGTAAGAGCAACAACGAGAAGGACTTCAGCTGCTGCGGTTACTACCGCAGCCGCAGCTGGAAGAGCAGCAACAGCTACAACGCTATCTGCGAGGATGCATTGTCCCATTTTAATTGTAATTAGCTTCAGTTGCTTTCTGCATCTAGGATTTTTGCTGGCATCGGCAGAGGGAGCCATCTCAAATCGAGGTAAGTTACTACTTTTAACTTTACTCCTTTTTTGCTTTTACACTAGCCTAGCCCCTACTCCATGGCGCGCAATCTTGATTGCGAGATGTACTTCCTGTTAAGCACGGTGGGATAGAGCGATTGAATGAAGATATTTAGCTTTGGAGGGTTTTAATTTGAACAGGCGTAGTTAGGAAATGACTACCGCTGCGGAGCTAAAAAGTGCCTGGGTAGTCGTTGTGAGGGATGGTATTATATTAATTATGTGGAATCTGGATCAGGTGGAATTCTTGCTTTTCTTCTCTTAGGAAACAGTTTTCAGCTACTCTTTTTCCGAATCATATTTGTTATAGAATTGACACAATAGCACTTAACGAACATATCCGTAGGCATCTGACCTATAATGATAAGTTGGTTAGTGTCGAAACCGAGAGATGGGGGGATGTGTAGTCAAACTTGCCTCTAAAATAGAATTATTTTTCTCAGGTTTAATGAACATATCACAAATTCATTCGATGTTTGGACATATGGGGATGATCCAGACAAACTCATGTAAACTACTCGTAGAGTCACACGCCTTTTAAAAATATAAGAAAAGTTGGATGAACCGTTTTGTGAAATTCCGATTTGTTTTCTAAAAGCTGTCGCTTAGTGAAAATCTGGTCACTCGTCGAGTGGTTACTCTTGAAGTATAATATAATATTCTTCCTTATTTCCTTAGCATGTGACGTCAGTTTCCTGAGAATATTTGACAGCTGATTGGAAGAATATGATGGCTGCGGTATTCCTTGTCAATTTTATCATAGTATTCGACCACCGTTTTTGAACGCAGGAATGATGACCAAGTTTCCCATTACTCGGTAAATTCTTGTTCCATGTAATAAGGACGAACCCATGTAACTTCTTTGTTAACTCCTCTGCAACATAATTTATTAATTCCGATGGTATTACGTCGACTCCTGCGACCTTGTTATTCTTAACCGATGGATTACTTCCCTTACTTCCCCGATGGTTGGCAGTTCTATCTGAATTTCTTCTGTGTGGATGACATCGTTTTCCATTCCTACTTGCTCTCCAAGTACATTGAGCATATCTCCTCCATTGGGCTGCAACCCTTTCGTTGTCTGAAACGAGCTCGCCATTACTGTATAATTATGATATAATTATGTCCTGTCTTAATCTGGCTTGGTATCCTTTACAAGCGGTTAGCCCTGAAAGATTCGCTTGATGAATGGTTGGCCTAAAAAAACTAGTAGTGCTATTGGCGCCGAATCCATCGATTGCAAGAATGACAGGAAACAGCCAGAGTCAGAGATTGCCAATACTTTGAATATTAAATTCATGTACTATACTGTTGAAGCCAATGAGCTTATCAAGTGAAAAAATTGATATTTGATGTTCACACACTTATTATTCCGAGAAAGTGCCTCTGATTGTGTCTGTATTTCCTGCTCCTGTTTTTTTTTGAAATTGTATCGTAGATCCTGTTTGGCATTGAGCTAACTAATTTTTAGCGTTTTTTTTTAATTTCCTTTTTTTTTAAATTTACTGTCCATAATTACGCTCTTAAGCTCGAGAACTTTGCTCAATTGACGTCCCCTAGCATACACCCGTTTTGGTAATATGCCCCATAAGTTTTCGATTGGGTTCAAGTCTGGTGAACAAGCTCGTCATGATATAATTCTAATATCTCTTCCCGAAAACTACTTTTTAGAAGAAACCGCTACGTGAATTTGAGCATTATCCTGTTGAAATTCCATGAAATGTTGGTCCAGTTCTTCGAGAAATGATATAAGAAATTCCTCCAACATGTCTTGGTATTTCTCCGCAATCATCCTGTTAGGAACAATTGATAAACGGGAAGTTCCATATCAACTAAGGGCGCCCCATACCATTAAACTACCTCTTCAATGCTGACGTTTGGAGAACAAAATTAATTTTTTTCTTAAATCATGCCCATCCGTCCGGTCTATCTAAATTGAACTTTTTTTCGTCACTCCACACAACTTTTCTTCATTCTTCATCAAAGGGCATGTGCTTTCGAGCCCAGTCCAATCTGGAAGTCCAATGCTGTATAGCAGTCGACCGGACGCCTTTATACATTTGTGAACGGTGGAGTTGGCGGCTTCTATTCCAGCACATTCTGCAACGCGTCGAATACTGTTTGTGGACTTAGACAATTCTCTTAAAATGCGCCTTTTCTGGTGATTAGCTAATTCCGGCGGACGGCCTGACGACTTTTTTGTTCCATAAAGAGTGCCCAATTGCCTAACATTTTGAATGAGGTGATGGGAACGATTTAACTGCCTTCAAATTTTACGCATAGATTTGCCAGTTTTCAACAATTCAATTAAAGGGTGTTTTTTATAAAGGTATAGAACTTTAAGTTGGCAACACTATTTTAACTGACGGCCATTTTATCAGCTGTCAAGTGATTTATTTTTAGTTTGGTTTGTCATTTTAACATGAATAGACTGACGCCTGAACAACGCTTCCAAATTGTGCAAATTTATTTTGAAAATCATGGTTCTGTTCGAAATACGTATCGCGCACTACGTCCATTTTATGGTCAACATAATCGTCCATCAGAACGATTAATTCGATTAACTATGGAACGTTTTCGCACCACGTGAGTGATGATAATCCTCAAGTGTATGTTGAGGCACCGGTACATCCACAAAAACTGACTGTTTGGTGTGCTTTATGGGTTACTTCGTACTTCTTTGAAAACGATGCTGGCCAGAACGTTACAGTCAATGGTGACGGCTATAGAGCCATGATTACTGACTTTTTCGTTCATCAATTGAACTACCATTATGTGCAGGAGCTGTGGTTTCAACAAGACGGCGCAACATGTCACACAGCTCGTGCCACAATTGATTTATTGAAGGAAACGTTTGGTAACCGCATAATTTCACGTTACGGACCCGTGAATTGGCCTCCAAGATCGTGCGATTTAACGCTGCTTGACTATTTTCTGTGGGGATATGTGAAGTCGCTATTCTACGCCGATAAACCCGAAACAATTGAGCACTTGGAGGACAACATTCGCCGCGATATTGCCGATATACGGCCAAAAAAGTTGGAAAAAATCGTCAAAAATTGGACCTCCAGATTAGACTATTTTTTTTTTTAACTGAACTGCTGAACTGGGAGCGGTACCTATTTCGAACTGAGCTTTCTTATTCTTCAATGTTCATGTAAAATGGTGAATACACTGCCTTCAAATATATTTAAATAGTCGTATATCACGTAACTTTAATTTACCATTATGTGGATTTTTTTTATTTCGTGCGACCAGAGCATTCAGAACCATCGTTGTTTCTACGGCTGGGTTTAAAATCAGCAAACCACTTGCTTATCTTCTTCTTCTTTTGCTTTTTTTTTTTTTTTTTTTTTATCCCGGCGTCGTTATGGTCAGAAGTGTAGGACCATAACCTTCCCACTTAACTGCATTCCTACTGGTCCGCCGAGGTCCGCCAGTTTGACCTCAGAAAGTAGCCGCAGGCTTCCCGGTTTGGGATTACTTCATCGCTGAGGCCAATCAAATGCTGTTGATTTTGCATTTGTTTGCATCAAATGTTTTTCGGCCTGCCTTTTTTGCGTGTTGAAATTGGAACGTTGATTGATAACGCCTTTTGGACGGGGTTCAAAGGATCTCTCCTTTGAACATGGCAATACCAACTGAGTCGGACGCGCTCTATCTTTCTTGTGATGGTTTCTTTTACGTGGAGACTTCCTCGCATCTTTGAACTTCTAATTCTATCACACTTTGTTACTCCCGCTGTCATGCGAAGCATCTTCATCTCAGCTGCCGTTAATTTGCTCTCATACTTTTTGTACATTGGCCAGCATTGTGAACCGTATGTGAGCGCCGGACGTACAACTGAAGTGTAGAGCCTTCCTTTCTGCTTAGGGGGCATTTTTCGATCACAGAAGATGGCGGAGTTTTCCCGCCACTTCATCCACCCTACGCTTACGCGATGTTTGATGTCGTCATCACAAGTTGCTTCTCTATTAATCATAGATCCCAGATATTTAAACTTTTCACACTTGGGAAGCACTCTTCCATTCAAGTAAATGTCTGGAATAGGCTGATGAGGGACAAAGAACGGGCAGCACAGATACTCTGTCTTCTTTGAACTAATACGATACCCGTGTCCCTCAAAAATGTCCACCCACACATCAAGTGCTCGTTGTAGGGACGCCTGATCATCACTTATAATGGCCCCATCGTCAGCAAAGAATAGCTGGTGCACATTGGGGTCCGTCACTTTTCCTTCAAGCAAGCAATCAAGGACTGCTATAAAAAGCAGTGTTCTGAGGACGCTCCCTTGGTGTACACCGACTTTGATTTCGGTGACTCCTGCGGTGCATCTTACTCTTGTCGTTGCTCTCTCGTACATGTCCATAATCACTCGCACGTAGGTTTCTGGAACTCCTTTTTGTCTTAGCGCTACCCATAAAAGATCTCTTGGTTGCCGGTCAAAGGCCTTCTCCAAATCAACCAACACCATATGCAAGTCCTTTGAAGAATCACAATGCTTTTCCATCATGACCCTTATACTTTGGATTGCATGTGTTGTTGATTTACCCGAGACAAACACGCACTGTTCATCAGATAGTCGTATTATTTTCCGCAGTTGGCTATCTAATACCCGTTCAACGATCTTCATGGTGTGCGAGAAAGCTTGACAGAACGGTAGTTATCACAATTTCGCGTATCACCCTTTCCTTTGTGCAAAGGAAGATGACAGCTTTCCCTCCATTGATTAGGCATAGTGTCGCCTCTCATAAGTTTGGAGATAAGAACCATGAGCCATCTAGACCCGATGTCTCCCATCTTTTTCTAGAACTCAGAGGGTATCCCGTCCGGCCCAACAGCTTTTCGTTTCTTGGAGTTTTTAACCGCGTACCGAACTTCTTCGACTGTGATGTCGGATATTTCGGCATGATTCTTGGAAAGTACACTCGGGGAAACTGTTCGTTCAGAAGTTCCTCGCAATACTGTCGCCATCTGTGGAGAATTTTTTCGTCTTCCACAAGGAGTTGGCCTTCAGCATTGTTAATAAACTTTGGGAAACGAATCTCCTGAGCATTTCTTCTTCTCTGGGCGGCTATCTTAAAGATATTTGCTCCTTTGTTCAAATTGTTTTGTCGAAGCTCCTGGGTAGCCTGGTTCCTGTCTTCCAACTCCTGATAGAGACCTTCCATGCTTTTCGCTTTGAATTCGGCGCATTTTTTCTTCGCGATACCTTTGCAACATCTATATACCTTTTCACGGCGAGCTTTTTCCTCTCTATTAGTAGAAGAGCACTTTGACCAAGCTTGGAAAGCCATTTTCTTTTCGTGTATCACTGCTTTGGCTTCGTCTGTCCACCACCAGGTTTCTTTTGCGTATTGGCAGGGGCCTTTAGATGTTCCGAGCAGTGATTTGGCTTTCTCCAGGCCAGATTGTTGTAGGGAATCCCACATGTCTTGTGCTCTGCACTCCTCATTACCGACCTCATCGATAATGGAAGAGAGGAAGTTTTCCATGTTGGCGATAAAAGCTTCGCCTTTTCCTTTATCCAGCTTATACCACTTGATTCTCTCAGACACCTTCGTTTGCTGCTTTGAATTCTTTCTCGCATCCATAAAAAAATCAGTCAGGAGGAGACGGTGTTGAGAGGCGATCGCGTCTCCCAGTATCACTTTGCAATCTTTAGCTCGTGGCTTCATGAAACTGGATACCAAATAATAGTCTATTTGCGTTTCATTTCCGCCTCTGCTATAAGTGATCAGGTGCCGGCTTTGTTTGACGAACATGGTATTTAGCACTATAAGACCGTACGACTTGCACATGTTTAGGATATCTTCACCTGAAGAGTTCCTGGTGCCGTATCCCAGCCCTCCGTGGTAGCCTTCATAGTCTTCGCTTGTCTTCCCGACATGTCCGTTTAAATCACCCCCAACAAACAAAAGCTCTTCCTTTGGGTTGATTTTGACAAGGTTGTGGAAATCTAGCCAAAATGCATCTTTTTCTTTTTGTTCGCATCCTACTTGAGGGGCATATGCACTTACGATGTTCCACACCTCACCATGCATCACCAATTTGAGAGCCATCAAACGGTCACTGGACTTTGAAATGGTTAAGACGTTGCCAAGTAACTCTGCCGCAAGGATGATGGCGATTCCGTTTTTTCCTTGTTCCAATCCATAGTAAAACATCTTGTAGGCTTTTGTTTTAACGTCCAAGAAACGTGCCCGATTACCGGTGTTTCGCCATTTCGTCTCTTGTACGCACAGGATGTCTACTCGCCTTCTAACCATCATTTCTTCAAGCTCATAGCTGCGCCCACTCATACTTCCAACGTTCCAACTCGCGACTCTTAAATGTGGCTTACGCCGTTGCATTACTTTGCTATCCCCCGGAAATCCTATAGCTCTGACCCGAGCGTTGCTGCTCGTCCCAGGATCACGACCATTAGTAGTGCCTGGCGGGATAGTGTTTTTCCTTTTAGCGTTCTTTTCCATAATGCTACGGTTTGACCGTTTTCTTTCTTCCCTTCCTTTTTGACACGGCATGCTCCAGATTTTTTATTTTTTTTTTGATTGATCTTACTCTTACAACACCGGTGATCTCCAGTCGTGTCAACCCACTGATTTGCATGCACACTTGTGGGGCAGTTTAATGGTGGTATATGTGTCCCTAGGCTCACCTTGGTGTTTTCTAAATTGCCTAGATGTGATTTTTGTTTACCTTTGTTTAGTCGCCTTTTACGACAAGCGAGAGGTATCGCTGCAGGGATATTCTTAACCCGTCCCTGCACGTGGCAAACCACTTGCTTATCATTCGCCTTAATGGAATAAACTTCAAATAATACTTGTCAAGCCATTGGTGTGTTCGAATAGTATTAAAACAATGCTTTAACAATACACGTAATTCAGGTTTGTCCAATGATTTAAGAATTACAAGAATAGCTTCAGTAAAAGCACTGTAATGTGTGAATTAATCTTCGCATTGTCATAAAATGTTGACACGAAACACCATTCGAAGAGTGGCACTTTTCAAAAATGCCGCCATATACTCGTGAAATGACGTTTATGAATAATATTTTCTCTCGAATATGATACCATAACTTCTTTAATAAATTTTTTCTCATAGAATTTGATAGTCCAAGCTCGACCACTTACCACGAAAAGTAAGGCCGACATTTTATATTTCCTCTGAGAATGATTTGAGCAAAATTGTACAGTTCTTGACTATTTTTTTATGTCATGAGGGCACTAAAAGGATCTTGTTTCAAGGTTGAACCATAGACTTTAAGGATCCAATAAGTTTGCCGATTCCTTTCAAAGACTTCACTTTACATTTTTTTCTAATTGAGCGTTGCTTTTCTAAACATTTCACAAACATCCCAATTGAGATTCAAAAGCAATTCTAAAAATCATTCTCCTCATTCCTTTTTTGTTCCTATAAATACGACCAGACAGCCCATTCTCACTATTTTTCTGTTCATATAATGACTTAAACTTGAAGGAAAAAATTAAATCAATAAATTTTGTCAATGATAATAGTTGCACTGAGCAAAACCGAGGAAGTTTATGTCCTTATAAATATGACCGTCACTGTTTGTGGATGTGTCCAAGAAGTAACAGGAATTTTTCTTTTTTGCGGCTTATATTAGCAGCACCTAAATCAGATAAAGCCTTTCATAAGTCGTACGCCCCTGAGGCGTACTGGATGAGTAGGTGTGGCGCAGCGTTAATTCTGTAATCGCTTCAGTATCAAGACTAACAGCTTCAGGCTCAGTTGAATCCACACAACACCAAGGCCAAGCTCTGTCTGTATCGACTGTGATATCTACTGCAGTCAATCAGAGCGCCCTCGTCGGCAAGAAAATTATAGGCCCTTAATATTTTGAAAATCATTCCGGTCAGGCAGGGACCGTGAATTCCGTAAATTATTGTCAGATAATCAACAGTTTTTTTTTTTGGAAAAAAGCTTCGCGACAGTTCTTTTCCTGACAGTTCCAATAAGATGGACGCACACAAATGTCTCACAGTTTGGTAACATACTGGTTGGAGAGATCACTGGATCCATGTGACAAAATATATTTGTAGTAAAAGTAAAGATAGTTGAGATAACTTTATTATTAATTTCCTGGACTTTTCTTCTCATTTTTATAAAAATAAAAAAATTAAAAAAAAAAAAAAAAAAAACGTGGAAAATAACATAATTTAAATAGGTCCACCGCCACCTACGTCTATATTTTATTATTATTATTTATTTATTTAGAATATTTAATAAAGATTACAATAAATTTATAAGTGTTTAAGAATACGAAAGTTTGTGACATTCTGTATTTTGATTACAAGTAATTAAAAATAGTGTCGAATGCCACTTCATGGTATTTAAAACTTAGAGATATTTTATCATGTGGGGTAACATTTAAAAGATTACAAAATATATGTATATTATAACAATTGAACTATCATAAATTTAAAACTAGAGCTTACATCAAATGAATTGGTTTACTGAAAAAGTAACAAATGTCTTAGAATATTGTAGCTACACGGTTAAATTATAATACAACAAAGCCAGATAAGAAAATTTACAATATATGGAATAAATTCGAGAATAAGCAACAAATTATTAATTTTGACAAAATGGAACGATTTATATTTATACCAAAGGTTTTCTCATAGGTCGTCAATAGCTAAGTTTAAAGAAGTGTATATGTCATTAGAGATTCTAGCCTAGTATAGTCAAAGTTAAATAGCCAACATTTTACTTTTTTTAAAAACAAGCCAGATATTGAAATTGTCCTGAGTGACTGAGGGAGTTTATTAAATAACCGATAAGATGTGATGCTATAAAAATTACGATAAGCAGTGGTATGAAAAGTTGGTACAGATAACAAATATGTGTAATTTCCACGTAAATTATAAGCCGAAATTAAACGGTAGTTACGATTTCCCGACCTCATATAGAAGGTTTTTAAGACCTTAAAGTAATATACATAGATGACGAACAGGAAGAATTTTTGCGTCACAAAACAATGGATAACTAGGATATCTACTGGGTTTCCGACATATTTTTCTTAATACATTTTTTTGCAAATATAATAGTGGCTGAATTCTATGAAGATAGACACCTCCCCAGCACGCGATACCGTATTGTAGCTTAGAATTGAAGATCCCATAGTATATTGTTCTAAGTTGTTGTTTAGAGCAGATCTTGCTAAGGTAAAAGAAGTATCTGAGAGTGTTTCGGAGATACTTTCTTAGGGAATCTACATGATTGACAAAACTCATTCTTTGGTCAGTAATAATCCGCAGATATTTAAACTCATCAACTCTCTCAATCAAGAAACAATTGTCGTTACAATTAGAGTTGCTACAAAAAGGTGGGTGAGAATCAATACAGTTACACAGGGATAATTTATATCTTTGCCACTCAGGCGCATGGAAATAAACATAGGGATCAAAATTATTTACTGACAGACTGTAGAACATTATTTTAGTTTTCGAACTTATTATCAAATTATGATAAGGAAACCACTTTGGCAATAAGTCAAGGTCCAAATTTAGGTCAGAGACCAGATTTAAGGGACTGTTGCAGCCATAAGAAAAACCGACATCGTCAGCAAAAGCAGTAAGCTTGCCTTTAAAATTGAGTGAAAACAGTGAGTTTATATAAATTAAAAACAAAATGGGACCCACCACAGAACCTTGGGGTACTCCTAAATTGAGATATTTAATTTCACTCCTTATATCATCTAATTTGACTCTCTGGGATCTGTTTGCAAGATATGATTTAAACCATTCCAGCATAAATCCGCGAAAACCTGCTTTTTCTAATTTACTTAGCAATATATTATGGTTAACCATATCAAAGGCTTTGGTGATGTCTATAAATAGACCTGCAGTACATTTATATTGATCAAGGTTAGACATAGTGAACAAAATTGCAACAGTGCATCTTCTGTTGATCTACCTTTTTGAAATCCAAATTGGAAATGACTGTAGAACTTCGTAGAAGAGAGAAAGCTTAATATTCTATTTTTCATAAGTTTTTCAAAATCTTTGCTCAGAACTGGAAGAAGTGATATTGGCCTATAATTTGATATTACGGTATTAACGCCTTTCTTAAGCAGTGGTTTCAATACACGTCAATACTTTTAAAGCTTCACTGTCACCTTGTCTCATTAAGCTCATACATTTTGGTCCAGAAGATCTTTTTCAATTGTGCAATTATCCATACATACTATACGATCTAGGTGGCCAGTATAGATTAGTTCAAAAAATAAGATGGTTTTTTTGAATTTCGCGAGCTTGGTACGTTCGGTCCTAACATTTTCTTTTTATGTTGGTATATATCTGCCCTAGCATATGTTGATAGCCACTCATGTATGTTTAGTTTGTTTTTCGCCGATATAAAATATAAGTTGGACGTGTTTTCGTGTGCGTATTCCAGATTTTTACTGTAGCATTGGCCTTGAAATCTATTCTAAACAAAAAATGTTAATAAGTAGTACAAGCCCTTTACATTAGGCCGAGAAGATGTTGTTGATGATGCCGGCCCTGGATGTTCCAGCATTTCAATAACGAATGAAAACGTTGAAGCAGTAAAGAAAAATTGTCGAACTGTCAGAAAAATGTCTGAGGATACTGGGATATCGGTTGGCACATGCATAAATAAATAAATAAATAAATAAATAAATAAAGATATTTTCGACATGAAATGTGTGTCAGCGAAGTTTGTTCCGAAATCGCTAAATTTTGGACCGTCACATGAACATCACTCAGGAACTGTTGAATGGCGTAATTGACGACTCCGATTTTCTGAAAGGAGTCATCACTGGTCACGACCATGAGTATGTGGTCGAAACCAAAGCCCAATCATCCCAATGAAAGTCACCAGAAGAGCGAAGACCAAATAGAAAAAAAGTAGAAGATTCCACTGCCTAGAGATGTCAATTGCTTTGTTGGTCAGCTTTTTGAAACAACCCATCATGAGTTTGCTTTAAGTGATGTCTTAGCTTTGTCATCTCCGTTTCCCGTTTTCTCGAGGTCTGCAAAGTAGGCCTCCGTGGCGGCGATGACCTCCTCATTCGACTGAAATTTCTGCCTGGCGAGTGACTTTTTCAAGTTTGGAAACAAAAAAAAAGCGAACAAAAAGAAAAAGATGCATTCTGGCTAGATTTCCACAACCTTGTCAAAATCATCCCAAAGGAAGAGCTTTTGTTTGTTGGGGGAGATTTAAACGGACATGTCGGGAAGACAAGCGAAGACTATGAAGGCTACCACGGAGGGCTGGGATACGGCACCAGGAACTCTTCAGGTGAAGATATCCTAAACATGTGCAAGTCGTACGGTCTTATGGTGCTAAATACCATGTTCGTCAAACAAAGCCGGCACCTGATCACTTATAGCAGCGGCGGAAATGAAACTCAAATAGACTATCATTTGGTATCCAGTTTCATGAAGCCACGAGCTAAAGATTGCAAAGTGATCTTGGGAGACGCGATCGCCCCTCAACACCGTCTCCTCCTGACTGAATTTTTTATGGATGCGAGAAAGAAGTCAAAGCAGCAAACGAAGGTGTCTGAGAGAATCAAGCGGTATAAGCTGGATAAAGGAAAAGGCGAAGCTTTTATTACCATCATGGAAAACTACCTCTCTTCCATTATCGATGAGGTCGGTAATGAGGAGTGCAGAGCACAAGACATGTGGGATTCCCTACAACAATCTGGCCTGGAGAAAGCCAAATCACTGCTCGGAACATCTAAAGGCCCCTGCCAACACGCAAAAGAAACCTGGTGGTGGACAGACGAAGCCAAAGCAGTGATACACGAAAAGAAAATGGCTTTCCAAGCTTGGTCAAAGTGCTCTTCTACTAATAGAGAGGAAAAAGCTCGCCATGAAAAGGTATATATGTAGATGTTGCAAAGGTATCGCGAAGAAAAAATGCGCCGAATTCAAAGCGAAAAGCATGGAAGGCCTCTATCAGGAGTTGGAAGAAATATCGTCTTCCGCGTCTGACAGGAACCAGGCTACCCAGGAGCTTCGACAAAACAATTTGAACAAAGGAGCAAATATCTTTAAGATAGCCGCCCAGAGAAGAAGAAATGCTCAGGAGATTCGTTTCCCAAAGTTTATTAACAATGCTGAAGGCCAACTCCTTGTGGAAGACGAAAAAATTCTCCACAGATGGCGACAGTATTGCGAGGAACTTCTGAACGAACAGTTTCCCCGAGTGTACTTTCCAAGAGCCGCCCCGAATCATGCCGAAATACCCGACATCACAGTCGAAGAAGTTCGGTACGCGGTTAAAAACTCCAAGAAAAGAAAAGCTGTTGGGCCGGACGGGATACCCTCTGAGTTCTGGAAAAAGATGGGAGACATCGGGTCTAGATGGCTCATGGTTCTTATCTCTAAACTTATGAGAGGCGACACTATGCCTAATCAATGGAGGGAAAGCTATCTTCTTCCATTGCACAAAGGAAAGGGTGATACGCGAAATTGTGATAACTACCGTTCTGTCAAGCTGATGGTGCACACCATGAAGATCGTTGAACGGGTATTAGATAGCCGACTGCGGAAAATAATACGACTATCTGATGACCAGTGCGGGTTT
This sequence comes from Merodon equestris, assembly GCA_958301585.1. NCBI lineage: Eukaryota > Metazoa > Arthropoda > Insecta > Diptera > Syrphidae > Merodon > Merodon equestris. The sequence goes on from OY284413.1 coordinate 170,007,094, forward strand.
GTCTCGGGTAAATCAACAACAGATGCAATCCAAAGTATAAGGATCATGATGGAAAAGCATCGTGATTCTTCAAAGGACTTGCATATGGTGTTGGTTGATTTCGAGAAGGCCTTTGACCGGCAACCAAGAGATCTTTTATGGGTAGCGCTAAGACAAAAAGGAGTTCCAGAAACCTACGTGCGAGTAATTATGGACATGTACGAGAGAGCAACGACAAGAGTAAGATGCACCGCAGGAGTCACCGAAGAGTTCGCAATCAAAGTCGGTGTACACCAAGGGAGCGTCCTCAGCCCACTGCTTTTTATAACAGTCCTTGATTGCTTGCTTGAAGGAAAAGTGACGGACCCCAATGTGCACCAGCTATTCTTTGCTGACGATGGGGCCATTATAAGTGATGATCAGGCGTCCCTACAACGAGCACTTGATGTGTGGGTGGACATTTTTGAGGGACACGGGTATCGTATTAGTTCAAAGAAGACAGAGTATCTGTGCTGCCCGTTCTCTGACCCTCATCAGCCTATTCCAGACATTAACTTGAATGGAAGAGTGCTTCCCAAGTGTGAAAAGTTTAAATATCTGGGATCTATGATTAATAGAGAAGCAACTTGTGATGACGACATCAAACATCGTGGATGAAGTGGCGGGAAAACTCCGCCATCTTCTGTGATCGAAAAATGCCCCCTAAGCAGAAAGGAAGGCTCTACACTTCAGTTGTACGTCCGGCGCTCACATACGGTTCACAATGCTGGCCAATGTACAAAAAGTATGAGAGCAAATTAACGGCAGCTGAGATGAAGATGCTTCGCATGACAGCGGGAGTAACAAAGCGTGACAGAATTAGAAGTTCAAAGATCCGAGGAAGCCTCCACGTAAAAGAAACCATCACAAGAAATATAGAGCGCGACCGACTCAGTTGGTATTGCCATGTTCAAAGGAGAGATCCTTTGAACCCCGTCCAAAAGGCGTTATCAATCAACATTCCAATTTCAACACGCAAAAAGGCAGGCCGAAAAACAATTGGTGCAAACAAATGCAAAAACACCAGCATTTGATTGGCCTCAGAGATGAAGTAATCCCAAACCGGGAAGCCTGCCGCTACTTTCTGAGGTCAAACCGGCGGACCCCACAAGCGGACCAGTAGGAATGCAGTTAAGTGGGAAGGTTATGGTCCTACACTTCTGACCATAACGACGCCGGGATAAAAAGGAAAAGAAGAAGAAAGAAAGGAAACAAAAAAAAAGTCGCACGGGGCCAAATCTGGAGAATACGGTGTATGGGTCAGCAGTTCGTAGCCCTATTCGACCAATTTGGCCGTGGCGAAGGCGGAGTTGTGAGCCGGTGCGTTATTATGGTGGAAGAGCACTTTTTTCTTTAATTAGGCGTCGAATCGGCCCAATAATTTGGCATAGTACAGCCCTGTGACCGTTTTGCCATTCTCCAGGTAGTCGATGCGGATTACACCTTGTGAATCCCAGAAAACGGTGGCCATCACCTTTCCGACCGTTTTGACAGTCTTCGCCTTCTTCGGAGCACGTTCGCCGGGTGAGGTCCACTGTTTCGACTGTTCCTTCGTTTCTGGTGTGTACCAGTGGATCCATGTTTCATCGACTGTCACGAAACAACGCAGAAACTCCTTCGGATTGTGCTTAAACAGCGTCAAACACTGCTCTGAAGCGGTCTCACGGTTGCGCTTGTTGTCCGGAGTTAGCAAACGCGGCACCCATCGCGCACCTTCAATCGGCGGTCTGCCAATACGAGATGGTGGATTTTTGTCACGTTATCCTCCGTGGTAGCCGTTTTCGGGACACCTGGACATGGCTCATCAAAAACCTTCGTGCGACCACGTTGAAACTCTTTTAAACCATTTTTTGATGGTCGCCATCGAAGGAGAAGAGTCACCGTACACAGCATCCAAACGCTCTTTGATTTCGCTGCGCGATTTCCCTTCCATAAACAAGAATCGAATCACCGACCGATATTGCTTTTTGTCCATTTTTCTAAAATCCGCGGACACTCCCGTTTCCATACGCGGTCAAAACAAAACTACGAGTCCGATCCGGCTGAAATTTCGACAGTAGCCGTCTACTAGAATGTACTACACTATAGTAAGTTGCTCTTGCGATACTGCCGCCATCTGGCCGTGAGGCTAAGTACTTATCGGACCACCCTCGTATTACCTTAAATATATGCGCCGTTTGCGTGAAGCAATGTGAAGAAAACATCCGGATTTGTGGGCAAAAAATCATGGCTGTTGCCTCGCGATAATGCTTCTGCTCACTCATCGTTGCTTGCGCACCGTATTCATCAGACTACGACTGTGCCTTTTTTCCCCCTTCCAAAACTGAAAAGACCTATGAAAGAATGGAGATTTACCACGATCGCGAAGATAAGAACCGCATCGTTGGAAGAGCTCAAGGCTATACCAAAAAGCGCATATCAAAGTTGCTTCGAAGATTGAAAAAATCGGCACAGATGGTAATCGGACAGACAATGTCTTGAAGCAACATGTAGCATTCCTGTGCTGCGAAAGCACTCTATCTCCTCTTTGCTGAATTGTGGCTGTTTCAAACATTAGTTGTGCTTGGTATGGTTAAATCATATACCACGTAAAGTTGTTCCACCGAGTACACAGCATTAGCAGACGATGTTGATGCATGGTCGTGACGTCCTCTGATTTCTTTCCTCTTGGGTTATTGCAAAGGATCCACTTTTAATCGTAATTCATAATAGCTACTATGTAATAAAACCCCTCTTGTGCCGTTTGCCCTCGGCTTCAATAATTTATATAGCACTCAGTTTTCTTGCTTTTGGGCCATTTCCAAAGGTTTGAAACGATGAGAAATGGTTTGTTGAATCACAGCCAATGAATCTGCCGGTTCCTGTTGCCTTTAATTTACAGTAAGTCTACAAATCTGCATCTTAATAATTTGCTGCCGGTTCGAGACGCTTGTTATCTTCCATGCTGAAACCACGACCTTTGTAGTATTGAAACTATTCGCCACATCTACTTTCACTAAAAAAAGGCTCATCGTATGGTATATTTTCGTTCGATGCGCCTCAGTCACAATTTTTTTTTCACTGTGGGTAACGGCCCATTTGTAGAGCTGATATAAATTATTCCGTGTGAACACCATCTTCAGGTGAATTAATCTCGCATCTTGAATATTTTTTTTTCGTCGATTCAGAAGGATCGACTTTTGTTCTTGTAACGCGGCTTATAAGGCCACAGCTCAAGTGATCCTTAAGGGGATTTCTTGCCTATCACGGTTTGTACTTTTTAGCGCACCAACTCTTAACGAAGAGAGTTATTTTTATAAGGCTTAGAACTAGTTACTTTTATCCAACTCAGTTAATGTACGATTATTTTTCAGCCTTCTATAAAAGGCTTAAAGTCCGAGTTGATACTAAGATTATTTCCAACTATTGTATCTCCACATTTTTAACTTTTCTTAGAATTTAGATCAATTATTAAGCTCAGTCGGAAATAAGGTATTAATTATCCTTTCGAGGCGTACCTTATAGTGACCATAAGCGAACATCCTTGTCAATCAAATAGGATTACAATTTAATCACCCATTTTCTAGGAAAACGACAGTAATTTAAAAAATCTATTCTTAAACTGAATCCTATGTTAATCGTTATGCTAAACAAATCCCTACACACCGGCTTAATTTTTCTTCTTCTGTGGCCAATTTGTGTCCTTCTTGATTGATTGATACATTAGCAAAACGCCCACACTGTGCATAAACCACAAAATCCTTTCTCTAATCCTCGAGAAGTTGTATCATCAATTAAGGGAACGAAATCAAAGATTCAAGAATAAATTAAGAAAAAGCTTTGGGCGATCTTCGTTCTCCCTTAATTGCCTAAGTAGGAAAAGAGAAGAAAAAAGAAAAACGAAAAAAACCGAACAATAGTTGATGAAAGGCTACGTTCTACGTCCTTTTTCGATATTGAAGGGATAATAGAATTACCAAGAACATAAAGCGACCGTAAAAAAGGACGACGAAAAGTTCAATCATTCACCCAAATCAACAATCGAATTCAATGTTTTATTGACCGAAATACCACCATCACCACCACCATCAGGGCGACCGTCACCGCTGCCACAGCTTAAATCAACCCAGAACAAAGAAAAGGATGAACACAATCAACACAACGAATCCTTCAGCCGCCTCATTGACAATTCAAATAGCACAAACGAAGCGGAACATTAATTCTCAATACAACAACAACTCGGTATATATATCTATAAGCATCCAAAGCTACATTCATTTCGGGTCATCGAAGGCCCATCATCAATCAGGACCCCCAACGAACAGAAAGCAATCCAACAACAAAGAAAAAAGGGACTTTTAACCAAAAACCTTTTAAACGTTACCGAAGATTTCCCTTCCCCATGTCAATGCACGCCAATGCGCCGCTCGCCCACTCAACCCCCACATACCATAGATGGATAGATGGAAGAAACATTTAATTATAAATTTAATGTATCCCCAGGACAAGCTCGGATTTGACAAAAAATAAATTTCGAACAAGTCGATCAGGAAAATTAACCCAAATTCAGCCTTCACTCAATCAAGTCCTCGGGCTAATAAACATGCCAATCAAAAAAGGTTAACCTGGTAGGGAATGGAGATAGACTCGGATACGTTATGGTTCATCAACTAGATAATCACATTTAGTGAATGACCGAAGACCGGGCTAAGCCCTTGAGGGATTAACTGCCAAAGAGGTCGAGGGTTGTAATTATCAATATTGCAAGACTGTCAGCTGAGTAGAGACGAAATAGACTAATCGGTTGATAGGGCTCTATGAGTTTGCCGAACATCCGATTTTAAGTGGAATTTGGAAAGTTCATTTTGAAATTTGAAGATTCCATTTGTCGTCCATCGATTGCGGAGAACTACTCTTTGATATAACATATTTATGGGCACATGGCACCTGATGTGAAATAACATTTTAATGTTAAAAGCGAAATTTCATTTCGATCGAAGGACTTTGACGGCAAAGAGCATGATGGGTCTGATAAGTGTAGTCATTTCAGACCGTCGAGGCTTTTGGTTAATTCGCTTCTGTCCATTCACTCGACCGGACCCAATCTGACTGATGAACGGATGGCCTTTTTCATTGTGCTTTTTCACTGCTTTGAATGGATTAGGTATTCAATGTCTAGGGACCATGATTAATTGCAATGTGCCGTGATTCCAAAATCTTAGTACCCTATATATGAGTGTAAGCCTTTATATAATATTTCTAGTTTTCCTGGTGCCAATTTTGAGCAAAAGTTTCACAGATTATTTGGCGACATATCATGTACGTGTCCAAATTAAATAAGCTTCAGTAGCTCTTAAAATTTCGACTGCCTTCTCTACACTGTGAAAGCCATCCGCGCATGCTTAACTTAGTCTCTTATAGGCTAACGATTGCATGGGGTATTCATCAGTGAGCTTTTCACTTATGCAAGTCTTAAAATTAAATTCAAAACCACTACCGATTCTATCTGGATATTGAATAAGCCAACATCCAAAGGGTAGATGTTTGAAGTTTCTGACTGTAGCAGCTCCCAGGAAACAATGGAAAACTCTAGAAGATTCCACTTCCTAGAGGTGTCAATTATAATTGCTTACTTAGTCAGCTTTCTGAAACAGGCCAACATGAGCTTGCTTTACATTTTTCATAATTCTTCCTATTAGCACTTTTTTCGACATTGACATGGGTCTCCCTATAGAACTATGAGTCAACGTGTCCTATAGATTAATAGGTAAAGGTGATCCGACTGTAGCTTAGTAAAGGCACAATTAGCGTAAATACGCCACTTCAACCACTTCAACCAACACCTACCCCGTATTATTGATGGCGAAACCCAGCACTCTAACGTATCCTTTCAGGCCCATTTAGCTTGATGATTCTAAATTCGTTTTTGACTCTGATTTCGTCCTGCATGTTTTGGGTCAAAGAAGTCCCTTTTGTGTACAATCTTGCCTCACGACAGGAATTTTTCATTCTTGATATCATTACTACTTAGCAAAATAATGCTTGCTTAACCATTTGGGAAAAATCTCTTTTTTTAGTCAACTATTTGGTTTTTTAAGCCTTTCGTTTTTTATTGTCAAAACAAGCCCAGAAAGTTGCAATATTGTGTAAAAGTTTTCTTTGAGTTGATAAGACAATAATTGCCATTTATTTCTGAAAGAACATTTTGCGTAAATATTACTCACAATTTCGTTTAAAAAGGTTCAAACTAAAAGACCAAGTTTGAATCATCTCTACGAACATATTGGTTGATATCTCCGTAATAACACGTGTGACGATGTCTTCAAGTGAATTGGTGTATCGTCATAAAAAATAGTCCAAGGGCATCGAATTTCACGATATACGCAACCAATTTACCAGTCCAAAATGAGAGATCGTTTTCAGTTGGTCCATCGATTTGCCTGCCGCGTCTTGCTTGGTTATGCTTGTGCATTTTGGACAAAAAAATCGGAACCATTGAATGATAGCGAACACCTTCAGAAGTAACGTTGTTTTCATGGTCATCTTTGAAATAATTCGGGCCCATGATTCCTCCGCACCAGACAGGGCATTTCTCAAGGCAGATGCATTGGCAGCTTTCAGATTGCCTGAGGTTAATTGTTGGGCCAAATAAAGTAGTTTTGTGCATTTCTCAAAGAACACTAATTTCGATAGTAAAATTCAATAATTTATAGGCAATGGAATGGCAATACGAATTGATTTCGCTAGACTTCGACCTATGTCACGAGTCGGGCGTGAGTTATCAAAAATGGGACACTTAAATACCAAACAGCAAAACTCACCAGTTACGTCTGCTTAAAATTGAAAAATGTCGGTATTACCAAACAAATTAATCTGGAAATTCCACTGTTGCAGATACTGTTAAAAGACGTTATATTTGTTAAATAATTTTGAGGGAACCAAAATGCAAAACTGTAGCTCAGGCTACCTTGTTAAAATAGTATCAACTTCGTCTTCTTGTTAGATGGCCCTTCAGTCCGGTGGGAACCGGGGCCCCAACCAACAAGAGTCTCCAGCTGGCACGATTTTTCGCCAGTAGTTACCAGTGTCACACTCTCAGATGGCTAAGGCCTTCCACCTGTGTGCGCCACCTTAAATTCGAACGCCATCTGCTGCGTCCTCCCTCAGGATTGGATTCGAAAACTTGTCGGGCCAGAGCCATGTTGTCTATTCGTTCTACATGACCTAACCATGTTAGGCATTGGTTCTGGAGCCGTCGCACTAGGCTGATGTCGCTGTGCAGACCGTGAAGTACGTCGTACGTCCACTCTCCGGACCATAGATTGAAGTAGTCATCCAATTTGCGGTTCCGAAAGTAAATTTAAATGACACATTTATCATTCAGATTTTTATGAAATTTTAGTATATTGTCTCACTAGGACTCGATTTTTACAAGGTTATTCTTGTTACCATTTCAACACATATTGACGAATATTCTTTTTCAAAGTCTCAAGAGTTTATGGATTGTGCATTAGCCCGATCTTTTTCATAGCCGAACAAACGACGACAAATTATACGATCTTGAAGGTCAGTTCACATTCCCAAACGTAAATAACTCTTTCAGAATTTTTTTCTTGGAGTAAAGTCAAAACGAGTGGGTGTTGTGTGAGATGTGGCCTCATCTCATATCTCCAACTTGCGGTGAGGCAAAGAACATCAACATTTGCCCAAATTTGGGCCTCAAATCAATAGATTTGGATCTTGTTTGACACTTCTACTACCAGCAGCCATATTTTATGCAGAGTGTGCATTTCGATGAACCAGCCTCTGCAGACTTTTTAACAGTCTTGTATAGTACACTCAGTTGGAGGATTATGATGACTATAATCGGTTCGTAATAAGCAAAACGTACCTACTACAGAATCACTGTCTTGTAATTATCTTTGACTATTTAGTCATAACTATACAATCCATGCTATGAAGTGGTAAACCTCAGGCTAAACATATAAGGTACAGTGCCGGATAAGAGTCTACTTCGACGTGAGTGCTTATAACAAAGATGTAAAATCCAGTCCACGAACTGAATTACTATTATAAGGTTATCCAACATGTAGTATTATTTCAAATCAGTTTATTCGTCAATACTTTGATGAACTTTTTCAACTGATCTTGCGATTGATGTCTTCTATATCTAATTTTAGTTTAGGCAGCCCCAAGGGCAAACGTTGAATGGTATTGAGTCGCACCAATTCGGCGGCCATTTGAAGACTTAATTTTCAGTAGGTTATGCGAGCACTGAAATGGTCGCATTAGCATGATTTTTTTAAGGGAAATATTATCCAACGCTCAAAAACCGCACCAAACTGTCATTTGTAATTTGTAATCTTGGGTTTGCGGAGCCCCAGTATTGAAATAGACTTACTCTTCATCTTCAGCTAAGACAGGGATACTTTCAGCTGACCTTGCGAGACAAAGAGTTTGTTTTAACATCACTTACCTATACAAGACGGTTGAATTTAGCGAATAAATTCATTGTAGCTGTGCGAAAAGGGGATTGATGATACTCAAAAATAGTACAGACTTTACGATACTAATCTTTTTACTTTTGCATCACGACTACTATCGTGGAGGTAGGGGTGGTCGTGGTGCAATGTTAATCCTCCGAGTGTTGAGCCGAAGGTCTGTAGTTCAAGTCCGGCCATAGTCAAGAAAAATTCCTATACGGAAAAACTGTGCAACAACATCAGTTGTTAATGAGAGATGATCAAAAAGTGCTGACGAAGGCATAATACTCACAATATATGATCACTTCAAAATGTATACTTTGTGTGTGCATTTCCAATATAATACCTTAATGACATGGAAGCAAACAAGTTACTGTGAACTACAACCAAGGCGACAAATTCAGTCGAATCTCTCAAATCCTATCTAGGACAACCACCCTCAGAAAGTAGTGAACGAACATCTTCGACACAAACTATCTGCACCCCGTCCAGGTTGTGTGACAAGCACCATAAGAGCGTACACTTTTGAACGAATTATAAAAAAATATCTAACCTATCTATCAATCTCCTAATTAGAAAAAGACAGCCCCAGAGCCTCCAAACAAGCTTTAGCAATTGGATATGTAGAAGCAGTTTGTTTTTACCATTGAGTTCGTAATACTTCCATTGCCTTTCCTTATGTACTTATCTGGCGTGTACATTCCATTTTAATTTCACAGTGAGTATTTTCCCGAGATACTTACACCTAGGCTGCCAAAATCGAAATTTTGACAACAGTTCCAAATTATGAGAAGGTAGATAGTTAATTGGTCTTTCTCGTTGATGACAAGACGAAAGGAATCCTGCCAAGTCATCTTAAATTTTTTCAGCTATTTCTAACAGGACGAACAGTTCTTCTTCACATATAGGAAAAAAATATTCACAACCTTAGGTGATCGAGAGAAACTTCTTGCTTTATTTTACCATGATGTGTTATACCAGCTATGCATATAGAATAGAGCTCATAGGGCATGCATTGAAGATCGTCTTTATATTTATTTATATTTACTTTTTGTCTTCTCCCAGGGAAATAGTTCTTGAAGAAGTTGACACTCGATTTACTTATGAGCAAACTTATTTAAAGCTTTGTCCAGATGTAGCCATGGAACTTCACGACTGACCTCTTGATCGACCCATTCCGATCAATGTTTATATTATTGTTATTCCTTTAGTCTCAGTGAGCATAATGAAATACGTTCTCGATCACTACGGGAGACTGCTGCCCACTAGGCCAGAATTTCTCATAAGGTCTTGCTTCTTGAGTTTTGAAACTTTTAAGTCTTACAGTCTTAGGGTTAGGAGTATGACCAAAGTCATTGAAAACAGTGATTGAAAAGTCTCTCCAAAAGCAGCTTAAAACCGATATTTTTAATGCAAAGAACTTTATATAGAAACCATAGTCTTGTCAGCAAGCGTAGTCGCAGCGGCTATCTGGTTTTGAATAGGATGGGCACTCTGTTTTAATGTTTTCATGGAATCACCGGATGCGCGGAAGTAGTCAAAGTCAGCTAAAGACTTCATCGGTGTCAGAAATCAATTTTGCAAGAAGTTACATTTGTTGGCCATGAGCGGCATAGTGTGTTTTGGCGTTATTATTTGGAGGGATAAAGGATATTCCCACTTTCGAAATTGTTTTAGTAAATGGAATGGTTGCCGACTAAAATACCGGAGGCGTTATTACTGTGAATGACTGCTCTACATGCCACGTGCTGCAAAGGTGTTGGAAACCTACTAATTTTTATACGCTTAAATGGGAAATTCTACCCCACCGGACATTGCCCCGTACAATTATTAATTGTTCCGTTCGAAGGCACATGTCTTCGCTGAGTAACACTACGATGATGATGGTCAATCGATGTGCTGTTTTTTTTCACGTGGAATTCTGCCAGAAAATGGAAAACAGAATAAAAAAAGGAGTGGCCAGTGAAGGGCGATATTCTGAGTGACATGTCTCGCACATTGTGTTAGTTTTCATTGAAAAAAGCAGCGAGAACTAACAACAAATTGACTTTAAAAGAAACTGACAGAGAAAGCAGATGTAGTCACCTAGACCCCAAGGCCAAGGTTATAGTCCCTTCACAGCTAGATTTTAAATGGGATAGGGCGATCTTCAAAAGAAATTTGGGAACTTTTCAATTTAAATTTGGCTTCGTAACCACAAGTGCAACGCAATCACAGTTATTTTGACTACGCTAGCTGAGAGCTTTTTTTATCCATCTTGTTGTCTTGACGGACTTTCTAAGATATGCTCGTTCTTCATGGACCATCAAGGACCATAGAGTTTGTTTTGCTTGTTTATTGGAGCTGCCAAATGCTCTGCATGTATCACTTTTCATCCACTTCCCGCCTTGTCGCTCTTATATAAGAGTATCTGAAATCAACATACCACTCTTAGGTATACAATTCCGCCAAGGATTTCCTCAAATTTATTATTCCTGAAAACGTATATGGATTTCAAAGGAAAATGATTATCTCCCCGACATCCGTAACTAAGCATACCAAATACCAAATGTAAACCAGCGATGATTCCGCTAACCAGCTTATTGCTGGTGCGGGTTAATCCAAATTTCAGAAAGATCTTCTTTAAAACCCATAAGTAGATTAGACCAGTCAATCCAAAACGCAGAAAAATTCTCACAACCGTTTAGGTTTGTTATTTCACTCGTTTATTATTTTTTAATTAGCATTCCCATTCGTTTCCTTTCCGAACAGTTATTTTCATAAGTTAGTTCATTCACTCCCTGAATGTGTGTATATAGGTTTATGTATAGGTATATATTGGCAGTTGACAGTGGGGATATATAATATTTAAACACCAACATCCGGCTTATTCATTAGTCAGTCAGTGAGCACGAATGCCATGGCACAAAAAAAAAGACCAGAGAACACTCGGAAAAGATATAATTATAGGATATTTACCTGGATGTCTCGGCATTAAAGGACCGCAACGCGGTGACGTGGTTGTGCAAACCGAAAGATTCATACGAACCAAGTGGTCGACGAGCAGTCCCATAGCCATTGTACAACTACAGTACTATCAAAAACAGAAAAGAAAGGAAAGCAAAAGGAGAAAAGACTGCCAGTGGAGGCGGCTTGAATGGAAAGTAAATGTGGGTTAAACATTTACTTATTACCTTTTGCTATACATACTCGTATTGGACGAAACTGTATCAGGACAGGAACCAGGCAAATACAGAGACAAAACATAAATCCTTACATTATTCGAGTCCTGATCCTTTTACTTAAGTCAACTGGGTAGGTTACAATAGGGTGGTAGGCTCGAAAGTGGTAAAAAAGTAACTTTCCTCTTTGACATAATGCGGCTTACTATAAGGTCAATCGAATACGTTGACTAATTAGACCTACCTTGGGCGATGAGACTTGCACTCCAGGCACAGGTATTGACAGCAGTAATAGAGGGAAAATGAGTGGGGAACTCACAAAACTTCCGGAAGGCTGCGAAAAGTTACTAAAAACTTAAATAAAACTCACGTATATATGAGTCGAGTTTGTCGAGTCAAATGATGTTAGGTTGAGGCTATGTCGTTAGGGTACCCATGGCGTTTTCGTTATGTAGTACTTAGCAAAAGAAAAAAACAAACTTTCTCCTTCGCTATACCCATGTTAGGTGAAAAGTTTGAAGGGAGACCAGTTGATGCTACGGGCAAATTTGTTTACTCGGTTGAAGCCGATTAAATTGTAATAATATTGAATATTTTGCCTGTCGTAAAAGGTTTCAATCATGGCGGTATATTGATTTTCTTCTTTTTGAGACTATCCTTGGTCCATACTTTTTTGTTGAAAAGCTTGAAAAATCTCTACGATAACCTCATGATTGGGTGACATTAGCAATACCACTCCGTCTGCTACTTAGGTTTTAAGCACGTATGTATATATAATATTTTTTAGAAGGACGTAAGATTGATAGACACCAGTATATGTTTTTTTTTTTTGTACATGTAATACGAATTTAAACGTATTTAGTGACTTTATTATTATTCGTTTTGCCTAAGCCCAGGCTAGTTGGAAATAACGTAATGGAAGATCTGGTCTGTGAATCTTGTAAGGTGCTAAGAATCTCTTCCAAATGAGCAAATCTGTGGATCTTGTTTTGACTGCAAGCTAATATTATTAGTTTTCCATTTTAAACGCCTTCATATTTAGAGTCACAGGCTTGGTGTAAGTTTCGTACTTTGTGAAAATTTGGAATCGATTTTGGGCTATTTTACAGGCTAGCAATGCCACCTTATTGTAAACTTCTTTTGATATCGAATATCTTGTTGAATTCATTTCCGAACTTGATGTTACTACAAAAGTTTTCCATCCACATTCTGTATAAACTAAAGAGGTGTCAAGACTGAACATGCCAAATTACAGCTTGTTATTGTATGTACGATGTAGTGTCGCATGAAAATGTTAACTATGGTAGAGCTTTTAACCTCATGTATTACTAGCGAGCGATTTCAAATCTTATTATAATACATGGTTATCAAATTCATGGAAATGATTTGACATCTCGTTTGAATCACTTACCTCAAACCTAAATCTCATCCGAAAATTTACACGTTTAGCCTAAGGCTTACTTTTTTATAATATGTTTTTTTTTTAAACAATCGCCTAACGCATAACCCATATTGTCTCTAGTAGGTATCTTTGGCGCATTACGACCAGATTATTGTTGACATAATGTTCCATCTGATCTTACTGTAGGCAAAACTATAAAAAAGATCGAAAAGACTGGCTCTTTATAGAGGTTTTAATTCTTCTGCAAATGCACGATTTTGATTTTGCTGCAAAAAAAGTTTTCATTTGGTTTTTTTAGTTTTTAATGGTGTGAACAAGCTACTATGATCGTGTATTTAGTGCCGTTGGATTTTTTGTGGGAATATGCTCACAATCCGCTACTTTTCAACGATCTGAAAATGAGTATTTCAGAAGCTATCGCCCAAGCTATCGTGCAAGAAAACTCGTTGGGAGATGTTAAATTTTATTCATTATGACGAGATCCGGGCAATATAATGAAACAAAAAATTTGCGCGATATCTGAATCATAAAACGCGAATTGATGTATGCATTTGTTTGATAGCTATCACAATGTGATCGAGCTGATGTCCCTTTAATTTTTTCCGCGTTTGTAACTTCTCTTCGCGAAGTTAGGAAACTTGAAATCGCGGTTGGGTCAACCAATAATTTTTTTTTATTGGCAGCTTTTGCTATCCACTGAAATATTCGGATAAAACTCTCTGCTCTATATGATCGTGACATAGCTATAATCAGGATTCAGATTTCGCCTCACAAGTGGTATAGACCAGTAAACTATTTACAGGACCAAGCTGTCTGGTATTTTTTTCTTATTATACGTATATGCGATGTCACATAGGCATGTCAGCTATGCTATCCAAGGGTTGTATTGTCTTTTTTAATTTTTCTCATCATTCTCATTACACATACGAGGGTGGTCCGATAAGTACTTAGCCACACAGCCAGATGGCGCAAGTATCGCAATACTGGCTACTGTCAAAATATCAGCCGGATCGGACTCGTACTTTTGTTTTGACCGCGTGTGGGAGCGGGAGTGTCCGCGGATTTTAGAAAAATGGAAAAAGAGCAATATGGTCGGTGATTCGATTCTTGTTTTTGGAAGCGAAATCGCGCAGCAAAATTCAAGAGCGTTTGGATGCTGTATACGGTGACTCTTCTCCTTCGGTGGCGACCATCAAAAAATGGTTTAACGAGTTTCAACGTGGTCGCACGACGGTTTTTGATGAGCCACGTCCAGGTGCCCCGAAAACGGCTACCACGGAGGATAACGTGACAAAAATCCACGACGTCGTATGGGCAGACCGCCGATTGAAGGTGCGCGAGATATCTGAGACAGTAGGCATTTCAAAAGATCGTGTGGGTCATATCCTACATGAAATTTTGGGCATGAGAAAGCTGTCGGCGCGATAGGTGCCGCGTTTGCTCACTCCGGACAACAAGCGCAACCGTGAAACCCCTTCAGAGCAGTGTTTGACGCTGTTTAAGCGCAATCAGAAGGAGTTTCTGCGTCGTTTCGTGACAGTCGACGGAACATGGATCCACTGGTAGACACCAGAGACCAAGGAACAGTCGAAACAGTGGACTTCACCCGGCGAACGTGGTCCGAAGAAGGCTGTCCCATCGGCCGGAAAGGTAATGGCCACCGTTTTCTGGGATTCACAAGGTGTGATCCACATCGACAACCTGGAGAAGGGCAAAACGGTCACAGGGCTGTACTATGCCAAATTATTGGGCCGATTCGACGCCGAATTGAAGAAAAAACGGCCCCACTTGGCGAAGAAAAAAGTGCTCCTCCGCCATGATAACGCACCGGCTCACACCACCGCCCTCACCACGGATAAAATTGGTCGAATGGGGCAACGAACTGCTGCCCCATCCACCGTATTCTCCAGATTTGGCCCCGTGCGACTTCTTTTTGTTTCCAAACTTGAAAAAGTCACTAACCGGGCAGAAATTTCAGTCGAATGAGGAGGTCATCCGCCACGGAGGCCTACTTTGCAGACCTCGAGAAAACGTATTTTTCAGACGGGTTAAAGAAGTTGGAGCATCGCTGGGTCAAGTGTATCGAGCTAAAAGGAGACTATATTGAAAAATAAATCGCCATTTCTCCAAAATGTTTGTTTTTCTTTTGTAGGCTAAGTACTTATCGGACCACCCTCGTAATAATGACAATAGAAAATCAATAGCATTCTTAATGGGAAAAAAAACGTTCTTCTACACAATGTTGCCCCCCCCAAGCCCCAATGATACCTACTGATCTCTATGAAATGACAACCACTTAGGTTTCCTGTTTTCGATGACAGAAAGATCATATAGAGCCATGCCTGTTGTTGCTGGCCAACGAGGAGTTAAAGGGGCAAATGAGGTTGAATGGAAGGAAGACGGACTGCGCGAAAACTGTGTTTAAACTTACTTAAATAGTCTGCACTATTCGAAAAACTGGTTCACCTCTCGAAAAATGGGATCGACGATAATAGGACGACTTTTTAGAGTCTGAATTCTCCTGCATACACCCTGCAAAGGTCTTACTGCAAAAGACTTATCATTTTAGTACCATTCTAGCGACTAAACACCCTATCGTCCTTCGGCTTAAGATAGAAACCTATGTTGAATGTGGTAAAAAGGATTGCACGGCGGAGTTTTCCTTCTGTCACGCTTTTGCTGTTCTTTTCTTTTTAAGTCAACCGTTAGGAAAGATTTCCTCAAAAACATCCGAGAAAATAAAATTTCAAATTGTGAGCCTACCACTTGTATGTATAAAAACGCAAAAATATTAAATTCCATTTACTTTTTGAACACATCATGGTAAAAACATGCAAGCTAGGTTGAGGAAGGCATCATTTGCCATTGGACAATGCGTAGGTTGGTAATCCGTTCTATTTATCTTTGACTTATCCCATGACAAAGTCCTAACGTCTACAACTTTAGAAACTTATTTGGTGGCGCAAAACTAATCATACCATTTGGTTTTTGAATTTTGTTTTATTACTAAAAAAACAAAGATTTTGAGTGATGGAAATCTTTATAAATTTAAAAGATGATATCCGTCAAGTGACTGCCGCCAGTGGTGATACACGTTTTTACCCGTTTTATCGCATTTTCGCTAGATTTTCCGTGATAACTATTCGCATTCCTGTCGAATATTCTCGTTAAGGTTTGCGATTGTCTAATGCTTGTTGGCATAAACCCGCAACTTCAAATAGCCCCAAAGAAAGAAGTCTGGGTTGGTTATATCGGGCGATATTGGTGGCCATGCCAAATCCCCAAAACGGGGGACTACGCGACCAGAAAATTCTTCGATGTAATGGCTCTTCGTGCTTAATACGGATTTTCAGTGCCCTAGAAACGAACATTAACCAATTAAGTGGAAATGCGCCTCGTCACTCATGATGATTTTAAACACATCCCCCTTCGTTGTTGAAATTAAGGATGGCTTGACAGTAATTCACACGGGACTGACGGTCAGCAGGCATTAACTTATGCACTGTTTGCAATTTGTACGGGCACATATGTAAGTTTTCCACGGGTCCGTCTGATGATGCCCAATTGCCTGGCCCACCTGGTTGATGTTTCTTCGTTCTCAGCGATATCGGCAGGCACAGCCGCGATATTCTCGGCCCAACGACCAGTCCGGTGGCGGCCATGCCCTGCATGGTCTCTTGTGGGTCCAGTCTGTGCGAGTCGAGTAGCTAAGCGCCGGAATGTTTGTCCAGTTGGCGCGACACGATTAGGAAATCGACGTCGAAGAAATGGACATCGAACTTCACCCTGCGCTAATATCCCGACCGATTATTGGTCAAAAAAATCGACACAAGTATTCCACGCACTTGCAGAGTATAGCGCTCCGTTCTTTGTGTGTTTCTATACTGCAGGTGTTTAGTTCATAAGTGTCAAATATGATTGACATACGAAGCCATTTGCAAAAATTATAATATCTTCCGAAAGGGTGATTAATTTTGCGCCAACTTGTATATATGTATATAGAATTCAAGGTTTTTCCATCATAAATGTATGTTATTCGAAGGTCATAGGGGCAGTATAAAAACCATCTGCAGGAAAGTACCTCGCTATTCCATAATATCTCTACAGCCGAAGATTGAGAGCCTCACATCCTGTTCTTGGCTTGGACACTCTCGGCGATAAGAGGAGTTATTATAATGACCAAACCTGTATGAGTATTTGAGATAACCCCCGTGGCCAGATAGGATCTGCGTTAGGTGGTAGTTGCGGATTCCTTACTTTCGGCATTCAGCTTACCCATATATCAATTGATCGAATCAGAGTATGAGTCCATATGCCCGTCAGTAGTATTATTCCACCAAGTGTGCCATAGAACTATTGAGTGTCCTCTTGATATTCACAGTCTCCTGCAATAAATTCTCCTCATCTTTTCCTCGAGGGTGTCGGTGGGGATCATT
Source organism: Merodon equestris (assembly GCA_958301585.1). Classification (NCBI taxonomy): domain Eukaryota; kingdom Metazoa; phylum Arthropoda; class Insecta; order Diptera; family Syrphidae; genus Merodon; species Merodon equestris. The sequence continues at coordinate 170,024,573 of OY284413.1, forward strand.
AATCAAATATCATCTGGCAACCGTTTGTTGCCCTCAGCGCGCAAACTCGGTATACTGATGATAGTTTCTGGCAGGATATTTCAGCCAGACTGGTGTCCCCACCCACTTTTAGTAGTATTCTGAAGTGTGACACTTTCTTACTTACGTAGTCTACATGTGCTTTAAAACGAAGCCTGTAATCGAACACCACTCCGAAATATATTATTGCTTCCTTTGATCGGATATTTTAGTTGCTGACGCGAATATTGATATACCATTTTCAGTTTTTTTTAGTTGTGATAAGAATGGACTCCATTTTGTGGTTGGTTTTAAACCTGTAAATTCAAGCCATTGATGATCTGGCACTTGCTGCTTTTGTTGTTGACTCGACGACTTGAATCTGCATCATTTACCATGACTATGCCACGGGCGAAGCAAATAATATGATCGCCGGATGCCGTCGTAAAAATGTTTCCATAAAAGGGGACCCAGCACTGAACCCTGAGGCACATCTGCGGAGACACAGTAATATTTCACTTCTTCTTTATTATATTCTAACTTCATGTTGATAGTGTAGGTAGAGACTATCTTAAGCAAAAACAGTAGTAAGGTACTTCCACCCTTGTCAACGATCTCCTTATTTGTCCGAGTTTAATGTGCTTTTGTCTCCACTGCGAAGTATTCTTTGGCACCCCGCCTCCAAGAGCCTCCTTCAATGGCATCAGACGGAATGTGTACTACTATATTAATTACGTCTCCAGTAGAGCGAATCTTTCTAATAGATACTTCAGTTCCTGGTACTTGTACTTGAAAAAGACTTAAGTACGTACTTGAATTCAATAATGTCTCAAGTATTTAAAAAATACTTACAAGTACTTTTTAATATTTACAAAAATGGCAAATATTTCTATCATTATATTGTTTGACCAATAAAAAAACTACGGAAGTCTAGCAGATATTGCATCCGTCTGATAAGCATTTCCCGAAATCACTGCTCAAGTACTTGGAAGTACTGCAGTACTGCTCAAGTACTTTGAAGTACTCTCAAGTACTTAGAAGTCTCTCTCAAGGACTTCTTAAGTATTTTAACATAATACTTCAGTATTTTAGCAGAAAATACTGGTACTTGACTAAAATCAAATACCAGTACCAGGTACTGAAGTACAAGTACAAGTACCTGTTAAAATACTGGTACTGGTACTTGATTTCATACAGCCCTGGCAATGAACATGTCTAGTTTCTTTTGTACGGCAGCCTTCAGTGCTTTGTAAGAAATCCCAATAGGTGCCTATTAAGGTGTCTTTTTGTCTCCTATTCTAATAAGGGACCTTTGAGGTTCATCCAATGCGGTGGCTTTACATTTCCTACATCTATTTTTGGGCATAGTATGTGGTATTTGGGGAAACAGCTGCTCACAATGGCTCTCAGCATTATTGGATAATCTGGTTATAGGCTTTGTAGGCTGCATCCCATGGACTGATGTCGGCTTCGTCGTTTTAAGCATTGTACCTTGCTCCTTCTGAATGCTTTTGTTAACTTTCGCTTTGGCTGCCTGAAGACCTGTGTTGTTGAAATTTCTACACCTCCTGGATCATTAGGCTTTGCGTCGGGCCCTAATGCAGTTCATCCCGAGTGTTTTTATTTCATCATTCAAACAGTAGCATGGAGCGCCTCGTCGGTCTTGTTCTTTTCTAGGCACGGCATCACAGACTACAACGATGTTTTGTATATCTCGACCTTAAAGCTGCTCGGCATCTTCTCCAATGTGCCCCTTTTAACTGTCCTTCCATTGGAGGCCTGTTACTCTAGGGCTTCACGTATTTCTTTCTCTGCGATTTTGGGGGCGATCTTCTGGTGATTGCTGTGGCTGTCGTTCTTGCTAACATGCCATTTCATATCGCGCAAGATAGGGCAGCTGGCGAAAGTTAGAACGACGATTGATCCCATTCCTGTTTTGTGATGTCCTTTGATTCGGCCTTTATATTTTATACGCACCTCTAGGAGTTTAACAGTTTCCAGAAGTATGCGCCTTCTTGCATTGCTGAGCCTTGTTTCGTATTAGTTGATTGCCCTAAGTTCGCGTGAGGCAGCTGTAAAAATGAACGCATTTTATTCTTGCGCGTATAGATCCTTCAGCGTCTCCGCTAATTTCTTGAAACGCAGAGGTCCGTATTGCTTTGTTTTTTTGCTGGCTCAAATATTACTATCAACAGCCTTGTATTGCTAGCTAATTATCGTTTAATTTAGAAAATCCTGAGCAGCCTTGCTCATTATTATTTGCTAGTGGTAGCTCCTTCAGACCTGTGTATACCTAGGTATTGGTGTCCGAGGCTTTTTATCATTGATCTTGAAATCGAACGTACTCTTCAAATTGTGCAGTAACTTGGGTAAGCGAAAATATAAAAGTTGTCTTTTATGCCGTCCTTTGAAAAGCACTTTCCGCTCATTGCTCCAGGTACTTTTAAGTTGCCACTTGGAAGTCATCATAATGGGTGAAGATTTTAAAAAAGTTTGACGTATTTCCGCGTTATAAGATCCCTACAGTTCTAATCCCAAGTTTTTAAAGATGTCTGAGTGTGCACGTGTGTGTTGGTATGCTCGTGAAGCTTTCCTTCGTCTAGCATATCTCAAGATCAAATAATGATATCGACTCCGGGTCAATTCTACCCGATGCATAATTGAGTAACGAATACCTGGTAAGATTGACATAAAAAATATATTATCGCCTTATTTTTTATAGCCAAAAAGCCAAGTAAAAGTTGTTCTAAAATGGTTCACGTCTCCCATGCAACTATTATTGCCTTCGTTATTGTGTTTCTCTGCTATAGGACGAAATCCATATTCCAGAGATTCCATATTTATACGTCCCCATGTCTGACTTTGTATCTGCATATGCACTCTGCTTGGAACTTACACAAATATCTCCATGTAACCACATCTCCACACGACTCCTCAGATTCACTGGCAACCAATCAATTTAAAACATTTCCTTCGAAATTTCAGTATACCAAGCAGTAAGCATTTCCGAAATATGTCAATTATTTCAATACCCGCCAATTCCGAGTAACCTAGATACAAGACAACAGAATAATTCCTTTGTGCTACTCCCACTCCTATCCGTAAATCGACACAAAGAAATGTACTTTAGTATCCGTAAAAGAAACGTCTAGGCCATCGGTATAACTGCCAGTAATAATTTGCGAAAATATCAATAACACCTGCCATAAGGGTGGCCCTTCAACCTATATCCTGCCATTTAGTACACCTTGCCCTGCCCTTGGGTAGAAATACAAAGACGAGGGAATACCCCCATAGAGAAAGGAGCAATGAAAGGAATAAACGCCACCTGAATATCATTCAAATATAATATATTGTTTGGTCATATACAATTCCAACTCATGTCGTAGACACAATTCGCAGGACTACTTTTGCAGTCACATGGGATATGAGTGAAATTGATTGCCCTGGCCCTCCGGGCACCAGCTGCACATGTCGGTCAAGCAATAAAGAGTCCACTTGTGAATTTTACATATGCCGCAGCTAACCAGCATTGCAAAACAAACACACTAACATATATCGATGTGAGAATTAGGACGAATGGTGCTGTTCCTTCATGTGTGTATATCTCACTAATTGGGATTTAAATGCTACTTCGGTAGGAACATGTTAAAGTGCAATTGTTTTGGGGATAACCGCCAATTAGGTACATGTGAATGAATTCTGCTGAATGTGCGTCGTAAGCGAATTCCCACAGAATTATGTTATCGAAACTGACACACAAGGATATTTATTGAGATGTTAGACCATCAAAGATACACAGTACCCATTTCCCACCAAACCGGAAATCCCCCTGACTCTACTGCCGTTCCGCAATCAAACAAACTTCATGCAATCATACATGCGTCATCCAATCGAAAGGATAACAGTAGTCTATTCAGTCTATTCAACCCACCTAACCGTATAGTAAACAAGGACGCTCCTCCCGAATGTTCACCAAAATTGAATATTTACTAAGCTGTCCTTAGAAAAGGGTTGACAGACGCAAGCCCCCAGCTGCCACCTCACTCAACCAAGAAGTGATAGAAGAAGGCAAACAAGAAATGGAAATGAAAGAGAAAAAAAAATTGAATATATCCTTTATATGCTCCATTAACTGCTAACAGCTGCTTACAACTATTCCTGTCCGCATTCGTGTCCTTCTACCCGGTCACCATGGAAAATCAATACAAATCCTTACCGCATAGAATGGTAAAAAGGACCAAAATGCAAGTGCAGCTCGTATCTGGTCTGCAAGTCAAAACAGTTATTATTTTTATGTCCCCGTGTCCTGTTCTGTCCATTGCCGTACAAGTTCGCCTCGAAGTGTGTGTAATAATTACAATTTCCACTTGAAATGGAATTGTGCGAAGGACACTCTCCCCACCCACGGCCGACACTCATGTCCTCATCGTCAACGCTTCTTTCATATCCTTGTTGCTACGAATAAAGTTAAAAATTAAATACATTCAAGACTGCGCGCAACGGTAAAGTTGAAGTCCAAGCAGAAATGTCCATTAACAACGAGGACGAGGACGAAAACATTAATACGGAAAAGCTACAAAACGAATATAATCATGTTGATTTTTGCCTTAAATACAATACGAGTATGTTATATGTGTGTGTGTGCATTGCATATTTATTTTACCAACAATTGTCCCATTTCCAGGCGGATGGTAATTTTCCTTAACAGCAACATTCCGACAGAGAGTGGCGTCGGAGACAGGAAAGCTCCATCATTAGGAGTAAGACTGCCAGGATGTAGCATTCGTCACTGGTCATAAATTTTTACTTCACTCCCTTTAACTGCCGAAACGAAATGAGTAAGCATTCATCCAGCTCTCGATTCAGGAAATAGGGAGACTCTAGTCGAGGTTCCCCATCCAAGAGTGCGATGTCGAGCACAAGAAACTCTTACTTAATTGTCCGCTAAGAATTGTCAAAGATTGCAGCTTGAAGAGACAAACGCCGTTTGATTTAGGTGGAAAGTTTTTTAGCTCCTTTGGGTCTTTGAGTTTCGACAAGGACATTACTGTGACGTACAATTAAAAGGTTGATGATGATGATGCTGGATGGTGGCATAAATGAAGGCGAGCGACGAGAGAGTGCGAGTTACTTCTTCGCTTTGTGTAAAATGCTGAGGTGATTAGTGGAGATTTATGAGGTAGTTAGGTGGCAGGATCTGGTGTTGTAATCTCATTGCCGCTGAGATTGAGGTGTTTGAGTGAAATATGGCGATGAATTTCTGCGAAATTAGTTCAGTGAGTGACGTTTTGTGTGGACAATGGCGATGTGATTTTGAAAGATTCTATGTAGGCCCGTTGGTGTGGGTAGACAAGTCGAGGTGCTCGTGGTCGGAATTTTCTAATCAACTTAGATAAATGAGCTTCAGTTGCATGGAATTAATGTAGCGAGGGAGATAGGAATTACTAAATGAGGTGCCAGTCAAAACCAGGACCAAAAACGACCATCAAGGGAATAGACTGTTTCTTCTAATTTGAGTCACTCTAAAATACTCTAAATTAAGTCGGAGGGAAGAAATTAATTTAAAATAACAAAATCAACCTTAAAGCTATGATTGGACGCGCACTTACTGCTGATTTTTTTATAGAGATGAGTTTGGTGGTCTTTCCATCGAGGTTTAAAGACAAAACATTTATTGTTGAAACTGTCCAAAAGGCGAAGCAAAACTTGTGTACTTTTTCTAAACCACCCTGAGAAGATTGACTGGTTGATTGGCTCTAGAGAATAGACTAGTTGACTTACCCTTGCGGGTTCTGTGTATCCTAGGAACAAGGTTAGAAAATGTGGGTCGAAAAATGGACAAACAAAATTAGAACCTGGTAGGTTAGGTTAGGTTAAAGAAGGGAGTGTGATGGTTGGACATCACTTCCACTCGGAGGCCAAGAGGCCCATTGTGATTCCCTTCGTTTGTGTGGGTACACATAAAATTAACCAGTCCTGTCAAGTGGTGGCTGAAACCACCCCGTGCTCTTGATTAATCTTAGAAGATCCGATATATCTACATTAGCCACGTCCGCAATCTCTGTAAAGAATCTTTGGCCCAGCGACACTAGGCGTCGATTCTGGAGAGTTGTACAGTGGCAGAGCAGATTTTGGATCGTCTCAGTTTCTTCCTCATCGCCGCAGCTCCGGCAGAGATCGCTGGATCCCGAGTCCCATTTCCGGAGCATTGCTCCAATGGGACAGCGTCCTGTGATCACTCAGACGAGCATACGGATCGAGTTACGGTTCAGCGCCAGGAGCTTCTTTGTTTTTCCGACGTTGAGCTCTGGCCACGATGATCTTGTCGTGTAGCTGTCGTTTCTTGAAAGCCAAGACGAGTTGGCCTCTTTGATGATTGTGTCGTTTATGATGTCGCTGTGGCCCGGTATCCAGCAGAGTTTAACTTTATGGTGTCTGATGGACTTCAGTGAGTCGCGACATTTCTTGACAGCCTTTGATCTCGTTATACAGGATTCTATTGACTTCAGTGCAGCCTGGCTGTCTACGAAGATGGTGATATCAGATGGTGGGATATCGGCTACCTGTAGGTGTTTGGCTGCTTTCTCTATTGCCAGGATTCCTGCTTGGAACACGCTACACATATCAGGGAGTCTGAATGATTCCTGTTTGTGTAGGGTATCAGAGTAAAACCCGGCCCCAGTGCCTGTGTCCATTTTCGATCCGTCGGTGAAGAGGATGAGCTCATGGTCGTTGATTACGGCGTTTGATAGCCACTCTTCTCTGTCGAGGAAAAGGATAGGTATGCTGAGAGAGAAGTCATTTTGGGGGGGAATATAGTCGGTCGTAGCTGCGAGGCTGCTAAAACTATGTTTCTTTCCCAGGTCGTCTATTATCTTAAGTATGGCCGCATGTCCATAGTTGGCTTGCTTCAACAGAGAGGACTCTCTTAGTATGAGAGCGCTCTTTGCAGCGTAGCCTTTTATGAATATATCCAGCGGGAGGAGGTGAAGAATCATGTCCAACCCTGCTTGCGGCGTGCTTCTCATGGCTCCCGTTGTACAAACAGCTGCTAACCTTTGTACTTTGTTGAGCATGTTCATAAAGCTTTTTATGCTGCTAGCAGTCCACCAGACTAGGGCCCCATTAGTTAAAATGGGTCTGATGATTGCTATGTACATCCAATGAATGATGTACGGTTGCAAGCCCCATCTTTTTCCGAAAGTCTTTTTGCATGCATAAAAAGCATTCAGTCCTTTTTTCATCCTTTCCTCCAGGTTCCTTTTCCAGGAGAGTTTGGAGTCAAGAATGATGCCTAGATATTTAGCTTACGCTTTAAGTTTGAGTGGAGTACCCTCTAACTTTGGGGGAGCAAATATCGGAATTTTCCTTTTCCTGGTGAACAAGACCTGCTCGGTTTTCTGGGGGTTTATTCTCAGACCGTTCTGTCTTGCCCACGAGGAGAGTTCACTCAGCGCAGATTCCATTAGTTCACTGATAGTTGGTAGAAATGTACCTTTAATCAAAATAACCAGGTCATCCGTGTACGCTATGATCTTTGTATCTTTTTCCATAAAGAATTTGAGGATCTTGTTGACTGTAAGAAGCCACAGTAGGGGGGAGAGAACTCCTCCTTGTGGTGTGCCTCTAGTTGTCACCTTCCTTATAGAACTGTGTCCAATGTCTGCATTGATGATTCTGTTCTTCAGCATATTCTCAATCCAGATTACAATGGATTTGTCTACTTTTATGTGCTCAAGAGCTGTTGTTATGGCCTCTGTGTTTACATTGTTGAAGGCCCCTCTATGTCGAGGAAGGCTGCCATTGTAAACTCTTTTAAGTATAGCGAGCCCTCAATTTCACGGACAACACTATGCAGAGCACTTTCCACTGACCTGCCTTTGAGGTCGGCGCGTTGAGTGTTGCATAAGTTTCGTGAATTTGGGAGTCCTCTGATGTATAAGTCAAGGAGTCTCTCCAAGGTTTTTAATAGGGATGACGAGAGACTAATTGGCCTATAGTCCTTTGCGGCAGTATGGGTTGGTTTACCTGCCTTAGGTATGAAAATTACCTTAATTTCTCTCCACTGTGTTGGGATGTACCCCGTTCGCAGGCAATTGGAAAAAATGCTTATGAGATGGGGTACAGTGTGGATCTGTGTTTTTTGAAGCATCGCTGGCAAGATATCGTCCGGGCCCGGAGATTTAAAGAGTTTGAACGAATTTATGGCCCATGATACTTTATCCGTTGTGATAATCTTGCTTATTACTTCTTCCGTTGTGTGAACCGTAGGAACCGTCGTCTCGAAGGAGACTGTGGTTTCAGGGGTTTTACAGCCTGGGAAGTGGGTTTCAGTCAGCAGTTCTAAAGATTCCCGACTGGATTCTGTCCAAGAATCATCAGGTTTAAGGATGAATCCCGGGACGCAGGAGTCCTTGGATAGGATCTTCCTGAGTCTTCCGTCTTCGTTGAGATCCTCTATTGATTCGCAGAACTCCCGCCAGGATTTAGATTTTGCTGCTCTTGTTTTGCTCTTGTATTCGTTGAAGCTGGACTTGTACTTATCCCAGTCTTCGGCTCTGTTTGAGATCTTTGCTCTATTGAATAGAGTTCGGGTCCTGTTCCTGAGTTGCTTTAGCTCTGTGGTCTACCAGACTGCGCTGGTCTTCCTGCGAGCACGCTGCAAAGGACAGGATTTGTTGAAAGCCGCTTTCGGAATTCTCACAAGATTTTCGACTGAATTCTCAATATATGTAGAGATGAAGTCTTAGAATCAGCCTTATGTTCTATTTCACAACGAAGGCTGTATAATAAGCACCTCAGGCAAGAAAACGCATTTTTTTAAACTTATTACTTAATATAGTCTCCTTTCAGCTCGATTCATTTAGTCCAGCCATATTCTTCTCCAAGCCATTTTTCCATGATTGCTAACAAAAAGAAATCGCATGAGGTCATTCCTAGGGAATGGAATGGATGAGGCAACAATTCGTAGCATAATTCGTCCAGTTTTGCGGTGATGATGACCGATGAATGAGCTGATGCCTTGTCATGCTGAAAGATCCTTTGAATGCTTTTTCTTTCATTAATCCAGCATCGAACGGGTCCTATGAATCAGCATAGTACTGCCTGTTCTTTCCATCTCCAAATAGTTGGCGAAAATTATGCCTTGCGAATCTGGAAAAACGATGACCTTGATTTTTCCTGGAGTCATTTAATCTTCCTCGGAGGATGAAGTCCATTTTCTTGACTATTCTGTCATTTCTGGCATATGGATCCATATTTCGTCAACAGTCACAAAACGCCGTAAAAATTATTCCGGATAGCGTTTAAACATATCCAAACAGTGCTTCGAAGTGGTCATTCGTTTTTGCTCCACTGTTTGTGCAGAGTGCAGCGAGCAGTATCGGACTTGCTCTTATCTTTCTCATTAGATAAAATACCTTCCTTGATTTAGTCGCGCGTCTCTTGCGTTCGTAATGATATCGCGAAGTCCTAAGCAGTCTTACAAGCCTCTCTTACCTTCTGTGATCTTGAAGTTGGTCTATTTAACTGATGGTTTTGAGATCACAATGTCTGGTTTCTAGCTCGGGAGACGGACACAAATTTGCTTCGGTTAGAATCTGTATCGGCTCGGCCTTTGATTTATGGATATTCTTCCCGGATTAGTGGTTTTCTTACTATGATTTCTGTAAATATGAAAAGGAAAACGATATTTGATATCCATAACATAGGGTGAGCCAACAGTTATTGTGGAAGTTTTCATCAAGTTTTTTTGGCCAAAAATAATTGGTGTATAACGATTATAAATGAAAAATAACATGGTTCGTGCGATTCCATTTCAGGTGATCGTCCGGAATAAGGCTTTTTGAAGAATAAGTGTATCAATCACCTAAGTTTTAGTTTGAATACTTTGTTTATGTCCTCCGTCGTCGCTGGGTTAGGCATATAAGTCTTGTTCTTCAAATAACCCTTCAGGAAGGTGCCTAAAATGTCGGATAGCATTGAATCGGAGGCCAACTTTTGGTCTAACCGAAATAATTGCTATCTTCAAATTTGTGTGAGCCCCATCCTGTTGAAACCACACCCAATTCATTTAATTTTGTTATAAAAACCTACTCCAGTTACTGCAACTGCCTCTCCAGCCTCATGTTGGAAAAAGTTTGCCCCAGCGATTCCCATAATCCAAATTAAGTTATAGTCAATAGAATATGTACTTAAAGTGAGACACTGATTCAACGTTAAAACAGTTTTTAGAGTTAACAAAGGAGAAAATTACATTTTCCCTGAGTATTCATTATTAATATTACCGGTCATTTGGATCTCAGTTCAGAGCCATCTTGACAACCCCTCGTCAAGCCTCTCTTTATGAGCTCCATATTTCGGTTTCCTATTCCATCCTTACATATTCTTCGCGATTTTATAATCCCTACAATGCTTGGGGCTGAATAAAGCTCCTCAAGCTTTCTCCATAGCTTGTTTCTTCATCCCGTTTTCCACCAACGATTCTCCTTAAGATCTTTCTTCCGAAGACCCGAAATCTTTTTTACAATATCTTAGTCGGAGAGCTTTATTATATGGTTTTATCGATTTTGAGAAGAGTCGTTTTGAATAGTTCCTTTTCCTCACGAAGCTCGCGTTGCTCATATGCACCCTTTTATAGGTACTTATGCCGATCTTTATGTCGTTTTTGGCAGTCAATATGGTACCTAGATAATTGAATGCGTCCACTTTCTCAAAGCTCTTATCGAGTACAGTCATGTGTCAGGTGTGGATCGATCCATTTCGGCCACCGACCGTATATCTAGTTTTCTCATCGTTAACTTCTAAGTCTACTTCCTTTTCTGTCATTATTATACTTTCCACATTTCTCTTAACTCTTTTCTCAATATCTCCCAGCAAGCCCAGATCGATAGCGTAAACTAGAGCGGATGTGCATCCATCGTTTTCCTATCTTATTATGGATCCCAGTACTAAATTAAAAAGATGTGGTGTCTAAGCGCCGCTCTATTTTATTTTCTTAGATAAGCGTTTCATACTATAAATTGTCCTTTGTTTCGTAATTCACAGCCTTAGAAGGACTTGCTACATTTTTGATCGGTTTTTTGAGTCATACCGATTTCTACAATCTATGATAAGTTTGTGAACCATTTCGTGGGATTCCCAAAGCTGTCGAAGGCCACACTGGTAGTTTCCATTTTTTTGCTTATCGTATGATGTCAGTCTTTTTGGGGAAATATTTGACAGCAAGTTGTAGCAACGTGATAGTAGCTATATCCCTCGGTAATTGTTGTATTGTTTCCGGTCACCCTTTTTAAATACGGGAATGATGACTGAGTTTTTCTTTCCCTCGGGGATAGTTTCTTCCTGCATATTTTCTTGATTTTAATGGTATTAGATCGACGCTTGCCGACTTGTTATTATTAAGTCAATTGACTTACTTTACCTCCTCGATGATTGGCAATTCTACCTCAATTTCTGATCCAAGGCACTGAAATGTCCCCCCTTTTGGGCAACTGTTGTCCGAAGCGATCTTCTCATGATCGTTTTAACTTTACGGACTTCAACTTCTTCATCGAGGCAAGACTTTCCTTTGGGGGCTTTGCTATAGCCTAATTTGTTTTCCGTTGCCTCCTTTTTTGATAACAATCAATTTATGTTTTACCAAACCAAAGTCCTAAAGTTTCCAGATCCTCCGATATATTAGTAATGCATTTGTATCCTGCATTAAATTGGTATGTAAGGCTTATGTCATGTGCAAAAGCATTGAGATTCGATGAGATGAGAATGTAAATTATAAACAGTACAGGACCGGAAACTGAACCCTGTGGTACACCATTAATTTAATATGCGTGAATCACTGTGCTTCCGTTTACATGAACTCTTGTTTTCTACTCTTCTTGAGATAAATGTTAAGCCAATTATAGACTACTCCTCCAAAACCAGCATTGAATATTCTTTTTATGATCAACCATCATGCTAGACGCTTCATATTTCCCTTTTTTTTAAAAGTGGTATAAATTCTGCACTTTTAAATGCTAAGGGAAACAACCTTTTTGGACAATAAGGTTGAGTAGGTAACATAAGACGTTCACCACATAAAAACATATTTTTAAGTAGAAAGTGAACTGGATGTGTGTACCATCGTTTGACTCAAACTCTTATTTAAGGGTCTTTCAATAAGGGTGGGTAGATCTTGAAATGAAATAAAATATGCTGTGTGTGAGGTATTAACAAATTTCTTCTTTTATTTTAAAGGCCCATGTGTGCCATTATGTACGGAATATAATATAGTTCAAATACTCTCCTGGGCTTTGTACGGTGGCACGGATCCGGGTAGTCCAACTTTCAATGATTCTTCCGCATAGATCTGTCTGAATTTGACTGATGGCCTGTGTTATGTTCATCTTAAGGGCATCGGTCGATTGCAGTTTATTCGCATAGACCAGTAACTTCAGCAAACCCCATAAGAAAAAGTCAAGCGGGGTCAAATCACAAGGCCAACTGACGTCACATCTGCGAGATAACCTTGCTCTCAAATCGTTCATGCAGAATGTCAATCGTTCTGCAGCGCTCGCCACTGACTAACCAGTACGAACCAATGACGCCATGCATCGGCCCAAAATCCATACCAAACGATTACTCTTTGAGGATGCATTGTCACCTTGTGAACCTCGTGTTGGTTAATGTCTTTCCATATGCGATAATTTTGCATGTTAACACAGCCATTCATCCAAAAATGCGCCTCGTCGCTAAAGACGAATTTTCGGCCTAAATTGGGATCCTCTTTCAAACGCTCCGAAACCCAGTCAGGGAACAAACAACGTTGTCTATTGTTGGATCTTGTACGGGTGAAGGTCTAAGTCCAGACGCAAAATTCGCCAAATTGAAGTCTGCTAAAAGCCAAGTTCTTGGGCACGGCGAGGAATCGCCTGTCTCGGGTTCTGCTGTACACTTTCACGAACCCCGGCGATGTTCTCAGCCTATATTGCGTTCCTTTGACATACGAATGTTGGCTGATTGATAACCGAAACAAGGTTATCAAATGTTGAAAAATCGACTGTTAAGGGCGACTACATCTACCGTAAAATGGGGGCAACGCGCGCAACGCGCGCAACGTTTGCAATAACGAACACTCATTTTGATAATAAAGTTCATTTGGGCCTGCTATTCAATCGTGTAACTTGCCACAATCATTTCGCACCAGTAATTGAATAATACTCAACAATATGGTAGACATAGCAACATGGCGCAAAAGGCCGTCAAAATCTACCCGTGCCAATTGGAAAACCTTTTATAATGGCAATACGAATATTATTTTCAAGACTTCACTTGACGAGGATTTGCACAACAAGGCTGTCCGGTTGTATATATACTGTTTGAATACAATAGAATGTTTGGCTTAAGTTTATCAGAGATTTCAGTAACAATTGTAAAATGAACCTAAAAATGCCATAAGTGCCGCCCAATTGTTGAAATGCGGTGCCTTCCTGTTTTCGGACAATTTCTGCCACAGCGGTGATGTTTTAACTGTCGTATCTGAACCAGCCTCTTCAAAACGCTATACCAATGCACCAAATCCAGACTCACTTTAAAAAATTTACAAAATGTAACTTTTGCAGGTCACCGGTTCCCGTAATAATGGTATTTCGTATAAAGCTGTGATTGACAACCAACATCTACCCCATCTGTTGGCTCATCCTTTATAACTGGCATTACAGCCCGAACTGAAGCTTCTTTCAAGCACTTATAATCGTATAGTGTGTGATCCATTTATCTCCAAAAGGCATAGACCCCTACCATTTAGTGCCGTATCCAGTGGGTGAATTTTACCAAGCTTTTATCTGACAAGAACGCTAGAGAAGGTAATACGCGGCTGGGGAGAAACACGATTTCGATGGCTTAACTATTACAGATTAGAACCCCGTGTTATGAGTTTCAAAAGCGAAGACATCAACCTGCGAGCCTCGGATCCCCATATATCCACAACATACCATACACACAACCCTTACAAGGCCGACAAGCAACCCTGTTTAATTGTCATTCAGACTAAGTAGATAAAATAAGAGAATCAGGGAATCTAAACGTCATGTCACTGCGTTAAATTTTCGAAATTCCCTGTAAGCCTGTCGTTAAGTTCTTAGTTTCGCAAATCGTTTGTCAAAAAAATTCAAAGCAGCAATAGAAAAATATAAAATTATGGCATACTCAACCCAAAAGGACTTCCTTCATGTCGGTTTCATGAACGAAGGTCAGTTTACCCGAAATGTAGAGTTCGATGCTGTGCAGATGAAAACGTATAACAATACCGATGACAATCGGTCTTGGAACCTAAATCCTTTCCAACGCACTCTGTATATCATCGATGTGGTTGAATGTAGAACAGTAAGTGTATCCCTGAAGAGCTGTCTATATTCATTTTCATCCTGATTATTTCCTAGTATCTTGATAAAAGTACCGTCAAAAGAGATGACAGAGGCTGTCGGAATCGCGGGAACTGAAACACTATAAATCAACAAATGTATTTTCGTTCGTGGCACCGCTATGTAGCTTAGTGCTCGGTGTGACTTGATTCGATATGTGGATATGAAAAAAATCAGAAGACAGAATCTCGTCTCTTCCCTAGTTCTATTTAAGGCCCGTCCATAAATCAATATACCAACGCTAACAAATAAGACTGAATAAAAAGCAATTATACTTCGAGTTCACTTTTATACTCATCCGGTCTCGTTCGTGAATGATACGAGGAGACCGGAGGAATGAAAACCCGGGCAAATTGAAAACACTGAGATTCGTTCCATGAAAAGTTTTAGCCACACAAGTCCAAAGAGCAAGTCTAAAACAATTTGCTCTTGGATGTTGGTGGAAGGTTTTCCACTTAAGCTCGTAGAGTACTAAAACGAAAGCGAAAAAAAAAAAAACGCCTCGTTCGCGCCCACCTGCGAGCAAGTGGAGGAGAACCTCTCATGGAACGAATGTGTTTTCAAAGTACGGATTAAATAAATATTGATTGAAAAGTTCAAATTTAAAGCAAATAAAAACCGAAATACCCACTCGATAGGGCTATGCGGTTGTTTTCTTTCTTATTTCGAATCCAACTTCGATTTTTCGCCACCACTCTCGATACATGGGGCTAGGGTAGCGTCATATACTCGCATCGAGTCAGAAGATTGCCAGTTTAAATAAGTTATGATGTGATTGAAGCGAAATCAGCAGAATTTCAACATCGTAAAATCAACAAACACAAAGTCGTTGAAAATTTCTTGTTAGACTTCAGCCCTCCCGCACCGGATTTTCCGGTTGCGACCTAACCCCCACCCGCGCACACATTAAGCAACGTAAGCCAACGGGATATAGGATGCAAACATGTAAGAAAGTGTATTTCATTTTCGACTCGACAGTCATTCAAACACGCACGTACACAGATATATACATACAATTGGTATTTGAGTTAGCGTTAGACAAACATTCTTGACAGAAAATGTTTGTGCAGAGGGAAAAGTTTCTCACTCAACACACTTCAAGCTGCAATCAAGGAGATCTACTTTGATTTTTATTTTTTCTTATCCTTGTGGGTCTCTTCGTCTACCCCCTCAAGGTGCTATACGATATAATACAAAGTGGACGAAGACGCGAAAAACTGTTTCGATTCGGTAAAAGCACTTTGTTTGAAGAGCTGTATGCTCGAATAGCACACAGACTGTCTACCCACAACCGAGCGCCTTTTAAAAACCTCAAAAAGTGAATTTTGATGATAACGACAGAAGATGGCAAACTTAACGAACATTAAACTCTTTTGCTCGTTGCCAAAGTGCCAAAGATGCGGCGCAAAATTCAACTTGACTGCACCGCCACCCTATGTGAGGTACATCTGCCACACCATCGCTCGCGTCTACATGGCAAAACTTATCTTGAGCGGGTATCTACTCCTTGCTTTTCTAACAAGTCGTATATAGTAAATATTATGTTTCAATAGTGCAGCTAGCTTTTCGAGAGCAATTTTCTCTAATCTTGAAGAGCTCCTCGCGTGCGCCGGAGTGCGAAAGGGTGACTACGGGGGGGTGTTGTTCCTTTCGTCAGTCTGTTGTATTCGATTCGTTTCATTCGCGTTTTGTTTCGAGCACTTTGAGCAACTGTGAATTGAAAGACACATAATAAATCAGTTTGGGGTGGATGCAATTAGTGAATAATTTCACTTAGTTATTTCGAAGAAGAACAGCTCTGAGGGGGACCGTGATTGCCTCCTACTACATTTCGTATCTCGGTTGGAATCCTCTTTCCCACTTGCGTCGCAAAAAGTGGTGAAAGCACACGTTCATATATCCATATGTATCTATACGACTACCGGGAGCACTCCCCGGGCTTAAGCCGTTTGATTTATGAATTCAAATACTTTATATTTGCAAATAAATTTCACGCAGAGGTTGTTTCGTCGTTTTTTCTTCTGTTTGCGATCCAATTGCTCTACTGTAGTGGCACTTACTCAGTATTTTTATTTTGCTAGTTTCGTGGGGATTTCAGATATTTTGGAGACAAATTGGAGCAACGGGAAGAGAGATTAATTGCTCTAAATCTTCATTTAAATTATTTTTGGGAAAATACTAGTCGGATTCCGTAATGTTCGGAGGAATGTGGGAGATATACGTATAAGTGGCGATGGCAGTTCGAGTGGCTTATAGAGGGATTCAAGTCAGAAGTAATTTAATCTAATAAATTTATTGCAAATAGTTTTGCAGTTAAGCTAAGATTTGTGTCCGACGCTGGTTATATATCACAGAGTCAATGATTTTGTCTTACTGAAGTGGGACTTTAATATGAATGTGTGTATGGGATTCAGTGTGTCTGGTGGGACGTGGTTTATGTTGTAAGTTTGAAATTCGTTTCGGGATTATGTAGGTGAAGTTTTGAGGAGTCTACGGATGGAAGTATGTATTAATATCTCTTCATTAATCTTCTTGTTATTAGCTGCTTGATTGCGTACTTAAATTGATGTGTGGAAATGTTGATGATGTGTGGTCTGGGTGTAGATTTCTCTTATTTACCATGGAAGGGATTCATTGGTGCGTTTATCTAAACTTAATAGAAATTGCTTTAATTCTACCATTCAAGGAAGTAATCATAGAATTAGAAATATTCCTAATTTGTATAGTTTTGGTTTCAAACACAAATGGGCATAGAACCTATAAGCTTTCTTCTGGAACAATGATACAAACATTTAGAGCCCAGATTGGTGTCAAATTAAACGGCCTTTTAGAAATTTAAGAACCTGGGGTGCTCGTGGTGTAATGGTAATCATCACCAACTGTTGAGCGGAGGGTCTGTAGTTCAAGTCAATCCATTGCCAAGGATAATTCCTATACGGAAAAACTGTGCAACAACATAGTTGTGAATGAGAGATGAGCGGAAAACTGTTAGTAAAGGCCTAACACTCGCAGTATAAGATCACTTCAAAATGTATACTCGGTGTGTGCATTTCCAATATAACACCTTAATGGCATGGAAACAAAAAAGTTACTGTGAACTAAAACCAACGCGAGAAGAATCAGTCCAATCTCTCAAATCCTATCTAAGACAACCATCCCCGAAGGTTAGTGAGCGAACATCTTCGACACAAACTATCTGCACCCCGTCCGGGTTTTATGACAAACACCATATGAGCGTACACTCTTGAACCTGCACGATAATATCAATGATATTATCAATTAAAATTGTTCACATTTATTTGTTTCGTACTTTATCTATATGTATTACTTAAAAAGTCAATAAAAGTCAATATCAATATCAATGATATAATAGATAATGCATATGTTTGCATATTGGGTAGCATTTTTTTTAATTCTTAGTAAATTTCTGTGTAAGGCCTTCCTCCTGAATATTGAGAACAACATTCAAGCCAGTAGCAAATCTGTCAGGTCTTATACGATTCAAAACAAAATCTGCAGGGATTTTTTTTTTTTTTGTTGGAGTCTTCTACAATATGTTGGAGCACTCAGACACAAATACTGGTCCATTGTACTACCATACAGACACCTTGTCTTTATTGTATTTGCCCCGTGCTCGAGCGAAGGCGGGACAGTCGCAGAGAAAGTGTTCTGCAGTGTCATCCTCCTCGCAACATGCAGCACATGTAGGCGTCTCACTGATGCCAAGCACGTAGAGGTGCTAGACAAACGTGTAATGGCCCGCAATGACGCCCGTAAGCCTTCTGCAATCATTTTTTCTTAAGGATAAGAAAAATGCTGCGGACTTCTTGCAGACATCAGGGCGTACGCGCTTAGTCATCCTGCATCCTGGATATTCCCTCCATCTTCGACTGTGTGCATTAAAGACCCAGTCGTTGATGTCGGATTTGACGGTGGAGGCAGGTAGACCTAAGGCGGGTTCAGGTTCTGAGAAACTCCCCTCTGAGCCCCTTCTAGCGAGTTCATCGGAAATCTCATTTCCTGGGATCCCAGAGTGACTCTCAATACAAGTGGGTCTCAATACAAGCCTAAGTGAATTTAGTCTTCTTACTTTGTTCAAAAAAGTCTTCAGATCATGCACTAATTTGAAGTTGGATAGAGGGTTGGACACATCTTTGAGTGCAGCTTGGCTATCACTGCAGACGCATATGCTTTTTCGGTTCCACCTGTCCTTCACAACATAGTGCACGGCCATTAGGATTGCGTAAATCTCCGCTTGAAAGACAGACGCATATTTTCCTAACGAGAAGTGCAATCGAATGTTTTCGCGCTCAAAGAAAACTCCAGCGCCGGACCCCTGCCCAGTCCTGCAGCCATCTGTGAAAATGCGAAGACCGTTCATTCCAGGCTCAGTGTCTGGCCAAAGCCAGTCCTGACGCCATGTAAGGTGACTGTGAAATGACATCGCACTATGACGGCAGGTGTCATTGTGTCAAAAAGCATATCCAGGACACAGGGGTCGTAGGATATTTTCCCGCAAGTACACTTTCACTCAAGGGGTGGAATTTTCATCATAGCATCTAGAGCAGCTCCTGGTGTGCTGGAAAAAGTCCCCGTGCAGCTGAGACAGACAGCCCCTTGGAGTTTTGTGAAAGAGGTCACAACATGTTTGCGTGTTATCCTGTTGCACCAGACAACCGATGCATATGAGATTATCGGTCTTATCATTGCTGTGTACATCCAGAGGATCTTTTTCAGCGATAAGCCCCATGTTTTGCGAAAAAACTGACAGCCCTTTGGACTGGTGGTTTTGGACTCAACATGCTTTGACCATAGAAGCTTGATATATAAGATGACTCCTAGATACTTAGCTTCCTTGGATATCGGAATGGGAATGCATTTTAGCACCAGCAGCATGGACTACAAACACAACATTTTTATTAAAGTTAAGTCTTTGGATGTTAACTCAGATTATCGAATTTTTCGCTGACTTTCTTGGAATATTGAACCAACGAGGTTGGTTTATTTTTCTCGAAAAATATTTATTTACTCGTCAATATCTATTCTGTCCCCTTCAAAGTAAACACAATTAGACGTAATACACTTGCGCTAGCTCCTTTTCCAATCCCTAAAACACTTCTATTATGCGTTTTTTTTGTTATAGAGGTGGCAATATCCATCCTTATGTGGGTCTTTTCAATACTAGAAAGAGAAAAAGTCGCAGCCGTAGTCCGGTGTATAGGGTGCACAAATAACAAAGAGTGAGCAGAAGCAATATCATGATACAACAGCTATGATCTTTTTTTCAATAGCCACGCATATGTTGGGAGACTTGTGTTCCAACATAAAAAAAAATGGAATATATACACGAAATTAAAATGAATATCACCTTATTTCTTGAACATCTTGAACAACCTCATATATCGGGACAAGTTGGGCAAGGAAAGATAAGCTGCTTCGGCATTTCAATCACTCAAGCTTAACCATAAGCCGAGGGTCGATGGTATTTCAGCCATTTTTCTCAGGTATTTTAACATAGTAGGGTAGTTTTCCGTAATCCTGGAAGCATTCCTTTTCGGGGCTCAAGGACAATATTAAGAATTAGAGGATTTTCTTATCAGAGAATTCTTGTGCTCAGTATGGTTTCATGTATGGGAGAGATACAATTACCTCTTTAGCTTGATCGGATCGCAAGTCGATGCTGCCCATACTGGTGTTAGCAAAGCGTTCGATTCTGTAAATCACAAGACTTTTTTGAAAATATTGGAATTCTTCAATTTCACCCCATAATCCAAAACAGATTATCAAAGTAACTTAAAGGTAAAAAACAAATCGCAAGGACTGATTATACATCATCTAGGTCTGTTAACATCCCAAGGTAGCCGTTTAAGACCATTGTTTTTCTGAATTTGATTGACGACGTTACTTCCGGAATCAAAACACATTTGCTCTTGTGTGCAGAAGATCTCAAATCAATCTTGAAAATTAAAACTCTGGTTGATTGTTATATCATTAAAAATGACATTAACTCACTGTCGGGGTGGTGTACTGTCAACTGCTTAAATCTTTATTATTCTTTTTCTTATTACCGGCCATAGGGACTCGAGAGCCACTCTGTAATGAGTGTGTTCCTTCTTTGTTTCGTTGTACGAAATCTAATGTCATTATTGATCTAATCTCATTATTGGATCTAATGTCAATAGGCTTTATTTCACGCCATGAGGAAGTAATATTTCCATATTTTTAGACTACTACGCTAAGTTTGGACACTCATTGTTATCTGTCAAATCTCTTACTAAAGGAAGCTTTTTCTTTCATTCGACACGAGGATGTCTCTCGATGGGTTAATGTTTCGCATTTTAGTCCCTTCGGCGTAGTTTTTCTCCCAAACAAATTTAACAAATAAAAAAAACCTCCGAATGAAGGGTTTTTTAATTGACGCGGGTGGATTCTGGCGACTTGTGGCGGCTCTTTATAATTCAGTTACTCATGCCAAAATGATTGTTCGTTAGCGCAACGTTGCATGCGTTGTACCCATTTTACGGCAGACGTGGTGGCTCTTCAAAGTCGGCTCTTCAACGTTTTTCGGCTAAATTTGAGACGACAGGTTCGGTAATCAATCAGGCAAAATTCGTACGTCAATCGAGCGTGAAAATCAACAGCAGAACCCGACTCAGTTGATTCCTCGTCGTGCACAAAAACTCGGCTTTTCGCAGACTTCAACTTGGCGATTTTTGTATCGGAACTTCAGCCTATACTCGTACAAGGTCTAACTGACCCAGGAGCTCAAAGTTTATGACCGTAGCTAACGCCGTTTTTTCGCCGACTGAGCCGACGGAGTGTTTGAAAGCTATACCCAATTTTGACCGAAAAATTATCTCTAGCGACGAGGCTCATTTTGGGATGAATGGTTGTATCAAAAAGCAAACTTGCCGTACATCGACCGACACCTACACCCACGAGGTTCACCAGGTGACAATACATCCTCTTAAAGTTAGCGTTTGGTATGGAGTTTGGGCCGGTGGCATATTGGTCCGCACTTTCTCGAAAACGACGTTGGTGTTGCGATCACGATCAATGGCGAGCGTTACAGAACGATGATAACCAATCTCTTATGGTCCAAATTGAAACACATCAACCTAGATGGCATGTGGTTTGAGCAGGATGCCGCGCGCTACGTGCCACACAGGCGACACCATAATAGACAGATTATCTTTCGCATAGGTGATGTGAATTGGCCACTAATGTCATGCGATTTGACCCCGTTAAACTTTTTCTGTAGGGTTTCCTGAAGTCGCACGTCTATGCGAATAAACCAAATGATCGATGCCCGTAAGGTAACATAGGCCATCGCTTAAATTCAGCCGGATATATACGGAAGAGTCATTCAAAATTGGGCCACTCGGATTCGTGCCACCGTAAGAAGCCGAAGCTAGCATCTGAACGATTTCGTACATAATAGCTTTTCAAAGAAAAAGTGAATTCTGTTAATACCTCACACGCAGTTTGTTTTATTTCTATATCCATTTCTCTCGAAAGTAGGACGCGAATAGTGGCCTTTAATGCACCTGGCACAGCTGAACTCATTCAGATTTAAAAGAACTTGAAACACTTTTTCGACAAATTCAATTGTATTCGGAAGAAAAATATAATTTCTTGGGCGGGGACTTTAATGCCAAACATATAACATGGGGAAATGCTAACACTAACATCAGCAGTCTACTGCTCAACTGGTGGTATCAAAATACGACCGAGCATAGCCTCCGTTCGGTTTAACAACGCTCTGAATAATATACATTATCCATAGCATTGGAAAACAGCGGTAGTCCACATATCCCTAAATGGGATAGAGACAGAACAGACCCTGATCAATTAGTTTGCTCCCGGATGTTAGCAAGGTTTTTGAAAAAATAGTTAAGAAAGATCTGAAGATAGTACCAGACAACCAGTTTAGTTTTAAGGCGAGGCATGATAATATTCACGTTGCGTCAAAATTGGTTTCCGACATTCAATAGGCCACTCAATAGCCGATACAGAGCATTTAGTAGACTACAAATCAGTTCCGAAAATTGAGATCACCAATATAATACCGCAGTGTTACTTCGATAATATTAAGAGATACGAGTATTACGATGACTGGAAGTTAAAAATTAACTGCTCAACATGGGCAACCATTAGCATTGAGAAACTCAGATAGATATCTTAGTGTTTGGCTTGACCGGCATCTATATTTCAATAGACATATAGATGCTTGGCTTGGTGGAGCCTGGAAAACTTTCGATATGACAAGAAGTCTGTTTCATAGCAGTTAACTTGATTACAGGGTAAAACTCATATGCTACGTGGCCTTAATAAGGCCCATCATTGCGTATGGTTGTTTGGAAAACCTTTTAGTTTTGGCTTTGACATTGTCTTCGATTACCCTTAAAATATCTCTTGAAGCCTTAAATCAGTTTTTGCGCACTTTTTTCGAAATCTTCCTCGTTTATCCTCGGAGTATACCCCCTCTATACATCTGTGACTATATTTTCCCCATACATCCTCATTCACCATCCATAATTTTGCGTAAAAAGTCATGATGTTTTCCAATCATTCAGCGTTGGTGGCGAGCCTTTACATTTTCTACCTGGCCGATACTGTTCACTTACCGTAGCAGTGGGTGAAGGCACTTCAAGATGACAAAAAGCAAAACTGACCTTAGAGAGCGTTTACCCGAAATATTTGCCTTTTTTCTGGTTAATTTTCACCATTTCAATATGTCTTTGCTTATCAAGAACCGCTGCAATGATTTTTCAACACAGACACTTCCTGTTAGACATCCCTTTAAGTATGAACAAATAATAAAATGTGATCTAACGCATCCATGCAATGAATAGGTCCACGGCAAACCATTTTTTCTAGATTGCGTCATGCAAATTGTGTCATATTTGCCAGTTAAAGAATTCATCATCGAAATTTGGGCAAATACTTAGATGGCGCTACGCTCCGGGGTAAATCTGTTCCTCAATCGATGAAGCTCTTCGGAGGAAAATATCTTCAGCCAGCCCTTTCCATTCATGTGCGCCACTTTAAAGGCGAGCATTCCCAGCTACGTTCTCTCTTGGGGTTGGAATCAAAAATTCTTAAGTCCAGAGCAGTGGTGTCGCATTACGAGTATATGACTAAGCCGTATACCTATAGTTGGTGATTGCACCTTTTCTTCCACTCTTCGTTAATACCATTGTTTAAGAGTCTTTTTATCCACTTTCAGTAATGTCGAAATCTCTGCGAGGACCGGGATGATGAAGATTTTTTAAGAGTTACCTTGGATTTTCAAGCCAGGATTCTACTTCTCAATAGCTTCTCGAACTCAATAAAAGCATCGAGCATACGAATCACTTTTACATACATTTACTTGCAGGTATAGATCACACCGATGATCGTAACTCGTGCTGTCCAATAATTGTAAATTTTCTCTGGTTTTTTTGGTGTCCCTTGAAGCCATGTACAACAAGTCAAAGTTACTTTGTGACTTCTAACCATGGCAATATCTCTTAATTTGACTGAACTTAAATCGCGGTGCAACAAAGCATTAATGACTTCGATTTCCAGGCCTGACATACACATTACTAAGCCAGCAAAATCGTGCTCTAAAATTGGCTAAGCAGGATGCACTACTACAAAGTCAGGCAAGGAACATCTGTGACTAAAATTATATTCCGCAACTAAGCGGAGGTCTTACCCTTTCAAAATTTAATTTTGAAACTTATTTGAAGATGGATTTCAAAGCGATTTTAAAAAGAAATCAGCAGACTTTTTATATTAGGACTCGGACTCTCTTACATACTTACATTATAAGACATCTTTCTTCATGTATAATAATATGCTAATCACAAAAAAAATCAAGCCTTGAGACTTCCAAAAAAAAACAAGTAATTTGGGTGACATCCTTTTTATATAACTTTCCCGTTGTGTTTTAAATTATAATTTTTGCTGAATACTGCCTCTCACCTAGTTAAAAACGACTTTTGCAAACCCACTTTCCTTTTCACAACTTTCTTATCCAAAATTTCAGTGCCACACAACTCTCAAAGTTACCAAAAGTATAAAGAGTGTTAAGGGTGTTTTCAGTTCATCAGCTTTGAAGAACTTTTTACGAATGTATCCTTTATTCGAAAATCCACTTGAAATCTTTAAAACCAGTCTTGTAGACTTGACAACCTCTTACTTAAGCATGACGTGAATTTTTCAGTGTCACTACTCATCCTCATTTATCTAAAAATCTCTTCAACACTTTCTACCCTTTCGCCTCCTCCCTTCTTTTCATAGCTAAGTGAATGGAATCAAAAACACCTTCATCCACTAAAGCTCACTGAGATACCAAGTATGAATGAGTACCCCATGCATCATCAAGGACCTTTGGTGATGTGTATTTGTTCAATGAACCGTTAAGAACTCACAAAAGCAGTAAATTATGATGAAAAGCTAAAAGCTGTAAAAAAATCCTTCCAGTGAAGTCGACTATATTCAATTAAAGGAAGGGAAATATGAGAAAATCAACTGAAAAAAAAAAAGAAAACATTCTTCCTGCTGGTAACATACAGGAGATTGCGAAGGGAGGACGCACGAGCATGCGGATGTATTGTTCCTTTGTCATTTCATAAATTTCCAATTAATTGGAAGCCCAGGTTGCGAATAAAAAATTTTATTCAAATTTCCAGATTCCATCAATCAGTTTCGCCAGATTTAGAAAAATAAAAATAGAAATTTCCAAAAGGGGAATGGAGAACCTCGCTATCATCCAGTGGGAGGTATGGTGAAAGGGAATTTCAATGCACGAGCAAAGAGGATGCGAGGGCTTGTAATGGAGAATGTGGGCTTTTTTGTAGTCGCTCAATCCATTTCACCTCCATTTTTTTTTCTGCTTTCCTCATGCCTTCATCGAGACGAGTCCTTGCGCCGTGCTGCCTAAGAAAATTCAATTATCGAGCTTCACTTAATTTCTCTTTAAATAACCTCAATTTTCTAATTCGATTAATTTCCGCTACACAAACCTAAATGCAAACAAGCTCTAAAGCACTTTTTTGTCCTTATTGTTGCTTCCTGATGATGCGGCAGTAGGCTTGTAATAAGTCGACGCTTGTTGCTATTGTTGTTAAGAAGTTCATTCATGGCATGTCGCCGCATCAGTGGGTTCATGTCTGCTTTTCTTTTTTTTCTTGAAATTTTTGGATGGATTTACGGGGGTGCTTAGAATCGAGGTGAGTTTCCCGCTTTCCTGCTTCCTACTGTCATATAATCGAACATTTTCCGCAGGGTGGTTGCGATAAGCCTTTTGACGGTAGAGAAAAAGTCGTGCTGCGACTTAAGATTAATTGGCTTACAACTAAGGCAAGGAAGAAAGTAATTGAGTCGTGTGCTAGATGCTCCTAAATCGTCTTAAGATAGCTTCTTGGAATGACGGAATGAAATGTTTCAAGCACCACTAACCCAGAAACCCCTTTCAATAAACAGCCTCTCATTACCGATTCTAGAACCTCAATTTATCAATTCATTTTTTTTTTGTGTACAAGTTCCAGTAAAAGGGAAATATAAAAAGTAACGACAGATATAGGGCTGCAATATCTAGACTGGTTGAGAGTTCGTTTGCCCTTCTCTTTCATCCCTTTTGTCAAGAATTAATTATATCCTCCGTTCATCCTTTCGCTTGTAGGAATTTACCTCAAGCGTAATCGCTTCAAGACTAAAAGTCAAAACCAAAAACACAAAAAAACAAAAAATCACCCGCAATCATAGAAGGAAACCAAAAAAGTGGGAAGATGGAAGCTAAGTGATTGCAATGTAAACTGCGGGCTTACCCTTACCCAGATAGGAGCAAGAAGAAAAAAAAGAAGCGGTTTTGCCCCAATTTTTGGCTTGTTTTTTTCCTCTTCCTTCATCTTTTACACAACAACGGATTTTGGACAGCTTTCAGAGAGACAGGAAGAAAAGAGCGGTAAAGATGAAGAAAAGGATACTTCACATCGGTTGATACGCAAAGTAACACACCATCATCTCTTTTAGTCCTTTTTTCCATTTTTTTTCCAGTTTGGTATTAAATATTGGTTAAAAGGATAATGTCAGTTGGTGGTATGAAATGAGTTTTAATTTTTTTCACGCTCCTTAACCATCATTCCGCGCTCCCATTGGTGGTGGTCGGTGTATGCCCCGAATTCGATTTAATACCAACAACTCTTCCCGAAAAGTATGTACTTCTTATATCCTGTAACAAGATAAATGATTTTTGGCCGTTTTAGATTTTCCCTAACTTAATTTGCTGCCTTGTGAAAAAGGCGTGGTAATTCGGAAAAATCCTAAGGATGAGTGAAAAAGGTTAAAATGACGGAAAACACTAACCGTTAAGTCGTTACAAAAAAAAAAAAACAAAACCTTTGCTGTTTAATATATTTTTAATTAAGCGGAAATAATTGTTTGACTTTCACGAAGGACGACACATTACCACGCACGAAAAAAAAGGACTTAACTCAATAACCCACCAAAGAAAAGGCAAACAAACTAAAAAACTGAAAAAAAAACGAAGACCGGAAATGACATGGCGATATTTTATTCTGTAAAAATTAATTCACTTACGATGGGAAACACAAGGAGCACCCTTCGAGATAATAAACCGTTATTATAATTAAATTTACATAATAAACAAATAAGTGGTTGTAACGCACATTTTCTACCCCTGTACCCGTTTAGCCATTGCCAAACGGCAGGAAGTCAACTCTTATTTGACTGAAGCTTAATGATTTTTTAATTCACTAACATGTACTTGGGAGCGATTTCTTTAAAATTGGATTTTACATTAAATAAATTTGAGAAGATTAAGGGAATGGGGTTTCTCTTTGATGCCGTTTAATGATGAATTTTGTAAGATGCCTTGTTTGGTGTTAATGGCACTTCAGAAGTGCGTTATTGGGAAAAAATACCCAGTGTGTTCAAAAAATTGCAGGAATTTAGTAATCTTGCGGGTTGACTTAATCTGATTCTTCTTCTGATGCTATTGTGCGAAAATGCCTTGGCAAATAAAATCAAGTTTACAAGTCAAATCGAACAAATTTCTTTATGTCTTTAGCACCCGGTGATGACGAAGTAAGGACTCTTTGAAAATTGTTAGCGATGGTTGGCCGATTTTTTCGTGTGTTTTCAACACTTTTCGCGATATAGATTTAACATCCCCCAAGTTTACAGTTTTCAATATAATAAGCAAAAATAGCTGATTGTTGACAGTTCAAAAAATAGTGTGAAATTTAAAATAACACCTCTTGTTGGATAGGCTTTTATATAGGTTTTTTTTTCCTATAAAAAAATTGTATTAATATAAAACAGAATAATATTGAAATGTACACATGTTGAATTTAACTATGGAATTCAATCCGATTCATATCATCACCGCATACCAGTTAGAACGTTGGCAATTTCGTCTCCAGTATTATTCCTGAGCTCCGTTGTTGGCTTGTTGGCATAAACTTAAAACTTACGGCTACCCCGTAATAATAAAAATACATTCCGCGTTAAATCGCATAAGCGAGGTGGCGATTCGATCAGACGAGTTCTCGAGAAATCTATTGAGAACCATCTGTGTGGCATGTGGCACCAATCTGTCGGAATAGGGATGGACTAATATCAACTCCATAAAAAATAGTGTCCAATCAGCGCACCCAAATGTAATTCACATCGGGTGGGTTCCTTGAAGAAAATGGCAAACGACCTATTGAGCCAAAAATTAGCTTCATCATTGAAGATGATTTTTCGAGGAAATTAAGAATTTTTTTTTTTCAAAATTTCAGATCCCCATCGGAAAAATATTGGCACTTCAAATGATCGGACCCAATTCGACCAATTTGGCCGTGGCGAGGGCGGAGGTGTGAGCCGGTGCGTTATTATGGTGGAAGAGCACTTTTTTTTCAATTCGGCGTCTAATCGGCCTAATAATTTGGCATAGTACAGCCCTGTGACCGTTTTGCCCTTCTCCAGGTAGTCGACGTGGATCACACCTTGTGAATCCCAGAAAACGGTGGCCATAACCTTTCCGGCCGATGGGACAATCTTCGCCTTCTTCGTAGCACGTTCGCCGGGTGAAGTCCACTGTTTCGACTGTTCCTTGGTCTCTGGTGTGTACCAGTGGATCCATGTTCCGTCGAATGTCACGAAACGCAGCAGAAACTCCTTCGGATTGCGCTTAAACAGCGTCAAACACTGCTCTGAAATGGTTTCACGGTTCGCGGCACACATCGCGCCGACAGCTTTCTCATGCCCAAAATTTCATGCAGGATATGACCCACGCGATCTTTTGAAATGCCTACTGTCTCAGCTATCTCGCGCACCTTCAATCGGCGGTCTGCCAATACGAGATCGTGGATTTTTGTCACGTTATCCTCCGTAGTAGCCGTTTTCGGGGCACCTGGACCACCTTAAAACTCGTTAAACCAATTTTTGATGGTCGCCATCGAAGGAGAAGAGTCACCGTACACAGCATCTAAACGCTCTTTTATTTCGCTGCGCGATTTCCCTTTCAAAACAAGAACCGAATCATCGACCGATATTGCTCTTTTTCCATTTTTCTAAAATCCGCGGACACTCTCGCTTCCACACCAGTCCGATCCGGCTGAAATTTCGACAGTAGCCGTCTACTAGAATGTACTACACGATAGTAGTGCGGTACTGGCGCCATCTGGCGGTGAGGCTAAGTACTTATCGGACCACCCTCGTACATACCTCTATAGTTCTTGCAAAAAGTGGGATTGCTTTTTTTGTGGATAGGGCAAATATAGCTGGTATTCCAGTCGTCGGGCATGCTTTCATCTTCCCAAATTTTGCAGAGAGTTCTGATGGCTCTGATGGTAAGCAGCTGCTGGAAATGCTGCTTAAATACATCCACTTTCATGCATTTTCGCATTTTCATCTTCTTACTCAATAGCTGAGAATTACGAGTGTAGTCAAAATGGATAAACAACTTTTCCAGTGAACAAAAGATCTTATTGTGTTTTTGAAGAAAAAGGAGCTCTCAACTTGGCTTATTTCTAAGCGAATTGGACGCAGATAGCAGACAGACAGTTTTGAAATTACTAGGAAAAAAGTTGAGAAAGTGGAACTTCTTCAAGGAAAATCACCACTGGTAAAACTAAGAAGGAAGATCTTTCGACGTGTCACCGCTGATTTTTGTGCGGTTCATATATGTTAATCTACATCAGGTTGTTGGCTTGCCCCCACTTAAGGATACTGCACTATACCATTCGAATACATTTGTATGAGAAAATGTTCTACAATGCCGGCCAGTATATTGATTTATAGGAGGAACAGAATGGGACCTAGTATAGAACCTTGCGGTACGCCTGTTTTCATAGAAAGCAAGGTGGAAATTCTGTTGCTTATTATTATAATCTGCAGTCAATCGAAGAGATATGAGAAGATTAGCCGTGCTGTTTGACATGAGAACTTAAATCATTCTTATTTAAATAACAGAGTTAGGCAGTTTTATAGCCATGACAAGATCGAAAGTCTGACTTTTTGTCACTAAGCAACGAATAGATGGTGCCGTATTTGTATACGTGGGATGATTTTTTTTTTCAAAAACTGTGGATTTGTAGAACCTTTGGGTTAGTTGCATCAAGTCCAACGACATTCGATTTCACCGATAGCCGCCAACATAACAGTGTCAGTGAGTATGATCAAGTTTAGCAGTCTAAGGCAGGATGGGACAGACGCTGTTTTTACAAGGACATTTGGGGGTAAGTGGGAGGTGAAGATGTAGTTTAGAATATCACAATTAGTGTCATCTGACGGTTCGAGCCCACGTTTGCCTATGCATATTTGGCACAAGTTTTTTTCCAAAGCCATATAACTGATGCTAAAAGGTCAATACGGTTAACATAAACACTTTTTTTTGGCATTTCTTATGTTTTGGATTGCTTTATTCCTCAGGCCACGTCAAGTTAGAAGTAAACCTCAACTCAATATCACTTCCCACGACGATATGTTAGGTCCCTGTCCTTTTTGATGTTACTGTTCGTCCAGCTTTCGATTAAAATGAGTTTGAAAAAAGCAACCTGCTCATCAACACAAGACATAAAAAATTGTGTTCGAAGAAGCGTTCCACCGATAATTTAACAGGTGTAATACGATTGAAGTTGTTCAGGTCTATCCTAGAAAGTTGAGGTTGATACTCTGTCACAAGGCGAAGAACATTTCCATAAGGGTAGTAGTGTCATTGGAGAAATCTGTGGGCATGAAGAAGTTTTATTCTAAATAAAACTGAATTGGTTACTTAAAATCCCAGGTACTATATCAAGGATTAAGTTGCAAAAGCATTTCAAGCATTCAAAATGATCCTATGATAAGTGAATGGTATTTTCTGGCATTGATTTCAGGGAGATTGTATTAATGAAGGAAAAAGTCTTGTTACTTTTTAAACAAATTTTGTATTATGTTCGGGGTAGCAAATCACATAGATTATCAATAGGACTTCAGAGTAGTAGAATTCTATCCAACCCTTTAATATCTTTTGTGGATCGTAATCTTTGCTCTAAAATGAAAACCTTTTAACCAAATTTCCTTTTCCTCTCTTTCAGGTAAAAACTAATGGACAACAATCTGTGTCACTGAGTAGTATTTAAACCAGTTACAGGTACCTTAATTTATACAATCCATTTGCCAACATAGTTTACAAATTACTTCTCAGCGTGAGCATGACTTTCGTGGAAATGTTACGAAAAAATTAGGATCAATTTACGTACCAAGCCTTTCCAAAACAAATGTGCATATGAACTAGCTTAACTCAGAATTAGCTCAAGCATGCTATATAACATATTTACCTAACAACGTGGTTTCCTTCAAAACGAATTGCTCACCAGGACGTCCTCGAAATGTTTCCTTGAAATACGAATGAAACCAACTAACTGGCTTAACCATCTTGTTTCTAATTACGTCAAAAAATATTTTTAGCATCTTTTCGTGGAGTTCACCTATGTACATCTGCAATGACAGGAGACAGGGCTGGGAGGTAGGGAAACCACAAAATTTTAGACTATTTATGTGTAACCATGACATGTCGAACTCAAGATAAGACCACCAACCGAGTAGGAGTTGTGAAGCCGGTTCTAAGAATTTGAAGTACGAATATATGGCGCATCAGTCCTAGCGAGTGGGAGGCTCATAATAGTGTAATTTTCATTCGTCTTTCGTACACATTTACAATTTGTACAATACTACTCGGGGGTGCGCTCGGCTTTACCCAGTCCTTCGCGATAAGACGGAAATTCACAAATATTTCCTTTTCGTGATTGGCGCTATTATTACTTTCTATTTCCTTATTTCGTTCTATCTATCTTCGATGTTTGTTCACCTGTCATTATATTGACTTGTGTTCCTGGCAGGATTCTAAAATGTGGTGAGAAACAAAAAAGAAAAGCAAACAAGTGCACAAGTACAAAAGTCGATAAACTTGTTGAAAGTTTGCTACAAAAGAAATAGAAAAAGAAAAAACAAGTTGAAAATCTAATGTGGGAAGAAAAGAACACATCAAAGGATTCGATCATCAAAGGATAACGTGTGTAGTAGGCGTGTATATACGGGCATATGGTAAACGAACATTTCCAACAAGTGTCAATAAGAGTTCGTTGAAGGGAAGTGTTTAAAAGCAAAGCATACTTCGTGTATACTTGTAAAAGGATACGCTAAGATTAAAAAGGATTTCTTGTCCCATGGATACAAACATGTGAACGAATGTATTTAGAAGAAGAAGAAAGTGTAACGATCTACGAATATCGCATCGTTTACTTTATATTTTACATAAATATTTGTGTCCTGACAATCGTAGCAATCCATGTCTCCATGTCCTGCGAGGGATTTTTATGCCTACTATTTCAACATAGAAGGTATATGTATGTGGTGCCGAGGCTTTTTCGGTATAAAAATAAAACCACGAGAAGACCGAAAATGTTTGGGGACGACAAATAAGGGAAAATATTTAATCCTTGCTTCAGTCATTCGGGGCACATTCCACAATTTTAAGGATTACAGGGATTAGCTGGTAATGGAATTGGTGTGTTCTTGTTGGATCATAAAAAGCACCCGTCATTTGCATATGGAGTGCTTGTCAAAGATAATAGAGCAACAAATTTTCACATATCTGTAAGTACATGTTGGTTGTTTCGTCGGATGGAAGGCGAACCGTAAAGCGTCGGATAAGTTTTGATGGATCAATCTGAGGTTAAGTGATTGGGACAGTGATTTTACATTTGTGTTAAGTCTGCGTTGTGGAAACGAAAAGAGTAGCTTTTATCCTGTTTCCGGCGATAAAGGCCAATGACTTGCAAAAGTATGGTGTCTGGGTCGCAATGGCTTGCAGTGAGAGAGAGGTTGGTATGTACTTACATGACCTTTAATATGACTGGTAAGATTGGTATAGGGAAAAATATAAATTTAAAACTTAGCGAGTAGCTTACTGAAGGAAGGAGGAGCCCAAAAATAGCTGGTTGTTAGATGAGCATTGACTCAATAGTAAGTCTTGTTGGCTATGCCAAACTTCAGTCCTTTACCTTACGAGTCTTTTTCTTCTTTTTTCATTTTAATTCCTCTTTTTATTTTGTTTGGAAGCTTTCCCCTGTGAGTCAATGTGAGTAGTTGGCCCCTAGGCCACCAATGTGAGTAAAAGCGTATCGTCGGCTTCACGACAAAAAAATTCAGATGCACATCTGACTTATGCCGATCATGTTGAGGTAGGCAGGTTTTTTCCCTTAATAGTGCGATAAAAATAACCGAAGCAGAGTTCATCGTGCTGGGTAAGTCCTACGTTCAGCCGAGGTAAGCCATTTTTTTAACTTTGGTGAGCACGTCCTAAACGTGTTTATGTATCAGCTGGTTCCAGCATACAGATTATATTATGGATCTTATCAAATCTGTTTAAATATAGGGAACCTCTCTAGGTGATGAACTCTGTGTATTGCTAGAAGAAGTTTTGACCATTTATTCAACGCGATAAAAATCGCTTGTTATCTTGTCTCCTAGATATTTAGCTTTTTGTAGATCCAGTTGATGAAGGCTTTTAGCGAGCCTATTATTCGTATACCAATCATTGAATAGCATTTAGTACTGCTTGAGCCTTCAGACAGACAGGAAGATGATGGACACATTAACAACACATTTAGAGCGCTAAATAATATATAAATTTATATAAATTTTTGTTTTTTCCATCATAAAGGGCACCTTTTTATACCATAGCAGAATGAATTTTGCCAGCTCCTGGCGACTTGCAGCCATTAAGCTTTCTTCAAAATTGTAAATTACTGTCACCTTGCCCTCGTCAGGTTACACTTCAACCTGCATTAAATCAGCTCAGCTACGTTTTGAAAATCTGAAATTCTGAAAAATCTGAAAGTCAAGTTTTTCCACCTATGATTATCCTTCATTATCATTTTTGCTTAAGACCTCAACGCGTGCTTTTACGAAATAATAGTCTTTAAAATGCACAATACGTCTACATCAAGGACTTATTCATAAAGATGATACTGTAAGACATCTTGTGCAAGCAACACATTAATGGACATCGATGATGCTTTCACCAAATTCAATAGAAGGTTTTAACTGGAACCGGAAATTGTCCATACTCGAAGCCAGAATCATCTCGTTGCAATTAAGGAATAATGCGGGGCCTCACCTCACTTAAGGCTTATAGGTGTATTTCGTCGACTTGTTTATCAGGGTTATAAGTGAAATCAAAAATCGTATACGCTTGTGCTAGAGACTGTCAAAATGTAAGCCGGATCCCCCCTTTATCCTCCAGTGCCAAATATCCAGGCACCCCAAGCTTACATGGAGGTATCTTCGAGATAATACATCTTTCAGAGTGTCGTATGGAAAAACGTTGAAATATATAGAAAATCGGGTAAGGACCTTAAGTGCCTGCATCGAAAATTTCGTCGGGAGATGTGAAATCAATACAAGCTGTTTCTTTGACGTAGATAACTCCTATCCCCATCATAAATCCCACCTTCACTCAGATCTTGTTATTTCTGTGGCCTACTCTAGGCAAACTTTACAACTTAGATAAGCTTTAAGAAAAACCCTGGACTTTTATTTGGAGGCGCCTTCAGACTCAAATGAATGAGTTTTTAATCACCTAAAGCTTTGCTACCCTTACCTGCGATTTCAGACTATTCTACTGCTACTATCAAAAAATGGTGTGCGCTACACTACAATCTAACTGAATACTTCCAATTCTTTTACGAGCATTGCGCATAGCTTCCTTTTTACTTAGGCAATTTTCAAGCTAAAGTTTTGGCGTTCAACGCCATCTATGTCAGTCACATTGTGACTGTCATCTGTTCCGATAGCCACATCATGATCAAGACTGCATTGTTCTGGTTTCAAGGTCTTAATAACGTAAAGGGCAATGAGAAGCCAACCATTTTAACATATCACTTAATAAAACACCAACTTTATTCGAAGTACAATTCGCCCAATTATTAATTTATTTCGATCGATTTGTGAAGCGCTGCATTGTCTTGCTGAAAGATCACTTTTTTTTCCTTCATTTGTGCTGGTTTTTCTGCAATGTTTTCATTAAATGTATCACGATCGCCATATAATATTCGCTACATGGTTCTTCCCTGCCTTCCTTTGAATACAATACCGTACGTATACCGCATGAAAAAAAAGGGGATTTTTTTTCCCTTTAAAAAGGAAAATTTTATCAACACACGTAATTGGGATTTTTCCGTTGATCTAAAAACTACAAAATTAGCGTCAGTAAAACAACTATAATATACCTTGTGAACCAAACATCAGATTGATATAAAATAAAGACACGAATCGATATTACCTCAGAATCATATGAATTTTCTAATAGTGGCGCCATCTGCATGTCATCATACGAAATTATTTATGTGGTCTATAAATTATGATAAGGTTCTTGAAAAAGTGGGTTTTTTTTTTCATGGCTGAACCAAAGGACGTGTGGTCTACGAAAGATACCTGTAGCCCGGGTTACTGGTAAGTACGATTCGAAACCCGCACTCTCGATGCCACATAAAAAGTCAGTATTTCTTTTTTATAAAATTTTATTTAGTCAAAGTGTGAACCATCGACATCTATGATTCAAGGTCCATTGTTCCCTTTTTTTATAGAAGGCTTGATTTTTTAACACTAAAAAGTTTTCAAAGGCTTCTACGACCTCTGCTCGGTATCATATCAGGAGAGTACGCTGTATGCGGAAGAATTTGGAATCCCAAGTACGTGCACCGTTACGTGATAAGTATGGGCTCTAACATTGTCATGCAACAGGTTCGGACCATGCCTATTGATCAATGCAGGTTGCTTTTCAGCCAATTTCGTATGCATTTTGCGATTTCCTCACAATAATGGACTGCATTTATCGTTTACCCTGGTTGAACAAATGAAAAGTGGATTGGTCCTTTCGATTGCTATCCGATTGTCACCATAACCTTTACTGGGTGAAGACTAAGTTTGGGGTGTGCTTCTGCATCCAACCCCTGCCCAGTTCTTATACAGTTGTCGTACAAAACCCATTTTTCATCACATGTGATTATACGGTGCAAAAACGGTGCATTTCGGTGCCTTAGACTCAGCGATGTACAGGTTTCTAAACGGCGTAGTTTTTGGGTCTCGTTCAATTCATGTGGTAGCCACTTGTCGAGTTTTTTTCAATTTTGATATGGGTGTCGACTAATTGTCATGGGGATACTCCCATGTTGTGTGCAATGCCCCGCTCCGTTT
This sequence comes from Merodon equestris, assembly GCA_958301585.1. NCBI lineage: Eukaryota > Metazoa > Arthropoda > Insecta > Diptera > Syrphidae > Merodon > Merodon equestris. The sequence continues at coordinate 170,060,710 of OY284413.1, forward strand.
TTGTTGGGTCTGCATCCATCGTTTCTCGAAAAATGGCGTCATCAATTACCGTTTTCGGTTTCTCACGCGGATCGTTTTGGAGGGTTAGATCTCCCGAACGGAACTTATTATGTCCCAGTTTGAACTCGTAAAGAAAAAGAGCACAAATTTCGACAGCATCATATAAAAATTCCTAGAAAAAAATAACTCTACTTGCAATGGAACCTAAAAGTCGCACACACTAAACACACATACCACTTTATATCATAAAAAAAATCACTGCGTTGCACAGATGTTCACTCGACAGTTTCTAATTGAGGACTAAGTGAAAAATCAGACATTTCATGAAGTACAACCCAACATTAAACCACACCCTGCGCACTTCAAACACTCTCCCCGCGGGACTTATGGGGGTAGTCTCATGTGAAAGCATAAATGTTACCTCTTATTAGGGAATTTTTTTTATAGGACAATAAAATTCAATCATTTTATTTTTTTATATGTCTTTATTTGTATCTTAAACTGTATAAAAGTTTTTTTTCTTATTTTACATTTTTTATATATATTTTGTTTTTAATTAAATTAGACACCAAAAAAAAAAAGACCGTGCAGGGACGGGTTAAGAATATCCCTGCAGCGATACCTCTCGCTTGTCGTAAAAGGCGACTAAAACAAAGGTAAACAAAAATCACATCTAGGCAATTTAGAAAACACCAAAGTGAGCCTAGGGACACATATACCACCATTAAACTGCCCCACAAGTGTGCATGCAAATCAGTGGGTTGACACGACTGGAGATCACCGGTGTTGTAAAAGTAAGATCAAACAAAAAAAATCTGGAGCATGCCCGTGTCACAAAAAAAAAAGGCCGGCCGAAAAACAAATGCAAAAACACCTGCATTTGATTGGCCTCAGCGATGAAGTAATCCCAAACCGGGAAGCCTGTCGCTACTTTCTGAGGTCAAACCGGCGGACCCCACAAGCGGACCAGTAGGAATGCAGTTAAGTGGGAAGGTTATGGTCCTACACTTCTGACCATAACAACGCCCGAAAAAGGAAAAGAAGAAGAAGAAGACACCAAAAAAAAAAAGCAGGTCACTGGTCATGTTAATAGCGGCTGTTCATGTTGTCTGAAATAAAAAATCGAATGGATTATTGTACAGTAAATATGTATGCCGCTATCGGCCCTACCACAATAAATCAACTTCATTAAAAAAAAAAAAATGGCGGACTGTAGAAAAAAAATCTTGTTTTTTTTTTGTTAAAAATCGTTTTAAAAAAAAATAAGAAAATATTTTCGAAAATAAGCAATTTTGGTACGGCCGATAACCATTAATGAGTAGAAGAACATATATAAATTTTAAAGCAATCGGTTGAATAGTTTTTTTTTTAGGACCATGACAGTTTTAGAAAATGATGTTTCTAGAGCAGAACAAGTCGCTTACGGCGCATCGGCGACAATGGGTTGTAACTTATTTAATACTAGACATTTCGGTCTGAACTTTTCACAGCATATTTTCAATAGATTTCACAATCGAAATATGAAAAAAAAATCGATTTTTCAAAGAGGTCACATGAGACTACCCCCTTATGCTATGTGTACTGTATCTGCCGTTTCAGCTCTTCTCAATCTTTCGAGTCTTCTTATCTTGTTCTGCACGCTCGTTATGAAGAAACAGATCACCAGCCAGTAGTCCCCTGAGCTTATCATATGGCTTACTAGAAGCTCCGAGATCGGTAGGTCCATTCTTTCTTCCAAACGTCTACAGTGGAATTTTGCGTGCTCTGGGTCTTCCTCTTCCTCTAGACATTCTAAGCAGAAGGTCGAGCTATTGTGTTCAAATTTGTGAAGATATTTTTTATAACCGTCGTGCCCATACAGGAATTCAGGAATTGCGTAAGGTGGTAATTGCAATTCCCATGTGCTCCTTTTCCTCAAGCCTCGATCGTGGGAACCAGCTTGTGGGTCATTCTCCCTTTTGCCGTGTTATTCTATCTGGCTTACCACAGTGCTACAGATGCTGTTCTTTCTTCTGCTTATATCCTCCGAATAACGCCGGTCTCTTGATTTGGTCCATGGTTCGTCTAAGCTAAACCATGTGCATCTGTGCATATCGATAGAGACTACACCCGTTATAACACAAGCTGCTTCATCCGAGATTATCGAAAACCGCATACCTTTTGTTCTTACGGAAAGCCTCTAGGGAGATGAGAGCTTTCTTTTTATCCCCTTCGTTGCAAGAGCTCGCATCCAGACCGGCGTAGCGTAGAGGAATAATGAGCTCACAACTCTGAAAAGCAGAATCCTCCTCGCGTATCCCAATCCACTGATGTATTTGCAACGCCTTTTTACTGTAATATTCGACATGGGTCTTAAAGTTAAGTCGGTTGTCGAGCGTTTTATTGCCTCTTTGAGGATGATTGATTTACTCCCAGCCCGGAAGTTTGCATATTCCAGAGTCTTTCGGCGGGTTATTAAGACAGCCTCCGTCTTGTGGTGAGCCAGTTCAAGGTCGGCAGACTTTAGCCAATTTTTGATCCTGCCATCTCTTCATCTGTGGCGGACTCTATCTCGTGTATGTCTTTCTCTATAGTAACTTCGGCGAAATCGTCAGCTAAACCGATAATTTTGACTCCTTGTGGCAGCGTTAAAAAAGAGATCCAAGGACTGATCCCTGGAGGACTCCCGCGAAACAGTGTAGTATTTAAAGTCGTCGTTCGTTTGGTACCTCAACTTCCAGTTAGTGAAGTAGTTAAGAATTATTTTCACAAAGTAATGTGGTACTTCCATTCTGATCAGAGACCTCTTAATGCAGGACCAGTTTGCGAAATAAAAGGCAATTTAACGTCCAGCGTTACTCCTGTGCAGTATTTCCTTGTGGCCATCTTTTGAAAACGTGGGTGCCTCCAAGCATTTGCGTTCCAAAACCTATAACTCCGTACACCCATTTGGTACCCTAAAAACCTGGAGACCAACACATATAAAACAGGTCCAGTTTCCAGTTTGCAGTTTTGTAATAAAGTTTTAAATCTTTAATCAGTTCTTTGTTAAGATCAAAACGTGTCCAGAGTAGATATTTTAATTTGTTCCCGACGAGTTATGTATTATGAACGTTTGAACTTACAGAGGCACACACATATTGCAGACACATGTATCCCTAAAAAGAGAAAGATTCCAACTCTAGAGACCATACAATACTAAATTGTATAAAAAAAATTTCGTTCGAAAGTTTGCCAATCCTATCAATCTACATGTTACCAATCTGACAGATGACAGCAGATTAAGCAACGATACTCGCAAGTGAAAATACATGATGTTGGCCAGCGCCTTACAAATATTATGAGAAAAATTTATTTTCTGCAAGGAAGAAAGACTTAAATAAATTGTCGGCACAAGTTTGAATTGTATTTTACTCACCTGAATAGATAAACCCAAATTACCATTGCGATAGCCCCACCCTATGTAAGGCTCACCCTAAAACAATTTAAGAAAAGAAATAAAAATTCTCGTAATCAAGCATTAATGTTAACAACGCAGTACAGGGACTATTGTTGTAACAGCTGCTGAAAAAGGAAGAATTTCAGTGACGACGAAAAAAGTGCCGTGCACATCGCCGTATAACCTGGCCCTATAAAAGGGCAAGATGGACACTCTTGACACTCTGAAGGCAATAGCAAAACAAGGCTAAATCAATAAAATATAAGGTAAGCAGCCGCTTGTTACAGTTATGAGAAAATAGAAATCCGTGTAAATCGATCCTTAGGGCGACGTTGCACTGAGCGGGAAAATACATTTACGTAATGGAGATACAGTAACAATCAACGCTGTCCCTGGTGCTGAAAACATGTATTGAAAGCACAACTAACGATCCTCCCAATGTCATTAAAACAAACAAATGTGACTGTCCTGGACCTGGCGAGTATAACTCGTGTTAGAAAGTTCGTTAGAACATGTGCAGGCCTCGAAATAGCAAAATTCCCATAACTTTTCGAACACACTAACATATTTTGGCTGAAAAGGTCTCAAGAAATAGGACGAAGCACGAGTTCATTCCTCAAAAAATACTTATGAGAAATGTGATTTAAACTCTTTTCATTTTCTTTGAAAGTCAACGCCTAACAAAAGCCCTGAGAAACAAAGCGAAATATATGATTTTTGAAGCGTCTGGTTTTACACTGTAAAAAAAAAAAATACAGGTTTATGTTAATCATTCAAAGCATGCCAGTTTGCCTTTTTAAGAACAGTTTTGTGTAAATGATATCTGATAGCTGATATCTCGCTAATAATTCGTGAAATCTATCTTCCAAAAATTGTCAAAAGGTGGCAAATTGCACGATCTAGCCGGCCATTTCACGGGTGCAAAACAAAAGATAAATGGCTGACCGAACTCATTTCTCAAATGGCTCATCGACTCGCGTGCTGTGTAGCATGTAGCGCCATCTCGGCGTGACCATATGTCTAACCAGTTCATTTTAGGCAAAAACAGTTCAAAATCATTGAATGATAGCGAGCGCTATCATGGTCATTGTCATTCTCATGTTCTCATGGTCATTTTTGAAAAACGTTGGCCAATGATTCCGCCAAAGAGTGCACTTTCGTGGATGCGCTGACAACTCTCGTATTACATGCGGATTGCTCCTAGGACAAAATATGGCAGTTTTTTATTATTAACATACCCATTCAACCATAAATGAGCTTCGTCCTTGAAGTCAATTTGCGGTTAAAAAAAACAGATCTTCCTCGAACCTTTCTAAAGCTCACTCATCGAAAATCAGACGCTGTAGCAGGTCGTTCGGTTGCAGCTTTTGCACGAACTGTATTGGGTTAGTTTCTAGACCAAGATCCTCGCGTAGAATCGTCCACGACCCAGTTGGTCAAATTAGCGTCGTCATTAACATTGATGGTGACAGCAGCAATATTTTCCTCTCTATACCCTCTACGCAAACGGGTAGATGAATAGATGTCCAGTTCTAATTGAGTATGTCTTATTCCGACACATACCACGAATTTCACGCAAATTGTCGAAAATAGAATTTTGAAACACCAAGCAGCAAAAAAATCACCCTTCAGTCCTTTTTTTCGTGGCTCACGGTATCAACCATCACATCTAAAGCACTCCGCTCCCGATTGCTTCACAACATAATTTGTAATTGTTATTATAGTGGCTTTAGGGTTAGGTCAAATCGAATGTAGTAGCATAGGGAAAACATTCATTAAATATGTCACTCCCGCGAACCGTGTGGTATGGCCAAGCTCAGGTACCTATCCCCACACTTTCACTAGTAATATCACTTAATTTTATTATATTTAATTCATCGCTCGTGGTGGCAATCAGCCCTCTAATCCATATTTAAGTGCATGGTTTGCTATTGATATTTCGAACGGATTCCGATTTATGTTGGCGATCGTAACGCTCTTTTTTCGACTAAGAAATTATGTGCCTAATACCTATGTTATGGAGATTCAATATACCAGTTTTGGATGCTTTCCCTCCGAGGATGTTAATCTATTCTCTCGGACTTTTGTCTATCGCAGCTCAACCCTCGAACATTGTCAGCCTGTCAATTTAGAGCTGTCTTCAACGGAAGTCCTGGCGTACAAGGATAGGCAATTTTTGAGACTAATGGGGTCTCCCTTACCACGTTCACATTATTGCCCTTACAAAAATCTTAAAGAAAGCAGCGTATGTTTACATATCAGCTAGAGTCGAATTCAATCTTCAAATGACTCCGTCATGCCCTTAAATAACGTTCATATGCATACCAACCATCTACCATTTCACATGTCGTCGATATTATCTGCGCCTACCGCTCCAATATCAAAGTCTCAATTATCAAAAATCAAAGCAACGAAAAAACAAAATAAATAATTCACCCTCATTTCAAACCAATCCCTATGGCAACAGCATTTGTAAACGGTAAATTATTTATAGTACCATTAAGCATAATACCTCCCTCCGGATAGGCTTTTACTCCTACACGGCATCGTCTGCGTTTGAATGACAGTGAGACGCGAACGAATCCATTCCGCACACTCGGATTGATATCAAATATTTAATGCGTGAAGCTCTACACGCAAAACGCCATTATCATTAATCAATTTCAACCTGATCATAGGGTACAACTATCAAACCTCGGAAAGGACCTCTACAGCGATATTCGTGACGTGAATAAAGAAGGGTTGTACTTATCATAATCATATGCATAACTCAAGAGCATATCGGGACTAGAGTCTGATGTCGGTGTCTTCTGTAAAGCGGGCCAATGCGATCGAGCACAGTGCAAGTGGGAAAATATGTCGACTACGGAAAATGTTTCTTGAAATCAAAAAAAATCAAGCTAAAAGGACGAGAACTCATTTTGTCGAAAAAGCGCCTTCTTTCATTTCGTGTTTGCCCTTTGTGCCTTTGCTGCCTTTGAGCGAACGCTTCGGAAAGGGTGAAAAAAAAATCTGAAGAATCTGTGAAAACACTTTGATCTTTCTTAGTGGCCCCGTTTACTCGAGGGTAAGCCGGTATTGCTAGTCCTTTATAATTAAATATTTCAAAGAATCCTTTTTTTCTTCTTTTTTTTATTTGTCGATAGGTCGATTGTGTTGTAGGGGGAGTTGGCTGTTTAAATTGTTTCTTTTCGAAGAACCACCAGCAGTTCTTGGGGTGGGTAAAAGGATTAAATTAAAACGGGTTGATCTAATAATAGGAAATGATTTGATTTCGTCCTTGGAATGCGTGCAACATGCCAAAGGGATTATAAGAAAGTTGAAATACTAAAAAAAAAAATTAAAATATAGTTCGACAATGTCCTTTGTAACTCAGGCTATTTTAGTATTTTTTCACTTCCGCTTTATTAGTTATCCTTACCAGAACTCGGACACCGAAGCAATCAACCTCAACTCTATTAACATTTTCCGTGTTCGTGGGGAAATAAAAAAGGATTCTACTACGCAAATTAATCCTTGTGGTTATCATTATCCCTTAAAATGCCTGCCTCCCAATTAGCTTGTCCGTCCTAATGACAAACGTCAGAGTTAAAAAGGATGAAAACCTAATTAGCCAATTAATATGAATCGCAGCAGCCAGGAAAACGAGGAAAATTCAAACGAGGGACGGAAAACTGTACAAAAGGTAAGAAGGACAAAAACCATAAATCATTTTGGATATTTCGTTAAAAGGACTAAGCTTTCCCTTCTACACAAAACTGTCAAGATGTATTTTTTCCTCCATCCTGCCCCTGTTTTTATATTACAAATTCAGCTCTAAAACACAGCAACACAGAATATGTGTGTCCGAAAGCATCAACGGACTCGCGCATGACGGACACGACGACTCTATCAGGTACCCGGTACCAATCGTCCTACCACTACCCTACTCGGAAGAAGGAAATGATGGGAGAAAAACGAACCGGAAAAGGTCAAAAGAACCGCAAAAAAACGAAGAAAAATATTGAAAAATGCTTCATAGTACCGAAGCCAGAGTAAAGTCCCTTTTTTTTATTAAAAAATCAAAGCACGTTCCGCTCTCTTACTCTCCGATAGACATACACACAAAACTTATACTTTTGACGAGGAAAGTGCAAAATTTTTCCTCATACCTGGTCGATGTGACTTAATTCGTTTATTATGTTGCAAGGTGATTTTTTTTTGATTTGGCCGATTTAGTGAACGAGGACGAACGGTTATGTTGGGTCAGTGTGGTACGCGAGCAAAGCGAATAAAGGGTCAGGTGCCTTCGATTCGGCAATATTGCTGAGATTCTGATTTTTCGTCCTTTCCTTTTCTGCTTGTTTCTCGATTTATTTTGTGTTTAAAGTGAATTAATTGTAGCGTGAGACATGACGTGAATAGAAGATTACCATTCCCATACCATTCCATTTTGGGATGGTCTTTCTTGTTTATGATGCTTTTAACTTTAAAGGAATTATCGTGCTTTGAATAAGCCCGCCTGAAGGTTGTTTCCAACAAGTATGGCTAAATTAATATAAAAACAATAGACAGCCTTTTTGTGGGACTTTTTTATTTTTCTTTTTGGGCGTCGTGCAAGGATTTGAGCTGGAGCTTAGGGCGAAAAAATGCGATTAGGTTTTTTTTATATAATGGCTTCGCTAAATTAATTTTTCTTAAAGTTAAAACTGATCTTCAAATCAAAGGGAAATATGAAGGAATGTTTGAAATTTTAGGGAAATATTTGGCATATTGTAGGGAAGGCAACATTTTCGGGGCAGCACTAAAGAATTTCGAAGATAAGGAATATGGCATTGTCACAACTCTGAAAGAAAGGGTTCGACATCCATCTCAAACACACTCCATTTGGTTAATGCTTCTTAAAGGCAGCTTTAAGTTTATTTTTTAAACGTGAGCATCCAGTGACGAACCCAATCGGAATTTTCAAGTCATCCCTGCTTAGTTCAAACAGATATTGGATTTAACTACCATGAAGGCATAGCCTTTCAGTGCCATGATATGGAAAAGGTTAAATAAAAAATGCTTTGTGCTTTTATTTTTGATGTGAAGCAAACTCATGAATTTTATTAAGATAGGAAAAGAGTCGAAGGAAATTCCAGGAAAAATTTAAATCCATCATTTTGACAACTGACTGATCGATTACATGATTTTATATTCCAAACTTTCCGCCCGCCTCAATCTCTCATGTAAGTACACGGATTTGGTGCTTGATTTGTTTAAAGTGAAAACTGGAAAACAACCTACATAGCTTAAGAACTGGTCGTTTACGAATAGAGGGCTATGTCCTTCATGTTACTCGCTCTTACGACTTTGACTAAATAAAGGATGATTTTTTTAGAGCTATACAAATTTAATATGAAATAAAATATTTGAAGCTAAAGTTAATGTCTATAATGTTAGCATTATTTAATAGATAATTTTATGCCATTTAAACGCGCGGGCATATGCGCGCCATAGCTATCTCGGATGAATTGCTATCGTAAAGTCAAATTCTCGACAACTTTATCAACCATCTGGGCCGTATATCAGCAATAACAGATCGAATGTTGACTTCCAAATCGTCCAACGTCTCTGTTTTATCGGTATAGACTAGTGACTTTACACACTCCCAAAGAAAGTAATCTAAAAGTGTGGGATCACAGGATTGTGGAGGACAGTTTAAACGTCCATTACGCGAAACTATGCGCTCAGCAAATGATTCCCGCTTTAGCTTGTTGGTGTCGTGCCGCGTAGCATGTTGCGCCATCTCGTTGAAACCAAAGTTCTGTCAAGTCCATTCCCAGATCAACCCCAGCTGGTGAGATTAATGCATGTTTGAAAAGTTCGTTTCTTTGGGGAATGTACAGAAGTTATCGCTTGACATAAATATGCGTGTGCGTCTTCAAAATGATCCATCAGCACGTGAGTTTTCGAAGCGATTGCAGCAGAATGGCGATGGCAAAATTGCAGGTGATTTAAATGGCTTTATCACGTTACCAAATAACTTTTCCACAATTTTAACATCAAAAGAAGAACTACTTGAACGCGTTTTTTCCAAACATTGTTCAAAAGTATGAAAATCATGTTTGGTTAAGAGAATGCGAAATTTTAGCATCAAAAAATGCTTAATGTGAAGTTAATGACATCAATTATCAGATTCAACAGAAATTGCAAAGTGACTTCGTATCATACAAATAGATTTATACCGCTACGAATAAAGAAGATGCGGTAAATTATCCGATTGAATTTTTGAATTCTTTGGAACCACCCGGTATGCCACCGCATCGTTTGAATTTAAAAGTTGGTTCAATCTATCATACTTCTTCGGAATCTCAATTCACCAAAACTTTGAATGAGACTTTCCGTCAAAAAAATAATGCCCAATTCGATCGAAGCAAGAGTTTTCACCGGGAAAACAAAAGGAGAAGTTTTACTGATACCGCGGATCCCATTAATACCAACTAACATGCCATTTCAATTTTAACGTCTTCAATTTCCCGTGCGTTTACCCTTGCTATGACCATTTATAAAGCTCAAGGACGAACGTTTCAAGTGCGTGGAGTGATTTTGGAGAAACCGTGCTTTTCTCACGGACAATTATACGTAGCATGTTCCAGAGTGGGAGCACGCAAAAATTTATTTATTCATGCAACACACAATCAAACAAAATATGTTGTATACACTATTGTATTGAATTGACTTTTTTTTCATTCTTTCCAAATAAAAAACCAATGAATTTGATTCAATGTTAATATTCATGCGTAGCGAAGCACGCCGGGATCCGCTAGAAGGGTATATGATTTTGATTTTTAACTATTATTGAACTTATGTTATTTTCAGTACTCTTAGTAAAAAACTGAATTGATTTTTAGGCGGTACGAAGTTCGCCAGGTCGGCTAGTATATAATATAAAATAATCTGGCAGCAGTATAACCGGATTTCTGATAGAATATTTTAAGAACCTTGTAAAAATATACGAGTAGATGGCGTAAAGGAAGTCATTTTAGATTTCTGAATAGCTCAAAGGTAGAAGTCCTACGATTTACCTTGTGCACAATACGTACTGCGTGTTTCTGTTTTAAAAGTAATGGTTCAATTTTAACAAGGTGTGTATCACACCAACACGTAATTCCATATTGAAGTTTCGATTTAAACAAACCATTATACACTAAAGTACATAAGTAATGTGGAATTACAGTAGAGGCGAAGATGATACATCTGCCTGGCGACAGCATTAAGATACTGCTTTAGATGATGTGTGGTCGTTCCAACATAGTTTGTGATCTAAGATTACACCTAAATACTTAAAACTCATTACACCTTCTACAGTAAAACAATTATCTGAACAACATGCAGTATTAAATGTGACAAAACATGGGTTATGGTTACAGTCATTGTTGAGAGGAAATTTTTAACAACAAGGTGAATGATACTTTAGCTCCATATTTAAGAAAGTTTTACCAGTGACGTTAAATAACATAAACTTTGTCTTGTCGCTGATAGACAGTTTGTTAGAACTGAACTATGTACGAAGGCTTTCGAGGTCATAATTAACATCTGCATATAAATCAAGGAGGTTGTTACTAGAATAAGAGAGTGCAGTATCATCAGCAAATATTGTAATTTTGCCTTTTAAAGGTTATATAAACAGAGAATTGACATACATATATTACGAATAAAATAGGGCCTAGAACAGATACTTATGGGACATCTACATTTGTGAAGCACGTTGAACTCAAACAAGAACCAATTTTAACTTTCTGTCTACGTTTGCTTAAATAAGAGGCAAACCAAGAGTATGCCGAACCTCTAAAACCTTTATTATATAACTAATTGAGCAGAGGCGCATGATCAACCATATCAAATGCTTTTGTAATATCGATAAATAGAGCGGCAGGAGTTTGGTATTCATTAACACTTGTATAGATTTCGCCACAAAGTTTAAGCAATGCATCTTCCGTAGATTTACCGCGTCTGAAACCAAATTGAAAATTGTTTTATCTTGAAATGATAACATTCTACTTTTAAAACCTCGTTCGAAAATTTTAGAGAAAACTGACAACAGTGAAATAGGTCGGTAATTGTTTACAACGTAGTCTCACCTTTTTTGTGCAATGGGATTACAATGCCGTCTTGAGTGATTCAGGGAAAATACCTGCTTGGTAACTAAAGTTGAAAACGTAACATAGTATGTCAGAAATAAGGAACGATATATTTTTTAGAATTCCTCTTGAAATACCATCATAGGAGGACGTATTTGACGTTTTAAGGGACAAAATAAGATTATGTATCTCCAAGGCGGTAAAGTGTTCAAACAAAAAACTCCTTGTTTTTATTGGTTCACGTATGATTATATTATCGTATTGGTATGAGGACGAGGTTAAGGGATAAGGAGCAGTTGCGGATAAATTCGTAAAAAATCGTTGAAGATCTTGGCAATTTCTAAAGGGTCAGAAACAGTTACGACGCTTTGGATTAAAGACATTTCAGGGTTTGTTTTTTTTCTGTTCAATATATCATTAACCTCTCCTCATTCATTTTTAATGTTACCAATATGTTCAGCTAATTTGAAACTAAAATAAGAGTCTCTACAAATTGGGATCTCACTTTTTAATTCATGAGATAATTTATCGTAGTAGGTTTTTAGCCTTGTATTATTAGGATGTTTTGTAACCTGAGCACGAAGTTGCTTTTTTTTTCTGTATTTTTCCCAACAAGCACGAGTTCATCCAAGGCTTGAGTCGTTTAAATTTATTAACTCTATTGATTTTTTTTGACACAATTGAAAATGTGAAATTGAAGCCTAGAAAGAAATTGGTCGAAGGCAGCGGATGGATCATTCGTAGTATAAACATCACGCCATGACTCGAAAGTCAATACTCTCCGTAAAGCAACTAAATCAATCATCTGATGCACAGAAACATATGATTGCTTGTGTTTTTGCAGGTTTAGATCAAACTGAATTGTTGTTAGGGAATGATCAGTTATTTTAAGGTCATACACTGCAGTTAAGTAACTCAATTGATTATTTTTATTTTATCGAATAAATATATGATCCAAACAAGAATTAGAACTACAATTAGGACGGGTACATTCGTTCAATAGGGATTCAAATCCAAAGGATGATAAAGTGGAAAGGTAGGCATCCACAATTGGCGAGTTCTGTAGTAAATCAATAGTTAAGTCGCCTAACAAAACCATGTTACTATACGTTTGGCTACCCAGAAAAACAGACGAGCTATGTAGTCTATAAATGCCCATTAAACAAAACTGAACATCTGAAATTTCACAATTTACATTTATAATATCAGCACTAATTAAATTAAAGTTGGTGATAGTACATCTTAAGTCACTTCGACAGAAATCGGCTCTACCTCTACATGTTGCTGCAAATACATAGTTAGGAATAAAAAAATTATTTATTTCAGTGCTATAGATCCACGTTTCTCAAAGAAAAATAAGTTCTGGTAAATGATCTAAGCTAGAGAGATGAGGATAGAACAAATCAATTTTTTTTCTGATGCTCCTGATATTCTGATGAATTACTTGAAACTTAGAAACACAATTTACAGCGGAATGAACTATACATAGACAATTAGAATTACAAATATTATTATGAGGACTAGTAAATAACTTCAATAAGCTAGACATTAAAGAATAATAATCTTAAAAATAAAAACAAAATCAAGAAACAATTTTTGAAAAGTCCTCAAAACTGACAGTTTTAAAAACGTTTCCGCCTTCATTCTTCCTGTCAAGTACAGTAGCATTTTTGTGAGAACGACTTAATTAAAAATTCTCACAAAAAAACATCCTATGCAGGAACCTAATATTTAGTAAGACTATGCTGCCCATATGCATTTTAAGAAGTATTTCTCCTGGTCGAGATAAGAATAAGATTCAGAAACACTCTCTTGATTTTACGGATGTATCCCTTGAACCTAGGCCTATATAAGGCTTCTAGTTGATGTGATGGAATCCAAACTTTTTTAGAGTAGAATCGGCTTCAGAACACAGGTTCGTAACGTTATTTTTAATTAAGTTTTACTTCTTATAATACCATTCCAATTAGCTATTATATGTAGAAAATAACTTAATTGAGACTTCCATAGAAACGTTAGGTTAAGCTGCTGGCATATACGAATAGAATGGTGTTAAATTGCATGATCTCGCAGCCTAGTTTGTATCATCCTCACCTGAAATTGACTAGCCTGTAAACTTAACCGTCAACATCTACCGACCCCCCAAAAACAATTCAAAAGTTTGGAACCTCGTGGACAGAACCTGAATGGGCACACCGTCTGGATAAGCTCAATAACATGAACCTTTCCGGTTCTTTCTGGCTCAAGAAATACTTTCTCGACCATTACTCCATAACAATCCTTCAGTGCGCTGAACTTCTACAAATCAACCCTAACAACAGAAGTCAGTTTTAATTCGTCGTTCTGTCGAAATATGTGTGACTCTTCTCAAACCCCTTCAATGGCGTCCGTACCATCGGAAACTTACAAATATCCAAGTGGATTTCACCAAAACCGGACCTCAACAGCAGAAGCAGCAATAACAGCAATAAGAATAGTAATAGCATTAGTAACAGCAATAGAATTAATATACCTAAATCTAAGCCCAAAAATAAGCCAAACTTCTCAATTAATAATATCAACCACAAACCCATTCCTTCCAACACTTCGCTTTCCTCCATAAGCCAGAATTCCACAAATCGTCATCCGAAACCAAATAAGCATCCCAACCCTCCCCCTAACCCCGGTGACAACTGGAGCTTCAAGACGAATCTCTTTCCTAATTTCACACACCCCTCCATTTCTAATGTACAACCTTCTTACTCTGCTCCTCCCAAACCCCAACGTCAAAGGGTTTCCTTCAAACCGACCCCAAACCCGACCCAGACCCCGAACCAAATACCCCCACCGAGTTCATTTCCCAATTTCGACCTCAGATCAGGTGCAAAATACCCAAATTTCCGCAGTTCCCATATTCTCAACCCCACACCATGCTCCATCTCCTCTGCCCCCAAATCGAATTCCATCTCCTACAACACAACCAATTCCTCACCAATCCCTACATCAACAGGTCCCTCCATAACAAATCCTTCTTCTGTCTCCTCTCAATCTTTTATCGACCCCCTTCTGCCCCCCACAGTCAAACTTACCCAGCAAACCGCTAACCCCGTCGAATGTCGTTATGCTCTCTCTCGGTTAAGGGATAAAAAAACATACGAAAACATCCGACTCTTCCTAGCTTATCTCCATGGTAAGTCAGACTCGGTTTGCTACGAAGGAAAAACTAACACAAGCGTAAGGGTATCAATCGAACAGGAAGGTCTTCCTGCTGACTTCGCTAGCCTCAAAAACCTCTTCATAAAATACCACGAATTCTTCAATATTTCCCCTCAAAAAGTCTCAAATGATCTCGAAACTTTCCGGCAGTATATGTTATACACTCAAAGCGAATATCGCACCACCAGCGTAGCCGAGCCGACCACGACAGGTTTTTTCGTTCCTAATTGTCGCCATCCCCCTGTCACCCACACCCTCTGCAAAAACCTCCCTCTTACTATTTATTATCAAAATGTAAGAGGTCTCCGCTCGAAAACCCAAGCTGTCCTGCAACAATCTTTGCCTTTGCACTTTGATGTCTTCGCGTTGACTGAAACGAACCTGATCCCCAGCATAAATAACCTCGAACTGTTCCCATCAAATTTTAATGTTTATCGCGATGACGAACTCAGCCGACCCACTGATGGTTGCCCTTGTCGAGGCGTTCAACTAGCCGTCCTTAATACAATTGACTCTTCCCTTATTGCAGTATCATCCTCCCCACTTCTCGACTTTGTTTCAATTAAGATTGCTCTACCCCAGAAAACACTATACATCATTTGTTTCTACATCTTGCCCTCACAACCCATTGAATCCTATGAACTCGCCATCAACACAATCGACCAATTAACCGATTTAAGAAACCCTCAAGATGAAATCCTTGTTTTCGGTGACTTCAACCTTCCTCATCTTAAATAGACCCAATTAGACGATCAATCGTCTTACACTGCCACCAATCCCACCAAAGAATGTCTCTTCTTGGATCGCCTAACAGATTCAAACCTTAGCCAAGTTAGTGGCGTACTAAACTACATGGGTAGACAACTCGACCTCATATTCACAACCCATCCTCTCAACTCTTCTGTTTCACTTAGTCCCCTTTCCCTTTCAACCATCGATAACTTCCATCCTCCCCTCCTCCTTTCCTTCTTTCACGATTCTCCATCACAGAATAAACTCCCTACAGTTCTGGCCTCTTACGATTTCCACAAAGCAAAATTTCATCTAATAAATGAATACCTTAAAAATGCCCCTCTCTCAATTTTGATAACCTAACCGTAAATGATGCTATATCCATACTCTACAGGGAAATATTTTACTCTATCTCTCTTTACGTTCCCGTTTCACAACGCAATCTATCTTCCTTTGTACTCAATCATCCAATGACTTTTCTAACTACCTGGGCAGCTATCTTCAATTTACCGCCCTACGAAACTCTATCAACGCTATTTAACAGAAACGCAAGCCAATCTTATAAACGATCCAAAGTCCTTCTTTAAGTTTGTTAACTACAAAAGAAAATCCGATGGCTATCCTACCTCCCTCTCCTTCCACGATCAAACCTCGAATGATCCCAATATTATCGCCAACTTTTTCGCCACCTTCTTTCAACAGTCTTTCGCCGACGACTCGTTTGCTCCAGACTTCTCATACTTTGATTATCTACCGAATTTTTCGCTTGGACCATTTCTCAGACACACAGTTGATTCTCATGTCATCGAAAACAAATTAAATCTACTTAATGATGAATTCACTCCTGGACCCGACGGTCTCCCTGCCATATTTCTAAAAAAATGCTCCTCAACCATCTCCCGCCCTCTCTCGAAAATCTTCGCCCTATCCCTATCCCAAGGTGAATTCCCCCGCTTATGGAAAACCTCATATATCACCCCTATACATAAAAAGGTCCGAAGAACGTTGTTACCAACTATCATCCCATTGCCAAACTATCACATATAACATACTTAAACTCTTCGAGAGTGATTTGTACGAAACACTAAGTTTTCGCTGCAAGTCAGTAATCTCCCCTAGACAACACGGTTTCCTCAAATGCAGATCCACAACCACTAACCTTGTTGAATTTGTGTCCTTTACCCTATCAGCCTTAGGGAACGGCAAAGAAGTCGACGTTATCTCAACCGATTTCAGTAAAGCTTTCGATAAAATCTCCCATAGACTGATACTCTTCAAATTGTCCTCCCTTGGCTTCAACCCCATTTCTTTGCAGTGGATATCTTCTTACCTGGAAAATCGCTATTACAATGCTCGTCTTAGATCTGCCTTCTCTAACCCCTTTTTAGCCTCCTCCGGCGTCCCCCAAGGCAGCCACTTAGGTCCACTTCTTTTCGTTCTTTCCATAAACGATCTTGAATTGGTGATCAAACACTCCCACATCTCATTATACGCCGACGACACCAAGTTCTTCAAGATCTCAACAGCTTTTCCATCTGGTGCTCCAAAAATTGCTTAGAGCTTAATATTTCCAAATGCCAATCAATTACCTTTTCACGTAAACGAATCAAACCTCCTCCTCGTCTCTACTTCCTCAATAATCAACCCATCTCCACTGTTAAAGTCATTCGCGATCTTGGCATATTATGTGACCAGTAGCTTAATTTTCGGGCACACATCGATGAGATAATCCTTAAAGCTAATTCTGCACCCGGTTTCGTGAAGCGATGGTCTAAAGAATTCTCGGACCCTTACGTTACCCGATCTCTTTACATAACCTTTGTCCGGCCCCATCTTGAATACGCCTCCCAAGTGTGGTCTCCCTACCAACAAACCCACATTTCTAGAATCGAGAGCATCCAACGCCAATTCCTACGTTTTGCTCTTCGAGGTCTCCCCTGGAGCAATCCTTTGATTTTACCATCCTACCAAGACCGCCTTAAACTAATCAACATGAACACGTTGGAAGAAAGAAGAGTTGTATCTGACATTCTTTTCATCCATCGTCTCCTTTCAGGTACCATTGACCGCGCGACTCTCTATAACTCTTTCTCTATCAACACTAACCCCCGCAACGTACGAAATCCCCGTCTCTTCTATCTACCCACCCCCCGTACTGCCTATGGCTCCAATGAACCTATTTCTCGAATGCTGGGAATTGTTAATTCGAATCCTTACTTCGATTTCAACCTCAGCACTCGATGCCTAAAAATCCGCCTTCTTAGCCACCCTCCCCTTCTCCCTACCTAGTAAGTGAGATTAGGTTAATTTTAAATTAAGGTAGCTTGAATTAAGCCCAATAAATGGCGTTCGCCCCCACGAAAATTAAAATTAGTTCTTTCATATGCATCTTCAAAGAAAAGTGGAACAATAATGCCACCAGCCCAAAAATCACTATGAATGTTCTTGCTTACAACCATCATTGTTGCAGCAATGATTGTGGTTGAACGTCCACTTTTTGGTCTGCCAGACTTATTTGGATCCTCGACAGAGGATTTGTTTTTTTTACTGATCTTCAAATAGTTAATTCATTTACGTGGTTATTCACATTAAAAAAATCCCTATTTTACCATCTGTTTTATTTTAAACCGATCTTCTTCTTTTATAATAAATTTGAAAAACCTTAACGTATTTCTCCAACTTGTAATTATCCCAATTAAAATTCTACATAATTCTACTTTACCAATATCAAAGCCAACATAATAAAAAAAGCAGCACTTAGCAATTATACACTGCTGCAGTCCAGGCGCGGCTTTTGGAAGACTATATTTAAGGCCACAACATTTTCTAATAAATAAAAAGTTTATTAATGTGATCTCAATTTGGCTAGTTTTGCGAAAAGAAGTGCACGCATCTGTATAAGAATTAATTGACAAGAATGGATCCAAATTTCAGCGAAAAAAATCACGTTCACTGATCCTTGATTAAACGCCTTGGTGAACAAGCAAAATTGTAGCATTTAGGGTGAGAGTAATTACTCGTGCAGGGACGGGTTAAGAATATCCCTGCAGCGATACCTATCGCTTGTCGTAAAAGGCGACTAAACAAAGGTAAACAAAACTCACATCTAGGCAATTTAGAAAACACCAACGTGAGCCTAGGGACACATATACCACCATTAAACTGCCCCACAAGTTTACATGCAAATCAGTGGGTTGACACGACTGGAGATCACCGGTGTTGTAAAAGTAAGATCAAACAAAAAAAATCTGGAGCATGCCCGTGTCACAAAAAAAAAAGGCAGGCCGAAAAACAATTGGTGCAAACAAATGCAAAAACACCAGCATTTGATTGGCCTCAGCGATGAAGTAATCCCAAACCGGGAAGCCTGACGCTACTTTCTGAGGTCAAACCGGCGGACCCCACAAGCGGACCAGTAGGAATGCAGTTAAGTGGGAAGGTTATGGTCCTACACTTCTGACCATAACAACGCCGGAAAAAGGAAAAGAAGAAGAAGAAGGGTGAGAGTAATTAACATCGGCATAAAGAGTCTCCATTGCTTCCGGAAAGACTTGATATTTGGAGTGGACCAGGCAGGCGGCGTTATTGATCCATACATATTCCGACGGGATTGCAAATGGCGAACGGTATCGAGCCGTGGCCTTAATTTGATGGTAAGGGCAGACGACATGTGGTTCTTTGTATTGAACGTTAAGTTCAAGTTGTAGGAGAAAAGGTCCTAGAACGTGCTTTTACCAGAAAAGGTGACTTAGATCAGGCACTAAGCTTGTGCGGTATAGCGATCTTTGACTGTTGTCTCTGTTGCTACCGCTGTGGCTGGCTTAGGGCGACCAACCAAAAACATTTAATCAATTGGGAATAAAAAATTGAATTCACACAAGCCAGTGAAAGCTTTTATCATATCTTGCCCACAACTCTTTTTTATTTAATTTAAAAATTAAGGCTTGGATTAAACGTTAACACACTTTAAGGCATTTTCGTTTTATATTATGATTCCTCGTACTTTTTACATATATAAACAACGTCTTTAGAGTGTCATTATATGGAAATTTAAAAAGCGTGGGATCAATACCAAATGCTATTATACTCAACTGCATCCGAAGAGAACCTTCACTTCATACCAGAAACAAAGCCAATCCAATATCTCATTGTTCTCATGCCACGTGTCCCCATCCACTGTCAACTATCTGAGATCCCTGCGCGCCTCCACGTAAGAAATCATCACTTAATTCAATTGGTGTGTTATTCCGAGAAATCAAGAAACCTTCAAGATTCGCGCTCTGTTCCATTCTTCTCATTAATTCATCCTCACATCATCATTTCGAAAGAATCATTTTAAACAATGATTGATTGTTTTGTTTAGAACAAAGTAACGCCTTTCTCCTTGTGGCCAACAAGAAAAAAGAAATTGTCGTGAGAAGAGTCGTACCTTTAGATTTATATGCTGCGAGGATAATTGTTTCGTTTATTGTTACTATACTCCACGAACCCTACGTATCATTGTTCCACGTGTATCCAGTCCCCAGACTGCCCGTGCCGTTCGAAACACAGCTCCCTACTCAATACATGAACTTTTCACACATGCGACAAAGAATGGAAGCAAATTGTAGCATCCACTTTCCCTCCGAACGCATGGAGAGTTCCAAACAAAGCAACTGTCAAAGGATACCCCCACGAGAGCACCAAAATAATAATAATAATACTTTCTCACGTTTTTAAGGGCACCCGTGTGCATACATCCTGCTATCTTTATGATTAAATTGCTGGTGCCCTGCATCAGGACCCTGAGATACGGACAATGAAAAATAGAAAATGATCATGTCTGCATCACCACTCTCTCTGTTTGACATTCAAATATGTTCAATTCATTCATCAAGGACTTTGGATTTTTCTTTCATTCTTTCCTCCGTTTTGTGTGACAAATTATTGATCCAGAATCCAGTGGCCAGCACATTGATGGCTCCGAACAAGAAATATATATTTTGATATTCCACAGCGATGATGCCGCGCCATTGGACAACACGATTCCTCTGTACGTATATATCCCCGCATGCTGACATCTGATTTGATTGAGGTCGATGAGGAAAAACCAACGAATATGATGTTTTTAGCAAGCATTCAGGTTCTATTCAAATTCGAATGAACAACATCCTGTTCGCTTCATTTTGGTCGAGAGATTTATTGGTTTTCAGTTCTCGGCGATTCGAGAGCATCGACTTAGAGGAAGTCCTGCTGGCAGCAGGATAAGGTAAAATATTTCCCTAACTCATCCTCCACACACCCTTCTATTCGATGATGGCATTCAAATTATAGATACTTATAAGTGAAGGGGGATTTTATTGTTCATTTATTTCCAACTGACCTCAATATTTATCGACTGAAAGAAGAGGAAATGCTTACTCAAGTGGATACTCGGGGGATTGGCGGTCCGCGTTTTTTGATGGCCGTAAAATTCAAATGAATTTTTTTGGAGAAACGGTCGGCTTTAAGTGGCAATAAATTTTGCTCCAAAGCTCCCATCGAATTTGATATCAATTCATCCATTTCTTTGGTATGTCTTCGCTGTCAGGGTATGTCAGACGGAATGAGATGATTTCACTTCCTATTTCGAATGGAAATGTAAGAAGCCAGTGAGTGGATTCTGAATTGATGTATAGAAGCCTTTAAGGGAAGTGGTTTAGGAGTTCTTTTTGCAGTAAAACTTAAACAATTTCTGCTTTCTGGTAGATAAAAATAATTCGAAAGACCAAACTTAGAGACTCAGTTGGCACGCAGAATTTATTTAAGATTCCAGACAGAATGAGTTCTCTGTAAGCTTGGATGTCAACAACAAGGTGGCGCAAAATTAATCATCCAATTTTGTTTTTGTGTTAATTTCTTAGTAAATAAAAAACAATTATTTTGAGTGATGGAGACCCTTACTTGGACCTTTACATTTTTTTCTGCTGTGTGAAAAAAATTATATCCGCCAAGTGACTGCCGCCAGTGTTGGTAGACATTTTTACCCCTTTAATCCCATTTTCCATGACTTTCCGCAAGATTTCCACTGATATCTGTTCGCATTCCTGTCGAATATTCTTCTTAAGGGCTACGATTGTCCTAAGCATAAACCTGCGACTTCAAGCAGTCCTAAAGAAAGATGCCTGAGATGGTAAAATCGGGCGATCTTGCTGGCCATGCCAAATCGCCAAAACGGGCGATTATGCGACCAGGAAACGATTTCTTCATAATATTCATTGTGCCTCGTGCTGTATGTTCGGTTGCACCGTCTTGTTGAAACCACATGTTCACCAAGTCCCACTCAGCCAATTCCGGCAGTCATAAGACGCTGTAACGTTCGCCAGTAACAGTGATCGTATTGCCGATGGAGTCCTAAAAAAAAATACGGCCCAATCACTCCTCCCGCGTGAACGCCGCACCACATTTGAGTGGATTTTATTGCTCGTCATGCATCATTCACGGGTTTTCAGTACCCCAAAAATGAAGATTTTGCTATTTTGTAACTCATGATGATTTTCGACACAAATCCTCTTCAATTGTTGAGATTAAGGATGGTTTGACTGTAATTCACACGCGACTGACGGTCAGCAGGCATTAACTGATTCACTGTTTTCACTTTGTACGGGAACGTGTGTATGTCTTTCACTAAAATTCACTGTAGGGTCCGTCTGGTGATGCCCAATTGCGTTGCCAATCGTCTGGTTGATGTTTCTTCGCGACATCGGCAGCTACAGCCGCGATATTATCGGCCGAAGGACTATTCCGGTGGCGGCGCCTTGCCCTGCATGGTCTTCTGTAGTTCGAGTCTGTTCAAGTTGAGTAGCTAAGCGCCGGTTGGTGCGACACGATTAGATAATCGACGTCGAAATTCACGCTGCGCTGACACCACCTACTGATTATTGGTCCAAAAAATCGACACAATTCCAAGCTCTTGCGGAGTATAGCACTCTACTGCTTGACTTTATGCTGCAGCTGTCTAGGTCAACATTTGTCAAATATGATTGACGCACAACGTCATTTGTAAAAATTATAACATATTCCGATAGGGTGATTAATTTTGCGCCACCTTGGATATACTTGGATTGCAAGTTCGTGTTACAATCAATATCAGTCAATATACCGAGGCCTCTCGAGCATGGCGCTCAACAAAGGCTTTCCATTGCACCAATGGATTTTAATTGACATATGAAATCAGATAAATAACTGGGAATATGCCAGATCCTTTTTCAAAATATAGAGTCTTTCTGCCCATATTCTTATAAGCGCACGGCTTTTGATCGATCCAGTCTTTGGATAAGTGCATTTTAATGGATCCACTTTGCATCACCTGTCATAATATTTTATTGCTGGAACTTCAGCTTAAACTCATATGATACAAGGTTTCCTTACTTTTCAGCCATTTCCCAAGCCAAAGAACAATGGGAAATAGGCATATTTTTTCACTGACATCATTTTGCATTTCTATATGAGATCTTAAAAATGATACGCATACGCAAAATTTATACGAGGTGTCGACCACATCCAAAAGTTGCCTTAGCATCTTGCTGAAAGCGGTCTATTACTTTCTTAGTTATACTCGCATTTCATGTGTTTCCTTCAAGGAAACCCTGCCGGCGGGGTGGCCATGGGAGCAGGTTCCACAATCGGAAAAATGTTGCGTATACGCCTCGGGATGCGTAGTATCGCCGACATTCTTAGCTTAGTAAATTATTTTCTCGACTTAAAAACAACACCGGAAGCTGCCTAATTGCCTAATATTCCGATCTTTCTCACGAACCATCTAACTTTATGTGGTCCCTTCAAAGTCAGTAAGCGACGAATATATTCTATTTATTCCTGATAAAAACCCAAATTATTGCGACTGATGCGTCGTAGAATCGAGTTATCGCACAAGTACACAGTTTCGAGTTTTGAGCTTATTCTCATTAATTCTTTTTAAAGAGTTTTATTTCTAAACCTTTTTTTACGAAATTCTCCCTGGTTTTCACAAATTTTTCAATTACCAACGTAGGACTGAAGTGTTTTCAAAGCTCCATAAATAATTTTACCGTTTTGGGATCTTGAAAACCTCTGAACCTATAATTTAAAGCAAGGGATTGGTGCAATTAAAAGGAACGCATACTGTAGTCAAATCTACAATATTTGAACAAATTCAGGTCTTTGATCAACTATGGTATGGTCACCAATATGCGACTAAGAATATGATAGTCGAGAAGACATATAGAATTCCTGCAGACCGCAGGTAGATGGCCCATGGTAAGAAAGTGAAGTTTGCTCTGTTTATATTCAATATCAAACGAGGCAAGAAACAAGTCAAATCGCTCTGAGACAAATTGAAGATAATTGAGGCGTAGAAATAAGATGGGAGATCGCCAGTCATTGATTTAGTAATGCGTTTCTTAATATGAAATTTAAAAAAAAGGATGAATATATAAAGTATGACAGAGCGCTTTATGGAAGTTAAAACTATATCGTCCAACTGGCCTATTCGACTTCGTTTACAGAACTCGGTCCGAGAGGTCCAACTCTTGTATGAATCTCTTGTTTTCCCCAGTTGGTCATTTGATGATGGCTTGCTGCCATAAACAAATAAAGCAATTTAACAAAACCTCTGAGGAAAAAGTCTAAGAACGTCAATGGCACAGCCATGAGCCAATAACGACGCTTCTCTAAAACCCACGCCAAGCAGTAAGCTTCTCTGGATACAACGGAGACTCTGATGCTGCTATGGATTACACTTTCCTCAATTGCTACAATTTTCCTTGTTCAAACGTCGTTCAACCAAAATTGTGTTTCATCACTGAAATTGATTTTTTCGCCAAAATTTGGATCAAAATTTAGTACGAAAACCTTGATGATCTTGATGCTTCAGTTTTTGTGTCATTTAGATCTTAATAAAAGCCCGTATTCGTACATGTTTATTTTTTTGATTATATTTCTTTCACGGGAACATTAAAATTAACTTTTTATTTTCAAATAAATAGACATATTTAAACATTGCTCAAAGTCTTCGGGCTATGCTTTCAACCAGAGCCTGACAAAAAAATGTATCCAAATTTTGACGTTTCCTCCCCCATACTTAACCGCTTTAATGGTGAACCTGGAGTCAAGTTCCTTGTCCGACGTAAACCGAAACTCATGCTAAACCATCAAATTAGATGTTGATCCTTACTCCACAGAATTTTTTTCCAAAATTCAATCGGTTTGTTGGCATGAAATTTGGTGAAGTGTAACCGGTTCTTGAGGATGACTCCCGGCGCATGCGGTTTTCTACTACACTTCCGAGCAGTCCTCGCCGTATGGTTCTGGCTGATATTTCGTGACTGCTTTGAGGCCCAAAGACTTCTTTATTTTCTGCAGAACTCAAGTAATTCGAAATTCGAGTAGTCAGCCTGTATTCCTGCGTGTTTTCTTTTAGTTTATAAATTAATTTTTATTCACTATTTCTAAAATCTACCTTACCCTAGACAAAAATGCTTAAAACTAGATTAACTGTCTTAACAAATCTAAATAACATACTGCCCCTAGATGGACACTCTACAACAAACAGTGCAACTTGAGGCTATGTCTTTCGAATACTTTATTTAAACTTACGGTTGACCTTACTATAACTTAAGCAAGAGAAAAATTTGCTAAATAAAAAAAACTTAGCACACGATACTACTGCCTTCTTAAAATCATGTAGGGCTCCAAAAACCATCTTCTTGGAGCAGCCAAATCTTCTTCCGAAATTTTTTTATCGCAAAATTTGCCAAGTTGAAGTCACAGATAGGTAAACTCTTTGCTTCCGATTAGGAATTGAAAGGTTTGGATTTCGACGTCGTGTAGCAACAAACTTTCCCTGAATTTCATTACTCGTATTGTTCACTCGGTTAGACTACTATATAATTTCAGACTTATTCTGTTCCACGAAGGAGATAGTATTTTTATTAAGTTTTAACAATTTAGACTCATTGTTGGATGGCAGCGCTCCATGGTCAAATGTTGACTCTGACAGGAACAATGACGGGTTATGTTGTGTGTGATATGAACATGTCTTATTGGAACCACATATTTTCCACATTAATATCTTCAATTTGAGACATAAAAGGTTTGGTTAACATTCGGGTATAGCTATGAGAATTGACGGTGGCACAAACAGTCTCGGATATGTTGGGATTGAATCGGGGATGTTAACCACGAATTGGATAACTCCTTATCCACAGATACACTCAAAAAGTTTTGTAAAATTCGTAGTGCTTTCAGTCAACATCAAGATCGATCTTGAAAAATTAATAATAAACTAAAGCGTCTCAGCAAGTCAGTAATGCGAGACCGTTTCGAGAACATCTCAAATACCTTGCATAAAAACTTCATTTTTTGGTAGAGACTTTGTTAACCGCTGGATCACTCTTCATTTTCTTAGATGGCGCTACAATCTGATGTGAATCTGGGCCTCAATCAATAAGCGTCTCCAGCTGGCACAATCTTTTGGCAGCTGTTTTCAGTACCGCACTCCCAGTTGCTTAAGGTCCCTTTCCATCTGTGTGCGCCACCTTAGATTCGGTCGTCCCTCAGGGTTAGATTCGATGACCCTTCGGACCGGAGCTGTATTGACCGGAATGATCAGTGATTTATATGTATAGTGCTATCTTGGTTTTTCCAGAAAGAAATCTACTCCTCAATTGCCTCTTGAGCCCAAAGAAGCGGCGGTTGACATGAGTAATTCTGCGTTTGATCTCAGCGCTGGTGTCGTTGTCGCTGGTCAGTAGTGAGTTCTTGATCACTTCAAATTTGTAGCCGTCAATTGCGACTTCTGGCCAAGACATTGGTGTTGTGCGTCCTTTTTGAATGAGAGCATATATCTGGTTTTACCCTCGTTTACCGAAAGACACATTTTGGTCGCTTCTGCTTCAATGCTTTTGAACGCTTCATTGACGTCTCGCTGTGCTCGCCCAATTATGTCAATGTCATCCGCATACGCTACAGTGTGAACATTTTCCGACCATATATTACCGATAAGCTGGTGCATGCGCAAAATCAACTCATCTCCAGCCGCTTTAAAAAGCTCAGTAGACAGGCCGTCCGCGCCAGCGACTTTATGAGTTTAAGACTTCGAAGTTGCAAGCTTCATTTCACCTAGGTCTGGTAGACGGAATTCTCTTGCATCTTCGTCCGTTGCGAATGATTTATTATGCCTGACAACGATATTAGATCTATCTTCGCTGATATACCTATACAATCTATAGAAGTGGCTTATCCATATTCTCAGTATCGACTGTGACTCTACTACTAGTTGTCCTTCGTCATCCCTACAAGCTTCTGCTCTGGTTTTATGGCCCTGACATGTTCGTTTTACTTTTTCGTAAAATTCGCGAGCTTGATTCCTGTGGTAACATCTCTCCATCTCCTCGATCTCCCGCTTTTCGTGCTCTTTTTTTCTTCCTTAAAAGCGTGTGTTCTGCTCTCCTTTTCTGTTCGTAGAGCTCACGAGCGGCTCTCGTCCGTCTGAGTAGCATGGCTTTGTAGGCGGTTTGATTTGCTACATGGGCTTGTTTGCCAACCAGGGGTTTATAGCTGGCAGCGGTTCGAAACCCAGTACATCAGAAGTAGCGTCGCTGATGGCGCACTGGCAATGCTCCCACTGTTCTGTGGATTGTGCCTTCGTCATCGGACAGGAGGTTGAGGGAAACTCGATTGGCGAAGATCCTAGCGGTCTCCTGTGATTGTAGCTTTCCGATGTTAAACTCTAGTTTTCTTCCTCGATTCCGTAGCATCGTTGATATATTCAGTCGTATCTTGGCTACAATGTTGGATCGATGTTGGATCTTCGGAACTTCGTACATGTATGTTAGGATGCTGGAAGAGCGTCTAGCGTCGATCGCAACGTGATCAATCTGGTTGATGATCGACTGATCTGGTAACGACCTTATGGATGTTGAGCTGTGAGAATCGTGTGCTTGCTATGTTTCCCTATGATCGATCTCTGCCCAGTTTTGCGTTAATATGCCAAAGTACAATTTAGTGTCACAACTGGGGTATTGAGCATACGTTCGATCCAGGAGATCATAGAAGTCATCCTTGAGTCGATAATTTTTTTTATGCGTAGAGGCATGAACGCATATACTAAGTCTTATATTGCCGAGGTTGCCTTTGATGGGAATTGCTATGAGGCGTTCGCTTACATGTCGGAAGCTTAAGACTTTTTTTGTCGGAGTTTTCCTCGAATAACAAATCCGCATCCGAATAGGAGTAGTTTATTTTCTTTATAGCCGTTACAGTAATAGATATCACAATTTTTTATCCTAGTTTTGGCTGGTTCACTCTGGAGCATCCACACATAACTACTAGTCTATTGTATACTCAAATGTATTCGAAGCCCATAAAGACCATGGCTTTCGTGCTTATGAAATTCATGTGACAGAGGAATTGAAGCCAGAAAACCACGCACACTGGCGTACTCTCCCTGGTTGAATATAGAATAATTCTGAATTCAAAAACCCAATATAGAAAGTCGAACAACCTTGCCATCAACAATGATTGATAGTATGGTGCGGTTTTAGGCCTGGCGGTGTCATTGAGCTGTATTTGTTTTTAATAACTAGATGGCTTCAGTTGCATAAACGATTTTGAGTACCTCTTTGTACCTCTTTCCACGCATAGGCGCCTTGCGTCCCTTGCCACTAGGGGCCGCCCATGGCATTTGTACAGCGGATGAGCTAATCACCCATTCGATCATCACGGGTGTGCGGGTATAAAAGATATCCGAGTCGGGGCAACAATGAAAGTCAGCGAATAGCAAGCAAGGTGTGGAAACCAATAAATAAAATATGTTGGGTATTGTTGCTTTCTTCTTGGAGTCCGGCTCTACAGTAATTTTTTTTTCCTGAATTTGATTCTATCAACAGGGACGATATATGTAACAAATGTCCTGTACGTGTGGATGTTAAAAATAGAGTTGAAATTCAAAGCTTTATATCCGAAAATAAACCACAATTATGAGAAAACGTGACTTAACTTAAGCCGAAATATGTTATGCCTATTGGTAGACAGAGTTGAGTGGGACATTTGGCAGGTATTGCATTCCACTACTTCTCAGAATATAATAAAACAAGCTTCGTTTCTCTATTGATTTAAAATGTCAGCTCTCGTTGGATGACCCTATAGTATTATACTCTATATGTACAAGTCATGCCATTCGCGTTCCTCTACCTTGTAGGATTCCATCAATATTAAACAGAACATTCCTATTCACATCCCAGATAATAGTAGTCATAGTAATCAACGTTCAATAGATATTTTATCTGCTTACAGTACGTAATGAAGGACAACATCCTGCGGGCAGTCTCGGCAGCACATGGCCATATAATTAAGCCCGAATACTCGTATTATTCGCCCACGCACTTCGCAAGCCTTATAATAATTGATATTCCTCAACTATGACCCTATACTGCCAATCAAGATTCAATGCCATGGCGAAATTAATTTTCTCCTCAACCTATCAACCATGCTTAATCACATGCGTATACCCCCTGCTTTCGACACATACTCCTATTACGTCATCTATCTTTCATTTCCAAGCGCTCGTCCGCCCGAAAGAGTACTCATCCATAGCGACCGACCCGACCCTTGTATCCAACTCCCACAATAGAGCTGAGATTCCTGCGAAATAATGAGTTTTCTCAAGTTCCATTCGCAGTAACCTATACCCACATTCGTTCACAGAAGCTAATATATGTACATATATTGGTATATGTGAGCTCATTCCTTGCGACAGGATTACGAATAGAATCTCCAACCGAGAACCTGAGTGACTTGAACTTTGAATACTTTTAGTAAATAACCGTCTCGCTTACCCGTAGAATGGTTTCCATCCGTTGAATTTGTAGACGACAGCAGCACCGGGTCTGAACTCTGCTCGTCCTCAACAAGCGACTTCAATTGACATCCCTCCATTGCGATGTCAATTACAACACTCGGTGAAATTCTATTGCTCGCCGAAACTACCTATCCGTCGCATTGTAAATTGGAATTTCATCGCTGACAGGGATGGAACGGATACACATCCTAGTCAGGTGGGTCATACCCTCAACCCACTCTTTAATTGGACAATAAACATCGCAATCAACCAACAATTAAGTGCTTCGAATGCCACAATCTGCCGCCATTGAGAGTCGATATCCTGTACATAGTATGGGCGCATCGCTATCCCGACCTCTCTTTGTCCATTGACTTCAACTGACTAAGTTAACAAAACAGCATTCGACAGCAACAGTTTTAATTTATTTGTGCAATTCAGACTAAAATGCGAATATTTGTTCGGTCATTACATCCTGTTTTAATGCGGTGTGTGAAAACGTTTTCAGGACCTTTCGAGAGGTGTCCGTCGGGTGTCGATTGTATCCGTGCCGCGATTTCTTCCCTTTTTTTCCGTTGCTGTTGCTGCAGATTGATTGATCGATTGTGTAATATTTACTATTGGATTGATGGAAAATTAATTAAAGTTTCTTTATTGCTTATAATTAATTTGTGGCAGTTGTCAGGTTGCATTGATTCAAAGAATCATGTGCGACTGGCCCAGATAAACCGGCGGCTAAACAAAAATGTTTGGAGGAGGAATGCCAATGGTACGTGACCTATATTTCGGGGGCACAGTCCGGCCGATTGCTAATCATGTACATAGCTCGGATGAGCCACATAGAGGGGTGTTGTTGGATAGTTTGGTATTCATATCATGGTTGTGGTCATTGTTGTCGTCTGGGATGAAATTGTACAGATGGAGGGCTCTCAAGGGCCACTGGTTTCTCGTCTTTTTTTTTATAGTCAATATGGCGTTGAGCTTGAAAATCTCGGACGAAGGCAAATTATCTTCAATTTGCCGAGGACATGGGCGGATTCTATAGAATTTAACATCGATTCTGGGACGAATGGTGTAGAGCTAAAGTTTTGGCGTCTCTTTTGCAAGGCACATATTCCCTCAGTCGACCGTCCACTAAACATGTGGATTGTTTCAACGGTTCGTGGACCGGCGATTGCGGCAACTAACACTCTCCATCAGTCCCTCTGGTTCGTCCCTGAACATCTCATCCATCCGGGGTAGCAGATAAATGTATTATTTATTTGGTGGCTGGGCATCTTGCCTTGCTGCACGACTGATTTCGGACGTTCTTTTTTCGTTCATCGCATTTCTTTGCTCCCGGGTTGTGTTGTGTCCCCATGTCCATCGGTTCGTGTATACATGTGTACATACATAATACATTCAAATCCCTATGTAAATTGGATCACTGTTGAGGGATTGTGGTTTTGGCGTATCCTTTCCATGGACCAGTTGTTTGATCTCGCTAACCCAACTATCCAACTCAGAAACGACTAAACCGAAGCTACCAGGAAAGATGTACATGTTTAGATACGTCTGTCGGTTTGGTGAGAGATTGTGGCGTGAAGAAGCAACGCCTGAGTTGCTTCAACAAAAACAAAACACAATACCGAGGCTAAAGAAAAAAAAGGATGAAAAACAAAAAGAAAAATGTAGAAAACTCGAAACCGTCTGATGGATGGATGATGAGGTCGGTCTCTTTACGGCGGAGAGTGAAGAATCTAATTCCCTAATGAATTTTCAATTCAATTCGATTTTGCTCGTATTCCGCACCGATACGGGTTTTGTGTATCTTTTCCGTTCACACGAGAAGATCTTCGGCTCGGCAGTAGGAATTAGGAAACTTTTCTCATCGGTTTTCTTATTTTTCTTTTCCGTCACTTGCCGCATAATAATTTCAGGAGCGATTTTCAGGATATTCACTTTTTTTTCCTTCTTCTTTGGTCTACAATTGAATTGGCAATTGGAGCAGCGTGACGGTGTCGATATGTAGATAGGTGGATTGAAGGCGGACAGGTGGTACGTATGTACGTATGTGTTTGTGGTTTCAATTTGATTTTTGTTTTCGTTCTTCCATTGCACTCGGTTTTGCAGACATTGAGCTGTGAAATTAACTGCGGCTGATGTGAGATGCTTGAACGGAAATTGTTTGAATTTAATTTCATATGAATGTGAAGTGTTCTTTGCGAAGTTTCAAGCCGTACTAAACTAGGGTAGACAAAGTGATTGAATTGGTGGGATTAGGAATTTAGTTTCTTCGACTTCTCTGTTTCCTTTTTTTGCCCTCTTAAGACTATTTAGATGCCGGTTAAAGAGATCAGTGATGTTCAAAAAGGTTTAGGACGATCAACTTAGTTCAGCAATTTATGGCTGAGACTAGTCGGCACCTCCTGAAGTGTCTTCTGTAAAACTGGGAGCTTTAAGGGTTAGCTAACAGATGGAATAGATATTGGCTGTCAGATACAGTAATTTATGGCTGATTTTTTTCGAGAGATGTCAAGTATAGTCTTTAGCCGATTTGGTCATAGCCGTGCAATGCATTTTTTGTCGTTCAAACTTATTACAAGAATGGGGGACCTGTTAAAATGTAAAAATGTTCGTTAAATTCATGAATATACCCGCTAAAACCAGCTAGGCGCCTAAATTCGTTATTGAAGTCAGTAATAGGTCCTCACTTGTAGAATTCTACGGCACACTGTAAAGGATCTTCACTAACACGTTTGCAAGACCATCTTTAGACCATCTATAATGCCGCGATTAACACCTTGACTGCCATGTCATACATTTCTGCGCGACAGTATATGGGATTTTGTATGGGTCTCGGATTTTGTGGCCTCTGTTAAACATTTTGGTCTTACTAACATGACCCTAGGATAATTTTTGTGAGTAATAAAGGGTGTCTCAGTAAGAGTGCACTTTTTCATTTTAAAATAAAAACAAGTATTTTATAACAGAGTTGTAATATTTTTATTGTATTGTAAAGAAGACATGTTCCGATTAAGTATGGAATAAAATATCCGGCAAATGACCCCCACGGCTCCGATGACAGAGATTTCACAAAACCCCAAAGAAAAAAATCGCACGGCGTTAAATCGCACGATCTTGGTGGCCAGTTGACATCAGAATTTCGTGAGATAATATGTTCTGGAAATCATTGCTGCAATAAGTAGATTGTTTCATGCGCGGTGTGGCAGGTTGCGCCGTCCTGCTGAAACCACATTTTGTCCAGATTCATGCCGTCCAGTTGAGGCCACAAGAAGTTCGTTATCATATTCCTGTAACGAATGCCGTTCACAGTCACTGCAATTTCGGCCTCATTTTCAAGAAAGTAAGGTCCAATCACGCCGCCTGACCAAAATCCGCACCAGACAGTTACTCGTTGTGGGTGCATTTGTTTCTCACGGATTGCATGAGGATTTTCTGAGTCCCAAATTCGACAATTTTATTTATTCACGAAGCCATTCATATGGAAATGCGCTTCATCGGAGAAAATGACTTTTTTCGAAAAATTGGCATCGACTTCACTTTGCTCCATTACCCATTGAACGAATTGCCGGCGCTTTCCGTGGTCTGCTGGTTTGAGCTCCTGAGTTAACTGAATCTTGTACGCATGAAAGTGGAGGTCTTTAGTCAAAATTCGCTGCGTAGTGCTTCGTGAAATTTGCAGTTGTTGAGAACGATGTCGAATTGATGTTTTCGGGTTTTCGGGTCGGTTGACGCAAAGGATTCTTATTATCCATAATTGACCCAGTTTCTTCAAATTTTTTGACCACTCTTCGAATGGTTGACACATTAGGTGCACTTTCTCGGCTGAAAATTTGGCGAAGTTTGCGAGCGGTTTCAGCGTAACTTTCCCCCATTTTTGTAATGAGTTTTCACAATTATAACGCATTGTTCTTTCGAAAAGCGCTCCATTTTTAATAATCGGAGTAAACAGAGGTGACAGCTGTCAAATTTCAGAGTTGCCACTTTTTTTTTTTTTTTTGTTTTTGTTGGAGGCTTCTACTATCTGCTGGAGCACTCAGACACAAGTACTGGTCCATTCTACTACCAGACAGACACCTTATCTTTATTGTATTTTCCCCGTTGTGCGGAGAAAAATGAGGAGGGGCTTCCGTGATGTTGAGCTAAGAGATTCGGCACCCACCACCACGTCGGTCCCAAGGGTGCGCCATTTTTACAGACGTCAGGGCGTACGCGCTTAGTCATCCTACATCCTGGATATTCCCTACATCTGCGACTGTGTACGTTGAAGACCCAGTCATTTATGTCAGATTTAACCGTTGAAGCTGGTAGACCTAAGGCGGGTTCAGGCCCTGAGAAACTCTCCTCTGAGCCTTTTGTAGCGAGTTCATCGGAGATCTCGTTTCCTGGGATTCCAGAGTGACCTGGAACCCATACAAGCCTAAGTGAATTTAGTCTTCCGACTTTGTTCAAAAAGGTCTTGAGTTCATGCACTAGTTTGGAGTTGGACAGAGGATTGGATACAGGTTTGAGTGCAGCTTGGCTGTCACTGCAGACACATATGCTCTTTCCCCTCCATCTGTGTTTCACAACGTAGTGCATGGCCATTAGGATTGCGTAAATCTCCGCCTGGAAGCCAGACGCATATTTTCCTAACGAGAAGTGCAGTCGAATGTTTTCGCGCTCGAAGAAAACTCCAGCGCCGGATCCCTGACCAGTCCTGGAGCCATCTGTGAAGATGCGAAGACATTCCATTCCAGGTTCAGTGTCTGGCCAAAGCCAGTCCTGACGCCATGGAAATGTGACTGTGAAGTTACAGCGAAGTAGGATGGCAAATGTCATTGCGTCAGAAGGCATATCCATGAGACAGTGGTCGTAGGATATTTCTCAAGTACACTTTCACTCCACTGCGAGTTGTACCAAAGACCATTCCTCTTTAGGCGAGAAATAGTTTTCAGTGCACACCCTCTGATATATATGTCAAGGGGTGGAAGGTTCATCATAGCATCTAAAGCAGCTCCCGGTGTGCTGGGGAAAGCCCCCGTGCAACTGAGGCAGACCGCTCTTTGGAGTTTGGTGAGTGAAGCCACAGCGTGTTTTCGTGTCAGCCTGATCCATTACCATTGCCGTGTAGATCCAAAGGACCTTTTTCGGCGATAAGCCCCATGTTTTGCCAAAGGCACATTTGCATTGCCAGAAAGCTGACAGCGCTTTGGTGGTTTTGGACTCAACATGTTTTGACCAGAGAAGTTTGTTATCTAGAATGACTCACAGATACTTAGCTTCCTTGGATATAGGGATGGGAATGCCTTTTAGCACCAGCTGAGTAATGCCAGTTGTTTTCCTCCTTCTCGTGAAGAGAACGACATCGGTCTTAAGAGGATTAACCGACAGCGCATTTCTCGTGCACCAGTCCTTGATCACGTTTAGCGCCGCCTGCGCTTTGAGACAGACATTCGCTAAACATGAGCCGACAGAGAGAACAGCAACATCATCCGCATAGGCCTGGGCATAGATTCCAGTGGCATTGAGAGCATCTAGCAGAGAGTCGACCACCATGCACCACTTGCATGAAAAAACAAATATTCCAATTTCAAAAAGTACACTCTTACTGAGACATCCTCAATTTCTGGCCACAAGAAGTTCGTTATCGACTCGCGATAGCGAACACCATTCACGGTAACTGCTTGGCCGACTTCATTTTTGAAGAAGTACGGCCCGATGACTCCGCCAGCCCATAAACCGCACCAAACAGCCACTCTTTGTGGATGCATCGTCTTTTCAACAATCACTCGTGTATTGCGGCAATCCTGCTTGTTAACGAATCCACTGAGGTGAAAGTGTGCCTCGTCGCTGAAGATGATTTTCCTTGTTAAGTCACCATTCACTTCTGTCTGTTCAACCAACCATTCGGCGTATTGACGACGCTTGAAATGGTCAGTAGGCTTCAGCTCTTGAGTCAATTGAATCTTGTAAGCGTGTAAATTCAAATCTTTATTCAAAATTCGCATCAGTGATGTTCGTGAGATGTTCAATTGTTGGTTACGACGGCGAGTCGAGGTTGACGGCTCTACTGCCACACTATCGCGAACAACAGCAATGTTTTCCGCAGAAGGAATTGGGCGAGCATGCACAGTTGTTTCCACATTTCCTACAGACCCGGTTTGCTACCCGCCGGAGGGCCGGGTTTGAGGTGCACATCAATTGTGCCCTGAATACTCCTCTGGCGGATAACAATATAGCAGAACTGTGACTAAATTAATGGCTATCCCATCAATGGATAGTTCATTAATCATTGTGGCTCACATTTAGCTATTTAGCTGTTTGGCTTTTTGCTATTCAGCTATTTAACTAAATTTCCTCTCTTCCTATCATTTCTGAGGCTCTCAGTTGGGGTGTAGGGTAACCCAACTGGGAGTAACGGCTCGACCGGAGGCCTAATTCTGGTACCGCGGGAGACAGGGGCCCCCGGGACATATTAATGTCAGTAAAATGACAGTCCCGGCCTGTCTTGCGGTAGGCCCCCTTGTGGGAGTATCGTGGGGGCTGTGGTTATCCCAAATGCGGGAAGTTGCTTGCAACAGAAATATAAGCTGAGTTGCTTGCAACAGGGTGCCGAGACCCTTGGATCGGTATGAGGTTTAGGTAGGCCTCGCCTCGATAAGTATATAAAATTATCTTGTAGAATGCGAATACTTGGGAAAGCAAGTACTGCCTAACTGGGGTTTGTTTAGGTATTCTGGGCAGAATGTTGTTGTCCATTTTATGCTCTTCCTTGCAGTGGTGCTATCTAATGATTTCTTAGCTTGGGCATAACACAAAATGCATGACCGTCTTATTCCAACATCATCCTTTTTTTTCTATGTTTTGCTTCCTGGAAATAACTATTTGGGGAGACCAAAGGTGCAGTAAACCATCAGCAACATTTTCTTTAAACTTTCGAATTTGGATCGTAGTTTTTGTGGCTTTTTTGTAAACTAACTATGTATTCACCATTGCGGGACGAGTACGATTACTTTGGCGCCAAAAATTAATAACGGTTTATTGTAGAGGGGTCAAAAACCAGCATTTTTTACTATGGGAGGAGAAGTCTATCTCGCTCCGTTTAGGAGGTTTGGACGACCTCTGGTTCATGCCACACAGCCCATGCCACACTCGACCTTTTGCGCACCAAATTCCCAAATCGTGTTATCAGCCGTCTTGGCGATGTCAATTGGCCGCCTCGGAGCTGCGTAGGGAACCGTGAAGGACCGATGTTATGCCAACAATCCGAAATTGATTCAAGCACTTAAAGCCAATATCATCTAAGCAATCCGGGAGCTACAGCCCGAAGCCATCAACAAGGTCTTGGAAAATTGGGGTGACAGAATGCGCTACTGCGAAGCCAGCCGAGGCAGCCACTTGAACGACGTTGTATTTCATAATTAATGTGAATGTTTGTTCTTATTAATAAAACCAAAATAGATCGAAAAAAAATCATTTTGTTCATTTTATGGCATTTTTAAAAAGAAATCTGTATTTGGCCCACCCTGTACAGTAGCTTTTTTTAGATTTCTTTGTCTACCACTCAGTCTCTTACCTCCACTGGTGGTTTGAGCGTTTGGGTCAGGAATCGGTTGCTCGGAGGCGGTAGCCATAATAGTTCATCATGTTTGGTGGATCCTTACATCTCTTGTGTCTCTTCACTTCAGAACAACAATGCCAATTTCTTATACTCGTGCAACTATCTCACCTTTCTTCAGTTTGCACTGTTGCACTTTTCCCGGGGTTAATCGTAGTAGGCCAAGTGAAGCCTTCGGCAAAGCTTAACACCACCTTACACTATATGGATGAGCTTTGTTGGGAATGTATTATCGGAAAAGAAGCCTTCCTCTCCAAGGAATGACTGTTTATTACTGTGTTATTACAATATTTTCACGGGTTACATGAACACTTAGTAGTCCTGTCTGTATTGCTGCTCTGCATACCGATTTGTCTCATGAACTAAAAGTTGAATAACTTCCTCATCCACAAAAAGGCCAAAAGCTTCCATGCAGCAACTATTTGAAGAGATATCGGTTAGGAAACCTGATCTTTCAGTGAAAGGAAAGGTTTTTTGTCGAGAAGACAACTCCGTCCAAAGTACGAAGTCATTTGGATAACCCGTAACTAGCATTTCCTCTGCTTCTCCTTGCATTTCTTTA
Source organism: Merodon equestris (assembly GCA_958301585.1). Classification (NCBI taxonomy): domain Eukaryota; kingdom Metazoa; phylum Arthropoda; class Insecta; order Diptera; family Syrphidae; genus Merodon; species Merodon equestris. The sequence goes on from OY284413.1 coordinate 170,098,159, forward strand.
GTCATCACTTTCTAGATCTTCCTCATCAACTGCATTCAAATCATCTAGTTTCGAGTCGGTATCACAGCTAGGGTCATCAGAAAAAAAAATTCTCTCGGGCCATGTCGCCCGTTTTCGTGTTTTTTTTTTTTTACAGAAAAACCGTTATAATAAAATACTTTGGACTGGGCGACCCGAAATGTCGAAACAGCATGACAGTCAAAGTGTTAAGCGGATGCTGGATCAGCAAAACAATTTGTCCATCCAACTTCACCATTGGCCTCATAGACCCGTACTTTTTCGAAGATGAGGGCAGGAAGGGAGTGAAAGCGATGGGAGGACGTTATCCGTAATAGCGATGCGAACGATCACTGGTTTAAACACGAGGGCACTACCGCTCATACAAGCCTTCGAAAGAGGAGTTGGTTTATCCCCCGAGGTCATGTGATTTTCCTTTTCTTATAGCACAATTCTACACTGGCTCACCCTATTTTCAATTCGATTTGATTATTTTATAAAATTAAGAATACTCATTTGGAACTTGCCTGCTACAGGTTGGTCTAAAAAAATATTCATCCGATATTGCTTTGGTAGGTCCTAAACATGAAATTTTATATAGTTTTCATAATTATTTTTTAATCTTTATTTAGACCTTTAATTTTTTTTCTACTTTTTAAAGACATTGATCTTATAATTTTTGGGTAAATCTTAGGCTCTTTTTCGGATTTGCAGACGTTTTGGCGAGAATTTCAAAGAGTTGAGGCACACTTATCGGATATTCTCTTTTAGAGCTTCCTGATAGACTCGACGTTTTATAAAACTCCAAAGAAATAAGTATGAAACTGTCGAATTGGGAGACCTTGCCGAATGACCTGTGCTTGTTTGCGAATATTGAGCGGCTTAGAGGCTTAACGACATCCCCTAAAACAATGACTTAGTAAACTTTTGCTGAAGTCGTGACTCCTTTTTTATAAAAATGGCCATCGCCATCGACGGTAAAAGTTTTCTCTTCGATGAACAGAATTTGTCTGTTACCGTACCACCTTAAGAGAGCTTTTGATTTTTGCTTCAATAGGACTGTTAGTAGGTATTCAGTGTGTCTTTTGTAGACATTCAGTCCAAGTCTTCTTTGCTTTCTCAGTGGTTTGCATATGATTCGATCCTGCACGGCTTTAATGGCTTCCGGAGTCCTATCAGTGTCTTGAAGATCACGTACTCCAACAGTAACCTTCATTAACTCATTAACTTATACACGGGACAGCCGCTTCTTCCTACAAATACTCCTCCGAAGCCATTCAACTGAATTTGACTAAACTTACCAAGGTGATCATGTGGACATCGCTGAGTGTCCGTACGATTTGTTTTTTCAAATCCGACTTATTATTGAGGAATAATCACGGAAAACCTGATTTTCCTATGTGGAGTGTTAAGATCAGACTCACTATCGGGAAATAGTCACCGAAAAACTAATTCTCAGTTGATGTCTATGGGAAAAATGTCACGTGCAAAATCGAATTTCCCGGAGGGAAAAAGATTCTACGGATTGTTTAAAAACGGCGAAGCCCTTGCCAGTTTGCGCTGCGCACCTCTCGATTGGAACTCAATTTTTTCAGAACTTTCGGACATTTTTCGTCTTTTTATTTTCAAAAAATAATCATAAATATTAGGGCAACTTTTTCGTATAAGATAATTAGAAATTGATTTTATAACAACTGAGATATTTTCGAAAATCGTTCTGATAGACTAGATAATTTAGGTATAGTGATCGTCAGACGTGCTGGTATGGATGGTTTTACTGATTTCAGAGTTTGAAAACATGTTGTTCTCAATGCATTGAAATGTCTTCAACGAATCAATCCTTTTTCTGCTGATGTGGTAATTGACCAAGATCGAATTTCAAGTTTACCTGATGATGGTAATATTGCGAATGATTTACCGTTCACTGAAGATGGAGAAATTCTAGAAAATGAACCTGAAGTTGTAACTATAGAAGAGAATGTTGTCACGTTTGCTCCAAAATCAGGTCAAGAAACAGCAGTTCAAGCTATGTACGTTAAATTGGCCTACAGCAAAAAGTGATCCCATTAACGAATTCCGTCAGAGTGGTTACATTATGCAAGCTTTTCTTCACCTTTTCCCCACTGGTAAATGCGATTTTCTTGACTTCAGTCGTGGTTTCAAAGTAACTTTTCGAGAGTGGTGTGAACATCTCATGAGATTCCGTGACCAACGATTTGCACAAGACCCTCAATTCCGGTTTTTTTGCCTACTATGCAACGCCACGACGCTTGTAGACAGAGCGGTGTACTAGCCAAGACGAGTGACCTTCAAAACGTTCAAAATATCCAACAACTTGCTCAGAAAGTTCAGCAACAGCCAACTCTCATTAAACGTATTCTGTCTTGGGGTGCAAAGATCCGAGGCACTTCAACTTACTGGTACCAACAGCGTTGTGAGCTTCTTGCTATGGTTAACCAGCTTGGTATCCAATGAACTCCGTCATCTCTCTGCTTCCAATTTCAAGATGTGAACATTTAAAGGTCATAAGGTGCGATGACTACTAAGCACTAGTGTTTTATGCACAGTTTGGAGGGAGCACGCGGCCTTAGCTAAGTGTTCAGGTGCACAGTAAACAGATGATGTAAATCGAAATTAAACAGTGAGACAAAAGGGTTCGCTCAGCTCAATTTTTTCAAAGCAGCATTTTGCATTGAATTCCTAGTAGTACAATAAACAAAACAGCCAGTGATTCTAAGCACTCGCAAGATCCCAAAGATATTACCTTTTACCATATTATACTTGTATAAACTGATAACCACGATACGATTTATGATATGACCCCATTCCGTGATTTCAAACGAGAAAAAGAAAATTCTTAAGGGTTATATGTGTATAACCAGTATCATGAAAAGAATGCAACTGGCGCTTTATTTAAAATGGTTGCAGTAATATTTGTTAGGCTGCGTCTAACTTTATAAGTCCTTTGATGAAGAAATAAAACGTTCTACTTCTACGAGCTGCGTTCGAAAAATGGAAATTAAAATAAATATTTCTAAGTTTGTTTTATTGTCAGAAACAGAAAATGTCGCACGAAAATATGTTTGGAGAATATGGGAATGAATGTAAGGTATAAGCAGAAGATACGTATGTTCAAAAGCCATAAACTGTTTAACGACTATCAGGGCGTTTTTTAATTGAGGACTTTGATAGCACTGCATTTGCAGGTAGCACAGTGGCAAGAGCTTACTCTGAACTGAACGTGATCAAAATTCTCGGATTTGTATATGAAACGCACTTGAGTCTTGGGGTGCTAGAGGCGTCGATAACTTCGCTCTTTAATAGATAAAAAAAAATTAATTGTTGCAATAGTTCGTTGTAGGCCAAAGTTTTTGTACAAGCCTGACCCGTAATTTGAATTGTTCCGATGTTTTTTCTCTTACTCTAAATACTCCGTCAATTTATTTTAATCTCGTAGAATGCACTTTGAGCATGCTTCGAACGAAAAAGAAGAAAATGAATTCGGAGCTCTGATGTGTCTGAGCTAAAAAAAAAAACTATCTATGGTGGAATAAGAGCTGCACATTCGAAGACTTTATTTAGCGACTTCTGAGCCCTTTCACTGGCCTTTACTTTTGGAGCAGATTTTACTGCCTATGAGAACATTTCATGACCTGCGCTAAAAAATATCTTTAACGACTTTTGTGATTGTAATTCCAATTATTTTAAAAAAATGTCATTAATTTCATTTCGTTCACGTTTTAATCAGCTAGTGATGTACTCAGACATCCAGGGCGCTCGTCATCTTTTATGTCCTCATGCTTTTCCAGCCTTGATGACAACCCTCCGCCACGCCTCCCTCATGAATACGTTCCTTCTATGTTTCGCTGTTCTGTTCCCTTCCCATTCACATCTTTTTCTCACGCAACTTCTACACATTATTCTTTTGACTGTTTGTCCGCTGCTCATCGCGATTTTACTATTCGAAGAGTGCTTTGAGCTCAATAAAGCTTATACGATTTTCATTTACTGGGTTGACTCGTAACAAACTATTATTTGCTTAAATGGCAATACAGTTTGTGGTAAACCTGGGCCTGGTTTAGCGAGCACATAACTTGCTTTTACTACCGCATGCCCAGAGAACGGCGTTCCCTACCGAACGACCAAACGAGCGTTTTTTTTTGTTTTGTTTTGTTTTTTTTTTTCTAATTCATTTTTATTATTCATTCCTTAAAACTCTTTCTTACGCGCATCTTCCAGTCATCACAATACTGCTGAATTTTTTCGAAGTCACGCTACAGAAGAGTAACAATGATCTGTACGCAATAAAATCGTCCGCGTACGCTATTGAACGGTAAAGGGATGCTATCAGCTCGTGGTAAATGCTAAAAGGGATCGGCGAATTCGCCGTACCCTTGTGCAAAATTTCAATTTCAAATGTATGGGTAGAAGTTACGTTGGCAATTTTCACGACGAACTTTCTACCGGTTAACATGTCAAATATCATATAGAGTAGTGCTTGTTATTCCCAGCCGACCGAGCTTGTAATAAAGACCTTCTAACCATACAGTGTCGAAAGCTTTTTCCAAATCAATCACACAAGGACCCGTGGCATGGTTCTTGAACTTGTTCCATATGTATATGGTGTGGTGCCCCTGCTTGGTAACCGAGTTGGTTATCCGGAATGATGAATTTATCGTCTTCAACCCATTTAGACAGGGCTCTATGGACGACATTTTCGAAGACCTTGTTGATACTCTCTACAGCCACTGGTAGGAGGAGCCTAAGCACAACCGTTTTTATACACCATCGGCTTCCGCGGATTTTTTTCTTTTCAATGACTCATCATTCACCTGGTTTATCTGGAGATCCTCCGTCGAAGTTCCCTCACAGGCGACGGAATTATTTGCCATGAAATCGTCATTGAACCTGGCAAAACAAGGTTCTCCGATCGCCAATGATGGATATCATCGTCAGGCGTGGTTCGAGCGAATACCTTTCAGCTGCCACTGACAGGACATCTCCTGAGAATCCTCGATCACGAGAAAATAGTCATCCAAGGCGCTGTCCGGGTTAATGCTGTCTTTCGGTAAAATGGGCTCATTGTCTGACGTTCTCGCACCCTTGAGATGAAGAATGTTATTCTGATTGTTGGGAATTACTACTCAGTGACTTCAGTGTTCAGATGGGATTTCCTGAAAGTCTTTCCCTGTTATGGCTGTTTTGCTGGTCATTTTGAATGTTTCTCGGGCAAGGCTTGGGCAGACGGTCAGTATGTGTTCCATAGTTTCCTCAGCCTGTGATTCTAGTGATTCTTGTCTGTTCCAAAATCGTGAAACGTATTTGAGCACCTTTCTTATTTTGTATGCTAGCCTGTTCATTGCCTTCATGGTTTTCATGACCTGGTATTCGTGCAGATTCAAAAGTGTACGCTCTTGTGGTCTTTGTCACTCAACCTGGACGGGGTGCAGATGGTTTGTGTCAAAGATGTTCGTTTGCTACTCTCTGGGGGGGTGGTTGTCCTAGATAGGATTTGAGAGATTTTACTGAATTCGCGTTGGTTGTAGTTCACAGTAACTCTTTTAGGTCCATGTCACCAAAGTGTTATATTAGAAATGCAACACACAGTATACTGCCAGTTTGTTAAGTGTTTGCGACATTCCCAGACAGCCTTACAGTTGAAAATGTACCTCTTAAGCGCTTTAAGAACCGCTTGGCTGTCTGAGAATATAGTTGCCCTAGTGTAAGTGGATCTCCTGTTGCTGATGCTGTGTGCTGCTTTATGGACTGCAGATAGCTAGGCCTGAAATATCATTGACTCATTGCAGAGGGGAATGTGAAGGCTGCATTTTGGTCCTATTACATCAGGCCGTCTGTACATCGACCCGTCTGTATACCATTTCTGAGCTCCATTATTCATTCAAGGGGGATTGTTGTTCCATTCGTCTATGCTTAATATGAGCATTTCGTATTGTAGTATATTTTAAAATTCAACCCAGGGGACATCAGATCACCCACTCGAGTTAGCTCGCATATGTTTTCTACTTTTTTAAGAATTTCTAGATGTCCAACAAAATCTCCTTCTATTTGCTTGTAGATTTTCTGTAAAGTTAAGGCTTGTTATGCAGCTTTAGCCTGTATAGGTATGGCAGTGTATGGATGTTCAGTATTGCTTCCATCCCTGCAGTCGGAGTCGTGTTTCACATTTTTTCCACCATACAACAGTGCCATGAAGTATGGTTGGTTGAATCATTAGATTGTAGATCCACAGACTGATTTTCGGGTTAAGCCCCCATATTTTTACCTACGAGTTGCTTGATAGCTCACTAAGTCCGCAATGGTCACTGTCGTATGCAAAGATTGGTAGACAGTTAGTAGAACATTCGTTCGTGTCAGCCAGTGTCAGAGAGTCAAGCAGTATGAGACCCAGATAGGAGCCGCTCTTAGGTTACGGCGGACTATCAATTGTGACTAGCTTAAGTCTGTGTTCTATGTTCCGCAGAACCCACCAATGACTTAGTAGGCTTCCCCTAGTGTTGGGAGTATTATTTTCCCCATCACTATGTTTGGCATTTAGAATTTTTCTACCGAGCTTAAGCGCAGTGATCGAAAAAGTGTCTCGAGCTCTCCAATGAAAATATTGGGATGAGGTTGAGGTATATACATACATATGTATATATGTATGCTGCTTTAATGTACGTTCTCTTTTCATTTCGGAGAGGAATCAATTTGTCGGCCTCCGACGACGGGGCACGAAATAGTTTTTTTTCGTTGTGAAAAATAAACCGCCAATGTAAATATTTATGTGTAAATGTTACCAATTATTCAATATGAAATTATGGGTCGAACGAAATTGGTCCGGAGCCGATATTATACAATAATTTATTCTTAAGATATGCGAAGCGAAAAACGTTCACAAACATACGAATGTACAAACCTCCCTTAAAACCATAGATTTAAACCCAAGCGAATTTGAACATGAAGATCTGTTAATTTTTTTTATTTGTTAAATCAAGCCCATTACCATAGCTCCATAATTAAACGCTAAAAAAGATGTGTGACTAAAGGTGTAGGGTATATCATTTGACTGCTGATGAAGCAACAACGTTGGTTAATACCAGGTAGCGGGGTTTGGTGAGAATTATAATCCACTGCAAAAGACAGGTGCAATTTGCCATTCCGTCTCATTATGTATGTGAAGTGAGCGAGAAAACAGCTGCTACCTTCGTAGGAGGGTCACGGAGACCCAGTGCCGGGTAAGCAAGGACATTTCTTGTCGCTTCTTTTTACGATAAGGATTTTAAAGTTTTAACTGCCTTATAAGGGCTTAGCGGAAAACGAATAAATCACGTTCATTTAATCAGAAGTGACTTAGCTGCAGTCAATGAGTTTGGGACCGGTCACTTTTAACTTCTCCTTTGGAATAATTCTTTTTCCTTCAACACCGTTTGTGACTCTTTTTTTCAACCAAATACATCTTACCTTCTTACCTTCACCCTCCCCACGGCATATAAAATTCAAAACATGCCACGAAGTTAATCCCCATCAGCAACAATCACCATAAAAACTGAACAAATCCGAAAAGTCTGATCCGGCGCCACGCCCTAATTAATTTCTTCGACATTGCTTCACGTTTCATCACATCCGCAATAAAGTAATCACATCACCCACTCCAATCATCGCAAATAAGCCCGTAACAACTACAAACTGTTCAAGCTTGAAGAGTACCACGCTTAACGCTCGTATAGGTCAGCTGAAGACTGTGAAACAACCAAAGAAAAAAAAAAAACAACGGACACTCTCCACGCTCGTACGCATCCACTGTAAAATTGTAGGGCGGCGAAGCATCGTTTTTCTTTTCTGCGCGACCTCCTTCGCGAAACCGAAAATGAATATAGCCCAAGACCATAAAACAGACAAGTGGATTTAATAAAGAAAAAACAAAAAAAATCTGAAAACACTCGAGTCCATCCGCAGGGAATTCAGAAGAAAAAAGTATCTACATTGGATAATAAGCTGGAAGATAATTTATTATCGGAACCGATGTGTTGCTTTCGGATGTTTCATTTTCTCTTCAAATTTTTCGCTACATATTTTGTTTTAGATACAAGACCAAGGAGGTTGTGACACCCTAATAAGGTGGGATGTCGGAAAGTTCAACAAAACACCAAAGCGAGAGGAAACGGGCGAAGAGAATCTTGAGTAAGATGTCGATGTCGATGTATTCGTATGCTGAGTAGATGCTATCGCACAACATGGTCGGATGGGGCAACGCGAAGAAGGTAGAGAAGGAACCGTCGGCGCTGAGAAACTCAATTCATTATAAATTCTGAGTAAGGATTCAACGTTATTTCGTGTCTTATCTAGAATGACAAGCCATTGTCAGGGAATCGAGATTGTGCGACTTTGGAAGATTTGTGCCATGCGAGAAGTGTACTCGTATTTGTCGACTTACCATACTCTACATCCAGCTACCAGGAGATATAACTTTTTTTTTGTGTGTGTTTTTCCCTCGCCTCATGGTGATTCCTTGCTATCCCGACACTCAATCACAGCAAGTCTATTACACTCCTTTGTACATGCGTTTGTCGAAATATGAGCACAACGAGGGCCCGGAAATGTGAAAGAGAAGAGCTACGACACCGCAAAATAAAAAGAGAAAAAACAAATGAACAGAATAAGATACGCAAATAAACTGACAAAAAGGAGAACAAAAGGACCTGTCGACGGGTGTGATGGGAACGTTTTTCCCAACGTTAGTGGTTTTCAGTGAAGTACATGCCTAGAAAGGCAATTTTCCAGAATGGAAAACACATATCGCATAAACAGTTTTTATTTAAATTATACGTCAAGGCAATTGTCGTAAATTAGAATTTTATAACAAGAGTCGAAAAGGGTAAAGCAGTTTCGTGGACGGATACGAATTCCCACGCCGCCTACCCTGCTTGTCGTGTGTCGAGCGCCATTCGTGCTGGCGAGGGTTATATCTTGTTTTTTGTTTTCGAATGGGTTATTTGATTATTTATGGAATGGAGAACGTATTGTGGAGGATACGAATGGCAATTCAAATTTAAGGCCGCCTGCTTTATATGCAAACGTAATTTGTCATATCAAGTTGGAGGAAATTATTTCATGGCAAGCTCGGGCTGGCTGGGGAGTATTACTAGGTTATGGTGAAATCAATCAAAATATTTACATAAAAGTCGGTTTGTTGAAGAAATTTGATATTGGACAAGGCTAGGCACACCTACGCTGGCATAAATAGACCAGACTTATTAATATGTTTTGAACAAGGTCATGTGTTTATAGAGAATAAGTTTTGTTGGTTTTTGGGAAACAACCATCCTGACCAGGCTTCGATAACAAAGTTTTTCTTGTGGGCATGAGCCGTCAACGCATCAAAGAATTTCAAAATTGAGTCGATTTATTTCTTTTGAATGGCTTGACTTGGCCACTTTCAAATACGTTAACGGCCAGTGACGTTGGTGACCACATTACATTAGCAAAAAATTGTGGAATTCGGTAAAGTTTTTTGGTCATACAATCTTATTTGTTGCGTTTAACGTTACAATATCATGGCGAAATGCAGTCAACGTGGGCAACCTGGACATGGCAGCGAGTTGTATCATATATGGTGTTGGCATAGCTTTCGAGCAATAAAATAAGAAAAGTATGATAGTGTTAACGCGTTAGGCTATTGACTGTAAAATAATGTCAATCCAGATCCATTCTGTCACACCCGCCCTTTGAACAAGGAACGCTATCAAACAAACTTCGTGAAGTCCTAAATGTTGTACTTAAGGAGAAGGAAGGAAGGAAAATAGATCCGAAATTCTCGATTTCGTTTCGTGTACAAAGAATTGACCTTTCTACAATTTTAATTTGTGAGTTTTGTGAGCTCCAAGATCACCAAGCTCTTCATATATTCCCAGATTGAGCTTTGGAGCTGTTGGAAACTGATCAGGCATAATTGCTGTATTCAAGGAGAGAATAATCTGCAACGACATTAAGGTATGGATTTGTATGTATGTATGTAAGGAATAAACTTTTCCTTTATTTATAATTTACTTTAAATGTAATTCATAATCAAAGAAAAAAAAGGAAAGTCCACGTCTACGTTGTTCCACGGTCAGATAAAGAATGTTCTTTTTCTTTCGCTTTGTGGTTTATGACCTGTGGACTGTCAAACACTACCACGATCGGTCATCCAAATCACTCATCTGCCTCAGAAGAGTGTCCATAAGTTGGGTCACCGTTGCAATCAGTATCATAGACGTCATCGCCGGAGTCATAATCATCAGCCCATAGTTTCATTTTGTCGGCACTGGTATTAGTTAATTTTGGCCATTCATGGTCTCCTACCTTCTGCACATCGATATGATCCAAAAAGTTTCGGACGAATCTTCAAACCAGTCCCAAACTACACCCGTTCGATAGCCACAAGGTCACCTATTGAATATTTAGTCGTTGGTCGTCGCCTTCTGGTGAAATTTTTTTTCGGCTTGCATCCTCGCTATTGCTTCCTTGGCTTGATTCTGCTGCTCCATTCTCGATTCATCAAACTGGTTCTGAAATTCTTCCTCAATAACCTTCATCAAACGTAAACCTATGCCTGTCCTCATCTGAATTCCAACCATCAGGTGGAAAGGTGTCGTTTGAATAGATCGATGGTATGTCGAATTCAATGTTCGCTGAAGCGGCTTTACATTGTGGAGCCATTTCTCGGGGCTGTCTATCATGAGCTTGGACAAGCAAGCGATGACCGTTGAGTGGAAGCGCTCCACTTGGCCGTTTCTTCGTGGAACACCAACAGTTACAAAATGCAGCTTGATGTCGTGGTTTTTATAAACGTTTTGAAAGTCGTTGGAAATAAAGGCACTTCCTCTATCGGAAATGATGTTATGTGGGTACCCAAAAGTTTCAGCGATAACCTCCATTTTCTGACGAACTTCCTCAGAACTAAGAGCCTTCATGGGGAAAAGCCAACAAAACTTGCTAAAAGGTAGCCCTTCTTCGTATCCTGCATCGGCCCAAGATGGGTAATGTGGAATGTGGCAAGTAGTGTTTCGTGATCGGTCTCAGCAGACCATCTGCTTTTCCGTACTTCCGTTCAGCTAAGATGCATCTTATACAACTCGAAACGCATCTTTTAATTCGCTAATCAAGATTCCTTTTCATTTTCTGAGCGATTCTGGAATGACAAAAAGCATAGAATGATTTATATTCTTACATAGTAACCCATTATAAACCACAAAGTCTTTATAGTGGACTTGTGTAAGGACATCCAAAATTGTCCATAATCTCTCATTACACGAGGGTGGTCCGATAAGTACTAAGCCTACAAAAGAAAAACAAAAATTTTTGAGAAATGGCGATTTATTTTTCAATATAGTCTCCTTTTAGCTCGATACACTTGACCCAGCGATGCTCCAACTTCTTTAACCTGTCTGAAAAATACGTTTTCTCGAGGTCTGCAAAGTAGGCCTCTGTGGCGGCGATGACCTCCTCATTCGACTGAAATTTCTGCCCGGCGAGTGACTTTTTCAAGTTTGGAAACAAAAAGAAGTCACACGGGGCCAAATCTGGAAATCTGGAGAATACGGTAGATGGAGCAGCATTCGTAACCCAATTCGACCAAATTGGCCGTGGCGAGGGCGGAGGTGTGAGCCGGTGCGTTATCATGGTGGAAGAGCACTTGTTTCTTCGCCAATTGGAGCCGTTTTTTTTTTCGTTTCGGCGTCGACCGTTTTGCCCTTCTCACAGGTAGTCGATGTGGATCACACCTTGTGAATACGAGAAAACGGTGGCCATTACCTTTCCGGCCGATACGACCGTCTTCGCCTTCTTCGGAGCACGTTCGCCGGGTGAAGTCCACTGTTTCGACTGTTCCTTGGTCTCTGGTGTGTACCAGTGGATCCATGTTTCGTCGACTGTCATGAAACGACGCAGAAACTCCTTCGGATTGCGCTTAAACAGCGTCAAACACTGCTCTGAAGTAGTCTCACGGTTGCGCTTGTTGTCCGGAGTGAGCAGACGCGGCACCCATCGCGCCGACAGCTTTCTCATGCTCAAAATTTCATGCAGGATATGACCCACGCGATCTTTTGAAATGCCTACTGTCTCAGCTATCTCGCGCACCTTCAATCGGCGGTCTCCCAATACAAGATCGTGGATTTTTGTCACGTTATCCTCCGTGGTAGCCGTTTTCGGGGAACCTGGACGTGGCTCATCAAAAACCGACGTGAGACCACGTTGAAACTCGTTAGACCAATTTTTGATGGTCGCCATCGAACGAGAAGAGTCACCGTACACAGCATCCAAACGCTTTTTGATTTCGCTGCGCGATTTCCCCACCAAAAATAAGAATCGAATACCGACCGATATTGATCCTTTTCCATTTTTCCACACGCGGTCAAAACAAAACTACGAATCCGAACTGGCTGAAATTTTGAATTGACAGTAGCCGTATACTAGAATGTACTACACGATAGTAAGTTGCTCTTGCGATACTGGCGCCATCTGGCGGTGTGGCTAAATAGTTATCGGACTACCCTCGTATGCTGCGCCTCAGCCAGCTTCATTAGAAAACTTCTTTCATTTTGCAGACACTTAACTTCAGGATTTCGGCTGAGAACATACTGCTTCCTGCTCGATGTTTTACCCAGTAGTCGTAATCCCTCTTCTTCATCGTACATTCGAATGCTTTACAGAGAGAGAAGATCGAGAGAATCTTGAATCGTTGACAAATGAGTTAAATTTGAGGTTGATTTAGTGAATATCAGACTTGAAACCGTCACAATTTGAATTGTACGGCCCGAAAGGTGATTTCTAACCCATAGAAGAAGAGACTGATCGATACCATAAGCACGTATTTACGACGAAAGAGCCTGATGCCAAACTATGTCAAAGGTTTTTGAAATATCTAGCGCAATGGTGCAAAGATTGGTTCCACTTTTCGGTGAGATATGCCATCAAATCATCAGGGTCTTGGGAGACGAAGATCCGCCCTTTTTAGGGACGGGCTGGACAAGTGCTGTTTTCCATCTACTCGGACAGAGACCAGAATAGAAGAAAAGATGAAAAGCTTATGCAGTTGTTTTGCCAACGTGGAAGAGCACCGCTTCAGAAATATTGGAGGAATACCATTGGAGCCAGTGGCTCTCAAGTACAGGCGGAGACAAAGTACAATCTGGGAGCGTTGAGCTGGCTGCAAAATGTGCGGCTAGCAGATTGGCTTTGTCTGAAGAGCTGACAGGTGGGATGTCATTGCAAATGAGCGTAGGGATTGAGGACGAGGCAGAATTCTTTATGTTTTTTTTATAAATGACCAAAAGTTTTTTGCTGTCTTTAGGACAATTTAGAACATTTTACCTCAACTTTTAGTCATGGGAGAATTCGACAGTCGAATCAATGCATTACAGTCATTTCTGGCTCTTTTGAACTTATTCCTATTTTCCTCAGAGGAGTTAGCTTTGTAAGTCCGGAAACTCGGCTCTCTCCAACTGGTAGCCTCTTTACAGATCGAGTCATGCCACGGATTTGACTCTTCACACTGTGTGGAATGAAGGATCTCATACCCAGCAGAAGTATGTTCGTGATCGCATCAGCAGCGGCATCCACGTAACTGTTGACGTGTTGAGTCCGCTCTAAATGGATGTTCTTTTAAGAATTCGTTCTCTAACTGTGTGGTTTGAATACGAGAAATTAGCTGAAACGACACAGTGGTTTAACGAGCTTAGAGGTGACATTATATCGATAAAATATTTAACTTATCAGGGTGAGAGGTGAGGAACAAGTCTAGAGTGTTAACGTAATGATCTGCAATGTCAAGTAATCGTGCTGGCTTATTTACTAACTGGGTTAGATTGTTTACCGCATCAAAGATCTTTACACAGTTTCCTACGGATGATGTCTGACTCGAATGTTGACGCCAATTATAATTGTGTACATTGTGTATGAGGAAACAGGGATACAATTCTTCTAATGGAGCCGGACAGCGCATCGAACTCGGTAAAAGTCGAGTTACTTCCCAAATTTGGACTTCCGTAAATGAACCAGTTGTGAATTAAATGCTTACGGACATGGAATTTTAACCACATGAAATTAAATTCCGGATTGGAACAGTGGCCATCTTGTGGTTTGAAGTTGGTAAGCTACATCACTACGGACATAAACGGCAAGACTGCGGTATAGAAAGAGAAATGGTGCCAAGTTATATCCAAGCAGGCCAAAATCTGAACAGTCGGTCTTTTCGCCCACCTGTGTTTCACTTAGTTCCAAAACAGCTGGTTTTTAACGAAGAAGGTGGACGTACATAGCAAGGAGATTCGCTTTCAGCCCACGAACATTGCCCAAATCAACTCTAAAATTTCCCATACAAACAAAACACAAACATCAAAATATCCAATTCGGACTACTTACGGTAAGCGGAGTTGAGAAATGCCGATTCGGCGTTAACTTACCAACAGAAAATTAATTGCACGTAAAATGGTATTACATTTGCTTTAGTTTGCAATAAAACTGTTTGCTATATATCATACACAACTCTTTCCACTGAATTTAAAAGTTAAGAAGCTCTTAATGGATAACCCCTTATATAGCAAGACTTGGACGATGAGAGCATTTTCGAGCGTTTATCCTTTTCGGTAAAGAAAGGTCTTTTTTATCGACGCACTTGTCGTGATAAATTGATAGTGTATTTACATACATTGCAAGCGCCTCTCCCAGCACCTGTCGTAAGTGGGAATCTATTTTCAAATTCGAGGACTTAAAAGCTACACATTGAATGGTTTGTTTGATGCTTTTTGACCACCTAATAGAAAAAAACAAGTTCACTAGTTCAGCAGCCAATTGTGATTACTTTATTGTTTATTGCGATTTTGTCTCCTTCAGTGATCAAAAATATTACAGAGCATTAGGCACAAGTTTGAGTTGTAAGGTGAGTTTGCAAGACGTCGGCAGTGAAATTTTTAAAGTCGCACGTTGCAGTGCAAAATGCAAAAGTTGGAAATCGCTTGCCGACATCCTTTTTTGCGAGAAGCATTCTTATATTTATTGAGCATGTGGCAGAGTAGGCACTAGCCATCGTACTTCGGACGCTGTTTCTGACTGTGATTTTCTCGGCGGTTGGCAAGAGGGATTCTGCGTTTGATTTCCGCATTGGTTTCGTTGGTGTAGACAAAGTCTTTGACTACCTCAAAGTGTTACACGTCAAAACACACAAACACACAACAACACAAACCCAGACGATGTAGGCTTGAGCCAATTTCTAATGACATCATATACTTTGTTTTGACTACATTTATCGCCAGTCTCTTTTTAGACCCTTCAATTTCAATGTCCACAAAGGTGCCATTGACATCGCGCTGCTTTCTGTCAGAACCCGTAATCTAGTAGAATGGAATTAAATAATATCGCGCCCCTTGTGGTAGTGTCAAAAAAGTCTGACGTGCTTAGCTAGAATGTCAAAGCTAGACATGGCACTAGATAACTCGCCTCTAAGCCAGCCGCGTAGTTTGAAGTTGACCAAAAGGTTGGGAATGTCGACCTGGAACTCGTTTATTTTGTCAGTGAACTGGTGAACTTTCTGGCCCAGAAGCCACTCCAATACCAAACCAACGTCCCGTCATCCGAAAATATCGTTTATGCAAGGTTCCGAAGACTTATTGGTTTGTACTTGGCGCAGTCACAAAGGTCTCCCTTCTTAGGGACCAGCTGGGGACACTTGGATGGGATTTCCCAGGTCTTGACCATATAGAAGGGCGGGTGCACTCCCCACGAGGTCATCTCCGGCTGCTTTGTGAAGCACAGTAGGTAGTTTGCCTGCGAAGTCAACTTCGTCGGACTACAATTTACAGACGGTCATCTTGACTTCCTTCAAGTCTGGGTACGATCTTCTGTTCTATCGTAATCCACTATGAATAGATCACCCTTCCTGTCAGCGAAATCTTGTCCATCATCACGGTCCTCAATATCAACTCCAGCTCTATCGGTACTTGTTCATTTTCATCCCTGCAGACTCCCATTCAAATCATTTAAGTGATTGTTTCATTTTTCGTTAAATCTTTTGGGAATCGAATGTTCATTTCGCGGCTACTCTCCTCAGCGGGGTACTGGCAAAACCCCCGGAACGCTTGCCTTGAAAAAGCTTCTTGGCTCTCGCCGTTCGGAATTGGCATTGAATTAATGAGAGAGCTCGTCATGAGCTCTAACTCTATCTAAAAAGAAGAATAAGTCATAACCAAAACGGGGGTTTCTTGGCATTACGAAATCAAGCACAACAGAAGCGGCTTTACTGATGACGTGTTTGTAGTTATTTCAGTTGTAAAGACTATTCTTACAATGCAGGGGCTTCACGAAAAGTAGAAGAAGTCACAATCAATAAAAGCTCCGGCGGACTCTTATGGTTGTAATTTTTTGACTTCTATCTATCGGATCTGGCTTAATCCGAGTCGGTCTTGGCCCATCGGGAAGTTCGAAAATTCCGAATATTAGAAGACTGCCTAGGAGTGCCTGGGGGTGGTCGTGGTGCAATGGTAATCATCGCCGACTGTTGAGCCGAAGGTCTGTAGTTCAAGTCCGTCCACAGTTAAGAACAATTCCTATACCGAAAAACTGTGCAACATCATCAGTTGAGAATGAGAGATGATCAAAAAGTGCTGACGAAGGCATAACACTCGTAGTATATGATCACTTCAAAATTCATAGTATGTGTGTGCATTTTCAATATAACACCTTAATGATATGGAAAGAACAAAGTTACTGAGAACTACAACCAGCGCGACAATTTCAGTCGAATCTCTCGAATCCTATTTAGGACAACCACCCCCGGAGATTAGTGAACGAACATCTTCGACACAAACCATCTGCATCCCATCCAGGTTGTGTTATGACAAACACCATAAGAGCGTACACTCTTGAACCTGCACGAATTATAACAAAAAAATTGTGTCATGCAGACTAACCAACTTCCTTGGTGTCATGCTCAATGCATTAAATGTATGTATATCCGGTCCAGGAAATCATCCTTTTTCATTTAACCCTTATTGCCCGAAGTTCTTCCCAAAATAATTGAAACCGACTCGGAAAGAACCTCAAAGGGAAAGGCCCGATATTGTTTTCAAAATATAATGGAAAAAAACTGAAAAGTCACGATAAACATTTAAAAAAAAAAAGTTTGACGTTTCATTTTAAAAAGATAGCAAATCAACATCCAATGGGTTTTTTGCCACCCTAACATATAGCAACTTTGTAACCTAATTAATGCCATTTCCAGGAATTTCAAAAATGTACTTTACCGTTTCAAAAAGGACGACCGCTTTTCCAATTTCAACAAAACATTTTGGACTTGAGTTATGTACACTATCGACACTTCAATCATTCGGTAACTGGATTAGATTTTATTCGACACCCATCCATTTAGGGCGCTTTCCTACCCTACACCACACCCAACGCACATTACTTCAGTTGGACATTCCATATGCCCCCCACACGTACCACACAATTGCACAATAGCCTCTTAGACGAATCATATCTCCCTTTATGATACCTCATATATTTCTAACAATAAAAAGCTAAATAAAGTGAAAATGACTACCACCCGTGCGCCCTGAATCACAATCCATTTGGAGGGAGTACACAGGGGAGAATACCCATCCGACGTCATCAGGAACCGCCACCACCTTCTCCATCCGTAGAAAAGATACATACTCGTAGGCATGTATGTCTACACCCTCTGTACATAATTGAATCGCTTGGATGGGATTTTCTTATAATCCTAGTGGCATGCTCCAAAAGTTACCATGGATGTACCACAATGTATTCATCAGTGCTGAACCATCGACACCACATAATCCGCAAATTCCGAAATACCAAAGTACTCGTACACCGAACCCTAACAATTATTCGTCCGCACAATCTCCGTTGTCCTTATTTTTCTCCTCGCCTCACATGGAGTGGCATGCATACACTTGGATCCGTAGATGGTATCCGGTATCCTGGAAAGATGTTGTTTTCATTACAAAAGAATGGAATTTCGCCAGGCATCGTCAAGTGTGTACTCCCCGGCCATTCATCCTTTCGTCCTCTTTCCCTCGATTAAGGCGATCAAATTACATTTCATCTGAAGGCATTTTTCTGTCCCACGCACATGGCCCGTCTGTATGTACATGGGAATGTGTAAGTTGTAAGTTGATTCACCTCGCGTTGATTCAATTAATTTATGTTGCGGGGAATCCTCAAAATATTTTGTTTATAAACTTCATTCGGAAGTAAATGAACGAAATTCTTCAAACATATACCAGTATGTACCTATGTAGCTATACTGAAAGCTGCGTTCCAATCCAGCTGGGAATAATTGGAATCGCGCCCTTAAATACTACAATATATTCGTATGAAGCAAATGGTTATCACATAATAAAAACTAACTGCTAACGTGAGTTTTGAGATGGAATTCAATTCGAAATTAAGCGAGTATTTCTGGAATATTCAACTGGGCTTGACGGAATCAGAAGCATGTACCCAAATTGTATGACCTGGTGTAATGGTATTGCGTTTGATTGTACCACGAATAGGGAATTTGTTGTGGAGTCAATATACCAGTCTCAGGTCAAAAGCGGAAGCGATTCGTGAAATTCATAAAAGTGATTTCGTAGTAATCGCAGTTGTATAGCTTTTTATTACTTCCTGGACGTCATAACCTTTTTTATGGAATCAGGCAAGAGCTCTGCGTTTCTCATAATTATCACTTCGATTAAAGCCATTTGGTTACATTGATAGTCTGTTCAAAAAATAATGGGAATTTTCATTATTGAACTAGTCGATGTCATCCCCTCTCAAGAGGTGTTATTAAATTTTATGTAGAAACCTGGGACAGCATTTGGCTCTCCCACTAATGCACTTTTAACGTTTATTTTTGAAACCCGAACATTAAGGCTCAATGACTATTTAGTTTACCGTTGACGTCGATAACAGTGGGTTCGAATTCCCCAACACACACTTTGGAAAACCTGTATTTCCTTGTGATTTACGTGGTTTAGCAAAGTTAAATTTATTTACAAACAAAGTAGGTGATTAAGAAAAGCTTTAGCTCTAGACCTCCCACACCCATGTAAATATTTGTAAATGCCTGCGAAACAGCGGCGCTTTATGTTTCTCTTTATTTTGGCAAACAGAAAAAGGTGGCAGGGAGCCACAGCTAACGAATATCACTGCAAGTCTTCGGTCAAATATTTGAGAACAGGCTACGAAGAATGATCAGATACAGTACCATGGTGTAAAAGCTTTATTTTGGTTGCTTTAATTGATTGTTTGCCTTTATGGTAAGAACTCATAATGCACGATGCCGGTAAAGGCGGAAAAAGCAAAGAGTATGAGCTTCATATCCAACGCGCCACCTTGAATTCTAGATTTAGAATGCATCCTGGAATGCTTGATCCTTGGTTTGGAAGTCATACTTGTAGGCCCATGTTCCATCATTTGTCATCGGACATTTAAGAAGTTCAACAGCTTGTAGCTCCAGATCAACTTTGATTCGTCATTTTTTTTCTTGGAAATTTAATATTTCGGTTACTTTTCCCAGGTTATTGGGAAATTACAAAATTCCTGTTACTTTTTGAACATACCTCGTCTATTTCCTCGACATACCTCGTCTATGTCATTAACTTTCCATTTTGAAGTTATATTAATGTAACTTTATGTTTCATGGTTGTGTCCAAAGTCTGTGTATTTGTGGGTTTGTGCTTTTCGTATGTTTATAAACTTTTTTTTGTCTCGCATATCTTAAGAATAAATAGTGATATCAAGTGACCTATTGAAGGCAACACACTCGCATAGTATGTGCTCTGCAGTTAATAGAGTCGACACTCTGTTTCAGATGAAAAGTTAATTTTGTTAAGATGATATCTCACCAGTCTTCTGATGTCGACTCTATTATATTTGAGAATATTGATAGAGTGTTTGTTTAGGGGCCGTATGAATTTCTTCCATTGTCGAAGTCGTTGAGCGCTGCCCCACTGTCTGATAGTATATTGATATTTATACCCCTTATGGCAGTCTCTAAGTTTAGTTTGACGCACGTTAGGATGGCCTATAGTTCAGCTTAGAAAACACTAGAACTAATTCCCAGGACTTTCGACATCTTCCAATTTGGTCCAAAGATGCCAACGCCAACGCCCGAATCCATCTTGGAGCCATCTGTGTACCACCTGAGGCCTTTAACATTTAGCAAGGGATCGCCGCTTTCCCAAGCTGTGCGGCTCGGTATCAGTATCTCAAATCTTTTGTCAAAGGTGAATGTGTGGTATGTGACCCAATGGTCTACATGGCTGGTCCGTTTCCGAGCGGAGGTGTCTGATTGCACTACGTATAGCAACGTTTTCAATAAAAAGGTGGAGTGGAGTAATTCCGATCAGTGCCTCTTTGACTGCCGTTGACATGCTAGCGTCTGGAAGCGTTGAGGTGTAACTATTGTAGTTTTCTGTTCAAATTTTATCCTGAATACAGCAGACGCATAAGTGATGATAGGCCTTACTATCTTAGGTTTCAATCAAGATGTCTTACTGTAGGTGCGTCCCATTTTGCTTTTGATGTGGGAGTTGCAGTTAAGTTTGCGATCAAGGTCAATACTTGACTTCTTCTGAAAATCCAATGTTTGTACGCTTTGGGGTGACGGAGATAAGTTGCATTTTTCTCCTTTTAGTCTTATTGGGGTTTGCCGATAAACCCTCTCTGCTTCACAGGCAGAGATAGATTGAAGCGCAAGTTGCATGCGTTCACAGGCAGAAATCACCTGTTACAATAACTACAAGAGTAGTTATTAACTTATGAGTAACTTGTAAAGTAGGTCGTTGATGACTATCGACCAGAGAAGTGGTTGATGGACTCCATCTTGTGGACACACTTTAGCTGCCGATACTGCCCTGGGACAGTGACTTGTCTATTATATGTAGCTGATATAATACGGCTCTCAAGCATCGCTCTAACCCAATGGTACACTTAATTACGCAATGAACACCAGATAAAATTTGCAAAATATTTAAATTAACGCCTTGTTACCAATAAACTACTCTCAAATTGTTGTAAAATATTTCCTATCTTGCATAAAGCTGGTAATAGGTGGGCCTTTTCTACTGTCAACTTTTCGTTCATTTTAAGCCTTGAAAAACTCTCCTTATTCCGTTTACGAGGGTGGTCCGATAAGTGCTTAGCTACACCGCCAGATGGCACCAGTATCGCAATAGCAACTTACATTCTAGTAGACGGCTACTGTCGAAATTTCAGCTGGACTCGTAGTTTTGTTTTGACCGCGTGTGAAAGCGGGAGGGTCCACAGATTTTAGAAATATGGAAAAAGAGCAATATCGGTCGGTGATTCGATTCTTGTTTTTGGAAGGGAAATCGCACGGCGAAATCAAAAAGCGTTTGGATGCTGTGTACGGTGGATCTTCTCCTTCGATGGCGACCATCAAAAATTGGCTTAACGAGTTTCAACGTGGTCGCACGTCGGTTTTTGATGCGCCACGTCCAGGTGCCCTGAAAACGGCTACCACGGAGGATAACGTGACCAAAATCCACGAGGTGCGCGAGATAGCTGAGACAGTAGGCATTTCAAAAGATCGCGTGGGTCATATCCTGCATGAAATTTTGGGCATGAGAAAGCTGTCGGCGCGATGGGTGCCGCCGCGTTTGCTCACTCCGGACAACAAGCGCAACCGTGAGACCACTTCAGAGCAGTGTCTGACGCTGTTTAAGTGCAATCCGAAGAAGTTTCTGTGTCGTTTCGAGACAGTCGACGAAAAATGAATCCACTGGTACACAAACAGTGGACTTCACCCGGCGAACGTGCTCCGAAGAAGGCGAAGACGGTCCCATCGGCCGGAAAGGTGATGGCCACCGTTTTCTGGGATTCACAAGGTGTGATCCACATCGATTACCTAGAGAAGGGCAAATCGGTTGCAAAACAGGGCTGTACTATGCCAAATTATTGGGCCGATTCGACTCCGAAGAAAAAACGGCGCAACTTGGCGAAGAAAAAAGTGCTCTTCCACCATGATAACGCACCGGCTCATACCTCCGCCCTCGCCACGGCCAAATTGGTCGAATTGGGCTACGAACTGCTGCCATCCACCGTATTCTCCAGATTTGGGCCCGTGCGACTTCTTTTTGTTTCCAAACTTGAAAAAGTCACTCGCCGGGCAGAAATTTCAGTCGAATGCGGAGGTCATCGCCGCTACGGAGGCCTACTTTGCAGACCTCGGGAAAACGTATTTTTCAGACGGGTTAAAGAAGTTGGAGCATCGCTGGGTCAAGTGTATCGAGCTAAAAGGAGACTATATTGAAAAATAAATCGCCATTTCTCCAAATTTTTTTGTTTTTCTTTTGTAGGCTAAGTACTTATCGGACCACACTCGTAGGCCCGAAATCCAATACCATTGGATCCGCTATTCTATGGCAAAATTGTGTTTAGCTATAAGATTTTTGGACCAATGAATATGCCAATAAGAAAAATCGTCGCAATTAAAGGAAAGATCCACGAAGCATTAGCGAAGCGCCGTTGCATTCCGAAATATTCACAGTTCAATGCTGCATCTGTATGTTTTTCAAAACATAGGCTAACCAGCATGTAGGAGGTTAATGGTATTCGCTCTAGTATTTTACTTACCTATCAGGGTAGCGATCCTTAGAGGGTCTGACTTGAGCAAAACCCCGCTTCCAATTGAAGAGTCCAAGTTTCTTAATCACTTGGCCTCTGAGCCGGAAGTTCGGCCTCCCTTGCCTTCTCAAACAAGGTGGCTGGGGTTCGAATACCCACTTTTCTAGAGCGCGGTCGTCCATGCGCTCGATGTGGGCGAGCCAATGTAGTCGAGGAACTTTTGCCTCCGGACTACGTCCATATCATTCTACAGCTCAGGGTGATTCTTTGTGGGATAAGTTGTCATTTGTGGCGTTAGCATATAACTAGAGGTAGACAAACTCCTTAACTACCTTAAATACGTTCTGCCCAAGGCGGTTTTGGACAGAGCGATTCTTAATCGACAGCACACAAGGCCTGCCTTTTCTTCAATTGCCGTGAATGCCAGTACGACGGCGTGCTGGGAGCTTGCAATGATGTCAATTTCGTCCGCGTATCCCAGCAGTTGGACGCTCTTGAAGAAAGTGCGTTGATGTTGAAACCTGCCTGCCTCACTATCCTTCAAGAACTAAATTGAATATATCACACGACAGTGCGTCTCCTTGCCGACATCCGTATATTCAGAAAGGTTCAGAGGAATGGGGTCCAAACTGTACAATGCGTCACGAGTCTTCCTGTGTGGCGCGATACATCTGAATCAATTTTTCCGGGATTCCGAAATCGACCATCGTCCTGAATAGTTCTTGACGATGAATGCTGCCGTATGCGGCTTTAAAGCAGATATAAAGATGGTGAGTACCGGCTTGGAATTCGTTGATTTTTTACAATATCTGGCGTTACGTAAAAATCTGGAATTCACACAGGTGCGCGCCCATTAGAGTGGTGCAAAACGGCTTAAGTCGCTCATATGGTACACTGGATAAAATTTTCTAGGCCATATTTAGCAGGGTTATACCCTGGTGGTTAGCGCAAAACATAGGACAACCTTTTTTGAATATGCGGCAGATAGAACTGGTACGAGTATGCAAGTTATCGGGCATGCTTTCATACTTCCAAATTTGACAGGTGCATCATTTTTACGAGAACATCACCGCCAGTTTTAAAGAGCTCAGCCTGAAGACCACCTAGACCAGCAGCTTTGTTGGATTTCAGCCTAGAGCTGAGCTATACTGGGTGGAGGATTAGTTCTTCGACAGGCGCTGGGTTTTTTTCTGAGCCTATCAGTCTCTCTTGGTCATGCCCGCCAAGCAACTATGGGAAAAGTATTCACTAATTCTAATTAAAAATAACTAATAAATGAGGCTGCGCAACCACTTGTTGTAAGCGATTGTTTTGGCCTGAGTCATGCGGGAGAGTCTTTCGCCCAACCGCTCACTGTAGTCTCTGGCTATTTCCAGTGTGTGCAGTCGCCCAGTATCTAACCTCCGTTTTGTTGATGGTTGCAGTTTCCTGACATTGGACAGTCGAGCACCGTGTCGTGCTGCTTCCAGATGATTGTTAGAGTCGACGTTTGCGCCTCTGAATGTTCATACATCCAGGGTGTTTGATGCGTGCCTTGCGTAAATTGCACATGGTCGATTTGGTTGGCGGTTCGATCATCTGGAGATAGGTTGCTGAGTGGATCTTTTTGTGAGGGAATCCTGTGCTCATTATCACCGCATTATTAGTTGTAGCAAAGTAATCGGAAGCCGTTATCTGTTGTCGTGTCGTGGAGACTGTGCTTTCCGATTGTGCCAGCAAAGATGTTTTCCTTGCCGATATTGGCATTGAAAGCCTTCGATGACGATTTTGATTTGGTACTCCGGACAGAGGTTTAAAGGTATTTGCCATTTAAACACACAAAGTCTTAAAAATAAAATCGATGACGATGTAAAAATACAGACTCATTCGTTCTGATAGGCAAAATAAATTGGGAGGAGGAGTAGCAATCTTTTTAAAAAAAAGTTATGGGTTCAGAGTAATAAAAAGATCCGCGCCAAGCGAACCATTGGAGTATGTTTTTGTCGAGGTGATCGAAACTTGTGACAAATTTCTCCTTGGATGTATATATATGGCTCCTGACATAGCTAATTCAACTTTAATAAGAAATTTATTAGAAGATCTCGTCCCTCTATATGCTAAATGTGTAATTTCCGGAGATCTTAATTTAAACATCCTAGACAAAAAAAGACAAAAATTTTATAGAAACCATCGAGACCTACAACCTAGGGTTCGCTAACAATTATCAACCAACACACTTTAAGAAGAACAGCACGCCCTCTCTGCTAGATCTCTATGATCAACTCCAGGCATCTGCTTTTTCGCATCACGACTTAATCTTTGCCACGCTCAATGTCTTTCCAGTATCTGTCCAGGAAAATACTATCAAATATAGAAGTTTAGCAAACATTGATGTGATTTCACTGTTCAGTGATTGTCAAGCTTTAAATTGGGCCCCCATATATAAAACGAATGATGTGAATAATCAAATCGAGATTCTCCAAAATAATCTTCATTATCTTTTTGATAAGCATGTACCTATTCGGACAAAAAAAATTAAAACAACTTGTAACCCATGGTTCACTCAAGAAGTTCGTAATCTCATAAAAAGACGCAATCTTTTGTATTCCAGATGGAGAAGATATATGTAAATGTTCAGCTATTTTAAGAGAATTCACCGTCTCTCGTAATGCAGTAACATCTCTCATTCGTAGCAATAAGAAATTGTTTTACGAAAAGTATCTTAATGCGAATGATTCGAGCTCTACATTTTGGAGGAACATACGCCAAATTGGACTAAATTCTAGAAAGGAAGTGCTCCCTATAAATATTGGTCTTGAGGAACTGAACGGCGTTCATACAACCAGCTCCCGGTACCACAAACCTACTAAGCAATTCCACCAGTAACAACCTACTAGTAGCTCCTTTTTCAATCGCCTGTGTCGATGAAGTATGTGTAGGTGAGATAATTTTTGGAATCAAATCAAAAGTCGTCGGTTTCAATGATGTAAGTCCTAACTTTATTAAACTGCTACTTCCCGTCATACTTACCCAAATAACATATATTTTTAACACGATTATAACCACCTCTGTTTTTCCGGATGTATGGAAAATTGCGAAAATTTTGCCTGCGCCTAAGGCATGTTATCCAAATGGTTCTGAGTATTGCCCGATCGCTATTTTTCCTTTTCTGAGCAAAGCATTAGAAACAATAGTAAGTAAACAAATCAAAATGTATCTTCACAATAATAAATTAATCACTAAATATCAATTAGGTTTTCGTGCCAAACACAACTGCACCACGGCCTTATTGAAAGTTTGTGAAGACATACGCGATGGCTTAGATAAAAGTATGATGGGAATAGTTGTTTTTCTGGATTTTTCCAAGGCATTTGATTGCGTCAATCATTCAATACTATTAAATAAACTTAAGTCGCAGTTTTATTTCGATAGCTCTTTATGTAAACTTATGTCTTCTTACTTGTCTATTCGGTTCCAGTTCGCTTCTCACGATAGTCAATGTTCACCATGTTTACATGTTCCGTCCAGTGTACCTCAGGGATCAGTGTTAGGTCCGCTTTTGTTTACGTGTTTTATAAATGACATTTCGAAATATTTCTCATTTTGTGAACACCTTATATATGCTGATGACGTACAAGTATATAAAATGTTTTCATAACTTGACAAAAGCCAAATGGTAGACTATGTAAACCAAGACTTGTTAAATATATATAATTGGTATAGTAAATGAGCTTAACTTAAATCCGAAAAAAAAACAAAAGCCATTCCTATAAATAGAGGTCGAAGTAAAGAGGATCTCCCTCGAATACTTCTCAACAACTCAGTTATTGATTATGTAGAGACGATTAAAAACCTCGGAATATATTTTAATCCAAGTTTTAGTTGGCACACACATGTAAACAGGGTTGCTTCAAAAGTGTACGGTGCGCTTCGTGGGCTAAGCCCAACAACAACATTTCTACCGACACATGTAAAACTAAAACTAGTAAAATCATATATTTTGCCTTCGATTCTGTTCGGGTGTGAGATTTTTGCCGACATGGATTATGAGTCTAGGCGGAAACTGGAGGTGGCATACAATAGCTGTGCAAGATTCATTTTTGACATAAAAAGATATGAGCATATTTCCAACTTCACAAAACAAATAGCGGGTTGCTCCTTAATGCCATTAATGAAATATCGAACCTTGTTAACATTTAATAGGATAATGCCTACTAGAGAAACCTCTTACCTTTTTGACAAAATTAGATTCGCGAGTGCCCAAACAACTTTACAGATAACTTTACCCAGACATAAGTATATTGTAACTAGTCGACAATTCTTTGTTCATGCGATTCGTCTTTGGAATTCTCTACCCGTCTCTATTAAGCGTATGAACACAACAGCTGATTTCGCAAAAGAAGTCTTTAAATATTGTGGCGAACACTTTTAATACACGTACACATGCACACATATTAGTTATTACGTGAAATTCTCCCTGCACTTTTCCTGTCTACCCTTACTACCTATCCTTCCCGATCCAATATTCTTTCCTTCTTTTAATTTACTAAGTACGCTATTTCCTGTTCAATTGTATTTTTTAATGTAACAACTATAATATAAGACCTAGTTTGTACAAATTTAATAAGTGTAAGCTTAATTGTACAAAATTATTATTAGCTTCTTCTTCTTCTTCTTTTCCTTTTTTCCGGCGTCGTTATGGTAAGAAGTGTAGGACCATAACCTTCCCACTTAACTGCACGTTCTGCTCCTACTGGTCCGCTTGTGGGGTCCGCCGGTTTGACCTCAGAAAGTAGCGGCAGGCTTCCCGGTTTGGGATAACTTCATCGCTGAGGCCAATCAAATGCTGGTGTTTTTGCATTTGTTTGCACCAATTGTTTTTCGGCCTGCCTTTTTTGCGTGTTGAAATTGGAACGTTGATTGATATTGCCTTTTGGACGGGGTTCAAAGGATCTCTCCTTTGAACATGGCAATACCAACTGTCTTTCTTACAAAATTATTATTAGCTAGAAATAAATAAATAAAGACTCCATAGGCTCCGTCCAGGAAGTCATAGATCATAATCGGTGGGGACATGTGCACATATTAGGCTTATGTTAGAACCTTCCTGGATACGGATTACAGCTAAGCGATAATTTATCGGTTTGAAATCGATGACCTTTGACAAAAAAATTTAGGAATCATTCAAGTAGAGTTTGTTTTGCCTCTACTTAAATGAAATAATTGTAGGAGAGAACTGTAGGAAGTTACAAGTGTGCCCCAACTATGAGAAATAGCTACTGGTAAGTGCCCGTCATTAGCCATTTTTGCCATCAGATCTATTGGAACTTATGTTAACTGCATTTAATAATTAGAATGGATGCATCCCTACGACTTTCATTATGAATTGGCTTATTCCCCATTTTTTTTATTCCCCATTTGAAAACACATTAGGAACCATTATGTAAGAACCCTAGTTTATACAGCTTGTCCTGAATGCAAGTTAAGTAGTAAAGCAAATAGTTCTTTTTACAACTGTCCTGGAATTATTATCCCGAACTTCCTTTACGTTATGTCCTTAGCAGAAGGCATTGTGCTTGCAACTCACCATCATTAATTAAACTTTCATTTCGCAGCAATATTGTCTTATATAGCTTCGACGAAAACTAATTGAAATTGCTTCCATATCGTTAATTCTTTCAAAATAGCCAAATAACAAGAAGATCATTTTCCACTTGTAATCAACCAATCGACTAGTTGCACTTTTCCCTCGTTTTATTTAAAGTGCCTCTTCCAACCCAAGGACGCGACGTACGGTATACAAAGTGCCCCATTTGTTGCTCACCACTCGCCACCAATGCCAAGTGCATAAACTGCGAATTAAAATTTAATTACAATTGCGCATTATTTTGGGTAAAATGCTCGTCCTGTTTGCCCTTTGGCGAAAATCCGAAAGCCGAGAATGGCAAAATGAAATTTCGCAAATCCAGTGACCTCAGGAAATTATCGTGCCCCGAAATCGACCAAGGACATCTGGATTTTTTATTCTAAGTGGGCTAAGAGCTAGAGGAAAACACTTGTTCGACCCGATGTGTCTGTCGCATGCAGGATAATGTCTTTACAAATTTAATTGAATCTTTACAGCCTCCACGCCTGGAATCATGTATTCCACCCACTTCGTCCTTATTGTCTTAGAACAGGATACTTGCGTTAATACGCTTTGTCCTAAAAAATAAAAAAAACGTGCCACAACCATAGCCACCAACAAGGATAACAGTTTAGCGCGCTTTCCTAAAAGGTCCCCGTAAGGCGAGCGAGAGTCCATTCAATAAAATAATACGAAAACAAGAGGGCAGAGGCAGAGAAATAAGACAAAAAGGAGCAAACTTTTCATTAAATTAAATGCAAAAGTTCCTCCGTTGGTGGCATGTTCCTTCCTGGTATTTCTATTGGATTTTCAAGTGACATGGTGCGGGCGGGTAGATGGAAAGCAAAAAAATACACAATGAGGACAGGACAAAGGGGGAAGTGAGTATTCAAATGTGAGTGGAAAATTTTCTTTTCCCTGTCTTACGCGTTGCCTTATGCAGCTGGATCCTTAAGTAGCACAAGGACATTTAGCTGTCGTCGCATAGAATCAGCGCGCACAAGATTTACCGCAAATAGTTGAACTATTATTTTTTTGTGTTGAATTAAATATAATTATATACCATTAAGGCGTTCTTTTCCTTCCTTTATTCGTCAGTCCTCTTCTGTTGTCTATGAATCTTATTGCCGTGCCTCCTGACCCGAATAAAATTCGAAACGCCATGCAGAAAAATTGACTTTTTCCTTCACGGAAAGAAATTTTCCATTCTATCGCAATAGAACAATGAAGTGGATGAGAAGTGGTGAATGATGGCGAGCGAGGACGGCTACGCGCCAGCCGAAAAACTAATCGAGCACCAAAGGCATGCTGAACACGCTGAGACAGGATGCGATCGTTTAAGCTGGAGCAGCTTTGGAATGTAATTATTCGTTGTTTGTCTTTTTTCCCATTGTGCCGGGGAATGTGTTTAATTTTTATTTGCCGTTATATGGGCCGAAAGGACATTTAACGCCTAAAGGTAGTTGCACGAGCAATTTCGTGGAATGACTTGGAATTAGTGACTGGCAAAAAGGACATCGAGTGCCTCATAATCTCATCGGTGTCCGGTCAATAGGTAAGGAATGTTCGATGGTGGATTCAATGAAATTCGTTATTTTCATCTCGCAAGGTGAGCTTGGAAGATATTTATTGTGTGGAATTCGATGGATAGGAATGCGAGGACGTGGAATTGCAAATTTACGTGACAAGGCTGGATTTTATTATGTCTGCTTGGGAACGAAAAAAAAGCAAACGAGTTCCGATCGCGTGCTTTGCATATTCAGCAAAAAATTAATTTCCTGATTTGTCATCTCGTCTTAAACAATACTATTAAAGCACCCTGGAAATCAATATATCTTCTGGACATAAAGTAAAAGGAACCAATAATAGGTGTCATACAATAAGTAATCCAATTAGAAATGGCATGTCGATTCTCTGGTCAAGAGCTTGCGGATTGTGTCTATAAACATGATCTTATGCACAGCCCCACACTGGCGACTAAGAGAAATGGCTCCCACCAAATGGCGCATCACTAAAACTCGAAACAACTCGTTCAGGAAATTGTTCTTGCAAATGCATAAGTCAAAATGGGTCAGATCGAAGGTACAGATCTGAGACCAAAAACATTTTGTTCATCGGGCTATAATAATAGAGGGTGATAATTGCATCTTCTTTATTTTCGAATAAGGTTGGGCCAATGACATCAGCGTGCATTTCGTAGTTGGATAAGCGTTTCCGAAACGACTCCTCTGACAGAACCATTCTTTTCGAATTTTTTTTACAGTTTTGCCCATAGCATGCTCAGATGGACGTTTAGTTCGATCACTAATGCTCTATGCCTAGTAAAGAATCACTATTTTTTATGGAAAGCTTTCACAATATTAACACACTCAGCCATTGTAAAGCTATCCACATTTTAAAGTGGTAAGCCTTTAGATAAACATGTATGTATGTATATGACATAAACAGGTATGACAAATTTAGACCACGAATTGGATCTCCCTTACCTTTGACTAAAATAACAACTTTTCATAAAAATACGCCTGTTGTTTTATTATACCATATATTACCATTATAACCTATAGTTCCGGAAAAAAGCTAGAATTCCAGGCGTTAATAATTATATGAAATTTTTTAAGCGTTTGGTTTTTAATTGTCAAAAAAAGTAACAGAAAATTGAAAAAGTGTATACAATTCTTATTTGCGTTGATAAACCAATGCCTGCCATTAATTTGTAAAGGACTGTTTTGTGAGATACCGTGTAAATATTATTTTAAGTGGTCCAGTCAGAGAGTCCAATTTTGAGTCACTTTATCGCGTAACATACGAGGGTGGTCCGATAAGTACTTAGCCTTAGCCTTAGCCAGATGGCGCCAGTATCGCAAGAGCAACTTTCTATCATTCTAGTAGACGGCTACTGTCGAAATCTCAGCCAGATCGGACTCGAGTTTTGTTTTGACCGCGTGTGGAAGCGGGAGTGTCCGCGGATTTTAGAAAAATGGAAAAAGAGCAATATCGGTCGGTGATTCGATTCTTCTTTTTGGAAGGGAAATCGCGCAGCGAAATCAAAGAGGGTTTGGATGCTGTGTACAGTGACTCTTCTCCTTCGATTTCGACCATCAAAAATTGGTTTAACGAGTTTCAACGTGGTCGCACGTCGATTTTTGATGAGCCACGTCCAGGTGCCCGGAAAACGGCTACCACGGAGCATAACGCGACAAAAATCCACGACCTCGTATTGGCAGACCGCCGACTGAAGGTGCGCGAGATAGCTGAGACAGTCATATCGTGCATGAAATTTTGGGCATGAGAAAGCTGTCGGCGCGATAGGTGCCACGTTTGCTCACTCCGGACAACAAGCGCAACCGTGAGACCACTTCGGAGCAGTGTTTGATGCTGTTTAAGTGCAAGCCGAAGGAGTTTCTGCGTCGTTTAGTGACAGTCGACGAAACATGAATCCACTGGTACACACCAGAGACCAAGGGACAGTCTAAACAGTCGACTTCACCCGGCGAACGTGCTCCGAAGAAGGCGAAGACTGTCCCATCGGTCGGAAAGGTGATGGCCACCCTTTTCTGGGATTCACAAGGTGTAATCCACATCGACTACCTGGAGAAGGGCAAAACGGTCACAGGGTTGTCCTATGCCAAATTAATGGACCGATTCGAAGCCGAATTGAAGAAAAAACAGCCCACTTGGCGAAGAAAAAAGTGCTCTTCCACCATGATAACGCACCGGCTCACACCTCCGCCCTTGCCACGGCCAAAATGGTCGAATTGGGCTACGAACTGCTGCCCCATCCACCATATTTTCCAGATTTGGCCCCGTGCGACTTCTTTTTGTTTCCAAATTTGAAAAAGTCACTCGCCGGGCAGAAATTTCAGTCGAATGAGGAGGTCATCGCCACCACGGAGGCCTAATTTGCAGACCTCGAGAAAAAGTATTTTTCAGACGGGTTAAAGAAGTTGGAGCATCGCTGGGTCAAGTGTATCGAGCTAAAAGGAGACTATATTGAAAAATAAATCGCCATTTCTCCAAAATTTTTGTTTTTCTTTTGTAGGCTAAGTACTTATCGGACCACCCTCGTATATCTGATTGTACCTCGCAAATGACACATGTAATGTTGTCTTCCAAGACATTGACGATGGCTCAACTGGATAGACGAATGATTTGACGTATTCTCATAAGAAATACATAGTATAAAAGCATCAAATCGCATGAGATATTGCTGGTGAATTCACCTGTCCAAAACGAGAAACAAATTGCATACCGAACTCGGTCTATCGCTTGTGGCATGTAGCGGCGTCTTGTTGGAATGACAAGCCGACCACGTCCAACTCGTCCATTTTGGCAAAAAAGTTTGAAGTCGTTGATTGATAATAATTGATAGCTGGTGCCATTATCGTTAACATTGTTCTCACGGCCATCCTTGAAAAAATACGGGCCAACGATTCCTTTAGACCATAATCTGCACCAAATAATTTGGCGATGCTAAGAAAACCAAACAGCAAAGAAATCACCCTTTACATATCCTCAATTTATATTTACAATTCCAGAAGTAGAGCGACCAAATATAGATTTCAGTTTCTAGAAAGCAGTTAAAGGAATAAGTTCATATGACTTAGATCGAAAGATGTACCTCAGCTATCAGTAAGCAGCTGTCAGAATACAATATACTCATCTTAAGATGCGGACGATAGTATCTACCGTCAGTTACGATATACATTTCAGAGTCCGAAGTAAGGTCAAAGATTTAAGGTTGTAAAATACATTTTTGAATGGGGTTATAGTCTGTTTCAGTTATCGATCTGTTATCTGTAAAGCTGTAGAAAATCTGTGAGCCTTCCCCATTGGAAGCAGAGAGAAACTTTTCGACAGTTATTTTTAGAAATTCGGTAACAGTATTGCCATATTCAATACATGAATTTCCAAAATCAATCGAGGGCGCAGTGGGAATCGACAACAAAAATTGGAATTTTGTTAATCTCGGATTAGAACTGATCTGATTGAAACCTAATTTGCCCATTCCAACATGGGTATATGGACAGTAGGTCAACACCACAAATTGTTATATTCTCGAAATTTGTTTTTGGTGCATTGGAATCTCATGTGATTTACATTCATATTTCAAAGGCCTTTAAAAGACTGACGCACATTGGCCTACCGTCTCGAGCAATGAAGTTCCACAAGGTAGCCATCTAGGTCCAAAATCATTTATTATATTTGTAAATGATATTCTTAGGTAATGAATTGAATCGAAACAACAAAATTGTAAGATTAAATACGAACGTGATCAGCTGATTAAGTTCGTTCTTTATTTTAAGTATGTATGTACACCAAATTTTTATTAGGCTTCATTAATGGTAAATGCAAGGACTTTATTTGTTAGAAATCTGAGTAAAGTCATTGGAAAATAATTGGTCAATAAAATGCCGCCAGTTTTGCCAGCAAAGTAGGGGAAGAGAAAATGAGTACGACTTTCCCTCTGATAGCTACGGCGATACCTGTGTTGAAAGCCAAACCTGCTCACAAATCGGGCAGTCTTTGCAAACCGGTTTAGTACGTTTATTGTTTTAGATTTGTTGCAACTGAACCAAATCTTTTTTTGCCTCCCAAGGTCTTTAAATACTTTTATCGGAAAATGGACTGATTCTACTAGAAAGTTGTTAATGGCTGATTTCTTTTTATTCAGTTCATCTGCAATTTCACGCCTTCAGAGTCACTTTGCTCGGACCCGATCCGAGAAGGCGCAATCCATAAACGAGCCTTCTACGAGTATATATTAAATATTGCTATCATATTTTCTACTAGCTCTACTGCTCTACCACTTCTTTTTTGATAGAAATTTTACTGAGAAAGGGATTCTCAAAGTTGAAATCATTCGTAGACGTATTCAAGTCCATCTGACGACTGTTTGCCATAAGCGCCAAACGTGATCAAATTGTAGTACCCAAAATATGGGCTCCCAGCGATCTCTTCAACTCAAAAGACTGACTCAGATCGTACTAAAAAGGGTCACTATCCATATTTCCAAATAGGTAAAATACTTGGGGTCACCCTCGATAGTAAGCTATTTTAGTCAAAATACGTCGAGTCGAAAATAATTGGAAAAAATGTGGGTTTGAATCCATCTTCCATTTGCGGTGAGATCCCAGCGAGATTGCCATTGGAGCCATCGAGCGCGACCTTTCGCCCTCCTTGATTTTCCTTAACGGTGTTTTCCGATTGATCCTTTTCATCTCCCCGGCGAGAATGTTAATGGGGATCATCCCAGCAATAATAAATGTAGTTTCGTCCGAAATCGTTCGGTAGCTGCTTATTGTCCTCAGGCCACAGAGCCGGTATACCGATGATTGTTTTCTTCTTCTTTCTTTTGCCAGACTGGTGCAGCATACAGCATGACTAAGCTCACAACCTCACCACTCTACTCAGCAGAATCCTCTTTGCATGTCCCACCAGCGTTTGGGGACTTGGATCGGATATTCTGGTTGCCGACTTGAATATGTATGTATTCTACGGTTTTCCTGCTTGCTATAAGGGCGATCTCCGTCTTATGATCTGCCAGTTCAAGACCTGCAGGTTCAAGCCACTGCTTTATCTTGGCGACTGCAAGGCTTATGGCTGACTCAACTTCATGTATGTATATGGTTTGCACCAACCACGATAGCTATGTCATCTGCAAATCCGATTATGTTGAAATCCATGTCTCGCCTCAAGAGTTATGGCTTTTGATGCGTTCATAAACGTGCATGAGACATATTCTTTGAACTTTGAGGTAAGGCCATGGCATTTGTTGCATTGACACTAGCCATTTAGTTGCGGCATAATTATAGAAAAAACTTTCTGTGGCGTTAGGACTGGCTTTCGTGTCTTTAAGCACAGCTCTAAATCATGATAGGGTTTTTTCGTTGGGCTCTTCGTACAACACAGCTGCGTTCAAAGCTATACTTAACCATTGTACCACATTAAAATTGTTCTGACTTTGTTCAGTTGAAAATTAAGCTTACTGAGTCCTGTTCGGGTCCCAGGTCAGTCTGAGATGAGCTGGAAAGAGTGGATTCAGAAGAGAATCTGAACTCGCTTTACCGACATCATTGGCCGGCTGCTCCGTCAACTACGGGGTCGCAGGTACTACTAGCTACTGCCTCGTGGGTACCGATGGCGAAATTGGCTTTTATGCAGGATAGCGAGACCTCAATGTCTGTAAGAAGTGTAAGATGTTCAGTTCATTGCAAATCATATCTACTGCCCATGCGATTAGTAAAACCGAGGGTAACTTCATACTCTGGAGTAATGTCCTCTAGAGCTATTGTTCCGTCACAATCTCTTGAAAACGTTGAATGTCTAGAGGCGAATACTGCTTCGATCCTTTAAACCTTAGGGTTTATAATCTTCCGTCGGCCTAGACGTTCAGAAAGTGTTTGTGTTTCTATGATGAAAAAATGTTTATAAACACAAGTGTCCCATCCATGTACCTTGACTCATCGTAAAATAAACTGGACACCCCTTAAATATTATAGAAGTATATATACTTAGTGAGATGTTACCCTATTTTGTCAAAAGTCACTTTCATATTGCCCTCTTCAAATTCTAAGAATAATTAAGTCATTCTTCAAATAATTTTCATTTCCTTTTTTCTTTCCAGGTAAGTGTTTCGATAACATCTAAGTAAAGTATTATCAAGTAACATCAATGGTAAAGTATGAATTTATATTTCTCCAATCTTTTTTTTGTTAAATATTTAAGATACCTATTTAAGAAATAAAGCGACGCATCCTTTTTCCAATTTTGAACTTAAGAGAGACAAAGAAATAAAAAAAAATCTTTGCTTCAAACTAAGTACCCACGTGCGTACTTGATCCTTCGTGAAATACTCTTCAATACTCTTAAGATCAGGAGGTTGTGCGAAAGCCTGACAACCAATTTTCAATTCTTAGAAGGAGACATCTCTATCGCAAACTTTTCACCGGTAAAAAATGATTTCTGTTGTTTGATTCCCAGCAGGATAAAAATGTATTATGAGTTCCATTAAAAAATTATGGCCTACTTACTCATATGTTGCTTTGACAATTAATAAATGAAAAGTTAATCTCGGAATCCATAAGGCTCGTTTTGATATCATATTTTAAGGAACTTTTAAAGCAGTCACTTAACAGCTCGAGCTACACTTGCACTTTTTTTTCATGCCGTTGCACAATTCTCCTGGTTTCATCTTCCTCGGTAATTTCATCTCAGAAGCTCCATACATACATATTAAAGGGAACTTAACAATATGAACGTTTTCTTTTTTAACTCGAGCAATGCAATTGAAGATACCAATAACCCGGGCATGTACATACGAATGTACGATTCGCAAACCTGAGTATTTGATGCCAGGAATAAGCCTACGTACTAACCCACGCCCTACACACTTCAACCACTCTCTCCGCGGGACTGCCGTCAGATATTACTTCGCGGGGCTGGTTAGCATTTTATGCTCCACTTCCCGTTCCTTGATCCGAAGGAGCTGTCGTTTGGGTTTGGTTGCTCTCCCTTTCTCTTTTCAGCCACCAAAGTTTCTTCATGATTATCACTGCGGTTAGTTTCACAGCAACCCATATTGCGCTCTTTGTCAACATATGGTTCAGAATGTTCTCCGGAGTTGGTATTTCTCCAATTATTTCTTCAAGGCCTCTGCCTTCTGTGCAAATATTTGGGCACTGAAAAAAATACATGCTCTGCGTCTTCTTTGGCCTCTCCACAGTTTGGACAAATTGGAGATTCATCAAGCATAAACCTACTTAGATAAGCTCGGAAGCAGCCATATCTGGTTATGAATGGGATGAGATAGAAATCCAGTTCTCCGTGTTACCGGTTCATCCATTTTTGTATATCCGGTATAAGTCGATGGGTCCATCTTCCCTTTGTTGACTGATTCCATCTCTCCTGCTATGTTCTGATGCTTCGCTGTCTTTCTTCCAGCTTAATAGCTTTGACTGAAGCAAGGTGTTCCTGGATTTTAGCGTCGTAGATTCTTCGTAGCTCAATAGCCAGACATCCGCTGGTCGCATTCTTGCGATAACACATTTAACATCATCTGATACCGAAAAGCGGAGCATACTCACTCTTCTTGAGTGGGACTTAATTTTCACTGCCTTTGCCCATATTGGTGCCGCATATATTATTTATTATTGACTGCGCCATTTTTGACAAACAAGTCTCCTTTGTTGTCTGGGTCCTCAAATATTAATCATTATTCTGGATAAGGCAGCAGACACCCGAGCAGCTTTGTCGCACGTTATTTCAAGGTGTTTCTTGTAAATGAGTCTAGCGTCAATCATCACACCTAGGAATCTAATCACCGATTTTGATGTTATATTTTGTTCGCCTATCATGATGGTGATTGTTTCTCTTTCCTTCGGCCGCGTACTAGTACTGCTTACAACTGCCGACATCCATCGTCTCACTCTTCGCATACATTCGTTCGCAATGTTCTCTATTTCTTCCAGGTGTTTAACGGCCACTACAATGGGGGGTGGTCGTGGTGCAATGGTAATCATCATCGACTGTTGAGCAGAAGTTCTGTAGTTCAAGTCTGTCCATATCCAAGAAGAATTCCTATACAGAAAAACTGTGCAAAAACATTCGTTGTGAGTGAGAGATGATCAAAAAAATGCTGACGAACGCATAACATTCGCAGAATAAGATCACTCCAAAATGCATACTTTGTGTGTGCGTTTCCCAGAAACCAGAAATAAGTTACGGTGAACTACTCCAACGCGACAAATCCTATATAGGATAACCACGCCCGGAGAGTAGTGAACGAACATCTTCGACATATACCATCTGCACCCCGTCCAGGTTGTGTGACAAACACCATAAGAGCGTAACTCTTGAACCTGCGCGAACCCTATAAAAAAATATGCAATATCATTAGCAAAGCCTATTATTTTAGTTTCGTCGGGGATTTCAAGCCGCCATCGTGGGGCCTAGTACCAATCCTTGTGGTACTCCGCTAGATATGTGATCTGTCTAACCCCTTCGGTATCATAAAATTAGGAACTTAGGCACCATCGTTTCTTGAGGCATGGGCACAATATGCCATCAGTTTGCAGAGTTGAATGCATTTTTGACGTTCAGTGGTATTACAGCACCATCATTTCTTTGCGCCTCCTCTCCATTTCCTGCCCTGAATAGCTTTTCTTCCAGTATTGTGCTAACCCTCCGTATACCGTCGATTGTAGAAAGGCCTTGTCTAAATCAATACTGCTCGTTTGAAAGACTCCCGGGTTCATTTATAATTCTCTTCAGTACGAACGTACGCTCGATGCTCCAACCATTCAAGGAGACTTTAACGCGTGTCTGGTTAAGGGCGACAAGGTTGAACGAAGAGTTAGGCTAGTAGATTTTGTGATGGAATCTAACTTCTTAGTAGCCAGCCCATGATTCTCTACCTTAAAATCCAAATGGAGACTTGTGGGCCGTTTTATAAATTCTCCGATCCGAGGACCCAATACCAACTCGGATTACTCGGATTACCGTAATGAACCAAAATGTGAGGAGTTGAATAGGAACTCCAACATTAAATATAAGACGACTGTAGAAGCAAGGGGTAGCCAGGAGCCTTTTAGACATAATTTATAACAGCTTTCCCGGGTTGTTATTTGAGCGGCTTAAACTGTTGGTAAAGAAACTGAAGATCAGTGCAGTTACATGCTTGATAAATCCACTATGAACCAAATATTTATACTACATTCGGCAGATCTTAAAGAAGATCCACATTTACTTAAAATCTATTGTATGATATATGATAGTGCTTATAGACGAACTATGTAGAACGACGTCGTGTTTGGACAACCTTGCCAGACTCGTCATGTTATGTAAGGAGACATGGAGAATACATGTTGCTTGTGGTCGATTATTCTGTAATTTCTGATATTATAAAAATAATTTTGGTGGGGTGAAGGACTGTCTGATTTTTCCCACAACATCCTTTAGCTACATACTACAAGAGCCGCGAAAGACAATTCTTCACAATTGCTAACATTTGCGCTTAAGAGCATTGATATGCAAGTGGTTAAGAGGGGTGGGATGGTGAGTGAGGGAAATACCACTTAAACGTTGTCTTCAAAGAAAGACGCGTCAAAATGGTAATTTAACAAGAAAATCAACTTTGGAAGCTATAACTTTAAAGTAGCCTTCATTGGCTAACAGGTGACAAGAGGTGACGATATCAGCTTCTTCTTGTGGTTTGAAAGACAATTGAGAAGTAGAGTCTTCTCTAGTTATTCTTAGTCTACTTGCATGAAAGTGCACAGTCTGGTCTATACAAGTATGATGGAGGCATAAATATTTCCCAGCCAACTTATGATTTCAATTTTCCGTGTTGTGAGTGGTCGCGAACTCTTTTGACCAACTGACAGTCGTTTGATTGATCAATTTCTTGGGGAAAGTCCTAGCTTCGAAAATAGCTCTAGTTCGTTCCGTTTTAAAAGTGATCTACACAAGTAGATCTTGTTAGCATTGAAAATTTCGTCAGCGTTATTGAACAAAGTTCAATACCGGACCTATGTTCGACTATCACATCCAGTTGTGTCGAAGACCTTCTAAGTCTATGGCTATATACTGAACATAAAAAAACATCCAGAGAAGCTAACTTTCAATTAATATTGGCCTCAGTTGTGAGCCTTCTAGTAGCCCAACCACTACAGATCGTGGTATTAAATTGACTGGCTTAAGTCTTCCGAAAATAAAAATAAACATTTTAATTACATATTTTAGTAAAATGGAACATTATAAAATACTGTGAATTATAAAAGAATGTAGAAGAAAATCAAAGTAGTTTGAAGTCACCTCTGTGATTTGAAGGAATTTGTAGAGAGGGGCAAAACTGCTTTATAAAAATGTGATTTTTCAACTGTTTGGTTTTTGACTGTCAAAAAAAAAACCCACAAAAGTGTTTCAAATGTCTATTTACAGTCTGTCAAGAATGACTTTACACATTGGAAATAAATAACAAAATTCAATTTAATTAGCTTGAAAACACAAGTTTTTATTTCATTACATATACTTTTTCGATTCATTATAATTATATACAGTATATACAACATTTCAAAGAAAAAAAAAACGAAGTTCCTTGAAAAACAAAAACAAAAATGGAACAAAAACCAAAACAACCCCATTTTTTTAGTGTCAAATAACTCTTTTCACAAATGATAAAATACGTGCTTATGTTAAATGTAATAATTTGATAATATATTATTTAGCAATTTTAGTAGTTAGTGTAAAAACCCTTTGCATCTAGCACACATTGTAGTCGGTTTTTCATGGAGTGAATCAATTTTTGTAGGTCATAATTGCTCGGTATTTTTTGCCACTCTTCCAATATTGCGGTTTTAAGTGCAATTTTATTTGTTGGTTGTCGTCTGGGGACATTTTTCTTCAAATTAACCCACAAGTTTTCGATAGGGTTCAGGTCCGGACTTTGAGGAGGTGTTTCAATCACTTTGCCGCAATTATAAAGTAGCCACGTCGGCACCATATGTGACTTATGCTTTGGGTCGTTGTCCTGGTAAAAGTTGAATTGTGGTTTGTTGTCCGTTACGAAACCAATTTTTTTAGCACTGTTTACCAAATGGGTCTTAAGAATATTTAAATATTTTTCTGCATCCATTGTGGTCTCAATAAATGCTAATTCTCCTACTCCTTTGCTCGAGATGAACCCCCAAACCATAATCGACAATTTTCCAAATTTTACTGTTGAAATTATGTTCTGTCTTTCTAATGATGTTAGAGGCTTTCGCCACACTCTAGATGGTCCATCATTGCAATACAATATCATTTTGACCTCATCACAGAATATGACGTCGTCCCAATAGTCGATCGGGTGTAAAACGTTAATTTTGGCAAAGGAAAAACGCTTCTCTATATTTGTTGTAGAAAGCATTGGTTTCTTGCGTGCTACTCTTGATGTGTATTTATTTTTTACTACGGTTTGCCGAACTGTTTCATGGGAAACAGAAATACCACACTCTTCCTCGAGCTCCTTTGCAACTTTTCTAGTCGAGATTTGAGGGTTTTTATTAATTTTTCTAAGAATTAAGCGCTCAACCTGTTCATTTATTTTTGGCTTCGGGCCACCTCCGCGCTTTAACTCTAATCTACCCTCGTTTTCAGCTCGATTAATAATGTTATAAACTGTCTTACGTGTCCCTGAAAACATTGTCGACAGCTCCTGCACACTTGTTCCCAATTTGTGATTGTAGTAAATAAGCTGAATCACATCAAATGATAAACGCTTGCCTGGCATTTTTCAGAGAAGATGTTTTATGAAATGATACGTATATACGTACGTATGTAGATATACAACAGAAACTTATCAACAAATGAATAACAAACTCATAATAAATGACATCGCAGATCAGATAACGGTAAAATACCGTATGCCATTTCAGTGTAAATGAGTGCTAGACGCAAAGGATGTATAGAGTTATGATTTGTGAAAAGAGTTACTTGACACAAAAAAAATGGGGTTGTTTTGGTTTTTGTTCCATTTTTGTTTTTGTTTTTCAAAGAACTTCGTTTGTTTTTTCTTTGAAATGTTGTATATACTGTATATAATTATAATGAATCGAAAAAGTATATGTAATGAAATAAAAACTTGTGTTTTCAAGCTAATTAAATTGAATTTTGTTATTTATTTCCTATGTGTAAAGTCATTCTTGACAGACTGTACCTATATCTATTTAGTTTAAAAACTAAATACTTGCCATTTACCCCTTAAATAAATCTTTACATAAATAATAAACATGACTTTGTTTTAAGGTTTCCATATTGATCCAATTTGAGTCACTGATCAGGCTAATATCACGCTAATAACAGGTATAATGTATCAAGGCTTCAACTGACGCTAGCTTCTTGGCATAAAAAAATAGTATAAGGGCGCCAAATCGCACAATCTAGCGGAACAATTCACCGTTCCAAAACGAGAGATACGAGAGAGAAACGAGAGACGTTCATCGAATTCATTTCTCAATTTGTCCATCGACTCACGTGCTATAGCCGTCTTGCTACAGCCACATATCGACCAGGCCTAGCTCATGCATTTTGAAGAAAAACAAGCTCGAAATCATTAAATGACAGCGGATTCCATTGGCGGT
Source organism: Merodon equestris (assembly GCA_958301585.1). Taxonomy (NCBI): domain Eukaryota; kingdom Metazoa; phylum Arthropoda; class Insecta; order Diptera; family Syrphidae; genus Merodon; species Merodon equestris. Next base: position 170,140,507 of record OY284413.1, read on the forward strand.
AGCATTGTTCCCAAGTTAATTTTTGAAAAAAGTACGGGTCGGGGCAATTTTTTTTTTATAGGCGATTTTTTTTTTCACAAGTTCAAGAGTTATAGTATTTGTCACACAACCCGGACGAGGTGCAGATGGTTTGTGTCGAAGATGTTCGTTCGTGGTGGTTGTCCTAGATATGATTCGAGAGATTCGACTGAATTTGTCGCGTTGGTTGTAGTTCACAGAAACTTTTTTTTGCTTCCACGCATTAAGGTTGTTTCAGAGTATGAATTTTGAAATTATGTTTATGCTGCGAGTGTTATACCTTCGTCAACACTTGCACAGTTTTTCCATATAGGAATTGTTCTTGGATATGGACAGACTTTAGCTACTGACCTTCCGCTCAACAATCAGTGATGATTACCAATGTACCACCACCACCAAACGTGATTGATTTTAAACGACCATTGGCAGCTCTTGTATTGCTCATAACGGTAGTTTTATTTATTAACGTTTCCTTTCAACCAGAAATGCGCTCCGTCACTTAAGGCATGGCAAGTCATTCGGCTTCAGTGTTTTACGAGTTGTATTTTTTGAGATTGTAAACAGGAAGGTCTTCCACGTAGTAGAGAAACTCAATTGCTGTCAACGGCGGCAAACTGAAAAATCAGGGGCTCATTAACACTCATGGCTACAGCAGCATATTAACCTCCGTGGCGCAAAATTGGTGCGAAATTTGTTGACTTGATTTGCTTGATGAGTAGGTCGATGATGACAACCGTAAAATTATAAAAATGTGCGAAAAACCTTTTTCAGGGCGCGAATTTTGATATCAAAATTTAATAGCATAGTTCGGGTGTAAGTCTGAGGTAAATTATCAATCATCCTTGATCATGCTTGACTTTGACACATGTCAAGCTTTATGCGTGAACTGTGAGGAGCGATGATGAATTCAAAATCAAACAGCAGAAAAATCATGCATTGCACTATGCGATTACAATCAAAAGATGCGGTGTTCGTGACGTTCGCTGGCGGAGGTTTATTCGGCCTTGACGATCCAGAATTCCTTCCCTGTCGATATAGTGATACAATTTTCATTGTCATATTCTTGTTCTCTCGCAGGTATAATATTATTTTTCAAACTCAATTTATGAGTCCTAAATCTAACAAAAAAAATTCTAGTGGTTGCCTAGTACTTGTAACCAAGGTTTTATATCCAGGCTAGGAGTCTAAGTCTCTCAATAACTGTCGGCTCCTCAATACCATTCTTGTGCTAGTGATTTGAACGTCCAAAAAGCCGCTGCACCATCCCAAGCTTCTTAATTAAAATATTGAAATAAATATAAATGACCCTTAATGAGATATTGTAGTAGTCTCTTCACGAAGTTGACTTTTTTTTTCCCCAACCCCAGGTTAATTTCAGAGCAAGTCCCCTATAAACATAAAGTCACCCATAGCCCCCATTGCGAAATTAATTAAATTAAAAGTTGACATGGCCCTTCCCAAAAGAAAAGAAAAATAAGGCAAAATTAGTCCGCATAAATGCAGAGTATATAAACAACAAATTACGTTTAACACCCCCGCACAATAGTCCCAATGACAAGTGCACGTAACGTGCCTGACAGAATAGCGCGAACCGCGGGAGTGAAATGTCATGAATTCGAGCCCACCCGCTGGGATGGCCCGCAATTAACAGCGACGCGACGCAACAGAAAATTCTAGGAACTTTCAAAACGACCATCAAGCCTCAATAATTAATAAACAATTATCAAGTCATCCAGTCCCCGCGACCGAGTGTCGACAGATTACAAAGGAAACGAAACTAATAAAAAAAAAATGTAACATCTTCCGCATCCGATCCCGGATCTGCCCTGACTGACATATCCGGATATCGTCGTATGCCACTCAACAAAAGCCGAGTAAATTTATTCACTGGCGTAAAGTTGATGATAGGGCCACAGAGGCGCCTTGAGGAGTTGATTTGCAGGCCGAATGGTTTCTTTGCTCTCCGATTCTTATTTTCCGCTTCCTCCTTTGCGTATTTCCTGTATTGTTGTTAGCCAAATCAACAGTGCGGACAACTGAAGCCATACGTCTGAGGGAACGTCGTAAAAGCAGAATGAGGTTTAGCAAAAAAAAAAAAAACAAGAAATTGAAAATGAAAGAGGAATGTCAGGAGCATAGTTTGCAGCCCGACTCCCGAGTGCCATTTGGGAATGAATGCTGAAAAGGCATGTCGGAATGCAAAGGAGCTGCAATGAGATTTGGGAATTCTCCAACTTACTTCTTTCAGTCGAGACTCGGCGAAAGCCATTCTGTTTCCGAGCTATGTCGTACATGTGCCATGGAGCCTCTCGTCCTTTTTGTTCATACTGAAAAACATAAAGTTTATTGTGAAACGTTTGTTTGGATTTTGTATTGTAATTCGTAGAGAAAGGGGAAAGCGACTCGCACGGAGTACAATGCCGAGATTTATGGTGTGGAAAATTATAATTTGTTGCCTTTATGTCCTTCATGTTGACGGAGAGAGGTGGCTGGTACACAACAAACGCACTACACGCCTGGTGTGGAGTAAATCCTGACTAGTTGGCTTTTCTTCTTTAGGTTTGTGCTACCCTTTTGTTGAGCGGTGGTTTCGTGCCATTCTTTTTGTACTTTCGTCGTACTGCGGCATAATTGGACATTGGTTGGCTCAATTGGGGAACGAGGAAACGAAGGTAAGTTTGGTTCTTTTCTGTTGTTCGGCTTTTGTTTTCGTGTGGTGCAGGAGTTTATGATAAATTGTTAATTAAATAGTCCGGTTTGGACATGTATAAGTAGTTGCACTAGGAAAGGGCAGAATAGGGAACGGTGTCGGAAAAAGAACTCAACTGCATCCGCCAGTGAATTGGGTTTCGAAGTTTAAGTAAAGTAAATTCAAGTTAAGTGAATAGTATGTTTGTGTTGGGCACTTGTATATTTTAAATTTATTCCTGGTATTTGCTTTTTCGTTTAAAGTTATTATTCGGACCACACATTCCCTTTCTAGACAATAATTTTCGTCTTCCTATCATTCTAGGCTAAATTATTAAGAGCTGGAAAGAAAATTATCAAAAAATTGTTTATCTAAATTGAAATGGAAAAACTATGTAATTATAAATATTCTTCATCACTAGCATATCCTAGTAAAAGCTTATCTTATTCTAAACTACTTAAACCTAAGCCTAAGCTTAACAAGGGTGCAGCTGTCGCTCGTAGATCTCGTCTTGAGTTGCGATCTTTATTGTATTTTCTAGAACTCGGACTCTGCCATCGCTCATATTCTGCTCATCTGAACGCTAGAATCTTCAGTTTGGTTCGGTGGCTCGTGCATATGATCACATATTCAGCCCTCTCGAAATTCCATACTTAGTCCTTACCTCTCTAACCAAAATAGCCTACAATTTTTTTCCTAAAAATAAAGCTAGGTTCCCTGCCCTGTTGCAGTGGATGACTTCCTTCATACTGTCGCCAGCGATTACCACCTCTACTCAGCACTAACCCTTCCAAACCAATGTAGAAAACTTTTGTGGGGGAACAAAGCATTTGAGAATAGTGCTTTTAATAAGCCCCAACATCAGGGCCTAATCATTAGGCATAGCTCTAGCAACATCCTTTCAATTTAACTTAATCAAAAAATTACTGAGATTGCTCGCTTCTATTGCGGGTTGCAGGCCTTTTTTAGGGTAATACCGGGCGAACCAACAGCTTTGAGAAATAAACACAATTTTTTATGGAATCAATGTTGATCATTATTAGCTTATAAAGTTCGGGCTCCTCAATTTTAATAAAACACAACCTTGTTCTTATGATCACTACGACCCCTGTTGCAGGCGGTCAACCGAAGGCCAACATTATCGATCGCTTGAAGGCCACTGTCCGTAATTTCAGAGTGGATATTGAGTTTGAGGTCATGACTTCTTGGTGGATTACTGGCATAACCTCACCGAAAAATTTATTGGTGTTAATTTGGTTACTCTATTCAAAGGCTTGTCTGAGCATTAGCCTCATCCTGTTGAAACCAGAGATTGTACAAAATCAATTCATTCAATTTGCAGCCTTCTCTTCGAGAAAGCCCAACGGATCAATAATACCACCTTCCTATAATCCGCAACACATAGTAGCTGTCTGGAATTCATTGGATTTTCGCGAATATCGTGTAGTTTTCTTGGGTGACCAGATAAGAGAATTTTGTTTATTTAAGTACTCATCCATCAACATATGCGATTCATTCAAAAAATCAAATTTTAGACAACACTTACTTCTGTCGGACACTTATTAAGAATAATGAGTATAATAGTATTGTGAAACTAGAATTATGTACACCAGATCTCGCAAGGAACAAGTCATTTCTGTCAAAGAAGTTTTACCGAAAACATGAACCAAAATGATGGTGGACAAAGGGGTGTAAGATCAAATTTTTTAAACGCTTGGCATATTTCTTCAAAACGTTTCATCACTGCATGAATTCCACACTAGTTAAACCAATTATGTTGAACCAAAAAATTAACAAATTTTGAAAAATGTATTGTGGCTTTTAAAGATCACCTTTTTTCGTAAGGATTTTTGTATTCGGTGTAAACCCCAACATGGCTCTCTATGTCGATACGATGGCATTACGTAAAACATACAGTAAAACGTGAAACAGCTTCTATGTCATAGCGATGACTTTCGTGGCCACAAAACATCTTTTAAAATGGAGATGCCGATCAAGTTTAAATTGTTGGGCAAATATAGAGTACTGCAACTAGTCTATTTGCTGTCACTAGCCAATTAGACGAGGAGATCCTCTACTTTGTTAATAAAGCTGAGGATGTACCTCGTAGGAGCAGATCCCCTCAGGAGTCATGAGTTCTCTGAAGAGAATACACTCTCTAAGATGGCATGGGCAGCACACTCGCATAGTATGTGCTCTGCAGTTTCCTCGTCCTCTAGACAGACTCGACACTTGGTATCAGATGTTAATTTTGTTAAGATGATACCTCAGACTGCAGTGTCCCGAAAGCTAGCTGACCAGCCTTCAGATATCGACTCTATTATAAATGAGAATATTGATAGAGTGTGCATGAGCCGTATGAATCTCTTCGATTGTTGGAGTCCGTGAACGCTGCCTAGGTCTTGCAGGGCATCGTGGCTTGCCTTGATGGATTTTGAGTTCGTACATTACGGCCCCAACGCTTCGAGCGCTTCCTGGCTGTCTGACAGTATATTGATGGTTATGCCTCTTATGCCAGGGTATAAAGTTAGGTTGACGCTCGTTAGGATGGGGTATAGTTCAGCTTCAATAGGACTAGTTCCAAGGGACTTCGACATTTACCAAGGGATCGCCGCTTTCCCAAGCTATGTAGTTTGGGATCAAAATCTCAAATCTTTTGTCAAAGGTGAACGTGTGTGGTATCCGGAACTGTGGTAATCATATCCAGCTCAGGAAGATGTTGTAGAATGGACATGTGACCCAATGGTCTACATGGCTGATCCGAGCGGAGGAGTCTGATTACATTACGTATAGCAACGTCTTCAATAAAAAGGTGCAGTGGAGTAATTCCGATCAGTGCCTCTTGGGCTGCCGTCGGAGAAGTTTACATATGTAGCACCTGTAATGCGGAGACATGCTAGCTAGGCGTTGAAATTTAACTATTTTAATTTTCTCTTCAACTTTTTTCCAACATACAGCACACGCATAAGTGATGATAGATCTTACTATCACTATCTATCAGTGGATTACCTTAGCTTTCAATCCCCAGGTTTTACAGTAGATGCATCGACAGGCCCACAGTGCCTTAGTCGCCTTCAAGCAAGATACTACGATATTTAATCACCGCCAAATGTTGACTGTGCTGTCAAATGTCCATGAAAGCCGTATAGAACCGATATTTAAAAAGTATCATTCCCGACTTTAGAAGTTACCTTTTTAACTTCCAATTATCGAAATCGAAATCGTCGTCATGTAGCAAGAAAAACTTAGTTTTTTTATATCACTAGGTTAAATGTAAAATAGTATCGTAACGGGTGGTTGTTGTTAATCAATACCTCACCTAACCTATTGTACTTTTTTTCCCATTGATATTACAATCGTGTAATAAAATCAGCACCTTCGAAGTCAATTTTTAAGAAGTATTCCTTAGGGTAGTAAACAGGAAGTTGCTAGATTTGGTGGTCTTGTAACACTCAAAAACCGATTTTCCATAACGCCTTTCATCAGAACTTTATTTATTACAATTTCAAAAATTTTATTAATAAAGGCATATTAGTCGGCTGAACGTAAGTAGGATTAGTTTTACCTTTAAGAAGTCGGATGTATTCTCCGACTCCCCTCGCTTATATCTAGGACTTTGGTGAAGGTAAATGCCAAAGATTATTATTAGTAAATAGAACTAGTTGAGTTTCACTTTCTTAGTTTTTATTGCCGACATTTTCTCTAGGTTGCAACCTCTTTTGCAAAGATTAAGGCCTGAGCGATAATCTTCATTGTATGTTGGTAAAAGTGGATTTTGTTGTTGTTTTATTATAAGGGAACACCGTAAATCAATATTGTAATCAATGTGATATCCTCTGTCGACGATGAAATCGGTTAAGAACCCTACGATTGAAAAGTCGTGACCATGATATAATGGTTGTAACGCGCACTATTATTTATTCTACGTAAACGGAATGTGCTGTAATAAAATAGTTGTTTAGAATGACCACATATTTGATGAAGCTAAAACGCTTATATATGTACATATATATAGGTCTAGGTCTAGAGTGTTTGCTTACACTCAATCGAAACGCTGAAAAAAATGTAGTTCGAATTGTTGTGATAAAGAGATATCGCAGTCTTTTAAACGTAACTCAAACATCCACTATTTTTGCTAACAGTACTCAAGTGGACTAGCCAATTTTCCTTTATGAATTGAAACCTAAAATCCTTCTTGCTAGGGAGGCAGATTTACCTTATGCCTTATTTTTGGGTGTCGGGCTTTAAAACTCGTTTCATGGCCGTTACAACTCACTGCAATATACAAACATTCAAAGCAAATGCAACAAATCATATTCCGCTGCAATGCGTACCATCGTTTCTTATTGTTTCCTTTTCTAAAGGGTAGTCATAAACCGACTCTAGCATGAAGTCATTTTTTCGTATAATTGAATAATATAACCATTATCAAGAATGACTACTACGAATTATGATTCTTTGAACAATAACCTGCAATTTATCACCCATGAAGAGTGCAATTGTTATTATTGTTAAGTTTACTTTCCAAAACAAATAAGAAAAAATTGTTAATACAAGGCCTTACAAAAGTCGAGCCTAGATGTTGGTTTTTTTGTTTTAACGTATAAGTTCTAAGATTTTGGTGGTGCTTTTCATTTTTATAAAAATATGGGTCTCTACATTATAAAATAAAATATTTAAAAACCTTAAGCACGTCTATAAGCTTCCATTAGAACATGGAGGATCACTTTCAGAATCACTTTCAAGGATTTACTGGTGTTGGCTTATGTCATCTTTAATGGGTTAACGCTCCCGTAGGACCACTTCATTAACTTAATACAAACCTTAACAAAGAAAGAAATTACAAACAATTTAAACTTATGATAAACCTAAAATCTATTAGAAACAAAAAGATAAAGGAGAGTGTGAGCCGCAGCAGGACTAAGGCCGAGTTTATAGAGGTTTCGGTCAAACAGAGTTGAGCAGCCAGAATTTGTTCGATAGAGGCTGATGAGGCAGAGGGGCATAGACCGGAAGCTTCGTGGACCACTAAATAGATTATGGGAAAAAGTATGTACATCTGCAACCGCGTCGTACTTCTACAGGTTGTAGGTTGCTAAGTGATTCGTATCAGGCGCGGTTAATTACAGGTATCAGCCGAGGAAAAACTACGAAGACTAAGATGAAGAAAAGCCTCAATGCGTGCAGTGTGGATTCCGTAAAGGGGAGATCATACTTGACTACCATATTGATAAAAAGCCTAACCATGCTAGGCTTAAAAAATTCGTAAGGCGAAGATTCGAGATCTCCTTGAACCAAGACTTAAGAGCCAAGAGCGGAATTGCCTCGTTTGATAATGTTGTCGAGGTGACGGCGGCAGTTAAATTCTCGGCCACAGATAACGGCTAAGTCAATGGAAAAATCGGCAGAAGCCACAACTTCATCACAGATAAGGTACATTCTTACCCTCTTAAGGGAGTAAGTGATGGCGTGTTTTTGTTGACTTTGAGGAAGAGATGGTTTTTTGAATAGTGAATGGGAAACAGCAAAGGAAGAAGTGTTGGAAATGAAAATGCAAAATTTTCAAAAATAAACCAATTTTTCTACGAAATCTCCTTTTTAGGTCAATATACTTCTACCGACGTTTTTTTCCCACTTTTTTAACATTTACAGAAAATATGACTTCTCAAACTCATTACAATAAACCTCTGTTTCGATGATAACCTCCTCGTTTGAGCTGAATTTTTTTCTCGACCCATGTTTTCATGTTGGGAAACAAAAAAAATCGCAGGATGGCAGATCAGGAGAGAACGGTGTGGCAGCAATTCATTTAATTCCGATCAAAAATTCTTGATGGATGAGCTGGTACGTTATCGTGATACAACAACACTTTTTTCTTAACCGAATGAGGGTGTATTTCCTTTAATTTCTTGTCGAATCGGTCCAAATTATTCACTGAAGTACAGCTTTTTTCCAAAATCCATGAAGATTATTCTTTTCAAATCCTAAAATTTGTGGTCATGATTTGACATGACTGACATTTGTTCTCAGACGTATGATAATGTTCTAGGTATCATTCAGGATAACGGCCCAGTGCAAAATCTCCCGAGAATCTCGATTAAAAAGGTCTTGTTGTCCATTGTCAGCAATCGCGGCACCCATCAGGCCAACAGCTTTCTTACGTGTGATTTGTCACGTAAAATGTTGATTGCCGTCCCACGACACGCCTACGGCCTTTGCTACTTCACGCACTATAGTTCGCCGATCAGCGAGAATGATGTCGTGGACTTTTTTAATGATTTTTTGATTTTTTTTAGTAACCACGTCTGCCGGGTATGGGTGCTCCTCGTCAATAATAGAGGTACGACCACGTTTAAATTCGTTTAACGACAATCTAACGGTTGTCAATGATGATGGAAAGTCTCCATAGGCAGCATCCAACTTCGTTTTAATTTCTTCATATTTTTTTCCATCCAAAAATGAAAAGCGAATCACAGATCGGTATTGCTCTTTTTCCATTTGATCGAAAAAAACCAAAACGGGTGTGATAAAATTTGCTGCCAAAAAACAAAAAAAAACTAACCTATGAATCAGTCTAAAATGTTGTATGATGTCGTTTGACACTTAACGGTACAAGACAGTAGTGCCAAATTCCCCCACTAACGCAATCTGTTTTCAAACACAGGTACTTATTGATCGACCCTCATTTCATTCAAACGTATATAGAAAGTTGAGAGTTATTGTTTATGTCGTTGACATCATCAATGGTTAGGATAAATATCACTGGACCGAAATAGCCATAATAAGATCCAGGATAAAACTGTAGGGGAAACACTGCATTTAAGAACTATAATTTGATCTTGTCGGAAGCCCTGATGTAGTGAATGGCAGCAAAATCTATTCGTACTTCCTTGCTATCCCGAGTGCTTTCAGGAATCGTGAGACAAACTCAGTTGGGCTAGTGGTTGTCGAGAGACTCTTCAAAAGCCCTTCTTTGTTTTGGAAAATTATGGGCTTGCAGTGAAAGAATATTGTATCGAGTTTAGCTATGGGGCGATATTCTTCATTCAATCTTTCGTCCCATTTTGTGGATTGGGATAATGTAAGCATTTTTCCAAAGCTGAGGATAGGGTCCCTGTAAACAGGAAGTTTCTAATAAGCCGTGAAGGTCAGAGCAAATGGATGACGCACTTAAACTGTCGAGGGGGACAGTAAGGACTTGGCGGGTAGTCTTCCTTTAAGAAACGTATTTTCTCGATGGCTAAGGAAGGGGTTATATCCACTGGCGGTAGAGACGTCTGGGAGAAGTCTTTCATGTAACGAAAATAGTCATGATCGAGTTGTAAGACCTGATCCACAAGGAATGGCTGAAGATATAAGCAGACAACATAGGCAGGAGAAGGTAACTGAGGACCTTGGAGTGGAATAGCGCAACAGTATTATCCAAGGACATGTGCGTGTTAGGGTTAGACCGAATGTCGGGGAATGTCGGATCCCCGCTATAACCAAGTAATATGTCGAAAAATCGTAGAAAAAAGATCGACAGATAGGCGGCGCCGTGGATCTGGTTAAAATAATAGGATTCGCCTAGAAGGCTCTAAAATTAATAATAATAAATAGTAATAGCTGAGAAGGTTATTTAGTTTTAGAAAGTCTGCCAATCTACGTATCTTTGGAGTGGATAAAGGTGGTTGTCCAGTAAAAGTGTTCCCATTAACGGTGGATGAAAAAAATCCAAGGACAGAGGAGGTGGTTTCTTGCGATTATAACTAAGTTTTCGGCATCGGATGAGAAGTAATGGTGGACCTGGAGACTTAGGCCGCAATAACTTAATGTATTTCCATTGAAAATAACATTCATCTACGTCCATTATTTCAAATTGTTTACAGCACTTTCCATTGACAATAACAATTTTTTCATTTGCATTTTCGGAGAAAAATGGTCTTATGGTTCCATCACATCAAACCACACCGAACGACGAAGTCTGAGAACCTCGAAATATCAATGTCGAAGGTTTTTCTGCGGCACTTTGTGATACATCAGCAATCTCCTCGGGAGGCGTCGCCTTTTCGATTTTTATGATTTTTTGACCCTCGACGGAATATATTTCCTTGAAATTTGCCACAAACTTTTGAGTTGTTGAATCATATTCATAATAAGTTTGAGAAGCTTTATTGCGTTGCTCTGTCCTGTAACTATCCATGAATTAAATTGTACTTATTTATACCGTACAACGTTGTAAATGTGGCGTTCAGGTCCTATATAAGTCCTATCTCACGTTAATCCATTATTCCCCCGATCGGATTATTGTCATAGCGCTACACCCTTCACATTCTATTTAAGTGAGTGAGAGAGTGTGGGGTAACACGCATCTCGACTTCCCTAAACCATAATTTCATTATAGTAAATATCGAAAAGAACAAAACAAAAATGATTTGTTTGTGCACAAAAAAAGTTGAACACAGTGATACTAAAATAGAGTGCAATGACTGTAAAAAATTATTTCATGCAAAGTGGGTTAATTTATTAAACACAGATCTCGAATACATGAAAAAAAACCGCAAAATTTGAAGGTGTTCTCAGTGTACAACGTCGCGGCGAAGCTCTTTCTGTGTCGAAAATGCTCCCCTCCCGTCACCCCTTACAATCCCAACAATCACTGAAAAAGAAAAAGAAATAACAGAAAACATTACAATGGAAATGATATTCAATGAAATCAAAAACTTACGGAAAATAAACGAGCAATACTTGGCCATGATCACTTCCTTGCAAGGTGAAATTGTCCAACTTAAGACTAGAGTGCGCGAATAAAAACAAGTCATCCAACGCAGGAAATTGTGTTGTTTCTCATTTCTCTACCTTACTCATCCATCAAAATATTCATAGTATTACGAAAAACTTTGACCTCTTTCTAACACATATAAACACATTCAATTCCAATGCAACTTTCATTGTACTCACTGAGATCTGGGTTTATGACTACGAGCCATCGAACTATAGTATTCCAGGGTATGAACCTTACTTTAATTGTAATAACTCGTATAGCTCAGGCGGTGTCGTTGTTTTCATTTAAAAAAGAGTCAGAAAGCGACTGTATAGTGTGCCCAGCGCTGATATAATAAAAATCACTTGCCTTATATGTAATGAACCTTTTACGATTTTGTGTGTATATCGCCTGCATCGAATTCAAGCAGGTATTGATGCTTTTTTAAAAGAATTTAAAAGGTTACTGATATAAAGACGAAGAATGCATTGGTAGTAGGCGACATTAACATTTTGAGGAAAACTAATGATTCATATAACTACCTACTTTTAATGTCTTCTCTCGGTTTAAAATCGTTACTGATGGAACCAACTCGTATAACAGATAATACTTAAACATGTATCGATCATATACTTGCTAAATTAGATTCTAAATTGACACACAAGCTATCTGGGGAAGTACTTGATTATAAAATCTCAGATCATTACATGATGAACATACTTCAATAAGTAACAGTTTTGTTTTCCAACCTTTTACACCTGTCGAAATCCATACATGTATGATGTCTCTTGACAATAAGACCTCTTGTACCTCGGATGGCATTACCAACAGCCTTCTAAAATGTATCTCGTTCTACATAATCGATGTAGTGTGTTACCTGTTCAACCTTAGTGTCAATTGTGGTATCTTCCCGTCTGCGTTTAAAAGTGCTGAAGTCATTCCTCTATTTAAAAAAAGGAAATAGAAATTTAATAACCCAATATAGGCCTATCTCTCTGCTTCCAACCTTTTGTAAATTATTTGAAAAACTGATGAAAGTTCGTATTGTGTCATTCCTAAATAAAAATCACTTCCTACAAAATGAACAGTTTGGTTTTCGAGATTATGCTATTCTAAAGCTGAATATGCTATTCTAAAGCTGTGCACCGAAATTCACGATAGCTTCAACAATGACAACCATAATATGACACTGTTCATAGATATGACCAAAGCCTTTGATATGGTCAATCATGACACTCTACTAAATAAGTTATACAAGGCTGGGATAAGAGGTACAGTTCATAAATGGTTCTCGTCATACTTATCATGTAGAACTCAGAGAGTAAAAATGGCTGAAATCTTCAGTAACCAGTTACAGATGAAAAGTGGTGTACCGCAAGGTTCAGTTTTGGGACCACTACTTTTTTTAACATATGTTAATTCACTGTTCCATCAAAATCTTTGTAGCAAAATTACTGCTTTTGCTGACCATATGGCATGAACTTATGACAATAAAAGTATTCTTGACTCTGCAAAACAGCTACATGAACATGACATGAAGGATCTTTTCAACTTGACTGTTACGCCATTTTCCATGCAAGCTCAAGCCGTGCAATTCAAACTGCTTTAAGATTCAAGAGGTTGAGAACTACAAGTATCTAGGCTTGTTAATAGATAGAAATATGAGCTGGAAAGCTCACGTTGACGATCTAAAACAGTATATGTTATCTGTTACACATAAAATGTGCCTTCTAAGAGAACACTGCTCCAAAAAAAAAATAATGCTCATGTTCTACTACGGCATTGCGCACTCTAAACTACAATATGGTATTGCTAGTTGGGGTAGTAACGGTAGCACGACTAAAGCCCTTGCAGTAACTCAAAAAAAAAAAATAGTTAGTTTAATTTGCACGCAAAACCAATTTTCCCATAACTGGTCACTTTTTCTAGCTTTACGTATGTATAGTTCCAATGCAACATCTGTACATCTTTAAGGTACTTAAGATCTTCTTTATTCGAAGCAGATATACTGCGACCCTAAGGAGTTCAAATATATATAAACTAAGAATCAACAATATGACTATCTCGACTGTGGCGATTTCTAAAAAGTCTCGCTGCTTCAAATTCTTCACCACGACAGCTCCTAGACTTTTCAATGAGTTACCAATTGAAATTAGGCAAATAGATAACCCAACCTATTTCTTAAAGAATTAAGAAAATTCCTTTTCAGTATGGATAGCTCTACAGTCAAAACCTTTCTCAGTTAAACCAATAAAATAATCTTCACTTTGATATCATCCTTGCTACTTCTCATTTTTGCTTATGTTTGTATTTAATTTTCTAATCTGCTCACTCTTTTTTAAAATAAGTTGTTCATTTTTGTATTGGAGTACAAATTAATTCGGTCCGTTTTTTTGTGTTCACATTTTTTTTTTTATTGAAAAAACGTAAAAAATACATCACTCAAAGTATTGTCCGTCGGAAGCGACTACTTTTTCCCATCTCTCTGGTAATTTTGGAATACCATCTCTAAAAAATGTGTCCTTTCTGGCATCGATCCAATCATTGAGCCATTCTTCGATTTCTTCAAAAGACCCGAACCAGTGACCCCCCAAATCATTTTGCATCCGTCGAAAAAGCCAGTAGTCGGAAGGAGCAAGGTCCCATTTCAGCGTTTCCAGGTAGTTTTTGACCGCTACAGCCACGTGGGGCCGAGCGTTATCATGTTGCAAAATCACCTTGTCATGCCTTTCGGTCGTTTCTGGCCGTTTTTCACGCAATGCACAGCTCAAACGCATTAGTTGTAGTCGATAACGTTTCCCATCAATGGTTTCGCCTGGTTTTAGTAGCTCATAGTACACCACACCCGTCTGGTCCCACCATATGCAGAGCATGACCTTTGAACCCTGGATGTTTTTCTTTGGCGTCGATGTAGACGATGATGGAACGGGTTCACCAGGCTTTGCATAGTATTTTTTCTCCTTGGGGTTATCGTAGTATATCCACTTTTCATCTCCAGTCACGATCCGGTGCAAAAATCCCTTCCTTTGATGTCTTTCAAGAAGCAGTTCCGAGGTGAAAAATCGCTTTTCGACATCTCTCGGTTTCAACTCGTACGGCACCCAATTTCCTTGCTTTTGAATAAATCCAAATTTCTTTAACCGAACGGAAATTGTTTGCTGAGTCACTCCCAACGATTCTGCGAGTTCACTTTGCGTTTGGCACGGATCTTGATCCAGTAAAGCCTCCAATTCCTCATCTTCAAACTTTTTGGGCGGGCTATGACGCTCTTTGTCTTCGACACTAAAATCACCACTTTTGAAGCGTCGAAACCACTCTCTGCATGATTTATCGGTCGGAGCAGATTCACCATAAACTTCTACAAGCATTCGATGGGCTTCAGCTGCACTTTTCTTCCAATTAAAAAAGAAAATCAAAACTTCCCGCAAATGCTGTTTATTTAAGACAAATCCGGACATATTCGAAGAGGCAAAAAACAATGTTGTTGTCAGAAACAGACGCTGGTGCACACTAGATACTTATTGTTGACAGATGTCACACCTTTCCAATGAAGTAGGTAATCGCTTCCAAGATCAGCCACAACTTGCAGGTGGCGCCATCTTTTGAAAACGGACCGAATTAATTTGTACCCCATATAGAATAATCATTCCATTTATTTCTATCTTTCTGGCTTTACCCCACATTTCATCTCATTGAAATTGATTTATATAATATTAAATAGAAGGTTCATTCGCCTCTAGTCCCTTATGGGCTACAGAATTATACCATCTTCCATTTCTTAAAGAACTGTAAAATGTTTTATTTATTATGTAAAAATAAGAAATTATAAAGAAGAGAAAAAAAATCCTCCTTTTAAATATATACCTCTCTAATCGTGACGATTAGAATACGAATTTACTCAATATGATATCATGAAAACATGCTTTCAAATCATGATCTCTCCTTCAGGATGCGCTACAGTCCTTTGTAACTTCAAGCATTGTCGAAATCCAATTACATCGAATTCACCTTGTCACACAAAATGCACTCAAGTACATTTATCTACAAAAAAAAAAACCCTAATTCGAAACTGCCACTCTAATCGTGTTTTGAGTCGCTCAAAGACCGATTCATATCAGACTAATAGATACTCGTACACAACTATATTTCGCGTTAAGCAAAAAAGTCGAATAAAAACCAAACACCAAACGCAAATACCTTTCCTTGAATATCTGTCCCTCCGTTGCATCCCTTTAACAAATATCTCATTTCATTCATGCGCAACGCTCCTATCATTCTTCCTCGTCGTTTGTTTTTGCTCCCATCGCGTAGCAGATCACAGGCAATGATATCAACTACACGCTAACAACAATCTTCATTCACTTCAGCGCGCTCAGCGATTATGTCTCCCACAACTGTAAGTGTACCAACGATAATATCAATTCAACATCAAGGATAATACGATTTCACATGGCACTACGCCAAACCGAAGGTATCCTCAATCCCAGACACCAAAAAATGCCATCGGGCTTCCCAACAACAGTATGAGGATATAAGAATTTTCATTTGTAAAAATGGAAAAAAAATCAAGAAGCATAGGACTTAAGGACTAACGAGTGTGTGGCGGTGTGTGTAAGAAGTACTTTTGTGCTGATGACACCGCCGATGAAAATCACTCGACCATTAAATCCTATTATTTGATTTGAATTTAAATCACTGCACAGGCTAAACGACTATTTTTGGTGTTGTGCTTTGTACTAACAGACGAGGGTGTCCTTTCCTTCTTTGTTATTGAACTTGTGGTCCGGGGGAAAAGTCAACTGAGCGACGATTAGAAGCGGGAATGGGAATTCCTTTTTTGATCTGCGACTATTTGTAATCTTTTTCTTTGTGTTTTGTGCTTTTTGGATCTGATGACGACGGGACAATAATCCGATTGACTTTATACGACTTCTTGATGGAATAGAACGGGCATTGGAATGAACGAGGGATTATAGGAGTATGGCATGAATTTCGCTCAATTTCATACCTGCGAAATACAGAATTTCAAACGGAATCATCTAGTCCTGTCGACTGCAATATCTTGCCGAAACACTAAACTAGCACAAGATGATCTTAAGGAACCAGAATCCATTCCAGACTTTAAGAGTCCTGTCCTGTTCCGAATTTTCGCTCGGACGTAAAAATGGCACATAACATAAGTACCACTTACCAGATACAAGACCTGACACTACCATATGCCACTGAGATACCCACGAAAGTGCAGATAATATGTATTATTATGCTAGTTAGCGCATACTCTTGCACGAATTCAGATGGGTATGCTGTATGCAGAAGTGTTGAGTAACGCTTTACGTAACACAACACGTTGCAGTGTCCCGTATACGGTGGCGCCCACCCATTCCAGGAGCGAGCAATGCAGAAAATAAAATCTGAAAAGCACTTCACTGCCAATATCAGCGGCAACACGAATAATTTATAACCAAGTATGTGAACTAACCAAGAATCGAGGACGACAAAATGCCGCACAGGATAAAAGAACACATTTCGCCAAAAGTATGAAGGGTTATATCGTACAGGTAAATGCACCATCCACTCTTACGCCACTCAATAAACTTGAGAGAGTTGTTCGTCCTGGTTTTTGCCATGTATGTATGTACGTATGTGAGGCATCAATTTTGTATGCTACTTACTGGCATGGAGAGAACACAATGCACCTGCGAATGCCAACATACCACTTCGATCCACGCCTACGTCCTCCACTTAGAAGTTGTACATAAGATTACTACAAAATACTTATTTTACATGTCCCTCTTCGTTCTCGTCCTTGCATCTTGTATGTATGATTGTGCTGCATGCAGGTAATAGTAATTTATAACCAAAAATGATATTGAAAGGAAATTGAAATACAATTCGTTCGAGTACTCGTCCTCCTTCGATATATAATATGACTTGTCGACTTGCCTGTCATACCGTACCGCATACCACACACAAAATTTCCTCTGCTATATAATTCACTGAATTTTTTATTTTTCGGTAAGTGGAGACATTTTTCGCATACCTACCACATCGCCCCCTGCATGGGCTGTATCAATTTCTTCACATGAAAAATGCACACATACACACATAAGCAATGTATCGCCTGTCAAATGAAACAGGAAACTTAAGAATTTAATATTTCGGAAGGACATTGAAAAGTAAGACATCCATCCATATGCATAGTACTCGCATGTATCCATACATAATTTTGCAACGCAGCATGTTCTTATTATGGATTTATGAAAGGGTTTTTATGCTGACAGAAGAAGGATATTATTTCGCATGCACCTTACTCAAGGACCACCCGTCCGTAGATGGATGTCTGACAAGATTAGACAATGGCCGGAATAGAGTACGAGCGAAGAATATATTTTTTTCTTTTGACAACGCACCAACCCACTCTTTCACTCTCTTTCTTTATTTGGTATATTGACATGCGGCCCGGTGATGGAGATGGGGAGTAAGGATACATGAGTGACATTAACATACACTTCCACATCGAGTTAGAAAATAATAATATTATGCAAAGTATATGCGATAGAATTTACCACTAGAGTTAAGTGGGAAGTCTTCAGCAAGCACTGGTCCCAGTGTGGTAATGAATGGGAGAAATTTATCTCTTTTTTCTTCGTCCCGATCCTTTGTTATTCGTATTGCATATAAAACGACGAATCTAGTGAGTGTTGTTGATGAATGCACTCAGATTGGAAGGAAGTCGTGAATACATATACTCCTCACTGGGAGAGCTTGGAGTGAACGACGTCAGCAGATATACAATAACATATATTGATGTTTATTTTAGCATTTTCGGGAGAGAAAGATCTTACAATATTTATGGAAAGGATATGCCATGCTGTCACATCGAGTTTGTTAACATACGAGAGATCTGGAATGAAATTGAGTCCTTCGAAGAACCAGCAAAGTATACTGGAGCGGGTTGTATATGTTGGGTAACGTCTACAAAGTGAAAAGTTTTGCGGACAAAAATGTTTACTCCAAATATACACTCAAGCTAGTCAGATACATAGGTACGAGAAGACGTTCATAATTGTGTGAATGTGAATTGTGTGGGCAGATATTATACCCGAAGTCGTTCTTATATGGCTCCCGGGAGGTAACTTTCTATTCACTGCACGTCTAAGCGCCTTATCTACCAATTGTCTTATGAGTATGAGTGTTTTTGAAATGCTTTTTAGTAATTTCGAATTGGTTGGTCCAATTATTTTGAGATGGAAATTCTATTTTTGAACGACTAATGACACATGGGTTTTTGCAAGGGTACTCTTGGAATTGTAGATAGTATTTCATTTATATCTCTCGACTGATTCTTTATCATTATATGGACTTTTGTAAACTACAAATATTTTTCGAATGGGAAGAAACCCATAAGGTCTATCCTTTCTTCTTTAACTGACTTGTCGAAGGTTTTTAGCCTTAACTAGCCTTAAAATGTTTCTGAAAATCAAAGGCAAATTAAAATAGAACTTTTGATTAAAGCAATATTTTTTGTAAGACTGGCTTAGACCAACTACTAACTTCCCCTTTGGTGTTGGAAAACAGTGTGGCTGAGTTTCAAAACACAGAAAACAAAATTTAGGTGCGGCAGTGTTACACTTTTACTGCGCATCTACAACGCAGCCTTGACGCTTTGCATACATTTTACTTTGCATTAGTTTGACATTTCAAAACGCAGAAAGAGATGGTCAGAAGTGTTTTTGATGACGATTTTAACCGTTTTCATTTTAATTCTGCCGTTAGATCCCAGAATAATCATTCTCAAGAATTATCATGGCTAACTTCCAGCTCAATCAAATTTTGAATATATATATTAAATGTTGGCAAATCCCACGGATAGCAGATACGAGGGTGGTCCGATAAGTACTTGGCCTCACCGCCAGATGGCGCCAGTATCGCAAGAGCAACTTACTACCGTGTAGTAGATTCTAGACGGCTAGTGTCGAAATTTCAGCCGGATCAGACTCGTAGTTTTGTTTTGACCGCGTGTGGAAGCGGGAGTGTCCGCGGATTTTAGGAAAAATAGAGAAAGAGCAATATCGGTCGGTGATTCGATTCTTGTTTTTGGAAGGGAAATCGCGTAGCAAAATCAAAGAGCGTTTGGATGCTGTGTTCGGTGACTATTCTCCCTCGACGGCGACCATCGAAAATTGGTTTAACGAGTTTCAACGTGGTCGCACGTCGGTTTTTGATGAGCCACGTCCAGGTGCCCCGAAAACGGCTACCACGGAGGATGGTGACAAAAATCCACGATCTCGTATTGGAAGACAACCGCCGAATAAAGGTGCGCGAGATAGCTGAGACAGTAGGCATTTCAAAAGATCGCGTGGGTCACATCCTGCATGAAATTGTGGGCATGAAAAAGCTGTTGGCGCGATGGGTGCCGCGTTTGCTCACTCCGGACAACAAGCGCAACCGTGAGACCACTTCAGAGCAGTGTTTGACGCTGTTTAAGCCCAATCCGAAGAAGTTTCTGCGTCGTTTCGTGACAGTTGACGAAACATGGATCCACTGGTACACACCAAATACCAAGGAACAGTCCAAACAGTGGGCGAACGTGCTCCGAAGAAGGCGAAGACTGTCCCATCGGCCGGAAAGGTGACGGCCATCGTCTTCTGGGATTCACAAGGTGTGATCCACATCGACTACCTGGAGAAGGGCAAAACGGTCACAGGGCTGTACTATGCCAAATTATTGGACCGATTCGACGCCGAATTGAAGAAAAAACGGCCCCACTTGGGGAGGAAAAAGTGCTCTTCCACCATGATAACGCACCGGCTCACACCTTCGCCTTCGCCACGGCCAAATTGGTTTAATTGGGCTACGAACTGCTGCCCCATTCACCGTATTCTCCAGATTTGGCCCCGTGCGACTTCTTTTTGTTTCCAAACTTGAAAAAGTCACTCGCCGGGCAGAAATTTCAGTCGAATGAGGAGGTCATCGCCGCCACGGAGGCCTAAACGTATTTTTCAGACAGGTCAAAGAAGTTGTAGCATCGCTGGGTGAAGTGTATCGAGCTAAAAGGAGACTATATTGAAAAATAATTCGCCACTTCTCCAAAATTTTTCTTTTTCTTTTGTAGGCTAAGCACTTATCGGACCACCCTCGTACAACGCATTGGACCCATGTCTCTGCCTCGAATGCTTTGTTTTTTGTTAAACAAGTATATTTTTTGAGCCTAAATTAAAACTAAAAGTAACAGCCGTCATTGAATTTCTGGCAAAAGAGTGTTGTACACCTATAGAAATCCATTATCGCAACCTCATGTGACAATCACCAGTGAAATCTGCGTAGTAGTAAGAAAGAAGTGCCCAGTCAAAGACGTTCCCAGGCAATTTCAAAAATGGGTTGGTCATTATTGCCTCATCCACCCTACAGCCCTGATTTGGCCCCGTCTGACTTTTAACTATAAAAGAGAACGTACGCGACATCAAATTCGATGACTTAGACAGCGATGATAACAGCGTTAAAATCATGACTTAAAAAGCAAAATCCTGAATTTTTCCAAAATGGTTTTGATACCTGGGTTAAACGATAGCGTTTAAGTGTACAAATTAATGGTGATTATGTTGAAAGGTAGCTTTGTGTAGGGAACAGTTTATGCTATAATCTCTAATAACTTGTGCTGTTATAAGTTCGCTAATAAAGTTTTTATGACACGGGAGGCATTACTTTTTGATAAATTACTTTTTGACATATTTAACGCCATAATTCGAACAAAATACTTTTCAAAAACATGGAAGATGGCTGAAATATAATACATGCCTTCCCGAAGCCAGTATAAGATATAATAAAAGCCTGTTGTCAATCTTCTCTAAACTCTAAACTGGACTACAAGAATCACCAATTCGCATTCAGACGACTTCACTTGACTATACAACAAACGCACAGAGTGATAAAAGAAATTTCAAGTGATCTGGAAAATAAAACACATCGCCCAACATGTATTTCTCGACATATTTCGCTCTTAATAAAGCCTTGATTTTTAAGAATTTTCCAAGGCTGTAAGTCTTAGAACGTTACGGGCTTTTTTTGTGTTTGTTGTTTTCACGATCATATACAGTGGACACGAATGAAAGCAACTAATAGAAAATGTTGAACATCACAGAATAGCAAAAAAAAACGTGTCGTGCACTGGTAAACAGATCAAAACTGTAAAAATAAAATAATTCAAATTTTAATTGTTTTTAAAAATTTGAAAATAAGAATTGACTGTGTCTTTTTAACGCATAATTTTTTTTTTCACAGTATTACAGAGCTTAAATGTTACTGAATGAAGCATCATTAGTTCATTGAAGGCAAATGCTTAGTACCTTGTCCCATGCATTAGCCAGACATACGGGGTGCCTCAAATTGTTTTGATCTCCAAATCTGACCCTTGACCCTCGACCAAATGAGCCAACAGACTTTTTTTATAATACAGTTCAGAGAAGTTTATCATATTTTAAACCATCGGTTGTAGAATATCGGTGCAGTTCGCTGGTGGGCACATGGTGACTATCATTCTATCATCACTTTTCAGCTCGCCGTCCTTTGGATGACAAGGTGCGTTGTCCAAAAACAATAGAGCCCCTTCAGAAAACTTTAAGGTCCAAGAAACTGTCTTACCTACATAAAGAAACAAATAAAAGAAGGTTATAAAAATCGAATTAAACATGTAACCTCTGTCATAAACATGCATTTTTATTGCCCTTATAAACGACAGGTTTAATTTCGATATTTTTGTTTGCTCTAGGATTTCAAGCTTTTCCGATGACCAATAATTTTATTTTGTAAATACCAGATGTATTCGTGCAAGCAAGAAACGTTATCCTCTCTTAGCTTGTCTTCCGATCTTAAAGCCCACTAGGGTTTTATGTGACAAGCTTAAAAAATAGGCCGGAATCGTCCGTGTTGTAAATTTGATCTGGTGACAGATCGAGCTCTTTCATTTTATTTTTGAACTTAACCAAAAACGGTTTAAAGGGTTTTGGCTTTTTGACAACTTTTCTCTACAAAGTTTAAGGTTACGACTTCCATTTGGATTTTTTAAATTTTAAAACCAGCCATTGTGGCATTAAAGGATCCTGGTTTCTTCTTGATCCTGTTGTGCAGTTTACAAGCCTGTGCTTATAGATTTTCAATAGAAATTGGCACATTTCGATGTCGATTTTCCAGAAACCATTTGTACAAGGCTTTCTCCATACGTGGAAACTCACACGCTTTTAAGTTACTCATTTTCACATTCAGAATATGCAACAAATTTTGTCAGCGCCCCTTCTCTCCTTTTAATTCTTCTTATGTTGGACTTGTTCATCTTATATTTCTCAGTTAGCAATTTAGCAGTTACACCTTTTTTATTTGATCAAAATAGCCATAATAAATAATAAAAAGTAATGCGACTAGCGACACTAACGACTACAGAGGAAAATGCAAGAAGAACTACACCTGCTGTACAAAACACACACATCATGTATCAAACATTTTTATATAAAGTATGACAAATTTGTAGCTTCAAAATAACTGCCCAGACATAGAAAAAATAAATCGAGGAGTTGCACGTATCAAAAGTTGCTTTTATTGAGGTCGCACTGTATCTTGAACTGGCGAAATTTATTACTTATTTATGAGGCAAGAAGATTTTCTTCTGCTATAGCAATTAACTTAAAAAAAAGGCACTTATAATATTAACCATTTTTATGTAATCTACGTTTATAAATAATCATAAAAAATATGTCTTAAAGGTTATATATATTTTATATGACAAATCAACTAATTAACACTGAACTGTTCTACACCTTCACAGAAAAAGCTCTTAGGTTATTCTAATACTTATTTTAAAGACATTGGGAAAAAGCCGTCAACATCTTCAAACATTTGTCTCACATTGAATGCTCAATTTTATATAAATTTAATAAAACAAAAAAAAAATTTATAAAAAAAAATGTAAAGGCAACATCGTCCGTGTATTTAGTTAGCTTTTATAAAAAAACAAAAAAGAGATTTTCCCCTGTTAAGAAACAGCCTGGATTCGTATATCATTATAGAGTCCCTTTTTCCTTGGTAGCGTTACGTTAAATCTAAAATATCTCGATTAAGGCGCTCAGATTTATCAGAATTTTAACAACGTTCTGCAGCTCATGATACGTAGGGCCTACCTGCTGTCTAAGCCAATCGAGTCTTTAAGCATGGTACTACAGCGTATACCGGTGACTGTAGCTCAACCAACCTCCAAACCGCTCCAAATTGTGCATTTTTAAGGATGGAATGGCGTTTCGATAATCTCACCTGGATTATTTTCGCCCCAAATGCGACAAGTCTGCTTTTTGACATACCCATTTGGCCAAAAATGGATCTCATTGCTGAACACAATTTTTCGATGAGACAACTCTAAAAGTTTACTGTACAGAACCACGTTATTATAGCGTCTGTCAGAATAAAATCGCAAAGACTACGAAATAAAAATTGCTCTGACAGTTCGCAATCTGACAATTGACTTGCTGGTTTTCTTCTTTTCCTTTTTATCCCGGCGTCGTTATGGTCAGAAGTGTAGGACCATAACCTTCCCACTTAACTGCATTCCTTGATTTGCTGGTTTTATCCCTTATAATAGTGTAACATAGTAACATTAAAAAATAAATATTATCAAATGAAAGCACAACAAGAGTATATAACATTTTTGGATTTCTTTTTCCTAATAATTCAAAGTATTGGGTGTGGGAAAAAAAGTTCGTAGCGTTGTTCCAGATAGGTGGCGTCAGTTGCAAATAACTCAGGACCGCACAGACCACAGCGACACCACAAAACGCTCGTTGGAAAGGCGACAGTCCGAGCGTTACTTTGAGTGTGTAAACATCGAAATTGGTGCAGTGGTTGTTGAAGATAAATAATGAAAATTCGCGCTATATTTTGCAATATTATTATGACAAGGGGAAGAACGCTGCGCAGGCCTGTGAAAAAAAATTGTGCTGTGTACGGCGAAGGAACTTTATCGAAATCTGCTGCATGGAAACGGTTCGCTCACTTTCGTTCCGTCAATTTTGATGTGAAAGATGAGTCACGCTCTGGTTGTCCAATTACTGATGAAATTCTTGAAAAAGTGCAGGAAGATTAGCATATCAGCTGTGTCGATATTGATAGGGGGCTAGGCATTGACTACAAAACTGTTTTGAGCCATTTACATAAAGTTGGCTACAAAAAGAAGCTCAATGTATGGGTTCCTCACGAGTTTGAGCACGAAAAACATGATTGCTGAAACGAAATGAAATCGAGCTGTTTTTGAAATATTTGTCAGACGATTAATTCTCAAGTCTACTGTGGGCAACTAGAGAGATTATGATAAGCAATTGAAAGAAAACGGCCCGAATCGAATAATAGGAAAGATGTTATCTTCCATCACGATAACGCCTGACCACACACTACTTTGATGACCCGTCAAAAATTGCGAGATCTTGGTTAGGAGATTTTGATGCATCTACCGTATAGTCCAGACATAGCACCCTCTAACTATTGCTTGTTTCGATCCCTGCAGAACCCTCTCAATGGAGGCCTGCGAAAACCACTTGATTTTTTGGTTTTTCAACCAGAAACAACGAAAATTCTTCACCGATGGCATCATGGTTCTAACCGAAATGTGGCGAAACATTGTCGATAATAATGGAGCGTAATTGGTGTAAATAAATTCATTTTCACAATATAAGAAAACCAGTTGAATTTTACTAAAAAGACGCCACCAACTTTTTCTCCACACCTATTAGAAAATGTTCTTTATCCACAATATTCCATTTAACAATATAAGGCCCATGTCTGTAATTTTAAGGTAGTACCTGCGCATTTGAAATTTTCAAAAAAAAAAAAAAAAACATTCAGAGCAATTTCAATACGATGCGTAATCTGAAATAGTGTTTGATTTAATCCCAAGGCTATTGGCAGGATAGGTGTATGTACGGCTTTCCTTTTTCGTGATTTTTCAATTATATTTTAATTATTCTAGAAATTTGAAGTGATTTTTATCAAAGCGAGATTTTCGGAGGATTTTCTAGAAACTTAACCTACATTTCTAGATTTGTTTAACTTAATTATTCCCGAGGCTTTTTTTCCGATCGTATCGAAATCCAATATTTATTTAGATATATAATAAATAAAAATGAAGTGACTCTGCTTTGCCTTTTTTTCTCCATTTACCATTTCGAAAAGGTCAAAACTGTGTCCCTCAGCATATAAGTCTGTTGACCACTACTTCTAGGAAATATCTAGGCGAATGATTTTGAATTACAATATCTACGTGGCCTCATGTGCTCTGGAAAAGAGCTTTTATGAATATTTATAGTGGACAATCATTTTATGGAAATGGAACGTATATTATAATGTGGAAAATTGAGATGAAACTTTTTGAATTTTTTTATTTTATCACAGGGTACCCAAGCAATCGTTGGGTTGGAGAGTATAAGTATAAGTTACAACAGAAAACATAAAAGTAATTTTCATAAAACTAATAAATTATTTCTACGAAGTATATTTCATAAAAATAATTAGTAGACTATCAAAATTGGTCAAAATTGGATTTTGAATAAAAAAAAACATTTTTGTTTTTTACAGAAAGTTGACTTTGCTCCACTGCTAAGCCAGTTTTTTGTGAATTTCGGTGTTTATCCTTCGATTAAAGGAAAACATCACTCAGTACTAGGATATCCTGTTACAACGTTTTTTATACACTCTTGCGATGACATTTTCAAGCGACTCTAAATATTTATATTTTACCTTAAAGGAAAATTGGAATAATTTTGTTGACACTCCTTCTCCTTCATACATATGAATGTAAGAGGAAATTTGAAATTATGTACGAGTATACTACAACTTATAAATAGCCCTTAAAACCACTGACAGCGGAGGAGACTTTCCCTTCTTTATTATTTTTATTAACTAGATCCCCTGACTACCCACATCTTAGGCGAATCAACCTTACTTGTATGGAAGACGATACAAAAAAGATTCGCATGAAATGTGATTAAAGTTCAAAGGCAGATTCCCTTTCAAAGACTAAAGTTTCTAGAATCTCATTCTTTATTTCATAGTACTTTAGCAATTATTTCTGGTGGTAAATATAGCGTAGTTAATAAAGGGTGTTTTTTATAGAGGTATAGAACTTTGAAATGGAATAAATCAAAGATGTTTTTTTTAAATTGACATGAAATCGACTTTATTCGAAAGATAATTTTCTGACAAATATAATTTTTGGCATATGACCGCCACGGCTGGCGGTGAATGGGCCTAAAACCAGATTGCCGTTGATCCCAATTTTCATAAGTGAATTTATTCCATTTCGAAGTTCTATACCTCTATAAAAAGCACCCTTTACATCCCCCCCAAAATATTTTCCATAAAACAGCTGACATTATGCGTCACTTTCGGTATCCTCGTATGTCAGTGGTAAGAGCCTAACCAGCACTTTGTACTATATGTTTAATATATCGAACCTTGTCAAAGGTAAATTGTTTTTGCGGGCAATTTCACTAATTTAATGTTTAAAAAACTGCTGCCGAAAATTATTATATTTTAGTGAACATTTCAAGTGACTATGTATGATCTAGCATCTCGGATCATATCGGAAGTAGTTTATCATACACGCTTTCAAAACGGTGATTTCAGTTTGAAAATGACCTGAGAAGCCACAAACGTTCGATGAGAAGGAATTAGAAGATAAAAACCTGTTCGATAAAAACCCATGTTAAACAAAAAATTATTTCAATCGTTGGGAGTTGACTAGTTAGTGGTAGGAAGATGCCTTAGGATCATGGATATGATCCAAAAGCAGTACGAATTAAACCAAGGGGCGTCGAAACGCGTTTTTTTCCGCATGTGAGCAGCTACTTCAATGGTAGAATAATGACGATGAACAATGTATTCACCTCGATGATCCTAGATGCCGAAAGTCATGGGTTAAGCCCGGCCAACTATCAACATCAAAAGCAAAGCCAAATGTTCATGGATCCAAGCCCATCTAATTGGTAAAAAGGACGAGATGTGTTTCTGTTGGAATGAAAAAATTACAGCAGTTGCAAAAAAACTGTTCGAACGTATAAAACGAATAAATAGAGTCATCCAGTAAGAGGCGTCATTTTAAATGAATAGGAAAATGCAACTTTTTCGTGAAAAGTGGTAATAATTTTATATATCTAAAACGCATGGTATGAGGGCCATAATGGAGTACAATATCGGCCAAGCATTTGCCTCAACGTTGTATATAAATGGACATTAATTTGATGAAATTTTTCATAGCATTTTCGCAGAATTCTGGCTTTTCTCATGAATAGAATAGATTAAAAAGGCGGATTTTTAGGCATGGAATGCTGAGGTTGAAATCGAAGTAAAAGTAAAGAGGTCGGACAAAGGTTATGTAAAGAGATCGGGTAACATAAGGGTTCGAGACTATCTCTTCACGAAGCCGAGTGGAGAATTAGCTTTAAAGATTATCTCATCGATGTATGCGCGAAAATTCAGCTCCTGGTCACATAATATGCCAAGATCGCGAATGACCTGAACAGTGGAGATGGGTTGATTATTGAGGAAGTAGAGACGAGGAGGAGGTTTAATTCGTTTATGTAAAAAGGTGATTGGTTGGCATTTGGAAATGTTAAGCTCCAAACTATTTTTGGAACACCAGATGCAAAAAGATTGAGATCAGATTGAAGAAGGGAAGAGTCATGACTAGAGGAAGTGGTCTTGAAGAACTTGGTGTCGCCGGCATATAGTCAGATGTGGGAATGTTTGATCATCATTTCAATATCGTTTATGGTAAGAACGAAAAGAAATGGACCTAAGTGGCTGCCTTGGGGGACGCCGGAGGAAGCTAAAAAGGGGTTAGAAAAGGCAGATCTAAAACGAACACGATTTTTCAGGTAAGAAGACAAGAAGAAGCCAAGGGAGGACAATTTAAAGAGTATCAGTCTGTGGGGAGATTTTATCGAAAGGTTTACCGAAATTAATTTAACTAAGTTAGTGGTTGTAGATCTGCATTTGAGGAAACCGTGTTGTCTAGGGTAAATTAAAAACTTGCAGCGAAAACTTAGATTATCGTACAAAATACTCTCGAAGAGAGTACTAGATCTCTTTTCCAAAATTTGATACCATAACTTTCCGATGTTCATCCACAATGGATGATCTGCTCACCTTAAACTCCTTGACCCAGCGTGCTATCATGAAATGTGGAAGAACAGGGTCTGCCAATATTTTAATCAAGTCGCTGTGTATATCTTTGACAAACAGTTTATTCAAACAGAGGTACCTAATGACAGCCTTAACTTTTCCATTGTGATGTTATACCTTCGACGGTTCGTATTCAAATGAATATACCTCCTGGGAATCGGGTTCTATTCACATAATTTTTTTACGATAATCTAGCGGGTATATAAAAAAGCAATTTTTCGGATTTTTATAGGGACTGAAAATACCCGTTTATCATTAGTTTTGGATCACCCCTCGTGTTATCCTCGACCTTAGCACCAACTGTAGGCAAAACAATTATTTGGTAACGCAATCCATTCCCTGAAATGACCACATCAGCCTAATTTTCGAAAAAAAAATTGTCCCAGTTACACCGGCAACCAAAAACCGTACCAAAACTGATACTCTTGGATCGAGAGATTTTTCCAACATTTCTCTTGGGTTTTCCTGAGCTAGACAAATAAAAATGCGACCCAAATTCATCTTAATTGTCTATAAAAATCATGAATTTTTCACTTACTAGTATTTTCAGAATTCAATCAGCATTGTGCGGGGTCTACTGGTTTCAGTTCTTAAGTGGGCATGCACCATACTGTAGATGAAGATCTTCATGCAAAATTCGATGCAAAATGATTGTGGATAGACCCAATTACTATGATCGACCAGAAATAGGTTTTTAGTCACACTCTCTGCTCCAGTGGTGATATTTTCAGCTGACCTTTACTAGTGTAGACTTGACAGGTTCAATAGCGTGAAACTGAAAATGACACCTCTTGTTGGATGACCCTTTATAATTGGTGTAGGGTCTTCAAAATCATTAAGCGTGCCGTTTGTATATAATGTGAAAAGAAGTAGACCTGGCATTGATGGAACCCGGTATAAATAACGGTACAACCAGTGAGATAGTATATGATTAGTGATTAGTATGTGAGGGTTCTTGTTCAGGAATTTTGCCAAATTGCCACGGACAGTATTTCTTCCTGGAAGTCGTGTTTGTGTTTTCTTCCCATATTCCATCTAAGTCCATCTGCCTCATTTTCATTTGGTGACTTTGAAAGCTGTTTACAAGTGGTGTGAAACGTCGTCCTTCACTGTTTAAAGTGGTTTGACAATTCAGGAGTGGTACCCCATGCCTTGATCCAGCATTTTTATTCCCGGAAAAATAAGGCTGCCATCTGGCTTCATTCGCCGTATGCCTTACTCTTCATATTAAGCACCAGGTGACCTCTGGAAAACATTTCAACAACATTACGAGATGCGGATCCCAGGGATTACTGGAAAACTTACAGTTGAATGGTAATAGATTCTCCCTTACCCTCCTAAAAGTACGATTTCAGTCTCGTTACGACGATGGTACCACTTATATGTATACACAAGCCTGAAATTTGCATTATATTCAGCTTGGAAGATGATTTGTCATGACAGCGAAATGCTCTCAAATTTTGAAGAGCGACTATAGGTACCAAATTTCTGCGTGGGTACCTCGTTTCACAGTGGGCATGAGGTCATAACAGTGATTTAATCGCTGAAAGCAACAAATCCGCTTGGTTATCGATGGCATCTATTTCAGAGGATTTGATGATTTTGGAATAAACCCAATTGACATGCTAAAGTTGCCTATAGACGTCTAAATAGGGTTGGCAACCCCATATGTCAGTTATCATGGTTAATAAATTCAATTGTGATTATCCTTTTCGAAACTCATTCGAAAGGAATTTGATGTGCGACTTGCGGTAATGTCCATATATTTTTTATCACCCGGTTGATGTGTTCGCCATTATACCTATCCTATGAACCTATCTATAAATATGTCCTTTTTCCCATTGAAATTAAAATCAATCAGTGTTTGGCAAACACTCACTCTTATCCCCGTGTCGATACAAATATTATTAAGTATTCATGCACGTCCTTAAGCTATTTCCTTAATGCGTTAAAACTTTTCCACAATACTGGAAGCGGATATAAACAAATTACTAACTCTCTTAAGCTAATTTCAATCCAACCAAACTTTGTGTGAACTCACACCGCCATCCACACTTCGTCCTCAAGCGTAGATACAAAACAAATATCTAATTGCCTTGCTATTTCCGAGCTCATCAGTCAACTAAACAACTTAGCATAAAACTTGCTTAATAAATTATTAAATAATAAAATTTTATGGCAAACATCCGGTTCGTTATAAATGTGTTTTCCAGTTCCCACGCCAAATGTCATGATGACACTAGTCCCTAGCGCAAGGACGAAGAGTTGCGAAGCGAATGTGATTTACAACTAGTTACGCAAGTGAATTGCCAAGTTTATCAATTATTTCATTTGGAAGGAAACGGAAGTCGACGAACAAGATATACGAGCGTGTATGCTAGTCGGAAGTTGTGACTCTTTCTCATTTGTTTTTTAAGTTGAAAAATCACAAGTCTTAGTGAAGGTCCTCAAACTCCATCCTTGACTTCGTCTTAAGAGCCGAAATTGGATTTTAATCACTCAATTAATCCGAAAACCATTTTTGCATGACTCCGGCAGATTATAGGTTCCGCGCAATGTCGCCTATAGTCCGTAGAATTAACTTTTAATCGCCGCCATCAATCTGTCTACCTTAACCGAAAGTCGTTACGTGGAAAATGGCAAACTGTGTCTTTCACACATACACATATAAACACACGAAAGTACAAGGCACAGTATCAATGATGTTGTGGAATAATAATTAGAGTTGCGTGCGGGTAGTTCGGCGCGGGTTAGTGCGTGTGGTGAAATTTAACACCAAATCCTGTTAAGGGCTTACCGAGTTGTTTAGAGACCGACTGAGTTCCGGGATTAGGTGATGGCTGTGGCGTGGTTTTAGTGGGAATAGGTGGATGGGGTGGTAGAGAAGGAAAGTTTTGAACTTTGCATATTTTTAATGACCTCGAGTAATCAGTGGGAACGAGTGTGTATCAAACGAGGTGCGATAAGAGGTAGTTGCGGAACACTTTCGGGTTACTCTTATCGCAGGGAGTGGTCTAATTTTTTATTCAATACTTTATTGAATACTTTTGGATGTAAAGAACATACATATTACAATTAGTTTAGCAGACACGAAAGAGGTCTTGCGGACATGTACATAATTTACGACGGGTGTTCAAAAAATATCGGGATTTTTTGGTTTTTGGAAAGTATTCTATTTATTTGTCAAAAGATGAAAATCATACTGATTCTAGGGAGTATAGAGAGTGGGGCGATATGACAGAATTTTTATGTTATTCGTTTTATGCGTTAAACACCCAACACTTCCCCTGGTATGGTTCAATTGATAGCCAATTTTTTTAATCTAAACCTTTCATTTGTGAAAATCCGCTCAAAACACGTAAAGTTTTCGCGGAAAATTTTCGAAAAGTTCATACTGCCTTTGCTCATTATCTAGGACGTCTCTTACAACCATAATGAACTTAATTAATAAACTTGCGAGTCTTGATTACTGCGATTATGGGAAGATTCTTAACCGCTAGCCTAAATGCCTATTAGGTCTAGTTGCCAATAGAATTGAAGCAACTAAACCACGTTCAAAACTGAATTTCGCTGATTGGGCTCTGAAAATTAATGAACAAGATCTTACTTTTTTGCGCACAATCATTCTGGGTGATGAGTGTGATTCAAATCTTCGAGAGAAATATTAGGATACCGTCTCCATCCGCATATGTATTGCTTTTGCATTCAATGGACGGGGTGTAGATGGTTTGAGTCGAAAATGTTTCTTTATTACTCTCTGGGGGTGGTTTTTCCTAGATAGGATTCGAAAGATTCAACTGAATTTGT
The DNA here is from genome assembly GCA_958301585.1 of Merodon equestris. Classification (NCBI taxonomy): domain Eukaryota; kingdom Metazoa; phylum Arthropoda; class Insecta; order Diptera; family Syrphidae; genus Merodon; species Merodon equestris. The sequence continues at coordinate 170,172,981 of OY284413.1, forward strand.
CGCGTTGGTTGTAGTTCACATTGTTCTTGGCTATGGCCAGGCTTGAACTGCAGACCTTTCGCCCAACAGTTGGTGATGATTACCATTGCACCACGACCACCCCTTGAAGACAAGACCGCTCCGAAATATTGAGAAAGTATAAAGACGCAGATTTAGAGACTTCGCTCGATCCAGATCCATCTCAAGCGCAGTAAGAACTCGCTAACTTATTGGCCACAGCTCATCAAGCCATTTCTCATCAGTTAAAATTCGAGAGCAAGGAAATCTTACGTATTTAAAGCGAGAGACCTCGAACATGAGTGAACTGTTGCTCAAACACCGGCAGAGAGAGGTACTGTGACGGGCTATGAAAAATGGATCCATTGCGACAACCCAAAGGAATCAAATCGTAAGCGGCCTGCGACAATGCATTAACCGACGGCTAAGCCAAACATCTGTTGATCGAACAATACGATGAAAGGCATTGCTGAAGTGGGACCACCCACCTGTTGTAATATCCAAGCATCGCCCCTGCCGACTCCCATCTATTCTAATCGATGGTGCAAAACCTGATTAGTTTGCATTTCTTGTTTCTCGGGAAAGCCAAAAATTCGGTCGATTTGTGGATTCTTCTTCTTCTTTTCCTTTTTTCCGGCGTCGTTATGGTCAGAAGTGTAGGACCATAACCTTCCCACTTAACTGCATTCCAACTTGTCCGCTTGTGGGGTCCGCCGGTTTAACCTTAGAAAGTAGCGGCAGGCTTCCCGGTTTGGGATTACTTCATCGCTGAGGCCAATCAAATGCTGGTGTTTTTGCATTTGTTTGCACCAATTGTTTTTCGGCCTGCCTTTTTTGCGTGTTGAAATTGGAACGTTGATTGATAACGCCTTTTGTACGGGGTTCAAAGGATCTGTCCTTTGAACATGGCAATACCAACTGAGTCGGTCGCGCTCTATCTTTCTTGTGATGGTTTCTTTTACGTGGAGGCTTCCTCGGATCTCTGAACTTCTAATTCTGTCACGCTTTGTTACTCCCGCTGTCATGCGAAGCATCTTCATCTCAGCTGCCGTTAATTTGCTCCCATACTTTTTGTGCACTGTCCAGCATTGTGAACCGTATGTGAGGGCCGGACGTACAACTGAAGTGTAGAGCCTTTCTTTCAGCTTAGGGGGCATTTTTCGATCACAGAAGATGGCCTAGTTTTCCCGCCACTTCATCCACCCTACGCTTACGCGATGGTTGATGTCGTCATCACAAGTTGCTTCTTTATTAATCATAGATCCCAGATATTTAAACTTTTCACACTTGGGAAGCACTCTTCCATTCAAGTAAATGTCTGGAATAGGCTGATGAGGGTCAGAGAACGGGCAGCACAGATACTATGTCTTCTTTGAACTAATACGATACCCGTGTCCCTCAAAAATGTCCACCCGCACATCAAGTGCTCGTTGTAGGGACGCCTCATCATCACTTATAATAGCTCCATCGTTAGCAAAGAATAGCTGGTGCACATTGGGATTCGTCACTTTTCCTTCAAGCAAGCAATCAAGGACTGCTATAAAGAGCAGTGGGCTGAAGACGCTTCCTTGGTGTACACCGACTTTGATTGCGAACTCTTCGGTGACTCCTGCGGTGCATCTTACTCTTGTTGTTGCTCTCTTGTACATGTCCATGATCACTCGCACGTAGGTTTCTGGAACTCCTTTTTGTCTTAGCGCTACCCATAAAAGATCTCTTGGTTGCCGGTCAAAGGCCTTCTCGAAATCAACCAACACCATATGCAAGTCCTTTGAAGAATCACGATGCTTTTCCATCATGACCCTTATACTTTGGATTGCATCTGTCGTTGATTTACCCGAGACAAACCCGCACTGGTCATCAGATAGTCGTATTATTTTCCGCAGTCGGCTATCTAATACCCGTTCAACGATCTTCATGGTGTGCGACATCAGCTTGACAGAACGGTAGTTATCACAATCTCGCGTATCACCCTTTCCTTTGTGCAAAGGAATAAGATAGCTTTCCATCCATTGATTAGGCATAGTGTCGCCTCTCATAAGTTTGGAAATAAGAACCATGAGCCATCTAGACCCGATGTCTCCCATCTTTTTCCAGAACTCAGAGGGTATCCCGTCCGGCCCAGCTTTTCTTTTCTTGGAGTTTTTAACCACGTACCGAACTTCTTCGACTGTGATGTCGGATATTGCGGCATGATTCGGGGCGGCTCTTGGAAAGTACACTCGGGGAAACTGTTCGTTCAGAAGTTCCTCGCAATACTGTCGCCATCTGTGGAGAATTTTTTCGTCTTCCACAAGGAGTCGGCCTTCAGCTTTGTTAATAAACTTTGGGAAACGAATCTCCTGAGCATTTCTTCTTCTCTGGGCGGCTATCTTAAAGATATTTGCTCCTTTGTTCAAATTGTTTTGTCGAAGCTCCTGGATAGCCTGGTTCCTGTCAGACGCGGAAGACGATATTTCTTCCAACTCCTGATAGAGGCCTTCCATGCTTTTCGCTTTGAATTCGGCGCATTTTTTCTTCGCGATACCTTTGCAACATCTATATACCTTTTCACGGCGAGCTTTTTCTTCTCTATTAGTAGAAGAGCACTTTGACCAAGCTTGGAAAGCCATTTTCTTTTCGTGTATCACTGCTTTGGCTTCGTCTGTCCACCACCAGGTTTCTTTTGCGTGTTGGCAGGGGCCTTTAGATGTTCCGAGCAGTGATTTGGCTTTCTCCAGGCCAGATTATTGTAGGGAATCCCACATGTCTTGTGCTCTGCACTCCTCATTACCGACCTCATCGATAATGGAAGAGAGGTAGTTTTTCATGCTGGTAATAAAAGCTTCGCCTATTCTTTTATCCAGCTTATACCACTTGGTTCTCTTAGACACCTTCGTTTGCTGCTTTGACTTCTTACTCGCCTCCATAAAAAAATCAGTCAGGAGGAGACGGTGTTGAGGGGCGATCGCGTCTCCCAGGATCACATTGCAATCTTTAACTCGTGACTTCATGAAACTGGATACCAAATGATAGTCTATTTGAGTTTCATTTCCGCAGCTGCTATAAGTGATCAGGTGCCGGCTTTGTTTGACGAACATGGTATTTAGCACTATAAGACCGTACGACTTGCACATCTTTAGGATATCTTCACCTGAAGAGTTCCTGGTGCCGTATCCCAGCCCTCCGTGGTAGTCTTCATAGTCTTCGCTTGTCTTCTCGACATGTCCGTTTAAATCTCCCCCAACAAACAAAAGCTCTTCCTTTGGGATGATTTTGACAAGGTTGTTGAAATCTAGCCAGAATGCATGTTTTTCTTTTTGTTCGCATCCTACTTGAGGGGCATATATACGCTTACGATGTTCCACACCTCACCATGCATCACCAATTTAAGAGCCGTCAAACGGTCACTGGACTTTGAAATGGTTAAGACGTTGCCAAGTAGCTCTGCCGAAAGGATGATGGCGATTCCGTTTTTTCCTTGTTCCAATCCATAGTAAAACATCTTGTAGGCTTTTTGTTTTAACGTCCAAGAAACGTGCCCGATTACCGGTGTTTCGCCATTTCGCCTCTTGTACGCACAGGATGTCTACTCGCCTTCTAACCATCATTTCTTCAAGCTCATAGCTGCGACCACTCATGCTTCCAACTCGCAACTCTTAAGTGTGGCTTACGCCGTTGCATTACTTTGCTGTCCCCCGGAAATCCTATAGCTCTGACCCGAGCATTGCTGCTCGTCCCAGGATCACGACCATTAGTAGTGCCTGGCGGGGTAGTGCTTTTCTTTTTAGCGTTCTTTTCCATTCTTTTCCATAATGCTGTTTGACCGTTTTCTTTCTTCTCTCCTTTTTTTGACATGGGCATGCTCCACAATTTTTTTTTTTTGTTTGATCTTACTCTTACAACACCGGTGATCTCCAGTCGTGTCAACCCACTGATTTGCATGCACACTTGTGGGGCAGCTTAATGGTGGTATATGTGTCCCTAGGCTCACCTTGGTGTTTTCTAAATTGCCTAGATGTGATTTTTGTTTACCCTTGTTTTAGTCGCCTTTTGCGACACGCGAGAGGTATCGCTGCGGGGATATTCTTAACCCGTCCCTGCACAGGTATTTGTGCATATTCTCAATAATCGCACATTTTCTCTAATGTGGAATTCACAAGCTGTCAAAAGATTGGTAAGAAATGTACCTAGCCAGGGACTATAATTTCAAGAGCATCATTGTACTAATTCTCTGAAATAAAAGTGCAAATATTGAAAAAACTACGAATTCCCATTGGTATGCCGAGACTGATAATAAGACTAATTGATCTTATATGCATCTTGTGACCCTACACTTCTTTGGGCCGAGCATATAAAACTTAATTTGTAATTATTGATATAAACTAAAAAACACATTCCTGCAATAATATTTGTTGTTTATTTATTTTAATTATTGCAAATTAATCATAAGGCCGAAAGGCATCGTCTTAAATTGTTCTGTTTGCTTTAGAGTGTCCGTATAGGGCCAGTAAGGTATTTTATGTTAGTTGTTATGTAAGCTAGTTTTAAGCATTTTTGTCTAGGGTAAGTGTGTTCTTAATATATAAAAACAAAAATGAAATAAAATAAAAAAAAAAAAAATTTAAATTACACATAAAACACTCATTTAATATACGTTTGGAATGTCACAAAAGCTACAGTATATATGACAAGATCTCTGTAAAACTCCATGGTACAAAACCAATCAATTACATGGTAATCAGCATTTATACTATCACTTCCCTCAGGCAAGCATTGAATTTGACAACTTTCTACTCACTTCAGACGAAATTTTGTGTTACTCTTCAGCCAACGCTGTTTCTAGACTAGAAACTCAAATAGCAATTTTATTTAAGCTGTGTGTCTTGAGATAAGCTTAAAAATGCTCTTTAGCATTGGAGTCCAGAAATTGCACACGAATTCGATTTGTCTTTTTCGATTTTCTTTAACTTTTTGTTTCTTTGTCCTTAAATATGATCCTCTTTTAAAAACTGATGCGTTTCCTGTTCGCTTTTGTTTCTTTAACAGGGTTTTTCTATTGTTACATAACAACTTTGTATTTAAATGCGGACCCACTTTACTCTTTTTCTATGATCTGTCGTAACATTAGCCAAGGCTTACGTTTTTATCGTTGTAAAGTTGGCGATTGAGCACTTTTAAAAAAATTTTAAAAATTAATACCGAAATCCCAATTTTAAAAGCGTTTACTCCAATTTTAGGTCGTTATAGTGATCGCACTAGATAGGCTATGCTTACTATAATAAAATAAGTCGAATCAACATATACACTATTGAATGTTCGTGTGTCTGTGAGACAACGTATCTGTCGAAATACCAATAATAATGGAACCATACGTGGTTCAGTTCAAAATGAGCCAAATCATTCGATTTCACTCCGTTCACAGGAATTGGAATCGTTGTTTGGCGATTTTGGCCGTCACTCCTACTATACAAGGTCAAATAAACTTAAGAACTAAAGCATCTTAATCATTTGAAACGCCGAAACTTCTCCGAATGAGCTCTGTAAAGTATGAAGAAAACCTTGAATTTGATCATCCTCAGCGGTGAAGCTTATTCTTGTGTTAATGGCTTTATTACATTAACAAAATAAGCGTAAACCCACATTTGTTTCAAGAGACACCAATCCATCCACAGAAAGTTACCGTGCGGTAGGGATTTTATGGCGGTGAAGTGATTGGAACGTATTTTTTTTTAATAATGAAAATGATCGCCATATTCCGGTCTAAGGAGTTCACTACCGTGCCATTTTGGAAGAGTCTTTTTAACAAGAATTGGAAGGTGTTGACATCATTGATATGTGGTTCCAACGAGGTTATGCTACATGCCACGTAACTGATGAAATAATTGATTTATTGATGGGGAAATGGTCTACTTGAATCGAAACCTCGCCCATGAAGTTTAACGCTTCGATAATTGGCATTGAAGCTTCGTAGGTTGCATGAATTTTTTAAGTTTTTGAATGAATGAAAATTATGCAATGCAACTAAAAGTATATCTAAATTTTTTAAGAGTTTGCTCATAAACAAATAAGCATATGTATGAATGTACGTCATTGTTCAAAAAATAAGGTGACTTTTTGATTTTCTCAAATAATATTTCATTATTCAGCAACATTTACTTGGCCTCCTTTAAAGTAATCGCCCACTTATACAACATGCTGCGCCGTTTCCATATCGGAAGTGCTTCGAGAATTGGTATAGACTTGAGCTCTTGCAGCGCTGTGGTCTTACACTCATCATTTGTCAAATCTCCATCTTTTCTTGGGTTATTATAGATTTGAAAACAGAAACCCGCAGGGGTCGAATATGGTGGCTTACGATTACGTTTTTGCTGTTGGCCAAGAAACAGCGTTTTTTGATCAAAATTTGGCAAATTCGGCACAAAATTCGTTGAAGCACGTTCTATGCCCAAAATATCTGAAACAAATTCATATCATGTCCAAACCGACGTGCCAGTATCCTGAGCAACTTCTCTAAAACGATTCTTCACAGCAATTTTCTATACTGCTTCAACGTTTTCATCCGTTGTTTACTTGCTGGGGTGTCCAGTCAATAACATCTTCTCAAGAGAAGTCAACCTTATCTTTAGCCCTTAGATTGGAAAACCAAGTGAACAACCTAAATCATATCGCCTTATCAGCCTAACATCTTTCCTACTAAAAACAATGGAACAACTGATAGAACGCACTTTGGGCCTGTGGACGCACTTGGGGATTGAAACCTAAAGTAATCCACTGGTTATTACCGCGATAGTAAGACCCATCATCTCGTATACGTCTACTGTACGGTGGACAAAAGTTGAACAGAAAACTAGAATAGTTAAACTTCAATGCCTTCAGAGGCTAGCATGTCTCAGCATTACATGTCCAAAAGGCACTGATCTGAATTACGTCACTGCATCTTTTTATTTAAAAAAATGCTATACATAGTGCAATCAAGCTCCACCGCTTGGAAACGCACCAGCCATATAAACCATTCGGTCACATGTCCTTTCTACAACATTTTACTGAGCTGTATATGATTGCCACAGTTCCAGACGCGTTACCACACAAGTTCACCTTTGACAAAAGATTAGAAATACTGATTCCAAACCACACAGCTTGGGAAAGCGGCGATCCTTTGCTAAATGTCAAAAGCCTCAGGTAGTACACAGATGGCTCCACAAGATGAATCTTTGGACCAAATCGGAAGATATCAAAGGCCCTGGGAACTAGTCCCAGTGTCTTCCAAGCCCAACGCCACCCTAAAGTGTGTCAACCTAAACTCTATGCTTTGTTGTAAAACTAGCCCCCAATTCAAAAACAAAAAAAAAAACACCTTCTCTGTGAAGAGATTGTACGACATAAACTTTTTGCTCGAAGTAGACTCGCCAACATTTCTCGTATGTACGTTGGATCACTTAATTTCATTTATCATCAAATTTAATGCAGATCCTTTGATCCATATTTTTCAATAACAAACAATCTACAGTTGGTTTGTGTCGAAGATGTTCGTTCACTAATCTCCAGAGGTAGTTGTCTTAGATAGGATTCGAGAGATTCGACTGAAATTGTCGCGTTAGTTGTAATTCACAGTAACTTATTTTTGTTTCCAGGTCATTAAAGTGTTATCATATATTGGAAATGCACAAACTGAGTATGAATTTTGTACGAGTTGGTTGCCTTCGTCAGCATTTTTTGATCATCTTTCATTCACATTGATGTTATTGCACAGTTTTTCAGTATATGAATTGTTCTTGGCTATGGACAGACTTGAACTACAGACCTTCCGAAATTCCAACAGTGACCTTTTTTTTCAAACAAACTTCTTACGAAGCAAAAAATCAAATTAATATCTTTGATAACTTCAAGAATTATAAACAATTGATTTGGCTAGCAATGCACATGTGCTTATCAACGCAACAAAGGAAAAATTATGCCAGACTGATGCAACATCCGAAGTTATGTACAAAACGTCCTGAACCTTTCGAACACACCTTGTGCATGTGTATATTATATTGTTATTTCCCTGATCTGTTTCAGAACTGATGATGAGTTGATATGGAGAATTTGGACGAAATGTTACACAATTACCCACAATCTTCTACCAAATTATTCGTGCGTACATCAAGTATTCACACATCCTTAATATTCACACTCTTCAAGTTCACCAAACAAATGTCGCTCTGTATCCTTCACCTACTAATTTCTGCTGATTTATTTTTAATTCCGCTTTAAGCCTTTAACAAACTCTAAAAAAAAAAAAAAGAGATAAATCGTCCATTTCCACATGAATAACGGTAGTTAGAAGGCAGCCGTAAAACAAACGACCAAACTACGCAAGCAGTTATGAGTCCCTATCAGTGCCGACCCGCTTTATCACCATGTTTCACTACCCGACAACAAAAGCATCGCTCCGTGCCTCTATTCAAATTCTTCACAACGTACCATTGTTATGTCAATTCCATCTGGCGAACGTCTGAATATAATTCATTTGTCCAAACTTTTCCAACTCGTGCGCTCATTAATCACGAATTTCGACCTTAAGTACGACTTAACACTCGATCATAAAATGCCAACTACCGACGGCTTACCATCTACCACATGCAAAACCAACCAACAAGGCGTCTTCCATCTACTTGCCCCCGGTAAAGCTTCTGTCAATCGATGTACGTAAAGTCGTAAAATACCGACCGGCACCGGATAGACAGTTGCTGGCGCAAAGGTCCTTGCGGCTATCAAGCCGCAATAAATGCAAACATTAATGCTGCAGATACAAATGATCATAATTAGCTGCGGCCATTAGTTGTTGTTGATGCCACTGGCAAAGATTTTATTTTCAACCCCCGTGGGTGTAATTTTTGAGCGATACCATTCCATTTATAAAAACAAATCACGTCCTAATGAGGTAAGTGCAGCTCCTCTTTGTGGGATATACAAATATAGTGCACAGGACACTGGCGAGACTGCGTCAAAGGACAATATTCATAAAATCAACAAAATTAAAAGATTGCTCGGTTCGTTCGTTCCGGCATCCGAAATCCGTCCATTCATCTATTCATTCACCATTACATCGGGATAATTATGTCTGAGCTGCGGAGTTATACATTTCCATTTGCCTGGAAACCACTTCCCGGTGTCATTATCCTTGTTTCTTTTCTCCCGTTCGCATTCCTCCCCTCTCGCCTTCTCTGCCATTATTTTAATTTACTGCGTCATCAAGGTTTCATTAAATATTGAATGAAAACCAGAATAAGATGAATAAGAGTGAAAAAAAGATCCATACGTTGGTGCAATGAATGGCAAAAGCCATTTCGGAGTTAATGGGCTTAAACAACAACCTCAACGACCACGCACACGCTCCGGCCTGGATGGTAAAAAAAGGACACCGTGAACGCACCCCCATCAGTTCAACCAATTCAATACCACCTGAATGCTGCGCTGGTGCTTTTGAGCGCACAAATTTTACCGCAATTAAGAGCTTAGATCTAAATAACAAAATCAATTAACCACAACTTCCGGCACCCCTTCCGGTTGAGCGCTCTTCCATGTCCGAATGCCGGCGTTCGTTGGTTTTCTGTTTGAGTTTTTAGGCGCGTTTAGAGACCATTCCAATCCTAAAATCACATGAAGTGATGAGAGACAAAGAGGGGACATATCAATCATCGGGCTTACGAGCCATTAGAGCGTTAGCTGCAACGACCCGATACTCGTATGTACAATAAAACCTCCGACTAGCTACCGTACAAAATCCTTTATTTACACCGTCAACAGTGTTTCAGGTTCGATGAGAGGCAGTACTCAGTGGGAGTTGATTTGCCGCGAGCGATTGAGGTCGTCCGTCAGCTTGCGTCAGCCCAAATGCGATTTGGGGTAAGTTTGTAGAGAAATTACCCTGGAATTAGCGTATTTTTCAATTTTTTGACGCGAACGACGACGGAATAAATGACACGTTATTAGTTGAGTTCGTGTGCCACCCCAAATGTCCTTGCGGTTGGTTATTATGACTTTTTTTTCCCATAGAAAATAAGGACAGAAGGCGCATGGTAGGGCGATATCCTCGCTAATGTTGTGCTGATTGCTGGGATAATGTTTTGCTGGGCGGGTGATTTTCGCAGCTCATTTTCAGGGTTGCGCTTATTTTGTTGTTCCATTAACGCTTAGATTGATATATCGGCCGCCGCGGAAGAAAGTTAGATTAGATTAGGTGGAAACACCCACGAATATTGGTTGCAATTTAATTTGACCTCGGGCGGCGGTGATTTGTGGTGGGTAATCGTCCTAGTGGGTTGGATTAATTGATGCTGTTTTCCTTGGGGAGGCTGGAGATCGGCAATCGGATTTTTGAATTTGATCTCATACTTGTCCGGAGAGATGAATTATGGTTATGGCTTTGGTAATACCTGCGATGTGAATTCTGTTGTGGGGGGTATTTTACGCGTATATAAATCTTTGGTATCATATTTATGAGCCTTTTTTGCGAATTTTTTTTGCTGAAGTTATTGGCTTTTTTAAAATGCGTGAAAGCAGCTTTCGTAGCCATTGAAACGGCGGAGTTTGACAACTTTTTTTTCGTTACCCAAAACGTCACCGATACCTTCGGATACTCTTAGCAGGGTTGAGCACAACTCAAGTTTGCGTACCTCCAAGCGAATCAGTTGTCCCTTGAACTGCAAACTCTGAATTTAAACCTGAGTTAAATTTTGATTTATTGAACCAGTGTAAAGTAACAAATTGGGACTTGAATGGTATTATTGATGCGGCTTGAATGTAAACTAATCGGATACTAAAGTATAATAGGAGAGAAATGGGTCTTAACTAGAAAGTCTTTACATCCAACACGATCTACAGCCAACTACTTTCAATGCCGCACGCCTCTTTGGTTAAAATCCTTACGACCTGTACGCGCCAAATTAGAAGTAGTCGTCATAAACACCCCGAGCTGGAGCAGTGGCCACCATTCGCTCTATATAGTCCAACTAAACCGATGCACATAAACCGCCTGTAGTGTTCGTTGTACAGTATGACCCAAAAACATTCCAATACAATTTGTTGTTTAACGTTTTTTGGACCCCTAAGTTTTTCTTCCATGATTTTTTGAAGATGGTATCGATCAAATGATCGCCGCTGTTTGACCCTTCACGCTTTTTCAAAAGCTTCCAGAGTTTTTGATCCATTACTTACAGAAATACGAAGGAAAGGAGATTGAAGCGATTAAATCGAGCGAAGTTACCGACAAGTTCGTCCCAAATGTATCCTCAAAAATATAAAATGCTCCTCCGTGTGCCTTGTTCTCCAATCTCCGCTAATATAAAAGTTACCAATAGTTGCGCACAGTATTCCAGAAATCTAAAAAATAAACACCCTCTTCTTCTGAATTGTTTTTCGAGGCCAAGGATTTCAGCGCTGCTGACATTGCCGCTTGCAACTTTTCGTCAAGGTAAACATTGTCCTAATTACGTCAAAATTATAGCTGCCATAGGTGAACTTATTTACTTGCTTAGTTAGCACTTAAAATCGGGTTAAAACTGGGTCTTTCTAGTAGGCATGATTTTTAGCCAGCTACCACCAGTCCGGGCGCCTAGTTGTTTGAAATTGCATTTTACTTATGTGTGTCTACGACGTAGCTTGTGGTTAGATGAAAGCATGTATTGGGTTTCAAACTCATTTACCTAGGTTTACACACACCTAAGCCCCGTCTGCTTCAGTGCTTTTAAAATTTCAGACACTGTCATATGCGGGCTTAAAGCCGAGAGAAAGATGGTACGTGTTGACTTGAATTCGTGGGTCTTACTCTACCTCTCGTAGTGTAAAGGTTTGACTTACACAGTCTACCATTGAGGATGTTGGTCGCATTGTACTACGTTCGACCACGATGAATTCTGTCCCAAAATCTCTTCAGAACACCCACTTAATATCGAGCTTTCACGATTTGATCTTATGAAAAGGATTCCTTAAGGATAGTGTCCTTGGAATCGACTCCTCTACATTTTTCTTTTTCATTCATCTGGTGATTTACATGTCGCGCTATGCCTTTCAGTGTGTGGCTCGTGCTTCCAATATGAGATGGCGATGAAATCGCCAGTCACGATAGAACACATGAATGCAAGGTCTCTTTTTTTGGCAGATTTTAAGTCTTTCCATTGACTTTCTCATGCCTTTTTGTTCCACTATCAAAGTTGTGTCGAAAGTTTAATTGCTGATTCAGGTATGGCGTTGTAATTAGCTGCTAACTTAAGCCGGTCTTATCGGAAATGCGATGGACTGTGTGTATTGAATATAGTCACACTTGTGTAAATCTGCCAGGCTGTTCACAAACGGTTTAAGTATTTCACCCAGCTTGAAAAAGATGATCTTATAAGCGATATTTAGGAGACTTATGCCCTTATAATCCAAAAAAGCCCTTAAGATCCCCTTCCTTATGGTTCGGGCAAACGATGCTGGAATTCCATTTGTTTGACATTTTCTCTTCATACCATAGAAATAAGTTGAGGGCATATTCCCAACCAATTCATTTTAAATATCATAGTCCGCTGAAATGCCAGACTCCACTACACCTTATCCGCGTTCATCACTCAATAGCCTCGGCACATTCACTTTGTTCTTCCGTAAAACTTTCGAACTTTCGTGGAACTGAGAAGTACATTTAAGGCAGTCTCTTTAATGGTGTTCTGACAACATCTCAATTACTGTTCAATCCTTAAGCGCAACATGATCGGCAAGGATTCTGGCGAGCTCTTGCAACCGCAGATTTCCGACCTTAAATTTTATTATTATTGGACACCCTTGGTGGCAACAAGGTACCATGTTGACTGTGTCGAGGATATACCACAATGTAATCAGTTTGATATATTGTCAATTAAAAAATCAATCCTTAGATCTCCTTATAAATGTTAAGATGCGGAAATTGCGTGCTAGCCACTTTAAGATTACGTCCACGGCACAAAGTCCACTAACTTGAACCCGGTTTCTGACCTGGATTTATGAAGCTAGGCTTTCCTAAGATTTGTATAAGATTGTCCTTTTTACCCAGTCTCGCGATAAAGACTCGTAGAACTCTTACTGCCGCATTGAGTCGTAGGAGTTCTCCTTGAGTCTGTGGTCTTTCTCCCCTCTGTTCTAATACAAGGTGGCGCAAAATTAACCATCCAATTTTGTTTCTGAATTACTTGTTTATTTAATAAAAAAAAATATTTGAGTGGTGAAAATCTTTATTTGGGTCTCTACAATTTTTTCTGTAAAGTAGAAAAGATGATATCCGTGAAGTGGCTGCCGCCAGTGTTGATACACATTTGTACCCGTTTTATCGCATTTTTCATAACTTTCTTCAAGATTTCCGGTGATAACTATTCATATTCCTGTCGAATATTCTCCTTAAGGGCTGCGCTTTTCTGACGCTTGTTGGCATAAACCCGCGACTTTAAGTAGCCCCAAAGAAGAAGTATGGAATGATTAAATCGGGCGACCTTGCTGGCCAAAATGGGAGATTACGCGACCAGGAAATGCTTCCTTCACAATATCCATTGCGGCCAAATGTTCACCAAGCCCCGCTCATCTAATTCCGGCAGTAAGAAGTCATTCATCATGGCCCTGTAACGTTCGCCAGTAACAGTGACCGTATTGCCGTGTCCTCAAAAGAATACAGCCCAATCACTCGTCATCTGGTGTATGTTTCTTCGTTCTCAGCGACATCGGCAGCCACAGCCGCGTATTCTCGGCCAAACGCTCAGTCCGGTCATGACTTTTCGAGTCGAGTAGCTTAACCCCGGAATGTTTGCCCAATTGGCACGACACGATTAGGAAATCGACGTCGATATTCATGCTGGGCTAACATCACCGACCGATAATTGGTAAAAAAATCGCCACAATTATTCCACACTCTTGCAGAGTATAGCGCTCCTTTGTTTGTCTGTTTGTGTACTGCAGCTTTATTGTTCACAAATATCAAATATGATTGACATTTGTAAAAATTATCACATCTTCCAATAGGATGATTAATTTGGCACCACCTCGTATGATCTCTTTAGCAGGTCAAATACATCGCACTTCTAGGAGGCCGGTAATCTCCAAGCAGTTTAGGGCTTTTTCCAACTGTTTGGCCACATCTGGTCTGTTAATGGATCTAGCATTTTAAGGCCGTTAACATGTCATCGTATGCGGACCATACGAGTTTTACGTATTATTGTAAACGTACAATAATTACGTCAGTAGGGATGTCAACCATAGACACAACGCCCAGCTTGAGAGATCAAGTTTCTGTTTGCCTTTAGAGGGAGCGGTCTGTGTTGGTAAGGACGCAGCTTGAGCCCCAAAAATTGGATTTTTCTATTGATATTAAGATATTATATTGTGAGTTATTCACATCAGATTTACTCTGTTTGGAGCTGATGGCCACAATAATTCTGACGATCAAGGCGGTCACAAGCAATTCACAGCCGCTACGATCCCTTATTCTTCCAATCGCTGAACTCCACTGATTTCAATGTTCTACCTTGCTTGCTGGTCATAACCTACTTATTTTTACCATCTTGCCATCGACTTCATATGTAGATTCCATACCTAGAATCGCTGATCCTAGTGACATTATCATCCTCTGTCGCGATTTCAATCTTCCATACTTGAAATGGGCTTAATCCGACGATGAGGCTCACTCTGTCAAGTCTAACACCTGTCCCGATAAGGAAGGCGTCCTCACAGATCACTTACATCACCAATAACACGCAACTAAGAGTTTCTACCACTTTATTTTTCTCATTACTTGCTCTAATGATCCGAAAACTCTTTTGCCTATTTCTTCTTTCAGTCGTTCGCCGAACAGGTTCTTTAACCCGGTCCTGACTACTTTCGTTATATAAAAGACTGCCTTTCAGACCTTTCCAGCGTCAGTAAATATAACTCCTGCTTTAGCCAGTGAAAAATGGGCGACTACTAATCCGGTCCTGAACGGATTGTGACTTGTCCGCCACAGTCACAAAAAAATGCGCCAACCATCTCTCCATACTCCTCACAGACTTATTTCATAATATTCTTTCATTGCAAGCCAATATTTCCTCCAAAACAACATGTTTGCCCAAAAACGTCGATCGACAACCACTAACCTAATCGAGTTTGTCTTACAATCCTTTGTGTGCGCATGAGGATGGAAAAGAAGTAGGCGCTGTTGCTACAGAGCTCAGCAAAGCTTTTTTGTATCAAAATATGCTTATCTAAAACTCACTGCTCTTGGTTTTATCCCTTGGGTCAAATCCTACCTTAAAGAACATAGGCTGTGGTATTTTCAGATCTTCTATTTCTGATCCAATTAATTCAAACATAATTCTACCTCCGGAGTCCCCAAAGGCAGCCACCTCGGCCCACTGCTATTTATCCTAACTATTAATGATGCTAATTGTGTTATTATCAAGAGCTCTCATCTTCCGTATATCTTCCTCTGATGGTTCCTGTTCCCTTCAATATCAGTGCTTAATATCAGCAAATGTCAAGTTATCACCGTAAGTGCTTCTCTCCACTTCCCAGAACCTACGAGTACGTTGGATGTCATTAATTTGTTCATGTACTTGTTGAGTGTCTTAAGCATGTCAAGCCCGCCCTCAACTTCGTGGCCTTTCCTGTTTTTTTTTCCAAACTTTGGCTGAGCTAAATCGACATTTTCAAATGATCAAGAGCCTTCGTCCTTGAATGTGGACTGCGGGACTACATCGAAAGATTTGCCATCTTTGGAACAAAGAACATTTTTTATTTCAACCGAAATGACTCACACTGGCATAATTATTTCCATAAGTGGATATGTTAGCTCGAATTTATCCAATATAGTACGCAGAGCCCGTCCGGTGGGTTGCAAAATTGCAACCACCGAGTTCGAAATTCTGTAATAATTGTTAATAATCCTCAAACGTTTTCTGTTCAAAAGCTTGACAATTTTAAAAATATGAACTTTGATTGACGTGCTGCCATAAACAAGTCGTAAAAAGAGTTTAAGAGTGTATTTGTATTAAAATATGAAATTATTATGCCCTTATTGAAAAACCTAATATTGCGATATTTCAACAAAGGCGTCTTAAAGGCTCCCAGATCGGAAGTTGCACCCAAGAACCTGTTTTATGATTTTGTTTTGGAAGGCCACGAATCCCAATGCAATAAATCCCAACAACCCGTGTGGCGCCACGTTTGATTTAAAACCTAACTACAAAGTCCGAGTGACCTCCGTTGGCTGGAACCATTTCTGATATCAACATCAAAGACAACTTGTAACGAAACTATTCCCCAATGCGGTTTAATTAGACGACAATGTCTCTGCAATTTGAAACTTTCTTTCTAACATTAGAAGCCCCATGTGAATGTCTGCAACATTCTTGTGAGTGAGAAAATGTTCGTTGCACTACACCCGCTTGGAAATCAATTTTTCCTTTAATGATCTCAATCGATGGTACCCTTTGTCCGTTCTTTCGCTTGCCTTTATCCTCACAAATGAAATCATCGCACTTTGGAATGAAATTGAAAGAGCACGTACACAAGTCAGCTTGCAGCTAAGAAAGATTTCTTCTCCGCTTCCCCAAAGAAATGGGAAACTCTTGAAGGACACTTCCATCCATGCACGGTGAGCATTCGCTTTTCTACCGCATACACACAGCAATCGCAGAGGATGCATAATGGTCCCTTTGAGAATTCCGCTGCATGTGAGGAAAGGAAAACATTCACCTGCATTGCTTGCAGTAAAGGCACTAAATAAAGAGCAAAAATAGAAAAGATAAAACCCGACCAACCAGAGATGAAAGGCGATGGGAAGGATAAAAACAAAAAACAAACAGGACGAAATGGAATTTGGGTGAAAACAATGCGGCGAATAGGACTCGTTTGTCATCGTTTTCCTCTTCCACGATTATGTGGTGTGTACTTGTTGTCGTGTGGATGGCAGTACAGCGCAGTTATCGCAACAGTCATACAGAGTCCTTAGACAGGTGATCCTCGACTGGAGGGGCTGCTGTGCTCAGTCATCGTGATGGATATGTTTGTTGAAATCATATAAAAGCGCATTTTATTGCACTCCGTCAAAGTGCAACTAAGTAGAACGACAAACGCACCCAAGCCCATGCCCGTGCCCATGCCCAAGCGCAAGCCCAAGCCACATGCACACATGTCCGTGTACCTCTGGAGATAGATTTTTCACTTTAGGGCTTCAAGGGACTGATTGAAAACAAACAGACGACTAGGGGACGTCAGATAAATTGTGGTGAGAATGCTTTTGCCAAGCACAGACAACAGGTAGGAGACGGCAATGGGAGGATGTCCTCAAGGTAAATAATTTTCCCATCTTCTCGACTACTTTTTTGTCGTTTGCTTTAAATGAAATTTTTGTATCTTTGTGCGACGCTGGATACAATTGTCATTGTACGAATGGGCGCGGGGCGTGGTGGGAAGGAGGTAAATTGCGAAGGATGGAATCGTGTGGGATTGCCAAGGGATACGAGCGCTAGGTAACAGATGGCTTTCGTGAGAAATCAGTTTTATTGCGGGGCGAATGTTTCGACTTCAAGTTGAGCTTCGGTTACTTAGGAAATAGATATCACTCCTTTCGGATTGTGATGGAATCAACACAATTGTGCTCTATGGACTTGAAGTACATACAATTTTGCTTTTTCTATCCTCAGTTAATTATGGAATGAGAAATGTTGTGAGGTTTCCAGAAGGTAGGAAAAGTTATTTCCCAAGAATAATGAGCATAGTGGAAGGAATAAAGGATTACCTTCCTATTGTCGATCGTCTTTTATGAAGTAATGATATCTCCTAAAATGATGAAAGGAGGTTTTCCAGGAAAAAAATTGTTGCGTTCGATTATTTTAGGCAAAATTAGGTACCTTAAGTTTATGATTAGCAGATGAATTCAATCCTTCGAAGTTGGTAGTCTCAGGCTTATAAATAGGGGGGGGGGGGGGGGGGGGGGGGGGTGAAAGACTGTTTGAAGGCACTTAGATGAAACGAAAATTTTTCCGAATTTTTCGATTCTATTCTGTCAGTGAGAGCCTTATTTTATACAATAAAAATTTTTGTTGTAAGGCGCAGTTTAATTTTTCATGAGAGAAATAAGAAATCCGTATACTGATCTTAGATTTCAAATTTAGAAGCTGAATGGAACAGGGCATAGGACCTGGAGTCTCCTCAACTTAAGAGAATATGTCAAATCTGTACCGTCTCCCTTTCACTTAACCCCAATCTTTCAAACAGAAGTACTGAAATTCAATGAGGTGGGAAAAACACTTTGCAAGGGGCCATCTAATAAGAAGTATCATTTTAAATACAGCATCTTTTTTGAACTGTCAACATTCGACTCTCACGGTGATGACCATTGGCAGGTAAAAATTATGAGATTATTAGACATGGATGGACCGCAGAATATGTTGAAAACTCACTACTCGTCCAATGTCTTTTTTTTATTATTTTAACTAACGTTGAGTACTGCTGAAGCTTTTTTGAATGGGCTATGTTGTGTGCGATTCGTTTCTTATCTTATTGTTAATTGAAAAAAAAAAAACTTTTTATTGTCGACTCTGAACCGGAATTTTCGTAAAGTTTTTTCCCAGATAAGTATGCCACAGAAAGTAATATAGATGACTTGGCCGCTGAGGAACTCAAACAGCGTATCATCGACGTCAAAAGCTATCACACCAAACTCAGAGTCTTAAGAGTCTCAGGAGGAAAAATACTGACATTTCTCTGCTGGTGCTAAAATGTGTACTTGGCGAGAAATATCGTACGACTCCTGTATCATGGATAGCCCTTCCGACGCAATGACACATGCCACGCTATTGCGCTGTAATTTCACAGTCAAATTTCCATGACGTCAGGACTGGCTCTGGCCAGATACTGAACCTGGAATGGACTGTCTTCGCATTTTTACAAATGGCTCCAGGACTGGACGGAGGTCCGGTCCAGCTCCAAATTAGAGCACGAGCTCAAGAGCTTTTTGAACAAAGTCGGAAGACTAAATTCACTAAGACTTGTATGGGTCCCAGATAACTCTGGGATCCCAGGAAATGAAACCTCCGATGAACTCGTGAGAAGATAAGAAGAGGAGAGTTTCTCAGCTCTACATCACTGAAGGACAACGAGGAAAATACAATAAAGAAAGGTGTCTGTCTGGTAGTACAATGGACCAGTATTTGTGTCTGAGTGCTCCAACAGATAGTAGAAGACTCCAATAAAAAAAAAAAAACCTTAGGGTCACGCTCACCCTGTCGCATTTAAGGCTAGGAAAAATGTCTAAAATATAGTGGGACAGCCTCAACATCCAATGTCTTTGAGCCTTATATTTCTGACTCTGTTTCCCCATTTGGAAGTTGTTGCACGAAGGTAAGGTGCAAAGTTCAAGACTGCGATTTTCAGTTAAGAAATAATTTTAGTTTTTTACATCCAGCGTTTCCCCAACATGAGTATTCCTTCCCGAAGTGAGGGTCTGAAAGCCTTTATTTGATGCGAAACGTTTCCCAGAAACAAATTCCTTCAAGTTTGGCAACAGATGGAAGTTTGAAGGTGCCAAATCAGGAGAATAAGGGGACGGCGAGGCAAGGCGTATCCCAGATAACGCAATTTTCCCATCGCTAACGCAATCTTTTGTCCAGGTATGATTTTTTTCTTGTTCAAGCTAGTCCTTTTCTTGTAAATTATGGCATCCAACTGATCAAGACGATTGGAGTAATATTCGCCTTTAATTGTTCTACCTTTTGCCATGTAACCGATTAACAGAATTCCAAAAAACGATGGGCTAGTCCTTTGCGAAAGATGCGATTGGTTATGCTTTCTTTAGCGCTGAACTACCGGCTACAACCTACTGCTCGGGTGTATAGAGGTGTATCCAACTCTTATCTATGGTGACAAATCGGAGCGCAAAACAAATCAGATAGCTTCCAAAGGTACCCATCTTGCATAGAACTTTTGTTGCCATAATTTCTTGTGCAACATATTTTGCACTCTTTCGTGCGATAAACCCGCAGCCTTAACTCTCTCACTAACCTTCACTCGCCTGTCGGTGTGGTGCCTACGTTTTAACTGTTGACATCGAAGGAGCAGATTAACCGGAAACTTTTGTCAATTTCGGATGAAATCTCTTAGGGGTTAATCCATTCAAAACGAAGAATTTTATGACTGCGCCACGTTTACGCAAGACGTCTATTACGAAAATTCGTGAAAACACTCAACTTGAGAGAGCGAGTTGAAAGTTGTCATGCCACATGATATGATACGAGCCGCCTAGCCTGTTAGAGAATATACGTTTTTGCTAAATGGACTACCAACTCTGTGTCAGGCCGAGAACTTTCCGCCTTACCTATTTTTTTTTATATTATACGCGGACTCAAGGTATCCTTATCCTTATGATGTCGGCGACACAGTGCGGGCAGAGGGTAAAAGGGAAGAGGGATAGAGGTGATGGAGATGCACGTTGCACTGAGGGGGGAAGACCGATTCATGTGGTTCGGTTAAAGAAGGATTCTCTATATTTGACAGTGCATCCGAGAAAGGTCTTCAGAGTATATTGGTGAGTATTCCTAGGAAGACCGGTGTTGCGGGGGAAATGTTGAAGGAGCGAAAAGCAACTGGCTATTTCATTAGAGCATTTTTTTTTTGTGGAAATAAAGATAAAACACGGAAAGGCAGGAAACATTCCTGCGATGTTCCAGCATGTAATGTAATGTTTTGGTAATGCTGGAGTAACCTATCAGTTTTATGGTGCGATTTTGTATTCTGTCTAGTGGATGCACCGGACCAGAGATGTGAGTCAAACTCGAATTTAGGGTAATTGAACGCCTTATAGATTGCAGCCAGATCTACAAGGGTAGTCCGATAAGTACTTAACCTCGCCGCCAAATGGCGCCAGTATCGCAAGGTGAACTTACTATCGTGTAGAACATTCTAGTAGACGGCTATTGTCGAAATTTCAGCCGGATCAGAATAGTTTGTAGTTTTGTTTTGACCGCGTGTGGAAGCGGGAGTGTCCGCGGATTTTCGAAAAATGGAAAAAGAGCAATATCGGTCGCTGATTCGATTCTTGTTTTTGGAAGGGAAATCGCGCAGCGAAATCAAAGAGCGTTTGGATGTTGTGTACGGTGACTCTTTTTCTTCGATGGCGACCATCAAAAATTGGTTTAACGAGTTACAACGTGGTCGCACGTCGGTTTTTGATGACCCACGTCCAGGTGCCCCGAAAACGGCTACCACGGAGGATAACGTGACAAAAATCCACGACCGTATTGGCAGACCGCCGATTGAAGGTACGCGAGATAGCTGAGACAGTAGGCATTTCAATTTTGGGCATGAGAAAGCTGTCGGCGCGATGGGTGCCGCGTTTGCTCACTCCGGACAACAAGCACAACCGTGAGACCACTTCAGAGCAGTGTTTGACGCTGTTTAAGCGCAATCCGAAGGAGTTTCTGCATCGTTTCGTGACAACCGATGAAACATGGATCCACTGGTACACACCAGAGACCAAGGAATAGTCGAAACAGTGGATTTCACCCGGCGAACGTGCTCCGAAGAAGGCGAAGACTGTGGCATCGGCCGGAAAGGTGATGGCCACCGTTTTCTGGGATTTACAAGGTGTGATCGACATCGACTACCTGGAGAAGGGGAAAACGGTCACAGGGCTGTACTATGCCATTGCCATTATTGGGCCGATTCGACGCCAAATTGAAGAAAAAACGGCTCCACTTGGTGAAGAAAAAAGTGCTCTTCCACCATGATAACGCACCGTCTCACACCTCCGCCCTTGCCACTGCCAAATGGGTCGAATTGAGCTACGAACTGCTGCCCCATCCACCGTATTCTCTAGATTTGGCCCCGTGCTTTTTGTTTCTAAACTTGAAAAAGTCATTCGCCGGGCAGAAATTTCAGTCGAATGAGGAGGTCATCGCCGCCACGGAAGCCTATTTTGCAGACCTCGAGAAAACGTATTTTTCAGACGGGTTAAATAAAGTTGAACTCAGAGTGCCCTCGTAAGACAGGAAGACACAATATATATTGAGATATTTTTAAGTTAGACTTAAACATTCAATGAGAACAATAAAAATGAATTAAACAACAAAAAATCACTCAAGGCGGAGTCATTGGTCCATACTTTTCTGAAAATTAGTAAGGATAACAAACGCCGTCAATTTTAGCCAATTCTCATCTTTTTTTTTTGTTTTTTTTTTTTTGTAGTTGTGGAAGACATAAGGTTTCAATAAGACCACATCAAGTGCCACATTTGAAAAAACACATCGGGAATTACATTGTTAGAATGGACTCCCCCAAGAACTCCTGTGGAGAATAGTAAAACAGAAATATATTACATTCATAATGGTGAGATCCATACAATACACTGATATGAAAACTTGATTGCAATTGAATCACAAAAATATTTGATTTAAATCTACTTTTGGGAATAATAAATTGGATGACCCTTTGGTCTGATTAGTTTGATTCACTCCACTTTTGTTTTGTTAGTGAACATTGCTATAACATTTCGTAAGCATGAAGTTGCATATTGCTAATCAAACCGACTGCTTAGTGTGCTCTCAGCCTTAAAAAAAAACATTAAAATTCAAAAATACGATAAACACGAATTTTCGAATTAATGGCTTAACCCATTGCTTTCTAGTGGTTTCGCAGTGAAACCACATACTTAATATTTTTTCTCTATATTCCTAGTGGCTTCATGGTAAAACCAAGTGTATTTCTACGAACTGTTATTCATCTTATAACGGTACATTTTTTTTCGGATAATTTTCGGTACCTACATAAGTGAAATCAAATTGAGTTCAATAGTTCGATGGTTCGTGTCATTCGAAGTGGTTTTTATTGACACCTCCGGGAACATGGGTCGACATGCTTTCAACTATGTACATACATATCTCTCGTTCTGAGAGAAAATTTTCCAAGTATTTTTAGTGACACATATTTTAGAAACTAATCATGGTACAACGTGCATCTTATTCGACATGTAATTTCGCAATGAAGATATCGATTAGGTCCTTAATTTTTCGATTGAACATTAGTAGACCAACTTTTTCAGTTAACTTGCACGACCAACAGATCAGCGTTAAAAGCTGGTAAAACAATGACTCTGATGCTTGACAAATTTATTGATTTCCCAGGAGACCTAAATTGAACTCCGAGATCGTGTCGCTTATTGAAAGAAAATGTCAGAGCGGTTATCTTCGAAATACAGCCAAAATTATGCGAAAGAGTGACGAAAAATGTTAGCAACATAATGTTTCTTTACTGCCGAGGCTGATATCGTATTCCATTTTAAACGTTTTTCTATCGAAATAAAATGACACCACTTGTTGAATACTAATTCTATGTTTAGCTTTAAAGTTAATTTATAACATTATGTTTAATATATGTAATTGACGTGAACCCATCACTCAATGAAAAGTTTCGAAAGATTCATAATTGTATCCAAAAAGATTATCCGAAATAGTCCACTGATTTCTCGAACTTCTACAGACCTTGATCCAAATGCCTCATAAAAGTCAAACACTGAGACCGGCATCGGACTGATATGGTTCCGAAGAATTTTCCTCAAAGTTATACATACGAGTATGTCCCACTTCAAACAAAGCATTTTGGGTCAATTATGCCCAGCCATAAATAAAATTCCCTGAAGAACCTAAAACCCTCTAGCGCCCCTCAAAAAACTAATTGTTCATTTTTTCTTCGAATTAAATCTGTTCTGGGATAAAAGTCTAGTTCATTTCTATGGATAGTTTGGTTTTGTTTTTTCTCTTCAAGTTTTTATCATTCTTCATAAAATCGTTTCAATTTAAATGCGTTGAAAGCTTCCTAGAAAATCGCCCACAGCATATTCGTTTTTGTCGGAAGGACTATGTGCAATAGTTCATAGGAACAGTAGAATCCCGGAAGCAAATTGTTCTATACATTTTTAAGCCATTTAATGACGCGAATGAATGGTTACACTTATTTATAAATGAACACTTTTCGATAAAGTTTCCTGACATTCCATCATCACTAATGGATATTGCTGAACCGAAAAGCCCCACTCTTAAAAAAACCAAAGTATTTCATCGAGCAGGAATTGCGTTAAAAAATGCATTTTTTATTTCGCCTCGATGCGTGGAACGATCAATCGAAAATCATTTAATATTCCGTCACCAGGTCTTAAATTCCAACAGAGGCACAAAAAAAGAAAAGGATTCAGTCCCGTTTCAGAATGAATCTAGTCCAATTTACTATTCATCTCTCAACTTCGATTTCAATTTGTTTTGCATACGCTTCACCAATTAGCTCAGTTGTATGCTTTAGCACTGGCCATTCATTTCCGCCTCTCGCAATTCAATACAACAATTCAACAAACAAAACATGAAGAAAGGAAAGCAATAAAAATGCAATTCCCACACGACAACTGGATGGCCCACAATATCCGGCCTAAATCCTATACTTACGTCCAAAACCCTCGGTTGAAAAACACAATTCCAAACCAATTATTTAGTTTTTTGTCCGCTCTAAATCCAGTGGGGCTCGGTCCCCCCGTGTCATCCATCTCGCGCCATGGCACTTTTATCGCCTTCATAAAACAGTGTGTAAAAAAGTTGCATAGCCTACAACCCTTCAGACTTAGTTTGTATCCGGTTGAGTGTAGAAATATTTTCAACCAGGAAATCCCGAAAATCACAGGACCTCGGACAATATATGCACACACTGGACATGTAACTGCATCGCTGGCCCCGGATAACGAGACGATGGTCAACAATTTAGAGGGAGCAGGATAAAAGTTTCAAATGGTACATTAAAATCGAACGAAATGGATTCTACTCACTGACGTTAGGATCCATTGAAAAATAAAAACGGTAACTCGAATCTATGATTAGACTTGGGTGTGGATAAAATGTAAAAATGTTGTTCAGTGACTTTGAGTCTCGGATATACCAAAACAAATAAAGTTATTTGAAATCCTTTAAAGCTTAGTAGTAATTCAATAATGTTGGTATGTTGTTTAGCTCAACAACTTTTCAGTGCAGCGTATGAGACTCACTGGGTTAAAAAATAATTGAAACCAACTTCTAGTGGCTTATTACAGCTAGGAAGGGAAGGCGACTGCATCCGCATAGTGCTCTCTAGGTTCATCATCTTCTAAACAGGGCCTGCTTTCTGACTTGCGAGAGACGCTTATTATGTGAAAAGGGCATTGTCCTGAAAAGTTTTTAGACATCCTTCATGGACGGAGCCGTTGAACTCCAATAGGATAGGTGAATGAGTTTTTCCAAATTAACTACGAGTAAGAGCCTTGTTTTTTTTTTTTTCGCCTAGCTCCTGCAAGCCCAATTGCCTTTGGCAAATTTGAATTTCATATTCTGTGAGCTCAGGGCTTGGCTATGAGTAAGTATTGTAAGTAGATGTTAGAAGTTAATGCTTATGCATTTAGGCGTGTCTATGCAGCGGCAGAAGACATGGTGCCACTATGAAACCTTGCAGTTAGGACCAGCACTAACCTCTGAATCTATCTTCTAGCCAATCGTACGCCATTTGTTGTATTGTATTCTTCCAAGCTAAATGCTTTGGTTTTAAGCGATCATTATTATAGGTATCAGCCGAGAATAGACAACGAAAGGAAACAAGATGGGATCAGCTCGACGGGAGCCAAGCTACAATACCAGATCTTCTACTACCTTGAATTTTGTAAAAAAGGAACAACAGTACCTAGGGTTCAAAAACCGGTAACACAGCAAAGTTCCAGACCCATGGCTACTCGGAAAGTATGGTTTGATATAAACGTACAGACGGACAGACAGGAAAGCCTTTGCATAAGTCTTCCCTACCCCAGCTTTACAAGGTAAAAGACTAAAAGAATAAACCAATGTTGGACGGCTTCAATGGGCGCAGTGTGGATACCGTAAGAAGGGGACCAAACCGGACTAGCATATCGAAAAAGGGGCCTAACGAAAGCAGCAATTAGGATTTTGTGACAAAAGGATTCGAGAACTTTTTGAGGAAAAACTTCAAGTTACAAAATGTAGATTTTTGGAGAGGGAGAGAAGTGCTTACGGGAATAAGTGATAGCTTAACATTTGTTAACATTGACCTTGACACGAGATGTTTGTTTTTTTGATAACTAAAAAGTGAATGTGTTTAGGTCGGATTGGAGGAAGCTGGAATAATAATGGGAAGATATATGGAAAGATAAGAGCTATTGATAACACAATTAACATTATTAATGAATAGAATAAATACCAGTGGGTCGAGATGTCTGCATTTGGGGCCTCCGGAGGTGGCATTAATTAAATCAGAAATAGAAAATCTGAAAATAACATTGTATTAACGGTCTTTAATCCATAAGATGTATAGGATAAACCAAAGCAATGAATTTAGTAAGTATAATTTGATGCGAGATTTTATCCAAGGATTTTTTCGTTTTTTTTGTCTTTTTTTTTTAATTGGCTAGAGATGTCCCTCGTAGGAGCTGAGCTGAACCCGCAGGAATCATGATTTCTCTGAGGAAAATACGCTCCTAAGATGGTAGAGGGCAGCATACTCGCATAGTATGTGCTCTGCAGTTTCCTCGTCCTCTGAGTCGACACTCGTATTAGACGAGAGGTTTATTTTTTTAAGAAGATACCTCAGACTACTGTGGCCCAAAAGGTTGCTGTACAGTTTTCTGATACGAATATATTTGAGAATATTGAAAGAGTGTTTGTTCCGGGACCGCACAATTTTATTCAATTGTTGGAGCCCTTGAACTCTGTTCCAAAAGTACAGGTGCTGCAACTTTTTCCACTTGTCTAAGAGAAAATTAATCTTAGGGACTCCGCAGAAAAGTTCGGCACCTATGTACCTTTCACTGGAACCTTTCCTAGCGAGTTGGTCGTCGATTTCGTTGCCTTTTATACCCTTGTGACCTGGCACCCACCACAGTTTGACCTTACTTTCTTTGCCTAGGTCTTGAAGGGCATCGTGGCATTCTTTGACGGATTTTGAGTTCGTACTATTCGAGCCCAACGCTTTGAGCGCTGCCTGACTGTCTTAGAGTATATTGACGGTTATACCTCTTATGCCAGCCCCTAAATCTAGATTGACGCAAATTAGGGTGGCGTATACTTAGTTTGGCCTGGAAGACACTAGTACTAATTCCCAGAACCTTCGATATCTTGCGATTCGTTCCAAAGATGCCAGCGCCCAAGCCGGAATCCATCTTGGAGCCATCTGTGTACCACCTGCGGCCTTTGACATTTAGCAAGGGATCGTGAAAGGCGAACGTGTATGGTAGTTCGTCCGAAAATGTAGTAATCATTTCCAGCTCAGGAAGAATGGACATGTGACCCAATGGTGTACATGGCTAGTCTATTTTCTATTTTAAACCATCTGTGTAAAGTATACACATTTTTACATGTTAGGGCAAATAGGAAAAGTTTGTCATTCATTTTTTACAGAGTACATCTTTCAAGAGATTTCTGCGTCTACGTGCATTCGTAAATTCGCGATTGTTTTTCGTCTCAATCATCACCGACTTTTGAGCCGAAGGTCTGTAGTTCAAGTCCGTCCATAGTCAAGAACAATTCCTATACGGAAAAACTGTGCAACAACATCAGTTGTGAATGAGAGATGATCAAAAAGTGCTGACGAAAGCATAACCCTTGCAGCATCAGACCACTTCAAAATTCATACTCTGTGTGAGCATTTTCCATATAACACCTTAATGACATGGAAACAAAAGAGTTACTGTGAACTACAACCAATGCAAACTCAGTCGAATCTCTCAAATCATATCTAGGACAACCACCCCCGGAGAGTAGTGAACGAAGATCTTCTGCACCCCGTCCAGGTTATGTGACAAACAACATAAGAGCGTACACTCTTGAACACTGCACGAATTATAAAAAAATAAAAAATAAAACATATCGACTCCGGACCATTTCATTCAATGCCTTACTGCATAGTAAACAACTGATGTGGCTTGCTAAAAAACTCAATTGGTGATTTACGGGATCGTAGTGGCGTCGCACAATCTGTTGATTTCAGCGGTCAAGCCAAACCTACATGTGTTGTATTGAACTGTTGCAAATGTGTGAAACCTTCAAAGGAGCTCGTTGCCGAACACAAATAATGCGTTTGAGTCTTGAAGATAAAACGGCCGCAATTCGAGCAAAGAGATATAAAGGGGATTTTTTTTGCAGCACGACAATGCCCATGTCGTTAGAACCTACATTTAAACGCTGACATGGGATATCCTAACCCACCCGCCGCATACAGCAGTAGGTGTATAGTTCCAACGCGAAATTTGTACCCTGTCGGATGGAAAGGCAAAAGTTACAGAAGTTTCAGTTACCCATTTTTTCCAACTAAATCATAGCTATTTATTATTATTATGGCGGGCCATTTGGAACCCGGAGTGATAGAGCCTCATTAACAAACCTTCATCAGACCTCCCTGTTATAGGTTCCTTTAATGTTTCCAGATGTCAGGGGAAAAATAATTGGATGATATCAGACCCTTAGTCCGATTATAAATTACTTGGTTTATATCGAAAAATATTCCAACAGACACTGTTCACATTTGGGAAGTAGTCTTTGAGCTTTGGGCACTTTTTCAAATTCCCTGTATTCAAGGACGGCGTTGCAAATTTATCAAGTTTTTCTTATAAAATACGAAGGTAGGGTTTGCGTGCAAAACGGATTTATGATATTGTAGAAGGCTTCCATGCTCGCTGGTCTTATTGATATCCATTACGCTCTCCAGGCGGGGTTTAATCGATTATTCTACGCCAAATTCAGTTTTCTTGCTAATCTCACGTGTGGCCTAGATTTCGATCTAAATTTCTGCTAATTCTTAGTAGATGCTTAGTCTGATAAAATTTTATTTTATTATTATATTCTATTCTCGGTCATGATAAGATCATTCCAACCTCAGTTAAGCCAATTGCGAGAAGCCATCAAGAACAAGCTTTTTAACAACATATGTGTCATTCTTACTCACTTCTTAGTTGCATTGTAGTACGCGGTGAAATTGGACCTCAATAAACAAGCCTGTTGTTGCCAATGCTGAACGCCCAGTTGGCGCCTGCTTGTCCTTCAGTCTAACAACTTTTGTGTTCGATCAAAGGGCGTCTAACTTGGCTGATTTCATTGTTCGGCCCATGCAGTCCACGGCTAAATCTCCGCCGTCGTTTTCCATTCATTAAAGTGATATGCATCGAAACTAGCATTCTGCAATGTTCGGGCACCTTAAATGTTAGAAGAGTGTATGACATCAATTACAATGCGTTAAAGCTAGCTTATCCAGTAGCCGCCAGATCACTTTATGGATAATGAGATGTAAGTAAATCGCGTTTCGTTTATCCCAAAGTCAGTCCCAAAGTGCTTAGAACCACTTTTTTACGTTTCATAGTACAACGGATATCGCATTCTTCCTATTGCGGCATTGTGATTGTTCTCTACAAAGGAGTGACCTCAGAGTTTTAATCGTCTGTCACAATGCGATGCAGAAAACCCTTTCTTTCTTGCTGTTGGAGCAGCAGTTCAGCCATGAAAAAATGTCGCTCGACGTCTCTCTTTTTATACAAAAAACTATTGTGTTGTTGTAAAATTATCTTTCTTAGGGAACATAAGTTGGATAGCTGGTAGCCTGGTTATATCGGTGGCTACCAATGATCTTATCAGGTGTAAAAATTCGAATCCCGCGATTTTTTTCCTCAAAATTGAGCCTTATTCCGAAAAACTCGTTACATCTTTTACCTTGAAAATATTGTCTGTTCCTAGCTAAAATTTTGGACCTCTTTCCAATAGCATATCAATGTCATGAAAAAACTTTACGTCCTCTTACGCGATCCACAAATTGAACCGATTATTTGATTCTTCGAAAGATTGGAGTACAAAACAGCCAGGTGGATCTGGAATATAAGAAGGTTGGGATAGGATTTCTCACTTCAGTGTTTTAAGGTAGGAAAACTTCTGTCTCCGTCCCTACGAGCGATAAATTCACCGTAAATTCTGAAGCTCTTGCGTGTACATAAATTATGATAGTTAAAGGATATTACGTATAAAAGGGGAAGGCATCCGAGTGTATGCCAGGTGATTGCCTTAAGCATTCGATTCGTGAGGGTATCATATAAAATTAATCTTGTCCTACACGAGTATGTCGCTATGCTTGGTAAGAAGCCAATTTTTTCTTGTAATGACAATTGTAAGGAATTTTGTTTATTTGGGGGTAATGAACGGCTAAATATTGTCAATGAAAAAAGGCTGCAGCAATTGGAAAAGGAATGTATTGGGTGGTAAGGGTTGATACCAACGGCAGGCCCAAGTACAGATTCGTTTTTTAAAGGCTGGTGTTAAGTTGTATACAGAGTAGTGGACATGAACTGTTGCCAACTTTAAATCGCTATATCTGTGGAACTACGAATGACGGCGCATCGAAGCGCTGGTGATTCATTTCATTGTTGATAAGCGTGTTTAAGGATCCTTTTTTGTCTCGTATTTGGTTCTTGTTCTATTGGCAATGGAATTCAAACGTGATTTAGCTTTTGGCTTAAAAATCACAACCGGTTATCGTCAGTGTGAACATTTAAGTGAACAAACACTTTGGAGGGAGTCCGAAACAGACAGCAACATCGTCGAAAGTGGTTCGAAGTGTGAAGGGAAGAATTACACGAAATCCTCGGCGTAGCGGAAGAAAAGTGGCTTCGGAACGAATGCAACCCTTTTGAAAAAATAGCTTTGTAACTGACGAACATGATAATAAGAAAAATAATCCGAGTCTACTTGCCAAACCAATGAATGCCAACAGGAAGCAAGCACCACAGTTTTTCATGGCTTTGAACACATAAACTGTCTTGAAAACTGTGTTGAAGCCTTGGGTACGTAAAAACTTCGGCGAAAGATTATCGACATCCCAACAGGACCATGCACCTTCGAACAATGGCTATCGAATTCTTTTGATGTAAATCGATAAAATTTTTTTTCTGAAGGACAATATTGGTACTGAAATGTTCAAAGCTACAGACGCGCTCAAGTTACCATTTCGTCAGGAATGAAAGCTCAATCAAGCACACACTTGCGTGCGTGGAGCATATATGTAGGTAGACTTGAAAGGCTTCTTCAATCAACGTAGGTGCTAGATAAGTAATAAAATTGCATAATTTCGCGGGTTGAATTAGCCTTATTCGCCCCGATTTTGTCATTTTTATCTCGATAAGTATGTCTGTGATTGCTTGAATTTAATTGGTTTTCCATATCTTCACGTCAAGAAAGACTTCGGACTTCCAATTGGTTTTCTATAGGTATACCTATGTGTATGCAGCTTCGTAACTTGGGAGGGGGAGTGGGAAATATTGGACTGAGAAGAGCATTCCATATTCGACTAAAACACGAGTTTTTGAATTTAACTTTAGGTCCGAAGACGGTCTTAAGGGTAAATTGATGGGCATTCCTAGCGAGATGAGTATTGCGAAAATAGCGATAAAATAATGAAAGACGTTCAAGCGGGTGAAGTAACTTCGCAATATCTCCTATAAGTTCTACCGCTCGCTTTTGAATTGTATTTAGGGGATGCAGGTCTTGGGGGCACCAAACCAGAAATGAGCGTTCTACTCATGCCTGGGGCGGATCTTATAGATTGAAGCCAAATCAAGTGGGGGACATATTTCTATGCTTCCTCTGAAAAGACCTAGAAATTTCGTCATGTTCTTGTTGTATATGTCGTTCTTACTAAATGTTTTAGTAACTCACATATCAAGAATGGATCGTTCAATTTCAATGATGCAAGCAGTGTTTATGGATAATGGCTGCTTACGCAGGGTTCGCTTAAGTGAAAGCGTTGGGTTTTAGAGGCATTAAATTCCACTTGTAATGGAGGGGGAGTCGTCGGGGTACGCTTAGCCCTTGTAACACAACCCCTCTGGTACAACGCAGCTTTGCTTTACTCTCCGCCGCGAGTTGTGCTGTCCGAAGACCGCAGCAGCCGCTGAACGAGCAGTCAAGCAAATGAAAAATAGGTCCAAAAGGACGGAGTGGAGCCGAAAGAAATGAAACAATTTGGCTTTGTAAATAATATTAATCAATTTTAATTCTATTAAATCAAGAGGAATCAGTTAACATAAAAAGAAATGGATTAGACCTAATCAAAATTAGGCGCTCTTACTCAAGCGTGTTAAGGTATTCTATTGGCGGTGGAGAACCCGACCGTCGAATGGAACAACTAAACTCACTCGAATAACCAAAAAAGCTTTCGCTTATGCCCAAGTGTAGCACTTTTCTAGACAGTGGAATTGACCCGACTGATCGTTGCGAAGTGCTAAACCTGAGTGATTCTACACTGGCATAAGCTCGGCTTTTATACAGTCCTGTGGTGTTTACATTTGCGAGTGCATCCCGTTGCTTTTAATTTTTAGGGTTGCCAGGTTACATTTTCCAGAAATAAATTTTATAATATTAAAAGAAATAAATTTGTAAAAGAATAAAGTACATAATGGAATTACAATTCAATATCAATAATTATAAATATCAATAAATAAATATAAATTCACAAATATAAAACATGATTTCAGGATAATGAAAATACGTAGTGTTACACACTCCATTATTTGAGCCTCACTTAATTATATTGCCTACGTCAGAATTTAATTTTGCCAACCGATGAGCAGCGACATGAGTCTTGTAACGAACATAAAAACCTGAGGGTTTTGTCACCAGTGAAGGAGTGGATTAAATCAGAAGCGACAGGCAAAGTTTCATTTATAAAGAAAGAATGTTGGCGACAGAGTAGAGCCTTGAGGAACACTAGCATTTATTTGGTATATATCAGACTTGAAACCAAAGATGACTTAAATATAATAGCCCGAAAGGTAAATTCTAATCCATAGAAGAAGAGATTGATTGATACCATAAGCACGCAATTTTGACAAAGCATCCAGATGACAAACTCTATCAAATGGTTTAGAAAATTCAAGCTCAACAATCTTGCTTATTGGCTTAACTTTTCGGTGCGGTGTTAGCTCGATTTTTTTCCATGAACAATTCCGTAAGGAAGAGCTATTTAAGTTTTAGCTACTTTTATGACAAAAGAGGATCGCAACTTGAAGTGTCGCGAAGTGAACTGATTTGTAATCTTCAAAGAAGAAATTGGCAGTTTAGTCAGACTAGTTGAACCGCAAGACTCATTTGTAATTATACTGAAGGTCTAAACCCAAATCTGTAACAGTAGCTGTGTAACAGTTTCCTTCTTCTAGTGAGTGGCCTCAAGGCAGTCTTACTTGGAAACACGATTTACATGTGTTTACAGGCTTTGGCTTCACATTTGGCTGCAGCTATGACCATAAAGTCATCGACTTCACCAATGAAGACGGAACTGAAATCGATTAACATGTAGATTTGATATTCGGTTAACCTCAGGACAGCTTTTGGCAATTTGCACTAAGACATTTTGAAGAATTATTGGAACAATAAAAATTCTTATCGTTGCTTTACCGAACGGTTAGCTCCTACGAAATAAGGCACTCAAAAAAAAAATCTTATTATTATCGAATGATCTTCAATTTCGACTAAGTCATAAATGACGATCTCCCTTGGGTTTAAACTGACCTCTATATGCTTTGTTCTGGTCGGTGCATATACTGATGAGAGTTCAGAGCTCATATTGATCTAGTAAGCTTCTGATATGAAGTTTGAGGAGTTTTTCCTGCAGAAAGAATGATGCCGGACTGATTGGACGATACGATTTAGGCAGCACGTTTAGCTTACTATTTTCAGATAAGAAAATCAGGTTGACCCTAACTTTAACTTTATTGGGCCTTTTTAAGGGGATATAAAGAGGTTCGGTCCTTTGTGGAGAAGAACTGGAAAGACAACACTTTTACCTGGGACTTAATAAGGCTTTTTTAAGCCGGCCATATAGTATCTGACGAACTGACAAACGAATTCCGGAACTACATAAGATCTTTAACGCAGCATTTGGTTTCTTGGTGATATGCTTTTAATCACATCCCTGCTTGCGAAACAATTACCCTTTAAGGTTATCGATATTTTTGAGAACGAAAAGAGGCAATCAGAGCCATGCTTAACACATATAGAGCTTGGGATACCATTTCTGTGTTTTTCTTGGAACAGATGTTTACGAAGCGACGTTTTCTTTTCAGTTTGCTTCGATATTGGCAATCTAGGGCATTTCTACTAAGACGGTTGAAACTTAGTTAGGCTTCACCTCTGTATACTCAATTGTTACGACAGATAGCAATAACTCTGTATCGTTATTTACTTCATTTAGTTACTCGTAAGCAAATGCCATTCGTCGCTATATTTGTTCGATGTTCAATAATATTCAGTTGACCAGGGAATTGCAAAATTCTCTTTACTTGCTGAACACACTTTGTACAAAGAGGCAAGACCTTTCCCATAGGTGACTATGGTAAAAAATGTGTGTGGAATCTCTACTCTTTCCAATATCCATTAGGTCACATTGAGGTTTGAACTCTTCCCCAGCATCCACTTTAATTAAATTAACAATTCCATACACCCACACTGCAAATGCATGTTTAATACATATGTATGTATGTATTTGGAAAACGTTATCCTTCTTTCTCGTCTCTATTTCACACTCCGCAAACAAACGTCAGTCCAAGTGTGTATCTAGCGCATGCAGCGGCAAATATTTATCTTTCCACCTCGGGATGTGCAAATAAAACACTCAGCTTGACCTCAGCTCCATATTCCAAAGTTGCATTTCCCTCCAGCGCCACCTCCAACTCGCTCGAACGACAAATATTATCGAAAGCAATTATCATAAAAACGGAACACCCAATAAACACCTTGGCATCCACCACCTCCTGTCAACCACCAGAAGCTATTTAACTTATTCGCGCAAGACAAACTCATGAAATGCCAAACGGAAACGAAATAAAAAAAAAAAAAAACAAAACCAAGGAAACAAAGATGAAAGGAAATTCCATCGAAAATTGAAAATCGAAAATCGCATTTATTCGGAATTTTCGAATCAGCCAACGTGTCCTTGGATATCTCGCAATTTTCTTACGTTCCAATGCCACTTACCATCAGCTGCTCTAACGCTATCGTTTTCTCTTCCTTCTCGATCCGGTTACGACTCCATTTCATTCTTTTTTTATGAAAATCAATTTGCTTCCGGGTGAATTGGTTTCAATTAACATAAAAATAGCCATGCAATGGTCCCGCTGCGAGCATAAACGTATTTGCAGTCAAATTTGTCCACTGTCCCACGAGTAGGGCAAATAGACGAAAGGGACGAACGTGTCTGCTGGCGCCTTCTAATCGGAATATCTTAACATCCACAGACAAAGATAGATAGTATCGTAGTCGTATACTGGAGCGCGAGTACAGCGAGTAAGTAAACAAGTTTCCTTTTTTTATCTGTCTTTATTGCAATAAAACAAGTGGGGAGCAAATTGAAAACGGTGGAGGTCTCTAAACGAGGATTATTCTCTACGCACTTCATTCGAACATTTGCGACACATTCTTGGCAAGCTACGACTAGTGATAGTGGGGTCTGAGGTATTTTTGATGGGATAAATGTATTCTTTGGAGTAGTTGGAGTACTTCTTTTGATATCCTTTTTTTAAGGAATTTAAATTCGCTGTAAAAACAATTCATTCGATCGGTAATCCTTTGCACAAGGCGAGGTGTGGATCTGGTGGACGGAATGGATCCAATGTTTGCTGGAAAAACGAAATTACTTTTACGATTCTTGGGAATATGACACCCGGTTTGCGTAGAGTGAAGTTGTGCTACTTTAAGGATAAGCGTTTCATTCCAATTGCAGCAATTTCCATGAAATGCAACTTAAAAAAATTATAACTTTGCTTCTGACGTCTACCATTGGGCAAGGGGAAGTAATCATTTTATGCCATTCACTGACGACGCTAGCCAATATCCTGTCATATTAAATCAATTCCAACACAACTTTCATTTATTTAAAAACCACACATGTCATTCATACATAATTCATGCAAGCCTTTTAAAATGTCTATAAATAGCCTCTTCCGAGAATTTTCAAAGTGATATTCAAATTTAGGATTCATCAACTTTGAATGTGGAATCAAGCTGATTGATTGCTTGGAGAGGTTTCTCCATTCCGAGAAATCAATGTCGTCGCTTTGAACCAATTTCTCAGGACGAAACCATTTTCTACTAATTAAATCGAAAAATAGTCATCGAAAAAAGAAATGGTATGAAGTGGTAAACATTTTCGATTCATTTTCGGGTGGATTAACTCAAAGCAGTTTGTCGATCAATTCGCTTCGATACTGCCTGAGTTCAGACACAACAGGACAATTTTGATGGATGGACTTCCTTATTTTTTACCAAAAATCTTTAGTCAAATAAGGTCAGCAACCCGCTGAGAAAGGATCATTCAGAAATAGAGCTTGAAAAACTCTGCAAATCGATCAATAGTTTTTAGACCGTGTGTGTAATACGTTCATTCATCCGTCCGTATGTTTTTCAAATTTCTTTCGTCTCCCATAACTCACTTATGAATAATTATATGACTCCGGCGGATTTTATTCAGCGCATAATAGCATTTGGAACCCCTGATAAGGTTTGCAAGAAATTTCAGTCAGCATGTTCGGACCAATCAACATGATAATGCCCACAACAGTAGATAAATGGTCATCCCTCAAAAAGTGTCATTTTTGAGTTGTGAATATTCCATTATCATCGTCATGACTTTTAATAAGTAAAAATCAGGAGATTTCCAAATATGAAGCACTCTAAAAGAGTAAACACGAGTACATAGCGAAAATATTTCATAAGATTCGTATTGCTGAGATTAATTTAATTGATAAATTTGAGCGTCTCGGACAGTTTAGTGATGGGAAGACTCCGACTCGTGTTCTTCTGGCTGAAATATTTCTATCGTAGCTAAGAGTAAAACTGAAAGCCAAGATATGTCAGTTTCCTAACGTTCACAGGAATCCAGACTAAACCCATTTCACACCACATTTTGAAGAACGATCTTAGCTTACATGCTTATAAGGCCGGTAGATCTTGCTGAATGTCATTCTGCCGTCTGGTGGCTGGAAATGAATGAACACAGAGTGAAAGAGACTCATTGGACGATTTTCCTGCTGATTTAAATATTCACGAAAGTTGATATGAGTGTAAAAATAAGTTTTTTAACTTTAACTGGTCACCCAAGCGACCAACTTTCCATATGATTGATTGACCCTTTAAGATTAGAAACAAAGATACTTAACGCTTTTTTTTTTTTGTCAGAAAATTAAAAGTTAATGAAAATATTTTTGAAAATGACCAAAGCACGAAGAAAGTCATGTCTTTAAGAGCGACAGGTTCGGATTTAGATGCCTCAGAACGTGACGATACGAATATAAAGGGTGTTTTTTTTAGAGGTATACAAATTCAATATGATAAAAAATATTTAAAGCTAATATCACTGTCTATAGTATTAGCTTTATTTATTCGATAATTTTATGACATTAGTATTTAAATATAATTTCGGGTATATGCGTACCAAAGCTAGCGTAAATGAAGCACAATCTTGAAATTAATCTTGGAGTCCAATTTTCGACAACTTTGTCGAACCACTGGAACTGTATATCAGCAATAACACGGCGAATGTTGATTCCCAAATCGTCTAACGTCTCTAGTTTATCCGCATATAATAGTTACACAGGATCGTGGAGCCCAGTTCACAGGTCCATTACGCGAAATTATGCGCTCAGCAAATGTTAAATTTGTGTATTTGCGTATCGCACGCCATGTGGTACATATGTTGCGCCATCTTGTTACAACCAAAGCTCTTTCACGTCAATGTCACTCAACTGAGGAAAAAATCTTCCAAAAATTGGATGGGCGTAGCTCCAATTGCTGTGCACGGTGGCGAATCGAATCATTCGGATTCTCCTTAACACTGCGCTCCACAACGGCAATAACTTATTCTCTTCGAACTGTTTGTCGTCTTTGAGAATGCGTATTATCCACATGAGTGTACGAGGTACGAAAACAATTCATCGTCTTCCAAATAAACTGCTCACATGGACGATTATGTCGACCATTAAATTAACGTAGCGCACGATAAGTTTGGCGAACCGAACCATGGTTTTCAAAATAAATTTGCACAATTTGCATGCGTTATTCTAGCGATAATCTATTCGCCGTGAAATGGCAAAACGTACTAACTCTAAATCAATTTTCAACTATCCAACTGACAATCTGTGGAAACAGTGCTGCCAGCTTAAAAACCAAACCTCTAAAAAAAAGCATCCGTTATTAACATCGCCGATCGTATCAAGTCACACGTAAGCTCTTTGAGAGCTTGCTACAGATAAAACATCTGGTTTACCTACCAGTGTGTAATACACGATGAGTAGAGAAGAACATGGGTCGAAGATCGAGCCAAGTCAGGCGAACAGAGAGAAGGTCGAAAAGTTAAAGGGAAAACTCAGGAAGGAATTGATGTTATTGTTATTACCGGACGATTGGAGCGCGAAAGTTCAGAGCCTAACAACCCTTCCCCAAGCCTTCCTGTCATGAGTATGTTACTTCCATGTTTCGCTATTCTATTCCATCTCTTCTAGGTCCAATCTTATATTGTCCTCCCATCCTCGGCGCGGGCTTCTTGGCGGTATTTTTCCCTCGGATTTTCCACTCATTATTCTTTTACTGTCACTGTCTATTCATTCTTGCCTATTTTAGACTTGAAGATTTTCAACTCGAGCAATGTTCGAGGCTGTCTAAAATTCCTCGAGTTCTAAATGAAGTAATTTTTTCAATTCACTTGCTTCTGCGTTTTTATTAAGATCTTATTTGCAAAGACCCAAAATCTATCTTCCTCCTTCCTAGGCAAAGACCAAGTTTCACATTCAGAAATTGTCATTCGCGTTATTATGGTTTAAAAATAGTTTACCTGAATAGTTCTAACATCGCGTGGAAACATAATTTGCAGGCTTTTATTTATTTCGATCTTTTTGTCGTTTTTGGCAGTCAATACTGTTCCCAGATATTTAAAATTCGTCCACTTTTACAGAGCGATTTTCAAGTACAGGCCTGAGGTTGGAATTAATCCAATTCAGTGACCTCATTCCCTCGTGACCCTTTCTATCGTCGTACATTTGGTTTTCTTTTCATTCCGTTCTAGACCTGTTTCCTTTTCTGCAATTATAAGACTCACAACGTTTATCCAAAGTGCTTCTTCACCATCTCGATCGTCAGCGTAAATAAGAACAAAGAGGTAGTGACAAGGCGTCTCCTTGTTTTAATCTTTTATACGAGTAAATGTTTGTGTTTCATATATTGACGTAAAGTCTTAGAAAGTCAAGATTTTTCTCAAGACCCGCAGTAAAAAGCGAAGTCGTACTTTTGCCTCTCGCTCACTGTACCGACCCTTATCACTCAAAGTACACCTTTGTCAACCGCTCCAGCTTTTGTCACGAGCAATGTATAGTATGACCATCCATTACCACGAGCTCTGCGAAATTTAAATGACTCTACGATAAGATTATATCCAGCCTATAGGTCAACATTCAATTTGCATTCATCCATTCACACGTAGAATTGTGTACCCATGCCAAACCCCTAGCGTAAAGTGGGATTCATATCCTTCTACTTTTACCCGTAATATCATTTAACTAACATGTGTTGTGTACACTTCAGAGCTCAAGAATTTGCAATCAATCTATGGTCGCCTATCAACCTAATCCATATTTACGAAAATCGTCTATTATTTTAAACTAAAAAAAAAAAAAAAACAGTGTCATGGGCGCGACTAGTCTACCAGTCAAGATATGCGAAGCAGGAAATATTTTACAACTTTTCCAACTTTTTGGAAAAAACGATTGAGTAGAGTTCCAATTCAATCCAAACTTCCAAATAGGAAGCCAAAAGCTGTCTTTCAGGAAGTGTTCAAGGCGAATAATAGCATTCGCCCGAACCACGACCAGGAGAACGGAGGCCTTTTTCATCACTTCTGTCTTTGGAATCATATCGATTATTGGCGTTCCGAGAACCAAGTTTAGTGACAATTTCTGCGTGACCAGAGGGGCTAACACCCTGTTCATTTCGACGAAAGATTTCCAGATGTTCTTTGAATGATTGAAAAGAAAAAAAATGCCCAGGCATCGATGTCGTATCAACCCCTCACCAATAGGACAGCAATGTCAACAATGCACTGAATAATGTATCTCCGGTCAATGAGCCTCCTTCCGAGAATTAGCAAGATCTTCGAAAATGTAGTCCATAGAGCCCTGTCTAAATGGGTTGAGGACAATAAAATCATTCCAGATAACCAACTCGGTTTCAGAACGGAGCGTGACATTATTCATGCCGCGTCGTAACTCCGATATCCAATGGAACAAGTGCAGGAACAAATGCACTGATGCCTGTCTGATTGACTTGGAAAAACCTTTCGGCACCGTGAGATCAGTGGGTTACAAGCTCGGCCGGCTAGGCATAATCTTGCATCGATCGACATCACTCTCATCCTCTTGCATAGTGGCTTCGAAAAAATTCGAGTTGAACATCAATTCGAGTTAAACTAGAGTTAAAGTAATCCGTGATGATGTCCCGTGGGTTTCAATGTGAGAGTCAGCTTAATGGCATGTACTCGAGTGTTTGGGAGACAATGTCTCAAGGCTTGTCTTAAATTGGATAGGCCAGCCGAATCCCTAAATTTGTCCGCAACGAGGTTTTTTCGGGGCTTACTACCCCCGCTACTTGTACCACGAGAAGGTGCGTCTGGTGGCTTTTTACCGCCAGAGGCATTCCTCTATTTAGACTAATGGGGCTGATAGATAGGACAGATTAGCTGTACCGCTAATTCTCCATATATCCCGCAAGGCCTTGGAACGGCGGTTCCAAACGTCTAAGGTTTAGAAGATCGATATCTCATCGAGATCGGTGAGATGTCGTCCGATAGCATCAACGCTTTTGGTGGCTGAAGCGGGCTGCGTCAGTGATTTCTTCGGTTCCTATAGCGTCTTCAAGTCTGCTGAAGTGGAAGGTTAGGGTAGGTTAAGGCAGGTTAAGCTTGGTAGGGCGGAGGTTAGGTAATATATATTATGTTATATTTTTGAATATATACATATTTTAGTTAAGGTAGTGTTAAATTACTTTTGCTCATTTTAAATTTTTATGATTGTGATTTAAAACGAAGTTAAGATCTTATCCTAAAAATTTTTAAAAATATTTTAAAAATTGAATTTTAGTCTTCTACCTTGCAAAGTTGAG
Source organism: Merodon equestris (assembly GCA_958301585.1). Classification (NCBI taxonomy): domain Eukaryota; kingdom Metazoa; phylum Arthropoda; class Insecta; order Diptera; family Syrphidae; genus Merodon; species Merodon equestris. Next base: position 170,214,167 of record OY284413.1, read on the forward strand.
GCTTGGAAGACTTATGCAAAGTCTTTCCTGTCTGTCTGCACGCATATATAAAATATCTATTATAAAAACTTGCGATAAGTGAATGTGAATTATAAGCTATGAATGAAATATAAATTACATATATGTATAATCAAATACATTAACCGTAATTGCGAATAAACCCAATTCACCAACCGCCTATATTTAGCATATGATACATTATAATTCACATTCACTTCGCGCAAGTTTGTAGTTATATGATGTATGCATATACATAGATGGACAGACGGATAGGCAGGAAAGTCTTTGCGTAAATTTGCACAATTCAAGGTACAAAACCTTGGCTTTTGGCGAGCTGATACCATCTTATTTCTTAGCTGTAACTGATGATTTGTTTTAACTTATTAAAAGTAGGTAATAAGGCAGAAAGGCATAATCTGTAGTTGTTTTGTTTACTTTAAAGTGTCCGTATATGCCCAGTAAGGTATTTTAAGTTAACTACCGTAACGTAGTTTTAAGAAATGTAATGAAAATGTAATCAAAGAAAACAAAACATTCGCCGTGTCTTTACTTGGCCGTCGAAGTCAATGAATGGTTACGGCGTCTCCACTGTTCCTTTCGCCTTGGATTTGAATTACTTTTCACCTCCAGTCGCAATACAATGTAAAAAAACTTTTTTTTTCTCGGACTAAACAGCAGTTCGCTCGTCTACAAAGGCCGCTTAACGCGTTCTGATCTCTTCAAATCGTACGGCACTATACTTCCTTTCTTTTTGAAAACACGGCTTCCACATAATGGCAAGTGGCTTGGGTCAGGGCTAAGGAATCTGTACATTTTTGTTGCGTTTGACATGGATTTTGACCCAGTAGTGTATCCAATTAGGTCTCTTAAACTTATTTCTCCTTGTCTATCAGGTCAAAATCACCATTCGAGAAACCATTTCCGACACCTTCATTCACTGGCAAGACAAAGCAAGCTGCACTTATTCGAATGGCATAATTTTTTCGGACAAAAAAAGTAAAACGCCGATAAAAAGAAAAACGCACGTACGATTGATATTACGTTTCTAACATTTTTGACCAGAAAACGGGTCATGTCTAGTTGAATAGCGATTCTAATGAATCCGTTTTGACTGTGCAAGTCGAGCATCCTTCAAAAACTAATTTCAATTTTCCTTTTGTTCGGTTGTAATGGAATTAGTGTCATCAAATTGTTTGACTATAATAAGATCAATGTAGAAGCTCATAATGAACGACTTGTCCTAATCGCTTTCATCAAAAGTTTGTTGCCAAACTATTATGAAGTCGGTATGCAGATCATCGTTTATCAATATGCAATCCTTCAGACGCCCTTGATCATGGAAAATCTGACCTATGTATGTGATGAAGAATGTTATGAATCATGGGATTCGTATCTACAAAATATATTTAAAAGAGTATTTTTGGCTGAATAAGGTCCTTTTTGAAGAAGACACCTGATGAAAAAAATTAACAATCCCGAGAATGCACAAGTTTCTGGAATTATCTACCGATGTAGCAGGTGTGAATGCACTTAGCAGCTTGGTATTCAATTAACACCTTCGCTGATCCCTTCCTCCTTGGAGCATAAAAAAAGGAACAAAAAACAAAATAAAGGAAAGCAGATAAGAAGATATTTTGCGAGCACTAAACTATTTAGCACACGAATTGCTATTCATCCCCTCTGCAGATAACGTTCATTTTTTGAGCAGCAATTCTGATGCAATGCATCCCCACAGCCGTTCTCCGTCTGAGCTGCAGTATCAGCTTTCACCATCCCGTTTCATTGTCCGCTGTCGTGTTCTTTTAATAATTTAAATTCAATCTGATATCAACTTTATACTGACGACGACAAACTGACCCTTTGAAATCTCCTTGAAAAGTTATCCTCCTGCTGCTGCTCGAATCGTCTCAAGTCGCCGTCACCGTTTTGTTATGTTAATTTAATTCCATCTTCTTTATCCTTAAATTCCTCTTTTTCTTCGCCTTGTGAAAATGGAATAAAAATATTTTCTTTTTGTACTATTGCAGGTTCAGCAAGCAGACCAATGGCAACATCACCAGCTCTCGGACCAATGCCACGATTCTTATCCCGCGGCCATACGTATCGAGCCGTTGTGGGTGACACGCTTGTCTTGCCCTGCCAAGTGGAAAATTTAGGTAAGTACTTAAGAAACCGTCGTTATGTCTGTATCGATGAAACTATGATCCCCAGGGCGTGACTGATTTAATTATTTTCTCAAAAGCTTTGCGTTCTACGCATCCCATTTGGGTGAACGGGGGCTAGAGGGCAGATGGGCATGATTAAATAGACTCATTTGTATCAAATATGCGTAGACACTCGTGTATGAGTATTTGTCGCTTCTGGTAATTAACATTTCTTGAAATTCTAATTAAACGCATTTATTAATTTTAATGAAGGCATCAGTGATTCTGGATCATGGACCGTAATGAATTTGACCTTCGGTCGGACGACTCAATTGAATTTCTGGTGAAAGTCATATAAAAGATTTTCGTAGAATTGACTTGTTTATGACGGTATTCAAGAACTGTTCGATTAATTAGTGCTCGCCTTGTTGTTTTGGTTTCAAAGCACTTAGTTTACAGGTGGCCATGGGTTTATACAAACTCAAACAGGAATTCCGAGAATCCCTGATGGTTTTTGAAATCTCCTTTTAGTGCACTTTAAGCCTTATTAGGATTACCAAATAGAGTCGATGCATTGGCATTCTACTGTACATCGGTTTTGAGTACATCTTGTACGAGTACTCTTACCGAATACAACTCGATCATTCTGTTTTGCATTGATTCCAAGAAATCATGCTTTTCCTTTTATATTCCTTTTATTCTGATTCCACTATACAGCATGTTCCCAGGTCATATTGAGGCAAATATTTCTTTCACAGAGAACGAAATCTGAGTTTGAAGGTTTTAAATACACGCTGTACATATATGTTATAATCAAGCAGAGCTATAACTACTAGGCCAACGTCCTCGTCACCACGCATTAAGCACAGGTGTGTTGTCTTACTGAGACCATTTTTATCGGTAATTAGTGTAAGCGTAGTATACCGTAAAGAAGTCGTCAGTAGTCCATCGTCAAAATACAGCAAGGGCAGTTTCATCTTCTGCCCTTGTGTGCCTGAAGGACTCTGTCGCTGACTAAGGACCTAACTATTCATGTAGGCGAATCTAGGGTTCAGATCATAAGAAAAGCCTCTGAGCCAATTCTAGCAAGCTCATTGGAGAACTCATTTTTCGGAAAAATTTTTTCAAGAGCTCTTAACTTCACGCATTTTGGTAAAAGTTAGGGTAAGATAAAGCCCCGCATTGAGTGCAGCTTGATTATTGCTGTTTATACGGATGATTTACCTAATTTACAATAAAGTTTAGGAAAGTTTAGTGTTGTGCTCCACGAAGACCTTGGCCCAACTTGGAGTCGTTCATAAACATTTGAAACATTTCTTCTAGGCCCCGTTTTGATGCCGCGAAATGCTAATAGCGTGAAGAGATGACTGGTGTCTTGATGTCAGAAAAAGTGCATCAAAATTCAAGTGCGAATTGTACCCGAGATATGGCTTACAGTACGAGGCCTACGATGTGGGTGTCAAAAGCAGAGCATACAGGGATAGGCTCCTCTGCATCCGAGGTAGACCATTCCTAGGAATCTAGTGAGATTATATGTCTTATTACTGGCATATGGATCTAGAAAACCCTAAGGCAACCAAAGACCAAAGAAGCTTGCTATCTAAGATGACTCCCTAGTACTTAGCTTCCTTGGATATCGGGATGGGAACATCTTTTAGCATCAGCTGAGTCATGCCAGTATGTTTCCTCCTTATGGTGAAGAGAACGACTTCAGTCTTAAGAGGATTAACCGCCAGCCTATTCCTCGTGCACCAGCTATCATACAGTTCCTAAATATGAGCCGATAGAGAGAACGGCAACATCATCCGCATAGGCCTGGGCATAGATTTCAGAGGCATTGAGAGCATCGAGCATATAGTCGACCAACATGCACCATAATATCGTAAAGAGGGCGTCTGTTTACATCAGATTTTACACATTGTTCAAGACCTGCATCAGCGATCAAAGTCCTATGCATAAGCATTGCTTTGATCCACAAAACCAGTGCTTCATCTAGGCCATGACGTCTAGCAGCGTTACACGAAAATGCCCTGTACCTACTCTTTCCTTTCGAGTGCGTATTCATTTCTCCGAACTAGGTTTTGAAGAGCAGTCTCGCAGGATTTTTCGCGCTGATAAACAAGTTGCATGTCCGAGAGAGGATGCATCCGAAGGGCAACATTAAGCACGTACAATTCTACTAGTCTCTCCATGCTTTCCAGCAAGAAGGATGTTAGACTGATTGGTCTAAAACTCTTGGCGAGTCAATAATCTTCTTTCCCTTTTGGGACTAAGGACCGCTTTCACCGAGCATCAATATATGTAGGTATATAGGCAAGTGCCAGGCTAGCGGTGAAAATTCTTTTCAGAGTAGGAAGCAGCTGTCTTATACCTTTTTGCAGCATAACAAGGTATATCCCATCAGTGCCCGGCGACTTGAAGCCATCGAAAGATGCCACAACAAATTCAATAGTCTCAGTAATCGTCACGCGTAACGCAATATACCAGCTACGCCGAGTCGTTCTCATCGTTTCAGTGGCAGTTATCAATGAGGGAGTGTGCAACGAGCCGATGACAGTCTGAAGCAGTAAACTAAGAGTTTCCGCTTTAGACTCGGTGAAGGTACCATCATACTTTCTGAGTACATCCAGCTTTCTCGGTTTTCCTCGCTTGAGGACTTTGACCTCTGCTGGTCGCACTTAGGGATTTGACCTCTTCGCAGAAGGTCTTATAAAAAACATTCTTCGATTTACGCATAATCTTCTTCTATTCCTTCTGCTTCGATCCATACTTATTCCAGTCATCTTTCGAATTCGATTTGAGCGGTCTATTCAGGAGACTCATGGCTTCCTGCAAAGCAGCCCCCTGTAGGGAGGTTTTTTGACAGGACACGCGAGTTTAAAACAATTGGTCATGGTTGTGATGACTTTTACATACCTGTTAGATAGCGTTAAGTCAATCACCTCCTGTCACTTACTATCTAGGGAAAGTTCCAGATACTTTAGTTCTTTGGGGTTTATGATGGTGTCGTATTTAGCGCTAGCTGGATCATGACCTTTATTTTTTCTAAAAGTCATTCGCTAAAAATGAATCAACAGACATAACGACAATATTATCTGCATAAGGCTGGAGTGTATCCCAGAGGCCTCTAGAGAACTGAGGAGATAATCGACCACCAAGCAACAGAGCATCGAGAGCGGGAGACCATCTTATCGGCCTTATCTCTTTATGTTAGACATTTTCAAAAAGATCCACTTCCTTCCATATGGAGATGCAGTTCTACTATACCTTTTTTCTTTATATTAGTAGAAAGCAGGATAGGCTGATAGACTTTACTTATCTCAGGAATGAAGATCTCAAGATAAAGATCAGGAATAAAAACCATCTTGACAGTACGTTAATGTTTTCAGTGAACGGGGCAGCTGCTTTATACCAGAAGTCTTGAAACGATGTAATTAAGGCAGGTGATTCAGATTTCCGGAAGTCTGAATCAGCTAACTAAAGGTTTCCACTTTTGATTAAGTACTTCGACACATAGTTCAAACCAAGCCGCATGAGGAACTTGACTCTCTGTCACTGCTTAAGAGCCTCATCAACATAGATTACTTTTCGAAAGATCATTAATAAAAACAAGGGATAAGCATTAGGATTACGTACAACAGAGTAGAGATCATACAGCTCATACTTCATTTACTGGTTCTTATAAGTGTCATACGCTGACATGACGGCAGTGTTTGGATCACCCTAAGCGAAGGACTGGATCCTCCTCTGTCATTCCGTTAATCTCTAAATTCAAAAATCCAAAAGACATAAAACTAGGTCTCTAAGTCAGTGGTTATTTCTTAAATTGTCCAAAAAGAGGCCCATAGAAACCAGATGGGATCAGCTCACCGGGAGTCAAGCTACAATTCCAGGTTTTCTACCTTGAATTTTTGCAAACTTTTATATTCTAAACCGGTCGCTATAAACTCAGAATCATGTACTCTACCTATATAATATAGCCAAGTTTCAGATTCTTAGCTACTCGGCCAGTTTGGTTTGATATATGTATGCGTACGGACAGATCGACACAAAGATAACTATTTGCATAAGTCTTTCCTACCCTAGCTTTGCAAGATAAAAGACTAAAATCATCGTTTTACAGTCAACGGTGAACGTATTAATGCACTGTGAACTGTAACGATGTGACATTGATGGGCATAAAAATCTTTCATTTTTAAGGCGGGAGTTTTGAATTTTGATTCTCGATCGCAGTCTTAAAAAAAACACAAAAAAAATCTGTTTAAGCAAAAAGTACGAAATTCCAAACTAACCAGAAAATTAAAAATAGATCTAAGGAAAAATCTGTCAAAAAAAAAAACACAAAAATAGAAGAAGAGCCCGCAAATTATTCAATTGAATTACCCCTTGGGCAGCCCTGTGACAAAATCAGAAATGACCAAAGGCCAGGTCCATAGTACACATTTCTCTACAAGCTCAGTGTAAATTTCCATTGCACCTGATTATCTGCCCTTCCATATAATACTCACTTATTTCATTTATTATTAATGTCACGGAACATAGAGAACTATTTATTCCGCATATAAATTGAAAGTGAAAATTGTTACAGTATATATAATTTTTTTTTCTTAATTAAAAGTTTCGAAACCCGATTTCTATCACCCGTCCACAGAAAATAAAGAACAAGCAAAACTCATGTAGATGCTTACAGGTGGACCTGTCCCGTTCTCCTCAGCCTTTGTCCACTATGTCTTATAGCAATTACCGAAGGGGAGGCAAACAAGTGTGCTGTCGTACCTAACTCAGCTCACAACTTAAAAGTTACCATTAACTAAACTGTATGAACCCATTAACCATGGGACGGCAACAACATCTACCCGGCTTCTTACTCCCCTTATAATGCATTTCCCCTGTTTGCAACTTACTTCATGTTGTTCTACACCACGTTTGTACATGCACATTGAACATCTTCAGAGGAATGAAACAAGTTTGTTATAGAAATAGTCCTTGAGAGAGTGTGTGGGCCGCACTAAGAAGTGGTTCTGCATCATAGTAACCCACGCTATAAGGAGAGATTACACTATACATATATTGGAATAACAGAATTATTATAAATTGACGAAGACAAGTACCCATTACAATGATTTCCAAATGGCACTTAACGGATTTGTGGGCGTTCATTGTGAACTCCCAAGATCGATGCCATGACTTGTATATTCAAAATAAACAACAAGGTGTAATCTAAAGGATGTCCAGTGGAAAATGTTCAAGTTTGAAACAAAATAAATAAAAAAACTGAAAATTTTAGGAAATATGTACTTTATTTTGAGAAAATGTGGTCATGTTGCGGATTTTATTTTTTAAACACAAAATCTTGTAAATAACGCCCGTTTTTTCCAAGGTCCTCTTACAGCCGGACCCTCACATTTGCAATAACGCGTGAACAGAGAGCTGGTTCCATTGGGGCAGTTTCGCGGCGAATATTCTCTTGCATGTTCTGAATCGTTCGAGGATTGTTGTTGTAAGCCCTTGAGTTGAAGTATCCCCATAATATATTCTATTACTAAATGTATGAAAATAAAATTCTCAATTATTTATTTCTTATTGTTATTGCTATTGACAAGAACAATTCCTATAATGAAAAATCGTGTAACAACTTCAGTTGTGAATAAGAGAGGCATAATACTCGCAGCACTTCGAAATTCATACTCTGTATGTGCATTTCCAATATAACACCTTATTGACATGGAAACAAAAAAAAGTTATTGTGAACTACAAGCAACGTGACAAATTCAATCGAATCTCTCGAGTCCTATCTAGGACAATCACCTCCGCGAGGTTAGTGAACGAACATCTTCGACACAAACCATCTGCACCCCGTCCAGGTTGTGTGACAAACACCATAAGTGCGTAACTCTTAAACCTGCTCGAACCCTACAAGAAAAAAAAAAGTGCCATGATATCTTTACTGTTATTTTGGGCATAAAGTGAGTGACGATTTTTTTTTTTTTTTTTTTTTTTTTTTTGTTGGAGGCTTCTACTATCTGCTGGAGCACTCAGACACAAGTACTGGTCCATTGTACTACCAGACAGACACCTTGTCTTTATTGTATTTTCCCCGTTGTCCGGAGAAAAGTGAGGAGGGGCTTCAGTGATGTTGAGCTAAGAGATTCGGCACACACCACGTCGGCCCCAAGGGTGCGCCACCGTGCACGAGCGAAGGCGGGACAGTCGCAGAGAAAGTGTTCCGCTGTGTCGTCCTCCTCGCAACAAGCAGCACAGGTAGGCGTCTCACTGATGCCAAGCACGTAAAGATGCCTAGCAAAAGTGTAATGGCCCGTAATGACGCCCGTTAGCCTTCTGCAGTCATTGCGTGCATACAGTGTTGCGGACTTTTTACAGACGTCAGGGCGTACGCGCTTAGTCATCCTGCATCCTGGATATTCCTTCCATCTGCGACTGTGTACGTTAAAGACCCAGTCATTGATGTCAGATTTAACCGTTGAAGCTGGTAGACCTAAGGCGGGTTCAGGCCCTGAGAAACTCTCCTCTGAGCCTTTTCTAGCGAGTTCATCGGAGATCTCGTTTCCTGGGATTCCAGAGTGACCTGGAACCCATACAAGCCTAAGTGAATTAAGTCTTCCGACTTTGTTCAAGAAGGTCTTGAGTTCATGCACTAGTTTGCAGTTGGACAGAGGATTGGATACAGCTTTGAGTGCAGCTTGGCTGTCACTGCAGACACATATGCTCTTTCCCCTCCATCTGTGTTTCACAACATAGTGCATGGCCATTAGGATTGCGTAAATCTCCGCCTGGAAGACAGACGCATATTTTCCTAACGAGAAGTGCAGTCGAATGTTTTCGCGCTCGAAGAAAACTCCGGCGCCGGATCCCTGATCAGTCCTGGAGCCATCTGTGAAGATGCGAAGACATTCTATTCCAGGTTCAGTGTCTGGCCAAAGCCAGTCCTGACGCCAAGGAAATGTGACTGTGTAGTTACAGCGCAGTAGGATGGCAGGTGTCATTGCGTCAGAGGGCATATCCATGAGACAGTGATCGTAGGATATTTCTCTCTCAAGTACACTTTCACTCCACTGCGAGTTGTACCAAAGACCATTCCTCTTTAGGCGAGAAATAGTTTTCAGTGCACACCCTCTGATATATATGTCAAGGGGTGGAAGGTTCATCATAGCATCCAAAGCAGCTCCCGGTGTGCTGGGGAAAGCCCCCGTGCAACTGAGGCAGACCGCTCTTTGGAGTTTGGTGAGTGAAGCCACAACGTGTTTTCGTGTCAGCCTGCTCCACCAAACAACCGATGCATATGAGATTATCGGTCTTACCATTGCCGTGTAGATCCAAAGGACCTTTTTCGGCGATAAGCCCCATGTTTTGCCAAAGGCACCTTTGCATTGCCAGAAAGCTGACAGCGCTTTGGTGGTTTTGGACTCAACATGTTTTGACCAGAGAAGTTTGTTATCTAGAATGACTCCCAGATACTTAGCTTCCTTGGATATAGGGATGGGAATGCCTTTTAGCACCAGCTGAGCAATGCCAGTTGTTTTCCTCCTTCTCGTGAAGAGAACGACATCGGTCTTAAGAAGATTAACCGACAGCACCAGTCATCGATCACGTTTAGCGCCGCCTGCGCTTTGAGACAGACATTCGCTAAACATGAGCCGACAGAGAGAACAGCAACATCATCCGCATAGGCCTGGGCATAGATTCCAGAGGCATTGAGAGCATCTAGCAGAGAGTCGACCACCATGCACCATAACAGCGGAGACAAGACGCCACCTTGCGGGCAGCCCCTGTTTACTCCAGACTTGACACATTGTTCGAGGCCTGTATCAGCGATCAATGTCCTGTGCACAAGCATTGCTTTGATCCACAAAACCAGTGCTTCATCTACGCCATGCCGTCTAGCAGCGTTACACATGCTGTCGAAGGTAGCGTTATCAAAAGCTCCCTCAATGTCGACGAAAATGCCTAGTACGTACTCTTTCCTTTCGAGAGCGCATTCAATTCTCCCAACTGTGACGATAAAATTGGTTTTAAAACTGTTGAATTTCTCCAGGTCTTGTGTAACCGAAATCCAGAGTGAAATTATTTCTCGGACTCCATAACTCAATATTCACCTGCTATGGCTTGGTGTAAGTTTTTTCTGTACCCAGATACAGTGATAACCCAAAGAGCCGTCATTTCCCAAAATGAGATGAGCGCACCGATGAAAGAGCTAAATACTATTCCATAGATTGGTTGCAGATGGGGATTGAAAGAAGGGCTGTGTGGTGAGAGCTGAAAGCATTGATGTCGATGAATTTTCCTCAAAACATGGAAATTCTTGTTATTTTTTAACACACCGCGTTCAAATGATATTGTTGGTCCAAAATTTCTTGCTTGCCATTAATGCAACATGGTATTTTAGTTATCCTTGCCACAACAGTCATAGAATATAGTGGTCCAGTGGATCCCTTAATGAATAAAAACCATTCAATAACCGAAACGGAAAAATGGGGTTAAGATGACAACCTATAATCTACAAAGACATACTTTCTAACCAAGCTATCTCTGTTATTTATTATTAAGACATTTCTTCATTTTACTTCGGTCATCGCCATAAATTCCACATTTCCAAAAGGACATTTGAACCGATCACAATCAACAGAGTCAAATTGTTCGAGCATATTCGAACTAAGTCCCACTGACCTCAAATGTCAAAACTGTCAAAGGCACCAAAGCACTAATTACGCCTGGTCTCATGTAAAGGCTATCGGTTAACACAATCAAAGGTTCCTGCTGTGTAGACAATCAATTACCATAAACCATCATCCCCCAATCAAATCCCTTTGTACGCCTCATCCCTACAAGGGAAACCACAACCCGTCGGGTGATTATTTTCGAATTTATTTTATTTCATGGAACACATTCGTCATCGCAAATAATCACATAAATTTACTCGATGAATGTCTTGCCATCAGTAACCCATGGGCGAATCCTGCAATTATAATACGTTATGCTACGTATACATACTTTGGCTTGCCGGCTTTCCTTCTAAAGCTTGCGTTTAATTACCCAACTTTATTATACCCTTCTGCTCAAAATTAAACACAAAAAAAGGTTTATGAAAGCATGAATCCATCCCTCCAGCTCAGGGCATACGTTTAATCCTGACAAATGAGCATCCTACCTGTACCTCCTTCCTCACTAGAAGTTCGTATACATACATGCGTACATACTATGGCAGTCGAATGAAGACAGGAAAAAGGTGAATAAAAAATTGGAAACAAAAAAAAAAAACGGCAATTGGGGCATTATTCTCACCTGATGTTTTGTCAAAGTATGTAAACAAACAAGTAAATAAATACGCACACAGCGAAACACAAACGACCACAATCGGGCTATCGTCACGCGGGGATATTAGAGGAAAATCCTTTTATTCACTCGCCCTCCCTTTCATGTTTTTTTTCTTTTTTCCGTGATATGTACTGAGTGTTTTTTAATTAACCCATTTTTTCAATTGTGTACGTACATATATATTTAGGTGTACTCGTAGGTATTTTTGTTTTTGTTATCCCTAGGGACGAACTGACACGGTCGCGGGTGTGTGACAGGAATTAAATGCCATCACCTCGCTGACATGTTGTTTGCTTTGGATTTGTTGCTGACAAGGGTTTTGTTCTGTCGGTTGTTGTGCCGTCGGGTTGACGGGTGTTGTGTTTTATCTTAAAACATCAACGCTTTTAACGGTTAACATTTAAATGGGAAACAACCAAGGGCTGAACGGCGATTTTAACACTTCGGGGTGTCAACTGCATGTACTTTGGAAAAGTAACTTCTAACTGGGTATGGAAATATCTCCCTGTAATGTGCTATCCCCGGGGATAGGACACGAGAGGGAATATGTATTTTGATCGCTTACGCCTGACGTAGGTAACGATATCACCATGCTTTTTTATCATGGAACAAATAACCTACTTACTCATTTTAAGATATGACGGCCCATAACGCTTTCAAGACCCTGAGCTATCTGCATTTTTAATGCGTTTTTAGTCCTCTTATAGGTCCATCTTGTCCTCTCATCTACGGCCCGATCACTTTATCTCGGGTTTTTCCCTCATCATTCTTTTGAATGTGGTCCACTGTCCACTCGTTCTACGCATATTGCCCGTATTGAATTTCCCGATGTTCTGAGATTAATTCCGCGTCACAATCATTTTACAAACCTAGTCCCTAAAGTTCGGAATCATGTGCGTCATAAATGGATACTTCGATTTCGAGGTGAGAACCCTAACTGATATTCAGCGGGGGTAATGGTGCCTTGTTTATGCTTGAGCCTAAAACACATGGTTTTATCAAGATATCTTCGTAAAGTATTTGATCCATGGGACAAAAGTGACCAAAGTTTTTCGAAAGAGCTTAATTTCATCTTTAAGTACGATGCAACATGATACAAGGCCACTCATATGCAGGGAAAGCCATGTAAACAAATTTAGATCGGTTGAAATATGTGGTTAAACACTCCATTCCTATTCTCTTTTTTGAATGCAAATACCGGGGAAAATTTCGCCACCGCATTTTGGGACAATGGTTCAGAAAGAGGAAAAAGGCAAAAAATCTTCTATGCTGGCCGTTTACCTCGTACATTTTTCCTGCCCTGACGTAATGTTACGTCATAAATGTTGGACTCAAGGGCTCTCTAAACCGGAAAATGGTGTCTGGTTGCATAAGACAGACTAATCATGCTTCATCACACATTGGATCCATATCAGAAATTCACTTGAGTCCTGCCGTAGTGTATCTTCCGGTTTTCGGAAACACCATGGAATTTTGAGTAGGTTACATAGGAATTTCTGATCGGTTCTTGGTACTTAAAGAAATTTTTAAACGCACCGCTTCACCCCCGAATAAAAAACTGTTGTTCACTGAAGGGACGAGCCCTTTCTAAACTCCCATTAGATTTAACCTCCATACATTTACCTAAAACAAAATTGTACCCAGAAGTGCCTACATTTCTTAATTTATATGATTTTTTTTATTTAACCAATTCCCAGATCTGAGCAAATCCATTCCATAGTCACAAATGCGCTTAAATTCGTTTCAGGCTGCAGCGTCAGAAATTGTTAATCTTTTAATCCAACTAACGTGTCCTTACCACCATTCATAATAAAAAGGAAATTACGTTGATCTAATTATCCTTGATGTTCTTAGGGAATTCAAGCACCCATATCTCAGTAACTAACGACTTTTTTTTAGGACTTTTTCGGTGTCATGATCAGTGAAGAATGTGAATGCTAAATATACTCTAGATGTCAAACTTCAATGGAACTCCGACATACGAACGGTTTTATCGCATTTTCCATGACTTTCCGCAATATTTCCGGTGATAACTATTCGCATTCCTGTCGAATATTCTGAGGCTTGTTGGCGACTTCAAGTAGCCCCAAAGAAAGAAATCTGGGATGGTTAAATCGGGCGATCTTGCTGGCCATGCCGAATCGTCAAAACGGGAGATTATATGACCAGGAAACACTTTCTTCACAATACCTTGTTGAAGCCACATGTTCACCAAGCCCCGCTCATCAAATTCCAGCAGTAAATAAGTAAGTCGTTTATCATGTCCTTGTAGCATTCAGTGACTGTATTACCGATGGCGTCCTCAAACATTACGGCCCAATCCCTCGTCCCGCGTGAACGCTGCACTACACAGTGGCATTGAGTCGATGTAATGGCTCTTCATGCATCACACGCGGATTTTCAGTAACCCAGAAACCAAGATTTTGCTTATTCACGTAACCGCTTAAGTGGAAATGCGGCTCGTCCCTCATGATGACTTTCGACACAAAATCGTCCTGTTCGTTGTTGAGATTAAGGATGGCTTGACAGTAATTCACACGCGACTGGCGTGGCAGGCATTAATTGCACTGTTTGCGCTTTGTATGGGAACATGTGTAAGTCTTTCACTAAAATTCGCTGTAGGACCCGTCTGGTGATGCCCAATTGCGTGGCCCGTCGTTTAGTTGATGTTTCTTCGTTCTCAGCGATATCGGCACCCACAGCCGTGATATTCTCGGCTGAACGACCAGTGCGGATGCCCTCCATGGTCTCGTGTGTGTCCAATCAGTTCAAGTCGAGTAGCCAGGTGCCGGAATGTTTGCCCAGTTGGCGCGACACGATTAGGAAAGCGAACTCGAAATTCACGCTGCGCTAACACAACCGACCGATTATTGATCAAAAATCGACACAATTATATCACGCTCTTGCAGAATATAGCGCTCCATTGCTTATCTGTTTGTATGCTGTCTAGCACACTAATGCCAAATATGATTGACATATGACGCCATTTGCAAACATTTTAAAATCTTCCGATAGGGTGATTAGCTTGAGCCACCTTCTAGTTTAAAAAATGATTTATTTTTTCTCAATAGCCTACTAACAAGTCAATACATTTAATCCATCTTTCTTCTAAACCTAGGATTCCGATAGAAAAAAATTCTTTATCTTGACCCTCCCAATAAGCCTCAACAGCGGCCATAACTTCGCTATCATCTTCATACTTCTTGCCTCGGATGTGTTTCTTGAGCCGAGGAAAGAAATCGAAGTCACTGGGAGCCAGAACTAGCGAATAGGGCGGGTGTTGAAGCACTTCGAATCCCGTTTCTTGAATGGCAGCCATCGCAGCTGTTTCTTTGAGAGCCGGTGCATTGTCTTCGTGAAACAGCACTCCAGCTCGCAGTTTACAGCGTTTTCTTTTCTTCCATGACCTCCCGCAATCTTTTTTTTTTGATCGGCGTAGTAAGGTTCGAAAATACCGACTCACTTTTCTAATTATTCCACCATAATTATTCGTTCAGCGTCGCAAAAAACGGATGCTGTAACCTTTCCCGCCTAACTTGACACTTTGAATATTTTTGGCGTTGGTTATTAAGCTCGTTTCCAAGTCACCGATCGTTATTTGATTTCAGGATCAAAATGGTGGATCATTTCAATATATTTCCTAATATTCTCGGAACTACTGGAGATTCATCCTCGAAATCTCGACTCGTTTTCTTTCTTTAGCTCGTCCATTAATATTCTCAGTACCCAACGCGCAGAGACGTTTTTCATATGAAATTCGTTCACAAGGATTCTCAGCTATATACCTGTTGGTCACTATTCAATCTGCCAACACAACGTTTTTCACATTATCTTCAGTGAGGAACATTAATGGGCGTCTTTCGCGATGTTCATCTTCAGCTTAAACTCCTTGGCCCAGCATGCTACTGGTGGTATAGAGGAAGCAGAGTCCCCCAATTTTATCAACAAGTCACTGTATGACAAGCAGTAGTACTTGGTGACAGCTCTAATTTTTCTCGAGTTTGATGTTACCTCTTGGTATTCAAATAAATCGATTCGATTCCTGGGAATCGTACTCTATTTATATAATTTTTACGTTAACTTAGTGAGAGAAAGCAGAAAAAAATGTTGGTTTTTGGAATTTTTATGCGAAGTGGAAGTAACGGATTATCATTACTTTTGGATCACCCTTAGTAATTAATAAACTAACAACAGCGACTAAGGCATTTTAGTCTTGGACAGATAATGTGATTTTCATTCAAGTGATTTCATCATTGATGTGCAAAGTAGTGAAGAGGAGATATATTAATGGCCCTAGTGCAGATCCCTGAGGTTCTATAGTATGGTATATATTTTCTTTAAGGTATGTTGTAATGTTATTTACTACACTGTGTACTCATTGGTGTGGTGTGCTGTTTGGGCATAAGGTGCAGAACACAGGGTGGGCCAAATACAAGTTTCTTTTTAAAAATGCAATAAAAGGAGCAAAATAATTTTTTTTTCATGTATTTTGGCTTTATTGATAAGAACAAACATTCCCATTAATTACGAGTGATTCCACCACTTCACAATCCGTACCAAACTGTCACTCTCTGTGGATGCATTGTCAGAAAAGATGATTTTCCACTCAAAATCGTTGTCCAATTCAAGTTGCTCTAAGGCCCAAACTGCGAAGCGATAACGCAGTGGATGGTGGCGCGCCTTCAATTGCTGAGTCAATTGGACCTTGTAAGCGAAGCTACTGCGTGAAATGTTGAGCGGTTGAGGTCGATGGCAAGTTATTGTTTGTGAATTGAGTCTCACGCTCTCGGCCAGAACAGCCCCATTCTCATCTGTGCGTACGACGACGGGAACCATGAGTGTTGTCCATAGCATACCAGTTTAACGAACTTTTTGCACAAATTTGCGTACAGCAGTCGCGGTGGGTGCTTCATTTCAGCCAAAACTTCTTTTTAGAAAATGCACTGTTTGGGCTACACAGCACTCACTTTGGAAATAAGTTTTCAATATTTTCAAACATAAAGCGACTCATTTCGTTCCGCGAAGGTATGATACTGACTTTCTGTCGAGATTTCGAGCGGGAAACAGCTGTCACTGTGAAACTAAGTTATGACTAAAAAAAAAACCACTAGATGGGCCACCCTTTTGTCTTTTCTACTTATCATCGAGCCTTGGTTGTTATGAAATGTTTATACTCTCTTGTTCTGGATTATTGCCCTTTCAACGTCAGTTCATATTTTTGGCTTAAATGAAGGTCTCATCTTATACTTTAAGGTGGTTATGATTAAATTGACCAACAATTCCAAGAAGATAAGGTCTTGAAATCAGTGTGGTTTCCAATCTGCCAAAAACGTCAATTGATTAACAGCATATCAATGAAAGCAAAGATTCGCCATATCGATGGAGCAACTAAAAAAATGTTGGAAGAACATTTGGACCACATGTAATAAATCAAGGCCCAGGATTCGGCCAACAGGAAAGGGACCCAATACGGTACTGACACTGAACTTGTATTTCATTTAGTTGAATATTTAAAAAAAAAAAATTGGGAGAAGTTACCCAAGGGGTTCATATGAAGCTTGAATCATAGAAAGAAAATGTGTACCCGTCGAAGTGAAAACGCACAACGCTTAGTTCCAAAAACAATTAACTTCTTTGAAGAAAGAAAAACTTAGATCTGTGCGACCTCTGGCTATTCAATAAACTAAACAAATAACTCCGGAAACAGCATCTCGAGTACGTGGAATAGATTCAACTTGAACCGCTGCGTGAACTGAAGCCTATTTCAAAAATCGAATTTAACACGTTGAATGCCATGGGGGTCACCGGTGACCGGCACTGAATTTGTTCGTAGCGCCACGGGGGTCACCGGTGACCGGCGAAGCCAAGATTATTGGGAACACATAATTCGAGTAAATTTTGAATGCTTTTAATTTTTTTTATATTATTACCGTTACTAAAATGATTTAAAGAAATTAATGCAATATAGAACACACAAAAAAAGTTTTATTTATATACATACGTACGTACATATATATTACATGTAACCTTAAAGATTATACGCGATTGTTATTTGCGATGTACTGTATTGAAACACTCCAAGCAAAGGAAAGGGGAACCAGTGCAGTCTCCACAGTATGACACAACTTTTTTGGTACAGTTTTTTGCTTTTAGTCGACCTAGGTTTTTCGCATTTTTTTCGTAGCACACTTTACAAAATCGTCGCGTGACCCTAGCTTTTCCCGGCACTCTTTTAAGTTCATGTCGTGGTTTTCTCAGGAGGCTCGTATGTGAAGAAAGGCAATCATCAGTTTCCCTATCTTTGCATTTTGTTAAATACATGGCTATTTTCATTCGAAAATCAGGAATTTGTATATTTCTCTGAGTTACCTGTTTGAACAATACTAATGCGTTCACAATACAAGTATTCAATAGCAGCTCCATTGCCAACTTTTTATACCATTTTACAGTTCTACGCAATGGTGAACTATATGCTATCATTTGGTCTGATAAATCAACTGAAACCTTTCCTGAATTATATTCGACAACTGCTTTTGGTTTATCACATGAATACCATTTTTTATTTACAGTCGTCATTTCGGTTGAATGTTTAGTAGAAAGCATAAGCACATCTCTTTTATCCTTCCATTTCAAGACTGTTATACCTTTTCTTCCATTTTCTCTACCTATGACCTCTCCACGTTTTAATTTTTTGTTTATTACTTCTGGTGGATTTCCTCGACGATTTTTACGCAGGGTGCCCACTAAATGTGTATGCATGTCGAGTAATTGTTCCGCTAGCTCAACACTTGTGTACCAATTATCTGCGCAAATTGTGTGATCTTTTCCCAATATTTCCTCGCAGAGAGACATCACAATTGCAGAAGATTTGTATCCTGATGCTTGACTTGTATTTTCATCTTTTCCGGTATAAACTTGAAACGAATAAGTGTAACCTTAACATACCGTAACATATCGATGACGTTTTTGTGTTGAATATTGACGAAATTTTATACGTCCTCGAAAAGGCACTAATGATTCATCTACACATAGCACTTCTTCTGGGTTGTAATATGTTTTAAAATTACTCTTTAGTATATCCATAATTTCATTAATCTTACACAATCGATTATTAGGGTCATTTTCTTCGTTGTTGCTAAAATGAACGAACCTCAAAAGTAATTCAAAACGATTTCTTGACATTACTGTACGTGTGAATGTCTGGGTATATCCTTCATCTGTACTCCAATATAGATGTATTTGAGGTAATCGCACTAGTCCCATCCATATGATCAACCCAAAAAAGCGCTTTATTTCATTAGGATTAGTTTCAGACCATTTATCCACGCGATTCGATTGTTGTTCTGATTTTATTTGTGCTGCATATATATTCGTTTGAACCGCAATAATTTCAAATACTTCTTCGGTAGCAACGAGAAGATAAAAACTATGCGGTTCGGTATAACTAAAAACCTCTGGATCACAGGCACTGCTAATTCCCGAAGAACTCGAAAAAGAGATATTTGCTTGCTTGTCCTGGGGAATGCGCCAATTTATTTCTTGGTCCTGGTTATTCTCGCTTTCAGGCTCATCTTCACTTTCTGATTCAATTCGATATCTACGTGGTAAGAATCCTCTTATCTGGTCACTGCTTGAAGAACATGCTTCACTATCTGATAATATTCGGCGTCGTTTACAGTAAGCTGGTGAAAATAAATCGTCAGACGCATTATCTGAGGCATGATCTTTACTTGTCGCCATATTAATTTTAGGGCTCACTAAGAATACAGGATCGGAAAACAAAAATTCATATATCGGGTAAAAGGGTAATAGATATTATTACCGGATTGTAAAATAACTCGCCTCGATAAAAAAAAGAACATTCGCCACTACAAAATATCTCGCCAAAAATGACTTCGCTATATTACTTTACGATAGACATCTACTCATATCTGTGCACAAAAGTAATCTGCTGAACTTCTCAAGATCTTTTTACGGAAACGCTAAAAGAAAAACTACAAAGTAACAAAAAAGTTCCAGTTATAATTGTTCGACGCACTTAACTAGAATAAATAAAATATCGGCGGAAATATCGAACTACAAGAATAAGCAAATAAAATAACAGTCCCTTTCAGCGCCGTGGGGGTCACCGGTGACCTCAGTAAATTAAATGAGTCAGGAATGATTCCAAAAACTAACTGTTCTATTGCAAAAAATATTTCATCAAAATATGCAACACATTCTGAGAAATCCATTTTAGATAGACGGGCAAGCCATGTAAAATAAGCATGGCATTCAACGTGTTAACAACGGTTTCGAGAGAAAGACACCTTTCAATTTGATCGCAATCGATCTAATAATATCGGAGTTAATAAAATATGCTGGGCTCATCACAACTATATGAAACAATGAAACTATCCCCGAGGAATGAAAGAACCCAGTCATAATTTCCCTATTTCAAAAGGATGACCAAAGACAATGCACCAATTGCCGATGGATGTCGCTTCTATTAAGTTGTGAGAAGGTGAGAGCAAAAGACTGACATCTTAGGAAAAAATCGAAGGCCGCTGGGCCAGATTTTCATTATACGACAGCTTTAGAAAATAAATGGAAATTCCACGAAACGGTCGACTAAGTATTCTTAGATTTTTAAGGGGTGTGAGACTCTATAAATCAGTCGCATCATGTCCTTGTAAGGCTGGGCGTCCCGAAAAAGTTGATGAAACTGAAACACGTAATCGTAAAAGTAAACAAAGGGCAAATAAAAGTAGGAAGCTGAAACTATCTGAATCATTTGAGATATGTGAAGGGTTATAACGAGGGGAAACCTTGTCACCACTTCTTTTTGATTTGTTACCGGAACACTAAATAAGAATCCTTCAAAAAAATGAGGGTGGAATAGCGCTTAAGGGAATCATACCCGGTCTAACTCACACTGTCAACCTGATCCTCCGAGGGAATATTGAGAAAATAAAATAATGCGGAAAGTCTACGTATGGCAGGAAAAGAAGTTAGCGTAAATAAAAAAAAGAACATATCTCGCACTGACCCACTTGGAGCGATCCAAACCGCGCACCTCTAACGCTTCGTGAAGGCGAGTGAGTTAAGATATCTGGATACCATATTGACTGCCAAAAATGACATAAAGAACGAAAAGAGTAAAAGGCTGTCATTGGACAACGTTTGCTTCTTCGCGTTGAAGGACTTCCAAAACATTTTTTTTTAAATTCCTTAAGCTGGAAATGCAGAAGCGAGTGCAGAAACCAACAAAAGCAAGAACTCGAGAAACTCTAGAAAGCATTGTCCGAGTAATGAAATCGCGAAGACTAAGATGTTCAGGACATGGCTGAACATTTTTAAGTCGTAGACGTGAGGACAACATAAAGTTCGACCTAGAAGTGATGGAACAATACACTGAAAAATGGAAGGAACACACTCATGACAGGGAGGCTTGGCGAAGGGTTGTCAACGAGACTCTGAACTTCTGAGTTCTAAATGGGCGGTGATAAATAATAATAACAATAATAATGATAATGTAAAAGATCATTCCACAAAAGGTGTCATTTTAAATTTCGTGCCCTTGTTGAACTCTGAACACTCAGCTATCACTGCTAAAACATAACATAATAAGCAAAGACTAGGAGGTTAATTAATATACCTATATCGAAGCAGACGTGAACAACGAAAATTGTGAAAACACCGTGGAAAATCATTGTGAAGTTTTATTGCTTTCGGTCCTATTGATCGCCTTCTCAGATCTTGATTTAGCTGGTTACAGGGCACAGTCAACACAAGAATTGTAGCCGGTAATTCGCAGGATGGGTAATGAGGCACTTTTCATAAAAATGTTACGTTTTGAGGATCCTATATACACCAGTGAACATCGTCTCGGGTTTAAGTAAACGATTTAAGCCCTGAGCTGATGAAAGCTTTTGTACACATTTGTGTTTAATTTGCTTTTTTGTGCTTTTAATTTACGGCAACTAAGCCATGCACCAGAGGCTCTCAGTTCTAATTACATAAGAACGTCTTAGGTCATATAGACGCCAGACGTTGCTTATAGCAATTCTCTCACCTGTAAATTCGTTTTCAAGGAAAGGTCATGTGAATTCTCATTTTTAGCAGTTGGAACGACCCAAGGGCTATTATGGGCCCAATTTTAATATTGATTTTTACATGAATATACTAGGTGGGGTGAAAAGTAACCTTCTTGACCGCTAGAATGCGCTGCTACTGCAAAAAAGGTAATGGTGCCTTGTAGTCCGTTCATATTTAGGCAGACATGCCAAATTTCAGTGCGATACTGCCCTTAGTTTTTTTTTTTTGTTTTGACAGCTGTTTGTTGTTGACGTGTTTGGCATCATGTTGAGTATGGACAAAAACGATTTTCGTTCTCTCATAAAACATTATTTTTTGAGAGGCAAAACGGCGAAGGAAACAAAAGAAAAGTTGGATAAATATTATGGGGCTAGTGCTCCGTCAGATTACACCGTCAAATATTGGTTTCGAGAGTTTCGTGGTGGCCGCAACTCCACTACCGATGAAGTCCGCAGCGGCAGGCCCTCCGATGCGGTTACAGAGGACAATGTCAAAAAAAATACATGAAATGGTGTTGGCTGACCGGAAAGTGAAGGTGCGCGAGCTATCAGATGCCACAAAGATTAGTACTGAGCGCACACGCCATATTTTGGGCAAGATCCTGCATATGAAAAAGTTATCCTGCCGCTGGGTGCCGCGCATGCTCACTCCGGACCAAAAACACGAACGCGAAAGCACTTCGAAAGAGTGTTTGGACTTGCTGATGCGGAATCGGCGGACTTTTGGCGTCGATTGGTAACTGTTGATGAAACCTTGATCCACTATTACACATTACACACCAGAGAACAGAATGAGTGCCCGGCAATGGGCTGAAGCCGGCACGAGTGCTCCGAAGCGGCCGAGGGAGGCTCGATGGGTCGGAAAGGTTATGGCGTCGGTTTTCTGGGATTGTCATGGCATACTCTTCGTGGACTACCTCGAAATTGGAAAAACCAGCAACAGCGAGTATTACTGTGCATTATTGGAGCGATTGAAGGCCGAAATCGCTTCAAAACGGCCTCACATGAAGCGAAAAAAAAATTTGTTTTTGCAAGACAATGCGCCGGCGCACAAAAGCATCGCAACCACAGCTAAAATGAATGACGTAGGGCTCCAATTGCTTCCGCATCCACTGTATTCGCCCGATTTGGCTCCCTCGGACTATTATCTCTTCCCAAACCTCAAAAGATGGCTCATCAATAAAAAAATCAGATCACGCGAGGAAATCATCGACGCCACGGAGGAGTATTTTGTAGACCTTCCCTACTTTTCGGACAGGATCAAGAAGTTGGAAAATCGCTGGAATAAGTGTATCGAGCTTAACGGGGACTACATTGAATAAAATAAAAAAACATTTTTAAAAAAAAAAATTTTTCATTCCCAAGGAGGTTACTTTTCACCCCACCAAGAAGGCATTTAAAGCTTTTCGGGTATGAAAAAAAGTGTATATTAAGGTAACGGAAAATATGTATGTTCAAAAACTTAGATTCAATAAACAATAAACTGCTCAATTGAGCTCGGCATTGTTGTGTCAGTTTTTAAATCTCTACATCTACAGATGCTCATATCTATGTATACCCAAAACAATCCACGAATTTCAGGTCAAGTTTCGGAATCACCAACAGCCAAGACACAATAACCTCTTTCGGGGGTCGAAAAACACGATCCTTTACAAAACTCAAATGAAAGCATTCGCCCACCGCATTGCATCCAGTGCAATTATTCGCGCGCATTGCCATGAGTACACCCTTATAAATCTACTAAAAAAATAATAACATAATTTAAATCCGTTGAGCTCCTTCCGGTCGTGCCCTCCATTCCTGCGGCAAATGTAATATAATAACTTAAAAATGCATTTCCGTCCGCATTGAGACAAATTTAACGATACTCCAGACTGCGCTGGGTCGCTACACGCTCATACTCTTACCACCAACCCATCATCCTCGCACAACTATCCAGTTTTCTACTTATTTTTCCACTGTTTCCCTAACAATGCATCTCAGTTTGCATTTTATTTAAATTTTAATTTACGTTAATTGGGTCAAAAGCCTTGACACACTTAAAACTTAGTTGAGAGAAAAAAATAAGCAAATTTAAAGGAAAAAATTGTTCATTTTAAATCTTTTTTCGCATCCGTCCTAATACCAACTGCTGGGACATAAAACGTTAATATAAATCTGGAGCAAAAGAGGACTGTGAGAGGGCGGCGGAGGCAAAAGAGATGCAGAAAATTAAAATCTAAGCGACAATGCCAAACGAAACTAAAAGTTTTACGAATTTTTTTTTTTTTTTTTATTTTTTTTTTGATTTGCAATTGCTGTGCAGACTCATGGCGCGTTTCGCGTTTTTGCCTTTTCTGTTACTATTCTTCCTTTAACCGCTAACAACTCATTCAGTAGGGGAAGCAGCTTGAAAATAAGAATAAACGAAAGACTGCGCTGTAGCCGCCAATTTTTATTCTACTTGTAGGTGGAACCTAACCGCGAACTCGGTTTTGCGTTTACGGCATTATGGTGATTTATTGTTTTACGGATACATGATAAAGTTTGAAAAAGTTTGTAACAGAGAGGGTCTGGAAAAGAACACTCCGTTGTGGTTGTGGTTGAAATATAGTCTGGTTTGAAGGCAATCTTGGCTTTGAGTGGACGTTTGAATGATTCATAGACTAGCAATAATTGGAAATATTGTGTTGTGTAGTCTATCTGAGGAATATCAACTTTCTTCATACTTCCACCAAATGCGATTTGGTCATAAATATAAATACCAGCTATTGAAAGCACCGAGTGAAGAGTCCTCCGAAACTCAGAGTCCCTAGAGAAGCAAAGTAATATAGAGCCCGGATCCCCAAGAAACCTTTCTTAAAAAGAGTAAAATTTCTCTAATTGCCAACCTCCCTTTACTGGTGAATGACACTATAAGAACACAGAACAGCGACAACAGATCTCATGTTCACGACCGATAGTCACACGATTTCACCATCGACCCTTATATGAATGAATCGTACAACAGGAGCAACCTTGTATATGAATGTCATGCTTTAATCCAAATATGAAATAAGTATGAAGAAGGTTGAACTCGATTAAAGTTATCATCTCCACAAGATGGGAAATGTAAGGAGTAAGATTGGCGAGAAATCCGCCATCAAAGAAGAAAAATCATACATCCAAGGTGAATAAGATTGTAATAATCGTACTTATACTACAGATCCAAAGGCCGAAGGCGCTACCGATTCCAAAGCGAAAATTGAGCAATGGGCGCTCGATTGATGTGACCAATAATGATAAAGGATTTTTCAATTGACGCGGGTAGATTTTGGGAGCCTGTGGCGGCCATGTTGTTTTGGTGACATCTATCAAATCTATTGTTTATTATTCAGTTTCTGATGGCATACCACTATGGTAAGTTATGCCATTAAACAGCCTCAAGTAATAAAACTTTATTATCAAAACGTTGCATGCGTTGCGCTCATTTTATGTTAGACGTGGTGACTTTTCATAGTCGACTCTTCAACGTTAAAACTAAATGTGAGACGAGCTATTCGGTAATCACACAGCTAATATTCGGACATCCAAGGAACGCAAGATCGGTCGGGATCATCGCCGTGAAAATGTGCAGCTGAACCTGAGGCAGCCAATTCCTCCGCCGTGCACCAAAACTCGGCTATTCGCAGATTTCAGCTTTTCGAATTTTACAGCGGAATTTGGGCCTACACCCATACTAATTCCAACTGAACTAGGAGTTCCAAGTTCATGACCATAAACAACGCCGTTTCTTCGCTGACTGGGCTTCGGGGCGTTTGGAAGGGAAACCCCAAATTAGGCCGAAATCTTTAGCGACGAGGTGCATTTTAACCAGTGAAATTTCCGTATATGATAAGACACCAATCATCACGAGGTGTGATGACAATGCATCGTCAAAAAGTTACCGTTTGGTGTTTTGGGCCGGTGAACAACAATCGTTCCAGCACACAAAGTGCCACAACGTGCCACAACGTGCCACAAAGTGGACGCTACGATTGACATTCTGCATGAATGATTTGAGGGTAAGGTGATCCTTCACAAAAATGACGTGAATTGGCCACTAAGGTTATGCGATTTCACCCCGCTAGACTTTTTCTTCTGGAGTTTCCCACAAGAAAAGTGAAGTCGCATGTCTATGCGAATAAACCACAATCGTTAAATGTCCTTAAGATGTACATAGCGCAGGCCATCACTCAAATACAGCCTGGTATAGGAAAAGGTAATTGACAATTGGACCACTCGGCTCCGTGCCGCCATAAGAACATAAGAGCATTTGAACGATCTTACATTCCCTACATAATGGCATACGTGGGCCTTTCGGATAAATCATTATTTTGTTAATACCTCACACACTACTTGTTTTATTTCATTTCAACATCTGTCCGTCCTAGAAACGACTCTAGAAACCGAACGAACATTTATCAGGTCCGTTTAAGGCTAGGAATCCCGAGAAAGTTAGCGAAAGATATATAAATATGTCTAAAGGGTACTAAAGGGTAAAGGATAAGTTAAAATGGGAAACGTCTTATCTGAAACATTCGAGATACGTGAAGGAGTATAGCAAGGAGTTGCCTTGTCATCACTTCTTTTTAATTTGGTGCTGGAATTCGTAATGATATCCCTGAAAATGAAAAGGGAATGTCCCTTAATGGAATCGCTTCGGTTCTAGAAGGGGACGCCTTTTCGATTTGCCAAAACCGGTCGATTTTCTTCAAATTTCCCATTAAACTTAGAGAGTTGTTCATAGTGCTTATTCACCGTGATTGTTTCGCCAGGTGAAAGAAGCTCCAAAAACATTATACGCCTGGAATCCCACCAAATAGATAACAGTACCTTAATTAGATGTAAGCCAGCTTTTCCCATGGGTTCTGCACCTTCGTTTTCGCTGCACGTTGTTGTCAACTATATCGATGATTAACCACGAAAAATGTATGTCCTCACTGGTACAGAACTTTGCACTTTATAGCATTCACTTTATCACGTGTTATGCTCAGTTGATAATATAAAGCTTAGAAATAGAAATGGGACTTTTTACTTTTTGGAATCTCTCCCATAGGTGAGGTCCCAGTGTGAGCCGGTGATGATTACCATTGCACCACGACCATCTCCTGGTGTGGACTGGGCTTTGGTTTTAAGGCGTAACCCATTTTTCGTCACCCTTTTCTCTAGATCTAGATCATCATTCGCATCATGCAACAGCTCCTGAGCGTGCTCATACAACAGTTCTTTTGGTCAAAATTTTGACATTTTGGAAAACATTTCGCTCACATATGTTTAATATCTGAAATCCGAATATCCGATTCTTCGTAACAATTTTCTTCACTGCATTTACGTTTTCTTCCGTTGTTGAGGTGCCGGGGCATCCAGGGCGGGCATCGTTGTTAGCACCAACTCGGGCTCCTGTGAAGAACTTGTACAATTTATAAAAATTTTTTTTTGCTCAGAGTAGACTTGCCAAATACTATAGTCAGGTAGATTAGATTAATTTTATTTTCCACTCACAGTTTAATCCAGATTTTTCAATCCATTTTTTTCAAGAGCATAAAATCATTAAAACACGTCTAGCCTTTGAATCTGTGCAAAAAACACTAAGTATCCATAATGTCCGAATGACAGTATTAGCATACGAGGGTGACCCGATAAGTACTTAGCCTATAATAGAAAAACAAAAATTTTGGAGAAATGGCGATTTATTTTTCTATATAGTCTCCTTTTAGCTCGATACACTTGACCCAGTGATGCTCCACCTTCTTTAACCCGTCTGAAAATACGTTTTCTCGAGGTCTAAAGTAGACCTCCGTGGCGGCGATGACCTCCTCATTGGACTGAAATTTCTGCCCGGCGAATGACTTTTTCAAGTTTAGAAACAAAAAGAAGTCGCTCGGGGCCAAATCTGGAGAATACGGGGGATGGGGCAGCAGTTCGTAGCCCAAATCGACCCATTTGGCCGTGGCGAGGGCGGAGATGTTATCCGGTGCGTTATCATGGTGGAAGAGCACTTTTTTCTTTGCCAAGTGGGGCCGTTTTTTTCTTCTGAATCCCAGAAAACGGTGGCCATCACCTTTCCGGCCGATGGGAAGTCTTCGCCTTCTTCAGAGCACGTTCGCCGAGTGAAGTCCACTGTTTCGACTGTTCCTTGGTCTCTGGTGTGTACCAGTGGATCCATGTTTCGTCGACTGTCACGAAACGACGCAGAAACTCCTTCGGATTGCGCTTAAACAGCGTGAAACACTGCTCTGAAGTGGTCTCACGGTTGCGCTTGTTGTCCGGCGTGAGCAAACGCGGCACCCATCGCACCGACAGCTTTCTCATGCCTAAAATTTTATGCAGGATATGACCCACGCGATCTTTTGAAATGCCTACTGTCTCAGCTATCTCGCGCACCTTCAATCGGCGGTCTGCCAATACGAGATCGTGGATTTTTGTCACGTTGTCCTCCGTGGTAGCCGTTTTCGGGGCACCTGGACGTGGCTCATCAAAAACCAACGTGCGACCACGTTGAAACTCGTTAAACCAATTTTTGATGGTCGCCATGGAAGGAGAAGAGTCACCGTACACAGCATCCAAACGCTCTTTGATTTCGCTGCGCGATTTCCCTTCTAAAAACATGAATCGAATCACCGACCGATATTGCTCTTTTTCCATTTTTCTTAAATCCGCGGACACTCCCGCTTCCACACGCGGTCAAAACAAAACTACGATCCGACCGAAATTTCGACAGTAGCCTTCTACTAGAATGCGCTACACGATAGTAAGTTGTTCTTGCGATACTGGCGCCATCTGGCGGTGAGGCTAAGTACTTATCGGACCACCCTCTTATGTTGGGGTACATATGTACCAACATAACAAAAATCAAAATTGAAAATCGAATGTACCTAGTTTGCGTAATTCAAAAATTCACCTTATTTTTTGAACACATCGCATGTCGTTGGCACGCTATTATGTCTGCAAAAAAATCCACGAAAATACGAAAATTCGTCTGTACACTTTTAAAAAATAAACTCAATTGTCATCCGGTGGAACATAGAGCAAAGCCCAAGTAAAAGGGTATGCCTCAGTGCTCCATGGTATATGTATATCACATGATATATCGAAAAATCCAATTGACAGTGTAGAAAAGAGTTAAGCTCCTTCACAGCTGCTTCAATTCATCTCAGTAAAACTACATACAATCTTGTGGAAGGATAAATCAAAAACCAAATATAAATAAAATATCACCCAATCCGGCATGTGTTCCAATATATCTCAAACAATTCATCGAATATTCGATAATTCCGAACAAAGTTTCATCTCTCCTCCATTATTATGAATCAACCTCGAATATTCAGCATACGAGGAGTGCATCAGAAAAATATCATACGCCGTTGTACCAGCTTATTCCAATGATAAAATAAACACTAAAAATCTGGTGTCATCCGCATTTGCATCAGAATAAAATCCCAACGTTGACGTCGATGAAAAACGAAAAAGTTGCCAAAGGAGATCGAGAAAAGGAGCAAAAACCGAACCGCACCGTGCCGACTGGAGGCAGAGATTCATATTTTTGTTAATTGCAGGAATCTCCGCAAACACATAACACGTATTTGCCAGCAAATATCAGTATTACCAGCGCATCCTGGAATTAATTACACCGCCTGTTCGTGCATCCAGTAAAGTTTAAAATATCTTTATCATCCAAAGAGTATAGCACGAATAGGTACGACAGGCTTGATACGTGTGAGTATTGTATTTCATCAGTATCGATTGGTTTTTATGTGACTCTCACTCAGTCAAATTGGAGAGGTATACGTGGCGGGCGGTAGGCTGTGTTTCTGATGATCGGATCGAGGGACGTATTTCAGGTATTCATAAGCAAACAGACTGGATAATCATGTTGTAGGCGACGATGTGAATCGTTATCGGAGTTGTTTATGCACTAAAAACGGTATGGTTGCATGGATGGATGGGTGGGATGATGAATGAAAATATAATGATTGACAACGGATGTGCGTGTTTTAAATAAATCCAATCTATCTGGATCCTGGTGATGTTTATTTGATTAGTTTCCGTTGCTGATTGCGCAGCCATCTCTATATGTTGGCGGCTTTCTGACCATTTATGTCCCTTTAAGGACTTCACATAAAATGTAGTTTTTACTCAACAACAATCTAGAGGAAAAATGCATCTGGCAATGCATTGGAAGGGATTGCCATCAAACACAGTAAACAGAGTTTCCTATGCATCAGCGACAAACGCCCTGAAGGACTGCCAGCACCCCTGCGCCCACGATTCCACCGGTGACTTCATTACAGTTCCATACCGCGCTCCGAATGATATATGCGTCCATGCCATGCAAATATGTACATTAATATTTTACTTTTACTTGTATACACCCTCTCACCAAAAGCAGGACACTCTCCCTGGGTGGTAATTAACAGTCGTAGCTCGTTGCCTTTTGTTTTCTATTCATTTTAAGCGGAAGGGTGTCCATCACAATGGAACGGACGAAACAGCGAAACAACGAATTTTGAGGTAAATACCCTGGCGGCGGTAAGTCGCGACACAGTTGAATTACTAAGCATGCCTAAAAGGATCCTCCACTCCCTTGGCATATTCCGCTTGGTAGACGGCTTTATGGTATTGTCCGATGCGAGTAACCGGTATGAACGAGCACAAAAGGCAAGCACTGCATCCGCCTGTGAGATTCATCTTGACATGTTCTGATAACGCTCACCATATCTGCATGGTTGCCACTTGACGATGTGTCCAAGTGAAGGATGTGATTCGATGGAAGTGCATTACATCTAAGCTGAATCGTTCTGTCGTCCCGTACTTCCCTTTGTCATTGTGTGCATATTTGATTAACAGGAAGATGCCTTTGAGCATTGCGACAGGTAGACATTTATCACTTACAGGATAAACGAGAAATTGCAGTATTTCAGGTTTTCCCTCAAATTTTTTGTTCCGTCTTCGTTTCGTTTCCTTTTTCCTTTCATTTCTGGTATGCTTTGTTGTTACTGTCGTTTTGCCTGCCAAGCCTGTCATAGACACTCGACAATAGTCGTCGGACACGAGAGTGTTTCCTCTTTTGACAAAAAAGCACAACAGGCCCCGGGAGGCAGATATGTAAGCTGGTTGAATAGCGCTGATGGAATTGAGATGTAAGAACATGTCAATGGGAAACGGTTGGCAGTAAGAGGGCGGTTGTAACGGTATAAGAAACAAAAAGCAAAAATGACAATGTCGTCGAGCATATTAATGTCCAATTGAGGGAAAAGGTAGACTCATATATCAGTATCTTACTGGAATAATCTTGTTAATAAAGGAAGCAACGAGGGGATGACAAATTTTAATTTAGTGAATGGCATATGATAAAGGTTAGCCGAGGTAGTTAGTAATTGTGATTTGAAAGCCACTCATTAGTGACCTCAGTGAAAGCGGCAAGAAACTGAGGAGTACCAGGGAATGGGATTGTTTCAATTTATTTAACATTGGAAACGTAGTCTTACGTCGTCTGGAGAAACATACGGATGAAACGTCAGCGTCTCAGTGAGAGCTACAGGAATTTCCAATCTACCTGCCTCTGTCAGTGAATGATAAGTATTACAAAAGCTTTGCCGTTAACAGGTAATGGAATACAATATTGAGCAAGGTCTCAGGAATCAAATTGAAATTACCAACTCTCTTAGTCCGACAAGCGCTTTTGATAGATGCAACTTTCACTGAATTGAAACTATGACTAAACAGCATTAACCTCCTTTTCAAGGCTACTGAGGATGAAATCAGTTAAAATCATAATCTCAGCCTTATTTTAAGGTCTAAGGAAATATTGGATAATGGCAGAATCAAAACTGTCGAAAAATTAAAATTCCGCGAACCAAGTATTGAAGTCAATAGACTCAAACGCCTTTTTAAAATCTAACAGTTGGCGGACCGTTTGCTTCACATATACACACGGTAGACAACACAATGCAACATGAGAAACTGCTCCTAAGACGACCGTAGCGGTAGCAAGGATTGTACGAAATTCCTCCACGTGACCCTATCTTCAGTTAATCTTCTCATTTCGGGCCAGGTTCTGCCAGCTCGTCGATGCTCTTTCTCCACGGAGCTCCTCCATATCATGCGAGGGTGCCTTATTAATACCATGTGAGGGCCATCACTGCGACATCCATGCCCGGTTCACGCAAAGTATGCTCAATCCAACTCCATTTACTCAGTCGCAATTGGTAGCTGGGAAGGTCTGGGAAGTAGCTTCCAGTTTATGCTGCCAATGGTCTTCTAAAATCTGTTGAAATTTTAGAAGAGGAGAGCTAGTTGGGTCTTCATACATTCCTCAACGCATAGTATGCCGAGCGAGAAATGTTGAAAGGTCGAGTTCTGATCCCACGTCTTTGCAGAGCATGCTGACGAAATAGCAGAACTTGTTAACATCTTCGATCGGTATCAGCGGGGTACCGGGGGAGAGGATTTGTCTAATATCTCGTACCGATTCAAATCTGATTTTTTTTTTTTTTTTTGTTGGAGGCTTCTACTATCTGTTGGAGCACTCAAATACTTGTATTTGTATAAGGAGAGGCTTCAGTGATGTAGAACTAGGAGATTCGGCACACACAACGTCGGCCCCAAGGGTGTGCCACCGTACGTGAGCGAAGGCGGGAAAGTCGCAGAGAAAGTGTTCTGCCAAGCACGTAGGGATGCTTGTCACTGCAGACGCATATGCTTTTTCCCCTCCACATGTGTTTCACAACATAGTACAAGGCCATTAGGATTGCGTAAATCTCCGATTGAAAGACAGAAGCATATTTTCCTAACGAAAAGTGCAGTCGAATGTTTTCGCGCTCGCCTGACCCCTGCCCAGTCCTGGAGGATGGTAGGTGTCATTGCATCGGATCCATTAGACAGGGGTCGTAGGATATTTCTCGCGCAAGTACACTCTCACTCCAATGCGAGTTGTACCAAAGACCATTTCTCTTGAGGCGAGACATGGCTTTCAGTGCGCACCCTCTGGGCGCACCCAAGGGGTGGAAGATTCATCATAGCATCCAGAGCAACTCCCGGCAGGGGAAAGCCCCCGTGCAGCTGATACAGATCGCACTTTAGAGTTTGGTGCAAGAGGCCACGACGTACTTCCGTGTAAGCCTGTTCCACCAGACAGCCGACGTATATGAGATTATCGGTCTTATCACTGCCGTGTAGATCCAGAGGAACTTTTTCGGTAATAAGCCCCATGTTTTGCCAAAAAGCTGACAGCGCTTTGGTGGTTTTGTATATGCTTTGACCAAAGAAGCTTGGTATCTAAGATGACTCCCAGGTACTTAGCTTCCTTGGATATCGGGATGAGAATGCCTTATAGTACCAGCCGAGTAATGCCAGTACTTTTCCTTTTTCTCATGAAGAGAACGACATCAATTTTAAGAGGATTAACCTCTTAGTCCTCTTAAGAGGACAGCCCATTACCCCAGCACCAGTCCTCGATCACATCTAGCGCCGCCTGCGCTTTGAGACAAACAGTCGCTAAACATGAGCCGACACAGAGAAAAGCAACATCATCCACACAGGCCGGGGCATAGATTCCGGAAGCATTGAGAGCATCGAGCAGAGAGTCAAGCACCATGCACCATAACAGCGGAGACAAGACACCACCTTGCGGGCAGCCCCTCTTTACTCCAGACTTGACACATTGTTTGAAGTCTGTATCAGCGATATCCTGTGCACAAACATCGCTTTGATCCACAAAACCAGCGCTGCATCTACGCCATGCCGTCTAGCAGTGCTAATCAAAACTTTGCGCACGTTTATCTCTACTAGTCTCTCCATGCTTTTTAGCAAGAAGGATATTACACTGATGGGTCTAAAACTCTTGGCAAGTGAGTAATCTTCTTTCCCTATTTTGAGAATAAAAACCATTTTCACCACACGCCAAGTAATAGGTATATAGACAACTGCCAAGCTAGCAGTGAAAATTATTTTCAGAGTAGGAAGCAGCTGTCTTATACCTTTTTGCAGCATAAAATGGTATATCCCATCAGTGCCCGGTGACTTCAAGCCATCGAAAGATGCCACAGCAAATTCAAAGGCCTCAGTAGTCACCACGCGTAACCCAACGTACCAGCTACACCGATATGTTTTCATAATTTCAGTCGTAGTTACCAATGAAGGAGTATACAACCATCAGTTTTGTTTTGGGCTAATTGCCAATGGCTTTGGAAGCGCGTTCAATTTCTGCTGTATGCCAGTTAAAAATTTAGACATAACACACATGTCGACCGCGTAGTCTAAGTAATGAAATTTCTCGGACAGAGATCACTTAATTCCATTTGTAGCTTCCGAATTGGTGCGCATGAGTACAAGGTTGAGGACAGCGATGAATAGCAAAGGAGATATAACGCACCCTTGTGTCACTCCTTTGGTGTTGATGAAGGCTGTGCTCTCTCTGCCCGCACCTTGTATGGAGCCTCTCGGTACAATTCGCATACGAGGTCGATGAGTCGATGATAGTGTTTGAGATCTCAATGTTCTCCAAAGCGTTCCAAAAAGCATCTCTGCCAACCATCTCTTGAAGTCGACGAACAGGAGGTAGATCGGGCTATTCCACTGTTCAATTGTTCAATAATCATTCTCATTGTGTTTGTGTGGTCAACACAAGAACGATTAGGTCTAAATCCAGCCTGCTCACGTCAAAGTTGTTCCTCGATGGTTGGTGCGATCCTCGATACTATCAGAGTGACAAGCAGTTTCTGAATGGTCTTAAGAAGAGTTATGCCTCTCCAGTTTTTACACTCACTTAGGTTGCCTTTCTATGAAGTGGTGATGTGATGGCCTCCTTCCAACACTCGGGGATACGACGAATGGATCAAGCCTCTGCGATGGTGGGATGCAGGATCAGATCTATTTGTGACGCAGCTGCTCTAAATAGTTCTGCAGGTTTTGCCGGTCTTCAGTCTGCGAATGCGGGTTCGATTTCATGAACTGTTGGAGGTGTCGTCTAGATCGTTCTTCGAGGATTTCGGCGCACAGAAGGGGAGAACTGAATGTACGCCTCTCCATCAGCTGGAAGTTATTTTGTGAGGAATTCCCTCCAAGTTGTTGCTGGTCGGACGTGAGCGTGTTTCTGTCTCACCTTCACAGAGCTTCTCTGCTTCGCTCACCAGCTCATTGAAATGTTCCTTTTGTCATCTCGCGCCATGCGTTTGACCGATCTCTCGGCCTGGTTATGTCCAGATTGGATCTGTCTTCTCTCACGTGAGCCGGGTTGGTGCAATTGACCTTCGAGTTTCGTTCCGATCTCTAAGTAGTGATGCTGGTCCAACGTTTACGCTTGTGTTGTCGAAAGCCCACTGCTAAGAAGAGTGATGCCACGGTTTAGGCACGAGGGTGTTGAGTCTAACCGGGCTATCGTTTCGGTCTTCCCCACAAATTGCCTGGCTACCACCGGGTTCTTCGTCATAACGTCTCTTTGTGGGAGCCTGGTATTAGGTCGCAGGCGGACGAAACCTCATAATGCCCAGCAAAAGCTGTCGGCGTCGTGATCGATTTTCACGTTCTACAGAGATCCAAGGAATCTTCTGCTGATCGACCGTGATCGATCTGATTGCGAGTAATACCATCCGGAGACTGTCGGTATGTTTATAGCTGCCTTTGTGGGCAAACTTGATGCCACCAACAAAGAGGTGATGAGCGGAGCAAATGCTGAGAAGGCGATTTCCATTATATTACCAAATACTGATTTCAAATATGCAGGAGACGAAAGCAGGAGTACCTCAGGGATATGCACTAGGACCACTATTGTAGGTTCTCTTCGCTATTTTCATTTCTACCCCGAGGAGAT
This sequence comes from Merodon equestris, assembly GCA_958301585.1. Taxonomy (NCBI): domain Eukaryota; kingdom Metazoa; phylum Arthropoda; class Insecta; order Diptera; family Syrphidae; genus Merodon; species Merodon equestris. The sequence goes on from OY284413.1 coordinate 170,249,530, forward strand.
GCATATCGATGAGCACCACTATTGCTTACGACATCATTGTATTTTCGAACGAAAATCACATAATCTCTCCCGGACTTTAGTGCTTTCACGTAATTAGTTTATTACCTAGTCCTGCCATAAATTCTGTAACAAATATAAAACGCTATAAAAAAAAGTAAACATATTGTATTCAAAATTATTTCATTTATCAAAACACAATATTGGTTATTAAAAAAATATTGGGTTCATTCCAAATGACCGCCTTTTGCTTTAACACAAGCTTTTAAACGGTGTGGCCATTGGACTATAGCGGCACGTACGGTTTCCATGGAGATCGTGGACGCTGCTCTAGTTAATACTGTTTTAAGGCTTTCCAAATTTCTGTGGGGAGTCTTGCAGGCCATGTTCTCCAATTCTGACCACAAACCATAATCAGATCTGGACTCCCCGACGGCCAATCTTCTGCTGCTATAAAGCCAGGAATATTGACTCTGAGCCACTCTTGCATGGTTTTGGCTTTGTGCGCAGGAGCAGAGTCCTGTTGGAAGATCCATCTTTTTCGATTGAAAATGATATTGGCCAAATCCTTTACAACACCTTCTAACACATCTTATTGGTAAACCTTTGCACCAGTTGTTACGCCCTTTTCACAGAAATGGAGGGATTTGACACCATGGTGAGAGACCCCCCCACCAAACCATTACGGAAACAGGATGATGGCCACGTTGAACCCTTGGAACATTTTTTTTCGCTTCCTTGGATGAAGTGACATAAATCTTGTCATTTTGTTTGTTGAAAACTTCTTCCACGGTAAAAATTTTCTCGTCCGTAAACAGAATGTTTTCATGGCCATTGTTCGCGTGCCACTGCAAAAGTTGCTTGCATCTTTCCAGCCTAATTTTTTTTTTAATTGAGGAGTTAAAAGATGACCCGTGGATCGACGATAGGCTTTCATATGCAGATCATCCCGAATTAGCCTAGACATGGATCTGGGTGATATATCCAATTCCTTGGACATGATCTTCTGCTTCCTAAGGGGATTTCTTCGAATTCGTTCACGTACGGCCTTTACTATCGCACTCGTATGGACGGCGTGCGGGCGGCCACTTCTTGGCCTATCCTCTTCTTCAGACAATTCGCCGTAGCGAACAATAGCCCGATAAACGAATATTCTTGATATTCCGAATGGTTTCAGCAACTCGAAAATTTGGCCAGCACTCTTTCCGCACTTATGCAACGCTATTCGATTCTTTTTTACGCCCACAGTGCATGTGTTCTGGTTCTATTCCCGGAAAAGGTTTTGAACGATAAGCGCTGGAAATTGTGTAACAGAACTTATGGCAGGACTAGGTATACATACATACATATATGATGGCGTTCCAGTTGAATTTGCGATCAAACTTGGTATTGGTCAAGTTTTGGATAACTAGGTAAAGACTCCAGATACTATTGAGGCAACACGTCAAGGTAATTGAGGTCGTAACTTAGGATCCCCGTTATAGTGAACATCAGAAACTTTTTTAGCTTGAAAACTCCCAAACCGTTTACCTGAATTGTGGATTATAAAATAGCTAAAGTAAAATGTTCTCTTTTAGGCGTTTGGTTTTTAATTGTCAAAAAAAGTAGAGGAAAATTCCGAAATAATATAACAGTTTTATTTATGTTGGCAAAACAATGCTTGCCATTTGCTCCCTAATGATTGTATTTCTAAATTTATGACCACGACTACGTTTTAAGTAGACCGTAAAAACAGTTACATTCTCCATCAGTTTTTCCATAAGAAATATTCTAAAGCATCAAATCAAACAATCTAGCCTGCCGATTCACCGGTTCAACACGAGAGATAAGTTGCTCACTGAATTCCTTCGATGAGCCCATTCATCGATTGATGTGCTGTGTGACATGAAACGCCGTCTTGCTAGAACCACACGCCGACTAGGTTGAGGCATTTTGGGCAAAAAAATAGTTCGAAAGTTTTTCTCACGCTCATCTTTGAAAAAATATGGGCCAATGATCCCCCCGGAACATAAGGTTGCACATCTGGAAGACTGCGGCAGTTTTGCTTATTAACATAACCATTCAACCAGAAATGAACCTCGTCGCTGAAAACGTTATTTCGAAAAAAAGCAGACCTTCTTCCAGCATTTCTAAAGCCCACTCACTGAAATTCGACATTATGGCAGGTCGTTCGGTTTCAATTCTTGCACGACCTGTATTATGTAAAGTATTAGACCAAGATCCTTGCGTAAAATCTTCCACGTAGTCGAGTAACACCATCCCAATCGCTGCAAATGACGCGAATTAGCAGGACACGGTCTTCATTAACACTGCCGGATACAGAAGCAATATTTTCCTCTGTACGTGCTCTGCGCTTACGGGTAGGATACCGAATAGTGTAAAATTAGTGCAAAATTTGGTCACTGTGACTTGAATTGCTTGCTCAAGGTGCATTTTCTACAGGGCACGAATTTTGGGCACGAATTTTGATTACATAATTCAATCATTTTCGAACGTAGTTTGGGTATATGTCTCTCCCTGACAAAATGGCAATTTTAGCTGAGTATGCTTAATTTTAATTTATATCACAAGTCATATATAGGCTATCAATAATGGAAGACTAATGGAAGCAGTAGGTAAATTATCCATTATACAAAATTGTAATATTATATCTTGCCAGGAAACCACACAAGACCACACAAGTGCAGAGTCTGAGTAGGCGGCATTACTGGAGATGATGCTGAAGGAGTGGTTACAGTGAATGGAGGGCGTTATTTTAACATGTAAGCCTTTTTTGAAATGGGTTTGGACGATATCTGACTTTAATAGGATGACGCAACCGTTCAATCAAAGCTTTAAACAATCCATTTATTGCTTACGAAGTTTAATTATCTTTATATTCTAAAGGTATAAAAGAGCATAACCTTGGCGAGGCCAAGGGAACTTGAAGCTGTAGTTGATTGATTGAATTACTCTGAGACAATCTAAACCTAAATATTAACCTTAAAACTAAAATTGCAACCCTTGACCCACTTTCTCTTTAAAAAGTCATGGATAATTTCCACCTTCGGATGTCTGCATGAAACGGAAGCAAGGGACGTCGATTTCACAAGGAAATGTGTGTTTGATTCAACTAAAGCTTCCATACTAGCTGTTAGCCCACCCTATATGTATGTTTGTCTCATAGCCTTGTTATTTTTCGCAATTACATATGTCCTACTGGCAGCTGTGTGCAGTCTTGTTGCCTTTCCAACAATATTATTTCTTTCGGTTCAGTGGATTGTTGAAATAAAGCTTCTTCCCTAGTTCGTATCAAATATTCCAGGAACAGACTACCTAACTAAAACACCAAACTTTCATGGGCAGATAGAAGTGCCAACATGTTTATATGTTCAGAAACATTTCCGGATTGTTTTCAAGGAACTATCAAAATCCAATTCCACTTTCTTGCTAGCAAGAGCAGAAAACACCTCGACCACTTCATAACTCTTTATTTCAAAATCAATTTCGTTGGACGTGCACTCAATCCTCGGCCGGCATTTAAGGCAATTACTGATTGAGTCAAGGTCTTCCTACGAATATCCACTTAACCATTCAACTGGAATGGATAGATGAACATGCCGACGTGAATCGATATCGATTTCGAATACTGTATACCACACGTGTACTTGGTTGAAAAACAAATTACTCCAAGTCCTTCGGATTTACACTCTCTAGTATATGGATGTGCATCTATTCGTTCCTATGCCATCAGGTGAAGGTGAAATGCGCTTCAGATTAATTTTGTTATCGTTAATCCATTCTCGTCGTTAGTTCATATAGCCATTTAGCGGTAATCCGTAATGGGAAATCGTTGCTATTTGCAACGTCGAGTTTATGTCTCACTTAAAGGTGCCGAAAGGACATCCCATTGTGCTTTCATTGAGACTGCACTTTCGTCTCGTTCGTTTTATGCGGTTGACGATGCATCTTAAAACTTTTACGGCGACTGGTGTTGAATTTTTATCAACACTAGCAGCTGGGAAATGCAATTCCTGTTGATCGCACACGACATCCATGCCCCGGCTGTATCCTTGCACTTGGTCCTTGCTCATACTCTCTGCCACGTAAAGTGCGTTCGTTCTTCTCTCTTTTCCTCTCAGCCGAACGTGACATGATGTGCGTTGGTTGCTTGACATGATGTAACTATGTATATAGGATTGAACAGTTGCTGAATCGATTTTTGGGCTTTGATTATCGCGACCTTAAGGGTAACTCGCGAACATGCTTCTTGGGTGCCAGACCGTATATGTATACTGGTGAATGCCTTGACAGTGCTACGATATACCCGTAGTGCCATCGTTAACCCACGGCAGTTTTAATGGGATTTTCTGTCGACTTTGCGCACCTGGCAATCGGAATTAAGTGACATATATTGAGGCACGAATTAGATACAGAGTCGAAGGGGCAGGCGGCGGACTTGGATTCAAAGGCTTATTCCTTCTATTGGCTTCGGTAAAGACATCACGTACGCCCGCATATCTGTATCTTAAAACCGAACGAAGCCCTGCAAGGCAAGGCACACAGCTGCATATCTATTGTCTTGGAACACAGACATATATATGTATGTACACCGATTGACTTCCGGTATTATTCGTACTTAGCACACAGAGGATAACCAGCACACCTGCCCTGACTACATGGCTTACAGGCACTGCGACATATAAACTCCTGCGTCGGATGAAAGGGTGAAGATTTTATCGTGATGCTACACACAACCATAGTGATTCCACATGTCGGAACCACCCACTTCAATGAATCCCACATTGTTCTGACAAAAAAATAAAAAGAAGAAAAATCAAGAACGGAAACCAGGAGTCATGCGAGCCATCGCCTGTGGTTTAAAGCGACAGCTGTGGGATTTTTAATATAAATTTTCCGGTCACTTGCTTCTTCCTTTCTTTTCCATTCTAATTCCAACTAAGGGTAGTGTAAAATGGTGAGCCTTGACGACGGGATATTTGTACCTTTCCTCCGTGCGTTGCTGTTTGAGGTGTTTAAGAACAGACCATGTGCATTGTGTGTTCCTAAATTAAGTTTGTCCTTTAGCTCTTGTTGTGTCGTTCGTTTCGTGCATTCTTTTCTTTTTATTTATTTCGTTTAAGCTTTTCCTGGCGGAAGAGTGGAAATAATTTAAGATTGTTGTTTGCTGGCAAATTGTATTAGGTTGAGCAGTTTAAGGACGATAAAAGGTATAATGTGTTAATACGGAGGAACGGGAAATTACTGGGGAGAGGAAGGACAAGTGAAGGCTTTGTAATTGTAGTGATTGCTTTAGGGACTTCACAATGTAAAGGAATTACGCTGGGTGTTAAGGGTTTGCAAGAATGCAAACATTTCCAGGAGGGGTGAACTTAGAGAAATTTGTTGTGATATTTCTTAGTTATTATATCGAAGGACAGACATTCGGAAAGGTGCTGAGATCGCCTTAAATTTACTGAGATTGGACAGCTGCCAAGCTCTTCAAGACAATTGGCCATTGTCAATCCTTTCTTCATTTGCGGGACAAAACTAACAGTTCATCCCGTGAGATTTATGAATTTCAAAGGATCTATTAAGTTCTTGCTTGCTCAATCCTCAGTTTCCATAAAGAAGACGGCTGGACCGACTCGCTTCCTTCCTCTTCTCCGCACCTTCATAAAGACTGCTGGAGTTCAATGGAGCAGTTGTAACTACTCTGATGAGCATTTGAAGAGAAGTTCGTTCCAGTGTTTATTGTATTTCAGTTTAGCTTTGGCCATTGGAGCCTATGGAAGTTGGTCCGTTCGGGTAAAAAAGGGCTATCCAACAAGAGGTGTCATTTTGAATATAAAGCCATTGTTGTAATGTCATGAAATGATTATCACTGCTATGGCGCAGTAAAACTAGTAGGTTAGTAAAAATAGCTAGTTTTGCATAACGCGTTAAAATCATGGGATAAACTCTGCTGACAGCATAGCCGCTAAAAGTGTGATTGAAAACCCAAGTGTGTTCACTGATCACAGAAATTGGGCCTATCCACAACCACTTCGCACCATATTTTGCATAAATATCATAGTCTTCATGCTTCAGTTGGCGCATGAAGTGAGGCTAGCAGGCCACAACCCCGAACTTCCGCTGATGGAGTACTGGAAATTAATGAACAGAGATCATGATTTTTAGCATAAAGTCATTTAAGTTAATCTATCTGGGCTTAGGAACAATCAAAACTGTCGTATTAAGGGCTACGAAAGCCCATTAGAAATAGTGGAATAAACTCTCAGTCAATGGCGAGTGACAGATGATTGTGGTTTTTGGGCTTTAGGTGTATTTTTTTTTCCCCAAAATGCTGATGCGAACGTTTCAGAAAATAAGTTACGATGTTGACAAACACCTGTTGTTTAAAACTGTTGCTATGAAGGTGGACGACGTTTATTTTCCGCAGAACGGCGCTAAGTACTACACATAGGGGAAATCAAAGTTCTATTGCGTGAACCTTTGTGCTGAAAAGTGATTTGTAATAATGGATATTAAATATGCACCATCCGTGCAGGGACGGGTTAAGAATATCCCTGCAGCGATACCTGTCGCTTGTCTAAACAAAGGTAAACAAAAATCACATCTAGGCAATTTAGAAAACACCAAGGTGAGCCTAGGGACACATATACCACCATTAAACTGCCCCACAAGTGTACATGCAAATCAGTGGGTTGACACGGCTGGAGATCACCGGTGTTGTAAGAGTAAGATCAAACAAAAAAATCTGGAGCATGCCCATGTCACCAAAAAAAAAAAAAAAAAAGGAAGGCCGAAAAACAATTGTTGCAAACAAATGCAAAAACACCAGCATTTGATTGGCCCCAGCGATGAAGTAATCCCAAACCGGGAAGCCTGCCGCTACTTTCTGAGGCCAAACCAGCGGACCAGTAGGAATGCAGTTAAGTGGGAAGGTTATGGTCCTACACTTCTGACCATAACAACGCCGGAAAAAGGAAAAAGGAAGGAAGGATATTAAATACTACTCAATACTTTCTTATAAAGCTATGTTGAAGATAAAGTCCATCGTTCAAAATTCATACTCTGTGTGTACATTTCCAATATAACGCGTTAATAACATGGAAAAAAAAATACTGAGAACTCCAACCAACGCAGCGAATTCAGTCTAATCTCTCATAAATTCTATCTAGGACAACCACCCCCGGAGAGTAGTGAACGAACATCTTCGACACAAACTATCTACAGCCCGTCCAGGTTGTGTGACAAACAGCATAAAAGCATACACTCTTGAACCTTGATCTGTGTTGGCCTCTGACGCGCGATGAGCGAGTTCGGATTCCGATAACACCAACGTCATCGAATGTTCGTTTCGCGGTTTGTCCCCTTGACAAAACCCCTCGTAGTATACTTGACTTGAAAAAGCTTTTCGGCACTCGCCGTTCACCCTCCAAACCAGCTTGAAACACCATCCAAGCCAGCTTGAAACACCATTCAAGCTAGCTGGAAATACCCTCCCAGCGATCTTGAAGCTAACTTGAAGCACGCGACAAGCTAGCTTGAAACACCCCCCAAGCTAGTTCGAAACACCCTCCAAGCTAACTTGAAACCCCCTCCAAGGTAGCTTGAAACATCATCCAAGCTAGCATGAAACATTCTCCAAGATAGCTTGAAACATCATCCAAGCTAGCTTAAATCATCTTCCACGCTGGTTCGAAACACCAACCAAGTTTAAAACCAACATATCCAACATATCAGAACGGATGTTCGCGAAATACCATCGCCGGTCAGCAAGAACGTGATAAAAAATTTCATTCAAAGAGTGACTATTTGTAAGCTTAACCCAAGATATTCGGCAGATATTGGCAACATTGGAGTATGTACTTTAGATTAGATAAAAAATAAATAATTTTTATAAAACTATGGCATTTTTTGAGAATTGGCATTGATTGAAAATTTCACCTCTTCTCGGCAAGGCTGGTGTCCATGTCACACCCCCACTTGGGCATTTTGGCTGCTTTCTTCTTCTTCACTATCATACTACAATCGAGAAGCCATTAGAGTTTGACATATAGGACACAGATTGACAAAATATTCAATTCTAAGCAAGGAAACCTACTTACGTATCGAGTATATGCGACAAAGGATCTTGATGTGATTCTGAACCCCCTTTAAAGTCAATTGTATATTGCTTACAAGGTCTCATGAAATTTCCTATTCATATTTGGAGGTCTATCAAAGCCTAGGAGGCTGACCAGAGTGATCATCAATACCTGCATTAAGGCATTAGCCTTAAGGTCTGAAATTTTCAAGACATAATTGATAAATTATTGCGAATGGATTGAAATGTTGAAGCAAAACTCTAGCTCATCCTTCCTTAAGCAAGCAAGTGGAAATTGGATATCTTCAACCCCGGAGTCCTGGAGGATTTTGTTGAATTCCCATTTCCATGGCAGCAACACTTGCGTGTTACTTCGAGCCCACAGACGAAATTAATATAAATTTCATGGACAGTAAACAACTTTTTCCCTTATAAGTCCCAAGGTTTTGATGGCAATTTGACGGGCCCAATTAGTTCTTATTCCCGAAGTCGGTTATCTGCATCAAAGTTCGCTTAACTTGGACCAAGTCAAGTTGGTAATGTTGCAAGTCTAGAAGAAGTTGAAGACCGTATTAAAATTAACTCGAGTTTACGCTGGTGATCTAGACATCCTTCGAAACACTGAGGAAACAGTTTAGAGAGGCGCAGAAAGTCTAATAATGGCAGGATAGGAAGTAGGTTTAGAATTAAATAAAGAGAGAAACAAATATATGGTCACTGGCCGACTTGGAGCGATTCAAATTTCGCACTTGACTATACCTGATAGAAGTTTTAAGAAGGTGGACGAGTTCAAATATCGGGGTACCATATTGGCTGCCGAAAATGACATGAACTTTTTGGTATATTCAGCCCAAAGCATTTTCCGAAGAAAAACGGAGAATGGATAGTGGACGAACAGTCACAAGTATAAGGTGTTTCAAACCCAAGCGACAAAGACCGCCGCCAGGAAGGCCACGGTGTAGATGGGTGTTGGGTCAACATATTCACTTAACATTCCTGTGCCACTGAGCCAACGAACCGGTCCAAATACCGAAAAAGTCGCATTCGTAAATACTTCACTTCAAAAAGAGTCAAATAAGCCGATTACATGGATGTAAAGATGATTTTTTAACTGTTTGGTTTTCCAGTATTCCATTTTTGACAGCTCGCGTATGATTTGTGACACGCGTTAAAATTGGAAGTCCTCAACTAGTATTGCCATTTTACCGGAAAAAGACCTACATCCGAAGCCGACTTATAAGTTATTGAATTTTAATATTGAAATTCGCGCTCTGTGGAAAATGTTCTACGCGCACTTCGACCATAGTACGGTCGTCATAACAGACCTACTGGTCAAGCAATTCAAGCAATAGTGACGAAATTTCTCATAAATTTTATGCATCAAGCCACTTACCCCTGTGCGTAGAGTGCGTACACTACGTGGGAAATTTTACGCAATGATATTGGTCTAAAAATCTTACAAAATACAACTCGTGCAAGAACTAAAGACCTACCACAGCCTCGCTTTCTTTCGAAAAATTGTTTTAAGCGCCGTAGCTCACATACGGCTGCTGCCGTATTTATCTGATAAGCGATACAAGAGCTGCCAATGCACTCGGAATAATGCACTGCTTGTTGCGACCTGTGGTTTCAACAAGACGACGCTACATGTTAAACAGCACACGAATCGATGGACCAATTGAGGAATGAGTTCCGTGAGCAATCTGTCTTTCGTTTTGCACCGGTGAATGGGCGGACTAGATCGTGTGATCTAACGCCCTTAGACAAATTTGACTGAAAAATCATTCATGTTGCAGCCTCTTAAGACAACATTAGAAGTTATTAACGACATATCAGGCAATATGCCTTTCAAGTCACTATTTCGAGACTTGACTCTCCGTATGAGCCGCTTAAAACGTAGGGTAGGTAGGTAGGAGTGGCCGCCTGATATCGAGATGCCAGGCCCAATTAGCGCTTATGCGCCGTTTTGATGCCACAACTCAGTGACCTAGTGTGCCGTTATTGGAGTTTCATATCCATCCAGTGGAATTAAGGAATTTGATGATATTACAGAATCCTATTTCCCTGAATTCTGATAGATCGTCGAAGGAGATTTTGCCGAGTAGGCGCTGTCTGGTTCTAGCTAGAGCCGGACATTCACACAGGAAATGGGTGAGAGTTTCCTTTTCCAGTGGGTTCTTGCAACTACGGCAGTAGGTGTTGAATGGGATGCCTAACAGCGTGGGTACCGACAGGCCAGTGGCCAGTACAGATGGCTACAATTCTGGCAATCTCTTGTCGGGGTCTGTTAGATAGATCGAGGGTTCTTTTCCTTTTATAGGAGGGCCATGTTTTCCTAGATATGACGCAGTTGCTAAGACTGCACCATCTGGAGTTCGCCCTCGAGAGAAAGTGTTGTAGAAGGTTTGCCTTGACCAGTCTGATGGGGGGGAGTACTGCCTCCGCCAAAGAACAGTCGAGGGAAGAGCCGTGCCTTGCTAAAGCGTCAGCCTTTTCGTTTCCCTCTATTTTGCTGTGGCCAGGAACCCAAATGAGAGTAATGTTGAAATAGTCTCCTGCACAGCTGATTTCATCCTTACACTGTGCAACTAATTTGGATTTTATGGAGTGAGAGTCGAGAGCTTTGATAGCTGATTGGCTATCAATATAAATATTTACATCTCTCTTGGTAATAGGATAGCGCGTGAGTAACTTGCAAGTTTCCTTAATCGCCAGTATTTCCGCTTGGAACACGCTGGCCGAGTCTGGAAGTCGCAGCGATTTGGAGATATTCAGTTTCGCTGAGAAGATACCCGAGCCAACCCCACACTCCATTTTCGAACCGTCGGTGAAAAAAGCTACCTGATGGTTCTCAGAGTGCAGTCCCTGTTTCCATGCCATCCTGGATGGGAAGTGGACATGGGCGGCTTTATTTGGGTTGTGTATGGGTGTCGTGAAATCGGTTGCAGTCATGGCCAGGTCACTAGGTAATAGGTCCAGCACCTTGCTATGACCGTAGGGTTTAGATGACCAGAACCCAGATTCTCTGAGTCTAATGGCGCTACAGGCTGCATTATATCTGATGAAGAGGTCCAGAGGGAGGAGGTTTAGGAGTACGTTGAGTGCCTCGGTCGGGGTAGACCGAAGGGCACCGGTTACCCCGATACTGGCCGATCTCTGTACGCGGCTTAGTTTTTTGATGTTGTATGCCTTACTTAGGGCAGGCCACCATACGAGCGCTCCGTAGGTGAGGATGGGGCGGATGACAGCCGTGTACATCCACAGCACCATTTTGGGTCGGAGTCCCCAGCTTTTGCCGAAGGTTCTGCTACAGGCATAGAAAGCGACACATGCTTTCCGTACCCGATGTTCAATGTTTATCTTCCAACTGAGCTTGGGGTCTAGGATAATTCCTAGGTATCTAGCCTCGGAAGACAAGGAGAGTGGCTGGTTGTTGAGTCGAGGGAGATTAAAGGGCGGTATCTTATATTTGGTGGTAAACAGCATCAGTTCTGTTTTACTCGGATTGACGCTTAGGCCGCATCCTGAGGCCCAGGCGCTTAACTTATTCAGAGCTCTCTCTGAGATTTCGCTAATTACCGAGGGAAACATTCCCGATACTAGGATGACCACGTCGTCAGCATAAGCAACCGCCTTTATTCCGATTCTCTCGAATTCTTTCAGAATTTTATCGATAACCAAGAGCCATAGTAGAGGCGATATTACCCCACCTTGGGGTGTGCCTCTATCTACGGTCTTAACTATAGTGGTGTTGCCCATCTGGGCCTGAATGATCCTAGTTCTGAGCATGGATATGATCCATCTGCTAACAAGTCCCTCTACCCCTGCCGTGGTGAGGGCTTCTTGGATCGATTCAGTGTGAATGTTGTTGAAAGCACCTTCTATATCTATGAAGGTAGCTAAGGTAAATTGTTTATGGTGGATGGATTTTTCGATTGTCTGCACGACTTCATGCAGGGCGGTCTCAGTGGACTTGCCTTTAATGTAAGCGTGTTGGGACTTCGAAAACTTTGTGTTTCCTAGGGAGTCGCGGATGTGCCTGTCCAAGATGCGTTCGAGGGTCTTCAGGACGAAGGATGTGAGGCTGATAGGTCTGAAATCCTTTGCGGATTCATGACCGCGCTTGCCAGCCTTCGGGATGAAGATACATCGAACTCTTCTCCAGGCTAGGGGGATGTAGTTGAGTTTCAGCGAGCTTCGATAAATCACCGTTAGCCAGGGTATAACCTTGCCCAAATTCTTTTGTAGCATTATAGGAAATATCCCGTCAAGTCCCGGTGACTTGTATGGAGGGAAGCTGCTAATGGCCCAAGATATATTGTCGGGGTTGATGATCAAATTAGCATCGCCCCGTGGTGTGTGCTGCGTATGATGAGGGACCTGCGTAGTAGTCCCGTAGTCTTTACATCCGGGGAAGTGGGTGTTCAGGAGAAGTTCCAGGGACTCTTCTGTGGAATCTGCCCAAACACCGTCGTTACGTCTAATGTAGGATGGATTCTGGTGTTGTTTGGATAGGATTTTGCTCAGCCTGGCAGCATCCTTTAGTGTTTCGATAGACTGGCAGTACTCTGACCACGCCTGAGCTTTGGCTTTGCTAATGGCCTTTTTGTAGAGTTTAAGACAGTCTTTGTAGGGTTTCCAGTATTTGTGTCTGTGGCAGATGTTGAAGAGGTCTCTTGTCATTTTCCTTAAAACGGAGAGATCCTCATTCCGCTTAAAACGTAGTAGTGTTCAATATTTACACGAAGTGGTCTTTAGAATTTAAATGGTAAACATTGGTTTATCCAAAAACAATTTTGAATGGCAAGCATAACTTTCTAAATTCCGAAACTGATTCATCAGACAAGATCAAATTTGAGACAAATTGTCTTGGCCATCCAACCATGTATTCAAATAATAAGCAACGTCTTAAATGGCTTAAATTGTTTTCTAATTTGGATCTTGTAGGCTTGCAGATGAAGATTAACCTTTAAAATTGGCCGTAGAGTGCCATAAGAAGGCATTCATTCACATCGCTGATCTTTTGGCGTGATCTTCGGCATATTATCCGAACATCCTTCGTTCGAAAGGATATTGAACCACTTTCTTCATCATGTTTCACCTTCGCACTAGCTCCAAACTCATTAGAGCGATTACGCTGGGTAACAATGATGAGGACAAGTATGCAAAACTATTTTCAATTACCAAGAATTCCGGTTATTTCTTGAACATACTACTTGTGTAGTCTTGCCGATACCTAAAACTGCTCCATGTATAATAGGGTGCCATTTGATACATAACTGATTCAGGCTTCTAATTGTTCCTTCATATCAATGTTAAGCTTTTTATGCCCCTTAAATCGAATAGGGCAAAGAACTGTATTTTTCCTGAAAACATTGACAATTTATTTTTAACGATCCCTTCTTCAAAGTCATTTTGCAACTAGCAGCTCTTCAATTTGGTCAATACGTACATCAAACGGTATTCCGCCATTTATAGAGCACGGGAGTCAAGCCAAGACCCGGTACAACAATCTGTCCATAATTAAAAGTCGAAATGACCCTTCAACTTTCAACTATCTTATGAGCTTAAAAACTAACTATTTTTCTCAACATTAAAAACTTCCGCGTCAAAGTCCTTAAAACTTGGACAAAACACAACTTACAAAAAGAGAAGAGGAAATAAATCATGTTGTTGACAGGAAATGTCATTAACGACATCATTTATACACAACTTTCGAGTAGGAGGAAAAAAAGCGAAAAATTGAAAAATTGACAAAGCAAGCATCTCCGCCCTGGTTGGGAATCAGGGCGGGAAGATGAAGAATAATTGCTTAATTTGCTTGTTTCCTCGCTTATCTGCATATGAATGGAAATTTCGTAGTCCTCCGATGGAAGACTAGGACGGAAGTGGGGGTCCTCTGATAGTGGTACAATACATCCCAAGGGTTCTTGATTTTAATGGATTTCTGGAAGTTTTTTTTTTTTTGATATGCAGAAGAGAAGTTGTTTATTGAGAAATGAAGTCACTGACATCTTGGTTTGATGGATCAGTTACATCTTAGTTTCAGGGTAAAGCCTCCTTCTCTTATACTTTGCTTGGAAACTATTGAATCCTGTGAAAACTAGAAAAAAAAATCTTCTTCGCGCTAAGAAAAGAAAAAAAAAAATCGTAGCATGGAGACCCCAATCAAGATTCCACTCGGCTGCGTCTTCATCATCATCGGGAATGTCCCGATTCAGCAATAAATTTCAAATTAAACGAATGAGTTGCTTTGCCCGTCCCTTTCTCCCTCAGAATTTTTCTTTATTTTTTTGACAACTTAAAGTGATTTATGCGATCTGCGAACACCTCTCTTACTTTACTATCGTCCTCGTCTAATTCCAGGAAACTTTGTGCTGCTCTGGCGACGTGGTATAAACGTGCTTACAGCCTCGAATATTATGGTGACAAGGGATGAAAGAATAAGACTGATAGATGGATATAATTTAGAAATATCCGATTTGGAGCCACAGGATGCCGGAGATTACGTGTGTCAAATCAGCGACAAAGTGAACAGGGACCAAGTGCACACTGTCGAGATTTTGGGTAAGGGAATTCTTCAATTCATTTTCCATTCGTCCTTTCCTTGTTTTCGGAACACACCCCATGTGTCAGTCTATGTGCGTGTGTGCGTGTGTTGCGATCCCTTTGAATAATTATAACAGATTAAAGTTTTAAGTTTATCATTTGTTTGTCGTTTCATCGCACCAGTACCACCGAGCGTTCGAGCCATACCGACATCGGGGCAACTTCAGGCGCGAAAGGGTGGACCGATAACGTTGGAGTGCAAGGGTTCGGGCAATCCGGTCCCATCGATATACTGGACTAAGAAGGTTAGTACCATTTCTGTTCGTAGTGTGTACTTATTTCTCATACCGTTATCCGAGTATATTTTGTTTTTTCTTTGCATCCTTTGTTTTGCTTGGAATGTTGCTTTTGTGTCTTAATTGAGATTAGGAGATTTAGTGTGGATTGTGAGAATCTACAAGGACGAAAGGACTGGGTGAAGACAAAAACAAAAAAAAAACTATGAAACAAAAAACATAAAAGAAGATACGAAAGGACGAAAGTTTCAGAATGAATTTGAATGGTACGGGTTAAAGGATTGAGTTGAGTGAATGGCACGATTCCGGGGCAGATGATAATGTTGACTATTTGGAGAAGGACTTAATGGCAAAAGTTTGTTTTCTATTTTATTTTTATTTTTACGCTATACCCTTGCTGATGGTAAATGAGAGAATTAATGTGAGGAGATCTGTTTTCGATTTAAACGATGGGGGGGTATACATGTTTGGATGCTATAAAGACGGTCGTTTGGAGAGTTTTGAACTCTGTTGAGTCGTGGGACAAATGACAGAAATAAAGTTGAACTCGTACTTGAGCTTTTTGAGACTGATCAAGTGGAAGTTGGAAATACGTAGCATATGTATATCTCAAGGAGTTGCGGAATGAGAAATGAAAAATAAAAGGAAAGGAGTGAAGACTAGTTGATTTGGAATGAGGACTAATGAAAGCAAAAAGGGGTTTTGTGTGATTTATACTCTGTTGAGTCGAGCCGTGTGCTTAATGAGGACTTACATTCTCGTTCTCAAAAGTAACAAGGTAACATACATAGGGGCTGGGCCTTAAACAACGTGTTTTACTTCAAACCGAGGTCCGTCTATGACATCCTTACATGTAATCGTCTCAAAGGGTTCCGTTCGAAAGGTGTCCTGAATATGGTCGAGCCAATTTGGATATAAAGTCCGTGAAAGGTCAGTATCGCTCTCTAACCCATACAGGTCATAGTTGATGCTTGTTGTTACGGATCCGAGATAAACAAAGCCTTAACTACCTTAAACTTGAGTCCGTCTATATTGACGTATGTTCGCTGATTTATCACCAAAGTCTTTTAGTCCTCTCTCTTAAAAACCCATCAACGCCTCACTGAGGTTTTGCTATGTTCTTCAACCACTTCTTGTTACTTAAGTTTTAGAGAGTTTTGTACGACTTTCATGAACGATATCAAAAAGTTATATGATAGCGCGTCGTTCTGTCCCTGATGGAGTGACGATAGCTGTTCATAGTCTTCATGCACAATCTGATGAGTGAAAAAGCGATTAGACAAGGCGTTATACAATTCGTCATATGTACGCTGTCATATGTGTGCACAATATCGTAGAAAAAGCTTTGAATGCAGTCTCTATAAAGGAATCAAATCATTTTTTTTATAGATCGGGCAAATATCCAATGAAAATGCCCCAAAACCAGGTCACCTCCAACAACCTTGACGTGTGCAACAGCTTTGTGCAACTTGAGTTTGGATATTGCCAACTTATTTTTGTCTAAGACTGGAAGATGGAATTCTTAGTAGTTTTCATTAATAGTGATGGCATCATCCTGGTCATAGCCGAATTTTGAATATCATCGTCTTTCTCCAGATTGCTTAAGTAGTTTTCCATTCTTCCAGTATCGTCTGCGAATCTATTTGTAGCCCTAACTAAACATTTTTTTTTTCTGTTACAATTCTGAAAACCTCTTTGCTGTAGCTGCTCTTCTGCTCATAGAACATATATGCGAGTTTGCATGCGGTTGGAAAGGCTCTGGTAATCTGGTGATTGGCTCGACTCTGTTGTGTCTATGATATTCGTAGTCATACTTGCACTCAGATAATGATCTCTTCTCGTTTCTTCCAAGTTATTTCTTCTCTACAATGCTGGTAGAATATCTGATCAATGCAATTCAATCTATCTGATTGACGGTCGATTGATCTGCTGACGGACTAATACCTTTGCGAATATCGAAATGTGGCTATTGCGTGCTGACAACTAGGCTCCCATTCTCGGTGTTAAAATACATAGTAGCGCAATGGCACTCTTCCCTGCTCAACCTTCAAGTCCGTCCATAATCAAAAACATTTCCTATAGGGAAAAACAAAAACAACATCAGTTGTGATTGAGAGATAATCAAAAAGTGCTGATGAAGGCATAAGGTTTAAAGAGAAGTTAGCCAAATCTCCTGGTCATGAGTGTGATTCTTCCATGATTCGTTCTTCTGTTCTACCTATTTTAGCCCCATTTACGGCGACCTCCCTGGTGCCCTTTTTCCCTCGGGTTTTCTACTCATTATTCTTTTGACTGTTCGTTCACTATCCCTTCTACGTGTCTTGCCTATTTTAGCCTTCGCGATTTTATTACTCCGACAATGCTTGCGAATGAATACAGTTCCTCGAGTTGTATAGTTTCCTTCATTTACTTGAGAATTTTTCCTTGTTTACACTATAGATTTTCCTAAATATCTTGTTCCCAAAAACCCGAAATGTAAAGGGTGTTTTTATAGATGTATACAAATCTAACTTGATATAAACTACTTGAAGCTAATGGTAATAAAGCGCAATCGTGCAGTCCTATTTGCGACAACTTATATCGAGCAACTGAGGTCGTATATCAGAAATAACACTGCGAATGTTGACGTCCAAATCATACAACCTCTCTCGCTTATCGTCTTAGACTATTGACATCACATACCTCAGAAAAAAAGAATATAACGGTGTGAGATCACAAGATCGCGGAGGCCAGTTCACAGGTGCATTACACCAAATTATACGCTCAGCAAATGTTTCCCGAAATAAATTGATGGAGTCGCGCGTCGTGTGGCATGTTGCGTCCACTTGTTGAAACCAAAGTTCTGTCACGTTAATGCTATTCAAATGAGGAACGAAAAAGTCAGAAAACATGTTTCTATAGCACTCTCCATTGACGGTAACATTCTGGCCGGCATCGACCTTAAAGAAATACAGGCCGACGATTCCATCAGCCCATAAAGTACACCAAACAGTGAGTTTTAATGGTTGTAAGAGTGTCTCGACAAAGGCTTCTGCGTTTTCTCCATTCCAAATTCGCCAATTTTGTTTGCTTACATATCCATTTAATTAAAAATGGCCATCATCCTAAAACAACATTTTGCGTTGAAAATGAGGATTAAATTGAATCATATTTTCATCCCATTCACCGAACCTACGACGCGTATAATGGTCACACAGTTTTAACCCTTCCACAAGTTGGATCTTATAAGCTTTAAGCCAAGATCTTTCCGTAAAATCTCTCACAAAGTGGATGGTCATAGCTCCAATTGCTGGCCGTGATGGCGTATCGACTAATTCCGCTTGTCCTCAACACTGCGCTCCACAACGGCAATTGCTGCTTCTCTTCGCATTGTTTGTCGTTTTTGGGGATGCGTATTATCCATTGGACTGTGCGTGGTGCAAAAATGATCATCGCATTCATCGTGAATAACTTGCTCATCATTTTGGATAGCGCATAGAGTCATACGCTTTTTCGTGGACCGTTTCGTGACCTTTTTTTTCTGAAAGCCAAATGTCTGATGTCAATTTCCGTAAGATAATAATTGACAGTACGTTGTATCTTGCGAGAAAAATATCCTACGACCCCTGTCTCATGGACATGCCTTCTGACGCCTACTGCGCTGTAATTTCACAGTAACATTTCCATGGCGTCAGGACTGGCTTTGGCCACACACTGAACCTGGAATGGACTGTCTTCGCATTTTCACAGGTGGCTCCAGGACTGGGCAGGGGTCCGGCGCTTGAATTTTCTTTGAGCGCGAAAACATTCGACTGCACTTCTCGTTAGGTAAATATGCGTCTGTTTTTCAATTAGAGATTTACGCAATCCTAACGGCCATGCACTATGTTGTGAAGCACAGGTGGAAGGAAAAAGCATATGCGTCTGCAGTGACATCCAAGCTGCACTCAAAGCTGTGTCCAACTGTCTATCCAGCTCCAAATTAGTGCATCATCTCAACACCTTTTCGAACAAAGTCGAAAGACTGAATTCACTAAGGCTTCGATCCCAGGAAATGAGATCTCCGATGAATTCGTTGAAAGGACCTCAGTGAAGAGTTTCTCCGCACCTTAGGTCTACCTGCTTCCACGGTCAAATCTGACATAAACGACTGGGTCTTTATTGCATATAGTCGTAGATGGAGGGAATATCCAGGATGCAGGATTACTAAGCGCGTACGCCCTGATGTCTGCAAGACGTCCGCAACATTTTTCTTATCCTTAAGGAGAATTTATTGCAGAAGGCTTACGGGCGTCATTACGGGCCATTACACTTTTGCCGAGCATCTCTACGTGCTTGGCATCAGTGAGACGCCTACAGTGCTGCATGTTGCGAGGAGGATGACGCAGCAGAACACTTTCTCAGTGACTGTCCCGCCTTCGCTCGCGCACGCGGAGCTGCTTCCTTTACAACACTTTTTTTGTCGACCATATTGCTTCCCCCAGTTTGCAGATAAAAAATCATTTGCATTTGTCACCAGGACTTTGGTGCATCGCCAATATTCAAGCAAGAACAGGCTATGTTAAAGCCGCATCAACCATTAGACGGACGGTAAGAAGTGTATTTCCTAGCCTTACAGCCTATTTTTTTTTTGTAGTCCTTTGCTCTCCGCTCGTTCACTGGTTTAGGTGGCAGTCACAGAGACTTATCTCTAGAACACGACAGCTCTGAGCTAGTTTTTTCGCAATACTAAATGTAAAATTCGATTTTTATTAAACATAATTTTACTTCGATCTCACGAGTAAGACAGAAGTCGCGCCTAGAAATATTACTCGTTCATGTCCACTACACGTCTACAGATGTATGGAGACCTCCATCGACATTTTCTCGCTCACATATCACCGCATTTAGTTTATGAATTTCCGTTCTAATGTTGCTTGTTAATTGCAGAGCACATACTATGCGCATGTGATGCGCTCTGCCACCTTAGGAAGCGTATCCTCATCAGAGAAATCTTGACTACTGAGAGGATCAGCTCAGCTGTTATGAGGGCAAAGGGCATCCTCAACTTTATAAAGAAGGTAGAGGAACTCCTCGCCTAATTGGTTAACAGGCACAATAGACCTACCCTGATCACAATGCCTTGTTCACCTCCACATTTTGGTCAGACAATTTTTTTTTCGATCTTCGAGAAAACCAGTTCCTTCAATTATTTTCATTATTTTCATGATACGTCTGAATAACTTTAATTTGTTTAACGCAAAACTCTTTAAATTGGTAGCAAGATCCATGACAAACTGTTCATTCATTAACCGTAGCTCATAAAGACATTCTCTATCGTTTTTGAGAACCTTGGGAATGATAACAAAAACAAGGAACTTAGGGGCCATACGAGTTGAAGCGAGCTGGTGCTCAAGCGGCAATAAAAGAAGAGTTATTATGTCGCCGCGGCCTCACTTATTCTCTGAGTCAACAGCTCGGCCTGGAATATTAGAAGTGGCTACGCCGGATGACCCCATCACAGAAGCTCACTACAACTTATACCTTTGAGCCTTACGTAGTATCGTACAAACTGACTCTGAATCACGTAACGCCCGGCCATATTTTGTTCGGATTGTTAAAATCTACCTAGAAATATTGAAATGGGACATCTTACCCCATATCGCCCCTTCCGACTACCACTTGTTGTCGATGACACAAAGCTTAACTGAAAAACACTTCAGGTATTTCGACGAAGTCAAAAATTGGGTCATTACATTTATCTCAAGTTGTGCCATTGCAAAATTCTTAAGCTGCCAAGAGTAAGTATGTAGCCAACGTTGATGGACAACATTTCAAGACAATTGTAACAATTTTTTCGGAATAAGGCTCCAAATTTGGAAACCTTTCAACTTTGTTTTATGTGAATGTTTTGACTGGCCATATATAACTATACTGATAACTTTATAAAAGGCTTTTCAATAAGGGCGGGTAGATGTTGAAATCGTCTAAAACAAGCTGTGTGCGAGTTATTGAAAAAATATTTTTTTTATATGAAAGGCCAATGTATACCATTATGTAGAAAATATGATGTCGTTCAAATGCCTCCTCGGCTTAATACAGACGTACGGATCCGAGTGGTCCAATTTTCAATGACCCTTCCGCATAGACCCGCCTGAATTTGTGCGATGGCCTGTGTTATGTTCATCTTAGGGGCATCGATCGACTGTCGTTTATTCGCATAGACCTGGGGCTTCGGGAAATCCCACAAGAAATTATGTAGCGGGGTCAAATCGCATGGCCTTGGCGGCCAATTCACGTCACCTCTGCGAGAGACAACCTTATCCCCAAACCGTTCATGCAGAATGGCAATCGCGCCTCCATATGGGGCAATTTGGGCCATAAGAAATTACTTATCATCGTTCTGTAACGCTCGCCATTGACGATGTCTGCCTCACCAACCTCGTTTTCGAAAAAGTACCGCCGTCCCAAAATCCGCACAAAACTGTAACTTTTTGACCTACGCCAATTTTGCTTGTTACACCGCCATTCATCCAAAAATGCGTCGCTAAAGGTGAGTTTTCGGCTAAAAGTGGGTCCTCTTCAAAACGCACCGAAGCCCAGTCAGCGAACAAACAACGTTGCCTACTGGTCATGAACTTTAGGCTCTAGGGACAGTGAGATATTGTATGAGTTTAGGCCCGGACGTAAGATTCGCCAAGTTGAAGTCTGGGAAAGGTCAAGTTCTTTTGCACGGCGAGGAATTGACTGCCTCGAATTCTGCCCTACTGTTCTTTGACGTACGATTGTTGGCTAAATGATTGGCCACCAAACTTTAAAGAGTCGTCTATGAAGGGCCACCACGTGTATCGTATTATGGGTCGAACACGCGCAACGTTTGCACTAATGAACACTCATTTTGATAATAAATTTTATCAGTTGGACGTGCTGTTCAATCGTGTAACTTGCCATGATGATTTGCATCAGTAATCGAATAATAAACGCCACAGGCCACTGCCTCAATTGAAAAACCCTATACTAAAATCTGTTTGAGAACTTTTAGCTCGTTTATCGCTCTTTGGATTATACGGCTGGTACAGAATTTTTTTTTGGGTTTCACAATTCAGAGCCAGTTTTTCTCATCCTAAAGATGAAATACTAAGCTTATTCAACCTGTATCTGCTCTTCCTAGCCACATCCTTTTTCTTAGAGCTTATGAAAAATATAACAAGTCCATGGTCGAACGATTATAGCAGCTTTAATGACATATTTTCCCTTTGAGCGCTTTGCCGGCACTCGTGTGGGATTAAATTTCGTAACTGGTATCGCTTTTGTTGATCCCTGAAGCCCGAAAAAAAAGTTCGACACACTTACAATGCTGTATAGAAAACAATTTCTTGATCAATAGACCAACTTATTAGCAAAACTTGAGTCAGACACTTGGTATCATTCTGCGAATTGACCCTGTTAATCTAAATTCAGTGGCGGACAAGGTTTTAACGAAACATATCCATTTCTAGATAAAGACATTCACAGCGCGAGCCTTGAAATTAAAAAAAAAATTACCCGAGCACTGGTTAATTGTCAAAAAGTCAACTTTTCGCCGCACATTTTTAAACGCAATAAAGTGGAGTTGCAAAACTCAACTGTCGCCATAGAGCAGCTTGAAGCACGCTCGAGATATGTGCATCTGCCACACAGCAGCCATCAATAACCGCCGCTTAATTTAGACCGACCCCGAACAAGCCTCTAACAACTTTAATCGATCAAAAACCTCAACTTCGTGTACGATTCGCAAAAATATGCAGAAACAGAAAAAAATAAAAATAATTAGTCATATGCTCGCTGCTTCCACGCCCACGCCCGCCCATCCCACTCACAATAGAAACCAAAACGAGCGTTGATGGAAAACTTTTCCCGCAACTAGTCCGACGAGGAGTAGGAGCAGCTGGAACACCATAAAACACGAATGACTCTCATCGTCTGCACCAAACATATCCGCATGTTCAATCTGTCATACAACGTGGAACACATTAAATCATTCTACCGCCACCGACCCGCCCATCAGCCCCAAAACGACCATAAATCATTCCCACAAACAATACAAACAAAAATCATAAAAAAAAAATTGAAACGAATCAGGGAATGGAAAAGATAGGAAAGAATAACGGGGGAGCGGGTCCCGAAAACAACCATCCATTCGAAATGGCAAACTTTGAGGCTTTGTCTACTCTCGATGTTAGTAAAAATGTTTGCCAAAAACTTGCGAGCCCTTGAGCCGTTGTTCACGGAACGAATGCTACCCGAAAGGGCCTCCTCCGACCGGCTCCTATGTTTCGTACTCGGTTGCGTAATTAATTCAAGTGCACTAGTTTGCAATCCTTGTGGTTTGGTAACGTGGAAGTTGTTGTTGTACTGCCAGGCTGTAAGCCTGCGGACATCTTTTCGGCCGAGGTCGCATTTCAAAAATTTGATTGCCACTGGAAAATGGCTGTGGCTGTGCTGATATTGTGGTGCTTTCTACCAATGGACGACCGGTAGAACGCATGAATCAATTTGCGAATGGCAGGCAAAGGTCTAACTGACTCGAAGGCTTAGAGTTGATGAGAGGAAGACTCTTTCCGCTAGGCCACAGCCTGCATAACAACCGTCTATGTTTTAAGTTTAAGATTTATGCCGAACTACCGCTCTCGTGTTGTACACCCTCCTCGCATTTCCACTCCTTGGTGCAGCATAAAATATGAAACAAAGAGTGCTGAATAAAATCAGCATGAGACGACTGATGGCAGGGTAACTGCCCAAATTCGTGCATAAATATTATCCCGTTCCAGCTTTTGTGATGTGTATGTCGCGTTTCTCAGAGTAATATATGGGCTTCGCGATAGACGGCAAACGAGCAACCCTGCACCGGGAGTGTGGAATGAACTGCTTGCAGTCGTGCTCAAGTATAGAAGGTGCACGAACGCCGATGCCAAAGAACCGCAAAACGTGTTTGTAATGTGCATGGAAGACGTGCTTAACATAAATTACCGCTAAGACAGTTGCCCCAAGTGTATGTTGTGTATTTGACGACGCTCGCTGCTTGTAAAGGTGCAACATATCATGCATTCGCCGTCTTTCTATCCTTTTCCATGCTTCTAAGCAAATGCGATTTAGAATCCTGTGCATAACCTCCGGCTTGTACGTAACAGCGCAAAGAGAGCTGGTCTTTTGTCGCCATTGATTCTAGGGTGGGTGTCAAAGTTAACTTGAAATTATTACCAGAATTCAGAAGACGGAAGGAGCTTTCGCGATGGGCGTTTGAGAGACGATGACAAAGACGTTTAGCTTCTTCTTGGTTTTGTCCTTTTGTGCATATTTTTTGAAATTTTTTTCTCCTATTCATCTCTCCATTTCATTCCTTTTTCTCTTCTACAGAGCGGCCCAGGGAAATCAACAACTCGACTTGGCGACGGCCCAATACTGACTCTGGAAAAATTGGAGCGTACAAATGCCGGCGTGTATCAGTGTACGGCGGACAATGGTGTTGGCGATCCCGTTTCGGTGGATATGAGACTAGACGTTCTATGTAAGTAGTTGTTTGTATCGATTTTGGCTCGAATTGTTTTGAACGGTCGAATTATTTGAACTGGTTGCCTCGTGTGGGCTTTCGTAGCCTCAGTCTTTCTTGGGGTGGCAATCACAATCATTGCGGGTGGGTGTTTTTGATTAAATTTTTTTTCGCAAAAAAAAAAAAGATTCAAATTGAATTGTTATTCGATTGGAAAGCTGTCGGAGAGGTCAAATGGATTTATTTTGTTTTTTTATGTTTTTGTTTTTTCTTTGTCGGATTGACCTCTGATATTGGGGGTTTTGATGGTGCATGATTGGGATATTTTTCTTTTCTTCCTTTGTTTGGTCGAACGTGCTGTTCGTTTCTTTGGTGTTTATTGCGTTCTCTGTTGCGAATGATAACTGGGGGGAGTGCAGTGCCTCGTGTTCCTTAGTATTAAGTTCAAATTGAGTTTGGGAAAAATGTAATCAGAACGCCTTCATTGAATTTTTCACAATTGCATTAGTTCATTAAACTGGTCCTTTCTTCTGCAAAAATAGAAAAGAAAACATACAAACAAACATATCCTGCACAGCCCTTTATCCTGTATTGTACTAAGCCCCTTAAACCAGCCGGAGGCAACAAGGAATTCCCCGATCTGTAAGTAACATTAAGCGCACCTCTAGCATTTACCAACAACGTGATGAATGTCCTTTTGAGACAGCGGTTACAATTTCTAGAGAAGTATGTACATGCATGAAGGGTGTTTTTAAAGTGCCGGAAATTTTCAGTTTTTATTTTCAAGCTTTTTCCAGCTCTCAGTTCCAAGTTGGAAATCTGTCTTTGGGGTATTTGGTAGTGTTTTGCATTTTGTAGAAATACAATGATACTTCAATCGGGGCTTCCTTAACCTCTTAAAACCTGAGCACGAAACGAATGGAAAAATAGTGTTGTAAGGGATTTTTTTGTTAGTAATTGGGGTTCAAATGAAACACAGGATTTTTTTCAAATTTTTAATTTTACTAAAACTATTAGAAAAAAATGGTGCACATATGTATGTGTACTTGGGGTTTCAAACTAACCAAAGTTGTTTTCGAAATACAAAGATGAACATGACGAATGGCGACATTGGGGGACGAATTTGTTTTCAATAAACCGTGACAGATGACCGACATTATCGAGCCTTATTTCAGGTTGTGGTTCTGGTATAAGTGGGTGATGTCTCTTTGCTGGAGGCTCGCTGGCGCACTGCAGTGTGACATCTGTAGGTACGAGATTAGGTGCCACTGAAGAGCTAGAGCTGGGATATCTTGAACCGCCAACCGAAAATTTGGGATTAAAATTTCACCATAGCTTTGGCCAACCTGTATTGGAGTAAACCCAATTTAACCTTGCGTTGTACACCTTCTTCGTACAACAACGCTAGTAGGCGATGCCACCCATACATGTTATGTAATTTCGCACTGCTGCTGGACGATCAATATTAATTTTACGCTCTTGTTTCTTGCACCAACGTTTGCAGGTATCTGCGGGAGCACTTCCTGTATAAGGAGATAATAGCCTTTGTATCCATCCATTTTACAACGCAAACATTTTCGGCGCTTCTTACTTTTTCATCGAACTGCCCTCTTTTCCACGACTTACCTGATTTCAATTTTTGAGCTACGGTCCCAATCCAACGAGGGTGGTCCGATAAGTACTTAGCCTACAAAAGAAAAATAAATTTTTTGGAGAAATGGCGATTTATTTTTCAATATAATCTCCTTTTAGCTCGATACACTTGACCCTGCGATGCTCCAACTTCTTTAACCCGTCTGAAAAATACGTTTTCTCGAGGTCTGCAAAGTAGGCCTCCGTGGCGGCGATGACCTCCTCATTCGACTGATATTTATGCCCGGCGAGTGACTTTTTCAAGTTTGGAAACAAAAAGAAGTCGCTCGGGGCCAAATCTGGAGAATATGGTGGATGGGGCAGCAGTTCATAGCCCAATTCGACCCATTTGGCCGTGGCGAGGGCGGAGGTGTGAGCCGGTGCATTATCATGGTGGAAGAGCACTTTTTTCTTCGCCAAGTGGGG
The DNA here is from genome assembly GCA_958301585.1 of Merodon equestris. Taxonomy (NCBI): domain Eukaryota; kingdom Metazoa; phylum Arthropoda; class Insecta; order Diptera; family Syrphidae; genus Merodon; species Merodon equestris. The sequence goes on from OY284413.1 coordinate 170,275,988, forward strand.
CTGTTTTTTCTTCAATTCGGCTTCGAATCGGCCCAATAATTTGGCATAGTACAGCCCTGTGACCGTTTTGCCCTTCTCCAGGTAGTCGATGTGGATCACACCTTGTGAATCCTTTCACCTTTCCGGCCGATGGGACAGTCTTCGCCTTCTTCGGAGCACGTTCGCCGGGTGAAGTCCACTGTTTCGACTGTTCCTTGGTCTCTAGTGTGTACCAGTGGATTCATGCTTCGTCGACTGTCTTGAAACGATGCAGAAACTCCTTCGGATTGCACTTAAACAGCATCAAACATTGCTTTGAAGTGGTCTCACGGTTGCGCTTGTTGCCCGGAGTGAGCAAACGCGGCACCCATCGCGCCGACAGCTTTCTCATGCCCAAAATTTCATGCAGGATATGACCCACGCGATCTTTTGAAATGCCTACTGTCTCAGCTATCTCGCTCACCTTCGGCGGCCTATCAATACGAGATCGTGGATACGATTCCGATCCGGCTGAAATTTCGATAGTAGCCGTTTTCTAGGCGATAGACGATGTACTACACGATAGTAAGTTGCTCTTGCGATAATGGCGCCATCTGGCGGTGAGGCTAAATACTTATCGGATCACCCTCGAACCTTACTGGACCTATACGAACAAGATCAGTTCAGCTCGTGCATTTTGGGCATAAAGAAGTTCAAAATCAAAACGATACTAAACGATAGCGAGCGCCATTGGCAGTAATGTTATTCTCACGGTCTTTTTTCATTTCATTTCTCCGGGTGCCCTGGCTTAAAAAAGTTGACCTTCCTCCAGCTCAGTCATCGACGCTGTGGCAGGTCGCGCGGCTTCCATTCTTGTACGAGCTGTATTTTGCTCGGTCTTAGACCAAGATCCTTGCATATAACCTTCTACGTTGTTGCTTTACACAATCCCAACTGCTGAGAACGGCGACGAATGGACAAATCACGGTCTTCTTTAACACTGACGTACTCTACGCATACGGATATGTGGCTATCCAATGAAATGAAATTAATACGAAATTCAAACACTATGGCTTGAATTTCTTGCTCACTAGGTCGATTATGAAGACCGAAATATAGCCGAAGTGCCCGAAAAACATTTTTTTACAAATCACGAATATTGATAATAAAATTCAATTTGGTTGTAAAATCTTCAATCATAAAATGGCAATACTATGTGGGCATGATCAATCTTAACATATGTTACAGTTTGTACTCAAACCATCAAAGATAGAAGACCGAAAAACCAAACAACAACGAAATCACCCTGTATATGCTCACAGTTTCGTTGTCCTCATACCCTCTGTCTCGGGGAATCGGTTAACTTTATTTAGGTCGCATCTCACAACGCAGTTTTCGGAAAGGCAGTTAATAGGTCTTCTGGTATCGTCTCTATTAAGGTTTAGGATATTTCTGGGTGTGCATATCCATGGCTCTTACAATTTTCTTTGATTTGTCGATTCCTTAAACTATGTTCCAATAGGACAGAATTTCCATTCAGAGAAGTACCCAGCAACGTTTGACCTTTTCTGGCTTGATTAGGTCTTGAAGCATCACGGCCTTCCTTAACGAATTTTGCGTTCATGTGAGCTCGGCTGTATAAGTAGGTTAATGGTATGGTAATACCATTGATGTCTGATTTAGCTTGGCGGTCGAATTGGAGACGATTTCAGTACTGCTGAAATTTTCTGCATTGTCATAAAAACACCACCATTAAACGTGCCATCTAAGACTTTCAGCGAAAGCAAGGAGTCAATAGACTCCCAAGCTAAATAATTTGAGATCAACTTCCGTATTTTTGTGAAAGATGTACGCTCGTGGTTGGATATCTAATCCTCATATTTTAACGTCTGGACCACTAACAATTTGGTGCCTGAGCCGCTTTCCCTAATTTATTTCTAACATCCCCTTTGAAAATTATTGCAATAGGACCGATATTTCAAGGGAAAAATTCTGATACATCTCGCATTTCAAAAGTCTTAGAGTTCGAATCCATGGTTTTTAAAAAATGTTCGTAAAAACGCTCTTATTTCGCCTGTCAAACCGGCACAATCTTTAGTCAGCTGCGTCCGATTATGGGTGTGTACTAGGTTGAGGTTCGTTCCACTTATTGTGCGGTTGTCCTCTATTGCGTCGACCCTTGGAACTGAAATCAAAGACTTTTAGAGCTGGAATTTTACATGGCCCAGTCATAGCATTCGACTGATTGAGCCTATGTCACTCTATAGCCCGTATAGGTTCTTGATTGAATTTTTTTCTCTATTCACTGCTATTCTCTCGGAATGTTCAAGTGCCTCCAAGACCATTTTCTGTAATGTACAAGCCTCTATGCTTTAGGGTGATTTAAGGCATTCACACAGTACGCCAAAGAGAATTCTACAAGGTGGCGCAAAATGAATCACCATATCGGAAGATCTTATAATTTTTACAAATGGCATATTTGATATTTGTGAACCAGACAGCTGCAGTATACAAACAAACAAGCAACGGAGTGCTATATTCCACAAGAGCGTGGAATATCTGTGTCGAGTTTTTTTACCAATAATCGGTCGGTGGTGTTAGCGCAGAATTTCGACGTATTTCCAAATCTTATCGCGCCAACTATGCAAATATTCTGGCGCTTAGATACTCCACTTGAACAGACTGGAACCATAGGAGACCGTGCAGGGCGTGGCCGTCACCGGACTGGTCGTTCGGCCGAGAATATCGCGGCTGTGGCTGCCGATGTCACGAGAGAACGAAGAAACATCAACCAACCGACGGCTCACGCAATTGGGCATCACCAAACCAAATTTTAGTGAAAGACTTATACATGTTCCCATATAAAGTGCAAACAGTGCATCAGTTAATGTTTCCTCAGCGTCAGTTGCGTGTTAATTACTGCCAAGGTATCCTTCATTTCAACAACGAAGAGGACGATTTTGTGTCGAAAATCATCATGAGAGACGAGGCGCATTTCCACTTAAGCGGTTACAACAATGAGCAAAATCTTCGTTTCTAGGGTACTAAAAATCCGAGAGTAATGCACGAAGAGCCACTATTTAACTATCCCAGACTTCTTTCTTTGGGGCTACTTGAAGTCGCGGCTTATGCCAACAGGTCTCAGATAAGTGCAGGCCTTAAGGAGAATATCCGACAGGGATGCGAAGACTTATCGCCGGAAATCTTGCGGAAAGACATGGAAAATGCTATAAAACGGGTACAAATGTGTATCAACACTGGCGGCAGCCACTTGACGGATATCACCTTTTCCATTTAACAAAAATATATTGTAAAACTCCATATAAAGATTTCCATCACTAAAAATCATTTTTTTTATTAAGTAAAAAAGTAATTAAATAACGAAATTTTATGATTAATTTTGCGCCACTATGTGTAAGCCATGCTTAGCAGTCATATTTCACACAAACCCATAGGTATGGTGTTTTACTTACCTGAAAAGAAAAACCGAATGGAAGATCCATTGTGAAAAAGATAAAAAAAGGAAGAAAGTACGCTTTTTATAGGTTTCATGCAGGTTCAAGAGTTACGCTGTTGTGTTTATCAAACAACCTGGACGTGGTGCATATGGTTTGTGTCCAAGATGTTCATTTATTACTCTCCGGGGGTGTTTGTCCTAGATAGAATTCGAGAGATTCGACCGAATTTGTCGCCTTGGTTGTAGTTCACAGTATTTTTTTTTTTTGATTCCATGTCATTGGAAATGCACACACAGAGTATGCATTTTGAAGTGATCTTATGCTGCAAGTGTTATGCCTTCGTCAGCATTCTTTTGATCACCTCCCATTCACAACTGATGTTGTTGCCCAATTTTTCTGTGTAGGAATTGTTCTTTACTATGGACAGCCTTGAACTAAAGATCTTTCGCTCAACAGCCAGTGATGATTACTTTTGTCCCGTAATGTTAAATGTCATATTTTGAAAACTAGTATAATGTCAGTGACACGGATATGAAATTTGGCCTCTGACTAAGAAGGATGAAAAAAATTTCAGATCTATTCTCTAAAGAAAATTTTGCGATGGAAAGCAGGACGAAGAAACAGGTGGAGATTGTGGCCACTTCACGGCTCTTGACTGCTTTTAATCAATACAGGTATGTGAGAGGTATTCGATGTCTATCAAAAATAGGTTATGACAAAATCAAAATGTCGTGATGCATATCGATGAAATTGTTTCAGAATTCTCAAGGAAATATGTCACTCTTGCATGAAAAAATGCTAGCCCCTTACATGTATTTGTCCACTAAGGCTATCCGTAACCTAGAAACGCATTGAAACGCCACAGATTAAAGGAACGAATTCTCGGCATAGCAACGTTACAGGCAATTTTTCTAAAAGTCACATAACCAAGAGAATAGGAGAATACCTTCAAGGATAAATCAGCTCCACCCAGCTCTCTAGGGATGATCTCGTTGGAATCTATTCGGAATCTGTTCTTCTTCCAATTTCCAATTGATTTCAATCGACGACCAGATATTTCTTTCGCGCCGTTGTCCATCGTTGCCCTTCATTCCCCCAAGTTCGAGACGATTCATTCCATGAATCGATTTCAAATTCAATCTCTGCTGTCTGTCATTCCATAAGTCAGCTACACCAAAGCCGGTTGGAGCCAGCAGCATTATTTCCATAGTTGTTTGGTATTGGAATCATATTCTTCAAGAATATCCTTTGATTATCCTTGCCTGACGAAACATTTCCATAAACCTCTCGTCTACTCACGAGATACTTTGTCCCAGGCGCACATACTATACTCGTATATGTAGTCTTAAGCTTGTAGTATCTCAAGCAAAGTATCTACTAGTCCCTTTATCCAATTTAAATTGTTCATTCACCGTCAGCTTCCACCCCAACCACCGCCAGGTTATGTCGCATACACCTGCGTCATCCGAGGTAAGCTTTAAAAATTCACAAAATTCCACACATAAATCACTACATATGTCGGGCATCTAACGTACTTGTACTTGAGTATGAGTCGCTTCGTCTCTTCATTCTATGAACTGAAATTGAAACATTAAACCATATCTTATTCATGGTAAGATTGAGCTCTTATTTTTTCTTTTCGCTTGCCTTCCACTCGGTCTGTGCCTTGTTTTGTATTTCTTGCCCTCATGTGGTCGGGAATGAGATTGAATGTACCTCTGGCGCACACATGTTAGAAGCGGTAGCTGAAGGCGGGCTGAAATTGTTTGCGATACATCCATTGGAATACAAAATATTTGCATGCTAAAAGGATTTGAAATATTTTTTTTTTATCCTTTTTTGCTTTGTTTTTCGAATTTTTTTCGTCTTTCCTTTGCATTTTAGATATTTTCTCCTTTGAAAGCTATTCATGAAACAAAATTTTTTGTTCGTCTATTTCATTTTTGTTTTTTTTTTTCTTTCTTTGCAGATCCTCCGGATATACAAGTGGAAAAATCATGGATACATTCCGGCGAAGGATACGAAGCGAAACTAGTGTGCATTGTGTTTGCGGATCCAGTTGCAACGGTTTGTTGAGTATTTTTTGTTTATCCTTTTGTTGAATAAAAATATACTTCTCGTTTGTTTGTTGGACGGGAGCAACATATTTTTTTCGTAGAGTTTGAACCCCCTTCACTATTTGGGGAGTCCTGGATGCCATATATATTTATTTCCAATTTTTCCATGTCACTATTCTCGACGGTGGATGATTGGTTACCGGATATTCCATTAGCACATTTCTTCGTTACACATTCTACAAAGCGTTGTTGACCTTTAGCATTCCAACTTACAGCTGTCAGTGTGAGCTTATCAAAGAGTCCTACATCCACTGTATAACACGGATTATCTACGATCTGTTGTTGCTGAATATGTAAATGTCATAACGCCCAACGACCGAAAAACATCATAACTTCCGCCTACAACGCAGATAAAAAGTTGAATAACAACGCACTTTAGAAGTTAATCGATACAAGCGTACAAAGACGTATAAAATACATAAAACAAGCAATTATAAGCACTCCACCTAAATACGGCAACACACTTAAGATTCGGATAGGTAATAAAAATCCACGTAATGACTTTGAAATTTTTCTTCTTCAGTTGCCATAAAGCGGCAAGGCACCAACCAGTCATAAGCGTCTTATCCCCTTTTTTGGGCCTCGAAACAAAGTTATCTCGAGTGCAGATAACAAATTAATTAGATTAATAAAATTATAATCATTAAGCCAGATCTTAATGAGGAACCGACTGAAGGCATGAAAGCTACTTGAGACGTTCGTACGTAGCTACTCGTACTTGTATGTATGTAGGTGTTTTGACGGAAACAATGCCGATGTGTTGTTATATCAGCGAAAGCATAATCCGTTTAAATAGGCTTTGCCTTTAAGATCGGATAACACGGAAGCTACCCTCGGGAGTCTTAGAATTATGATTGCAATTAAGTGCAGGATGTGTTTTTTCATGACTTTATTTTGAGTATTTTCGAAGGTGGAAATCATGGTTTTACGCACCGTAGTATTGCAAATCACTCTCAGGGGATTAATAACGGACGCTATGGCTTGGTAAGGTCTGCATTAAAATGTAGGCCTTATGTTTATTTTCTCTGCTACTGAAAAGTATTGCATTCGCACGAGTATCTGAATTTTATTCCACGTGTTTTAAAGTCATTTTAATTTTCATGCCATTTATACGCCAGAAAGCTGGGTAACGATTGTAACCGAATTTTATATTCGATTTAACAAAAATACTACGAGACTTAGAAGACACGCTTAAAAGACTTGAATGAATGGTCTCGAGCAGCAGCATAGCTCAGAATTTGGAGTTTTCATTTCTGATGCCTATGACAATAAGCTCGAGTCCCACAATATGCAAATCATGGGACGGGAGTGTGAACAAAACCCTCTATAGTATACTTGTCGATATGAGTCGTTCCAAGTTCATGTTCCACAGCATTACTAAGTAGTTGATTCACGGGGTGAAGCGTTCTGCCATGAATGTCTTCTAGTGCGTGGATGTCACTCTGTCAATTACTCTCATTTACTGAATTCAATTTGGTTGATTTTTTCATTATTGTAATTCAAACTTTTTACGAAAATGGTGGTTCTGTCCTTAAAACTTGTTATCTTATCGGCCAACAGCCAGTCGTAGGCCTGATCCATCTTACGACCAACTTTAAAGCTGATCTTCATAAGCAAGCGTAAAAAATTCACAACACTACAATTGGAATCTCTACACACTCAACTACGATTCTAATTCGTTATGGCTACGTAAACAAAGAAAATTGGGAGACCGAAAACCGACATAAGATTCACGAAAAGCCAACCCAAAGTATTTCAATGAAGTCACTGTATGGTATGGAGTATGGGTAGGTGGCATCATTGGCCATTACTTTTTTGAATAATAGGCTGGAGAGGCAGTTGCAATGAATAAGTCCCAACCTGCGGACTGACTATTTTTTTGTTTTTTTTTTGGGACCAGACGGTCTCTGGAATCAACAGAATGGTGCTACCAACCACCTAAGCCTTTAAACAATTGATTTATTGCATAAGAATTATTTACATTAGAACAAGAGTTAATTGGCTTTCGAAGACATCTGATTTGGCACATTTAGACTTCTTTCTATGTTGTTATTTAAAGAGTAAAAGTGACAAAGTGACAACTAATGACCTTAACAATTCTAAGAATGTTCAAAAAATAAGGTGAATACGGTTTATTTTTCTCGGAAAGTATTTATTTATTCATTAGTATGTAATTTGTTCCTTTCAAAGTAATCCCCCTCAGTCATAATACACTTGAACCAGGCTTTCTCCTACCCCTCGAAACACTTTTGATATGCACTTTTTGATAGAGCCATGCGCTCTTCCAGCAATGTGGTCTTTATCTCCTCAATCGTGGTGAATTCCACTCCTTTCTTCGGTCTTTCCAGTTCTGGGAGGGGATCGAGCCCGGTGAATACGCTGGCTGAGGCATGATCATACACGGTGCACAAACAACGATAAGGTGAACTATCATGAAGCAGCAGTCAGATTTTTTTTTCTCATAAATTTGGAGGTTTCTTCATATTGCTTCATGCAAATGGTGCTTAATTTTAACCGAAAAAAACAGTAAAATGTTCACACTTGACCGAACTTGACGGCCTATTTTCGGTCTTGGCTCTTCTATTCGCATTAATCAACAGCTCATTAGCGATGCTCATGCGACGGCTCTTTTGATCGAAACTTACCAATTTCGAAACAGACTTCGCTAACACATGTTCTGTGACAAAAATATTTGGAAAAAGGAATGCTATGAGCTATATGTCAATATCCTCAGCACTGCTTTAAAGTTTTCACCTGCTGTTGACGTGCTCGGTCGTCCAGGGCGAAGCACTCTTGCCTCGTACATAGTTAAATTTTAAGTATGCTGAATTATAAAATTAAATTTTTCTACATTTAAGACACATTGTTCGATCCATTTTTTTCAAAAGCAAGAAATCGCGAAACACCAAAACACGTCTGTTTTTGTGTTTTTTAGAGCTATACAAATTCAATATAAAATAAAATAATTGAAGTTAATGTTAATGTCTATGACAGTACCTTAATTTAATAGAAAATTTTATGCCATTAGTGACTAAATATGACTTTGAGCATATACTTGCCATTGCTATTACGAATGAAGCGGACTCGTTAAGTCTGATTTTCGACAACTTTATCGAGCAACTGGAACGGTATATCAGCAATAACACGGCGAACTTTGACTTTCAAATCATTCAACGTCATGGGTTTATCGACATAGACTAGTGACTTCACATATCCCCAAAGAAAATAATCTAAAGGTCGCTGATCACAGGATCGTGAAGTCCAGTTCACAGGTCCATTACGCGAAATTATACGCTCAGCAAATGTTTCCCGCAATAAATTGATGGAGTTGCGCGCCGTGTGATATGTTGCGCCGTCTTGTTGTAACTAAAGCTCTGTCACGTCAGTGCCATTCAACAGAGGAACAAAAAAATCAGAAATCACGTTTTTATAGCGCTCTCCATTGACGGTAACATTTTGGCCAGCATCGTCCTTAAAGGAATACGGGCCGATAATTCCACCAGCCCATGAAGCACACTAAACAGTGAGTTTTAATGGTTGAATGGGCGTCTCGAGAAAGAGCTTCTGGGTTTTCTCCACTCCAAGTTCGGCAATTTTGCTAGTTTACATATCCATTTAACCAAAAATGGGCCCCATCAGAGAACAAAATTTGGCGTTGAAAATGAGGATCAGGCTGAATCATGTTTTCGGCCCGTTCACAAAACCTACGATGCGTATAACAGTCACGTTGTTTCGTCTCTCACACAAGCTTTTCGGTAAAATCTTCCATAAAGTGGATGGGCATAGCTCCAATTGCTGTGATGGCGAATTGACTCATTCGGATTCTCCTCAACAATGCGCTCCACAACGGCAACTTTTCGCACTGTTTGACATCTTTGGGGATGCGTATTATCCACTAGAGTGTATGCGCTGTAAAAACGATACATCCTGTTCCGAATAACTTGCCCTGATGGACGATTAGGTTGACTATTAAAGTCAGTGTGCTATAAGTACAGTAAACCGAACCATGGATTTTAACATAAGTTTGCGCAATTTGCATGATTTTCTCTGGCATTAGTCTATTCGTTGTAGTATGGCAAAACGTACTAACCACAAATAATCTTTAAAAACCAAATCTCTAAAGAAAACACCCTTTATGTGCATAATATTCTAAAAAGAAGGACTCTAACAGATTGATTTATAATAATTGATAATAATTGATATCTTCTTCAGCGTCATAACTAAGATTTTCTTACCGAAATTGTTAGAAAATAATAGGCTACATCCTTACCAATAGTTTTCTTCACAAAGCTAATTTGGAGAACTAAATAGGTTTTTCATACCTTATATGGTGGCTACAATTGCAACAGGATTGAATGGCATCTACAGTGGAGCAGGCTTCACCTAATTTTTGACTTTCAAACACTGAGATTTCTTGTCTGTATTTAGCAAGGAAAAGGGCTGATATGAATAGGGATTTCCCTTTGTAAGACTTATTTCGTAGGCGCAGAAATATACTTACACTGGCTATACTGGAATGAACATTTTGTAAAAGATAAATTTGGCTCTCCTTATAAGTAGTTAAACTTTTAGTGAAATTTTACACTACCTTTTCGCATAATTAAGACTGAAAGGTTCATTGTTTTGTCCGCAGTATGGCATGTCGCGCCGTCTTGTTGAAACCAAAAGGGAAATAAGCCTTTTTTACGCATTTCAGGGACCAAATAATGAGCCAACATCCACCGATATCGATCGCCCTCCACTGTATCGCCAACTTTGAATAAATACGGTCCAATGATGGTTTTAGCGCACTCATATAGCGCCTCTTCGTGAATAATGTGACGATTTTCGGTGCCCCAGAAGAGACAATTTTGTTTATTAACTGAGCCAGAGGGCGTAAAATGTGCCTCATCGGTCATCAAAATTTGCTGCCAGAACGCCGGCTCAGCATTAATCATTGCAACGACATTTTGTGGGTATGCCAAGCGCCGTGGCTCATCTTGTGGCAATTGTATGGAAATAAGTGAAGATCATCCTTTAAAATTCTCCGCAAAGTGGTCCCGCTGAAGCCTAACTGGCGTCGATATGACGAACTTGGGTCTTCTTGAACACTGGCCTTCACAGACTGAATAGATGAGTTTGAACGCCGCGGACGTGGCCTAGGTTGCTCACGAGGGCTTGCCACAGAACCAAATTGAAAAAAAATCGAGGCCCAACGACGAATTGTATCTTTTTTGGGCGCACGATTTTTTGCACGATTAGTTAGCCGTTAGCACAATCGAGCGTTCATTTGTAGTGAACATTGAAACTATTATCCGATTCATGATTAAAATTGCACTGATTTGACGTTTCTAAAATGCTATGGCGTATGAAAATTGGTTGACAATTGTTGATGTTATTCGAAGTTTACATCGACCCATATGAGATGGCCACTCTGTAGCAAGTTTCAGAAATATTTACCGTGCTCGTCCCTCTATAAAACAGCTAAAAAGTATGAGTTAAAGGATTCCCTGAAGGGGAATCCAAAAAAAAACCGCGAACACCAGCCTTGAGGCTGGCCCAACTGTTCGACTTACGAAATGAAACGCTAAAATCCGAATCGTTATAATTATCAACTTTATTATGAGTGATTATATTCACGTCCGTCACTAGACTGCCACTTCAATGTTCTTCGCCCATCGTTCTCGCCTCGCTTCAACCTCGTCCCCATGCTGACGCAGGTGTTTCCGTCGCATCGCAGTAGTTCCCATGCTCATGTTCGGTGCATATCCCGGCTCATATTCGGACATATTGCCCGAGCGCTGTTGTCTGGTCGGAAGCGCGTGCATGTTGCGTCAGCATATCCACTGATACATTGGCTGATGCAATTCACGGTCAGGGTCGGGTATCCGCAGGGCATTGTCGTTGGCGATGTGTTAACTTATGATAAACAAGGCTAATAAATACAAATCGCGGCATTAAATAATTCGCCTTACTTTATGAACAAGGCCACATACATATGTAGGTATGTTGGTTGAAGGACGAAGATTTCAAGGAATAGGACACCGCTTTAAAAAGAATACGCAATTTTACTCTTATTTATATGGAAGTCAAACTGCTATTTGTGGTTTACTGTATCTACTTCTCCCACCTGGAGCGCTCTTTTTCTAACTGCTCCAGTCTTTTGCCACCTACAATATATGGCCATCAACTTCACTAACTGGACAAAATCCTTTGTAGGACTACATTCACCTAGACCTTCCGGTTTCGAATGCCCAGTCGAATGCCTATCCTCACATATTCATTCGTTATATCATTTAATTATTGGCACCTTGAATGAGTTCTCTCTGTTTCCCAACAGATAATGTTACGTGCACGTACTTTAATACAGTAACGCAACTAGAAAGAAGTATTGCATGCAAGCTCAAATTTCAGTGCATGTAGATCGCCGAAGTGTAAATAATCATTTCCATAGTTTTAAACACGTCGAACTTCGTGCTAAGAAAGTGTTTGCGGTAAATTGTGTTGCACTTTTATATTTAAAAAAATCGACAGCTGCAGCACGCAAAATTCATGCTCTGTTGTACCCATAAGCTAGATGAGTTTAAAAGCTTTAAAAATAAAGATTTTGATGTTAGTTAAAGAACGTTTTAGTTTGAGGACAACGATTTAGAGGCATTACTTCATGAAGACTCATGTCAGCCATATCAAGTGGGTGATACAACAGTGTGGAAACGCTGAAAATACTAAGAATGATTCAAGAGCAAAAACATTGAGTCCGAACGAGTTGAAGCTAAAAGACGTCGAACTTCGTTTTTTATGTGTGAATTGCTGCTTTAATACTAAAAGATCGTGGTGTAAGCGGGCCATTCATCAACACTGACTGCAAAGGCTATATTCCGGTTCGAAGTTTTCTCTCCGCACTTGGCGGGAACAACAGAGTGTGGCTTATTGTGAACTTCTCAAACCAAAGGATACTTTGGCGCGAGGTTGCTATCGATTGCAATTGATGCGTTTGCGCCGAGCTTTAAGGAAAAAAATGGCGCAGCAGAAACACGGCAATGTGATTTTTCTAAAGACGACGCTTAACGCTTAAATGGAAAGTCCTACCCTGCCCGCTAGATTCACCAATCATTGTCTTTTCCGACTATCACTTGCGCTATTCGATGATAAATGGCATGGTTGAGCAGCACTTTGCTCTTATGAAGATGCAAGTAGACGTGTTATTTTTTCGATGCTGGAAAACAGTAGGGGTTTGTGGCTTACCTTAAATAAATCATTGCTTTTTACAAAAAAAAAAATAAATCAGCGGGAACTTACTCAAGGTCCTTATTTGTTATTTTACGTACACGCAAGGATTTAAGTATTCATGACCAATTTTTCATTGGTGGTGGCAATAATAGCTTTAAACCACACCGACTGGCCTACACAAACCACCTACTTCTCTCTACTTATTCTCGGGGTATAGGAAACATAAAATATTTTACACCAATTTTACAGACATTTTTCGATATATACATATGTAGGTAAAACAAGATGGGATCAGCGCGCCGGTAGCAAAGCTACAATTCCGGGTCTTCTACTTAGAATTTTGCAAACTTGTACCTGAATTTCTGGAACCGCAGTAGCTAGGTTTCGCTATGACCTCAGAATCATGTGCTCTATAACACAGCCAAGTCCTAGACTTATAGGTACTCGGCAAGGTTGATTTGATATATGCGTACGGACAGACAGACAGGCCAGAGAGAGGCTGAAATAAACTCCAATTCAAATTGTTTTGCAATTGTCCGGAGAATGAATTTGGTTTGTAGTCGATACCATTATTTATACCCGAGATATGCGCGCATGAATATCAGTTGTTGGGTGAGCCAATAGCTAGTGTGCAATTTTTCTTTAAGTTCAACACATATTTTTCGCGGAATCGACACTTATGGCAATTATAAGCGGATCGCAAAATCGTTTATGAATGTCAAAACTGTCGATGGCTCTTTAACGAATAAATAGGTCAAGGAGCGCAATTTCCCCTTAGGTATTGTACGAGATTCGTTCAAAAAGTAAGGAGACTTTTTGAATTCCGTAAGCTAAGTATTTACATTTGCTTATCGAAGTTTTTTTTTTCTGTTATGTTGGCACACATGTCCTTGCGTGAGCATATGTTGACATTGGCAGCAATTTTGGATGTTTAGTCTGCTTCCATAGATAAAAGGTGTTTTTTTTTAACGGCTTGATTTTCAAACTAGCAACACTGTTGAGAGTTGATCTGTAGTTAGTTCGTTTTGCCATTTTACGATGAATAGGAACAACGCCATTTTGAAATCCATGGTTCGGTTATTCGGAATGAATCGTTTCCACACCACGTATACTCTAGTGGATAATACGCATCCCCAAAGAAGACAAACAGTGAGAGGAAAAGAAGGTACTATCGTTGTGGAGCGCAGTGTGAATGAGTCGATTCGCCATCGTGCACAGCAATTGGAGGTATGCCCATCCACTTTGTGGAAAATTTTACGGAAAGATCTTATCTTGGCTTAAAAGCTTATAAGATCTATCTTGTGAGTTAAAATCGCGTGACCACTATACGCGTCGTAAGTTCGGTGAAAGGGGCCGAAAGCATGATTCAGCTTGATCCTTATTTTCAACGCAAAAGCTTGTTCTCCGATTAACAACCAAAATGGCCGAATTTGGAGTGGAGAAAACCTAGAAGCCTTTGTCGAGACGCCCTTATAACCACTAAAGCTCACTGTTTGATGTGCTAAATGGGCTGGTGAAATCATCGGCCCATATTTTATTAAGGACGATGCCGGCAAAAATGTTACCGTCAATGGATAGCGCTATAGAAACATGATTTTCGACTTCTTCGTTCTTCAGTTGAATGAAACTGACGTGACAGAGTTTTGGTTTTAACAAGATGGCGCAACATGCCACATGGCGCGCGACTCCATCAATTTATTCCGGGAAACATTCGCTGAACGCATAATTTCGCATAATGGACCTATGTACTGGCCTCCACGATCCTGTGATTTCACACCTTTAGATTACTTTCATTGGGGGTATGTGAAGTCACTAGTCTATGCCAATAAATCAGAGAAGTTGGACGATTTGGGAATCAACTTTCGCCGTGTTATTGCTGATATACGGTCCTAGTTGCTCGATAAAGTTGTCGCAAATTGGACTTCAGGATTGCGCTTCATTCGAGCTAGTCGTGGCACGTATAAGCCCGTAGTCTTATTTAAGCACTAATGGCAAGAAATATTTATTAAACTAAGTTAATAACGCAGACATTAACATTAGCTTCAAGTGTTTTCTTTCATATTGAATGTGTACACCTTTAAAAAAAACACCATTTTCATACGTTGCGTACGTAATGACGCTTCTATTTTAAGTCTAAAAAAAAAGTTTTTCGACATCCACAATATTTCCCTAAAAAAACTCGTTTCAATGAGTTCAACTCACCGACTGTTTCCGCCTGTTAAATGCATTTTTACATACATCAATGTCACATGGAAATATCGACTGCACTTTGACAAACATTCTGATCGCGCCCAAAAAGTGTCCAAAAACCGTTAACGCAGCGTGTCGCCAATTTTTACGCAATACATATGCATAAGCTGTAGCTTGGAGATTTCTTTTATAACTAGCCATGCAGTCGTCAAAGTAAAGGATTTGTGGTTCTGAAAGTAAATTTCAAAAAAAAGAACATTCATGACTTAGATTTCGACCAAATTTGTACCTCAGTGTATGGCTAGTATCTCGCCATTATGAGTAAAATATAACGTCATTAAAATATTCTGCACAGAAGTTTGTCGGACTGGCCATAATTTGACTAATATTTGCATCAACAATTTGCAGCTTGCGTGTATAAATGCGATATTTTACACAGTAACGCAAATCAAAAGCCAACGGCGACAAGTCACAGCCTATTGTAATTATTTTCACAGGTTGCTAAAGAACCTAGCCTACACGCTTATTTGACAAGCGTTGTCTTTGCATAACCTTTCAAATATTCTTACGAAAGTATCCTGTTGTCACCAACTCAGGCTGTCTCCAACCATGCAGCCAATGATCAAAGACTAAAACGAATCAATTTTCTTTCAAATATATGTACATATCGATCACGAATATGTAAACTAAGCTCTTAATCGCTCAATTTTTCACGAACAACTCACAAAAACGTTGAATCTGCATCATTTCCCTATCCCCAATCAATTCAGTAATATATTAAAAAAAAAAAAAAAACACACAATTTTAACCGCCACTCCATCCCTCCAAACCAGGTACTATGACGAGAAAAATCCACACTGAACGACACTCAATAAGTCGATAATTCTCACAAGTTCGATTTATTCCTCAAATCCATTTCCATTTCCGACTCGCTCCTGCGAGCCTACTGGCGACTTTCCAAATGCACCATCACTCACCGGAATATCATATTATGTTCCATCTTTGTCATCATATCACCCCGGAATGATGGAAAACCAACAAGAAGGAAATATTTCTCAGCACCTTTACGTCCCTCCATCATGAAAGATGAGCACTGTGGCGTGTCTTCGGCCACGCTTTGTTGCTCAAAGTTATCCTGTCACATCGGATCCGACGTTTATTCATTGGATTTCATATTTATCCAACACGAATTTGTTGGGTTCATATTTTGCCAACACAGTCCCTAGATCCCCGTTTAATAATTGCAATGATGAAAAGTCCTTGAAAGCAATAAAATCACTTCAATCATCGAGGATGAACGGGGAGAATGAAAGGAAACGTAAAAACTTTGATCCGACGATGAACAGTTTCGGTGTTTTGATTTGTTACGGCGATATAGTATGAGAAGATGAGCTATAAATTCGATTTCTTATGTGAGAAAAGCAATTGTGGAAATATGCTCTCTTGTTTGAGATACATTGTTGATGGTGATTGCATACATGTCGTGCGGTTGTTTACCGACTGATTTGCCAATTTCTGAGCACTTAAACTTTTACCGGAGGAACTTAAATTGAGTTATTTGATAGGTATGGGGTAATTCGATTTCCGGTCGGTCTAGGAGGAAGGGCTATTGGCATTGCTTGTATGTCATTTCGGGTGTTGGGCATATATGTGTGTTCGGTCAGGAGTATTCATCCTGTACCGGATGAGATTGTGTATCCTGTACTGTTGCTTGAGGATGAAATCTTAATACCTTTATAGGTCATGAGGAGTTCGAATGACAGGCAGGGGCAATGTAAGCCTACAAGCTGTCCAAAACCCAATGATATAAAGGGGGCAGTACTGATTTCTCCTCTTTTTTTATACGAGTATACTATTGAGGAAAGTGAATTGATTTCACTATATTTTGCAGGTACTTCCAATACATGACAAACAGGAAGCAGCTTAGTTGGTAAGAGTCATAGGATCCGTGAGATTTAAGGAGCTCAATCTGACATATTGCCTACACATTTATAGAAATTCTAAATTTATAATAATTATTTCGTCCCTACGGGGATTGGTTCCTATCAGCATGCTGACTAAATAAACTCTAGCAACAGCTATCTTCTCAAAGGTTGAATAAGCCTTCAATAACGACTGTACGGAATCCATATTCCATACCATAATCCCTCTCGCAGATGGTTTCATTACTCAATAAGTAATTTTTATGCTTAAAAACAACGTATCCCGACTACCATGGGTAAAAAAAGACATCACCGCGACCAATTGTAAGTGGCGATCATCTCTCGCTTCTGGTAACGAACAATATTCTGGCTAGATCAGGGAAGAAGATCAAGGTACAAGCAGTTGCGCACGGTATAGTGTTTCTGGTGTCTAGCAAGTTTTCCTCAATTATAAGTCAAATCAGGTAGAGAGAGTTGGGTAAGGTTTATAGCTGAGTCACAAGTTGTGGTATGGGGAGAATTCTTCATAGGTAAAAGGGCATGCCTTTATTCCTCCTTAAGAATAAAATTCCTCTAGGAACCAACCTGGATCCCAAGTTGACCTAAAGGCTCAATATCGAGCTGCGGTCTACAAAGGCAAATACAGCCTTCTACGTCTTAAATAGAACCTCCAACTAAGTGTAGGACCTTCAATCTACGAGGGTGTAATGAAAAGTTATCGGATTGACAATGAAAAACTGCAATTTTCAGTCAACAAATGATTTTATTTTTCTACATAATCTCTCTTGACTTCAACACACTTGGTTCAGCGTTTTTTTAAAAGTGAGAGTCCGGAAGGCTGTGAAATTATTCACCTACGGCCCTCTCAACTTCTTCACTGGAAGCAACGCGCTTCCCAGAAACAAACGTCGTCAAATTTTGGAACAGACGTTTGAGGGTTATAAATTCTGAGAATAGGTTTGCCGAGCATATCGTACCCCAAATCCCGCAGTTTTCCCATCGCCAGGGTACAATTGCGTACAGGCGCGATACCCTGGTGAAAGATAATTTTTTTTCTTCAGGCTAGACCTATTCACGTGAATTTTGGCATCCAGCTTGTGACGAAGATTGTAGTAATATTCGCCTGTAATTGTTCTGACGTTTTCGAGGTAATCAATCAACCGGCTCCCTTTCGCATCCCAAAGCAATGGTAATCATCACCGACTGTTGAGACGAAGGTCTGTAGTTCAAGTCTGTCCATAGTCAAGAACAATTTCAAAACTGTGCAACATCAGTTGTGAATGAGAGATGATAAAAAAAGTGCTGACGAAGGCATAATAGTACATAACAGTACAAGATCACTTCAAAATTCATACTTTGTCTGTGCATTTCCAACATAATACCTTAAGGACATAGAAAGATACTGTGAACTACAACCAACGCGACAAATTCAGTCGAATCTCTCGAAAAATCTTATCTAGGACAACCACCCGAATTGTAGTGAACGAACATCTTCGACACAAACCATCTGCACCCCGTCCAGGTTGTGTGACAAACACCATAAAAGCGTACACCCTTGAACCTGCACGAACCCTATACAAAAAAAAGGAAAACGCACGCCGGCTTCCATTGACTACTTGGACTGCTGTTCCATTTCTGGCGTGCAGCGGTGAATCTATGGATGAGACCATGGTGACAAATCGTAGCACAAAATGGGTCAGATTCCTATTAAATCGGTCCAAATATTGCTGCAAGAATCGTTTGCACATTTGCTTTTGATCGGCATTTAGCAAATGCGGCACCCATCTTAAGCAGAGCTTTCATATTCCTAATGATTTGTGGGAGATGTTTCGCACTCTTCTTCCGATTTCCCCATAGCCCTATCTTCACTCGCCTAACGTCCAACGCGATATCATTTTCAATGGTTTCCGGTGTGTCCTTCACGTGGGCCCTCTTTGAAGGATTAGCACTTACTTACTTACTATTCAGGCCAGCAACCTATGGATGGTCTGGATCTGTTAATACAGTCCAGACCAAGCTGTCTTGCGTCCGTGATCTCAATGTGGCCGAGCTATTGTAGTCGACGGATTTTAACTTTCCCCACTATATCCATATATTTGTACAGCTCATAGAGTTCGCGGTTATGTCTTCTCCTACATTCGCCTTCCTCGCAACAAGCACCGAATATCCGTCGCGGAATTCTTCTTCTGATCTCCAAGGATCAGATCTGCTCTCCTGCTTATCGTCCAGCTTTCGGCTACTTATAGCAGAACTGACAGAATAAGAGTCTTGTAGAGAATAACCTTGGATCTTCGAGACTGGAGTTTGGACCCCAGTGATTCTGTGCCGGATCTCCACTGTGATGTCGTTCTTGGACTTTATGTTTGCCTCGAAGTACATATGTTAATTCCTTCACCACTTCGAAATTATAGCTGTCGATTGTTATATTTTGCCCTAGGTGATGGCTGACGAACCACTTTATTGTTGACAGCATATATTTCGTCTTCTCCTCATTGATGTAAAGACCAGCTCATTTCGCTTGATCTTTAACGGCGTGAACGCTTCCACAATAGTGCGCTGGGAACTTGCAACAATATCAATATCATCTGCGTGTTGACGTTGGCCCGCCGCACTATTTGTTCCAACACAATATTGAAGAAGTCTCATGACGGCGCATCTCCTTGCCGAAATCCGGGACACGTTTCAGAACGCTCGGAGGTTCTGGAGCCCAGCATGGTGCAGCGTGGCTCGATACATCCGAATCAGTTTTCCCGGGATCCCAAATTCGGCCATCGCGTTGAATAAGGCCTTGCGATGAATGCTGAATGAATGTAAAGATTAGCAACCACGTTTAAATCCAGGTGTCCACTGTTTAATGATAGATATAGAAGAAGCAAAGTCCACGCATGGTTTTGTCAACTTCTGATGAATTTCTTTAGGGGTTAATCCATCCAAAACGAAGAAGATTCAGAGGGCGACATATATGGACCTGGGGCTGTTCGTTTCTGCCCGAAAGACGCCTTAACAAACATTATTCATCACGGCACAGCTACTGCACTGGCGTTACTAAGAGCAAGGTCCGATCGACTACGCCCTATCTAACTTCAGTTTCAAAAATCGCCTTTCAATCAAATCCCCTACAAGAGAGGAGTGGAGAAACAGGAATTTGATTAAAGACTTCGACACTGCAATATTGCAAAATATATAGCTCAACGATGGATTACAGGCCTAGCTAGACAACCATAAAATGTAATGATCTCAAGGATGGCGGGCCACTCGCCAGCTTGACATCTCCTATAACATGTTCTGTCATACCTTGTGCGCTTAGGGCATTTACCATAGGAACTCCCATAAACATCCATTGATATTGATCGGGAATGTGCATTTACTCATGAAGTCGTGAGCGACGCAGAGGTCAGTTGATTTTTGCATTTGCATGCATTTTTCTGGCATGAATCAACCGCTATTGCTTGCGCCCACATCCTTGCTTCACTTTTCATGTGCATCTGTTCCCTTTATTCCTTCAAGGGTATTAGCTTCGAAACGACTGTAATATCATCGACAAGGTCTATGACATTTGCCTCGCATAGGACTCTAACCCTTGGGAGATATTTCATTCCATAGTATAGGCCCTGACATTCATCCTTATGGAACTCCTCCGTTTACATGGAAATGCCCAGTACAATCGTTAGTTTCATATAAAGAGAACCTGTTTCTAAAATGCTTTAATACTGTTGTGATAATGATCCACGGGTCCATCTAAGCTCCAAGTAGAGTAAAATGCATTCTAGACACCCAAAGTTATTTTCATATTTGTTTGAATCCCCACTCAATCTCTTGCTTCGACTGTTTCCGCGAGAATCTAAATGGGATACCTTCTATCTCAGGCGACTTATTATTTACGATTTGTTTACATACATACATCAAGCAGCCCATCTCGTATAACAGGTGAGATTTCCGCTATCTTTTTCCATCCTTTTTTAATTTCATAAAAAGAGAAAATTTACAATTTTTCTATTATTAGAGGAGAGCGTGACTGGCTGTAATAATTTAAGCCTCGTACGGCTATGGTTTTCTTTCCAGCAGTATCGGCGATATGCACTCGTACCGTGTATTCGGATAGCAATTAACAATATTAATTTATTTTATTTCTGATAGTTAATCGATAGCAGTTAAAATTGGTTCTTTATCAGTTCTAAGTTTGTAAGTTTGTAAAAGGGTTGTCATCAGGGTACTACTGCTACTCCTACTCCGTTTAAGAAGAAGGTTTTTCTCGATTTTCTTTTTTCCCTTATTTTTGCTTCCTGGCATTTTCCTTTCTTTTGACAGGAAACCTTTTTGGGGCTTGGTTGTTTCCCTCGCGATAAATTTCCATAGTTGTGTGAGCGCTTAATTTATTCTGTTTTTTTATCGTTTCTCGTTCATCTGATTACCGTCCAGACAACACACATACTTGAGGCGAAGTCAGCCATCTTTGTTTTGAATTAAGCTTCTCAAAGACGGAAGAATGGGGGCATTTCTACACGAATTATTAGCATGATTTTTAGTCCTTCCCGTTGTCCTGTCTCCTTATGGGAAGAAGTATATCACGGTGTATGTGGTTTCAGAAAATCATTGCCATAGGAGCACACACCCTCTTTGATTTAGATCAAGCGTCGAGCTGCCCGTTTACATTTATACATTTTTTTGTTACATATAGGGCCCGACGTAAGACTCTAAATTGATTGGTTTGCAGTTTTCTTCAGCTTTTCTTGGTGTTGCAAATGAGGAACACCTATCCTGGGTTCAATTGTCACACGCCGACTCGGTCCATTCACCCATCTTTACTTTTTCTTTCTCTCGAAAAAAAACAAAGGGATTCTTCATCCGTTCTTGATAAGCTCTTTTGCACGCTCTGATGGATTTGGAAGAGGTCTATTACGTAATTGCGTCTGGAGAAATAGTAAGAGTCTGGAAGATTATACGTTCGATTTCAACATTGATGTTGATGTGGCTTGTAACTCTGGAGCTCAGATAGACGAATTCCATAATCATCCCTAAAGTACACCTGCTTAATCATATTGCCCACTCAAAGCATCGGTGATGGACCGATGAAAGCTCTATGTAACTGGTTCACCCAATTTTTTAACATCCCAATAGGCAATCTTAAGGTTTAAAGAACTTACAACAACCTGAAAGCTTCAATCGTCAGTTTTTTTGTCCTAAAATCAGCTCTTCATTACGCAATCGCGTCGGAGACTTTTCAATAGTTGAAGTTGAAGTCTGAAGTTTGAATTTTTATTTTTACGTTTGAAGCGGCGACGCTGTCATTCTTCGGCGTTTTTATTCCGTGATAGTCATAATTTGAACATGGAGTGCTACATTATCTAAAAACTCGCCGAAATTGTTAAAATTTATAATTAAAATGCATGTCCATGTTAAATGGGTATACAACCGTGGTAGCAATATAATCGCGGCATTCGGAGAAAACGGTCCGAGTATTCCCTGTTCAACGTCTAAACTTCCGGCTAAGCGAGAATATTACTATTGTTGAAAGTGTGACTGAAGGCCCAAACCTATAATTTCTCTGTCTTGTTAATGTAGCTGGCCTTTTTACCATCTCAACTTGGCGAATTTTGTGACCCAATTCACACAAGAACTGAAGCCACCGAATCACATACTTCGGATTGGGTTCTGGAGCAGCTATAAGCCGATTCAACATTTTAGGAAAGGAACAACTTTTGTGAGTATCAAGAACCTCGGTTGCACTCAAAGCAAGAATGTGGATTTTTTGCCCGAGATCTCATTACCTCCACCTGAAACCAGGTTTCACATTCGTCAAGTGTCACTGGCATTATTATTATCAAGTATTTATAAATACGAATATTGCCATTGAGGGACAAAAGGGTTGTTTTGATAGTCCGTTAATCGCGAAGAAACACGCGTTGCTCATATGAAACCTTTTATACAAGAGTACCGGTGTTTGGATTTGTCCTTTGTCCTTTGCTGTCGTTATTAGACTTCCTACATTTTTCTTAACTGATTCTTCTCCCCTATCTCCCAGATGATCCAGATGTTCAGCGTAAGGTAGTGAGGGTGTGATTCCTAAGGGTTATATTTCAATCATTCTGAAGATAACAACGCGCTTCTTTTAATCCTTCATGTATCTCCAATGTTTCAGATAAGGCGTTTCGTCCTTTGGTGCCTTAGAGAAATCCTTGATAAGCCCCCCAAATTATTCATGATTCCCAACCTTACAAGCGCATGGTACACTTTCATTCGGTTTATAGAGTCATATGCCTTTTCAAAGATTAACCAACATTTGGTGGACCGTTCCGTGGAATTCCTATTTCTTTTCTGAAAATTGTCATCTTCTTCTTTTCCTTTTTTCCGGTGTCGTTATGGTCAGAAGTGTAGGACCATAACCTTCCCACTTAACTGCATTCCTACTGGTCCGCTTGTTGGGTCCGCCGGTTTGACGTCAGAAAGTAGCGGCAGGCTTCCCGGTTTGGGATTACTTCATCGCTGAGGCCAATCAAATGCTGGTGTTTTTGCATTTGTTTGCACCAATTGTTTTTCGGCCTGCCTTTTTTGCGTGTTGAAATCGGAACGTTGATTGATATTGCCTTTTGGACGGGGTTCAAAGGATCTCTCCTTTGAACATGGCAATACCAACTGAGTCGGTCGCGCTCTATCTTTCTTGTGATGGTTTCTTTTACGTGGAGGCTTCCTCGGATCTTTGAACTTCTAATTCTGTCACTCTTTGTTACTCCCGCTGTCATGCGAAGCATCTTCATCTCAGCTGCCGTTAATTTGCTCTCATACTTTTTGTGCATTGTCCAGCATTGTGAACCGTATGTGAGCGCCGGATGTACAACTGAAGTGTAGAGCCTTCCTTTCAACTTAGGGGGCATTTTTCGATCACAGAAGATGGCGGAGTTTTCCCGCCACTTCATCCACCCTACGCTTACGCGATGGTTGATGTCGTCATCACAAGTTGCTTCTTTATTAATCATAGATCCCAGATATTTAAACTTTTCACACTTGGGAAGCACTCTTCCATTCAAGTAAATGTCTGGAATAGGCTGATGAGGGTCAGAGAACGGACAGCACAGATACTCTGTCTTCTTTGAACTTATACGATACCCGTGTCCCTCAAAAATATCCACCTACACATCAAGTGCTCGTTGTAGGGCCTGATCATCACTTATAATGGCTCCATCGTCAGCAAAGAATAGCTGGTGCACATTGGGGTCCGTCACTTTTCCTTCAAGCAAGCAATCAAGGACTGCTATAAAGAGCAGTGGGCTGAGGACGCTCCCTTGGTGTACACCGACTTTGATTGCGAACTCTTCGGTGACTCCTGCGGTGCATCTTACTCTTGTCCTTGCTCTCTTGTACTTGTCCATGATCACTCCAACCATGAACCATGAGCTTTTCTTTTCTTGGAGTTTTTAACCGCGTACCGAATTTCTTCGACTGTGATGTCGGATATTTCGTCATGATTCGGGGCGGCTCTTGGAAAGTACACTCGGGGAAACTGTTCGTTCAGAAGTTCCTCGCAATACTGTCGCCATCTGTGGAAAATTTTTTCGTCTTCCACAAGGAGTTGGCCTTCAGCATTGTTAATAAACTTTGGAAAACGAATCTCCTGAGCATTTTTTCTTCTCTGGGTGGCTATCTTAAAGATATTTGCTCCTTTGTGCAAATTGCTTTGTCGAAGCTCCTTTCTGAAAATTGTCATAAATTTAGAATATAAATCTGGCCAGTCGTCGAGTGGTTTCTCCGAAGCCACACTGGTAATCTCTGATTATTTCCTTTGTTTATGTGCCAGTCTCTTTAAGAGAATTTTTGAAGCACTTGAGCACTTTGTAATATCTTTATAGCAGTGATATATCCCGGTAATTGCATAGTGCATAGTATAGTGCCAGGTCACCCTTTTTAAATACAGAAATGATGATCGAGTTTTTCTATTCCTCGGGGTAACATCCTTTTATTTGTCTTTTTAAATCAATTTCTCCCGGACAAATGTTAAAATTTCTTTCCAATTTCGGAAACGATTGTTAAACTTGACTTGAGTTCACACAGTGACTCACCTTCCATGGACTCGGAACTTGGTCTCTAAACGACAGATTTTGTCTCTGCCGCTCATATTGTCATCCCTTATCGCCTTAACTAATCCTTTACCACTGCTTTAGCCCATATCACTTGTAGTACATATATGACTATCCACTAGCTAGACTTTCTTAGCCTGAAATCACACTGGTATAGACCTATCAACTTATTTACAAATCAGAGCTTTACAAATTTTTAGTTGACCAAACAGTATTTAGACCCCATTAACCAGCCCCACAGCATTTTTCCTTTAGCTTATTTAAGAGTTCAGCATATTTAGGAATGCTGTTTAAAATGTTTGAAATAGTAGTCCTTATTGGTTTCTGGTCATTGCAACGTAGGACCCTAGTATTTTGGCTGATTGGTATCCGCAATTCAAAATCATCATGGTATTCTTAGGCTACCTTCTGCTCTGTGTCTTTTCGAAAATAGTTCGATTGTCTCCATCGTATGCCCTGCAGTTTATCAATAATATGGTGAAATGATATATTTTCCTACAATACATAGCCTCCTAACACGTCATAAATATCTTTTTTATAAGCCCAGTATTCTCTTTAAAAAATAATCTTCGTCTTGACCCTTCTAAAACCTCAACAGTTGGCATAACTTTGCTATAGTCTTCAAATTTCTTGTCTCGAACGTGTTTCTTAAGCCGAGGAAAGAGGAAGAATTGAGAGCTAGATCTGGCGAATAGGGTGGTTGTTCGAGCAGTTTGAATCTCGTTTCCCCGAATGGCAGCCATCGTAACTGCGGTTTTGTGAGCTGGTGTGTTGTCTTGGTGAAATAGCATTCCACCTCGCAGTTTGCCGCGTCTTGTTTTTTAATCACCTCCCGCAATCTTCTTATTTGGTCTACGTAATAAGATCCTCAAATAGTAGCTCCCTTTTCCAAATATTCCACCATAATTATTCTTTCAGTGCCCCAAAAAGTAATAACCTTTCCCGCCGAACTTGAAACTTTGATTTTCTTTGGTGTCGATGAGGAATCTCGGTTGGTTATTTGGTTTCAGGATCAAAAGGGTGAATCATTTCAAGACATTTCCTGATCTGTTTGGAACTTCTTGAAATGTCGATGCGTTTTTTTCTTTTGCTCATCGGTTAATATTCTTGGAATCCAAAGCGCAAAGACCTTTTTAATATGCAACTCATCTGCAAGGATTCTTGTAACCTCAGATAAAGGGTCCGCCAAATAATTTTTTTTTTTTTTTGAAAATGCTTGTTTTGCTTGTTTACATACCCGCCAAGATCAAAATGAGCTTCATCTGAAAAGATGATTTTTTTGGCAAAATCGGCATCTTCTGTAAGTCGATCGCAGGCCCACTTAGCGAAGCGAAAACGCATTGGATGGTCAGTTGGCTTCAACTCCTGAACCAATTGGACTTTGTATGGCGTCATACCAAGGTCTTTATGCAAAATTCGTCTCAATGATGTCTCCGAAATGTTCAATTGTTGAGAACGACGGTGAATTGATGTTGATGGCGCTTCACGCACACTTTCTGCCGCAGCAGCAATATTCTCGGGTGTACGCACTGTTTTTGGCTTTTCACGATTTGGTTTATCGATGAGGATGCCAGTTTCTTTCACTTTTTTCACAAGATAACGAACATACGGAGCTGACGGTGCTTCTCTTCTTCCAAAATCCGTACGCAATTTTCGCACACATTCTGCAACATTACCATGATTTTCAAAGTAATGTCGCAATATTTCCTAGCGTTGTTCAAGCGTATACACAACCATATTGGTTCAGCGGAAGGATAAAACTAATTATCTGTCAAATCAGACATGATCTAAGTGTTACCATTCACGAAATAAGCACTACTTGAAAAAAAAAACGTTAGATGGCTGCCGGTCACTTTTCAATATTAACTTTTTTAACGTTGTCTCCAGTGAGGGACGTGGTTGGGCATCCTTCCCGATATTCGTCTCCAGTGGATGTTCTGCCCAGCTAAAACCCCTTGACCCAACGTCCATATCCCACGGACGAGCAAAGCCCGCCAATGTTTTCACTAAAGTGGTTGTGTATGTCCTGGGAAGCAGAAGTACTTGATGAATGTTCTAATTTCGTTTTTCTCAATTCTCTGGGAATCGTGGTCTATTTACATTTTTTTTATAGGTTTCGCGCAGGTTTAAGGTGTTTGTCACACAACAACAGGGTGCAGATGGTTTGTGTCGAAGATGTTTATTCACTACTCTCCGGGAGTGGTTAGCCTAGATAGGATTCGATAGATTTGACTGAATTTGTCGCGTTGGTTGCAGTTCACAGTAACTTTTATTTTTCCATATCATTGAGGTGTTACATGAAATGATCTTATAGTGCGAGTGTTATGCCTTCGACAGCATTTTTTTTTATCATCTCTCATTCACAACTGATGTTGTTCCACGGACAGACTTGAACTACAGACCTTCCGTTTAACAGTTGGTGACGATTGCCATTGCACCACGACCACCTCCTTATACATATAACCACCCATTTATATAATTTTGTGACGCTAACCTACTGGGTATATATGCAAGACCATAAAGGCAGCCAAACAAGGAACGACTCTCAAAGAATATATATAGCCATGGTAATGTCGAGATATCAACATGAGCCTACTATTTCTTTGACATCACCCGAGGTTTGATTGGCACAATCGTAAACTTCCAGCCTTGTACACCCGACGAGTGGGCTGCGGTCACCAGACCGTTGTCATACTTCCCTTCCCTACTTCATGGAATTCTGTCTGCGTAATCCTCGTTATTTTCTCTATATTTTTACAGAAAACTATTGCCGTATCGTCTGTGTATGTATGTAGCAGGAAACTCTTTTTAAGATAAACAATATCGCAGCCAATTTTGACCCTTGCGGAACCCCATGCTTCCCAATTGTAATGTTTTTTTTTTAATTGGGAGCTAGTGCTAACAAATAGCATAGAGTAATACCACCACAGTAGGTCTATTGTGCCTCCTAACCAATTAGGCAAGGAGTTCCTCTAGGAGCTGAGCTGATCCACTCAGGAGTGATGATTTCTCTGAGGAGGATACGCTTCCTAAGATAGCAGATGGCAGCACACTCGCATAGTATATGCTCTGCAGTTTCCTCGCCTTCTAGATAGAGTCGACCCTCGGTTTCAGAGGAGAGGTTGTTAAAATGATATTTCAGACTACATGGTCCCGAAAGGTAGTTGACCAGTCTTCTGATATAGATTCTATTATGTTTAAGAATATTGATAGAGTGTTTGTTCTGGGGCCATACGAATCTCTTCAATTGTCGGAGTCCTTGAACGCTGTTCTAAAAGCGCAGGTGTTGCGATTTTTCCCACTTGTCTTGAGTATGTACCTTTTGCTGGAACCTTTCTTATCGAGTTGGTCGGTGATTTCGTTGCCTTTAATGCCCTTGTGACCCAGCACCCACCAGATTTTGACCTTATTTCTTTTGCCTAGGTCTTTTAGGGCATCGTGGTATTTCTTGAGGGACTTTGAGTTCGTACTATGTCAGCCTAACGCTTTGAGACCTGCCTGAATGTATAAGAGTATATTGATGGTTATACCTCTTATGCCAGTCTCTGAGTTTGGTTGACGCACGTTAGGATGGTGTCTTAAATCTTTTATCAAAGGTATTCCCTATTGTAAAAGTCTTTAATTCTTCACAAGGAAAGTCGTTGCTCTGAAATAATGTTTTAGCCATTTTGCTATGTTTCCTTTAATTCCTGCATCTGCCCAAAGGTCGATTATTTATGGTCAAGGGTGTCGGAAAAATGTCTGAAATCAAGAAACAAGTCTCAGACATATGGTCTGATCGCAGGGCTCTTGTTAACTAAATTAGCAAAATCTAATTTGTTATCTTATTTTTGGCTCTCCCCTTGTAGATCGCTCGAACAAGTGCCTCTTTGAGCTTTTGTGGTACTATCGCAATTGCCAGGCTAAAGTTGGAGCTTGACGATGTTGGATTCTTATTATTTTCCTTCAAGCCGATTGTTGCTCGTCATGATTTCCTTGTTTACCACACGAATAAGGTGGAAAAGGGTTTGAAAGTCGTCTGGTGTAATATAGCTTCAATGTCCCACCATATACAGAACTCTAAGATTGCAACAAGTGTTTTTTGCATTGGCCTAAAATCACAGTAAATCGTGGTTTTTGATGCTTATAGTGCAATGTGGAGTAGAAAGCAGATACATAGCTATCACGCTGCTACATAGAGCGTCCATGCGTTAATAGACAAACTCAAAGAATCATACTTTTGGTGGGCCCGTATTTTTCCGGTTGATTGCCTAGGCACATGATTCGAATAACAACTTTCGACATCTCGTACAACATCTCAAAAACAGTAAGTGTGTTTCGCTCAACCATATCATCCACACCCCTAATGACTGTTTAAATTGTGAAAAGTATCTTTGGGGAAAAATTGAAATGTGTCAGTCTCAGTTACCCAATGTCTACAATGTCTATTTTACGACTATGAGAGTTATAATCCTCAAACAACTCAACAACATAATCTCACTTAAGACTTATATGAGTGTTTCGTAGAAAAGAATCTTCAAACCACTAAACCAACTATGTAAAGTATTTTATGAATCAATTTTAGGAAAAACCGAAAAAGCAACCGAAACGAATACATCCTTTACCCAAATCCTCCTTATCATTTCGTTGCCAATAAAAGCTTCTTAAGTGCTTTCACATAAACATCAACTTGTGTTTCCACCCCGGCTACAATTTACCCATAAACCTCTCGTAAAAAATGCTTTAAAACTATTAATCCAAACAACGTTTACGTATAATTTGTGTTTAAACGTTTTAGTACGGCGATTTATGTTACGTACGTCGCACGACAGGATACGTTAAACCACGTATATGTGGCCCTGAATAAAGCTTTCGAATTAAGAGGGATTGTTATTTACTTTTTTTATGCGTTTATCTTTGTAGATTTAAGATACAATCATGAAAAGTATTATGTTAACGTGGACATAACGGTTTTACGGTTAGTTTGTGGAATCGAATATGAGTTTATCTTCGAATGAAGTCATTTGATATTCCTTTGAAGAAGTGCCGTAAAAAGTTTTAAGGTTTTAGAGGGTTAATCCCCGATCGCTATGTCCTCCCCGAAAGTAAACAAATGAAATAGTCAGTCATCCTTTGATTTACAAATATTTTAAGTATGGGACGAAAAAAATATTAATAATCTCATCCTTTGTCCAGGTATCGTGGTATCAAAACTCATTCCCCATCCAGACGACAGATAGACGAATTATGTCATCACGAGGAAACCGCCACACACTAACGGTGCGACACATCCAACAGGAGGATTTCGGCAACTACAGGTAAATGAATCCCAACATCCAGATTCGGATATTATTTTTCCCCCTTTTACCCACATACTACGAGGATGTATACGTCATATCCCTTTGAGGATCAGTGTGGGCGGAATGACGAATGATGAATGAGGAGTAAAGAATAATTCTTAAACGGATTACCAGATCCAGGATGTCAGATTTAATTTTGACATTTCCATTTGCGAGACACTAAAAATACTGTGTGCCAACTGAAAAAAAAAAAAGCTCTACTAAAGGCCATGAGCACATCTATCCTCTGTAGACATCACCATCAATTGGCTTACGTGCAATACAGATGCAATAAAAGGCGAAAATAAAGTGCGACACATGACTCGCCTGACAGAGAGCAGGTCATCAAATGAAGACACATGATTGTAATTTGTCATCGCAATATCTGTCATGACTTGGCGCGCATTGGACCTGTCACGTTCGCCTATACACGAGTGTATGTAGGATATTGCTCCCGAAATGTTATAAATAGCACATGGATTAAGCACGTCTGCCAATGAATATCGATGGCCCATCCTTGTCCTTTCATTCCCTCTGACCATAGCGTGCTCGTATCTCTAATAGAAATTGCTTAAGCAAGTAATTTGGCATTTGTTTAATTACAGTTGTGTGGCAGATAACTCGTTGGGCCGATCTCGGAAATATATGGAACTATCGGGTCGTCCGGGTCCAGCTCGTTTCGAATCGGACAAATGGGGGAATACCTTGGAGAGTTACAACCTAACATGGAAAATTGATAGCTATCCACCGTTGGAAGAAGTTCGTTTGCTGTATCGACGGGTCCTGGTGAGTAAATATTGTGCTTGTGCTCGAGCTAACCTAAATGTATAAGGTTCCTTCGGTCAATGTTTATGGTTTCTTCGTTCGGCAATTACTTGTCGTTCTTAGTTTATCTTCGCTTTGTTTTCTATTTTTTCTTTATCTTTTGGTTGCCCTTTCATGGTCCTCGACCTTAGTCGTTGCCGTCGGTTGGTCCTTGGTCTAGTGTTCTATTTATTACCATTGCAGCTGGCTGGTTATTTTAGGGCTTCTAGGAGAAGTATACAACTTTCTATCTACGGACGAGTTTAATTTGTATCCTTGGTCGACATTTGTTTAGTTATGTACCTTCCTCGCAATATGCAGTGTTTTTAAATCGAACACAGTCATTCGTTTCGTTAGTGCATTCGCTTCACAAAGAAGACAGCAACAAAGTCCCTCGAAAACCCAATTGTTCCGCGTTGAGTATAAGGACATTTTCGCACTACAACGAATTTTCTTTTGTTATCCCGTCAGGATTGTTCGGATTTTTCATTAAATTTTCGATTTTGATTTTTCCTTTACCATACTCTCTCGAGTTTTTAATTTTTGTTTTTACCATTCATGTTGCATGCACACGGTGAACGAGTTTCAAAAGCACGTAATTTAATTGCTGTCGAAACGGTGCTGAGTGATTTGTACAATATTCGTCGATACGCTGCGTGAATGTGACGATTTTAAATTGATTTACAAGTTTTTATTCCGTTTTTCCTTTTTTTTTTTCAATTTCATTTCATTCAATTTTTCGCGACTTTCACGGAGGGATTTTATTTTTATTTGTTTTTGAGTTGTGCGGGGGCTTATAATGAATTTTTCGTGTTTCATTCGAAACGATTTTTCACAGCTGAGTGCTTTTAATTTTTTTTTTTTACAAACCTCGACTAAAATTTGATTGGTTTAATGAGCAACTGAAGTTTGTCTGCTGTTTGGGATAAGCGGCGATTTTGGTTGTTTGAGTACGTAACACTTTTATGAGGATTTCCTTAATTTAGGCGTATTTTTTATCGTACTGAAAATGGGTTCCATTTTTTTCTTCTGCACTGTTTTCTATACATATGAAGTTAACTCTTTTCCTGATGAAGGCAAAGCACTTACAAAGTTACGTCTGCATGCTACTAGCATGGATAACCAAACCAAACCAAAAAATCTGTGCAATAATGGCATGGCACGGTGGCTCAGTGGTTGAAGCGCTGGTATAGCAAGGTATAGTATATAGTATAGTATCAAAGCGTCACCATAAATTAAACTTAGCAATAAGTATGATGGTCACCTATACCAACCTACCTCATTGGAATTTTGTGCCAGATTTATAGGGCTGTACGGGATCATAGTAGAGACTGAATGGATTGAGTGGGTTAGATCAACAAAAAAATTTTATTATTGTATAATTCCCCTTCATCGATTTACAGTTTTAGGTTGTGAATTTCTTTTACTAAAGCTGTGGAGGTTTTCGGACTTCACTGGCTGTTCCTCATTGTCGATTAAGAAGTTTTGTTCACATACGAGTTTGTTCAAAAAATATGGTGACTTTTTATTTTTCTCGAAAAATATTTATTTATTCATCAATATCTATTTAGTTCTCTTGAAAGTTTGGTCCGCCAGATTAAATACACTTATCCGAGTGTTTTTTTAAAACATTTCTGATATACGATTTTTGGTACAGCCTTAAGCCCCTCCAGCGATGCGATTTTATAGCCTCAATCGCGGCAAATCTCCGTATTTTCGGGGGTCTTTTTAGAAAAAAAAAAGTTGCAGGAGACAAATCTGGTTAATATCATAGTTAAAGCATGAAGTATTACTTTTGGTCAAAACTTACGCACGAGCAGCGATGAGTGAGCATTATCGTGATGTAAGAGCCACGAATTTTGTTCCCACAAATCCGGACGTTTTCTTATAACTTCAAGGTAATATTTCTTATTGACCGTACGATCTCCCAGCCACAACTCATCAATACAACAATTTTCACATGTGACCAAACTTGGCGTGCTTTTTTCTGTCCTGGCGCTTCTGGTCGCTTCCATTTGAATGATTAGGCATTGGTTTGGAGGTCATAACCATATACCCATGATTTGCCACCAGTGACGACCCCTTTTAGCAAGTCTGGATCATCATTCACCTCATTCAGAAACTCCTGAGTGATAAGCATCATGGTGCAATTTCGGAACAAACTTCGCTGACACGTTTCTTGCCAAAAATATAAAAAAATTAACGGAATGAGCCAACCGATATGCCAGTAGCTATCCTCAGCAACTTCTCTGATAGTGATTGACCGTTTTCATATGTTGTTGACCAGGGCTGGTATCGTCATTAACATCTTCTTAAACTCCTGGAATAGATTATCCCACTTACGAACATAAATATTTTTTTCTTGTAGTAGACTCGCCAAATGCTGCAATCATCATTTCGGATGCCTTAAAGCACTAATTTGGTTTTTCACACATATTTTTTGATCCCCTTTGTAAATAGCAAAAAATCGCTAAGCACACCAAAACACGTTCACACACCATGCCCAATATGGCTGATAATGTGTACCAACACAACAAAGCTCGCGAAATCCAAAAAGTCACCTTATATTTAAGCATACCTAGTACATACAGGATCATCCAACAAGAGGTGCCATTTTCAACTGTTGGTAAAAAAAAACTGACCGCCCATAATAGATTCGTCAGGTTGTAGAAGCTCATAGTACGCAACACACATAGTACACAGCATGAACTCAAATTTTGCTTTGTTGTTCATGCGATTTACCGCGCTTAGTGTTTCTCTTCTTAAGTGCTCTTCTACTAATAGAGAGGAAAAAGCTCGCCGTGAAAAGGTATATAGATATTGCAAAGGTATCGCGAAGAAAAAGTGCGCCGAATTCAAAGCGAAAAGCATGGAAGGCCTATATCAGGAGTTGGAAGAAATATCGTTTTCCGCGTCTGACAGGAACCAGGCTACCCAGGAGCTTCGACAAAACAATTTGAACAAAGGAGCAAATATCTTTAAGATAGCCGCCCAGAGAAGAAGAAATGCTCAGGAGATTCGTTTCCCAGAGTTTATTAAGAATGCTGAAGGCCAACTCCTTGTGGAAGACGAAAAAATTCTCCACAGATGGCGACAGTATTGCGAGGAACTTCTGAACGAACAGTTTTCCCGAGTGTACTTTCCAAGAGCCGCCCCGAATCATGCCGAAATATCCGACATCACAGTCGAAGAAGTTCGGTACGCGGTTAAAAACTCCAAGAAAAGAAAAGCTGTTGGGCCGGACAGGATACCCTCTGAGTTCTGGAAAAAGATGGGAGACATCGGGTCTAGATGGCTCATGGTTCTTATCTCCAAACTTATGAGAGGCGACACTATGCCTAATCAATGGAGGGAAAGCTATCTTCTTCCTTTGCACAAAAGAAAGGGTGATACGCGAAATTGTGATAACTACCGTTCTGTCAAGCTGATGTCGCACACCATGAAGATCGTTGAACGGGTATTAGATAGCCGACTGCGGAAAATAATACGACTATCTGATGACCAGTGCGGGTTTGTCTCGGGTAAATCAACAACACATGCAATCCAAAGTATAAGGGTCATGATGGAAAAGCATCGTGATTCTTCAAACGACTTGCATATGGTGTTGGTTGATTTCGAGAAGGCCTTTGACCGGCAACCAAGAGATCTTTTATGGGTAGCGCTAAGACAAAAAGGAGTTCCAGAAACCTACGTGCGAGTGATTATGGACATGTACGAGAGAGCAACGACAAGAGTAAGATGCACCGCAGAAGTCATCGGAGAGTTCGCAATCAAAGTCGGTGTACACCAAGGGAGCGTCCTCAGCCCACTGCTCTTTATAGCAGTCCTTGATTGCTTGCTTGAAGGAAAAGTGACGGACCCCAATGTGCACCAGCTATTCTTTGCTGACGATGGAGCCATTATAAGTGATGATCAGGCGTCCCTACAACGAGCACTTGATGTGCGGGTGGACATTTTTGAGGGACACGGGTATCGTATTAGTTCAAAGAAGACAGAGTATCTGTGCTGCCCGTTCTCTGACCCTCATCAGCCTATTCCAGACATTTACTTGAATGGAAGAGTGCTTCCCAAGTGTGAAAAAACTTATGATGACGACATCAACCATCGCGTAAGCGTAGGGTGGATGAAGTGGCGGGAAAACTCCGCCATCTTCTGTGATCGAAAAATGCCCCCTAAGCTGAAAGGAAGGCTCTACACTTCAGTTGTACGTCCGGCGCTCACATACGGTTCACAATGCTGGACAATGCACAAAAAGTATGAGAGAAAATTAACGGCAACTGAGATGAAGATGCTTCGTATGACAGCGGGAGTAACAAAGCGTGACAGAATTAGAAGTTCAAAGATCCGAGGAAGCCTCCACATAAAAGAAACCATCACAAGAAATATAGAGCGCGACCGACTCAGTTGGTATTGCCATGTTCAAAGGAGAGATCATTTGAACACCGTCCAAAAGGCGTTATCAATCAACATTCCAATTTCAACACGCAAAAAAGGCAGGCCGAAAAACAATTGGTGCAAACAAATGCAAAAACACCAGCATTTGATTGGCCTCAGCGATGAAGTAATCCCAAACCGGGAAGCCTGCCGCTACTTTCTGAGGTCAAACCGGCGGACCCCACAAGCGGACCAGTAGGAATGCAGTTAAGTGGGAAGGTTATGGTCCTACACTTCTGACCATAACGACGCCGGAAAAAAAAATTAAAAGAAGAAGAAGTATTTCTCTTCTTAGGATTATCGTATAACATCCATTTCTCATTCCAAGTTAAAATCCGATGTAAGAATAATACTTTCAGTTCTGCCTGCTCACAAGTGAAAAGTTGCCTTCAAAATCTCTGCCGTCTCCATTTGCGATTGACTCGAACTCCATTGAGTTATGCTTCCAATTCTTTGTCTTCGAATTTTCTTGGTTATCCAGAACGAGGCTTACTTTTAACGCTGAAATCAGAATTTTTAAAGCCTCGAAACTCTTGCCTACATAATTTGTCAGTTTAAACATTGTCATCATAAACTTGTAAAAGCACTGAACTTTTATTCCAATTGGAGCCGCAAATGTTGTTCACTTCATACAAAATTTGTAATATTCAATATTCAATGGGAGCCATCTTTTGAAAATGGGCCGAACTATTGGGGGTAGAAAGTAATTCGGTCCGTTTTCAGAAGATGGCGCCACCTGCAAGTTGTGGCTGATCTTGGAAGCGATTACCTACTTCATTGGAAACGTGTGACATCTGTCAACAATAATTATCTAGTGTGCATCAGCGTCTGTTTCTGACAACAACATTGTTTTTTGCCTGTTTTTGCGGGAAGTTTTGATTTTCTTTTTTAATTGGAAGAAAAGTGCAGCTGAAGCCCATCGAATGCTTGAATCTGCTCCGACCGATAAATCATGCAGAGAGTGGTGTCGACGTTTCAAAAGTGGTCGAAAACAAAGAGCGTCTCTGCCAGCCCAAAAAGTTTGAAGATGCGGAATTGGAGGCTTTACTGGATCAAGATCCGTGCCAAACGCAAAGTGAACTCGCAGAATCGTTAGGAGTGACTCAGCAAACAATTTCCGTTCGGTTAAAGAAATTTGGATTTATTTAAAAACAAGGAAATTGGGTGCCGTACGAGTTGAAGCCGAGAGATGTCGAAAGGCGATTTTTCACCTCGGAACTGCTTCTTGAAAGACATCAAAGGAAGGGATTTTTGCACCGGATCGTGACTGGAGATGAAAAGTGGGAAAGCCTGGTGAACCCGTTCCATCATCGTCTACATCGACGCTAAAGAAAAACATCCACGGTTCAAAGGTCATGCTCTGCATATGGTGGGACCAGACGGGTGTGGTGTACTATGAGCTGCTAAAACCAGGCGAAACCATTGATGGGAAACGTTATCGACTACAACTAATGCGTTTGAACCGTGCATTGCGTGAAAAAACGGCCAGAAACGACCGAAAGGCATGACAAGGTGATTTTGCAACATGATAAAGCTCGGCCCCACGTGGCTGTAGCGGTCAAAAACAACCTGGAAACGCTGAAATGGGAGGTCTTACCCCACCCGCCGTATTCTCCAGACCTTGCTCTTTTTGACTACTGGCTTTTTCGACGGATGCAAAACGATTTGGGGGGTCACCGGTTCGGGTCTTTTGATGAAATCGAAGAATGGCTCAATGATTGGATCGATGCCAGAGAGGCCTCATTTTTTAGAGACGGTATTCGAAAATTACCAGAGAGATGGGATAAAGTAGTCGCTTCCGACGGACAATACTTTGAGTGATGTATTTGAACACAAAAAAACGGACCGAATTAATTTGTATTCCTCAGGTATTTCACTTATTAGTTTTTGCACTGTTCGAATGTTCATAGTCTTCGCAGTTCTATCACTCGGAAAATGCTTAGTGCTGAATAATGTTGCTCCAATTCTTAATTATGTGGTTTTCTCTATTCGTCTCTTTCTTCTTTCTGAAAGTCTTATTTTCAAAGACCCTCCTCCTTCTTAATCAAAAACCAAGTTTCACATCTGTAAAGTGTCACTGGCATTATTATGGTTGTAAGATTTATTTATTTACATATTATTTTATTCGGGAAAATAGAAAAATTTGTTACGAAAGACACTGTAAAACAGTACAACCTGTCCCACGTATATGATCACAGCCAGCTGGCTCAACACTTCAGCCTACTTGCAACATTTATCCTCAGCAGCAACATTTTTTAGGCTGGTGTTGAAACGCAAAAAGCATATCAACACTTTTTAAGTTTAATTAACTATAGCTGGACAAAATATACCAGGCAGAGAATATTTAGGAAATCCTTGTCCACCTGTATGAAAGGCAGAATATAAGACATTAACAAATGTCTTTCCGATATCACCAGAATTATACCAATCAGTACAGGCCACTGGCATATAGTCTTTACGTTGACGGCCTTGATATTCAATTTGACAACACTCAATCAAAGAAAAGCTCGTATCATCTGTTTATTCCCGGCACCTGCAAAGTGCCTGTCCTGTTTGGCAACATAATCAACTCTCTTAATCTCACAGATTGGAGTTAAGCATTATTTGTCAACCTAGCTCAGACGAAATGTACCTGTCCTGAGTTACAGTCTCTATCAATTTGCATATCGACCGCCACTACTCAACGAAAGAAATTAGTATAAACTGGATATCACAGCGGTGAAAGAAGTTCGAATTTTAAGCGAAACATTAGTTTAGAACGGGTACATTTTTGCCTGTGGCGATATGGATACCCACAATCTTTGAACAGAATTTTAGAATAACAACGAAATTGTGCAGAACAAAATGGTCGCAGTCTTTTACGAATATAACGACCGTATATCGATGACCAAAATTCGTGATCTCAGCTATAACTATGTACTTCTGAACGGACATTGTCCTATGGAGGATAAAGAAGACGTCCTACGGAACAATGAATGAAATATTTTACAATTCCTCATCCTTCGATGTGAAAATCGTTCTTGGGAAGTTCAACACGATAATGGGGAAGGGAAAACGAAAACAGTCTTAGGAAACTACATCCCGAAAATTACACCATTCAAGCACAAGAAAATACATAAGGCCACATAAATATCACCGGATGGATTAACGCGCAGACAAATTGGTCATTTTCTGATAGATAGAAAACGCCATACCAATGTACTAAAGGTTAAAATAATAGAAGAACGGATTGCCATTCAGACCATTTCCTAATCATCGCCAAAATAAAAAGTTGAATCCAAATTGCCAGGAATGTATAAAAAATTATCGTTGATAAGTTAAGGACTTTCGCATCCAACGCTAGGTCGAAATTAATAACTCGTTTATAGCATATAAACTCATGACGAAGCAAGTCGGGTACAAAGTGTTGTAATAAAAGCAGCCGAAAACAAACTAGACTATTGTAAAGCTATCAAAGGCGAATCTTGGTTCGACGAAAAATGCAAAAAAAGACAAACCCTCTAATGTTCCAAGATTTCAAGACCTGGAAAGTGGAGAGATTACATGTACAAGATATCAGACCCTGCGAAATGAAGTGAGCTGTTCCTTCGAGATAAAGAACCAAAACACGAAAGCAATATATGCAGAGGTAAACGATATACAAAAAGGATACAAGGAAAACGAGAACTTATACGAAACGACGTTATCCAGTAGACCATACAGCGGAAATTCAGGTGGAACTGCCAACCTTCGGGGAAGTCACAGAAGCAATCCAGCAGTTTAAAGTTAACAAGGCCGCAGAAATCGACCTAACAGCATCGGAATTAATAACATTTATCGGAGTGGAATTAACAGGGTAGTTACATGGGCCTATCACAATCGACCGACGAGTGACCAGGTTTTCACTATATACAGTTCACCAAATATTCGTACATTATAAAAAAGCGTATGTCGCTATAAACCGATCGAAAATGTAACACGACCTTGTAAGGCTGGGCATCCCGGTTCATATGCTAAGTTCTTTTTAAATATAACCAATTTTTCTTAGCTTAAGTTATCCTAAGATTATAATATAATACAGTTGTAAGATTATGTTTCGTAGTCGAAAGACATAGCCTTGAGTTGTACTGTTTGTTTTAGAGTGTCCGTTTAGGGCCAGTAATATATTTAGATGTGTTGAGATAGTTAAGCTATTTTTAAACATTTTTGTCCAGCGTAAGACAGTTATAAGAAATTATAAAATAAAAATGAATTCAAAACTGAAACAAAAAATTAAAAAAAAAAACTGGGAAACGTGGTAAAACAATAAAACAAACAGACGCCTTGTCTTCACTCCTTTTTAATTTGGTGCTGGTTCCGTATTCCGAAAATGCCTTCAGGAGAACGATAAAGGAATAACCATTAATGGAATCATACAGCGTGGGCCAAATACTAGTTTCTTTTTAAGAATGCAATAAAATGAACAAAATTATTTTTTTCCCATACATTATAGTTTTATTAGTAAGAACAAACTTTCCCATTAATTATGAAATAAAACGTCGTTAAGATGGCTGCCTCGGCTGGCTTCGCAATAGCGCATTCTGTCACCCCAATTTTCCAAGACCTTGTTAATGGTTTCGGGCTGTAGCTCACGGATTGCTTGGATAATATTGGCCTTATGTGCTTGAATCGTTTCCGGATTGTTGGCATAACATCGGTCCTTCACGGTGCCCCACAAAAAAAGTCCAAAGGGGTCACATCGCAGTTCCCAGGCGGCCAATTGACATCGCCAAGAAGGCTGATAACACGATTTGGGAATTTGGCTGTTTGGCGTGGTGCGCCATCCTGCATGAACCAGTCTTCAATTTCATTATAAAAAAGTTGGTCAACAGGGTTCTGTAACGCCCACGTTGACCGATACGTTGTTCGCACTCTCACTTTCGAAGAAAAAAGGTCCAATGATGCCACCACTCCACAATCCGCACCAAACTATCGCTCTCTGTGCATTGGCTTCTCGACAATGACGTGCTCATTTTCTGAGCCCCTGATGCGGCAATTTTGTTTACTAACGTAGCTGCCGAGACGAAAATGAATTTCGTCAGAAAAAATTATTCTTCGCCCAAAATCGTTGTCCAATTCAAGCTGCTCCAAGGCCCAAACTGCGGTAGGCATTTCAATAGATCGCGTGGGTCATATCCTGCATGAAATTTTGGGCATGAGAAAGCTGTCGGCGCGATGGGTGCGGCGTTTGCTCACTCCGGACAACGTGAGACCACTTCAGAGCAGTGTTTGACGCTGTTTAAGCGCCAACCGAAGGAGTTTCTGCGCTGTTTCGTGACAGTCGACGAAACATGGATCCACTGGTACATACCAGAGACTAAGGAACAGTGGACTTCACTCAGCGAACGTGCTCCGAAGGTGAAGACTGTGCAATCGGCCGGAAAGGTGATGACCACCGTTTTCTGGGATTCACAAGGTGTGATCCACATCGACTACCTGGAGAAGGCAAAACGATCACAGGGCACTATGCCAAATTATTGGGCCGATTCGACGTCGAATTGAAGAAAAAACGGACCCACATAGACTAAGATGGGCAGAACGTCTAGAACGAACTTGCAGTGGACAAACACTGAACTGAATAATGAGTGGAACACCCACGGGAAAAGACCCCCAGGAAGGTCGCGCTATAGATGGAAGGACAATATTAGTATGGACCCAAAAGAGATGGAACAGCACAGCGAAAAATGGAAGAAACACACTCACAACAAGGAGCTTCAGCGAAGGGTTTCCAACGAGGCACTGAACTTCCGAATATTAAATGGCCGGTAATAATAATAATAGTTAATAAGAGCGATTATTTCCACCACGAGCAAATAAGCTGACCGCAAATCCTTGAACCCAACTCTACCGTGTACACAACATATGATAATTAAATGATCCCACGTGTGAAGATGAGAGAATAAGCAATTAAGTCTTTGCTAGGTGCTTGGTACACGAGGCGTTTATATTGCAACTCTGGACTTACCCTTGTCATGGAGCCAATTTCTATTTTGGTAATAACAATTATACGGTAATGGATGCTCAAGTACTGCAGGTGACATAAGGCTGGTTTGTGAAGGAGTCCTAAGTGATAAGGGTTGACACAGTGAGCGGCAGGGACAAGTACTACCTCGTTATTTTTCTCGAGCTTGTATCAAGTTACAATACGATTTTCTAAAAATAGGAAAATGTTTTACGTTGCATTTTGTAAAAATAATTTAAAGACTTAAACTCCCTCAGAATTTCTTAACCAACATATACATATGTATATGCTCAAGAAGTAACGAAAATCGTCTGATTCACTCAATATTTTTTTTTTCAATAGTTGGATGTTCCATTGGCAATTTTACGAATTAAATATTTGAACGTATCTTCACGTTTTAAGCTGCCTAGAGTTCGGGATCTATTGCAGAACTTTCAGGGAAATGTCTCTCTAAGTGTCTGTACGAGGGTGGTCCGATAAGTGCTTAGCCTACAAAAGAAAAAGAAAAATTTTGGAGAAGTGGCGAATTATTTTTCAATATAGTCTCCCTTTAGCTCGATACAATTGACCCAGCGATGCCCCAACTTCTTTAACCCGTCTGAAAAATACAATACGTTTTCTCGAGGCCTGCACCGTAGGCCTCCGTGGCGGCGATGACCTCCTCATTCGACTGAAATTTCTGCCCGGCGAGTGACTATTTCACGCTTGGAAACAAAAAGAAGTCGCACGGGGCAAAATCTGGAGAATGCGGTGGATGGAGCAGCAGTTTGTAGCCCAATTCGACAAAAAATCGAGGCGAGGGCGGAGGTGTGAGCCGGTGCGTTACTCGTATTATGGTATAAGAGCACTTTTTTCTTCGCCAAGTGGGGCCGTTTTTTCTTCAATTCGGCGTCGAAACGGCTCAATAATTTGGCATAGTACAGCCCTGTGACCGTTTTGCCCTTCTCTAGGTAGTAGATGTGGATCACACCTTGTGAATCCCAGAATACGGTGGCCATCATCTTTCCGGCCGATGGGACAGTATTCGCCTTCTTCGGAGCACGTTCGCCGGGTGAAGTCCACTGTTTCGACTGTTCCTTGGTCTCTGATGTGTACCAGTGGATCCATGTTTCGTCGACTTTCACGAAATGACGCAGAAACTCCTTCGGATTTCACTTAAACAGCGCCAAACACTGCTCTGAAGTGGTCTCACGGTTGCGCTTGTTGTGCAGAGTGAGCAAACGCGACACCCGTCGCGCCGACAGCTTTCTCATGCCCAAAATTTCATGCAGGATATGACTCACGCGATCTTTTGAAATGCCTACTGTCTCGGCAATCTCGCGCACCTTCAGTCGACGGTCTGCCAATACGAGGTCGTGGATTTTTGTCACGTTATCCTCCGTGGTAGCCGTTTTCGGAGCACCTGAACGTGGCTCATCAAAAACCGACGTGCGACTACGTTGAAACTCGTTCAACTAACGTTTGATGGTCGCCATCTAACGACAAGAGTCACCGTACACAGCATCCAAACGCTCTTTGATTTCGTTACGCGATTTCCCTTCCAAAAACAAGAATCGAATCACCGACCGATATCGCACTTTTTCCATTTTTCTAAAAATGTCGACAGTAGCCGTCTACTGGAATGTACTACACGATAGTAAGTTGCTTTTGCGATACTGGTGCCATCTGGTGGTGAGGATAAGTACTTATCGGACCACCCTCGTACGTTCGTGACCTTTTTTGGTCTACAATTTGGGAATGAGTTGAGATTTTAACTTCGAATGACGATCCGCTGAATCAGGTCATTAGTCTGGCCACTTCTCAAATCTTTCCTTTAAAAAATCAACTTGGAAGTGGAAGCACTATTTCCATTTATTGGAAACACAGTTCAGGAAATATGCCACAGTAGACCACTCCGGAGGTCTACTTTCTATGACGTTTTCTATGTCTATATCTATTGATTTTATTCCTGCACTCCACTAATCTGTTTGATATGTCTCGATATTTGACATGTTAAATGGGAATCGTGATCACCTAACCAACTATTTTAATCCAAAGAGAAGCCTTATAACCTCAATTTCAACCCGCAATTTACCAATAATTAATTTTTAATCTCGCAGTGCAGCGAATACATAAATTAACATTCATTCCACTTGGAAACAAGACGTACTCAAGCGACCACGAAGATATCGAAACCACATCGATTAAATACAGAAACCTGTCCGGGAAATCGTACACTCGACCCAGATCTCTAATTAATAGCAGACTCCATTCAAAGTAATTAATACAAAAATCCACTTCGACCGACTCCCCCATCGAATCAAATTCATGTAATCACGCTTCCATTCCCCATCTGTCCTAATCGACCAGATGCACTTCCACTGCAGATTAATAATGTAAACCTTGCTTCGCTTACCTTCCACACCCACAGTACTAGTATATCCTTGACAGGGACACCACTGAATGTGGATTCATCCGCTGGGTACTGCTTACATTACTATGTATTTATCCAAACAAATTAAAGATAAAAAATGAAATTGAGATTTAAACATACATTAATTGATTGCCACAGACTCAGGTACGCCAGAGTATCGAGTCGTGGTATGGGTTTAAGAACATTTTGGTGAATATATGGACCTTCTTTGGTTAAATATTTATTCGTGATCGATTCCTAATCACCGAACGCGAAAATGATTTTCAAAAAAAAAAGTTAAAACACTGTTAAGTGCATTCTTGGAAGAGACTAGGAAGAGCTATTCATTTATTTGAAATTGGAATCCATTCAACTCCTTGGTAAGTATGATCCAGACCAGCGCTTCTTCTGAAACACTCACTGATGCACTACTTATCCACTCGACACCGCGTGCACGCCACCCACTACCTCGCGCCTGCTTGAATGTAATAGCAAGATCTCATTACAAATATACCGTTCATCAGTAATTAAGAGTGAAATGTACTCTCGTAAAAGCAATTTTAATCACGTGCTTCATTAGGTTTTTGAAGAGCTCCTTGGCTCCTTACCGGGACGACTGCTTCACTTGCTCTCCTGTTCCGCGAATATTTTTTTTTTCCTCTTTTCTCCGAGTAACTTATGTTATTTATGTACACCTTAGGATGGATGCAAGCTTTTGAGGCTTTCAATTTATTTTAATTTTAATTCAAATCTATCCAAGTATCTATGTAAATCTCTGTAGTGTAGAGGGAATGATGTAATTATTTTCAGTTTATCGGATGCATTCATTACCGCACGAGTAACATATGCAATTGCGTTTGCCAACCGGGGCTTAGTTGAACAGGAAGTTA
The DNA here is from genome assembly GCA_958301585.1 of Merodon equestris. Classification (NCBI taxonomy): domain Eukaryota; kingdom Metazoa; phylum Arthropoda; class Insecta; order Diptera; family Syrphidae; genus Merodon; species Merodon equestris. The sequence goes on from OY284413.1 coordinate 170,320,732, forward strand.
TGGCGATACAACCAGATACATTTACTTTATTTCTTGTTTTTGTGTTAATTGATGTGTTCATTTAACAGGGATTTTGTTTTTTTCTGCTTGCTTGCTGTTTCCAGATGAATGAGACGTTTCAACAACCAGGACGATGGCATGATTTTATCCTCACGCCCGAACACCGACCGGCCTCGGAGCCATTGACACATGTTATGTCGTATACGATAAAGAATCTACATCCAGGGGCATATTACGAGGCGATTGTGCAGGCAAAGAACAGATACGGATGGAACGAGGTGAGTGTGCTATCTATTTGTATAGGACAGGGCGTAGGCTGAAGAGTTTTAATTTAATAACTAACATTTCCCTTAGTCGCTCGACGGGCTTTGAATAGATGGAAGCCCAGGAAGTCATTAGCTACTGTTCGTAATGCCTATCGATATCTCGTTTCAGGTCAGCGATATATTTCAATTTGTCGTGGCCAATAACATCGACATGCCGCCGGAAGGCGCTGAAGTGGTCGCGAGTTCAAAGTCTCGAAGCAACTCAGCCGCGCAACTTCGCGTTCATCAAGCGATCGCTATCGGAACGATTCTGGCCTGTACAATGACACTCTTGCGAATGAATCAGTTTCGCGTGGGATAATTATTTTAAACAAAAAAAAAAAAATTGTCTATAAAAATGTAAGCAACATGTGTATCTATTCGTTTCTTTCGCATCCTATCTGTACCCCAAAATCCTGAGTTTATAATTTGCCTTGGGGTCTATCCAGATAGATTCCCATTTTGGTGTTTACTTATATTTTTTTCTCACACAACAACAAACGCATAATCATAAGAATATAAAAAAGCAAAAATATATAAAACTAAAAATATTAAAGTCAAATAGAAACATATGGGCGATTGTTTATGTTAGATATGCATATTTATAGGTATCTATGTAGACATAAAATATAATCTAAGAGTAAGTTAAAGGGATATTTCAGAAGTTACTAAACTAAACCTAAGTTTGAATTGAGATCTATGTTTTTCGGACCTATTTTGATATTTCTTTTTCTATGCCACCAGACTGACTCTACATCCAAACTCCACCACTCATTAGTTGCTCTCAACTTTGGTAGCTTCTGAAATACAGAAAAAAAATAAAACGTAGATGTACAACTTACAGTAACGCAATTGAGTGATACACGAACCATTAACTAAACGAGAAAAAGAATTTCCCTCGAACCCTGAATAAAACACTAAACACTTTCTTTTCGCCTGATTTGAGCATGCAATTTACTTGTAAATACATCGACCACTACGTAATTAAATATAAATAAATTAAATTGTTTCTTGGTAAATTTCCAATTTATTTTTTTTTTTATTGTAAATATATATTTTTAAAATTAAATGAAAATTATCTAAGTTTGACGAGGACAAGAACACTAATATACCACCTATCGTAAGCTAAAAAAGCAAATTTCTAAATTTAATGTTTCATGTTTTCATTCAACCTAGTAGGGGTGGAACGAACGTACTTGGACTTTCACACAAAAACCAACCTAGTGATGGAAAAAAGACATTATTCGTAACTGCCTTCTGATATATTTGGTTTTTTTTTTATTATTTTAAAACAAAAAAAAACGAACGAATCTGTACATTAGCTTTTAATGAAAAAAAATCTATATTTTAAGTATGTGTCTAAATTGCGGAGCTTACCACTCTGTAACCTCTATAACTCTAATGAATGTAAATAATATTTCCAATACAAAATTAAAAAAAAATACACACAATTAAAATTGATTGGTTTTTTCTGTCATAAAAAGAAGCTAAAAAACACATTAAAATGATGATATAGATATTTTATGAATTAGCATAGTTAAGATTAATTATAAAAGTATATATTATACACAGAAGGTATTAAGCAACAAACCAAAAAAGAAAATAATAAAACACTCTGACGCATACACAAACAATACCGAGGGCATTAAATGAACGTTGCATAAACAATTAAAACCAATTAACTAATCACAAAACAATTTAATAATTTTTATTGAGTTTGCGTGTAAACTATAAGAAAATTACAAAAAATATAAAAATATATAGAAAAATAAATAACGACCCGATGTTATTTAATTTCATTGATTTGATGAATTGGAAATAATATTCATTGGTTTTTAATTGATTGAAAGCAAAATATAAGCAAGTGGAAAAAAAACTTATATATGATAAAGAATACTTTTTATATGGATGTACCTTGATTAGTTTATTATTATATAATGAATAAAAAACAGTAAAAGCAAAAAAAAAATATAAATAACATTACAAATAAAATCGTATTGTATGTAAAAAGTAAACATGAGTCATTAAGGAAATAAAAGAGAAATGATCTTAGATGTAAACTAGAAAGTTGTTTTATTTTTTTTTAGTTTTATTTTCCTGGTTTTTATTTACAACTGTAATCAACTTATATAAAGTTGCTACAAGATGTTTTACTATGGATTGGAACAAGGAAAAAACGGAATCGCCATCATCCTTGCGGCAGAGCTACTTGGCAACGTCTTAACCATTTCAAAGTCCAGTGACCGTTTGATGGCTCTCAAGTTGGTGATGCATGGTGAGGTGTGGAACATCGTAAGTGCATATGCCCCTCAAGTAGGATGCGAACAAAAAGAAAAAGATGCATTCTGGCTAGATTTCCACAACCTTGTCAAAATCATCCCAAAGGAAGAGTTTTTGTTTGTTGGGGGAGATTTAAACGGACATGTCGGGAACACAAGCGAAGACTATGAAGACTACCATGGAGGGCTGGGATATGGCACCAGGAACTCTGGATAAAGGAAAAGGCGAAGCTTTTATTACCAACATGAAAAACTACCTCTCTTCCATTATCGATGAGGTCGGTAATGAGGAGTGCAGAGCACAAGACATGTGGGATTCCCTACAACAATCTGGCCTGGAGAAAGCCAAATCACTGCTCGGAACATCTAAAGGCCCCTGCCAACACGCGAAAGAAACCTGGTGGTGGACAAACGAAGCCAAAGCAGTGATACACGAAAAGAAAATGGCTTTCCAAGCTTGGTCAAAATGCTCTTTTACTAATAGAGATGAAAAAGCTCGCCGTGAAAAGGTATATAGATGTTGCAAAGGTATCACGAAGAAAAAGTGCACCCAATTCAAAGCGAAAAGCATGGAAGGCCTCTATCAGGAGTTGGAACAAATATCGTCTTCCGCGTCTGACAGGAACCAGGCTACCCAGGAGCTTCGACAAAGCAATTTGAACAAAGGAGCAAATATCTTTAAGATACCCGCCCAGAGAAGAAGAAATGCTCAGGAGATTCGTTTCCCAAAGTTTATTAACAATGCTGAAGGCCAACTCCTTGTGGAAGACGAAAAAATTCTCCACAGATGGCGACAGTATTGCGAGGAACTTCAGAACGAACAGTTTCCCCGAGTGTACTTTCCAAGAGCCGCCCCGAATCATGCCGAAATATCCGATATTACAGTCGAAGAAGTTCGGTACGTGGTTAAAAATTCCAAGAAAAGAAAAGCTGTTGGGCCGGACGGGATACCCTCTGAGTTCTGGAAAAAGATGGGAGACATCGGGTCTAGATGGCTCATGGTTCTTATCTCCAAACTTATGAGAGCCGACACTATGCCTAATCAATGGAGGGAAAGCTATCTTCTTCCATTGCACAAAGGAAAGGGTGATACGCGAAATTGTTATAACTACCGTTCTGTCAAGCTGATGTCGCACACCATGAAGATCGTTGTACGGGTATTAGATAGCCGACTGCGAAAAATAATACGACTATCTGATGACCAGTGCGGGTTTGTCTCGGGTAAATCAACAACAGATGCAATCCAAAGTATAAGGATCATGATGGAAAAGCATCGTGATTCTTCAAAGGACTTGCATATGGTGTTGGTTGATTTCGAGAAGGCCTTTGACCGGCAACCAAGAGATCTTTTATGGGTAGCGCTAAGACAAAAAGGAGTTCCAGAAACCTACGTGCGAGTGATTATGGACATGTACGAGAGAGCAACGACAAGAGTAAGATGCACTGCATGAGTCACCGAAGAGTTCGCAATGAAAGTCGGTGTACACCAAGGGAGCGTCCTCAGCCCACTACTTTTTATAGCAGTCCTTGATTGCTTGCTTGAAGGAAAAGTGACGGACCCCAATGTGCACCAGCTATTCTTTGCTGACGATGGGGCCATTATAAGTGATGATCAGGCGTCCCTACAACGAGCACTTGATATGTGGGTGGACATTTTTGAGGGACACGGATATCGTATTAGTTCAAAGAAGACAGAGTATCTGTGCTGCCCGTTCTCTGACCCTCATCAGCCTATTCCAGACATTTACTTGAATGGAAGATTGCTTCCCAAGTGTGAAAAGTTTAAATATCTGGGATCTATGATTAATAGAGAAGCAACTTGTGATGACGACATCAAACATCGCGTAAGCGTAGGGTTGATGAAGTGGCGGGAAAACTCCGCCATCTTCTGTGATCGAAAAATGCCCCCTAAGCTGAAAGGAAGGCTCTACACTTCAGTTGTACGTCCGGCGCTCACATACGGTTCACAATGCTGGACAATGCACAAAAAGTATGAGAGCAAATTAACGGCAGCTGAGATGAAGATGCTTCGCATGACAGCGGGAGTAACAAAGCGTGACAGAATTAGAAGTTCAAAGATCCGAGGAAGCCTCCACGTAAAAGAAACTATCACAAGAAAGATAGAGCGCGACCGACTCAGTTGGTATTGCCATGTTCAAAGGAGAGATCCTTTGAACCCCGTCCAAAAGGCGATATCAATCAACGTTCCAACCGGGAAGCCTGCCGCTACTTTCTGAGGTCAAACCAGCGGACCAGTAGGAATACAGTTAAGTGGGAAGGTTATGGTCCTACACTTCTGACCATAACGACGCCGGAAAAAAAAAGGAAAAGAAGAAGAAGAATCTTGAAAAACATTAACCAAAGAGTTACGCTTTTATGTTGTTTGTCACACCACCTGAACGGGGTGCAGATGGTTTGTGTCGAAGATGCTCGTTCATTACTCGACGGGGGTGCTTGTCCTAGATAGGATTCGAGAGAAGTTGTCGCATTGGTTGTAGTTTATAGTAACTTTTTTTTTGGTTCCATGTCATTAAGGTTTTACATTGGAAATGAACACACAGAGTATGAATTTTGAAGTGATACTGCGAGTGTAATGCCTCCGTCAGCATTTTTTTGATCACCTCTCTTGGATGGACCAATAGTGAAATGAGTTCGGTAAAAATTTTATCGCTCGTAGACGTTTGAATTGCCCGACTAGATTTGACACCTGCGATTTGACACCTTTTGTTATTTTTGTTTGACGCCAAATCAGTTATCTACACTGATAAATCAGCGTCAATTGTAGTCTCGGAGACAACACTTCACATGTTATTAGCGAGATACAGGGGAATATGCTAAAACAATGACTCAGAATGGACTATTTAAATCGTAATCATGCTCAACATTTACATGAAATAATGATCAAAAACTAAATGGCAGACAAGTTGAAGAAATCATATACAGGATGTCCCACGAGCAGTGTGCCAAAAAGCTATAGCGTGTAGGTCTGGTCAAGACAAGAAAAAAATCGAATGGGAGCGGGGGGTCTATTCCCCCCCGTTTAGCCGGGAGGGGCAATTTTCTAAAAAATTGACTTAATTTGGAAAAAAAATTATTAAAAATCAACAGTTACATCCACAATGCCGTGATATACTTTTTTGTAAAGCCAGGAACCTCTTCTTTCATCTTGTTTTTAAACGAAGCTGTTTTAAGGAACAGTTTTTGAGAAATTAATTTTCAACCTCAAAATTTTGAAAAAAAAAATTAAAAAAAAAAATTTCGAACTATTTTTTTTCAAAACTGTATGTAATTAAGTACTAATTTTTTTTCAAAAATTCAATTCTCTTATTAGTTTTTAGTTAAATACAGAAAACCGGTTGCAAAAATGTCTTGTAGTTTTTGAGAAATTAAAAAAAAACCCAAACCATTTTTTTCTATGAAAAACCTTTTTTTTGGTTTTAACGCGGCTGGACTTGTAGGCAAATTAATGTATAAAACATTGACCTCTTTTTTATTATTTTTAAAAAATTCGGAGTTTTATTATAATAAATTTTCAATATGATCCCCATTTTTTAGAAGGCAAAGATTATATCTCCTTCTAATGGCTGCACAAAAGTCTATGCTTGACAAATTTTCCTGCAATTTGACTTCAGCGACTTAAATCCGTTCTTTCAGTTGTTCCAAAGATACTATTTCCACTTCGTAAACATAATTCTTCATGAATCCCCACACATAAAAATCTAGAGGAGTTAAATCTGGTGATGTAGGTGGCCGTTCCGTGGGGCCCCTTCTTCCGATCCAACGGTCACTAAAATGATCATCCAGCCAGTTTCTAACCCATAAGCTCTAGTGTGCTGGTGCTCCATCTTGCTGGTAGATTAAATTATCTGCTATGGCCTCGTAGGAACTGCAGCTATGATAATAACGGCATTCAAAAACCGGGGCCCAATCACAGTTTGTCCAACAATACCAAGCCAAACATTACAGCTAAAGCAGTGTTGTGATTTATTTTGTTTTTTGTTGTGTGGATTGGTGCTACTCCAATGATGCAAATTGTGGAAGTTAGTAACCCCATCTCTGGTAAACTGTGCTTCATCCGTCCAGAATATCCTTGCAAGATAGTTTCGTTCAGTTTCATCTCGAAGCAGTAATGATCGACAAAATTCTGCTCTCAAAAACTTGTCGTTTGAGGTGAGTTCCTGAACTGGCCTAAAATGGTACGGGTAAGTTGTCGGTATGAAGCACTCCATACTCTATATTTGGGCACTCCAAGCATAATAGCTATCCTCCTTGTACTAAGGGAGGGATTACGTCGGACCAAATCCAAAATTCTTTCATCTAAGATTCCTGATCCATCTGTAACTGATCTTTCGCTTCTTCGATGCTCTAGCACTCCGTGCTCTCGCAGACGTCGGTGGATTCTTGAAAACATGCTACGACTGGGACACCTTCGATTGGGATATCTTTCAGCGTAGAGTCTTTTGGCTTCACGATCTCGAGGTCAATGTTTCATATATTAATTTGCCTACAAGTCCAGCCGCGTTAAAACCAAAAAAAAGGTTTTTCTTAGAAAAAAATGGTTCGGGTTTTTTTTTAATTTCTCAAAAACTACAAGACATTTTTGCAACCGGTTTTCTGTTTTTAACTAAAAACTAATAAGAGAATTGAATTTTTGAAAAAAATTAGTACTTAATTACATACAATTTTGAAAAAAAATAGTTCGAAATTTTTTTTTTTAATTTTTTTTCCAAAATTTTGAGTTTGAAAACTAATTTCTCAAAAACTGTTCCTTAAAACAGTTTCGTTTAAAAACAAGGTGAAAGAAGAGGTTCCTGGCTTTACAAAAAAGTATATCACGGCATTGTGGATGTAACTGTTGATTTTTAATAATTTTTTTTCCAAATTAAGTCAATTTTTTAGAAAATTCCCCCTCCCGGCTAAATGGGGGGGAATAGACCTCCCCCTCCCATACGATTTTTTTCTTGTCTTGACCAGACCTACACGCTATAGCTTTTTGGCACACTGCTCGTGGGACACCCTGTATAACATTAAAAATGTATCAGTACCGGAAATCTTGCTAATGTTAACCATCAAAATCGACGTTAAAAGATCACCCACAACTTCGAGATGTCACAGTGCATCAGAATCATGGTTTGTGATCCTGAAAAATATGCATCACTTCAACTTAAACCGATCAATAAATCACGTCACTTGGACTACTCGTACGTAAGTTTTGTGTCCTGACACAGACTATGAACGAAAATTTCCAGACGTAGTAAGGAAATGAAATAAAGAAAATTTTCCTCACAAAGATACATGTTTTACTTACCTCACCCGAGTACAACCAAACATAAAACAACTAAACACAAGATCATTAATTAAATAAACACAAAATAAACAAGTGAACACCATCGACCAAGGCCAGGGGCAAGGGTCGATAACCCGTTTTAACGGGACTCGATGAGTCAGCACTTTGTGCGGTTCCCGTTCCGTCTGGCAATTATCGCATAGACTGGAATATACGCGAGTCGGACCATGGATTACATCAGCCAATGCATACGAACGCATGCTGATGATGCGTTTCCGATCAGGTAACATCACTTGAATATGGGATGTGGAATATGCACCGAATACGATCTTGGGAACAACAAACAGGCGAGGGACAAAACACCTGTGTCAGCACGGAAAGGAGGAATATGCGAAGCGACAAGCGCAAGTCTGGCAGATCGGGGAGACAGTTCGCTGTGACCACCGAGAGGAATAGTATCGAAATAAATATTTATAACGAGTATAATTCGAAAGTTGCCTTTTTTGCAAGTCGAACAGTGGGGCCAGGCTTCGGGCTGGCGTTCGCGATTTTTTTGGATACCCCTTCAGGGAATCCTTCAACTAAACACAAAATAATAAAATAGAAAACACACAAAATAAACACAAAAGGGAAACATTCATTGTCATTTGACAACTTGCCTGAGACCGTTATATCAAAGCACGAAAGACGAACGTATACGGCTGCAGTCACATTTGACAGATCCCGTAAACAGGGGAAATGTCAGTGACGACTGGAAAGGCGCCGTTCATATCGCCGTTCGGCCTAGCCCTATAAGAAGAAGTAGCAAACGACAAGGAGAAGAACAAAGGGCCGAAGCTACACCAAGGCAGAACCACAACAACAACTACCACACGAATAAGGTAAGGAGTGTTCGTCAAAGCAACGACGCGGCACAGTGTTGACGCTAAGGTGGCATCACATTCTTCTTCTTTCCTTTTTTCTCCGGCGTTGTTATGGTCAGAAGTGTAGGACCATAACCTTCCCACTTAACTGCATTCCTACTGGTCCGCTTGTGGGGTCCGCCGGTTTGACCTCAGAAAGTAGCGGCAGGCTTCCCGGTTTGGGATTACTTCATCGCTGAGGCCAATCAAATGCTGGTGTTTTTGCATTTGTTTGCACCAATTGTTTTTCGGCCTGCCTTTTTTGCGTGTTGAAATTGGAATGTTGATTGATAACGCCTTTTGGACGGGGTTCAAAGGATCTCTCCTTTGAACATGGCAATACCAACTGAGTCGGTCGCGCTCTATATTTCTTGTGATGGTTTCTCTTAGGTGGAGGCTTCCTCGGATCTTTGAACTTCTAATTCTGTCACGCTTTGTTACTCCCGCTGTCATGCGAAGCATCTTCATCTCAGTTGCCGTTAATTTGCTCTCATACTTTTTGTGCATTGTCCAGCATTGTGAACCGTATGTGAGCGCCGGACGTACAACTGAAGTGTAGAGCCTTCCTTTCAGCTTAGGGGGCATTTTTCGATCACAGAAGATGGCGGAGTTTTCCCGCCACTTCATCCACCCTATCCACGCGATGTTTGATGTCGTCATCACAAGTTGCTTCTCTATTAATCATAGATCCCAGATATTTAAACTTTTCACACTTGGGAAGCACTCTTCCATTCAAGTAAATGTCTGGAATAGGCTGATGAGGGTCAGAGAACGGGCAGCACAGATACTCTGTCTTCTTTGAACTAATACGATACCCGTGTCCCTCAAAAATGTCCACCCACACATCAAGTGCTCGTTGTAGGGACACCTGATCATCACTTATAATGGCCTCATCGTCAGCAAAGAATAGCTGGTGCACATTGGGGTCCGTCACTTTTCCTTCAAGCAAGCAATCAAGGACTGCTATAAAAAGCAGTGGGCTGAGGACGCTCCCTTGGTGTACACCGACTTTGATTGCGAACTCTTCGGTGACTCCTGCAGTGCATCTTACTCTTGTCGTTGCTCTTTCGTACATGTCCATAATCACTCGCACGTAGGTTTCTGGAATGCTTTTCCGATGCTTTTCCATCATGATCCTTATACTTTGGATTGCATCTGTTGTTGATTTACCCGAGACAAACCCGCACTGGTCATCAGATAGTCGTATTATTTTTCGCAGTCGGCTATCTAATACCCGTTCAACGATCTTCATGGTGTGCGACATCAGCTTGACAGAACGGTAGTTATCACAATCTCGCGTATCACCCTTTCCTTTGTGCATTGGAAGAAGATAGCTTTCCCTCCATTGATTAGGCATAGTGTCGCCTCTCATAAGTTTGGAGATAAGAACCATGAGCCATCTAGACCCAATGTCTCCCATCTTTTTCCAGAACTCAGAGGGTATCCCGTCCGGCCCAACAGCTTTTCTTTTCTTGGAGTTTTTAACCGCGTACCGAACTTCTTCGACTGTGATGTCGGATATTTCGGCATGATTCGGGGCAGCTCTTGGAAAGTACACTCGCGGAAACTGTTCGTTGAGAAGTTCCTCGCAATACTGTCGCCATCTGTGGAGAATTTTTTCGTCTTCCACAAGGAGTTGGCCTTCAGCATTGTTAATAAACTTTGGAAAACGAATCTCCTGAGCATTTCTTCTTCTCTGGGCGGCTATCTTAAAGATATTTGCTCCTTTGTTCAAATTGCTTTGTCGAAGCTCCTGGGTAGCCTGGTTCCTGTCAGACGCGGAAGACGATATTTCTTCCAACTCCTGATAGGGGCCTTCCATGCTTTTCGCTTTGAATTCGGCGCATTTTTTCTTCGCGATACCTTTCCAACATCTATATACCTTTTCACGGCAAGCTTTTTCCTCTCTATTAGTAGAAGAGCACTTTGACCAAGCTTGGAAAGCCATTTTCTTTTCGTGTATCACTGCTTTGGCTTCGTCTGTCCACCACCAGGTTTCTTTTGCGTGTTGGCAGGGGCCTTTAGATGTTCCGAGCAGTGATTTGGCTTTCTCCAGGCCTGATTGTTGTAGGGAATCCCACATGTCTTGTGATCTGCACTCCTCATTACCGACCTCATCGATAATGGAAGAGAGGTAGTTTTCCATGATGGTAATAAAAGCTTCGCCTTTTCCTTTATCCAGCTTATACCACTTGATTCTCTCAGACACCTTCGTTTGCTGCTTTGACTTCTTTCTCGCATCCATAAAAAATTCAGTCAGGAGGAGACGGTGTTGAGGGGCGATCGCGTCTCCCAGGATCACTTTGCAATCTTTAACTCGTGGCTTCATGAAACTGGATACCAAATGATAGTCTATTTGAGTTTCATTTCCGCCGCTGCTATAAGTGATCAGGTGCCGGCTTTGTTTGACGAACATGGTATTTAGCACTATAAGACCTGCACATGTTTAGAATATCTTCACCTGAAGAGTTCCTGGTGCCGTATCCCAGCCCTCCGTGGTAGTCTTCATAGTCTTCGCTTGTCTTCTCGACATGTCCGTTTAAATCTCCCCCAACAAACAAAAGCTCTTCCTTTGGGATGATTTTGACAAGGTTGTGGAAATCTAGCCAGAATGCATCTTTTTCTTTTTGTTCGCATCCTACTTCAGGGGCATATGCGCTTACGATGTTCCACACCTCACCATGCATCACCAATTTGAGAGCTATCAAACGGTCACTGGACTTTGAAATGGTTAAGACGTTGCCAAGTAGCTCTACCGAAAGGATGATGGCGATTCCGTTTTTTCCTTGTTCCAATCCATAGTAAAACATCTTGTAGGCTTTTTGTTTTAACGTCCAAGAAACGTGCCCGATTACCGGTGTTTCGCCATTTCGTCTCTTGTACGCACAGGATGTTTACTCGCCTTCTAACCATCATTTCTTCAAGCTCATAGCTGCGACCACTCATGCTTCCAACGTTCCAACTCGCGACTCTTAAGTGTGGCTTACGCCGTTGCATTACTTTGCTATCCCCCGGAAATCCTATAGCTCTGACCCGAGCATTGCTGCTCGTCCCAGGATCACGACCATTAGTAGTGCCTGGCGGGGTAGTGCTTTTCCTTTTAGCGTTCTTTTCCCTAATGCTACGGTTTGACCGTTTTCTTTCTTCTCTCCTTTTTTTGACACGGGCATGCTCCACATTTTTTTTTATTTTGTTTGATCTTACTCTTACAACACCGGTGATCTCCAGTCGTGTCAACCCATTGATTTGCATGCATACTTGTGGGGCAGTTTAATGGTGGTATATGTGTCCCTAGGCTCACCTTGGTGTTTTCTAAATTGCCTAGATGTGATTTTTGTTTACCTTTGTTTAGTCGCCTTTTACGACAAGCGATAGGTATCGCTGCAGGGATATTCTTGACCCGTCCCTGCACGAGGACGGCATCACATTGCACAAAATTAAATAAAATAATAATTTTTTCATAAAACTTTTCGACTACGTCGCCTACAAGCGATGAGTGAGGACTAATAGGACAAAATTGATTCGCCGACTCGGGTTTTAACCCACACGAGATTGATCAACTCCTATTAGTATCTAATCCCGAGGCAAATATCGTAAGTACAGATCCTCGATTTGGCTTTTAACCCGGAAGGGCCTGACAAAACATTATAGCCGCGCCCAGGAGCACAAGCCAACAACAGCTAGAGCCTCGACTCCGGTTTTTACCCAGAGAGACTCAGCCTCACACTACTCCTGGCAACCCATCACCAGTCGGGATCTCGGGCTCTCAACCAGAAGGGGACTGACTGGGTGCTGTCGCCGCGACAGCTACGGGGTGACAAAGGCGTTTCTACTCGGACTCTTCATTTCGAAAAAGTCCTCTTGAAAGGAAACTGGCTTCCGCGATTGCCTGTCTTACGGCCATTTTCCTTCCAAAGTTAAAAAGAAACCCTGCTTTCCTTGAAAGACAGTATCTCACAGGAAATGGCCACAGGTATTTTTGAAACTCATGCACTATAGGTAAAATTAAATATAATACTACACTTGGCATCCGACAATTTTACGTATTGACCTAATCACCAGGTATTGAAATTAAAATTGAAATATCAATTGGTGACCAACGTCATTGGTATAACGTTTGCAAACAATCGATACTTGACTATACTCTACTGAAAACGTATCGAAATGCAGTTTATTCAAATAAGTATGAATTTTTAAAGACTTTAAAATTTGCAATTTAGCAATATAAACATAGTAGCTTGAAGTCTTGAAAGGTTCCTGCAAATCGACGAATTCAATAAGCACTTTCCCCATCAGTACCGAGACCACCGAAGCTACAATACACTCTTTAAAAAACCAAACGCATACGATGAAGGCACATAAAAAGAAACAAAAACCTCTTTGAATTTGAAAACTTATCATCCACGTCCAACAGTTTTCAAATAACTGATAACAATTTTAAACTTTCGGTCGGAAATCTACCAAATTCAAAGGACGACTACGTCCCCTCTATCGTCCCCACTAGCCTTCTTTGCTCTTGCATTTGCCTCTGTCTTTACTCGCACAGTCTCCACATTATTCTTTTCTTTTGTATAATTCTCCCAAAGATATAATATTCGCTCTCTTATTATTTGAATTCTTGAAAGAAATGAAGACCTACAAGATACATCCCGGCGCGTCCATGGCATGCACTTTCATCTACGGGGCATTATGCGAGGAGAAAATTGAAAGATGAGGGAAAAAGGACGAACGGAATAAATTCGCACAAGTTCAATGAAGTTATCCGAATCTATTTATGAGCGGGAGCCGACCGCCGACGACGAAGCAAGACGACGATGCCTTGTCATCGTGTCCTTGTAGTCGAGGGGTGTTTTTGTCAGCGTTATCGTTTTGGTGGCATCGTTGTCGTCTTTGTCATTTTTAACTTTCAGCAAGAATATAAATCAATTGAGAAACGTAAAAGTTCTTTGCATAAGCGCGGAGAAGGAAAGTTTGATCCTCCTGCTGGGTTTTCGGATGGGCGAAGTTACTCGTTGGTGCTCGTTTAGGCTCGTTGATGGAATAATTTGCGACAGACCTGAACTTACTCTCGGTAACTATTGTTGGTTTAATTTGTCCTTTTCTCCTCAGTTTTAAGGCACAGAGATGCATTTCAAAGTGAGTCGAGTCAGAGGGGTATTATCTATAAACTGCATCTAAACCGGTTTTAAAAAGTTTGAGAAAACCTGAACGATAACTGCATTAAAGCCTGCGGTTGTGTTGTGACATTCGTACTTTCGGAAAGTAAATTGAATACGAAATAAGGACTTAAGGGTCTGGGGCCAGTTAGACTTATCCGAAGTGTGCCATCATCCAGGCTTTCACTTACAGAAATATATTATTCAAGCATTTCTATTTCTTTCCATCGACAAGGAAGACTGGGAGAAGAAGAACAAACAAGACTATGTTGAATTGAGGCTTATTTTTCACGGTTGACTTAAGCAAACAATTTAAAGTTCCATCACATAAACGAGCGCGAACTTCATATTATTCTAACTGAATTATTTCAACATCTGTCGTCTCCTTTTTACTCGAGCATCTTTCAAACTAAAGTCGGGTGATTACAGAATCGGGTCAAGCACTTAGTAAAACTTACCATCACATTATTGTCATGATCATATGCAGCGACGGGCAAGCCAATATCAAGGCCGTATCAGTGGACTTGTGGAGAAGCGATATGGAAATGATACAGGCAAGCAACAGGATCAAAATCACTCTCCTCGCTGATTTAAGTCACAGCACCATAGAAGGGAATGAAAAGGCTGATGAGCTAGCTTAGCTTGAAAAAACCGCTTATATGCTGAAATCGTAGGTCTTCCACTGAGCAACCTCCAACATCCTCCATTGTTTGACCACCGCCAAATAAACCAGGAACAAGATATCAAGGAAATCCGAACCCATCGACGTATCCAAAAGGTAGAGTACATAACCTTCCAACATCATCGGAATGATGGCAATTAATAAAAACCACTAGAGTTCAACACCCACAACACGTAAACAGAGGCACCACTACCTATTCTTATGGTTAGAAAGGTTGGCCTATAACAAATGACAAGGTCTGTTTCAATAATGTAAGTAAGTAATACTTCACCTCTTTGTTGATGTCACTACTGCCTTAAATAATATGGTGAGCATTCGCGTCGCATCCTATCAGGACCGTTGTTTTTGTTCGTTCTGCCTCACTGACTTTCCTTCTGATTGTCGTAGATGGTAATGCCTCGATTTCGTCGTAGACCAGATATGTGTCGGAGATCCATAAGCTTTCTTCACGGAGACCTCTTCTCTGGCAGTTGTGGGGTCAAAGGTGCTGTAAAAACTTAAAAGAAATATGTTAATATTAGTTTTAGCTAAAATGCAGGTTATAAGTGTACCTTCGCAGTTAGCGTGTAGGAGTTTGCATTGTTTCGCCCTTAGTCAGGCAATCCGATTATTGCCATTCCACTTTCTGCAAGGTTAGCAGTAGCAACCTTACAGTCATGGAGGTTTATCTTGGTTACACGTAGCACTGGAGCTATCGCTTAGGCCAGATGTCTCTATTACACTAGCATCCAGATTTTCTAAATCAGAGGATAGGGTATTGAATTCCTGCCGAGTTTTCAGGGAGGCTGAGGTGGTGGGAATCTTGGCCGTTGCCTCCCTCTCGCCCTGTGCGTATACCTTCATTCTGAACTTAACCTTCCTTTGCCTTAAGTGCAGTGAAGGAATCTCTATTCAGCGACAGGGTAACCCTTCTGTCCGAGTGTTTTTCCCACTCCGTCTTAATGACCTTAATGTCTTAATGTGTCTGAAATAGAAGTAAAATATCTTGTGGGTCGCTGGGTTCTACGGGTATAGGGGCTCGGGCCCATGGAATGAGCGGGATCTCACAATCTCCGACTTGGCATCTTTCCACAAATTGTCCACCGCGGCAACAGTGACTCTAAGAAATGATGCAACGCTGTCATAGTCGCAGGCAATTAGTTTGTAGTACTAATACATCCAGGCCTTCTCGGTGAAACCGAAAAGTTTATTTTCCAAGTTCTTTTTACATATGGGGAGAAGGCTGCAGTTAATCTTATCTTTGAGGATTTTCCAGTGCTCATGGGTGATATGGCCCTCCTCATGGCTCTGATCTATGATCACTAAAGCTAGATGATCCCCCACCACCTCATTGACAGTGGGTGCCGTAGTGGTGCTCCTATGACACTTTAAGGTGGATGAGGTATCATCGTGAAGTCGAGGCCTTTTAGATGGCCACCCACTTCTTTTGGCTGTGGAAGCGAATGCGAAGGGTCCATTTCTAGGTCGACTCTTCTGCTCCTCTATAGCTTCTGAAGCGAATTGGTTGAGGCTGCGTCCTTCTTGTCCCAATTGTCCTTGCTTTTTTTTTCAGTCGCACTTGAAAAGCAGCACGTCTCTTCCTGTAGACCGCCGTGCTGGCCTTTATGTGCTTCCTTGGAACCAATGTCGTTGCCTGGGAAGCGTTTTTACTCTATGTTTTGAGTGTTATGAGGGGTAACCCTCGAGAGTTTTTGTTTGTTACTATTTTTTCCTTTAATTTTGATAACACGAGTAAGCTGGTGTGGAATAGGTCCACCACAGCATTGCCGGTTCTATTGTGGTAAGGCATGTATACTATGGGCTTTGCCAAAGCAACCAAAAGAGCTCGTTAGCCTTCTCTCCCTCGGCACTCCCTCTTTCGCTTACACCACCAGAGAGCTAGGAGTCTGTTGTTACTTCTTTCTTTCCTCTGCGCGCGATTGATGCATGCAAGTGATTAGTCATTTCCATCGGGCGCCCATGAGAAGGACTAGTAAAAGGGGATTTTTGCTCGCCAAGGGGAGAATGGACCTTAACCAACATACACCGATAGCTGGATCGACGCTACTAGCAAACTAGGTT
This sequence comes from Merodon equestris, assembly GCA_958301585.1. NCBI lineage: Eukaryota > Metazoa > Arthropoda > Insecta > Diptera > Syrphidae > Merodon > Merodon equestris. The sequence continues at coordinate 170,337,404 of OY284413.1, forward strand.
GGTTGAAGCCCTTTTCTTCATGAATTGATGGTATAGTGAGAACTTTTGCTATTGACACGTTTTCGTCGTTTCGGCGTCGATTTAAAGATTTTTTGATCTCGGAAATTTCTCTCCATATATGTCTTCGTCATGCCAGTATTTACAAACGCTTTCTTGACACATCACTGGCCTAGGCCAACAAAATCGATGCTGTCGACCAGTAATAAAACTGATTTATAACATGTGAGTTTTTATGTACAAGACGACAAATAAATTGCTCTTCGAATTCATTTCTCAATGGTGTACTGTGTATTATGTAGCACCGTCATACTGGAACCACATGATCACCACATATTTTAAGGTTTTTTGATCAAGACCCTTACGTAAAATCATCCACGTAATCCATAAAAAGATCCCGTTGCTGCGAACGGTGACGGATGGACAAATCACGGTATTCATTAACACTGGTCTAAATTAACACAGCAGATAAAGATATTTCTTTCTGTATTCAATCTATGAATATGAGTAGGTGGTTTGATGTCAAATAGCGTGAAATCTGGTCCCTTGCATGAATTGCTTGTTCAATTGGTCAATTATTACCGTAAAATGATGGAAGAACGCGAAAAACATTTTTCACAAAGCACCAATTTTGTTAAGAAAAAATTCAATCATAAAATTACGTTATTCAGATATAATTCATTTACGATAAAATGGCAATACTAACTAAGTACACTGAATTTCAATTCATGTCACGAATCTTAGGTGAACTATCAAAAATAAAATACTGAAAAACCTAGGATTAAAAAAATCACTCTATGCCCGATATTGTGGTCTGAAGGAGCTTTGTCTGCTCATAATTTTCAACTATAGGCATGTTGCATTTCTATGATTGGGGACTTGTTTGAAGCTGCACGATAACGGCCTCATGGCAGAAATTCACTTGAAGTGATAAGCCGGTCTGAAAATATTTTGCCAGATGCCAAATATTTAAAAAGCTTCACTGTACCTTTTATCTTCGTGCCAATATGTTTCAAATCACCGAAGGAGACCCCCGTTCCCAAAGGCAGAAGGATGTATATATGTATATAGATTCAATTCATCATTTGTATAAGGATGTGCTTGATGTTAACTAAAAGGAGTACATCTTCTTGTAGTGAATTTTTACTACGAGTATTTGAGCATATTGTACACGTTCGGAACGATAGAAATTGACAAAATCTCCAAACTTTTTGCTATTAGAAGTCCTCGAAGTGACCATTAAATATTACTTGTTAAACAAAGGCGCGCAACTTAAAATGCAAAGTCTTGTCTTAATTTTATCCTCACTTGTTGTTAGGCCCACTTTAGCAGCTCCTGTTTCAATATTCTGAAATGCTTCACTGACATCTCGCTGTATTCTTCCAATAAAGTCAGTCTTATTTGCATATACCAGCAATTGTGCAAACTTAAAATAAATTTTCTATAAGTTAATGAATAAAACACATTCTCTTTAAGGATGATGTTGAAAAAATGGCATGACAATGCGTACCACTTCCTGAATTCTTTCTCAGCATGGAAAGTCTCCCACCCTTCGTCGAGCAACGACAAATTTGCCATCCTGCAAAGTCTGATGGGTTTGGCTGGCATATCGAAACATTACAAAACCCTATGTAGGTCGTCTTTATAGACACTGTCCTAACAGATTGAACTTCGACCAATATTTTGCGGTGTTCGCACAGGACAGTAGAGCAGTTTTTATATACGATGTTAGGGCGATTTATTCTTATTTTTATTTTTGGGACGAATCGAACGATGCTGAGATTCCATTAATCGGGCATGGTTTTCTCAACCAAGTCGTCATGAGTTGCTTTAAAAGGCAAAAAAAAATATTACACATAAGCAGATTATTTATACTTAAGCTGGATGGAATTCTTTCCGGTCTTCGTCCAGAATGGTTAATTTTTTTGTCATCGGCCTTATACGGGCCGGAGAAGTGATCTTTCATAGTCTTAGCATCGGCTCTGAATCATATACAACTTTGCGATGTCAAATTTCTATTTTGACTCCATCGTGTCAACCCATACCTTGGCTGCAACAAGATAATGAGCCGAGTCGATATTGACTCCTTGGAAGGTTTGGACATACCATGTCTTATGGCAGTATTCGACGTCGATCGACATTTGGGACCTAAATGCGTTGTGTGATGTGGCGTTTTGTAGACTATGTTTTATTGCCACGATTTTAAGTCTCTTATAACCAATTTTGTTCCTTAGCTGTGTAATTGTGCGTATTTTCTGTCTTGGAGATTATCTTTAATTCAGTCATATTCCTCTTCAATGGAAGCGTGATCGCATTTTAAGCTTACATTTCCGCTAATATTTCCGGCATCCGTAACACAGATTGTTCCAAGCATTCGTTCACATGCCGAAATCTTAAGACCTTTTTTGCAAAAGATTGCTTCAAACAAAAAGTCTACATCTTAATAAATATGACATATTTGGTTTCTCTGAAGCAGTTGCCGTAATATTTTAGATGACAGAGTTTTTTTATCCGCATTTTACATGATCCATCCCATCGAAGTTCTTGGAGCACTGTAATGTCTGCTTTATACGATAGTACTCAAGAGCTTTTTCTAATTATTCGATTTAACCCGTTTCACGACAAATAGATTTTTTTACTGTTTCCAATCCTTTGCTTTTTAGCATTCAAACAAAGCTTTCTAAGAAACATGTTCTATCGTAATTTTTTCTGCTCCAAACAATCGTGAAATTGTACAAGAAGCCACTTACGATAGGAAGCTAATACTTCTGATCTGGTGGCATAATCGATTTTTCTAAGATGTGGGGCCATTATATACCAAGGGTTTTCGAAGTCAGTGATCATGAATTTGAAGTTGGATTTGCAAAATCGAAGATGACCGACGAATTTTCCAAATTCTAACCGATTGACCTTTAGATTTCGTAGGAAACCACCATTCTCGCAGGCTAATGACAGATACTTGATCTCGTAATTGTAGTAAGCCCAACCAGCTTCTGGCGTTTCCGTGGGCATTATGAGCTAGTTTTTGAAAACGCTGTAGTTTGTTGAAGACCGTTTTTTGGCACTGTGATCAATGCGCAGTGCTCATTGTCGCGTTACATAATATGAGGGTAACTTTAGGTCTCAATGAGCCTTGGAAGCTATACTGACCCCCGTAGGGTCACATTTTTAGTACAGGCCTTACCAACAATCTACACTTAAAATAAACTTAATGTCTCTTAGGAGGAAAAAGATTAAGGAGAAGGTGAATGGCGGCGATAGAGGACACTTTTAAGACTGGGTTTGGTTAGATGTAGGTTGAAAAGAGCGGAGTTCGCGCCACGCAGGATTCTGGACATTGGTTCATGGTAGCCGTGGTTTGTTCGATGGGAATCGATGCGGAAGAGGCGCATAGCCGAAGGTTTGGGGGATTGATGTAAAGGGGGATAATTTCAATGATTATTTCACTATTAAATGAGTACATTTAGTAATACACTACAAATACATACTGTTACACTACAAATTTTATTTTCTACAATTTCTTCGAGTGGATTCGACAACAAGTTTTTGATATGATTTCCAGCCTTTGGTACGGGCTGGGAAATACCGTTTTCCGGGCTGGCTTTGTACATTTCAAGCAACATCTGTTTTTCGGGAGAGCTTCCTGACAAAATCTGTTTTTAGGGAGAGTATTCAACTGAAGCTAATGCACTGGAGGTTTTTGTGTGTAAAATAGGAGGGAGTTTTTTTGCGATTTTAATTTTTCTCGGATTCTTTGAAACCTTCCTAGTTTTTATTTTATTAATTTTTTCCAGTTCTTTAGCTTTTTTCTTTTCAAGTCTTCAACTTTTTTTTTTTTTTGTTTTTCAAGTTCTTGCTTTTCTTTTTTTTTTTCTTTTGTTCTTTTTCAATTCATGTAAAGTTAGTGATAACAAAGCTTTTATTTTGTTTTTGGGATTTACTGCCTTTGCGTAGGGGTATTCAGCCCATTTAATAAGTCGGTCAGGCTAAGGACAAGGAAATTATCCGTTGATATTATTTGTGCGTCTGTGTCATTGGTATTTAAAAGGCCATTCGATTTCGTCTCCAGCCTACAAAAAATCGTTGATTGCACTTATGTCTATCAAATCGGTTGAGTTCAAATTTTGGATATCAGTTTGTGTAGCACTGCTCGCAAATGTTTTTATTTTTCCAACTCACTTAAATTCATTCGTCTTATTAAAATTGTATAGTTTATGCATCAGCTCTTCTATTGGGGGTACAAATTAATTCGGTCCGTTTTAAAAAGATGGCGCCACCTGCAAGTTGTGGCTGATCTTGGAAGCGATTACCTACTTCATTGGAAAGGTGTGACATCTGTCAACAATAATTAATGTGCATCAGCGTCTGCTTCTGACAACAACATTGTTTTTTGCCTCTTCGAAAATGTCCGGATTTGTCTTAAATAAACAGCATTTGAGGGAAGTTTTGATTTTCTTTTTTAATTGGAAGAAATGTGCAGCTGAAGCCCATCCAATGCTTGTAGAAGTTTATGGTGAATCTGCTCCGACCGATAAATCATGCAGAGAGTGGTATCGACGCTTCAAAAGTGGTGATTTTAGCGTCGAAGAGAAAGAGCGTCTTGGCCAGCCCAAAAAGTTTGAAGATGAGGAATTAGAGGCTTTACTGGATCAAGATCCGTGCCAAACGCAAATTGAACTCGCAGAATCGTTGGGAGTGACTCAGCAAACAATTTCCGTTCGGTTAAAGAAATTTGGATTTATTTAAAAGCAAGGAAATTGGGTGCCGTACGAGTTGAAACCGAGAGATGTCGAAAGGCGATTTTTCACCTCGAAACTGCTTCTTGAAAGACATCAAAGGAAGGAATTTTTGCACCGGATCGTGACTGGAGATGAAAAGTGGGAAAGCCTGGTGAACCCGTTCCATCATCGTCTACATCGACGCCAAAGAAAAACATCCACGGTTCAAAGGTCATGCTCTGCATATGGTGGGACCAAACGGGTGTGGTGTACTATGAGCTGCTAAAACCAGGCGAAACCATTGATGGGAAACGCTGTCGACTACAATTAATGCGTTTGAGCCGTGGATTGCGTGAAAAACGGCCAGAAACGACCGAAAGGCATGACAAGGTGATTTTGCGACATGATAACGCTCGGCCCCACGCGGCTGTAGCGGTCAAAAACTACCTAGAAACGCTGAAATGGGAGGTCTTACCCTACCCGCCGTATTCTCCAGACCTTGCTCCTTCCGACTACTGGCTTTTTCGACGGATGCAAAACGATTTGGTCACCGGTTCGGGTCTTTTGAAGAATTCGAAGAATAGCACAATGATTGTATCGATGCCAGAGAGGACTCATTTTTTAGAGACGGTATTCGAAAATTACCAGAGAGATGGGATAAAGTAGTCGCTTCCGACGGAGAATACTTTGAGTGATGTATTTTTTACGTTTTTTCAATAAAAAAAAAATTTTGAACACAAAAAAAACGGACCGAATTAATTTGTACTCCAATATTTTTTGTTGTCCAATTATATTGGACACTTTCAAATGCATCGTTTTGGTCCTGTACATGTTGAAGTTCGGTAGCTTAGCTGTATTTGGATCTTCCCAGAGATATGGAGAAATTAATGGAGTTTTTGTCCCACAGGGACAGTCTACATGCCGTAAAACCATTAATAATGGTGAACGGAGAAATACTCTTGTCTACAACTTCTTTCAAAAGAGGAGCAAATATCTCTTTCGTTAGATTTACTCCTGAATTTTTTCGCCGCCAAGGGCTTAAAAGCCGCAATATCTGCTGGTTGCAAAATTCGGGTAGATTTGGGATAAAGGGCTATCAGGATGATTCCAAGTTAAACACATTTGAAATATATTCGTAAAATGTTTGTTTGGTCATCCAGCCGTTTTCACTTACTCCGCAGCCATTCAACAACAGTCGATTCTTCTTCTTCAGTTAAAACTGTTGCGGGCCCTGCACGTACTTTTGTAAAATTTGACTTAATCGGAACTGCAGGTAGAATGTGGTATTTTGTAGTGAAGCAGCCTTTTCAGACATTTGTCCATTTTTTTATGGCCAGTAGAGCTTCTTGAATATCCTTTTCTTGATAAGTCTTTCTTGTTTTCGGCATTTTTTCAATCTCCAAAAAGTAACCATTTAATTATATGATTATTGACAGGCCTAAAAGTATATTTATTGACAGTGCCAATAGTTGTAGTTCCATAGAACTAATTATTGGCACTCGGGTGCCAATAGTGGACCACCCACTTTTATTGGAAGCAACTATTGGTATCCATTTTTTTTTATTGTAATTATCAATTAATTTAACAAACAAAAATTAAAAACGAATAATTTATTATATTCTCATATCAAAAAACATAATTTTTTAATAAAACAAATATATATTGAGAACTAAATAAGGCTCACCAAATTTTTGGTTCTTAACAGGAACACACAAAATTTTGCTATTTTATCACTTTTTAAAACGTGTGAACACCTTCACTACCGCTCACTGACTCAAGAGGTAGCAACACAGATGCACAATTGCGAGGAATAAGTTACAATTTAAGAAAAAAAAATTTAAATTAAATTTAAAGTTTTTGAAAAAATCGCTTATGAATGAAGGGGTGCCAATAGTTGGTGCAAAAAAAGGGGGGAGGGCCAATAATTGTATCTGTTACGCCATATGGCATGAAACGGGTTAAGGGACACAACATTGCATGTACAAAATGTTATTGGTTAGCTGCCTGTGCCTCTAGCTTATTCCTAAAACGCATCTTACTCCTTCTGAGCTGCGGTCGAGAGCGTAATACAGTCGAATTTAATTGGTGTACCGGTTATTAGGTTGCAATAAACAAGCAAACATCGTCGAGGGCGAGAATGGACGACAGAATGACATCTAAGGATCAGTCTCTTCGGTCTTGTATTTGCTGCTACTACAAAATACAGCGTCATCGAAATTGTGCTTCGGAAAGTTAACTGAATAAATATTGTTCAAATGTACTCCACGGTAGTTCTTGCAGGACTCGATTCTGGGAATGTCATTTGCAATAACTCAGTCATAACTTGACGAATATTTGCTTTCAAAGCATCGAGAGGTTTTTGCGCCTAGTCCCATAAAAAAATCGAAAGGCAACAAATCACACGATCTTGTTGGCTACTTCATACTAACAAAACTCGAAATAACTCGTCCAAGATTTTTTTTTTGCCAAAACCAGTTATGTTGTGTGGGATGTGGCACCGTCTTGTTGAAACCATATATCTTCAACATTCATATCTTGAATCTGCGACCGGTTTACATTTGTCTATATTGTGAAATCTATTTGGATCATCTTCAACACTTTCACTGGCGTCGCCTATATTTACTAAAGAGCATGCATTTCGATGATCGATGGGCCTTAAGATTTCTTTAAGTTTCTTCTAATCGTTTATACAGTTTTGCTTGTCGTATACGCTAAAAGTAGAAGGGTGATTATGTGGACCATGATCTGTTTGTAATTCGCGGCAGGAACCAACTACGGAATCACTATATTTCACAGTTCCGACAAGTGTGGAAATTATGCCAATTCTAAAAGGGCAAGCCTTTAGCTATATACTCGTATATTGAAAAATAAATCCCCATTTCTCCAAAATTGTTGTTTTTCTTTTGTAGGCTAAGTACTTATCGGACCACCCTCGTATATACGAGTGCAGTTTTCGTTAAGAGATCGATTTGGTGTTTGTGATTGAAACAGGGACATTAAATCCGGACCACAAATTGAATAAGCCTGCATTTTTTGAAAATTAACATTGCAATAGATATAAAGCCGATTTCTAGTTGCAACTTTCATATAAATATCTTAACACTTGAAGCCACTTCCAATATAATTTTTGAAAGATAGGCGCTTTATTGTCTCTCAACGTAACGATTCTCAGCGGAATGTTTTTCAAACTGATTTGTAAATAGACGAGTCAATGACAAAATACTTTCGCCAGCAACCATCTAAGCAATTCATGAAAGGTCAGCCTTTACATTTCGGTTTCGTGGATGAATATATGTATAATAGCCTCCGGGCTTAAGATTGATAGAGCCTCTTATAGAAACGATGCCAACGAAATTGTTTATTTTGACAATTTGTTTACAAGCAAACAACTGTTGAGGTATATCGAGTTACAGGTATTCTCCTCGAAGACCGAACCAAAATGTGTCCTTTACATCCAGTCAAGACGATAGGAAAACAAACAGAACAGAGTTCGACCATCGGGAAATACAATAAGGTTTTCCCAACGGAAACAAATTTCGACACCGTTGAGCCATCCGGTAAGGTAAAGCGATAGTGTAACGAAAAGGAGGAAAAGGTCGAAATCAATACCTCAAGACTCTTCCAAATGTATAACTGGGGAGCGGGCGGTGTAAATGAATTGGATAGACCTGATTGCTGTATGTAGATAAAAAGTGGTGGTGAATCACATTTAGTTAATGTCGAATTTAACGGTCTTTAATGCATGAATGTTGGATGTCATATCAACAGCTAATCCTCAGGAATGGCTGGAATTAAAACGGACATTGCTGGAGGTGTCGTTTTAAGACATTAGAAAATGCAAAAAATTGACGATAATTTAAATTTAATCTGAAGTACGAACTTTGGGATTAGTAATGCAATATCTGCCATTTTCTGTCATTCTGACAAAAATGTACGTTTTCACGGGATTAATTCATAGCGTTTGCGGGTGACAATTGTATTGCAGCTAAATCATACTGCGATTCAAGCAAATTCATTTTTTCATTCAGTTTGCGCAGTTTATACAAGACCACAGCCTTCTGACCCTCTAAAAAAAGAATAACCTTGGTTCCGCCATTCAAATTGACGGTTGGCTGGACTCAATTCATGACCTTCGGCTTGACTTAATATTGTACTTGCCAGTCCCAATTCATATGGGACCCAGTTTCCTTACTTTCGGATCATACCCAGGCTCTTTCCATGGGTTTTTATCGACTCTAGTTATTCATATTCGAAATTGTACGGCTATCCAGGTCACTCCTTGCCTTCAATTAGTTGAGGTTGGGGAGGGCGATTGGAAAAAGCAAAGTTCTAAGCATGTAGTATTGAGATTGAACTCGAAATACTGTAGTAAATATTCGAACTATCACTAAGCGGTGTGCCAGAGATAGATTCATTGGAGTAATTAAATGTACGTGATGGGTGGATAGAGGAGACGCGGATTTCGTTTATTCTCAGGGTTAGTGGTAGTTATTGTCATTGGTATCTGAAAGGAGTCGTTAAATGAATAGTATGTCATAATTCTCTTTTCGTTTTTCCAGCGTAGTCAAGATGATTAGGTGAAGGCGGTTTGACAGAGGGATAATCCGCTGTTTACATTATCTAAGAGCAAACGATAGGAAAGGATGTTGGATGTGTTCGATTTTAGGCTAGGAGTAGGAGAACGATCGCAAAACCAAGTGCGAAAATTAAGCTCCTGAGGGTGGAAAGGGATTGATTGTGGAGAAAGTAGAAAAGGGGAGGAGATTACGTGAAAAAAAAACTCGCACTCAAACCAATTGTTTGTTTGAGCACCAAATAAAAACTTGTTATGATCTGATTGAATATGGGTGAAGACATGTCTCGTTAAAATAGTCTCGAAGAATTTGGTGCCGCCATCAGAACATTAAGATATGTACGAATCGAAGTAGCAATGTTTAATGATCCATTTCAACATCGTTAATGGTAGAAACGAATAGAAGCGAACCTAAGTGGTTGCCTTGGGGGACGTCGGAGGAAACAAAAGAAGAATTAGAAAAGGAAAATCTTAAACGGAAAATCTAAAGCGGTTTTTCAAGTCAGAAAATATAAATCTCAATAAAGAGGGTTCAAAGCTAGGGGTTGACAATTTCATAACTTTCAGCCTGTAAGTTATTTTACTGGAATCGGTTGAAATAGCGTCGACTTCCTTTATAATCTATTCCTTCCTAATCTTTGAATTTAGAAACTTCGCGCAGCATGAGTGATTCGACCGTTCTCGGGTTGTTACAGAGATTTGTTCACGGGTTCGGTTGATAGCCACTATAACCTCACTACAACGCAAACGTTTCAAACATCCAAACGCTTCGGAAAACAACCGATGTCGTGCTTCATAGGCTAAACGTGTTGGATAGAAATGGTCGCGACCCATGGTTGATTCATCTTTTGGTAATAGACCTCGACAGCAAGCTTGAGCAGACGAAGTGGGCGTTGATCGTACGATATTGGAGTTAATTGATTTTCTTCTACTGTGACTGTGACTTGACCATATCGTGCCCCAGTGTTTTCGGTTTATGGACTTTAACATCGAATCGATATTCGCTCTGTTTTGATTGCCTTCGAAACTGTCATTCGGGCGATGGATGTAAGTCAACTTTTCGTTGTCGCGCCTGCAAACCTCGTCAGGATGAGTTTCGACATATTGTCTCGCATTCAGCCTCAAATGTACAAGAGTCGTTTGGTTTAAGTCATTCTCGCACAGTAAACTTAGGTGCTACGTCTTCAACCATTCACTTAAATTCAGCATTCGGAAGCAAACCGCGCTTCCAACCAATCCCGCTAAGTGTCGAAACAGTCAAGGGAGTTCTATAGATAGTATAGGGTTTTATTAGATACGGGATTACAATATTCCGCCATCACCGAATCGTTTCTGCTAAGCCTCGAGCTTCCACTTTCCGGATTCCATCCAACGTAGCAGTATATACGAGCGGTGATCAGTAAGTACCCGTGTTGGAAATGAAAATGAAAGTTTTTCAAAAAAAAAAAATTATTTTCTTAGCCAAACAACACCTTTTTCTTAGCCAAATGGGGGCGTATTTCCTTCTATTTCTTATCGAATTGGTCCGATAATTCACGGTAGAGCTGCCGTGATTGTTCTTCCTTTTTCCAAAAAGTCCATGAGGATTTATTCTCTTCCAGTCCCAACAAATTGTCTGTGCCTTCTTCGGAACAGATTCACCACCAAAAATCCATTGTTTGGACTGTCGTTTGATCTGTAGCGTATAATAATGTATCCAAGTTTCATCCACGATAACGACCCGGCATAAAACCTCCCGAGAATTTCGATTAAAGGAGTCCAAACACTGCTTCGACATTGTCAGTCTTATCCACAACCATCAGCTTTTTTGCATGTAATTTGTCACGTGTCAATTTCGATTGCCGTTCCATGCGACACGCCTACGGCCTGTGCTATTTCACTCACTTTTGTTCGTCGATCTGCGAGAAACATGTCGTGGACTCTTTCAACGGTTTCTTCATTAACCACGTCTGCCGGGCGGCCTTATCGAAAACAGATGTACGACCACCTTTAAATTCGTTAAACCAATATCCAATGATTGTGAAAGGTATCCATAGATAGCATCCAACTTCGTTTTTATTTCTTCACATTTTTTCGATCCAAAAATAAAAAGCATCGATATTTCCCTTTTTCCATTTTATCGAAAAAACCAAAACGGGTGTGATAAAATTTGCCACCAAAAAAAAGAAGCTATGAACCAGTCTAAAATTTTGTATAATGCCGTTTGACACATAATGGTACAAGACAGTAATGCCAAATTCCCTTAGCAACGTCATTTGTTTTCAAACACAGGTACTTATTGATTGAACCTCGTCCAAAGGGATGTATGGCAATTCAGCTATGTATGTTTCCGTTTCGAATCGGGATTTTTAGTCATTGATGCATTCATTCTTGAAAAACTGAAATAAAGTTTACCCCCCCAGATCGATGCGTATAGTGATCGTCAGGGATTACCTTCATACACCGGTTATCTCAGGCTCTTAGAGCGATTTTGGAAAATAGAACATTTTCCTGCCAATACAGCAGATAATATTTTCAAAAAACTTGTTCCCTCTCGGAAAATGGAAAATACGTCGTTTTAATCCCATTTAGTCCCTTGTCCCATTTTAAAATACACTCTGCAACCAACGATTTTACGCCTACATCATGGCGCCGATTTAAAAGAAATCCCTTCTTACGCAAGGGACACCTTGACCATAGGCAACCTATTTCTCATGACAAAATTAACAAGTCACAAAATATCCATTATGAAGCGGTGCTTAAACCCGCTTTGATGGCTCGGTTAAAGATTCCAATGGATAGTCGTTAAATAGTCAGCTTTTTGTCGTTCCTGACACTCAAAGCAATTTAATCGGTGAGTGCTTACATTTTCGACAACATCACAGCCGATATCTTTACAATGTTCCGACAAATCTGGGTTCGTGATCAGAACGTTGATTATATCAACGCATTGTGTGGCGATAAAATCCCGGTGATGAACTTAAGAATTATCATGTGAAAACCGTAACATATGGTACTGCTTCGTCTCCTTTCTCGTAAGTGCGCGGCCTAAAACATCTTACAAATCCACGCACTCAAATGATTCTCGAATCCTTTTAAATGGTGTGTATGTTGACGATGTTATGACGGGAGCTAGCTCCATAGAAACGTTATTAGATATACTCGTACAGTCAGAGTTAATCGGGTTGTTATCCGAAGAAAATCTGCAACTCCGGAAGTAATCTAAACGTTCGGAATCCTTATAAAGGTACTCGGGATGTACTTGAATCCTGTTAGAGCTATTTTTTCATAACGAATGGCTCAGTTGAATTCAGAACCAAAAACCAGAAGAACATCTTCAGTCGAAAGGCTTCTCTAAATTCACAACCTTTTCAAAAATTTTAGAAATTGAAGGTATCAAGAAAAGCTTTTTTTGCTATCTTTTGAAGAGTGCTACATAGCCAGATTTTAAATGCAGATACAGGTTAGAATAACTCGCGGCTCGAAATGCCAGTATAAGACGTGACTAAATTCCTAATCATTCTCTGCCCCATAACAAAAGTGACAGAGGTAGGCGCAAAGATGATGAGTCTGTACTATGCACACACATATCACTAAAACAATATGAAGGTGGTCCTGAACGTGAAGATAGCAGCAATCGCAATAAAAGCTAGTGAATGTGGCCACAGTTCGAACACAATTTTCTGTCATCAAGAGGGCCATTTCTAAGCTTATCCCATTACCGATCAATGATAACGAGGGAGGTGGGTGGAAAAACGATATAGTATCAGTTTCGTCGCAAGGACTGGACGAGGTGGGCGAAAAATGTTAAGAATTTGGCAGCATCTTTTAGATAAATTGATTACGTGGCGCTGCACTCGCAACGTACCTGTCAAGTTGACAAAGTGTCCAGATGGAAAAAACGAGAATAAACGTGGCTTTTGGCGGAAACGGGTTTTTATTTTCTTTCCTTAATATTTTGCGCTTTCTACCTTTCAATAAATAAGTTCAATAACTTGTTTGCTTTGTTACCGAGAAAAGGAGACTGCATTTATAGGGTGAGCCAAATACAAGTTTCTTTTTAAAAATGCAATACAGTAAACAAAATTAAATGTTTTCCATATGTTATGGCTTTATTAGTAAGAACAAACATTCCCATGAAACACAACATCGTTCAAGTTGCTGCCTGGGCTGGCTTCGAGTAGCGCATAATGTCACCCCAATTTTCTAAAACCTTGTTGATGGTTTCGGGCTGAAGCTCACGGATTTCTTGAATGATATTGGCCTTAAGTGCTTGAATCGTTTACGGATTGTTGGCATAACATCGGTCCTTCACAATTCCCCACAAAAAAAAGTCGAAAGGGGTGAGATCGCAGCTCCGAGGCGGCCAATTGATCTCTCCAAGACGGCAAAATATTGATTGTGACATGGGCTGTATGGCATGGCGCGCCATCCAGCATGAACCAGAGGTCGTCCAAATCCATGTCTTCAATTTCAGTAAAACAAAAGTCGGTTAACATGGCTCTGTAACGCCCACCGTTGACCGTTGTTCCCTGCCTCATTTTCGAAGAAAAATGGTCCAATGATGCCACCGCTCCACAATCCACACCCAATTGTCACTCTCTGTGGATGCATTGGCTTCTCGACAATAACGTCCGAGCCCCAAATGATGCTATTTTGTTTGTTAACGTACTCGCCGAGATGAAAATGCGCCTCGTCGAAAAAGATGAGTCCAATTCAAGCTGCTCTAAAGCTCAAACTGCGAAGCGATAACGAAGCGGATGGTCATGCGCCTTCAATTGCTGAGTCAATTGTACCTTTTAGGCGAATAATCCGAGATCTTCCTCAGGCTATTGCGTGAAATGTTGAGATGCTGAGATCGATGACGATGATAAACATGAGTGTTGTCCCCTAGCATACCATTTGCGTACAGCAGTCGTGGTGGGTGCTTCATTTCGGCCAAAACTTCCTTTTAAAATACGCACTGTTTGGGCTCACTCACTTTGAAAATAAGTTTTCAATATTTGCCAACGTTGTTCAAGCGTAAAGCGACTCATTTCATTCCGCGGAGGTATGCTACTGTATTTCTGTCAAGACTTTTTTTTACGGAAGTCACAAGAAGTCGGAATGCTAGGGGTTGTGTTATGTAATGGAAAATCATGAAAGAACTAGAGAAGATCGGGAGAATGAATGGGATAAACAAAGGGAAAGAATACATAAATACTTAGGGGAGTATTGGCTTAAATTCTATTTCCAACAAAATAGAAACAAATCTAAAGATGTTGATTGGCACGATCTCGGTGTCCAAATGGAGTCTCCGTTTCAAGAAATTCGTCACGCAAAAGAGCCATTGCTTCACAAGCCATCTTGTCCTCTGTTTGCCTTCTATTTCTTCGTCTTAATCGTCATCCCCCAAGGGTCACTGCTCGCCACCTTCGACGTTATGCTCCCATATCTTTTACAAAAACTTGACATTTCATGTTAGCAAGTTGAAACAGTTGTACCGTTAAATCATGAGAATTTATTGCCCACGCCCACAGCATGCAATTAGAAAAGGATTTTCAATTCGAAAGGAAACAATTATTACACAAAGACCTCGAGGAACAAGGACCCACTTAAATACCCATTATCCGCATAGGCGACCGACAGTATGGCAATCCAAGCAAAACTAAAGTATGACGACGACAAAGACAAGGAACGACAACAATAGCAAGGCAAAAGCACCGAAAGAGGACTCCGTAACCAGGCAGTCTCACAATGGTGTACACTTCCGAAAATAAACCAGTGGCAATCCAATAAAGTGCTTTGCATGCCGCTGCCGATAACTGAAAGCGCCGTAATAAAGAAACATCCATAAAATGGAATAAGAATCACCCATTTATCGAGAGACCTTTGTAACTCCGTCATTTATCCAAAGGAGCTTTTGTACGAACAGATACTCGTGCACACGCACCAATGTAGTGTGTTCGAAAGTCGTTTGGCAGCACGGTTGTTGCCGTGTCGCTTCGAGTGAAAATCACGATTCGTTCATAATTCGAAGGATCCTTGTGTCGTGTCGTCATCGACGTCGCTCGTCGGTCGTCTCACTACACCTCACCACGACCCGCTCTCGAGCTCTGAGCCCGATTACAGAACACACATCCGTAAGTATATATAGATTGTAATTATTGGCTTGTTCTGTAACGAAATATCTATTGGAGGGAAACTGCTTTCGGGTCATAAAACCTCAGACTTGCATGGCCACGGAAGACAGTAGCGTGGTTTTGCATGTCGAACATCAATTTCACAACTGAATACTCGTGAGTATCTACAACAATCGCGCCTCGGATTTCTTTTGTATTCAAGTGCTGAAAAGGACTTGGAAAATAACAATTTCGGCCAGATACACCAATATCATCGGCACCTATGCAATGATGAGAACCACCCAGCCAACTATCCGAAGGACGAGCGAGAAGGATGTGAATGTGTGGGATTTAAATTATGTTGAGGCGCAGATAATGGTGGTTTACTGGTAGTTTTCAATGCGGCCAAGTCGACACGATCGGATTCAATAATAGCAACCGCTGCACGTCGTCGCCTTTTTTGTTTATTTTTACTGCTTTCCTTTGTAGGAATTGGTAGTAAAATGAAAAGGGAAACTATTTCAGGATACTTGTTTATGAGCGTGGCTTGATTGATATTCATGCGGTCGGTAGGCGTTACTGGCGCCATATGGCCAGCGTTGGATGTGCTAGAGGCAAACTAATTTGAAGTTTAGAGCAAACCTTTTCGGCGAAACCACAAAGCATTAGATTTGACCCATTTTGATTAGCCCAGATTGCAATGAATAATGAGAGATGATTACCTAAAATACATATACAGGGTGTCCCACGAGCAGTGTGCCAAAAAGCTAGAGCGTGTAGGCCTGGTCAAGACAAGAAAAAAATCGTATGGGAGGGGGGGGTCTATTCCCCTCCGTTTAGCCGGGAGGGGCAATTTTCTAAAAAATTGACTTAATTTGGAAAAAAAATTATTAAAAATCAACAGTTACATCCACAATGCCGTGATATACTTTTTTGTAAAGCCAGAAACCTCTTCTTTCATCTTGTTTCTAAACGAAGCTGTTTTAAGGAATAGTTTTTGAGAAATTAATTTTCAAACTCAAAATTTTGAAAAAAAAATGAAAAAAAAAACATTTCGAACTATTTTTTTTCAAAATTGTATGTAATTAAGTACTAATTTTTTGTCCAAAATTCAATTCTCTTATTAGTTTTTAGTTAAAAACAGAAAACCGGATGCAAAAATGTTTTGTAGTTTTTGAGAAATTAAAAAAAAACCCGAACCATTTTTTTCTAAGAAAAATCTTTTTTTTGGGTTTAACGCGGCTGGACTTGTAGCCAAATTAATGTATGAAACATTGACATCTTTTTTATTATTTTTAAAAAATTTGGAGTTTTATGAGGATTCAATGACACAGTATTGGAATAACCCTGGATTAATCCATTTTTTTTAATTGATAGCGCCTGAAAACTGACCTGCCAATTTCGTCTGGGTCCGCCCGCCGCCAATGGGTTCAACCGGCTAGGACCTTAAGACAAAAAAACCGCAATTTTTGGATTTGGTCTGACGTAATCCCTCCCTTAGTACAAGGAAGATAGCTATTATGCTTGGAGTGCCCAAATTTAGAGTACGGAGAGTGCTTCATACAGAAAACTTACACCCGTACCATTTTAGGCCAGTTCAGGAACTCACCTCAAACGACAAGTTTTTGAGAGCAGAATTTTGTCGATTATTACTGCTTCGAGATGAAACTGAACGAAACTATTTTGCAAGGATATTCTGGACAGATGAAGCCCAGTTTACCAGAGATAGGGTTACTAACTTCCACAATTCGCATCATTGGAATAGCAATAATCCACACAACAAGAAACAAAATAAATCACAACACCGCTTTAGCTGTAATGTTTGGCTTGGTATTGTTGGACAAACTGTAATCGGCCCCCGGTTTTTGAATGCCGTTATTAATGGAGAATCATACCTGCAGTTCCTACGAGACCTTTTGCCCGATTTGATGGACAACGTTCCTTTGGCCATAGCAGATAATTTAATCTACCAGTAAGATGGAGCACCAGCACACTACAGCTTACGGATTAGAAACTGGCTGGATGATCATTTTAGTGACCGTTGGATCGGAAGAAAGGGCCCCACGGAATGACCACCTAGATCACCAGATTTAACTCCTCTAGATTTTTATGTGTGGGGATTCATGAAGAATTATGTTTACGAAGTGGAAATAGTATCTTTGGAACGACTGAAAGCACGGATTGAAGTCGCTGGAGTCAAATTGTTTGACTTATGTGCAGGCATTAGAAGGAGATATAATCTTTGCCTTCTAAAAAATGGGGATCATATTGAAAATTGATTATAATAAAACTCCAAATTTTTTAAAAATAATAAAAAAGATGTCAATGTTTCATACATTAATTTGGCTACAAGTCCAGCCGCGTTAAAACCAAAAAAAAAGGTTTTTCTTAGAAAAAAATGGTTCGGGTTTTTTTTTAATTTCTCAAAAACTACAAAACATTTTGCATCCGGTTTTCTGTTTTTAACTAAAAACTAATAAGAAATTGAATTTTGGACAAAAAATTAGTACTTAATTACATAAAATTTTGAAAAAAAATAGTTCGAAATTTTTTTTTTTCATTTTTTTTTCAAAATTTTGAGTTTGAAAATTAATTTCTCAAAAACTATTCCTTAAAACAGCTTCGTTTAGAAACAAGATGAAAGAAGAGGTTTCTGGCTTTACAAGAAAGTATATCACGGCATTGTGGATGTAACTGTTAATTTTTAATATTTTTTTTTCCAAATTAAGTCAATTTTTTAGAAAATTGCCCCTCCCGGCTAAACGGGGGGGAATAGAACCCCCCCTCCCACACGATTTTTTTTTTGTCTTGACCAGACCTACACGCTCTAGCTTTTTGGCACACTGCTCGTGGGACACCCTTTATAAGTTGTCAACAGTCGTTTATAAAAATACCTCCTATGGCCTTGGATATTTTGTAAATTGTAACATAAAATTATCGAAACACATAATGGGAGCCACATCAAGGAGAAGCTTTATAACCTAAGGAGAACTCAAGGAATACAATATTAAAACCTTGAATTTCTGCACTTGACCGAATACCAAGTTACTCAAAATGCTTCTTTCGAAGGGCTTTCATAGTTTTGTATTCAGGAAAATATAGGAAAGGGCGTGTTCAATGATCAAACACTTATGCATAACTATAGTTGATATGACGGTATCATGATCATAGTATTCTATCGTCAACATTGCCATTTTCGAAACATTGTGTCTTCACAGCCGATATTCAAAGCAATTGCCATGGCAAATTTTTGATTTTGACCACTACGGGCACTCTTAGTCTAATTATATTTCTTAATTGCTATTGTCTTTCCGCTTAAGCATATTTATTCTATTTTCGTAAGACTGCATTTCAAAATTTGATTGTCTAGGAAAAGTTTATTAAAACCTAGATTCATTTTTTTTTGCTTATCCTAAAGCTTAACCCACCCTAAGCTGTTTAATTCTGGTTTTAAATACAAGGTGGCGCAAGATCAATCATCCAATATTATTTTAGAATTACTTTTTTAATAAACAAAAAAAAATTATTTTGAGTAATGAAAATCTTTATTTGGGCCTTTACTATTATTTCCGTTATGAGACGATATCCGTCAAGTGGCTGTTACCAGTCTTGATACACATTTGTACCCGTATTATCGCATGACTTTCCGTAAGATTTTCGGTGATAACTGTTTGCATTCCGTTCGAATATTCTCTCTCAGGCCTTCGATTGTCTGACGCTTGTTGGCAGAAGCCCGCGACGTCAAGTAGCCCCCAAGAAAGAAGTCCGATACGGCTAAATCGGGCAATCTTGCTATCCACGCCAAATCGCCAAAATGGAAGATTACGCGACCAGGAAACTCTTCCTTCACAATATCCATTGTGGCTCGTGCTGTGTGTGCGGTTGCACCGTCTTGTTGAAACCAGATGTTCACTAAGCCCCGCTCAACCAATTCCGGCAGTAAAAGACGTTTATCATAGCCCTGTAGCATTCGTTAGTAATAGTGATCGTATTGCCGATGGCGTCCTCAACAAAATACGGCCCAATCACTCCTCCTGCGTGAACGCCGTACAACACAGTGGCTTTGAGTGCTTAAGATATAATAAGTTAAATATATGTCGAAAGATATAGAATTAAAATGTCCACTTCATTTTAGAGTGTCCGTTTAGGGCCAGTAAAATATATAGACTGAAAGGATAGTTAAGCCACTTTTAAGCATTTTTGTCTAGCGTAAGATGATTATAAGAAAAATTTAATAAAAATAAATTTTAAATTGAAAAAAAAAAAAAATTCAGTGGCTTTGAGTGGTAATGACTAATGACTCTTGCTGCATCACACGAGAATTTTCAGTGCCCCAGAAATTATGATTTTGCTTATAGGCGTAACCGCTTAAGTGGATCATCGTCGCTCATGATGATTTTTGACACAAAATCGTCCTTTACATTGTTGAGATTAATGATGGTTTGGCTGGTGATGGGGATTGCGTGGCCCGTCGTCTGGTTGATGTTTCTTCGTTCTCAGCGACATCGGCAGCCACAGCCCAGATGTTCTCGGTCGAACGACCGGTGGTCGTGGCCACGCCCTGCATGGTCTCCTGTGGTTCCACTCTATTCGAGTCGAGTAGCGAAGCGCCGGAATGTTTGCCCAGTTGGCGCGACGCGATTAGGAAATCGACATCGAAATTCACACTGCGGCAAAACTACCAACCGATTATTGGTCAAAGAAATCGACAGAATTATTCCAAGCTCTTGCGGAAAAATCACGTCAAACATGATTGACTTAGTACGCCATTTGCAAAAATTATAACATTTTCCGACAGGGTGATTAGTATAATCTTGTATAATCAGGTTGGCCAATATTCCTATCTTTCCTTCCGATTGGTCACCCTGATAGCTTCTTTCAGCGACTGGACTCCGCCACCTTGCTCACTGAGCATGCTCGTAACTCAAAACTCAGTTTTCAGGCTCATCTAAGCATGATGATAAGCCATTTGTCCTCACGTCCCGGTGGTGGTGATAAATTATTGGTAAAAAAATTATGATAAATATGCGCACCAAGTCTCGAAATTGTTGGATTTTATGATTTTATTCCCTTTTAGTTTCCAAAAAAAGTAATGCAGCCCGCTCCTTTTGAATGAAGTGAAGTTAGTTTTAATTCGACAAACTGACATTTGATACACTTTTTTAAGCTGGGTTTACATAAGAGCATAGTTACACATTGCGTTTTCAATATCCTCTGTTTTGGACTAACCTTACGGAATCAATATTGAAGAAGTGCTTCTGAGACTTTATTGTGCTTTTGGACGTATTGTGGTCCTTTTTCCTTCAATGCTCGACTCACGCGCTTTAGTTGTGCTCGACATATCATATCGAGAAGCATTTTTATAATCATTCGACTCTTCTCAGATAAAGACGAAAATCGACATTTTGATCAATGTATAAAAAAAAAACGACACTGATGAAAATGCGCAAATGTAATGTTGTGGAGCTGTTGGCCTAAGTTTACCTTAATCAACATTGATCGCTAGCCCATCTATTTGCACTTAATAATAGATAAGCTTTCGCCGAATATCAATTTTGGAACTATAAATGGTCCAGAATTATATTTTCGGTCGAAAAAAGGTCAGACTCAAAAAGAGAAATGAAGGAAAAACAACAACGAAAGGGTGTATCATGTGAAAAGTCGCATATGCTTATGTAAACTTGCTACAAAGCGTTCTCATAGGCTTTGGTGAGGAATTATCTGGATACCAAGTTGCATGACAATGCATAAATTTATTCGGGAAAAACTACAAACGGTTTTTCGACTCTCATTGTATTCCATTTCTGACCTGGGTGCAGTCGTTATCTGAACCTCATCGAGCATTACTTTGCACAGTGTAAATAAACAAATGTTTGATCTTGCCATTGTTGGCATATTCGTTTGGTGACAACGAAATTTGATCTGCTTAAGAGGTTGTGTTTAATTTGGCCCGGACTTGAGGTGATTTAGCCGGAGACCAACGATCTTAGTTTGAGTATTAGAAGTGTCCCCAAAGTTAGCCGGACTAGTGCTTCAATCATTGTTAGAAGGTACTTAGTCTTTATCTTAAACACAGTCATAAAGGAAAAGAGCATACAAAGGGAAAGAGAAAATGAGCGTGGCTTGATTTGTTTAGGCTTAAGCCAACTTTCGCGGTACAATTCCAAACAAGCCTATTTAGAGACTTCCAAATGATTAATTACGGGTACATTTATACAGAATGTATGTTTAGAAACTCGTTCACAAAGTTCAGCCAATAAAGAAAAATCTGTTCCGGAGGACAGTCAAAAATTATCTTAAGCCCAATTGGCAACAATTTGGCCTGGTGATTATTATTTATTGGATCTCAAAATCGAGCTTACTAACTCAAATGAGTCTTCAAACGATGGGGAAGGAAATTCTTATTTTTATTATTTGATGCACACATCATAGCTGAGTTGTCTTCGAATCTCTGTATTAAAGGGTTGATAAGCTCGTAGATGTGGATGCTACCGACCGTCTTCTTTTGGAATTACTTCAGGTCATATACAGGGTGTCCCACGAGCAGTGTGCCAAAAAGCTAGAGCGTGGAGGTCTGGTCAAGACAAGAAAAAAATCATATGGGAGGGGGGGTCTATTCCCCCCCGTTTAGCCGGGAGGGGCAATTTTCTAAAAAAAATTACTGAATTTGGAAAAAAAAATATTAAAAATCAACAGTTACATCCACAATACCGTGATATACTTTTTTGTAAAGCCAGAAACCTCTTCCTTCATCTTGTTTTTAAATAAAGCTGTTTTAAGGAATAGTTTTTGAGAAATTAATTTTCAAACTCAAAATTTTGCAAAAAAAAAATGTCGAACTACATATTTTTTTTGCCGGTTGAGACGGTGGTTGATAAAATCTTTTCTGCACTGTGTCCTTGACACTTGTCACTAGTGAGCCAATGTTGACGAATTCCTTGAATACTTCAAAGGTATAGGTTCCACGGGTGACGTTATCAGTACAGCGCAGTTCACTGTGATGACAACATGTGTTTGTCCTCATTTACTCTTAGACCCACTACCGCCGCCGCTTCTGTGTTCGTCACTTTCAGTCATGCCAATATCATCAACCAGCCTTATGAGTTTGGCAGGGATGGCTAAACTGGACTGGGTTCAGCTCGGCTTCTCTAAGATCTGTCGCAGTGTAAATAGTTTATCTATAGTTCATTTCTCTGATCTGAAAAGACGCTGGCTGGACCCCAGTTGAGACTCAAAAAACCCACATTTAGTTATCTAAATGCTGATATTTTCTCAGCATCTGTGACAGCTTAGTCTGGTGGATTGAAGTGATGGTATTGGCCCATTTTCATTGAAATTGAAGTTAGCAACAGCGCTGTGACCAACAGAAAGTGACACAAACAGCAGGAAGGCATTACATGCCGCACAAATAGTCAGTCGACCTTCTGCGTACTGCGCCCAACGATTGTATAATCAACGGTTTTGGTGATGTTGGCAGCAATGTCTGCACGGCGCGAGTGATTTGACGCCATTGGAGCTTTTTTTAGGGGCCATTCACTTTAGTACCGAAAATGCATTAAATGCATTGGGTGAATGAATGGCGGAAGAAGTCATTTAAGTTTATTTTCAAATGGCTGCTTGATCACTGCCTTGCAGCGACCATTTCGCGTGCACTTCAGTATCGCCAACCGAGCTTCTATTCCTGGCCGTCATTTTAATGTCACTTGGATAAGCATGGAACGTTGCAATTGATTCCAAGCACACCCAAAGTTGGTAAAGTAGCCTTTCTTATGAATCTCAATTGCCTTGGATATCAATTGGATTTATATGGTGAATTCTTCGTGATAGTTTCCACTTCCTTCTTTGTACGACGGAGCTGGCTGTGGTAGAATAACTCACTGTATGCGATTTTGCTACATGAGACGTCTCTTTATAGAACTGCATGATACATCTCGGGTTCACCAGTCTTTCAAGTCACTTCGCTTAAATGAGGGAAAATATTCACCAAGCAATAGCCAACTATTAAGGAAATATTTGTAAACATGGATTTCGAAAGTTTTGCAGAACCAAGATGCATAAAGGTCAGCAACGAGGATGTTATCAAAGCAATTGGAAAGGGAATAATCAAAATCAAAGCTTTTAATGGTGAATGTTGGAATGAAAGATTTTTGTCTAATGTTCTCTTCGTTCCAGATATCAAGTTAAATCCTTTCTCCTCCAACTCGACCTTGGACAAAAGTTTAAGTTTAACTGCTGATAATAACTGCTGTAAAATTTTGAAGGATGAACAGGTTGCCAAGGTTGCTCTTCGAGAATCCAACAAGCTTTTTAATATGATGTTCAGAGTAATTCAACCGAAAAGTTTTGGAGAAGCATACGTTGCCACTTCTACGTTGGAATCATGGCATCAGAAGCCATGCCACCAGAATTTAAGTCATGTTAAAAGTGTTCTGGCCTCAGGAAATATATCTTTTGATGATAAAAAGGATCTTTCTTGTGAGGCGTGTATCCTAGGTAAGCACCATCGTCAGGCATTCAAACCTATTTCCAGCAGGGTCAGGATAGCTAGAGAGATTATCCATACGGATCTCTGTGGTCCCATGCAGGAGACTTCGTTTGGGGGTGCACATGGGGTACCATTTAGTTCATCAAATCCAAATCTGATGTTAAAGATTGTGTTGAGCATTTTTTTGACCAAGTGCGTATTGATACGGATCTGAGTGTCAAAACCTTGCGGTCGGACAACGGTCTGGTATTTGTGAATGAGGCAATGAATATTTTTAGAATCCCTTTTGTAAGGTTGTTGGGGGCAGGAAACGAGAGAGGGGGGAGGCCTTGAGCTACCATCAAGGCTCGGCTCCTGCAACATGGCGGCGGTGGAGGAATTCCCAGGATGGAATCAACGGCGGCGCTCACAGTTCGAGTGAGTAGAGTACTACTTGATGAACACCAAACCGGGCTACTCCTACATATTGGGAGCTCTGGCCGGTTAGGAACGGAATATGCCGACCACACGTTCCTGAAGAAAAAGGAACCTGGCCCTCCAGGTTGGGGGTTGTGCTTAGGACTAACATCCCTATCACAGAACAAACCAGTTGTTACGAAGCAACCAACAAAAGCCTCGGATACGGACGGATACCATGTTGACGAAACCCATAAACGAAAGGACAACCTACGAGTTTGCACCTGGAATGTAAGGTCCCTTAACAGACCAGGTGCAGGCCAACAACTGGGAAAAAAACCCTCGACTGCTATAGAGCAGATATAACGGCACTCCAAGAAGTGCGATGGGATGGACCAGGCAAAAAGCGGATGAGAAACTGTGATATATGTATACTATGGTGACTGCTACAAGGAAAATAGGCAACGCTTATTTGGATGCGGATTTGTTATTCGAGGTAGACTTAAGCAAAACGTCTTAAGCTTTCGACATGTAAGCGAACGCCTCATAACAATCCGCATCAAAGGCACTTTCAACAACATTAGCCTTATATGCGTTCATGCCCCTACGGAAGAAAAAGATGATCGACTCAAAGATGATTTTTACCACCTCCTAGACCGAACGTACGCACAATGCCCCACTTACGACACCAAAATCGTACTAGGAGATTTTAACGCAAAACTGGGCAAAGAGGACATCTTTGAGTCAATCATAGGAAAGCATAGCCTACATAACACCACGTCCGATAATGGACTCAGGCTAATTGATTTTCTAGCAGGGCATAATCTCATTGTGGCAAGTACACAATTCCCACATCTCAACATTTACAAGGGAACCTGGCGGTCCCCTGATCAATCGACTACCAACCAGATTGATCATATTTCGATCGACGCCAGACACTCCTCCAGCATTCTCGACGTGCGAACTTTCCGAATAGCCAACATCGACTCATATCACTACCTTGTTGTAGCCAGGGTACGAATGAGGATATCGAGAATGCTACGGAGTCGAGTAGGACAAGGCAAGTTTGAGGTCGGAAAGCTACAATCGCAAGAGACCGCTAGAGTCTTTGCCGATCGCGTTTCCCTCAAGCTCACTCAAACCCCAACAACGACGACACTATCCACAGGCCAGCAGTGGGAGCATTGCCATAACGCAATCAGAGGCGCTGCCTCTGATGTGCTGGGTTTCAAATCGAGACCGCCTAGAAACCCCTGGTTTGACCTGCAATGCGAACGAGCCCATGCAGCAAAGCAAGACGCATACAAAGCCAGGCTGCATAGACGGACGAGAGCTGCTTGCGAGCTCTACAAGCAGAAAAGAAGGGAAGAACATGCGCTTTTCAGAAAGGAAAAAAAAGGAGCACGAAAAGCGTGAGATCGAGGAAATGGAGAGATGTCATAACAGGAATGAAGCTCGAAAGTTTTACCAAAAAGTAAAACGAACATGTCAGGGCTACAAAGCCAGAGCAGAAGCCTTCCGGGATGAAAACGGCGATCTAGTAGTAGAATCACAGTTGATGCTGAGAATATGGCAGGACCACTTCTGCAGACTGTATAACGGCGATGATAGACAAGATACCGCTGTCAGGCAGAATGATCCATTCGCCACGGACGATGACGTAAGAGAATCCCGTCCACCCGACATAGACGCGACAAAATAGCGATATCGAGACTTAAGTCTAATAAAGCCGCTGGCGCGGACGGCCTGTCTACTGATCTTTTCAAGGCGGCTGGAGATGTGTTGGTAAGGGGCTTGCACCTACTTATCTGTAAAATATGGTTAGAGGAAAGCATGCTCGACGTATGGAATCTCAGCATCGTTTGCCCGGTTCACAAGAAAGGAGACCTCTATAATTGCGCCAATTATAGGGGAATGAGTCTCCTCAACGTCACATACAAGATCTTCTCTGCCGTATTGTGTGAACCCTTAAGCCTTTTGTGGATAACCTGATCGGCTCTTATCAGTGTGGCTTCAGGCCAGGCAAATCCACAATAGACCAAATATTCAAACTGCGGCAGATCTTGGAGAAGACCCAAGGGTTTCAAATCGATACGCACTACATTTTCATCGATTTTAAAGCCGCGTATGACAGTGTGCATAGAGACGAGCTGTACGGTGCCATGTCTAGTTTTAACATCCCTTCCAAACTCGTCCGATTGTACAGGTCGACAATGGAGAATTCTCGCTGCTCCGTTAAGGTCGGTAATGAGCTAGCCCAAAAGGGTTACCTTTGGTATTAAAAAAGGATTTAGATAAGGCGACGCACTGTCATGCAATTTCTTTGACATCATACTTGAGAAGATCGTACAAGAGTCAGCCAACACAAGAGGTACGATTTATTTCAAGTCCTCCCAACTGCTTGCGTACGCAGATGACATTGACGTGAGCGGAAGATAGCAGCGAGACGTCAATGAGGCATTCATAAGCATTGAGACGGAAGCGGCCAAACTGGGTCTTAGCGTTAACGAGGGTAAGACCAAATACATATATGCTGTCATCGAAAAAAGACACACAACACCGACGTCTGGGCCAGAACGTCATGCTTGGCAGCTATAATTTCGAAGTAGTCAAGGACTTCGTCTACCTTGGCTCACTTGTGACCAGCGACAACAACACCAGCGCTGAGATAAAACGCAGAATAACTCTTGCCAACTGCTGCTTCTTGGGGCTCAAGAGGCAATTGAGAAGTATGTAGAGTATGTAGAGCCCTCACTCGAAAGACCAAGATAACGTTGTACAAAACCTTAATCATCCCAGTCCTCCTTTAAGGCGCGGAGGCTTGGACTTTAACTAAAGCGGATGAGGACGCTCTTGGTCGTTTCGAGAGGAAAATTCTGCGTTTAATCTATGGTCCCGTTTATACTAGCGGTGTATGGAGGAGAAGATCAAACGAAGAACTGTACGGGCTGTACAGCGACATGGACCTGGTACGACGTCTCCGGATCCAACGTCTAACATGGCTGGGCCATGTAGAGCGGATGGACAACACGGCTCCGGCCCGAAGAGTCTTCGAATCCAACCCGGAGGGACGACGCAGCAAAGGACGAGCGAATCTTCGGTGGCGCACGCAGGTGGAAGGGGACCTCAACCGTCTGGGCGTGCGGCGCTGAAAACAGCTGGCGAAAGATCATGCCAGCTGGAAACGCTTATTGGTTGAGGCCCAGGTCCACCGCGGAGTGTAGCGCCATATAAGTAAGTAAGTAAGTTCAGGTTTGCGATCACCTAAATTCAATGCGACAAACAACATAGACGAGTAAGCTTTTTTTGTCGTAGATGGGAGGGGAAATCACCGGCATTAGTGTGACACCAACGATATTAAAGCCAATTTAGATTAAAGGACCTTTACCTTTTTTTCAGATTACAACGCCAATGTCTGGAAAGATGCTTCTTCCCTACAAAACGGGCAGGTATCTGAACCAACCGTGACTTACACTCAAAATGTTTTTAAAACAAAACATGCCGTTCATAAAAGAATGGCGCTTGGGCGCTTTAACGCTTTATAGTGCGCCCGTCCGGTAGTGCCATCAGCATAAATTGAGTTCATTAAAATTGTTTTCTCCTGATGCTAACGTCAGCACGCCGCGCCGTACCGCAACGACTGCGGACTTTGCCATCCTCGTCGTCGTCATTGGTCGATGCCGAAAAGGAAAATAACAAACAGTGTACAACAACAACAAAATATTGCGGAATGAAAGGATACGGTACACTAAGAGCTTCTAGAGTTGGTCTCTGTGGTTTCACTGATGCCCCCGATGGTTTGGTCGTTTCCGTGACAGCTGTTGTGGCAGTTGCCAGGATGTTGATTTGTTTTACGCTA
This sequence comes from Merodon equestris, assembly GCA_958301585.1. NCBI lineage: Eukaryota > Metazoa > Arthropoda > Insecta > Diptera > Syrphidae > Merodon > Merodon equestris. The sequence goes on from OY284413.1 coordinate 170,365,512, forward strand.
TAGGTATGGTTGTCCCCTTTAAGAAATTAAAAAATAGCAACAAAAACATAAGCAAATAATGACAGAGCAGAGCAACTAGAGTGAAGTGACCGTCACTAAGTAAGGATCTGAACGATGGATTTATGTGTAGAAATAATAGTTGGTTGGTTGCGGTTGAAGAGTGTAAAATGGTTGTTGGCGACCGACTAGGGCTTCGACAAAACTTCACTTTAACAGGAGATGAACGGTTGCGCTTGTGGTTAGAAGAACGAAGATTGCCGTTCAATGCTGCAATCATGGTTGATAGACAGAGTCGTTTTTTAATGGCTTTCTGAGTGCTACTTTGTTGCGATAGTTCTTTGGATGTTTCTTCTTTCCCATTGGGATAGGGCTTATGGTTAGATATATGGCACTTGGGTTGATTAGCCCTTAGATTTACTTGAAGTCAAATCGAAAAAGTGACGGAAAGATCACCGGTCGTTTTGGGTGATCTTCGAAAGTCGTCATTGGGAATCAGAACAGGATTCTTAATATGGTACATGTATAAGGCTTAGGAAAGAGGTTTCAGGTTTTGAAAGACGACGAATAAGTAAAACTTCTGGGAAAGCTGTTAACTCCTCGCACCACGGGGACATACATAACATTTTCTTTATTTTGGCTCCTACTCCCTTACTGACCCTGCCGGCTGGGTTTCTCTAAAGAAACCACGTTAAATGTAACTGAGATAGATAGATCTGAATAGTAGGCAATTTAATGGACTATCTCCAAGCCGAGAAAATAGATCAGGAAGCTCGGGAATGAGGCACATATCACGTATTAATATTTTCCCAAGCTTGGGATTTATATGGTATGTGGGTCTTTAGCGACGTTTTCACAACAGCAATATTCTCGCTTAACATCTCTTCTCGGCATCGTACAGAGACTGTCCCATCAAAAATCGAATTTGCAATAAACAAAAAATGGCAAAGTTCTAAAATATCTATCCCACAATTCTCAATAAGAAACTCTCTGGTGAACATTTGTACCAGAAAGTGAAATAAATTTTTCATAAGATAAAGTGGTTAGAGTGTTTGTCGTGTGCGGCTTCCTGAGTTCGTTGAAAGAACATTTATTTTTTTCCAGGAATCGTCTATTATGCTGTAGACGACTCAAATGCGGACTCTCATCCTTTATGAATTTAAACTGGGACTCAATGGGATACGAGTATATGGGAGCGAGAAGTATTAATAATGCATTTATGGATGTAGCAGCAAATGGATGTAGCATTCGACCTTTGGTAAGTTCCGAGAAAAACAATGGGAATTGAAAACAATAATTGACGAAAATGTGTTGAAGGCAATGTAGATGCGACCCATTGAAAATATTGCGGGACATTGCACAGAACAAGAATGTATTCCCTAGGGCAATAAGTTTACAAATATCTTTTATAGTAGAGGTAAAAACTTGTCACACGTGCGTGCTCCATGAAGTTAATAAGGCACAAAAACGTTAGTGAGCTCAGAGCAACAAAATATTTATGTTCGATGAAACGTGAATTTTGCCTGACATCATTAATACATCTGGACCTTCTGAAAGATAGTGAGATAGTGAAAGACAGTTAAGAAAAACGCAGAAAGTCTAATAAAGGCAGGAAAGGAAATAGGTTTGGAAGTAAATCAAGAAAAAACCAAATAGATGTTGAGTGAGGATCTTAAAGCGACTATCAGCAAGTAGACAAGTTCAAAAATAAAGGAATCATATTGACTGCCGAAAATGATTCAAGGAATGAATAAATAAAAGGCTACATATGGACAACGCGTGCTTCTTCTGCGATAAAGGAGTTATTCAAAACAGTTACACCCTAAGGATGTGAAACTTGGTCTCTGACTGGTGACATTAGATTTCGAATCTTTTAAAAATTAGATCTGAAGAATCTACAGTTGAAAACAGGACGAAGAAACAAGTGAATTAAAAAAAACTACATAATCTAGAACTCTAATAACCATTCAGCCCAAAGCATTGTACGAGTAATAAAATCTTTCCGGCTAGACAGGCAGGACACGTAGAAAAAATGGATGTGTACCCACAGAAAAAAGAAAATTGGTGAATAACCTGTAGAAAGGCAACAGCGATGGAAGGGACACACTTTTGACAGGGAGGCTTGGCAAAAGATTGTCAACGAGGCTCCGAATTTCTTTGTTTCAATTGGCCAGCAATAATAATAATAATCGAAAGGCTCACTTCACTTTTCATTTCCTTAAAAATTGCAAGAAAAGCTATAGAGTGCGTACGAAATTGACCGGAAAGGAGCCTGTGTTGACAAACGGGTATGATCTGATTCTGTTGCATGGAATGGTAGACTCCTACCTCTTGCGTGTCGGTAGAAATACTAAAATCGGGATAGAAAATGTTTCTACATCCACCGTATTCTCCTGATGCTTGTCCAGTACATTGTTAACTTGTCTTTTGTCTGTAGCAGATACTCCTAAACCGAACAGAAATTTTTGTATTTTGCAAAAATCAGTCTTTTTCTGGGAAAAGCATAATGGAACTTGATTAACAGTTCATGTTAATGGTTCAAATTTTGAATGAAAAAAACACGTATGAAAAAGAAATATTGACGTTTAATCTTCTACTTGAATTTGACATATTCTATGGCTCTGAAGTATATTGATTTCAAAACATTATTGTCTTCAAAAATGGTGCCATCAACCTCATCGTCGGTGGTGATCTAACATTTATTAATTGAAGCGGTGACTTTTTAGCTTCGATTGTTGTGTAATTTGAATTTCAAATTTCATAGGCGTGTGAATGATGATCGATCTTTAAAATTCACCATAAAATGCCATAAAAGAGGCATCATTTATAGATTTGGTCGACGAGTTGAAGCGCCTCACTTTGCTTTTCAGTTCGCCATCTCATGCCAAGATTTCATCAAGACTAAAAGGCTTTATTCAAGTCTTTGGTTCATCTTAACATAATGACGCGCACAGCCTTTCAAAAAGAACCCCAAACCATTTTACAACCTAAGGAGTGAGAAAGATTTTGCTGATCTTTGCATTGCTATTTCGCCTCTAAACTAAACGCATCTCTCTCTTCAGAAGGAACTCTGAAGAAACCTACGCAAAACTGGTATATTTAGTGGTAAACAGAACTCTAAATCCTTCTCGATTCTGATAGCCTAAACTTTACTTTTTTAGGGGAAGATTTATGGTTAAACGAATTTAAGTTAAGACTATTGAAGGTGTCAACTCGCCATCTAGACGACGATTTTTAGGGGGCCGGGAAAGATCAAATTTCTAAATGCGTGACTTTATTGGAGATGGTGGTATACCAATACATTTCGTCACACTCATTCTCTCATATATTGTCTCTTCTCTTACGCACGTAATAAATTGGTGTATAATTATATCTGTAACGCTTGTACTTATTATTCAAAATAATGCTATAGTATTTTGCATAATATTGTGTGCAACGAAATTCTCGCCGTTTATCAAGTAGTAAGTGCTGGTCTATTGAAACGTATCCAAAACGTCATGAACCAAGCTTAGAGATATGGTAAACAAACCGCTTTGTAACATTTGTGATTTTGTTTTTGCGTCATATACCTACTTTTGGCTGCGTGAAAATGTCTGATTTTGTGCCAAATAATCATCATTTGCGGGAAGTGTTGCTTTTCTTCTTTCATACGAAGAAAAGGGCGGTTGAAGCTCATCGAGAACTCCAAAAGGTTTACGGGGATGCTCTTCTAAGTGAAACAACGTGCCGTGATTGGTTCCGTCGCGTCAAAGACGGTGATTTCGATGTTGACGACCGTTCGCGTGAAGGAAGGCCAAAAACCTTCGAAGACGCTGAATTGGAGGCATTGCTCGAATAGGATCCATGCCAAACACAAAAAGAGCTTGCTTCAGTATTAGGAGTTACCCGCCAAGCTATTTCCAAGTGATTAGATGCGTTGGGAATGATTCAGAAGCAAGGAACTTGGGTTCCTTATGATTTGAAACCAAGAGACGTTGAGCGTCGTTTTTTCGCCTGTGAAAAACTGCTACAGCGGCAAAAAAGGAAGCGTTTTCTTCATCGCATCGTTACGGGTGATGAAAAATGGGTTCATTACAAGGAGAAAAAAATCATGAGGACAGCCCGGTCATGCTTCTACGTCGTCGGCTCGTCGAATGCTAAGTTTATGCTGTGTATTTGGTGGGATCAGGGCGCTGTTACTTATTATGAGCTGTTGAAACCAAACGAAGCCATCACTGGGGAACGGTGTCGAACTCAATTGATGCGACTGAGCCGAGCACTGCCTGAAAAGCAGGCACAATACGAGCAGAGGCACGAAAAAGTGATTCTACAGCATGACAACACTCGGCCTCATGTTGCCAAACCCGTTAAAACCTATTTAGAAACGCTCAAATGGGAAGTCCTACCCCATCCGCCATATTCGTCCGATTATCACTTGTTTCGCTCGATGGCACAGGGTCTGGCTGATCAGCAGTACCATTCATATGAAGACATCTCAAAATGGCTTGATTCGTGGATAGCCTCAAAAGACGAACACTTCTACCGTGACGGTATGCGAGCTTTGCCAGAAAGATGGAAAAAAGTTATCGCTAGCGATGGGCAATACTTCGACTGATTCCTTTGTAACCGTTTTTTTTCACAATAATGTTGCAGCGAGAACTTATTTGCGCTCGTAATATTAATTTGAATTATATGATTATATTATTATATTATGTATATAATAATATAATTATATAATATTATTATTATTATGTTTTGATTTTATTATTCTAACTTGTGAAAACATGTAAAATTATATTTTGAGAGGTATGGCAACCCTAACACAATGCCAATTGGAAACTCCCCAAAATAGTATAAAAGGCGTCACCCGATCAGTGGACACTCACTCAGGTTTGGTATTTCGTCTTGCGAAGTTCAACAAACGTCCAAGGAAAAGTGCCACACTAGTGGTTGCCTTACCGACTATATAGAATTGGCGCTCAATAAAATTTATAATAATTTGTACGAATTAAATAATCCTTTTAATTAAATAATCCTTTGCTTAGCTGCCTGTTCAACGTGTATTGCAGTTCTCGGATAGCATACGTGCGGTGGGGAGACAAGCAAAGTGCGGAAGGGGAAGAGGGGCTTCTCCGAAGGAGAGTGGAGACCTAGGACAGTCGAGCTCTACAAATCTATATTTCCACGGTTGTGGAAAACCACTAAACATACTTATCGCCAAGAGGGCCCACCTAGCATCCACGGAGGACTTTAGACCAATTAGCATTCTACCCTGCTAGTTCAAGAGCTTTAAGAAGATAATAACGGGGCAGATAGTGAAACATACATCTCTCAGTAACTTTTGTGTACCCAGGTTTCACATCTAATGACAGCTGCTCGTGAACCATACTAAGTCTTTCTAAGAAATAAGACAATCTATGGATAACTACTTAGTTTAATTTCATTGTCTGCTATATTTCTCGAAGGCTTTCAATAAAGTAAATCATGTTATATATTGCATTTGAATTTTCTCTCCGATAGGTCGCAAGGGTTGTTCTAGATCAACCCTGTTCATCTCTCATGGAGGTTAGACAAAGTGCCCCTCAAGGCTCAATACTAGATCCGATTCCCTTCTGGGTGCTCAGTAACGATCTTCCATCAGTGTGATAATGTCGAGTTACATCTAGACTAGACAAACCCTTTTCCAACGTTAATGAATGTGGTCTTCTCATTGGTGATGATTTGGAACGAATCCTGAATTCTTATCGCAGTGATTTTCTAAACCCATTGCGTGAGTTGATGACATCAACAAAAAATACAAATTTATTTTCGCAATGCTTAGGTTAATAGTTTTAGCTTTTAGCTTTAGTTGACAATATTTTTTTTTTTTCGTTGTTCTATTGTGCAACTTGTCGTGCCTTGGCAAACAATTTTTTCTGCATAAATTTAGTAAATAAAGTATTCAGTCATTAACTCGACTATTCAGTAAGAATTCAAGTTGTTGAATGTTTTAACGTGTTAATCCACACTGTCATATTGTGGAACTCATTTCCATCATAAATAAGATCTTTCACTACAATTTTAAAAATGCAATCATCAGTTACTTTTCCATCAACCTCTATAACCCATCCTCTTCTGTTTAATCCTTCCCAATTCATCAATTTAATTACAAGATTGTAGAAACAATTGTAACTATTTTTATATATGTATGTATAAATGAAATATGTAATGTAATCACCTCACCTAGTGTAATTGTATAATTTTAACATGTTTTAACATATATCAACCTTTCCGTGCAGGGACGGGTTAAGAATATCCCTGCAGCGATACCTCTCGCTTGTCGTAAAAGGCGACTAAAACAAAGGTAAACAAAAATCACATCTAGGCAATTTAGAAAACACCAAGGTGAGCCTAGGGACACATATACCACCATTAAACTGTCCCACAAGTGTACATGCAAATCAGTGGGTTGACACGACTGGAGATCACCGGTGTTGTAAGAGTAAGATCAAACAACAAAATCTGGAGCATGCCCGTGTCACAAAAAAAAAAAAAAAAAGGCAGGCCGAAAAACAATTGGTGCAAACAAATGCAAAAGCACCAGCATTTGATTGGCCTCAGCGATGAAGTAATCCCAAACCGGGAAGCCTGCCGCTACTTTCTGAGGTCAAACCGGCGGACCCCACAAGCGGACCAGTAGGAATGCAATTAAGTGGGAAGGTTATGGTCCTACACTTCTGACCATAGCAACGCCGGAAAAAAAGGAAAAGAAGATTAACATATATCAACCATCTGATTGATTTGTTTATTGTTGGGAGCTCATCACAGTTGTTAGTAGTAAAACGCTCTGAATATAATTTATAACCTTCTTCAATCAATAAAGTGTCCAACCGCCAAATGTTCTAGCGTGTTTTTGAATACCTGTTGCTCCACATCTATTTGGCGCATAATTTGCTGCAGGAAAAATATTTTGTTGAACTGTAGATAGATCAGTTTTGCTGTTAAAGAGAACCGGAATGAACAACAGTATACAAGGCTTCAATATTTTGAGCTCGTAATTTCTTTATTAAAACACGGATTTTTTGGCTAAAAACGTTCGAAAAAAAAGAATCTTCATAAAAGACAAAAAATAGCGCGTGAGAAAATTTTGCACCTTCAATTTAAATTTTTTCATCAATTAAATTTTTTAAATTAGGACCAAAATCAAAATTCTGTTTGGACCATAACCTAGATATTTTAAAATACTTTCTCAAGGCCTAAAAATCATAAGGATCGGTTAAGAAGTGGCTGAGAAACAATTTATCTTAGATCGCTATTGAAGTCACCAGTTGAGAGCTCCGTTTCGCTACGCTCAATAACACCACCCTGATGCCACTAAATACACAGCGTAACCTTCGCAGCGTGAATATTCGGCCGAGCCGACGACTTAGAAGCATAACCGGGCTGTCCCCATGATTTGTTTCTTTTTGGGTTTCTATAATGAATCCGTTTTTCATCACCCGTAACGATGCGATGAAGAAAACCGTTCCTTTTTTACCGCTGGGGCAGTTGTTCTCAGGCAAAAAAATTACGCTCAACGTCCCTTGGCTTTTCCTCAGTTCCTTGCTTTTAAATCATTCCTAACGCATGTAATCGCTTGGCTGGTAACTCCGAAAACTGAAGCAAGCTTTTTCTGTGTTTGGCATGGATCCTCATCGAGCAATGCCTCTAATTCAGCATCTAAGAAGGTTTTTGGCCTTCCTTCACGCGAACGGTCGTCAACATCGAAATCACCGTCTATGAAGCCACCGAACCAATCACGGCACGTTGTTTCACTTAGAACAGCATCTCCGTAAACTTTTTGGAGTTCCCGATGCGCTCAGACGCCGTTTTCTTCGAATGAAAGAAGAAAAGCAACACTTTCCGCAGTAATGATGCAAAAAATTATTTTTTTTTAACGCCGATTAAGCAAAATTCCGGTAATATAAAATCGCCTTTCGACGTCTCTCGGCTTTAACTCGTATGGTACCCAATTCACTTGTTTTTGAATCATTCCTAATGCCTTCAACCGTATGGAAATGGTTTGCTTGGTTAACATTTAATGGTTCCGAAGTTCTCCTTGACACGGATCTTCATCGAGTATTGCTTTCAATTCTTCATCTTCAAAAGTTTTTGCTCTCCCGGACGTTTCTTGCCTTCCGTGCCAAAATCACCACTTTTAAGGCGACGAAAGCAATACTCACAGATCAAAATCGATGGAGTATGATCACTAGGGCTAGGATTTCGATGCATTCGATGCATAGGATTTCGATATTTTTTGTGGAAAAATTAGAAACAATAGAACAAGTTATCTTTCCGATCCATGAATTTTCCTTTAAATTGGCATCCAATCGTTGGTGCATATTTTATCATTAATGCATATTTTTGAGAGCATATTTTAAGCGCATATTTTGAGTTTTTAAGTGCATGAAAATCCTAGCCCTAACGATCACCATATGTTTCCAATAGCAAACCATGGCTTAATGTATACACCCAATATTTCTTTATCAATTCAACTTATTTTTTAATGTTGTTTATTTACATACATATATCAGTATTGTGCGATTGGTGAATGTCTGTTAAATAATGTGCAATAAATGTAAAATTTCAGTCGTTAATATAATTTGCTTCTTTCCACCACTATGGTAACTTTTTAATACCGTCACATTTTTTTTTGTTTTGGTTTTGACGAAAAGGCAATTTCCTCAGAGCCCGTTGAAATTTTTTTTTATACTTTTTATATTTTTTTCTATAGAGGAAATCAGGAAGAATTCCTATAAGGAAAAACTGTGCAACAACATCAGTTGTGAATGAGAGATGATCAAAAAGTGTTGATGAAGGCTTAACACTCGCAGCATGAGATCACGTCAAAAATTCATACTCTGTGTGTGCCTTTCTAATATAACATCTGAATGACATGGAAAACAAAAGAGTTACTGTGAACTACAACCAACGCAAATTCAGTCGAATCTCTCAAATCATACCTAGGACAACCACCCCCAGAGATTAGTGAACGAACATCTTCGACACAAACCATCTGCTCCCCGTCCAGGTTGTGTGACAAACACCAAAAGAGCGTACACTCTTGAACCTGCACGAATTTTATACAAAAAAAAAAACAGTGGCGATGGCTGCTATTCAGGAAACGGAATTCGAACTACTCGAACACTAGCCCTACTCGTCAGATCTAGCTCCCAGTAACTTCCATCGCTTTCCCCGGCTCAAGGAGCGAAATTATGGCCTCTGTTGCGGCGGTCAAATCATAAACCAGTTAATTATCAATTTTGACCTAATACAAAATGCGGTGCAGGGTTAAACAGGACTATGTCATAAGCCTAAATTACTCTAAAAGGTATAAAAACATACCACTTTGTATCCTCAGGCAATTTTTATAGTTAGGTCACTAAGTGGCGTACGTTTAGTCACTTAGTGCCCACACTTGCTTTCCACAATATCCGAGATTTATTTTTGATGTAATTTCCTGCTCATGACCTCACTACACCCGCAAGGTGTGTTTAAAGATGCAAATATAATCATTTCGTGGCCTTATTAAAACGAATCACGATAGCCGACACAAGCTGACTCCAACCCATGCTCCACTTTTCGACTACCGTATTTAAAAAGTGATATTCGACAAGCTTATTATTCTGCAATATAGTACATCACATCACCCAGCTACTCAGATCCCGAGTGGCCTCATTCAACAACTCAATCCAAGAAGCAGCAACCAAGTGGAACACTTCAAACCTCTTATCTCCATCTGGCCATCGTACTGTTTGTACGAGTACTTTAGTTAACGATGGCCCCATAATTTCATTACAAGGTTGCTTTCCCTATGTTCCACGTCCATACACATATACACACACACAGGGACTACGGGGATAGAATTTTGTCAACATCCGGTACGGAGTGTACAACACGACGGCATGATGAGCTAAATTTGTACAAAAAGTTTTCTGTCTTTCGAAATTATGTTGATTCTCGACGCTATTAGGATCTCTAAAGGACATCCGTTGCCGACATTCATTGAAATAATTCCGCGGCACTTGATGTGCTTTCTTGCGTTCCTGCGTCCTGTCATCCTTATGTACTCGATTTTAATCCGGCGTTACGGACCTAGCCAGCTGGACGGGATGAGGTGAAATTTAATTCAAACTTGAAACAAATTCGAAAACTTAAATTACGAGCTGTATCCCTACATATCGTGCGTGTACATAGATATAGATATTCCATAGCTGTTCTGTCCTTTTTTTTTTGACGTGAAATGAGCCTGCGTTGCATTTCATTATGTGATCATTATGCTCGTTCTTTCTCGATAGCCACATTGAGGCACGCGAACAACGCGAAAAGTCGGAAAATTAATTTTCCATTTATACGAAATGTGATTTATTTAATTATGTTTCACATGTCAAGTTGGTGATTTCGCACGGGATTGTCCTTTTATTTGTGCTACCGACCTTCTCGTCGTATCGAAGCGATTGTGCATCGTATGGGCGGGCGACCGGCCACCCAGAGTAGACGAGTGAATTATTTTACGTTTTCAATTTAATTTTCGTTAAGCAGAGTAGCATGCACACGGTCGGATCATTGGCTGTCTACCGCGTTATAATGGCTAATAAGGTAATCGAAAAAAAAAAATATTTATTTCCACGTAAGAGTAACTCATGTAAATTACATCGATGACATCTTCCTGCCAATTTGGTTGAATGTCATTTTCCATCGACTGGAGCCCCAATATTCGATGGCCCCGAATGCGGCCCTGGTTTTGCGTAATTTCATCTCAACGATGAAAACCACGGGGTGAAAGCGTGCGAACACTTTTCATTTACTTCCCGATGCGTGGCCAAATGTTTCATTTCGTCCTGGCTATAGAGGCGAGCAGCAAAAAAATTAATTTATTGTCGCATTGATAAAAGATTTTAATTAAGCCATGCAAGTAAAATTACAGAAAAACGACGTGTACGTGGCGAATACTCGTAAATCAGGATGTTGAGCAGACAACTACGCAACCAACTACATGGCCTGTAAGGATCGTAATTTTGGTTTGTTTTTATTAATAAAAAGGGAACATTAAGTAAATAAAAAAAAATGAAACACGCTTGAGGATTATTTACATTTAAAGAGCATAAATATTTATGCCACGGCGAGATGAATCAGCAGATTTCAGTAATCTGCTAGAGGATTCCAAATCTGCCGTTTGTGATATGTTTGTAAATATTAAAAGGAAATTTATTTTACAACATCACGTCTGATTAAATGTCTGATCTCACGATTGCTTGTCCAAATGTGTGATAGGACATATGGCAATCTGTACGTAAAAGCACCATGACTCAGTGGGTGACGTATTGGCCTCTGACATTGATGACACTGATACGAGTTCCGGTAACAGTCATGCGGTATTTCTCATCGGCGGGATACTGACAAATCAGCAATATATTGAGTGTCTAGGAAAAGTTTCCCGAGATTCGTCATTTCACTCTTTGGGAAAAATAAATCACTCATTAGGGACACAAAAAGTGAGCACATGTGGTGACAAACTTTTTCTGTACTAGTTTGGTCAAGTTTGTAAGTCAAATCATAGGTCAGGGGGGAGAAGACGCTCATATTATCCGTCTTGCTGTCGGTAACGCTTTCCTTCAAGGTGATGAGGGTCAATAGCTCCAGTTTTAGTTACGTAAATAATACACAAACAAATAGTTCAATACTTCGATACTTTAATAGTACTGTCTTTTCCGCTTACCGCCCTTCATTTATATATACGAGGTTTGTTCAAAAAATAAGGTGACTTTTTAAATTCCGCGAGCTAAATGTAGTAACATCGGGTAATGTGATATAGGCATTTGTTTTCAAACAACTACTTGTAATTTTTATAATACATATATCTGATGCTGCACCATGCCTTATTGCTTTTTAGTGTATTACGCAATATACATATTACGAATATCAAATTCTATAGCGTAATCCAATTCAGAGTTATTTCAACAAAATTGAAAGAAGTATTGTAACTCCCCTTAATGGAATTGGCGGGTAATGTGATACACAACATTCGTATACTGTGATATACCATACCATATTACCCGAAGAGTTTTTTTTATCCAAAATACATCATAATTGTTGTTTCCATTGACAATTAAAAAATATATGTGCAGGGTGGGCCAAATACAAGTTTCTTTTTAAAAATGCAATAAAGTAAACAAAATTAAATTTTTTCCATATATTATGGCTTTATTAGTAAGAGCAAATATTCCCATTAATTATAAAATACGACGTCGTTCAAGTGCCTGCTTGGGCTGTCTTCGCAATAGCGCATTCTGTCACCCTAATTTTCAAGACCTTATTGATGGCTTCGGGCTGTAGCTTACGGATTGCTTCGATGATATTGGCCTTAAGTGATTGAGTCGATTCCGGACTGTTGACCGATGCCACGGTCAACATCTGTCCTTCACGGTCTCCCACAAACAAAAAGTCCAAAGGGGTCAAATCGCAGCTCTGAGGCGGCTAATTGACATCGCCAAGACGGCTCATAACACGATTTGGGAATTTGGTGCGCAAAAGATCGATTGTGGCATGGGCTGTGTGGCATGGCGCGCCATCTTACACGAACCAGAAGTCGTCCAAACGCATGTCTTCAATTTCAGTAAAAAAAAAGTCGGCTTAACATGGCTCTGTAGCGTCCACCGTTGACCGAAACGTTTTTCCCAGCCTCATTTTCGAAAAAAAAAAAATGGTCCAATGATGCCACAACTCCAGATGCAGCAAGTTTGTTTGTTAACATAGCCGCCGAGATGAAAATGCGCCTCGTCAGAAAAGATGATTTTTCGCCCAATATCGTTTTCCAATTCAAGCTGTTCTAAGGCCCAAACTGCGAAGCGATAACGAAGCGGATGGTCGCGCGTCTTCAATTGCTGAGTCAAGTGGACCTTGTAAGTAAATAATCCGAGATCTTTGTGCAGAATTCGTCTCAGGCTAGTGCGTTAAGTGTTGAGCTGTTGAGATCGATGGCGAGTTGATTATCGTGAAATGAGTCTCACACTCTCGGCCACAGCAGCCACATTCTGTGCGCACCGTACGACGACGGGGACCATAAGTGTTGTCCACTAGCACATCAGTCGCACGAACTTTTCGCACAAACTTGCGTACAGCAGTCGCGATGGGTGCTTCTTTTAAAAAAACGCACCGCACTATTTGGGCTACACAGCACTCTCTTTGGAAATAAGTTTTCAATATTTCCCAACGTTGTTCAAGCGTAAAGCTACTCATTTCGTTCCACGGAAGTATGATACTGACTTTCTGTCAAGATTTCGAGTGGGTAACAGCTGTCATTGTCAAAATAACCTATGATTTAAAAAAAATGCCCACCCTTTACATGATGGTGATAACGTGCGCCACAGTCCGAGCTGTCCATCTAGAGCTGATGACCAATTTATCGACTGAAAGCTGTTTGATGGCAAGAAGAGGAGTTCCGTCAGTTATATTTTCTAACAACCCTTCGGTGGGGCACGATGACGGCAATTCCAAGGCCGCTCGAGGAAAAGTCTATGCGTTGTCTTAAATTTTTCTAAAGTTGACAAATTATTATTACCATGTACAATGGTAACCAGTCATACAAATGACCATCAAATCTATTCAGCGGCCGAGCCCTTCTGAACGGAAGATGATTTTAGGGGAGTATAACTGGATTTTGCCGTCTTCCTAGTTGACGAAGACGAGCATTCAGACGTGACATTGTTATTTTAGCCGTATTCTGTTATTCAGCTAATTTTGCCATTTCCCGTTTCAGGGGTTCTAGCACTATTTTTCTTTAGTGCCCACTCTGATAACCCAAATTATTTCAGTGCTCACCAACATATTTTTCCATTTCAAATTTGTCCTTTTTGCTAATGAGCCTTCATTGTAACCTAGCTGCCCGAGCCCGTAAGAGCGTAGGTACAAACAATGTGAAAATGTTACGTATACGCCCCGTAGTGCTTATGGTCGATCACATTTCTCGGCTTCCACAGCAACTTTCACGACTGGAATTTGATGCAGACAGTTGACGCGAATTCAGAACTAACCTATTCAGTCAGATCTTGGGTGGTTCCTTCATGGTAACCTAGCTGCCCGAGCCCGTAAGGGAGATGATATGATATTTAATTTAGTCATGGGATAAGTATCAGGTACCTTATGTAAAAAAAAACTGCCTACTTAAGAATTAAAAAGTAACACCGTTATTTGTCATAATTTTTAACAATAAATAAACAAAATTTTATTCATATGTAAATAAAGATAAAAGGATTGTAATAATATATAATCAATCAATGAAAACTAATGAGATGGATGAAGTTGGTGGGATGAGACGAGCTCTTGGATATAAGTTGCCATTTTCGTGCGGAAAAGCCTCAAATTCTCGGTTTTCAATGTCAAGTCGATTTCTATTTTTCGTTATTAGATTTGTGATGTCGCTGAAACCTCTTTCAACCAAATATGATGATGGAAACGCAATGAACATCTTTCGGACAGCCTTCCACAACCCAGGATAGTGATCTGGTAATCCTTTTGGAACCAAAGCTGTTGATATCGTTGGCAAACTTCCTCATTACGTGTAAGCTGAATTAGTTCTTCTTCAATTGCAGGGTCGACATCAACATTGTCTCAGAGGCATGTTAAAGAATCCAAGCCGGTAAGTCGAGTTACAAGATGTCGTCAAATGGTGTACATATGTCCGAATGCAGAGCTTTTAAGTGGGCACAGTTATCAAGTCTATCTTGATCGATGGTTGGTTTTTGAAAGACAAAAAAACTGGCTCAGATGTCCTCGACCAAGATTTTTTTTCCATAAGATCAGGTTAGCAGCAAATGCAGCAATGCAACAAAGCACGCCACAAGCAGGGTTGGGTATGATACTTCATCTCCTTCCACTGGACCTATTCATAAAATGCAGCGCTTCAAAAAGCGCTCTGAGACTAAGGGAGTCCTCTTTGTGGAAACAAGCCAACTATGGACATGTGGCTATACTCAGAATAATAGATGACCTGGGAAAGAAACATGGTTTTAGTAGCCTTGCAGCTACGACCGACAATATTTTCCCCCAAAATGACTTCTCTCGCAGAATACCAATCGTTTTTCCTGACAGAGAAGATTGGCCATCAAATGCCGTGATCAACGACTACGAGATTACCTTCCTCACCGACGGATCGAAAATGGGCACAGGCACTGGGGCTGGGTTCTACTCTGATACTCTGCTCAAACAGGAATCATTTAGACTCCCTGATTTGTGCAGCGTCTTCCAAGCAGAAATCCTAGCAATAGAGAAAGCAGCCAAACACCTACAAGTAACCGATATCCCATCATCGGATATCACTATCTTTGTAGAGAGATCAAAGGCTGTCATGAAATGTCGCGACTCACTGACATCACCATCAAATACCACAAAGTCAAACTCGGCTAGTCCCGGGTCACAGCTCAATCGCAGGGCAGAATAAGTTCTTCACCTATAGTGTGAGACTGTCTGAATTTGGCAATCATTAAAGAAATGTTGTTTGAAGCACGCAAATCATCATCGCTCTGTTTTGAAACTGCTGTAAGCATACTGGTTACTGTTCCTTGTTTTCATTTCTAATTATACGTAATAGTGTCGCAGACAGGTTGGTAATCAGCAGATGCTAATTGTTGAATCAAAGATCGCTCTTCATAATAATAGAACTGTTGTGATATTTGTGACAACAGAACTGGTTCCCCGAAGCACAAAGAACATAAAATACCCCTAGTAGCCAGAAGAAGTCTGCTAAAAATATCCTTTTTAGGTGAATCAATATACTGTTGTATTTCGGGGAGGAACAGGGGTGGAACGCTGCCCTTTGGCGAGTCGCTGTAAGCTGGATTTCGAGATCTCGGCGCCTTCTCTTGGAGGGAGAAAAAAAAAAAAAAGAAAAGAAAAGAAAACTGATGTTGGTTGGTTCCCGAGAGGGTTTTTTTTTTTTTTTTTTTTTTTTTTTTTTTTAATTTTTACTTTTATTTAAATTTCACTGTTTTAAACAAGAAAAAAAAAAAAAAAAAAAGTGATGAACGGATGAACGAACGAACCCCATTCCCCATTCGGCGGCTGCTTTTATAGCCCTTCTCCCAATTCCAGTGATCTTCCACTCTACATCTATTGAACGCGGGAAACTTTTTGCGCCATTTGCGAAGTCGAAGTTGACGTTTCGTGCGATGTTAGTGGTTGAGTACAACGCTGGATACAACACTCCTCCCCCCTTAAGACTCAAAGTTCCGACTGAGTTAGCTCCCTCCCCACGTAAGGTGCTAGCCTATTGACGTGGACAATTTTCTTGTGCTTGGTGTTCGGTTGTTGAATTTCGTAGACCAAGTCCGAGAGCCGTCTGATAATTTGCACTGGCCCTTCCCAAGAGCTCTGTAATTTCGGACACATACCTTTGCGGCGTTTTGGATTGTAAAACCAAGCTTGGTCACCGGATTGGAATGGCTTCAGCTGGGCACGAAAGTCATAGCGGCATTTCATCGAATCGGCTGTCAGTTTTAAATTGTGTGTAGCCACAGTATGAATTTTCGCCAGGCGTTCCTCCAAATCAAGAACGTACTCGGGGGCGTTTTTCTTATCTCCAGGTGATAGTCCTCTTATCAAGTCCATAGGGAGTTTTAGTTCTCTACCGAATGTTAATTTTGCAGGCGTAAATCCGGTGGTGCTATGTTCGGCTGTTCGATAGGCGAGGAGAGCTAATTGAAGATGACGATCCCAGTCGGTCTGGTGTGAACTCGCAAATTTGGCCAAGTAATCCAGGAGCGTCCTATTGAACCTCTCCACCATTCCATCCGATTGGGGATGCAGAGGCGTTGTTCGAGTCTTTTGGATACCGAGGACTTCCATCGATTTTTGGAATACATCGGATTCAAAGTTTCTACCCTGATCGGAATGGATAATAAGTGGCATCCCAAAGCGACAAAAGACGTGGTCCACCAGGGCGTTAACTACTTCGTCGCTTGTTTGGCTAGGGACTGCTATACATTCTGGCCACTTGGTGAAGTAATCCATGGCGACAACTATATATCGGTTACCAGCGTTCGTGCGGGGAAGGGGGCCCAGAATATCCACAGCGATTCTTTCAAAGGGAACGGCTGGGAGGCTCGGCTGAAGGGGTGCACAAGTTCGACGTTTCGGACCTCTCCGCGCTAGGCACTGAGTACAACTTAGGCACCACGCTTTGATGGACGTAGTACGACCGATCCAAAAGTATCTGCTCTTCACTTTGCTAAGTGTCTTCTTTATCCCCAGGTGGCCTCCGCTGGGACTGTCATGTAGGTCCCTTAAAATTGTTGGCACTGATGATTTTGGGACCACTATCAAGTCTTTCGGTGCGCCGGGTTTCTCGTGCCAAGTTTTGGTGAGCACCCCGTTGGTTAGCTTAAGCTCGTCGAACAACGCCCAGTAAGCTTTGACGTCTGCCCTTTCACTTAAGATTTCGTCTTTGACTGGTCGGACACCATTGGTAATCCAGCTTCTCACCAAATTCAGCGTGTGATCTGCCACTTGTTCTTCTAGAAGCGACGACGCTACAGATGTCAGCCCAACCTTCTTCTGCAAATCCTCTCTTTCCTCGGCAGTGCGGCAGATCTTGCAGGCCCCACATGGTCGACGGGAAAGTCCATCTGCATTACCGTGTTGTTTGCCAGGTCGATGGTGAATCTCCATGTCATATTGTTGGAGCTTCTCGATCCATCTCGCCATTTGGCCTTCAGGTTGCCGGAAATTCAAGAGCCAGCGAATGGAACCGTTATCCGTCCGGAGGAGAAAGTGACGTCCAAAAAGATAATGGTGAAAATGGTTGGTAGCCAGAACAACGGCCAACAATTCCCGACGTGTCACACAATAATTTCGTTCGGACCGATTTAGTGTCTTGCTGAAGTACTCGATTACGACTTCCGTGTCACCTTGCTGTTGACTCAGTACTGCCCCGATACCTACGTTGGAAGCGTCAGTGTCCAGTATGAATAGGCCATCAGTCGTAGGAAACGCGAGTACCGGGGCTTCGGTTAGCCTCTCTTTCAAGTGAATGAAAGCAATTTCGCAATCCGAATTCCAGTGAAATCTCCTCTTTTCTTCGGTCAACTCGCTGAGAGGTTTAGCGATGGTCGAAAAGCCGGCGATGAATTTTCGGTAATATCCGCAGAGTCCCAGGAAACTACGAACTTGCTGTTTAGATTTCGGACTAGGCCACGACTGGACTGCTGCTACCTTTCTTGGGTCCGTGCTCAGGCCGCGATCAGAAACAACATGGCCAAGGTACTCGACTGATCGTTTCAAGAAGTGGCACTTACCGGGACTTAGTTTGAGGTTAGCTGCTCGCAATCTCTGAAACACGATCTCCAGGTTTTGTAAGTGATCATCGAAACTTTGAGAATAAACGATGATGTCATCTAGGTAGATGAGAGCTGTTTGCCAAGACAGTCCTTTAAAAGTCTCGTCCATTAATCTCTCGAAAGTTGCCGGTGCGTTGCACAGTCCGAATGGCATAACGTTGAATTGCCAGAGGCCAGTCCCTTCGGAGAAAGCTGTTTTTTCTTTGTCTCGCTCGTCCATTTCTACCTGCCAATATCCACTCTGCAGGTCCATTGTGGAGAACCATTTGGCACCAGCCAACGTGGAAAAGAGATCGGCTATGCGAGGTAGTGGATACGAATCCTTTTTCGTTACGTCATTAAGGCGCCTATAGTCCACACAAAATCGTGCCGAGCCATCCTTTTTACGGACGAGTACAATTGGCGCAGCCCAAGGGCTCTTGGAGGGCTCTATTACCCCCCGGGTTCTCATGTCCTCGATCAGTTCGGCCACTTGTTCGCGCTTGGCCAAAGGGACTCGACGTGCAGGAATTTTGACCGGTTTCGCTGCTCCCGTTTCAATAGTGTGCTTCGCTAATGCAGTGCGCCCGTAATCGCTAGGTCCAGTGGAAAATATGCCTTGGTAACGAAATATTAAACTCCTAAAGCGGGAAGCTTGTTCGTCTGTCAATCCCGTCGGAACTTCTAATTCTTCGCTGGTGCCCGTCGAATCTGCTGTGCCAATGGGTGGGACTTCACAGACATCAGCTGGACTAACGCGTCCCACGATGGAATTCTTAGGTAAGGTCAGGTCCTCCGAAGTGGTGTTGGCTATCCTGAGTATGATATGCGTTTGCTCTGGGTCTGTGACGCAGCGTGCCAGGAATACTCCTCTAGGAAGCTCATTTTCTCCGCAGGGCTCTATTAAAACGGTGGACCCCCTTACACACGATGGCATTGGATGGGAAAGTATGACTTCCGACTGGGCAGGTAGCACTTCCGAACTGGCAGTCAGCAATAGGTTGCTACAGAGTGTGGATGGTAATCGAAGGGGGAGCCGTTTACCACGTATTTCCAATGACAGGTCAGCGAAATCCAAGCTGCATTTTTGTTTGGTAAGAAAATCGATGCCGAGTATGGGTGGTAAGTGAGCGGTGATTATAGCAAACGACTGTAAGAATTCCTTGCTGTTGAGTATTAGTTTCACCTCGGCTGAGCCCTTCGTCCACAGAGTTCCTCCAGCGATTCCTCGTAGTTGGACTGGAGTGCCTCGGGTTGGTGTATTGGCCGGGAGATCCCGCTCGCTTAAGATGGATACTTCGGCGCCGGAGTCAATGATGAAGTGGTGTGGCTTGCCACCTATATAGCCATTAAGCGACGGCCCCGCTTCATTAGTTATTCCCACCAAGGTGGGTGTCGATTCTCCCAATGAATGGCGTGAGCTAGATAGAAAGGGGTCGTGGGTACGGACTGATTGGGAATTGGTTAGAGCGCTTTTACTATTTGCTACTGGTATACGCTCTTCATTACCAGCAGCATTCAGTTTTCCGCTGGGTGGGATGTGGATGGTTCGGTAGCTGCAACCAATCGTTGATTTCCTCGTCTTCCATCCCCCTGTCGGCCGTCGTTCGATCTAGTTGCAAAAACCTGGCGGTGGTTTCTTCGTTCGAAACGTGAGGTCATCTCCTGTGCAATTCGTAAGGCTTCTTTGAGATTACGAGGGCGTCCTACGGCCACCAAATTCTGAATCTGCTCATCCTTGATTCCTTCTATAAACTGACTAAGAACGATTTCCTCCACTACGTTTTCCGATCCATCAGGAAAGGCCGATACTGCTAATCTTTGAAGGTGAATAGCAAATTCGGCTAAGGACTCCCTAGGTCTCTGAATGCGGTTGCGAAGTAACGTATAGCTTGTTTGGCTGTCTAAGCTAAAGCGTTGTCTTAGAAGGCCTCGAAGGACGTCATACGAGAGTGGTTTTTCCCGTGGTAAAGCGCTGAGAACCGATAATGCTTCACCTCGTAATTGCATGGCCAGCGCGTTGGCCTTCTCCCTCTCAGTCCATCCTTGGAATCCGGCCACAATTTCAAATTGGCGTTCGTAGTCAGTCCAAGATGTTTGCCCATCGAATGGTTGTACAAACCCAGGGTTGAAGAATTGTGGTCGCGTGGCAAGGGATGTGCCGGAACAGGATAGTGTTGGTTGAAAAACTTGGTCCTTGGCCATAGAGACTGGAGGGTTCTCGGGTGCCTTGAAGGTTTGGCTGGGTTCGGGGCGGTTCACTGTCGTCGGACATGATCCCGGTTTCCCCGAAGTAGCTGCTAAGGGCGTTGGTCGAGGCGAAGACTGAGGGACTGATGCAAAAGCTCCGTTATTCAGAGTTTTCTCCAGTTCGTTTAGTCTGGCTTCCAAACTAGATTGTCGTCCGTTGATTTCCGTGTTCCACTCCGCGATCTTTTTCTCCCAAAAGGTGTGCTCAAGCTGAGTCTGCTCCTGTAACCTCGTCGTCAAAGATCCGAAAAGGCTTCGAATTTCTTCAGCGTCCATCGTTTCCAGATGCTAGCGTGGAAGGAATTAGCCTTAACTCCAAGGACCCCACACCTGACACCAGTGTTGTATTTCGGGGAGGAACAGGGGTGGAACGCTGCCCTTTGGCGAGTCGCTGTAAGCTGGATTTCGAGATCTCGGCGCCTTCTCTTGGAGGGAGAAAAAAAAAAAAAAGAAAAGAAAAGAAAACTGATGTTGGTTGGTTCCCGAGAGGGTTTTTTTTTTTTTTTTTTTTTTTTTGTTTTTTAATTTTTACTTTTATTTAAATTTCACTGTTTTAAACAAGAAAAAAAAAAAAAAAAAAAGTGATGAACGGATGAACGAACGAACCCCATTCCCCATTCGGCGGCTGCTTTTATAGCCCTTCTCCCAATTCCAGTGATCTTCCACTCTACATCTATTGAACGCGGGAAACTTTTTGCGCCATTTGCGAAGTCGAAGTTGACGTTTCGTGCGATGTTAGTGGTTGAGTACAACGCTGGATACAACAATACATATATACTCAATATACTCAATATACTGTTTAGCACCCACTAAATTCTTTCAATCGCCCATTAAAATTGAAAACTACTCAGAACGCCCACTGGCCCACTTCTCGCCCAGTTTGAGAATGGTTGTTCTAATTCATCCATCCGGTTCTCATTCAGGTTATTAATTTTTGACTCCGGAAATTCCGTGGCACACTTAATAATTTCTGTAATATGCCGCTCGCACCGCGAATTCCATTTTTTTTTCTGCGAACTTTTAAAATCTGAACTTCTCAATTGCCTGCTGTTCCCGGGTCTCGGCGCCAAAATGTAAAGAAAATTAGTTTCTCGAAACTAAATGTATATAAGCCTCTTATTCAATTCAAGTGATGAAGAACGACTGCCGGAAGGGCAAATGAAAAGTAGTAGAGTATTCGGTCAAGAGGCACTCACAGTAGACCTACACGAGGACGAAAAGGGCTGTCATCGTAGACGTAGTCTACGGAGGTAAAAATAATTACTGGAAAAGAAGCTTTTAGGAGGGAATAGGGCAAAAACAGCCGGAAATATAGGGTCTTTCGAAAGACGTACCCAGATGTCAGTAGTGAATTATTTCTGGACGCTACCGGTTTTTTATGTCATCCTTGGCATCTATGGAGTAGACACATGTACAATTTAAAGCACGGGTTATACGTTAGAGCAGTACATAAGAGTTAGTCAAACTCATTATGGAAACGATCAATGTTTGCGGCTATTGAATCGGCTCAAAGATTGAATTCAACAAATGCAGCACCCATCTTACCAAAAGCTTTCGCTTAACTAATTCTTCGTGCATGATGTCTCGCACCCTTTCTTCCAATATCCCCCACAGCCTCAGATATCTCACTCACCTTCACCTGCCTATCGTCTACCACGATATCATGCATATTTTCGATAGTATTCCGATAATGTGGTTGCGGTTTTTGGCCACCCTTCATGCGAGTCACGTTTGACGGATGTTCGACCACGTTTAAATTCACCTACCCACTTTTTAACGGTTGACATCGAAGAAGCAGAGTCCTCGTAAGCTTTTGTCAACTTCGGACGAATTTCGTTAGGGATTAATCCAACCAAAGAGAAGAATTGTATAAACACACAATATTCAAATTTATTAATTTTAACGAAAAGCACGCATGATGTCTACTGCAAAACTATGTGAGGCTTGTCATACGAGGCAATGACACGTATACCCCACAAATTTTTGCCGATTGCAGCGTTGTCTCTTTGCCAGGCCGAAAGCTTTTCACCTTGCCTACGTATGACGTAGCTCAAGAAGCTGAGGGTCACTAGCAAAGTAACCTAAAGTAACTCACTATTACAGAAAGAACTAAAGCAAATACGAATTTGTTAGCAAAGAGACTTAAAGCTTCGTTATTAAGCTTGAGCCATTCAGTAGGATGAGATATCACGCCATCAAACAAGAATTGTGGACTAAAGAAAATACAAACGAAGAAGCCTTAAAACCGCCAATGGTCAGAAACAGTCAAATTACTGATGGAAAAGACCTGTATGTACAGGTATCCTTCAACTGGCACTGCAAGCCCAAAAGTCATTTCAAGAAAGTGGGCGCTGGTACCAAGGGATCATACTTATTCTATCACAAATCAAATGAGATGTTATTTTACTTTTCTTGGAGTATGGGTTTAAATTTTGGACAAAAATTAACTGTCAAGAGGAGATCCGCAATCCCGAAGCCGCAATTGGGTTGGAAGCAAAGCAAAGGTTGGTCTTTCTCAACATGGTCGGAGTTAACCCTCGACCTACGCTCGGAAAAGACTCACAATAGAGGGAGAATTCAAGAGAGGCATTTTACCTGCTTGGTACCAGTAAGGAAGCGCAACAAACCATTATAGTCACTGTACTATACCATTTTCCCCATGGTCCTTTTCCCAGATTCTTATTTCGGCAATAGCTTACTTTCAAAATCGGGATAATCTCATTACATTACGATACTACTTGAAATATTGTCTAATTGACTGATTTTTTCACAATATTAGAAAATTGTGATTCTACATTAGTAGACAATTCAGTGAACCATCTAATGTTGATAGGTTTTCGAAGATAGTGCCGCAAAAAGTTTTGGTCAGAATTTTTTCTCAATTGGCATTCTGCTTGGAGTTTGAAGGCCTAAAGGTGCCTGCTTCTTAAAGTCGCAAAAGCTATTGATAAGCCTTGCCTGACATACGTCTATGTCTATCTAAAGATTCTGCCCTACCAACGAACAGAAACATGACCAATGAGGAGATAGACGAATACCTACATCAATTGGCGAACGTTATCAAACGAAGAATGGCTCATAGCATCCCTAAAGCTCAACCTCCGTACGAATTAACCACAAAATATTCTAACCCTACAATTAGAGCTTTACAGAAACATAAAAGTATGCTATTGTCCAGACTAAAACAACTTTACCGGCAATTTACAGACAGACGAGACCCGGAGATAGGAACACTGAAGTCGATGATCAAAAATCTTCAACAGCAATTAAACAAAGAAAATTATTTGGGGGTACAAATTAATTCGGTCCGTTTTCAAACGTTTCAAACAACCTGCAAGTTGTGGCTGATCTTGGAAGCGATTACCTACTTCATTGGAAAGGTGTGACATCTGTCAACAATAATTAGTGTGCATCAGCGTCTGTTTCCGACAACAGCATTGTTTTTTGCCTCTTCGAAAATGTCCGGATTTGTCTTAAATAAACAGCATTTGCGGAAAGTTTTGATTTTATTTTTAATTGGAAGAAAAGTGCAGATGAAGCCCATCGAATGGTTGTAGAAGTTTATGGTGAATCTGCTCCGACCGATAAATCTTGCAGAGAGTGGTTTCGACGCTTCAAAAGTGGTGATTTTAGCGTCGAAGACAAAGAGCGTCTTGACCAGCCCAAAAAGTTTGAAGACTGGATCAAAATTCGTGCCAAACGCAAAGTGACCTCGCGGAATCATTAGGAGTGACTCAGCAAACAATTTCCGTTCGGTTAAAGAAATTTGGATTTATTCCAAAGCAAGGAAATTGGGTGCCGTACGAGTTGAAACCGAGAGATGTCGAAAGGCGATTTTTCACCTCGGAACTGCTACTCGGAACGATAACCCCAAGAAGAAAAAATACTATGCAAAGCTGATATAATTGGTTCATACTTCCAAAGAGTGTACATGGTGAATGACTCCGTTCATCCGAACCTCGATCTGGAAAATGAAGAACGGTTAAATCATATACATGTTCTCAATGAAATTGGTGTCTGGCGATCTGAGAATAGTGGTTTCACCACATTCAATGATGAAAACCCAGCAAATGGGCAGCGAACGATCAATCCATCTGTTCGTCGAAGGAGATGATCTCATGTGCATCCTTGATTCAATGAAAAACAAAAAATCGTTGGGTATTGATGGGATTCCTAGCATAGTATTACGGCATATGCCCGAAGTAGCAGTCGATATATTAGTGACGCTTTTTAGCATTATGCTGAATAATGCACATTATTCAGCACATTGGAAAATGGCGGTAGTCCACCCTTTTCCCAAAAAGTGGAAGGATAAGAGCAACCCAGCAAATCTTCGGTCAATAAATTTACTTCCGAATGTTAGCAAGGTTTTTGAGAAGGTAATCAAGAAAGCGCTACTAAAATGGGTTGAGCATAATAAGGTTCTTCCGGAATACCAGTTTGGTTTTAGGGCGGGACATGACACTATTCATGCTGCGTCAAAATTGGTGTCCGAAATCCAATGGAGCAAAAGCAAAAACCAATGCACAGGGGCCTGTCTGGTTGACTTTGAGAGGGCCTTCGAGGCCATGTGGCTAGATGGGCTTTTCTTAAATTTATTCAGACTGAATATGACTAAACCGCTGTTATATAATATGATATACGACATGTTAATAGACAAGGAGTTCGTTGTAAAATATAGCAACGTTACTTAAAGCAGGACTTATCATATTAAAAACGATTTACAACAGGGAGCAGTAAATTCTCTTCTGCTTTTTAACATTTACACAAGTGATACTGGCGCAAATTGACCTTCATTGGACAACAAGGGCAGCCATTGGCGACACGAAATGTTGTGAGATATCTTGGAATTTGGCTTGATCAATATTTATATTTCAAAAGACACATAGATGCTGCTCTTGCCAAAACCAAAAAGGCTTTCGCTCTTACGAGAAGATTGTTTCAAAGCAGTCTACTTGACGCTGGGGTAAAAGTCATGTGTTACATGGCTCTCATAAGGCCAATTGTCGCCTATGGCTGTCCTGTGTGGTTCAATGTCGCTCGGTTTGATATAGAAAAGCTTCGCTTATACGAAAGGCAGTGTCTTCGATGTTGCCTGGACTTATATCGACACCAGAGTCACAGTATGTCAAATACTATCCCTATCTGTACGATAAGGCTGGGTTGATTTGAATTGATAATTATCTTATTAAATTGACTCGGGGTCATATTGCAAGGGCAATTATAATCGATAACAGTCTGATCTTTGGGGCTTATTACCCCAACCATTTCTACCACGAGAAGACAAGACTATATGGCTTTATCCCTCCCGAAGCATTTATCTATTTAGATACTACATACAGGATGATAATGGTATCCCTCTGAGATACTACTACCGACGCCATGCGAGGAACAGGTGACTCTTATACGACCCGGATATCGTCGCTCGGTCTGAGTACTTTCGGTACAGCCCCCCGGCTTCAATTCGGGATAAAGAAGACGCGATCAGACAAAAAAGTTTGTTCTGGCGGTTGCATTCACAATCCACTCATGAAAGTGAAATCAATACAACGACCCTTACCTTAAAAGGGTGCAATTAAAGGGATGAACACATGTCGATGCGACTTACACACCGGACCTGTGTTCATCTCATTAATTATATATTAAGAATATTTTAGGCTTAGGTTAATTTTATTTATTTATCTAGTTAAGGTAGGTTAAGTTTAAAGTTAAAAAATAAATAATAGTGTCCAAGTTTTTTATTAATATTTTCTTAGAAATAAATGTAAAATATGTAAGATAGACGGCAATAAATAAAAATTAAGTCGAAAAACGTTAAAATTAAGATTTAGATTAGCTTAGAGAGCTCGTTAAGAGCCAGTAAGAATATAATGTTAAATTAGATTGAAGCATTTTGTCTAGTAAGTAAGAATATGAATAATAGAATAAAATGCCATTAGAAAGAAAGAAAAATTCTGCAATAGCCCGGGAACTGAGTGAAGAACTTTACACCATTTCCTTCTTAATTCCTTTTGTACTTGTTGTATCATTCCAACTTAGAAGAAGCACAAGAAGCACAAGAAGCACGGATTAAGAGACCATTCTTAGTCAAAGCCACCGTTTTTCGAAATAAGGCGACCGGTGAACAAAGGACGTAATAAGGCGATTGGTTCTCGGGCTATATGAGCTGTGTTACCGCCTTGTTGGAACCAAACGCTGCCTATGCCCTCATCAGTCAGAATTAAATCTAACATCATGGTCTGATCACACATAAATATTCTAAAATCTGTGTGTTTTTCTAGTGTGAATAATAATTCAAAGTCCAACAATTCAAAAGAAGGTTAGTGAAAAAAAAAATCATTCGGATCGGAATTGATAAACTAAATGTGGTAATATGTAAGAAAGTTTTTGAAAATTTTGGCGTTATTATTGAAGCCTGTGGACGTCCTCAGCGCAGGCATTTAACACTATAATGACCGTCATTGGTCCATTTGACTTCGTTAGGATAGCAAAGTAAACGAGCTGGGCTTGGACGAGTTTTTTGATGTTTTGCTCGTAAATCATAAACGAGAAATATTGAATTCAGAATTATTTTCTCTAAATAATCCATACATTTATCTCTTCCTTGTCTAAAACTTTATAAAATATGTACGTGCATATGCCATTTACGAGTACCAACTCCCATAGAGTATTTCCGTGCCATTTGATCCAAAATATCTATCCAAACTTCGTTGCATTATAGATATCAACCGTTTCAGGAATGTTCTTCTCACCTGTGCCAATTTAAACACTCCCATGCAGAATACTGAGTACCATAACATTTGCTTTTAGTTTTTTTTTTATAAATAGTTAGGTATAGGTATCAGTCTATCCTCAAAATAAAGGAATTGAGTATGAACTGAGAGCGGTGGCATTTTTTTCCTTGCATGCCTCATTTTATCCACTATGCTTGTTTTTTCAGCTCTTTGTTTGTGGTTATATTGCGACTCTTTTTGGTATGTATATGTTGGTAACAGTGTTAAGAGGGTAGTCTCATCTGAATGCATAAATCTTACCTTCTTTTAGGGATTTTTTTTTTATAAGACAATAAAATTTAATAATTTTAATAATTTTAATTTTTTATGTTTTTATTTGGACTGTAGAAAAAAATCTTGTTTTTTTTGCTATTTTTTTGTTAAAAATCGTTAATGAGTAGAAGAACATATATAAATTTCAAATCGGTTGAATAGTTTTTTTTTTTTTTGTAAGACCATGGCAGTTTTAGAAAATGATGTTTCGAGAAAAATGCATTGGTTTCAAGAGCAAAATTTTCGTGGAAAATGTATACTTACACTATGCCTGGACCATACAATAACCCTTCGGTGGCTTCATACGCATCATTTTCTGCCACTTTTTGTGACTTGAGGGAAGCTCTTGCTTTTTTTGATGCCTCGGACGTGGATCGCTCTGCACGGGTTATTCGTCGTTCATCGTACTCCTCAGCATACGAGTAGGCGTTTCGGCCAATTTGCGTACCAAAAATCTCCATTATTTTAAGGATGGGTGAAAATCCTTCATTAAACATACACGCAGCAGTCCATGAAGCAATTTCCAGCATTTTTTTTCCAACAAAAATATACTTTTGAGCCAAGTTCCAGATGCAACTATTAAACGACTCGTTGTTGAGTTCTGAGTGTTTTTTCCCAAGCACCTTTGTATCAGATCATCAGATGATAATTCTTCGTAAATTGGCTTCAAAAAACTTCCTGTTTCTCTATCAAATGCTGGAGGATGTGTGTAAATTTCCTCTGTATTCTCTGCCATATGTTGTAAATACTTGCACCATGCAATTGAACAGTGCGGGTGCTGAGGATTTTCATCGGTTGAAACGTAATGATAGTATATAGCCCACACTGTTTTCTTCATTTCTTGTTGAGAATCAGGATTTCTCGAAACAGCCAAACGATAGTATGTACTTAGCTTAACCATCATGACATTGGTTAATGCAAGAGTCGACTTCTTTGTTGCAGCACTAGTGGATGATTTTTTTTTCGATGTACATTTTGTGACAGCCACTTTACCTGCTTCATCTTTTTGATTACTTTTTGGCCTTCTTTTTTTCAAGTCTTCTTTAGCTTTTAAATACTGGTTATGTGCTTTTTAGCTTCTTTCACTCGCCTCTACATTCTTTTTTGACGTGCAAGACGCACTCTGTTTTTTCTACAACAGGATCGCCGTTGTAAGGATCGGCATCCAGTAAATTTTTAAATGTTTTGCTGTAACCATCTCCTATGTATTTTACTTTAAAATATTCAACAGACCGCTGAAACATTTCGATCACACCGTCAACTTCCATTTTACCGGACCTTCCTTCATGATTTGCTTCACAATGCTCAATGTGATTTTTGCACCACTCCGAAAACTCGTCTGACTCTCCCTGAAAATTCATTGCTCGCATGCTTTACACACTTTTGATTTGACAATTAAATCAATAATTTCATTGGAATATTTCCCTATCAAAGAAACAACACCCGGCAGTGAGGTAAAACCACGCTTGGCCCATGATCCATCACCAGAAACCGTGATTTTATCTTCAGCACAACCGTTTTCAACATTTCGGTCGAGCATACCATAATATCCATTTTTACTAATTCCATCACACAAGTCCATTAGCGAACAAAATAAATTTATTCCAGCCAGACCGACTCCAAGTAGTCGCATAATAAACACAAAATATCTATTGATTTTGTAAGCATTGACCATGGGAGAAGAATTGATGTCAAATTCTTGGCACGAACACTTTACACATAACTTGAATCCTAGTCCTTGCGGTGATTTTTTCAAAAATTTAACGTCTCTATCGCACAACTTGCACTTTAAAAGTGATTGCAAAGCTGTTAACAGCAGCGAGAAACACAGAATGCTGTAGCTGAATCCTTCGTCAATCGGTACATCAACATCACTCTTGTCTTAAAATTTTTCAGCAGATGTGCTCACAAACTCGCTATCGGTTTCAGAAGTATACTGATTCCCTCGAAAACTCCTTTTTTTTTCTTTTTGCCTTGTCTTGTGGAGCTTCTCGAGCCTTTTCGATCCATTTTTTTTCCTGTTTGATGTTGACACATAGAGCATCAAAAGTGTACTGCTAAATATGTTCTAGGATTTTATATATATTCACCACAAAAATTGATACACACTATTCCGCATATAGGTAATGTACTAAAGTTGACTGTCAGAAAGTCCGTACGCAGGTATAAAAGACCGGTAACAATAATAGAAAGGTAGCAGCTGCAGACCTGGCGCGCGGCAGACAAGTCGCTTACGGCGCGTCGGCGAATATGAGCTGTAACTTATTCAATACTAGGAATTTCGGTCTAAATTTTTCACAGCATATTTTCGATAAGTTTTACTATTGAATTGTGAAAAAAAAATTGTTTTTTCGAAGTGGTCACGTCACATGAGATCCCTTAAGAACACATTATCTCGGCTTAAGTGCGGAAATATACTTTATAAATATTTCTACCTGACATTAACCAAAGGCAAAAATGGTATGCTAACTTGACATGGTTGCTTGCTATATATGGCGTAAAAAGGCATCGAATCTTAGACGGAAATAATTGTTTATAACCAGTAAATTTTCATCAGGTATGTAGCATAATTGACTCATCTATGTCTAGCTGACCAGAACTGTAAGCACCGCGTGCATATAATAATTTAACAAAGGCATACATTTCCTGTAACGAACTACACCAAGCAAGTTTTTAAGGGGATTTTCTTAAGGTTTGTCGGTTACCTTTTTTGCGTGACATGTCCCTCTAAAGACTCCACTTTCAATATCTCAGTATCATTCAATATTATTCAATATCTACGGATTGCCGCTTTTGATCTAGCCAGTGTCTGTGGTCTGACGACAAGCTTCAGTTGATGACATATGTTTACCACCATTCAACCACTGTTTAACCCCATCGAGCAGTAGAAAGGTCCGGCAAAATCAATTCCAACATTATCAAATGGTTTGGACAATGTTGTGCTTCCTACCGGCAACGTGCCAAACGGTTGGGATGCTGGCTTTCCCCATAATTGTCTACAATAAACACAGCGTGCTATTCTTGATTTAACTAGCTGGTGTCCTTTAACTATCCAAAAACGCTCTCTAAGTTTAGACAAAACGATGTTAATTCCCATGTGCAACGTGCCTCTTTTCTGTGTTCGTTGTTTTTTTGTAAAGAAAAGTATCCTCAATACAGTTTTTGTTGACTAGGGCTGATATACTATACATGAACTATTAAAATTATATTTTTAGACTTATTTGTCAAAGCCGACCATCCATCGGATTAGACAAATGAACTAAATTTTCTTCACAATCATACAATTTTCGGGCTATAGAATAAATAAATTAAATCACTCGACCACCCGCAGATGAATTCGAAACTAATACTCGTAAATATACAAAGTCGAGCAAACAATTTATTTAATACGCCCAAGTGCCAATTAGCATTCAGTGAAGCCCCGAATTCGGAATTCCCTCATTCAGTTCATGTACACTTATTAAACGTATTATGTCGTGACTGTTTTTTTCCTCATTAGATAAAACAATATCTAACGCATTCGACACCCAAAGCAAATGCCGCATTTGCAGTCACAGGACCGTATCTCAAAATTTGGGATAAATATTTGCGGGAACACCAAGCATAAAGTACCCGTACCTCATGCCCAAAAATGCAATTTCCAACAAACTGATACGTGAATTTATTGTCGCCCTTCGACAATAAAACCTTTTAAGTCGGGTGCATTCGTTGTCCTTCCACCGTGGAGTCGCCGGCCTATGTGTGGAGCCTCAACCATTGCTGGCAGATGGGTACGAGCGTCCTTTGCCGTCGGAATGGGATATAAATTATTATTATTTTATTATCATGATTGAAATTGGAAGTTTGATACAATTTATTTATTTAGTGAATCTGCTGCTAATGGGTGGCGTAGTAATATTTTTGCGGTTCCGCGTGTCCGTGTCCGTGTGCGGATGCGATGCGACGGCAGATGGGCCTGTGACAAATAAGCTGCTCATGCCTACCGGTGGAAATGTGATTTATGGGATATTCGGGAAACGACATAATTTATTGTTGTTGTGTAGCGGTTTTTGGGGAACTTTGTCGTGTTTGCCTACATCATTATTGGATAGTAAATCTAACGTAGATGTATTTCGAGCCACGATGCCAGATGCTTCAATAAAAAATCGCGAACATTAAAAATGGGAAAAACAAAAAATATTTAAAAGGATCTCCGAAGTTATTTGAACTTTTAAACATTTAATTAGAAATAAAAGCAAAGGAAGAAACGTTTTTTTTCAATAGGTCTTATACATAATTAAATATTTGTTGAATTTTCGATCAATTTTCTGAGCTACTTATGTATATATTGTAGTTTACCAATGTCAATGAATTTAATAATAAAATCGGCAGAAGTAGTTTTTGGTACCTGCTTCCTAATGCACCTTCGCATAGGGCCATTAAGTTAATTTTAATTAGCTAAGGGAGTAAGGTTTCACTTAAGCAAATATATCTTGATAAAGATAGATAAGGAAGAAGGAATATAAAATGTATTAGAACGTTGACGCACGTTGACTGAAAGTTATTAACTCTGGAAAGTCAATCAAAGCTTCGAGGTTTAAGCACAATAAACATATTACTGTTTCTTTTTATCCGATGTGTACACTTGTCCTTATCAGCCAAGTCTGCCGATGGTCAACTCCATCGCGGGACGACGTTTTGTGTGAAATGAGTATTATATTGGGTTGGCAAGAAAGTAATTTCGGTTTTGTAGTGTAAAATAAAACTCAATTTGTTTATAGAAAGAATAAATTTTAGTCAATTATATCTTTTCCATTTTGTTCGATGATCCTTTGCCATCTTTCTGGCAACTTCATGATTCCACGTTCATAGAACTTCTGGTCCTTACCATAAAAAAACTGAACCACGTGTGATTTCAGGTCATCATCATTAAGAGTATTTTATTATGCCACATGATCCACTCAGGATCATGGGACATAATAAAACACTACAGATCAACGAATAGCCAGCTTGATATTTCGCCTTGTTCAGTCCTGTCAAAGATCTGACCGAGAACTGTTTAACCAAATCCTAGCAACAATTTTCTTTTATATTTTCATCAGGTAATGATTCTCCTAATTTGGGTGCGAAACCAGTGGAAAATAGTGTAAACTCACTTCCACTCAAACTCGGATCTTGAAATTGATCCAGATCAAGAGCTGCGTCACGTGTTGTTATTGTAATACATGTAAACCATGATCCGGATAAGATCTGAATGACATAATAAAAAACACCTATTATTGAATGTTTTACCATTCAAAGAATTTTGCAAAGCTCGAAATAGATGGTAATCAGATGGCGCCAGGTCAGGACTGGATGGGGGATGCAACATTACTTCCCAGCGATACTTCCAATATATTCCTACGAGTTACCAAAGATGTGTGAGGCCTTGCATTATCATGGTGGAACACAAATCCTTTGCGATTTACCAATTCTGGCCATTTTTCTTTAATTGCTTCATCCAGTTTCATCAGCTGTTGACAGAAAATATCTGAATTGATCATCTGATTTCTTGGAAGCAGCTCAAAACACAACACCTTTGTAGTCCCACCAAACTGACCTTTTTTGATGCAAGTCAGATTTCAATGTGGTTTGTGCTGGTTCATCACGCTTGGACCATGATCGTTTTTTAACATTATGACCCATTTTTCATCACCAGTGATGATTCGCTTCAAAAAGGGTCGAGTTCATTGCGCTTGAGATGAATATCGCAAATATTGATTCGTTGTGTTAAATGAATCAATTCATGCGGAACCCAAATATCGAGCTTCTTAACGAGTCCATGACATTTTGAGTGATTTTCAATTGTTGTGTGCGATACATTTAACCTCTCTGCAATCTCACGAACAGTTATATGACGATCCTCTTCAATTATGGCTTTCATTTGGTCATCATCAAGATCTGGTCGACCACAACATTGGTCATTTTTAAGTGAAAAATCGACGGCATATTTTAAACCAATTCTGACACGTGCGCTCTGTTATGCAATCAACACCATAAACTTCACATATCTCTTTGTGAGCCTCAGCAGCTTTCTTTCCTTTACGAAAATAAAAAAGTAAAATATGCCGAAAATGTTCGTTTTTGCACTCCATGTTAAAATTTACCTTAAAATAACAGTTACAAACAAAATTACGCACATCTTGCTTGTAAACTAACCTAATTGTGACTGATATCAAACTGAGAGAAGTTCTTTAATAAAATACGATATATAAAATATATTCACAACACGATCTATGTGTGAGCACCTAAAACATTTTCTTGTCAACCAAATAGTTTTGCTGCTACGATGAGTTTATCTTATTTGTTTTGTAATTTTGTGATTTGGTTTATGATTTTGATTAATTGTTTTATTTATTCACATTTTTGTTTTATTTTTAGGTCTTTATTATATATTATTTATGCATGAGCCTGTGTGCAAAATAATAGCAGTGATGCGCAGTAAATATTTCATTAAAAAAAAAACCAAATTTATTATTCCAACTAATTTAATAATTATGTTGTATTCTTCTACATAGAATAAAGTTTTAAAAACACGAGTACTATATATAGAAATAATTATTATTAATATATTAAAATTAACAGAAAAATTCAGTAAATTGAAGTGTGCAAAAAATAGCAGTATTTTATATTGAGGCTTATATCTTCCTTTAGACTCCAAGTTTTTTTTTTAACAAACATTTAATACATTTGATTGAACTAGTATTTTGTCGAATAAGCACTTCAGCACACCGACGTGGCATAGATTCAACTAAGTGCATGCATCCCTCTCGCGAAATTGCCAGTTAACACCGCACAGACGACCCACGAGGAACCCGCATGATCCAGATTTGCAGTGTCAGCATAATATACGTGTTCAGGTGAAAACATGTTCCCACAGCCATTCATAAACGCATTAGGTTACATTTGAGATGCACCGGATACATGCGCCGACCCGAACACATGACTCAGCGGTTTGGGCAAAAGCGAACATCGATCGCCAGCAAGGTGGGATGAGTTAGTTAAGTTAGTTAAGATAGCATTAGAACGCAGCGGTTGTAAAATAAAAACTTTATCCAAAAAGAAGTACGGTGTTTGTTCATTTTCCGGTGTGAACCGCTGGGCCAACCTCTTGGTTGGTGTTCACTTTTTTTGGAAGTCCTTCTAAAGGACATCGTTAACTTCCCCAACGTTTTGTGTTTTTTTTGTTTTTTCTTTGTTATCAGCCCACAAATTTTCAGGTCTGGAGACCGAGCAGGTTGAGATAACCTCAACCTCATTGCTTGAGAACCAGTTTTTGCCAATGCACGGTTCGTTATTTTGTTAGTATGTCCATTTTCATGGCACATTCCACTCGGCATATGGGAACATGACAGTCTGCGTGATACTGACATATAGCTTTTCATCCATTATCAATTGGAACCAGTACAAAGGGCCTGTCCCATAATACTGATCATTTCACAAGCCGAGGATTTTATTCTGCACTCGGTGGCCTTCTTATGTATTGTCTTCGTCTAGTTGAACCGAAACGGACAATTTTGGATTCGTCTGACCATAGTATATTTCGCCATTTACTTATAGGCCAACTCAAATGCTCCGTAGATTGATTTTATTTTTTATATGACGGGGTTGCAAAAGCGGTACTTTCCTCGGATTCCTGCCGAATAATCGAGTCTCTGCAAGTCTCCTTCTTATTGTAGAAGTGTTTACTTCTAGGTTGAGTTCGTCTTTAATTTTAGTAGACCTCGCAAATGGATCTGTTTTTGCCAAACGAACTACCTTTTTTAGCTAAAATAAAATCAAGTTAAAACTACACGCATGCGCTTTCCGATCACTATATTAAAAGAAAATATCAAGTAATACTTTATTTTCGAAAAATGTACCCCTCATGTTGCGTATTTTAATTTTTAAAAACAATATCTTCAAATATCAAATGGCGCCCGTTTCTTTCCAGGCCCTCTTGCATCCGCACCCTCGCATTTGCAATTACGCGTGAATAAAGAGCTGGTTTAATGGCGGCAGTTTCGCGGCGGATATTCTATTGCAGGTCCTGAGTTCTTCGAGGACTTTTATTGTAAGCCCTTGGCTTAAGGTATGCCCTGAAGAAAAAGTCGTATGGTGTGAGGTCCGGAGAGCGAGGTGGCTAGGGTATGTCTCCATACTTGCTGATCAATTTTTTCGGGAAAATATCTCTCGGCTTCTCCATCGTGATCCTAGCAGTGTGTGGTGTAGCACCGTCTTGCCGAAATAGAGTTCTGTTGTTGTGTCCGGGGAGCAGCTGCAGTTGCAGCAACAAAAAGCCGCCCATTATTCGGCAATACACTCAGCAGTAACTGTCTCTTCTTGGTTCAAAAAATAAGGGCAAATTATTCCTCGGGCAGAAATGGCACAGCATATCTTTGTTTTGGGACAATGTAGACGTTTTAACGGCATTCTCCAGGGTTCTTTGCGCACCAGTATCGCAAGTTCTGTTTATTTATCTAGCCGTGGATATGAAAATGTACGTCATCACTAAACAATACGTTGCCAAGCGTTCGTTTTTTCGAAAACTTTCAAGCATTATTCTTGCGAAGGTTTCTCGTAAAGGATAGTCAGTTTCCTTTAGACCTTGCACGATTTTGACTGGAACATTAATTTTTTTTTTCAAAATAACGCGCATAGTTGATTTTTTCATTCCCGTAGAGGCCGCAATCTTTCTTCAATGTTCCGGCGTAGCTGCTGATGTTGATGGTCCCGGAGGAGTTCTGTTCACCGTGTCCTTTCTTGTCTAAGCCTTTGCACCAACGGCCAGATAACTTGTGGGCTAGGACCATCAATCAGTCTGCGTAAATTGAAGTGAGTACTAAAATTGCAATGCGCATGAACGAACGATTCACCCGTTTTCAAATATTGCGCAACCGCGAATAGGGCGTGTGCTCCCCACCAATGACTCATAACGATTGATTCATACGCAAAAAATATGCATCGAACGATGCCTCCCACATTTACCTTACCCGTGCGTTACCATTTTAAAGTCCATACACGTAGTTCATCTACGTCATCTGTTGGGAAAAAGCGGGAACTTATTCAAGATCCCAAAACAGCGGGATAGATCATCTCCTTGGCGAAGGCTATGTGCAGAGCGTTTTTGAAGACGAGTATAATGACACCGAACCTGTCACGTCAAGCGATGTGCCAAATGGCCAATATTTAACCTTGTTATCTTCAAAGCCCATTGGAATATCAGAGCAGTACTGGCGTATAATCATTACAACTGGGGGGTTGATTAAAGGTACGAACAGACATTGCTGATCTGCTGTCTATAATATTCGCACAAAAAAAATCCAACCTATTCAGTGGCAACCGAAACTGGATACTGACGTAGTGATGATATGTCGTAGTGATCTTTATTATCTCGTATATATATATAATCGTATAATCGTATATTCGTACATACAAAAAAAAAGAAAGCCGAGGGACCAAAAGTTGTTCACCTCGTCTACTGAACACCCTAACAGTCGTATTTCGTAATTATGAGGTGGCTCCAACGAAAAGCTGTATGCTCACTCAGTTGCTACTCAACAGACTGCGAATTCGTCCAATTCACATCGCCCTTTTATACTCGAATCGTAACAGTTACTTTTCTTTTCCTTTTATTCTTCTACGTCGATTCCGAGTATTGACAGACGCTGTGAAATGACGGACTCGGGTTGTGAATAGCACATATAGAAAGCTAAGGAGAGTGTGTTAAGCACATTTTCCTTTTACAAAATTAAATAAATATAAATTTCAAAAAGTTGAGGATGGCCGCTACAATACTTCTTTTATTTTTTCTAGTTTCTAGTTTTTCTGTGAATATCCGACCAGCCATTTTCATAGAATTTTTTAGAAGAGTTTTTCTATTTTATTATTGTACAAAAAAAATATCAAGAAAAACAAACAAAAAACGAAACCTACATGCATCCCTCTTTGTACATTGGTAAACAATATTTTTTAATAAACCTCATTCATATTTGGTCTTCATTCGTTTTGACACGCAACTGTCAATGAAATGAAATTTTCGACCATTCTGTTTGTAGTCTAAGCCTTATTTTAAGGTGTTCCGATATTAAGAAACTCCGACATTTTATCTTTGTCGTACTCCATAGGTTCTCCGCCCGGGCTTTGTGTTGGCCGTTGCTTGAAACTTAAGGTTTTCTAGTACATTTTTGACGATCTTAGCTATGTGCTTGGAGTATAACTTTATGCTCACCTTGAGTAATGCAATAAAAGTTAACTACTTATCAATAATGAGCTGATTAGTATCACTTCTTGTGAGTCAAATCTGCATGTGAGCAGAGCTCGTTTTGATTTCCTAATTAAATGCCTCAGAATGCTTAGGATGGTGAAGAGCCTTAACAGCCTTCATTTAAATCAGAAATGTTTTTGAACTGTTTTGAACCCAATGTCACTCTAGGAACATGACGATTGTTGACACTTAAGATCGTAAGATCCCTGAAACTGACTGTTTTTTTCCTCGTTTTCTTTGTTGTTCGTTCGTCCACCGTCCATTCGTTCTATATATCTTGTCCATCTTGTCTTCTTCCCCTTAATACTCGGGCAATGCTTGGGACTAACTAAAGTTTTGAGTTATTGTAATCTTCACCATACGCCTCCTACTTCCTCCTGGTTAGATAGCGTAGATTCTCTTTAAAACTGTCTTTTTAGTGATCCGACTTTTCTTTTGCTCCCTCTTAATAAGACACCAAGTTTCATATTCGTAAAGTGCCAGTGGCATACGAGTAATTATGATTTTATAAATACGAATTTTGACATTGCGGAAAAGAGTTGTTTTCTTCATCGCGACGAGCTACGCATCGCCTATGCAGCCTCTTATTTATTTCGATGTTTATGTCGTGTTTGGAAGTCAATACTCACCCACTTTATAGTCGTAGAGATGGGCGGGAGAGTTTAATCGATCCAAGTCGGATATCTTCTCACTTGGAAAATCGCATTACAGTGTTCGTTCCAGAACTAACCATTTTTTTAGCTTCCTCCGGCGTTCCCCAAGGCAGCCACTTAGGTCCGATTCTTTTCTAACCATTTTTAGCTTCCTCCGGCGTTCCCCAAGGCAGCCACTTAGGTCTGATTCTTTTCATTCTTACCATTAAGGATATTGAAATGGTGATTAAACACATCCACATCAAGTTCCTCCAGTCATTACTCTTCTCTTATTCAATCAGACCTCAATTGTATTTTCATCTGGCGTTCCAAAAATTTCTTGGTACCTAACATTTCCAAATGCCATTCAAACACTCTTTCACCTAAACGAATCAAACCTCACCCTCGTCTCAATTTTCCCAATGATCAACCTATATCCACCGTTAAGGCTATTCGCGATCTTGGCATATGTTCATGCACATGTCAACGAGATAATCCTTAAAGCTAATTCTGCACTCGGTTTCGTGAGACGATTTTCTAAAGAATTCTCCTCCCTTACGTTACCCGATCTCTCTACATAACCTTTGTCCGGCCCTTTATTGAATACGCCTCTCAAGTGTGGTCACCTTATTAACAAATCCATATTTCTCGAATCGAGAGCATCTAACGCCGGTTCCTACGTTTTGTTTTTCCAGTATTCCCTAGAACAATCCTTTGCTTTTACCACCCTATCAAGGCCGCCTTAAACTAATCAACATGAACACGCTAGAGGAAAGAAGATCTGTATCTCACATTCTTTTCATCCATCGACTCCTTTCAGGTACCAATGACTGCACGACCCTCTACAACTCTGTCTCTATCAACACTAACTCCCGCAATGTACGAAATCCCCGTCTCTTCTATCTACCCACCCCCCGTACTGCCTATGGCTCCAATGAACCCATTTCTTGTATGCTGGGAAGTGTTAATTCAAATCCTTACTTCGATTACAACCTCATCAGTCCTTCCTTAAAAATTGTTATTTCCCTGATTAATAAGGTTCCTTATGTATTCCAACACCTCTTTAAAAGAAATGGTGACATTAGGTAACTCGAATGTTTGAGATAATGCGTTCAGTACTTAAACTCGTTTTGTTTCCCTTCAGACATACGTACATCAGTTTCACCAATTTTTTCGGAACTCCCAGCCTTACAAGGATATGATACATTTTCGGTCGGTTCATCGAGTAATACACCGTTTTGAAATCTGCAAATAGTTGGAGAGCTGTTTTGGGGGGTCCCATTTCTTTACTACAAGCAGTTTTTTAGTAAAATCTGGTCACCAGTCAAGCGGTTCCTCCTGAAACCACACTGGTAGTCTCTGAAGTTCACGCCGTGTGTTTGGCGTGAGTTACAAGCTATTGCAACTGGTTGGAACGATCAAATGAGCATGCTACAAATAAGGCGTTTGAACCGAGCTATTAAAATAGAACGGCAATGACGAATAATCCAAATTCTAGTCTCAAAAATGAAATTAAATAAAATAGTTTTGCGAATTCGAATTCGATCAAATTTTTATTGCAGTATATTGCCCGAATTTTGCCATTTCGAATAAAATATATTTTTATTTGAGTTCTTGTATTACTCGATTCTGAGAAAGTAATTTCATATGAATATATATCAAGCAATAAAACTGCCTTTTCTTGACAAATATTTGTCTTCAAAGATTCAAGAAATTACGGATTATGCACATAAATGAAATCTCTTGAATAGCCCCACATAACAATTTCAACAACGACAAATCACATGATCTCAGTGGCCAGTTCACATTTTTAAGACGCGAACCGTGATTAGTTTCCTCAAGCTAAATGGGGGTGGTGCAATGGTAATCATTACCGACTGTTGAGCCTAAGGCCGAGTCTGTAGTTCAAGCCTGTCCATAGTCAAGAACAATTTCTATACGGAAAAACTGTGGAACAACCTCAGTTGTGAATGAGAGATAATCAAAAGCTGCTGACGAAGGCATAACACTCGTTCGTTCCTCCTTCATTCTTTGTGTGTGCATTATAGTGCAATATAGCATCTTAATGAGATGGAAACAAAAAAATTATTACTGTGAACTATAACCAACGCGACAAATTCAGTCAAATCCCTCAAACCGTATCTAGGACAACCACCCCCGGAGAGTACTGAACGAACATCTTCGACACAAACCATCTTCACCCAGTCCAGGTTGTGTGACAAACACCATAAGAGCGTAACCGTATAAAAAAAAGAAACTAAAACGGGCTTGTGTTGTGTGAGATGTAGCACCGTCGTATTGACACCACATGTCTTCCAAATCCAGATCCTAGATTTGAGAACAAAAAAATCGAATAACATCTCGCTTCAGCGATGACCGTGACGGTTAAACCTTCCTAATTTTTGAAGACGTATGAACCAACGACGCTACCACACCAAATTGCACACGGTAGAGTGATCAATGCGGATGCAGTAGTTTGTCGACAGTAACATTTGGATTTTCGAGATCGTTTTAAACGTATCCACCGAGTTGAATGAGCCTCATAAAACCTTGTGTGAAAATTGGTCATCCAAACGCTGATGTTTAATCATCCAATCATGAGTATTCTATGTTTCCCATGGTCAGTAGATTTAACATTTTACTGAGCTTAAGTTTATAATATGGCATATTTGCCGTAAGACAAGCTCCAATGATTTGGTAGCCGGGAAATCGATAGATTGGGATTTTCTTCAACACATTCACCAGCGGAAACACGAGAAAATAATTTTTCAGCCATCATTTTACTCAGATCGTTGAAACGAACCTAGAAACACTGAAGTAGGCTACCCTGCCCCTCCCACCGGATCCTGACAATATCAACCCTTCCATCAACCCGGATTTCGTATGCTGCACGAAAGATGGGTAATCGGTGTAGCTAGCGATGGACAGTACTGTCAGAAATAAATATTCCAGAATAGAGCTCCAAGTTTTGAAAAGGACGTCTTGTCATTAGGTTAGGTTAGGTGACACACGGTATAACACAATAAACATAAGCTTTCCTTAGACGTCAATGAATGCTAGTTCCATGACCGTAATTGGGTCTTCTTAGTCAAATATTTGGTATTCAAAATATGCATCTTGTATCACTGACGTATAATTCAGAATGGTGCCAATATAGGCACCTGATGTTGGATAACCCATTATGTAACATTCCTTTTAATGAAACGAATGAAACTCTGTTATAAGTACCCCTTCTTCCCCCTCTTGTCCCTGTCAGTTATTAAGTAAACAATTCGACAGCCACACAGTTGGCAGTTCTAAATAGATTTTTTTTTTCGTTAAGCAATTTGCAATCGTTTTGCATAACTTATTCATCTGTTTACACAAGTGTTGCCTTCGTAACTGCAGCTGCCTTATAAATGGCAATATTTAATGGAAGTAAAACATCTAAACGGTCATCACTTACCAAGAATCCAAATCGATATACTGACTCTTGACAAAAAATCAAAAAGCAAAAATTGCACAGGCTTCGTGGAAACAACCAC
The DNA here is from genome assembly GCA_958301585.1 of Merodon equestris. Taxonomy (NCBI): domain Eukaryota; kingdom Metazoa; phylum Arthropoda; class Insecta; order Diptera; family Syrphidae; genus Merodon; species Merodon equestris. The sequence continues at coordinate 170,407,533 of OY284413.1, forward strand.
TATTGCTCCTACATCAATCGCTTTCTAATAATTAGGGAAAATGGTAAGTAGCTTATATCTATAATAGATGTTCAGCTGGGCGCATAAGGCACTTGTTGGTTTGCATGAATGAGGTAAAAGCATGAGGTAAAAGCATGATTGTTTGCTCCCACGAAGTTGTTAAAAAATCAATAGTATTATGAACAGTAAAGGATGAACTTACGTTGAAGTGCTCGAATTGGCGTCCTTTGGTTTTATTTTTAATGCGTGGTCTCAGAAGTCGTATGTGGGAGTTTCGACTTGGTAGGGACTCGTATGTAAGCACAAAGGTAATGTTGGTTCGATTCAGATTGAGCGACGTGGAAGTCACATTCCTAAATGGTTTCGGCGAGTATAACTTAACAGGAAAAATTTATTTCTACATTCACGCGAAATCCATGCGAATTAAATCAATTCCTCAGTGACCATTAAGGCCACTACAATGGAATAAAGAATCACGCTTTCCCATCCATCTGATTACTCAAAAGCACACAACATCCACCTCATAATGTACAGTGAACCGCACATCCTCTATGTAACCGCAAATTTGAAAGACGTCATTTGTTTGCCTTGAGTCATATGTATAAATACCACATCACGGCATGATGGACTTCTGCATGTGCTACAACAGGTCAACCACCAATTAACGGCAATAACACTCGATTTGTTTGTTATGTCCCCCACAACTGAACCATTCATACGATTCGCGCCCCTTTATCTCCTACCACCAGCTGTGTCGCAAAGAGTTGTAAATGAACCCACAACATGCCTACCTGACAGTTGATATTCACACGCGAACACTACTCGGTGGACACCAATTTTCCATTTATATTTCCATACTACCCATGCCACCATGCCACCCTGTCTTCCCTAGATACCTACCATTGTTTACACATTGCCGTATTGTTGGCGGCAACGAATTGGCCGCGTATTGACTTGACAGCCCCATATGATTTACTATTGTCATTTCTGATGCTCACCCGTCTGCCTTCTCACCTTATTGCCAACCGAACGTGCTTCTATGTATAAACAGAGAAAAACTTTTTTCTTTTTTCAAAAATATTGTTTTAACAAACCGATCCCAATGCCATGATTGCAAATAAAATCACTCGAAAGCGATTCGGTATCGCTTGGACCACGGTGCTCCGGGACAAACAAACTCGTGACTGTGTCCTTGGCCATTAATTAAACTGCCTTCCTAGTCGGGTTCAGTGGATTTCGAACTAAGCAAAACAATTTATTTTTGCTACACGAGCTCTGTAGGCGTCAAGTTGCACAACACAACTGATGTTGATTGGCAACGATTTTATTCAGTTTTCCATTGTTGTTAATTAAATTGGCGAAGAAAAGTTAGTTTCATTGCGTTGGAGTGAAAAGTTTGCAAAGGAATCGGCGGTGTACGAGTATGCTGTCTGCTTGGGGGCATCTCGGCGAATGCGCTGCGAGTGATGGGGCAAACGTCTGTTTTGTTTTAGTTCGCAGCCGTTTGTTAACACGAATTTCATTCTCGAACAAGTTGTCTTTGTTTGAGCGAAAATTTCAATTAATTTTCCTTTCCTGTTGGAATGAAGTTTTTTTTTTCCGTTTTCGTTCTGTGTTGCGATACAAAGTCCTTTTGCAATGTGTGTGCTTGTTACTGTTCCTTAACATACGTTGTTATTTTTTTGACACATTTTTTTGACGCCAAAGAAAGTGTATGACGTACGCAACAGAACTTCCAATAACCTTGCGTCCGAATCCGAGGTGATTCCAAATGTGAGTCACAACCCTTGCTCAAAAACTTTACTCCAAAATTGTCTTTTCTTAAAGAAGTGTACCAATCTCTATCAAGCTGAAGATGGTGATGTTAGGCCCTTCATTGTTTCTGATGGAGTAGTGTGCTTGACCTATACTTCGGGATATTAGAAGCGGCTATCATAAAAATAAGGCCCCGCTGTCACCTTTGTATTCGGCACTCGCAAGATTTGATGACCAGCAACAGGCCTATAAGATCTGAGTAAGGCGCCCAAGACCTCTATAGAAAAATTTAAACTGTAGAGGAGAGCATTCACAGCGCTTTCTTAAGCCATGCGGATATATTTGTATACCATTCGTAGGAGAAACTATACCGGTTCGGATATGATAACTCAAATATGTCAAATTAAATTGAAAAGCTGGCAAAGCTCAGAAATTTTAAATATGGTAGAGAGAAGAGAAGATTGGATTCCTAAACGTTCCAAAAGAGGTCTTCTACTTGCGCCACTGAGTTTTCACCTTAGAAATATATCGCTGTAATAAGATCGATCTTATAGTACAACAATGCAAGTAGACAAGTACCCCTTTGTACTTTCTTCCATGAGTTACGTTTAGTTTCAACTTTTAAAAAATAGGCCATTTTAAGGCTAAACTCACGCTCTGTACTATTCCCCCAGACTTCTTCAGCTAACATATGCAATAGTATTCAAAAATTAACGGGTATTTTGGGTGTGTGAAAGGACAGACAGAGACTTTACTACAAGGTGGCGCTGAATTAATCATCCAATTTTGTTTTTGAATTACTTTTTTACCAAATATTTTTTTTATAAATGGAAAAAATGATTGCACCAAGTGGCCGCCAGTGTTGATACGCATTTGTACCCGTTTTATCACATTTTCCATGACTTTCCGCAAGATTTCCAGTGAAAACTGTTCGCATTCCTGTCAAATATTCCCCTTAAGGACAGCGATTGTATGAGGCTTGGCATAAGCCCGCGACTTCAAGTAGCCCCAAAGAAATAAGTCTGGGATGGTTAAATCGGGTGATCTTGCTGGCCATGCCAAATCGCCAAAACGCCACCAGGAAACGTTTCCTTCAGAATATCCATTGTGGCTCGTGCTGTGTGTGTGGTTGCACCGCCTTGTTGAAACTACATCTTCACCAAGCTCCGTTCATTCAATTCCGGCGGTTAGAAGTCTTTTATTATGACCATGTAGCTTTCGCCAGTAACAGTAACCGTAGTGCCGGTGACGTGCTCAAAAAAATAAGGCCCAATCACTTCTCCCGCGTGAACGCCGCACCACACAGTGGTTTTGAGTGGATATAATGACTACGTGTATCACACGCGGATTTTCAGGGTACTGAAACGAAGACTTTTCTTATCGACATAACCGCTTAAGTGGAAATGCGCCTCATCGCTCATGATGATTTTCGACGCAAAATCGTCCTCTTCGTTGTTGAGATTCACGTTGTTGACAGTTCACCCGCGACTGACGATTAGCAGGCATTAACTGAACATGTGTAAGTTCTTCACTAAAATTCGCTGTAGGGTCCGTCTGATGATGCCCAACTGCAAATAGAAGACTAACAAGGATCATCTTCAGAATTGGTTATGAGCACTTAATTCCAGCCATACATGGATAGTCCCAAAATCTATGAAAAGGCCAACAAAGGAAGTAAAACTCTATTATAGACCGGATGCGATCACAAGGATAACACCTGGGGAGATCCAGCAATGCGCTTCTTGGTGCTCTTGGCTCTCAGTCATTTCCATCGTTGAACTAGCCCATAGGTTAGTCCTAATGAAAAATCCTAAGATTATTAGGATTACACATTTTAAAAAACGAATCAAAACAGTTGTCATTCACGAAGTTGACTCATAAGTATCTGCTTTCTAAGCAAATCATTAGGTGATGATAGCATCATCTTCGTCTTGCACCCCGAATTTGAAGAAGAAGAATTTGAATTTCCAAAGGTGTCTGCGTCTCGGTTATGTCCCCGAGGTCAAGAGAAAAGATCATGAGGTCTTCTTCCAAGAAGCTAATAACAGCATCCCTGAATCAAGGGATTTTCGCCTCATCATCCTTCGTGCTTATGACCCTAATACTCGTATTCGATTTACAAGTTCCCGAAGTAATAAGAATCAATATATTTTGTAATTAGGGTAAATCCATGAAGATGACTTTAAATGAGGTCGTTGGGAGATCTATTCATTCTTTTCTATTTTTCATCAAATCGATCGAAAAACGTCTAACTGGTTTTGGGAGCTGACAGTTTTATCTGAAATTGGTTAGTTTCCATGCACACAGTCCGGGTCATCCAACGGTAATTAGGTAATTTGTTCTTCACAAACACGTAAGCAGAGACAATACTCACGGCGGATTATCTTACTCCTCTTATTTGAAAGTTGGAGAATTAGAGTTAACTTGTGTGTGGACGATGTGATTATCACAATATAGTGGTAGTAAGATAAAAGTTCGACAAAGAAAATCCATAAGATAATTCAAAGAAGCTTTCCATATTTGCAGTATAACTTTCAGTAGAAAGTGGGGACCTTGGATCATTCTTTTCACCAGCACGTATTATTTCAGACTACCCCCACTTGATTTAAACAAAAGATCGACGTAAAATAATAGCTTTTGTCGACTATTGCTTTTGCAATAGTTTCTATTTGTATTTCTTTCCTGATTATTCGAGTATATTCAATGCGCAAAATTAGCATCGATCAGGGAGGTATACAAAACACAATACAACCAGTGACAGCTAAGATGCCATCACTAAGCTTATATCAGAATTCACCTATCGTTGAATTTGAAAGCGGCCATCTACTGATCATTCTTAAGGTGATCGTTGTGGCGTGAGATTGTGGAAAGGAATTGAAAATAATTTTTTTTTTTAATTTAATTAAGTTATAAGTTCATTGAATAAACTTTTTTCTGAACCCAAAATTTGAGAACATTTTTTTTTTTTAATTCAAAATGACAATATGAATGCAGCGGCAGCAGTTTGAAAATTTGGCGATAGTTCTGCCCTCAATTGAAACTATGAATAAAAAAGCGCCAAAAGTAATAATGCCGCATACAGCATTGTCAACATTCCTAAAACTGGCATGGTTGGGATATAGAGGCTGTCCTTATCCTCTTTATTCACCAGACATATCCCCGACCCATTATTTCCTTTTTTAATGTTTTGGAAATACTATGCAAAATGAACTATTCACAAGCCCAGATGGCGTAAAACAGAAGTTTGAAGATGTCCAAAATGTTAACGTCAAATGCTTTAGAATTTTCAAAATACAATTTCACAAGTATCGATCTAATAGACAATTTGGCTAGATCTATCGCATAAGTACATGTTTTTATTTAAACTTTTTATCTGTCAAAAAAACCGCTAGATAGCGAGTTCATAAACAAAAGACATACCTAATTAGAAAGTTTCGATGTGTAGGCTTAACATTTTCATTTTATTATGATGAGATCCTCATTAACTCGCATTGTATATATAAGTGATGTTAGAGTGAATGAAGAATATGTTAATGAAGATCTTAATTTATCCATTCGTTGTTGTTCCCAGCAATTGGAATTGTGTAAATGGTTTAAAACCTTTTGTAGCTCATGCAAAACCGAAGCCAAACGACCTGTCGCACAGTCATATATTCAGTGATTGGGCTTTATAAAAGCTTAAGAAACTGGAAAAATAATCCTTAGCTACGAAGCTCATTTCTGATTGAATGGTTTTAAAAAGCAGCCGTATTTGGTTGCAACGAAGACCAACCCGAGTTGCAACAAGAGCTTGTTGTGGCAAACACAACAACGACAGAATCAGTGACTTTGCCCATATTTTTTCAAAGATATAGTTCAATGATTTAAATTTTGTTTGCCCGTGTATTTCGAGCTGAACCTGGTCGAAATGTGGTTCTACCAAGATGGTCTACAAGCCACGCAGCGTGAAACCGTTGAACCAATTGAGAAATGAGTTCCGTGAAAGTTTTATCTCTCGTTTTGCTCCGGAGAATTAGCTGGCTAGATCATGCGATTCGACGGTTTTAGATATTTTTTTTATGCGGATACGTGAAATCACACTTGAAAGAACATATTACACATGTTGTTAGCAATATTTGCACGAAACAATTTTTAAAACGACGAGCATGGGCTTATCAACTTAAATAAAAATTTTATACACTTTTACAATTTTCTGTAATTTTTTGACAATCAAAAACCAAACGCTCAAAAAATCATACATTCCTATCCTAGGCAGAAAGGGCCTAGTGCGTTCAATGGCGCACTTTGAGAGGAAATAAAAAACCTGTCTTTAAACTGCATAAGGATTTCACAAAATCAGAAAAATACGATAAAAGTGAACTGTATTCAAAATATGGATATATGGCGGCTGATTCTATTTAATGACTAATGAGAATTCGAACGAAAATCAAGCTATCCATAATAAACTTAAGTGAGCAGAAGGAACTGTAAAGTTGTTAACTTATGGTTAGCCTTTATTTTTTTATTTATTGGAGCTGTCAAAATTCCTCGTCGATAGGCTCATATTATTGTGGTCTTCCCTATTTCAACTTAGGTTGACAACAAATCAATGAAACCGAGTAGTATACAAATTGTCAAGTTCTCTTATGGTGACAGATCATACCATTCATTTGAATATCATTATATTCAACAGTTAGGCCAAGTTCATAAACTGCAATCGAAGTCTGGCACAGTGTCTCCTGAATTCGCATTGCAAATATCTGTCGTCACAAGACAAAATCGCCTAAGTCGACTTATGTCAAAATTGAGTTATTCATCCCACAAGATTCAAGGCATCAAAACCTATCTGTAATGAATAATTTATGTCGCTAGTATTAAAATTGTTGAAGTTATAAAAACTTAAGCAAAGCTTAAGTCGAAATTCCCATACTTTAAATTTTGGTAATAAACGTAACTTCAATTTTTCAAATTTCATTGCCTAACTCAACTTAAGCCAATTATTCTCTTTGCTCTCACATTAGTAAAATAACCAAAGTTCAGTTAATCACTTTCCCTTTAGTTTTGATTTTGGAATAACCACATAAGTTGAGATAAGCGGATATTCCCCTAAATACAGAGAACAAAAAAAAAATGTTTTAACTTCAGTTGGGTCGATATTTCATAACATGCTTTGATAAAAAAATGTTCTTTATTTAACTTAAGCTGTTCTTCCAAATCACATAAGCCATTTTGTAAAATATATTGTCAAGCTTAGCTGTTATTCCAAACCATAATATATTGTAAGCGTACAGACTAAGTTGAATTAAGTTGTTCTTCCAACTAAATTGAAATACGAGGAAATTTAATAAAGGCGTCATAACTGAAGTTAATCTGTTGTGACCAGTAGTGTTGTGAATTATTATTACGTTTTATGGCATGGCTAAGTTAAACCACAAAGGTACATTTAATTATTTTTTTAGCGTTAGGACTGTATGTAGGTAACTAGTAATAAACTTCTGTATTCAATTCAGTGAATGAAACGGAAAGACCAAATGACTTATCAATAAGTCATTGTCCTCAAAAACTGACCTCCAATAAATTAAACCAGAGCCTAGGTCCAAGAAATAAAAACTGCCAGGTTTTGAACCAACAGCAGCCGATAGCGCATGAAACTACTTCATCTTTGCATGGATGTTGCCTTAGTAACAGAGTAAGAGTAAGTGCTAAATATGCCTACAAATGCGTTTGTTTAATTATTTAGTGTATGGAATGTGCATACACATATCTTTATTTTTATCTAATTACTAATCTACATGATATAAAATATCACATTAACATTTAGTTTAGATACACTATTTTCAACCGTTCTTAAAAGTTAATCTGATGTATCGCAAGGCATCATTGAAGAAGTACCTATCTCATCGGGCATCAATTTGGAGAAAATTCCTCAGTGGGAAAATTGAGATGTTTCACTTAAAGATCCAGATTTTATTGCATCATCGAGCGATCCGAGTGACGAGGATTGTGGAGAATTGTCCCGACTTGCATTACGAACCCCGCGAAATAAAAAAAATATCAGAAATCAGAAAAAGACTTTCCAAAATAGAGGACTACTTTACGAGACACATTCTGCGACCGTACGAAAAGCAAGGGAATGCATAGAATTTGATCAATGTCGAAAAAAGTGTCGAAGTAAGGTATTATTGCACGATATTGAGACTTTGTTCAACCACTACTGGTCTTTGGGATCTTACGATCAACACATATTATACAGTGGCTCGTTGATAATAGTCGAAGACCAAAAATGTGACACAATAGTCAATTCAAATAAGCGCCAACGAAATCGTGAAATAACTGTCACTTTTGGATTAAATGGCAGTGTAGTAGATATATGCCATAAACATTTTACTCAGTGCTTTGGTGAAACTGATAGTTTCATAAGAAGTGTGATCAAACAGAAAATTTCCTGCCACCTAATTCCATTTACAGACGTTCGTGGAAGAAAAACCCCTCCAAATAAAATAAGTTCAACCAAGGAGCTAGAAGTAAAGGAACAAATGGAGAGGAAAGGGCGACTCTAGAAGAAGTACAAAAACGGTATTTGGATAAGGCAGAAATGGGATATGCTGAGAAGAGAAAGGACAAGGAAAGTGCAAGTAAAGAATAAAAACATCAAAGCCTTTGCTTTGATTTGCAACAGTGCCTACCCACACTATTTTTAAGAAATTCTCTGAGTTTCTATAAACGCCAACTTTGGACATTTAACCTAACAGTACATGACCTGGAGACTAACGCCGCTAAATGTTTTATGTGGCATGAGGGGATTGCTCGGAAGGGTGGCAACGAAATATCGTCCTGCATTTACAAGCATCTAAAAATGATTGCAACTCATACTGATAAAATCCTTTTTTATAGCGATTCTTGATCAGGACAGAATAAGAACTCCTTTGTTGCCGCTATGTTCTTAGTATTTATAAATAGCAATCCATCAATCGACTTTGTCGACCACAAGTTTTTAGAACCCGGACATACCAATATGGAGTGCGACAGCGATTATGAATTAATTGAAATAAAGAAAAAAAAAAACGGGTGTTCAAATCCATGTGCCAAGAGACTGGTATCAGTTTATTAACTCAATTGGACCTAAGATGGCTGTAGTCGAAATGAAGGCCTTTGATTTTTTAAACTTTAATGAGCTTATGAAAACAAAATTTAGATTCAAAAGAGTTAATGAAAATGGCGAAAGATTTATTTGGAATGCTGTAAGATGGCTTCGCTACAATAAGGGTTTAGGCAAAATATACAAAATCTCACTATGTGACTATGAACCCTTTAAAACACTGAGCGTGGGAAAGCGAGGTGTAATTTCTCTTGAAGAAAGAGAACTTCCAAGAATTAATGCAGTCCGGTACATACATATCTGTGGGGAAGAAAAGAGACCTTCTTGAGTTGCAGACGATCATAAACCCAGAATTTCATTCATTTTATAACAATCTTCAATCCAGCGACGATGAACTTAACACTCACCCAGACCTTACCGAGGGGGATGAAGAAGATTTTTTACTTTAAATGTCATCCTTACCTCTTAATTATTATTATTTTTTGAAAATTACTTTTGCGTTTGTTTCTTTCCACTATGTTTTGTTTTCGCATGGAGAAAAATTGAATTTGTTTAATTTCGAAAATTAATAAAAACTTCTTTTCACTATGATAATAGGTACATTGATTTTATTCTATTCAAACAACCTTTGTTAATTTCCAGATACTTTTTAAGACAAAATACATTTGAAAAGATAAGTGAAGATAGAATTCTCAATTACTTTGATCATCGTAGCGAAAAACAGCCTAACTTGACTTTGATTTGTGTAATTTACATTTATTCGTTACATCATAACTCAACTTAGGTTTTTTCTTAGTAGAAAACAAAGTAAATCAAAACAGTATAAGTTTCTTACATATTTCTAAATTTGCAATTAACTAGCTAACAAATCACTTCAGACCATAAGAGGAGTGTCAGAGATAGACAATGCCCTCACCTTTGTAAAAAATTTAAAGCTTCAAACACGTCTCCTGAATAGTATGGAAAATCGACTTATGTGAATTTACCACAGAATTTGGTTATTTCAAACTGCACTACAGTCCAGAATGAAGCATACGCTAGTATTCGTTAGACGCAACTAGAAAGAATTAAAGAGAATTACTCGTAAATATGTGCATCAGTTCACGATGATATGGCAAGTATCGAGCCTAGTACTAATAGCCATTATTATTAAGATGATGGTTCATTCCTTTCCAAAAAAAAAACGTATAAATTCGCGATTGTCTTTGTCGAGACTGTAATTGTTATCTTTTTATTTCGTGAATGGCCCCTTGACAAACCAAAAGCTCAAGTGCCAGTTAAGGCATGAAAGCTCATTGTACCAGAGGATCACTTACGGCCATCGAAAACAACCTTGAAAAATGTTCTCAGGTTGGAGTAGGCGTCTTCAAACTGAAATCTTCGAGATTAGTTTGTCGAATGATCTTATTTTAAAATTAAAAAATACGATATGTAGAAAAAAAAACTAAATGAACTAAAATGAATTCCTCATACATATGCATGTTAATCTCTTATGCATGTAATAGTCATAGTCACAGTCATGAAGGCATACAGCCGCGAAGATGTTCTCTTAGTCGCTATTAGACTGTCATTGAGGCAAGAGTGAAAATAAAGATTTATATTTCTACAGTATAAGTGGCTAACTTCCTTTTTTTCTCGGGTAACGTTTTTTTATATTTGGTGCCGAAACCCGGGAGCGTGAGCCCGTGACCAAAGACCTAGAAATATAAAAAAGAAAAAAAAAAATATAAAAAGATAATAGCGATTCGATGGAGTTGTCAGCAAGGTCAGCATATAGAGGTCAGGTGACCAAGATAGTGAGGTCCGCAACAGAATTTCTAGCTTCAAAAGACTGGCAATTAGTTAACGACGACAAATTTGATGACATAGAGGAGGAATTGCTGTCCTACATTCAACGTCTGACTGCAGCCCACGAAAGTCTAAACACAACCAATCAAGAAATCAAATGTAAGAATCTCTTAAAAGGTGAAGATACGGATAAGGAACTCGACAAAATTGCCGAGTACGAAGACCAGGCCATAAGTACCCTCGCACGTTTAAATTTTCGTCTAGGTAAGATACGACAAAAGCAAAACCACGTTACCAATACGCCTACCCATAGTACGACAAGTATGAATTATCCCAATAAGCTTCCTACATTGCCACTAAAGAAATTCGATGGAAACTTTCACGAATGGCTGCCATTTTGGGAGCAATTTCGCTCCGCAGTGCATGAGAATGTAAATTTGGCGCCAACAGATAAATTCAGTTATTTGGAATCATTGTTGGTTGGAAGCGCCAAAAAAGTCATTGCGGGTTTTACTGCTTCCGAAATGTGTTACAATGCAGCCATCTCGCTCCTGCAGGAACAGTACGGTGACACGGAAAGGCTTGTCGATAAACAGATGCAGCAGCTAATTTCTCTCCGTCCTATTCATGCCAAAACCGATATCGCTGGGTTACGAAGCTTATATAATTCCGTAACGTCATGCAGCCGCACACTAACATCATTGCAGGTTCCACCACAACAATATTTCGTAATGTTAAAGTCCATTTTGCTTAGATGTTTGCCTACTGATCTTCGGGTGGAATATTATCGTACGTTAGACGGAGAAGATGACATATCGAATACACCTACCTCGGAGGACAGCGCAGCTACTCTTTCAAATAGCGGAGACAAGCAAGTGCAGAACATAATGCGTTTCTTAAAGAGGGAAGTAGAATCACTTGAGAGAAGTAAAGTAGTGTCTCCTTCTTCAAGCAATGTCAAAACAAATCCTTTAAGCACTGCTATCAGTTTGTTTTCTCCGAGCGACAAAGACCGCTGTCTATTTTGCACTTCCACTAAACATCTAACTCGGGAGTGCGACAGCAACAACAGCATGGCAGAGAAGAGAGAGATACTGAGGAAAAATGGTTGTTGTTATCGGTGTGCCAAGCGGGGACACTCTTCTAAGAAGTGTCGTAGTGCAAAATTCATATGCTGCAAAAAGTGCAAGGGTAAGCACATGACTTCGATGTGCGACCCTTTTTTCGAAAAAACTAAAAGTTCTAACCAAACTGTGGCAAATACATCCGGAAGTAATTATGCACAAAATGTCTGTATGTACAACTCGAGTTTTCAGTATACAAACGTCTTTTTGAAGACGGCTCGAGGTATCGTCGTATCGCCGAATCAAAAGCAACATATTCTGATCCGGTTTATAATTGATGGTGGGAGCCAGTATTCGTATGTCCGGGAAAGTTTAGTACATCAACTCAATCTCGTGGAGGAGAGGAAGGTACACATTGCAGTCATCCCTTTTGGGAGCAAGGAGAAATCTCCTCCCAAAGAATTCAGAACAGTCAAAATTAAGATAAAGAGCCAGTTCACCAATAAAAGTCTGTCGCTAGAGGCCGTGGTTGTACCTGACATTTGTGTTGATGTCTTATGCACACCTGATGTTTCAAATCCCGAATTCCATGGTATTCAATTAGCAGATTCGCCACAGGTGGAAATGGAGTCAATGGACGGTTTGACGGTTCTAATCGGATCCGATTTTTACTGGAGTGTCGTAACCGGAAAGCAAAGAAGACTTTCATCACGTTTAAAGGCAGTAGAAACCATATTTGGGTGGACATTGCAGGGACCGCAGTCACTTTCCGGTAAGAATTTCGATTTAGTCAGTAATTTACATATCTCCTCCGCTGTTAGTACAAATCTAATGCTCCCGGCTATGCCTTATAACGACGTTGAACTCCTTTGGTCACTCGAAGCTGTTGGTATACGGAATGAAGAAGCCGAAAATGAACACCTAACCGAAGACTTAATAAAAAGATGTATCACCAAGAAGAATAATCGGTATGAAGCTTCGTTACCTTGGAAGAGTTCTACAAATCTATCAAGCAATAATCGGAGCGATGCTGTGAGAAGATTGGATGCACTTACGCGACGATTACTAAGGGTTCCTGGAAAATTTGAAGAATACGACACTGCTATGCGACAATTGATCTCAGATGGAGTTGCTGAAGCCGTGCCCAAAGGTAACCACTCAATTCGCGTGTTTTATCTTCCTCATAGACCAGTTTATAAAAGCGAGAGTACCACAACAAAAATAAGAATCGTATTCGATGCTTCTGCGCGTTCAGAAGAGTTTGGTTCATTAAACGATCAGCTTAATATAGGTGCCAATTTATTACCAGACATCTTTAAATTGCTTTTAAACTTTCGTTTGGGGCGTTTCGGTATTGTAGCGGACGTGGAGAAGGCCTTTCTCCAGATCTGGTTAAACGAGGCTGATCGCGATAGTCATCGATTTGTGTGGTTCGACTCCGACGGGGATGTTAAGGAATACAAAGATTACAGGATGACGAGGGTAACCTTTGGGATTAATTGTAGTCCCTTTCTTCTAACGGCGACGTTGAAATTACATCTAGCACAAGAAGAAAGTCATTTTGGCCGCACTTGTAATGTGCTTAGAGATAGCTTCTATATGGATGACCTTGTATTAAGTGTCGATACAGAAGAAGAAGGTGAATGTATCGGAAAGGAAGCTGTTCTTATCCTCAGAAATGCTTCAATGAACCTTAGAAAATTTAACTCAATCAGTCAGCGTATACGTTCTTCCCTAAGCTCGGGTAATGCACCAACCTGTCAAAAGGTGTTAGGGCTAACTTGGTTCACCTTATCTGATGAATTAGCCGTTTCTATGCATTCAGCTGAACAGTTAATTAGCTCTAACGTAACCAGAAACTCAAAACGCACTGTCCTTCAATCCATAGCTAGGATCTTCGACCCATTGGGAATGTTAGCACCAGTCATCATCAGAATCAAAATTTTATTTCAATGTATTTGGAAAGAGAAGTTGCAATGGGATGAGCCGCTAAGTTCAAATTTGCTTATGGAGTGGGAGGCCTGTTTACAAAATGTATTGCAACTGAAAAACATAACAATACCTCGATCTGCAATTGGATTTTTCCCACCCGGATCGATTGATATACATATATTTGCTGACGCCAGCCTCAAAGCATATGGTACTGTAGCCTACTTGAAAAATAAATGTAGGACTGGAGAAAATAATATTGCCTTTTTGTGCGCTAAAAGTCGAGTAGCTCCGCTGAAACAAGATGGTACCAATGAGCTCACCTTACCGAAGTTGGAACTAACAGCCGCCCTAATTGCGTCCCGATTATGCGCATATCTAAAACAGAATCTTAAAGTTTCTGTTGACAAATATTATCTTTGGACAGATTCAAAAGTTGCTCTCGGCTGGATCCAAGGAGAATTAAACCGGTGGAAACCATTTGTCCAAAGCCGTGTCGACGAAATTCGTCGTCATACCTCGGTTTTAGACTGGCATCATTGTTCGGGAAAGGAAAACCCTGCCGATTTTCTAACTAGAGGAGTATCTTCGGAAATATTACTAACATCGGATCTATGGGCACACGGACCAGAATGGCTTAAAGGAGAAGTAAGCTACCAAAAGAGTAATAATAAATTTTCATCGGATACCTTGGCTCAGTTGGCTCTGTTAATGCCAGTTAATTTAATACATCAAAAGAATAGCTGTTCCCCCCTTTTGCCATTTGAGGACTATAGTACATGGAAGCGTCTGATAAGGGTAACATGCTTTGTTTTTCGATTTTGGCATTTGTGTAAGAAAGTCCACATCCCATCGCCAAAGTATTTATCTGTTGACGATATGCTTGCGGCCGAAATTTATTGGATCAGGTATACACAAATGTCTATGTTTAACTATGAATTTAATTTATTGCAGAAAGGCGAAAATATACCCCTCACTTCCCGTATAGCGCAACTATTACCTTTTCTTGGGAAAGATGGTATTATGAGATTACGCGGGCGATTCCATGCAATTGATGAATCTGATGAATTTAAGCATCCTATATTACTCCCCGGGAAGCATGTTATTGTTGATCTAATTGTTGACGATTGTCATAGGAACTCTATGCACGGCGGGGTAAATATTGTGCTCTCACAACTAAGAAAGCGTTTCTGGATTTTAAAGGGTCGACAGGTAGTCAAAAGAAGACTTCGAAAGTGTGTTGTTTGTCAAAAGCTGTGGGCAAAAGCTCCATCACAACCGTTTGGTCCTCTTCCAATTGAAAGAATTACAATATCAAGACCATTCGATAACGTCGGCGTTGATTTCGCGGGACCCTTATATCATTTCAACTCTAAAGGAGAAAGTAACAAAATTTACATAATGGTATTTACCTGCGCCAGCGTTCGCGCCGTGCATATAGAACTTGTGACTAACTTAAGCACAGATAGTTGCTTATTGGGGCTTCGACGATTTATTTGCAGAAGGGGTGTACCGTCTGTAATATTCTCAGATAATGCGCGCACTTTTCGCAGAGCTGCTTTAGAACTGAGTGCTGGGTTTTCGTGCGATAATGAGACTGTGCACCGCTTTTTAGCCGAAAGAAAAATAAAATGGAAATTCATTGTTGAGAGGGCTCCATGGTGGGGAGGCTTTTGGGAGCGCCTCATTCGTAGTATCAAAAACATACTCAAGGTTGTCATTGGTAGGAGTAAACTTTCCTTAGAACAATTAAGAACTATTGTAATCGAAGCAGAGGGAATGATTAACGACCGGCCACTCACCTATATGAGTAGTGACCCACTGGATGATGCACCGCTTACACCAGCAGATTTCTTAATTGGCCGTTTTAAGCATTCAGATGGCGGTACTGGAAGCATTCAAGCAGAAGAAATTCGAGATATATGGAAGCAAAGAATGAAGTACACTAATAAGTTGTGGAAACGTTGGCGGTGCGAATATATGCAGCTTTTGCGGTCTTTCCACTACAGCAAGTCAGGGCCAGCGAAAGGGTTAGAACGAGAGGATGTTGTTCTTGTCTTTGACTCCGCAAAACCAAGAATTCATTGGAGATTAGCGGTCATCGAAGAAGCATTTGTTGGTCGAGATGGTAACGTACGAGCGTGTGCTATTCGATTCGCGGATGGAACGCGGACCAGACGGCCCATTCAGCTGTTATATCCTTTGGAGCTCCACCATCCTGCCCGGCCGGAGGATGTAGAAAAAAAAACTAAATGAACTAAAATGAATTCCTCATACATATGCATGTTAATCTCTTATGCATGTAATAGTCATAGTCACAGTCATGAAGGCATACAGCCGCGAAGATGTTCTCTTAGTCGCTATTAGACTGTCATTGAGGCAAGAGTGAAAATAAAGATTTATATTTCTACAGTATAAGTGGCTAACTTCCTTTTTTTCTCGGGTAACGTTTTTTTATACGATATATACACAGCAAAAGGGAGAATACTAATGGACTAGCTCATCGTGGCAAGAAGCTAGCTGCAAATACCTAAGATACCCCATCTAGCAAATTTAGGCTCAGTGAACCACACTATTTAAGTTAATTATCCCTTAAGAGGCTTCTTTTCATGTTTATGGTTACAGAACTCTTTGTGTTTTCATTCACTAAACTTTTTGCTTACTATTGCTGAATTACTTCGACTGAACAGTGATGCAGTTTACACTAAGACCCAGGCGTTCCATCTACTTAAGTTCGGTCAGCAATATGCTCTCCTTAAAAGCGAGATCTGGCCTATCCAACTTGGTTATTGCAGTAGACACAACCTTATGTGATCTCCCAGTAAGATTTGAAGATAGGATTTACTATTTTTGAATATTTTAAAAAATCACTATTTTGTTCTGTTTTGGTAATTTAACACCTTGCTTTCTTGTGAATTAGCATAATTTTTGTTTTCTTCTCTAGCTCTACAAACACCAATATAATACTTTCCAAGCTCCCTTCGATCATAATAGAAAAACCAGAACATAACCCAAAATATCAGCATTCACCTATATTAAGCAATTCCACCATGACATGGGTTATCACTCGTGCGGGGTTATCACAAGCACACATGCTTCCCCAAATCACTCAACTCACTATTCCAAACCACTTCAAATCAGAACTACATTTTGGGATTTTCAAAATTTTATTTATCAAAAGCCATTGAACCAGATTTTACCAGACCTCCCTGCACCGTCCCCGACTATCGGGCAAATATCCCGGCTGACACGGGAAGTCGATCATATTCACAGGCATCACAGCTATAGTCCCCTGTGTAGTAGTCGGTTCATCATCCAGCATAGCCTCGTTCAATAGCACACACCAATCGTGACTGATCACACTTGGAACACCATTCACACCCGGTGGGCAAGTGACACTCTTCAGACAGTATTTGACACAGACTCTGCTCTTATCGACTCCATGCTTCACTTTTTTCTTGCAGATATAGTTGCCGGTGCAACCATCCGCGATCTTAGGAATATTATTCTCCTGCCAGAGACTGGCTTTGGTCGTGGGTTTTTCGGTCGTGGTTGTAGTTGTAGTTGTTGTGTTTGTTCTGTGTTTGAACAACCCAAAGCTCAGGGTAGCGTTTGAGCTGGTGATTACATTGAGAATCACTAGACCGATAGCGTACAGGAATAAGTGCTTGCACATCGCGCTGCGAAACTTTTGATTATTTGGACGATCCGTTCGCGACTGGCTGTGATCCGCTTTAAGTAGTTGTTATGTAGAGTCGCGAGATAAGCTTTGACATTGGAGCTTATTTTGTGATTTTTACGGGCTGTGATGGGTGGAGACGGCGGGAAGATGAGATCTATTCGCATATGGTTTAGACATTGCGAACAATAAAGAATGTTTGCTAGGTTGTGCAATTGATGCAACACATGCTGGTTATTTACTGTACGGAACTTGTATCTAGCTTTCTGGTGCAGGCACCACGTTCTCCTTTTATTTGTGCAAGATCTTCGAATGACAGCTTTATATAAGGGATCGTAAAATCTTGTCAGGGAGATGATTCACTTATGCATGACCCTACCTTGGAATACTTTTATGGAATACTTTGATCTTTTGTAAAAATAAGAATGTACAGGAATGTGTGATCAAAAATCACTCGTTTTCTGAAGAAAGCACATTACGCGAAGAATTCATGCTTGCATTCTAATCGAACACTGATACCCTTCCACTACTCTAATACCATGGCATGATGTTTTCTTGCTCAAGTCCTCATTATGTCCGATGACTGCAGATTAAACAATAAAAGCAAGTTAGGTCTTGAAATTTTTGGTTTATTGATCTCATTTTGGAGAAATGTGTGGTAAATATGCGATGCGTTCAAAAAGTAAGGGGAATTTCTCACTTTCGTGGGCTGTACTAAGCCGGTTTGGTTGCTGGGTTGATAATCATGTATAAAAAGTTCCTGGAACAGTGAGTGACTACGAGAGACTCTGTAGTGATCGCTCCGAAGAGAATGACATGGATGTGGCTGAAGATGTCGCGGAAGGGCGGTCAACGTCGAACAATTAAATTTTCACCCCCATTTATTGAGCTTAATTCAAGCAAAACTTATTCTAACTTAATAACTAATGAGAACGGGTGAGGGGGCGCAAACCTTAGAAACTAAGACTGGAAGGAGGGAAGGTTATTGAGAAGACGGAGTTTTAGGCATGAAGTTGAAGTCGAAGTTAATATTCGAATTAACACTTGCCAGCATACGGGATATGGAAAATTGGAGCCGTATGAGGTGCGGGGGTTGGATAGATAGAAGAGACGAGGATTGCGTGTATTACGGGGGTTAGTGTTAAGAGATATGGAGTTATAAAGGGTCGCGCAGTTAATGGTACCTGTAAGAAGTCTATGAATGATGATTATATCGGATACTCTTCTTCTTTCCTCCAGAGTACTCAAGTTGATTAGTTTAAGACGGTCTTGATAAGGTGGTAAGAACAAGGGATTGTTCCAGGGCAGACCTCGAAGAGCGAAACGTAGGAATCGACGTTGGATGCTTTCGATTCTAGATATGTGGGTTTGTTGATAAGGGGACCATACTTGAGATGCGTATTCGAGAAGGGGGCAAACAAAGGTAATATAGAGGGATCGAGTCACGTAGGGATTGGAGAATTCTTTAGACCAACGTTTCACAAAACCGAGTGCAGAGTTGGCTTTATGAATTATATCATTGATATGTGCGCGAAAATTGAGCTCTTGGTCACATAGTATGCCAAGATTGCGGATAACCTGAACGGCTGATTATTCAGGAAGTAGAGACGAGGGGGAGATTTGATTCGTTTACCTGAGAAGGTGATTGATTGGCATTTGGAAATGTTAAGTTCCAAACAATTTTTGAAGCACCAAACGGAAAGGCTGTTCAGATCCGATTGAATAAGGGAAGAATCTTGTTGCGAGGAAATGGTCTTGAAGAACTTGGTGTCGTCCGCGTACAGTGAGAGGTGGGAATGTTTGATGACAAACTCAATGTCGGTTATGGTAAGAATAAAAAGAAGTGGACCTAGGTGGCTGCCTTGGGGAACGCCATAAGAAGCTAAGAAGGGGTTGGAAAAGGCAGATCTGAAACGAACACTTTAGTAACGGTTTTTTAAATAAGAAGACATCCACTTCAACGCAGTGGGTTCAAAACCAAGGGAAGACATTTTGAAGAGTATTAGTTTGTGGGAGATTTTGTCGAAAGCTTTACTGAAATGTATTGAAGAACTCGTGATACTTAATAAAGAGGCATTTGTTATTAGCAAAGTCAGTAGGGAGGCCTTCCTGTTGAATGGAGACCATTACACTAGTCTTCGTTTTACCTTCATAGCAGACCGAGTCTGGTTTATAATGGAGATAGGCCAAAAAAAGACGAATGTTTGTTTTCGTACGTCTTTTTATCCCTTAGACGAGAGAGAGCATAGCGGTATTCAGTGGGGTTACTAACTTGCTGGGTAATTTTGACTGAGGGGGGCAGAAGGGGATCAATGAAAGATTGGGTGGAATTAGCAGGAGACGTTGTTGAAGAAGGAGTTGAAACTGTTGGAAGAGAATTGGAGTTGGCTATAGTGTGAGAGGGCGAGTATGGTGGATGTATTAGAAAAGGCGGGGGCTGAGGGATTGAGGACGTGGGAGCTGCGGAAATTTGGATACTTGGCTCCGGATTTGAGATCGAAGTTAGGAAAACAATTAGGAAGAGATGTTTGTGTTTGTGGCGAGGGGCTAGCGGTGGTAGAACGAGCGGTTGGAGTCAGATTGAAGGAAACTCGTTGACGTGGTGGTTTTGGTGGAGCAGAAGAACGAGGTGCCACGTAATTATCTGCCACGGCTTCACATTTTCATGAAAGTCTTGAAGATCAGCTACTGTCTGCAAATTCTCAATGTGAACAAAAATTTTGGAGAAATGGCGATTTATTTTTCAATATAGTCTCGTTTTAGCTCGATACATTTAACCCAGCGATGCTCTTCTTCTTTAACCGGTCTAAAAAATGCGTTTTCTCGAGGTTTGCAAAGTAGGCCTCCGTGGCGGCGATGACTGAAATGTCTGCCCGGCGAGTGACTTTTTCAAGTTTGGAAACAAAAAGAAGTCGCACGGGGCCAAATCTGGAGAATACGGTGGATGGGGCAGCAGTTCGTAGCCCAATTCGACCAATTTGTGCGTGGCGAGGGCGGAGGTGTGAGACGGTGCGTTATCATGGTGGAAGAGCACTGTTTTCTTCGCCAAGTGGGGCCGTTTTTTCTTCAATTCGGCGTCAAATTGGGCTCCCTGTGACCGTTTTGCCCTTCTCCAGGTAGTCGATGTGGATCATACCTTGTGAATCCCAGAAAACGGTGGCCATCACCTTTCCGGCCGATGGGACAGTCTTCGCTTTCTTCGGAGCACGTTCGCCGGGTGAAGTCTACTGTATCGACTGCTCCTTGGTCTTTGGTGCGCGCCAGTGGATCCATGTTTCGTCGATTGTCATGAAACGACGCAGAAACTCCTTCGGATTGCGCTTAAACAGCGTCAAACACTGCTCTGAAGTGGTCTCACGGTTGCGCTTGTTGTCCGGAGTAAGCAAACTCATTTCAAACAGCTTTCTCATGCCTAAAATTATATGCAGAATATGACCCACGCGATCCTTTGAAATGCCTACTATCTCAGCTATCTCGCGCACCTTCAATCGGCGGTCTGCCAATGCGAGATCGGGGATTTTTGTCACGTTATCCTCCGTGTGAGCCGTTTTTGGGCACCTGGACGTGGCTCATCAAAAACCGACGTGCAACCACGTTGAAACTCGTTAAACCAATTTTTGATGGTCGC
This sequence comes from Merodon equestris, assembly GCA_958301585.1. Lineage (NCBI taxonomy): Eukaryota > Metazoa > Arthropoda > Insecta > Diptera > Syrphidae > Merodon > Merodon equestris. Next base: position 170,428,454 of record OY284413.1, read on the forward strand.
CATCGAAGGAGAAGAGTTACCGTACACAGCATCCAAACGCTCTTTGATTTCGCTGCGCGATTTCCCTTCCAAAAACAAGAATCGAATCACCGACCGATATTGCTCTTTTTCCATTTTTCTAAAATCCGCGGACACTCCCGTTTCCACAGGCGGTCAAAACAAAACTACGACAGTAGCCGTCTACTAGAATGTACTACACGATAGTAAATGGCTCTTGTGATACTGGCGCCATCTGGCGGTGAGGCTAAGTACTTTGCGGACCACCCTCGTACGTATAAGGCAACATTTCGAGAACGGTATGAGATACACGGGTAATGTAACTGGTGAGCCATACAGTAATTCCTTAGTACGACGGGGAAGCAACTTCAACTCCTTCTTTAACAAGCGAGTTAGTAGTACGATCGTCTCTTTTTCGCTTATCTCCAGACTCGGTTTTCTATGAAAGTAAAATCAACAATTGCGTCCCCATTTAACAGAAAGGTCTCCCTACTTACTTTGCCAGCCTCAAGAGTCTCTTTATTAAGTATAAAGAGTTCTTCAATATCAACTTAATCATTGAATATTTCAATAGCGCCCCCTTCAATTTTGACAGCCTTACAATATATGACGCTTGTCATAGAATTTTTAAATATACTTAAAATGTAACCTCGGCTCAAGTGTCGATTCCAAAGACCATCAAACCAGCTGTCAATCCGAACATATTTTTTTTTGACAGGCTGAAATAGAGTGTCAAATGTCCCGCCTATTACGCCAATTACGCGCCAAGTGAGACCATTTCTTGATTGTCTTTGGAATCGGACTTGAGCCGAGGAGTTGCCAAAAAGAGTAAGTTTTTTAATCCTATGTACACAATTATTTTCTGATATTGTGATTCGTATAGAGAATAAACGCAACGTTGAATTCGTCAGCAATTCCATCCGATTCCGACGTCCATTGCCCGTGGACGGAGTGACAAATTTTATTCTTCTTTTTGTTGAGAAAATTCATTTAAGGAGAATATCTTGCGCCGCCAGCGTAATCCAGTTGCTGCATGCAACAAACTCTAGCCAGAAGGAGAAATTATTAGTATACATATACGCATGTCAAGCACCAGCCAACCAAGGCGTAGTCCGCGCACAACAACAGGAAAGTTGCCTTTAGACTCAACTGAAGTGCAGCAACTTAGCACAATTCCAAAACAAAGCGACTTCGATAACCCTATAACCGACACGCACGACATGGAAGAGTCTGCAACGACAAGGACGATGAAAGAGCTTTTGCAGCAGATAAGTGAGATGCGCTCACAACTGGAGGAAATCACTTCCAATGCCGCTGCAGAAAAGGCTGAACGCATCCGCCTGCAAGAGCTTGTGAATCAAGTCCCAAACACCTCAACATCTGTAGCAGCTGCAACAGCTGCTGATATTGTCCCAGCGGTTGCTCACACGTCGATGATGCCAACAACAACGACAGTGAGTGCGCCCGCTGTATATGGCACGTACACAATACCCTTGTCATTGTACCAGCCGTCGCAGCCTCCTCAAACTGTAACAACAGCAGCATGCCCGTCGTATACACATGCAGTACCAACATTCCTGCCGCCGATCAGTGGATCACAGTCATGTATCAAACCGCAGTTTACGTCAACACAATCCTTCATGCCACTTCCGAATTTGCCACCATGTTCTTTCTCTCATCAGTCCGAAAACGCAAGCAATGGACATATTCGCCAGCTACAAGACTTACCTCCATTCACAGGCAGACCCGAGGAATGGCCAATGTTTTCAACTTCATTTCGAGAATCTACTTTGTTATATAATTACTCGAAGGTAGAAAATCTGCTTCGGCTTCAAAAATCCGTTAAACAAGAAGCGCGAACAGTAGTAGAATCATTACTCATCCACCCTGACAATGTTGACCAAGTGATGGCTGCCCTAGAATTCAGATTTGGACGTCCCGAATGCTTATTGCGAAGCCAGTTGGCCAAAGTGAGAGCGATTTCTCAAATTCCGGAAGGAAAACTCGAAATGCTGGTACCCTTTGCCACAACTGTGCAAAATCTTTCAACATTTTTGGAGGCGAGTGGTTTACACCAACATCTGGCTAACCCAACATTAATAGACGAGCTAGTGGCTAAGCTGCCTATGAGCAAACGACTAGATTGGGCTGAACGGAGCGTCAGTATTCTGCCATATCCAACAGTCAATCATTTTGCTGAATGGGTGACCGAGATCGCGAGACTTGTTTGCTTGGTTACATCGACTTCTTTATTGCCGCCAGCCCATGTAGAGCAGAAGTCGGGTCCAAAGAAAATTCTCCATGTATCCGGACAAGACGCTTCCGCCAGAAGCAAATGCCGCCACTGTGAGAAGAAACAGCACCCAGTTGCGGAGTGCGATGTTTTCATTAAGCTAGTTGTCCCAGAAAGGTGGGAGTTTGTTAAGAAGAACAGACTGTGCTTTTATTGCCTAAAGTACGGTCATAGCCTTCGCTCATGTAGAGCCAGAAAGAGGTGTGGAATTGATGAGTGCGTTAAAATGCATCATCCCTTATTACATGAACCCCCGAAGCCAATGCTTAGTTGTCACGTTAATTCCGGAGCCAAGATTCTTTTTCGTGTGCTGCCTGTTAGAATCTATGGTAATAACATCGTTATAGCAACATATGCACTGTTCGATGAAGGTTCCTCAGTCTCTATAATGAGTATGGATCTGGCTAGACGATTGAATCTAAATGGCAGCCAAAATAAATTGAAGCTCCAATGGTTTGGAAAAGAGACTATTGCTACGGACTCGTACCTTGTGGATGCGGATATAAGCGCAGATAAAGACAGTGCCAAGAGATACAGTATGCAAGGTATACAGACCGTCACTGATTTGAACCTGCCTTCCCAAACAGTCAATGCGGAAGAACTACAGCTGTCGGATCCTCATCTAGACATCATCCCATTCGCCCAATATAAGAATGCCAAGCCAGAATTACTAATTGGGCTCGACAATAGCCATTTGGGTGCACCATTACGCACTCTGCAGCTGGTCGGTACTGGTCCTATCGTAGCCGAAACCAAACTGGGCTGGGTCGTATATGGGAAAACGCCAGGAACCGTAGGAAGAGAACCAAGAGACAATGTAGTTCTTCACAGCAGCCAATGCAGTCAAGAACAGGACGCTATAGTGCACAAGGCGGTGGAGGAGTACTTCGCCTTAGAAAACTTCGGAGTTAAGAAGCCGACGGAACAGCTGATGTCTTCCGCTGACAAAAGAGCGATGGAAACATTGTTAACTACAACAAAGAAACTCAATGGTCGTTACCAAACGGGTCTCCTCTGGAAAGAGGACAATCCTGATGTTCCGGACAGTTACGAGATGGCGAAACGAAGGTTATGGAACCTGGAAAGTAGATTGGAGAAAGATCTGGAATATGCCGAGACGTATAAAAATATCATCAAGAGTTACGTCGAAAAGGGGTACGCCAGAAAATTGACGTCAGCTGAAGCAAATCACAACACATCAAAGACTTGGTACCTCCCTCATTTCGGTGTGAAGAATCCGAATAAGCCAAACAAGGTGAGGTTAGTGTTTGATGCAGCAGCCAAGGTGGAAGGCGTCTCTTTGAATTCTCTTCTGCTAAAGGGTCCTGATGAACTGAAGCCCATGATGATGATCCTGTTCAATTTTCGCCTAAGAGCTATAGCCGTATCTGGAGACATTCGGGAAATGTTCCATCAGATTTGTATTCAACCAGAGGACCAAAATTCACAGCGCTTCCTATGGAGGATGCATAAAGAAGAGCCAATTGACGTTTACCTGATGACATCGATGATATTTGGTGCTAGTTGCTCGCCGTGCTCAGCCAATTATGTGAAGAATCTCAATGCCTCGAGATACCTTAACACTCATCCCAGAGCGGCAAGGGCAATCATCGATCGCCATTATGTTGATGATTACGTCGATTGCTTCGACAGTGAAGCTGAAGCAATCGAGGTGACTAACGACGTAATTGCAATCCATAAGGAAGGCGGCTTCGAGCTGCGAAATTTTTCGTCGAACTCGAAGGAGGTCTTGCGAAGTATCTCGTCTCAAAATATCGAGCAAGACAGGATGATCGACTTGAACATCGAAGCAGCGGCAGAGAAAATCCTTGGAATGTACTGGGACCCGGCCGCAGACATCTTTAAGTTTCAATGTAAGTTTCACCGGGCCAACCGAGATGTAATGGAGAATAACAAATGCCCTACTAAGAGGGAATTTTTGAGTATTGTAATGTCGGTGTTCGATCCATTCGGAATGGTTGCCTACTTCGTCATTTATATGAAGCTGTTGTTACGCTCAGTCTGGGCACAAGCCGTAGGATGGGATGAGCCAATTCCCGAAGAAGTCTTCAATCGATGGAAGCAGTGGAAAGCCGAACTTCCGTCCTTAACCCAGTTCAAGATGCCTAGATGTCATGATCCTCACCTGACGTTCGCAAGTAACATCGTTCTTCACACTTTCGTCGATGCCAGTGAAGAGGCGTTTAGTGCAGTTTCATTTCTTAGAGTCGAGTATGGTGGCAGTGTTCGAGTATCATTTATCTGTGGTAAAACCAAATGTGCTCCTAAAAAGCTTATGTCAATTCCACGGTTGGAATTGTCCCCCGCGATCTTGGGCATAAGGCTTTGCAACGCCATCGTGGAGAACCATGACTTGTCGTTCAAGGACCGAATCTTTTGGAGTGATTCAAAAAACGTCATCAGCTGGATTAGATCGGAACCGCGGCGATATAAACAATTTGTGGGATTCCGGATTGCTGAAATATTAGAAAGCAGCCAGGTCAGTCAATGGCGTTGGGTTCCTTCAAGACTGAACCCAGCTGATGAGGCAACGCGAGCGCGATACCCGCCGAAGCTGAACGTCGAAAGTAAGTGGATTATGGGTCCGGAGTTTCTTCAGCTGCCCGAAAAGGATTGGCCTCAACAACCAGATACCTACAACGTCCAGCCGTGTGATGACGAGGTGCGATCGAAGTATTTGCTACATGCAAATGCAGTAAGTAACATTGTTTTTGATATGTCAACATTCTCGAAGTTTTCAAGATTGCTGAGATGCGCGGCATGGGTACTGCGATTTAAGGATGCTTGTTTGCATAAGCAAATAGAAATTGGAGAGCTATGCATCAAGGAGCTTGAAGCTGCCGAATTAGTTTTGTGCTTGCAGGCCCAAAGAGAAGCCTTCACCAATGATATTGCCCGTTTAAGCCAAAAATTACCTATCGAAAAAGGTAGCCAATTGTTTAAATTAACGCCATACATAGACGACGCCGGTCTGCTAAGAATGTATGGACGAATCGATGCCGCCACCACTATCCCACTCACAGCCAGACGTCCTATCATCCTCCCAAAGGACCATCGCCTTACCAGGTTGATAGTGGACCATTTTCATTCACGCCTACGCCACCAAAATGATGACACGATCGCTAACCAGATTCGACTGAGGTTTTGGGTGCCAAGTATTCGAACAGCTGTCAAAAAAGCGAGAAACAACTGCTTGCTTTGTCGAATTCGATCCGCTAAGCCACAACCACCGTTAATGGGACAACTACCAAGGGAACGCCTGACACCGTATGTAAGGCCTTTTACGTACACAGGTCTCGACTACTTCGGGCCAGTTAACATCACTATTGGACGACGAAGAGAGAAGAGATGGGTCGCACTCTTTACGTGCTTGACGGTGCGAGCTGTGCATCTAGAAATTGCTGCAGATCTTTCTGCTGATGCCTGCGTGCTATGTATTCGCAACTTTGTCAATCGCCGTGGTATTCCGAAACGCATCAGATGCGACAATGGGACCAATTTCATCGGGGCAAAGAAGGAGCTGTTGTGCAGATATTTTTGACTCTGAAGCCATCAAAGCTGAACTTTCCTTAAAGGGCATCGAGTGGTTGTTTAACTGCCCATCAAACCCACATGCAGGTGGTTGCTGGGAGAGGTTGGTACAGTCGGTGAAAAGAGTTCTTTCACATACTCTCTGCGAGATTGCACCACGATTCGAGACGTTACAGAGCGCCTTAATAGAGGCTGAAAATATTATAAACGGACGTCCACTAACGCATCTGCCCGTCTCAGCCGAGGATGAGAACCCATTGACGCCCAACCATTTTTTGTTGGGAGTTCCCAACTTCACGGGAACTCCAGGCCAGATCGATGACCGAGTTCTTTGTCTCAGGAAGCAGTGGCGCATTAGCCAACAGCTCAAGGATCGCTTCTGGAAGAGGTGGATCCGAGAGTACTTACCGGTTCTTACCAGAAGATGCAAGTGGTTCCAGCGTGTAGAACCACTCAAAGTTGGAGACTTATGTCTTGTCTGCGATACCAATGTACCTAGAAGCCAATGGATTCGTGGACGGATAGTAAGAGTTTTTCCTGGCCAAGACGGACAGAGTCGTGTTGCGGAAGTGAAGACAAGCACAGGGATATTTCGCCGGCCAGCGGTAAAGATTGCTGTTCTTGATGTTGGTGAGGCTTCTGATCCGGAGCGCCTCACGGGGGGTGGGATGTCATAGAATTTTTAAATATACTTAAAATGTAACCTCGGCTCAAGTGTCGATTCCAAAGACCATCAAACCAGCTGTCAATCCGAACATATTTTTTTTTGACAGGCTGAAATAGAGTGTCAAATGTCCCGCCTATTACGCCAATTACGCGCCAAGTGAGACCATTTCTTGATTGTCTTTGGAATCGGACTTGAGCCGAGGAGTTGCCAAAAAGAGTAAGTTTTTTAATCCTATGTACACAATTATTTTCTGATATTGTGATTCGTATAGAGAATAAACGCAACGTTGAATTCGTCAGCAATTCCATCCGATTCCGACGTCCATTGCCCGTGGACGGAGTGACAACGCTATATCCATTTTCTACAGAGAAATATTTCATTCTATTTCTCTTTACGTTCTCTTTCCCAATCAACACATTTATCTACCGCCCCTCTTTGGTAAAATTGCAGACTCCGTTCTCTAAGAAACAAAAGAAACAAACTGTGGGCAATCTTCCCCCATGACTTTTTTAATTATATTGGTACTTATCTGCAATTTACCAAGCTTCATAACTCTCTCCACGAACGAATTTGATCGAAACGCAAGCCAATTTTATAAACGATCCTAAGTCCTTTTAGTTTGTCAACTACAAAAGGAAACCTCATGGCTACCCAATCTCACTCTCGTTCAATAACGAAACCTCCATTGATGCCAAAACGATGGGCACCTTTTTTATCAACTTTTTCAAACAATCTTTCGCGGATGACCGGACACTACTTACTTCGACGACATCATATTTCTGCCTTGGACAATTTCTCCAACGTACTATTGACTCCCATGTCACCGAAAATAAATTGAATCAACTTAGTAATGAATTCACTCCTGGGCCCATATCCCGCTCTCAAAAATATTAAACTCATACTTGTCCCCCAAGTTTCCACTGCAAATCTCTAACCTCCTCTAAACAACATGGCTTCCTCAAATGCAACCACATACCTTGTCGAATTTGTGTTCTTCATCCTCTTAGCTATAGGGAATGGGAATGAAGTCGACGACATTTCAACTGATTTTAGTAAAGCCTTCGACAAACTAATGCTCTTCAAACAGTCCTCTCTTGGCTTTGAACCCACTGCGTTAAAGTGTACATATATCTTCTTATTTAAAAAACCATCACAGTGTTCGTTTTAGATCTGCCTTTTCCAACCATTTCTTAACTTCTTCCGGCGTTCCGCAAGGCAGCCATCTAGGTCCACTTCTTTTTATTTTTACTATTAACGACACTGAGTTTGTCATCAAACATTCCCACCACTGACGACCTCATTCCTCAAGACCATTTGCTCGCAACAATATTCTTTCCTTATTCAATCGGATCTCAACAGCTTTTCTGTCTGGAGCTCCAAAAATGTTTTGTTGCTTAACTTTTGCCAAATGCCGATCAATCACCTTTTCACGTAAACCTCCTCCTCGTCTCTGCTTCCTCAATAGTCAGCCCATCTCCACCGTTCAGGTTATCCGCGATCTTGACATACCATGTGACCAAGAGGTCAATTTAAAGCCCACTCTGCGCTCGGTTTCGTGAAGCGTTGGTCTAAAGAATTCTCCAATTTCAACGTGACTCGATCCCTCTATATTACCTTAGTTGACCCCCTTCTTGAATAGGCATCTCAAATTATAAACAAACCCACATTTCTAAAATCGAGAGCATCCAACGTCAGTTTCTACGTTTCGCTCTTTGTTCTTGATTTGATTTTGATTTTGATTTTGAGAGGTACCATTGACTTCATATCTCTTAGCACTAATCCTCGTTATACATCCAATTCGCGTCTTTTCTATCTATCCACTGCCCGCACCTTATACAGCTCCAATGAACCAATTTCCCGTATGCTGGGAAGTGTTGATTCGAATATTAACGTAGATTTCAGCCTGAGCACTCCATGCCTAAAACTCCGTCTTCGCAAGAGCCTTTCCTTCTCCCAATCATAGTTTTTAAGGATCGCGCCTTCCTCACCCGTTCTTCTAAGTTATTAAGTTAGATTAAGATTAAGCCAACTTATATTCCTTACAACGCAAGGTGTAATCCTTCAACATTAGACATATACTCGTATTAATCAAATGTTCCACATCTTTTCAACCAACCGACGGCTGTGCATGAGGCAAGCGAACGTAATTACTTCCTTGATTTCGAAAAAGCAGACTGGGGTAGATGCAGGCATGAAATTCGCACTAATTTAAGACCTCACCAGCATCACTACTGCCGGGGTAGACAGCAATATACATGTTCTCAAGGGCATTATTGATAACGCAATTAACTCTTTTATAACTAAAGTACTCCAACCTCTCTATAATAACGCAGTCCAACGAAGCAACATATTACAATTAATTAAAATAAGGAACGCATACCGAAGCAACCGGCAACGATATACATAGGTCTATGTTTTCCTTGAGAATGTCAATATTCTCAATAAAATCATTAAAGACGTAATTCAGAAAGTTCGTAATATTACATGGAACAAAAAGCTACAAAATATTGATAAATGCAGTAAACCCTTTTGGAATATTGCGAAGATAATTAAGAAAAAAGGCAATGTTATTCCATCGTTTATCGATATCCCAACCTTTTCAGCAACTAGCGCTGAGAAAGCCGAAATCCTCCCTTCATCTATTCAGAAAAATCACATAATTTCCAATGAAATGGGGAGTAGAGATACAGAAGTTGTCGTTGCGAACGCTATTTCAAACTTAATGTGAATCCCAGTAAGCCTAGAGGAAAGCACGTACGCTACTTTTGAGGAGCTAAAAGATTTAATACATTTAAAAAAATTAAAAATTTGAAAAATCTAAAGTTCCCAGGGTTTGATGGTATCAAAAACATATTTATTAAACAACCACCCGTGAAATTGGTGTGAAATTTTTACTTTTTATATATAATTCATGTATTAAGTTGCAATATTTCCTAAAGGTGTGGAAGATTGTATATTTTGTATTGTATATTTATTATTCATTATTCCCATTTACAAAATTCATTAAACTTATACCTATACAATATTGGCAAAAACTAAAATTACATTTATGACAATAGTTAGTGGCATTAGTATTAAGACAAGAAATAGAGATAATGCCACATTATTTAAATAATTACATGGTGGGATGAACCTTAGAAGAGAAGTAAATAAATACAATTCAAAGTTAAGTATAAATTATTAATTATTTAACATAAATCAGACAATCAGAACAAAATCGGACTAAATAGTGCAGCAGAGTTTCGATGTTATTTATGCCATAAATAAGGAGCCAAGCCTTTATTCTTTTCAAAAACAGGAATGGGTTCCTAATATTTCGTATTTCTTCTGGTAGTTTATTGAACAACTTGCGGGCTACTATAGAATAAGAGTTTCTAAAAAGGGTAGTTCGAAAAGCTACATTTTAGTTTTGCGAAATAACTCCATTGAATGAGCCAGCCGGGTAGAATTACAGACTTTTCTCAAGGCACATTTTTGTAGGACGGTCAATTGATGAAATTTGTCGCCATAAGCACCATCCCAACAGCAAATACCATATTCTAACCTTGAATGAAATAATCCATGGTATACCTTTCTTAAAAAAGCGTTGGAACAACATTTTCGTAAATTATACAGACATCGAATAGTTGAAAGAAAGAACTGCTTGAGATTCAAGATATGTTCGGTCCATTTAAAATGTTGATCTATTGTAACTCCTAGATATTTAAAGGATTTTACGTTTTCAATTTTAAAACAATTTTCCTTGCAAGATACACTAGGGTCAAGGGTAGATTGAGGACTAAGTCTTAAACAATCGTTGTGAAACAAATTGAATCTTAAACAACCAGATTAATGAAAAATAACTTCAATGTCAGCCAATTCCTTGGAGTCAAGACTAAAAAACATTAGTTTAGTTTTGTTGCTTATAATAAGTCTATGTTCCGCAAACCATGACTTAGTATGTGAACATCGTAATTTATATCAGAAACTAAATTTAAAGGATTAACCACGTTGTATCCAATAGCAAGATCATCCGCGAAGGCCTTTACGTTACCGACAAAAGGTTGCTCAAATAGTGAATTAATATAAATTAGAAAGAGAATCGGGCCAAGCACGAAACCTTGAGGAACGCCCAAATTAATAGTTTTCGAATCGCTAAGAGCGTTATACACTTTTACTTTCTGACTTCTATTAATAAGATACGAACCAGTTGTGAAAACAGCCACGAAATCCTATGTTATACAGCTTTTTTAAAAGGAAATTATGATTAACCATATCGAAAGCTTTGGCTATATCAACAAAAAGTGCACCACAGCATTTTTTGTTATCTAAACCTTTTTGTATCAGGGCGCAAAAGTCGAACAGAGCATATTCAGTAGAAAACCCTGATCTGAAACCATATTGTAGAGGACTAAAAAAATGAATTTTTGATAAGTAACGCAAGATCCTAGTTTTAACAATTTTCTCAAATACTTTAGATATTGATGGTAATAAGGAGATAGGTCTGTAATTATTGTGGTCTTTTTTCCACCTTTTTTTATAAAGAGGTATAGCTATTGCACATTTCAGTTCATCGGGAAAGATGCCGGAAAGAACACTAAAATTAAAAATGTATGCTAAAATATCAATTATATAAAATGCAGTCTCTTTTAACACAATGTTAGAAATTCCATATTTTCCACACGAGTTCGAACTTTTGAGACCTTTTATTGTTATCAAAATTTCTAAGCTAGAAATTGGTTCGCAACAGAAACTGTTGCTATTGAAGATCCTAGTTGAAGCCTCAACATTTGAACAGCGGTTACAATAAAACGAAGAATCACTAGCAGAATTTTGACCAACTGTTGTAAAGTATTCATTCTTTCAGTATCTACAGGATCTGTAATATCCCTGTTATCTATTTGAATGTCTAAAGAATTTGATTTATTATTATTCATATTCCTAGTTAAGATGTTGTTTATGACTTTCCACTCAACTTCGGAATTTATTATGGTAATAATTGTCACGATATAATCTTACTTCTTCCTTTACTACATTACACAATTTTTGAAAGCGATGTTTTAAATTTGTGTTGAAAGGATGCTTTTGACATTTATTACATAATTTGAATAGCTTTCTTCCATATATCAATATTAAAACCTGGAAAGTCAAAACAAATTAACAATTTACAATTTAAAACAATTTAGCAATTTACAGGCCAATTAGTTGACTCAGCCCAGTAAGTAAGCTTTTTGAAAAAATAATTAAAAATAAAATAGAAAAAGTGCTTACTGAAAAAGATGTCCTGCCTCTCCAGCAGTTTGGATTTACACCACATTGCAGCATAATTCTCCAAATCCATAGAATTACACAATTTATATATTGTGTTGGTATGCGAGCTCTGCTAAAAGTTTTTACTTTGAAAAAATGAACAGGGATAGTCTTCCCTGACATCGAAAAAGCCTTTGACACCGTCTGGCATGGTGGACGAATTTCCATTGTTTTTATTGTAATTAAAATTATTAAAAGTTTCTTAGAAGAACGGACGTTTAGTGTTTGTATAAATAACACATATTCCTCCGATAGAACGATCTCGGCTGGAGTACTCCAGAGATCTGTCCTTGGACCTAAGAATAGGGCATCTGATAACTTCTATATAAAATGTCAATATCTCTGACGTCCTTACATCTATCGATGCGACGATAAAACCGCCTTGTAGGTCCGTCTTGGACCGATTTTTCATCGCTCCCTAATTGTGAGTTTGCAATGTTTGCCGATGATACGTGTATTTACTCGTCCGATATATTTGGTTCTACTATAGAGACCAACCTACAGTCGGGTCTAAATACGAGTACTATTTTAGAATATTGCAATAGGTGGAAAATTAAAGTTAATGCTTCTAAGACACAAGCTATCTTTTTCACGAAGATAATCTAATATAATAATTAACAGCAGCATTTCAATCTAGTCATAACAATCTGACATATAACAATAGTATTTGGAACACCAGTAGCAAAATTAATAAGACAATTAAAATGATGTATTCTCTTATTAACAGGAAATCAATGTAAAGTCAGTTGAACAAACTGATAATATTTAAAACTATTTCTTGTTCTTTTTGTTTTATGGCTGTCCAATTTTGGGAAAATATGCAATAATACACATCAAAAGAATGCAGATAGCGCAAAAGAAACTGCTTAAAATGACGTTTAAGCTTCTACAGCATTTTTCTACGCGAAGACTTCATGATATGGCCAATATCGATTTAGTTTCTACTAGAATAAATATATTAAATGCCAAATACAAAACCAGTTGTGAGATGTGAGATAACATCCTTATTAATAACTTAGTCGACAATACAACCAATTAAAATTTCAATTATACCTTTTCTATATTTTTGCATTTCACTATTATATTTTATATCTCTTGCTATTCATTTATTACTTATCTATTTACTTATTTATTTTGTTTACCTTTAATTTATTATTTATTTATTTATTTATTACAAATCTTTAATTTACTTATTTAGTATAAATTTATTTATTTATTATTTTTTGGTTATTATTTATATATTCATATATTTTATTCGTATGCCTGTTTACAACTACATAAAGGGTTTTCCAATGGGGACTTGACAGCTTTGAATTTAATTTGTGAACGCACCCTTTCACCAATCATCGAATTGTCATTATCAATTTATTCAGTCAACTCAACATTTTCATCACGGTAAAGTGTAGGAACGAGCAACGTCTGCAAATTATAAAAATTTTCTACCGAAATTCGGAGTCGGTGACCGCAACTTTAAGAGCGTTAAGTCCAATTTTCGGTCGTAATTCTCGCCCTAGTAGACAGGCAATAACAAGCTTAGTACAAAAATTTGAGTCCACATATTCGTTGTGTGATGTTGCCGTGTCAGTGAGACAACGGGTTGGTCGAAGTGTCGAAAATATCGCTGCCGTTCAGGCGTCCGTAGCAAACGATCCAAATCAGTCAATTCCACGGCGTTCTCAAGAATTGGGCATCGCTCAGACCACATTATGGCGTATTTTGCGTCAGGATCTTGGTTTACGTCCATACAAGATCAAGCTGACTTACGAATAGAAGCCGATGGACCATTTGAAGCGACGTACGTTCTCCGATTGGGCTCTGGAGAAGATGCGCCAAGATGATGAATTTCATCGCAAAATCATCTTCAGTGATCATTTTTGGCTCGATGGGTTCATCAATAAGCAAAATATGCGTTATTGGTCGGGTGAAAATCCACATGTGTTTCATGAATCACCACTTCATCCACAAAAAATAAATGTTTGGTGCGGTTTGCATGCCGGCGGCGTTATTGGGCCATATTTTTTCGTCGACGATAACGATCGTCACGTTACTGTGAATGGCCAGCGTTATCGCGCCATGATTACCGATTATTTTTGGCCCGAATTGGAACATATGGACTTGGATGACATGTGGTTTCAACAGGATGGTGCCACACAGCACACGTTACAATTGATTTATTGAAGAGTAAGTTTGATGAGCGTGTTATCTCAAGAAATGGGCCAGTCGATTGGCCGCCTCGTTCGTGCGATTTAACGCCTCTAGACTATTTTCTTTGGGGCTACGTTAAGTCATTGGTTTATGCCAACAAGCCGACGACGTTGGAAAAGCTCAGAGCCAACATTGAACGCGAAATAGCGGCCGTTTCGGCCGAAATATGTGGCCGAGTCTTCGAAAATTGGTTCCAACGAATCAACCACTGCAAACGTGCTCGCGGTGGCTATATCAACGAAGTCGAGTTCTATTCATAAATGTTTTGATTGTACTTCAAGCCGATAATAAAGTTTTTGAAATATCTGGAATGGTGTGCGCTTTATTTAAAAAAAAAGTTGTCAAGTCCTTTTTGGGAAACCCTATATATACCTTATATATTCTTATTTTTATTTTTTTCTTATTTATTATTTGTTTGTTTTTAACAAATATACCTACATATTATATATATATATTATATAAGACTTACCACAAGACGAACCTTTCCAAACTTCTCTCTATGGTATTTTTTGAATTCATTGATGAATCTGAGGAAGCCACAGACTCTGTAAGTTCTTGAAGAATTTATCCGACAAGAGTGGAAGATCGTATCGTCCGATGATCCATCTGAAACGATTGAAAATGGCCATCATGAATAGTGGCGCTTACCTAGCTTTTTTAAAAGCTTACAAATTCAATATGAAATACAATAGATATAATACTTAAGTCTAACGTTAATGTCTATAACATTAGCTTTATTTATTGAACAATTTTATACCATTAGTGCTTACATATGGCTATCTCGAATAAAGGGCAATCGTGAAGTAGAATTTTCGACAACTTTATCGAGCAACTGGGGCCGTATATCAGCAATAATACATCGAATGTTGACTTTCAAATTGTCCAACGTCTCTGGCGTAGACAAGTGATTTCACTTACCCCAAGGAATATAATCTAAGGGTAAAAAGTATAGTTCACAGGCCCATTATGCGAAATTATGCGCTCAGTAAATGTTGCCCGAAATTAATTGATGGTGCCCCACGCCGTGTGGCTTGTTGCGCTATCTTGTTAAAACTAAGGCTTGGTCATGTCAATTCCATTTAATTGAGGAACGAAGAAGTCAGAAATTATGTTTCCATAGCGTTCTCCATTGACGGTAACATTTTGGTCGCATCGTCCTTGAAGAAATATGGGCCGATAATTCCACTAGCCCATAAAGCACACCAAACAGTGAGTTTAAAGGTTGTAAGGGCGTCTCATCAAAGACTTATGGATTTTCTCCACTCCGAATTCAGCAATTTTGCTTGTTTACATACCCATTTAACCAAAAATGGACCTCATCGGAGAATAAAACTTGGCGTTGAAAAACAGGATCAAGCTGAATCATGTTTCCGGCCCATTCACCCAACCTACGACACGTATAATGGTCACGTGGTTTCAACTCTTGCACACGCTGGATCTTACATTATCCAGTAGAGTGTACCAGTAACTTGCTTAGATGGACGATTATATCGACCGTAAAATAAAGGTCGAAATAAAGAATTAAAAAATTGAAATTGTAGACCAACATCGGGTGAGTGTTTGAAGCCACCCTGTACACTGTACAGAACTAATCACTGATAGCAGATAGGCTTCCATTTGACTCAAGAGCATAGAAAGAATTTATTAGATTATCCGCGTCAGGCCTCTGGCCAGCAAATGGGGCATGATCTATTTCATTTCCGCGTGTGCACATGACATTGACAAAATCGCAAGAATACAGCGAGACGTCAATGAAGCATTTTAAACTTGGATGAGAAAGCGCTTTCCAATAAACTAGGCCAGAAAATGTCACATAGCGTTCAGACCTTAGCCAGTATTGGAATGACACACTCTCTTAGTAGTCTACCTCACTTTCAAGCTGGAACAACATTAGCGTACAAACTAGTAACCTGTCAAAAAAAATTTCTATTAACACAATGTAGTTTTAATTACGTAAAGTTTATGGATATAAGATTGAAAATGAAATCAATACGAAGAGATCGGAGAATATTTGGCCATAGGCAAGATTGATTGTTGATTAGTCAGCTCTCGGTCTATTGGCCTCAGTGGCCTGCCGTTTGGCTTCGCTGGCGGTCTCGAGGCGTGGTGATTTGCGTTTGTTGGCCTGACAGGCGGCCACTTCTTCTTTTTTGCTTGCTTCTTGGCGGCCATTTCCTGGGTCCTCTTTTGCCTCTGTGCATACTTGGCCCAATAATACACAGGAGCGTTGCCTTCTAGCATGGTTATGGTTGCTTCCGGAAGTTCAACGTTGTAGCACATGATATGATGATGGTGGCGGTGTTTTTACAGCAACAATATCTCAATTTTGATCTAATTTTCTCAGAAGGTTCATATAATCTATTTAAGATTATCCTTAGCGTAATCGCAAGCAACAAAGGGTGAAGTTTGTTTCTTTCGTAGAACATAGACTCCTCCTACTTTAAAAAAAAAATCGTTTTTGCAAGCTTTTCGCTTCGCGCTCTAAAGGAACGTTTAATAAGGCGTAGTTTCGTAGTTTCAGTAACACCAGTTTTTGTCGATCTGCACAACCCTAGCTTTTGCCTTTCCGCACAACCCTAGCCCAAATCACTAAATGGCACCTTTATTCTCGAGGGGTGAAGTCAGCTAAACTTTGAACCCTTTGTGCCACTCTCTGGGGTCAGACCTACCTACACCCCAAACCTCAGCTCTCTAGGTTAATGGGTGTTCCTGTGAAGTGGCCCCATGTTGGGGGGTAGTAGTTCTTTAGTATATTTAGATTAAAGGCAGATTAGCTGTTGACAGTCACTTTTTCGGTGGACTCCGTTGTTTAGCGATATTCAATTTCAAAAAGCGTATAAAGCTCTTGCAAATTTTTACTTTGATTTCTACCCATGTTGCCATATGCTAACTATAAGGTTTTTCAATTAGGTTATGTACAGAACAAACTGTATATAAGGTATTAACAATTTTTTTTTTTATTTGAAAGGCCCATGTATGCTACTATGTATGATGTATGACATCGTTCAAGTGCCCGCCCCACCTTCTTACTGTGGCATGGATCCAAGTGGTCCAATTTTCAATGACTCTTCCGCATAGATGCGGCAGAATTTGAACGATGGCCTACGTTACGTTCAGCTTAAGGGCGTCGACCGTTTGCCGTTATTCGCACAGATCTGCGACTTCAGAAAACCCCGCAAAAAAAGGTCTGACAGGCTCAAATCGCATAACCTTGGTTGTCAATTCACGGAAACTCTGCGAGAGATAACCTTACCCTCAAATATTTCATGCAGAATATCAATCGAGGCGTCGGCTGTGTGGCATATAGCGCCATCGTGCTGCAATTACATGTTGTCCAGGTCCATATGGCTCAATTTGGGCAATAAGAAATTAGTTATCATCGTTCTGTACCGCTCACCATTGACAGTGACCGCCTCACGCCAAATGGTAACCTTCTGAGGATGCATTATCACCTGGTGAACCAGGCGTGGTTTGGTATCTTCCCATAAACGACACACAGCCATTCATCCAATGCCTCGTCGCTAAAAACTTTTCCGCCAAAATTGGGGTCATCTTCTAAACGCTCCGAAGCTATCGTAGTCTATTCGATATGTTGGATTTTGTACTGACGTAGGCCCATAAAAAATTCGCTAAATCGAAGTCTGCGAAAGGCCAAGTTCTTGTGCACGGCGACGAATCGACTCCCTGGGGTTCTGCTGTACACTTTCACGAACCGCGGCGATGTTCAGTCGTCTCAAATGTGGTAACCAAACATTAAAGAGTCAATTTTGAAATACCACCACGACTGCCGTAAAATGGGCCCAACACGCGCAACGTATGTGCTTAAGAACGCTCATTTTGATAATAAAGTTTTATCATTTGGACGTGCTGTTCATTGGTGTAGCTTGCCATAGTGATTTGGCATCAATAACTGAAGGGTAAACAACAGATTTGACAGATGGCCGTCACAGGCCACCAATATCTACCCGCGTCAATAGAAAAACCTTATAGTTAAGCATCTCCGAATTCAACGACTTTAATTTCAAAATCTTGTTGAGCGCAAGGACATCACAACTTCACCTGAACGAAGCAACAGAAAACGACATTTGTGGCACATTTCCCTAAGAGCATTCAGTTCATATACAATTCAAATATAATACGATTGAAAAAAATGGTTAAACTCAAAAAATAATTTTCGTTTAGTATTCAAACTTATTCGTTACAACGAGTCTGCCACAATTTTTTTTTTACACTTGAATAACGTTATTATGATTTAGTTATTCTAAATTTAAATGCCAAACCGTGGTTTGTTGCAGAATTTTTTACCCTTCCTCCGAGTATTCTCACGCCGCATGCAATTTCAAACCATAACTTGTGAGTAGTTTCAATAAAATGTTTTATGCAGGTACAGGGCTTCACAAAACTTTCGTGCGGATATCTCTGCATTTGAATTCGCTGGGAAATAGTATAATAATTAATTCATACTTTTTTTTTATTGTATTGTACTAAATAGAATATATTTGAATTTTGGAATTGCTTTCAATGTTTTTGGAGTGGCAGACCTCTTGTTACACTTTTCATTTACAACTATTGAATTTTTAAAGTTAAATTAAAGCTGACTTCTTTAATATAAGAAAAATCGTTTATCCAGGACTAGTGGATAGATGGTTGATTCTAATAATATATCTCATCGAATTTTAAGGGTCAGAAAAGAGGTTTAGGGTTAAGGCGTCTGGTTAAAACCACATGTAGTGCAGATTATTGTCATTCAATTGAGGCCACAAATAATCAGTTAATATAGCCCAATTCCATTCCCCATTGGCAATCGCCGTAACTGGTTTTGCGGATGTTTCTGTACAGGACATTGATCACTGATGCAGGCCTCGAAAAATGTGTCAAATCTGAAGGAAACAGGGGCTGTAAGGCCCCGTCTCCGCTGTTGGTGCATAGTGTTCGACTCTCTGCTCGATGCTCTCAATGCCTCTGGAATTTATACCCAGGCCTATGCGGATGATGTTGCTGATCTCGACTCAAAACCCGGTAGTGAACCGCGGTGCTAAATGCGGTCGACGAGTGGTGCACGAGTAATGGGTTGTCGGTTAATCCTCTTAAGACTGATGTCGTTCCCTTCACGATAATCAAGAAAAATACTGGCATGACTCAGCTGATGCTAATAGAAATAAAATCTTAGATAGCAAGCTTTTTTCGTCAAAGCATATTAAAAACCATCAAGCTTTTTGCAAAATGTGGAGCTTATCGCCGAAATTGGTAATCTAAATCTACACGGCAATGATAAGACCGATAATCTCATATGCATCGGTTGTCTGGTGGATCAGGCTAACATATAATTACGTCGTGGCCTCTGTAACCAAACTCCAAAGAGCGGTTTGTCTCAGCTTTGTGGGACTTCTCAGTATGCCGGGCGCTGCTCTAGATGCTGTAATGAATCTTCCACCCATCTATATGTTTATCAGAGGGTGCGCACTAAAAGCCATGTTTTTGATACAACTCGCACTGCAGTGACGAGGCGAGAAATGCCATCGTATTGCGTATATGCCATACCAGGTAACTCTGGGATCCCAGAAAATTAGATCTCTGATGAACTTGCTAGAAGGGGCTCAGAGGAGGGTTTCTCAGGACCTGAAACTGCTTTAAGTCTATAAGTTTTTCAGATGCAATGGAGGCTCTTGATACTTGTGTAGATTAATCTCTCCTCAATTGCAACAATTTCGTTATTTAAAAAGCCACTGAACGAAAAATGTGGGTCTTCACTGAAGATGATATTTTTGGGTCATATGGGTCAGGATCTTAGCCTGCCCTAATCTGCCCTAACCTACACTAATCTATCCTAACCTGTCCTAGTCTATAACATATAGCAGACTTCGCCTTAAAGAGGCTGGCCTATTAAATATTGATGCTGTCGGAAGACTTCTCCCCGATCTTGGTGCGATGCCGATCTACTAAACCTGAGGCGTTTGGGTTTGCGGAGCGCATCATGTTCGTAGAGGAGGCGCCGCTCCACGGACTTACGGGCCACGTGGTAGAATAGCGGAACCGCCAAGGCATCCTGGATCAGCTCACATTGATCCGAATAGAGGAATGCCTCCGGAGTTCAAAGACGCTAAGGCGCTCTTTCTCGCGGTACATGTAGTTAGGGTAGTGGGTCACAGAGATCAGGTAATTGACCGAGCACATTGCTCCCGCAACGTGACTTCGGATGAGCTTTATCAGAAATTTATCTGTCCGTTCAATCCTGGCCCCATTGTATAGAACCTCGTTCGGGTAAAATTTCGTGTGCCCAGATTCGGGTGTTCTCTGTGACATTGTCTCAAATCCTTTTCATTTCTGGCTCTCATATTAAACCACACATGGGCAATCATGGGCCTGATTAAGGCCATGTAGCAGATAACCTGCACATCTTATCAGAACGAAAGCGCCCCGGGCCCTCGCCAGAGCAACATCTGTATGTTTCTCAAAATACATATACTAGTCTAGCAAGATCCCAAGATATCTGACTACACTTTGTTTTGCCAGTGGGCGCCCGTCCGTCGTCCCGAGAGGCTCTAGACAAAAGCGTACTAAATCAAATAGACTCTAATTTCTGGATGTCGATTTCATCACAACACTGCTAAATTTTTTCGAAGTCAAGCTGCAAGAGAATGATAATGTACGCGATTAAATCGACCGCATACGCTGTTGAATGGTAAAAAGCTGTCAAATCACTGCAGTAAATGCTAGAAAGGATCGGCAAGTTCATTGCACCCTGCTGCAGTCCATTGTTAGTATCAAATGTTTGGGTAGAAGTCACGTTGGCAATTTTCACAACGAACTTTCTACCGATTAACATGTCAAAAATCATATATAGCAGTGGTTTACTTATGCCCAGCCGACTGAGCATCTAATAAAGACCTTCTAACCATACAGTGTCGAAAGCCATTTCCAAGTCAATTAGACAGGCACCCGTGCATTGGTTCTTGCATTTGTTCCATTGGATATTCGACACGAGTCTCGATGCAGCTTGAATAGTATACAGAACTTATAACGAACTTGGTGATCTTCGGGCTTCAGTTCTTATGTGAATTGGATTTTTTATGGAGTATGCTCAAGTCTTTCCGTAAAATTTACCAAGCCAGCCAAGTTTCTATTCACGACGAGCCATGGAAGCAAATTTGGGTCTTATGCTCGACCGAGACCGCTTTCTCCGAATTCAATCATAATCCTTTGAATTGCTCGTTCGGTTTTACGTTCAGTTTGGCCTTGAATATTTCGTAGTTCACGGAAAGTGACATTTGACATTTACTCGTTGTTGAATATAACTCTAAGGCAAGTTGGTGACTATGACGGAAACCAAACGCCAAGAAGGATTTGACAGAGTACGGACACAGCTCTTGAAAAAATCAGGGTCACTTTATTGGCTTAAGGCAACCCTTTAAAAAAAAATATATACAATAAAATATCTATTATGAAGAAAAGGATTAACGAGAGGGCGATTGCCGGCGGTAGAGGACATTTCTAAGACAGGGTTTAGTGAGGTGTACGTCGAAAAGAGCGGAGTTAGCTTCGCCTAGCATTTTGGGCATTGGTTCACGCTAGCCACAGTACGATCGATTCGAGTTGATATGGAAGAGGGGCATGGAACAAAGGTTTCGGGAATTGATGTTAAGGGGAATCATTTCGAGAGGTGATAGTTGACTAGTTTAATGCGATCCTTATAAGGCAATAAATTATACATACATAGGGTTCAACCAAGGGAAAATTACGAGGGGCAAAATGAATATACCGACAATAGAGAGCCTCAATACGCCCAAAGTCGATACCAAAAGGGGTTCCACACTTGGCTAGCACACTTTAGAAAGGACCTAACGAAGATAGCGTATAGTGATATCATCACGTAAGCATTCAACAATCCCTGAGACCATAGTTTAACAAAGCCGAGGGCGGAATCAGCGCAATTGTTAATGTTGTCGATATGAAAGCGAAAGTCAAATAATCAAAATCAACCAAGAAGTTGAGAGGAGAAGCGAGTTTTTGCCATATAACGTAGGTTCTGGTAGGTGGAGGGAAGCGCCCACCGGAGTAAGTAATAATTACTAACATTGAACACGTTTCTTTTTTGACACCAAATAGTGAGCCTATTTTAGTCGGATTGGAGGAACAGGGCAGGATATATGCTCGGAGATTTTCACATCCTCAGCGTATACGGAAAGATGAGAGCTCAGAACAGAGTTATCATCATTAATGGCTAGAATAAATATAAGTAAACGAGGTGGCGACTTTGGGGGACTGCGGAGACGACCTTAATTGGATCAGAAATAGAAGATCTAAAAATAATATTATACTGACGTAGGATGACTTGAGCCATAGGATAAAACCGGGAGGAAAACCAGGAAAATTGAATTTAAGAAATATTCGTCGAAGGCCATGCTAAAGTGGGTGGCAACAAGGTCTACTTCTTTCTTATCCTCGAATGCATACAAGGCAAACTCAATTAAGTTGGTAGTTGTCGATCGACCTTTTAGGAAGCCATGCTAAGCTGAAGAAAAGTTGACCTTGCAGTGAAAGAACATCGTACCGTAGACAATACTCTTAAAGAGATTGGGAATGCAAGACAGTTTATTAATGGGGCGATAGTTAGATACCACATTCTTTCGCCCTTTTTTGTGAAATTGGATAATGTATGCATTTTTTTAAAACTGAGGAAAAAGTACCTGAGATGTGGAATTTTGAAATAAGGCCATGAGGGATAGGAACAGACAGTTGACACATTTTTTTTAAACTGTTGCGGTGAGGCAATCTGGACCGGACGGGTTATCTTCCTGTTTCTTGAAGAAGAAGGCAGAAATTATATTCACCGATGCCTGAGACTTCTGAAAACAGTCTTTCATATAACGAAAGTAGTCATGATCGGCGAAACTTGGCAACTATTTTCGGATCATTCGAGGAAGTATGAGCTTCTGTTTTTGCATTTATAAAGCGGAAGGAAGGCTTGGGATCAATGATAAGATAGGATTGCATTAGGTTTAGGCATCGGAAGTAGAATGTTTTGCATAGTTGTGCGAATTTCGTATACGATTGCAGGTGCCTTGTGGTTCCCATGTGGGGACCATCTTTGCAATCTATGTCCGGTTTGTGCAAATTATTCCATATCCAACTCCATTTTCTCTTCAGAATCTCAGTCGCCACTGGTAGCTAGGAATCTCTCTGTTCGTGATCCACTCCGGCCAAAAGGTTTATGTTGTCAGTAGTGTTCCATGTCTTACAGCCATAGAGAAGGACGGATTTGACATTGGAGTTGAAGATCCGAAGTTTTAAAGAGGAAGAAAGCTAGTTGAATCTCCATACATTCTTCAACGCATAGTAGGCCGAGCGCGCCATGTTGATGCGCGTCGAAATGTCGAGTTCTGATCTCCTGTCTTTGCAGAACATGCTGCCGAGGTAGCAGAACCTGTCAACATCTTCGACACCCGCTGAGAGAGGATTGTCTAACATCTCGTGCCGTTTCTCATCAGCTTTGTTTCGGCGATGTTAATTCTGAATCCACTTTTGGATGCGCGTTCAATTTCTACTGGATGCCGGTGAATTAGATAGGTTTAAGACTGATTTCCCCCACGTAGGCTAAGTCATGGAATTTCTCGGTCAGAAAATATTGGGTTCCGTTTGAAGTTTCCGAGTTTGTGCGCATGAGGACGAAGTCGAGGACAGCGATGAAAAGCAGGAGAGATACAATGCACCTTTGTCTCACTTCTTTGGTGTTGATGAAGGCTATGCTCTCTTTGCCCTTGAAGCGCACCGTGCATGGAGCCTCTCGGCACAATTCGTGTTTAAGTTCGATGATATTGCTTGAGGTTCCATAGTTGGGATGCAAGACGTTCCAAATAGCATCTGTGCAGATCATGTCAAAGGTGCTCTCGAAGTCGACGAACAGGAGGAAGATCGGGCTGTTCCACTCAACAGATTGTCTCAGAAGAATTAGTCTAAATCCAGCTTGCTCACATCAAAGGTGTTCCTCGATGGTTGGTGCGATCTTCGAAACTTTCAGGGTGGCGAGCAGTTTCTGAATGGTGTTAAGGAGAGTGATGGTTTTTTAGTTTGTACACTCACTTGGGTTGCCCTTCTTCGGGATGATGATGTTGACGCCATAATAGGATGCAGAATCAGAGCCATTTGCAACGCAGCGGCTCAAAATAGTTCCGCAGGCAAAGTGTCCGTGCCCGGGACTTTGCTTCTTTTCAGTTTTCGAGTCGCTTTTTCGATTAGGAATTGTTGGAGGCGTCGTCTGGATCGTATTTAGTAAATTTCTATGCACAGAAATGGGAGAATGGGATTTACGCCTCATCAACAGTTGGCAGTGACCCTGCGGATAATTCCCTAAAACTATCGAGTTGTCCCACATCCTCAGAGCTTTTTGGCGGCATAACACCTTTCATGTCACCACATTTTCTTCGCTTGCCAGGTCCTTGAAGAAGTTCTGTGAAAAGTTCACGTGAATAGGGCTGGTGCAGTTGGCCTTTAAGTATCCTTCTGGCCTTGATCTATCTCCAAGTAGCGCTGCTGATCCAACGTTAACTTTTGTGTTGTCAAAAGCCCACTGTTTCCTCCACACCTGACTTCAAAGCACACACCAGGTCTGACCACGATGGTGTTGCGCCTAACCGGGCTATCCCTTCGATCTTCGCCACAAATTATCTGGCTCACCGGATTCTGGACCCGCTCGGAGTCATGACATCTCTTTGCGGATGACTGTTGGCCGCAGCCGGACGAAACCTCACAATAGCCAGCAAAAGTTGATGGTCGCTATATATGTACATATGTCAAGGTCGCGAACGGTTTTCACGTCCTGCAGAGAGCCAAGGAATTTTCTGCTGATCAGGAAATTATCGATCTGGTTGCGAGTAATACCTCGCAGTTGGGCTGAGGGATTATGGGATTATCGGCTGATTTTCATCTCATTAGACCACACGACTTTACCCCAGTCAATTTCCGACCAGCTTGTATATTTGTCGACGAATGATAGCCTTGTCTTAAAATTTTTCGTTGAAATCGCACGTTCAACCGCTTCAAGTTTCTACTTATGAGGCATGCAATGCGGTGACCATCAGCTTATCCTTTTCCTGGTAGCCTTCTCTAACTCTTTCGTCACCTGCAAAAGTCTTTACGCTTCTGGTCAAAATGTACCTGGAAAGGCATCGTCAGGCAAACGATTTCATCACTAAAGATGTCAAAGACTCTACTTAAGACCTGTCAAAAAACCAATACAATAAATTCAGTAATCGACAGCCATTATCCGTTATCCATTACCATCTTTGGGCTCAACCTCCAATTGTTAAATAAAATATTTCGAACAAATCAGTGTTTCCAATGTTATTCAAAAATATCTCAGCCGATAACTGAGCCTCCAAATTGTCCTTAGCTCACTACTATTTTCGAAAACCAAAGACCTTAGCAATTATATTCAACCCTTCGAAACCGACCGTTGAAGGCAGTGCTGTGATTGGTTAATTTTTCAGGTTGAAACCAGGTAATTACACAACCAAAATGTTGTTAGTATACCGCTGGATAGAGAAACTGCAAAAAAAAGCTGCTGCCGGATTCGAACAGCGTATCCTCGGCGTAAGAGATGAAATCACTATTCATTGAGCCAACATACGAGTACTCTCTACTGTCGGGAGTAACAGAGTTACAAAAACTGTGAGCGGGTGTAAGTGCTTGGCTCCACAAAAGCCGGATGTTTGTATCAAAGGCCCTTTCATATATGATTTCTGATTCAAGATAAAAGTCGTTGAGTCCTTGAATTAACGTTTGAATAATTCACAAATCAGTCGACACACTGATCCAAACTGTCAGCCATCTAGCAATTACATTCCCTAATTACTACTTGACGGCTTCAAGGCTCTTCAAGGATAAACAGTCTCATCAATTCCTTCTGACAATCCCAAATGGTGTTTTCACTTCTCCCCTGCCGATTAGCTTCTCCTTAGAAAACACTACAAATCGGATTTCAAGCTCCAGTGAAACTATTTGCTTGTCCTGAAATAATTATCAAAGACTCAACTAGTCCACGAACTTCATCTCACACAATTAGGAAGATAAAAAAGATGTCCTAGGTTAACTTTAATTGTCATGTTTCCGAATAGCCAGTTGTCCTTCCAAGTTTCGGCTGCGGAAAAAAAATAAAAGAAATCCTGAATGTCGAAGTGGAACTTGCGATAAAACTTCCAACTAAGATATGTCACTCCAAACTGATGGAGGACGAAAAAGATACAGAAAAAAAACAACAAATCCCTATTTAATGATCCAAATAATTAATGCAAAGCAGCAAAAGCTTCTCAAATAATTGCACAGCCCGAGCCAGTGACGGAAAACTTTCCACGAATTGTTTTCGCGCGCATTAGAGACAAACGCAAAGAGGAGAATAGGACGGGAAGGACGCAGAATTCCAACAATAGAACTCTAATGGACGACAAGACGCGGGAGAACTAAGAAAAAGAAAAAACCTCCTTCTGCTTGTGGTTCGTATCCCAGCAAGAGCAGCGGAAGGACACTGCCTTCTAGGAGGAGGTCAGTTTCATTAGGATTTTTCTTCTTAGCCTTTGTAATCCTTTACGGGACCATCGCGTCCAGAGCAATAAAGACCAAATGTGAGAAGCAGGGAATGAAAAGTGCAAGGAAAAACAAAACCGAAACAAAACACAACGTCTAATTACGTAGTAATTTATCTTTCGGGAAATGTACGCCTGGTTAGGCAGGCTTGCTTTTTACTCCGCCGGAGTATGAGTGGCGAAATCAGGAGGCAAAGGACGTGTTAATATTAACAGACGGCGGAAAAGTAGTAGGCGATGGAGGAAAGCTCTAGAGAGACAGTGCCGTAGCAGCAGCGCTTAGAGTTCAACTTGTTAATGTTTAAACAGGCAATTATCCTTTACTTAAACCGCTATAACCATCGCCATTGCCACCGTCCAGAGTGTCTGCGTTGTACGTCATTTATTTCGCAGCTTTACGCTGGCGGTCCATAATCGCTCCGCAAATGGTCGGTCTCTGTGGGACGGGTTTTTTTAGTCTAGGTTTTCTTTATATTCTATCTCTGTCTCACTTTACCATCATCACTACTATGGCTGGAATCGCGGGAGCATTGAATCTTTTCATTTTATACATCAAGATGAAATTATACCTAGATCCGGAACGGCTGATGGGAAAGAAGAAATGAGCGTAGAGGACGAGCTCTTGTCTGTAATTGCGTCGAGTTGATGCGTTCCATTCTTGTACTTCATGCTGCTTTATCCATTGCTATCATACCGCCAGCACCGGCGTTAGCGTATCGTTATTTTTTGTTTTCATTCCGTTCAAATTTATAAAGAACCATTATTCTGAACTTAGCATTTGCGGTGCTATGGTATTTTCCATCGTAACGGCGAATACTGTTGCTAGCATAGTAGGACGGCCATGATAGAAGGCAAAGCGAGTAGATTACACATATGTATAAGCCAAAGAAGAACGAAAATAAGTAAAACGGAGAGAAGAAGGTGCCTGTTATAGAGTGATAAAGAGGAAGAAGGGAGAAATCAATCCTTGATGAGGGAGAAGAGGCAAATCAGTTTTAGGATGTAGTATCCGTGGGAAGCCATGCAAATATGGACTAACCTTTATTTACCAGTGGAATCTCAACGTGGAAATGTGAAAGTCATCATGTATATCCAGTAAGACTGAAAGATCTCACGGGCAGAGTGCCATATAGGGCAATAAACTCTAAAGGGCTTTTCTATATGGTCATAACAATTTTGTATTCTAATGTAAATGCACTCCTTAACTCTTTTTACGATTCTCTATCGGCTGACCAAGATTCATATTTTTATTGTGTTGAAACCCATTAATGGCCAACATCCCGAAAATATTGAAAATTATTTTCGAATTTCATAATAAGCTACATTACGTGACAAATCTCTTTTCATTTAATAGATGGTTGTATTACAATGATAATCATCACCGACTGTTGAGTGGAAGGTCTGTAGTTCAAGTCTGGCCAACAACATCAGTTGTGAATGAGAGATGATCAAAAATGCTGACGAAGGCATAACACTCGCAGCATAAGATCACTAATTTTCACATTCATATTATATTCCAATATAATACCTTAATGGCATGGAAATAAAAAAGTTACTGTGAACTACAACCAAACGCGACAAATTCAGTCGGATCTCTCGAAAGCTATCTAGGACAACCACCCCCGGAGAGTAGTGAACGAGCATCTTCGACACAAACCATCTGCAGGTTCAGGTCCAGGTTGTGTGACAAGCACCATAAGAGCGTACACTCTGAACCTATAAAAAATTAGAAAAAAGGGTATTTTCAGTTTTGCCAAGAGAAAAAAGCCGCAATTCAGGTCCGATGAATGCGGTGGCTGAAGCTTACGCTGTTTGATGTTTCTGGCCAAAAACCTACACACAAGCAAGGATGAGTTTTGTGAGTAGGTACCAGGTGGACGCCCTTACAACCATTTGAACTCAATGTTTGATATGCTTTATGGGCTGCTGAAATCAATCAAACAAAACTAACATCATAGACATTAAAATTAGCTTCAAGTATTTTATTTCATGTTGAACTTGAATAGCTCTATAAAAACACCCTTTAGAACGAACGTTATTGCCCTAGTGGAAACTCATACCTTTTTTGTAATTTTCTTTCAATACCTATTGGATGTTTCTGATCGCCGGATGGTGTGACTCTGTTAACTATCGACATAACTTTTTAAGTCTGAAGAGAACTGTTTCTTCCCCCATGAAGCACGTCGAATGTTGGTATTCTATCGGATCTATTCTATTCAGGATCCTTCAAAAGTTGTGCCTTGTTTTTTGTTTTTTTAGTCTATATGCTACGACCATCAAACATTTCAAGGATTCATTCATACATAACCGCATTAGGTTGATCAATTTGGTACAAAATGGTTGATTTTTAGCTGTTCAATTATTTCATTGGCTCTTACTCTTTACTTAAAAAAATACCCAAAATATTTTTGTTCAATCGTATGGTGATGATCCTGATGAAATTAATTGACCTGAGAACTTAGACCTCAATAACTCAATATTTTGAAGTGTTCTGTGACTCGTAGCTGTATTCTTCTGAAATTAACATTTATCTGTGTCTATTCCTTTAGGTTTTTATAGCGCTCTCCATTGACGGTAACAACCCATTTGCATCTTGGAAGTAAAATGGACCAAAGTTAAGCCAATCCAAAAACCACACCTTGGAAAATAGTCCATTTCTTGTTCCGATCGATGATCAGCACGGTCATGGTGAATAGTTGGCTGAATCTAGTTGGGCGAGGAGAAGTGGAACAGTATATGCAGAAGGATGGATGGCTATGGAACAACAATTCAGAACAAAAAATAAACAAAGCGATGACAGCCCATAGAGTCCCAACAACAAAAAGGCTGAAGGAGCCTTGTATAGTAATAAATCGAAAAACGTAGAGGTACCTGGTACCTCCGCTAACGACACTGCAAATAGTCATCCAAGACAAAATGGACAAATTGAGTGTCCAGGATAAACAAAAAAGGCGGCTCCGCTAAGCCAGGAAAAGGCTTGTCTACCTCGTAAAAAAGGCATAAGCCTAGAGCAAGCCAAAGTGGAGGCACTAAAACCAATAACAGGAGCCGCAAAACCGACTCCCAAAAGACGTAGATCAGAGGAGAAGAAGCCTCCAAAAACGTCGAACAAAACATACCTCATACAATTCCAGAACGTTGGATTGAAAACAGACTCGTGAAGGACCTTAAAAAGAATCAACAAGGGCACATTCACTATGTTGGTACTCTCAGTAGACCAAAAAATTATAAAAACACTGGAGGAGAGAAGTAAAAAAATATACTTCGAATTCGGACAAATCAGCCTCCGTAAAATATCCAGTTCGGACAAGACCAATGAGGACTTAGAGACCTCCGATGTGCCTGGAACGTCTAAGAGTGCTGCAGAGGATGATCGAACGTTAGCACAAATAAGCACAAAGCTAAAAATCCTTAGAAAAGCCAACCTCCAGCACGCTAAATCGTCATCAGCTGAAATATGCAAAAAGCATGCTTTTGGTACAATTACTCTGGGACTGATTCAGGATTAAACATTAAAAACTGTAAGTTGATACACGACAAATCGGCGCGGCGGTCCTACCCTGAGATGCCATAATAACAGACAATAATAATCAATTTCGTACGATTTCGGAATTCAAAGACAGGGATACAGTCTCAATTATCGTCAGCACGGCAGACACAGAGGTCTGAGAGAGTCATTACCTCAGCCTACTTCCCGGGAGACGATCATGAAATACCACCAAAAATAGTAAAGGACCTGGTGAAATTCTGTCAAGGGAAAGGTAAGGGCAGCACACTATGAATAAGCAGAGCTAATATCACAAGGGGTGAGTTTCTTTTAGAATTTCTTTTAGATACTAATCTGGAGGTTGCGAATAAAGGTAAAGAACCAACTTTCCAAAACTCCAGAAGAAGGGAAGTCCTAGACCTTACACTAGTTACTAACAAAGCATCTCACATTGTCAAAGAATGACAAGTCTCTAAAGAAGCCTTCTTCTCAGACCGCAGCCATATCAAATTCAAATTAAGAATGGTTTCTCGAGAAGAAACCCTAGTGAGCAATAGATCACCTACTTAATTATAAGATCACCTTAACAATAAATTACTAGGAAGACACCTAAACACTAATACTCCGGAGGAACTTGACAACTCTCTTGAATTTCTAAAGGACACGATGATGTCTTCCTACCATGATAG
Organism: Merodon equestris; assembly: GCA_958301585.1. NCBI lineage: Eukaryota > Metazoa > Arthropoda > Insecta > Diptera > Syrphidae > Merodon > Merodon equestris. The sequence goes on from OY284413.1 coordinate 170,459,211, forward strand.
CTGCCCATTGAAAGAAAAGAACACCACAAAATCTGTGCCCTGATGGAACCCGAGACTGAGTAGATTAAGGAGATCAGCAAGACGGGAGTTCAACAGGGCTAAAAAGCTGGCAGCCATACATGGAAGCAGTACCCATTTACAACACAGAAATCAGATCATCCAAGAGGAAATCGTCGAAAAATTACTGCGAAAAACGAAAGGGCTCACCGGAAACGGCAAGAGTTTACAAAACGCTCTCCAAGGGCAACCACGACTCACTTCTACTTAAAGACTTGAATGGTAATCTGACGCATCATTTTACAGATATCCTAGAACTACCTCTAAAAACTGACTTTCCCGGGTGTATTGTAAAAACCAAGACTAAAAACTGTGAAGCAAATGTGATCTTCAAGACTGGTAGAAACCGCAACGTAAGCAAATACATAACATATAAAAAAGTTGACTGGACTATTGACAGCTTCAAACCATTCAAAGCCCTTGGGCCGGATGGTCTTTTCCCTGCACTTTTAATACAGTCCCCCAGCACGCTAGAGCTAAAGGCTACTCTGGTTATAATCCGAACAAGCCTTAAAATCAATTATATAGGTAATATTTATACCCAAAGATGGCAACAAACTACCCGTAAGATCGGTCTCCCCTTATTTTTATTGAAAATGATGAAAAACTGATAGAACTGATCATAAGATCAACACTGGAGAACGCACCACTCCACAAAGTACAATTTGCATATCAAAAAGGTAAATTTACAACAACCGCCTGTCCCAAAGTCAATTGTTCCAACAAATTGGAATTGTAGAAAAATCCTTGAAAGCAAAGCAGGTCGCGATTGGTGCCTTTATGGATATAGAAGGAGCATTCGATAATGCAAATCATTTGTCACTAACTAAGCAACATATTAAAGTTGATCTGGGTGCCAAGTCCTTAAAAGGCTGACATACAAGCCAAGAAAAGTGCTCAGATATCTTTTACGAAACCATACCCTCTTTATGCTTTCGACAGCTCAGACATAAACGTACACTTACACAAATGGATCATTAAGCAAAAGAACCAATTCTGGAACAGGCAGAAGGGTATTAAACACTCAAGAACGTTCATGGAACAGAAGCACAATCCCAAACGTGACAAAGAAGCTCTAGAACTAAATAAAGTCGACCTAAGTGCTACAGTCTTGTGCAAATTAATCTGAACAAACACTTCTTTTTTCAAAAACTAATGTTATTTATTTAAAAAGTAAAAATAAGTAATAGATTATTAAAATTAATACTTAATGTGTCGACCCTTGGCGTTTAGCACCATTTTAACTCGTTTTGGAATGGATTCCACGAGTTTTTGACAATTATCAACAGTTTTTGGATCCCGGTACCATACTTGAATAACTGACTCAATCAGCTTGATTTTGGTCGTACAATCCATTTTTCTCAGCCTGGCTTTGCATATAGCCCATACATTTTCAATTGGATTAATGTCTGGCGAGTTGCCAGGCCAATCCAGAGTCGTAATACCAAGTTCAGCTAAAAATTGTTTGACTTTTTTTGACGTATGACACGGGGCCAAATCTTGTTGAAAAATCGGGGTTTCTGTATTCAATTTCGACAGCTCAGGCATCAGACGTGTATCCAGTAATTCAATATATTTGTAACTGTTCATCATCCCTGTTATTGGAACTAGCGATCCTGTCGCAAAATAAGAGAAACAACCCCAAAACATTTGCTTTACAGGATGTTTCACTGTCTGCTGAATATGGGCTGTTGAAATTGGCTCATCATCGGTCCTTCGAACGTATTGATGTCTCGTACCCTGCACGAAAAAATGACTCTCGTCCGAAAAAGCACGTTTTTCCATTCATTCACTGTCCAATCTTTATATTTTCGAGCCCAAGTCATTCTCTTCTTTTTCATGGCAGGAGTCAGGAATTGTTTCTTCAGAGGTTTCCGTGCTTTTCGTCCAACCTCTAGAAGACATCGTCGAACTGTTGAGGCATCCACGATTGTTCCCGCACCCGCAAGATCTTTTTGTAAGTCGTTACTTCTTTTACTTGGATTAATTCGACTGTTTCTTATAAGAAGAGCGTCTTCTTTCTTGGTGGTTTTCAGTTTTCGACCGCATTTCCCTGCTCGATGTGGTAAAATCGACCCGGTTTCCTTATAGCGTTTAATAATGTTGTTAACTGACCCTAACGACATGTTGCGCTTTTATGCTATCTGCCTCTGTGTCTTAGATGTATGCTCAAACAAAGTAATTATTTTACTACGGATTTCTACGGAGGTATCCATTGTCAAGCACTTCCAAACAGCAACAAACTTGACAGCAATTTAATTCTTGTTTACATAAATTGCAAAACCTCCTTAGCATTTTCAAAAATTTAAATTCAAACAATTTTTGGGAAACTGGGCAAACAATATTTTTTCAGGGTTATAATAATCTAGTTTAAGAATATGCGCAATTTGAGAAAATATAAGGCCGTTGTGACAACAAATTAATCTATTTACCATTGAACTCAAGGAAAAAATAATATGTTCAAATTAATTTGCACAAGACTGTATGTGAGCCACTAACAGGACACGGAGCATGCAACTACCACCTTTATACAACGGGTCTTAGTAGCATAGAAATCTGCAAGCGATGTGTGCAGGCCAAGGAAACCATGGAACACATACTGACCACCTCCCAAACCTTACCCGAGAAAGATTCGAGAAAGTTTCAAAATGACAGGTTACATAATTATAACAGGGAAAACTTCCAGGAAATTCCATCTGGAGAAGTTGCCAAATTCTTGAAGACAGCACTCAAATCATAGATCAAAGAAGGAGGTACAATATATCTTTATGGTCGCAGTACTAAGGTCTTCAGGTGACACACTCCGAGTTCTTCAGGTCAATTCAATTGTTCTGACACTCGTTTGTCGATCCTCGGCAGAATCAATTTCTTTACAATTTTTCACTCGATCGACCGTTTTCGTAGTACATTTGGATAGCTTTAGTGCGATACTTAAGCGTGTTATTATCCATGGTTGAAATTGTACCTGAATCTAATTTGCAAGTGATAGAGAGGATATAAAACTCGCATCCTGAAATTATTCACTACTACCATCTAGGCGCGACTTTTGCAGGAAACTATATATGTTTTCATGATGCCACTGGAATGTAAAGCTAGTGGTTCACATGTTTGACAAAGGAGTTGACGAAGAAGTTCACTATTGAAAGTGAAAACTTGACAATAAGTAGATCACATGCGCGTATAAATAACACAGAAAAATCCCAAACATGAACTGTTTATTCCCTGACTGACAAATGAGAATTATAAATGAAATCCTCCTTCCAGGCGCTCAACACACCTCGCGTTTTTACGAAGTTGCGACCCCCACTGTCGTGCAAGCATGCCCGGCTACAATTAAACCTACACTCCTTTGATTTATGGCACAGCGCAAGCACGTTTTTTCCTTCCTTTATCCACCCGCACACTTAATTTAAAAACATTTTATTTATTTCCTCCAACACCGATAGTGAGCATTTTAAACCTTACCTATAAACTGTACCGCTATAATCGAATAATCACTCCGACCAACGACTTGCCGCGTTCAACGCTATAAATGTGATTTTATTATCCGCCATCTGTATGTTTATCCTGCAGCACCTAAGAGGGATGTAGACACTTTTTTTTATTTCTTATTCGGATAATATGTCATACAATAAAGCGAAATTCAGTTCGAGAGCAATTTAGTTTTATTAATTAATTGAAGGATCATTTATGGAATGGCGAGCGAAGCAGCACCTTCGCTAAGGATATTACCATTGCACGTTTGCAGTGAGGTGGCGTGTGGGTAAGTACAATGTTAATAATTAGGGTCGCATGCATGACCAACTGAACAACAAGCGATTCTGCTGGTAATTAGAAAATAAACTCAACGGTCGTGGGTCAGAGTTTACAATCGGGCTAAAGACTTCAATGCACTCCTCAGGCACATCGACTAGTCCATGGAGAGTCCATTTGCATATTGTGATTTGTAGCGAGGCGATAATTCATGGTTCATTCGCATGATAGGGTGGGTTCCCGTAATTATTAAATTACGAATTACTATAGGCTGGATGCATTGCTTCGATGCGGACTGCCGGTCACGGAATAAACTGGAATGCAGGAACTGGAATGCGTGACATCGAGGCACGAATTGCGATGCTTTGTCCGGAGGAAAGGACTTCTTACTATGGGTTACCTTTCAAAAGAAGCCAACTCAGGTGCTAGTTAGCTTGCGTAAGCTGTGACTATCTAGATCGTAGAAGACTGGGGTGCGTGCGTACGGGAAGAGTTGCTGAGTTTAGCACCGGACGTTGACTGGATTCCGGTTTATTATCTGGCGGAAGGTAATAACTATCAATGGATTCAGACGCTTGAATTAACTCGCCAACACCACTCACCAAAATGTTATCATTGTGCAACCTGCCATAAGTCTTCAGTTCTTGCACTATTTGTATTTTATAAGGTTTTGGATCAAGATCCTTGCGTAAAATGTTCCACGTGGTCAGGTAACTCAATCCCAAGTTGCTGCAAACGGCGAGGAAAGACTAATCATGGTTTTTTTAAGCACTAGAGGATACAGCTTGAATATTTTCCCCTGTACGCACTTTTCTGATACATAGGTGGCTGGATTTCCAAAGGCGTGAAAGTGGTGCGAAATTTCGGTTTGGCTTAAAATGCTTGGTCAGTAGGTCGAAAAACATTTTTCACAGAGCACGAATTTAGTTCCCAAAATTCAAAAATATGTAAGCGTCGTTCGGATGTAAGTCTTTCCACACTAAATTAGCAATACTAACAGGGTACGATTCATACGCGAGCTGTCAAAAAAGATCATCGTTTTGACCTTACTTAAATAGAAAAAAATAAAATATTTATTTCAATACTTTACAAAATTGCAAAAGATGTTGAATAGCGTCTATTTTAAAAAATCCGCTGAGGCAGCACTTGTCGATGGCGCAGTATAACTATACAAGTGGATAAAATAAAATTGCGCTCTTTGTTATCTAGAATCATAAAACAAATGGGTTTGTTATGTAAGAGTCAAAAGCGATTTTCTTGAAATCTTGATTTCGATATTTTGCTTTTTTCCTTATTTTACGCCATCTCTTCAACAAAGAGCAAACATTTTAAATTATTATTTGTGGTGCTCCACAATCCTGACGTGGGAATCCTGACTAATTGAAAACTTTCCCATTTTCCCCGCAACCATGAAGCTAATATTTGCGATTTTGTTTTTTCACTCGTTATCCGTTTTCAAGTGCGAGCTGTGGGCTATCTATGTCGAAATATATGTACATAGTTGGTTGAAATGTTTTTCGGGGAAAATGTGAAAAGCGCCTTTATTTTTCTTATTAGAAGTTTCGAAGTAAAACAAAATGCAGAGCTGAAAGTTCTTCACCTTTACCCGTTTTTGGATTCAGTTGGCTTCTGTTTTGAATTGGAAATTCGGAAACTTCAGCATGTACTTGATGCTTGAACCGTTGTTGATTGAAAATAGTTTTAATGCTAATGAAGTGCATGTTAACTAAAAACATCTTGGGGTTGTTTACGGGAGTTTTAATTATTATTGACTGTCACAATGCCACGACTTTCTCAGAATATATATGAACGTTTTATACAGTAATATTGAAAGACTTAAAGTAAGTGAGGGTCGTGTTGCCTTCTTCTTATTATGCTTATCCAACAATGGGTGTAATTTTCACGTTATTCTTGAATTTTCAACATTGTTCCACCACTGCGAGGTGAGGTGCGGAACATCGTAAGCGCATATGCCCCTCAAGTAGGATGCGAACAAAAAGAAAAAGATGCATTCTGGCTAGATTTCCACAACCTTGTCAAAATCATCCCAAAGGAAGAGCTTTTGTTTGTTGGGGGAGATTTAAACGGACATGTCGGGAAGACAAGCGAAGACTATGAAGGCTACCACGGAGGGCTGGGATACGGCACCAGGAACTCTTCAGGTGAAGATATCCTAAACATGTGCAAATCGTACGGTCTTATAGTGCTAAATACCATGTTCGTCAAACAAAGCCGGCATCTGATCACTTATAGCAGCGGCGGAAATGAAACTCAAATAGACTATCATTTGGTCTCCAGTTTCATGAAGCCACGAACTAAAGATTGCAAAGTGATCCTGGGAGACGCGATCGCCCCTCAACACCGTCTCCTCCTGACTGAATTTTTTATGGAGGCGAGTAAGAAGTCAAAGCAGCAAACGAAGGTGTCTGAGAGAATCAAGTGGTATAAGCTGGATAAAAGAAAAGGCGAAGCTTTTATTACCAGCATGAAAAACTACCTCTTTTCCATTATCGATGAGGTCGGTAATGAGGAGAGCAGAGCACAAGACATGTGGGATTCCCTACAACAATCTGGCCTGGAGAAAGCCAAATCACTGCTCGGAACATCTAAAGGCCCCTGCCAACACGCAAAAGAAACCTGGTGGTGGACAGACGAAGCCAAAGCAGTGATACACGAAAAGAAAATGGCTTTCCAAGCTTGGTCAAAGTGCTCTTCTACTAATAGAGAGAAAAAAGCTCGCCGTGAAAAGGTATATAGATGTTGCAAAGGTATCGCGAAGAAAAAGTGCGCCGAATTCAAAGCGAAAAGCATGGAAGGCCTCTATCCTTCCGCGTCTGACAGGAACCACGCTACCCAGGAGCTTCGACAAAGCAATTTGAACAAAGGAGCAAATATCTTTAAGATAGCCGCCCAGAGAAGAAGAAATGCTCAGGAGATTCGTTTCCCAAAGTTTATTAACAATGCTGAAGGCCAACTCCTTGTGGAAGACGAAAAAATTCTCCACAGATGGCGACAGTATTGCGAGGAACTTCTGAACGAACAGTTTCCCCGAGTGTACTTTCCAAGAGCCGCCCCGAATCATGCCGAAATACCCGACATCACAGTCGAAGAAGTTCGGTACGCGGTTAAAAACTCCAAGAAAAGAAAAGCTGTTGGGCCGGACGGGATACCCTCTGAGTTCTGGAAAAAGATGGGAGACATCGGGTCTAGATGGCTCATGGTTCTTATCTCCAAACTTATGAGAGGCGACACTATGCCTAATCAATGGAGGGAAAGCTATCTTCTTCCATTGCACAAAGGAAAGGGTGATACGCGAAATTGTGATAACTACCGTTCTGTCAAGCTGATGTCGCACACTATGAAGATCGTTGAACGGGTATTAGATAGCCGACTGCGGAAAATAATACGACTATCTGATGACCAGTGCGGGTTTGTGTCGGGTAAATCAACAACAGATGCAATCGAAAGTATAAGGGTCATGATGGAAAAGCATCGTGATTCGTCAAACGACTTGCATATGGTGTTGGTTGATTTCGAGAAGGCCTTTGACCGGCAACCAAGAGATCTTTTATGGGTGGCGCTAAGACAAAAAGGAATTCCAGAAACCTACGTGCGAGTGACCATGGACATGTATAATAGAGCAACGACAAGAGTAAGATGCACCGCAGGAGTCACCGAAGAGTTCGCAATCAAAGTCGGTGTACACCAAGGGAGTGTCCTCAGCCCACTGCTCTTTATAGCAGTCCTTGATTGCTTGCTTGAAGGAAAAGTGACGGACCCCAATGTGCACCAGCTATTCTTTGCTGACGATGGAGCTATTATAAGTGATGATCAGGCGTCCCTACAACGAGCACTTGATGTGTGGGTGGACATTTTTGAGGGACACGGGTATCGTATTAGTTCAAAGAAGACAGAGTATCTGTGCTGCCCGTTCTCTGACCCTCATCAGCCTATTCCAGACATTTAATTGAATGGAAGAGTGCTTCCCAAGTGTGAAAAAACTTGTGATGACGACATCAACCATCGCGTAAGCGTAGGGTGGATGAAGTGGCGGGAAAACTCCGCCATCTTCTGTGATCGAAAAATGCCCCCTAAGCTGAAAGGAAGGCTCTACACTTCAGTTGTACGTCCGGCGCTCACATACGGTTCACAATGCTGGACAATGCACAAAAAGTAAGGCGAGATCTTTTGAAACCCCGTCCAAAAGGCGTTATCAATCAACGTTCCAATTTCAACACGCAAAAAAGGCAGGCCGAAAAACAATTGGTGCAAACAAATGCAAAAACACCAGCATTTGATTGGCCTCAGCGATGAAGTAATCCCAAACCGGGAAGCCTGCCGCTACTTTCTGAGGTCAAACCGGCGGACCCCACAAGCGGACCAGTAGGAATGCAGTTAAGTGGGAAGGTTATGGTCCTACACTTCTGACCATAACGACGCCGGAAAAAAGGAAAAGAAGAAGAAGAAGAAGAAGAAGAAGAGTACCACCACTGCGATGGCTCCTGATAAGCAAAAATCACAAACAATTGTGAATTTGATACGTTTTGGATTCTGGTAAGGAATCCACGTTTTCTAGCCATCATAATACGATGCAAAAGCAATTCACTCATGAAAAGCACCGTTTGAATTCTCATGTGGCTTCAAATTATTCCCAAGGCTTTCAAACGACGGGAAATGGCTACGTAATTCTTCCAACTATTCCTCATTAAATGACTCCTATTATATTGATCTTCAATTCTGCATTTTAAACCTTTTTCAGCGACGCTGAAAGCTCTTCGACTTCCAAGTCACCGCTTTTGCAGCCTCACTATACCTTTTACGATCGTTTGAGTTGCTTATGGCGCAGATCTTTTCGAATTGAAGACAACAAACAAAACCTCCGGCAAATGACGATTATTTTGCTCGGAAGTCGATGAAAATGCTCAAACGTTATGATGAGGAAATGTTTATAGGTGCCTCAACTTATTGAGCTTGTGACGTCTTTGACGAGCACATATCGCTGGCGCCATCTACTGTAAGACAGCGAATTCCAGTTTCTACACCTGAAAATAAAATAGGTGCCAATTTCTAGGTAGTCTGTGCGGGTAACGAAGCAGGTGGTGCTCCAATATCAACAAGTTAGACTTATTAGCCAATGACCCAAAGTTCTTATATCCTCAATTTCTCGACTGAGTTTGCTAGTGGAACATGGGAATAACCTATGTTATTAACTAGCATGGCAATGGCAAGAAATTTCTACTCAGACTGGCTTACATCTGTCGAATTCTGTGCATTATTCCAACCGAAATTCTCAACACCAGGTACTTATAATTTCCTATGAACTGCTTGACGTATTATAAATAAGACTTTGCATTTGCATCCTTACAAAAGAACTGAGGCCAACTGAAAATTTGATTGTTCGTATGGAGGCCTCCAGACGTGTTCGTGGTGGACAATTAAGAGATTTTTCACCTATAATTACTAAGAGTCATATTCTTTTAAAAACCAAAAACACCAGCCAAAAAAACGACTTCTTATAATTCCTATAATTTACTTTTTTTAGTTTCTAATTCATTTTTATTCATAATTTCTTAGATCTATCTTACCCTAGACAAAAATGCTTAAAAACTAGCTTAACTATCTTAACAATCTAGATATCTTACTGGCCCTAGGCGGACACTCTAAAATAGACGTAACAACTTAAATCTATGTCTTTCGACTACTATATCAACTTACCACTAACATTACTATATCAAGCTTAAGCTAAGAAAAATGTTTTTTATTAAAAACTTAGCATATTATCATTTTTTGTATTATATATAAAACTTAAGCCTACCTTAATGTAACTAAACCTAACTTATTCTAACTTAACTAAAATATATATATATAAACTATATACATAATATATATTTAATATATATATCTTTTTTTGTTTTTTTTTTTTTTTTTATATACATACTACCCTACTACTACCTACCCTACCCTACCTTACCCTACCCTAGCCTATGTAAGCCTGCCATTGGTGTTAGGCAGGCCATGCCTTGAAGAGGCTGAAGCTAACAAAGTGTCCACTGACGTAGCTCTCTCCAGCCACCAAAAGCGTTGATGCTGGCGGACTACGTCTCCTCGATCCCGGCGTGAGACCGATCTACAGAACCTGAGGCGCTCGGGCTCACGGAGCGCGACATCGGGTTCGTAGAGGAATCGCCGTTCCACGGAATTGCGACCCACGTGGAAGATTAGCGGCACCGCCAATCTATCCTGGATCAGCCCACATCTATCTAAATAGAGGAATGCTTCTGGCGGAACAAAGCCATTAAGGCGCACTCTCTCGTGATATAAGTCGTTGGGGTAGTAAGCCCCGAAAATCAGGCTATTGACCGAAGTCATTGCTCTCGCAACGTGGCTTCGAATCAGTTTGATCAAAAAATTATCTATCCGTACAATCCTGGCCCTATCGTATAGGACCTCGTTCGGGTAAAATTTTGTGTACTCAGATTCGGGTGTCCTATGTAGCCCCAGACACGTCCTGAGACATTGTCTCTCAAACACCCGAATCTTTTCCATTAAGCTGGCTCTCACATTGAACCAGACGGGACATCCATAGGCAACCATGGGCCTGATTAAGGCCATGTAGCAGATTACCTTCACCCTAGAATCAAGTTGGCTGCTATGAAACAGCCATCTTGTTAGAGCGAAAGCGCCCCGGGCCCTTGCCAGAGCAGCATCTACATGTTTGTCAAAATATAGATACTGATCCAGCACGATCCCAAGGTATCTGACTACACTTTGTCTCGCCAGTGGACGTCCGTCCGGTCCTAAAATTAAGAACCTGCGCCAGTTTTTTCTAGTGTCCCGAGAGGCCCTAGACAAAGGCGTTCTGAACAATATAGATTCTGATTTCTGGAAGTTGATTTTCAACTTCCAGTCATCACAATACTGCTGAATTTTTTCGAAGTCACGCTGCAGAAGAGTAACAATGACGTCGATCGTTGGACCTGATCTGTACGCGATTAGGTCGTCTGCGTACGCTATTGAATGGTGAAGAGAAACTAGCAGATCGCTTAGGTAAATGCTGAAAAGGATCGGCGAATTTACCGTACCCTGTTGCAGTCCATTTTTGATTTCAAATGTTTGGGTAGAAGTCACGTTGGCAATTTTCACTACGAACTTTCTACCTGTTAACATGTCAAAAATCATATATAGCAGTGGTTTACTTATGCCCAGCCGAATGAGCTTGTAATAAAGACCTTCTAACCATACGGTGTCGAAGGCTTTTTCTAAGTCAATCAGACAGGCACCCGTGCATTGGTTCTTGCATTTATTCCATTGGACATCCGACACAAGCTTCGACGCGGCATGAATAGTGTCATGCCCCGCTCTGAAACCGAATTGGTTATCCGGGATGATTTTATTGTCCTCAACCCATTTAGACAGGGCCCTATGGATCACCTATAATTTACTTTCCCTCATTCTTTATGTCAGATTTTCGTCTAGGTGAAATAAAAGGTGTTTTTTTTTAAAGCTATACAAATCCAGTATGAAATAAAACACTTGAAGCTAATGTTAATGGCGGTAACATATTGGAGGACATCGTCCTTAAAGAAATATGGGCCGATGATTCCACCAGCCCATAAAGCACAACAAAGAGTGAGTTGTAATGGTTGTAAGGGCGTCTCGCTTCTGGGTTCTCCTCACTCAAAATTTGGGAATTCTGTTTGTATACATATCCAAGCAAAAATGGGCGTCATCGAAGAACAAAATTAGGTGGTGGAGATGAAGATCAAGCTGAATCATGTTTTCAGCCCATTCACTGAAAATATGAAGCGTATAATGGTCACGGGGTTTCAACTCTTGTACAAGTTGGACCTTATAAGCTCTTAAGCCAAGATATTTCCGTAAATTCTTCCCCAAGTTCCAAGTTTGGCGAACCGAAATATGGTTCTCAAAATTAGATTCCACAATTTGCATGTATTGTTTAACCACTCATCTACTCACGTGGCAAAATGTCCTGTCAATATTCAGCTGCTAAATTGACAGCTCATAAGAAGGATGTTGGCTGTTTAAAAATCAAAACTTTAAAAAAAAGAGTCTTTATATTGCAAGAGCTATGACTAATGACAATAACCTACATAACTTCGAGGCTTACTACTACAATCTTATGTAGTTACCGCAAACGATGGATTCCATAGGTAAGATTCTTCTCACCATTTGTAGTTCGTAAATTAGATTGGATCAGCTAAGGGATCTTGAAGAGGCCTGGCGCGTCATAGTGCTTAGTTGAAACTGAGAAATGATTGATCCCAATAAGCCTTGTTGGGCTCTTGGGCATGCAGAACAAGAAGCTGTTCCTTCGTCACGTGATGCCCATATGCAGCTTTACATTTATTTCGATTTTTATGTAGTTTCTTGGAACTCGTCCACTTTATCAAAGCATTTACCGAGTATAGTGATATGCGAGACTTGGATCGATCCAGGTCGGTCAGTAACTACTATATGTATTTCGTTTTTTCTTAATTTATTTCGAAACCTACTTTCTTTTCTGCCATTACTAGACTTTCTGTGTTTCTCTTAACTGTTTCTTCATTGCCTCCCATGATGTTTAAGTCGTCAGCGTTAGCTACAGATGGTATGATTCCGTTAAGTGTTAGTAAAAATTAAAAAGAAATGGTGGACAAGCATCTCCTTGTTTTGATCCTTCACGTATCTGTAATGTCTTATACTTTTATTTTCCTTTAGGCGTATTTGTAATAGTATCATCAATTTTTCCGGAATTTCCAGCCGTAAAAGGACATGATCTTGCGACTTTTTTAAAATCTACGATACGGACCGTTTCGTAGAATTCCGATTTCTCTTGTCGAAATTTTAGTAAAGGGTGGTCCAACCATAATGCACGATGTTAATTGTGAGTCACAAATTAACGTCAAGTTTTTTTGCCCAACTTAATTTGACATTTCTTTGTTTCAGTGTTTGACAAATTCAACCATGGAGAGGTACACAATTGAGCAGCGCGTTAAGATTGTTGAAGCCTCTTACGAAAATTGGCGTTCAAATCAAAATGCATTTCGTGCACTTCGTGATTTTTTTGGTCAGCATAATCGACCAAATGTGTCCACAATCGGTAGAATTGTGCGCAAATTCCAGCAAACCGGGTCTGTAGGAAATGTGAAAACACCTGTGCATGCTCGCCCACTTCGCTCTGCGGAAAACATTGTTGTTGTTCGCGATAGTGTGGCAGAAGAGCCGTCAACCTCGACTCGTCGTCGTGCCCAACAATTGAACATCTCACGAACATCACTGATGCGAATTTTGAATAAAGATTTGAATTTACACGCTTACAAGGTTCAATTGACTCAAGAGCTGGAGCCTACTGACCCTTTCAAGCGTCGTCAATATGCCGAATGGTTGGCACACTTTCACCTCAGTGGATTCGTTAACAAGCAGAATTGCCGCATTTAGGCAAATGAGAATCCACGAGTGATTGTTGAAAAGCCGATGCATCCACAAAGAGTGACTGTTTAGTGCGGTTTATGGGCTGGCGGCGTCATCGGGCCGTACTTCTTCGAAAATGAAGTCGGCCAAGCAGTTACCGTGAATGGTGTTCGCTATCGCGAGATGATAACGGATGTGGCCAGAAATTGAGGATATGGACCTAGACGATATGTGCTTCCAACAGAATTGTGCCACTTGCCACACAGCCAACGAAACAATGGCTCTTTTGCGCGAGAAATTCAATGGCCGTGTTATCTCACGTCGTGGCCGCCACGATCATGTGATTTGATACCGTTGGACTTCTTTTTTTGGGGATATTTAAAAGAAAAAGTGTACGTCAATAAGCCAAGAGCAATTCAAGCTAAAGGATGAGATAATTCAGCACATTAACGACACTGAACCTCAATTATGTCTCAGAGTCATTGAAAATATGGACCATCGGATAGGGGTATGCCACCGAAGCCGTGGCGAGCATTTGGCCGATATTTTGTTTCACACATAATTGTCATAGATCCTTCTATCATATTAGAAAAGATTACGATAATTCTCTGAAAACTTTTTATTTTATTTACAATTATCATCGTGCGTTTTCGTTGGACCACCCTTTATAATGAAAATCTGATCACTCATCGAATGGTCCACCCTGAAGACACAGGGATAGTATCCTATTATTTTCTAACCTTATGAAGTCAGTTTCTTTAACGGAATTATTCACAGCACCTTGTATCAACTTGATAGCAGCGAATGGTTTCATTGTTTCGTATAGTTGTGACTTCGATAACTTTAGCGACTCCCTTTGAAGTAGGTCATAGGAAATGCAAGGAACTAACACGGTGTGACAGTTCTGAGGCAATATGGAGACAGGGGGTGTTGATGTGGAATTTCGGTTTTTTTTCTTATTATTATTAACAATAAAATTTAAAATTCTTACACGCTATTTATCAACACTTTGGTGCAAAATTTGTGTTCGGTGATTAGGTGGTACTACTAGTCTACTTCCCCAACTAAGCCAAATATAATGGCTGATAAACGCTTCTTTGTCCAACTGAGCGTAATTGCTTATCAACATCTCATACCTTTTGATCAATATACCTTATATCAACATCATAAGGTATGAGCAAGGTATTCGAATCGAACAAAGTTTTGAGCTCATTAAAAACTGCTTGATGCTCTTATGTCCATTCCCATTTGATATTTTTGTCTAGCAAGCGATGTAGTTTCTCTGCTACCGTGGCCTAACAGGGCAACGGCAATTTCAAAAATTACCGCAAATTGTAAAAATTTAGTAATCCAAGAAATTATTGCTACATCTACTTATTTTTTTGGAATCGCAGCCTGTTGGATTACCTTGACTTTCTCTTTGTTCGGCGATATTGCTTTCTCACTGACATGGAATCCTAAGAAATTCATTTCTCTCCTCGCAAAAATACATTATGACTTATTGACTGCCAAATTGGCTTGGGACAAGCTTCTTAAAACAGCTTCTAAATTTCGTGCATGATCAGTATCAATAATATCGTCTAGATATGCCTTCATACCGTTTATACCAGCCATTAATGTACATATCTATGCACCTATGAAACAAACCTGGTGCAGCCGAAATACCAAAAGGTAACCAGCGGACCCTAAACAATTCTTTGTTGAGAGTGTTGAGCGTTTAAACCTTCGCGGTGATATCACCTGCCACTAACTGTTGATAGGCTTGCTTTAGGTCTTGTCTTGTAAATAGTTGACCTCCCAAAATGGCAGCCAATACCGCCGTAAAGAGAGAGAGTAGATAAGCATTAGTCTTAATAACAGCATTCACTGTGCTTCGGTAATCCCTCCAGATTCGAATAGTCCCGTCTGATTTTGAGATCGTGACAAAATGGCAAAATGGTTGCCATCACAACGAAAAGATCACACGTTGCCATAACCTCCCCGCTTCCCCGAACATCTGAAACATGTCGGTGGGCGGTTTCATGGGCTTATCCAATCTGATACGCAGGCTTATAATTCAAATTCACTAAATATGCACTTCTGCAACGCCTCATCCACCTCCTCACAGATAATCAAGTCTCTCAGCATATTATCTAACTTGCAGTGCCCCGGTAAGTTCCTTAAAACCTTCACAAAATCCACGATCATCTCGTCACTCCTTTGGCTTCGTTTGTGAAATGCAAATCTTTGGAAATGACTGCCCAATTTTCCCAAATTTCGTAAAACAACACATTCCTTGGAGTAAGTGGACTCAACAACGATCGTATTATCTCATAAGTTGATTCTCCAAAGCAGGACAGGAAAATTGCCTTCATTGAGACGTCGTTGGTTATGCCATTTGCTTCGAAATATTGGGTATATAACTTAATTCGTGCGGTTTTTTTTCAAATTTGAACGTTTATTTAAAAAAAAAATGTACAATAGTATCATTCAAAGTATTGCCCATCTGAGGCTATGACTTTTTACCATCTTTCTGGCAATTTGTGGATCCAATCCCAAAAGAACTGCGCCGGCTTGGCAGCCAAGAATGAATCAAGCCAATTTTTGATATTCTGCTCTGATGTGAACCGTATTTTAGTGAGGGCGTGGTGCATCGACCGAAACAAATGGTAGTCAGAAGGGGCAAGGTCTGGACTATAAGGCGGGTGGGGTAAAACTTCCCATTTACTGTTTTCCAAATAGTCGAGCGGGCCGAGCGTTGTCATGATGGAAAATTATTGCCTCGTGTCTGGTCGCATATTCCGGGCGTTTTTCGGCTACTGCTCTCTTCAAACGGATTAATTGTGTTCGGTAGCGTTGTCCATTGATGGTTTCACCCGCTTTTAGCAGCTCATAATACAACACACCCTTCTGATCCCACCAAATACAGAGCATTACCTTCGCGCCATGGATATTTGGCTTTGCCGTTGATTTGGCTGGTTGGCCGGGTTTCACATATGATTTTTTGCGCTTGGGGTTGTCGTAATGGATCCATTTTTCATCACCAGTAACAATCCGATGCAAAAATGACTTCCTTTTGTGGCGTTCCAGCAGCATTTCGGACATGCAAAACCGTCTTTTGACGTCTCTCGGCTTGAGTTCATGTGGAACCCAATTTCCTTGCTTCTGAATATATCCAGCTGCGAAACGTTTTGAAATGGCTTTTATGTTAATTAATGTAGACATGGCAACCCTAAAATAACATTAGTTATAAACATTTTGTTAAGAGCACAGCCACGATCGGCTGTATAAAAGGCGACGCCCGATCAGTGGACAGTCACTCAGGTTTGGCATTTCACCTAGCGAAGTTCTTCCGAGCGTCCCAGGACAAGTGCCACACTTGTGCGAAATCTTTTGAAAGCAAATAAAATCTTATTGCTAATAATTATTTTGTTGTTTTCCTTTATTAGGGGGGAATATTTGCTTAGCTGCTCACTCAGCGTGTACGGCGGTTCGCGAACAGCTTACGCGCGGTGAAGAGAAAGGCAAATAGTTTTGTAACCGCTTTGCTTAGTTGCCTGTTAAGCGTGTACTGCGGTCTTCAGACAGCATACGCGCGGTCAGTGAGGAAGTAAAGTGGCAAATAGGGGGAGTTCTCCGAAGCAGAGTGGAGACCTGCCAAAGCTAAAATCGAGCTTGACAATTGGCGCCCAACGTGGGGCCACTACTCGAGCTTTACAAGAATATGTTTTATTGTTAATAATAATCCCGTCTTCATATTGCCTCAGAGCTGTCACACCGTGGCAGTTCCTTGCATTTCTTCCTCTTCTGCGTAGTTTGTTGATGCAGATGGTACAAGGTCGACTCCTGCGCCTTTATTACTCTTAAGTCGATGGATTAATTCTTTTACTTCCTCCTGGTTTTCAATTCTTCCTAAATGTGTGGGCAACATCGTTTGCCAATACTGGTTGCTCTCATTGTAAATTAAGCAATTAAGAAAGAAGGTGCCTTTTCGTTGTCCGAAACGAGCTTACCCATATCGTTGTGTATAAATTCATATTTGACCTAGTATCCTCTTCGTATAGCGTTTATTTGCGCATTGCTCTCCTGTTTTTCACAGTACATTCACCCTGAAATTCCGTCATTTTTTTCCTTTGCCATTGTCGTATTTATCCCGAAGGAGAGAGCTGCCTTCTTTTCGTAGGCTCTGGTATCTAAGAGTTCGCATACCTTTCAGAATTACAATTTTTTTTCATTAATTCTCTTTCATTAAATAATTTAGGAAAATCGTCCAAGTATTCGGTAGTGGTAACGAAATTAGAGCCATGAAACCTGACTAAATGATAGGGCTTCCGAACCTGACTCAACTCATAGAAAGCGTTTTCCTCGAAAGCTTTCTTTCTAATATTTTGAATCGATTTAGAGGAGTGTTCTAGGAATTTCTTCATTGTGGAGTATTCGACTTATAATGGGGGATATTTAATGGAGAACATTTCAGACTTTACTTCAATTCATTGCTCTTCTTATTTCACATGAAAGGTCGATAGAAGTTTAGAAGTTTATTTAAAAATTCATTTTTAAAGCGTGAAATGAAATCATCATAGTGTTAAATGGGATTAATTCCAGTTTCTCCTGTTGGAATCACAAAAAATATAGGGTCATCTAATAAAAGTGGTCATTCTCATTCAAAGGAAATATGCAACGTTTTTATGAAAAATACAACATGAAATGTCCCCGTGGACTCTGGCTACAAATAGTCACTGCTAGATGAAACTTTTTCTAATGTTCCCGCGTAATGTCTCTTGGTTGGTGGACCATTGAGAAGGATTTTGTTTTTAACATAGCCCAAAAGAAAACGCACTTTCACTGTGGCCAATTGAAGCCTTTCTTTTAGGAATACGTACGTTCAAGTAATAGAGTCTAAGTAGCATGTTTCGCAGTCTGGCTGAAAATAGTTGTTGTCCACAAATATTACACCGACGTCGACATTGAAATGGTAGTTTCAATGTAATTTTCGAAGAGATATGGCCAAAATTTCAGATCAAAATGTCATTTGTCGTGGATGGGGAGGCTGTTTCAAAATTTCACTTAAGTTTTCAAAATAAGCCATAAACATTTAGGTCACGATCTTTATCCAAATTGCGGTGCATATTAGTTACGGGCTCATTTCCCTCAGGTCAAACTGTCATTGGCTAGTTGCATACTCTTTCAACGGTAACTGCGTCTGAAACCATGACATGAAAACGTGACATCTTGATGGCTTCAAGTCGCTAGGTACTGATGGCATACCCTGTTATTCTGCAAAAATCTATAAGACAGTGCTGCTTCCTACTCTCAAAACAATTTTCACTGATAGCTTGGCACTTGCCTATATACCTATTCCTTGGCGCGCGGTGAAAGTGGTCTTTATTCCCAAAATAGGGAAAGAAGATTACTCACTCGCCAAGAGTTTTAGACCAATCAGTCTGATATCCTTCTTGCTGAAAAGCATGGAGAGGCTAGTGGAGTTGTACGTGCGCAAAGTTGCCCTTCGAATGCATCCTTTCTCGGAGATGCAATATGCTTTTAAGCGCGTAAAATCCTGTGAGACTGCGCTTCAAAACATTTTTTTTTTTTTTTTTTTTTTTTTTTTTGTTGGAGGCTTCTACTATCTGCTGGAGCACTCAGACACAAGTACTGGTCCATTGTACTACCAGACAGACACCTTGTCTTTATTGTATTTTCCCCGTTGTCCGGAGAAAAGTGAGGAGGGGCTTCAGTGATGTTGAGCTAAGAGATTCGGCACCCACCACGTCGGCCCCAAGGGTGCGCCACCGTGCACGTGCGAAGGCGGGACAGTCGCAGAGAAAGTGTTCCGCTGTGTCGTCCTCCTCGCAACAAGCAGCACAGGTAGGCGTCTCACTGATGCCAAGCACGTAAAGATGCCTGGCAAAAGTGTAATGGCCCGTAATGACGCCCGTTAGCCTTCTGCAGTCATTTCTTCTTAAGGATAAGAAGAATGTTGCGGACTTTTTACAGACGTCAGGGCGTACGCGCTTAGTCATCCTGCATCCTGGATATTCCTTCCATCTGCGACTGTGTACGTTAAATACCCAGTCATTGATGTCAGATTTAACCGTTGAAGCTGGTAGACCTAAGGCGGGTTCAGGCCCTGAGAAACTCTCCTCTGAGCCTTTTCTAGCGAGTTCATCGGAGATCTCGTTTCCTGGGATTCCAGAGTGACCTGGAACCCATACAAGCCTAAGTGAATTAAGTCTTCCGACTTTGTTCAACAAGGTCTTGAGTTCATGCACTAGTTTGGAGTTGGACAGAGGATTGGATACAGCTTTGAGTGCAGCTTGGCTGTCACTGCAGACACATATGCTCTTTCCCCTCCATCTGTGTTTCACAACATAGTGCATGGCCATTAGGATTGCGTAAATCTCCGCCTGGAAGACAGACGCATATTTTCCTAACGAGAAGTGCAGTCGAATGTTTTCGCGCTCGAAGAAAACTCCGGCGCCGGATCCCTGATCAGTCCTGGAGCCATCTGTGAAGATGCGAAGACATTCTATTCCAGGTTCAGTGTCTGGCCAAAGCCAGTCCTGACGCCAAGGAAATGTGACTGTGTAGTTACAGCGCAGTAGGATGGCAGGTGTCATTGCGTCAGAGGGCATATCCATGAGACAGTGATCGTAGGATATTTCTCTCTCAAGTACACTTTCACTCCACTGCGAGTTGTACCAAAGACCATTCCTCTTTAGGCGAGAAATAGTTTTCAGTGCACACCCTCTGATATATATGTCAAGGGGTGGAAGGTTCATCATAGCATCCAAAGCAGCTCCCGGTGTGCTGGGGAAAGCCCCCGTGCAACTGAGGCAGACCGCTCTTTGGAGTTTGGTGAGTGAAGCCACAACGTGTTTTCGTGTCAGCCTGCTCCACCAAACAACCGATGCATATGAGATTATCGGTCTTACCATTGCCGTGTAGATCCAAAGGACCTTTTTCGGCGATAAGCCCCATGTTTTGCCAAAGGCACCTTTGCATTGCCAGAAAGCTGACAGCGCTTTGGTGGTTTTGGACTCAACATGTTTTGACCAGAGAAGTTTGTTATCTAGAATGACTCCCAGATACTTAGCTTCCTTGGATATAGGGATGGGAATGCCTTTTAGCACCAGCTGAGCAATGCCAGTTGTTTTCCTCCTTCTCGTGAAGAGAACGACATCGGTCTTAAGAGGATTAACCGACAGCCCATTTCTCGTGCACCAGTCATCGATCACGTTTAGCGCCGCCTGCGCTTTGAGACAGACATTCGCTAAACATGAGCCGACAGAGAGAACAGCAACATCATCCGCATAGGCCTGGGCATAGATTCCAGAGGCATTGAGAGCATCTAGCAGAGAGTCGACCACCATGCACCATAACAGCGGAGACAAGACGCCACCTTGCGGGCAGCCCCTGTTTACTCCAGACTTGACACATTGTTCGAGGCCTGTATCAGCGATCAATGTCCTGTGCACAAGCATTGCTTTGATCCACAAAACCAGTGCTTCATCTACGCCATGCCGTCTAGCAGCGTTACACATGCTGTCGAAGGTAGCGTTATCAAAAGCACCCTCAATGTCGACGAAAATGCCTAGTACGTACTCTTTCCTTTCGAGAGCGCATTCAATTCTCCCAACTAGATTTTGAAGCGCAGTCTCGCAGGATTTTCCGCGCTGATAAGCATGTTGCATGTCCGACAGAGGATGCATTCGAAGGGCATCTTTGCGCACGTGCAACTCTACTAGTCTTTCCATGCTTTTCAGCAGGAATGATGTTAGACTTATTGGTCTGAAACTCTTGGCTAGTGAGTAATCCTCTTTCCCTATTTTGGGAATAAAGACCACTTTCACCACGCGCCAAGGGATAGGTATGTAGGCAAGTGCCAGGCTAGCAGTGAAAATTCTTTTCAGTGTAGGAAGCAGCTGTCTTATACCTTTTTGCAGCATAACGGGGTATATCCCATCAGTGCCCGGCGACTTAAAGCCATCGAAGGATGCCACAGCAAATTCAATGGCCTCAGTAGTTGCCACGCGTGACGCAACATACCAGCTACGCCGAGTTGTTTTCATCGCTACAGCCGCAGTATCCAATGAGGGAGTGTGCAACGAGCCGATGACAGTCTGATTTCCCGGAAAATGGGTCTGAAACAGTAAACTAAGAGTTTCTGCTTTAGACTCGGTAAAGGTACCATCAGACTTTCTGAGTACCTCCAGCCTTGTCGATTTTCCTCGTTTGAGGACTTTAACCAACTTGCTGGTCGCGCTCAGGGATTTGATCTCTTCGCAGAAGGACTTATAGGAATCATTCTTCGATTTTCGAATAAGCTTCTTATATTCCTTCTGCTTCGATCGATATTTATTCCAGTCATCTTCCGAGTTCGATTTAAGCGATCTGTTCAGAAGACTTCTGGCTTCCCTACGAAGCCGTCGGAGCTCAGCATTCCACCAGGGAACCGGCTTCCTGTTGGGAGGTTTTTTGACAGGACATGCGAGTTCAAAACATTTGGTGATGGCGCTGTTCAGGTTATGAACTGCATCCTCCACCGATTGATTAGTTTTGAGTTTAGGCGGGGCTTGAGTGGATTTCTCAAGCTCCTCCCTAAATCGCACCCAGTCTGTTTTTCTCGGATTCCGCTTGGGCTGCGAGGGGGAGATCCCGCACTTCAATTGGAATTCGATGTATCTATGGTCTGACAGCGTAACATCTGGTGAGACTCTCCAGTTAGTGATGGCCTTCGCATGCCTGTTAGATAAGGTTAGGTCAATCACTTCCTGTCGTCTCGCCGTCACAAAGGTTGGTAGAGAGCCAACATTGTTGATGAAAAGGTCAGACGAAAGAATGAAGTTTAAAAGATGGTCTCCTCTCCGGTTGCATTTGCTGCTGCCCCAAAATGTGTTTTGAGCGTTAGCATCGCAACAGATGATGAGTCCAATCCTTCTGGCTTCACAGTACTCTACGAGTTCGGAAACCGCCTTAGGTGGCGGGGGTAGTACCGAGTCGTAGGGGAAGTAAGCAGACGCCACGACGAAGTGTTCAATTTCTCCGTGCGCCTTGTAGCTCACTTTCGCAGCTACCAGATCTTGACCACAGAATTGACCAAGTTTGGTTGCCGATAGCGTATTCGATATGATGAGGCAGACCCTGGGCCTTTCGGATCGCTCATCATAAAGGATTGTAGCATCACGTATGCCACCAAGACCACACAGGCGTTTGTTCCACACCCATGGTTCTTGAATGGATACAATGTGATGATTTGTACTACTGCATGCAATTCTGCTACTTAGAAGAGCGGTAGCAGCCTTGCAATGCTGTAGGTTGATCTGAGTAAAAATCATGGATTCATACTGGGGAACACGTTCCATCCTTCGACTACTTGACATCAAAATGGAATACAATCCTACCAAGGCCGAAGTAGGGACGTGAGTCGTACGCGGTTTTCAGGGCCTCAACAGAGCCATTGTCCATTCCCACTACCAGAGTGAAGCCCTCTTTTTTCAGAGAGTTCTTTTTCTCCTTGTAGGAATAGACAGTCCAGGCCCTCGTGTCGAGTCCCGGGTTCTGCGCACGTAGTCGCGTCAGCACTTTCAGCTTGTTTCCGGGTTTTCCCGGAATCCAGCAGATGGCGCGCGTTAGTTTCGGGAGACTAACTACTTGATAAGTGCTAGTTCCCAGGGGGGGGATTTTCGGCACCATGCTCCTGATCCAGGCAGATGTCTGCTGAGAGGAACAGCTCACCACGAAGGTACCATTCATCAAAGCAGACCTCTCCGCTTGAATACAGAAGCCTGTTGCTGAAGCTAGCTCCAGTAGATGATCCTCGCAGTGTTGGCAATCTGCGCTGGTCATTCTGCTGTCACTGCCAGCCTTCCCTATTCTGACCTTTTCGGAGGAGATGGCTGCCTCTTTGTAGGAGAGGTGCTTGTCTCGACTCTTTACGGTCATTTGTGTTGCCTTTCCAGAGGAAGGGGTTTTTTTGTGTGAAGTGCCCGCCTCCGATGAGCAGCCTTTGGTCCTCTCCGTCTTCAGGTTTTTGCTTTGATCTTTATTGATCGCCGCATCTGCCTTTGGACTCCGATTTCCCGCCGCCATATCAGAGGAGGAGACATCACGTTCTCTCTCCCCAGCAAGATTGTCCCCGGCGGCCATCTTCCGCTTGCAAGTGCTCTTACCTTTTTCGGTTCGAGCTCCTGCTCCCTTCCGACGCCGCTTTCGAACAGCTTTGCCAGCCTGAGGGTTGTTATGATCCAAGACCGCTTCGCCTTCTGCGATCAGAGTCAGTCTGCCAGCATCATCACCTTTTTCGGCGGTGGCACCGACCATGACAGGACCCTGAACATCTTCAGCTCCGTCAGTTTTGGAACTTGGCACGCTCTTATTGGGAGTTTGACCGTCACCAATAAGAGGAGGAGTGTTTGAGGCGCATGCCGAAAGTGCTGGCATGCTTGTGCCTCCAGCAGCAGCCTTTACTAGCCGCCGACGTTTTCTGCGCTGCGCGCCGGCAAGAAGTGCGGGATCTGCAGGTGAGAGGGTCGGATGGGCTTCGGTAGGGGATACCTCCGCCGATCTGATCCTCTTACCTGCCTTTCCCAGAGGTTCGCCCTCAATCTTCGTGCCTTCGGCTGTGCCAGCCTCTTTGCACGATTTTCGGGCACGCCTTTTCCTCCTTCTTTTTGGGCACTTAGCAGTGCAATCTACAGCACGTCCCAATTCTGGGGCTCGTTCAACCTTGGCGGTTTCCCGTGCCGCACCATCGTCGGTGTCGCCGAAACATAGTTGGGAGAATTGAATGTGCACTCGAAAGAAAAGAGAACGTACTGGGCACTCTCGTCGACATTGAGGTAGCGTCAACATCTCCTCCTGGCCAGTTTTCAGTATCTTCATCCCGTTCTCCAATTGTTCGATATTACGAAGGACTCCTAGTAGACATGTATTTCATTGAGTGGAACTCGATGGCGTCATTTTGCCTTGTGCCTCATTCGTAGAGGCCGTGCCGTGGTGGATCTGATCGAGGAAGGTCTCGATGTAGTCATATTGGTGTGTTCAGGAGTGGCGCCTCTTGAAAGAGGAATAGAGATCTCGGTGACAGGACTGGTTAAGACCTTGGTGGTTGGATTCGATGAGACTTTGGTGACAGGACTGGTTGAAATGTTGGTGGCTGAGCTGGTGGCGATCTTAGTAAAAAAAAAAAACCCCTTGAGATTTTGGTGACAGGACTCAAGGCAATCATGTTGCTTTTTGCTTGAGTGACGTTTTGTGGTGAGTATTTTGGGTTTTTGATACCATTCATTAGCGCAGGACTCGAAGCAGTCTTACTGGTTTGTGACTGATTGGCGCCTTGTGAAGGACTCATTGAGGTTTTGATACAGGACTTGAACCAGTCGCCTTGGTGTGTGCTCGATGGGCACCTGGTAGAGACTTCGTTGAGGTCGCGGTAGTCTTTGTTGGCACCGCACTTGAAGCAGTCATATTAGTTTCTAATTCATTGCTAGCCAAAGGACTCGATGATGTCGTGATGGTTAACTGTGCAGGACAAGAAGCGGTCATCTTGTCTGGAATTTCTCCGTCAGACAAAAGACTCTGAGAATACAAACTTGTCGAGAGAACCGATTTAATCGGAGTGGACTTGCTTTGAACCTTACTCGATGGAGTGGTCTTGGTTGTTGGTATATCCTCATTCGTTCTTACAGCCTTGGTCGACGGAGTAGCTGCATTAGACGTGGTATCATTGCTCCTTCGTGAAGCCTTGCTCGACTGTGTTGCCTCGTTCAACGGTGACGCAGCTTTGCTATACCCTAAGACTGTGAAGCCTTTATCAACGGCGTAGCCTCGCTTGAGAGAGTAAGCTTGCCTGATGGTGTAGTTGTAATCGACAGTGTTGTCCTGGCTGGGGGTGTAGTTGTATTCGGCGGTGTTGTCTCGCTCGTCGTTGTAGTTGTATGGGGTGGTGTCAAGCAAGGCATGATGGTGTTGTTTGGCCTGAGCCAGTCCCATTCTGTGCCAGTTCGATACATGTAATTCTGCCCGATGTACGACGCTGAAGGTTCTCAAGGTATTCTAATTGCTCAGAGGATACTGGATCTGGATACTGGAATCTGAATCCGGACTTTGTGGTTTGTTCTCCTTGCCAGATGATGTTTTCTTTTTCTTCTCCGGTTTTAGCCGCGACGAATCAATTCGATTTGAATTATTAAACGGTTTTAAGACAACAATCTCTCTCGGCATGTTGCCGTTCATGGTCGCGAGATCGGAATCAATTTCGTCCAATGGCTGTCCAAGCGCTTTCTCCAAGCTCATTTCGGTACCGTAAAAACGGGACCTGTTAACTCCATTAGTCGCATTCGGTTTTGAAGGCAAATTCATCATCGGAGTTGGACGCATGGACATCTATGTATCTTGGTCCAGCCGATGAGTGAATGGTTATCGTACTCTAATCGTTTATTCAAGTGCTGATAACGGTGATATACCCAAGAGAGTGGGAACGGCTGTAGGTTTTAAGATGCTTGAAGTCGGGCCTTTGTACTGAGATCGGTCAGAGTGGACATGGTAAACGGTAAAGCTGTCCTTCGATCCCTATACGGCACTAAAAGCAAGTTTAAATTGGGTTGCCATCGATAGACAAGTGTTTCATTTGGTGGAAAAGCAAAGCACAGAACCTTGTTATCAGAATTCCTACAACCAACCAAGATACAAGTCTTGTACTTTTTTTCTATTCTATTACTTAGGCATGTGAGCAAACGAGTAACAGACAACAACTGCTGGCTAAATTCAACGCTGCGAAACGGCATAGATGAAGCACTGGTTTTATGATGCAGGCCTCGAACAATATGTCAAATCTGGCGTAAACGTGGGCTTCCCGCAACATGGCGCTCCTCTGGTATGTATGCCCAGGCCTATACGGATGATTGTGCCGCTCTCTCTGTCGGCTCAGGTTGAGCAACTGTCTGTCTGAAGTACAGGCGGCAATGTGATCGGTGACTGATGCACAAGTAATGGGCTGTCGGTTAATCCTCTTAAGACTGATGTCATTCTCTTCACCTTAAAGAGAACAAATATTGGCATTACTCACCTGGTGCTAAAAGGTATTCTCATCCCGATAATCTAGGAAGCTAAGTACCTGGGAGTCATCTTAGATAGCAAGCTTTTTTGGTCAAAGCACTTTGAGTCAAACACCATCAAAGCGCTGTCAGTTTTTGGCAATGCAAAGGTGCTTTTCGTTAAACATGGGGCTTATCTCCGAAAAAGGTCCTCAAGGTCCTATACGGCAATGATAAGGCCTATAATCTCACATGCATCGGTTGTCTGGTGGACCAGGCTAACACGCAAACATGTCGTGGCCTCTTTCACCAAACTCCAAAGAGCAGTTTGTCTCAGCTGTACAGGGGCCTTCCCCAGCACACCGGGCGCTGCTCTAGATGCTATGATGAATCTTCCAGCCCTTGCCATATTTATCAAAAGGTGCGCACTGAAAACCATGTCTCGCCTCAAGAGCAATGATTTTGGTACAACTCGCTATGGAGTGCCAGTGTAGCACTAGAAATATCCTATGACCTCTGTCTCATGGATATGTTCTCCGACGCAATAACACCTACCATCCTATTGCAGTAAAATTTCCAAGACGTCAGGACTGATTGTGGCCAGATACTGAACCTGGAAAGGACAGCCTTCGCCTTATGACAGACGGCTCCAGATCTGGGCGGGGGTACGGCCCTGGGGTTTTCTTTGAAAGTGAAAACGTCCGATTGCACTTTTCATAAGGAAAGCATCTGTTTTTCAATTAGAGTAATGCGCAATCCTAATGGCCATGCTCTATTTTGTCAAGAATGAATGCACTCGAAGCTGTGTCCAAACCTCTATCCAGCTCCAAGCACGAAGTCAAGACCTTTTTGAAGAAGTTTGGAAGGCTAAATTCACTAAGGCTTGTATGTGTCTCAGGACCCATTGGGATCCCAAGAAATGAGATCTCCGATGAACTCACTAGAAGGGGCTGAGAGGAAAGTTTCTCAGGATCCGAACCCGCCTTAGGTTTACCTGCTTCCACGGTCCAATCCGACGTCAACGATGCAGGTTGATTATGCGCAAAGACCATGGTGTCTACAAAAATTCGCAACATTCATCTGATCCTAAAGGAAAATTGATTGCAGAAGGCTTGCGGGCTTGATTACGGGCCATTACACTTCGCTAAGCTTGATATTAGTGAGACGCCTAGATATGCTGCATGTCGCGAGAAGGATGACACAGCTGAATGCTTTCTCTGCGACTGTCCGGCCTTCGCTCGCGCACGGTGGCGCACCTTTAGGGCCCACGTGGTGTGTGCCAAATCTCTTAGCTCTACATCACTGAAGCTTCTCCTCACTTTTCTCCGGACAAGAAACAAAATACAATAAAGAAAGGTGCCTGTCTGGCAGTACAATGGACGAGTATTTGCGTCTTAGTGCAAATATGCGTAGTAGAAGCCTCGAACAAGAAAAAGTGCTTACAAATGGGCCCAACCTAGTGATCGTTTCGAAATGGACTTACCTGTGCCCTTGTCACGCTCTCAGCTTCATGGCAAATCTCGTTGGATGAACGTAACTTGATGTCTTTATATTACTAAATTTCCTTTCCTGCTTTAATAACCAAAGGCAGTACGAACCTTATTATTATGTTGGCAATATTTTCATTGTTTTTGCAGTGAATTTTCACTACTTTCCAACATGTTTAAGAATCCCCTAGTAGTTGTGTAGTAGTTGTGTACTGGCAGCTCAAAAATTAAAAATGACACCCCTTGTTAGGCGGCCCTGTAGGTTGATGATAAGCGGGCCTGGTTGATCTATTCAAGTTTTGGTTTAACACGATAAGCGCGATTTTGTAATAAACTTTTCAAACAAGCTATTGTACCATCGGCAATTTTTTTTTTGTAGCGAAGGGTATCGAACATCTTTTTTAAATTCCAGAAACAAAACAATTAGGCGGATTTGATAAAATATTTATTTAGCATTTACGACTTGATCAGTTTTTTTTCTTAGACCTACACTAAAAGAGCGAAAATATCAAAAATGTTTTCTTGATGAAACCCTTCATTCAGAACGATGACGCATAGTTGTATTGATCTCACTGACAACGCTCTTAATGCAAAGTGAGAACTCTAGTCCCTGATTAATGTACGATAGTGCCACAAGGTAAATCCTAGGTGTGTAAGAACTACACATGTAAAGTTCACTTTACAACCACAGATACTGTATACCTTGCTTCCAAGTGATAATTAACCAAAGTCGGCATCAATACTTCGCCCGGCCCCCTACCCGACTGACCTCACATTAACACAATTAACTGCACCTAAAAGGCATTTATAAAAGTCACATTAACAGTAAACAGGCAAAAATATGAATTAATTTCCTTTGTGTCTGGACGAGTCGAAAATCACCTTCCTTCCTCAAACAAAACACTGGCCACCAAAACCACCTTACGAATGTCATGAACAACACATTCCCACCTCACCCAAAACGGTGAAGTAACCTCGCCGCGCTAAATGTACCTATAGGATTACTGATTAATTGATTACAGTCCAAATTCATAGCTGAGATATAACTCACCCGGCCGGCGGCGAAGCGGCCAAATTATAACTTATCGTCCAAACACTACATCGGAATTACAATTCGAGAAGGACATCACGCTCGTACACTTACTCACTCGTAGGTCCTTAAATCTATCTTTCTATTTCGTTCGCTCCGTGAACCGCGTGCTTCGAGGTGAACACTTAATGCCAGAGGTCAGTCGTTAGCTATTTCCTTTGAAATTCTTGGATTATGTTCTCGCCTGATAAAGGCGCATTGTAGTCCTTCAGTTAACGTTCTGTAATTTTTCCCTTTTTTTATGACTACAATTTGTTTGACGATAAATTAGCCACTACGGTGTACATACCGCTCGCCATAGACCAGCATTGTTTAGTAAGTGCCACCGTCAGGAGGCAAATAACAACGGCCGACAAACACACTGCGAAGGACTCGACTGCCGCTAAGATTTATTAATTGTTGGGTAAAGTCAACCTTGTGTTATCCTTAAACATAAATCGTTCGTCGCACACGTTGCGTGTCACGCTCGCTCACACGATATATCCAAACCCACTACCGCTAAGCATACATACTGCAGTAGAGATACATACATTCCAAATGGACATAGGCACACGGTAAACACATCCCACGTCCGCGAGGAAGTCCTGGCAATCTTTTTTGGACTAATGGGCGCGTTTAATAGCATATTACTGGCGGGCTATTAAGATTTGGTAACACTCGGTCATTACTCACTCACGTTTACGGTTCTGTTACTTGGCCAGGTTCGCGACCGGTCATTGCGGGACGGAATTGGTGTGATTGATTGGAGGCGAAACTGATTTCTTGTTGTCCTTTCGAATAGGTTGTGTATGTGTGTGACATAGAGTCGTCCTCAAACTTATACGTAGGATGATGTTCCGCGGTAATCGCTTGTTTGGCGGGTGTGATTTTGAGGACGATTGGACTTCGTTTGATTTTGCTGATAATGACAAAAGTGATTCACAAAATCTGTTTTTAATTGCTTCAAGCGGTATTTTCAGATCTGAGCATAATCGTAGGTGTGCGCTAATGGATATCAGTTTATCGACCACACGGTTGCGGGCAATAATATTCGAGATTATGGTAATTAAACGAGCTCATGTAACTTAATCTAGTATACAGGGTATATGCAGGTACATATATTGCTGGTTTATAAACTCTTTTGTATATGCAAACCACTTTAAGGAAAATCATTTTACGGAATGCAAGACAGCGAAGGGTGATGGATCGGAGTTCATGTCCTCAGTATTCGTATCAAATTCCATGTCTTCAACTGTCTATAAACCGGTTTTCGAACTCACATTCCCGAAGCAGCCGAAGTAGAGAAAGCTTAATACTCCTTAAGTTGGAAAGAAGGTACAAACCTCTGTTCTGATGATTTCAGTAGTAGAGCTTTAAGGTACATTTTCACTTTAAGAATTATCCAACAAGAGGTGTTATTTTAAATTTCACGCCATTGTTGGACTGTCAATTTTCCACTGTCATTGCGATGACTTTTGTTAAGTAAAAACTCCAAGGCTATTATATATGTATCAATCCAAAGTACTAAAACAAACTTCAACTTGACTACCAAGGTGAAAATATGGCGAAAACTATTCGTAAAGTTCGCATTGAAAAATTTCATCAAAGGCGCTACTGTTTGTAGGCAGACTCAAGCAGGATATATGACCTTGGAGCTTACTCTTAATCGGGATTAATAGATTACAACATTTCTCAAAAATGTTGCATCTTTCCTTTGATTGAGAATGACACCTCTTATTAGATAGCCCTATATATTTCGGCATTCTTCCAACACGATAGCCTAATAATATCAAATACTACAACGATTTGAATTCATGCCTCGAAAGTGAGTATATCAGTGAACTACTAATCTTCTAAGACCGAATAAACGAATTAGGAGAACGGAGGGATTGAAATGAATTCTAACGAGGACTAGAGGTAGAGCTTTTTCCCGTTCTTTTTCTTTTGGTAAGAAAAATAAGTAATTTTCGTGTGAAATTAAAGTTTTTTATTCAAAATATTGGACAACAGCTTCTACACACTTCGTCAAACTTTCAGGTAATTTACGAATACCAGGCCAGAAAAACTGCTTGTTTTTCGCGGCAAACCATTCGTCGAGCCATTTTCCAACTTCCTCGAAATCGCTGAAGTGCCGCTCTGCGAGCCCGTACCCACCTCTTGATGCGAAGAGGTGATAGTTAGATGGCGCCAAGTCTGGGGAGTACGGCGGGTGCAGAAGGATGTCCATTCAAGCGATTTCAAGATGTCTTTCACTAGTTTTGCCGTTTGAGAAGGCGCGTTCTCATGTAACAAAATCACTTTTCCATGTCTTATTTCCCATTCCGGTCATCTTTCGATTAACGCGTGGTTAAAATGAATCATTTGTTGATGATAGCGTTGTACATTAACGGTTTCACTGGGCTTCAAGAGTTCATAATACACAATACCGCTCTGCCACCAGACACAGAGCATGGTCTTCTCGCCGAAGCGATTTGGCCTTAATGTTGAAGGACCGGCTCCGCCGATTGAAAGCCTCGATTTTTTCCGCCTCGGGTTTTCAAAATAAATCCATTTTTCTTCACCCATCACAATTCGATGCAAAAATGATTTCCTTTTGTGGCGTTGAAGCAGCATTGTGGCTTTGCGATTTTCAATTTGACGTTCATTCAACTCGTGTGGGACCTATTTACCAAGTTTATTGATCTTCCTCATTACCCTTAAACGTCTGCTAATTGTTTCTTGTGGGACATATTATGTTTTTGCTAATTGTCGTTGAGTTTGAGTTGGGTCATCATCCAATAACTCCTGCAATTGCTCACTTCACATTTTTGTGGTCTATCATGGTCAGCCGGAGCAAATCGTGGACAAGCCAGGATTGACTACCGGAACGGCTTTGCTGACTGTTTGGTGGGATTGGAAGGGAATCATCTTCCATGAGGTGATCCTCTACGATGAAACTCATATATCGAACCTGTACTGTCAACAATTAAACTTTCTGAACGAAGAAATCGTCCAGGAGCAGCCAGCTTTGGCCAATAGGAGAGCAATTTTGTTCATCATGGCGAATTTTTTTCGTCAACGCCAGACTCGCCAGTAGCTCCGGGCTCTCAGCTTTGAGATTCCTACACATCCTGCTTATAGTCTGCACCTGGCACCAAATTATTACCAACTGTGGCTCTCCATGGCGAATCATTTTGTTGTTGAAAAATGACTGTCCATTCTAGTTTCAGAAGCTCTTATAAGACTCCATTCTCGAATATAATTTAAACCATGTGTTCGTCAAAGAACAATATGTAATCAGAACACTATAATAGTTGCACTGTGTAGGTACGTCTGAACCCTTAACACGGCTCAGGGAATAAATCAGAAGCCGCCTTAATAGGCTAATGCCATTTTCCGCAGCTTACAGGTCCAATGCATGTGCGCAGTACTGTCGTACCAGGATGGTAATGAGGGTCGTACATACAATCAACTTAATTTATCTCTATTAGCACCGTTGAAGTAATCGAAATCGAAATACCGAGGGTGTATCCTTTTAATCGCAGCATATATTTTTTTATATGCCCTCATTGACCGCTAGGTCCACTTAAACCTCATCGCTCCAATCGACGCAATCATCGAGGTTTTTCTTCTTGATCGCGTTAATTTTACTGAGATTCCTAGCTTTACTATACATAAGCTCATTCATATAACCTAGATTTGCTATGTAAACTTGTTTACATTGACCACCAAGTCAAGTTTTCCAGGTTCAGGTTCCCATGAGATAGATAGAAAACATCGATAGTTTGCTCGTCCACATTGTGTCCACGATAGGTGCATTCGTATCCTGCCTGCAATAAAGTAATAATTCAAGTCGATGTCTGTCCCTCGAAAGAATAGCATTATTGAAATGCGGATGGAGGGTCTGACGTCCATTGCGGTGTGATCTTGACTGAATCAGGGACAATCGTCTGGCTATCGGCTATCGTTACCCAAGAGCAGAAGTGGACTTGTTTCAGTTTGTCAAGTCACAGTTTTTTTTATAGGGTGCGCGCAGGTTCAAAAGTTACGCTCTTATGGTGTATGTCACACAACCTGGAGATGGTTGAGTCGAAGACGTTCGTTCACTATCCTCCGGAGGTAGGTGTCCTAGATAGGATTCGAGCAATTCGACTGAATTTGTCGCGCTTCATTGTAGTTCACAGAAACTGTTTAGGATCCATTTGTTAAAATGTGCAGCCGACACCAGCAAGCCTATTTTTAATTTGGCTAACCACTAACTATCGACACCGGCACCAATGCCGTTCATACTCAACAGGAAGTTAACAATAATCGGTAGACGAGAGCCGTTGAATTGTATTAATATTGTTATCATTCGGCTTGTACAGCAACTTTTCCCAACTTTTTCTATCATAAGTAAAGAATAAAACAAATAAACAAATTCTAAACATTTACTTTTTTTGTGTCCATGTCATTAAGGTGTTATATTGGAAATGCACACACAGAGAATGAATTTTGACGTGAGCTTATTCTGCGAGTGTTATGTCTTCGTCATAATTTTTTTTTATCATTACTCATTCACAACTGATGTTGTGCACAATTTTTCCGTATAGAAATTTTTCTTCGCTTTGGACAGACTTGAACTACAGACCTTCTGCTCAACAGTCGGTGATGATTAAGATTGCACCACGACCACCTCCATCCTCTTTTTACACAATTCGACATTCTCGCTTTACAGAACATTGATCGGTGAACTATCAGAGTAGTTCTGTTCAGAGGAGCTCGGAGGTATACCAAATATGCTTAACCTGTAAGCAATGCCATTGATTAAATAGCAGAATTTCTAGGATGTTCGTGCGATAGTGCAGTAAACCCTTTACGGAATCCCTTTTCCTTTTTCATCAGCAAATGTGGGAGGTCTTGCATCCCACAAATGGTAGCTGTCTGCAGTCAATGTCCTAAGCTCCTAGTTTCTCCACGTAAAAGTGAAAATAGCAGCGCGAAATCAGAGATTTTTCAATAGATGGCGCTAGCACTGTTTCATTTTTTAATGATCATAGACGCAATGTTTTTTTTATGTTAAAATAACGACTTTTGAGCCAAAGATGCTTTATGTTGGAAAGTCTTAGTTTTTCGCCGATTTCGAAAAAATCTGAGGTTATGGCATGTTGTCATAGAAGCTTAGGTTAAGACGTCTATAAATGAACAATGTGTCGTGAATGGTTTCAACGCCACTAAGGTGGTGGTTTTGACGTCGAGGTCAAGGAACGCTTCGGACTGTTGGTAAAATCTGAAAGCCCGGATCTGGCAAACTGGATTACTGGATGTCAAACCCAACAAGAACTTGCAGATCCCTTTATCAATCCACGGCGAACCATCGCCTATCGTTTGGAAACCTCCAGAAAACTCTTTATCAACGCCCGGCCACATATCGCTTACGTTTTCGTAACCTGCCTACAGCCGCATTCCCCAGACATCATCTATCCGAGTCGTTTTGATCTTGCAAGAAAACCAAAAATGTGATCGATTGAGGGGTTGCCTGAAAAGTCTTCCGGTTTTTCTAAAGCAGAACTCGTATGCTGCCAAGAAAGAGGGTCAACAGTTGTCGTTAGTGAATAAAGTCCTTAAAAAAAACTTTTAAAAAAGATGCGGTTTTCCTTTTAATTATGCATCACTAGATATGTTTTTCACACCCATCAATCCGGTAGAAGCTGCTTTAGGTTCTACACATTGGGGAAATTTTTTTTTTACTCCACCTGTCGTCAAGGAGTCTTAAATAAGTAAAGTTAAGACATAAATGAAACATAGCAAACAAGTGACGGTATCAAGGAAACTGTGGTGTGTTATAATTAAAAAAAATAAACGGTGTTTTTTTAGAGGTTTGGTTTCTAAATTGGCAACACTATTTCCATGGAATGTTAGTTTGACAGCTGATAGTTTTTTTTGTAATAAATACATCTTGCCATTTTACAGAAAATAGACTAGTGCTAGAACAACGTATACAAATTGTTTAAACTTATTTTAAAAACCATGGTTCGTGCACCAAGTCCACTTTACGGTCGACATAATCGTCCATCCGAGCAAGTTATTTATAACACAATGAATCTTTTTCGTCGCACGTATAATTAACTGGATAATAAGCATCCCCAAAGACGGCAAATAGTGGGAAGAGAAGAAGTTATTACCAGCGCTGAGGAGAATCCGATTGAGTCGATGCGCATTCGTGCACAGCAATTGGAGCTATGACCATCCACTTTGTGGAAGACTTTACAAAAAGATCATGGCATAAAATCGTATAAAATCCAGCTTGTTCAAGACTTGAAACCGCGTGACCATTACAGGCGTCGTAGGTTCGGTGAATGGACCGAAAACATGAATCGGCTTGATCGTCACAAAATATTGATCTCTGATGAGGCCCATTTTATGGTTTGCCGAATTCGTAGTAGAGAAAATCCAGAAGACTTTGTCCAGACGCCCCTTCAACCATCCCAAGTCACTGTTTGGTGTGCTTTATAGGCTGGTGGAATCTTCAGCCCATATTTCTTTAAGGACGATGCCGTCCAGAATGTTACCGTCAATGGAGAGTGCTATAGAAACATGATCTCTGACTTCTTCCTTCCACAGTTGAATGATATTGACGTGACAGAATTTACATTTTAATAATCTGGCGCAACATGCCACACGAGTTACATGCATGCAACATACTATAGAGACACTGTACCGATGCTCTAAAATCCAAGCCAAGCCAAGTCATAGCATCAGATGATTATAAATCAGGCCATACTCACGCTGTTTTTTTTCAAACCACCAAGATCGTATGACATGTATACAGCAGAAACAAACAAGCCAAACTACCAAACCCAAGCTTCAAGCTAACGGCTTTATAAATCAGCTCACACATCGGATGTCACAACACACATAATAGGGGAAGGCCTTTTACTAAAGGATTGGTCACCTCCCCAAATTGTTCATGCATGTAAACAAGCCAGCGCGTTATCTCTCTCCCTCTCTCTTTCCCTCTTATACCTTTTTACTCATTTAAGTTAAGATATATAAATTGGTAAGCTAGTTTTAGGAGGCACTTCTGTTCGAGATTTACGAGAATAAAGATTAAATAAAGAATTTGGTGATTGTTTGGCTCCCTTTTATTACTCACGGCGCGCGATACCATAAATTTATTGTCGGAAACATTTGCTGAGCGCAATTTTCGCATAATGGACGATCTTGTGATCTCACACCTTTAGATTACTTTCTTTGGAGGTGTATAAAGTCACTAGTTTATACCGATAAACCAGAGACGTTGGACAATTTGGAAGTCAACATTGTCCGTGTTATTGCTGATATACTGCCCCCAGATAAAGCTGTCCAAAATGAGACTTCACGATCGCGCATCATTCGAGCTAGCCGTAGCCCACATTTGCTCGAAGTCATATCTAGTCACAAATGGCATAAAATTATATATTAAATTAAGTTAATATCGAAGACATTAACATTAGCTTCAAGTATTTTATTTCATATTAAATTTGTATACCTCTAAAAGAAACACTCTTTATTTTTTCAAACTCCACAGATTGAATTTATTCTTGAAGACCGTACCTTGTTTTTCATTATATGAATAAACGCCATAATTTGAGCATGCATCACTCGCCAATAAGTGCCCTATCAGCTCTGTAACGTGTGTAGTTTGCCTGTATTCATATAATTAGTTTACTTGCCTAGAACCGTCATGAATATTTGGTGCACGATGCACACCATTGCTGACAAAACACTAATAATCCAGCATACAGTAATAAATCTTCCCATTTAATATGCTCTAGTGGTTCCTGATGATAAACAAACCGAAAGCCAAAGCAGACAGAAATCAATGTCTTACTATGGGTCTTCCTGCTTTGTATACCATCACTTGAGAAAAGAATACTGAGAGAAAGCTAGTTCAAAAATCCCATTTCATATAACAAAGAAGAAAGACTACGAAACAAAACCAGACTTAAGTAAAGGAACAAAGAACATCTGTCACAATGACAGACGAAAGCCACAGAACAGAAAAGAAAATCCTCGACGAAATTCAAAATTAAACCAAATTCACTCTAAGAATGAACCCAGCAAAGAAGTACTACTGAAATCTCCCCCTCCCATGACCCGTCGAAAACAACAATTATTCAAATTTAGTCATCTCGGTAAGTAGCAAAAAAAAAACAAATTAAGTAACTAAACTTCATGTTTAAGCATTTGGATTGACATCAAACAAATTTCGCCGCGTCTTGCCAGTAGCCTCGTCTCAATAATGCCAATCTTAGTAGTAGAAAGGACAAGGAGGGAAAAAAAGACCGAAACTTTGTAAGAACAAAAGCTAAAAAAACAGTCAACCACATCTCTCCTAGCTGCCAAAGATCTTTTTTTTAAGGAAAACTTCCACGCTCAAAGGCAGAGTCAAAAAGTTATCCTTCTTTCCTCCATTACTCGTAGCTCTTTTTTCGTTTTCTGTTTTCCTTTTGTTTATTTTATTTCCACTATTGTCTCCGCTGAAGAAAGGAGCATGAAATTAAAATTAAAGTGAAAAGAAGTAGACGAAGAAAGACGGAAAAAGTGAATAAAAGCAATGAGCCGATGAAGATACGTTCTTGAAAGACGTTTTTGAAACTCCTCGCCGATATTTAATGGAAATCCATTTGGTAGCGGAAGTTATTTTACAAAGTAACTGAGTGTCCAGAGTAGTCAATGCCATTTGCATTAGTTTCCCACTAGAGACTAGTCTTTGTTGGCCCGAGGGGATTTTCCCGATTTTCTCTCTCCCGGCGACCAGATATTGGTTTGACTGGAGGACTTAAGAGGTTTCCCGGTCTTACGGAGGGTGGACGCCCGCACCAATTGTGTATTATCCTTTAACTAGGAAAGAAATTAGCTAACGACAGTCGTTGACAAAGTTTCGATTTAGTTTGAAGAGCAGCCACTTGTTGAAGGTCCATATGAGTATGTACTTATGTAGGTGTTGTGTCCTGAATGGCCTTTTTAAAATATTGTTCCGGAATCTCATCTTATTGAATTCAAAATCTCAACAAGCACTCTTCTAAAGTGTGGCTCAATTAAACTGCTATCAGCTTCCTAAGCAGTTGGTAAAACTTGGTTGGGTTCAATTTTTACAAGCATCTGGATTTTGGTTTTGTAGATTTTTTAAGGTCGTTAATTTTATATAGGTCTGGGAGTTTTTGCTATATTAAATATTCGTTTTTTCGTGAAATCAATGTTGATTTTTATTGCTTGATTAAGACTGATCTATGGCAATTATAAATTGAACAAACATCGTTCATGCGATCACCATATCTTATGTTGTAAGTGATCGTCCGACGATCAAATTGATCGATTACTTTTTGAAAACAATTTATGTTTGATGTAACTTTCAGTTGACGCTGGGCTGTTAGCATGGACCTTATAACAACCCAGACAAACAAGTTTAAAGACCTCAAATCACATGTCTGTGATCTTCAAATTTCGTACAATATAAATTGACTAATTGAAGGTTCGTGGGACAGTAATGCAATTCTGTTGAAGCCAGAGATCGTACTAACCGAATTCATTCAAATTTGAAAAAAAAACTAAAATGTGGCAAACGCCATTGTCTCTTCAGCATCATTTTCGAAAAAGTGAGGGCCAGTGATGCCAGCACCCCATGATCCGTCACACCGATTTTTTTTTTCTTTTTTGGAATCTTGAATACATTTTCCAGTCGCCAGACACCACAGTACCGTTTTTTACATACTAATTTGTCAAAACAGTGGTTCCTCAAATCCAAATATTCATTTAGCGATTGATGACATCGTAACTGGCCTTCTTCTTTAATGGCGTTACAGCTCTTGGAGAGCCAGAGCCAAGATTCTTTCATTCACTTATGTTGTGTGCGATTTATTTTTCACACAGTTTAATGCCGATTCCGAACGGCGAGAGCCGAGAAGATTTTTTAAGGCAAATGTACTACGGAGAGATTTGCCAGTACCCCGCCGAGAAGAGAAGCTGCGAAATGAACATTCGATGCGTTTGCTGTTATCGAGTTCCAAACTCGCTCATCGTGCATCAGAGGCCGAAACAGTACCCACTGCGCCACGACGCTCCCACATTCTACGCCACTCTCCTTTTTATCAGGCTCCATCAAGCGCCCATCTCTAAAACAATGGGTCGGATGGCCGTTATATCACCGGACAAGTTCTTTTGATATATGCCCTGCTTCACCAAGTTTTACCAAATTCGCTTTTTTTGGTTTGATATCAATAGCTTACCCTGGTAAAAGGGTGTAAAAACCATAGGAGATCTCATTTTTCGACCTTTCGCTCAAACAGCTACCAATCATTTTCAAATTCCAATGACCTAAATTTTAGTCAAGAAATTTTGTTGCCATTTTTATCCTTTGTGCGGTTCTTTATTAGGGGAGCTAATTTTTGCAAATCGTAAAAATCAAACGCCAGTGTTAAAAATTAAAGCACATTACTTGATCGTTCGCTATCTTTAGACTTGTTTTCTTGGGTCTCATTTTTTTGCTTAATATGGTGAAAATAATTTATTTTCATCACTTTTTTTAATTTTTGATCTTGAAAAATAAGGAATTATAAGTAATTGTTGCAAAATACCTTAACACAAGTCTACTATCAGGAGTCTTCCCAAATTCCACTTTTTAAGAAGAGTAATCGAAAGAATAAGAGTAACTATAGATCTATTTCACTCTTTTCGCCTATTTCTAAGGTATTCGAAAAAGCAATAAGAAGGCGGGCACTAAACTAAACTAAATACGATACTAAAAATAACTTCCTGAGCGCAAAACAAATTGGATTCAGGCATGTTTTATCAACTTAAGATGCTTTGTAGGACTTCTGTTCCACCATCATTAAAGGGCTTGACGACAACAAACTCCTTGAAAATTCTTTCGTTAATACCACCGAGGCCTTCGATATGGTTGATCATACTATCCTCTTGGACAAACTTAGAAATTTTATTTTTAAATGGTTTGAATCTTATTTAAGTGGACGAATCCGAAAATAAAAGTTTCTGAGGCTTTCAGTAACTCAGTCAATATAAGTATTAGTGTACTCCAAGGTTCAGTCCTCGTGCCCATCGTTTTTCTTATTTATATGTATCGATATTTTTTTCAATTAAAACTTGAAAGGCAACATTACAGCTTTTGCTGACGATTTAGGCATTACCTATGTGCCGCACGGCGCAATCAATATTATTGCGCACATAAACCTTGATGTAGATATTTTCCGGAGCTGGTTCACCGAACAGAGAATACTTGTTAGTAATAAAACTAAACTAATAATTTCGAATATTGATATCCGAATATTGATATATTCCTTCATTACTCTAAATCTAAATGAAGAAAACTAAAATCAATTGATAATGTTTGCCTCAAGATGGATAGTGAATTGTATCTTGCCTTGTAACAATGATTATTTTAAAATCGAAGTCGTTAGCCATTTTTAATATTTGGGGATTATTATTTTTATCTAATTGTGTTGGTCTGAGCAAATCTCATCAGTGAAGCAGTATTTTTCTCAACGTGCGTATCTTTCACTATCTAAAGAAAACATGCTCTCTGCACGTCTTGAAACGGATATAGTATGGTATTTTCCATTCCAAATTACAATATGGAATCTGCTGCTGAGGTGCTCACCGAAATAAAATGAATAAGTTACTGACTCTTCAAAAATGTGTAGTAAGACAAATTTGCAATAAGAGCCGTTTGCATAATTTCATGCCATTGTTTATTGGCTTGAAAGTACTTTCCTCTAGGCACTCGTTCTACTATAAAGTCTTGAAAATGTTCTTCTTAAGATGTGGTTACCTGAATAGTAGATACTCAGATTGCTATAACCTCGGCGGTTCTGTTGTCAATACTCCATCATTTCGCACTACGATTTACGGAAATTCTTGGTTCATTGCTTCATATAGGTTATTTAACAAACTTCCAAACGCACTTATACAGGGTGTCCCACGAGCAGTGTGCCAAAAAGCTAGAGCGTGTAGGTCTGGTCAAGACAAGAAAAAAATCGTACGGGAGGGGGGTCTATCCCCCCCGTTTAGCCGGGAGGGGCAATTTTCTAAAAAATTAACTTAATTTGGAAAAAAAATTATTAAAAATCAACAGTTACATCCACAATGCCGCGATATACTTTCTTGTAAAGCCAGAAACCTCTCCTTGCACCTTGTTTTTAAACGAAGCTGTTTTAAGGAATAGTTTTTGAGAAATTAATTTTCAAACTCAAAATTTTGAAAAAAAAAAATTAAAAAAAAAAATCGAACTATTTTTTTTCAAAATTGTATGTAATTAAGTACTATTTTTATTTCAGAAATTTAGTTCTCTTATTAGTTTTTAGTTAAAAACAGAAAACCGGATGCAAAAATGTCTTGTAGATTTTGAGAAATTAAAAAAAACCCGAACCATTTTTTTCTAAGAAAAACCTTTTATTTGGTTTTAACGCGGCTGGACTTGTAGGCAAATTAATGTATGAAACATTGACCTCTTTTTTATTATTTTTAAAAAATTCGGAGTTTTATTATAATAAATTTTCAATATGATCCCCATTTTTTAGAAGGCAAAGATTATATCTCCTTCTAATGGCTGCACATAAGTCTATGCTTGACAAATTTGCCTGCAATTTGACTCCAGCGACTTCAATCCGTTCTTTCAGTTGTTCCAAAGATACTATTTCCACTTCGCAAACATAATTCTTCATGAATCCCCACACATAAAAATCTAGAGGAGTTAAATCTGGTGATCTAAGTGGCGATTCCGTGGGGCCCCTTCTTCCGATCCAACGGTCACTAAAATGATCATCCAGCCAGTTTCTAATCCGTAAGCTGTAGTGTGCTGGTGCTCCATCTTACTGGTAGATTAAATTATCTGCTATGGCCAAAGGAACGTTGTCCATCAAATCGGGCAAAAGGTCTCGTAGGAACTGCAGGTATGATTCTCCATTAATAACGGCATTCAAAAACCGGGGCCCGATTACAGTTTGTCCAACAATACCAAGCCAAACATTACAGCTAAAGCGGTGTTGTGATTTATTTTGTTTTTTGTTGTGTGGATTGGTGCTACTCCAATGATGCAAATTGTGGAAGTTAGTAACCCCATCTCTGGTAAACTGTGCTTCATCCGTCCAGAATATCCTTGCAAAATATTTTCGTTCAGTTTCATCTCGAAGCAGTACTGATCGACAAAATTCTGCTCTCAAAAACTTGTCGTTTGAGGTGAGTTCCTGAACTGGCCTAAAATGGTACGGGTGTAAGTTTTCGGTATGAAGCACTCCATACTCTAGAT
Organism: Merodon equestris; assembly: GCA_958301585.1. Lineage (NCBI taxonomy): Eukaryota > Metazoa > Arthropoda > Insecta > Diptera > Syrphidae > Merodon > Merodon equestris. Next base: position 170,501,268 of record OY284413.1, read on the forward strand.
TTGGGCACTCCAAGCATAATAGCTATCCTCCTTGTACTAAGGGAGGGATTACGTCGGACCAAATCCAAAATTCTTTCATCTAAGATTCCTGATCCATCTGTAACTGATCTTTCGCTTCTTCGATGCTATAGCACTCCGTGCTGTCGCAGACATCGGTGGATTCTTGAAAACATGCTTCGTCTGGGACACCTCCGATTGGGATATCTTTCAGCGCAGAGTCTTTCGGCTTCACGATCTCGACCATTAGCTAAACCGTAGCAGAAGTACATGTCCGTTAATTCTTCTCGAGAGTATGAGTTTGACATCGTAATGTGTTGATGAGTTAACATCCAATTTGGAAATGGTTTTTTATTAAAAATGCGATGCCTTTTATTTACATTTGGGTTGCAAATATTTTGTTTTTCAATAAAGAAAAATTGCGGTTTTATTGTCTTAAGGTCCTAGCGCGTAGAACCCATCGGCGGCGGGCGGACCCAGACGAAATTGGCAGGTCAGTTTTCAGGCGTTATCAATGAAAAAAAAGGATTAATCCAGGGTTATTCCAATACTGTGTCACTTTATTGTATCCTCATAAAACTCGAAATTTTTTAAAAATAATAAAACAGAGGTCAATGTTTCATACATTAATTTGCCTACAAGTCCTGCCGCGTTAAAACCAAATAAAAGGTTTTTCTTAGAAAAAAATGGTTCGGGTTTTTTTTAATTTCTCAAAAACTACAAGACATTTTTGCATCCGGTTTTCTGTTTTTAACTAAAAACTAATAAGAGAACTAAATTTCTGAAATAAAAATAGTACTTAATTACATACAATTTTGAAAAAAAATAGTTCGAATTTTTTTTTTTAATTTTTTTTTTTCAAAATTTTGAGTTTGAAAATTAATTTCTCAAAAACTATTCCTTAAAACAGCTTCGTTTAAAAACAAGGTGCAAGGAGAGGTTTCTGGCTTTACAAGAAAGTATATCACGGCATTGTGGATGTAACTGTTGATTTTTAATAATTTTTTTTCCAAATTAAGTTAATTTTTTAGAAAATTGCCCCTCCCGATTTTTTTCTTGTCTTGACCAGACCTACATGCTCTAGCTTTTTGGCACACTACTCGTGGGACACCCTGTATATGTATGTAAATCGATAAGATCAAAAAAAATTTACTGATAAAAATTAAGTCATGGCTCTTTGAATTTGACTACATTTTGTAACCTTAGTATAATCTTCTCTTGTTTGTAATTCTTGAATTGTATTATTATTTATCACTCCAAGCCATGCTTTTTCTTTTATTAATGATGTAACATTTAACACTATTTTTTTTTAAACATACAAAATGTCACTACTATTCTCCAGGAAATATTATTTAAAGTGTAAAGAATATCCTGTTAATGTTAATAGTCGAGAATATGAATAAAAATGAATGCGTGAATGGACTTTCCGGTATATACGCTCTTTAACAGCAACTTTTCCAACACTTTTACATTTTTTCTTTGTATACTTTGTAGACGAATTTTGTTCGAGAAGACCAATTCTTGAATTGCGCAAATTAAATACAGTCGATATTTGAGTCAGACAATTTAGATATTTTATTTTGTTTTTTACAGATATAAAGGTTACACGCGTTTTGTCGCGCTTGAAAGGTTTTTCGTTATTGAAAAAAAATGAATAAGAGAATCTGTATTGAATTTTATGTAGAAAATAAAATTAAGCGCTCCGATTGGACGTACTTGAAATGATGACTGTTAAAATTGTCGAGTGTATTCTGAGCAGAAAGTAATGTTTATTAGTGTAACAACCTCTTCACAGAAGGCCGAGGAGATGTTAATGACGATGGATGCCCCAGTACATCAACAACTGGAAACGTTGAAGCACTGAAGACATGGAAAATCATCAAATCACTGTCACAGAAGTTGCTGAGGATGCTGGCTTATCGGATGGCTCTTGGCATGAACTTTTTCCAGACATTTTGGTTATGAAACTTGTGTCAGCGAATTTTGTTCCGAAATTGCCAAAACTTAACCAAAATAATGGACTTTTGAGCATCACTCAGGAGCTGTTGATTAACGGGAATGGCGATATAGATTTACTGAAGGCGATCATTACTGTTGACGAAACATGGGTATATTGTTATTTGTTATGACAACGAACTAAAGCACAATCGTTCCAATGGAAACATTCAAAACGTTCTGAATACTTACCCTTTTCTTCAATTACCGTGGCTGGGCTGATAGGAAAGATATACATCGTTTTGCATCACGCTAAATGCATCTACTCACTCGTAGTTGTTGTGCCTTATTTATTGGCCAAAAATAGTACTATAGTCATGCCTCAGCCACCCTTTCTACAAGACTTGGCCCTCTCTGACTTTTTGTTTCCCTAAAATTGAAAAGACTTTGTCGCAATTATGGAAATAAAGACTGCAAAGCTATTAGATCTCAAGGCTATACCAAAAATCAGAAGTGTTTCGAGAATTTGAAAAACCGCTGGCGTAAGCGTATTATTTTTGAGTGGAATTACTTTTAAGAGAACAAAACAGGTATTGATTAAAAAATAAATATTTTTCGAGAAAAATAAAAAGCCAACTTATTTTTTGGCTTTCTAGCTACAGTCTTTTGTTGGATTGCCTAACATCTCGTTACGGTTGTACACTCAATGGGTTTTTCTATAAATTTAGGGTCTAGTTTTATAAGGTCTTGTTTTTCTTTCATTAGGATCTAAGCCAACAAAGCAACTAGTACAATTTAGATTCTTAAATATCAATTGGATTATTTGAAATACATAATATTTAAAAAAAAATGATCGCACACTCTGCGCTTTTGACCGTTATTTTCCAGAGAGTTTGATTTTGAAAAGCCCCCAGCGACGATTACAGTTCTGTTATTTTTTCAGCATTAGGGCTAGATGTTTGTTACGCGCGCAATAAGGAAATCCTTCTGTCGTTCATAACACGCTAATCCGCAGTAGTATTCGCAGAGTTCTAATCAAACTGTTTTTATGAAATTAAGTGCACATTTGAACCTGCAATTTGTACAGTCAACTTGATTGGGAATTTTAGGTACGTAAGTTTTCTTTTTATTAACGCAAGGAATGCATTTCAATCGTCTAGACTTCGTAATACTTAACTTTCCTAACTTCCAAATTTCAAATTTTCTTCATTTTTCTTTCTTCGTCGCGTCAAATTAGTATTATAACAGTTACATCCTGGTCACAAATCGTCACAAATCGAAAACGTAGAATTAGTAGGGCTTACATTTAAGATCATACTGCGGTGATACATTAAAGTCTTGCCTATCATCCGCGTTTATGTACGCCCGTTTTCGATTAGTCCTTCCAAACCCATAGCTTTTATAAATCCTCCACATTCTTTGAAGAGGACATTAGTCATAAAACTTTGTGTGAAATGTATGAGTTAGCCTCGGGTTTCGGATTTCGGATTTCGCCAGTTTATCACTTTATTCACTTTGGCAGCTGACAATAGAATACTCGCAAAATTGAGACGTAAAAACATTTCGCTAGAATTATGATATAAGCTTTCTCTTTCGACTGAAAAGATTGATTGCACTTTTTCAGGATTGATTTTTATTTTCCACTTATTAAAATAGTTGGCAGATATTCCAATCGCATTTTGTAGATTTGTCTCGATATTGAGACTAAACTCATGTGATGAGAATATACCTGTGTCGTCGGCGTAAATAGCTGTTTGACACTCAGGAAGCCGTGGAAAGTCAGAAGTATAAATATTGAAGAGCACAGGGCCAAGAACGGACCCCTGGGGCACTCTCGCATAAGGCGAATATAGAGATGATGCTTTACCATGGACGTAGACTCTAAAACGTCTGTTGGTCAGGAAACTTTGTATAGTTTTACCTATATACAATGGAAAACCAAAGTTAATCATTTTATAAATAATACCAATGTGCCAAACGGAGTCGAAAGCTTTCTCAATATCTAGCAAAACCAAGCCCGCAGATTTGCCCAGGGCACGGTTTTTCTAACGTGCTGACATATTCTGAGAACTTGATGTGACGTGCTATGATGACTCCTGAATCCAAATTGCTCATCAGGAAAGGTGCGCCTGTTGTCAATAAACGTTATAAGTCTTTGAATAATCTTCTCGAAAACTTTGCTAAGACAACTGAGCAGACTTATCGGTCTGTAACTGTCGGGATTTTGAATTTGCTTTCCAGCCTTTAAAATAGGTATTACTTTCGCAATTTTCCAGGTAATTCTTTTGACAATGAAAGTTATGCCTCGCCGCTGTTTGTTTTTTTTTTCTGTTGTTTATTTTTAATTGATTTTTATTATCAATTGTTATTTACTAGACAAAAATTGTTGAAATCTAACTTAAAAATATCTTCAAATTTAAGGTGTGTTGCTGGCGGGTCCTATAAGTATAACTATATTTTTTTACTGCTAAAGCCTTTGGCTTAAACCAATCCACAAAATTCTCCTTTCGTTTAACTACATTTATAAATAGGTTTTTCTAGGAAAAGATTATTAAGAATCTAGATTAATTTTTTTTCTTATCCTTAGTTCTAGTCTTAAATATAATCAGGTTGGCTAGCACTCGTGTATTTGTTCCGAGTGGTGACCCTCCTGATTGCATTTTTCAGCGACGTGACTTTGTTATCACGCCCACTCTACATGCCCGAGACATTATCACGGCTAACAGGCCTCAATCAGTTCTGAGACTCATCAACGCATAATGACGCGCTCAGCCCCCAAATGATCGCCTACAATAGTTAACCCTAATCTAACTTACGAACCACGAAGTGAGGAATAACGAAGTGCTCTGAGAAGGGTTTTCACCAGACAACCAACAATAATCGGCGTGCTGTTTAGCAAGTTCGGCGAGATCCCAGTCAACCGTTACGGTACTAAAACGATATGCTTGTGATATGCCTTCGGATCATTTGAACAAGAAAATTTTTATTGATTCTGTTTAGGCCTGGCCCGTCATACAGGACCTTATTAGGGTAATACTTAATGAACTGGTACCTTAGCATTCTGTATATTCTAAGGCAGACCCTCTCAAACACACGAATGCCTCGCCGTTGTGTTGACCAAGAAATGGATTAATCCTATTGACAACTATCAAACAGATTAATAATGTCGAATACAGCTGATATTCACACCATCTATTAGCTTACCCTTTATTTAAGTGGAAAGTCACAAATACTACTGTTTTTTTTTTTTTTTTTTTGTTGGAGGCTTTTACTATCCTTTGGAGCACTCAGACACAAACATCGGTCCAACGTACTACCAGACAGACACCTTGTCTTTATTGTATTTTCCCCGTTGTCCGGAGAAAAGTGAGGAGGGGCTTCAGTGATGTAGAGCTAAGAGATTCGGCACCCACCATGTCGGCCCCAAGGGTGCGCCACCGTGCGCGAGCGAAGGCGGGACAGTCGCAGAGAAAGTGTTCTGCTGTATCATCCTCCTCGCAACATGCAGCACAAGTAGGCGTCTCACTGCTGCCAAGCACGTAGAGATGCTTGGCAAAAGTGTAATGGCCCGCCATGACGCCTGTTAGCCTTCTCCAATCATTTCTCCTTAAGGATAAGAAAAATGTTGCGGACTTTTTACAGACATCAGGGCGTACGCGCTTAGTCATCCTGCATCCTGGATATTCTCTCAATCTACGACTGTGTACGTTAAAGACCCAGTCATTGATGTCAGATTTGACCGTGGAAGCAGGTAGACCTAAGATGGGTTCAGGTCCTGAGAAACTCTCCTTTGAGCCTCTTCATCGGAGATCTCGTTTCCTGGGATTCCAGAGTGACCTGGGACCCATACAAGCCTAAGTGAATTTAGTCTTCCGACTTTGTTCAAAAAGGTCTTGAGTTCATGCACTAATTTGGAGTTGGATAGCGGGTTGGACACAGATTTGAGTGCAGCTTGGCTGTCACTGCAGACGCACATGCTTTTTCCCCTCCACCTGTATTTCACTTCCATCTCCACTTGGAAGACAGATGCATATTTTCCTAACGAGAAGTGCAGTCGAATGTTTTCGCGCTCAAAGAAAACTCCAGCGCCGGATCCCTGCCCAGTCCTGGAACCATCTGTGAAAATGCGAAGACATTCCATTCCAGGTTCAGTGTCTGGACAAAGCCAGTCCTGACGCCATGGAAATGTGACTGTGAAGTTACAGCGCAGTAGGATGGCAGGTGTCATTGCGTCAGAAGGCATATCCATGAGACAGGGGTCGTAGGATATTTCTCCCGCAAGTACACTTTCACTCCAATGCGAGTTGTACCAAAGACCATTCCTCTTTAGGCGAGAAAAAGTTTTCAGTGCACACCCTCTGATATATATGTCAAGGGATGGAAAATTCATCATAGCACCTAGAGCAGCTCCGGGTGTGCTGGGGAAAGCCCCCGTGCAGCTGAGACAGACCGCTCTTTGGAGTTTGGTGAGTGAAGCCACAGCGTCTTTGCGTGTTAGCCTGCTCCACCAAACAACCGATGCATATGAGATTATCGGTCTTATCATTGCCGTGTAGATCCAAAGAACCTTCTTCGGCGATAAGCCCCATGTTTTGCCAAAGGCACCTTTGCTTTGCCAAAAAGCTGACAGCGCTTTGGTGGTTTTGGACTCAACATGTTTTGACCAAAGAAGTCTGCTATCTAGGATGACTCCCAGATACTTAGCTTCCTTGGATATCGGGATGGGAACGCCTTTTAGCACCAGCTGAGTAATGCCAGTATTTTTCCTCCTTCTCGTGAAGAGAACGACATCAGTCTTAAGAGGATTAACCGACAGCCCATTTCTCGTGCACCAGTCTTCGATCACGTCTAGCGCCGCCTGCGCTTTGAGACAGACATTCGCTGAACATGAGTCGACAGAGAGAACAGCAACATCATCCACATAGGCCTGGGCATAGATTCCAGAGGCATTGACAGCATCTAGCAGAGAGTCGACCACCATGCACCATAACAGCGGGGACAAGACGCCCCTGTTTACACCAGACTTGACACATTGCTCGAGGCCTGCGATCAATGTCCTGTCAACGAGCATTGCTTTGATCCACAAAACCAGTGCTTCATCTACGCCATGCCGTCTAGCAGCATTATACATGCTGTCGAAAGTAGCGTTATCAAAAGCTCCATCAATGTCGACGAAAATGCCTAGTACGTACTCTTTCTATTGTTACAGCCACTGGGAGTCAATAAACCAAATAACCATAGCGCGTCGCAAAAATACTGCCAGTACACCGTATGGTGGTAGTCGCAAGATAGGAACTGGATCAGCGCCCAAAAATGATTCAAAAAAGGAAGGCTCGAATTAGACGAAAACCTCGATGAAGTGGCATGAAAATAGTTATTGTTCCAAAGGTATCAAGTTTTATAAATTTCAAAAAGGGAAAACATTTAAAAAAAAGGGGAAAGTTCGATAGGGCAAACAAGGATATACGAACGTAGCCCGTTGCCCAAAATTGTGTTTATTGATGAAATTTATTCAACGGATCAGCATTTGTCCTGGGTTAGGTTGCTCTGGCGTTCGATGTACATACATTCGTCGCTTATGTTTTTGGACCATAGCATTAGAGTGAATTTTCAACGCGAAAGTGTCCTGGAAGGTACTTTTTAGCCTTGGGCCACAAACTCTTTTGTGAGAGAGAATGGACAACAAGACCTTGCATCACCACACAAAGCATGCGTCCTCCAAGAGTGATTAAAGAATATAGTGTCTTGCCTCAATTCGTCGACACAATGGTATCCAGGCTCGCCAGAATGTCTACTTTGATTGTTTTTAATTTTTTTTTCATTTCAAATTCGATTTCAATTGAAAAAATACAGCGTTTTGAAAAGTTGCAATGTAATCAAACATCCCTGTATTATTTCCTTCTCTGGCTTCCCAACACTCCTTCCCATAGTAAAAGAAGAACAGAGCCCCTTCATCAAAGCCAAATGTTTTCTTAAAGTTCGCGAAAATATCTGTGAGAACGAACTTTTCCTCGAATACATGAATCCATTTACACTTTTGTGAACATTGAGAAAAGTTAAATATCTTTCTGCAGTATATGCACGCGAAGGAGTAAGGGAGAAGTTTTCCACTTTAGTATTTATACGAAGCACTCCACAGATGGCTATCAGAAACAGAAACGCCGAAACGTACGCTAGTTGTGTCACCGAGCAACGAGGACATGACGCTCTTATACGTTCAAAGGTCAGAAAATAAATCTAATAACTTCGTAATTGCATAAAGTACACAACAGAATTTGTGAAGCTAATTTAGTAAATGAAATATAATTACGGTTACGACATACGGCGTTAGTCATGCACGTTATCATGTGTGTCGTGAGCAAGGGCAGATGATTTAGATATTTCCTGGTGCGACACGGGGCACAGCTCTAGGGTAAATCATTAATGACAGCAAATGCTTTTTCTTTGAAGGAATGAATTCTATCCATTTTTGAAAACAGATTTCAGAAATCTCTTTCGTGAATGGAGGTCTTGAGTTGTGTCAAAAAGTTCGCAGTCGCTAGGACACGAAAATTTGGCTTCTGCTTTAATCCTTCATTTTTTAGATATGCGTCTTGTGCTACAGCTAGCAAGAGGCAGGCCCCGCTAGACTTATTATTAACAACTTATTAACTCAATTAAGTTGGGCTGTCCTCCGCCTTTCTGTTTAAGTTAGGGCTCAACCAGGGATAACATTTTTAGGAGACACGATTTTTCTGAGAGCTTGAGCTCAACAGTTTCATCGTTTCTAGGACGGAGAAAGCACCCTGCTATGGAGGAAATAATATCTCACACCCAAATATCCTGAAAGGTAATTGACAAGTCTTCTTAACCTTTTCTATTAAGGTTGAAAGTGCTTTCTCAAGAGTCGTGTGATTTCTCTTGATTAGTGCAGTATCTGAATTTGGTTCCAATTCTGAAAAATGCTATTTTTCATTCTCATCTAAGAAAGTGTTTAGTTATAAGTACCTATTGTGTCCTTCGCAGGAGCTCCTTACGTCTTCATAAGTCGGCGGTTTCGAAGCTATTTATGCCGGCACCAAATACTAAATTTGTTTTATCACATATCACTTTTGTTTAAATCCAGCCTGTGGAGGTGCGAATTTGCTAAATTAGGGTTGGCGGACATACGCAGAGGAAGCAATGTCAGCCTTCTTCTATTTGGGGATGCCACAACTGGGCCAATTGCTGTTAAATCAAGTCTATGTTCTTGACTGCCCATAAGCAAGTGACATGTGTTGACTCCCCTGATTTAGGCGATATTAGAACGACATCCGCATAGGTAGACCAGGATTTTCTAAGTATGCTAGTTAATTTGGTCTACCTAATGGACTTTCTCATTCCCCCTCATATTACTGCGACCTGGAACCCAAAAGAGAGTGATCCCTATCAGGATCCTTTCTAATCTAGATGATCAGTCGTCCGTTCCCATAAGTTTTTTAGCAACCCAGGGTGCCATATATTTGATGTTAAGATCCAAGTGTAAAATGTACCATATTTTGTTAAGTGCTTCGGCGAGGCATGATTTCATGGCCCTTTCATGGTAATAAATCCTGTCCATCTTTGGACCTTATTGAGTTTATCCATCCACAAACTCCATTTAGGCTTCGATTCCAGACTTTTACCGAAAGCTTTCCTGTAGGCATAGGCTACCTTTTTTTAGCTGGCTTCTCTATATTGGATTTCTGGCCTAGTTTCAGGGCTAAGACTTGAGGAAAAGGGTGTAGTTATCGAAGTTCAAATGGCGGTGTCTTTGTCTAGGTGGTAAACAGAGTTACTTGGATCTTCTTTGCTATTATATTTAGGCCGTAACTTGTGGTCGTGGCATGTACTTCATCCAAAGTGATCCAAATGATTTCATTTATCACAGATAAGATAAGAAAGAAACAACTCTGGCACTTATTCCCTTGAATGCCAGCTCGACTAACATTTATGAGCCCTAAAGTGTTCCTCTGTGTACGGATTTATTAAGGAGGTTTTTTTTAATTGCGATTGTATCATATCAAGCACGTATGTATATTCTTTGAAAGCGCCTTCTACGTCCTTGAAGATTTTTAGCGATTATTGCTTGAATTGACTTTATGGTGCGCACTTCCTCGTATGAAGCCGTCTCTGCCGACATAACCTTGAAGTAGGCGTAATGTGAGACGAAAGGGGCTTTTAGGTTATTTGCTTTATAGAAGCCCGCGATTGTGCAGGTCTAGTAAAATTTTGAATTTTAAGTGAAAAGGATAATAGACTGAATGACTCTTTTCCCAACTTTGGGAATGAAGACTGTTCGAAGACTTTTCAAGATAAAAATAAGAGTTTTACCTCATTTTTCTTGTTAAAAATCTGCAGGGCAGTTTAGCAATGTTTGGTGGATTTTGAAATTATGTTGTGTGAGCTCAAAAATGTGACTGCTGCTTGACACGCAAGCAATTGGAAAATCATTTTGATAATTTTACCTATAATACCAGTACACTTCGTCGTTATCGTGGAAGACATAAAAACTTACTACCAGTCTAATTAGATAGTGTAAGACGTTCCCCATCGATGATTCTTGAAGGCACGGAAGCAAGGAAGGAAGAAGCCACCAAGACCACCGTTTACAGATTTATAAAAGCGTTCGGTCTGCTGCAATCGAAAAGAATCAAGTCGCAACCACCTCCTACTATACAGCATAGAACAACCAAATTGGACTGGGCTCAAAAGCACATGACCTTTGATGAAGAATGGAGAAAAGTTGTTTGGAGTGACGAAAAAAAGTTCAATACGGATGGGCACACTGATTTAAAAAAAGGCGCCTTTAGTTGGTCTGGCACATCCCGTTTAGCGATTGTTCCTAACAGGATGAATGCGGAGAAGTACCAAGACATGTTGGAGGAAACCCTTATACCACTTCTCGAAGAACTGGACCAAAATTTCATGGAATTTCAACAGGATAATGCTCAAATTCACGTGTCGAAAATTTATGGGGTATTTTAGCAAGACTGGTGTTTGCTAGGGGGCGGCAATTTAACAACGCTCTTGAGCTTAAGAGTGCACTTATGGACAATTGGCAAAAGAAAAAAAAAAAAAAAAAAACATTTCAAAAATAAGTAAGATCAATGCTTAAAAGGGTCTATGACACAGTTTCAAAAAGAGAAGTATTCATCATACGTTAGGTCCAAGTACAGATACAACCAATGGCACTATAATTTTGGGACACACCTTTCGACTTTAAGTATAATCTTTTTGAAATATGAATAATAAATAATCAAGCCTAGAAACTTTGGAAAAAATGTGCCATCTAATGTTAGCCTTTCATAGACGGAACTTAGAGAGAGGAAGGCACCATTTCTGAGTACGGTTTTACCAGGGTCTGGGTGCCTCTAGTTTAACTGACCTTATTGGGGAGGTCCCCATGGTTTCCATTCGATTTTCCGTGAAAGAAACATGGCATCCGATTTAGAATGCAATCAAGGTCCATTCGTCTGCTCTGTCGGCAATGGTCCGCTTCAAGACATTTGTTGCATTACCTGAGTACTATGTTGAAGTAGTAACAGCATACGTATAATCAGACAATTGCTTAGTCCATGCTTCCTAGAATAGAGTTTCCACTTTTAGGGTATTTCACCAAAGCGAAGCAGTATCTTAACTAGAAAGTTTGTCGGAATAGAGAATTGACAAGTATATCCTCACCGACAAGTTAAGTACGAAGCTGCACCCAATTAATTAATTTAAATTAATACCTAACATCAATCCTTTCAGCAAGATCAGGGATGTTAGGTCTGATGTTTTGGTTATCAGAGAGTGAGACCCCATCTCAGTCATGTCAGTTTAAAATTGTGCCTTACAACATAAACATAGTAGAGTAGGTGAGCTTTATAAAAGAATTTACGCAATTAAGTAGACTACGCCTCAATTATTTTTTTAAATCTCTCGCTTCAAACCATGTACATATTAAAGACTCATTTGAGCGTTTTTTTTAAATTGACGAGTTTGGAACAAGAAGTGAACCTGTACGTATTTTACTTTGGGTAAAGGAGATTGTCATTTAATTCCTAGAAACCCCGATCAATTGGACCTCTGACTCTCATAATAAGAAAGTTTTAACATATTATAATTTCGTTGAAAAACTCAAAACAAAAATAAAAAAAAAAACTTTTAAGAACAGAGTTTTAATTTCCATGTATTAAAAAACCGATCGCATAATTTATGGGCGAATGAGAGTTTTTACCAACTTTTGTGGAAGCGATTGATTCATATTTCACTGAATGTGGGGCGATAAGTAACGCATTTGTATGCGAATTACTCGCTATAAAATTGAGATATAATGTACAGTTTCCATATTTTAAGCCTGCCAATTTAAAGTTATAGTAATGGATTGGATTTATTGATTAAAAATGTTGACATATTTCCACTTTGGGTGAGATGTACGAGTATGTGTATTCATACTTTCGAATATTGGAAAGCTGTTTCCTGCTCGCATATCCCGAGAATGAATAATGACATCGGCTCCAGACCAATTTTATTCGACGCATAATTGCATATTGAAAGCCCGGTAAGGCTTGCAAGCAAATTGAGTTAGCGGTTTATTTTTCATAACGAAAATACTACTGAATACTCGTAGATGCAACATCACGCTTTGTTCTATTTCTTGAGATTTCTTCAGATAACATACGTAAAGGGTTTTTCAATAGCTATACCTAAATATTGACTGTTTATAGTTTCAGGTGGCGTCTTCAGACATTGTTGCCGAAGTGATCGTTCAGTCGAGCCATTAATTCCAAAATTCGCAGAAAGTGGTTCACTTGTTGATCGAGGTGTTCGTGTACGATGTCAAAATGCGCGATCAAGGGAGTATGCTGCTGCTGTTGCTGAAGATCTTATAAAAAATGCTGGGTATGCATCCTAATTAGATACAAAGGACACAAGAATTGAAGCCCCAAAATACCAAACTCGTCGTACGTTCGCTGAATTGGGTTTTGTGCAGTTTAAAAAGGACAAAGTGATAAATCATATTTTTATTTTATTTAAACGGCTTCTTCAAGAGCTAAATTATGACATTTAGGGCGAAAATATGTTAATCCACAGTAGTATCAAGAGTCTCCCTTGCATTTGGATAAACTTACTGTTTGGTGTGGATTTTGAGCATCATTTCGAACCGAGAATGGCGAAAGAGTGATTAGCAATGACGAACGTTTCATTCGAGTCTATGTTTCGAAGATACTAAATGGAAAGTCGGTAGTTGGGTAGACGAGTCACATTCACGAATTTAGTTCCGGGTGTGTTGCATCGTATATTGCGGGTTAGATTTTGGAATCTTAATTTATGGAGGCGAAAAGTGTTCCGATGACGCTGGTCTTCAAGACAAAATTTCATTTCGAACGCATGAATGTCTAAGAGCAATTAAGAAAGAGCACAAAATGCGCGAGGACATGGAAAAGTGTTATTACAGAAAGGACGTTCGAAAGTTCTAAAAAAAGTTAAACGTAAAAGCCAGAGCGGAAGCCCGCACATATAAAGTTCAATAACTTGCAACGGTAGACGAAGTCAATGCTAAAAATATAGAAATATCAAGCTCGATAGCAATGACAGTTGAAATGTCAGGTTGAACGAACCATTGGAAAAAGTGGCTTGGCTCCAAATGTCTTAGAAGAAGTTAGGGCATTAATACCGGAGTTGATAGACTGCTGGGCAAGACGACCTGCTGAATTATTTAGAGAACCAATCTGTCTATGATATAATATGATGGGAGGAAAACATACCCGTTGAATGGAGCTTCAGTATCGTTTGCCCAATCCATTATGAAGAGTATCCTTGACTGCGGTATCTATACAGGGTGGGCCAAATACAAGTCTCTTTTTAAAAATGCAATAAAATGAACAAAATTGAATTCTTTCCATGTATTACAGCTTAATTAGAAATTCCTATTAATTACGAAATATAACGTCGTTCAAGTGGCTGCCTTGGCAATTTTCCAAGACCTTGTTGACATTTTCGGGCTTTAACTCACGGATTGCTGGGATGATATTGTCCTTGAATCGTTCCCAGACTGTTGGCATAAAATCGGTCCTTCACGGTTCCCCACAAAAAAAGTCCAAAGGGGTCAAATCGCAGCTCCGAGGCGGCGAATCGATATCGCCGAGACGGTTGATAACAAAAAGATCGATTGTGGCACAGGCTCTGTGACAAAGCGCGCCATCCTGCATGAACCAGAGGTCGTCAAAATCCATATCTTCAATTTCCGTAAAAACAAAAAAAATCAGTTAACAATAAAGTTATCCAATAATGCCATCAATCCATACTATCAATCTCTGTGGCTGCATTGGCTTCTCGACAATAACGTGCGGGTTTTCTAACTCCCAGATACGACAATTTTGTTTGTTTACGTAGCCGCCAGGATGAAAATGCGCCTCGCCAGAAAAGATGATTTTTCGCCCAAAATCGTTTCCAATTCAAGCTGCTCTAAGGCCCAAACTGCGAAGCCATAACGAACCAGATGGTCACGCGCCTTCAATTGCGGGGTCAATAGGACCTTGTAAGGGAATAATCCGGGATCTTTGTGCAGAATTCTGCTGAGGCTAGTGCGTGAAATGTTGAGATGTTGAGATCGATGGCGAGTTGATGTTCGTGAATTGAGTCTCATACTCTCGGCCACAGCAGCCACATTCTAATCTGTGCGCACCAAACGACGACGAGGACCATAAGTGTTGTTCACTAGCATACCAGTCTCATGAACTTTTTGCACAAACCTGCGTACAGCAGTCGCGGTGCGTGCTTCATTTCAGCCATAACTTCTTTTGGAAATAAGCTTTCAATATTTCCCACAAACGTAAAGCGATTCATTTCGTTCCGCGGAGGTATGATACTGACTATGATTTAAAAAAAAAAAAAACACTAGACTGCCCACCCTTTAGAGAAATTAATGTAAGCACATATCGAGCGAGCTAAAGAGAGCTATGCCTCATCCCTGCCAAACAAGTAGGGAAAAAAATCATTTGCAATTCACTGTTTAAAACAGGATTTTTCGATAAGGATATAACACTTTTGTATTTAAATATAACACAGAATAGTGAAATATTAGGCGGAAATATACTTCAGGCGTAATATACATGATAAATTTTAGTGTAGCCAATTTTCCAGCACTCTTCAACTTCGTTCCGCACGTTGGGAATTTCAGTCTTGATATTGCTCCTAAGCTTTTCTTATGTTGTTGGCTTATTGGCATAGACCAACGACTAAATACAACTACCGCATAGAAGAGATCCAATAGCGTTAAATCGCATGAGCAAGGTGGCCATGCGAATGGAATGTTTCTGGAGATTACACGATCTTCCACTAAAGTAGATCAATTGCTTGACGAGCTGTTTGGCATGTGGCACTATCTTGTTGGCACCATATATCCAGTCAAGATGTCGAGTCTATCCAGTCCTGGCCAAAAGTAGTCTTCTGAAATGGCACGATAACGAACTCCATCGACCGTAACATCATCGACGAAGAAATATGGTCCAATCACACCTCCGGTATAAAATCCAGTTTGTTGCTGTCGGCCAATTCTTAATTTGCTTATTGATAACGCCATTAAGCTAAAAACCTGAAACCTTTATCGCTGAAGACGATTTTCGATTGAACTCAGGATTTGCTTCAAACTTTTACAGAGCCGAATCGGAAAAGAACCTCAAATGATCAAGAGGCATTAAAATAATGCTTGAGTTAGTTTGACCATGTAAGGGTGTAAGATGGGGCAAAATTGCGAATCATAAACGGAACACACTCAGAACAGAAGGCTTGGCGAGGGGTTTTCAATGAAGCTTTGAACTTTCGAGTTTCAAATGGCTGCTAATAATAATAAAAATCATGTGCATTAGAGTACAAAATTATTACGTCTATTGAAAGGCTCGCCATAAATATAAGACTCTAGTCAAAGAAAGACGCGCAATTAGAATGGTCTCAATTAGAACCTCATTTTTAGCACTTTAAAGTTGTGATTGAATTCATCTGCCTTTGCTCACTAGTGGCAAACGACGGCACAGAGACGCCAGCACAGAGATGCCAGCACAGAGACGCCCGCACAGAGATGCCAACACAGAGACGCCAGCACAGAGATGCCAGCACCGAAATCAAACTCAGAATGATTCGTACCCACCATTGCCCATTTGTACTCAAAATGCACATTTGACAAAACCTTGATCAAGGCCGTCTATGGAGCAGACCCTATCGAAAGCAAATAAGGACGTTTCGAGAGAAAAATTCTAAACTGTTTTTCAATAAGGCCTGGTAGATGTTGAAATGGAATAAAACAAGCTGTGTGTGAGGTATTAACAAAATTCTTCTTTTATTTAGAAGGCCCATGTATGCCATTATGTACGAAATATGACATCGTTCAAATGTCCGCCTCGACTTCTTACGGTGTCACGAATCCTATTGGTTTAATTTGCAAACATGGGGCTGAATATGAGGAATGGCATGTGTTATGTTTACCTTGAGGGCATTGGTCGATTGTGGTTCGAATAGACCTGCGGTTTCAGAAAACCCTATAAGAAAAAATCTAGCGGAGTCAAATCGCATGACGTGAATTGGCCACGTCATCTCTGCCAGAGATAACCTTACCCTCAAATCGTTCATGCAAGATTTCAATCGTGGCGTGCACTAAATGGCACGTAGCGCTGGTCTGCGGGACATGTCAACTAGGTTCATAAGGAGAGTAACAATGACGATGGTAGCATCTGATCTGTCTGCAATAAAATCTACCCGCGCCAATTGAAAAACACTTTAGGTGCAATCAGTTCAATCCATGAAGACGAAGAGAGGGGCGAAGATGTACCAGATCCGTCTGGTGTCTACGGATCTAATGTCTTAGACGGTTGGACTATGTATAACGCGTGTCCATCACTATTTCAGCCTGAGACATGGCGTATCACAATATAAATATTTATAAAATGAAGCACACAATAGGTGCAAAGGGAGTGCGACACTAGAAGCATTTGGCCGAATGTTGATCCAGCTGGAGAGCTTGTTGATTAAGGCCCAGATTTACCACGAATTGTAAGGCTAACTGAGTGAAAGAATAACAGAACTTGAGAATACAAATCTCTCTCTCTCAAATGAATGCTATAAAAGGTTGCATGAAGGTTTCAAGGAATGCCTATCGGTTATTGAGCAAGCTGTCAGGTAGGTGTGCTATCAAGGAATATGGTTTGCCACAGCCAAGCAGACTAGACGGTTTGAAAAATTCATGGACAATGATGGATTTTTCTATATCATGTGGGCGATATTATTGACTTTGCTGACGCTAAAGTTTCTTCTTATGTAATGGCAATTGGAGAGCAAGTGGCATTGTTATGTACGTAAATTCATACTGGCTGACTAAAAAAGTGGAGCTACATATGTACATATGTCAATCCTGCATGCCTAGGCTAAGAGTAATATTCCCTACCAAAGGAAATAAATTTATTGCCCAATTGTCAAACAGGACAAAGTTATAAAGAAACAGTGGTTTCTTCCTGCACCAGAAATTTATCGCGTCAGCTATTTTCCTCGATAAAAACAAATCATTTTCTTTGAATTGAAAAAATACCAAGAAGTTTGGCATTGTTCGTCGAAGTAGAATGGAAAAAAACAATCACAAAGTCGAAGAGAAATATTCATAACCTCTCCATTAACATGTCGTTCGATTAAGTCTCCAAATTGTTAGCCCATTGACAATGGCGACGGACTGTTTTATCGATGTTTCCGATACAAGACAGGCGAACAAAAAGTCGAAAACGCCTAGAAAAAATTCGAAAAATAACAAGCGACCAAAGTTTCACGTGCACATTGGGAGCGGACCTCGATATCTCACTGCTACGCCCTGGTGTGCGGATCTAAAACGCGTATATCTACCATGAAATATGTTAACAGGGTTTTCATTTTTCTTCTACATTCTCGTCGTTTTGTCGTTTTTTTCGTCCTTTTCCAGTACGCTCTTTTGCCAACAGCATATTTTTTTACGATACCTAAACGACTGAAAAACATGAAATAATATATTCAATTACTTTCCATAGATAGAAACGGAGATAGGTGACGGGCGGTTGGGTTGGGTTAGTGCGGAGACCATTACAGAATGTTGTCGTCGTCGTTTCGCCCATTTGCAAAAGATGTCATCTCTGGCATACAATACGTTCAATGTTAGAGGAATCGAATCAAATTGCTTATGTCGTGTGTGTTTTCGAGATTTCGTTCGTTATTCGTCCTTTTTCGCTTGTTCAGTTATGACGAAGAATTATGTGTTTATTAGCATTTCGACTAAATGCGATTTTCATACAGATGAGAGTTTTTTACGACTTTGATTGTATCTCGATGTCGTTTTCGTGCGCGGAGATGGACAAAGTTTCGATGGGGCGTAATGATGTCAGGCCGTGGGCGTGCAGGAGAATGGTGACGCGGTAGAGGAGAGTTTGATTATGAATTGGGATTCAATTGACTGTAGATTTCGAATTGTAAAGGGAGATTATGGACCCAGTTTCGTAATGTTTGATTTATGTCGGCTCCAGTGGACATTAATAGGTTTCCGATTTCTACTTAGTGGGAATGGGGGGGCGGGACGTTCTTACTACACAGGCCGATAGGAATTCATTGTAGACATAATGACTACGTTATAGGGCCAATTTTGAATATGAAAATTATGTTTTAGTCATAAATATTCAATTTGGGT
The DNA here is from genome assembly GCA_958301585.1 of Merodon equestris. Taxonomy (NCBI): domain Eukaryota; kingdom Metazoa; phylum Arthropoda; class Insecta; order Diptera; family Syrphidae; genus Merodon; species Merodon equestris. The sequence goes on from OY284413.1 coordinate 170,519,878, forward strand.
CAAAAGTTTCTTCGGGCAATGGCGCGAATAGAATAGAGACTGCTGCAATTGCTTACTGTACTGTTGGCATGAATCAATATTCAAATTGGCGCCCAGAGGGAAGACCTTCAGTTTAATATCATCAACTTATCTTCATGTTTTGATCTTATTTGGGCTGGAATCTGTGAATATAATTTGTATGAATTTCTTGCAAAAGTCATTTTTATTTCGCGCCACTGTTGAATGAAATTCAACTGCCTCGGTAATAACCTAAGTAAGAACTAAGATGTTGTTAAATGAGGAACATACAGGCACACTGTCCTGAATTTATGAAAATTCACTACAAAAACGGTGAAAACTTATACTGTCATTGCCGAACCACTTTTCGTATGGGTATAGCTAATTTCATCGAACAATTTAAGCATTACCAGAAATTTGGTGATTAGGAGAATCAAACTCGCCTCCACCGAAATAGACACCACGAGCAACACTATCCTTTCTCTGATTGTCTGCCATTAAAAAACAAAATATCATAATTTTTGCACAAGTTATTCTGAATGATGAGGCCCATTTTCATTTGTCTTAATATGTAAACAAGAACCCTGGATTCAAAGAAGTAAGATTATATTACGCTACTGGCGAGATTCCTTCTATAGCCGCATGGTTGATCGGTTCTAATATAATTTATTCATCCGTTCCAGAATTTATAACAAGAGCCGTCATCGTCGAAGTTCCCATTGTAAGTGGAATAAGAAAGAACCGCGCCTCCACTTACTTCTCAAGAGGCGGCGACCAAAATCTCACCTACTGAGGCACAAGACCTGAGGCCTCACTCACAAGACCTCTCCAATGAGGCCTCACTATCTGATCACCAACATATCAGATTAAACATCACTGGTGAGACTATAGAAGCTAACCATAGATATCAGCCCAAAAGAACCAACTGGGTTCTCTCCCAGGCTCTACTTGCCGCCAAAGAAGACACGCTTTGTAGATCCATCAAATCGACGAATGATATTGAAGAGCGGCTTATCAATTAAACGAAGCACTCATCTCATCTCATCCTTTAAAAACAGCTATGCGCCCAAGATGGATACACACAAGCGATGCGTACCTGGACTGATTATAGATCTTCTCTAACAAAATACAACCTCGAATTGAGGAAATCCAAGAGAAGTGCTTGGAGAAAACACTGTGAAAGCTTAGATTCGTGGCCCGATTTGATAAAGCCCTATCCCAGAAGCACACAAATGGACCGTCGCAAAGCAGACGGCAATTTCACTGTCACTCGCAGGGAAACCCTGGAGACATTTCGCCTGCATTTTAGAGCTAAATGGGTAATTGGCTCATTGAAACCCTAAAGAGCTCCAGATAAAGACAGTATCTTTCCTGATATCCTCCAGAGAGCTCTAAACATCATTCTAGCACAACTGATAGCTCCATTTAGGTCCTGTTTCAACTTGGTATACATTCCTCAAATCTGGAGAGAAGTCAACCTTGTCTTCATCCCCAAGATTGGAAACCCAAGTAACCAACCTAAATCCTATCACCCTATCAGACTAACATCTTTCTCACTAAAAACAATGAAAATATTGATAGAGCTTCAAATCAATCAATATGCCTGACGCAAAGAACGATATACTGTGGAAAACACGCACGGAGATCGCAATTTGCATCTTCCACTGCACTATCCGGAAGAGGTCTAGACCACCATACTAACCATTGGGTTAGAGCGATGCTTGAGAGTCAGCCACATCCGGAGAGGTCTCTGTGAAAATGTCGGCAGTTAAAAAGTATCCACAAGGTGGAGTCCTTTCACCACTACTCTAGTCGATAGTTATCGATTCTACTCTACAATTTAAATAACCTCGGTTATGAAGTCATCGGATACGCCGAAGACCTTATAGTTATTGTTACAGGTAAAAGTCAAATTTCTGCAACTTGCCCTTCAATTTGTCTCTGACTGGTGTAGCAGAGAGGGTTTATCGATAAACCCAAATAAGACAACCTTAGCCCCGTTTAAAAGAAGGAGGAGGATACAACTTTCCTCCTTCAAGTATTTAGGTATTGACCTTGATCGCAAACATAACTGCAACTCCAACATCAAAAGCAAACTTGCAAAGACGACTAAGGCATTGTGGGCCTGTCGACGTACCTACGGTAAGACCTTGGAATAGAAACCTAAGGTAATCCCTTAGTTATGTATATACCACGATAGTAAGACCTATCATCACTTATGCGTCTGCCGTTTGGTGGACAAAAGTTGAACAGAAAACTACAACAGTTAAACTTCAACGCCTTCAGAGTCTAACATGTCTCGGCACCATGCCAGCTTGCCCGACGGTGACCCAAGAGGCACTCATCGAAATTACTCCACTGCGCCTATTTATTAAAAATATTACTATACGTAGTGCCATCAGACTCCTCTACTCGGAAACGGAGCAGCCATGTAGACCATTGGGTCTACCTCCCTGAGCTGGATATGGTTATCACAGTTTCGGACGCACTACCACACACGTTCAACTTTGACAAAAGATATGAGATACTGATCTCAAACCGCACAGATTGGGAAAGCTAGTGTCTTTCAAGCCGAAATATACGCCATCCTTGAGGCAGCGCTCAAAGCGTTGGACTCGTATGGTACGAATTCAAAATCCGTCAAGGAATACCACGATGCTCTGTTAGACCTAGGCAAAAGAAATAAAGTCAAACTCTGGTGGGTGCCAGGTCGAAAGGGCATAAAAGGCAACGAAATCGTCGACCAACTCGCAAGGAAAAGTTCCAGCGGAACCCCTAAATCAAAGATTCATTTTCGACAATCGAAGAGATTCATACGGCCCCTGATAAACACTCTATCAATATTCTCAAATATAAATAATAGAGTCGGTATCAGAAGACTGGTCAGCTACCTTTCGGGACATTATAGTCTGAGATATCATCTTAACAAAATTAACCTCTCGTCTAAAACCGAGTCTCGACTCAGTCTTGACGGCAAGGAAGCTACAACGCACCTACTATGTGACGGTGCTGCTGTTTTAGGAATCGTATCCTCAGCTTCATTAACAAAGTAGAGCAACTCCTCGTCTAATTGGTTACCAGGCACAATAGACCTACACTGATCGCAGTACTCTATGCTTCTGTTAGCACAAGCCCCCAATTAAAAAAAAAAATCTGAACATACAAAACTGCCGCTCCCATGAGAGATAAACTCTCAGTCGATATAAATTGCAGGTTAGTGCGTTTTTAACCGTCGAGAAGTATTTGTTTAAAAGAATATTATGGTACGACCGTTTGAGTGAATGGATTTCGTTACCAGACAATGTTGAATAATTTTTTCCTACCTGGAATTGATGCCTTGGACGTGGATGACGTACCATAGGACACAGCTAGTAGAACAAAAGCTCTATAGAGTGACAAGCTTCCTAGATGCGAAATTTTCTGAAATGAAGACTTCCGTTTTACCCCGACATCGTGCGATTTGAAACTATTATATTTGTATATTTGGGGCTTTGTTTAAGATCGATTGTACAGCCAAATATTAGAGCTGCAGTTGTAGAATATTTCTCAAAATAGATGCTCAGAGCTCCTACTTAAAATTAAAATAAAACGTTACCACTTTTTCTCGATTTAACCCTTTCATGTGTTTATAGTTCACGTTGTTCTTATTAGTTTTGAAAACGGATTATTTTGGGCAACAACTATGTGTCTTAAGCATGCATTATGCGAAATTTCGTGAATCAGGTATTGCTATTGTTCATTTGCGTGCTTGTCTTCGAAGTGTCCACAAGTGATAAATAAAAATTGCTAAAAGTCTGTTCGGAATTAATTAATAAAAAAAAATAGCTAAAAGGATTTTTGAATAAAAAGTGAACTGTAATACTTGAAACAGGTAATTCAAAGAAATAAAACAATAAAAGTGAAAAAAAAGTTGCAAGTTTGACATCAGTATTTTTTTCAAACAAAATGTTGCCTATGGGCAACATTGGTCCATAATGTTCCAATTTCATATAAGTATATTTTTTTTGTCCGAAATGGATTCTAAAGGTTTGACACAGTTTGTATTGCTCAATTATGACTGGGATGATTCTGCTAATGAAAGTGAAAATGAGGAAGAAGATGAGTTGTCGGAAAATCTAATAGAGGAAACGTTACGTAATGTGGGTGAAAGTGACATTGAGATTGGTGCGATTGAGGAGGTTGCTGGGGACGTCACAGAACCTAGCTATGAAACACAAAATGAGGAAACAGTGCAGGAGGTACTTGAAAAAATTGATTTATATAGTCTGAGGTGGAGGAGTACTGGGATGAATGAGGGCGATACTGTTTGGAAAAACGAAGTCATCTGTAGTAAGTCCAAGGAACCATTAGCTTATTTTGTCCAGTTTTTCGATGATGAAATTATTATATTTAAAAAATAAAAATAAGTGATGAAACGAACAAATACGCGTTGCAAACAAATGGCGTAGAATTAAAATGTTAACCTTATGAAATAAAGAGATTCATCATTGTATTACTGTGCTTGGGTGCAGTGAAAATACCACATATAAAATGGCATGGGCGCAAGAAATCATTTTCAAGAAATCGGCAGTATTTCCATATATGTAAATGATAATGCTAAACAACCCCAAAAAGGATATGCTATTCGTAATTATGACAAATTGCATAAAGTTTGTTCATTGCTAACAAAATTGAAGGAAAAATATAATCTAATACTCCGAGAAGAATAAAGTGCCGATGAGCAAATTATTTCTTATAAAGGTAATTTTCTTAATGTGTGAATCGCATATTAAAATTGATATATTTATAATTTACAGGTCATAACAACATGAAGCAGTATTTCAAAATTTTCACAAGAGCTGGTGTTTCTGGAATTATGTACGATTTTGCTCTATACATTGGCGAAGGGACATGTCCATCTTATGAGCTAGGAATATCCTCAGACATACATAGTTCTGTACTTATTTATCAACGAATATTCCAATGATTGCTTATGATTGCTTTGAAAGAAAGAGGTATCTTATCTGTCGGAACAATTAGAGCGAATCGGATACAAAATTGTGAACTGGAAACTGAAAAGGAACTGCAGAATAACGGCCGAGGATCAAGTGATTTCAAATATGAAAATGCACACAATTTGATTGTTTGTCGGTGGTACGATAACAAGATTATACAGCTTCTACAAACTATCAAACCCGATGAGTGAATGTAAGCGATGGTGCCGAAAAGAGAAAAAGTATGTGTCGATCCCTCATACAGGTAGACTCGTAGTTGTATGTTATAATAGACATATGGAAGGATTTGACCCTGCAGACATGTTACTAGAGCTGTAGAAAATCAGCCACCGATAAAATAAATGGTACATGCGTATTGTTTGCTGGTGCATAACCTCTGCAGTAGTCAACAGCTGGCTTTCGTACCGCAGAGACTTAAAACATTTGAGCGCAGAGAAAAAGTATACATATGTCACAACTTGATTTTCAACTGAACATTGTCAATGAATTACTGAACGCAACTAATTTAACTATCATACCACGAAAAAGGGGCCGCCCAAACTTACTACAACTGGAAATGAAGAACGCTTTGCTATCGAATTCATCATCACCAGTTCTATCATCATCAGGTATACATCGCCAGCTCTAGCTTCTACAAGCTCTCATAAAAGAGCTTATAGTGCAGAACCTGGAAAAAATAAAAGGTTTGACCAAACTAGCCATTGGGTGCAATGGGGTTCGAAGGGACGATGCAGGATGTGTCAAACTGGCTTTCCACGCTTAAAGTGCAGCAAATGCAAAGTATATTTGTGTTGCAATCCGCAATCCACTTTGTATCGTATCATATTTAAATTCAATAAAAATATCTAAATAAAAAAAGAAAAAATTATTTCCATATGAGCTTCAAATTTACCACTATTCCCCAATGTTGCCTATAGGCAACATTCTATAATTGCGGAACCATGATAGATAGGACTTCGAAAATTATATCAGTTCATATTTAGGTGTATATTGACACAAATATGTCGGCAAAAAAAATTTTGCTCCGCCCTAAAAAATTCGGGCGTGAAAGGGTTAAAATGAAATCTCTTATTGGATAACCGTATGCGATGGATGCATATATATTGCAAAGCAGAGTTTAAAAAAAAGAGGTGTTGAAATAAATTTGAACTACGTGTAGACGTCAAAATAGCAATCATTTTTCGCAGATTTTTTTTTTAAATGCTAAAATTAGGAAATTCAGACTGCCACGTAAGCCATCAATTGGGTAACCGAATGATCAATGTCCTTAAAACGACATTTCATTTATATATTTGATGAACAAAAATTCTCTCGTACTCAAGTAATCCACCTTTTTGTTTTGTTCCGCCGTTTGCAATAACGGCTTGGACCTCGGTCAACGGAACACCATTCAAACATTAGTCGACTTGTGTCTGCATCATAAAGTTGTTCTCGCTTGAAAAAGTTTACGAGCAAATTCTCGTCATTTGCGGGAGGTTTTACTGTTGAAGAAAACAGCGGCTGAGTCTCATCGAATGCTCTTGTGTGATTGCGTTTTTGTGTTTGTGTACAGATGCTTCAGAGGTAAAAACGGAAGGGATTTCTGCATCGCATTGTGACCGGGGGCCGAAAAATGGGTTCATTACGATAACCCTAAAAGCAAAAAATCATGGGGATATCCCGGCCATGCTTGCACGTCGACGGCCAAACCGAATATCGACGGCTCCAAGATCATGCTCTGCATTTGGTGGGACCAGTTCGGCGTCGTGTATTATGAGGTATTAAAACCAAGTGAAACAATTGCAGGTGCTCGTTATCGAACGCAATTAATACATCTGAGCAGAGCATTAAAATACAAACGGCCGCAATACAGCAAGAGGCACGATAAAGTTATTTTGCAGCACGACAACGCTCGACCCCACGTTGCAAAAGAGGTCAAAACATACTTGGAAACGTTAAAATAAGAAGTCCTACCCCACCCGCCTCTCCAGACATTGCTCCCTCTGACTATCACTTGTTTCGATCAATGGTGCATGGTCTGGCTGACCAACACTTCCGATCTCATGAAGAAGTCACAAATTGAATCGATTCATGGATCGCTTCAAAAGATGGACAATTTTTTCGACACAGGATTCGTACACTGCCCGAAAAATGGAAGAAAGTAGTGACCAGTGATGGAAAATACTTTGAACGGTACATGTGTAACCAATTTGTTTCATTAAAGCCTCAAATGTTGGGGCGCATCGTCTTAAAAGAAATATGGGCCGATGATTTTACCAGCCTATAAAGCACACCAAACAATGAATTTGAATGGTTGTAAGGGCGTCTCGACAAAGGCTTCCGATTTTTCTCCGCTCCAAATTCGGCAATTTTGTTTGTTTACACATCCGTTTAACCAAAAATGGGCCTCATCGAAGAACAAAATTTTGCGCTGAAATTGGGAATAGACTGAATCATGTTTTCGACCCATTCGCCGATGCATACAATGGTCACACGATTTTAACTCTTGCACAAGCTAGATCTTATAAGCTGTTAAGACAAGAATCTTGTCACAAGCTGGATGAGCATAGTTTCAATTGCTGCGCATGATGGCGAATCTACTCATTCGGAATCTCTTAACACTGCGCTCCACAATGGCATTAAATCCAAAACTGACAGCAGCAGCCTTAGGCCATCCGATATTAAGGCATTGTCATCTGCATAGCATTTGCAATGCAAAAGTATTTCTCTTTTACAGAAATTATTATAGGTTGATCGTCAAAATTTTTAAGTCATTTTTATTTTCATGTTTATTTCAGTTTAATTGGTAAATTTTTATTTAATTAATATACGAACCGTTGGCATCTACGAATATATATTTTCGGACTGTAGCTATACATTTCTTATGGCAGACTTGATTTTGTGGACACTAAGGACTTCAAAAGCTTTTATAATTCTTACCCTCCTAGAGACAAATCGTTTTTAGACTGTAATCAAGTTGATTATCCGTTGGATAAACACCAAGAAAGTACCGTGGAGAGGGAAACAGGTATAGTTTTTAACATTTCCATGCAGCAGAATCAAAACATATGCCGTCCCAAATTGTCACCAATGTCACCATATTCATGTAGAAGACCGCGTTTTGAGAGAACAAGTGAACGTCGAAAAGGGAGATGTCTGGAAAGTACGATGGTTGGGTTAGGACGTCCCATATCAATGTTTCCAAATGGGTTTTAACGACCGAGGCAACGTGCAGGCGAACTTTGTCGTGATGCAAAATCACTTTGAAGTGTGTGAATTGTTCTTTCGCTTTTCCTTCAATGTTCGGTCAAACATTTACTTGTGTTCTATAGCGGGCTAATATACCTGAATTGGTCTCGCTAAATAAACGGCATTAACTCGATCCCTGAATGTTTGACTTAGCCGTTAACGTTGATGAATGGCCGCGGCGTTCTGTTACCAATCATAATACAATACCATGCAGAAAACGCTTTCTTTCTTAAGGGTGGGAAAACGGAAAATACTGTTCGCATTTTCGCATCGCTTAAATTCAGCCAGATCTATGCAGAAGAGTCATTGAAAAGTGGACCACTTGGATCCGTGCCACCGTAAGAAGCCGAGGCGGGCAGTTGAACGATGTCATATTTCATACACAATGGTACTTTAAAAAAAAAACAAAATGGGATCAGCTCGCCGGGAGCCAAGCTCTTCTACCTCGACTTTTTCATATTTTTACCTGGATCTCATTAACGACAGTAGCTAAGGTTTTAAAAGCTGTGAGCTCAAGATTATGTACTCTATAACACAATCCAGTTTCACAGTTTCAGACTCATAACTACTCGGGAAGTTTGGTTTGATATATGCGTACGGACAGACGGACAGACAGGAAAGGCTTTGCATAAATCTTCCCTATCACAGGCTTACAAGGTGAAGCCTAAAAGAAACGGCCATCTGTGACCCATCTTTTACCAGAATCGCAGTTACTCTGTGGTCAAAAAGCGGCAGTCGAAGGACGCTAGGAAAGGCTCATTATTTTCTATTTCATCTTGAATATGTACCAATTTGGGGATACTTAGATTGCACCTGTGAATATGAATTATAGCGAAGAGCAAGATTCATCTTAGGACGAAAAACGAAAGTGCTTATCTCGGCATCTATGATTGTTGTGAATGAACTTGTATGAGAACTCGGAAAATTGTAAGGTACTGGTAGATATACGAAACATTGGAGAAAGACTTTATAGACCTCTAGCGTCCTATAGCGACTATTAAAAAGAGAATTCACGTCACTAGAGAAGCAGCAATCGTAGCCCCTTAGGCTCAAAGAAATGATGAATTAAAAAAACCTTCATTCGGTTTCAAGCTGGGTCGTGCTTAGAGTGAAGGTAATTTACTTATAGCCTTAATCATCTATAAGCTGATTTATGTTAATTCCAAATCTGGCTCCACGTAGGGGACTGACCAAAAACCTCGATTGAAATAAAGATATAAAGTCATGTACTGCTGGTATTATTTGTGGCGCCTTTAATGACCACATTAAGACCATAATCATACCGCAAAAACTATCCATGTTATGTAAGACAAAAAAAAGTAAAACAAATCAACAACGCAATTCCATAACGACCGCATTTTCCACGCATTTGAAACACGTGCTTTTCGAATTAAGTTATTCGAGAAATTCCTCAGCCATTTCATTCAAGAAAGCAATTTGCCAACAACAAACCACATTTCCATTTTCCAACCGCCCTAACCTGATCCTGAACCCAGACTAGCGGCAAATCCAGAATCGCGCGTGCACGAAGCGTACGAATTTAAATTATATCGAAAAAGAAACTTGGAATATGTACTTAAAGAATAAGAAATGGACTCCCTAATCACCGGGATATTAGACGCTGGTCATTCGCAGGCAATTCCTTTCAAGGATAATTTAAAATTTTTACACGAGTACCGAGCGCCTGCGGTTCCAAGAAGGCGACGCCCCATAAATCCGCCCCGGGATAACAGAAACATATATTTATAAATCTAAGAACTAGTATTTTGACATAATAACTTTATAATAAACGTAAGGCGTCCTCAAATGGCAACTATCATGACGACAGGCTATTAAGACCGCAACAGGGGGACATGGCCGCGCTGGAATGGTGCGTGGTTGGTTTCTTTGTTCTCGGAGCTGTCGCTGTCGACATCGTCTTCGTGCCAGTCGTCCTAGTCGTCGATGGCTTTGTACCCTTATCGCGCGGCATAGTTCTTGTTTTATTAGTCTTTCTTACTTTTTTTTTTGGGTAGAAGAAGGAATTTACTGCCTTACTCCTTAGCTTTGTTTACTTACTAATTCGAGGCAAAGAGAAAACAAGGAAAACGCTAAAGGGGAATGGACGGGCGGTGAAAGTGGGTAAACGGAACATATTTCTTTCGTGTTAATGACTTATTTTATTATTTGACATCGCGGGCTGACAGTTATGGGCCGGTTCCCGCCAGGTAATGTTTACGTCCTTAAGATTAGTTTAATGTAATAACAAAAGGGCGGTTCTTGTTGATGGTTCACGGCTTTGCGGTATGATGAACTGGTGGGAATTTCCTTGAAAACTTCGCCATATCCATAATTTGGCAAAATGGGAAAACATAAAAGTTGTATGTTGTGACTGAGATACATTTGTTCAGTGTTTGAAATGGACGCTTCAGCGCTGGAAGTTTTCGATTGATTTATTGAAGTTAGGCAAGTTAGTTTCGAATTAGCCTAATGATTAAGAAAGTTATGAAGTTCCTTTCTCGATATTGCGATTGGTTGTAAACTAAGGGTAAGTAATTTTTCCGTCGCATCGGACGTACATATGTATTCATCTTACGTTTCAAGGAAATTCTAAGATAAAAGCAAAAGGCACTTGCAAGCATCCAATAAGAGTGACCTAGCTCCCTTACCCTTCTAGGAGATAATCGCATACCAGCTCAAGTCGTGAGATCAGTCTTATTGCTGATTGATACTTTTAGTGGGATGTTTGTTACCGAAAGCTTAAAACATTTTTAATACTTCGACGCGATGAGCGTCGAAATAAATTTATTTTTACATTCTTACTGAAACGAGATTCGCCCGAGCTGACGGCCACTGCAATTCTGTCGTTCCGTGCAATCGCGGCTTTCTCTTTAGCCTATAAGACGTGAACTTCTGAGGAAAATTAATTTTTTTGTCATCTTTCCTGATCCTCTATTGAAAAGGAAGTTATAGAATAAATTAAAAAAAATATTTCTGTATTGAACTCACCTTGCAAACAGAGGCTTAAAACCACAGGTCAAAGACGGCAAAGACTAAAGCGGTCACAACCGTTTCACAAACAGGAAAAATGTCAGTGACGACTAGAAATGTGCCGTACACATCGCTGTTCAACTAGGGCATATAAAAGGGAAAAGCACTCGGATAAACGAACCCTTATCGTTCTTACGCACACGATGAACGAGAAAGTAAGCTTCGTTCATAAACCAAAATGTGGATAATGTGGTCCACACCAATCAAAGCTGTTGCTCGTACCAAAGGGTGAGTGGAGAATACGTTTTTAAAACACGAAGACTTATACTCTGACCTGGATTTTAGAGTCTAAATCTATGGCTACATTTGAGAGCCTGGTGAGATAGTTGGAGCACCGACGGGCTGGAACAAATGCTACCATCACGGAGTCGCTATAAATCTGTTTTCGAACTCGGGTTTTAACATAAAGGGTGGGCCAAATACAAGTTTCTTTTTAAAAATACAATAAAATGAACAAAATTAATTTTTTCCATACATTATGGCCTTAGTAGTAAGACTAAACTTTTCCATTAACTATGAAATACAACGTCGTTCAAGTGGCTGGCTCGGTTGGCTTCGCCGTAGCGCATTCTGTCACCCGAATTTTCCAAGACCTTGTTGATAGCTTCGGGCTGTAGCTCACGGATTGCTTGGATGATGTCGGCCTTAAGTGCTTGAATCATTTCCGGATTGTTGGCATAACATCGGTCTTTCACGGTTCTCCACAAAAAAAAAGTCCAAAGGGGTGAAATCTCAGTTCCGAGGCGGCCAATTGACATCGGCAAAACGGCTGATAACACGATTTGGGAATTTGGTGCGCAAAAGGTCGATTGTGGCATGGGCTGAGTGGTATTGCGTGTCATCCTACGTGAACCAGAGGTCGCCCATGTCTTCAATTTCAGTAAAAAAAAAGTCGGTTAACATGGCTCTGTAATGCCCATCGTTGACCGAACCTTTCTTCCCCGCCTCATTTTCGAAGAAAAATTGTCCAATGATGCCACCACTCCACAATCCGCACCAAGCTGTCACTCCCTGTGAATGCATTGGCTTCTCGACAATAACGTGCGGGTTTTCGTGGCCCCAGGTTCGGCAATATTGTTTGTTAATGTAGCCGCCGAGATGAAAATGCGCCTCGTCGGAAGAGATGATTTTGCGCCCAAAATCGTTATCCAATTCAAGCTGCTCTAAGGCCCAAACTGCTAAGCGATAACGAAGCGGATGGTCGCGCGAGTTACGGCGGCTACCTCTATTCCCGTCGCCCCCTAACCAACCAATAAGGATAGTTCCGGTCCAGAGTGGACCGAGTATCTACCATAAGTTGTTTTAAAGTATGCCCTCATTAGGTTTTATCTGGATTTCCCTAATCCTTAGCCGGTACTTTCCTATTATAATAAAATTTACGACCGGAAAGGACAAAAAGGATATTGGGAATTTTCCATCATAAAATATCGGAGGGTCACTTCCTGTATCTTTTTGTATATTTAAGCAATAGTTTAAGAGAATAAAAAGGCAGTCTGTTGTGGATTTTCTTAGGAACGACAAGTTCACGATCCCTTGCTGAATGTTCCGAAATTTAGAACAAATAAATTATAACGTTTTTACAAAGCTCGTCTTTTAAATACATATAACTCGCGCGTTCAATTGCTGAGTCAATTGGACCTTGTAAGCGAATAATCTGAGATCTTTGTGCAGAATTCTCCTCAGGCTAGTGCGGAATTATAAATTTATGTCATGGATCTAGATCGGGCAAGTATACTCTGTCCAGAAAGCTTATTACAAAACTTCTCGAATTTCAAATATATGAGCTTTGTTCAAAAATAAAGTGACTTTTTACTTTTTGCGAATAATATTTGTTCACAATATCATCCCTTTTATCCCCGTTAGATATAATACACTTGCACCAGCGCTTTTTTCCAATCTTCGAAATACTTCTGATATTCCATCGCTGGAATAACTCAAGCTAATACGAAGATGCTGTCTTTATTGTCTAAATCGTGTCATGGGAGTTTCAGTTTTGGGAAGAGAAAAAAGTCGCAGAGGGCCATATCTGATCAAGTTTGAGGTATAATTACGTATTCTTTTCGGTTAAAAAATTACGCACAAGCAACGATGAATGAGACGGACAATTATCATGATGGAACAGCCATGAATATTTTTTCTTCAAAGTCTAGACATTTTCTTTGTATTGCTTCACGCAAATGATGCATAATTTCAACGTAACATTCCCTATTGATCGCACGATCTTCGGGCAAGAACTCATGATAACCCACGCCATTGTAGTCGAAAACCAAAAAAAATGTCCGTGCAGGGACGGGTTAAGAATATCCCTGCAGCGATACCTCTCGCTTGTCGTAAAAGGCGACTAAAACAAAGGTAAACAAAAATCACATTTAGGCAATTTAGAAAACACCAAGGTGAGCCTAGGGACACATATACCACCATTAAACTGCCCCACAAGTGTGCATGCAAATGAGTGGGCTGACACGACTGGAGATCACCGGTGTTGTAAGAGTAAGATCAAACAAAAAAATCTGGAGCATGCCCGTGTCACAGAAAAAAAAAAAACGGCAGGCCGAAAAACAATTGGTGCAAACAAATGCAAAAACACCAGCATTTGATTGGCCTCAGCGATGAAATAATCCCAAACCGGGAAGCCTGCCGCTACTTTCTGAGGTCAAAAACCGGCGGACCCCACAAGCGGACCAGTAGGAATGCAATTAAGTGGGAAGGTTATGGTCCTACACTTCTGACCATAACAACGCCGGAAAAAGGAAAAGAAGAAGAAGAATTGTAGTCGAAAAAAACAGTGAGCAAGACATTCACATTTGACCGAAGTTTTATTGTTTTTTTGTTTTTTGGTATTGTCTCTTCTTGCCACTTCCATTTGAATAATTGGGCTTTGGTTTGCGACGTCATAACCATATACCGATACGGGTCGTCACCAGTGATGATCCTTTTCAATTTACCTGGATCGTCGTTTACATTCAACAGCTCTTGGGCGATGCTCATATGACATTTGGCGATGTAGGAATAAACTTCGCTGATCCACGTTTGCCATGCCCAAAATATCTGAAAAAAATTCATGGCATGAACCAACCGTCATGCCAATATCCTCAACATCTTCAACAGTTCTTCATAACAATTTTCTTCATGGCTTTCATGTTCTCATCCGTTATTGAAGTGCTGCGACATCCAGAACGGCATTCTGTGAAGAGCTTGTACCACTTATAATTTTTGGTTTTTGATCAAAGTAGGCTCACTAAATGCCTGAGTCATCATTTCTAATACGTTGGAGCACTTAATTTTATTTTTCATACAAAATTAATTTATACAGAGCTTTTAATCCTTTTTTTCAAATAGGCTTTCCAAAATGGGCTTACCCTCTATATCTGTGAAAAAAGAACTCTAGGTAAATATCCATACGGCTGGCAATATTAACATATGTTAGGGGACATGTGTACCAACATAACAAAAAGCAAAATTTAAAATCGAAAGGTAATATTTAGCTCGTAACATTCAAAATTCATCTTATTTTCTGAATGAACCTCGCACATGCCTTAATACTTTGCCTGAAATGGAAGCTTAAACTTTTGTGTGGTTATCATCGCGCACAACCCATTTATTGTTATCAACTCCACATTGATTTATTGCCGACTTCAATGACATTAACCCCATCTATGGCGTATTCAACCTTCCACACCTCTAAGCCAAGCTTGACTCACTTTGTGGCAACAAACCCCACCTTAGGTTATGGAAGTGCTTTTAACAGACTCCTTGGCTCTGGTTCTCACCAACACAGCAACTTCATCAACAAAATGACCAGACAACTTGAGCTTATTTTCCCATCTGATGCAAAAGACTGCGTTATAACCTCTTCTTTACGTTAGAAATACTTTATCTGCTCTTAACGGGAGCACTTTCACTAAACAATTAGTCCACCATTCCACACCACACGCACGTATCCTGGAGTGAAATTGCGCTATTGTACTTAAAAATATTCAGTCAGTCAAATCCTCTACCACTACATGCAAGCTGACTGCAAACCCTTTACTTTTGAACTCTTACCTCAATTTCTCAATCAGCTGTTCACTGAAAAACTACTCACAAATTTCTCTGGTCTCAGTGAATATAATATAACTTTCGCCTTAGTCACCGAAAAAACACATAAATTAAAAGACGATAGATCGTCTGATCCCTATTGCCTTCCAACATGTGTGACCTATCTGACACTAACCGCCTTCCCACATATTTAAAAAAAAAAAAACAAGCGCGAATGATCTAATCCTACCCATCATGGACTTAATACAAAGATACATTCTAAGGCATGCTTCCTCAGCTTTGAAAAAATGCCTACAACATCCCAATTCACAAAAAAAGGACGAACAAATGAGGTGTTAAACGAGGTATAAAATACAAAATCCTTCCATTGCAAGCAATGGAAATAGTTGACGTTATTTCAGCGAAGCCTTTGAAAAAAAATTGCATAAAATTAAAAGCTCCCAAATTCAATACTCTTGGTCTCATTCCCGGTCTTATTTCATAGATTATGTTATTTTTAAATCTGCTATTTCTGATCCAATTAGTAATGCCTACGGAGTCCGTCGAGGTAGTCATCTCCGCCCTTTGAAAATTATGCTGACCATCAATGCGGTGTCATCATGACTCTCACATTTCTGTATAGTCTGATGATATTAAAATCTCCAAACATATGCCGTCCCTTGCTAACTCCTACTTCCTCCAATATGAGCTTTATGGTTCAAAAAAAATAAGCATATCGTGCTCAATGTCAGAAAATGTCAAGCTCTACTTACTCCAGTAAGCGCTTCATTATAGAACCTACGTTATCTATCAAGAAGTTGTTGCCTCTGTCGCCTTCTTGATTGACTTAGGTATTATCTGCGACCGGGAACTAAATTTAAGCCCTCACAATGAACAATTTTCAAATGGGTCAACGTGTTTGGTCCGAGGGAATCCCTAATCGTAAACACTACCTTCGTTAGGTTCATTCTTGAAGATGTTAGTTCTCCTCAGGTACACACTGCGCGTATTAAGGCTGGTCAGTGTCGGCTATTAGAACTATTCAACCTACCATTCTTAGAAGAACGGTGCGAGATTTTTTTTATAGGTTCGCGCAGGTTCAAGAGTTATGCTCTTATGGTGTTTGTCACACAACCTGGACGGGGTGCAGATGTTTTGTGTCGAAGATGTTCGTGCACTACTCTCTGAGGGTGGTTGTCTTAGATAGGATTCGAGAGATTCGACTGAATTTGTCGCGTTGGTTGTAGTTCACAGTAACTTTCAGTTATACTGGAAATCCACACACAGGGTATGAATTTTAAAGTGATCTTATGCCGCGAGTGTTATGCCTTCGTAAGCATTTTTTGATAATTTCTCATTCAGAACTGATGTTGTTGCACAATTTTTTCGTATTCTTGGCTATGGACAGACTTGAACTACAGACCTTCCGCTCAACAGTCGGTGATGACTACCATTGTACCACGATCACCCCCTGAGGTTGCAGACATACTTCATTTCCATGACCTAGTTGTCAGTAGTACTGACTGAACGGCTGCTGCACATGATTTACCTTAACTCCGATCCTCGACAACTTCGGCCTATGCCCCTCTTCCGCATCAATTACCATCGGTTAAACTATAGCGAGTTTCACTACAGTCGAAGTTAATGTAGTCTTTATTGCCTAGAATTGGCCACGAAACTGCCAAATATTTCTGACTGTCCAGTCTGTAATTCTTTTTGATTAGGAAGCTAAAGTGCGGGCTTGAACTTTAGCTTTAACTTTGCTTATGTTCGTTTTTAAATGTTTCTCTGTTGCAATTTTTTTTGCATCATCACCCTAAAACAAACGCTTCCGATTGTATAATCTTGGCGGCCAGATGACGCTTTCCAAAAGTTATTACTACTTGTTTGAACTGAAGAACGATTACATCGATTATAAGCACCCACTTATTGTCAAAAAATCTATTTCGTAGACGGTATCCTTTGTGCTAACATTTTAAATACCAAAAATGCACTTATCTTGGATTTATGCCCTATTTTATAGCCTTGCCTTTTTAAGAAACTAAATCGGATGAACCGTAATGTAATTTCGACCATCCAAGCTTCATCACAGTTAGGGACTAAGGATTACCCCATGCGCTTTCCTGAATTTAATACTTAACTCCTGGGATATTTTCACTTAACAGAATTATATATGTGTCCTTCAGCGGCCTATTAATTAAAATAAAAACAACTCGAAATACGATTTTTAGAACAGATTTATACCATACAGCATCTTTAAAACCTTTATTAACTCAGTTCACAGCCAGCCTAACACAAAGAACAAAACTCTATTAAAACGAATTTGAGTTCTTGAGTACCGTTCGGATAATATAAACCTCTGGGACTCTACCGAGCCCTAATTTCTATCAAAGAATGGCATATGACTTATCTCGAGAGTCATGTCAACTTCAAACTTCAACTCACAAATTACCTAAAGGTAATTTGATGTCATCCCAAATTGACTTCCTCCAAATTCAATGAATCCAACGCAACACAATCCTGTAGCTGTCATATCATCATATCAGATTTTTTTCATTAACAAGCCTCGTGAAGTCTTTGTATATGAATCACTCACTAAAGGTGTCGTAGGTATGTAGATGAGAACATAGCATGTGTAAGGCGGTTGTCAAGGCCACAAGTTCAAGCAAAGACTTTCGAGAACAATGACGTTCGTTGACTTCGTCTGGCGCTTTTGAAAGCGCACATCACCACCCACTCCCACCGAGGTGTGCACTTGTGTTTCCCATGTGATTAGGTGATGTGCGAGGATTCTTCATTGTAAGGAGATTTGATTAAATATTTTCTGCGTCACCCACACGGATTTATGGAATCATAATCTTGGTCGAGGATGCGTCGAATAAGGCGTCCCTTACTGTGCCATGAAATTATGTATTACCTCATCGACGAAAATCACATAAAAGTCGACCAAAGTAATAACAACAATTCCACCACCAACAACAGCACAAGGAAACGTCCTAAAGTGCACAAGACCACACCACCATCGGTCATGAGGATCCGTACATCTAATAAACCTGCCCCTAGGAATCTGTTCGTTCCTCTGCTTCTTTTTTTGCTCATCTTTCACGCTACAAAACGAATAATAGCATCGTGCTGGCATCCTGGAAGTGAAAAGCAACAAAACCAACGACAAGGCATATGAATCAAGCGAAAAGGAGGAGATGGCATTACGAGTAAAGCACTGACACTGAATGAAGAACAACTTCTCGGCAGGGATAGGTATCCTTGACGGTGATGATTCCTAAAATTAAGATGAAGAAATCGCTCTTTTTTGTTGCCTCTTCCTTCTGGAGTGTAGAAGAAAATAAGTTTTACAATGGATTCGCTTACCCTAACCAATCCTTCAGCTTTTGTCTACACCTTCGTCTTCATCGGCATAGCCGTGGAGTCGTTTGTTTCATTTTTAATAAAAGCATTCTCGTAGATCTTTCATGGGTTAATGAAAAAATCCACTACTCCCGGGAGCGCGGCTTGTCAATGTGGAGTACCTCATCAGATCGAAAAGATAAATCGCTCGCGTGATGGCAACCACTTTAGAAATCTGATTTAGAACACTCGAACATCCTCGTCTAGCTTCTCATCCTTATATCCGGTCTTGCCACACCTCCCCGTTCGTTAGAAAAGCTCGAATTTTGCACATCCTCGCAGACATTATTTATAATCAGCTACACAAAACCGTATCCGTTCTATACACAAGGCCTCAAGGTGAATCCGCGCGTATTAGGTTGATTAATACGGCTCCTTCGGAGTTCCTTGATTTCTCCTTATTTCGTTTTAGCCTCCTCCTTTTGTGCCATCTTATTATAAAGTTGTTGATGTGTTTGTGTTTACTTTGGCTACCGGCCATGATTTGATTCCATAGAAAGATCCTCGCAGAGATGACGACTACAACGAGGACGATGAAGTCAATACAACAAACATGCGTGTGCAGATTTCAAGTTTATATCCTGCAGGCATTTAAGTTTAGTTTGTCATCTCAGGGCTATGAGGGTGATTTGATTTAAGAAAAAAAAAATTAAATAAGATAGGAAAAGAGGCGATAGGACATGGGTCGGGAAGGATATGAGAGATGATTTTGATTGAGTTTTGTGTTTGATTTTGCCGTGTATACGGAGACAATTTCAATTTGAGGCAAGACCGGGCGAATATAAGAATGTCCTGGCAAATATTGGCTCTTCGAGCGATTTTCGACGTGACTGGGGGTGGAAAAGGGACACGATTTCGACATGTTATTGCATAATGACGGGTTTTAAGTAAATATGTGTAACAGACATTTGCTTTGGTCGTAAACTAAGTAGATAGGGTTGATAATGGATGAGACCACACCATTCAAGAGTTGTTGGAATTGACTCTCGGCCTAAAAGAAGCAACCGAAGTCATGCGATAGTTGAGGGCACCGCTCTTGAAAGGAATCACGCGTTAAAAGCTTGATAGCTCCGTTGGACAGAAGTACTGCTGGACATTTTAAAGCCAATCCTTGATAGAATTTACTCACCCTTACACGCCTTCATTTCAACCAAAGATTCAGTACTAAAATGTAAATCAAATGTTGGTGGAAATATATTTCTATTAGCATGCAATCGCAGTCGTCCTCCCGAAGACAGTTTCAAAGGATGTCAATCGAAACTTAAGCATGTTACACTAGGAACTGTGTTCAAAAACTAAAGGGAATTTGCAAATGTTCTATTTTGTAGTAGTCCGGTGCGCGCGATTGAAATTTCGCGGTGAAAATTCACAAAGCTTGGGGTTATGAATGAAAGATGCATTTTCAAGCGCCATGGGTTCTTCGGCCTATCAAAAACCAACTAAAACGTGGAAAACCTAAATGATATGATTAAGATTGAAGAATCACGCGTTTTTAATGGTCAGTACGCCCCAGATATTTGAACTCGTCCACTTTCTCAAAGAGAAGAAAGAGGCTATATGTTGGTTTTCCCTTCATTGATTTCTAAACTTGCTTCCTTTCCATTATTAGAACTTTCGCATTATTTAAAAATATTTTCTCACTATCTCCCAGAAGGCGTTGTGAACCGTCCTGTGTAATTCAGAGACGGTAGACTTCTTTCGTAGAGCCTGAGTTTATAGTCTTAGAACATTATGGGCTTTTATTTCTTCCTCGCTTTATTAGTCGAAACAATACTTTTCTTTCGGTGCTTTGCAATATCCTAGTTTATGTACCGCATTTTACAACACTTTTAATGATTTACCATACTGCTTCTAAAGGGTCCGCCAAATAATTTTTTTTTTTTTTGAAAATGCTATAAAAAAAACTACTGAATATTTTCTCAAATTTCTTTTTTTATTTGAAAGTACAATCCTTCCGGTTAATAACGGAAAATAATTTCATTCAAATGGCTGCCTCGGCTGGCCATGCAGTAGCCTACACGATCGGTCCAATTATTAAGCACATTATCGATTGTGTGCAGCTGTATTTCACCAATGGCTTCACGAATATTGTCCTTTAAAGCGTCAATTGTCTCTGGCTTGTCGGCGTAACACTTATCTTTGATGGCACCCCACAAATAATAGCCCAACGGTGTCAAATCGCAGCTCCGAGGTGGCCAAACGACATCAGCTCTGCGGCTGATAATGCGATCTTCAAAAAACAGGGCGCAAAACATGGAGTGTAGCTTCGGCTGTGTGGCACGTAGCGCCGTCCTGTTGAAACCAAATGTTGCCAATATCCTCCTCTTCAATTTTTGTGAACAAAAATTCGTTCAACATGGCCCGATAACGATCGCCATTGACTGTAACGGCCACTCCTTGCTCATTTTCGAAGAAAAATGGCCCAATTATGCCTCTGGACCAAAATCCGCACCAAACAGTGGCTCGTTTTGGGTGCACCGGCTTTTCAATGTATGCGTGCGGGTTTTCTGTGCCCCAAACAATTTTGCTTGTTTACATACCCGCCAAGATCAAAATGCGCTTCATCTGAAAAGATGATTTTTTTGGCAAAATCGGCATCTTCTGTAAGTCGATCGCAGGCCCACTGAGCGAAGCGTTGTTCAAGCGTATACACAACCATATTCGTTCAGCGGAAGGATAAAACTAATTATCTGTCAAATCAGACATGAGCTAAGTGTTACCATTCACGAAATAAGTACTACTTGAAAAAAAAAACGTTAGATGGCGGACCCTTTATTTGTCTTACTTCGTCGTTAGTTTCCATGCCATCTACTAAGGCAAACTGGTTATTAGTTCCGTTCTGGCATTAGGCATGGATAAGAGGGTCCTTAAACTTTTCAACGTCGAATTTGTTAAAATATTTTGAAGGAACACATTCGGATTAAGCTTTTGATTTTGGTGATGATTGGAACGTGGCCAGAATCACAATCCACTCCTCTGTAGTGAAGACACTAGTGGGTTGTGTGTGTTCCATAGTCTCTTTAGCCTACCCACATCGCCTACAGATTTCTGTGCTGTTGAGACTCATTTTATAAAGATGGAAGTTGCATTCCCCTGGTACTATAAGTGCCTCACATAGCATTCTTAGGTCAGCTTTATCAAGTTCTAGGATTGATCACGTTTGGGATTGCGATTCTGTTCCATGAACGTTCTTGAGTGTTTAATACCCTCCTGTCTGTTCCAGAATTAGTTCTTTTGTTTAATTATTCATTTATGTAGGTGTTTTTTTTAATTTTTTTTTTTACATGGTTCGCGTAGGTTCCGCTCTTATGATTTTTGTTACACTAACTGAACGGGGTGCAGATGGTATGTGTCGAATATGTTCGTTGACTACTCGCCGGGAGTGGTTGTCTTAGATATGATTCGAGAGATTCGACCGAATTTGTCGCGTTGGTTGTAATTCACAGTAACTTTTTTTTTGTTGCCCTGTCATTAAAGTGTTACATTGGAAACGCGCATACAAAGTATCAATTTTGAAGTGATCTTGAACTGCGAGTGTTGTCTTTGTTTTTTTTTTTTTATAATATCTCATTTTCAGAACTTGTGTTGTTGCACAGTTTTCCCGTATGGGAATTTTTCTTGGCTATGGACAGACTTGAACTATAGACCTTCTGTAGGCTTCTGTCCGAATAGTTGAAGACTTAAGAGGGGGATGGTCCCTTAAACGGTATCTGAGTACCTTTCTTTCTTTATTTTTTCTTTCTTTTTAATCGCATTTTATTATATTATTCATATTCTTACTTACTAGACAAAATGCTTAAATCTAATTTAACATTATACTTCATATTCTTACTGGCTCTTAACGAGTACTCTAATCTAATCTAAATCTTAATTTAACGTCTTTCGACTTCATTTTTATTTATTGCCGTCTGGCTTACATATTTTACATTTATTTCTAAGAAAATATTAATAAAAAACTTAGACACTATTATTCATTTTTTAACTTTAAACTTAACCTACCTTAACTAGATAAATAAATAAATTTAACCTAAGCCTAAAATATTCTTAATCCATAATTAATGGGATGAACACATGTCCGGTGTGTAAGTCGCATCGGACATGTGTTCATCCCTTTAATTGCATCCTCTTAAGGTAAGGGTCGTTGTTGGCGCTATTTTATACATGCGGCCTATGGGTTGATCTCACTTTCATGAATGGATTGTGAATGGAACCACCAGAACAAACTTTTTTGTCTGATCGCATCTTCTTTATCCCGACGACATCCGGATCGTATAAGAGTCGCCTGTCCCTCGCATGGCGTCGGAAGTGGTATATCAGAGGGATACCATTATCATCCTGTATGTAGCCCTTAGTATCTAAATAGATAAATGCTTCGGGTGGGATAAAGTATCTGAGCACCTTTCTTGGCTTGTATGTCAGTTTTTCATTGCCTTCATGATTTGCATGACCTGACAACTAGATTAGCTTTAGTCTGTTATTTACTGCCAGTTCGTTTAGTGTTTTGTGACATTCCCAGGCAGCCTTAGAATTGAATCACCTCTGAGAATATAGTTATCCTAGTGAAAGTGGGTCTCTTGTCGCTGATACTGTGTGCTGCTTCATTAATTACGAATAGCTAAGCTTGAAATAATGTTGATTCATTGCAGGAGAGAATGTGTAGGCTGCATTTTGGTCTTAATACACCAGCCCCTACATGTCTTTCAAATTTCAACCCATCTGTAAACCATTTCTGGGCTTCATTATTCATCCATAGCGGCTGTTTTCCCATTCATCTCTGCTTGGCATGAGTACTTCGTAGTATATTTTAAAATTCAACTCAAAGGACATCACATTACTCACTCGGGTTAGCTCCCAAATGTTGTCCACTCTTTTAAGAATTTCTAGATATCCACGAAGGTATCCTTCTTTGTATTCTTTGCATGTTTTGTAGCTTCAGCCTGTATGGCAGTGTGTAGCTGTTCAGTATTGCATCTATCCCTAAAGTCGAAGTCGTTCTTCTTGCTTCAGTTGTGCAGATACACCCTAGCCTTTTTATTTTATTGAGTTTATTCATGGCGCTTCCTTGTTCACATTTTTTCCAACATACATACAACAGCGCCATAAAGTATGGTTGGTTTAATAATTTGATTATACATATATCCAAAAACTAATTTTTGGGTTTAGCCCCCATGTTTTACCTATGAGTTGTTTTAGGGCCGAAAAAGCTTTGATGGCCTTTGAATATATTTTGCTTATGTGTTCACCCCAAGAGAGTTTTTGGTCCAATAGTGTCCTCATGTTTCTCTTTTATGAGTATGATTATATAATTGTGGGGTTTATTGAAGCCGCAAGTCTATGCAAATAAACCACAATCAACCGATGCCCTTAAGGTGAATATGACACAGCCCATCGCCCAAATTTAGCCGGATCTATGGAAAAGAATCATTAAAAATTGGTCCACTCGGATCCGTACCACCCTAAAAGCCCAAGGTGGGTAATTGAACGATA
The DNA here is from genome assembly GCA_958301585.1 of Merodon equestris. Taxonomy (NCBI): domain Eukaryota; kingdom Metazoa; phylum Arthropoda; class Insecta; order Diptera; family Syrphidae; genus Merodon; species Merodon equestris. Next base: position 170,544,036 of record OY284413.1, read on the forward strand.
TTCCACAAATAGGGCCGTACGTATATGGGATTTTCAAAAAAAAAAAAATATTTTTTAATATCTCACACACAACTTGTTTTAATCTATTTTAAAAAATTCAATTGTCCGCCCTTATTGAAATGCCGTACTGCAAATAACGATTTTCACTTCGGAAGATGAGAAACTGTGATATATGGTATTTCATCCATTCTTTCATGTAGCGCATTCTTTACCTTTTCGTGTTTACCTTCCGTAACCCAGTGTAAGTTCAGAAGAAAGTAGCTATAGGTGGGAACCTGGATTTTGGCCATCGACATTTGTTCGTTATAAATTACTATGTCCTTAAGTTCTGCAAAATTTTGTTGGGGATAAAGAGTATAAACAAATGTGTAGTGGTCCTTAAAAACTTCTTGTACCACTGTGGTATGCAATTTATAGTTACTTATTTCATAGAGTGGGAGCGCCGTGGCCTCTAGCGCGCGATGAGCGAGTTTGAATCCCGATAACATCAACACCATCGAATGTTCATTTCGCGCCTTCACTCCTCGGCGCGGAAACTCCTCTAGAAACTTGCCTTGAAAAAGCTTCTCGGCGTTAAACTGTAGGTCCCTTTAACTCGGGTGAGAAACAGATCGCACATAACATAGTAAGTGAATGAGAGAAGCTTGGCTCTGGCTCTTCATGAGATGTAACGCCATCTAATAATATTAATTACGTAGAGTATGGATGGTCATTAGATAGATAAAAACTACAGCTCAGATTAGGTACATTTCCTTTGACCGATATTGAACAATGATGCCTACGTCCAGCTTGTAGTTGAATATGTTGGTCAGAGGGAAAACTACCTTGCTTTGCAAAGGATTATCGCGCGCTTTTCTCTGATTATCGGATTGGGTGTTGTCGGAGCTGCAGACGAATGTCAAACCGAATATCAAGTTTTTCTATCTGAAGCCTATATGCCAGAAGCTTGTATTGATTGATATGATTCTGGTGATATCGGAAAGGCGTTTGTAACGGGCTGGGTTTTTTAGAAGGTATTCAAATTCTCCTTAAAGAAATATGGGCCGATTCCACCAGCCATAAAGCTTACCAAACAGAGAGTTTTAGTGGTTGTAAGAGCTTCTCGACAAAGGCTTCTGGATTTCTCCACTCCAAACTAAGCAGTTTTGCTTGTTTACATATCCAATAAACCAAAAATCTGCCTCATCGGAGAACGAAATTTTGCGTTGAAAATGAGGATCAAGCTGAATCATTTTTCGGCCCATTCACCGAACCTACGACACGCATAATTGCCACGCGGTTTCAATTCTTGCAAAATCTGAATCTTATAAGCCAAGGTCTTTCCGTAAAGACTTCTACAAAGTGGAGGGGCGCTCCACAACTTTGCCTTCTTTTCTTCGCACTATTGTCGTCTTTGGGGATGCGTATTATCCACTAGAGTGATGCGAAAACGATTCATCGTATTCTGGGTCAGATGGACGATTATGTTGACCGTAAAATGGACGTAGCACACGATAAGTTTGGCGAACCGAACTATGGTTTTCAAAATAAGCTTTCACAATTTCCATGCGTTGTTCAGGCGTAAATTACTCATCGTAAAATGGCAAAGCATACTAGCCACAAATCGACTTTCAACTGTCGGATTGACAATCTGTAAAAACAGTGTTGCCGGTTTAAAAACCAAACCTCTAAAAAAGCCACTCTTTACCTGGCTGATTTGAGCCAAGGGTCAAGACTCAAGTCAGACTCAATATGATTCAGTGTGAGACCCACGATATTTACCGCAACCACGAGCTTGTCTAGCTCTTCGAAGTTTTCCTTTTAGTTGCAGTGTCCTGGAGCCCAGTGCAGGGTCATCCTGAACCCACTTCTATCCCGTTTGATGTTCCCCTTGCTTGGGATGAGCCTATTGCGACTCCTTATATTAGCATCTCGACGTAAGTTTTCCTAAGTATTATACAGGGTCTATCAAAAGTAGACTTACTCTTCGATTTTTCAATGTCTCGTTCATGTCGTGTCCTATGTAGCCCGAGACAAGTCCTGAGACATTGTCTCTCAAACACCCGAATCCTTTCCATTAAGCTGGCTCTCACATTGAACCAAACGGGACATCCATATGCAACCATGCGTCTGATTAAGGCCATGTAGCAGATTACCTTCACCCTGCAATCAAGTTGGCTGCTATGAAACAGCCATCTTGTCAGAGCAAAAGCGCCTCGGGCCCTTGCCAGAGCAGCATCTACTTACATGTTTGTCAAAATATAGATACTGATCCAGCACGATTCCAAGGTATCTGACTACACTTTGTCTCGCCCGTCCGGCCCAAAGACAGAGAACCTGCGCCAATTTTTTCAAGTGTCCCGAGAGGCCCTAGACTAAGGCGTTCTGAACAATATAGACTCTGATATCTGGAAGTTGTTTTCAACTTCCAGTCATCACAATATTGCTGAATTTTTTCGAAGTCACGCTGCATAAGAGTAACAATGACGTCGATCGTTGGACCTGATATGTACGCGATTAGGTCGTTTGCGTACGCTATTGAGTGGTGAAGAGAAACAAGAAGATCACTCAGGTAAATGTTGAAAAGGATCGACGAATTTGTTGATCCGTTTTTGATTTCAAATGTTTGGGTAGAAGTCACGTTGGCAATTTTCACAACGAACTTTCTACCGGTTAATATGTCAAAAATCATATATAGCAATGGTTTACCTATGCCCAGCCGACTGAGCTTGTAATAAAGACCTTCTAGCCATACGGTGTCGATGGCTTTTTCCAAGTCAATCAGACAGGCACCCGTGCATTGGTTCTTGCATTTATTCCATTGGATATCCGATACGAGTTTCTCTCGTTCATACATCTCGTTCACACGTGCCACACACACGCTACCGGCCAATCGATCTGTTGAAATCTTCAACTTATCTTTGGGTTTCACGAATTTTTCAGGAAGCGTATTGAAATATATACTTATACATATGTATATTACTCGGCGATGAACAAGGTGAAATGAGGATCGTTAACCAATCCACAAGTGTGTGGCGAAAGAGTTTCAACAGATCGATTGGATCGGTAGCGTTTGTGTGGCGCGCTTTATCCGCATAGATTTTATTACTCCAAAGAATACAAAAGAAGGTAGGTCAATAAAGCGATCTCCAAATTTCGTACGTTTTCTGTTTTGTTTCTAGACTTCTTTGAGCTCCATCCTGTTAAAACCCGAGACGCATTACATTCAATTTAAAAAGGAAATCGATCAATATGTCGTGATAATGCTGCCCATTCACTCTAATTACCTCTCCAACCTCTGCTTCAGAAATGCAAGAGCCAATAATGCCCCCTACCCGTAATTCGCAGCATACAGTGACCTTTTTGGAATACATTAGCTGATCGTGCAGGTTCTGTTAGTATTTACGCACCCATCCATCCAAGAATGTAGCTAATCGAAAAGACTAAATTCGCGGACAAATTGTCTTATTGAGCCAGTCTAATAGGCAATGATGCTTATAATCTAAAGACTTCAATTAGCATTCGATTTGAATTTCATAAACGTGGAAATGAAGATCGACCAATTTGTATTGAAATTGTTTAGGTCATCAAGGTTGTCCAAGCATGTCGATATGGAGCTGGGCGCCATACCCAACCAGTTTTTTTCCAAAACGCTTCGCTAATTTACGAATTCCGGATTAACTAGGGCGATTATGTTGACCGAAAAATTCGTAAATTTAGTGCTTATCATGGCCTAAGGTTTTGACACTGGAGGATAGATATTGAGTAAGGTTGGTCAGGAGGTGAACAGCCTCAGTTCGGTTTTGTTTAAGTTTTTACTTAGGCCGCAATAGAGCGTCAGTCCTCTCCGTATTTTCACTTATCATAAAGCGAGCAACCACTGTAGCTGTTGTAGAGGGGAATGCCGCTGTCTACGAATTAATTAAGAATACTCTATCCTAATTGGACTTCTGGTTCCAAGTATGGACAAAGCTTCACCATGGTTTCATGCTTTCATGATTTTGACGGAAATTATAAGAAGTTGCTTATACCCCAGGAGACGTTTTCCTTAATGATAATTGATTTAATTTATAGCCTCATGTACAATGAAGGTGAAAATACCATAACCAGTGCATCTAGAAAAATTGGTAAGAGTGAGAGTCAAATTCCAGGAATCCCATTAAAAAGCACATAACTGATTTCGCACAATAGTATAGGCAATGTGCTCGACAAAGTTAAATCAAAGAACAACTTAGACCGAAGACCTTTTATAAATCTATCCATAATGTCTAGTTACACCTTCAACGCCCCTTCCATCCTATGACATTATCTGTCAAAGAAAATCCCATCGCCCACATTAAAATCATTCATTCGCTTTGTGAATTCAATATGTTAGCATGACAAGCAATCATAACCGAACGAAACAAGGCGATTTGAGATAGAAAATCGCATGAAATCAACAAACGCTCGGAATCGGATTTCTTCCAACTCAAATCGAATTGAAAGTGAACAGAACATGCATGCCTGCCAAACCAAATTCTATTCCCGTTCTCCATCCAAGTCAATCATCATTCAAGGATTAGGTGTAACAAATGTCACTACAACTGACACCAGTTCAATTCGCGAACAGCCATCCGCACAAAGGATCAAACCAATTTTTGTCGCTAGTTCTTTCGAAGAAAAGAAAAAAGAACATTTTACCTACTACTCGTATTCCTTGCCTCCTATAAACGAGTATCTATGAATCTACCCATTCATCTGACTATAAAAGCTGAACGGTGAAAGGAGAACGATGAACGGCGAATCGCGGATCGTGGTCGGGTGTATGGGCACGGGCGCCACAGCACAATCATCTTTCCTCAGCGCCCACGGAATACATGGCTCTTGTGCATGGTGCCCCCGCGTCTCACGACTGTCAATAGACAACGAAGGAGTCAGCAGTGCTGCCTCACCAAGTGTGACGTGTGTGCATGGATTTCTATTCGAGTAGCGGTTACTTGTTTCTATATTTTGCTCGTTTGGCTTTTTGAAAGTGGGATACGGTTTCGGGTGTTTTTTTCCACGTTTTGCGTTTTGTTTCAAAACCTTTTCACAATTTCTGTTGGTCGTTTGGTAGTCTTGTTGTTGTTGTTCGTCCTTTTTTTGGTATCCAACTGATTGAATGTGGATTTGAACGGGATACGAAAGGACCGATGGTTCTAAAAGAAAGCGGTCCACGCGAACCATACGGGTTTTGCATGCATCATGTAGTTTTTTGAATCTATAAAACTTGCTCTCGTTCTTCATGTGCGGAAAGAGTTTTTCATTTTTTTTCATTTGTTTTTGGATTTCGGACGAAACGGCAAATATTGATTTGGAGTTTTTATTAGCTACGGCGTATATTCATTCAATAACGGTCTCTGTGCTCCGTGAAACATGCACCTGCTGGTTGGACGTCCGAATCGGGTTTAGTCATATCGATTATATCTAGTGGTGCGGAGAGAGAGAGGGGTCGTTCCAAGGTATTCGCGGAACATTTTATGATTTGCTTGGTCGTTTGTCCGAGTTTTAATTAACCTTAGAGCGGGAAGCGTATGAAAATTGCTTTTCGCTGTAAGTTTTTTCCACAAGTGAAAAGTCTTCCAATAACGGCGCCCTATTTTAAAGTTTAAAACATGTTATGTATGCGATTTCCACATTTTATGGCATCAAGTATGGCATCGCCAATGGTCCCTTGCAATAAGATCCTGGGTTAGTTGGACCTTATGCGGATATAGACCCAATTTCTGACGCGAAACTCGCCACGTTGAAGTCGGCAAAAGACCCAGTTCGGTTTCACTCTCACCCACGATGGCGATATATTTAGCAGACTTTACGTTTCAGAGACGTACGGGTGTTAGGTGATTGTTTGTCGAACCCAGGTTGAGTCGAATTTGGCCACCAATCGTCTAAAGCCTCAGCTGTTATGACGGTTATGATGAAGAAAATGACGCAGTGTGCGAAGGCTTTGGCAAACGGAGAACTGATTTTGAAGATACAATTTGCTGATGTGTACTAAGTTTGTTCAAAAAATAAGGTGACTTTTTAATTCTACGAACTGTCCCCTAACATATGTATGTTAACACTGTCAGCCATTTTTGGTCTTCCCCGAAGGCCGAGAAGATTTCATTGAAGATGCCGACCTTGACATGTTAAGTTGAATAACTTAAACGCCGATCCAGATTTCCTGAAAAGGATCAACACTAGTGACCAGACATGGGTATTTGGTTATGATGTAAAAACCAAAGCTAAATCATCTCAATAGAAGCGACCAGAGGAGGCAAGATGTAAGAGTTCAACTCACTACTGTTCTCTTCGATTACAATGACGTAGTTTATCATAAGTTCTTGCCAGAAGGTCATGCAGTCAATAAGGAATATTATCTTGAAATTATGCCCCGTTTGCGTGAAGCAATACGAAGAAAGCTTCCGGATTTGTGAGAAAATAAATCATGACTGTTGCATCACGATAATTCACCCGCTCACTCATCGTTGCTTTTGCGTAACTTTTTCGCCAAAAACAATACCGTAATCATGCCTGAGCCACCGTATTCACTTCACCGGACTTGACACCCTGAGACTTTTTTCTATTCTCCAACCGAAAAAACAACGATTAAGATAGAGAACGCATCGCAGTTCGCATAGCTATACCAAAAAAGCGCATATCAGAAGTGCTTATAGGATTGAAAAAAGAGCTGGTGCACGTGTATTTTATCTGAGGAGGCTTACTGTAAAGGGGACAGAATAAATAAATATTTTTCGGGAAAAATAAAAAGTCACCTTATTTCTTGAACAAACCTCTTACAAAGGGGAAACAGCAAACTTCTTTTTTCCATCACAATTTGAAGCTTTGTTTGGAAAAAGTGGTTACATATTTATTCCAGATCCATTGCTGGCCATACTTTTGTTCATCATTCCAGCGGCATATTGAAAAAACTGCGCGTCTTTATAGGAGTTTGACGGATCGATCAAATTATTGGCTCTTTCGAAAGATCGGATCGTTCCCAGGTAGGTTCGATCTAAGCAATATGTGACGAAGCGTTGTCGTGCTAAAAAATTACTTTGTCTTGCCTTTGCTGATATTGTGGCCGTTTCCATTTTAATGTTGAACCCTAAATTGGTGATTCGATAGCGAGCTCTTTGGTTTGTATGGTTGGTATGGTATGGTATGCTATGGTTGGTATGGTATGGCTTTGGTATGTTTTCACCCGATTGCTACAGCTCGTAATATGCCAATCCGAGCTGGTCCCATCGAATACACAACATGATATCTGATCCATGGATGGATCCATTGGCTTGACTCTCGATGTTGGCGCCTGCACAATTTCTTTCGCGTTGGATCTTGAAGTAACTTTCACGCGTCAGTAGTCAAAATACGATTCAAAAAACCCTTTTTCTCTTACCGCTGGAAAATCAGTGCGGTTGGGAAAAAAACGTCTCCCGTCCCCAATTCGTTTGGCATCCGATTCTTTGCTTTTGGACCATTCCCAAGGCTTTCAAACTATTGTAAACGGACCTTGACCCAATAATGTCTCCAATTTTCCCCTTTGTCTTTCACTAACACTTTGTCGTACTCATGTCACTTAAAAATAACCACCCTTAGAAGGTTAAGACTAAAAAATTTGGCGCGCCGAATTATAAAAATACAGAATTAAAGGGGAGCATATTATAATACTTTCTGCTAATAACGCTTATTCTGCATTTTTAGGCACAAAGAAAGATGTGATGCCGATGAAAAATTTCAAATTTAATGATGAAGAGTTTTTGACACTTGTCCAGGCTTACCTGATACTGAGGTCACATTTGTAGCTAGCATGGACCGTCAATACCATCTATAGGAAGGCGGCGAGTTCCCACTTGTACACCTGATATTTTGACACCATGGCTACAATAAACAAATTTAGAGTGTCTCTATTGAAACACATTTTACTTTCGTTTTAAGACGGACAAATATTATGAACCCTCGCGCGAGTGGTTGTTGCTAGTATCGTATTTTGTTAAGGGTATTTGGAAGAGTTAATCTCTTGTCTAAATATACATACACCAAAATAGTTGACAGAATTAACCCACGGGACATCACAATTGGTTATTTTCAGCTGAACAAGTGGTAAGGCACAGGCTTCCCTGTTTTTAGTGAAAAATAGGGCTTTCCTGTCGGCATTTAATTTAACTTTCCATGTTTTGAAATAATTGTACATTTTGTTTAACGGATGTTTTAAGCCGCTTTCAGTTTCATGGCCTAAAATGTTCCTATTCCTAAGCCCAGACGACCGCCCTTTCACTCTTGGTTAAACTGTTTTCACCAAATGGAACGAAAACAACAATATCCAAGCCGCTCAATTAATCTAAGCATAAAACTAAGACTAATAATAAAACAGAAATGTATGTACCTAGCTCTTAGAAAACTAAAAATAAGCCTACCATTTGCGATAAGCATCCTAGACTTTAAAATAACACACACCGTAATTGGGACTTCAGAACAACATTTTTCCCATCTTACAGCCAACCCTCCATCTCCTACATACAGACCTCTACCTCTGCTCCTCCAAAACCGCCACGTCAACGAGTTTCCTTCCTTTGATTCCAACTGCTTGTTCTGCCACCCCTTCCTAATTCTTTTTCAAATTTCGATCTTAAATCTGGAGCCAAGTATCCTAATTTCCACAGCTCCCACGTCATTAACCCCCCAGCCCCATCAATACATCCATACCACACTCCACCACTCACACTATAGCCAACTCCACTTCTCCCCCAACAGCTTCAACTCCTTCTTCAACAATGTCACCCCCTTACTCCTCTTAATCTTTTGTTGATCCCCTTCTGCTCCCCTCAGTCAAAATTACCCGGCGAGTTAGCAAGTATGCCGCTATGCTCTCTCTCGTATAAAACGTATTTAAACATCCGACTTTTTCGGCTTATCTCTATGATAAACCATACTTGATTTGAAGGTAAAACTAATACTTGCATAATGACTTTGCCAGCCTCAAGAGCCTCTTTATTAAGTATCACGAGAACGTCAATATCCCGCACAAAAAGATCAAACGATCTAGATACCTTTCTTCAACATATCCACTCAAAGCGGGGATATCCGCTCCAGCGTAGCAGAGTAATAGATATTTTTGCAACTAGTTTCTATAATGCTAACCTTCCTCTCACTTTCTATTATCAAAATGCAACAGATCTCCGCTTAAAAACCAAGCAGTCTCAGTTTAAACAGTCTCATGATTTACCATTGCAAATCTTCGCTCTGACTGAAACCAGCTTGATCCCTAGCATAAGTAACCAAAAATTATTCCTATCAAATTTTAACGTCTACCGCGACGATGATCTCAACCGACCCTCCGATAGCTGTCTAATAGCCGTTCTAAACTCAATTGACTCATCCCTCTCTTCCCCGTATTTCGACGTCGTTACAATCAAGATTGGACTACCCCGTAAGGCGCTCTATGTCATCTTTTTTTATACCTGGCAATCTCAACCTATTGGGTCCTATGAACCCACCATTAATACGATTGATACTCGTAGATTTTCAGACGATCAATCATTTTACATTGCCACCAATCCCTTTGCAGAGAAGAAAAGAATGTCTTTTCTTAGATCGCCTAACAGACTCAAACCTTAGCCAAGTTAGTGGCATCTCAAATTACATGGCTAGACGGCTACAACTGATTTCCTCTGTTCCTCTGCTTCACTTTGTCCCCTTTCCCTATCAACTATCGACAACTTCCATACTCCCCTTGTTCCGTCATTTTTTCACGACTCTTCACCACTAAACACTTCCCCTATAGCGCTTAAGTCTTACGACTTCCACAAAGCAAATTTCAGCCTAATCAATGAATATCTCAATAGCGATCCCTTCAATTTTGAAAGCCTTACAATAAATGACGCCATATCCGTTTTCCACATATATCTGCATATAATCGCAGGCTCCTTTCCCAAACAAAAGAAACAAACTGTGGGCAATCTTCCTTCGTACTCAATCCCCCAATGACTTTTCTAACTATATTGGTACTTATCTACAATTTACTGACCTTTATAACTCTGTCTACGAACGCCATTTGTTCTAAACGCAAGCCAATCTTATAATTGATCCTAAGTCCTTATTTCAGTTTGTCAACTGGCTTCCTCAAATGCAGGTCTACAACCACAAACCTTGTCGAATTTGTGTCCTTCACCCTCTTAACATTAGAGAATGGGAATGAAGTCGACGTCATTTCCACTGATTATAGCCTTCGACAAAATCTCCCTCAAAAATACTCTTCAAACTGTCTTCCATTGGCCTTAAATCGACTATGTTGAAGTGGATATCTTCTTATTTAAAAAACCGTTATTACTGTGTTCGTTTTAGGTCTACCTTTTCTAACCCTTTCTTAACGTGTTTCGGCATTCTCCAAGGCAGTCACCTAGGTCCACTTCTTTTTTTCTTACCATTAACGACACTGAGTTTGTCATAAAATATTCCCATCTCTCCCGATACGCCGATGACACCAAGTTCCTCAAGACCGCTTCCTCGAATATGATTCTTTCCTTATTCAATCGGATCTCAACTGCTTTTCCGTCTGGTGCCCCAAACATTTTTTGGAGCTTAAGATTTCCAAATGCCAATCAATCACCTTTTCAATCAAACCTCCCCCTCGTCTCTACCTCAGGCCATCTCCACCATTCAGGCTATTCGCGATCTTGGCATATGTATGTATTATGTGAACAGGAGCTACATTTTCGCGCACTCGTCGATGAGATAATCCTTGAAGCTAATTCTGCACTCGGTTTCGTGAAACGATGGTCTCAAGAATTCTCACCTTTGTTCTTCTCCTTCTTGAATACGCATCTCAAGTGTGGTCCCCTTATCAACAAACACACATTTCTAGAATCAGGAGCATCCAACGTCGGTTCCTACGTTTCGCTCTTCGGGGTCTGCCCTGGAACAATCCTTCGTTCTTACCGCCCTAATGTTTTAGTGTTGATGGCGAATTTTTTTTGTTGGTTAGGAAATATGTTGACCCATTTGCTTGGGGTGAGAGTTTGAGTCCGTTTGTGTTTGAATAAACCGCATTCCAATTCATTTTTAATCAAGTTCCCTCATTAGCCTGAGGCGATATTTAGAGACTAACGAAATTCGAAAGTGTGGGTACAATTATTATGAAATGGAATGTGTTCAAGAAATAACAGGAATTGGCAGTATTTTAAAATAATTTTACCTATTCGATGGCGCTGATGTACCAATATCATCCTCTCTAGAATATTTGTGAAGTTTGAAGTCAATAGAAAAATGAAACAGTTTCTATGTAAACTGATTTTTATTTCAATATAAAGCACAAGTTTTAAGGCTATCATAAATTCGCCTTCACTCTCCCTACAAATTCTCATTCTTTTGATGAAATTTTCCAGTAATTGCTCATATTTTCCGGGAATAACAGCCTTGATATTTTTCTTAGGACTTTGTTACTTTGTTTCTAACATAGCCCAAAGGAAAAAGTCGAATGGCATTAAATCCATTCATCTCTCCCGATTGAAATTTCCATTTCGAGAAATCACACGCGAGGAAATTTTTCAACCAATAAAGCCATTGTTTAACCAGAATGTGGCACCGTCCTGCTGAAAAATAAAACTCGTCCACGAGCTACATATAAGCCAACGTGCTTGGTTGACGCAATTAATTCATGGAAACGGTCGCAACTGCTATCATGTTCGAAAAGTATGGCCTAATAGCTCAGTCAGCCAAAAACTCTCCGTGTTATGGATGGATGGAAAGGGTTTATGTTTTACTACTTCTGTTGGAAATGAGCCTCATCATTATAAAAAATCAGGATTTTTTCATTCATCTCCAGCATCCAATCAACAAAAGTAAATAAAGCGTGATCTCTGAGTTTGAGAATTTAAATTGGGGATTTGAGGACTCCTTAAACTAACATTTCAGAAACCCAGAGTGGAGTAGGCACTTTACTCTTATAATGTTGTCGATGTGACGGCAAAAGTTAAGCTCTCGGTCACAGATAACACCTAAGCCAACCAAAAAATTGACAGAGAGAACTTCATGACTGAATTTTTTTTAATTTAATATAAATTTTGGTAAGGGCAATACCCCCATTTATTGCGCTTAATTCAAGCATACTTAATTTAACTTACAATCTAGGAAATTAAGAAAGAGGCGATTGAGGCGGAGTTCTAGACAAGGAGTGCTGATGTTGAAGTCGAAACAGTTTTTCGTATTAACATTCCGCAGCATATGAGAGACAGGTTCATTGGAGCCGTAGGAGGTACGAGAGGTGGGTAGATAGAAGAGACGTGGACTTTGTATATTACGCGGTTTAGTGTTGAAAAAGATAGAATTGTATACGGTCACGCGGTCACCGGTACCTGAGAGGAGTCGATGGATGAAAAGGATGTCAGATATCCTTCTTCGTTCTTCCAACGACTTCAAGTTAATAAGTTTTATGCGGTCTTGATAGGTAGGTAGGATCAGAGGATTGTCTGCGGATACTCTCGATTCTGGAAATTTGTGTATGATGGTAAGGAGACCACACTTGAGAGGCGTATTCGGGAATAGGGCGAACAAAAGTTATGTAGAAAGACCGAGTGACGTAGGGATTGGAAAACTATTTAGACAATCCTTTCACGAAGCCGAGTGCAGAATTGGCCTAAAGAATTATATTACTGATATGTGCAAGGAAATTGAGTAGATCGCGGATCACCTGAACGGTAGAAAGGAGAGATGGGGCGGAAGTTTGATACGTTTGCGAGAGAAAGTAATAGATTGACACTTGGAAATGTAAAGGTACAGACAGTTCTTGGACCAACAGGTGGAAAAACTGTTGAGCTCCGATTGGATAAGGGAAGAGTCATATTCTGAGAAAATGATCTTAAAGAACTTAGCATCGTCGGCATATAGAGAGATGTGGGAATGTTTGATTACTATTTCAATATCGTTAATGGTAAGAATAAAAAGAAGCGGGCCTAAATGACTGCCTTGGGGTACACCGGAAGAAGCAAGGAAGAAGTTAGGGAGGGCAGATCTGAAGCGATCTGCTATGTGGCGATTTTCCAGGTAAGAGGATAATCACTTTATTAAGATGGGTTCAAAGGAAAGGGAAGACCGTTTACTGAAGTCAGTTGAGATAGCATCGACTTCGTTGACATTCTCTAAGGTTGAAAGGGTGACTGATACGAATTCAATAAGGTTCGTGGCTGTAGACCTACCTTTGAGGAAGCCGTGTTGTCTAGGGGAGGCTTGCATTGAAAACTTAAATTATCATGCGAAATACTTTCGAAGATTTTGGGTATATGTGACAGTTTGGCAATGGGACGGTAGTCATTCTTCGGACTCTTTTGTGTATAGGTGTTATAAAAGAGGTTTTCCATATCCGGGGGAATTCACCTTGAGAAAGGGGGATAGGCTGATGATTTTTGAGAGAGGTAGAGAAAAGATTTTTTTTTAAATTGGCAGTCGGGACCAGGAGTGAATTCATCATTAAGTTGCTTTAACCCTTTTTTCAACGATAACGGGGTCGACATTACGAGGGAGAAATGGTCTAAAGGAGAAGTTTGGCAAATAGTTAAATAAAGTAGAATCGCGCGTAAAGGAGTCATGGATGAAAAACTGATTGAAAAGGTGGCGAAAAATTGACGATGGCATGAGGATCATGGGAAGTGTCCTCGTTGAAGGAGAGAGAGTTATCAGGTAGCCATCAGATTTTCGATTGCAGTTAACAAACTGTAAGAAGTACTTGGGATCATTTACCAGGTTGGCTTGCATCTCGACTAAGAAGTGTTGATAAAGAGGTTTATACAATACCTGTAAGTGCCGAAACAGTTAGAGAAGTCATTTTGCGATTGAGTACGAAGGGAAATTGTCCAGACCCTGTTCCGTTTGTTTCTCAAAGAATGAAGCCTGAGATTATACCAGAGTGGGGAGGAGGTTTTTTTGTAGAGAAAAGGGTACGTAAAGGAAGATAGAATTAAATATTAAATAAGTTGAAATTAAAAGGAGCATTATTGAGATATTGATTGATTTGACGGAAGTTGGCTTTGTGGAAATCGTGAGAAATTTGAACAGTAAGGGGAGACCTCTGTATAGGGGAGCAGTGAAGGCGAGGGCGGAGGATAGTTGTCGATGGTTGATAGGGACAGCAGATAAGTTGAAACTGAGGAGCTAAAGGCGTCCGTTGTGAAAATAAGATCTTATTGTCTGCCCATGAATTTAAAATGCCGCTGACTTGGTTAAGGTTTGAATTACCTAAGCGAACTGAGAAGAGACATTCTTTGGCTGCAGTGGAACTAGGGGCAATGTGAAACGATTGGTCGTCTTAAGAGATCCATTTAAGAAGAGGAAGGTTCAAGTCACCGAAAACTAGGATTTCGTCTTGGGGATCCTGTAAATCAACTAAATTATAGATTTGATCAATGGCAAATTTATATGGTTCAATAGGTTGTGTTGGCAAAATGTAAAAGCAGGTGACGTAGAGCGATTTCCGGGGTAGAACAATCTTAATAGAAACAAAGTCGAGACATGGCGAAGATGAAGTTACTATGAGGGAGGATTCAATCGAGGTTCGGACGGCTAGGAGGACACCGTGGCATGGACAACCATCAAAAGATCGGTTAACATTATCGTCGCGATAAACGTTAAAGTTCGATGGGAACAGTTCAAAGTTGTTTATACTGGTTATTAGGTACGTTTCAGTCAAGGCAAGGATTTCAAAAGGTAAGGTATGTGAGTGCCACAGGATTGCCTGAGTTTTAGAGCGCAGACCTCTTACGTTCTGATAATAAAAAGTTAGAGAGGGGTTTTCGGGGAGTGTAATGGTTCCAGGGAGGGGGAGACTTTTAGGGACAAAAAACCTATCGTACGCTGATGAGTGTATATATTGTCTGAAAGTATCATGATCGTTTGATTCGTTTTTGGGTGAGACATTGAAAAACTTGTGATATTTAATGAAAAGGTTCTTGAGGGTAGTAAAGTCGGTGGGGAACCTTCCTGTTGAATTGAGACCATTACGCTAGTGTTTATTTTACCTTAAAACCGAGTCGGATTTGTCATGAAGATAAGCCAAAAAGAGACGAATGTTCTTAGCTGAGGGATTTAGGATGTGGGAGCTTCGAAAGTTAGGATACTTGGCTCCGGACTTAAGGCCGAAATTTGGATCCGAGTCATGTGCTAGGGTTTAAGGTGATAAGTTTGTATTGGGGGAAGAACTAGTTGGGTTTAGATTAAAGCAGACCGGTTGGCGTTATGGTTTTCGTGGAACTGAGGAAAAAGGCTGTATATGGAAAGTTGATGGGTGGGTAAAAATTGGAAAGAGTTTGGTTTTGAAGCTCCAGTTTTCGTGGAGAATAGAGGAATGCTTTTTACTATTACTAGAGACTTACTATGCTACTTACATAGTTTAGGCTTAGGCTTAGTGGTAGATTTAGGATGGAAATCACTCTTTTAATTGGGAAAATGTAGTTATACCGAGAGTAAGTGGGCGGTCATCGGAGTTGAGGAATAACCAAGCATATTTCGCTGAAATGAAGAGCTTTAGTTTGTTCGGTCCGGGACGTTGAAGGATTTAGCAGCTGAGTATAGGAATTTTAAAGTGCTTCGTACATTTTTGTACCCATGGTTCCTTAGCGAGGGGGTCCTGTCCGTCAACCAAAAAAGTAGTAGTATCCTCGTGGCTACTTTGGAGCTTTTGGAGGCGTTGATTCCATTCTCGTATGCTCCATGTTTGGCAAAAGCGTTCGATACTGGTTGCCACGTCTGGATCTTCTACTTCAGGCAGTTGGTTTGTTTGGGTGTAAACAGAAGATGTGACTTAAGGTGGCGGTGGGGAGGCGCGTATTAACCTGGTGGAAATATTAGCTTCGAGCAGTTCGTCGCATATTGAAGCATTACCAAGTGACGGATTGGTATGATACCGGCCGGGGAAATGGATGTCGTCTATTTTATGAGCTGCTGTTCTTAATTCCTCGATTAGGTCATTTAAGGTGAACCCAGTGGTAAGCTCGCTGTTTAAATCGTTTAATTTTTTAACCATAGCTTCAAGCAGAGGGTCAGGTTGATATGAGAGAAGTATGCTTCTTTCGATGAGTGACTGAAATAAATATCAAGGGCGGATTGAAGGGAATTTAGGTTCTCGTTTATTTTTTTTTTTTTAAAGAACAGGATTAAAGTAAGAGTTGAGAGTGGAAACCAAATTGCGTTTCAGTTCGGCGCTACGGGTGTTGTTGGGTTTAGATATATCATTGACCAGTTTCAATAGGGCAGATAATTGCTTGTCAAAAGAGTTAAATTTAGAAAAAATAAAGCACTCCACAAGGTTACTTAAGTCTTTACCAAATTTTAAGATTAGGTCGAACTTCGCCGATAAATTTTTCTAACACTTCATGTTGTTGTTGGAGGCGGAGTTAATATTGTCATTAGAAGAAGAAATGCCCAATGCAGGGTAGGAATTTGTTTTATCGGTGGCACAGTGGACTAAATCACAATTATCCATATTTAAGAAATTTGCACTGGTAACACAAATGAAAAAAAGGGGGCAGAGGATCACGCGCGTTCAGATTTGGAGTGGATCAGTAACTGGGGACAGAAGTGGCGAGAAAGTATACTCGTATTCATTTTCGCAGTAAACAAAAATGGGCGAAAAACAATTTATGTTCGGAGTGAAATACCACAGCGACCGCACACAATGGGGGTTGTCAAAGAACGGATATCGTAGGTTCTGGGAGATGAAGGGAAGTGCTTAGAAGAGAAAGTGATACTCGTAGATGTCGAGGTGATTTCTTGACACAAAATAGTGAACCTGTTTAGATCAAATTGGAGGGAGCGAGAATTGGTAAGGGAAGAAATATGTTTGAAGATAACGCAGTTAACATCATAAATGGTTTGGATTAATACCAGTGGGCCGAAGCGGCTGTCTTGGGATCTTCGGAAGTAACATTAATTGGATTAGAAATAGAAGATCTAAAAATGACATTACACTGATGTAGGATCGATTTGGATTAGTCTCCATAGGATCGTTGATCTAAGAAATATAATTTGATGCAAGATTTGTTGACCGACCTTTTAGGAATTCATACTGATAGAGGTTTTCGGCATCACATGCAAAGATCTGGTCAATTATTTACTTACTTGCCGTGAAAAGGCTATTCGCGACAAAGTGAGTTTCATCGTCGGATTTAGCCCTTTTAAATTTTCGTGGGGGTAAACACCCCCATTTATT
Source organism: Merodon equestris (assembly GCA_958301585.1). Classification (NCBI taxonomy): domain Eukaryota; kingdom Metazoa; phylum Arthropoda; class Insecta; order Diptera; family Syrphidae; genus Merodon; species Merodon equestris. The sequence goes on from OY284413.1 coordinate 170,561,212, forward strand.
GAGCTTAATTCAAGCCAAACTTAATCTAACTTAATAACTAATGAGAACGGGTTAGGGGGCGCGATCCTTAGAAACTAAGACTGAAAGGAGGAGTTGACATTGAGAAGGCGGAGTTTTAGGCACGTAGTGCTGAGGTTAAAATCAAAGTTAATATTCGAATTAACACTTGGAAGCATACGGGAAATAGATTCATTGGAGCTGTATGAGGTGCGGGTGATGGATAGATAGAAGAGACGAGGATTGCGTGTATTACGAGGGTTAGTGTTAAGAGATATGGAGTTATAAAGGGAGCGCAGTCAATGGTACCTGTAAGAAGTCTATGAAGGAAGATGATGTCAGATACTCTTCTTCTTTCTTCCAAAGTACTCAAGTTGATTAGCTTAAGACGGTCTTGATAGAGCGGTAAGAACAAGGGATTGTTCCAGGGCAGACCTCGAAGATCGAAAAGTAGGAACCAACGTTGGATGCTTTCGATTCTAGATATGTGGGCTTGTTGATAAGGGGACCACACTTCAAATGCGTATTCGGGAAGTTGGTGAACAAAGGTAATATAGAGAGATCGAGTCACGTAGGGATTGGAGAATTCTTTAGACCAACGTTTCATAAAACCGAGTGCAGTGTTGGCTTTATGATTTTACATATACAGGGTGTCCCACGAGCAGTGTGCCAAAAAGCTAGGGCGTGTAGGTCTGGTCAAGACAAGAAAAAAATCGTACGGGAGGGGGGTCTATTCCCACACGTTTAGCCGGGAGGGGCAATTTTCTAAAAAATTTACTTAATTTGGAAAAAAAATTATTAAAAATCAACAGTTACATCCACAATGCCGTGATATACTTTTTTATAAAGCCAGGAACCTCTTCTTTCATCTTGTTTTTAAACGAAGCTGTTTTAGGGAATAGTTTTTGAGAAATGAATTTTCAAACTCAAAATTTTGAAGAAAAAAAATGAAAAAAAAAATTCGAACTATTTTTTTTCAAAACTGTATGTAATTAAGTACTAATTTTTTTTCAGAAATTTAATTCTCTTATTAGTTTTTAGTTAAAAACAGAAAACCGGATCCAAAAATGTCTTGTAGTTTTTGAGAAATTAAAAAAAAAACCGAACCATTTTTTCTAAGAAAAACCTTTTTTTTTGGTTTTAACGCGGCTGGACTTGGAGGCAAATTAATGTATGAAACATTGACCTCTTTTTTATTATTTTTAAAAAATTCGGAGTTTTATGAGGAAACAATAAAGTGACACAGTATTGGAATAACCCTGGATTAATTCTTTTTTTTCATTGATAACGCCTGAAAACTGACCTGCCAATTTCGTCTGGGTCCGCCCGCCGCCGATGGGTTCTACCCGCTAGGACCTTAAGACAATAAAACAGCAATTTTTCTTTATTGAAAAACAAAATATTTGCAACCCAAATGTAAATAAAGGGCATCGCATTTTTAATGAATAACAATTTCCAAATTGGATGTTAACTCATCAACACAAAGACTCTACGCTGAAAGATATCCCAAATCGAAGTTGTCCCAGTCGTAGCATGTTTTCAACAATCCACGGACGTCTGCGAGAGCACGGAGTGCTAGAGCATCGAAGAAGCGAAAGATCAGTTACAAATGGATCAGGAATCTTAGATGAAAGAATTTTGGATTTGGTCCGACGTAATCCCTTCCTTAGTACAAGGAGGATAGCTATTATGCTTGGAGTGCCCAAATCTAGAGTACGGAGGGTGCTTCATACGGAAATCTTACACCCGTACCATAGTAGGCCAGTTCAGGAACTCACCTCAAACGACAAGTTTTTGAGAGCAGAATTTTGTCGATCATTACTGCTTCGAGATGAAACTGAACGAAACTATTTTGCAAGGATATTCTGGACGGATGAAGCACAGTTTACCACAATTTGCATCTTTGGAGTAGCACCAATCCACACAACAAAAACCAAAATAAATCACAACACGGCTTTAGCTGTAATGTTTGGCTTGGTATTGTTGGACAAACTGTAATCGGGCCCCGGTTTTTGAATGCCGTTATTAATGGAGAATCATACCTGCAGTTCCTACGAGACCTTTGCCCGATTTGATGGACAACGTTCCTTTGGCCATAGCAGATAATTTAATCTACCAGCAAGATGGAGCACCAGCACACTACAGCTTACGGGTTAGAAACTGGCTGGACTCCCATACGATTTTTTTCTTGTCTTGACCAGACCTACACGCTCTAGCTTTTTGGCACACTGCTCGTGGGACACCGTGTACACATACAAGAAATTTTGCCAGTATCTTGCCGAGGAGAGAAGCAGCGAAATGAACATTTGATGGTGTTGTTGATGGTGACGCTCATCGGGCGTCAGAGCCTGACAACTTCTAAATCTTATGAAATTTCGGGAAGCTTTTTGCGGGCAGCTACATTACGGCCCAATGAGAAGAGATAATATGACTTTGATAAAAACTTTGCTACGTGATTCGAGCCCTGTCATTGGCAATGGAAGCGAACACACAAAACTGAAATACAGGGTCAACCCGTAGCTGACAGACTACACAAACAGTTAATCTGAAAATGTACAGACATTTTCAGAACATGTTACCACTACATGACTGCAAAATGCCCGCAACATTTTAACGTAGCTCGTTATAAGAGCAATATTCGTCTATCTGATAAGTCGCCAACCGTTGAGCAATCAGGTAGCCAGGAAAGTCACTTTTAACTGAAAGTTTAATTCAAAAGAGCAAGCTCTCAAGGTGGATTTATACCGTCAGAAAAGGCGCTTCTAATCTGCAGGGTTTCCGACAACAAAGATCTAAAAACTAGGATTGAATGAATAAATGAGTTGAGCCAAACGTTTAGGTTTTTTAGATGGTTAGTTGCCTCACCTAATCTTGCCTCATTGTTTTCTTGTAAGTTCTGTCACAAAGTTGTTACTATAATGGCTTAAAGAAGTTTGCCGAACTATTACTACCGATTCAGTGATTTTCCTTGTCTAAACGTCAGGGTTCCGAATTCTCTCGAAACTCTGCCTTAACCTGTTGCTATGTTTCAATTTATCGTCATTGGACCTGTCAAACTTACTCTGGGAAATACTCAACTCATAATGAAACTATCAAAGTTGATAGACTAAGCCGGGCGCGTACATAAATATTCTCCTTCCCATCTCAATATTCTCAGAAGAGTACGAAAAATGTATAGAGAGGGAAAACGCCGCTCCTAATCTCGAAGACGATGTTTTAATCCTTCCACTGAAGATAAATCACACTTTCAATCTTCTTTGCGAGCAATAAATAAAAGAAGCTCAAAAACGCCCGGAAGGGTGGAACATATCGAGAGCATTTTCGGATTCTTACGTAGAGATTCCTGCTCCCTCTCGTTTCGTAGAGCGGATTTCATCCTCCATTCGTACTCCGTCGTCATCCCAGAAATGATATATGTATGTATATTGGAAAACGCTCGAAAATGAACGAGTGAGATGCTTATAAGACAGGCATTCAAGGTATCTTGCAGGAAGCAGCTTCAACAGAAATTCCTATCTCTGAGTGAAATCACCACACAGTCGTTTGCTATATGAGGTGAAAAGAATTCAATGAGGGAAATGCGTCAAGTCAGTACGAGCACCAGTTCGAGTACACTGTAGACCGACGGATTGTGTCAGAGATGAAGAACGATGCCAAGGTTGACTGTGTTGGCCTTACTCCCACCTGTTTTTAAATTAGCTTTTCTTTTTGCCTTAAAAACAATCTTGCGTGCGGTGTACGTTAAGGGCGTCATTGACATGAGGGTCTCTTCCTGAGTGATCTTAATGCCCCACCACTCAAACTCCCTCAAACTCGTACCCACTCATCCTGTACACGTGTGCTGTGCGTTTGTTGTGATGGCTTCATTGAAAAGCCTTTCGATTCACAACCTGAAGAAAAAACGTTGAAGAAATATCAAAAATCAACAATCAGCCAAAAGGTATAGATAGATAGGCACTATGACTCTATCATTTTCATCTCCACGTTTGACTTTATTTTTTTTCTCGAGTCAATACACTTCCCTCTCACATCCTGGCATAGAAATCCTTCAACAGTGTTATTGCTTTAGAAAAGCCTTTTCGAATGAAAGGGAACAAATTTGTAGGAAAACAGATAAGCAGAAAAAGCGACGAAAGAAGGCGGTAGCACCGGAGCAGACAAGGGTAAGAGAAACTGAAAGGGACCATAAAAAATAAAGAAGAGAAGAGGACGAAAAAAAAAGGAAACTTTTGTCGGAACGATACATTTCCCAAGGGTCTATCAACACTCACAAGGATAATGAAAATATTTGTGACACCGGCGGTTTTTGTTCCTCTATTTGCCGTGAGCTGGAGTGTGTGTTGGCGTCACCCGCATGACGCTCGATATATCTTCTTAAATGACTTGCTACTGGTTCCGTTCTTCGCTTCGGCATTCTGTTTTGCCGTTTATCGTCCTTGTCGTCCTTTCAAGTGTCGCCTGTTCTTCGAGGAGCAGGGAGTTTGATAAACATTTGAATTTTGTCAACGAACTAAAGTCGTCGTCTCGGAATGAGGGTTTCTTTTTGGTTTTTATGTGTTTTTGTTTTTTTCTTTCTTTTAAGTTTGGGAATTGGAGATAGTGAGGTGAGGTTGTACGGGTTAAATTTTGCGTGAAACTCTAGCCGCATCCTTGCTTTAGAAAAGAAAAACGAGTTTTTTTTTTTTTCTTTTGGTTTTTACTTGGTTGACAGCGTGGGGTTTCGAGTTTCACATACTATCGGTGGGATGTGAGGTCGAGAGATGATAACGGCATGGACGAGTGACTCGTTTCGGGTCGCTATTTGCTGGGTTATTCGTTTATGCAAATTGTTTATAGTCTTGGTAGTCGGTTGAGGTGTTAATATCCATTGAAACGCGTTAGAAGCCTAGGCATGGTTTATGTAATAAGGGTAAGGACAATATTTTTAGCTAACAAATCTGACTGGGAGTATTATGGACTTACAACGGAGCAGTGTCTGGGCTTGGACTAAAGATTGTAGAGTGAGGTAAACACTTTAAGTTAAGTGGATATGGAATTTTATTTACTAGCGTATGCTATATTGAGAACACTTTGGAAGGAGTATAGCAGTGAAATAATACTTTTATGAAAAAAGCGCTGGAAATACAAACGTCCTTTATGGATTGCGTCTGTAAAGCTCGGAGTTACGAAACAGTTGCTTAGTAGCAGGAACAAGAATCGGATGGAAAGTATTTTCTTTTAATTTTCTTAGCCTGAACTGTTCATTTATTTTAGTTAAGAAAATTTTAAAGTCGAAAGATTTTAAGAGTGCGCTATGCATATTTTAGAGTGCTTCCATAGGGCCAGTAAACTAGTTTTAAAAATCAGGAAGATAGAGAGCTATTGGGTGGAAATTTTAGTTAACACCTCTTGTAAAATTAATGTTGTTTTGTGAATTGATTAAGAAGGTCGATTTACGGCGATTATGGACCACAACATCGTTGATGTGACCATCATGCCTTCTCTTGCAGGTGAACACCCGAAGGTCAAACCATCAATGATTTTTTTGAAAGATAAGTGGGTAAATTTCAGCTTTAATTTCTTAATAAAAGTCCCGCATCAACAAGAGATTTTACGGTGTCAAATTCCATGCCTCAAGGGCAGATAAACTTCCTTGAACCGAGATGATGCGATTTTCTAATTTCGTGCGCAATAAATTGATCGTTTGAAATTGTTGACATATGAATAAACTTAGTTTTGACATATGTAAATGTATATGTATCAGGAAAGATTGCAAACTGCTGTAAAGAAACTGCTATCAGTCGTTCCCTTTAACTCTCCCGTGATGGGAACGCGACCTAACCGCTTGTGAACTAATTTATACATACAGGGTGTGCCATCCCATATGGGTCAATGTAAATTTCGAATAATTTCAACAATTCTCAACCGATTTTGGAAATTCGAAAACTTTTATTCAACTTAGACCTTTACAATTTATTTTGATTAATCTTTGAAAACAATATCAATTTGATGATCGCCTTTATTGCCGATACAAAAATGGGCTCGTTTTCGCGAATTCACCATGACATTTTCGAGCATTTCGGTCGAAATTTCTGCGATTTCCCCAGGAATGCTTCTTTTGAGCTGTTCTATTGTCTTCGGACCGTTAGCATACACCTTGCTTTACAAGTATCGCCAAAGAAAAAAGTCTGGAGGAGTCAAATCCGGCGATCTCGGAGGCCAGTCAATATCGCGCCTTTTCGACACCAATCTTAGAGGGAACTTCTTACGCAAAAGGTTCATTGCTTTGTCCGCGCCGTCTTGTTGAAACCAAAAGTGAAATTAGCCTTTTTTAAGCATTTCTGGAACCACATCTTCTTTTCCTTTTTTTCCGGCGTCGTTATGGTGGGAAGTGTAGGACCATAACCTTCCCACTTAACTGCATTCCTACTGGTCCGCTTGTGGGGTCCGCCGGTTTGACCTCAGAACGTAGCGGCAGGCTTCCCGGTTTGGGATTACTTCATCGCTGAGGCCAATCAAATGCTGGTGTTTTTGCATTTGTTTGCACCAATTGTTTTTCGGCCTGCCGTTTTTGCGTGTTGAAATTGGAACGTTGATTGATATTGCCTTTTGGACGGGGTTCAAAGGATTTCTTCTTTGAACATGGCAATACTAACTGAGTCGGTCGCGCTCTATCTTTGTTGTGATGGTTTCTTTTACGTGGAGGCTTCCCCGGATCTTTGAACTTCTAATTCTGTCACGCTTTGTTACTCCCGCTGTCATGCGAAGCATCTTCATCTAAGCTGCCGTTAATTTGCTCTCATACTTTTTGTGCATTGTCCAGCATTGTGAACCGTATGTGAGCGCCGGACGTACAACTGAAGTGTAGAGCCTTCCTTTCAGCTTAGGCGGCATTTTTCGATCACAGAAGATGGCGGAGTTTTCCCGCCACTTCATCCACCCTACGCTTACGCGATGGTTGATGTCGTCATCACAAGTTGCTTCTTTATTAATCATAGATCCCAGATATTTAAGCTTTTCACAATTGGGAAGCACTATTCCATTCAAGTAAATGTCTGGAATAGGCTGATGAGGTTCAGAGAACGGGCAGCACAGATACTCTGTCCTCTTTGAACTAATACGACACCCGTGTCCCTCAAAAATGTCCACCCACACATCAAGTGCTCGTTGTAGGGACGCCTGATCATCACTTATAATGGCTCCATCGTCAGCAAAGAATAGCTGGTGCACATTGGGGTCCGTCACTTTTCCTTCAAGCAAGCAATCAAGGACTGCTATAAAGAGCAGTGGGCTGAGGACGCTCCCTTGATGTACACCGACTTTGATTGCGTCTTCCACAAGGAGTTGGCCTTCAGCATTGTTAATAAACTTTGGGAAACGAATCTCCTGCGCATTTCTTCTTCTCTGGGCGGCTATCTTAAAGATATTTGCTCCTTTGTTCAAATTGCTTTGTCGAAGCTCCTGGGTAGCCTGGTTCCTGTCAGACGCGGAAGACGATATTTCTTCCAACTCCTGATAGAGGCCTTCTATGCTTTTCGCTTTGAATTCGGCGCACTTATTCTTCGCGATACCTTTGCAATATCTATATACCTTTTCACGGCGAGCTTGTTCCTCTCTATTAGTAGAAGAGCACTTTGACCAAGCTTGGAAAGCCATTTTCTTTTCGTGTATCACTGCTTTGGCTTCGTCTGTCCACCACCAGGTTTCTTTTGCGTGTTGACAGGGACCTTTAGATGTTCCGAGCAGTGATTTGGCTTTCTCCAGGCCAGATTGTTGTAGGGAATCCCACATGTCTTGTGCTCTGCACTCCCTCATTACCGACCTCAGCGATAATGGAAGAGAGGTAGTTTTTCATGTTGGTAATAAAAGCTTCGCCTTTTCCTTTATCCAGCTTATACCACTTGATTCTCTCAGACACCTTCGTTTGCTGCTTTGACTTCTTACTCGCCTCCATAAAAAATTCTGTCAGGAGGAGACGGTGTTGAGGGGCGATCGCTTCTCCCAGGATCACTTTGCAATCTTTAACTCGTGGCTTCATGAAACTGGATACCAAATGATAGTCTATTTGAGTTTAATTTCCGCCGCTGCTATAAGTGATCAGGTGCCAGCTTTGTTTGACGAACATGGTATTTAGCACTATAAGACCGTACGACTTGCACATGTTTAGGATATCTTCACCTGAAGAGTTCCTAGTGCCGTATCCCAGCCCTCCGTGGTAGTCTTCATAGTCTTCGCTTGTCTTCCCGACATGTCCGTTTAAATCTTCCCCAACAAACAAAAGCTCTTCCTTTGGGATGATTTTGACAAGGTTGTGGAAATCTAGCCAGAATGCATCTTTTTCTTTTTGTTCGCATCCTACTTGAGGGGCATATGCGCTTACGATGTTCCACACCTCACCATGCATCACCAATTTGAGAGCCATCAAACGGTCACTGGACTTTGAAACGGTTAAGACGTTGCCAAGTAGCTCTGCCGCAAGGATGATGGCGATTCCGTTTTTTCTTTGTTCCAATCCATAGTAAAACATCTTGTAGGCTTTTGTTTTAACGTCCAAGAAACGTGCCCGATTACCCATGTTTCGCCATTTCGTCTCTTGTACGCACAGGATGTCTACTCGCCTTCTAACCATCATTTCTTCAAGCTCATAGCTGCGACCACTCATGCTTCCAACGTTCCAAATCGCGACTCTAAAGTGTGGCTTACACCGTTGCATTACTTTGCTATCCCCCGGAAATCCTATAGCTCTGACCCGAGCATTGCTGCTCGTCCCAGGATCACGACCATTAGTAGTGCCTGGCGGGCTGGTGCTTTTCCTTTTAGCGTTCTTTTCCATAATGCTACGGTTTGACCGTTTTCTTTCTTCTCCTCCTTTTTTTTGACACGGGCATGCTCCAGATTTTTTTTTTTTTTTTTTTGTTTGACCTTACTCTTACAACACCGGTGATCTCCAGTCGTGTCAACCCACTGATTTGCATGCACACTTATGGGGCAGTTTAATGGTGGTATATGTGTCCCTAGGCTCACCTTGGTGTTTTCTAAATTGCCTAGATGTGATTTTTGTTTACCTTTGTTTTAGTCGCCTTTTACGACAAGCGAGAGGTATCGCTGCAGGGATATTCTTAACCCGTTCCTGCACAGGGACCACATAATGGGCCAATATCCACCGACATCGATCGCCATCCACTGTATCGCCAACTTTGAAGAAATACGGTGCAATGATGATTTTAGCGCATACACCGGCCCAAACAGTAATTTTTGATCATATAGCGGCTCTTCGTGAATAATGTGAGGATTTTCGGTGCCCCAGAAGCGACAATTTGGTTTATTAACTGAGCCAGAGAGCGTAAAATGTGCCTGATCGGTCATCAAAATTTGCTGCCAGAACTCCGGCACAGCATTAATCATTGCAACGACATTTTGTGCGTATGCCAAGTGCCGTGGCTCATCTTGTGGAAAAATTCTTTGAGTTATCTGCACTTTGTATGGAAATAAGTGAAGATCGTCCTTTAAAATTCTCCGCAAAATGGTCCTACTGATGCCTAACTGCTGCGAACGGCGCCGATATGACAAACTTGGGTCTTCTTGAACACTGGCCTTCACAGACTGAATAGATGAGTTTGAACGCCGCGGACGTGGCCTAGGTTGCCAAGGGCTTGCCACAGAACCAAATTGAAAAAAATTCGAGGCCCAACGACGAATTGTATCTTTTTTGGGCGCAACACGATCACGATATTTTGCACGGTACGCACGTTGAGTTAGAACAATCGAGCGTTCATTTTTAATGCACATTGAAACTATTTCCACGTATTCTTTTGGTGCGAAGCGATTCATGGTTAAAATTGTACTGAATTTACGTTTCCAAAATGCTATGACATGAAAATTGGTTGACAATTGCTGAAGTTATTCGAAGTTTACATCGATCCATATGAGATGGCACACCCTGTATTTTTTGGACTTTGAAATTTGTAAATAATGAATTTAAATAAATACGAGTATATGTTTTTCAATCGAATGTAGCATTTTATTTTTATTTTTTTTTATTTTTTTTTTAATGTAAAACTATGCAATAAGCTCAGAGTTTTCTACTTACATAGGTAAATATACAATAAGATTATAAATTTAAGATTCTTAATTACTTCAAATTTTTTTTTTTTTTTTTTTTTATATTGAAAAAGAAGAGGAGGCGCTAGGAGAGGGAGAGGGAAGGAACTAAAGGGTCTAACTCTAGTTGTTATTTGTGTAAAAATCAAAAAGATGCTTTTTAAATTCTTGTACTGTGTTCATTGACCTAATAGAACGGGGAAGACGATTCCACAGGAGAGTAGCATGTACGAAGAATTGTCGGCTGCTTACTAAGTACTTATATTTTGGCGGAATGATTTGTAAAGACCTCTGCGAGCGCACGAATTGAATTTTAGAATATAAGTAGTATGGTAATTGGTTTTTTATAATCGTACATAAAGTGAGGAGTGTTCTGTAATTTAAAAAGGATTGTAAGGAACAACCAAGTATTTCTTTAATACAGTAAGTCAAAGTGAAACTCGTACAAAGGTGCATAATTTCATATTTTAGGTAAAAACAAAAGAAAAATTAACTTTATTCATTATTTTTTTTTTGTAAAACGTAACTACAACTATTTATCTCAAAATATATAAAATAGATTTAAGGATTAAAATAAAACATAATAACAAAAATAAAAGTTTTTCTTTAAATCCATGCGAACACACCTCAAAGTTAAACTCGTACAATAGACTTGTGTCATATTGTTTCCTGAAATTCATAACGGTACTTTCCCCCGCTTTTCATTTTATGACATCATAACTGTCGCCCTGTATCTGTGCTTTTTGTACGTATCGATAGTCCTCTTATTTTATTTGAAACGTTAAGTATTTATTAGAATGGGTAGACAACGCGGACAGACATCTTTGGATGTGAGAAAATTAATAATTTTACATTACAAACAATGAAAAACCTTACGAGAAATTGCGAATATCGTTGATCGCAGTCATTCCACTGTACAATATGTCATAAAACGCTATAGAGAAGAAAATATCTTAGAAAATAAGCCAAGACAAAGCTCTCGAAAAATTTTTAACGCAGCCGATGAGCGATGGATTTTGCGCAAGGTTAAAGAAAATCCAAAGATTAGTGCTCCTAAACTTCAACAAGATGCAGAAAAGTACCTTCAGAAAAAAGCTTCTCCAGAAACCATACGGATTATTTTAAGGAAAAATTAATATCATGGCCGAACAGCAAGAAGAAAACCATTGGTAAGCAAGCAAAATAAAAAAAAGATGATGCATTTTGCAAATGCAAATAAACAAAAGGATTTTGAGTACTGGAAAACAGTTATATTTTGTGATGAAAGTAAGTTTAACCTCTCTGGGTCGGATGGTAAAGTTACTGTTTGGAGGAAACCTAATGAAGAGCTGAAGGAGAAGAATCTACGAGCAACTGTGAAACACGGTGGAGAGTCGGTCATGGTGTGGGGCTGTATGGAACGGGGAATCTACATTTCATTGAGGGAATCATGGACCAGGATAAGTACTTATATATCTTAAAGACAAATTTACGAGCTAGTGCAGACAAACTAGGGCTAAAAAACTGCTTTCAGTTTTATCAGGACAACGACCCTAAACATAAGGCCATGAAAGTACGACTATGGTTGCTGTATAATTGCCCAAAAATGGTTGAAACACCCCCACAATCACCAGATCTTAACGTCATTGAGAACCTCTGGAGTTATCTGGAAGTGAAAATAAGAGAGCATAACATTTCAAACCGGAATGATCTTAAAAAAGCTCTTTTGCATGAATGGAATAACATACCACCATCCTATTGCGAAAAACTTGTAAGATCGATGCCAAATAGGTTGACAGCTGTAAAATCAAACAAAGGATTGCCCACGAAGTACTAAGAATTTGATTTTTTGTGAATTTAGTGTACATATTTTCAAAAACAATTGCCTTTTTCTATTATGTACGAGTTTAACTTTGAGGTGTGTTTGTATGGATTAAAGAAAAACTTTTATTTTTGTTATTATGTTTTATTTTAATCCTTAAATCTAATTTATATATTTTGAGATAAATAGTTGTAGTTACGTTTTACAAAAAAAAAATAATGAATAAAGTTAATTTTTCTTTTGTTTTTACCTAAAATATGAAATTATGCACCTTTGTACAAGTTTCACTTTGACTTACTGTATATGCAGAAATGTGGTCGAATCTGTTTAAATTGAAGATATACCTCGCACAACAATTTAGCGCTACAGTAAGTTTTCTCATTGAGTCTGAGTCCAATTTTGAAAAGATTTCGCAACCATATATTACTAAAGGTACGACGTACGACTTAATGAGCTTCATCTTGGCTTCAAGTGGCAAGTATCGTCTAGTTGGGCTTAAACCACGAAGAATACTATAGATTTTTGAAGTAATATAGTTGACGTGGCCGTTCCAGCTAAGTCGCTCATCAAAGTAAATCCCCAAGTTCTTAAATTTTTTTACATATCCAACTGAGATGTTATTTATATATATTTGTGTTTGTGAAGTGTTATCTACTGGTTGTCTATTAAATTTCATTGCTTTGGTTTTTGTGGGATTTAGTTTTAATTGATTTTGTTGCGACCACTGATAAACTGCATTAATATCATTATTTAAAGCAGATATTCCAGCTAATTCTTCTGCCGGCGGAAATGTATAATAAATCTGAACATCATCTGCGTATATATGATATTTACAATTAGCAAAGCACCTTGAGATGTCATTTATAAAAAGTGAAAAAAGAAGAGGACCTAGAACAGAACCTTGAGGAACACCCAAGGGTACTGCTAGGCTTCTGGAAGATCTAGTTCCGTTGTAAACGGCTTGCGAGCGGTTGGTTAAGTATGATGACAAAAGCTTGCACACAGATTCATCGAAAGCAAACTGACTCTTCAGCTTGTGTAATAAAATGGAGTGGTTTACTGAATCAAATGCTTTCGAGAAATCTAGAAATGCGGCAACCGTCATATGATTTTTGTCGAAACCACAACGTATATCATCACTCACCTTTAGAATTGCCGTAATGCAACTATGTTTGTATCTAAATCCCGATTGGTATTCTGTAAATAGATCACTTCTCTCCAAGAATACTTTTAGTTGTTTGGCGACTAACTTTTCAAATGCTTTGCTTATAAAAGGTAAGATGGCGATTGGTCTGAAGTCTGCGTTATTAACCGAGTTTGACTTAGGCAAAGGTAAAATTTTCGCGGATTTCCAAACGTCAGGATATTTGCCGGTTGTCAATATCGTGTTAAATATTTGAGTGATGTGTTTACATATAAGTGGCAACAATATCTTTATTAGATCAGGATGAATCCCATCCAAACCCTCCGCTTTTGACCTAATGGAGAGAATCGCCTCACCTACGGATACCATATCGACACAATGGAGCAATAACCTTCCTTGCGTATTCAAAAATCGGGCTCAAGCACAGTAAAGTAACTTCGGTCATTAGACTGAACGAATTTTTCATTAAGTTCATCTAAATCAACATCCAGGTCAATAGTCTCGTTTTGATTACTGAGACCAATTTGACGAATTGATTTCCAAAAAGTTGCACTCGACTTGGATGAGTTAAATACTTTTTGGAAATAGTGGGATTTACTGCTACGAATTAAGGACGTACAAACGTTACGAATGCGCTTGTACTCATTGTACATCTGCGGGCATCGGTATCTACGCCATCTATGGAAAAGAGTATCCCGATTTTCTAGTAACGTTTTTATCTGCTGGGTGAACCACGGTATGTTGTTGTCCTTTCTTCTTGCAGTTTTTAGTGGTACATGTTGTTTAAACAGATAATTTATGTAGTTATTAAAGACAAAAACTTGATAATTAACGTCTGAGGAACAATACAAAAGTGACCAGTTCAGATTTTGGCAGTCACTAAATAAAGACATGATATCAACTGATGGAAAATGGGGATACTGGTGGATGACATTGCATTGCTTAGGAGGAAAAATATTCAAAAACAAAACAATCAAATCGTGATGAGAAAAACCAGGGGCGCCAATTTGATCATAACTACCAATAAGCTCAAAATGGGACACCAAAAAAACATCAAGTAAGGACGCTCTCTTATTTGGAACGAAATGTGTTGGGTACTTTAAGTTCGGCAAGTGAAAATTTAAGGAAGCAATTAAATCAATAAACCCCTTATTCCTATCATTCAAAATATCAAGATTCAGGTCACCAGCAATAATACACTTTGAATACATTGGACCGACCTCTTCAAGAATATTTTTTATCAATCCACAGCTGGCCACATCTGGAGGCATATATACCGTGCCAACTAAAAATGTATTCCCTTCAATAGAAATTCCAATAAATATGAACTCAGACTCATCCACATCAGTCGATTTTTTAACAATCCAGCTCCTAAATTGTTTTTTTACATAAATAGCAACACCGCCACCTCGCCTATTTGTGCGATTAGCAATGAACAAATTATATCCTTTCAATTTAAACAGACTCTTTCCATATCTGACTTCATTTCAACAGAAATAAACCTTTAAATATGCCGCAAAGTGCCATGAGTGAAGCCTGTTTGTTGATGGCTGTTGCTGTTGGTTCGCTCGCAGCGGTGTTGTTTTGGCGTGCGCGTGCTGCCTGGGCATGTTGATATAGAGTTCTACCCTAGATATTGAATCATTTTCTTCAAAACACTTCACTGTGGCATTTTTGAATTTTACATAATTCCTATTCCATAAAAAGTTTGAAAAATGACCAAAATGATGAACGACTCCATGACATTGAAATCTGTTAAAAAGGTCAACCAAATTGAATTCAGTAATTGACAGTATGACAGATGATGCTCCATAACGATTGTCTTCATTGTTTCAACGTTTTCACCCGTATTCTCTCTCAATAGCAAACATTTCATAGCACACCAAAAGCCGACTAAGCCTTGTATCTGTGAAAAAAAGCTAAATATCCAAATAGCTGTTGACTAACATATGTTGATGGACTTGTTTATCAAATAAAAAAAAACAAGTTGAGATATGATTAGTGTGCTACTTCTTTCAACTTATTTTCTGATAATAAAAGAATGCGTCCTAAGTTTTCAAGAAATAAATGATCATTCCCATAAAGGTTTCTTTATAAAAATAATTTGAATACATTGTTTGTTCTTTGGCAGTCAAAACAATCTCAGTGGATGCTGTTTTAAGTTGATTGGGTGCTGTTTTTTTTTTATCAGCGTATACAAAATAGAACAACATCAAGTGTTAGTCGAATTTTTTTTTTAGTTTTAAATTCATTTTTATTTCATCTTACATTTGTCAAAAATGCTTACAACTACTCGTAGCTTAACTATCGTAACAAATGTAACTATATTACTGACCCAAGGCGGACACTCTAAAACAAACAGTACAATTGAAACATATGTCTTTCGGCGACTACATAAATTTACTTTTAACATTATTATAACTAACTTAAGCTAAGAAAAATGTTCTTTTATTAAAAAACTTAGCATATGATCATTTTTTTTTTAAATATTTTATGTAAAACTGAAGCGTACCTTAAACCAATTAAACCTATCTTATTCTAACTTAACTAAAATATATATATATACAAATATATACACTATTATGTCTATATCTTGTTTTTCACATTTTATATTTACATTTTGTTTTTGATTTTAGTTTTATTCTTTTTTTGTGATTTTTTCATTTTGTGCTTTTTTTTTTGTCGTTTTTCGCCCTAGCCTACCCTAACCTACCCTACCCTACCTTACCCTACCCTAGCCTATGTATGCCTGCCATTGGTGTTAGGCGACCTTGCCTTGAAGAGGCTGCTCCTATCAAGGTGTCCGTTGACGGGAGTTCTCACCAAAAGCGTTGATGCTGGCGGACTACGTCTCCAAGATCCCGGCGTGAGACCGATCTACAGAACATGAGGCGCTCGGGCTCACAGAGCGCGACATCGGGTCCGTAGAGGAATTGCGACCCACGTGGAAGTTAGCGGTGCCGCTAATCTATCTATCTAGCATCAGCCCACATTTATGTATGTATCTAGATAGGGGAATGGTTCTGGCGGGACAAAGCCGTTAAGGCGCACTCTCTCGTGATATAAATCGTTGGGGTAGTAAGCCCCGAAGATCAGGCTAGTTTAGTTTAGTTTTTAATTCATTTTTATTCTTAACTTCTTAGATCTATCTTACCCTAGACAAAAATGCTTAAAAACTAGCTTAACTATCTTAACAATCTAGATATCTTACTGGCCCTAGGCGGACACTCTAAAATAGACGTAACAACTTAAATCTATGTCTTTCGACTACTATATCAACTTACCACTAACATTACTATATCTAGCTTAAGCTAAGAAAAATGTTTTTTTTATTAAAAACTTAGCATATGATCATTTGTATTATATATAAAACTTAAGCCTACCTTAATGTAACTAAACCTAACTTATTCTACCTTAACTAAAATATATATATATAAATTATATACATAATATATATATTTAATATATATATCTTTTTTTTTGTTTTTTTTTGTTTTATATACAATATATATACCCTACTACTACCTACCCAACCCCACCTTACCCTACCTTAGCCTATGTAAGCCTGCCATTGGTGTTAGGCAGGCGATGCCTTGAAGAGGCTGAAGCTCTCAAAGTGTCCACTGACGTAGCTCTCTCCAGCCACCAAAAGCGTTGATGCTGTCGGACTACGTCTCCTCGATCCCGGCGTGAGACCGATCTACAGAACCTGAGGCGCTCGGGCTCACGGAGTGCGACATCGGGTTCGTAGAGGAATCGCCGTTCCACGGACTTGCGACCCACGTGGAAGATTAGCGGTACCGCCAATCTATCCTGGATCAGCCCACATCTATCTAAATAGAGGAATGCTTCTGGCGGCACAAAGCCATTAAGGCGCACTCTCTCGTGATATAAATCGTTGGGGTAGTAAGCCCCGAAGATCAGGCTATTGACCGAAGTCATTGCTCTCGCAACGTGGCTTCGAATCAGTTTGATCAAAAAATTATCTATCCGTACAATCCTGGCCCTATTGTATAGGACCTCGTTCGGGTAAAATTTCATGTACTCAGATTCGGGTATCCTATGTAGCCCCAGACACGTCCTGAGACATTGTCTCTCAAACACCCGAATCCTTTCCATTAAGCTGGCTCTCACATTGAACCAGACGGGACATCCATAGGCAACCATGGGCCTGATTAAGGCCATGTAGCAGATTACCTTCACCCTAGAATCAAGTTGGCTGCTATGAAACAGCCATCTTGTCATAGCGAAAGCGCCCCGGGCCCTTGCCAGAGCAGCATCTACATGTTTGTCAAAATATAGATACTGATCCAGCACGATCCCAAGATATCTGACCACACTTTGTTTCGCCAGTGGACGCCCGTCCGGTCCTAATATTAAGAACCTGCGCCAGTTTTTTCTAGTGTCCCGAGAGGCCCTAGACAAAGGCGTTCTGAACAATATAGATTCTGATTTCTGGAAGTTGATTTTCAACTTCCAGTCATCACAATACTGCTGAATTTTTTCGAAGTCACGCTGCAGAAGAGTAACAATGACGTCGATCGTTGGACCTGATCTGTACGCGATTAGGTCGTCTGCGTACGCTATTGAATGGTGAAGAGAAACTAGCAGATCGCTTAGGTAAATGCTGAAAAGGATCGGCGAATTTACCGTACCCTGTTGCAGTCCATTTTTGATTTCAAATGTTTGGGTAGAAGTCACGTTGGCAATTTTCACTACGAACTTTCTACCTGTTAACATGTCAAGAATCATATATAGCAATGGTTTACTTATGCCCAGCCGACTGAGCTTGTAATAAAGACCTTCTAACCATACGGTATCGAAGGCTTTTTCCAAGTCAATCAGACAGGCACCCGTGCATTGGTTCTTGCATTTATTTCATTGGACATCCGACACAAGCTTCGACGCGGCATGAATAGTGTCATGCCCCGCTCTGAAACCGAATTGGTTATCCGGGATGATTTTATTGTCCTCAACCCATTTAGACAGAGCCCTATGGATCACCTTCTCGAAAACCTTGCAGATACTCGGAAGGAGACTTATTGACCGGAGATTTTCCGGGTTAGATGTGTCTTTACCCCTCTTGGGAATTGGTTGCACCACCGCTGTCTTCCAGTGCACTGGATAATATGCATTATTCAGTGCATTGTTGAACATGATGGTGTACCTCTCTACAGCCACTGGCGGAAGGTGCCTAAGCACAACATTGGATATACCGTCGACTCCCGCGGATTTTTTCTTCCTCAATGACTCGAAGATCATCCGAAGATCCTCCGTCGATATGAACAGGGTATTAACCCCCACATTGGCGATGACATTGTTTGCCATGAAATCTTCATTGAACCTTGTAAAACCAAGGTTCTCTGATCGCCAATGATCGATATCATTTCGAAGATAGAAGTGATGAAGCAGGGCTCTATCTTCCAGGTCGTGGTTCGGGCGAATACTATCATTCACCTTGTACACTTCCTGGAAGACAGCTCCCACTGTCGCCACCTTCTCCCGAGGATCCTCGATCATGAAGAAGTCGTCATCCAGGATGGCGCTCTCCGGATCGATGCTAACTGTTCGTAGCAAGCGTTCATTGTCTGACGTTCTCGGAAGCTTTAGATCCTGAATGTCATTCTGATTGTTTCTCCGAAATATTTTATTTATTTGCGGGAACATACTCGCGCTGTTGGATTTTACAGCACGAATTCTGTTGTTCCAATGCAAACTTACAGATATTCTGTAATTTTCCTTGATTAACTGTTGGATATTTTTAATCAGTGACTTCAGTGTCCTGACCTCCGAGTTTTGTCTGTCGGTAAACCGCCTGTACAAGAGTTTGAGTCTTGTCAGGAGTCTACTTTTTTGTCTGTGCAGTGCGTCGATTGTCGCGTTTCGGTATACGTTTGTGGTATCGTGCTGTCTTTGGCGTGGTATCGTACTGTTCATTGTTTGTTTAATGACATCGCCCATTTGTTTGAGATACCTGTCAATCTCGTAGTTTGACAGGTTCCTATTAGGCGGTGGAAAGGAGGCGCTCGAAGTGAGCGCTCTCGTCAGGGAATTGGCAAAGCGCGGCCAGCACACCCTACTGTAATCGTAGGGGTGCGTTTGGACACACTCTGCCATCTCCGCGAACTCGTCAGGTACTGTGATCACGGCACATAGTCCGCAATGGTCACTGTCGTATACAATGGTCCGTAGACAGTTAATAGACCATTCGTTCGTGTCTGCCAGTCTCAGTCGAAAGTCTATTAGCATGAGATCCAGGTAGGAGCCGCTCCTAGGATACGACGGACTATCCGTTGCGAGCAACTTGACTCTATATTCAATGCTGCGAAGAACCCACCAATGGCTTAGTAGGCTCCCCCTAGTGTTGGGAATGTTATTTCCCCAATCACTATGCTTGGCAATTAAATCGAAAGAGTGTCTCGAGCTCTACAATAAAAATATTAGGTTGAGGTGCTTCAGGTGCATAGGACGCTAAAATGTATATTTTCTGTCCATTACGGAGAGGAATGCACACAATGCAGACTTCTAGCACCTCGAACATCCGCACTTCACCGCTATATATAATTTTATGTTTTATACTATTTTTTATGAAGATCGCAACTCCCCCGCCTTGAGTAGCGTTGGGTCGGTCTCTTCGAATTTTGTAGGAACTGTGCCGGATTTTGTGCTTCTGGTTTAGTTTTAGAAGTATGGCTCGTCGCTTCGTCCTTATCAGTGAATTTACATTCATCGACAGGATCTTCAAGGGCCTCTCTACCAGCGTACTCATCACGACCTTAGGTGCGCTAGGCCCGGCAGAAGCGAGCAGATACTATCTACTCGGGTCGGCGCAACCGTGAGACCACTTTAGATCAGTATTTGACCCTGTGCGCAATCCGAAGGAGTTTCTGCGTCGTTTTGTGACAGTCGAAAACATGGATCTACTGGTACACACTAGAGACCAAGGAACAGTCGAAACAGTGGACTTTACCCGGCGAACGTGCTCCGAAGAAGGCGAAGACTGTCCCATCGGCCGGAAAGGTGATGGCCACCGGGGCGAAGAAAAAAGTGCTATTCCACCATGATAACGCACCGGCTCACACCTCCGCCCTCACCACGGCCAAATTGGTCGAATTGGGCTACGAACTGCTGCCCCATCCACCGTTTTCTCCAGATTTGGCCCCGTGCGCCTTCTTTTTGTTTCCAAACATGAAAAAGTCACTCGCCGGGCAGAAAGTTCAGTCGAATAAGGAGGTCATCGCCGCCACAGAGGTCTACTAGTATTTGTGAGCTGATCAATTTGGTCAGTAGAGTTTATATCCTCAACTAACAGGTCATTGTTAATAATTTTTCAATTTATAAATAGTTTAGAAGTAAATGAAGAGAAGGCAAAATATATGGTCAACTACCGAAATTATGTCGATCCAAAGCTCGCACCTTGCTAAACTCCATAAATGCTTTGTGGAAGAGGACGAGTTTAAATATCCGAAAACCGCATTGACTACCATAAATGAGTTATTGACGATTGGTGGTTTGTTGAAACATAATGGTGAGGAGAGAGCGATCGTAAGGACGTTATTGATGTTGGATGGTACCATTACTGGCGGCACATTTGTTCGTTTAAGTGGAGTCACATCCTTTTGTTTGGTGGTGTCCAAAGCAGTTAACCCAGAAACTTTGGACATGGAAGTAGAGCCATGGCCATAAAGCTGGCAATTATGACATTGTATGATCTTGGTGAGGTTATGTTTTTTGAGATCGAAGATATTGGAAATATTCTTTGGAGATTTTACGTTATAGGTTTCGAGAAAGACTGGCGCTGTTTTCAATTCATCGGTATTCGAAAGATGAAGACAAGAAAGCGTAATTTTAAATGGTCTAATATCTTTCTGCTGATGGGAAAAAAAATTGTAGATTCTGAATTCAATTTTTATTTTTTCGTATGAATTATAAGGAAATATTTTTTTTTTATTTATTTATTCGTATTGGTGGCATTCGATATTTTATACAATGTAATTCAATAGTGTTGAATGTTCCTTCATTTGAACAATACAATAGGTGGGGTGGGATACTTACAAAGAAGTTTTTTAATAAATTGATACATTCGGCACATTGTATTTCATTTGGAATAATTCAATTGTATTGGATTAATAATACTCAAAATTAACTAGAACAGAGCTAATATCAAAATATTATATCAAAATGAGAAATGAGAGCCTATTATAGTCATAAAGTAACAGCCAACTTTTTAAGCGCTTTAAGAATATTTTTGGCGTGTGAGCTTTTCTGAATCCTTCTGGGAGTAGATTAAATAAACGATAACATACGAGTATTATGGAGAAAAGTCTCTATAAGCAGTGGTGCGGAAAATAGGTACATGAAACGTATTAAGGGAGTTTGTACGCAGGTTATAGTTGGAAATGATTCGGAAATTTCGGTTGCCAGACTTGATAAAGAACGCTTTTAAAACCTTGAAACAGTATAAGTGACGAACAGGAAGAATTTTTAAGCCACAAAACAAAGGATAACTTGGATGTCTACCAGGTTTACGACAGATTTTACGGATAACATTTTTTTGCAAAACTAACAATGGTTGAATTTTGTTCTGATAGCCACCTGCCCAGCAATTTATACCGAATTGAAGCCTAGAATGGAAAAGACCATAGTAAATTATTGTTAGTAGCTTCATTGAGCAGTAGAGATGCCTGAGCGTAGAGATAAAATACTACTTCAAAGCATTAGCGTGAGAATAAAATTTCAAATATAAAAGTCCAGTAAGAGTTCTAGGTATTTAAATTCGTCCACATTTTCTATCAAAAAACAATGGTCAGTACAACTTTCATCATTAAAAAATAATTGCCCAAACACACTAATTGCACACTTATAGAGATCTAATTCAAATTTTTTACAATTTGGTGCATGAAAACATATGTATATCCGGTTTTGGGTTGGGAGAGCTCGATAGATTAAAAAACATAAGTTTAGTCTTACAACTTATTATAAGTTTGTGGTTAGCAAACCATTGTCTTACTAGATGTACATGGTAATTTACGTCAGAAGTAAGATCTAGGGGACTATCTGGCTATACGTTAACCCAACATCGTCAGCAAAAGCAGTAGGATAACCTTTGAGGTTGAGATGGAAAAGTGAGTTTATGTAGACTAAGAAAAGAATTGGACCCAAAACTGAACCTTGAGGTACCCCAAGCCTACTTAATTGCACTTCGCTTCTCGTCTCATTCAACTTTACTTTCTGCGATTTATTTTTCAGATACGATTCAAACCATTTAAGCATGAACCCACGCACGCCTGCATTTTCCAATTTTTTTAACAGAATTTCATGGTCAACCATGTCGCCTTGGTTATGTCAATAAATAGTGCAGCTGTACATTTTCTTTTGTCAAGGCTGCACATAATCTGAGAGCAAAATTCTAAAAGTGCATCCTCGGTTGATTTTTCTTTTTGAAAACCGTATTGAGTGTGATGAAAGGACCTTATCTTGTCTAAAAAATTCACTAACCTTGTTTTGATAAGCTTTTCGAAGACTCTACTAGTGCTTGTCAGTAGAGATATCGGGCAATAGTTTCCAATTTCAGTTACGGACCCTTTTTTGAATAAAGCAATAAAATAAAATTCCAGAAAAAATGCTGCGATTAAATACTTCAGCTAATACATCCACAATGAAACATGCAATATTTTTAAGGATAACATTAGAGATACCGTGGATACCACATGAATTTGCATTGTTTAAGCTTCCCATCATTCTTAAAATGTCTAAGAGAGTTATAGGGTCGAAAAAGAAACTATTACTGTTCACAGAATTCACATCAACATCAACAGATAACCATTGAGAGCACAGATCATGAGTTTGTTTAGTACGCAAATTATGTCCAATGGTTGACATCTGGGCGCTTCTCTCCTGGGCGGGGTACTGGCAAACCCCCTGCAGTGGACTTGCCTCGAAAGAGCTTCTCGGCTCTCGCCGTTCTGAATCGGCATCAAATTCTCCCATTCCCTTGTGTGAAAAAAAAAACCGCACACAACATAAGTGAATGAGAGAATCTTGGCTTTGGCAATTTATGAGCCGTAACGTCATCTAAGAAGAAAAGTATAATAAAAATGAATTAAAAAAAATAGGGCAGCTCTTTTACGATTAGGATGGTGTAGATACCAGACTGCCTGCTTTCATATTTTTTGTCCTCATTATATTTTGCCCTCATTAACCTCTGGACCCTCTTGACCAAGAAATCACTCGCATCGCGAGCAACCCAACTTTTAACAAGCTAGACTTATGTTCTTCCGTAAAGGAGTAAAATGTGACTGAAATGTACTTCCAATAAATTTTATGGCCACCCTGCTTACTGTTGTTGAGAAGAAAACACCAAGAACAATAATTGACGGTTACGGAATAAGAACCTCATGTCAATAGCCAACACCTCAACCGTTATATTTACTTCACAAGATCCTTACTCATTACCCCCGTAGTAGTAGTCTTAAAACATATATTTTTAAGCTTATCACTAATCCTTTTTACAATATTAAACATCCGCATAGAACACGGCAGCTCCCTTGGCTAGACAACTATGACAGAAAATTCACATTTATGTAATGTCACTGATTAAATTTGAGAGAATAGAGCAAGCTTATCTCCTAATTAATCTAGCACAAGCTCAATATCCCCTATTTTATAGCCAAGAATAGCCTTTATATTATAATTAACCATTACAGCGTTAAGCCATACAAGGAAATCAAAACAATTGGAGTACCTATTGTATGAGTCCTTCTCGCTCGAACTAATTGCAAGCATACAATAAAAAACTGATCCCTTTATCCCCATCATACCGACATATTATTATCCGCTTCGTACGGTATGAAATTCAAGGTTCCAAGTCCCAATTTTCACATTCTCGTCATGCCTCGTCCTGTGACACTGTAATAAATGATAACAGCTTAATATTCCCAAGCACCATCAAATCAACCTTGTCCTTTGTCGCCCCTCTTCTACACATCAACAAACTTCATTTGCTCTAAGCACGCACACACACACACTCACGCCGACTTCATTCCCATCCAATTCACTCGAATCCACGCGTCCCGATCCCAGAGTCCTTCACCCGAAGCGATTCGCTAGACAAATAAACAGTGAAAAATGACAAAAGGAAAACTAGGAGAAAATACCAATTGTCAACTGAAGCGTAGAACATTGGGCCGCACTCACACACGTACGCTCATTCTTAACAAATAAACGAAGGTCCTGATATGATCTCTCTCGCTCTCTCGCATGCCACTGAATACGATAAATTCAACTACCAAAAAGGTCCTGCGCTTGCTGCTCGAGGGCACACCGGCCGTCGGCCCGGAGTGACAGGAGTTCCCTGTGTTATCGTTCCATGTAAGATTTCATGTTAAAAAATGTTAATCTGACAATTTCCATAAATCATATTAACCCACATTCGCAAGTATTTTGTGTGCCATAAAAATCCTGTCACGATAGCGCTTTAAGGACTCGTGCTTTCGTCAATATTTCCCGTATACCATTGTGTACCTACCGCACGGCACAACGAATTCCTAGATTTGTAATAAAATGTATGAATGCTGTGTACACGGCATAGTGAATTACTGCGATTCGAGCTCGAGGCTCCATCAAATATGAGGATGAAGAGCGTCTGGGAGTCCTGCAAATGTCAACTCATCGGCGACACTGAATAGGAATGAAGAATGGTTGCAATTTTTATTTCGTTTTTGTGACGCGTCTATTTAAACTAATGTCATTTATCATCTTCTGTAACTGTCGGGATTTAAAACAATTAGAATGATGCCAGAAAACGACTAGAAAGTGGCGACTGACGGCTGACAAGTAAGACTGCGCTCGAGGGCTTTTATAAATCACGGAGAAATGTGATTGCGCCCAGTGAGTAGGCAGAATATACTTAAAAAAAACTCATTTTTTAAAGACTAATGTTATGGTTTTGTTATCATTCACTTAAGACGGTTTTGATTGCTGATTCTTATATCTCTATGTCCTGCGACGAGGAAAAAGCATTTTCGAACGTTTGCTTACTATATACGGTTGAGTCATACTTGGATGCTGAGCGATGAGGTCGTGATAAATAATGGGCTCGTTAGGTTGAATTAGAAGTACGTTAATGAGATGAATATAAGCCACAGCTCTATTTCAACTGAAGATGAAGGCCTTTAAACTGAAAATGAGAATGAGAACCTCTGAGTTGGATTAGAAGCGACAGCCAAAAAATCCTTTGTGAAGATTAAAAAGAGTGTCGAAGATAGAATAGAGCTCTGAGGAACACTACATGGCCTCAAAAAAATAAACGTCTACAATTGGAATAATCTTTAACCAGCTTTCAATACCGAAAACCCTCTTGGTTAAGGTCCCTTTTCAACTGTGTGCGCTTAGATGTTTGAAGCTGCGTCAGTCACCGGGGTCAGAATTGAAGGCTCTTCAGACTCTTACAGTAGTGTCCCTTCGCTCTACATGGCTCAGCTATCTCAGACGTTAGACCCATAAATTGGTTTTTCGAGATCTCTTGAGCTCAAAGAAATAGCGTTTAGCAAGACTTATTCTGCGTTCCTT
This sequence comes from Merodon equestris, assembly GCA_958301585.1. Taxonomy (NCBI): domain Eukaryota; kingdom Metazoa; phylum Arthropoda; class Insecta; order Diptera; family Syrphidae; genus Merodon; species Merodon equestris. The sequence continues at coordinate 170,586,804 of OY284413.1, forward strand.
CTTAAAGCTGGTGTCGTTGTCGCTTTTCATTAGGTAGGCAAGGTGAAGTCCTTGTTTACAATATTTCAAAGTTTTAATCGCCAAAAATGTTATGCGCCTTGCTTTGAAAACATCAAATACAATACTCCTTAGACGGGCATTAGCTGCTTCCGCTTCAGTAATCAAAAACGCTTCATTGACATCTCGTTGTGATAGAACCTCTAGGAAGCACGACACGATCTTTTCAAGATTGATATTGAGCCCTGTCTGATTCCTTTGAACTGATGAACAGTTCTATATTGTCATCCTACACAACTTGACGAGCTTAGCAGGAAGGATAAAAACATCACTAAATATAGCTCGTCTCTATATACACTGTAATCTGTCTCCATCCCCCAGGACAAAAAGATATGAATCTCGTAGATCATTCCCAAAATCGACTTCAGTGTTATTCTTTGATCTATCATGATTTTTCTAAACTTGAAACTACTGCGATGGGAGCATAGAGATTGGTCGCTTAATGTTTCACACAGCACGGCAGAGGAAATCTTATAAGGTATGCTTAAGTTGGTCTATGTTCCCGACTAACCCATTACCGTCTGAATTAAATACTTTATTTCGACTTCGTCAGCAGCTTAATTATGGTTCCGATACCGATTTCTTGAATCTTGATCTCGTCTAACACGAGTAGACGGACTTAACTCTCATCGTCGTTCAGGGTGAATGGTCCGTTTGCCTATTATTGCAGACATAAATTCTAAAGAAGTCATCCTTCAGTATTCCCAGCATCGAATGTGACTCCATTAAAAGTTAATACAAGTTAATACAAGGGCTCAGAGTCTTGGCACGTCCGTTTTATTTCTTGAAAGCGCACGCTCTTTTTATCTCTTCCATAGAGCTCAAAAACAGTTCTAGTCCATCGATATGCCTTTAAACCCTCGTCGATTGGTCTTCATTAGAGCTTAATGAAGACATGATAAGCAAAGGTCCTGGCGGTCTCCTGCGACTGCAGTTTTCTGGAATTACATTTTTAAGGTTCTTACTCCCCGGCAGATTTGAATATCCATTGTAAGATATCCAGTGCCGAATGTTCCACTCAATTTGGACGACGATACACAAGAATCCCGTCCCCCCGACTTTGACGAAGTCAAGATAGCAATATCGAGACTTAAGTCAAACAAAGCTGCTGGAGCGGACAGATTGTCCGCGGAACTGTTTAAAGCAGCTGGGGATGATCTGGTGGGGAGGATGCACCAGCTCATCTGTAAGATATGGTCGGAGAAAAGCATGCCCGATGAGTGGAATCTCAGTGTCGTTTGCCCGATCCACAAGAAAGGAGACCCCTTTGACTGCACCAACTACAGAGGAATAAGTCTCCTTAACATCGCCTAGAAGATCTTCTCTGCCGTTTTGTGTGAACGCCTGAAACCGTTCGTCAACAACCTGATAGGTCCATATCAGTGTGGTTTCAGGCCAGGGAAGTCCACAATAGACCAAATCTTCACACTGCGGCAGATCCTGGAAAAGACCCAAGAGATGCAGATCGACACTCACCACCTATTCGTCGGCTTCAAGGCCGCTTATGACAGCGTGCATAGAGACGAGCTATACAAAGCCATGTCTAGTTTTGACATCCCTACCAAACTCGTCAGATTGTGTAGGATGACGATGGAGAACTCTCGCTGCTCCATCAAGGTCGGCAACGAACTTACCGAGACCTTTAATGTCAAAAAAGGTTTTAGGCAAGGTGACGCGCTGTCATGTGACTTCTTCAACTTAATACTCGAGAAGATCGTGCGGAACTCACAAGTCACCACCAGAGGCACGATCTTCCAGAAGTCCGTTCAACTGCTGGCTTACGCGGATGATAATGACGTGATTTGTCGCACACAGCGAGCCGTCAATGAAGCGTTTGCTGGCATTGAAGCTAAAATGGGTCTAGTGGTAAATGAGAGCAAAACGAAGTACATGTTGTCATCCAGAAAGGACACACAACATCGACGTCTCGGACAGAGCGTCACAATGGGCAGCATGAAGTTCGAGGTAGTCAAGGACTTCGTCTACCTCGGCTCTGCAATAAATAGGGACAACAACATCAGTACCGAGATCAAACGCAGAATCACTCTTGCCAACCGCTGTTTCTTTGGGCTCAAGATGCAATTGAGTAATAGAGCCCTCTCTCGAAGGACCAAGTTGGCTTTATACAATACCTTAATCATCCCAGTCCTGCTTTATGGTGCAGAAACATGGACGCTGTTGAAAGCGGATGAGAAGGCTCTTGGTATTTTCGAGAGAAAAGTTCTGCCTGCGATCTTTGGTCCTGTGTGCGTTGATGGCATCTGGAGGAGAAGATTCAACCACGAACTATATGGGCTGTACGGCGGCATGTGCCTGGTTAAGCGTCTACGGATACAACGCTTAAGATTGCTAGGCCATGTAGAGCGTATGTACAACACAGCTCCAGCCCGAAGAGTCGTTGAATCCGAGCCATTGGCATAACGCAACAGAGGACGTCCTCGACTCAAATGGCGCACACAAGTGGAAAAGAACCTCAACCAACTTGGTGTGCGTAACTGGAGAAGGCTGGCAGGAAATCGCGCTGGCTGGAGACGCTTGTTGGTTGAGGCCCAAGCCCACACCGGGCTGTAGCGCCACTGAAAGAAGACGAAGAAGCGTCGCTTGGGTTAGCGAACATCATTACTGAATACACAAGAATAGACCCAGTAAGAGGAACGAAATCATTAATAGATCACATCTTAGTACGAAAAATTAGAAGTACTATAAAATCATTCGTCATCGAAAGTGGTTTAACTGATCACTATCCAACGTTGTACTGCAAAGGGACACAGGAACCACTTATCTGTAATACAATACCTATCACATAAATACATATGTTTGTACAAAAAAAGTCAATGCATTTATCTCTGCTACGAATTGGGATGAGATATTGAACGAATGTGATGCATCTGCTCTTTATGAAATGCTCGTCTAAGAAGATATATTTAAAAGCGACTTGTGTAAAAATGGTGAAGAGGAGATGCGAAAACAACCCATGGATGAATGCCTTACTTACAGATGAATGTAAAACACGAGACAAACTTTATAGAAAGTGGAAGAACATGTAACGAGCTTTCTGGGCCGAGGTATACTCCCCGGGCCAGGGTCTGTCACATAAATTTATATCGTGACACCGGCAGACATACTGATGGTTCGTGCACTACGCAGTCCCTTTGGATTGAGCCCCTTTCGGGACACTCAGTCGTAGCGGCGCCTTATCACCTATGGCTGTCGCGTTGACAGCACCCAATCGGTCTCCTTCTGGGTGAGAACCCAAGCCCGGATCCCAACTGGTGGTCGATTGATTAGGACCGTGTGAGTCGCCTGTCTGGGTAAGAACCCGAGTCGAGGCCTGAAGTCTTATTGGCTTGTGCCCTGGAGTGCGGCTATGTCGTCCGGCCAAGCCCTTTCGGGTTATAACCCAAGTCGGGGAACTGACCCTACGGCACTTACCTCGGGAGTAGACGCTAATAGGAGTTGGTCGGTCTCTTCTGGGTTAAAACCCGAGTCGGACAATCGATTTCGCCCTATTAGTTCCTACTCACCGTATTACTCGTCGAACAGTCGCCCCCACTAATGTCACACATCCGTCCCTTCCTTTCGGTGCCGAGGCCGGAATTATTATAATAATTATTATAATAAAAAAATGTATTATTATTATTCCCTTTTTTTGTAAATAAAAAAAATTATTCCGCGATTTTTACGCAATGTGATGCCGCCTTAGCATCACACGTCTGGGTAAAAACCTTCTTACCTCGTTAAAGCTTCGGCCGTACTTTATCTCTCTTCTCGCGCTCTCGTCTTGGTCACAGTTTTACGTTGTGGTTTGCTAGTTGTCACTCCACCTGACTAGTTGCCCTTCTGACAACTGCCTCGGCCTTTTATAGGGCCAGGCCCAACGGCGATGTGAACGGCGCTTTTCCAGTCGTCGCTGACATTTCCCCTGCTTACGGGATCTGTCAACGGTGACGGTAGCCGTAGCCGTTGTCTTTGGTGTCTTTGACCTGACTAGTCTTAGGCAAAGTGAAAATATGGATGCTTTGATGTGCTTTTTGTTTGATTGTTTTGTGTTATATTTTGTGTTTATTTTGTGTTTATCTTGTGTTTATTTTGTATTTGTGACCTGGTGTTTGGTTGTTCAACATCAATATCGAGTTACCCAACAACAGATACAGTTTAGAAACGATGCATGTCCTTCGACACATAGTCAGCTAATTGAAATAGTAGAATCCTACAAATATCTTGGTGTGACAGTAGTCATTTTAGCTGGACCCTACATATTGAAAAAATCCGTTCCAACATAAAGAGCGCACTTTTTGCACTTGCTCACTTAAGATACCATGCCACACCTCAAATTTTGAAACAAGTTTATTATGCCTTAATTGAATCCAAACTAACTTATGGCATGGCAACTTATGGCAACACTACTCGCATGAGGCAATGCATGAAAACACACACATATAACGAAATTGCAAAAGCTTCAAAACTCGGCGGTAAACTCATCAACAACAGAGATACTCAAATTGGAAGACAATTCAGGGTGATGGCAATACAACATATAATATACAAAATTACCCTCATACTACTATGACGATACGCGGTTCAGAAGCCTATCTGACACGAGTTCGGAACAAGAAGACATACACAGGGCCTGTTTCACATCCCAAGAAACTACAACATCTACGGTAAGAGGCAGTTAGCGTACAGTGTACCAAGAGCACTAAATGAGTTACCAGAACCCCTAAAAAATATTAGAAATTTTAAATATAGGAAGAAATGCATTAAAAACTTCTTTCACTCGTCATAATGATTTTCTAGCAATAATTGATTCTGATAAATATAATAATAATGTTAACAAAAAAAAAGTTGTTTGTCAAAGTCTCTACATCATAACTAAAATATTTGTAGTCAACTTAGCACTTGAATTTAAAATTAGCATAATAAAAAAAGAATGTTATTTGTAATGTAATCTTCTGCAGAAAAGCCTAAAAGGCTTCGCGGGAAAATTATACATATTGATTGTTAACTATAAAGGAACAATAAAGTTTAAATTCAATTTCAAATTCATGGCTGTTCTATCTAGGAGCAGATTCTCCTATACTCCTAGTTCACCTATCATACCAAGGTACTAAATGTCAGAGCGAATTGTGATTGTGACCACATTCTAATCATCGGCAAAATCAAAAACCAAATCAAATTCACAGAAGCAAAAAACAGGAATCTATAAAAGAATTCACCATATATAGAGTCAATATCAGAACGAAATTAATATCGTTTTAGATGGCTTGCAAACTGTTGTCAGAGGAAAAACAGATCCAAACAATATGGTCCAAGAAATGTTGTAAGAGAGGCAACAGGAAAACAGGAGGAAAATAGACCAGGCTATTAGAAAGCCCTCAAATGCAAGTCTTGCGTGCGAAAGTAGAAGCCCGGAATGATCTAAAACTTCAAGCCCTGAAAATAATGAAAAAGAAGAATCGATACAAAAAAAAAAAATTAAAAACGACATCGCCGAAGACAAAAGTTTTTTCAACATTGAGGAAAACTGTGTGACTAAAAACCAGAGCGAAAATGTATGAAAGGATAAAATGATACCAGGCCAGATCAGGATTTATACACAACTATGAGTATAATAAAAATTAGCTTGTTTCGTGCAACGAAAGAGTTGCCCAATGGAGGACATATTTTGGTGGACTGCTTATTTGTGCATTGAGAGCACACTTCTTTGGAAAACAATGTAGTCCACACGGCAGAAATTCAGGTGCAATTGCCAACCATCAATCAAGTAATAAAGGCAATTCACCGACTTAGGAATAACAGTTCAACTTTTTCCATCAGAATTAATAAAGTATGTTTGAAATAAATAAACGGAAAAGTTACATGGGCGCATCACAAATATTTAAAACAATGAAACTATCCCCTCTCTGCTCTAGCTTACGCTGACCCTCTGGAAGAGTGTGGAGGGAGTGAGGAGATAGTTAAGAAAAAACAAAGGATTTTTCAATTTGTGCAGATTTGGGCGTCCTCGCGCGGCCATGTTGTTTTGATGACATCTGTCAAATCTATAGTTTATTATTCAGTTAATGATGCCGAATCACCATGGCAAGTTACACAATTGAATAATACGTCCAAATGATAAAACTTTATTATCAAAATGAGTGTTCGTTAGTTCAAACGTTGCGCGAGTTGGGCCCATTTTATGGTAGGCGTGGTGGCCCTTCACAGTCGACTCTTCAACGTTTGGTGGCTAAATTTGAGACAACTGGTTCGGTAATCAATCAATCAACATTCATATGTCAAAGGAACGCAAGATTGGCTGAGGACATCGCCGCGGTCCGTCAAACCAGGAGCTCAAAATTCATGACCATAGATAACGCCGTTTGTTCGCTGCCTGGGCTTCAGAGCGTTGGGAAGAGAACCCCAATTATGGCCAAAAAATCATCTTTAGCGACAAGCCGCTTTTTTGGATAAACGGCTGTGTTAACAAACAAAATTGTCGACACCAAATATGAAACGACACCAACCCATACGAGGTTCACCAGGTGACAATGCTTCCTCAAAAAGTTACCCTTATTTGTGGATTTTGAGCTGGCGGCGTCATTGGTCTGCATTTTTTCAAAAACGACAACAATAGCGAGCGCTACAGAGCGATGACAACCAATTTTTTATAGCCCAAATTGAACCATATGGATCTACACGACATGTGCTGAAAACAGGATAGCGCTAAATGCCCCAGAGCGGATGCCACGATTGACATTCTGAGGGTGAGGTTATGCTTTTTCTTGTGAGGTTTCTTGAAGTCACAGGTCTGTGCAAATGAACCACTATCGCCCAACGCCCTTTAGGTGAACACAACACAGGCAATCGCTCAAATTCTGTAGGATCTATGAGGTGAGTCATTGAAAATTGGACCATAAGAAGCCGAAGTGGGCATTTGAACGATATCATATTCCACACATACCCGGTGTATGCATACGTTTTTTCGGTTTTTTTTTTTGCGGCAAGGTAAATACGTAATTTTCTAGTGAAATGAATTTTTTTTTCATTCAAAATATTGGCCATCGGCTTCTACACATTTTACCCAACTTTCAGGTAATCTATGAATAGAATGCCAGAAAAACTGCTTATCTCTCGCGGCAAGCCATTCGTCGAGCCATTTTCCGACTTCCTCAAAATCGCTGCAATCCTGCTCTGCGAGCGCGTACCCCATTAATGCGAAGAGGTAATAGTCAGATGGCGTCAAGTCTGGGGAGTACGGCGGGTGCAAAAGGGTGTCCCATCTAAGCGATTTTCACGTGTCTTTCACTAGTTTTGCCGTGTGAGACGGCGCGTTGTCGTGTAAGGAAATCACTTTACCATGTCTTGTTTCCCATTCTGGTCGTCTTTCAATTAACCCCTGGTTTAAATTAATCATGAGAGCGTTGTATATTAACGGTTTCGCCAGGCCTTAAGATTTCATAATACATAATACCGCTCTTATCCCACCAGACGCAAGGCATGGAATCCTTGCTGTAGCGATTTGGCCTCGTATTGAAGGACTGGCTTCGCCAGGTCAAAGCCTTGATTTTTTCAGCTTCGGGTTTTCAAAATAAGTCACAATTCGATGCAAAAACGAGTTCCTTTCGTGGCGTTGAAGCAGCATTTCAGAAGTGACTTTGCGATTTTCCATTGGACGTTCATTCAACTCGTGTGGGACCCATTGACCGAGTTTATTGATCTTCCCCATTGCCCATAAATGTCTGCAAATTGTTTCTTGTGACACATGTAATGCTTCTGCTAATTGTCGTTGAGTTTGAGTTGGGTCATCATCCAATAACTCCTGCAATTGCTCTCTTCACATTTTTGTGGTCTACCAGAGCGCTCACTGTCTTTCACAATAAAATCATCACTTTTGAACTTTCGAAACCATGTCTCACATGTTCTAATTGATGGATCGTGTTCACCATATGTTTCTACCTTCAAACGATGACTTTCAACAACTTTTTTCTTTTTATTAAATAAGAAAAGAAATGTGTCTCGTAAACGTGCTCTTTCAGGCACAAAACTCAACATGATCACTGAACGATAAAACAAAGACTCTAGTTTTTAGCGGAGTCTCCACACAAGTGGAGGTGTGTGTTTGCAGTTAAATCCCAAATGAACCAAATGGCGCATGTGTCAAATTAATATGGCACGTAGTTTCCACTAGCGTTATCTCTAATTCAACCGGAAAAAACGTATGCTTACATCTGGTAATGCCATACTTGGGCCTTTCAAATGAAAAAGAATTTTGTTAATACAATACAAATAGAGCTTGTTTTATTCCATCTTAACCCTTCATATGGTCACTAACCGACTTGGATCGATATAATCTTTGACTAAGAAGGAGGTAGATAGATTTCGAGTCTTTGAAAACGAGATCATTAGGAGAATATATGATGGTAGACAGGACGAAGAAACAGGCGAACGGAGAAAACAACACCACATCAGGAATTCGAATAAATCTGCTATTAAATCGAAGGAGTAAGACGGCAGGACACGTAGAGCAAATGGACATTTTCCCTAAATCACTGAGTCACTCAAAGTGGGACAAAGTGCCGTTTTCCAGGTAAACTAATGGCTTTCCTTCGTAGCTTCAAGAAACTTTATGTTTTTACGCTCACTCCAGCCACTCAACAGCAGAGCTGTTTGATATTGTTAAAAGGCAACATGTGTAGAGCAACACATGTGGGAAATCATAATTCTTAATTCTCGGTCAAAAAATTCGAGGAATTGGCATTATAGTGAACAAAGAAAGGAAAGGAAATGGAACAATCCGAAAAATACTGAAAATAGGCAGAAAAAACGCTGGAGGTGGGGGATTCATCCATATTCGATCACAAAATTGTACAAATTTTAAAAGGCCTTAAAATGTAAAGTGAGTGCATTAACAATAAGCCGATATTTGGCGAATAATAGCTTTAACGGAAAGGTTCTTCACAAACAGCTTATAATATCGGAAAAGAATTGAATTTCTAGAGTCCAATTTCCAAAGGAACATACAAATAAAAAGATGACTTTCTGGCCGAAGGGAAACTTTCTTCTTTAGTTTGTTCCTGACTGATATGCTCCGATTAATTCTTTAAAGGTCTTTTTTGCGGATGAGACCTTTTGTGTGAAACACGAATACAATGTCTTACACTGACGTCTAACGAAATATTTTAGGATAGAGCGGATAAATTAGGCATCAAAGTATAAGCACCAAGTACAAGTCTCGGTTTGCGAAGATTTGGTTTCTTCACAATTGCTCGAGAGTTCTTGTCAAACATTCTTAGATGGCGCTACAGTCCGGTGTGAACTTGGCACGATCTTTTGCCAGTTGTTTCCAGTGCCGCACTCCCAGTTGGTTAAGGTCCCCTTCCACCTGTGCGCCACCTTAGATTCGGTCGTCCTTTGCTGCGTCGTCCCTCAGGGTTGGATTCGAAGGCTTACCGGGCCGTAGCTGTGTTGTCAATTCATTCTACATGGCCTAGCCATCTTAGACTTTGAATCCGGAGATCGTACTAGGCTAATGTCGCTGCACAGTCCCACAGTTCGTCGTTTTATCTTCTCCTTCAGTCTCTGTTTATATAAACGGGACCATAGATTGAACGCAGAATTTTCCTCTCGAAGCGACTAAGGGCGTCTTCAATCGTTTTCGTTAAGGTCCAGGCCTCTGCGCCGTAAAGGAGAACCGGAATGATCAGTGATTTATGTAGTGTTAGCTCGGTTTTTTGAGAGAGGGTTCAACTTCATAATTGCCTCTTGAGTCTAAAGATGCAGCTAAAGTATTTCTACGTTTGATCTTAGCGCTGGTGTTGTTGTCGTTAGTCACTAGTGAGTCAAAGTAGACGGAGTTCTTGATCACTTCAAATTTGTAGCCGTCAGTTGTGAGGTTCTGGAGAAGACGTAGGTGTTGTGCGTCTTTTTTGGCTGAGAGCATATATCTGGTTTTACCTTTGTTCACTGAAAGACCCATTTTAGCCGCTTCTGTTTCTGCTTCTGCGCAGACTTGAAATAGATCGTACCTCTCGTATAGATCGTATGATCTTTTCAATTACGATGTCGACAAAGTTACATGATAGTGCGTTATCTTGCCTAAATCCTTTTTTTCAGATCGAAGGTCTCGGTTAATTTGATAACGACCTTAATGGACTAGCGAGAATTCTCCATTGTCATCCTGCACAACCGGACGAGTTTGGCAGGGATGTTAAAACTAGACATGGCTCCATATAGCTAGTCCCTAAGCACACTATCACATGAGGCTTTGAAATCGACAAGAGATGGCGAGTGTCGATTTGGAATTCTTGGGTCTTTTCCAAGATCTGCCGCAGTGTAAAAATTAGGTCTATTGTGGATTTACCATGCCTGAAACCACACTGATACTTGATAGGAACTTATCAGATTATCCACAAAGGCTTTCAGGAGTTCACACAGTACGGCAGAGAATATCTTGTACGCGACGTTAAGTTGCAGTTATAGGGGTAACCTTTCTTATGGACTGGGCTGATATTCCAGTCGTCGGGCATGCTTTCCTCCGACCATACAGATAAACTGGTTCATGCTTCCTGCCAATTCAGCTCCAGCCGCTTTAAATAGCTCGGTAGACAGGCCGTCTGCGGCTGGCTTTGATAGTTTCAAGCTTCGAAATAACAAGCTTAATTTCATCTAGGTCAGGTGAACGGAATTCTGTTGTATCTTCGTCCGTTGCGAATGGATCATTCTGCCTGACAGCGGTATTAGATCTATCATCGCTGTTATGAAGACCATTTGTGTTTTTTCCATATTCTCAGAATCGACTGTGGCTCTGCTACTAGTCGTCCGTCTTCGTCCCTACAGGCTTCCGCTCTGGTCCTATAGCCCTGGCATGTTCGTTTTATTTTCTCGTAAAACTTATTCCTGTGATAGCATCTCTCCATCTCCTCGATCTCACGCTTTTCATGCTGCCCTTTTTTCCTTTTTAAAAGCGTATGTTCCTCTCTCCTTTTCAGTGCGTAAAGCTCACGAGCGGCTCTCGTCCGTCTATGTAGCATGGCTTTGTAGGCGGTTTGCTTTGCTTATCAAACCAGGGGTTTTTACCTGGTGGCGGCCAGCACATCAGAGGCTGCGTCTCTGATGGCACGCTGGCAATGCTTCCACTGTTGTTCTGTGGAATGTGCCGGAGTCATCAGACTTTGAGGGAAACTCGATCGGTGAAGATACTAGCGGTCTCCTACTATTGTAGCTGAACCTAAAAGAGTTTACAATGGCAGCCTTCCTCGATACAGAGGGGGCCTTCAACAATGTAAACACAGAGGCCATAATAACAGCTCTAGAGGACATAAAAGTAGACAAATACATTGTAATCTGGATTGAAATTATGTTGAAGAACAGAATTACCAATGCAGACATTGGACACAGCTCTATAAGGAAAATGACAACTAGAGGCACACCACAGGGGGGCTTCTTACAGTTAACAAAATCTTCAAATTCTTTATGGAGAAAGACACAAAAACAATAGCGTACGCGGATGACCTAGTTATCTTGATAAAAGGTAAATTTCTACCAACTATCAGTGAACTAATGGAATCTGCGTTGAGGGAACTCTCCTGGTGCGCAAGACAGAACGGTCTGAGAATAAAACCCCAGAAAACCGACCTGGTCTTGTTCATCAGGAAAAGGAAAATTACGATATTTGCTCCCCCAAAGTTAGAGAGCACTCCACTCAAACTCAAAGCGGAATCCAAATATCTAGACATCATTCTTGACCCCAAACTCTCCTGGAAAAGGAACCTGGAGGAAAGGATGAAAAAAGGATTGAATGCTTTTTATGCATGCAAAAAGACCTTCGGAAAAAGATGGGATGTACACAGCAATCATCAGACCCATTTTAACTTATGGGGCCCTAGTCTGGTGGACTGCTAGCAGCACGAAAAGCTATATGAACATGCTCAACAAAGTACAAAGGTCAGCCGCTGTTTGTACAACGGGAGCCATGAGACGCACTCCGCAAGCAGGGTTGGACATGATATTTCATCTCGTCCCCCTGGATCTATTCCTAAAAGGCTACACTGCAAAGAGCTCTCAGACTAAGGGAGTCCTCTCTGTGGAAGCAACTACGGACATGCGGCCATACTAAGAATAATAGACGACCTGAGAAAGAAACATGGTTTTAGTAGCCTCGCAGCTACGACCGACTATATTTCCCCCCAAAATGACTTCTCTCTCAGAATACCAATCCTTTTCCCCGACAGAGAAGAGTGGCTATCGAACGCTGTAATCAACGACCACGAGATCACTCTCTTCACTTGCGGATCGAAAATGGACACAGGCACGGGTTCTACTCTGATACCCTCCACAAACAGGAATCATTCAGACTCCCTGATCTGTGCAGCGTTTTTCAAGCAGAAATACTGACAATAGAGAAAGCAGCCAAACACCTACAGGTAACCGATATCCCACCATCGGATATCACTATCTTCGTAGACAGCCACTGCACAGTGCAGCCCTTCAGGCTGCACTGAAGTCGATAGAATCCTGTACAACGAGATCAAAGGCTGTCATGAAATGTCGCGACTCACTGAAGACCATCAGACACCACGAAGTCAAACTCTGCTGGGTCCCGGGCCACAGCTCAATCGCAGGGAACGAAAGAGCGGACGAATTGGCCAGGCAAGGGTCTGAACTGGACACCAGCGAAGCGGACACGTCATTGCAACCACCGATCAGCGCATTATACCGGATCATAAACGACACAATCATCAAAGAAGCCAACTCGTCTTGGCTTACAAGAAACGACAGCTACACGACAAGATCATCGTAGCCAGGGCTCAATGTCGGAAAAACAAAGAAGCTCCTGGCGCTGGACCGTAACTCGATCCGTATGCTCGTCGGAGTGATCACAGGGTACTGTCCCATTGGAGCAATGCTCCGGAAATGGGACTCGGGATCCAGCGATCTCTGCCGGAGCTGCGGCGATGAGGAAGAAACTGGGACGATCCAACATCTGCTTTGCCACTGCCCAGCTCTCCAGAATCGACGCCCAGTGTCGCTAGGCCAAAGATTCTTTGCAGAGATTGCGGACGTGGCTAATGCAGATATATCGGATCTTCTAAAATTCATTAAGAGCACGAGTGGTCTCAGCCACCACGTGATAGGACAGGTTAATTTTATGTGTACCCACACAAATGAAGGGAATCACAATGGGCCTTTTGGCCTCCGAGTGGAAGTGGTGCTTAACCATCAGACTCCCCTTCTTTAACCTAACCTAACCTAACCTACTATTGTAGCTTTCCGATTTCAAACTCTTGTTGTCTTGCTCGACTCCGTAGCATCTTTAATATCTTCATTCGTATCTTGGCTACAACAAGGTAGTGATCCGAGTCGATATTGGCTCCTCGGAAGGATCGTACATCTAGGATGCTAGAGGAGTGTCTGGCGTCGGTCGCAACTTGATCAATCTGGTTGATGGTCAACTGATCTGATGACCGCCAGGTTTCTCTATCTTGAGATGTGTTGTTGTTGAGATGTGAGAATCGTGTGCTTGCTAGAAGGAGGTCACACCCTGCTAGAAAGTCAATTAGCCTGAGTTCATCGTCGGATGTGGTGTTATGTAGGCTTTGTCTTCCTATGATCGGCTCAAATATGTCCTCTGTGCCCAGTTTGGCGTTAAAATTCCCTAGTACAATTATGCTGTCATCAACGGGACATTGGGCGTACGTTCGGTCCAGGAAATCATAAAAGTCATCCTTGAGTCGATTATCTTTGTTTGTTAAACGGAAAAATGTCAATTTTTAATAAATATTTCTGCAAAAGGATTGGTTCGCCAAAGGTCTTACAGTGCATTCATGGTTACATGCAAGATTATCGTTTTGCTTTTAGGCCGTTTTAGTATAATACTTATTTTCCAATCGAACATTACTACTAAACAGACGAAAAGGTAGGCTTATTAGTGAGGCGCAAGTTCAGCTAGGACTGAATAGCTTACACCGCAAATAAAAATTAGGATAATCGATCAAAAATTCTTATAAATCGCTAATTAACCAAATATTTTTCAACATCCTTATGTGTCTTTGGCAACGCAAAAAGTAGTCAAATGTCGGTTCCTAAAATCAATTATGCTGCCAAATATACCGCCCTTATACCTGGAATACCTCTGATCCATATGAGTTAACCTGTATTCTTGCACTCCCGAAACGTACTCCCCTACGACTCGAGATGAACAATGTCTTTTTTGTTTTTGATATCCTCTTGCACCATGTATTAAATCATGTCCTTTGAATACACCCGTTCTTCTATGGTATATATTAGAGATCTAACGGTCACTAGAATTTGAATGGACTGCATGCATGGCATTCTTCTACTTCAGCAAAAAAAAAACAGGGGAGAGAACTAACAGGACAGAAGAAAGAAACCCTTTACTCTACCCCGGCCAGCCCTATGGCTTTAGGTATATAGTACATCTCCATTCAGAGCACACGTAGTTTTTGCATAATATTTGCAATAAACTTTCAAGTTTCGGAGACCTGGATCGACTAAGTTACTTAAAACTTTGGGTCTTTGCATATTTTTAGTTCAGTCTTACATCCTCGTGAAAGGATACAACTTTATATTGAAATTTTCTCCGAGTACACTCGAACGGATGGATACACATAGGTATTCGAAGTAGGTTCACCAGAGTTGCAAAAATGTTAATTTTTTTTCCCTCGCTCCTTTTTTCTTTCACTCTTGTGTACGTGGCGAAGGCTTTATACTTTCGTTACTCTTGGAATCTTGGAATTCGATGCATTCGATGCGGTTTGAAGTGCATTTTAATGGAGTTGCTCTACTTAACGGTTGGAATATTTATTTATCTACGGATTATTTCTTCTTCCAATTAGCTGATGACTCGTACTCGTATTATGGTAAGCATTGTAAAAAGGATTCTTCGGACTTGTAGAAATATCGGAAATCAGATATCGGACACCGGTGTCGTCTTTCCTGAAAATCCTTTCAGAGTTCGAATGGTTGGTTGTCTTCCATTCAAAAATCCTTTTGGGTGTCGTTGGAATCTACAAAACTTGCAGCTTCGAAATATGCCCTCAATTCATGGCTGGTCTTTGCTGTTTTAGTTTACGAAGTAACTTCGTATCCAAAGCCTTCGTCCTGTCCTGTCCATTGGTATATTTTTCTATGGTAGCACCGATACACCGAAACGTCGTCCTTCTCATTGTTTAAGCTTCGTACGACGTCCGATAAGCGAATTATTTTTTTTCCCCTTTCTTTTCTTACACGTTCCTTCCCTCTATTTTACTTCGTGTCCTTCTTATGGAGTTTTGTAGAATTTTTTTCCTAACGCCATTTTCGTATGCAACCCAAGGACTCGTTGTGTGCGAGTGAACTTTTCCTTGAAAGTTAATAAAGGCCATAGCAGGGACCATCGAAAGGACACTTGTACAGTGGCACATGGGTGAAAAAGGAAATATCGGTGAAGGAGTTCCAAGGAAAAACGAAAACGGAAAAAGGACATCATAAAAAGAAGAAGCAAGCGCCGATAAGCGTTGCCGTCCAAGGCGATGGAAGTGTGGGATGCATTCTATGTTGCATTGGTCCTTTGGTCTTGGATGTTTTTTTTTCTGCCTTATTTTCGTGCGCAAAGTTTAAAAGTGTCAAGTGGACGTTATTTATGCCTCATTTATAAAAATAATCTAAAATTTTCCAGATAAATAAACTTTATTAAATGCGAAGGACCGGAGCAGGCGAGTGACTGGATGGAACGGTTAAGGCGGCGTGCCAGTCGACACGACTAGGGGTCGCAACCAAGTCGCTTGTCGCTGGATCGGAGACAAGCAGTGCAGGCAGTAGTTGTAGTTAACTTTTATGCAGACAATTTTGATCCTTTTAAATTTAAAGGTGGTAATCTTAACGTCGTGAGGTTTTAAGTGCCCCTTGTATCTTTTATAAATTGTTTTTATGTGTCTGCGTATTGTATAGCTTGCCGCAGTTCTGGGATCGACCGTGGACTCTCGTGGATAGTAAATCGTTGATGCAGTTAGCGCAGTTATTGCGGCACTTGGCCGGGTTAATGGAGGCGTGAGAGTTTCCGTGAACGTGGCTGTGGTGAAGTTTTGAAGTATTCCTCTGCGCTCGTCGAACATTATGCTACGAAGTCATTAGATTGGGTTTTACAATTCGAGTGAATGTCCATGGAGGAATATTGGACAGAATGACACATAAATGAAAATTAAATGGAAGCTAGAACGACTTATGTATTTTTTATGGATTTAGGAAAACCATATTAAGAAGTAAGTGGTGCTCTTACAAGGTTATAGTTTCGATTAAGTACGAGGACATTGAGAATGAAATAAGTGAGCGAAAGCGGAATATGTCTGTAAAAGCAAATTTTATGACGAGCATAGAATTTAGTGCTCATAAGCTTAGCGGACGTCGTTGTTGCACATATTTCTGTATTATTGAATTGTCCGTTTTCAGCTACCACTGCGATTACTTTTGAAAAGCAAAATCAAAACATAGACGCACAAACGGTTTACCGAAAATTCACTACTAAAACAGCGAAAATATCGTAAATTTCTTACTGCTTTGCATCAAATTCAAACGCTTTCCCGTGATAAAAATTTAGTCCATAAATTAGAATATCAGTGATGTGTAGATTCGAATCGTACAAAGCAATTGGAACTATGCCCATCCATTGTGTGAAATAATTAGACGATTGCCGAGGTTTAGGTTGATATAAAAAGTGTGTTCAGTGTTCTTTACAATACAAAGGTTGAGGAAGGAAAGAAAGATGTAGAAAAAAGTTTAATATAAAAGATATTGATGTATAGAGACTTTACATTTGACAAGTTTTAATATTGGTTAAGGTGTAAATACAATTAAGCTATATGGAATTCAGTACAATATTTTAACACGGATGAAGCCCATTTTTGGGATATGTAAACAAACAAAATTGCCGAATTTGAAGTGGGGGAAACCCCAAATCTCCGTTGAATTGCATTGATGTGACAGAGTTTTAGGTTCAACAAGATGGCACAACAAGCCACACAGCTCGCGACACCAACGCGTAATTGACCTGAGAACTGGCCTCCACGATCCTGTGATCTCAAACCTTTAGATTACTTTCTTTGGCGCTATGTGAAGTCATATTCCGATAAGTTAGAGACATTGGAGGATTTGGAAGCCAACGTTCGCCGTGTTACTGCTAATATACTGCCCCAATTGTTCGATAAAGTTGTCTAAAATTTGACTTCACGATTGCCCTTCATTCGAACTAACCGTGGAGCTTATGCCCTCATTACACTATGGCGTAAAATTATCCATTAAATAAACCTAATATCGTAGACATCAGCTTTATTTTAGTATAGAGTACGAGTATATCTAGAGAATTTTATTTCGTATTGAATTTGTATAGCACTGAAAAAAAAACATTGACAGCTCTGGCTGGATAATCCCATGTGTTTTGTGACATTTCTCCAACAGGAGGAACTAGATCAGACTTACACCCAACAATAAGATCATTTGATTCAATGCCTTAGAGTAGGGTGAGGTAGGATAGGGTAGTATAGGGCAAAAAACAAAAAACCAAAATAAATAGGCTTACGTTTAATTTAAATAAAACAAATTTTTCTTAGCTTAAGATATGATAAAATGGAGTAAGATATGATAAGTTTACATATAATTGTGGAAAGACATATGTAGGTTGAAGTTGTTCTGTTTGTATTAGAGTGTCCGTCTAGGGCCACTGAGTTTGTAAGGATAATTAAGCCAGTTTTAAACATTTTTGTCTAGCGAAAGATAGTTATAAGCTAAATTGAACAAAAATTAAAATTTAAAAATTAAGATTAATTAAATTTAGAATTTAAAAAAAATAAAAAAAATTATTTGATTTCGTGCTTAAAAAAAATAATTCTAAAACCGATTACACGATCTTTTATGCGAAGTATCAGAACAAAGGAAGTGAAATAAATAAAAATGTCGGATATAGCTTCAGTCCACCTCCAAATTATGTGCCTTGAATTGCTACTAGCTCATGCAAGTTGTACTTCTTTGCTGCTTTTCGCCTCCGATCATAACCCTTTCGATTTTCCTCTTGAAGTAAAGGAATTTGATTTTTAGCATTGGGGCCGTTCAAGTATTACGTAAGCACTATGGAGGGATGGGCGGTCTTTGTTTTGCTTATTTTGAATGACATGGGGGGTAGGGGAGTCTAGATGATGATTACGTCATCGGTAGTTATTTACTTTTTTACACGAATGGCAACCCTCACATTGTCTATGCTTGAAAACGAAACGCATTTTCGGGGATTCCCGCAAATAATGCATACGTTTAGGCACTCGCTTTAGAACCGATTAGGGGAATTACCGCGCGCTATTCATTTGTCTAAATTTCCTCTGTCAGTGTATTGTTTCGTTTGGGTACTATAGCAACGACAAGAGTAAGATGCACCGCAGGAGTCACCGAAGAGTTCGCAATCAAAGTCGGTGTACACCAAGGGAGCGTTCTCAGCCCACTGCTTTTTATAGCAGTCCTTGATTGCTTGCTTGAAGGTAAAGTGACGGACCCCAATGTGCACCAGCTATTCTTTGCTGACGATGGAGCCATTATAAGTGATGATCAGGCGTCCCTACAACGAGCACTTGATGTGTGGGTGGACATTTTTGAGGGACACGGGTATCGTATTAGTTCAAAGAAGACAGAGTATCTGTGCTGCCCGTTCTCTGGCCCTCATCAGCCTATTCCAGACATTTACTTGAATGGAAGAGTGCTTCCCAAGTGTGAAAAGTTTAAATATCTGGGATCTATGATTAATAGAGAAGCAACTTGTGATGACGACATCAAACATCGCGTAAGCGTAGGGTGGATGAAGTGGCGGGAAAACTCCGCCATCTTCTGTGATCGAAAAATGCCCCCTAAGCTGAAAGGAAGGCTCTACACTTCAGTTGTACGTCCGGCGCTCACATACCGTTTACAATGCTGGACAATGCACAAAAAGTATGAGAGCAAATTAACGGCAACTGAGATGAAGATGCTTCGCATGACAGCGGGAGTAACAAAGCGTGACAGAATTAGAAGTTCAAAGATCCGAGGAAGCCTCCACGTAAAAGAAACCATCACAAGAAATATAGAGCGCGACCGACTCAGTTGGTATTGCCATGTTCAAAGGAGAGATCCTTTGAACCCCGTCCAAAAGGCGTTATCAATCAACATTCCAATTTCAACACGCAAAAAAGGCAGGCCGAAAAACAATTGGTGCAAACAAATGCAAAAACACCAGCATTTGATTGGCCTCAGCGATGAAGTAATCCCAAACCGGGAAGCCTGCCGCTACTTTCTGAGGTCAAACCGGCGGACAAGCGGACCAGTAGGAATGCAGTTAAGTGGGAAGGTTATGGTCCTACACTTCTGACCATAACGACGCCGGGATAAAAAAAGGAAAAGAAGAAGGGTACTATAGCGAGTAGACGTATTGTAAGCATAGCAAAGCAAGTTAACATTTGTGTTACAGTTGATTCCATTAGCCAAAGTTTAACGTTTAAATAAGATGTCGTTTCAAATAAACAAATCCAAGTTATACCAAAAATTGTTTGAAAGTTTCAAAAAATCTCATACAAGTACGAAAGTACAAAATGTACAAAAGTTAGTTAACGAAGTGTGGCGAAATTATAAACTACAAGCAAAGTCCGACAAGGAACTAGATATTATTGTATCTAAGAGAATTGAAGAAGAATTGCAAGCGGCGACTAAGAATAAATCCAATCTATTACATTTTTTTTCCAAGGTGAGCGACGAAATCATTTTAGGTACCTATGAGTACTAGAAATATTAGAAATCGCCAAAAAGTTTCTCTTTACATTTTGTTACAATAATTTAGACGTTTTATGATTATAATATTCATTATATAGATTTATTTCTTAAGATTGACTCCGTCAATTGGTCACAAAATACAGGGTGTTGGTTTTCTGTATGTGATGGGTTCGATTCCAAGCCCTATGGCTTTAAATAATCCTTAAATGCAATTTTTTATTGCATATGTACTTTGTATTTATGTAGCTTAATAAGAGAATCTTCAGCAGAACCCATAGAAAGTTTTTATTTTTAGGCAACGACTACCTGTAGACCTGCAGAAAAAACACAAATTATACAGCCAGCTTCAAATATTAAAAAACAGGAAGAAGATAAAATAAAACCCGGTAATGAATCACAACAGCAATGCGAAAATAATGATAATGCAGATAAACAGAGAGCAAAACCTTCTCAAGAAGCTATGAAAAATAAGATAGCTCTACTCGAAAAAAATCTGAATGCTTTGTATTCTGCCAGAGATACTATGCCAAGCCGTGCTGAAGTTGATAAACAGCTCATTAAGTTGCGCGAGGAAATAAAAACAGCAAAACGGTCTTTAAACAGGAAGATTCAAAACGCAGTTGCCCAGAAGAAACACAGGGATGGTATGAAAATAAAGTTAGAAGATATTTGTCATGAAAATCCAGAAATAAAAAAAAGACTATCTCTGAGGGATTCAGTGGGACGTCCTAATCTTGAAAGCAATCAACCATCACTATTGAAAACAATTGCGGATATAGCTTTATTTGGGAGTTCAGCAGATGATAGAAGACGAACGGAATCTATTCGCAGCGTAAAAACTCTTCATGAACTCACCCAAGAATTACGTAAAATAGGATTTGACATTAGTCGTAGTGGGACAAATCTTCGTTTGATTCCCAGAAAATCTAATTCTGCAGAGGGACGAAGACATGTATGTTAAGCTCATTCGGGCTCAAACTGATCACCACAAGAGCCACTTAGATAGCAAGTTCGCTGAAACATCAATCCATTATTTAGAGAACATAGCATCCATACTTGGACCAGATCAAGTATTTTTCATATCTCAAGATGATAAAGCTCGAGTCCCTATTGGCGTAACTGCGGCAAATAAGCAAGCACCTCTTCTAATGCACATGGAATATAGAATCAAATTGCCTGACCACGATTGGGTAATCACTGAGCGTCATAAATTAATACCATCTGTTTATGCTGGTATCAAAATCACTTCCAGTATGCTAGGACAACCGCAAGCCGTTGGATATTCTAGACCAACATACATCGCTATTCGAAGTGGAAAGCATAGTTCATCTACTGCTAATACTCATGCTCAGGATTTCGAGACGCTTCTCGAACTTGAAGAGTTTCGACCATTAGCTAAAACTGACCATGGACTAGTAAAACCAGTGGTAATCATGACGGTTGATGGAGGGCCAGATGAAAATCCGCGTTATCAAAAAGTCATAGGGTTTGCTATACAACACTTTAAGCGACATGATCTCGATGCATTGTTTTTAGCTACCAATGCTCCTGGAAGAAGTGCGTATAACAGAGTAGAGCGCAGAATGGCTCCCCTTAGTCGGGAACTGGCTGGTTTAATATTGCCTCATGACCGTTTTGGGTCTCATTTGGATGAACGTGGCGTTACAATTGATGAACATTTAGAAAGATCTAATTTCGAATTTGCAGGAAATGTATTAGCTGAAGTATGGAGTTCAATGGAAATTGATGGCTATAATGTTACTGCAAAATATGTTGGGGCTGGTGAACAAGATGTTCCTGATTTTCCAGACATTAAATGGTATTCAGAACATGTGCGTGAAAGCCAATACTTGCTTCAAATTGTAAAATGTAGAAATACAGAATGCTGTTGTTTAAGAAGTGGCCTATTCAGATTACTATACAACAGGTTTCTCCCACCACCTGTAAAAGTAAAACAAACAGTTGATGACTTGGTTTTGGATGAAGGAGGGCAATTTTTTGACCTTCCAGTCAATTTAGCTCTACCCTTAAGTGCTTCACTCAAAGATTTCCTGCAAATGCCCTACGATTACTTTTGTCCGACGGTAAAATTGAGGCTATCAAGTCGAACATGCAAAACGTGTGGTCTTTATCATGCTTCCGTCAAGTCACTAAATCGTCACATCGAGAAGATCCATAAAAAAAGTAAACACGCACACTGATAGGAGTTAGACGCTGCTCGTCGTACTAATGAACTGATGTGCATTATTCAAAATTTAGAGCACCATGATGTTAAATGGCTCGATGAGAGCGACGTAGACATTCCAAAATCGGATGAAAGTGAGCAGACTCACAACACTGAGCAGCAATCCAAGCAATCCAATGTCATCGAAAACTTAGAATCATGGATTCGGGTTTCATGGACTGAAGACTGTTAATTTGAATTCAATATGTGTACCTACCAAAAATTTAAAATAAGTTTGTTATGTATTTTTGATAATATTTTTGTCCCTTACTCTATGTTGAATACTGTATCAGTAAAATCTAATCCCTGTCCTAAATCTATTTTCTTATTTTTAAAATTATAATTATAACATTATAATTATAATATAAAAAAAAATACATTTATAATTGAAAAATGTTTACGTAAGCATGGGGGGAGGGGGTAAGAGCTTTGCTTACTTTTGCTGACAAGACGGATGGGGGGGGGGGGGGGGGGGGGTTAATAATTGTAATAAATCTGCTTACGTAATATTTGAACGGCCCCATTGCGTTCATCGAGAAACTCATCGATCAAAGCCTCTTCCATCAGTTCGGCAAATTTGTATCTAATTGGTTCCTCATTGGTACTCCAAATATAACTTCAAAAGGTGTCTTTTTGATACTGCGACTAACAGGGCAAATTCAACATCTGTTGTAATCTCGAAACATGCTTGTACCATTTCAGCGGATCCTCAATAGCCAACTTTGATTATAATCCGATTGATTCGCCCAACCTGTCCATTTCCTCGTGGCACTCCCGTCGTCGTAAGGACGTGTTGAATTTGGTGTTTATCAAAAAAATCTCGGAAAACATTTGATGTGAATGCCGTTCCCTTATCCGAGACAATGCGAGCAGGATCTCTATATATTTCGGCTTGAAACTCCATATTCTTGACAACCTCCTCAGTTGTAGTCGACTTTACTGGATGCACCCACACAAACTTTGAAAAAGCATCCACAACAACATAAAGATGCATATAGTTCTTGGCTGTGGAAGGCATCGAAATCCTTCTTGCTTTCCTTCCCTTTTGTAGCTAGAATGCAAGCAATACAATTTGATACGACTCCTTTGGTTTTTTCTAACATTCTGGGAATGAAGTATTCTTGCTTCGCAATTCGTTCGACCTTCCGTGCACTAAAATGTCCCCGCTCGTGAATGCTGCGTAGAATTTTTCTTTGCAGT
Source organism: Merodon equestris (assembly GCA_958301585.1). Classification (NCBI taxonomy): domain Eukaryota; kingdom Metazoa; phylum Arthropoda; class Insecta; order Diptera; family Syrphidae; genus Merodon; species Merodon equestris. Next base: position 170,610,040 of record OY284413.1, read on the forward strand.
GCCTTCGGTACAACCATCAAATGGCACCCTTCGACTAACTTATACAATACACCACGACGTATTTCAAAATCTTCATACTGCGTGTCCTGCAGTAATCTCATTACAAACTTATAATACTCCTGTCTTGTTCTTGTGCTCTTCTCACACGTTGTAACATTCCTTCTGCAATCTTCAAAACTGCTGGAAATCGACTCAGTGCATCAACAAGACGCATTGGCGTCCCCGAACGATGTAGCACGACGCAATCGAATTCTTGTAGCATCAAAGCCCACCTTGCCACTCTCAGACACAACTCTTTCTTGTTCATTGTGGCTTGAAATGCTTTGCAGTCTGTATATATCATAAATTTTAGTCCCAGCAGGTATGCTCGAAGCTTTTTTAGGGCCTAACGGAAGTGCTAGCCTTCCTGTTCGGAGCTTGTGTAATGTTTTTCTGCGGAAGACGCCTTGAAACTGAGATAACATACTGGGTGAAAATTCGAATCGTGCTTTTGTAGCAAAACTCCTTCGTCCCCACCAAACTCGCATCTGTATGCAACTCGGTTTGCAGATGCGGATTGAAAAGTTTTAGTACTGACTCTTTACAAAGTATTTCCTTAAGCGACTGAAAAAACTTTTTTAACATTTCGGGGCCTTGAAAATGTTTTACAGCCCTTATCTTCTCGGCAGATGGTTTTATACTGCCATTTTCAACGACGTGCACCAAAAATTCAATAGACTTACTTAAACAATCGCACTTTTCCCCATTTCCCATGACTAAACCATTTTCCTGGGCTACTTTCAAGACTATTTTTAATTTCTCAAGATTTCCTATTCATTTCTCGCAGGAATAACGACATCGTCCATGTAAAGAAATAATCCTCTCGAATCAGGTCATCAAAATACCGTGTTTACGAATCTCTGAAAAACTCATATTGTCCATCCGGTTTTAAAAAAGAGGTATACTTTCTATTGAATTCGGTGATGTCGCGCGTAACCTCCTAGCTTTTTGGTAAATGGGTCGTTCATCTTCCAGTAAGATGCATGATTTTTCTACCTTTTTCGGCATAAAGCTTTCAATCATGGTGATTAGTTGCCCCCTTATATTTCCATCTTTGACTTTTCGTACTAAATCCATTGGTGAACAATTTGATGTCCCTTAAATAGTTTTCAGAATTTTCTCTTTCACTCATTGAAGTTGATTTGCAAACTTTAACTTCGCCGTTCTCAATTAACAGAGAGACCTTTTCTAAAAAATTGTAACCCAGAATAATATCATCAGATGTCAAGCTATCTGGGACCACTTGGAAGCGAACCCTATAATTTTCGCCTCAAAGTTTGTAATCCACCATAATAGAACCCAATAGCTTACGAAGCTCATTAGCACCGAATCCAGCTAATTGCACCACTTCAGGGTCGTAGTCACCCAATCGTGCTTCCCGCTTGACCGACTCCTTCATGACTGGAACTTCGTTTGCGGTATCAACTAGGACATGAAAAATCTTTTCACCGACGTTTACGAAAACTCTGGAGCTATTTGCGCTAATACGGTTAACATTGTGCCTACCTCCTGAACCACCACTTTGACCTCGCGTCCTTTTGGGACAACTAGTTGCGATATGCCCGAATTCGCTGCATGAAAAACAGCGCGAGCCCTTGCTCCTATCAGGGCATTCTTGAGAGAAATGCGAAAACGAACCACAGTTGCCACATCTCCTAATGCCCCGATATTCCCTGGAATATGGACCAGCCTGGCCTTCCGTCTTGGTTCTCGATTTAAAACTACTTCCACTCGAACGTCGCATGTCTTGATAAACGATGAACTTCTTCCTTAGCTCCTCTAGTGTCGTCGCTTCATAGAGAACAGCCCTGCTCATAGCGTCACCTGGTATCCCTTCCACAACATAAGATATAAGAGATGGGTCATCGACGCTTCCTTCGTTGGCAATTTGCTGCATGGTATAAAAATACTATAAAACTCTCAGTAGAACGTTTCCTGCGAGACTCTAGAGCGCGATTTATATCAATGCTGGGACCAAGATCGTGAAATTCCGATAAATGGCGATTTATTTTTCAATATAGTCTCCTTCTCCCGGTAGTCGATGTGAATCATACCTTGTGAATCCCAGAAAACGGTGGCCATCATCTTTCCGGCCGATGGGACAGTCTTCGCCTTCTTCAGAGCACGTTCGCCGGGTGAAGTCCACTGTTTCGACTGCTCCTTGGTCTCTGGTGTGTACCAGTGGATCCATGTTTCGTCGACTGTCACGAAACGACGCAGAAACTCCTTCGGATTGCGCTTAAACAGCGTCAAACACTGCTCTGAATTGGTCTCACGGTTGCGCTTGATGTCCGGCGTGAGCAAACGCGGCACCCATCGCGCCGACAGCTTTCTCATGCCCACAATTTCATGCAGGTAATGACCCACGCGGTCTTTTGAAATGCCTACTGTCTCAGCTATCTCGCGCACCTTCAATCGGCGGTCTGCCAATACGAGACGATGGATTTTTGCCACGTTATCCACCGTGGTAGCCGTTTTCGGGGCACCTGGACGTGGTTCATCAAAAACCGACGTGCGACCACGTTGAAACTCGTTAAACCAATTTTTGATGGTCGCCATCGAAGGAGAAGAGTCACCATACACAGCATCCAAATGCTCTTTGATTTCGCTGCGCGCTTTCCCTTGCAAAAACAAGAACCGACTCACCAACCGATATTGCTCTTTTTCCTTTTTTCTAAAATCCGCGGACACTCCCGCTTCCACACGCGGCCAAAACAAAACTACGAGTCCGATCCGGCTGAAATTTCGACACTTGCCTGTTACACTACACGATAGTAAGTTGCTCTTGCGGTACTGGCGCCATCTGGTGGTGAGGCTAAGTACTTATCGGCCACCCTCGTATTTGCAATGTCAATTCAATTTTCATAATTCAAATAAATTAAGTTTATAATTTTATTAGTTAATATGTAAGTGGACACTCATGTTATCTTGACCTGAGCCTGACTTTTCCGCTTCGCTTCTCCGTTTCTCTGGAACGAGCAGTGTGTGGATCGTGGAAGTAAAATTGTTATGTATATTACCCTACATAACATTTATCTGTGTCTAGCTCAAAACAATTTATTTGCGTTTTTAAAAAAGGATCTAATGGTTTAAAGACCAAACCAATATATTTGGTAAGCAATCTGTAGTCAGTAACTCTTAGTGGGGTACTTTTTTACCGAATTCGACGAATACGACGAGAGAACAAGTATAAAAGTTGAAGCTTAAATAATTTTTATTTTAACTCAAGCAATGGATAAATAAATAAGTTAAAAGTTAAAAAGTGTTAAGTTAAGAAAGTGAAAAAAATTTAAAAAAATAATATGCATAAGAAAAATAAAAGAAAGAAAATTCAAAAAATACAAAAATAAAACGGTTAAGGTGCCGCTCAACCTAACACCGCTTTTGATTAAATTCCGCCTGTTACAATTGATGTTGTCTATAGCAGGCGGCGGTTTACATGTGACTGACTTCCAAAAACAATAAAATATAATGCCTTTGCATAAGATAAGACACTCGTTGCGCGAGTGCCTTTTTACATAAATTCTGGGTCATTGTAATGCGGATAAGTTAGTTTTTCCCACTCGTGGAATAAAATGAGCTACCACGCTGCTTAACGCCGAAATAGGGTTTTTACAATTTATTTTGTTTTGAAAATCTGTATTTTCATTAATGATTTAATTATGAAATGAGTGCTGAGAAAAATGCAATTCAATGATTAATTAAGGCTTGCCACAAGTCGACTTTTGTTCTATCACTCGTTTGCCAATCCTCGATAAAACTAGTTCCTTGAAAGTTTTTTAATAATTTTCAGAATTATTCATGTAAAAAAAATCACGATTTATAAATGATCGACAATTTTCATTGATTTCGCCAACTTTAATTAATGTAACTTTTTTTTTTTGCTATTTTTCAAACATCAAAAATGAAATAAAAAAAAGTATAGCATCAAAAATTATTCATTCCTGACATCTGGAGGCGATTTTTGAAATACTGCTTATACATATAGCAGTTGTTGAGAATTTCTGTTGTGTGTGATTCATTTTCTGTAGGTAGAAGGACATGCTGGCAAATTTTCGAAAAGGTTTTCTGAATAGTACACGTATGGTTAGCTGCTGCAATGCGAAAAAAAATATCTTGAAAAAGGTGTATAGAAAATAGCTGAAGGTGTCGTCATCAACCCATTTTAGACGCTCATAGTGAGGAAAAATCGTCATCAAACTTCAACCTAAAAGAGTTTGAATGTTACTATCGGGTCAAAATGATATTTTTCCTGTGTAAGTCAAATCTTACGAAAACTGCCCCAAATATTAGCCAGAAAAGGGTTCCATCAAAGTCTTATATATGACTTATTTCCATCCGATATTTATATATGTCTTAGCTTAATAACTACAGTTAGTATTTATAGAAGCGACGATGCATTTGAAAAAAAAAAATTAGTTTTTTTGACTTCAATTTTAAATTCATTTTGTGCTAAACAAAAAATGCTAGCTTAACATTTTACAAAATCTAAATATCTTACTGGCCCTAGACGGAAACTTCAGTGTAGACAGTACAACTTACATTGCATTGCTTCAATTACGAGACCAAAACAGAGCAATGGCAGAGCAGCTGCCAAGCGAAGAACCCAATGATATTTGAAACAAAGCATCGAGTACTATACGGACTAGCCTTTGCGGTATACATATATGTAAATGTCGTGAATGAGCTCTTTCTATGTGGCTGGTACCAAGCGTTTTGGATAAACGTTTTACCCGATTGAGCAGGACTCTTGTGACAAAGTATGGTCATTTAACGATGGTCGGAAGCCAACACACAAATATCTGAGCCACAAATTTTTAACAATATGGAACTTGGACTCTACAAGACGCAGTCTAACGAACACATTAAGGAATTGAGTCAATCGATTGATACTTCCACTGTCTAAAACCTTTGAGACTGTACTCCGGGTACCTCCCTGGCTCAATCCCCTTACGCCGTTAGATCAGTACTACATCAAGCTCTATTTATTTTCTGCATAGTAGAACGACAGCCTATCTCGAAGGCTAATCAGTATGAATATAATAAATATTTTTTTAAGCTCTTAAGAACCTATTGCAAGGTGGAGACATCAGAGCCTTCAAAAAATATTGCACCTCATCATCCTGCCCCTGATTGACCTCTTTCCCGGCGTACATCATTCAAATTTAGAGAGAATCAACCAGGAAAACCACTGAGCAGCATAAGTCCTTTCGTTCTATCAGTCTAAACGATAAAAACCATTTTCCAGACATCGGGTGCCACATATCACCTAGTTATGTCAAATAATTTCTGATTTGCTATCAGTGCGGGAAATCCTTGGGTAGTACTTGTGCTTGCCAACGTTGGCCATAAGTTCAAAAACTCAGTGATCGTCTCGTCTTTAAACTTGAAAACTAAACAAATCTGTTGAAAACATCGTTTCGTTAATGTTCATTGTAGTGTCTCCGATTTAATAATTGTTGCCTCCCAAAGTTATGTGCTAGGTCCAGTTTTACATAGCTTCTATATTATCCATTTTCCCACTTTTAGCCGATATATTGAGAATAATTAAAAAAATGCGGCGGAGATAGTATTGAAATATTATTTAAGGTCTTAGATTAAAATAAATGAATATGAAATGCAAGCTATCCTTTTCATTAAAAAAAAAAAAACTTTGCTTTCTACCCTTTACCCAGTTATAGGTTAATAGAGTAAGCATCCCATGGAAGTCCTGTGTGAGATAAAAAAAAAGAGAGTTGGGATTAAAATGTTTCCTTTTATCACAAAATCATTATTTTCATCAAAAAAGAAGATTAAAATTTACAAAGACATTTTTCAAGCTTTTTCTCCTCATAGGATGCCAAGTTTGTGGAGGAGTGTGCAAATGCCATAAATAAAAACCGCGGATAATGTTGTAAAAATTATAAATTTATCCTGGCATCATTCAAGCTTAGATCTAGACATAAGCTTGAATGGTGAATTGATTTATAGAAGCATTGAAATTTGTATTTATTTTAAAGCTGCATTTGACAATATCAATCGACAAGCTTTGTTTCACAAGCTTATAGCCCTGGAAATATCTGCTAAAATTATTAGAATTATCAAATTACTGTACCAGGACACGTTTGCAGCAGTCTGGGATGGAACCAATGCATCCAATTTCGGCATTGTACAGGTCTTGCGCTTGTTCGTTTTGTTTTTAAACGATCTCCACTCAGAACTCTTAACTGGGCTATTTTTAAAAGGAATAAGGATAAATGTTCTTCTATATGCCGATAACATCGTGCTTCTGGCTCATAGTCCTGCCATGCTACAAGCTATCATTAACACGTTCAGTACTTACTGTCAAAAATGGAATCAACTTAGACAAGTCTTAAATAATTATTTTTAGAAACGGAGGTCGAAGAGCAGTCAGCGAGAAATAGTATTTTAACGATGCAGAAATAAAAATAAGAAATCAATACCACTTTCTTGGTTGGATTTACTTACAATACGTCACGGTCCGAACATCTGACGAAAAGACTATCCACATCAAAAAATGCTATAAGCGCGACTTGGTCTAAATTCATAAAAAAACAAATATGTTCCACACTCATTTAAGCTGAAAGTGCATGACACAGCAGCTAGATCACTAATAATGTATTACTGTGCACAGGTGTGGGGTTAGAATGAGTACACACAAGTTGAAAAGCTCTAAAGATTCTTCTTAAAAAGATGTCTTCCTACCTTCCTGAAAACTCTTCACATATCGAAACTGATCTCTCAAAAACATTTCTCACCACAACTAAAATACCTTTCTCATATATACCCAAGTTTTTGAGGCTCCCCAGTGAAAGGTTGCCTTGTGTTCTCTCTATGGCAGTACTTCAAAAAAATATTTATTGGGCCGAGGTATGGTCAGGCCTCTTGCAAGGGACTGGAATTGTTTTCTGTTCTAAAGCTAACAATTGCGACTGGAAACTTGCCCATAACTTAAGGATCAATCATCGACATTCCACAATCACAATTCCACGATAAGTATTGCAATCTATCCTTCACAAGCCTACCAAACTATTTTAATGATCTTAATCTACGTGAAATGATAAGTCTGATCTTAAAAGCACGTTTTGCGGTACTGGATTTGAATGCAAGAGCTTTCCGAAATGAAACTGTTGGCTTATGCACGATGTGTAACCTTAATGAAACGGAAAATACCTATCACTTCGTCAGCATTTGCTTCATTTTCAAAACATACCGGAGAACATTTATAAGTGCTGAAACGATAGATCGCACAGAGTTTCTCATATTATTGAATGGCAAAAAAATGCTATGAATTATAGAAACTTAATTGCAAATTAATATAATTAACTTAGACTTGAATTGACAACCTTAACAAGTTATTGTTTTAACTAATTTTGTAAGCCAGCATAATCTTGATTTTAAAACCAGTTTTCTTTTTAAGAAAATAAAATTATCTTATCTATCTATCTGTATGTATGTTTTGAATAAATTACTTAATTTTTTTATAATTTATTTCTTTTTTATAATGTCTTTTTTAATACAGTCGACTCTCGATAATTCGAAGTTGGAGGGGCTTAGGAAAAATTTCGAATTAGCGGGAGTTTCGAAATACTGAGAGATCAGATTTCAATTTATAAGTGAATAAAAAATACCATGTAATAAGTATGATTATATTGTGTGGTTACTTTATTATTATGAAGTACTGAAAAAATTCATATTGTAGAAAAAAAAATTGTTTAGTTACATATTCATAAGAAGTCTGTTATTTGTGTTTGTTTTAATACTGCCAGTCTAGTCCTATCAAAAGTTTTATCAAGCATGAACAGCGCTTGAAAAACGTCATCATTAACATCAGTTTGTAAAAAAAATTGACCTAATTTATTTAGAGCTGAACTTGCTTCTTTCAAAGTTACTGGTACTAACGAATCAGTGTCATCTTCGTCATCTTCTTTGTCGTCTTCTGCAGCCAGGATTTCAGCATCAGTTAGGGCTCCCCAGGTAGCGACATTTTCATCGACTCCCACGTATTCATCAAAAGTAATATTTTGTAAAGAGATAGACTCCCAAGATCTTGGTGTAATTGAAATAGTATCTTCCTCTATCTGTTCCTCTTGAAAAGTACTGGTGAAGCCGGATTTCTTGAAGCAATTAAAAATTGTGGAAGTGCTCACGGTTTTCCACGCTGTATCAGCAAACATCATAGCCGTTAAAACCGTAATTGTATTGGGGATCTGATTGTCTTCAAGGCATTCTAACAACATTTTTACAACTTCACGGCGGTAAAATGTTTTAAAGTTATAGATTATGCCCTGATCGAGAGGTTGTAGTTTTGAAGTGGTGTTCGGAGGAAAATAATGAAGCTTAACATTAGATAACGATGGAGGATTATTATGGACTGTACAATTGTCTAAAAAAAGGAGGATTTTACGTTTCTGTATTTTCATATTGGAATCTAATGTAAGAAGCCACTCATTAAAAAGTTCAGTGGTCATCCATGCCTTTTTGTTTGAGCGATATGTTGTCGGAAATGATTTTATGCCTTTGAAACACCTGGGCTTTGCAGCTTTTCCTATGATCAGTGGCTTTAATTTTTCAGAGCCGTTCATATTTACTACAAGCAAAACTGTTATCCTTTCTTTGCTGTGTTTACCGCCGTGGCACTTTTCATCTTTAAACGTAAAGGTTTTCTGAGGTGAACATTTAAAAAACAGTCCAGTTTCATCAGTGTTGAAAATGTTACACGGTTCGTAATCTTGTATTATCTCTGCCAATTGTTTTTGCCAATCTGAGCACACACCAACATTAACACTCGCGCATGAAAGACCACCTACGGAAATATTTTATGCCCTGCATTGTCTAATCCATGTTACTAAACACTCTTCTAGTTGTGGAAATTCTCCTTTAGTATTCCGTTTTCTTCCTCCAGTTGATTGAGTGTTAATGATTTTATTTTTATTCTTTAAAATGGTAGATAGTGTACTGAGGGGTATGTCGAACTTCTTAGCTACGTTAACTTTCGTATCGCCTTCAACAGCTTCGATAACTTTTTTTTTGCCTGCAATGGATAAGGAATTGTACTTTTTAGCACGAATCATGATGTCAACAAACACGTTTACTACGCAATTACACCACGAACAAATTCAGACTGGTGTTCAATAAATGTGTGTTTCGTGCCAAACTGACGCACACCAAAGCAAACCAATAAGACCGTTATTTGCATTTTTTTACATACGATAACGAAACTTCGAATTACCACGTGGTGCGATCGAAACCCTTTTTGATTTTACTTCGTATTACTGAGTGTACCGAAATGCATACAAAAGTTTCGAATTATCAAGAGAATTTCAAGGAGCCAACTGTTTTCTTCGAATTGTCAAATACTTCGAATTATCGAAGGTTTGAATTATCGAGAGTCGACTGTAATTTTTTTTATCAGGTTGTACGTTTAAGACAGGCTAGTGATGCGAAGCCTCCAATTTGTGTTCATTCAACAAAGTCAGCTGAAAATATCGCTACAAAAGGGTTTGAAGAGTTTAACTAAAAAGCCATTTCGACGGTAGATTACAGGAATTTTTCATAAATATTTTAGCCAATAGTGGTCTCTTATTTAATGCGGTGCCGGAAATGAATGAACAAGATCATGATTTTTGACACATAATTACTCTGAGTGCTGAAGCTGATTTCCACTAAGAGAATCAGTGAAGCACCCTCAACCAGCGATAATTTTGACAATTGATAGAAGATGATATCTCTTCTTGGTGGCCTTATAAAGGGCGAGCAAAATACAAGTTTCTTTTTAAAAATGCAATAAAATGAACAAAATAATTTTTTTTCCATATATGATGGCTATATTAGTAAAAACAAACATTTCCATTAAATACGAAATACAACGTCGTTCAAGTGGCTGCCTCGGCTGGATTCGCAGTAACGCACTCTGTCACCCCAATTTTCCCAGACCTTGTTGATGGTTTCGGGCTGTAGCTCACGGATGGCATCATTGGCCTTAAGTGCTTGAATCGTTTCTGGATTGTTGGCATAATATCGGTCTTTCACGGTTCCCTACAAAAAAAGTCCAAAGTGGTCGTATCGCAGCTCCGAGGCGGCCAATTGACATCGCAAAGACGGTTGATAACACGATTTGGGAATTAGGTGCGCATAAGATCGATTATGGCTGTGTGGCATGGCGCCATCCTGTGTGAACCTGAGGTCGTCCAAATCCATGTCTTCAATTTCAGCAAAAAAAAAGTCGGTTAAAATGGCTCTGTAACGCCCACCTTCGACCGAAACGCTGTTCCCAGCCTCATTTTCGAAAAAAAATGCTCCAATGATGCCACCACTATACAATCCGCACCAAACTATCACTCTCTGTGGATGCATTGACTTCTTGACAATAACGTGCCTCCGAACCCTAGATGCGGCAATTTTGTTTGCTGACGTAGCCGCCGAGATGAAAATGCGCCTCGTCAGAAAAGATGATTTTTCGCCCAAAATCTTTGTCCAATTCAAGCTGCTTTAAGACCCAAACTGCGAATCGGTAACGAAGCGGATGGCCGCGCGCCTTCAATTGCTGAGTCAATTGGACCTTGTAAGCGATTAATCCGAGATCTTTGTGCAGAATTCTCCTCAGGCTAGTGGGTGAAATGTTGAGTTGTTGAGATCGATGGCGAGTTGATGTTCGTGGATTGAGTCTCACACTCTCGGCCACAGCAGCCAGATTCTCATCTGTGCGCACCGTACAACGATGGGGGCCATAAGTGTTGTCCATTAGCATACCAGTCTTTTTGCACAAACTTGTTACAGTGCGTTTTTTTAAAAAGAAGTTTTGACCGAAATAAAGCGCAAACTCACTTTGGAAATAAGTTTTCAATATTTCCCAAAGTTGTTCAAGCGTAAAGCGACTTATTTCGTTCCGCGGAGGTATGATACTTTGTTTACTTTTCAAGTTTTATGCGGAGTACGACTCGTAGTGTACAAACCTCATACTCCCGCTCCATGTCCGTCTGAAAGCGGTTGAGTCAAATTCCTTAACTTAATGCAAACAAGTCTATACAGTAGGCGCGGTCTGTTACCAACTGCTCCAGCGTTGACCTTGTTTTATTTAAATTTAATTGAGAATTGGAAGGAAAATCTCTTGCAAACATAAGATACAATAAAAACATTGCAAACGCGACAAGGGACAAGTTTTTCTTCAGAGGCAGCTAATGTTTACCTTAACGTATTTAATTCAAAGACTTGCGTAAAGTTTTTTTTTTTCCTTTTTTGTCTTCGAGAAATGGTTAGATCGAAAAGTTTTTTCCAGGAACTTGGATGACCTCGTTAACTTGTCGTACTTGTTTAGCAATTTATTTCTCACGAAAAAGCTGCTCTATTCAGTCAAAAAATATATTTTTCGTGGAATCGCATCCATTGATTTTGGTTGGAAGGCAACTGACTTTCAGGAATTCATATAAACCGCCAATAAACTGAATGAAAGCATTCGGTACAGCAAAATCTGAATTTTCTAACGATGTACCAGTCCTATACAGGTCGCCCTTCCTTACTCTGCCGCAGAATGTTTGCTATGCATATGAAGTTATCAATCAATTTGATTGTATCATGGCTCTCCACTGTGAAGAGCACTATGATACGGTAGAAGAACGGGTTTGGCAACAAGTGAATCTAACATTTCTCAGTCGACAACGAGAAGGGTATTGCTCTATTTCTGGTTAAACATTTTTGGAATACCTTCATCGTGTGGATTTAGCGAACACTTTTTCATTTTCATCGACTTTTTCCCCAGGTTTTATGAAAGAGCATTTCTGAAATTTTCAGGATATAGAGAAACTACACGGAATCTCACATCAAACGAAATGCAATATGAGTAACCGGTAAATGAACCGAGTCCTGGAAATATATGTAAATGGTATTAAAAAAGGAGGAAGGAAGGCAAGCTAGTGGAGTCTAGCAAAGCTGTGTTTTCTTTTTTCTCTCATAAGCCGTTTGTAGAAAATTGTTTTTCCAAATTTCATGAAGTTTTAAGTGGACAATCATCGAGCTGCCTTCTTTTTTCCAAGAATAGCTAGGTGGGTCACGTCTTCAGAAAAGCTAACAACTGACTTTATCTTCGAAACATAATTCAAGGTATAAGGTGTAATTTTCTTATAGTAATGAAAGGTTCAAAGATGGCCTGAGTTGGGTTAATGGACAAACCCTGGTTGATGCACGTCATATAGTATTTGCCTGTGACAATGACCACAAAGTTATCGGCATATTCTATGACAATTTAGATGCTACAGAAGTGGCCAAAGGACACCACCTTGTGGACAGCCATTATTTGCTGCTGATACTGTCATTGTAACTAAATTACAGAATTTACCCTTTTGCTCATTATCATTATGACAATATTAATAAAGCCTTTGCCACGTTTGGGTTTAGTCACATTGGGTGATAACTTCTTAACAGGTTACATTGTTTGGCATGACTCGCCTGAAGTTCTACTTTGTTACTCTTTATTTCTCATAAAACCTTATTCGTCCTCCACCTCTGCAAAATTGTATGATACTCCAAGAATAATGGGGTCCTCGACCACTCCAGAGCGAAGGACGTTCCTTACTTAGTACAATAATAATTATCCTTTTATTTCCAGTCTCCGGGCAATTTCTTCATTCATCCATTCCTCAACGACAATGCCTTATTTCAAAAACATTTTACTGCGGTGACAATAGACCGATAAGAATAAAGATACATTCCCCCCATTCAGCTTATCAACACTGTAACAAGATCATGTTTCCCACATGAACAACGTCCAGCTTGGCGGATTATCCTTAAAGCCAGTCGCACGAGCCTTAGTTGTTGCGCTGCGTTATGTTATATTCCGCATATGCAAATGAGGAGCAGATTTATGATGTAAGGCACTTCAGCATTCGCGAAAGGGACGTGCGCGTGTCCTATCCGAATGGTTGCTCGAACAAATTAAATGAAATTTGTTTTCATGGATAAGAAGCAGGCGTTCATGGTGGCGTTAATATCATGAGTGATTATGCCAGGGTATAAAGGCAACGCATTATTTAACTTAATAGGGGTTGTAGTAATCACGCTATTGTGATATGTCAAATGTTTACATAAAACGAATGACTAATTGCGATTTTTATGTGATTGCTTGAAGCACGCAACTTGAAAACTACTTGTGCTTGGTTCTTGACGGAGGTGGACTTGAAGATGGTAAACTATGCTCTCAGTTCGAATGAACGAATCGGGAATATGGAAATGCGAGAAAAGGCAGCTTAAGACACGAAAAGGGTTACATATCCGGTCATGAGTTGATGACAAGACCAGTATGTAAGCAACAAAAACATTCGTAAATTGAGATTATTTGTATGCTCTTCGAATTGCCTTCAAATTTAAAATATTTAAAATATATGTTTCGGTGTTCAAGACTCTGCTCAGAGCTTTAAAAATTAATGATTTTGAAGGAAACCATGAAAATAATTTGGGCAAGATATTCCACCTTCATTTTTCGAACTCAAACTCGAATTCATGGTTTTTGGAGAAATAACTGTATGTGCACGTTTGTAAAGTTTTTTTCGACTCGAATATCTCGAAAATAAATAGTGATAACGACCCCGAACCGATTTCATTCGGCGCATAGTTACATAGGGAATATATGATAAGGTTTGCGAAAAAACTGAATTGACGACTTAAAAATAATAAAAAAAACGACCGCAAAGTTCTTATAAAATTGTCCTCGTCTCGATTATTTCGAGTTGGGTAGACTTCTTCTTCTTCTTCTTCTTCTTTTCCTTTTTATCCCGGCGTCGTTATGGTCAGAAGTGTAGGACCATAACATTCCCACTTAACTGCATTCCTACTGGTCCGCTTGTGGGGTCCGCCGGTTTGACCTCAGAAAGTAGCGGCAGGCTTCCCGGTTTGGGATTACTTCATCGCTGAGGCCAATCAAATGCTGGTGTTTTTGCATTTGTTTGCACCAATTGTTTTTCGGCCTGCCTTTTTTGCGTGTTGAAATTGGAATGTTGATTGATAACGCCTTTTGGACGGGGTTCAAAGGATCTCTCCTTTGAACATGGCAATACCAACTGAGTCGGTCGCGCTCTATATTTCTTGTGATGGTTTCTTTTACGTCGAGGCTTCCTCGGATCTTTGAACTTCTAATTCTGTCACGCTTTGTTACTCCCGCTGTCATGCGAAGCATCTTCATCTCAGCTGCCGTTAATTTGCTCTCATACTTTTTGTGCATTGTCCAGCATTGTGAACCGTATGTGAGCGCCGGACGTACAACTGAAGTGTAGAGCCTTCCTTTCAGCTTAGGGGGCATTTTTCGATCACAGAAGATGGCGGAGTTTTCCCGCCACTTCATCCACCCTACGCTTACGCGATGTTTGATGTCGTCATCACAAGTTGCTTCCCTATTAATCATAGATCCCAGATATTTAAATTTTTCACACTTGGGAAGCACTCTTCCATTCAAGTAAATGTCTGGAATAGGCTGATGAGGGTCAGAGAACGGGCAGCACAGATACTCTGTCTTCTTTGAACTAATACGATACCCGTGTCCCTCAAAAATGTCCACCCACACATCAAGTGCTCGTTGTAAGGACGCCTGATCATCACTTATAATGGCCCCATCGTCAGCAAAGAATAGCTGGTGCACAGCTGGGGTCCGTCACTTTTCCTTCAAGCAAGCAATCAAGGACTGCTATAAAGAGCAGTGGGCTGAGGACGCTCCCTTGGTGTACACCGACTTTGATTGCGAACACTTCGGTGACTCCTGCGGTGCATCTTACTCTTGTTGTTGCTCTCTTGTACATGTCCATGATCACTCGCACGTAGGTTTCTGGAACTCCTTTTTGTCTTAGCGCTACCCATAAAAGATGTCTTGGTTGCCGGTCAAAGGCCTTCTCGAAATCAACCAACACCATATGCAAGTCCTTTGAAGAATCACGATGCTTTTCCATCATGATCCTTATACTTTGGATTGCATCTGTTGTTGATTTACCCGAGACAAACCCGCACTGGTCATCAGATAGTCGTATTATTTTCCGCAGTCGGCTATCTAATACCCGTTCAACGATCTTCATGGTGTGCGACATCAGCTTGACAGAACGGTAGTTATCACAATTTCGCGTATCACCCTTTCCTTTGTGCAATGGAAGAAGATAGCTTTCCCTCCATTGATTAGGCATAGTGTCGCCTCTCATAAGTTTGGAGATAAGAACCATGAGCCATCTAGACCCGATGTCTCCCATCTTCTTCCAGAACTCAGAGGGTATCCCGTCCGGCCCAACAGCTTTTCCTTTCTTGGAGTTTTTAACCGCGTACCGAACTTCTTCGACTGTGATGTCGGATATTTCGGCATGATTCGGGGCGGCTCTTGGAAAGTACACTCGGGGAAACTGTTCGTTCAGAAGTTCCTCGCAATACTGTCGCCATCTGTGGAGAATTTTTTCGTCTTCCACAAGGAGTTGGCCTTCAGCATTGTTAATAAACTTTGGGAAACGAATCTCCTGAGCATTTCTTCTTCTCTGGGCGGCTATCTTAAAGATATTTGCTCCTTTGTTCAAATTATTTTGTCGAAGCTCCTGGGTAGCCTGGTTCCTGTCAGACGCGGAGTTGGGTAGACTATTCGCACCTAAAAAAATTACTTCGCGTAACCTCTCAAACTGTTCACAATGATGAAGAGTATGATATCAGGTGTAGAGATAGCATACCACTGTTTTTAATAGATGGCGCCAGTGTTACATTCTGGTAAAAAATGTCATATTGGAAACAACACATGGTAAACCAGGACATCTTACAGTTACTCCTAAAAATTACATTTATTCATCTGTTTATACCTGAAAATCTCTACTCTCGAGCCAAATAAGCGGCATTACCCAAAATTTTATTTTTCGTCTTCGATTCGAACAAATTCATGGAATTTGGATAGATTGGCGGTAACTCAAGAGGTAAATTTTCATTGTTTAAAAGCCTTGATAATTGTCACAACAAGTGAATTGAGTGTCAAAGGAGATTACGCCGAAAGAGTGACGAGTGATTTTTTTGCTGCTAAGTTTTTCGTTGTTAAAATTTTGAGAGTGGTAGGTGGTTTTAGCACTGCCATTTAAGCATGGAAAGATTTACACCCGAGCAAATTTCTGTCCTGTGTAAAATATTGTTCGCACCCTTCGAATATTTTACCGTCGTCATAACTGCACTAATTTTACGCTATCGGACATCAAGCCACCTACCACCGGCATAAAAGTGCATACAAAGCAAAATATTGCAGCTGTTCGCTAGGGTTTTTGTCAAATACCGTAGAAAATGCGACTCATGTAAAAACTGAAGCCCTACAACTTACCACAGCCTCGAATTTTCGGCAAATGGGTTTTAAAAATCTTAAAGAAAATGCCCTTTTTTACTGGGAAATCGTCTTCAGCGACGAAGCTCATTTCTGGTTGGGTAGGTTTGTGCCATATTTGGTCCGAGAAACCTCAGGCAATACAAGACTCTCAATGGACCCGCAAAAATGTTTGGTGCCGTTTATGTTCCGGCGGAATCATTGGCCTCTTTTTTTCAAAGATGACCATGAGATCAACGTTACCGTCAATAGCGGCCCCTATCATTCAGTGATTTCAAACTTTTTCTTTTGCCCAAAATGCACGAACTGAACTTGGCCGACATATGGTTACAGTAAGATGGGGTTACATGCCACACAGCACGCGAATCGATGAACTAACATAGAGAATTGAGCAATTTATCTGTCACTTTGAACCGGTGAATTTGCCTTTAGACTTCACTTGACACCTTTAGACTATTTTTTTAAGGATTACATAAATTCGCTCGTCTATAAGCCTATAAGCAACATGTTATTAGCGAGACCACAACCAATACTCTCGGAAAACTGATTCCAAATTAGATTCTCCCTATGAACGACTAACGGAGTAGTGGTCAATATTTACATAAAATAATAACACAGAGATGGCAAGCATTGGTTTATCAACTTAAATAAAAAGTTTTTACACTTTTGTAATTTTTTTTTGTATGTGCTCTTGACAGTAAAAACCCAAATGCTTAAAAAATCAAGGACGAAAATTATTATGTACATATTATGAGTTGTGTATTATGAGTTCCTAAAACCGGGAGGAGCCATCACAGGAGCTAGATGATGAACGCCATTATTGAGTTGAACCGAGCATTGGAGGACTAACGCGACAGTACGAATAGAGGTACGATAAGATTGATTTTGTAGTACGACAACGCTCGACCGCATGTTGTTGAGGTCATTAATAAATACTAATGGAAATATTGAATAGAGACGTTCTCTCTATAGTTTTTTTTTATAATATTCGTGCATTCAAGGTTTAATAGCTTTATTATGTCTCCCGTCTGGTTCAATGTGAGAGCCAGCTTAATGGAAAGGATTCGGGTGTTTGAGAGACAATGTCTCAGGACGTGTCTGGGGCTACATAAGACACCCGAATCTGAGTACACTATACAATAGGGCCAGGATTGTACGGATAGATAATTTTTTGATCAAACTGATTCGAAGCCACGTTGCGAGAGCAATGACCTCGGTCAATAGCCTGATCTTCGTGGCTTACTACCCCAACGATTTATATCACGAGAGAGTGCGCCTTAATGGCTTTGTGCCGCCAGAAGCATTCCTCTATTTAGATAGATGTGGGCTGATCCAGGATAGATTGGCGGTACCGCTAATCTTCCACGTGGGTCGCAATTCCGTGGATCGGCGATTCCTCTACGAACCCGATGGGATCGAGGAAACGTAGTCCGACAGCATCAACGCTTTTGGTGGCTGGAAGGAGCTACGTCAGTGAACACTTTGAGAGCTTCAGCCTCTTCAAGGAATGGCCTGCCTAACACCAGTGGCAGGCTTACATAGGCTAGGGTAGGGTAAGGTAGGGTATGGTAGGTAGTAGTAGGGTATATATATTATATATAAAAAAAAAAATATATATACATATACATACATATTTTAGTTAAGGTAGAATAAGTTAGGTTTAGTTACATTAAGGTAGGCTTAAGTTTTATATATTCATAATACATAAAATTATCATATGCCAAGTTTTTAATAAAAAAAACATTTTTCTTAGCTTATATAGCTTCTTAGCTTAGATATAGTAGTCGAAAGACATAGATTTAAGTTGTTACGTCTATTTTAGAGTGTCCGCCTAGCGCCAGTTAGATATCTAGATTGTTAAGATAGTTAAGCTAGTTTTTAAGCATTTTTGTCTAGGGTAAGATAGATCTACGAAATTATGAATAAAAATGAATTAAAAACTAAAACTAAACTAGCCTTATTATGTCGGCGACCCAGTGTGGGCAGGAGGTAAAAGCGAAACGGGATAGAGGAGATGCCGATGATGTATTGGTATGAATATGTACGGTTGCTGTTGCTGATCCCCACTCTTCTACAGGAGTCGCTGTTCAACTGTCATGGAATAAAGACCACTAAGTAACAAACATTGCTAGTTTAATTTAATATATGTATATACTCGTACAACAGTACTGAGGGGAGAAGACCTAATCCGGCAGAGAACTACAGACTCGTGTGGTTCGATTAAAGAAGGTTTCTCTATATTGGTGAGCATTCCTAGAGAGACGTTTGTTGCGCGAGAAATGTTTCTAGTAGGTTTAATAAGGCCTGGGATGCACCGGACCATATGTTAAATGTTAATTAAGGGGAATGAACACCTTATAGATTGTAGCCAGATCTATGGGTGAGAAATATTTCTTGCATCTGTATACGAAGCCTAGGCATTTCGCAGCATTCTTGGCGACTCTGACGTTTTCAAGTCTGTTTAAAGCCGAGAATAATTCCTGTGCGACAACATCAGTTCTGAATGAGAGATTATAAAGGGGAAGGTATAACACTCGCAGTATAAGATCATTTCAAAATTCAAGTAACTGTGAACTACAACGAACGTGACAAATTCAATCTGATCTCTCGAATCCTATCTAGGACAACCACCCCCGGAGAGTAGTGAACGAACATCTTCGACACAAACTATCTGCACCCGTCCAGGTTATGTGACACACACCATAAGAGCGTAGCGATGGATAGCATCTCTAAAAACGATGTAACTATTATTCCCAATTAAAGGTCCCAATTTGAAAAAAAAACAGCCGATTTCCATATGTACACATGATACACTTAGCTACAAATCAAGACCTTGGTTCCACAGGGATGCTATTGTGGTCCAGCCTATGCAGTTGAGGAGGTACATTTTGCAATGGCTGTTAAACATAATCTTTTGTATGCCTTTCATATAGATAGAGAATATCCTTGATATCTCGTACTTAGTTGCTAGCTGGGGTTAAGTGTTGAAGAATGTAGGACTCAGTGGGGCCTAGTCGGGAACCCATGACTTTACTGTGGGTAGGAAGGTAGCCTCGAGTTTGGGTAGTTTGTCGGCCTTCTCTTTTTTCCTTCTTATATTGCTTCACCAGTTGACAGATATTTAAGTAGAGGAGATGATCATTGACTGATTCATGGCCTTATGATTTGATCAAAAAAGAATGTGACTTCTTAAATTCCACTAAGAACTTTCGATTTTCGTTGACATTGTCAGTCATTTTGGATACTTAGTTTATATTTCATAGCTAGACGGTTTAAGTGTGCTTGGGATTTTTTGCTATTGAAAAAAAAATGAGTGAAAGAATTTGTTTTAAGCTTTGTGGGGAAAATAAAATTAAGTGCTCCAACGTCCATAGCATTCTACGAGTCTAGTCTGAGACAAAAAAAGAAAAATATTTATGAGTGGTACAAACTTATTCCCAAAATAGGGAAGAAAGATTACTCACTCGCCAAGAGTCTTAGACCAATCAGTCTAACATCCTTCTTGCTGAAAAGTATGGAGAGACAAGTAGAGTTGCACGTGCGCAAAGTTGCTCTTCAGCTTATCAGCGCGGAGAATCCTGCGAAACTGCAGGTCAAAACCTAGTTGGGAGAATTGAATGCGCTCTCGAAAGAAAAGAGTACGTACTGGGCGTCGACATTGGGGGAGCTTCTGATAACGCTACTTTCGACAGAATATGTAACGCTGCTAGATGGCATGGCGTAGATAAAGCACTGGTTTTGTGGCCCAAAGCAATGCTTGTTCACAGGACATTGATCGCTGATGCAGGCCTCGAACAATGTGTCGAATCTGGCGTAAACAGGGGCTACCCGCAAGGTGGAGTCCTGTCTCCGCTGTTATGGTGCATGCACCACGGTACTCTCTGCTTGATGCTCTCAATGCCTCTGGAATCTATGTCCAAGCCTATGCAGATGATGTTGCTGTTCTCTCTATCAGCTCATGTTTAGCGACTGTCTGTCTCAAAGCACAGGCGGCGCTAGATGTGATCGAGGACTGGTGCACGAGTAATGAGCTGACGGTTAATCCTCTTAAGGCTGATGTCGTTCTCTTCACGAGAAGGAGGAAAAATGCCAGCACTCAGCTGGTGCTAAAAGGCATTCCCTTAGAAAGCAAGCTTCTTTGGTCAAAGCATGTTGAATCAAAAACAGCACAAAATGCTGTCAGCTTTTTGGCAATGCAAAGGTGCCTTTGGCAAATCATAGGGCTTATAATAATAAGACCGATAATCTTATATGCATCGGTTGTCTGGTGGAACAGACTAACACGCAAACACGTCGTGGCGTCTTTAACCAAACTGCAAAGAGCGGTCTGACTCAGCTGCACGGGGGCTTTCCCCAGCACACCGGGAGCTACTCTAGATGCTATGATGAATCTTCCACCCCTTGACATATACGAGTATATCAGAGGGTGCGCTATGAAAGCGAAAGCAAATAATCGTGCCTTTGCACATTTGCCAAGTATCTCTACGTGCTTGGCATCAGTGAGACCTGTGCTGCATGTTGCAAGGAGGATGTCACAGAAAACACTTTCTCAGCTACTGTCCCGCGCACGGTGGCGCACCCTTCGGGCCGATGTGGTTTGCGCCGAATCTCTTAGCTCTACATCACTGAAGCCCGTCCTCACTTTTCTCCGTACAACGGGGAAAATACTATAAAGACAAGGTTACTGTCCGGTAGTGCCAGTATTTGTGTCTGAGTGCTCCAATAAATAGTAGAAGCCTCCAACAAAAAATAAATGTATCTGAGGGGAATTACAAAATAGGAAGTGATGAATAAACAAATATTTTTCAAGAAAAGTCACCTTATTTCTTGAACAATCTTCCAAACCTTACCTGAAAATATTGAAGAAGTCCCTGATGAGTATTCAATTTTTGACAGATCCTTGTTCCATAAGGGCGGAGAGGGTTCTTGCTATGTCTTATAGCGCATGCATCTTTGGAAGCAACATTTAAAGCTTTCTCTATTTTATAGCCTGTTTCTATATTCATCTCTATATGCCTGACTGGGATGTTCCGAAGTCTAAGATGTCCTTGCTCGCATGTGCCATTTCTACTAGACGTGTGACTTTATACGGCGACTCTCTACCGTTGTAAACCAAGTACACAAAAGCAATGTTAAAGTGTCCAGTTAGTCAAGTTCGGTACTCCCTCGGATTTTAGTTCACACCTGCGGCAACAAATCAAAGCCGGCTGACTAAGAGCTTCGTTTAAATGTACACCGCGGCAGGTTTAATTATTAAAAAATACCCATCATTAGTCTGCCCAATAACTAATTCTATTCAACAGAGTTTGAAACCAAAAACAAAAGACCTACGTTATAAATCAGTTCCGCGGAATGGGTCGCTATTCCTGATCCGATTACATGTGTTTCATTTCCTACATACCGCCACGGGGACAAGTACCCACGCAGTGGTTCTATTCAAATTATAACCTATGAATTGCCCGATACTGAGTCGAAAAGCCTTTTGTTGGCCGAATTAATAAACCATCAGGAAACGTATCGGTTGATTTCGCTCCGAATATGAAGCATGCAGCCGTTTAATTAGGTATTCAATTAAATTAATTAAGCTGATTACAATTTATCTAAATCAATTTTCAATAATGTTTAATCATAGCGCTGTTATTCTGCATGGGTTTATGGAAATTGGTTTGTGGGGCTTACAAGTACGGACGGAATTGTTTGAATAAGCCTAGCGCAACATTTCATAATGGATTTTATGCGGAAGTGACAGAATCGCATTGTATCGCAGCGTGATTTTTTAAGTGAGATGTCATGCTGTTCATGTTGTGGCTGTTCCATCAATCAACCGATGGCGACACAATAATTGTGTTTCTAACCACTCACCGTAGTAGATAACCAGCATGTGGGGGGCGTTGGAGGTGGGCTGCAGGCCGCACTTAAATCAATGTTTATCCTGCTAGATACACTGTGTGTGCGGCAAATCGAAATTCAGATTGCCACCTCGGTAATAAAGAAAAAAATAATCTCCGATTGAAAATCCCCTAAAAATAAAGGCAACCTACTGCAGCTGTAAATATCCTTAATCACTCCCATTGAATTCGGCCTGTGACGGGTTTTATTTGGTCGGGCAATAGCTTAAGCCTCTTTGCTCCCGTAGTACTGCCTCTTGTCGACGGAGTCGTCTTTCCTATCAGCGCCATCCACGCACCGCAAAGCACTTCAACTACTCCACTTCGGTCGCCATCGATTGAGTTGTGCAAGCTTTCGGATTTCGGTCTACCTCAGTTTGTGATAAGAGCAACAACAACAAAGAGGCGAGTTCATTTTTGTTTCTGCTCAGTTGTTTCCAATAAAGTCGCAATCGCTCTATGTACAATATCTGTCGGGTGGTGCCGGTGAAGCACAAGGACCTTGCCGCTGCCACCGACAGAAGTCCTTCTCTCTGTCTCTTTGCCAGTATTTTGCGGTCGGGCGGAACGTTTCGTAAAATCACAGTGTGTGCCTGAAGCGACGGCAGGCGGCGAACATTCTTTTTTGTTTTTTTTTGTGCTTTACTTTATTCGTTCTTCATGTTTTTGCTTCTTTGCTATTCCATGCATGTGAGTTGTGTGTCCTTGCGGCTTTTTCCTCAATCTGTTTGTGTACTAACTCGCAAGGACAGAGATTTTCTAGGTTAGTGTTACTGGGGCTGCTTTTGGATTTTATTTCAGTTCAGTTGTGAGTCGATTCCGTTCTGTGCTTTTACTTGTGCGTCCTGAAAATTTATGAGCGGACTAATCTGTGGTAATTTTCGAATGGCATTTACAGATGTGGGGATTTGTGTTTTGCGGCAGTGGCACTGGACGCACGTAAAGCTAATAAAATATTTATGTTCATGGATATGGCTGGGGAAAAGCACCTAGGCGCTTAGCCAGTGTTATACTGTAGAGAGGCTTTGTCGCGGAAAAGTTTTAGAACGGAAGCAATTTGTTTGATTCGTAGAATGGTGCGGCACGTTCAACTGTGTGCGACAGGAATTAAATGCTCTAAAAATCACTCTGACGGAAAATACAAGGTATATTTAATGAGCGAGGGTCTTTTAAAGTTGATGTACTCTAAAAATATATGGTTTTAAGATAGACATATAAGCTTTTGTATTCAGATTTTGCTTTGAATAGTTAACAAAGACGAAACGATTGATATCGTCTATAGACCTGCTTAGTCACTGAATCACGTTTTGAACAGGTCATATAACTACTGTCCAAGTCCTCAATCGTAGTCGTCGAAAGAGCCTTAAATTTCTTTTTTAAGTTTTTTTTTTTTTCTGGAAAAAGTTGTATACCCCCAATTCGCTCGACATTCCTCAGGAGTTTATTCTCGGCCCCCTGCTCTTTTGGTTTTCCGTGAGTGCAACAAGTAGTTCCAAGTTCCAAATGGCCGGTATTAATATTAAAAGTGATCTTCTTCGCAATGAAGGAACTATAAAAAACAACTCTATTGACCCCCATTTGTCCACACAGGCTTGGGCGTAGACTTTGGAGACATTTAAGGCATTGAGTAGGGAGTCGACCACCATGTACTATAACAACGAGGCCAGATCACCACCAGGTAGCCTGTTTGCCCCACATGCGACACATTGGTCAGCTATTAAATTGCATTATCATTCCTGTGATTTCCACTACCAGTGTTGTCTAGCAGAGTTAGAAATGCTGTCAAAAGTCGTATTGTCAAGGGCCTCTTCCAAAATGCATAGCGCGTTTTCTTTCTTGTCGAATGCACGTTCAATTCTTCCAATTTAGTTTTAAAATGCTGTCTCATAGATAAGCGTGTTGAATCTCATAAAGAGGATGTGTTGGAAGAGTAACTTTCCGTACGGGCACTTTTACTAGTCATACTTTTTAGCAGGAAGGAGGTCCTTGCGATAGGTATGAAGCTCTTGGCGAGGGAGTAGAAGCTTTATTGATCTTGGGGATCAAAACTATTGTTATTATGGGAAATATGGATTTCTTTTTTAACTAGGAACCTTATATACTAATTTTTAAAAGGACTGTCCATCGTTAGCTATGACTTTTGCTTATCTTTCTGGCAGCATACGAATCTGACACAGGAAAAACTGCACGCCTGTCGAGGCGATCCACGAATCGACCCAATCCCAATCCCAGAAGATCGGAAGAATTGCTCCGCAGATCATGCGTTATCGATCGGAATAGGTGGTAGCCGCAAGGTTCAGTGTCTAAAGGGTATGATAGCTGGAATCGTATTTCAATGTTTCAGATTCTAACAACCTGAGTATCATGTCGTCAATATCACTTTGTCGGGTCGTTGCTGTTACTGTGGCCGTCGATATGGGAACATGACCGTGGTGCTATCTGAATTGCTTTTGTTATAGATTTCTGCAATCGATCCATTTTTCACCGCCATAAGATGCGGAAAACTCTTCCCTTTCTGCCGGTCGAGCAGGAGTTCACTAGTGACAAACGTCGGTCGCCTTCTCTTAGCTTCAACTCCATGGATTCAATTTCTTTGCTTTTGGACCATTTCCAAGCTCTTCTAACTATGGAAAATGAACGGTTAATAAATGTGTAAATTCTTGTTGCATTTGACATGGACCTTGTTAGTGCCTCCAATTTTGTGACTTCAATCATTTTACCATCCCAGGACTGCTTTCTTTCTTTCTTGCTACTTTCTTTCCATGTTATAATCACTTCTTTTGCGCGCTTGAAAGCATTCTTTCACTAGCAGAAGCCTACAACCATTTTACGTACCTCAGCTGTAGATTTTTTCAAATCGAAGGGGAAAGTGGTATTTCCCTACAAACAGAATTATATGACGCCGGTGAAGGTTCGACAAATGCCCAAGCTTCAGATATAACATTTTTAACAAACATGTCACACTAGCGCCATAATATACATACGTATATGGCAAGTATATATTATACGTATCGGCAAGTGGCGGATTCTAGTTTATACATATAACTGATAAATAGTTGAGCACTAGATTAAACTAGTGTTTACGAGGGGTATGAGCAAAAGATGAGGAACAAAAGTTGAACGAATGGACAGTGTACGTACAGTTAAATGAATAATGTGTGAAAAACCCGAAGGAAAAAGACCGACCGGAAGGCCAATTCGTAGATGGGACATACGCGTACATAAAGTAAAAAATCATATGGCGTCAAGGTGATTCAGGCATGGAAACTTGTCTCACAAAACTTTGAATACACCCTCTTTCACACACAATGAGCCCCATTGTATCGAAAACAGATATTGCGTATAAAGCTTAGGTTGAGGTTTTGTATTAAAACTGACCCTAATATTACGTCACTAGGAAGTGGCGTCATTCACATTTCCCGGCCAGACATTTATTTTATTATAATTGAAGTTACGGCCCATGGAGGACAAAGCTTTTCTCAATCACATCGTGTCTGATTCATTTCTTCCCACAAAAGAAAATAATTTTTAATAAGCTTTTTCCAGACAAATATTTTACAACAGATTGTATTAGAACTTTTAAAACATCAAAGTCATAGAATTCTGCCATATATAAAACTAACTAATCTTAGCTATAGTGAATTGATCATTTCGAGAAACATCGATGTTGTGCGCAACATGCTAAAAGAAGATCGGCATGTGACTTACAGACAGATAGAGGCGTCACGCAGAGGATATCGCAGACTGTAATACAATCGATATTGCATGAACATTTAGGTGTGAGAAAGATATGTTCCAGATGGATTCCGCATAATTTGACCGAAGCGCAAAAAACAGGGTCGTGTTGATTGGTGTCAGGAAATGTTGAAAAAATTCGACCGAGAACGTTCAAAATCCGTATACAACATTATTACAGGAGACCAAACTAGGATATATTCGTATGATCCTGAAAGTCAAACAAAAGATGCGCGGACAGCGATTTTCATCACCGGCATCCGTTTGCATTAAGTCACGATCACAACCACGTGCGAAAGAAACAAACATACACGTTGTAGAAGCAAACGATAACCCATACGAGCTGAATGCGCTGACCACAGTACATGCAATAGGTTTACACCAAAATATTGACAGAACAAACGATAAATACTATATCACACTGAAGATAAATGGCATAGTTTTCGACATGGAATCCGGCAGCAATATCAGTAATGAACTATGACACATTCGTGTCTCACTGGCCAAATGCGAAAATATTACCTACAGACATATTGCTAAAAACGTACACCCATGATGTTTTCCAAGCTTGAAAAAAATCAAAAGTAAAGGGTGTTTTTTATAGCTATAGATCTTTGAAATGGAATAAAACAAAGATGATTTATTTAAATTGACATGAAATTGACTTCATTCAAAAGATAATCTTCTGACATTATAACTTAAATATAATTTCTGGCATATGATCCCGACAGCTGGCTCAGACGTAGTCTAATCTGGAGGTCCAGTTTTCGATGATTTTTTCCAACATTTGTGACCGTATATCGGCAATAACGCGGCGAATGTTGTCCTCCAAGTGGTCAATCGTTTCGGGTTTATCGGCGTAGACTAGCGACTTTACATATCCCCACAGAAAATAGTCAAGCGGCGTTAAATCGCACGATCTTGGAGGCCAATTCACGGATCCGTAACGTGAAATTATGCGGTTACCAAACGTTTCCTTCAATAAATCAATTGTGGCACGAGCTGTGTGACATGTTGCGCCGTCTTGTTGAAGCCACAGCTCCTGCACATCATGGTTGTTCAATTGATGAACGAAAAAGTCAGTAATCATGGCTCTATAGCGGTCACCATTAACTGCAACGTTCTGGCCAGCATCGTTTTTAAAGAAGTGCGGACCAATTATTCCACCAACCCATAAAGCACACCAAACAGTCAGGTTTTGGGGATGTAACGGTGCCTCAACATACACTTGAGGATTATCATCACTCCAAATACGGCAGTTTTGTTTAATGACATATTCATTCAACCAAAAGTGAGCTTCATCGCTAAACAAAATTCGCTTATGAAAATTGGGATCAACGGCAATCTTGTTTTGGGCCCATTCACCGCCAGCCGTGGCGGTCATATGCCAGAAGTTATATTTAAATTATAATGTCGGAAGATTATCTTTCGAATAAAGTCAATTTCATGTCAATTTAAAAAAATCATCTTTGCTTTATTCCATTTCAAAGTTCTATACCTCTGTAAAAAACACCCTTTATCAGTTGATGATCAGATGCGAAAGGTCAGATGTAATCTGTACCTAGTAAAAGGACAATTTGATACACTATTAGGACGGAAATGGGTAAATGAATTAGGATTATTGCAAATTAATAAATTAAATACACTTACAGGAAAAGACATGAACCATTTGAAGCAGCTTTTATACAAATGTAAAGGAGGTTTTGAAGTTACGTGAAGGTACTACGCCCATCTTCGTAAAACCCAGGCCAACACCATACGCCATCAGACCTTTAATAGAAAATGAGATCGCAAGATTCGAAATGGATGGTATTCTTGAGAAAGTCGCACACTCGGATTGGCGAACGCCTATTGTCCTGGTAGTCAAGTCAGACAAATCCATACGCTTATGTGCTGATTATAAAGTGACGTTAAACAAATGCATACTCAACGTCAAGTACCCTATTCCGAAAATAGATGGACTTCATCAGAAACTTAAATACGGCGAGTATTATTATACTTTTGACATTCATAAAGCATACTTACATCTAAGCATGTCCGAGGAAAGTACACTCTTACAAACTGTGAGGACTACGAAGGGTCTCTACAAGATAAATAAACTCATGTTTGGCGTCAAAACGGCCCTATATTTGGCAGAGGTTCATGGATGAACATATTATCAATGACTTGGACGGTACGGCCTGTTTTTTCGATGACATCATAATCATGGGCCGGACCATCGACGAAGCTTATCATAGGTGTAATCTCCTTCTAAATAAATTGCGAAAATGCAATTTACATCTGAAAAAGTTTAAGAGCAAGTTGTTTGAAAGGAGCGTCAATTATCTTGGGTATAAAATAAACAAGGATGGGCTGCACAAAACACAAGAAAAAATGTATGCAATATGTAACATTAAATCACCTACGGATTTACCCCAACTACGCCACTTTATAGGTATGGTTAACTATTACAATATAATAAATCCATTCCGGACTCATCCATCAAACTATAAACTCTTAAGGAAGGAACACATATTGTTTGGACATACACCAGAATGCCAACAATCCTATGAAAACTTAAAAAACGAAATCATGAGTGAAACGTTCCGGTGCCATTCGATGAAAAACTGCCTTTAATATTAGCTACAGACGCTTCGCCAGTCGGACTCTCGGCGTTACTTTCCCCCATGACTTCAAACGGGGAAAGACAGTAGAGCCGAAACCAACTACAGCCAACTAGGTAAGGAAGCTACGGCGATTTATTGGGGGTTACATACATTTTTCGACTACTGCTACGGAAGGGAATTCACTTACAATAAGCCTCTGTTTCAATCTTTAATCCGGAAAAGAACTTACCATCACATACCGCTCAAAGGATACTACACTGCGCCCAGTTTTTAAGTGGATTTAACTACACAATTAAATACAGAAATACAAAAGACCACACTAATGCTGATTTTCTTTCCAGAAATGCTTCTGAGAGACAGGGCAATATCGATGTGGATACATTTCAAGTTAACTAGCTGTGGGATGAATACTTACCATTAACAAATAAGGACATATCTAGAGAAATCAAAAATGATAAAGAGCTAACCAAATTGCAGCTTCAACTATTTATAATCTGGTGAAACTTCACATAATTCCCATATAAAGGCATGGAAGGTGAACTGATGCTTCATGATAGATGCCTCTACCGAGGAACGAGAATTATAATACCCTCCGCACTACGTTCGAAAGTTCTGAGGGAGCTACACTCCGCACATGTTGGCATAGTCAAGATGAAGGCCATAGCAAGGAGTTACTGCAATTGGCTTAGAATTGATCGAGACATTGAAGAACTAGCAAAGGGGTGTCGTGATTGTGCGAAAGTTCGAGCTGAGCCGACTAAGGTTGGGCCCATCCGTGGGAGGTACCACCATTCCCTTGGCAGCGAGTACATATAGTCTTCGCGAGGCCGTTCATGGAATTTTATTTCTTAGTGATTGACGATACGAAGACAAAGTGGGCGGAAATATTTCCAATGAAGAGAATTACCAGCTGTCATACAATTCGCGCCTTAAGGGAGACTTTTGCTAGATTTGGTATCCCTAGAACTATTGTTTCGGAAAATGGAACTAGTTTCACGTCCAAGGAATTCAAGGACTTCCTAAAATCAAACAGCATAGTGCACAGGCTTACGTCACCAGCGCACCCATCTACAAACGGGCAAGCGGAACGTTTTGTCCAAATTTTAAAGAACGGACTACGTTCATCGAGAATTGATCCAGGTGATCTTCATTCGAAGACCCCTTCCACAACTACAGGAAAAACCCCATCTGAGATGATGCTCAAATTTAATTTACAAACCAGATTGGACCTACTTAGACCTTCATACACGGGCATGACGAAGAATCCTGAATGCAGACGCAGCTTTTAAATTGGAGACCTAGTACAAGTTCGATATTACCAAAACAAAGTGTGTAAATGGAAGTTCGGCAAAGTAACTCAACGTGATGGTCGTCTACACTACATGGTGGACGTTGATGGTACATCGTGCCGAAGACACGCCGATCAGATGAGAGTTACTCTTGTTGAAGGTAATGTTTCGGATTATGCTAAATTCCAACCTTTGAGTGATCTTCGGACTACGGCGACTAACCTTCATGATGGCGGAAACCCAAACAATACAAAAGATGGTAACGTAAGTATTAGTAGCAGCGGGACGCCTCAACTGGTAAGGGAAGGGAAAGAAGCTAATAATTTTGAGATTGAAACCAAGGAGGAAGGTGTAGTCCTAGCCGCTGCCGATACAGCTTTCAACTCAGTCGGAACGAAGCAGCCCACCGACTTAATAGAATCGAACATCGAAAAGAAAAAAAACCAGGACTTACCAAATTAAGACGATCGAATCGAACACGTAGAGCAGTTGATCGCTATCAGCCTCTTTAAAACTGGTGATGGAGACTGTCATATATAAAACTAACTAATCTTAACTATAATGAATTGATCTACCTTAACCTCTTGAATTTATCTACTTAATCTATTGTGAATTAACCTATCCTTACTATTTTAACCAGGAAATATTCATCATTCAATGAATGTTTGTCATACTGATCAACAAAATTGGATTGAGAGTGTTGATCAAAATAAAGGATTTTCCAATGGGGACTTGACAGCTTTGAATTTAATTTGTGAACGCACCCTTTCACTAATCATCGAACTGTCATTGTCAATTTATTCAGTAAACTCAACATCATCATGGTAAAGTACACGAACGAGCAACGTCTGCAAATTATAAAAATTTTCTACCGAAATTCGGAGTCGGTGACCGCAACTTTAAGAGCGTTAACTCCAAATTTTGGTCGTAATTCTCGCCCTAGTAGACAGGCAATAACAAGCTTAGTGCAAAAATTTGAGTCCACATATTCGTCGTGTGATGTTGCCGTGTCAGTGAGACAACGGGCTGGTCGAAGTGTCGAAAATATCGCAGCCGTTCAGGCGTCCGAAGCAAACGATCTCAAGAATTGGGCATCGCTCAGACCACATTATGGCGTATTTTGCGTAAGGATCTTGGTTTACACCCATACAATATCAAGCTGACTCAAGAATTGAGACGTGAATTTCTGTTGAATATTGTCAAAGCTGTGAAGTAGGTATTTTACTTTTCTTTTTAGATCAGAAAAAGGC
Organism: Merodon equestris; assembly: GCA_958301585.1. NCBI lineage: Eukaryota > Metazoa > Arthropoda > Insecta > Diptera > Syrphidae > Merodon > Merodon equestris. The sequence continues at coordinate 170,641,159 of OY284413.1, forward strand.
GCTCGTTTCACACAAAACAAGGAAAACAAAGAGTACAAACTCAGTAGTTGGAGATTACATAATTTTATGCATCCACTCCTGCAATATTTTAAATGATAACTGACAAGGATTGGTACGGAGTTGCTTAACCGTATTAGCCTCAGCATCGGTTTCAGTTGTCAAGTTTGCACCGCTTACTCTGCAGTTTGTACATGATCAAGGACCATAGGGGCTCCTGCGATACAAAAGCGAACAACCTGTTATTTCTGCTCAACTCAAAAGTATGAAATGGCTGTGCACACTTTATGTACTTTCTGCAATATAGCTTTTTATAGAGGGTTCGTTGCTGCATACCGTGTTATAACCAAAAATGTTTTGGTCTCAATTTATCATTACTTCAGCATGTTACTATCAGTAGTCAAAATGCTTCATGCGCTTACCCCTTAAACGCTAAAGATCGCATAAGAAAGAGGAACTATTAACTACTAATACCTAAGCGCGACTTTTGAAAGACTCTATACTAATCTGTGGAAGGTATCAAAGCTATAGAAAATCTCAGCTTCATTTTCTTTCAAACTTTTTTTGTTTCCTAAGTACGGTATAGAGGACTTAACACTTTTGACGTTGGAATAACTTAAGGTGCTCTTTGTCACTGAGCTCCATAACTCAAGTTTTTTTTTACATATTTCATATTCACTTAAACGATCGTGTACTCGTAGTTAAAAACTTCCTGTTTCGAAGTTGTTGCAATGGTTAGGATTTACCGAATTAAAAATGTTGACACATCTCGACGTTTCAGGTTTCACTTAAAACCATAATTTTCTCTCTGATCTCCTGGCTCCAATGCCCCAACTACTTGTTTTACGAGAGGATGCATTTTTAGGACTTACTCTTTTTAGATAAATGTCAGCTAATCTAGGACACCGGTGCCGCTAACCTTTCACGTATCCCGTAATGCCATTCAGCGCCGATTCTTCTACGAGCATAATGTATCTGTTTAAAGGGGAGACGCCTTAGAGCATCAATGCTGATGGTTTACACAGATTACACAGGGTAGGTTAGAAACTTGCGGATTGTTTAAGTTTAATTTAGTTTTATTTATAATTAAACAAAGCTCCGCACTATTGTAATTCGACACATAAATTCATACCCAGGACAAGGTTTACAAAAACAATATTTCGGTCTTAAGTTTCTTATGTACGAGTACTACCCTAAAGTCGTCGTAAAATGTTTCCTCCGCATATACCAGTCGCAGCCATGAGCCTAGTTTTTTTCCGTTTGGAATAACACACCGTTTCTTAAATATGGATTAGGACTGTTATTGCCACCAAGAACGATAAATTTATTGTATGTACGGGTATTTTCTCGGATTCCGGCATTTGCACAATATAATCAAATGATATTACGAATGAAAGTGAGAGGTTAGGTATACATACAAGGCTACGTCCGTGGTACACGGTTCGAGAGGGTGACATGCTAAATGAATGTTGTCCTATCTCTGCTATGCTGAATGTAACTATGCCGTGGAGCCATTTTTTTTCTTGTTAATGCCAGAATTATACAGAATTCTATGAAGCTGATGGTAATGAATGGCCATATACTCGTAGTACTGGTGACAAAAGGCTGGAGCAGTTGGCGTAGGAGTGCTTTAGGTATCAAGGGTTGATGCGGTAGGGACCAGAGCCAATTGGTTTGAGTTAAATTTCGACTTTTAAGGAATAAGAATTAACTTCTCAGAAATCATATTGCGGGTTGCTTAGATCTATTTTCTTACTTCTTCAACCATAATTTGTAGGTGTGTTCAAAAAGTAACAGGAATTGTATAATTTTGCGAGTTGTACTAGTCTAAGACATTCCATTTTCAGCCCCCGACGCAAAAAGAGGGGTGTTATAAGTTTGACGAGTCTGTTTGTCTGTCTGTCTGTGTGTCTGTGTGTCTGTCTGTGGCATCGTAGCTCCTGAACGAATGGACCGATTTTGATGATTTTTTTTTTCTTTGAAAGCTACCGTGATCGGGATGGTTCTTAGCTGCGGTAGGGATCTTAGACACAATGGGTACTTACATTACTTTCAAACATATCTGCGACCTAACATTTGAAACATCCATGTATGCTGGTACTACTGAGCTGGTACTCTGATGATGGAACTCGAAGGTAGGAGACGATTGCCTATTGGTAAACCTATTAAGTATTTGCCGATTGTATTGTAACATTACAAAAAATAACAGAGATTTTTATACAAATATTTATTATAGACTATGAGGATTGTATCAAATGTATAACATACGTAATGTTATTATAGAAAGTTATATAATATACAATATTTGATATTTTTTTAAATTAATTAATTGAAATTATAATATGAAAACAAACGCAGCCGATAACCTTTATAATTTTGCTTAGACATAAATATCCCTAGACCATATGTATGTATGTTGGAATAAGTTTAAAAGTTACGTAATCTTAGCAGTTCAGCTAAAGCAAGTTTGTCATGAGGACTATTAAACAACTTTCTTTGATTAAGTTCACAAATTGCAACGCCCTGCAAACTTGTTACACGACTTATAGCCACGTAAGCTTGGCCTTTGCAAAAGTACTTCTTCCCAAATAAACGACAGCCTTATCTACTCAAAATGATAGGAAACATTATTCTTTCTATATTGCCGCTCCCTCTAAGACCTTGATATGTCAGACTTGATATGTGTGACTGTATTGGAATCCATCCGTGTTCATCTCTAAAACTTCCTACGATTGATTTGTCATCGAATTCTATAAATACCTTTTTCGGAAGTTCCCCTTCTTCCAACTGGTCTCTGCGAAGTCCATTCCATTCAAATTTTCTGATTATACCCATGCTACCATTGACTAATCCTTCCGAAACCTTCAAATTCATTCGCAACATGATTCTAGCATCGACTCCGATTTTTATAGAATTTAGCAAACTTCCCGTACAGTTTGGATCTCGGGGAATGGAAGCAACATTGGGTTTTTGACCATAAGTGGAAGGTTCCTTGGATTCGTCGTGAGCATTCGACGTATAAACTTTAACTGTTTTGGCGATTAATTCCACCATTTTACCATTATAGTCATTCACTAGTTTGACTGTGGGAAAAATAGGTGACATCGGCAAAATCACCAATCAACGGAATGCGACTTCTTTCAAGTAAAATCTCGTACTGCTCCATACTTAATTCACCTACCCGGAGGTCACGTTGGCCTTTAACTCGCAAAGTCTAAAATAATGACACAACTGTGGCTCTCCTTGAATGGTTTTTCCATTAATAAGACGCGCTGCTACTCCTGTTGGCGCAGTAACTTCAAGAAAAGTTACATTTATTAACTGGTCTGTTGTTGGAGCATAACATCGACGAATGTTATGTACTATTGTCTGCAGTACGAAGGACTTTCCGCTGCCAGCTCCTCCTGTTAAAAATAATTTTAAGGGAATGCTTGTGCCAGATTGATTTGTTATTACTTCATGTCGAATACGTTTTGTCAATTCATCAAATAATTTTCTCTGCTCAGTATTCATACAGCTGACCATGGCCTGAAACTCTTCGTCGGTGATATTGACACTCACTTCTTCCCAACTTCTTCTACTTCTATATCAACATTGGCCATTCTAGGATCGTATCCATCCAGGATGGCCCCTATGTCCTGATGTTCTGCAATTACCTCTTGCTCATTGGCAGCATTACATTGAGCAGGTTTGGCTAGTGCTAACACTTGGCCAATAACCAGCTGGAGCTCGAGTTCGATGTATTGAAATTGCTCAATAGAATCGCCTTGCAATGGACGTAAGCGATCTCGCTGTGCCATAAAAGATTCTTCACATGTTTCATAACTCGCCAGCAAACTCCTTTCATCTCTAAACGGTACGTGGGCAACAAGATAGCTATAGAAATAGCCTTCTCTATCTCCTACTTGCGAGTTCTCAAAACTCCAGGCTTTCTCTGCTCTTACAGGATATTACCGTTTTGCAGTCTTATTATCGTTTGTCCAGTATCAGTGCCCTCTTCCTGTTCATCGTAAGCTTCCACATCACCGTCTTCTTCTTCAGAAATGGATCTAGTTGTGTGTTCATAATTAACGGCAAATTCAGCCAAACTGAAGTGCTCTAAAGTAGCTGGCATTTGAATCAAATATATTTTGATAAGTTTGACCTTGATCACTATCATGCCGCAGAATCCTGTATCATGAGGCTGGCATGTGTTGACAATAACTACTTTTCGCGAACTGTCTCTTAATCTCAAGTGGCATCTGTATGCGCATTCACACGCCGCTACTCTTCAATGGTTTAAAATCGCCATAGAGATAGCGAACAATTGCCTGCCGATATCTCCATGACAAGCACGCACTCTGCTAACAGCATCTTTCACCGCTTGACCGACACCTTGGGGCTCGTGCTTAGAAGTATATTTGGCGATGTAATATGACACAGCTGTCACATTACCACAGGGCTGAATGTCCATATTAGTTTTCCAGAGCTTAAATACTTAAGGATTGTAATTATTTATATATTGCTCTTCAGGATTTCTTCTTAAAATACAAAATCGACCGTTATTAGTTAAGGTGTACTTGCTTTAAAAACAATGAGTTTGCTCCGTGCAGGGACGGGTTAAGAATATCCCTGCAGCGATACCTCTCGCTTGTCGTAAAAGGCGACTAAAACAAAGGTAAACAAAAATCACATCGAGGCAATTTAGACAACACCAAGGTGAGCCTAGGGACACATATACCACCATTAAACTGCCCCACAAGTGTACATGCAAATCAGTGGGTTGACACGACTAGAGATCACCGGTGTTGTAAGAGTAAGATCAAACAAAAATAAATCTGGAGCATGCCTGTGTCACAAAAAAAAAAAAAAAAAAAGCAGGCCGAGAAACAATTGGTGCAAACAAATGCAAAAACACCAGCATTTGATTGGCCTCAGCGATTAAGTAATCCCAAACCGGGCAGCCTGCCGCTCCTTTCTGAGGTCAAACCGGCGGACCCCACAAGCGGACCAGTAGGAATGCAGTTAAGTGGGAAGGTTATGGTCCTACACTTCTGACCATAACAACGCCGGAAAAAAGGAAAAGAAGAAGAGTTTATTCCGGAATCGCGATATTAATAACAAAAATCGCTTTATTATAAAAAAATAGACACAATTCCGTCGTAGATTACATTTTTGATACACATGTGTAATATAACGGGAATAAGTCATGCTGAATATGGTAAATTATATATGGGTTTGTATGCGGTAAAGTGTTACGAAAAATGTAATTTAAGTAGTTACTCGTACCTATCGGAATTAGGGCGAGTAATTTAAAAAGAATAAAATAAAAATAAAATTAAAAATTTTAAGTAACCCCCGACACAAAAAAAAAACTCTCGGTCCCCGAGTCCCCCGACGCGGCGAGAAATATTAATAGGTTCTTTTAATTAAGTCAAAAGGCCGAGAGAAAAATTAATTTTTTTTTTTTACTTTTTCGAGTTTTTTTTTGTGTCGGGGGTTACTTAAAAATTTTAATTTTATTTTTTCCTGAGTAAAATTGGGCAACATATTTGAACAGCATATTATTCGTCAAACTGGTTGCTTACATTAGTCTGTTGTTTGCTGTAAATTTTTTCACCACGCTAAGGTGACGTGGGAACTTCAAACTGGCCCGTCGCTAGCATACCCCACATGCCTCTGCCATTTGCGACATTTGCGATATCAACCCTGGCCAATGAACGTGTTCTTTCTCCCTCCCTAATTTTACTTACACAAAGGGTTTTCAAGTTGTTTTTTTTTATTTTAAATCACGGGTAATTTTGGTATCGAGAGCTGTTTCCCGCTCGAAATCTTGACAGAAGGTCAATATCATACATCCGCTGAACGAAGGGAGTCGCTTCACGCTTGAATAGCGTTCGGAAATATTGAAAACTAATTTCAAAAGTGAGTTCTGTGTAGCCCAAACAGTGCGTTTTTTAAAAAGAAGTTTTGACCGAAATGAAGCACCCACCGCGACTGCTGTACGCAAGTTTGTGCAAAAAGTTCGTGAGACTGGTATGCTAGTGGACAACACTCATGGCCTCCGTCGTCGTACGGTGCGCACAGATGAGGAATTGGCTGCTGTATCCGAAAGTGTGAGACTCAATTCACGAACGATCACGATCAACTCGCCATCGATCTCAACAGCTCAACATTTCACGCGCTAGCCTGAGGAGAATTTTGCACAAAGATTTCGGATTATTCACTTAAAAGGTCCAATTGACTCAGCAATAGAAGGCGCACGCCCATTCGCTTCGTTATCGCTTCGCAGTTTGCAGTTTGGAGCCAGGGCATCCACATTTCTCCAAAAATGAGTCTGAGAACAGCGTTTCGGTCAACGGTGGGCGTTACAGAGCCATGTTAACCGATTTTTTTTTTGAAATTCAAGACATGGATTTGGACGACCTCTGGTTCATGCAGGATGGCGCGCATGTGCCACAATCGATCTTTTGCGCACCAAATTTCCAAATCGTGTTATCAGCCGCCTTGACGATGTCAATTGGCCGCCTCGGAGCTGTGATTCGACCCCTTTGGACTTTTTTTTATGGGGAACCGTGCCGTGAAGGACCTATGTTACACCTACAATCCGGAAACGATTCGAGCACTTAAAGGCAATACCATCCAAGCAATCCGTGAGCTATAGCCCGGAACAATCAACAGGGTTTTGGAAAATTGGGGTTACTAAATGCGCTACGGCGAAGCCAGCCGAGGTAGCCGCTTGAACGACGTTGTATTTCATAATAATGGGAATATTTGTTCTTACTAATAAAGCCATAATACCTATATGGTATAAATTGAAGTTTGTTCATTTTATTGCATTCTTAAAAATAAATTTGTATTTGGCTCACACTTTACTTTACTTACGTCTCAACTTCAGTTGACATGGATAGTCTCTTGCGATAAATTCCTGTCTTCCCGTCCCCCGCAAAAGTCGACGGGGATCATTCCAACAATAACTAATGCGGCTTCATCCGATATTGACGGTAATCGCTTATCGCCCCTTCGGCAGTCGGGGGATAGCTTCTGCCCAGATTCTAGAAAATATGATTTTTTTTTGTGTACTTGCTCGCAATGTCGTTTTCTTGCTCACCTAGTCCGCATATGTTTTGAAAAGCATTCTGAGGTCTCCCTAATGTGGTTTCTGACTCGTGATAAGGACGGCTTCCGTTTTGTGGGCGGTCAGTTCCGGACCATCAGACTCAAGCCACTGCTTGATCTGGGAAATTGCTACTTTTGTACCTGACACGTCTTGAGTCTGTTTTGCAAGGGTCAATATTGATCCGATCTGGAAGTCCTAGCCTCTGGACGCCGGAGTACGTAAAGTTCCATAGGAGAGGACCCAGTATGGAACCCTGAGGTACAGTGATATAGTATATGTTGAAGTGCTTGAGTCCAGGAATGACGATGAATGAGATAGTATGTTTGATGAACCGTTACAAAAGTGCAGGAAAGTTGACATACAGGAACTACGTTGGCGTAAATGTGACGGTTACTACGTTGACCTACGCTCAATGTTCAGAATCGAAAGGCAAAGCTTGAAAACCAGCTCTAAGACCAAACTTGAGTCAAGTTTTTTGACAAGAAGGTTTTTGATATTATCGTCTTGAACACAAAGTTATATGTTGCACGACATAACAACCATGAGTTTCAAGTAATTGTTAATGACCTTAAAACTTTTTTTGGAATTCTACTCTTGACTGGATATCACTTACTTCCTCGAGAACGATTGTACTGGTCTCTTGATGAAGACTGTATGCAATGCTAACAATATTTCAAGTGAGATTTGGATACAAAAACTGGATGATTGCAAGTGCAGATGGTTATTGTTACGCTTTCGATGCATGTTGTGGTAAATCAGCAGGAGAGTGAGAAACTTATTGAAAAAAGTAAATGCCGTTACCAAAGAGCTTAAGTTGTATTTTGACATTTTCTTCACCGATAACGTTCTGCTGCGAGACCTACATGAAGCTGGACAGAAAAAATGTCCACTACTACCTGTCAAGAAAATGAAGAAGAAAAATAGAGCAGAATTTGACCATCGATTCGATACAGCCAATAAAATGTTGTTTGTGCGATGGCTTGATAACAGCGTTTGCACCATGGGCACAAGCTATGACTTTGTTCACCCTCGGCTATGAATTTAGATGTTGTTGGACACTTCCCTCAGAAACTGCAAAACCAGCTGCGATGTGTCGAATGCTATATGAAAGGACGTTGGCAATGTAAAAGATGTTGCTGCTCTCGCTCTGTCGTCTCATGTTTAGCGACTGTCTGTCTCAGAGCACAGGCGGCGCTAAGTGTGATCGAGGACTGGTGCAGGAGTAATGGGCTGTCGATTAATCCTCTTAATACTGAAGTCGTTCTCTTCACGAGAATGAGGAAAAATACTGGTTTTACTCAGCTGGTGCTAAAAGGCATTCCTATCCCGATATCCAAGGAAACTAAGTACCTTTTTTTTATTTTTTATAATTCGTGCAGGTCCAAGAGTGTACGGGGTACAGATGGTTTGTGTCGAAGATGTTCGCTCACTACTCTCCGGGGGTGGTTGTCCTAGATAGGATTTAAGAGATTCGACTGAATTTGCGTTGGTTGTAGTTCACAGTAACTCTTTCGACGTACACAGTCGCAGATGGAGGGAATATCCAGGATGCAGGATGACTAAGCGCGTACGCCCTGACGTCTGCAAAAGGTCCGCAACATTTTTCTTATCCTTAAGGAGAAATTATTGCAGAAGGCTAACGGGCGTCATTACGGGCCATTACACTTTTGCCAAGCATCTCTACGTGCTTGGCATCAGTGAGACGCCTACCTGTGCTGCATGTTGCGAGGAGGATGACACAGCAGAACACTTTCTCTGCGACTGTCCCGCCTTCGCTCGCGCACGGTGGCGCACCCTTGGGGCCGACGTGGTGGGTGCCGAATCTCTTAGCTCCACATCACTGAAGCCCCTCCTTACTTTTCTCCGGACAACGGGGAAAATACAATAAAGACAAGGTGTCTGTCTGGTAGTACAATGGACCAGTATTTGTGTCTGAGTGCTCCAACAGATAGTAGAAGCCTCCAACAAAAAAAAGAAAAAAAAAAAAAACTCTTTCGTTTCTATGTCATTAAGGTTTTATATTGAAAATTCACACACAGAGTATGAATTTTGAAGTGATCTTATGCTGCGAGTGTTATGCCTTTTCAGCATTTTTCTGATCATCTCTCATTCACAACTGATGTTGTTGCACAGTTTTTGCGTATAGGAATTGTTCTTGACTATGGACGGACAGACCTTCGGCTCAAGAGTCGGTGATGATTACCATTGCACCACGACCACCCCACCTGGGAGTCATCTTAGACAGCAAGCTTCTTTGGTCAAAGCATGTTGAGTCAAAAATCACCAAAGCGCTGTCAATTTTTTGGCAATGCAAAGGTGCCTTTGGCAAAACATGGGGTTATCGCCGAAAAAGGTCCTCTGGATCTACACGGCAAATAAGACCGATAACCTCATATGCATCGATTGTCTGGTGGAAGAGTCTTACACGCAAACATGTCGTGGCCTCTTTCATAAAACTCCAAAAAGCGATCTGTCTCAGCTGCACAGGGGCTTTTCCCAGCACATCGGGAGTGCGCGCTGAAAACCATGTCACACTTCAAGAAAAATGGTTTTTGGTACAGCTCGCATTGGAGTGACAGATACTGAACCTAGAATGGGCTGTCTTCGCATTTTTACAGATTGCTCCAGGACTGGGCAGGGGTCCGGTGCTGGGGTTTTCTTTGAGCGTCTGTCTTTCCAGATACACGTAATCCTAATGGCCATGCACTATGTTGTAAAGCACAGGTGGAAGGGAAAAAGCATGTGCGTCTGCAGTGACAGCCAAGCTGCACTCAAAGCTGTGTCCAACCCTCTATCCAGCTTTAAATTAGTTCATGAACTCAAGACCTTTTTGAACAAAGTCGGAAGATTCAATTCACTGAGGCTTGTATGGGTCCCAGGTCACTCTGGGATGCCAGGAAATGAAATCTCCGATGAATTCGCTAGAAGGGGCTCAGAGGAGAGTTTCTCAGGACCTGAACCCGCCTTAGGTTTACCTGCTTCCAGTACGTTAATTAAGTTTTTTTTTCAAAATGTTTTTAATAGTTTGTATTTGGGTTCAAATGGGTTAATATGGCTATCAACTTTCGTTTCGTTGAAAGCCGAGTTCATGTCAAAAGAACTAAAAATGTTAAAGTTATAGCAAAATTTCCCGTATCACAACGAGATGGCGCACCTTAATTAAATGATATTTGTTTGACTCTTACCTTTAAGGTAAATGTTTGGGCCTGTTAATTCTTTACCCGCACGTTTCATTCCCTTTTTTGAATACTTAAAGTACCGCAATTACTCTGTTGATGGTTGTAATTCAATACTTCTGCACTTTACTTGATTGGTATCTGCACGACCCTCCGGCTGCTACAAGCCCGCCCGTCCCGACAAGCCCAATAAGTTCATCCGATCTCCCTTATGAGGTATTATGTGCCGAGCTGTATTGCATATAAAACGGAATATTTCACGTTACGCCATCAATCCCGAAATTCCCAGATTTATCTTCTACTTCACATTTTTTACTGTTGTTACTGCTTCCATTTTCAGAAAGAAATAAATTCTCCAACAAACAATCCTTTCATCGGAATATCAACAAAAAGGACGAAAAAGCGCTCGCCATATACGCGGCCACTTTGGCAGCACTGGCAAGCGTAGGCATGTTAAACATTTTCTTTTGCTTTTTTTAAATTCATTGCCACTTCCGCAACATAAAAGTCTTGCGAAGTACCGCACATAGTCGCGCGTCGAGTATGCTTCAGTGAAATTAAAAATAATTCCGGCAGGTTGATGAACTGCAATCGCCTCCATAAAACATCGAGACGCAAAGTCGTGTGGTATATAGCGGTAAACGAGTATGGATGTTTGTACTACGCACACGCGTCGTATTCGATATAAAAGGGTTGATGGTATTCTGAAGCCTGATGGGTGGTGGTTATGTCATGCGACGATGGGCTCTGCGGAAAAGCGGTGTGCCCAGCCCATAATGAAATACCAGCGACCATCCGATTCTATTGGAAATAATGAGAAAAACATTAAAAATCCATTAGTCGATATTTATTGATGGCTCGGGACTGCCACAAGGTCCGGGATTGGGATAGGGACCGAAAACCCGCACCAAAGTGCCAACATCAGCATCATGAGTTGCTTGGCATCGGAGTTGAGTTTTTGCGGTTTTTCCGGTCTCGTTCGGTCCGGACTTGTGATTGCGGCGGCACTGAGCCAGCAAATGGAAACGATGGTAAGAGGAATATAACAATAAGACCAAAAAGAAGCAGAACACAACAACAACGCGGAAGAACTATTATATGCTTAATGGCGGTCGTCGGTGTGCACAAGACAGAAGGATCTTCTGCTTTATGGTTTCGTATTAAATTTAATTTAAGGAAGCGCTCTTTTGAGGGAATGTGTTATTTTATCTGAACGATATTTTGGTGTGACATTAATCATTAATGAATGAGCATACCCGGAGGTCGCTCCGGGGCATTTACAATTCCGCGACCATTTTTTGCCGGCCACATCCTACCCCTCGGGGTGTCTGTCTGCCTCGACAACTTGACATGATGCACAATATTTGCTCTCAACTTGGCATCAACTTGCGTCATATGCGCTTGAGTCCGTCTGAACATAGCTGGTTCCTTAGATAAACCTAATCCTTCAACTAACGGCTAAAGTAAACTGACAGCAGCAAGAGCACGAAGAATTTTAACAAAAACACCATCAAACAAAATTTAAGTCCATACGTTGGTTGAAAGGATTACAAGAACATAAACAACAAGCTCAAGATTCGCCGGACCAAGTTGCATGTTGAATTGTGGTATCCCAGAGGAACTTGCACAAATCCGGCGGTTTCGTGTTTGCTTAACCGGCTGGCAAACGAACTAAGAAGCTGTATCGCCCGCTTCTCTGCGGCCACATTCGCGTCCACACATTGTTCGTTTTCAGTAAGGTCTACTCCAGCGCACTGACACGCAGAGTCACCGCTCGAACCCACGCCATACCGCGCAAACAAAAAGTTGACATATTGGTCATGTTTTGTAATTATTTTGCTCATAATTAGCCAAAGACCGACACGAACGTGCAGAGAACGCCAATTACGAATTCCTTTGGTACATGTCAGCACAGAGGATCCATCGAAGGTGGGGGGGAAGGCACTTACGAGGACGTAGAGGACACCAAGCACGATGATGGCAGTAATAGTACCGATGACGCTGATCGCATCTGTACCTCATATATGGGGGCTTGTGGAACGCAAATGTTCGTGCTACTAGTGGTTTTTACGAATTGAGGTTTATATTTGTATCTCTTCAAATGACCACGCGCTAGGGACGTGTGGATGGGGGATACGTGCATCCAGATAGCTGACACGTGATTATAATTTGGACATACAACATATAATGCAGTTGCGAGGGTGGATAATTGCCTTAATAATTATGTTGACACAGAGGAGGACAGATATGCAAGAGTAGTTAATACGTGCACCAAGTCCAAGGACGACTGGTTTGGATGATTTTCCTTTATGCTTTGTTTGTTGGTTTTTTTGTGTGTTTTGCAAATAATAATTACGAATGGAGTGGCTGGTAATTAGTTTCTAGATTGGAAAATTGGCCTTACCTGCAGCGGATCTAACGGAAGTAGGTTAGGTTGACTTATTCAAATTGGTTGCATGGTGTCACAGAATTGGTTGAATCGAGTAAAAGGATTTAATGGTATGGCGTGTGGCTTACAGGCGTAATGCTTTCAAAGACCTATGATATGCTTCATCAGCCTGTTCCGAAGATTGTCTGATTCATTAACTAACGTTTTATTCACTGGGGGAAGCCGACTTGGCTGGGTAAATATAATCACGCTGTTTTTTTTTCTTTTGTGTTTTCTTTTATTATTATTTTTTTCTTAAGAAATATAAAAATATAGAAATAAATATCAAAACACTGCAATCATAAAGAGCTAGAAAGGGGGGGAATATGAACAATTAAATTTAGCAAACAAGATACAAAATTATTGATTTAATTTTTTTTTGCAGAATAGATCTATTTCGAATACATCTTATAGAATAAGGTAGCTTGTCGTGGAGTACTTACAGAAGAAAAAGAGAATAGATATGTAAACTGTGGATGGCAGAATGTTCATCTATCGTAAGTTGAAAAAAAAGAGCTTCTGCTAAATATTATATTTTTAAAATATTTTTAAAACTTTTTAAAAGTAAAACTGTTTTAGTGATAAGACATTAAGATTTTTAAAAAGTATAAATTCATCGAATAATATGTTTTTTGTGACGCCAGCGGGTATATTCTATATACATGTTTTTATATATATTTTTTAGCCTAGTAAACTATTTCATATTCAGTGTCAGTGTACTAATCCACAATAAGACTTTAAAAAAAATAGCTGCCTAGTAGCCCCCTAAGGTATTTTTTTCATGCATTTGTATGTTTATACCAGTTTAACTTCCGGTCGAGCATAATTCTGAGATATTTAGACTAATGGATGTTCTCAATATAAAAACATTTTTTAGAATAAGGGTTAAAAATAAATAAGGAAAAAATGTCTGAGCGCTAGATTTAGAGTTACAAATGTGTTTATTGTGTCTAAGTCGTTTGCAACAGGGCTGTATGAAATCAAGTACAAGTACCAGTACTAGTACCGGGTCCGCCAAATATTTTTTTATTTTTTTTGAAAATGCTATAAAAAAAACTACTGAATATTTTCTCAAATTTCTTTTTTTATTTGAAAGTACAATCCTTCCGGTTAATAATGGAAAATAATTTCATCCAAATTGCTGCCTCGGCTGGCCATGCAGTAGCCTACACGATCGGTCCAATTTTTAAGCACATTATCGATTGTGTGCAGCTGTATTTCACCAATGGCTTCACGAATATTGTCCTTTAAAGCGTCAATTGTCTCTGGCTTGTCGGCGTAACACTTATCTTTGACGGCACCCCACAAATAATAGTCCAACCGTGTCAAATCGCAGCTCCGAGGTGGCCAAACGACATCAGCTCTGCGGCTGATAATGCGATCTTCAAAAACAGGGCGCAAAACATCGACTGTAGCTTCGGCTGTGTGGCACGTAGCGCCGTCCTGTTGAAACCAAATTTTGCCAATATCCTCCTCTTCAATTTTTGTGAACAAAAATTCGTTCAACATGGCCCGATAACGATCGCCATTGACTGTAACGGCCACTCCTTGCTCATTTTCGAAGAAAAATGGCCCAATTATGCCTCTGGACCAAAATCCGCACCAAACAGTGGCTCGTTTTGGGTGCACCGGCTTTTCAATGTATGCGTGCGGGTTTTTTGTGCCCCAAATGCGACAAGTTTGCTTGTTTACATACCCGCCAAGATCAAAATGAGCTTCATCTGAAAAGATGATTTTTTTGGCAAAATCGGCATCTTCTGTAAGTCGATCGCAGGCCCACTTAGCGAAGCATTGTTCAAGCATATACACAATCATATTCGTTCAACGGAAGGATAAAACTAATTATCTGTCAAATCAGACATGAGCTAAGTGTTACCATTCACGAAATAAGCACTACTTGAAAAAAAAAACGTTAGATGGCGGACCCTTTATTATTACAGGTACTTGTACTTGTACCTTATACTGATACTTGATTTTAGGTAACTACCAGTCTAGGTAGATAGATAGATAGATAGATTCTTTATTTTCGTCTATAATGTACAGTTTTTATCGCACAATTTACATACAGAGATTGATAATTAATGTTTATCTTTCTACTGAAGTATTTATTTATTTAGGTTAGAAAAAAAATGTTTTAAATGGTTAATAATATGAAGGATAAGACGACAAAAACCTTCAATATAAACAAAACCAGAAAAAAAACAATATATACTCGTATATATGTATATACAAATGTGTTTATATGAATAGTTAAATAAAAAAATAAATAGTTAAATAAGTAGATAACAGATAAATAAATAAATAAAAAATAGATCAATAAGTAAATATGTAAATAAATAAGTAATTGAATATATAAATAAATAAATACATAAATAATAAATAGATGAGTATGAAAATAAACAGAAAAACAATCAAATAAATAAATATATTGTATATATATATGTATAATTAAAGCTATGATTACATCGATAGTTGATTCACTCGAGGGATATCCGCGTTTTGGCAGTTGTTCAAGAAATTAGAAGTGAGTCTTAATATTCTGTTGCAGATCATTTCAACATTCGCTACTTTATATAAGGAGTACAAATTAATTCGGTCCGTTTTTTTGTGTTCAAAATTTTTTTTTCTATTGAAAAAACGTAAAAAATACATCACTCAAAGTATTGTCCGTCGGAAGCGACTACTTTTTCCCATCTCTCCGGTAATTTTCGAATACCATCTCTAAAAAATGAGTCCTCTCTGGCATCGATCCAATCATTGAGCCATTCTTCGATTTCTTCAAAAGACCCGAACCGGTGATCCCCCAAATCGTTTTGCATCCGTCGAAAAAGTCAGTAGTCGGAAGAAGCAAGGTCTAGAGAAAACGGCGGGTGGGGTAAGACCTCCCATTTCCGCGTTTCCAGGTAGTTTTTGACCGCTACAGCCACTTGGGGCCGAGCGTTATCATGTTGCAAAATCACCTTGTCATGCCTTTCGGTCGTTTCTGGCCGTTTTTCACGCAATGCACGGCTCAAACGCATTAGTTGTAGTCGATAACGTTTCCCATCAATGGTTTCTCCTGGTTTTAGCAGCTCATAGTACACCACACCCGTCTGGTCCCACCATATGCAGAGCATGACCTTTTAACCGTGGATGTTTTTCATTGGCGTCGATGTAGACGATGATGGAACGGGTTCACCAGGCTTTGCATAGTATTTTTTCTTCTTGGGGTATATTCACTTTTCTTCTCTAGTCACGATCCGGTACAAAAATCCCTTCCCTTGATGTCTTTCAAGAAGCAGTTCCGAGGTGAAAAATCGCCTTTCGACATCTCTCGGTTTCAACTCGTACGGCACCCAAATTCCTTGCTTTTGAATAAATCCAAATTTCTTTAACCGAACGGAAATTGTTTGCTAAGTCACTCCCAACGATTCTGCGAGTTCACTTTGGGTTTGGCACGGATCTTGATCCAGTAAAGCCCCCAATTCCTAATCTTCAAACTTTTTGGGCTGGCCAAGACGCTCTTTGTCTTCGACGCTAAAATCACCACTTTTGAAGCGTCGAAACCACTCTCTGCATGATTTATCGGTCGGAGCAGATTAAGTATAAACTTCTACAAGCATTCGATGGGCTTCAGCTGCACTTTTCTTCCAATTAAAAAAGAAAATCAAAACTTCCCAAAAATGCTGTTTATTTAAGACAAATCTCGAAGAGGCAAAAAAACAATGTTGTTGTCAGAAACAGACGCTGATGCACACTAATTATTGTTGACAGATGTCACACCTTTCCAATGAATGGAAGGTAATCGCTTCCAAGATCAGCCACAACTTGCAGGTGGCGCCATCTTTTGAAAACGGACCGAATTAATTTGTACCCCCAATATTATAATTTTATTTTGATGATTGAGCGAAGATTTCCGGCTGATAAAGGTGTAGAGCGTATTGGTGGCAATATTTCCTTTACTAACACGTGTTCCCCAAAAGTTAATTTTGTATCTAAATATATTTAGCACTTTTTTCCATTCGATGTTGGTTTCATTTAGTAAAATATAAGAACTTGGAAGATGGCAAGGTCTTCTCTTTCGAGTAAAAAAGATAGCTTGAATCTTCTCAGTGTTCAGTTTAATTTTCCATTTAGTGAAATATTTGAAAAGTATTTGGAATGCATTCCGAACATTTGTCTCAATATTAAGACTACATTGATGCGATGAAAAAATTGCGGTATCGTCGGAGTAGGACGCTATTTCACGCTCAGGAACATTAGGGAGGTCTGAGGTATATACATTGTACAAGACTGGACCGAGAGCAGAACCTTGTGGGACACCAGCCAGAAACGTTTGAGAAGCGGATACACTACCATTTACAAAGACTTTAAATACACGGTTGGTCAAAAAACTCTGGATGACCCGGACAAGATATAGGGGAAACTCAAAATTTATCATTTCATATAGAAGTCCGTCATGCCAAACTGAGTCGAATGTCTTTTCGATATCTTACAGCAGTATTCCAGTGGATTTACCTATTTCACGATTGCATTTGATATACATAATTACATATCCTGAGGACCGGTGCGAGTGGTTACTGCGAAACCCAAATTGCTCGTCTGGTAAAATGTTATGTTGTCCTATATGCTCCATTAATTTTCTTTAATAATTCCTTCAAGGTTTTTCTAACACTACTTAGAAGGCCAATAGGTCTATTCCTGGAAGATGCTGTCTTTGGTTACCCAGGTTTCAGAATGGAGATTACCTTTGCAGTTTTCCAAACTATTGGGAAGTATTGTATTTTAAGGCAGGCATTAAAAATAAAGCATAGTGCTTTAATACCAACATTAGGTAAATGCTTCATATAGAGATTCTTTATACGGTCAAAGCCGTCAGCTTTCCTCGGACGCAGATTATGTATTATTTGAGCTAGTTTTGAGGGGAAATGTATATTTCTTGAGGAATATTAATTTGATTGGATGAAATATTATTTACCCTTTCGTTCACCATTCTAGTTGTGTTTAAGTCCCCTAAATGCTGTGAAACAGAATGGTTGTTTAGAAAGGTGTATGCAAAGGAGTTGGCTTTTTCACTATCAGTACACAGGGTTTTCCCAGATTCGACCAGTGTATTAATGCGTCTATTTTTGTTTTTAATAACCTTGACGATGTTCCAAAATGGTTTGAATCCTTTGTCAAGCCCACTGAGCTTTCGATTCCACAGATCAGTTTTGTGTAATGCTTCATCTGACTGAGACTAACTGGACAGCGATATCGTTGCCATTGTCTTTTTAAGGAATTTCGTATACGGATTAACTCTAAAATCTGATTTGGTAATATGGATAAGTATACTTTTTTAGGAACTTTCGGAACACTGATGTCCACAACGCTCTGTATGTGGTTTGAGAATGTTTATATTAGGTGGTCAATATTTTCAGTGCTTTCAATATCGTCTAAACAAGTTGGGAAAGTCCTCAGTTTACTCTTCATTGCCGACCGGAAACAGTTCCAGTTAGCCCTTTTGAAATCGAACATATGCTCTACTTTTACCACTCCGGAAGAAACCTGCATGAGACAGGATAATGGTCGGAACTAAGCTCATAAGATACTTCCGGTTGGGTCAATAAATGGGGGTTATTTGTTATAAATAAATCAAGGACGGACGGCAAACCTCTGGAACTGTGCGGTACAAAGGTAGGACTTAACAGAGACAAAACAGTAAACAGATAATTGCATGGAAGATTGTACAAAATATTACCCCACGCATTAGCCCTAGCACAGCCCCAATCACTGTGTCTGCAGTTTAAATCACCTGCAATGATATAGTCCTCATTTCTTAGAATCGGCTTACACAAATCATTTTTTAAATAAAGCCTTTTTTCAGAGGAAGACGAGCCGCCCGGAAAATATACGCAATAAATTTTAAATGTTCTGTGATCATTTAAGTGAACCTCAATACCTACATTTTCAATACAGCGAGTGTCGATCATAGGAAGTAGCGAATGTTGAATACATCTTCGTACGAGTATGGCAACACCTCCACCGCGCCTCTCACTTCTATCAACACGATAGCATTTGAAACCAGAAGTCGAAAGATGTATGGCTTGCTTTAACGAGTTTCAGTGACTAAGGCAATATCAACTTTTTTTCTAGTTAAATAATTTAAGAACTCGGTATGTTTATTTCGTAACCCTCTAGCGTTCTATGTTAAAATGTTTAAATTATTATGAGACATATTACTTAAAATTATTATACAAAAACTTAGTAGTTAATAAAGTAACCTAACCTAGTAGCGATAGCATTAAATTGTTCTACCTTAGTTTTGCATGCACCAAGTTTTGTAATCATTTCCATTACAAGTGTATTTATTTCTTCCATAGAAAAGAGATTATTATTGGATGAGCCGGTGAAGTCGTTGTTGTTGGGAACAGCATCTGACTCAGTGTTTGCCCACGTACGAGGTGTGTTCACAAAAAATCGTTCAATGACAAGTGCGAGGCTGAGTTCCGGGGAGAAATAGTAGCATGACTTTGGCGATTCATATGAGGCAGAGATGAATTCCTTTTAGTTTTGTTGCTCACTCTCTCCCCTAGTTCGATAAATTTTGCTCTACTCACGCATGTGATGTCAGTGGATTTATGATTCCCACTGCAGTTCGCCCATTTAATCATACTCTCGTTTGTGCACTCTGCTGTTTTGTGAGAGCCCGCGCACGTTGAACAATATGTCTTGATATGACAATTTCGTTCTCCGTGGCCGAACATCTGACAGTTACGGCATTGGGTAATTTTATTTTTGATCTATTTTCAAAAGAAACGATATAAATAGTCCGAAAGATTGACCATTTTAATATCCTTGCATGAAAAGCCAAGCTTATTAATTTCACTTTTTAGTTTGTTTGCATCAACCTCGTGCAGACCAAATAAAACACATTTAAAAGCCTTTTCAATTCTAAGGTCATGAGTGAAGAATTGACAATTCTCAGCTTTGAGTTTCGCAAGCACTGTATTAAATGAAACTACGCTCTCACACATGATCTTTAAACTAGTTAATAGTTTTTTAACCGAATAATCAGAGACATTTATGGTAATCATAAAATTATGCACATATTCACTCGACTTATGAAGAAGTTTAATGGGCGGAATAGAGTCTTTTTTAGTTACAGTGTTCATGATGACTTCATCATCGCTTTCAATATCCGAATCAGGCAAGCATTGGAGAGGACTCCAATTAGATGATGGATCCTTTTTAGGGTTCATCTTGGCGGACTAGCGGAATTTTTTTCCAGAGGACATTGGTTTATCCCCTGGGGCGATCAAAAAGTAATGATAATCAATGTATAATACAACATTTATTCTTTCAAATTAACTTTACTTGTAATCTCCTAATAAGGTTATACATTTAGTCCATCTCTTCTCTAAAGCTTGTATTCCATTTAAAAAAAAATCTTTATCTTGCTCCTAGAAAAACGCTTGTACGGCAGCCTTCACTTCACTATCATCGGCAAATTTCTGGCCTTTGAGGTGTTCCTTGAGACGAGGAAAGAGATAGAAGTCGCTGGGGGCTAGGTCTGCAGAATAGGGAGGGTGCTCAACCAATTCGAAGCCCGTTTCCCGTATGGCATTCAACGCAACTTGAGCTTTGTGAGAGGGTGCGTTGACAACAACACCTTCGCACACAGTTTGCCCCGCCTTTTTTCCTTAATGGCTTCCCGCTACTTTCTTATTTATTCTGCATAGTAGGAGCCTGTAATACTAGCTTTCTTCTCCAAATAATCAATCATGATAGTCCCCTCGGCATCTAAAAAAAAAACAGACGCCATAATCTTGCCTTCCGAGCTTGAAACCTTGAACTTCTTAGGGGTCGGTGACGTAAGCCTTAACCCTCGGACTGACGGATGAGTCTGGCTGGACCTCTTTTAATTTTTGTTGTAATTAAAACATATTCATAATGAAGCTAGCGACTTGGAATTTCATGTATGTAGCTTCCTAAAATTTGATCAGCTATCAATCTGCACAAAAATTAAGACGAAAAAATATATTCCAATATAAACACGTACAAATGCATTGGGGTCTGACCGGACCTCATGTGTTACGAATGTGAAAACCAAAGCAAGTGTCAGTCCGAGGGTTAAGTGATGTTTTGACAATAACAGATTCTAAAATAAGTCTAAAGGTGCATTTATATTTGTATAGAAAAACATTCACAGAGAAAGAAAAGAAGGAATTAAAAACAAAGGAAAAAACTAAAACGCAAATTGTATTCTTTATTTGATATGGGAATGACGCAATGCCAAGCCAACCACCACCAATGAGCACACACCAAAGAATGAAAAGAATCTGAGCGTGGCTTCTGTCCTGTCAACAAAACGGTGCTGCCAATCCAATATAGCAAGATCGGTGTTGCTACATCAATATCATCTCATACAATATTATAATACAACATTATTATATCCCTATTGAAAAAAACCTGCGAGGTTGAGAATCCTAAAAAAGTTGATGGAACTGACAATCATCTGGTAGACTATGTATAGATAGTTGCCTGTCTAAGGCTATATATTTATATATAAGGGTCATAATTGAGCACACAGGCGTCGTGCTCGAGCAGGCAGGGGCTATGACCAAGCACCCGGGCTTTATTATCTATGTCGATTTCGGTGTCGATCTCGATCTCGACTATGCATAAAATAAAACAAAAGACGGGCTAACGTAGGCAACAACTTATCTAAAAAAAAATGAGATACGTGAAGGATGAAAACTAAGAGACAGCAGGTCCTATTCTATTCTTTTTACTTAAGTGCTGGGATACGTAATGAGATCCTTTCAAGAAAATGACAAGACAATAACTCTTAAAGTAATCATTCTTATTCTAGCGTACGTAGACGATTTGTACCTTTCGCAGCCAGTGAGGAAACAGTTAAGAGAAATGCAAGAAGTCGAATGATGGCAAAAGAGGAAGAAGGCTTGGAAGTAAATGAAGAGAAAGCCAAATATTTGTCATTAACCGACTTGGATCGATACAAACTTCACACCTGACTGTACTCGAAAAGCGCATTGAGAAAGTGAACGAGTTCAGAAAACGAGATAAAAATGTAAATAAACCAAAGGCCCCTATAATGCGCGGTTTATCGGGATAAAGGAACTAAAAGGTGATTCATTGAGACGTTTTTTTTTTTTATTTCAAATAAAACACATAAGTTGTACTTGGATACTAGAAACCTTATTATGACCTAAACGAACAGAGTGTCTGACATTTACTTTTTGAATATTATTTCTTGTAAGTATTACCCGCGACTAAGTTAGACATAGCATATTATCAGGGTCCAATTTTGGATCAGAGCTTCCAGCGTTAAAATCGGTATTTGTTGACTTACGCGATAAGTGTTGATCTCCAAATCCTGGATTGCTGGCTAGCTTATCGGTGCGGACTTTTGACTCTACCTAGCCCCAAAAAAAAATTCAAAAGTTGTAATATCAGACAATCAATGTGGCCAAATCACGGGTCCGACAGTAGAAATTAGCTTTTTACCAAAGTTGTTTCTCAATAAAGCTATTGTTTCGTGTCTTGTTGGAACCAAATGTTCGAGCCAAGATCACGGGCTTTAATTTGCGGCAACAAAAAGTCCGTTATCATGGGGCGCTACTGCCCGGCAATGACAGATATGTTCTGTCGGGTCTCATTATTAAAGAAATACGGACCGATGATTTCACCAGCCAATAAACCACGCCAAACAGTGCATTTTTGTGGATGTAGCAGTAGTTCGACACACTCTTCTGGTTACCCGGCAATTGTGTTTATTTACATAACCGTTAAGCCATATATGGACCCCATCACTGAACAAAATTCGATGCAAAAACCGCGGACTGATTGAACTCATTGAAATTAAGCGTAAATTCAAGTCTGGCAGTTTCAGTTATTGAACGAATTAGATTTTGTAAGCCTTTAAACGAAGATTCTCTTTTAAAATTCGCCAAAATGTTGAATACGATAAGCCCATACATATGAATGTTGAGATCGGCGTCGAATCGATAGCTCACGGTCTTCAGCTATACTCGCCGCCACAGCCGCAATGCTTTCCTCACTACGGGCAGGAGATGGTCTATTCGGTCGCGTGTTATCCAATACCGTACACTAAAACTCGACACTGACACTGCGGATGGTGAAAGAAATAATGTACTCGACAGGTCGATGATGCACACCATATGCTGCTTGAAGCGCACGAAAAACATTCTTCACAGAAAGCTGATTTTCATGATGATTTGGCAAGCAATTCTGAATAAGAATAACAGGACACCATGGGGCCGGTAACGCGTGGTCTTAAAAAACCTATTGAAAAAAAAACAAGTTTGAATGAATGACCCATAATTAGAACAGCTCTCTTGTCTCTGACTAGGGGGGAGAAAAATAGATTTCGGGTCATTAAAAACAAGGCCTTATGAAGAATCTGTGGTGGAAAACAGGACGAAGAAATAGACGAGTGGAAAAAATTGCGTGCATTCGATGAACTCTGTTCAGCTCCAAGCTCCATTGTCTAAGTAATTACATCGCGAAGTATAAGATTGGCAGGATACATAAAACAAATGGACAGTGGACGAAGAGTCAAAAGATTAATGAGTGGAAAAAGACCACCAGGAAGGCAATGTCGTAGACTGAAGGATAATATAAGGATGGACCTAGAGAGAATTAACAGAACAGCTAAACGAGGGAAGAATACGATCACGACATGGAAGCTTGGCGGAGGGTTATCAATTAGACTCTGAAACTCAGGGATTGAAATAGTAATAGTAGTAGCGTAAAAATGGAAGCGCTTCGTGTATCATCGATCATGTATTTTGTGCGTGAAGTGAAGAGTGTTTTTCTTGATGGCATTTGAAATCTGGACCTTCCAACGTACCATTGGTACCAAATTAGTTGCACAGACTGGTTTCCATAAATCAGTAAGTTTTTAGTCATGTGCTTTCAGAACCGTATTCAAGTTTTTGGAGATAATTTTTTTCCTTATATAATCATCGTCCGCCTTCGACTTTTCCGGTTGGAGCTGAAGTGTTCACCGTGGCACTCCAATTGACTAACCTTGTGGCACTGTACGAGTATATACCTTAGAATTCGTGATTGCGTCTTTCTCTCTGTATCCTATCAAATTGAATGGGATCTCGAATTAACAATGAACTTTTCCATCCTCTTTTATGTGAAAGGGATTAGAGTTGACATCATACACCAATTGTTTTCTTAGTACCTGTTCGCCACATCTGTTGAATAAGAATGATAACTTACACCACATATATATATTATAATGAAGAAACCCCATTCCAAAAAATAATTCCTAACCACATTTACCCAAAGAAGGCACTCATTTTCCCCTGTCCTATATTGTTAAGGATAAATGGGTTCATCTCCAATTTATTACCAATTATCGAAACAATTACCAAGGTCATCTATTTAACGCTTTGAGAATGATAAAGTAGATATTAACGACGAGGAGGACAGATAGAATAATTAAAAATCGATACCATAACAATGCTGAGAGAGCCTGAACTATAGCAAAAGTGTGCGGAAGGATATGCCTTCCTGTCAAAAAGCAAGCAGCTTTCCACGACCCTGACCATAATGGGATTATGAATAATGGTTGAAGAATCTTATCGAGTGGTTGTGAAGTGAAGAAGTTGATTTTTTTTGTATACACCAATTGCTTGCTTTAGTGTCCTTGAAGGGGATCAATTTATTAATGTTGATTCTATTGTTATTGAATATCCGATAAATTCGATTTGAGTAGAATTTGATGAATGACGTTGGTGTGCGCAACAGGTTTCGATACTCTTC
Source organism: Merodon equestris (assembly GCA_958301585.1). Lineage (NCBI taxonomy): Eukaryota > Metazoa > Arthropoda > Insecta > Diptera > Syrphidae > Merodon > Merodon equestris. The sequence goes on from OY284413.1 coordinate 170,665,640, forward strand.
GGTGTAATTTCTAATAAGTTCTATTTAACATGAGCAGATACTGGACAAAGGCGCAGACGGGACGTAATGTAGAAGGGTAAAAAACTTAAATGGAAATAATATAATAGGAACTCTTAGTTTACATTAATATCAATTATTGTTATACAGAATACCCTGTTTACCTGCTTATGAAAACATGTTTTTTTACCGTAAAAAAAAGACACCGTACAATATTTTTCAAATTTAATATCTAATTGAGAAAGGTTAGCTTTCCCATTCGTTGTGAAGTAAATTTTCATTCAAATGGCATTGCAATAGCGTGTCCTGGCTATAAAATTTTGACGTACATTTCAAATAAATTGATGCTCTATTCACCATGCTGGAGCTCCTGAGATTTTTCAGAATTATCTGCAAAACAGAAACAAAAAATAGTCTAACAATCTAGCTTCGCGTAGGCTTAGAATACTATCTGTTATATCACCAAACAATTCTCCAAGCGAGAATTTAATTTTTCAAAAGGTGTAAATGAGCGATTTGCAACTACCTTGCAGAAAGTGGTGGTACGTAAGTTAAGTACAAAGAATTGCCCCGCAAGTTGTGACTCGGAAATTTAGATTTTCTGACCTTAAAAGAGTCTTTTAACATTTTAAAGCAATACAAATGCCGAACTGAAGTAATCTTTGAATCAATGAGTAATGCATAGCTAGGTTGCAGGCGATGTTTACTGCATATTATCCTTAAAATACTCTCCATAAAATAAAGTAAATGAGTGGCACATCAATATCTAGCTGCGCAGTCCTTAGCCATCACTAACGATTAAGTCATTTTGGAACATTATCGATAGGTTTTTTTGCATAAATCTGAACTTGAAAGTTCCCATTCTCGTTGTAGAGCTTCTTTAAGAGAGGCTCTGCTGTTAATAACTCGATTTCGAATGTTTTTTTCCATGATCGCCTTACAAATGTTTAATGGATGATTGTGAAAGCATTTTGATCTGGGAGTGAGCACTGAAACCCAGCCACATTTCGACATTGTGAACAGTGTGCTTTGGGTCGTTGTCTTGTTGAAAAGCACAATATGAGCCTAGACCTATTTCACTTGAAGATTAGCTTCTTTCAGCTCAGTATTTGGTTTTCGTCAAACCCTTTGTTTCCGGTTATGTCAAACAACTAAACTTACTCTCGTCATTAAAAATAAGATTGTTACAAAAGTCTTGAGCCTTGTTAACCTTGTCTTTGGCGAATGCGAGTCTTTTTTCTTTGTTAATCTTGGTTTACTATTAACAACTTTGTTAAATTGGTATGTAACTAAGTTCTCGCTGTTTATCAAGAGATGGCTCCAGTAGTAAGTGCTGGTCGATTGTGACGTATCCAAAACGTCATGAACCAAGCTTAGACATATGACAAACAAACCGCTTTGACACATTAGTGATGCTGCTCCAAGTGAAACAACGTGCCGTGATTGGTTCCGTCGCTTCAAACAGGGTGATTTTGATGTTGAAGACCGTTCGCGCGAAAGAAGGCCAAAAGCCTTCGAAGACGCTAAATTGGAGGCATTGCTCGATGAAGATATCTGCCAAACGCAAAAAGAGCCAAGCTATTTCTAAGCGATTGCATGCGTTGGGAATGATTCAAAAGGAGGGAACTTGGGTTTCTTATGATTTGAAGCCAAGAGACGTTGAGCGTCGTTTTTTCGCCTGTGAACAACTGCTTTAGCGGCAAAAACAGAAGGGTTTTCTTCATCGCATCCTTACGAGTGATGAAAAATGGATTCATTACCATTACCATAACCCAAAGAGTAAAAAATCATGCAGCCCGGTTATGCTTCTACGTCATCATCATTTTCAATTGATGTGATTGAGCCGAGCACTGCGCGAAAAGCAGCCACAATTCGTGCAGAGGCACGAAGAAGTGATTCTACAGCATGATAACGTTCGGCCTCACTTTGCCAAACCCGTTAAAATCTATTTAGAAACGCTCAAATGGGAAGTCTTACCCGACCCGCCATATTCCCCAGATATTGCGCCTTCTGATTATCACTTGTTCCGTTCAATGGCAAATGGTCTGGCTGATCAGCGATTCCATTCATATGATGACATCTCAAAATGGCTTGATTTGTGGATGGCCTCAAAAGACGAACATTTCTACAGTGACGGTATGGGAGCTCTGTAAGAAAAATGGGAAAAAGTTATCGCTAGCGATGGCTTATACTTTGAATGATCCATTTGTAATCGTTTTTTTCACAATAAAGTTACATTTTCATCAAAAAAAAACAGCGAGAACTTAGCTGCGCTCCTAATAAATGATTTACGATGTCCAGATCTGCTGTTAAAATTATTTTACCTTGAAACTCAGCGTACTGTTTCGATAGAGAATGTTTTTTTTTTTTAATGATACCGGACTACTATGCGATCAATAATTATACTGACGTTTTCGTGTTTCGCTTGATTTTCTTGTCAATTTGCCTCTCAGTTACCTTCGACAATGTTTTTTTTCGAGTCTTATCTTTCTCATTTTCTACGCATCTCTAATTTCATCCCTAACTACAGCATAGAATTTTTCAACAAGTTCATCATCAGTAGAAGCTTTCGCACTCCTAAAGAAGTTTCTGAATTTTGACTTTTTTTATTGTTTTTTATTTATTTCCTTAAAAATATTGTCTATCCTTCTGCTTGTTGCCTCGATCACAGAATTTGATACAATGCGCGGATGCTAAGTTGTTGTCTTTCTTAAAATTGCTTAGCTTTTATTTTTCATTACTTTAATTAGGTTATTAATTAAGTCGAAAGACATCGTTTTAAAAAGGTGCTGTCTGTCTGCTTTAGAGTGCCCGCACAGGGCCAGTAAGGTATTTTAATAAGTTAAGATAGTTAAGCTAGACTTAAGCATTTTGGTCTAAAATAAGTTATATATAGAAAAAGAAATAAAAAAAAAATGCGCGGATATTATAACACAATATTTGTGCTTGTGCGGATAATAAGCAAACGCGGTCCTTTTTCTTTCTCATGCTTATGCTTATTGAAAAATTCACTGACATCTACTATCTTAAAGTTGTTAGATTTCTCATGCACTTAAGGATCTTTCAATTTTTTATTTTTTGGAACAACCGCCGATTTTGGGCGAGTGTTCATCATTAGCAAATCAGTTGTCTCGATGGAGGAAAAATACTTATCAAGCCACTGCTTCCTTTGAATTTTATTTTTCCCCATTAAGACACGATGCTTTGTCAATACACGAAATTCCGACCCATCGATCTGAAAATTACAAAAGAAACGTTAATAAAATCACTGTAACATGGGAACCAAAAGTCAGGTTGTCAACAATTCTCAAAAATGACACACATCGTTTGAAAGTTGGAACATCCTTAACCCTTGAAGCCTACCCATCCCGGGAAAACACAACACTGAGAAAGCAAATGGCACGCCTTTTTTTTCCAGCAACAGCAGTAGTTGACTCAACTAATGGTCGTTTCTTTTTCAAAATATCTCCAACCAGTACCTGGAGATTTGACGGCAAAGTTGGCCAAGTAAACCTCTTCTCCGTTTGGGATTTGATGAGGGCCAGTGCCAAGTTTTTGAGGAAGTTTCATTTCTTTTGTGTTTTATTTTACGCCATTTTTAGAAGAACATAATATAAGACCCACAATATTTAAAATCCCAAAAAAGTTAGCCAACAGCCGTCGTTTGGTTCGGCTTGAAACCCTGTACCGGTGATAAAGTTGCTCCATCAAATCAACACCACATTTCGTCTTGTTGTAAAGATCCACCATCTCAGGTAATTGGCATTTGGTATCAGGATTAGCTTCTGTGTGCATTGTTAACAGCAAAGTGATTTTTTTTTTGGATTTTGGTGGACAGCAGGACAGTAAAACAATTCTTCAGGAAAAGCAATTTTTGCTGTGTTACGTTCGCAACATTTGTTTCATGGATTTACTCTGTCATTTTCATGGTGTAATAATATACCAAATATACGGAAGCATCTAGCATGTATGCCATTTTGGAGTCACAATACATCAATATTTATATACCACATTTTTCTGCTTTATTAGAAATGTACTTTTTAAAAATGCATCTGCCTCTGAAGCCCAACAACACTTCGTCCAAAGTACAGCAATCCGAAGGAGAATAAACTTCACTTGATACACTGACAATGTGATTGAAAATCTCTCTTATTGGGGCAAGTGTGTAATTTTGTTGGCGTTTCAACCTTGTAGAGGAACTCATAGCGAGCTTGTGTCATGGTGGCCCGAAAGTAGCCCACACTGGAACCCTTGTCAAACATTTCTTTCGTTGTCACATGATTTATGTTGAGAGGGCCGGCTAAATAGTAGAAACCAAACAAAGCCTTAATATCTTTTACATTCGTGTCCCTTGCAGAAGAAGGTCGTATACTCTTTGTACTTGAGGAATTAACAAATTCATCGATGTCCACGCCCTGAAAAGCTATGTCGATTTTAAGCAAAATTTCATCAGTGAAAAAAAGACTCTAAGGTTCTTCTTCTGTTGTCAAACTAGGGGCATCACCTCTAGGACTCTTCCTCTTAGTTTGGTAGGAACATATAAAACACGTGGAAAATTACTTGAGGCAAACTTAGCTAAAGATACATCGTCATCCAAGGAAAAACCATCATCACTTGAATGTTGTCGGAAGTCTTCGATGACTCTATCATCTTCGTGGTCCCTCAAATTTTCAGTTACGATAAGACCTACCTCTTCATCTATATCGTCTTCTTCGTGTAACCAACCGGTAATTTTTTCATCCATTTCCGTTTTTCTCAAACTAAAATCGAGAAACATATCAACAAAACATATAACACTTGACTAATAAAACACTGATAACACTAATAAAATATAAATAAAAAGCTAACTTACCAATCAAATCAATACAGAAATAAAAACTCAAGGTATTTAAAAACGTGCGCAATATCATTACCTTGGAGTTTATGGAACCCCAAAGTTTAAAAATCTTTCTGTAATTTATATATATGAAGAAATTAGAAATTATATGAAGAATTAGAAAATAGATGAAAGCGGGTTATCAACGTTAGTGTAGGATTCTAAAAATGCTCGTTAAATTTGCAAACTTAATTAATTCAACATTCGAATAACCGTGGATGACGGTGTCGATTTTTACCATGGCGCGTCCAAAAGTAGTCTTGAAATTTCATTTTAAAATGGGCTGCCATATAGCAGAAAGGCCGAGGAGTCCATCTCAAAAGAATCGCATTTTTTTTCTGAATGGATAGGAGTGGTATTGAATTATTTCTCTATAATATGTTCACTGGATTTTGATTTTGCATTTTACAAAATCCTTTACTTAAGATATCCCATAAGTAAATCTTTTGGAACTCAGAAGTCAAGCTTTCCTATCAAAGGTGCATTCCGTCCTCTTCAATAGAATTCGAGAATTAAAAATTTGTTTCAGGTAAAATTCAATCGCCAATAGCAAGAGCAAACGATTTCTTAAATAATCGAATATGGATACCATCTCTAACGAATGAACTTAAATGTTTGAAATTTCCAATAAAACGGTTATGCGCTAAGTGTATAATATGAGGAACAGGAAATTGAGGTAGAAGAATCGTTAGAAACCCATCTCAAAATAATCCGAGTTTAAAGACCTATTGTAACGAATAGATGATCGCATTTTATGTGCGTTTTATTTGTTTCAGATCGTGGTTACGACTGTCCGTTCATCTCTAGAGGATATCTCTTGCTGCCCTTAGTTTGCGACTATACAATTTTTCTTTTTAATTTTTTGTATAATGCAATGAGTTATCGCTTGTAAGCTGAATTCAAAACTTTTTTTTTCAAAATAATATATTAACCGAATGGTAATCCAATACTTCAATAATTTTTCTTTGAATTTTTTACATGTCATAATCGTCATATAATCGCCGAAAAAAAAAAATGTTCTTAACATAAAATGGGTTTCGTCTTGTCATAAACATTCTACCAAAATTCAAAAAGCGGGGCTGAGTCAGTCAGCCAATGTTTCAATAACATGTAACACTAAGAGAAACTAGGGAAAACATCTCGCAAGAAAAACCTTTCGCAGTGAATTAGTTTCTAGGTTTGCATTACAGCTGATATGCAACCCCCCGAAAAAAAAAATCTTCAAATTTGGAACGCTTACAACACATCCTAAGTTTCGATTGAAGGAAAATTAAATTTCGATTTAAGAGAAGAACTCATACAACTACCCTTCTATTCTAACGATTATATTTACATATTCGGTTCCAATCGGTTCTCGTTAAAGAATAAGAAAATAAAAGGGTATACGACTGTCTTTCGAATGCTTCCTACATCCTGGAAGGACTTTTACACAATACCCTTTAATAAAGAATCCTTTGTACGAAATTTCCAATTGCCGACAAATTCTAATTATCTTCTACGATACATTGGTTTTTTATTGTACATTTGATCTTTGTCTAAAATAATATGGACTTCTTAAAGAAAAACATTAAAAAAAAAACCAATGCGACTGGATAAGTCTCAAATAACATCTGCGTACTACAGGATGACAAAGATCTCGATATAATTGCCATCGATGTAGTAAATACTTGAAAAAATCGGGCACAGAATCATTCTCTTTAAACTTAAAAAACGACAATATAAATTTTTCGATATAGCTCCCTTCTGGAGTTCCCCAAGGTTGACTTCTTGGTCCTCTGGTTTTTATTCCGTCCATCGATGACAATGACTGCTTAATTAAACACTCTAGTCTCTTCATGTGTTGATGTACTCCAAGATAGTTTGAAAATGAATGCCAAAACCAAAAATCCACATAATCTTGGCATATTCGAATTCCCATTTAACACGTAAATCCATGCCAATTTTATACTCCACGTTATACTATCCTAGGGCCCCATACACTCATTTTAGATAAATCTAGTAGTTTATAATTTCAAAGCTAATAACAAATTACCTCGTAATATCATGAGACATGTATGCTGACACTCACCTAAAATAAATTTATAAATGAAGTTATAAAAGTTGTGGATCCACTTTACTCTACCTGAATATAATGCAATTAAAGACATGCAATTGCAGAGAAATGCAGAGACGAGTTTTCTTTCTCTCTGCCTTCTTATCGATTGATTGACATCGTCCTTCGACCGACCTCGCCCAACCTTGTCTAGGGTGAATCACGTTATCCCAGATTTCAGAAATGGATTTCATTGCACGGACAATATCGAAAGGGTAATCAATTTCTCGCCACTTTTTTTCTGTGTATTACGATGTTAGAAAGTTTTTGGTCTACTTTCTCGTAACTTTATACAAGCATGTAGGGATATGTTTGAGGAACTTGAACCTAAAAGATACGAACGCCCATCTTGAATCATCTAAAGCAAACGTACCAAGTGTCGGACTGAGTATCTTTATTTACCAACAATAAACTAGAGCAAGGGAGAGTATATTGAAGAAAACATTGAAGGACTATTTATTCTGGTCGATATTTTACATCACTTTCTTAACCGAAGTGACAGTAGGTCTGCCTAACAGAACAGACCCAAAAAAAAGGATCACCTTCCTTTTTTGGTGCCCCTTTTTCTTCTTCCTTTTGGTAAAAATGGAATAAAGCACACCTGAAATATCGTGCTCGAATTAAATATCGTGATTTTTTTTTTAACAAAGGAATAATCTGCAATACATTCACTTCCACCGATTCTACAAAGCTTTGCCAAAAAAGCAAAGGGGTTCACTATGACTGATCGGTCTACCAAAAGCCCTTGTGACAATGGGCTTATTCAATCCATATAGGTCCTCCTGATGATATTTTCGGCGATCTTCTCCAGAAATATCTGTACTTGATGTTTAGATTAGATTAGATTTATTTTTTCTTTTCATAGATAAGGCTTTTACTTAGATGTTACGTAGCTTACTCAGAGATTTGATATTTGAGCTATATCTTACATCTGTAAACTTTCATTATTATTTTCAAATTTTTGGTAATTTCTTTTCTATTTTTTAAGATTAGACATTGAAATTGGAGGAAAACTATGACAAAAAAACCTCCATTTAATATTTAGGCATTTAGGCTAATGAATTTGCTGAGAATAAATCAATCCTTGATTTAGTAAAAAGATATGTATATATAAATATATAAATAATTCAGTTTATAAATAATAAATCATAAATAATTTAATAACTAAGAAAAAGTAAATAAATGTTAGATAAATAATAAATAAAAAAATAAATAAATAGATAAAGATAAATAAATAGATAAATAAATAATACATAAATGCATAGATAAATAAATAAATAATTAAATAAGAGTTAAAGGATCCCCGGAAGGGGAATCCAAAAAAAATCGCGAACGCCAGCCCGAAGGCTGGCCCAACAGTTCGACTTACTAAATTAAACCGCGTTTCTATTTAAAATACAAATTTATTCCGTCTCGACAATGTCACTGTCCAACTAGAACTAACTTATCAACTAAAACCCCTTCCATAGGAAGCCTCGTCGCTTCGCCCAAATCTGCAATGTAGACTTTTCTCCGGTGTACACGCATCCGCTTCCCAGGCTGGTTGCAATGCGCATCCGATTGCACCAGACTGAATATGATCCGAGTGCACTTGAATCAACACGATCGCGTATGAACAGGTACGAACATGTGGAGCAATGTGAACCACACAAAATGATGACGCAGCGAGTCCCGTTCGTAGTGCCGTTTCGACCTTTGCCCTTGGCCTCGGTCGACGGTGTTAACTCCTCCCCCTTCAAAAATCTACGTTCCGTAGATCCGGTAAGTGACTATGGGTCAATGACAGCAGGTCCTTGTTGGGTCGTCCCTACTGCCGGGAGATCCAATTTGTTGTTAATTTTGCACCACGTACGATAAACAGAAAAGATTAAGGCTGGGAAGATTGAGGCGTATACCAGCGTTGAGATGTTCGTTCTTCCTGTCAAATTGGTAAGATACTTGATGTTCTGTAGTCCAAGATTATGTACCGTTTGAAGATCAATAAGATGGACCTGTTTTGTAATATTGGTTACGACAGCTGGCATTGCTTGTAGGGTCGTCAAGGACGAGCTGGTGAACGTTTGATCCGTAATCTGAATCGTCTCGTTACTGAACCGGACAATGAATGTTCCCCGTAGCTTCTCCGTCGAATTTCCTCCGGTGAGCTCCCCGTCGAAATTAGTCAGGAAGATCGTGTCATCTCCAATGAGTTCAATAACTTCTTCGGTATTCTGGTGGTATTCGCAGGTAGTGGGGCCTCCCTTCAGTAATCTAGGGATGCAGCTGTCTTCCGGTAGTTTTTCGAGAGATTCGGACTTGCAGATCGTGGAATTGCTGATTGAGAGACAATCTTTGACGAGGCCATATGTTTCTTTCTGATTGGTTAGTACCCGGTCGAACTTTTTGCTGATCCGCTTCCCATTGTGAATGACTTTATCCGGAGCAAATTGAAGTCTTCACTACGCACCTTTGGCATTGATAGGATGTATAGCAACGCTGTATTGTTGGTGTAGATCATGGGCGTACCAAATTCGATCGCCTCGATCTCATTAGCGTAGGGCAAGGTCTCTAGTTCATTGACCAGCATTCTGATTTCTTCATGGTCTAGGAGGTTGGTGTTGACTATCCCTCCTTTAGCCATCTGACATGCTCTCACCAGTTCATTCACCTCTTCCTTGATTATGAGGACCTGGTTGATTAGGTCTTGTTCGAATCTTCGGGTGTCTGCCGTTTTTATTTCGTTGGCGGCTCGACTTATGATCCATTCAGCTTTCGTCACCGCCTTTTCTGCTATTTCAAAAAGGCGCTCGTTTATCTTGTATTGCTGGTTGTTGTTCTCAACTATTGCCTGTTGACTCTCGAGGATCTTGTCCCAATCTGATGCGTCAGGGCTCCCGGCGATCCACTTCCAGGCGGACCCAATCCAATTTATGGATCTTGGCTTCCTTAGCTGCTTTCTCCGTAATAGGCTGAGACGTTCGGTTGTTTGTGAGAGGTGGAGTGAGGCTAGTCTTATTCCCTCTGGGTTCTTGACTTGGCTTTGTATTGCGGTTGTGAGATTCAATAATTGCTGTTCCCATTGTTCCAAATCGATCAAGTGCACTAGGTAGAAGTTTCCGTTGGTTACCCAGGCCTTCCCTTCTTTGATGGATATTAAGGGTGCGTCATACTTGAAGATTGTGATTGTCATACTATGGTGACGACGGTGAGGGTGAAAAACCTGAGCGAAGGGGTTAGTATGATAGCTTAATTAAGTTGTTAGTGCATATTTCTTATGGACCTAGTTACAAATGTTTCCTTAATACTATTAATTGTAATCATGATTAATTGTAATTGTAATTAGTTGTATTAATATGGTAATAAGAGAAAGATAAAAGTGTGTAACAATATGATTTTACAACTTTGTTAGCTAGCTTAATATAACAATACAGTGGTCAAAAAAGATATGAAAAAATATATATGAAATATGTTTCTTTACTCTATGGGTGATGGGTGCAAAGGTTGAGTGGTATATAGTATATGGGGTTAGTGCGTGACGGTGCTAAGTACGTACGTGCCATTCCCCTTTTTTTTTTTTTTTGTTTTTTTATGCTTATGCCCTCCCGGCGGGGAATTGAACCCCGGTCCCCCATGTTCAAACTTGCATGGGTGTAATAACCGACTATACTTTTATTTTAGCACTAAAGCCTTTATTTAGGTTTAATTTTATTTTTCACCCCTTTTTTATCTACTTATTTATTCTTTCTTTTTTTTTTTTTATTTTTTTTATTTAAAAATTTCTTTTTTTTTTATATATATTTTTCCTTCTTTCCACTTTTTTACTTGTTACACATTTATAAATTTTTTCACCGTTGCACCACTACACTTACAACAGCACATTCATATCTCTATCAAAAATTTTTTTCCTTTTTCTTTGTTTTTCCTTTGCTCAGATACGTAGTTCCTTGGGAACTGAAAAGGAAAAAAGAATGCACTGAAATTTCATAAAACCGATCGCGAGAAATTTCGATTATGGGAGCCGCTCTTTTGGAAGGTCCGTGTTCTCCTTTTTAGTCGCCAACTTTTATGCTCGAAGGCGACCTACTAAGGCACGGGTTGCTTCACACGCATCCTTTTAACCTTTTGCGATTATCCCTGTGTTCTCATGGGTACAGAAATTTGTCTGCCGCATCGGAGTAATGACTGTGTTCTCATGGGTACAGCCATTTTCGTTCGATAGGACGTACCTTTGCGGTGTCCTTTTTTAGGGACTATAGACGCAGACGAATCGCCAGGAGAAAAGGATCGCGTTTACGGAGCGGTCCCTGTTCGGGCGCCAGTTAAAGGATCCCCGGAAGGGGAATCCAAAAAAAATCGCGAACGCCAGCCCGAAGGCTGGCCCAACAGTTCGACTTACTAAATTAAACCGCGTTTCTATTTAAAATACCAATTTATTCCGTCTCGACAATGTCACTGTCCAACTAGAACTAACTTATCAACTAAAACCCCTTCCATAGAAAGCCTCGTCGCTTCGCCCGAATCTGCAACGTAGACTTTTCTCCGGTGTACACGCATCCGCTTCCCAGGCTGGTTGCAATGCGCATCCGATTGCACCAGACTGAATATGATCCGAGTGCACTTGAATCAACACGATCGCGTATGAACAGGTACGAAAATGCGGAGCAATGTGAACCACACAAAATGATGACGCAGCGAGTCCCGTTCGTAGTGCCGTTTCGACCTTTGCCCTTGGCCTCGGTCGACGGTGTTAACTTAAGTAAACAAAAAAGGTAAATAAACAAAAACAAAATCAATATTATGGAATTAAATTTTGTATTAAATACATTTTTCGAGTCATTAAATCTTAAATAATACCTTTCATTGAGAATTTCAATTTTGCTTGCAACTTGTTGGATACCAGATTGTTCATGTAGAAGATGTGTGGGAAAAGCCATGGTAAATTTGCCACCATTTTCAAAATTTTATTTTTCGAAACCTGTTGTTTTTTTATATGGGTTTTTGCACAGTTTCCCCAAACCGGGCAGGCATACAAGATTATGGGTTGGAAAATTACTTCACAAATGATAATTTTGTTAAATTTAACAGAAGTAACCCATGGGACATCACAATTGTTAATTTTTAGTAAGGCACAGGCTTTTCTTATTCTAGTGAAAAAAATGCATTAAATTTAACATTACCCGAACTGAAGTAATCAGAAATTTTATTTAGCCCATGCTGTAAATCATTCTCAATTTCATGGCCTAAAGTATTTTAGGTGAAAACAGCTGTGTCATATTTTTGGAAGATCAGCAACATAGGTTATATACAATAGTGGGCCTAGTAAAGACCCTTGAGGTATACCCGATGTTATATTTTTTTAGTGGTGAAGATATGTTGTTTAGGTTAATTTGAAATTTTCGATTTTCGAGGAAGCTTTTTATAATCTTTACTAGATATAAGGGACAACCAAATAGTTTTAGCTTGTGGGGAATACCGTTATGCCAGACAAGACCCGTAGACTGTTGCGCACACATTTTTTTCTTTAATGTGATTACAAATTCTTAAAACTTGGTATGACGTAGTATGGCCGTGTCTAAAACCAAATTGTTCGTCTGGCACTACATTGGGGGATTCGTGAAAATTTCGTAGTTTTACCTCTACCGCACACGAAGCCAAAAATGGCTTTTTACATTTATGTGCCGTTTTCTCTTATTTTTACAAAAAAAAATTATCCAGAAACGGCACTATTCCCTTCTTTAAATTTCAAGGAATACGTAACGAACATACATATTTTTATATTTTTTTGATTTTTTAATAAAATTAGTCTTAAAACAACATAATGAAACTATTTTGACCGTATTTTATTTTTTTTCTTTTCGACCAATAATTCACGCATTTCATTGTAAAGGGTTAATAACTTTTTCCAATATCTTGCTTAAGCTACTAAGGAGACTTATTGGACGGTAACTATTGGGGTTATTGGGTGGTTTTCCTAGTTTAAGGACTGGAAGGAAAGGACTGCGGTTTTCCATTTATTTGGAAAATATTGTAATTTGATACAAGCATTCACAATTAAGCACATAAAAGTTACTCCAATGATTGGAAGCTCTTTAAAGTAAATATTTTTGAGATTTGGCAAATTTTGGATAATATCTTTTGTATCATCGATGTTGATGTATACGTCTGTTGGCAGGGGTTGACAAGTACGATCAATAACGTTAATAGACTGATGTTATCACCTCTGACCGACCAATTTAAGTCCAGATTCAACCAGTGATACATTCCTCGAACTGGGTCGACCTCTCAACCTTGTCTTTATATCAAAAACCTGCGGCTTTCCTCCTGAAGATAGTGGAAATTGTTCAAACTTCAAATTGGAGATATGTATATGACTATCAATTGGGAACCCTGTGCACCAGTTTAGTCTCAAAAACATTACCTTCTAGGATAGCGAACAGGCATTCGAAAATATTGGTTTTGAATCAATGATGAGAACCTTGTATAGAGAAACGTTAATAATCTGACCATGTCTGCAAGCAAAGGCTACCAAAGTATGGTACCCTTTCACCACTATCGTGGATAGGTACTGATCACCTACTTTGCACGGAAAGTTCCTTACATATGTTCCTTAAAAAAAACTGCCAATCAGAGCATCCAGCATCATCAATGTTTGGGACAAGTTTGGCTGCGTTTAAAATCAGCAATCCACTTTCAATCATTTGTCTCAATGGAGCAGAGACTGAATACTACTCGTCGAACCATTGCTTTGCTTGTACGGATTTATTCCCTATTAAAAAGCAATGTTTTGCCAACACATATAATAACATATCACTAGCAGTATAAAATCACTTCAAAATTTATACTCTGTGTGTGCGTTTCCAATATAACACCTTAATAACATGGAAACAATAAAGATTACTATGAACGACAACCAACGCCATAAATTCAGTCAAATTTTTCGAATCCTATCCAGGACAACCATCCCCCGGAGAGTAGTGAATGAACATCTTCGACGCAAACCATCTGCATCCCGTCCAGGTTGTGTGACAAACAACATAAGATCGTACACTCTTGAACCAGCGCGAACCCGTAAAAAAAAACACAAGATTAAGACTTTTCAATTGATCAGAAAATTACAAAAGTAGCGTCAGTAAAACCATTTGCGGCATTCGAACTAAACTTAAAATTGTTATAAAATGCTGATAAGTTTGAATCTGGCAACTTCCTAAAGATCATATGGATATGCCGGTAGTGGCGCTATCCATATGCCATCCTATGAACCTATTGAGTGATTGGTTACATTCGAAATAAACGTATCAACAACATTTCTAAATGCCTAGCTCACCTCGATGGTGACTAGAATATCGGGTAGGAAATGCAGATATAATCTTTGGATTAAAACTGAAATCCGGGAAAAATGCCAAAGAAGGGATCAATTGTATAGAAAGTGGACGAAAAATAAATTGAATATAAAGTACGAAGCTGAGTATAAGCAGTTATGGACCAAATTAATACTCACATCCTTAAAGAAAAGCCTTATTATTGTAAAGGCAAATTTTACAACCTTAGATCAAGTTCGCGTAAAACATGAAGAAATGGAATGGAAGAAGCAAAATTTCGACAAAGTCATTATCAACAATTTTCCCCTAGAGAGTGCCGAATGACAATATTGAAGGGATGCTTTCAGAACTTTCGGATCAACTACTACAGATGCACGTAGTTCATAAATATTATAGAACTTCATCCCAATGTATTGGCGGGAATCGACGAAACTAGAGCGCTTGATATTAAAAGTAAGAAAACTATTTTCGCTACAATAATCTTAAGACTCATAAACTTTAGCTTCCTCAGTTCATCGAAAATTTAAGACTGCAATTGTAGGATGTTAGCATAAAGGAAGACTTGTTTTCCAATTACAGAACAATAGCAATCTTTCTTGAATTGAAAAGATTTTAGGTGAGTAGTAGCGAAACGGCTCCAAAACTTTATGTAAGAACATTTTCTTGTTAACGAAAAACACAAGAAAATTTATAAAAGAACTTGCAAATGCCATTAAGGAAGACTTGAGTAAGAACCTCTCTATTCTTGTTTTATTCATAGATTTCGGCAATTGATTAGGGGTTTGAGACATTCTGGCCGACTAGTTGCAAGACTATCAAAGTGATAGATCTTAAGTTAAGATAAGAGACTTTTCCAAAAAATACACCAAAAAGAACCGGTGTACCACAGGGATGGCAGTGGGGACCAATATTATTCATCTTGTTTTACAAACGAAGCGCCACGCACCCTGATACTATTAAGCTATATAGGAGTTTGGTGAGGCTTTATAATTATATTGGAGCACATCGTAGATTAACTCAACAGACGAATAGTTTTTTTTATATCAGTATATGACAAAGCGCGCTCCCGACTCAGACTATCGACGTTATAAATACCTACGAGTCACCATCGACAGCCATTTCCTTTAGGACGGGCACATGACATAATTAATGACATTGCTTCTGGAACAGAACCAGCTTCTCACATCAACCAATACTAATGACCAATGTTCGTCCCCTTCTAATGGTAGAACCAATACATACCACCATGGAAACTCCGGATTTCCTTGTCCTACATTATTCTCTAGCCTCCCATTAAGGCATAAACACTTTCGCTTCGAAACAAGCCCACACAAGATGATCAGTTTTCAAAAAGAGAAAACCACTGCAATAAACCTTCACTCGGTTAAAAGTAGCCGAGACCATTAGGCCCCAGAGAGGTCCAGAAACAAATCAACGCAGCAAGAACAGGAATTAGAGATGAAAGAACAAGTCCACTTACAAACCAACTCAACCATTTAGCATGTGCTCCAATCCTCCAATCGCATCGTTCTTCTGAAAATGTTTACATATCCAGCGACAGGGTAATTCTGATCACCCTTTTGCGTTTTCTATGGCACACCAACACATGCACAAACGACCCCCATCTCCACACCCACACACAACTAAAATGGTCAGCAACAAAATCAGCTTATTTTGTGGTCTTTTGTTAAATTTGGTAGAAAATGCACAATCACCCAAAAAGGACAGTTCTCAGGATTCAAGCACATTGCACATATAATCCCTGCCGTCCATACAGAAGAAAACGGCACACGTCCGTAGCTACGTTATATAGTCGTACATAAATGAGCGAAGTTCCGGTGGACATGGAATTATTGTGAAACAGTCCACCGCACATAAACACGTAAAATTCCAGAACCCAACCGATGTCCTTTTGCGTACAGATGGGTTTTTATCCATGATTGTACTCGTATGTGTTGGATGCTGCTGGTGTGACTCGGTGATGTTATGACCATTATCCTTGTTGCAGTCAGATTGCGTGCAATGTTCTTGCAAAATGTTGCCCGAATTTCAAATAGCCGTGCATGTATGTGTGTGTGTATTGTTATTCGGTTGATTCGGTGTTTTCAAAGGACGCTGATGGTCTAAAGTGGGCGGCACAACATTTCAGGAAAATCATATGTAGCATGGCATAGAAACAGAGAGGCGAAACTCAGCGGTATGGAATGAAAACGCCAACTTGGGACCACTTCCGTTAAAACAGGATGTGGACGTATTTTCCTTCGGCATTTGGAGAATATTAAAGCACCGAGTAGTTTATTGTTGCCGACATGATTGTACGAGTAAGTTTTGAGCTCGAAGCTGTTATTATCGTTTGCAACATACCATCGGGCATTATCTCCTCATACACGCACTGATATGTCCAATTCGTGTTGGCAGGACATGCAAAAGTGTTTCCGGGTGTGATGTTTCATGTCTGATTTAAGGCTTGAAACGGTCGAAACTCAGCGATTAAGAGCACCTGAATGAACAGCACTTACAAGCGATTTTATATGTATCTCATCCACAAAACCACTGATTACAATTTCGTATCGTTCAAGTCGTCCTACGTTATTCTAATGCAGTAAATACTCACGCATTTTATTACCGTTAACAGCACTCACGACCAATTCCGACAATCACTTGTTGTAGCCCCGTCCTACGGGATTCGATTATCGAATTTCCATTCATACATCTGCATAATTCTGCCCACCCTATTCACATGCCCTTCGAAGGATAAGTAGATACATCTATTATCCATGTATCTGTGCGAATTTTACTTTTAAATATTTCGTTTCTGTACGGTAAGCAGCCGGGATTGTCCTTGTGTTTGTGGTTTGCAGAAATGTTTCATCGGTATCCGTTCGATTCAGGTAAAAAATGGCGGCGCAGCGATTTATGCGATTCAAAATAGGCAGATAAAAGGGATACTCAATCAGCATGAATTATGCAAAGAGGTTGGGTACGATTGATGCGGTTCAATTTTTGGATTTTGATCTTTCATCCGTTCTCCGCGTTCGACTACCACTTGGTTTGCAAAACTTGCGAGGATTGCTGATGATGGTAGACGGGATAGCAAACATCAACAGTAAAAAAAAAATAAACAGGGGTCTGCTGAGCTTAGTTGTTACCAAGGGATCCGTTCTCAGATAAAATTTTCCCTCGTCTTTACTCAGCCATCTTCAGTTTTGGTTTTTTTTTTTTTGGTTTTCGTATCGAACCTTTCCAAATGTTCATTTGCATAAAACCGAACGGTGGTGATGGGGGTTGCTGCTGGCTGTTGTGGCGCCTCTGGCAATCGCAATTAAGAGAGCACTTCATCGGGATGCAGAAAGGATCTATCGATGCTG
Organism: Merodon equestris; assembly: GCA_958301585.1. Classification (NCBI taxonomy): domain Eukaryota; kingdom Metazoa; phylum Arthropoda; class Insecta; order Diptera; family Syrphidae; genus Merodon; species Merodon equestris. The sequence goes on from OY284413.1 coordinate 170,683,271, forward strand.
TTTTTTTTCTTTTACAGACGATGGGAATGATGAGGGGATGAATTGACTGATTTTCCAGAAGGGAGCAAAAGAACTCCTTGAATATTGGAAAAGTCCCAAAGAGTATCCTTGAAGGGACTGAAAACAAATTTTCTAATTATGACGATGAATTTTGGTTTACATTGGTACCAATAAATAATTGATAAACAACATGGGGCGCGTGTGGGAGAAATATCAGTCATATCCCTTCAATGATGGTGTCCTTGAATCGAGTCAGTTGTCAGTTTTGCGCCAGACATTAATGGGTATTCGTAAAATACTTTTTGGTGCCACGTGTCACAGACAGATGAAGAGGTTGCATGATGTTATCGAAATCTGATTTCCGACCCTGTTTCTTCATATTGTTATGTGGGAATGAGTTTCTGGGAATAGGTTTCTTGTTGGTCTTTATTGAAAGTTGAGCGGGTTCTTCTAACAAAGGACTTCCACCATGGAAAAAATAAGAAAAAAATTCTTCGCTGGGCTGTATGATGTGAATACGAGTGTGAAGTGGAAAATTGCACGTGCTGAATAAAACTAAATGTTTGGAGACTTTCATAAAAATGTTGAAATCTGCGCTTAGGCATTCCATGGAGGAAGAATGCAAAATTCTTTGAATTCCTTCCGGAAGTACAAGGCGAATCAAAGGAGAATTTTTAAATTAAAGTCTGATTGCCGACATTTATACGAAATTCCAATTGAAGTGTTGGGGACGTGAAAATCAGTGGAGATTTAAGGAGCTCACGGTTATTCCGACATTTTTTTCCAATAAAACTCCACTTGTCATATTGTAGGGTCAGAGGTGGGTATTTATTTTGCTTTGTCGTTATGAAAGCATCTATACTGCATACATCTTGTTCGTTTGCGACAAACCAGGCACCTTGCCCCCGACTTATCGTATTTAAACCTTCCTGTATATAACTTGACCTACAAAGTAGGCCGCCTAAATTAATTTACAAACCCACATTCATAAACTCAATTAGAGAAGAGGATCTTGACCTTACAATCTCTAGCCGTTTTGTCTCAAATATAATTTGTCTTCAGTGATGTCTCACTATCGGATCACCATAATATCAGACTCACACATCACTGGTGAGGCTTGAGAAGCTGGCCATTGATATTGTGGCGACCTGCAGCAGACTCTCTGGAGAGTGCGAAGAGCGCGTCATGAACTGACTGCAAGGGAACCATCGTCAATTGACAAGTGGTCGCCATAGTAAATTTCGTGTTTGACTAGGTCAAGGAAGTTTTCACATTTAATTGTGTTCACTAGCATGCAGAACAAGAGTAGCAATTGGCTTAATCGTTCTTGGCACAAAAGACAAAAGGTGTCTTAAGAATGAATGAGAGTGGGGTAAGACCATTTCTTTGTGAGACGATTCATAGGGCGGTCATTCGATCAGAATGGGAGAAACGGCTTCGCTCATTTTCATTATATTTAGAGTCGGAGGAAATCGCACACGCAACCAAAAAGAAGAGTAAGTTGTTACACTTTCGAGGGTCGCAATTGCAGAAGGTTATCTTCAAGCTTCCCGGAGCCCTTGTCGGGGAATGAACGAATATTTTTCGTCGCAGCGAAATTCCACCTTCGAGAGGTGCGTGTTCCGTTCCGTCAAGCCGGAAGGGGAAGACCTAAACAAATTAATCCTTAAATAATTAAGGAACCAGGCAAAAAAATGCTCTTTCGGACTAAGTAAGGATGAGAGTCGGGAAATAAACTTGAAAGACAAATTAATACATGACTGGGCATCGAAAGAGTTGAAGAGGCGGTTGCTTGAAAAAGAGCACCCATTATATGAGGTTATAAAAATTTGTGCCAAACGAGTAATAGCTATTTATGTCCAGCCAAAAAAAATGCAGGAAGTGTAGGTACCTTGGTCATTTTACCCTAAAATGCAAGACAGGAAGAGGTAAACGCAAAAATAATAGTGATGACATGGATGGTAAACGACGTAGACTTGGACCATCAAACATTCATGTAGAGCTCATGTAGAGGAGGAATTTGATAACCGGCGCGGGAGCCAAAGATCTCAATCGAGGGACCATGATTGTTTTCAAGTAGAAGAAGAGGCTAACTCAACCACAAATGGGAACATAAAGAAAAAGTGCTGATGGAGGCATAACACTCGCAGCATAAGATCACTTCAAAATTCATACTCTGTGTGCGCATTTCGAATATAACGCCTTAATGACATGGAAACAAAAAGAGTTACTGTGAACTACAACTAACGAAAATTCAGTCGAATCTCTCAAATCCTATCTAGGACAACCACCCTCAGAGAGTAGTGAACGAACATCTTCGACACAAACCATCTGAACCCTGTCCAGGTTGTGTGGCAAACACCATAAGAGCGTACACTCTTGAACCTGTACGAACTATAAAACAAAAAAAATATAAATAAAACAAAAAGCATCAAAATACAACTGGCTCGTAATAAGTGCATTAAACCAATACAGCAACCACTGCGTCGGTTTCCATCAGCGCTTGAAAAGAGACGTGATGAGAAGCTAAGAAAGGCTAGTGAACAAGATATTATTGACTAAGTGTTAGTGTTGGGCCGAGTTCTTGGATTTCGCCGATCGTAATCGTATTCAAGGAAACTGGAAATATCCGCCTATGCATAGATGTGCGATGTGCAAATACGGCTACTCCTAGGGAAAACTTTCCTCTTCCGACAGTCGAGTCATTTATGACAAAATTTAAAGGGTCTGCATATTTTTCCAGATTAGATTTGAAGTACGCATACCATCAGTTAGAGTTGGATGAGAAGAGTCGCACGTTTATAACACACAGGGGACTTTTCCACTTATGATTTTATTTGGAGTGGATTATTATTTGGATTAAACTCAGTACCCAAATTATTTCAACGCACCGTGGAAAATATATTAGCTGCTTACAGGAAAACCGTGAACTATTTGGATGATGTTATTGTGTTTGGGCCTCCAGAGGAAGAAGATGACAAGGAATTTAAAAGGGTACTAGATGTCTTCCACGAAATAAACGTTACGCTTAATAAGGGAAAATGAATATATTTGGAAGGTTAAACAGCTAAAATTTTTAGGGCATATATTGGCCACAGCAGGCATTAGCGCGGACCCAGAGAAAGTTAGGACTGTATTAGAGTTTCGACCACCAAATAGCAAGGAGGAGATGAGGTCTTTGCTGGGCCTAGTAACTTATTTAGGCAAGTTCATTCCAGACTTAGCTGGTACTACGGAACATCCGATTCGCTTGAGTTGAAAAACAAAATCGAGCATTTCAATGAATAAAGAGATCGCTTGCAAGGATATCGTCTCTCTCGTACTTTAATATTAAGAACCGAACACGATTAGTAGCTGATGCGAGTCCAGTAGCTCTGGGTGCAGTGTTATTGCAATTCCAAGACGAGACTCCCATTTTTTTCTTTTTTTTTTCTTTTGCGAGAAGGAGGTTATCCGGAGTGCAAATGCGGTACTCGCAGACAGAGAAGGAGAGCTTGATCTTAGTGCGAGAGGTTTTACTACTATTTGGCCGGGATTAAATTCGAGTTAGTCAAAAGCCATAAGCCGTTTGAGGCGATTTTCAAGCCGACATCCAAGCCGGCTGCTCGGATAGAACGATGGGATCTTCGTCTTCAAGCTTTCAAATTTAAGGTAATTTATCAGCCCGGGAAATATAATATCGCAGACTCACTCTCCCGGATGTGCTAAATTCAATAATTAGATTCATTTGACAGGCATTGTGAATTTAATGTATATTAATGTATAACGTGACACCTAATTGCAACACAGGAAAGTGCCCATCAGAGCTCCTACTTAACCGAAAAATACGAGACAAGATCCCTTCTGTATATGATATTGATGATAGTATTTTGGATTCAGAAGTGAGAGATTTAGACATAACAACTAAACATAGAGGAAAACAAAGAGTAGACAAAGAGCGCGCGGCAAAAGACTGTGACCTCCAAGTGGGTGAAATGGTGTTGGTCCGCAATGTGTTGACTCAAAACAAGTTGACACCAACCTTCGACTCTACCGAATTCGATGTAATCGAACGGAAGCAAAATGAAGTAACGATCAGGCAATAGGATGTTCAGACAGGACAGAAACAGGAGCCTCGTTAGCATCGGTCGCCCCTTAGAGTGATTGATGATAGAGGATCACCGAATTTGAGATTGAAGCTGAAGCTCAAGAACATCGGGAGTGTAGCGACCTGCTCTCCGGAGAATGCGATGAGCGCATAATGAACTAACAGCACAAGGGAACCATCTTCAGTTGTTAAGTGGTCGCCATCGTGACAAGTGTGAACAAGTGAATTAATATTATTGTTGTTTGATAACTTCTGCTTTCTACTAAAGCATATATGTACATTTGTATGTATACATATAAGCGGGTGCATTTACTAAGGTAGTACAGATATCAGCCCAAAAGAACCAAGTGGGTTCTCTTCCAGGTTCAACTTGCCGCCAAGGAAGACACGCATCATTGAAGAAGCGGCCATCCTTCAAAAACAGCTGGGCACCCAAGGTAGATACATACAAGCAGTGGCTAGCCTACTCGGTGGAATGCACAGTTCAAAACTTTGAGGAAAAAGTTTAGATCTCTGTTCAACAGAGCTAAAAGAACGAAGAATTGGACTGTTTATAGATCTGCTAACAAAATACAACCTCGAATTGAGAAAATCCGAGAGAAGGTCTTGGAGGAAACATTGCAAAAGCGTAGATTCAATACCAACCGCGGCTCGATTCTATAGAGTCCTATCACAGGAGCACACAAATGGACTCGCGCTGCTTCGCAAATCAGATGGCAATGTCACTTTCAATCGAAACTCTGGAGACTTTGCCTAATGTACATTTCCCTGGTTCTACTAAGCAAGTATCGCCTCTCGATGCTTCAATGAGCGTCACGAATTACATCGATAGTAGAACAAATAGCCTCTCTAATAGACCCTTCAGCCCTGATAGAGTTAAATGGGCAATTGGTTCATTTACGAGGGTGGTCCGATAAGTACTTAGCGTACAAATGAAAAACAAACATTTTGGAGAAATGGCGATTTCTTTGTCAATATAGTCTCCTTTTAGATACACTTGACCCAGCGATGCTCCAACTTCTTTAACCCGTCTGACAAATACGTTTTCTCGAGGTCTGCAAAGTAGGCCTGCGTAGCGGCGATGACCTCCTCATTCGACTGAAATTTCTGCCCGGCGAGTGACTTTTTCAAGTTTGGAAACAAAAAGAAGTCGCACGGGCCAAATCTGGAGAATACGATGGACTGAGCAGCAGTTCGTAGCCCAATTCGATCACCTTTGCGGCAGATGGGACAGTCTTCGCCTTCTTCGGAGCACGTTCGCCGGGTGAAGTCCACTATATTTGAAGTCCATCTTTCCTCGACTGTCACGAAACGATGCAGAAACTCCTTCGGATTGCGCTTAAACAGCGTCAAACACTGCTCTAAAGTGGTCTCACGGTTGCGCTTGTTGTCCGGAGTGTGCAAACGCAGCACCCATCGCGCCGACAACTTTCTCATGCCCAAAATTACATGCAGGATGTGACCCACGCGATCTTTTAAAATGCCTAGTGTCTCAGCTATCTCGCGCACCTTTAATCGCCTTCTGCCAATACGAGATCGTAGATTTTTGTCACGTTATCCTCCGTGGACGTGGCTCATCAAAAACCTACGTGCGACCACGTTGAAACTCGGTAAACCAATTTTTGATGGTTGCTATCGAAGGAGAAGAGTCACCGTACACAGCATCCAAACGCTTTTTGATTTCGCTGCGCGATTTCCCTTCCAAAAACAAGAATCGAATCACCGACCGATATTGCTCTTTTTCCATTTTTCTAAAATCCGCGGACACTCACGCGGTCAAAACAAAACTACAAACTAGTCCGATCCGGCTGAAATTTCGACAGTAGTCGTCTACTAGAATGTACTACACGATAGTAAGTTGCTCGTGCGATACTGGCGCCATCTGACGGTGAGGCGAAGTACTTCTCAGACCACAATCGTAAACCCTACAAAATTCCAAGTAAAGGCGGTGTCTTTCCTGCTATCCTCCAGAGAGGCCTAGACATCATTCTAGCACCACTGATTCCTCAATGTCTTTCAAGCCGAACTATACGCCAGCCTAATATGCGTCAACCTAAACTTAGAGACTGGCGGAAGAGGTATAACCATCAATATACTCTCAGTATGAACTCAAAATCCGTCAAGGAATGCCACGATGCCTGCCGACCTAGGCGAAAGAAATAGAGTCTAACTCTGGTGGGTGCCAGGTCACAAGGGCATAATAGGCAACGATATCGCAGACCAACTAGCTAGGAAAGGTTCCAGCAGAAGGTACATTAGTGCCGAACCTTTCTGCGGAATGTCCAAGTCAAAGATTAATTTTCACTTATTGTTAGACAAGTAGGAAAAAACACCAACGTTCAAGGACTCCGACAATCAGAGACCCTGGACAAACACTCTATCAATATTCTCAAATATAATAGAATCGATATCAGAAGACTGGTCAGCTATTTTTTGGAACACTGAGGTCTGAGATATCTTATTAACAAAATTAATCGCGAGTGTCGACTCATAATATGCGAGTTTGCTGACCTCTGCCATCTTAGGAAGCGTATCCACCTCAGAGAAATAATTACTCCTGAGGGGATCAGCTCAGCTTCTACGAGGGACATCCTCAGCTTTATCAAGAAAGTAGAAGAACTCCTCTTTTAATTGGCCAACAGGCATTATAGACCTACACTGGTCGCAGTGCTCTATGCCATGTGTTAGCACTAGACCCCAATTAAAAAAATATATATATAAAAGTTAAAAGTAAAATATAACTTGGCACCATTGTTCTTTCTTGCTATTTCGCCATTTGCGTTCGTGATGTAGCTTACCAGCTTTAACCACACTGTCATGGCCGAGTTTTCAACTTCAAGCCTTTGCTCCAATCCGGAATTTAATTTCATGTCCGTAGAAGTATATACCTGGATCTTCATCTAGCCGACAAGAATTTCCCTATTTCCTCGCCTGTGGTCGTTGTGCAATGATAATCATCACCGACTGTTGAGTCGAAGGTCTGTAGTTCAAGTCCGTCCTAAGTCAAGAACAATTCCATCATAGTCACCTCTTGGTTCGTTCGACCACTGTGTCATATACGCCAATTTTTCATGCTCAACCTAGTCAACTAGAGAACAAATTCCCAAAAGAACGGTGTGACGGTGCCAATTGAAGCGGATTAAAAAACTTCTTTGGAATCATAACTGGTCACTGTTCTTCCTCGATAGTAACGTGGATGCCGCGTGTTACAACTCGAGTTGCAAGGAGGCCATTCGGTTAGAAGAGTTGAGTTTCCAGACTTAAAAAGCCACACTTTTTGAAGAAAACCGGAATAAGTTTAAGCGAGTCAAAAATGACTGCAATTGATTCAACGTGTCAAATTCTCCTGTGATCAAAAATTGTGGCATCTATTGCCACAATGTCCCAGGAGTAGCAAAAACTTTTAGTTGTTCGTAAATAACATAAAGAATTGTGCCTGCTGCCACAGGCCGCCAAGTCTAAACGCGCCAATTGAAAAAACCACAGGGTGGTCTGATAAGTACTTAGCTTCACCGCTAGATGGCGCCAGTATCGCAAGAGCAACTTACTATCGTGTAGTACATTCTAGTAGACGGCTACTGTCGAAATTTCAGCCAGATCGGACTCGTAGTTTTGTTTTGACCGCGTGTGGAAACGGGAATGTCTGCGGATTTTAGTAAAATCAACATGTTTTTGGAAGGGAAATCGTGCAGCGAAATCAAAGAGCGTTTGGATGCTGTGTACGGTGACTCTTCTCCTTCGATGGCGACCATCAAAAAATTGTTTAACGTGTTTCACCGTGGTCGCACGTCGGTTTTTGATGAGCCATGTCCAGGTGCTCCGAAAACGGCTATTCAAGGAGGATAACGTGACAAAAATTCACGATCTCGTATTGGCAGACTGCCGATTGAAGGTGCACGAGATAGCTGAGACAGTAGGCATTTCAAAAGATCGCGTGGGTCATATCCTGCATGAAATTTTGGGCATGAGAAAGCTGTCGGCGCGATGGGTGCCGCGTTTGTTCACTCCGGACAACAAGCGCAACCGTCAGACCACTTCAGAGCAGTGTTTGACGCTGTTTAAGCGCAATCCGAAAGAGTTTCTGCGTCGTTTCGTGACAGTGTGCTCTTCCACCATGATACGAGTAAAGCACCGGCTCACACCTCCGCCCTCGCCACGGCCAAATTGGTCGAATTGGGCTACGAACTGCTGCCCCATCCACCGTATTACCAGATTTGGCCCCGTGCGACTTCTTTTTGTTTCCAAACTTGAAAAAGTCACTAGCCGGGCAGAAATTTCAGTCGAATGAGGAGGTCATCGCCGCCACGGAGACCTACTTTGCAGACCTCGAGAAAACATATTTTTCAGACGGGTTAAAGAAGTTGGAGCATCGCTGGGTCAAGTGTATCGAGCTAAAAGGAGACTATATTGAAAAATAAATCGTCATTTCTCCATAATTTATGTTTCCTTTTGTAGGCTAAGTACTTATCGGATCACTTTCGTATTTTCCGTTTTCCGTAATTTGATGGTAAATCTCACTGAAAAGTGGAACCTATCTTTGCACAGCCTTGTTGAAAACTAGATCGTTGCGCTTGATATTTCTAAAACATTAACCAAAGCTTGACATCCGGTTCTTTTATCGAAAATATGTCGATATGGTGCTTACTATATTGATGAATTTCTGCCTCTTTGGATTGAAATTTTACCTTCGGACAGTTGCAAGTCTGACATTCACCAAATAAATGCTGATGTTCTCCAAGGCTTTGTTCTGCCACCGACGCTCCTCCCCATTTTTATAAGTGATTGCCTGCCTGCTACTTTTAATCCAATATACTCCTTCGCTGATGACAGTACTTTCAGCTTTTCATATTCGTTTTAAGGCTCAGGCCCCTATTCTTCCGCCATTAAACTGGAACGCAATATATGTTAAGCATATTAAATTTCCTTCTTGGCAGCATAATTAAGTGGGGTGTAGGCAATAGAGTAGAATTCAATGCTTCTAAAACCCAATGATACTATCACGTTAGCGAACACTGAGTAAGCAGTCATTATTTATGAATGGCACTTGTGTCGTTGAAACAAAAAAAACTTTCCATCCTTAGTATGTGCGTTAATAAAACTCCTAGTTGGAATGTATTAGGTTTTCAAAAACAATGCAAGCAATATTATACCCCTCTGATTACCCTCTTCAATCTATAAGGCCTATATCTGCCTCAAACCCAAAGGCGGGTGATAAAGCTTATAGGAGACATTGATAGAGCCTGAACATTGACGAAATGTTCTTCGCTGTCACTGTTTTATCGCTATTTCAGCAAGCAATGCCCAAGCCAGCTAGCCAAGTGCATTCCTTCCCTTCAAGATTGCTCATCAATTTACCGTTAAACCTGTTTTTTCTAGTAAAACACAAGGGTATTGAATGCTCTTCCCAGCCCATTATTTTCGACACGTTACAATCCAGAAGCAATTAGAATCAATGTGCGCCGTCACCTCCTCTCCTTTTCGCGCTGTGAACCTTCAGTCCGTGCTGTTTTGACAAAGATGACTAAGGCTTTTCATAAACCCTTTTGCATGCGTTTATTATAAAAATGTTGATTGCAATCGCGTGCGTGTAGTGGTTTAAACCAAGAGAAATCGATCTGCTCATTATAAAGAGTGAGCTATCGGTAAAAAAGGTTATAAGCCAATCGAAAATGTATCATGTCCTGTAAAGCTGGGGATCCTGAAAAAGGTAGTAAATCTGCAACAAGTATGCCTAAGGGGAAACAAATTGCAAGTTAAAGTAGGAAACACTCTATCTGTGATACGTGAAGGTTTAAAGCAAGGAGTCCCCTTGTTAGGACTACTTTTTAATTTGGTGCTGGAATACGTAATAAGATCTGTTCAGTATATAGAGAGAGGCAAATAACCCTTAATGGGACCACAATCCCCTTAAGCTGGACCGCCTGGTTGGAGGTGAGGAAACGTCTAAGAGAAACGCACAAATTTTACTAATTGTAGTAAAGGAAGTAAGTTTAAAGGCGTTGAAAAAGTTGACGAGTTCTAATGTCTCGGAAAACGGCATAAATGCTGCTTAGAGGCACCGCAGGCGCGTTCTTTGCGCAATGTCAACATCTAACAAATAAAATTGTGGAAAAGGCCGCCAGGAAGGCCATTCCGTAATATAAGGTTTAACCTAAAAGAAGTGAAACAGAACAGGTGAACTTGAAAGGAATCCACCCATGACAGGAAGGTTTAGCGAGGGGTTGTCAAAGAGGCTCTGAACTACCAAGTTTAGAATGGCCCCTGATATTGTAATAATAATAACAACACCAATTATCACTCGACAGACACGCCATCAGGGTATCTCGTGCACGGAACACCAGCCTTATGTATTGTGTATGGGAAATGCCTCAGAAGTTCACCGATTATTATCGTAACCTACACATTAGCTATCTACACGACTTATGGCGTCATAAAATAAAATCGTTCTGCTTTCCAAAAATATTGAGGGTCATTCTGAACAGGCTTCTCTCATATACAAGTATAATGAAAAGACTCCTCAACTAGAGTAAATGACATCATGAAATTTGAAGAACTTAACGCCTTAAAGTTTCCAATTTCGTCAATTGAGCAATAATCGGACAAAGTCAGCTACCCACGTATAGAAGTTGATACATTTAAAAACTACTCCAACATAAATAAGACTAGCAACATCAACTTAAAATGAGAAGGCGTAAACAATTTAAAGCGAAAACTAGAATTCCATTCTTGCCCGATAAGTTGAAAATTTTGTCCAGCTCTAGCTCCAGTTTTCATGTTTTTAACCAGTTCTTCTATAACTGCATTATTAGAAAATGGACATAGTAAACGTGGTATGTCCATTCGTTTTTTTCTTCATATGGTGAAACGTTCGTGTTTTTCGATTCTCAAGCACTTAAGGGGTGTAACCCACATTCGTCACCGGGCATGCGACTCTTTATCAGAGTTCGTGTATGTATGCAATTGGTTAAAATTAGTGGCAATATTAATTTTTAAAGTGCATATTTTAATAAACGTGTAGAAGTATTTAGCTTGGATAAGACGGCTGTTTTATGATCACAGAAAGGGACTGAACCAACATAATCGCTAGTCTTCACCCATTTCATATTGTTACGGAGCAAGGATTTGCCCAGAAATAAGAAGTCATGCTCCCCGATTTGATGCACTTTAGATTCAGTAAAGTGAGTACCGAGATCCTGGAGACGTTTCCTAGCAGCGTCAATAATTTTGATGGCTGGAGCAAACTCAATCGTTGACTGATGCAAATATAGTCTCTACAAGGCAAAGCCAGTCCAACGAGAACGGCTGGCTTAGAAGGTAGTTCTAAGTTAAACATAAATAAAAAAATAATCACAGTTCCACGGTTGGTACTGAAACTGCCTTTGGTCATTAACCGCCTTCTCTCATAGCTTACTTACTTTCTTATTTAGATGGAGTACATTATTCATTCGATCAACATGGCCCAGCCACCTTAGGCGTTGGAGCCTTAGACGCTCGACTAAGTCGATGTGGCTGCAGAGCCCGTAAAATTCTTGATTTTATCTTTTTGTCCACTCTCCGATAATACTTTCGATAATGTTCAAGTCTCTGAGCCATAGAAGAGGGTTGGGATAAACAAAGTTTTGTAAAGTGTTGAATACGTTTTTCCAGAGAAACCTCTACATCTCTATTGGTTTTTATGCCTAAAGGAACAGCGGGGGGAGGGAGTTGACGAAATTCTTAGGCATTTCAAAACAATAGCAAAGGTGGCAAAGATGTCGGTGCTACAAATTTTCCTCAATTAGAGCCAATATTTTTGCCCTCATTTATCCTCAGCGAGTTTCTGCTTCAATAATCTCATTTCTTCATTGACGTCGTTCTGGGTCCGCCCAATCACCTCAATTTCGTTGCGTATGCTAGCAATTGTGCAAATTTAAAACAATTCTTTCTTCTTCTATCGAGCAGTGAATCCCGGATTATGTTTTCGAGGATAATGTAAATTAAAATGCGACGCCCAGCATAATTTAAAGGTCTCGGTTAGCTCTTATCAAACTATTTGGAGCAGTAAAATTTCTATATTGTCATCTTGAAGAGCTTAGCAAGAATGTTAAAACCTGATATTTTTCTGTATAGTTCATCTGTATAAGCACCCCACTCATATAAAGGCGGTGTGTGCCTTCTTCTAGATCTACAATAGTATGCATTTTTGGTCTATCATGAACTACATTATGCATTGCTGACGAAAGGCTTTGGACGTTTACACAGCATGGCAGGGAAGACTTTATTAGATACATATGTTTTTAGGGATCTCGGGATTTTCTTTTTTTGACCGACCATATCTTACAGATAAGTCGGTGTATAAATCTAGCAATTTGATAGCAATTAAATCTGAACAATTTGTCCACTACGTAGTTCGTCTTCGCTAGCAGGATTAATCTTTGACTTCGACAAGTAGAGGCCTTCCACCTTGATTCCGACATTGTAAATCGTTCGTGTTGCCTGACAGTAGTATGAACGCCGTCATACAATTTACAGAAATGTTCTGCTCACGTTTTCGGTATCGATCTGGACACCACTACTGATCCCCGAAGACTTCTATTCTTGTTATATGGCTTTGGCGTGTATGTTTAATTTTTTTGTCAAACTTTCGAACGTCATTCCTTTAATATCGTTTCTCGCTCTCGCGTTTCTGCTGCCCTTTGGAAGTACATGGTACTCCTTTGGCGCAGGGTAGTCATATATGCATTCTCTTTCCCTACATGGAATTGACTGCCACCGTCATCAAACCAGGAGTTCCCTGTATATTTTCGCTTCAAACCGAGGGCAACAAGGGTGGCATCCTTGGTGATGCTTTGACAAGGTTTCCATTTAGTTTGGTTTATGCAGATTGCGTCAACAAAGATAATGGCGGTCTCTTCGGACTGCATCTTTTCCGGTTATGCCGTGAAATCCGCATGCATATTCTGGCTGCAACAGAATAGAACTTTTGTTATAGAAGTCTTCCTTGAGTCTTCTGAATCACAGGGATGTGAGCAAATGTTTCTTGTCTTATGTTTCCGAGGTTTGTTTTGATATGAATTGTTATGAAGTGTCCATTCACGGAAGCTTAAAACCTTTGCACAAGTCTGCCCCGAATAACAAATTCTTATCCAAACAGGCGTTCTTTGCCGTCTCATCAGTACCGTGCCATCCTCCGACGCGTAGACAAGTCTCTGTTTTTTTTTCCCGCGAAGTGCCTAAAAAAAAAAAAAAAAGGAAAACTAAAAAGAAAAATCCATGTCCGTAAGTATTTAATCCACTACTGTTTCTCACCTTTCATCCTGACAAATATTCTGTTGTCATATCGTCGCCCCTAGGCTCGTCTGACCACTGAAGCGATCTTTCCACCGCGACGCCAGAACACGAACTCCCAGAGATCTTCCAAGCTAACTCACTCCCAGTCATTGTCAAAAATGTTTGGTCAGCAGAAATCGAATGCTTGACCAGTCGGATATTCAGATTGTGAAGCAAATGTGCCGACTCAGATAACTATGTGGGAGTAAGAAAACATTCATATCTCATTACGTTTGAGATAACTAAAAGCATCCGCTAATCGGACATCCAATGTACTGGGAGAGGAATGTGTCGTGTACACAACTTCTCCCCCCTTCAGATTGAAATTCTCCTGAATTTTATGATTTACTTTAATAGATTTTTGATTTTTACAAAATATAAAAAGGATAATTAGTACAAGGATGCCGAAAAAGATCAGGCTCAGATTCATACCATAGGATACGTTTCTGTGATATTGTAATTCTTCTATTTTCTTAATATTACTTTCGTTTTCTAGGATAACATCATCTAGTGTTATTTTATCGCTAAAATTTTTAAAATTTTCGTTTACTGGGTAGTAAAATCTTTCTTGGAAAACCTCTTTGACATTTGAGAAATAATGATCTAAAATACGTATTTCACAGTTGTTAAAATGGATTAATACATTTCCAGTTATATTTAAATGTCTTTCGTCGCAATTCTGCTCTACTTTTAATTGATTTGCATTTTTAATTACAATAGTTTCATCGTCCAATGTAAGGATCTCAGTTTTATTGTTCTTTATCAGTTTACAATTATGTTGGATAGTACAATGCTTACTTAAATTTAATTCATTTAAGGATCTTAGTTGTTTATATTGATATGTCAAGTTATTGTTTTTGAACACAATTTCGTTTGGATAATCTATTTCTTTTTGGTTTTTGTTTGGTACGGGTACAATAATTCTTAGTTGTATTTTTTCGGTTTCTTTTGGAATTTTAATAGCGAATGCTAACACATCTTCTTTGAATTTAGTAATGCCTAATTTTATATACTTCATTTTATTTACATCTATATTATATCTTTCTATTTCTTCATCTGTCAATAGTATTAGTAGTAATGTCATCATGTAGAGCTGAAAATTTTGGTTGGCGTTTAATATTTGTTGCATGGACATTAGCCAGCCTACTTTTTCTAAACTTAGGTTGATGCTTGTGTCTAGTTGCTTTGTAATTTCTTATAAATCCTATAGACCTAACTTCGTTATAATTTTCTCGTTTTTTGTTTGCTTTTCTAATGGTACTTTCCTTTACAGTTTTTAGATTATTTCGAATTGTACTAAAATCTATTTTGTGAAATTGTACTATACTTGGGCCTGTTTTTATTGTTGAATGAATTCTTTCATTATAGTTACGAATTACTTGTTGGATTAGTCTTTTGACTGATACATTTGTTTTATTTAATTTTAATACTCTGCATTTTTCTAGTAAAGTACTATGAAATCTTTCTATGTCCGAATTTCCGGTGTGGGAATTCGGTTTAGTAAAATGGATATTAATATTTTCTTTTTGAAGAAATTCTTTTATATGAATTGAATTAAATTCATTATCTGCAATTATATTTTTAGACTTTCCTGCCTTGGCAAAATGACTTTCTAGTTCTTCTACTAAGGTGATATGATTTCTATCCGTTAAATAATACGCGAATCCGAATTTGGAAAACTTGTCTATTATGGTGAGGAAACTGCATTTGAGAATTACGAATGTATCTATGTGAATGAATTCATTTAGCTCTGTAGCTGTTTCCGTAAGCTGAAATTTTGGTTTTATTGGCTTACGATCATATTTTACTTGTTGGCAAACCTCACACTGATTTATAACTATTTGTATTAGTTCCAGTAGTTTTGGGAAATATATTTTATTTTTGATGCCGTTAAATGTTTCCTGAATACCCGAATGCATACTCTCATTTACATGATAAAATGAAATTTGCTTTACAGCCTCTGTTTCCAATCTAATATCTTGTGCCCTATAAGAACATTTTATAAACTTTATTTGCTTCTCCTCTGAAAATAATTCTATTAATTTTTCCTGAACTACATTATACTGATGGTCGTTTAATTCGGAGTATATTCCCGTTATTCCTTTTTTTATAAATCTTTTGAATATGTCATCTAGATTTATATGATCATATTCTGCAATATAAATTATACGTTTACCGTGTACTATTTCTATCTCTTGGGTTTTGTTATTTGTTAATATTATTTGGGTTTTGTATTTATTTATTATCTCTTCTTTTATAGGGATATGGTTTAATAATTCTTCTTCTGCAGAATGAATTGTAGCCATAGTTGTTTCATTTTCTTCTTCTTCTAAATTAAATAATAATTCTATTTCTGAAATAGCATCTTCATTATCTGAACTTGTACTTTTCTCTTCAGATTTGATGTTTGCATTAGGTTCAATTCTACTCAGAAAATCGGCCACTCTATTGTCCTTTCCTCTTAGATACTCTATATCAAAATTATATTCTCCTAGTTTAAGAAGCCACCTTTGATGTCTCGGAGACATATCTTTACCTTTATATTTAGAATTGTAACACCAATCAACATTTTATTTTTTCTATTTTGCTTTTTGAATTATTTTTATTATTATTTCTCATTATTATTCCTTATTATTTATTATTATTGTTATTCCTTATTATTTCTTATTATTATTTTTCATTATTGCTTTATTTTAAAATATGAATTAAATGAATAAAAAATGAATTTGTGAATATGGAATTTAATAAATAACTTTATACAATATTATATAATAAAAACACTTGACCATCCCTGTAATTAGAACTAAGATCACAATTGTACTAAATTAATAATTGTACTAAAACTAGACTAGTACTAAACTATGTGTTAAGACATGTATTAAGCTCTTCTAAAGCTTTAAACAAGAGTGGAAAGCTCTGAATTTCGGGTATAAAAGGCCACGCAAATTCAGGGTCAGATCACTTCTGGTTGTGATCGCTTCATGCTCACTTCGACGGTACACTACTGCCTTTTGAGTGTGAAGCCATTACAATTAGAGGACTGAGTTCTATTGCGACGTTCCCAGTGACGGAGGTACACTACCGCCTCTCTGGTTTGAACTAGATCCGCGTTACTCTTCCGAATTGAGTTGCCGCCTATTCAGCGGGGTACTGCGTTATTTCGCATATCCTGCGGTAGAGGGCAAACCAATTGTCTTCCCGAAGCAAAGGTTTCCACCCTTTCTTCCGTAATTTCTCTGTAATAAAAATTTTAAAAATCTACCATACGGGTTTCACTGTCCCTTCAGGGGGATTTTGCAGAGGTCAGACAGACCTACCCCCTACCTGAGAGACAAAGAGCGGAGAAAGAGAGACCACCACCACTCTCTCCATTACAATTTACCGCGCTCACCTCGCTCCCCCATTACAGAATGCAAATATTTTATTGGCTGATGGTCTGTGAATATTTTAAACTTGTTACCATATAAGTAAGGGCGGAAATAGTTTACGGCCCACATAATCGCCAAGAATTCCTTATCAGTGGCTGCGTAGTTGCATTCGTGCTTGTTAAGAGTCCTAGATGCGAAACAAACTGGGTGTCCTTCTTGTGAAAGTACTGCACCCAACGCGTAGTTTGATGCATCCGTTGTTAACTGGAATTGTTTTTTGAAATCTGGAAATCTAAGGATTGGATGACTGGTCATCAAATTTTTCAACTTCTCGAATGCTTCTACATACAATGGGTCATTGACATTAACTTTAGCATTTTTCTTTAGGTATTTGGTAATTGGAAGTGCTACTTTCGCGTAGTCTCTTATGAATTTTCTATAAAATCCTGATAGCCCTAGAAAACTTTTTATCTGTTTCTGAGTTTTTGGCAATTCTAGTTTTTCAATTGTCTCTATTTTATTGGGATTAGGTTTAAGTCCATCTTTTGTCAGCACATGCCCTAAGAAGTCTGTCTCCTTTTTTAGAAAGTTACATTTATCTACCTGTATTTTCAAACCTTTCGATTCCAGTATTTGGAATATATCTGTAATTGCTTTTGTATGTTCCTGGAGGGTAGTACTAAATATAAGTATGTCGTCCAAGTATATAACACATGTCTTATTAATATAATCTCTGTAAATGTCATTCATCAGTCTCTGAAATGTCGCTGGAGCATTCTTTAGACCGAATGGCATTCTCACGAATTCATACAACCCATGTGGTGTTATAAAAGCTGTCTTTTTTCTGTCTTCTTCTTTAATTAATATTTGATGATATCCTTTAGCCAGGTCTATTGTTGTGAAATATTGAGATCTGCCCAACTTGTCTAATATAGAATCTATATTAGGAAGTGGGAATTTATCATCTATAGTCATTTCATTAAGTTTCCTATAGTCAATGACTATTCGGTACTTTTGAATTCCAGAGTTATCATTTTTCTTGGGTATCACTATTAATGGACTACAGTACTTGGAGTTACTTTTTCGGATTATTCCTTGCTCCTCCATTTCAGCTATCTGTCTTCTGACTTCATTCTCATGTTTAGGCGGATACCTGTATAACTTCGAATTTATTTGCTGATCTGTGGTTGTCTTAATTTCGTGAACTATTTCGGGAGTGCTAGTTAATTTATCCCCTTCTTTAAAAAACAATTTTTTAAATCTTTTAATTAATTTATCTATAGCTTCATATTCTTCTTTATTTAAATGATCTAATTTTAAATGCGTTTTAACATCTTCGTTCACATGTTCTAAAGTATGTATTTCTTTATATGTATATGGGTCACCTATTATTTGTAGTTTCTGATTATTTAAATTTATGGCTTTGGCTTCTAAGTCTATAAGGGTATTTAGTGTATTTAGAATGTCATTACCAATTATAAATTGGTAACGTCTGTTAGGTAAATTTATTACTTTCCACTTGATGAGAGCTCCTACTGGAAGCTTTAGTTCATCCGGTGCTGGTGTATGTGCTTCACAGGTAATGGCATCTTTTCCATTTATTGTGGAAAATTGTATGGGGTTAATTTTAACTGTCTTAAAATCATTTATTTTAAAATCGATTATGCTAAGTGATGACCCTGTGTCTATTAGAGCTAAATATTTTTTTTTGTTTATAGTTAATTCTATTGTGGGGAGGTCATCCGAGGCCAATTGATAAAAAACTCGGCATTATTAATCTCGCTGTTATTTCCTAGACTATTTGTTTCAATGTTACTTACATCCATTGGCTCTTGATTATTTTGACCCGAATCTCCATACTGTCCGGAGTTTGTATTCCGCTGTTGAAAACTCTGTGGATGACGATATTGGCCTAAATTTCTCTTATTGTTATTAAAGTGCCCTGGGTTGGTATAATGACCTGAGTTTCTATTGTTCTGTGGATAATTCTGTTGAAGCGATTTTGGCCCGAATTTCCAATACTGTTATTGTAATGCCCTGGGTTGATAGTATAATGACCTGAGTTCCTATTATTCTGTGGATAATTCTGTTGAAAGCGATTTTGGCCCGAATTTCCAATACTGTTATTATAATGCCCTGAATCTCGTCTACTCTGGTAACTATTCTTATGATTCCGATAGTTGTTCTGATAATTATTACCTTGCTGCTCCTTAAAATTCCCTGGACGATGAGATACCTTACTGGTCTTTCTAAATTCTTCCCTAATACACGAATCTTCGTACCTTCTTTTAATCATTATTTCAAAAATAATATCTAATTCCTTCTCTTCATAAATTTTTTCTAATAGTGTTCCTTGACATATTTCCTTAATCATATTTATTAATAATGAATCAACATTACTTAAATCTACGGCGTTGTCGCCTTTATAGAAGTTTACAAGTTCATCAGTTTTAAATTTAATTTTTTGTGTTTCAAATAATAATTCACTTACAGTATTGACTTTCATGGTATACTTTTATAGATGTCCGATGGCTCCACTTCTGGTTTGTATCTCAGCTTCAGTTGTCGTTTGATGGCTTCCCAGTTTTCAGGATCTGGTATATTAATTATGATGTCCTCGGCTTCTCCTTGTATTTTTTCGTTATATATTGTTCTTATTATGAATCTTATAAGGTTTCCATTTGAGAAATCTCTTAGATAGTATTCCACCTTTTTGAAGAAACTATTTATTGTCACTTCCCCTTTTCCGGTGAATGTAGACATGTGTGACACCTCACGAAGGATCCTCTCACGGTCCATTCGCTCTGCTTCTCGTGTTTGGAGATTCTGGAACGCATTGGTTAACTGCTCCAACTGCTGTTCCCTTAATCTCAATTGATGTTGGAGTTCGATGTTTGATTCTTCCATGGTGATTTCTTCAAAGTTTCTGCTGGCGTCGAATTCTGCTTGCCTTCTTGTGATCATTAACACTTGCTCGTAATCTTTTCGATTTTAACTGAGTTTTCACTGTTATTTTCGCGACAGTTATACTTCCTAATCTTTTTGATTTTATTTGAGTTTTCCCTGTTATTTTCGCGACAGTTATACTTCCTAATCTTTTCGATTTTAATTGAGTTTTCACTGTTATTTTCGCGACAGTTATACTTCCTAATCTTTTCGATTTTAATTAAGTTTTCACTGTTCGTATCACTGGATAATCCTATTTAAGATTATCCTACCGACTGCGCCAATTATGTTGTCCGGGATGAACAACAGTAAAAAAAACTATATTTCTTTTTAATACTTTATTTATTTCTTATTCAATATTTACTGATTCACAAAAAGCGATCTTTCCACCGCGACGCCAGAACACGAACTCCCAGAGATCTTCCAAGCTAACTCACTCCCAGTCATTGTCAAAAATGTTTGGTCAGCAGAAATCGAATGCTTGACCAGTCGGATATTCAGATTGTCGTCTGCTCCGTGAAGCAAATGTGCCGACTCAGATAACTATGTGGGAGTAAGAAAACATTCATATCTCATTACGTTTGAGATAACTAAAAGCATCCGCTAATCGGACATCCAATGTACTGGGAGAGGAATGTGTCGTGTACATAACTCGCTTGATATTTCAAAAGCATTTGACAAAGTTTGGCATCAGGCTCTTTTGACGAAAATGCTTGCTTATGGCATCGATAAATCTTTGCTTCTATGGATTAGAAATTACCTTTCGAACCGTTAAATTCAAGTTGCTTTGGATGGGTTCAAGCCATAGGAATGAAAGCTTTTGTTAAGCACATTGAATTCCAATCCTGACAGCATAATCGATTGGGGTAAAAATAATAGAGTGAAATTCAATGCTCCTAAAACTCAATGCTGTCTACTGTCGTTAAAGTGAACCCGTAATAATCAGCCATTATCCATGAATGGCGCTTGTGTTGACGAAACCGAAAAACTTTCAATCCTTGGTATGTGTGTCGATAAGACTCTTAGTTGGAATGACCACACATTCGAGGTCGCGAAGAACGCTGCGAAATGTCTAACCTCCCTCAAATAATGGAAGAAATATTTCACCCCCACTGATCTGGCTTCAATTTACAAGGTATACATTCGCCACAAGCTTGAGTATAACGCTCATATCTGGTCTGGTGCCCCTAAGACCTCACACACAACAGCGAGCGATAAAAGTTATAGGAGACAGTAATATAGCAAAGTAAATTGACTCGCTCGAACACCGACGTAATGTGTCTTCCTAGTCACTGTATATCGCTATTTTAACAACCGGTGCTCAAATGAGTTAGCCAATTGCATTCCTCACCTCCGTGAATTCATGCAATACTCGTCTTGCCAGGAATGCTCATCAGTTCACCCTTAAGACTGCTTTCGGACGTACAGTAAATTTCAGAGATTCGTTTTTCAGCAGCACAACACGATAATGGAATGCTCTTCCCAGCCCAATATTTCCTACTCACTACAATCCACAGACATTTAGGACCAATGTGCATAGGTACCTCCTCTCGCTTTCTCCCTCTTAAGGGTAGTCATAACCGCGTAAATTATGAAAAAAAAAAAACGGGTGGGCCAAATACAAGTTTCTTTTTAAGAATGCAATAAAATGAACAAAATTAATTTTTTTCCGTGTATTATGGCTTTATTAGTAAGAACGCACTTCCAGTTGTTCGTCGTTCCAGTAGCTGCCTCGGCTGGCCTCGCAGTAGCGCATTCTTTAACCCCAATTTTCCAGGGCCTTGTTGATGCTGAGTCTTCAATTGCTGAATCCTCAATTCAGTTGCTGAGTCAATTGAACCTTGTAAGCGAATAATCCGAGATTTTTGTGCAGAATTCTCCTCAGGCTAGTGCGTTAAATGTTGAGCTGTTAAGATCGATGGCGAGTTAATGTTCGTAAATTGGGTCTCACACTCTCGGCCACAGCAACCACATTCTCATCTGTGCGCACCGTACGACGACGGGGACCATGAGTGTCGTCCACTTGTCCACTAGCCTACCAGTTTCACGAACTTTTTGCACAAACTTGCATACAGCAGTCGCGGTGGGTGCTTCATTTCGGCCAAAACTTCTTTTTAAAAAACGCACTGTTTGGGCTCCACAGCACTCACTTTGGAAAATAGTTTTCAATATTTCCCAACGTTGTTCAAGCGTAAAGCGACTCATTTCGTTCCGCGGAGCTATGATACTGACTTTCTGTCAAGATTTCGAGCGGGAAACAGCTGGCAGTGTAAAAATAACCCATAAAACATTAGTTGGCCCACCTTTTACATGACACAGTTCCACAGGGTCCACTTCGTTTCATTCATGAATTGAAACTCTTTTAATAAATAAAATAAATGAAAAAGATTACGAAATTATTGTGAGTGGCTCCAGTAGATGACAAGTTTTCCGGACGTGAGGTTTCTCTAAATAGAGACTTCAATTGGCTGCCGAAATTATATAATTTAACAACATTATACCTCTATAAGGTTATATAAATGATAGTATATACGCAAATGTTCTACCAAGGATTCATGAGTTAGATTTAAATATCAACATTTTTAATTGCGTTGCACTACCATAATTACGCCACAACATGGTAAAAAAATGTCGGTAGAAGGAGACCTATTTGTAAGGAGCGCTGAAGCAGAGCTTTGGCAGATATTTTATAATATATGTTATTCCATTTCTTATCTTGTTTGTATTTAAATCTTGCTTTAAAATGACAACTCTTATTGGATTACATTATATTACAATAATCGTAAAATCTTTTGATTATGTTAAAAAAAGTGGATTAGGAGAAAACAAAACTTCTTAGAGAAATCGCCAATCGTCGAAAACATTCATCATTTATTGGTCCTAGAAATTACTTTACCAATACCTCTTCTCTGCCCAAATAAGGGTCTCCTTAAGTTGGTCCTTTCTGGTTCCTAATTCCGGAATTGCATGGAACTGCATATCAAATCAAAATGAATCAGAATGAAACAAACCTTTCGCATTTACTTTCATATGAAACATGTTAAGCTTAAAAGTCATTTGAGGTCACAAGGCGCAAAGCGCATACCTTTTCACATCTAAACATAATCATAAAGCAACCAACAACTGTTTAGAATAGCAAAGGTAAACCCTCCATCCACTCGTACAACTTCTCAACCATCCAGTGAAATTATTTTGAATGCATTTGCAAAAGAACCCTCAACTGAAAACAGTCAAATATAATAACACAAGCACGACGCGTTTGACATCACCTCAAAGGAACCGACAAGCAAGACTCTAAACAAAAACCTCCTTTCAAGAGCTTAACGTAACCCAAACCAAGCGTGCAGGTAAGAAAGGAAATGAAAGGCGGTATTTTACGTTTTCCACTTCCTGTGCTCGTGTTTTCTTTCTTAAAGTTATAAAAGCCACAAGCCATAGATAAAAGTATACGAAACCCGTGCGTACCTTTACACAAAACTTCTCGTTGAATCCCAGTGAATAGATATATGCTTTTTCTATTAATATAAATTAAGGCGTTCGGTTGTGCTTAAGAATGAGAAGAACCGAATGTAAATCTTTGAAAGGACATTCAGATTGTTGTTGGGTCGCAGAAGCATCTACGACTACCATAAGCTGATTTCGATCGCCAGGCAATCCATTTCACATTTTTAATTAACATCCATCTGAGTGAATTTATTTTTAAATAAATAAAAGCCGACCTTGCAGACCGACATTGACGATGGATACGGATCAAAACAAAGGACATGCGTCCTAATTGCTTAAATCTCAATTTATATTCAGTAATTGCATGCAGGTCGTCACTGAAACGACCACGCAATACGTTATTACATCGCTCTGCAATTAGGTCTGATCAGTTTTAACGCTGGAAATTAATTTAATACCGTCCGCCGCAATTGTGTGCGCGCTCGTTGCTCCGCAAATAGACATTCACATGGTAAGCAGTCATCGAGTGTATTCTTTGGTGATTCTGAAAATAATCCGGTGAAAGCCGTCAGCAAATGAACTTCACGCAGCGAAACTACATACAATTTGATGTGGAAGCCACTGGTGTACGAGTATAATGATTCGACGAGTGAGCGACGAGTGGATGGCTTTAACGCGTTACGGACGATGGTTACGATGGTGATGTAAAAGTGGCCGTATTACCCGTACTATATTGATTTTAGATTATTAACAGTGAACATGGGTTTTGGTCAATGTATAGGAGCAAGTTGAATAAAGGTTTGACGAATTGGGAAATAGAAATAATAGAAATAGGAACCTTTACGTTTTCGTCAATTCTATAACAAAATTCTGCAAACTGCCGCTGACAGGGTGTCATAAATACAGTGCTCTTTAGTTTTCAAGGTGCAAAATAGGGAATCATTTGTGACTGCAGCTGACTTGAAAGTCTATGTGACTATATGGCGGATTCTAGTGGATTTGGAGAACTGAATTCCATGGGCAAAAATATGTCTTCGGGAGTAGACTGTGCTTGGACTATTATTATTATCATTATTATCGGCTATTTGGAAGTTTCGGTAGTTCAGAGCCTCTTTGACAACCATTCGCTAAGCATGCCGGACATGTGTGCCGTTCTGTTTAATTTTTTCTAGGCCCATCTTTTTCGCGAGCTTTCCTGAGCTTTGGATAAATGCTTACATCATCCCAACCCATGACACCGAAAGGGCTCTATTTTATTTAGCTATATTGCTACACTCTCTTGCATTCTCAAACCTTTTGAGCGTCTAAGCAAGTCCTTCGACAAAATCTCAGTTAGTGTACAATGATATTTTCCGCTCTTATATATCGGATCTAATAAATGCAATCCCCAGAGTCCCCCAAGGCAGGCCCTTGGCTCCACTCATGTTTATCCTAACGACTAATGATGTGAGCAGTGTTATCAAGAACTGTCACATTTTCTTATACGCCGATATGTTATGAAAATCTCTAAACACATATCTTTCCGTGTTGATTCCTTCTTCCGTTGGTGTCAAAAAAAACATGCTCAATGTTAGCCAATGTCAAGCTATTAGGAGTGCAACTAAGTTTTCGCAGTTTTTTTTGATAAAAATGCAACTTTATTGTGAAAATGAATAAATTCAAAAGTAATTCAAAGTATTCCCATCGCTAGCGATAACTTTTCCCAACTTTCTGGCAGAGCTCGCATACCGTCACGGTAGAAGTGTTCGTCATCTGAGGCTATCCTCGAATCAAGCCATTTTGAGATGTCTTCATATGAATGGAACTGCCAGACCATGTGCCATCGAACGGAACAAGTGATAATCGGACGGCGCAATATCTGGTGAATATGGCTGGTGGGGTAGCGTTTCTAAGTAGATTTTAACGGGTTTGGCAACGTGAGGCCGAGTGTTGTCATGCTGTAGAATCACTTTTTCGTGCCGTTTCGATACCGTTCCCCAGTGATGGTTTTGTTTGGTTTCAACAGCTCATAATAAATAACACCGCCCTGATTCCACCAAATACACAGCATAACCTTCGTAGCGTGAATATTCGGCCGAGCCGACGACGTAGAAGCATGACCGGGCTGTCTCCATGATTTTTTTCTCTTTGGGTTGCTGTGATGAATCGATTTTTCATCACCCGTAACGATGCGATGAAGAAAACCCTGCCTTTTTTGCCGCTGATGCAGTTGTTCACAGGCGAACGACGCTCAACGGCTCTTGACTTCAAATCATAAGGAACCCAAGTTCCTTGCTTTTGAATCATTACTAATGCATGAAATCGCTTAGAAATGCCTCCAATTCAGCGTCTTCGAAGGTTTTTGGCCTTCCTTCCGACGAACGGTCCTCAACATCGAAATCACCGTCCTTGAAGCGAAGGAACCAATCACGGCACGTTGTTTCACTTAGAGCAGCATCTCCGTAAACTGTTTGGAGTTCTCGATGCGCTTCAGCCGCCGTTTTCTTCAAAGGAAAGACGAAAAGCAACACTTCCCGCAAATGACTACAACATCAGACATTTTCACTCAACCAAAAGTAGATGACGCAAAAACAAAATCACTAATGTGTCAAAGCGGTCTTAGCTTGGTTCATGACGGATCCAAAAGATCCGTCACAATCGACCAGCACTTGCTACTGGAGCCATCTCTTGATCAACAGCGAGAACTAGTTGCACACCTAATATTACTTACTCGCACATTCGTGAGGACCTGTCAATTTTTTGGTTAACTTAGGCCAAGTCCGATCATGGCTTCTGAAAAGTTGATGCAAGGAGTTCTCGAATTCTCACGACACGAAATTCTTATACTCTGCCTTCATTAAGCTCCTTCTTGAATATGCTAATCAAGCCTGGCCCTCTTCTTACTGTATATACACTGCGGGCATTGAGACTGTCCAACGTGGGTTTATTGTGGTCTTCCGTAGACTGGAAGCAAATCAACCTACAAGCTTTAGAAGAACGGCGCAAGGTTGCAGACTTTTTATATATGACTAGTAATATTGACTGCTCTACACTGATGCATCTGATTCTTCTTAACAGTAATCCATGAAAACTTCAGTCCATGTCTCTCTTCTCCATCAAATGGCGCAAAATTAATCATCCGATTTTATTTTTGAATGATTTTTTTACTAAATGAAAATATTGATTCTGAGATATGGAAATCTTTATTTGGATCTTTGCAATTTTTCTGTTAGCTAAAATAGATGATATAAGTCAAGTAGCTACCGCTTGAGTTGATACACGTTTTTACCCATCTTATCGCATTATCCACGACTTTCCGCAAGATTTCCGGCGATAACTGTTCGCATTCCTGTCGAATATTCTCCTCTGGGCTGCGATTGTCTGAGGCTTGTTGGCATAAGCCCGCGACTTCAACTAGCCTCAAATAAAGAAGTCTGAGTTGTTTAAATGTGGCGATCTTGCTGGCCATGCCAAATCGCCAACAAGAGATTACGCGACAAGGAAACGCTTATTTCACAATATCCATTGCGGCTCGTGCTGTGTGTGTGGTTGCACCGTCTAATTGAAACCACATGTTCACTAAGCCCCGCTCATCCAATTCCGGCAGTAAGAAGTCGTTTATCATGGCTCTGTAACGTTCGCGAGTAACAGGGACCGTATTGCCGATGGCGTCCTCAGAATAATACGGCCCAGTCACTCCTCCCGCATGAACGCCACACCACACAGTGGCTTTGTATGGGCTCTTCGTGTATCATACGTATATCAGTGCTCCAGAAACGAAGATTTTGCTTATTGATGTAACCGCTTAAGTGAAAATGTGTCTCGTCGCTCATGATGATTTTTGACACAAACTCGTCATCTGTGTTGTTGAGACTAAGGATGGCTTGACAGTAATTCACACGAGACTAACAGTCAGTAGGCATTAACTGATGGACTGTTTGCACTTTGTACGGGAACATATGTCCGTACCAGGGTCCGCCTGGTGATACCTGGTTGCGTGGCTCGTGCGATTGATGTTTCTACAGATTTGTTTAGTTCGGTTAAAGAAAGATTGACAGTACGTCCGAAAGTGGGCTTCAGAGTATTTTGGTTAGCATTCCTAAAGAGACAAATATTGGGGAAGAAATATTGTAGGGGTGGAATGCAACTGGCTATTTCATCAGAGCATTTTTTGTGAAAGTAACGATAAAACAGGGAAAGGCAGGAAAGTCTTCTGCGATGTTCCAACGAATCTCATGTTTTGGTAAACCCGAAGTTCAGGATTCAGTTTTATCGCGTGATTTTGTATTCTGTCTAGTAGGTTTAAAGAGGTCTTGGATGCACCGGACCAGACATGAGCGTTGAATCCTAATTTAAGGCGAATGAGCCCCTTATAGATTGTAGCCAGATCTAAGGATGAGAAATATTTCTTGCATCTGTATAAGAAGATTAGGCATTTTGCAGCATTCTTGGCCACACTGAACATGTAGTCGTTCCAATCAAGATTGTTAGTGATACATATACCCAGTATGGAAACTCTTTCGGTTTCTAAGATGCGAGTGCGATTCATGGATAATGGCTGCGGGTTAGTGATACGCTTTCATGACGGGAGAGGCATTCAATTTGGAGGCATTAAATTCCACTATATTTTTTTTTATCCGGAATTTAATGAGCTTAATATGCGCTGCCGAAGAGCGGGGACGTAAGGTAGTGAACGAATATGACAAGTTAAGGAATTGGATTAGAAGCGGCAGATAAGAGTTTATTTATAAAAATGAGAAAGAGTGTCGGAGACAAGACGAAGCCCTGAGGAATATCAGCATTTACGAAATGGATGTCGGACTCGAATCCGTCCAAAATAGCTTGAATTGAACGATTCGAAAGGTAGTTTCTAATCCATTGAAGAAGAGTCATCGATCCCGAAGGCACGCATTTTCAACGAAAGGCCTTCGTGCCAAACCCTGCTAAATGCTTCCAAATATCCAATGCATCTATTTTGCTTTCACATGCGCGGTGAAGCGAGCTATTCTACTTTTCGGTGGGATATGCCATCAAATCACCAGTGGATCTGTTGTTAAGGAAACCATACCGTTGGTCATTGAAGAGTTTCCGTGATTCAATATTTAATTTCATAAGCTGACCTTGGAAAGGAGGAACGTTAGTCGGTAGTTGAAGGGAGAAGAAGATTAGCCTTTTTTTGGGTATAGGCTGGACAAATACTGTTTTCCACCTACTCGGAAAGAGACCAGAAGAGTAGAAAAGATTAAAAAGTTTATACAATGGTACTGCCAGCGTAGAAGAACTCTTCTTCAGAACTATTGGGGCAATACAATCTCGACCAGCGGATGTCGAGGTCTTTGACGACTGACGACTGTGTGAGTGCGGAAGTGGATTTGTTCCATAGTGGAATTGATATACTAGTACGGGGAGGACAAAGTAAAGAGTGGGCCAAATACAAGTTTTGTATTTGTGGGCTGTGTGGCGTGGTGCTCCATCCTGCATGAACCAAAAGTTGTCCAAATCTTTGTCTTCAATTTCATTAAAAAAAAGTCGCTCAACACGGCCCTGTAACGCCCACCGTTGACTGAAACGTTGTTCTCAGCCTCATTTTCGAAGAAAAATGATCCAATGATGCCACCACTTCACAATCCGTACCAAACTGTCACTCTCTGTGAATGCATTGGCTTCTCGACAATAATGTGTGGATTTTCCGAGATGAAAATGCGCCTCGTCAGAAAATATGATTTTACGCCCAAAATCGTTATCCAGTTAAGCTGCTCTAACTATTTACCATATCATTATGCAAGCCGTTGCCATCACACTCGGTGTAGCCAGTGTCAAGAAATACCAATGCAATGAGAACGCGAGGCTCTTGAATGAAATATTAATTCTTAGCTGCAATATAGACTGAAAGAGACATTATCACCAACCGTTAACGATTATCTACGAAATGTTATCTTCTCGGCAGGTGGCATATAGTTCCAGACAATTGCCAATATGCTGAAGCAAGTCATGGTCGGAAGTCAGTGGTTTCAAAGCATGACAGTTCTCATAGTTGGGTGGTGGAAAAATCGGCATCGTTCCGAAGGATTCGTCTTCTAACCAAGTAAACTTAGTATTCTTATTGGGAAATATTAATGCAACCGGAATGAAGGTGGTTTATGAGGTATGCTTATTGTTTGAGTTATCCAGGACACCGCGCAAACCACAATCTTCGAGAACTTCATCCAAATTCTCTACGGAGATCTAAGTCTTCAATAAGTGCCCCATTTTCAAACGCAACTCCACAACTTGAAATTCCGCTTTCTCACACACTTCGTCTCTACTCAAATCACCGTCATTCCATGGTGGATGAATATATAAAGCACGAAGGTTGGTTGAAAGACCATTTTCTGAACCATCTTCTGAACCAAGTTCTTCTAACCGAAAATTTCATTAAGCATCAATTTTCTGGAGAACCATAAGAATTTTAAAGAAAATATAATAAAAACACAGTTTCCCGGAAGAAGAATAATGTTTCAACAAGACACATCAATAATGAAATCCTGTACCCTACCGTACCTGGCACTGCCATTTGGCAATACGCTGGCGAAATTGTGAAAAAAAGCACGAAAATATACTTTTTTTACTCGCTGAACATAGAAAATCCGAACGATACTGAAATGCACCATTTGTAGATAGTGTGTGCTGCAAATTATTTTTTTTGTGGTCCATTATACGAGTAGATTATGGGTCCTTGAAGACACAATCTTAAGGCGAATCTATAGTGGAAAACAGGAATTGAGAAAACTACACAATTAAGAACTCCAGGAACTTTTTTCAGTCCCAGGGATCGTTTTAGTAACAAAATCGCAAATACTAAGATTGGCAGGAGGGAGACGTGTTTCGAATGGACATTGGATGAACAGTCAAAGGAATAATGAATGGAAAACTCTTAGGTAAAAACCGCCAGGATGGCCGCGCCGTAGAGAGAGAACGTATATAATACAAGGTGGCGCAAAAGTAATCACTCTATTCTGAAGATATTATAATTTTTGCAAATGGCGACGTACGTCAAGCATATTTAACACTTGTGTACTAGACAGCTGCAGTGTACAAACAGATAAGGAAAGTAGCACTATACAATGCAAAAGCGTGGAATAATTGTGTCGAGTTTGTTGATCAATAATCGGTCGGTGGTGTTAGCGCAGCATGAATTTCGACGTAAATTTCCTAATCGTGTCGCGCCAACTGGCCAAATATTTCGGCGCTAAGCTACTCAACTCGAACGGGCTGGAACCACAGGAGACAGGAGACCACAGGAGACCGCCGAGACAGTCAAGCCATCGTTAATCAATAACGAAGAGGAAGATTTTGTGTAGAAAATCATCATGAGCGACGAGGCGCATTCACACTTACGAGGGTGGTCCGATAAGTACTTAGTCCCACCGCCAGTATCGCAAGAGCAACTTACTATCGTGTAGAACATTCTAGTAGACGGCTACTGTCGAAATTTCAGCCGCATCGGACTCGTAGTTTTGTTTTGACTGCGTGTGTCCGCGGATTTTTAAAAATGGGAAAAGAGCAATGTCGGTCGGTGATTCGACTCTTGTTTTTGGAAGGGAAAACGCGCAGCGAAATCAAAGAGCGTTTGGATGCTGTGTACGGTGACTCTTCTTCTTCGATGGCGACCATCAAAAATTGGTTTATCGAGTTTCAACGTAGGTTTTTGATGAGCCACGTCCACTGAGGATAACGTGACAAAAATCTACGATCTCGTATTGGCAGAAGGCCGATTGAAGATGCGCGAGATAGCTGAGACACTAGGCATTTTAAAAGATCAAGCGGGTCATATCCTGCATGTAATTTTCGTTATGAGAAAGTTGTCGGCGCGATAGCTGCCGCGTTTGCTCCCTTCGGACAACAAGCGCAACCACTTGCTGAAGTGAGACCACTTCAGAGCAGTGTTTTACGCTGTTTATGTTAAGCGCAATCCGAAGGAGTTTCTGCGTCGTTTCGTGACAGTCGACGAAACATGGATCCACTGGTACACACCAGAGACCAAGGAGCAGTCGAAACAGTGGACTTCACCCGGCGAACGTGCTCCGAAGAAAACGAAGGCTGTCCCATCGGCCGGAAAGGTGATGGCCAACGTTTTCTGGGATTCACAAGGTATGATCCACATCGACTACCTGGAGAAGGGCAAAACGGTCACAGAGCTGTACTATGCCAAATTATTGGGCCGATTCGACGCCGAATTGAAGAAAAAAACGGCCCCACTTAGTGAAGAAAGTAGTGCCTTCCACCATGATAACGCACCGGCTCACACCTCCGCCCTCGGCACGGCCAAATTGGCCGTATTACCAGATTTAGCCCCGTGCGATTTCTTTTTGTTTCCAAACTTGAAAAAGTCACTCGCCGGGCAGAAATTTCTGTCGAATGATGAGGTCATCACCGCCACGGAGGCCTACTTTACAGACCTCTAGAAAACGTATTCTTCAGACGGGTTAAAGAAGTTGGAGCATCGCTAGGTCAAGTGTATCGAGCTAAAAGGAGACTATATTGAAAAATAAATCGCCATTTCTCCAAAATTTTTGTTTTTCTTTTGTAGGCTAAGTACACACTTATCATACCACCCTCTTAAGCGGTTATGTCAATAAGCAAAATCTTCATTTCTGGGGCATTCAAAATCCACGTATGATACACGAGGAGCATTACATCCACTCAAAGCTACTGTGTGGCACGCAGGAGGGGTGATTGGGCCGTATTTTTTTTTGAGGACGCCACCAGCAATACGGTCACTGTTACTAGCGAACGTCACAGGGCCATGATAGACGACTTCTGACTGCCGGAATTGGATGAGCGGGGCTTAGTGAACATTTGATTTTAACAAGACAGTGCAACTGCACACACAGCACGAGTCACAATGGATATTGTGAAGGAAGCGTTTCCTAGTCGCGTAGTCTCCCGTTCTGGCGATTTGGTCAAATGTAGTGAATTCATTAAACAACAGTATTTGGCAGCCAATACGCACGTCATCTGGCCCTTTACTATTGCAAAAAAGTAGTGAAATAGCGCGTTGTGTTTTTCTGTACAGCTTAAACAATAAAGGAGTTTCTAGATGTACGAGTATATGTTCCTCTCGTGAGGGCCATTCTTATATTTTAGAAAAAAATTCTTGCTCATTCCGAGGCTCGTTGTTTCCCTCATATTGGTCGCTTAGGGCTAAAAATAAATCTCAAGTAAACAGTGACCTGTGACAATAATATATGTGTAGAAAGCAAATGATATTCGAATTCCTCGAATCATATCCCGGCTTTTACTGCCGTCCTAATATTGCACAAAAAAGGACCATAATTGTGAGTATGTCATTAAATTTGTAAAGAAAACAACCCCTTCGAGGCCAGATTTATCTTGAAATTGGACCATTAAACCTATAACTAATTAATGGTCCTTAAGCTCGTTGCTTCACTTGTGATTCCACTCGGCCAAATAGGACCAAAGGAAAAAAAAATTCCTTTATCCTTAAAATCCGAACTTGACAACTAAAGGCATCCCTTCGAACGAAACTACCCACAGATGTGTGCACCATTATCATCCGCATGGGTACGTCCCCAAAGAATTGAAAACTTTTCCCGGAAACAAGGCTCCAATGTTCCAGCATGGACCCGATGTTATTGTTCATATAAATAATCGTTTCCATGTACATCCATACATTCTGCGAGCAATGCGCGCGTGTGTGTGTGGTAATACACTCATTGATGTGTTTACTAGGAACCCTTAAAAGGTCGTCGTCGAGAAGCAAAAATAAATGGTGTTGGTTCTAAGGTCATGTTAAC
Organism: Merodon equestris; assembly: GCA_958301585.1. Classification (NCBI taxonomy): domain Eukaryota; kingdom Metazoa; phylum Arthropoda; class Insecta; order Diptera; family Syrphidae; genus Merodon; species Merodon equestris. Next base: position 170,716,201 of record OY284413.1, read on the forward strand.
ACACTGCAGCTCAAATAAATGGATAGAGAGATAGAGAGACGGTAAGATGAAGAGCCGGCGAGATACGAGAGCCTTGACACATAACTTCCTTGCCAATGGGTTGAACATTGGTTTCCGTGTTCGACCAGCTAAGTGCACGGGGCGGAGGGAAAAAATCATTCCCTTATTATTATATTCTTTGCCATTATTACTATCCTGGAATTTCTTTTGTCCCGGATCAACCTAGAGCAACGACAACGACGATAGCGTTAGAGGAGACGCCACAATGCAATTCTTCCGGTTTGTATTCTTGTGTCTTAACCAATGTTCCTTGTCGACCCGCCGCGCCGGGAGCAGCTTTTACATACTTCTTATTATTGTTATAGGTTTTCTAGGAATCTTCTCTTTGTGTGTTCTTTTCGAATTGTGAAACCGGATAAAAATTCAAAATGGAACATATTCACTCTCGGGAGACTAATGTGCCTTTACATTTCCCTCTTGGATGGTTTCGTGTCCTTTTGTGTCTGTGCTCATATCCTTGCTGAGTGTAGAGATGGGCCGAAAAGATTTATGTTGAAAAGATTTATATCAGATGCAAGATATTTGTAATGTGGTGATTGAATTTTGTGTATCGACACCGGAAGTGGGTTTGGTTTCTTGTCGACAACGAAGAAGAACAAGATGAGGAAAACCCTCGAGTGAGGAAGGCAAACAATTTTATTTCTTCTTTACATTTTGTTTTTTTTTTTTTTTTTTTGGTTAGGTCAAGAGGGACTATGAGATTTCCTTGGAAGTGTCTATTTTTTTTTTCTTAGAAACCTTATAGAAAGGCTGGATTGTATGTTGTCTGTAGAGATTCCACTGATTGGGAAGGGCGTATTGACGCGTGTCGGCTTTTTGGACACTTGACCGCTTTTGAAATCTCGTTTCAGAAGAAATTGATTAATCAGCTTTTGTAGCTCGTTAAAAAGAAGACCAATGACGCCTGGAGGCGGTACAATACCAAATGAGTTACTCCACTCGTTCTGAATAGATACAGTTCCGATTAAATGATATGTTTATGTACCCAGAGCAATGATTTACGATAGGACTTCACGGTCAACGGGCATGTTAGAGAAGTAGGTTAAATTTTCCAAGTCCTTGATCTCGAGTTATGTATTCAGAGTTCTCGACTGTTCAGTAAGACTTGTAAACATCTCATAATTGTATGCCAAATATGGTTCGCAGATTGGAGACTCTTATCCGAATTGGGAGCGGTGACTACGTAATTATTTCCGTTTTTGGAAGTCAGAGCATCCCATTATAAGGAGATGATGGCCCTGATATCAACAATACTGTAAATAAAGGCTTGAGAAACAAGGCATACATATGTAGGCTCACTAATTTATGTACATGCGGTGTGTTAAAAAAATAAGGTGACTCTTTGTCTCGCGATTTTTTGCTATTGATTGAAAAATGGGTCAGAGCCTGCATTAATTGTGTGAAAAATAAAATGAAGCCCTCCAATGTACTTGAAATGTTGACCGTGGCGTTTGCCGAGTATATTCTGTGCAGAAAAATAAAAAAGGCCGAGAAGATGTTGATGACAATGCCCGCCTCCATCATCATCATCGAGTTCGCACAGGTTCAAGAGTTATGCTCTTCTGGTGTTTGTCACACAACCTGGATGGTTTGTGTCGAAGACGTTCGTTCACAACTCTCCGGGGGTGGTTGTCCTAGATGGGATTCGAAAGATTCGACGGAATTTGTTGCCTTGGTTGTAGTTCACCGTAATTTATTTTGTTTCCATGTCATTAAGGTGTGATATTTGAAATCCACGCACAGAGTATTAATTTGGAAGTGATCTTTTACTGCAAGTGTTATGCTTTCATCAGCATTTATTGATCATTTCGCATTCACAACTGATGTTGTTGCATACTTTTTCCGTATAGGAATTGTTCTTGGCTATGGACAGACTTGAACTACAGACCTTCCGATCAACAGTCGGTGATGATCGGTTGGCTCATGCCGTGAATTTTTTTCCAATATTTTGGGGTTTGAAACACGTTTCAGCCAAGCTCGTTTCAAAATTGTTAAATTTTGACCAAAGTGATATGAACATCGCCAGCTCCTAAGCTGGTTGAGTGATGTGAATGATGATCAAGACTTGTTAAAGAGGGGCATCACTGGTGACGAAACAAGGGTTTATGGTTATGACATTAAACAAAATCCCATTCATCCCAATAAAATGACTAGAAAAGCCAAGACCCCAAAAAGCACTCCAAGTTTGGTCAAATGTGAAAGTTTTTCTCACTGTTTTTCGCGATTACAATGATGTGGTTCATCATAAGTTCTTGTCGAAGCTCGTACGTTTAATAGAAGTTTTCAAAAAGTTCATAGCTGTTCGAACACGATACTACACCTGCTCACTCTTTATTGCTTGTGCGTAATTTTTTGGCTAAAAACAAACACTTAAGTTATGCCATGTCCTTTTGTGACTTTTTTCCTTTCCAAAAACTGAAAAGACAAAGATTTTCTCCGAATGAGGAGATTAAGACCGCTTCGCTGGAGGAGCTCGAACCTGTACCTAAAAGCGCATATTAGAGGGGTTATAGGGTAGAAATAGGCTGGCGTAAGTTTATTATATCTGAGGGGGATCACCTTATTTCTTAAACATATTTCGTTCCCTGTTTGGAATGGTTGTAGACAATTCAAATTGAATTCTTTGCCTTCTACGGTCTCAGCTTTCATTTGCCCTAGCGGTTTAAGGCGGGATTTCTGAAGACTGGACAAAACAGTATATGGGTCGACGCATATTTTTTCTCAAGCCCGCAACTATAACAGAATCACTGGCCTCTGAGTTATATTTTTTTCCAATGACAAAGTTTGTGCCTTGACCATAGATATTGAGTGTTTTCATGAACCATGATGAGTTCATTTCTTCAAGTGCTTTATCGCATATAATCCAATACAAAACGTTTATTGATAATAATATTGATGGGCTGACTTCATTTATTTCCATGTGAGATTCCACCTAGGCAATTCGTTTGCTCTCCCATAGATATGTTTCAATAAGTCAGGAAATGTCTTTATACCCTTTGGTTTTATCGCACTGGGTCTTACTATACGTATTGTTAGTGCCAATTATAACGCAAACGGTATTTTGATGGGATGAGCACCTAGCGGTAAGTTCCAGTTTGTGATAGATTGTGTTTGTACAAACACCTTTATTTTCCCACCTTGGAGATGAAGACCATTTGCGGGAAGTTTCATTTTTATTTATTTACATGTTTTTTTTTTTTTTTCAAGAAAACCGCTGCTGGAAATATCAATGTTTGATGGAAGTTGGAGATTGTGGAAGCCCAAGATGGTGAACATTCTCCAACTCTAAAAGACTTGTAAACCTTGGCTTTATCGTTTCAAAAGTGGTGTCTTGGCATCGACAATATAGACCGTGGAAGACCAGAGGAAAAAATGATATATATGTTCAAAATTGCTTGCAATTTAAGACTTAACTCAAGAATAGTCGGCAGAAGCATTGTAAGTTAATCATACACATATGACTGTTTCCTAATTAAAAGCCTTCTAAAAGATCGGAAAAGAAAAAAAGACACATCGAAAGTCAAAAAACTATTTCAGGAATTGTGCTTGATCGACACAAAATAAAAGGCAAATTGATAAATGGGTCTATTTCCTCAATACCAAGCACAAAAGGACATTAAATAAAATCGTGCCCACCATCAACCTCCCAATCAGTATGCAATATCCACGGAAAAAAAGTTTGGTGGGGCCAGAAGGAGTGCTATGAACACTTAAGCCTCGGTCTATACTACTCTCATCTCCACGCAATTGCAGCTCGGTGTTCATTTGACTTCAACTGTAGTTGAGTAGATTTGTTTCTTGGATTGCTTGGAGAGGGCAAGTGAGAGAGAATGTAGCTCGAGTTATCACCAAGACTCGGTTTCCTTCCAAGGTGAAGTTAGACGCGGAGTTCACACTTCGAGAGAAGTACTTTTTGAACATCTTATCCAGTCTACTACAATATATAGGTAGGATAATGGAACTCATGATTATCGAAATTCCAGTGCGATCCACTTCTCCTTAAACGAGACAGGACTTTTAAGAGCGGGAAAGCTCATCACAGCTTTCAGAACAGAGATAGATTTATTAGGAAAAGCAAGTGGAAAAAGAGGCCGCTTCCACCGTATGAGATTGCTATGCAACTCCTTCCTAGGGTAGATGTAATAAGGTGTTATTGAACCACCTCTCTGCCAGAAAACCGACAAAAAATTTGCCAACTTTTACCATAACTTGTACAAAATCATTGATCACATTTAGAACTGTTGAAAATTAAGACAGTCGCTATAAATTAACCAATGTCGAGAACGACGACATTTTCCGTGTAAACCTAGGCGTTGGCTTCAGAGGGTATCGACCCCCATGCACCACAGTAGTGAGCAGAAAATGGAGAGTTTTTGTTTGCGCCATATACGACACATTAATCAAAACCCACGTGTGCGACGAAAGTCCTATACACTATTGCTCTGATCTACATTATTTGTTGTCCAGTTTCTAAATGTTGTAAATGGAGATTCATTAAGACTTTTTTTTAATTTTAAATAAAACATATAAAATGAATTTGAGTGGCAGAAACTTTACTAAAGCCTGAAAGAACAGTGTCTGAGATTATTTTTTGAATATTATTTCGTATAAATATTGCCCGCGACTATGCCGTACATGGTCCATTCTAAAGGTCCAATTGTGGATTACTGCTTACGACCTTGCAACCGGCATTTGCCGAATAACGTTAATAATGATGGTTTCCAAATCCTGGATCGTAGCTGGCTTATCGGCGAAGACTTTTGACTTCACAAAACCCCAAAAAGAAAAAATCGAATCTGTAATATCACCACCACCAAAGTTTTTTTCACAATATAGCAACTGTTTCATGCGCTGTGAGTGCCTTAGGCCCGTCTTATTGGAACCAAATGTTCCCGACATGACGCGCTTCAATTTCCGGCAGCAGAAAGTCCTTTATCATGGTGTGGTAGCGCTCACCATTGACTGTTATGTTCTGTCCGGCTTTTATTTTTTTAAGAAATACGGGCCGATGCATTTAATGTATTTTGGTGGATGTAGCGGTAGTTCGGCATACTCTTCAGGTTGATCGTCTGCATGAATGCGGCGACTGTGTTTATTTACATATCCGTTGAACCAGAAATTGGCCTCGTCAGTGAACAAAATTCGATGCGGAAACCTCGGATCTTCATTGACTGAAATTTAAGCGCACGTTCAATTCTGACGGGTTCAATTCTTGAACGAATTAGATTTTGTAAGCCTTTAAACCAAGATCCTCTTTTAGAATTTACCAAGTTGTAGAGTACGATAAGCCCATATATTGAAATCAGCGTCGAATCGATTGCAGTCGCAATGTTCTCCTCACTACGGGCGGGATGTAATCTATTCGGTCGCGTATCATCTAATGACGTACACTGAGACTCGTATTTGCAGATGGTGAATGCAATAAGGGACTCAGAAGGTAGATGATGCATACCATATGTTGCTCGAAGCACACGAAAAACATTTTTCACAGAACGCTGATTTTTATAATACAGCTGAATAATGTGGAGATCTTGTTGAGGTGTGAACCTTTCCATTATAATTTGCCAAGCAGTACTGAATAAGAATAACACGACACTATGAGGCTAGTTGCGTGTGATCTCTAAAAAAAGAACATATTGAAAGAAGCAGGTCTAAATGAATCTCCGGTTATAATGAAAGGCTTCCGTGACAATGCTAAACATTTTTAACATATATTGACGGAGCATAGATAGAAAATTTAAAAAATAAATTGGGATACCATCGTTCCTTTTCGGAGGAAGAGTTTGGTGGCTGCATGAGTCGCCCTAATAACATCGGAATTAATAAAATATGTGTGCGAAGAATATCCTTTATAGGGCATACATTTCGATAATAAAATTTAGATAATTAGTAAACAGTATTCGGGTCTAAGTCCTCCCACAACAAAATGGCAATATTTTCTGAGCATGTTTGATTATAGGACATGTTACAAATCACACGTTTGCTGCCAAAAATAAAACACTAAAAAACTAGAAAAGAAAAAAACACCCTTTATAAAGATGGGAGAAAACAGAGAAACATGCAAGGAAAACACTTATTAGGTGAGGCTAGGTAAAGGGTTACCTCCGTAGCTTTAAACTTCCGAGTTCTAAATAGCCGTTGATAATAAAAATAAGAAGAATATACTCGTATCTGCTTTGAGGCGACTGATAACAACTTAAAGATCTAAAGGGCGTTTTTTTTTAGAGTTATACAAATTCAATTTGAAACAAAACACTTGAAGCTAACGTAAAAGTACCTAAAAAGTACCAGCAATAACACGGCGCGCTCTGTCAGGTAGATGTTATTCAACTGAGAAACGAAGAAGTCAGGTATCATGTTTCTTTAGTGCTCTCCATTGACGGTAAAATTCTGTGCGGCATCGTCCTTAAAGTAATATGGGCCGATGATTATTCCACCAGCCCATAAAGCACACCAGACAGTAAGTTTTAATGGTTGTAAGGGCGTCTCGATAAAGGCTTCTGCGTTTTCTCCATTCCAAATTCGTCAATTTTGCTTGTTTACATATCCATTTAACCAGAAATGGGCCTTATCGGAGAACAACACTTTGCGTTGAAAATGAGAATCAAGCTGAATCATATTTTCGGCCTATTCATCGAACCTACAATGCCTATAATGGTCACGCGATTTCAACTCTTGCACAAGCTGGATCTTATAAGCTTTTATAATCTTCCACAAAGTGGATGGGCATACCTCCAATTGCTGTGCACGATAGCGAATCGACTCATTCGGACCCTTCTCAACACTGCGCTCCACATTAACTTTTTCTCTCCGCATTGCCTTTCGTCTTTGGGGATGCGTATTACCCATTAAAGTGTACGTGGTGCGAAAACGATTCATTGTGTTGTTCAGAAGGACGTAGCGTACGATAAGTGTGGCGAACCGAGCCATGGTTTTCAAAATAAGTTTGCACAATTTTTATACCTTGTTTTAACCTTGATCTTTTTACCATAAAATGACAAAATGTACTTAGCACGAGTCAATATTTGACTGTCAAATTGGCAAGCTACAGAAATAGTGTTGCCAGTTTAAAAACCAAATTTCTAAAGAAACACGGTTTATGTCTACTTCGAGCTCACTAACAGCAACTGAAAAATGTAAAATGTAAATGGACATCTGTCAACAACTGCATAGCTCCTCGTTATTATATTTGTGAGTTTTCAGTAGCTAAGTATAATTTTTTTCCCCGCAAAAATGTCGACTTTCGAACAAAATAAGCGTCGTTTCTGAAGTTCCGTTTTCACCTTCAATTTGAAAAAATCTGACGCTAGGGCTTGTCTACGAGTGTGGTCCGATAAGTAGCCTACAATAGAAAAACAAAAATTTTGGAGAAATTGCGATTTATTTTTCAACTAGTAAGCCACTTTGTCAATGGGAAATTTATGACAGTTTAGTTTCTATGGTATAATCCCTCGAAACAGATGGAAGTATGCGATAATGTCACACACATCAATGTATTCTCAAAGTTGAAACAACAAAAATGTTGTGCTGTTGAGGGGTGGAGAAAAAAGAAATTCAATCAAAAACATTAATGTGAAATGGGAGCCAAGTTCAATATTATGATATATTAATAAATCACGCGCTTAATCTTAAATCCGGTTTAAATCACTCCAGCATTAAGTTTTTGCTAAATTTTATTACATAGTGCACCACTTCAGACGGTGTATCGCACTTAATTGTGCGACTTTTAGTTTAGGAGGAGAAGCGTCTTCACTGGCGTATTATATATATAGATAGAAGATATAGTCTCCTTTAAGCTCGATATACTTGACCCAGCGATGCTCCAACTTCTTTTACCCGTCTGAAAAATACGTTTTCTCGAGGTCTGCAAAGTAGGCCTCCGTGGCGGCGATGACCTCCTCATTCGACTGAAATTTCTGCCCGGGGAGTGCCTTTTTCAAGTTTGGAAACAAAAAGAAGTCGCACGGGGCCAAATTTGGAGAATACGGTGGATAGGGCAGCAGTTCGTAGCCCAATTCGACCAATTTGGCCGTGGCGAGGGCGGAGGTGTGAGCCGGTGCGTTATCATGGTGGAAGAGCACTTTTTTCTTCGCCAAACGGGACCGTTTTTTCTTCAATTCGGCGTCGAATCGGCCTAATAATTTGGCATAGTACAGCCCTGTGACCGTTTTGCCCTTCTCCAGGTAGTCGATGTGGATCATACTTTGTGAATCCCAGAAAACGGTGGCCATCACCTTTCCGGCCGATGGGACAGTCTTCGCTTTCTTCGGAGTACGTTCGCGGGGTGAAGTCCACTGTTTCGACTGCTCCTTGGTCTCTGGTGTATACCAGTGGATCCATGTTTCGTCGACTGTCACGAAACGACGCAGAAACTCCTTCGGATTGCGCTTAAACAGCGCCAAACACTGCTCTGAAGTGGTCTCACCGTTGCGCTTGTTGTCCGGAGTGAGCGAACGCGGCACCCATCGCGCCGGCAGCTTTCTCATGCCGGATATGACCCACGCGATCTTTTGAAATGCCTACTGTCTCAGCTATCTCGCGCACCTTCAATCGGCGGTCTGCCAATACGAGATAGTGGATTTTTGTCACGTTATCCTCCGTGGTAGCCGTTTTCGGGGCACCTGGACGTGGCCCATCAAAAACCGGCGTGCGACCACGTTGAAACTCGTTAAACCAATTTTTGATGGTCGGCATCGAAGGAGAAGAGTCACCGTACACAGCATCCAAACGCTCTTTGATTTCGCTGGCGATTTCTCTTCCAAAAACAAGAATCGAATCACCGACCTATATTGCTCTTTTTCCACTTTTCTAAAATCCGCGGACACTCCCGCTTCCACACGCGGTCAAAACAAAACTACGAGTCCGATCCGGCTGAAAGTAGCCGACGGTAGCCGTCTACTAGAATGTGCTACACCAAGGCTGCTCAACCCCAGGCCCGCGGGCCAGAGTGTGGCCCGCGGACGAATTTAAGTTGGCCCCCGCAAGAAATTTGAAAATTTCCTGCCCAAGCATAGTGAGCACATCACGCCTCAAATCTGAGAAAGTATACATGTACCTCATCTCAACTGTTGGGTTATGTTGTATAAAAATACTTCGAAGACTGGTTTTCAAAGTTTTTTTGCTGCTGCGTGAAATTCCTTTTCCAAGCTACTTGTGTGAATGTATGGCGTGCATGTTTTTTTTCCAGAATGCTCAATATTACCCCGTTTACATGCGTAGTTGAGCTCGAGTTCAACTCGGGTTGGAATTCATGTAAACGCGAGTCGAGTTCAAATGGAGTTGACTCAACTCGATCCAAGCAACAGAGCTGGGTTGAGTTGAAAAAATGCATGTAAACCTGGGTTGAGTAGTTGAGTTGACATATCTGTCACACAAGTCATAACTATTGTCTCTGGGTGTTTTCGTTATCTTTTTCCTTTTGTCTTCGCTGGGGGTAGAAAATCTTTTTTTCACAATTCGCCATTTTTATAAACACTTTTAGAGAGCAAATCTGGCACAACACAATACTAACCCAATCGAAAACAAAAGGTCTGCTACACTATGTATTTATCTGTCACAAATATTTCTAGTATAAATAAAATTTAGTTTAGCGTGCTCTGCCGAAAGAACAAGTAGGTGTTAGCTTACTCGCGGTCAGTTAAATTTTGTTTAAACAAGTGTTTACATTAGCGTTCAAAGGTAAGTTATTTTTATTAACCGATTTCAGTTTTTTGCTAAGTCCTATGTTATTCTGAACAGGAAATAAAAAAAAAAGTTGTTTGTTTCAGGATGGGTCATAGCAAGCCAAGTACATCGAAATCGACAGAGTCCTACCGTGTTTTTCATGATGAATGGGAAAATAAATATTGTTTTATTGAAAACAAGGCACGTAAGCCCATATGTTTACTTTGCTTCACTACAGTAGCAGTTGCAAAAAAATATAATTTAGAAAGGCATTATAAGCATAATCATAACAATTTTGAAAGAGAGTATCCTGTTGGTAGTGCTATCAGAGAACATTTTTTAAAGTAAAATGAGTAAAATGAATAATAAGTAAAAATGAGCTTGAATCCATGATCAAAACATCTTATGAGATTTCTTTGCTTTTAGCGAGAAAGAAGAAACCTTTTTCTGATGGAGAAATTGTTAAAGAAGCTTTAACAATCTTTGCTAAAAATTGTAATGATAAAAATGTCAAATCTAAAGCCGACAGTGTTTCACTCTTACGGCACACTGTTACAAGACGGGTAGAGGAGATGGCAGTTTATATCAGCGATCAGATCCAAGAAACGGTAACAAAATGCAAATATTTTTCACTGGCGTTAGACGAAACTTGCGATTTAACGAGTACATCTCAGTTGGCTATTTTTGTGCGATGTGTTGATGAACAGTGGAATGTATCGCAAGATTTATTAGAATTCTGTCAGCTGGAAACTACAACCCAAGGAAAAGACATATTTTTAAAAATCAAAGAATGTATTGAAAAAAAAGGTTTATCATGGGACAAAATGATATCTATTTGCACTGATGGTGCACCTGCAACAAAGGTTGCGTAGCTTTGTTACAGAATTTTTTGGGTCGAAGACTATTTTCGTATCATTCCATTCTCCACCAGGAAGCCTTATGTGCAAAAGATATGAATTTGGACGATATTATGGATCCAGTAGTACGCTGTATAAATTACATACGTGCAAAAGCTCTTCATAGACGTCAATTCAGAGTTTTATTTGAAGAAGAAATTAACGAATATGGAGAGTTACAACTGTACTGTGCTGTGCGATAGCTTTCAAGGGGCAGCATGTTGAAACATTTCTTCAACTTGAGAGAGCAGGTGTTGGTATTTTTAGAGAAAAAAGGGGCTTTACCTTTGGAAACTGATTTATTGAAGAATACATCCTGGTTGAGTGATCTTGCATTTCTTGTTGACGTTACGAATTACCTCAATATTTTGAATCTGAAATTACAAGGTAAAGATTGTTCATTTCCGATACTGTTTAATTTGATAAACGGATTCAAAGCTAAATTAAATCTGTTTTTAATTAATTTAGCTACAGAAAATATTGACCTTTTTCCCACACTCAAAGGTTTGAAAGAGAAGCTGAATATCGCCAATGTCAACTGTGCTAAGTACAAATCCAAAATTAGATGTTTATTACAGTCATTTGAGAGCAGATTTGAGGACTTCGAGGGTAAAAAACAAAATATACAAATTTTTATAAATCCCTTCATAATTAGTTTGAGTGAAATAATTACTTATCCTGCCGATATTCAGTTGGAACTAAAGGAACTGCACAATAAATTTTCGCTAAAAAACCTTTTTACCGAGAAAGTATCTTCCAAACCAAAAAATCCTTCAGAAGATTTTGCAGATTTTTGGAAATTGGTACCAAAAGAAGACTTTCCTGCAATAACAGACCTGGCCTTGCAGTTCTTATGTAGTTTTGGATCAACATATATTTGTGAAAAGGTTTTTTCAAATCTTAATTATGTAAAAAATAAATACCGCACATCACTAACTGAGCAACATATTTGTGACTTAATGCTACTATCGACATCCGATTTGATGTCTAACATAAATAAATTAATACAACAGGAACAATGTCAAAAATCACATTGATTTTGTTAAGATTTTCATATTTAAGATACCTACATATGTACAGTTTTGTTTCGTTATTTGGCATTGAATGCCTTTTTCTCTTACTTTAATAAATAACTATGAAACTTCATAATATTGAATTTTTTATTATAAAAAAAGTAGAAAAGTAATTAAAATAGGAACCGTCAGTGGCCCACCGAAAATGTCTGAACCGTCTGTTTGGCCCGACTTATAAAAATGTTGAGCAGCCTTGTACTACACGATAGTAAGTTACTCTTGTGACACTGGCGCCATCTGGCGGTGAGGCTGATTACTTATCGGAGCACCCTCGTAATATAATTTCCTGTAGGGTACAGGAATGTTTTAGATGGTATAAAAGGGGTTATTTCGAAGTGGCCCGAAAACAAGCAGAACCCCGATTAATGAAAAGTTTGAAGATTCACAATTGGAGGCCGACATTCTTTGTCCGTAACGTATCAAACCACTTTCTATCGTCTAACAGCCGTAGGAATTGTCCGAAAGCAAGAAAATTGTATGTCAGAGGAGTTGAAACCGAGATACGTCGAACGCCTTTTTTTACCAGTGAATTTCTGGTCCAGTGACAATAAAGGTAAGGTTTACTAACCTGGTAAAATCACTACCAGACACTTCCAATGCGACTCTGTCGAGATAAAGTTCCAAATTTTGGGAAAAAAAGGCGAATTTCCATTTGTACACCTTGTATAACCCATTTTCTCTTGAGATGATCAAAAATTCAAATTTTTCCAAGAGAGCTTGGTATCCCGATAGCATTCTTTCGTAGCCCTCCCTTAACGGAAGACCCGTAATTCCAATGTCCGTGAGTTGTATTTCCTATATTTCTCCTCAGCGACACAATCACCTGTAGTGTACTTGCCTAGTATAAACAGGCAGGAATCGACAGAATGCGAAAAAATCAATCAAGCTTCGACTTTGCCGTAATGGGTCTTATCCAAACCTTATAAATGACAAAGCTCACTTTGCTATAAATGGCACGTTCTTCAGTTAACTAGCATTTCTGTGCAAATCGCCTCACACCGGACTTGGACTTGTATTTTTAAAATGTATAAATAACGAAAAGGATATATGCGTCCCCGAAAATGCAAAGCGGGTACCTCTGCGTTGAGGAGGTTCATTACCATCACCTACAGCAATTGCGACAACTTTATCTTCATCGCAAAGTCCACCGATAAAGAAAGGGTAAAGGATAAGAACGGCTGTCAAACTTTTCTGCGTAAAAACTTGTTCCCAATTAAAATGCAAATCTTTTCAATACTTTGTCTGTGACAATACGAAATTTTGTTTTTTGTTGTTTTTTTTTTATATTTATTTATGAAAAAAGGACACAATCAATTGCAAAAGTTATTCTCCTTAAAATTTAAGTACACAAAAAACGAAAATTGAAAAAGACAAATAAAGAACTTAACAAAATATCCAACAGTTTCACGCTTCATTCCTGTCCACCATTGCCACCGTCATCCACTTGAGCTCGAGCACTCTTTTGCATAAGAAAACAAAAACGGAAAATGAAAAGCACTCGCTTAATCCCCCCCGCCCCACATATCCTGATCACACCATCTCATGTTTAAGTACTTAATTAGGCACTATGGCATCTGACAAATTACAATCACTACTGCTACACTTGTGTTGGAATACCAGTGCTCAATCTTTAGTCCTTGCCCCATCCTTTTACCATCGTTCGTGCGTTTACCATTATCTGCCGTTGTTGCCGTTGTCAAAGGCAATGTTTGTGTGAGCTGAATCCATCACAATTCTATTATCTCCAACTGCGATGATGGCGATGTCTTCCTGCGATTGTTCTGGTGTCCTAGCTATATCGTCAGTTTCATTCGGATCGCCACCATGCTCGAGCCAGAGCGGAGCTAATCGTATCATTAAGATAGCGCCTAGTGGTGCTGTGACTATAATGGCGATTACAGAAATGACAAGGACATCACTAGCCAGTGAAAGGATTTCTTCGCCTGAATCTAAATGTCTGGCCAAATCCAGTGCGATGGGACCAAGAGCTGCCTGTAATTGAGAAATTAAAGAGAAACAAGTGATTTACTAAAAAAAAGGAAAAATAAGGACGAAATGAAGATGATGATGAAATGGAAGCAAAGGCACAATGACCGTACGAAAGGATAATAAAAAGAGCCGTAGAAATAAATTAAATGATTTCGGTGTTTATCTGCGCATTACTATAAAATATGTCCTTCGTGTGCTCCAGGCGCCTGCCTAACAAGGATTTTGGTTTTCTTTTCATTCTTTTGCTTTCGTTTAAAATTTGCAAATAGACACCTAGCGGTGTGTAATCTGCAGAAACCCATTACCCATGAGGATGGACGGAAGATGAGTGAGATGAACCCATGAAACTCATTGGGTATTTTCGTATAGCTAAGGATATGATTTTTTTTCTATTTTCCTTTCGGTACACTATTGCCTGAAAGAAAAATCCCAATTTAATAAAATAGTTGCTTTTGGTGGTGGCATGGTTTATCCGGGCGCTTCTAGTCTATTTTATAAATATGTAAGCTTGAAAAGGACAGGAAAGCTTAGGTGGATGACAATAGAAGCGTCATCCGACCAAATAGGACCAAGAAAATGAGACAGTAAGTCTGAATCCTCGTAATACCGATCGAGCACAGGTATATACGTGCGCTCATTTACTGCATTGCTTACTGATCGATTCCTGATTTATGCGAAAGATAAGATGGCCACTATGATTTACATGCCAACAATATGCTTTTTAGGCATCCGTTCTTAACTTTGGAATTATTGATATCTTATTGGCATAGACCTCACCACGTTTTCCCTCTCTCCAAGGACCAAGAGAAGCTTTTCGATAATAAAATTTCGATAGCTTGTATTACAAACTATTATTTTCCACCAGTTTTTGACCTCAAAAATTTACTAAGAAAATGGAACCCTTGCTTATAAGCCTGTTTAGGATAGAACTTGGGAATTTGTCCTAAAAGTAATTTTCTTTGAGACCCTGCTGACACAATCTACAAGCGATCCTGCGACCACGAGTAGGTAAACGAAGTTATATAATTAAGGGGGTTTGGCCATTCATCCAGACTCTACGACGCAATAAAACATAGCGAACATACTAAAAAGCAAAGGTGAACCTGAACCTCGTAAAATACGCCCTGTTAGCCGGTACAATCTTTAGTCAGCTGCCAGTCAACCAACCCCTACTTGGCTGAGATCCCTTTTCACGTGTATGGGACACCTTAGATTAGGTCGTCCTCTACCTAATCGCCCTTAATAGAATAATTTTCCTGTTAAATCGCTCATGAACCTCTTCTTCCGAATTCAAAATTGTCCAAACATATGCGCCCTAGAAGAGAATAAGGATGATGCAAATTTTGTAAAGGGTAAGCTGATTTTTCTGGAGAAAACTCTACTTCTCATTTGTTTCCTGAACTCAAAGGACGAGCGCTCAGTAAGAGTTATTCTGCGTCCGAAGTGAGCACTGGTGTCGCTGCCATGTGCTGAAATCTGTGACAAAATCCTAGCAACCAAATACGACTTTTGGGGAAGATATGTCTTTGGTTTCGCCCTCATTTACCCTTAGATCCAGTTTAGTCACATCTCCTTAAATACTCTGAAACACTTCATTGACGTCTCGCTGTATCCACTCAATAATGTCAGTATCATCCGTTCTCTTTCCAGGCAATTGTACAGACCTAAGATTGTATTTCTTGTATTAACCAGTGGTTGCCGCACGATCCTGCCTAGGACGAGCCTGAATCTTGTTTTAACATCGCATGTCTGGGCTAGTTTATTACCGTCCTTAATCTAATGATGTAGCGATAATTGTTTATCTCCATCTGGTACATCATATCGAATTCAGTAGGAATGGCCAAACACGCCATGGCTCTCTATGGCTCGCCTCGTATATGTGGCTTTAAAATCAACTAAAAATTGATGGACATCAACTTCAAGTTCATGGTCTTCTTCAAAATCTGCCAAAGTGCGAATATTGGGTCTATCGTGGTTTTTCCTCGCCTCAAGCCACATTGAATGAATTCAAAGGTCTGAACTCTGACCATTCTCCAATACTACTCACATTGACTAAGGGTGTAATTCAGAAGCAAAACAAACCTACATTAACGAACGAACACACTGATTGGGGAAGTTGCAGGAAGACCCTGGAAGGCAGAATTGAACTAAGCGTGCCAATGTATAATACTGAATAACTGGATAGAGAATTGAAAAGAACTTGTTAATGATATCCAACTATCAGCCTGGATAAACACACCAGAAATAAGAAGGAAACCTAAAGGCAACAAGTACCTACCCCATGGAAATCAGAGAATTTAGTTTAGATAGAAGAAGATCGAAAAGAATTTGGCAACAGACTAGAGCCCCCCAAGACAAAACGAAACTGAACAATCTCAGCCTACAGTTAAGAAGGCAGATAAGGGGCTAAAAGAACTCCATCAGTAATTATTTTCGAAAAAGTTCTCCTTGGAAAGCAATGAGGTATTCATAAAGGCCAACTATGTCGACACCACCCATTGGGTTAAAAGTAACGAACTTAAATGCAGATTATTCGCAGAATACCTAAAAAACGTCTTTCAATCAAAAAATGAACAAGAAATATGGACTCCTGCGGAAACAGTCGATGAGGAAAATAAAGAAATAAGATTTACGACCTCAAGGGAAGTGAAAAATGAGATCAAAAATAACATCAATCCGAAAAAAATGCTCCAACTGTGATCTTATAACCGGTGAAATATTGAAGCAGTTGTTAAGGGGGTGGTCTCATGTGACCACTTCGAAAAATCATATTTGGATAGTAAAACCTATCGAAAATATGCTGTGAAAAATTCAGACCGAAATTCCTAGTATTAAATAAGTTACAACTCATAGTCGCCGACGCGCCGTAAGCGACTTGTCTGCTGTGCGCCAGGTCTGCAGCTGCTACCCTTCTATTGTTGTCGCTGGTCTGTTATACCTGCGTACGGAGTTTGTGACGGTCAACTTTAGTACATTACCTACTTGTGTATATGTGGAATAGTGTATATAAATGTATATAAAAAAATCATCCACTAGTGCTGCAACAAAGGAGTCGACTCTCGCATTGACCAATGCCATGATGGCTAAGCTAAGTACATACTATGGTTTGGCTATTTTGAGAAATCCAGATTCTCAAGAAGAAATGAAGAAAGCAGTGTGGACTACATATTATCATTACTGGTACATTTCAACCGATGAAAACCCCCAGCACTCGTACTGTTCAATTGCATGGTGCAAGTATTTACAACATACGGCAGAGAATAAAGAGGAAATTTACACACATCCTCCAGCATTTGATGAAGAAACAGCAAGTTTTATTAAGCCAATTTACGAAGAATTATCATCTGATGATCTGATACAAAGGTGCTTGGGAAAAGACACTCAGAACAACAACGAGTTGTTTAATTGTTGCATCTGGAACTTGGCTCCAAATTTTGTTGGAAAAAAGACGCTGAAAATTGCTTCATGGACAGCTGCGTGTATGTTTAATGAAATATTTTCACCCATCCCTAAAATAATGGAGATTTTTGGTACGCAAATTGGCCGAAACGCCTACTCGTATGCTGAGGAGTACGATGAACGACGAGTAACCCGTGCAGAGCGATCCATGTCCGGGGCATCCAAAAAGGCAAGGGCTTCCCTTAGGTCACAAAAACTGGCAGAAAATGATGCCTATGAAGCCACCGAAGGTTAATTGTAAGGTCCAGGCCTGGCAGATTAGTGTAAGTATAAATTTTCCACGAAAGTTCTGCTCTTTGAACTTTAAACGCATTTTTCTCGAAACATAATTTTCTTAAACTGTCATGGTCCTAAAAAAAAAACTATTCAACCGATTTCTTTGAAATTTATATATGTTCTTCTACTCATTAATGGTCATCGGCCGTACCAAAATTGCTTATTTTCGAAAATATTTTCTTATTTTTTTTAACGATTTTTTACAAAAAAAGACAAGATTTTTTTCTACAGTCCGCAATTTTTTTTTTCAATGAAAATGATTCATTTTTGTAGGGCAGATAGCGATAGACCTACTCAACAATAATCCATACGATTTTCATATTTCAGACAACAGGAACAGCCGCTATTACCATGACCAGTGACCTGTTTTTTTTTTGGTGTCTAATTTAATTTAAAAAAAAAATATGTAAAAAATGTAAAATAAGAAAAAAAAATTTTATACAGTTTAAGATACAAATAAAAACATAAAAAAATTTAAATGATTGAATTTTATTATCTTATAAAAAAAATTCCCTAAAAAGAGGTAAAATTTATGCGTTCATATGAGACTACCCCCTTAAGAAAAGATGTGGTTAAACAAACACATTTAATCAATGCTGCTTTAAGAATGAGATATGCGGAAAGCGGCCGAAATAATAATGATCTCTAAGCCGATCTCGAATACTATCTCAATACTACGGGTTATATCTAAACCATTCGAAAAATATTTGTTAAATGACTTAATAGTATTATTGAGGGGAAAAATCTCATTCCAAATTGCCAGTTCGGATTTAGGAGACATCGCTCGACAAAGATCAAGTTCACAGTATAGTTAACTTTATAGAAAAATCATTAGAAGAAAAAAAGTATGTTCTGCAGCGTTCTAGATGTAGCGCAGGCTTTTATTAACGTTAGGCATGTGGGACTTAACCACAAACTAAAATGAGTCCAACCAAAACATTACGCTGCAATCTTAGAATCATACCTAAGCGGGAGATGTTTCAGTATAAAACAGGAAGACTCATATTCAGAATTAACGGAAATTAAGGCAGGAGTCCCACAGGGCAGTGTATTGGGTCCTATTCTACAATTCCTTAATGCATGTGATCTCCCGTAACTAGAATATTGCTCGTTGGCCTCGTTTGCCGATGACACTGCAATCTTTGCGGTGGGAAAGGATAATGTGGAATCAACATGGAGGCTGCAATCAGCTATAGACCAAATTTGGATAATAAAATGGCGTATCAAGCTTAATCAGAGCAAATCAGTTCACATAAATTTCACTAACAAAGCAATAACACAAATCCCGGTTACTAATAACCGGAATAACCGAAGACAGCGAAATATCTTGGCATGACGCTAGATGCTAAACTCAGATGGAGAGCACCTTAAAAAGAAAAAAAGAGAAATCAGAAATAAAATACAGAAAAATGTATTGGCTGATAGGAAAGGACTCCACACCATCAGTCTATAATAAGCGTTTATTTTATAAGCAATCCTTGAAGTCAATATGGACATATGGTAGTCAAGTATGGGGTTGAACCAAAAAGAGTAATATATTCATCGTACAGAGATTCCAAAACAAAGTGCTAAGGAGAATCGTAAATGCACCATGGTACGTAAGACATAAGGACCCCCACAGGGACTTGGGAGTCGAATTAGTCATGTATGAGGTCCAAAAAAATGCACGAAGGCACGAATCAAGACTTAAAGTACACACCCACCCAGAGGCAGTGCAACTTTTAAACAACGCAAATATAGTGAGACGACTCAAAAGGACAAAGCCATTTGAACTGGTCTGAATAAAAGAGACCACTCACAATAAGGAATATACATGAAATGTATGTGCCCCGACGTATGCTTAATAAAAAAATAAAACAACGAAAAGAAAGAGGAAAAAGGGGGAAGGAAATGGGCCTGAAATGACAAAATACAAATTAAATCAGCATAAAATTGCTTATTAGCCCAAGTGACTAGGTTGCAATCATGTGGGAGGCGGGTTTAGTCGGTAAAAATCCGGCATACTGATTACCCGGTTCATCAGTATCTTCCTTCCTCTAAAAAACAAAAAAAATAAAAAGCCACATTAATCAACTTATTAGATTATTCACGAACAGTTTTAGATGTTCCTATAGCGCGGCAGAAAGAGCTTACATTCGACGCTTAGAGGACTTAAGCCTCTTATAGTTATCTTAGCTTAGTTATAGGAATTCCCTTTCTTGTGGACTTGGCAATCGATGCTACGATTCCATTCATCGGACATATATTCCTTTAACCACATCTTACATATGAGTTAGTGCATGCTCCCAATCAACTCATCAACCACTTTTCTTCAGAAGACTTCAGCTTCAATGTCGCACCTCATCTAAATACGGTGAACAGAATTCTCTCCCTCGTTCTCGTAGGTATCGGCGGTGGCTGCGAGCTGTCTGTGTTCATCATCTGAAGTCTTCTGCTCTAGTCTTATAGCCTTGGCCTGTTCATTTAATTTTTTGACAAAACTTTTGAACGTCATTCCCGCAATAGCATCTTCCCAGCTCCTCGATCTTACGTTTCTTTTGCCCTTTCTTTCTGTTCATAAAACCCACGAGCAGCTCTCGTCCATCGATGCAGTAGGCTATAGTATTGATTAAATCAGCAGTTTCTCGACAACGTCTCAATTGTTGTTCTATGGCTTAAGCAGATTGAAACGGTCAGAGCTGGAGGGAGACATGGCAAAGATCATGGCGTTATCTTGCGATGGCAGTTTTTCGATGTTGAGTTTAGGAGTTCTTACCCGACTCCGATGATTCCGCATACAAACCTTGGCGATCCGAATCCATTTTGTCTCCTCGGAAAGTTAGGACATCCAGGATGCTGAGGGGCGTCTGGCATCGATCGATATGATACTCGTAATTGGTTTGTTTTTACAATTATTCAAGGGACCGCCAGCTCCCTTTATGGCTGTTATGATCTGGTAATCGTGTACTGGCTGATAAGCAACCTGAATCTATTGCTTGACATGGCTTCTTGTAGGCTATATTTTCTTGCGATTCGTTCAAAGACGCCCTACTTAATCAGCCTTGAAGTGAAATCTGCCTTTGTCTATTGTAGAAATTCTTCCGCCGCCGTCTCAAGGAAGGAGCCAAGCGTTGCCGTTGGGTACACCTGATTTACATTTAAGGTATTATGTATCCAGGAGCTACCGCAAGCCTTTCATCATCCCAGCAAGCCACCAATAGAGAAATTGAAGCCAGATTACTCAATTATTCGACTGGACCGAACAGAAAGTGAATGCCTCAAGGTTAGTAAAATTCTGAAAGGCAATCTGTATTTCCTTGGCGTTAATTAACGTGGTTAAGCCTGGTTACTCATCTATAAAGGGAGAACAAGGGCACTTACGCAATAAAGAAATGGCAATATCGCTTTTGTGATTAAGAATTAAATTTTTAAGCTAGACTACCTCTAGGGTATATCACTCTCAATTGAATCCTTCCAACTAAATAAGGTATTAATGCTAACCTCCTAACCAGACTGTAGACTAACGAAATAATGAAAACCACACGCATATCCCGGGGTAGTCGAGGTCGTGAGAAAATACGAAGCCCGTTAGCTCCTTAAGACGGTTATTGTTTATTTTCTATTTTCTATTTAATGAAGTGTACAACGGTTCAGCGCACAATGGGGTTGAGTAACGTTACCGAACACAAGGATAAACAATTTCAATTACATTCTCGGGCATCGTGAGGCATAACTTTCACGTTGAAAAGCAATGAGGAATGGCCAGTTGCCTGTATCGTTCAAGTGAATTAGAATATTCAATTAGATGGTAAGGGGTTGCTTTGCAGAAAAAAAGAAACTGATGGAACGAAGCAAGGCTTTGATTGATGGAATGTAACAAGGTTTTGTAAGTGGAAGTTAGAAAGGGCTTTACTTACTTGTACGGTAGCTTTCGGCATGCCGGATAATGTTATATACGCCCGCTCGCGTACCTTCAAATCGGCCCCAGCAGTGGAGAAATACGTGGCCACCAAACGAAACTGTAATTACAAACCATTAAATAGCATGAATAGGATAACGACCTCCGTTGCAGGACCCACCAAGCAGCCGATAACAATTATCCCAAGGCCATAGGCAACAGTTTTGCCATCCAACACGGAAAATTTAATTTCCTTGCCAATGAGTGCGAACGACACTGGTTTCAGGAACTTCCACATTAGATCCAAACGTTCAGTCACATTGAGCTAAAGTGGGAGAAAGGTAAATGGGATGAGGTTAGGTTGAATGGGATATATAAGGTTCTTACGCTATCGTTGCCTAGCTCCTTTATTCGTTGCTGTTTCCTCCAGAGTGTGCCGGCAACAAATGCAACTGTTACACAGCCTAAGGCACCGGCTGATGGATAGCCAAAAGCCCTACTTCCCATCACAGACACGCATCCACCCAGCACTGCCATCGTGAATCGTAGACCGTTGACGTAATTCTGGAAAAGGGAGAACAGAAATAAATTTTAGTTTATCAGCAGCTATAACTAAGGATCAACAAAGCGATACTTGATACCAAAAGTGAAATATGATCATCCCGAAATTGGCATCACTGTCATAATGGTTCTATCAGCACGGCATTTAGTATGAGGTTTGGTTGTACTATTGTATATTATTTATGTGCGCCCAACCTACAGGCGCTAAGGCGCTAAACTATTACACCCGGCACAATCGATCTTCTGAATTCGCTATTAACAATTTTCTTTGCAAGACGCAGTGGCACCGAGAGGCACGATTTTTTTTATAGAGTTCGTGCAGGTTCAGAAGTTTACGCTCTTATGGCGTTTGTCATACAACCTGGACAGGATGCAGATGGTTTGTGTCGAAGATGCCCGTTTACTACTTTCCGGGGGTGGTTGTCCTAGATACGATTTTTGGGAGATTCGACTGAATGTGTCGCGTTGATTGTAGTTCACAGTAACTATTTTGTTTCCATGTCATTAAGGTTATATTGGAAATGCACACACAGAGTATGAATTTAGAAGTGAGCTTATACTGCGAGTCTTATGTCTTCGTCAGCATTTTTTTTATCATCTCCCATTCACAAATTATGTTGTTGCACATTTTTTCTGCATAGGAATTGTTCTTGTCTATGGATAGACTTTAACTACAGACCTTCGGCTCAACATTCGGTGATTATCGTTGCACCACGATCACGACAAGAGTGTGTTTTGAAGAGAATATTTCATCTGCTTAGGAGAATGTTGACCAGAATCCAAATTTATGGATCCGACGTCCAAGTGTTCTTGATTTTTTCCTTTTACTTACTTTTGGATCTGAATTGTACGTGAAGAACTTTAAAAATAAGATTATCCCTGAGAAATGGAAAAAAAATCACTTCCATGGTTCAAAAGAGGGATTTCGTGAATTTCGCTCCTGTCAAATTGTTACAAGGCAATTATTGGAGACTACTAGTGTGTGAGACTCCTTCAGAAGGAACCGATCGACGAATAACCAGAATTTCACTATACGATAGCTACCAGAAAAGACGTTGGGATTTCACGAAAAAGTCCACCAACTCTTCATAGATTTCAAAAAACTCGATCGAAATGTAGCATGCCCTTGTAAAGCTGGTAATATGCAAACAGATAAGCACTATACTCCGCAAGAGCGTGGAAAATTGTGTTTATTTTTTTGACCAATAATCGGTGGGCGACCACGTGTCGCGCCAACTGGGCGAACATTCCAGCACTAAAATACTCGACTCGAACAGTCTGGAACCATAGGAACCAACGGACTGGTCGTTCGGCCGAGAATATCGCGGCTATGGCTGCCGATGTCGCTTAGAACGAAGAAACATCAAACAGACAACGGGCCATGTAACTGGGCATCACCAGACAGATCCTACAGCGAATCTCAGTGAAAGACTCACACATATTCCCGTACAAAGTGCAAACAGTACATAACCAAATGCCTGCTGGTCGTCGTGTGTGAATTACTGTTAAACCATCCTTAATCTTAACACCGAAGAAGACGATTTTGTATCGATGATCATCATAAGCCACGCGACGCATTTCCACTTAAGCAATTACGTCAATAAGCAAAATCTACGGCACTGGAAATTCGCATGCATACTCAAACCCACTGTGTGTTGCGGTATTCAGGCGGGAGGATGGATTAGGCCGTATTTTTTTTTAGGGATGCCGTCGGCGATACGGTGACTGTTACTGCCGAACGCTATAGGGCCATGATAAACGACTTCTTACTGCCGGAATTGGATGAGCCTGGCTTAGTGAACATTTGGTTTCAACAAGACGGTGCATCCCCACACAAAGCATGAGCCACAATAGATTTTATGAAGCAAGCGTTTCCTGATCGCGTAATTTCCCGTTTAGGCGATTTGAAATGGCCGCAAGATCGCCCGGTTTAACCATCCCGGACTTCTTTCTTTGGGGCTACTTTATGTCGCGAGCTTATGCCAACAAGCCTCAGACAATCGCAGCCCTTAAGGAGAATATTCCACAGGAATGCGCAAAGCTATCGCCGGTAATCTTGCGGAAAGTCATGGAAAACGCGATAAAATAAGTACAAATGTGTATTAACACTGTCGGCAGCCACCTGACGAATATCATCTTTTCGAATTAACAGAAAGTTATTTTTATTTAGTAAAAAGTATTATAATTCAAAAACAAAATTGGATGATTAATTTTGCGCCACCTTGTACAAGTATGAATTCGGGTCTTTGAAAACGAGACCTTAAGAAGAACATTTCGTGGAAAACAAGACGATGAAACAGATTTTGCTTTACACTTTTAACAACTATTTCGCATGAGCAGAAATAAAAATTTTGTACGATTAAAGGTTACAGCGGAGGTTACAGCGTCTGAACAGAAAATATATTTTTATTTATTTTGGCCTGTCACCGCGATGATCCTTGATAAGTAAAAACTAGGAACTCGTCAAACGCGATCCAAACATACTCTCAATACGTAGTAAAATAGTGACAATTTTCTATAGAAATGCTAGGGAAAATTGTATTCTACTCTGCTGAGAAATGACAGGGAAAGGTCTCGAAAAGCTCGTCCATCATTTTCGCCGTCATCTTACAGCATGTTGCACAGCTTTAGTTAATTTACTCGCCAAATTTTCTTAGTAATGTGAAGATTTCAAGACATGATCTAGTCTAAGAGAAGCTTTGGCTTCTAAGGCCCAAGAGAAAAAGAGGATCAGTCTCTCAGTCCACAACGAGTGACAGTTTGGTGCGGTTCTTATGCTCGCGATGTCATTGGGCGATTTTTTTTTTTTATTTAAGAATATTGCTGGTGCCAAAGTTTTCGTGAATGGATGACCTTACTGAACGAAGTAGTTGACTCTTACTCTTTTGTTACCTAAAATTGGTGGTATATGACGTAATATGCTACACAGCTAGTGAAACAAAGTGTGAGATTTTAACGAAAAGTGTCGCCAAAAAAAGAACTTTTTATAGGCAGAGTCCTTGTTAACCTCTGAATTTCTCTTAATTTAAATAGAAATATTTCCTATATAAATATATTCTATTCTATAAAATGACATAACTTATTGAATGACCCCATACTACTCTAGTGTGTCGCTTTTCGTCTTAGGAAAAGTACCTTTCATAAAAAAAAAATTGTGATTCCTGAGCAAATCACCTCTGTCTCTGAGGGGTCAATCTCGAATTACTTTGGATAGGATTCGCCTAATTATCTTTCGGTAATAACGATCTCGCACAGTAAAATCCATTAGCTGCCTGCTCGATTACCTACTTAATTCAAAAGAAATTAAAGCGAATAGTATACGTAGATTTTAAGCAACAGAATGCAGTTGCAGATCACACGTATTTCCAATTTTCTAGAAAATACTCACGTGGCGCATGAGATACCATTAATGCTCAAGAAGTGACTGCATAACGTTCATATCTGGTCAGGTCGTTATTGGGCCCTATTTTTGTTTTTTTTTGAGAATAGTTGAACTGTCACAGACATCTATAGGCGTATCGTTTTTGATTATTTTTCTATCTGGAAAACGTCTAGCGTCTGGAAAGTTTCTGATGGTGATGGCATGGAACAAAAATTGTTTCACAATGTTTCTCGTCAACGGGATACTTAAAAAATAGTTCGGAGTCAGCCATAAATAGCAGCTCCCTTTCACCCTATCGTAGGAATATACATATAACACAAAACATATCAAAGGTGATTGAGAGAAACATTGACTTTTGTCCCTTATAAAAGACAAAAAACATGTAGCACGACGGCGTAGCATGCCGTTAGATTTTTTGTAATAAAAGTTCAAAGGTCGCATTATTTCACTTAGCGATGACTTTAACTAGTGGCCAAGATAATGTAACTTAATGCTTTTCCGGAAAAGTTTTGTTTTTAAGTGTGTCTGCGACCTTGTAACGTTGGACCACTTAAAAATGACATCCGAAAAGTTGTCGACTAGGTCATCCTCGGATGAAAAGTCAGAGGCAAATATACACATATCTCATTTAATTTTTAAAATTTAATGAATAATACTGACTATTAGGGAAAACCAAATAAAGTATTGGAAGTTGAAATTAATTATAGCGTTTTTCCAGAGATGGCGTAGATAGTACATTCTCTATCTATTACCATCAGAATCAGTATACACAACAGGGAGTAACAACGCCTCACTTTTGTTCGAATGTGTCGAACTTTGTTCCCGATCAATAGTTTTTAAGAGAAGTTCTAAAACATTTTGCTGTTTGGTTTTTCAGTGCTCTATTTTTGATTCCTCAGCCTTGATTAGTTGCTAACGTCAAAATCTAACATGCTCAATTGGCGTTGCCATTTTATCGTGGAAAGGCTTTCACATTGATACAAATTATTGAACTTTATTATCAAAATTCGTGTTCTGTGAAAAATGTTTTTCGCGTACTGCGACCATCATACGGTCGTCATAATCGACCTGCTTGGCAAGTAATTCAAGCCATAGTTACCAAATTCGCACCAATTTTGCGCTATTAAGCTACATCAAGCCACTTACTCATATGAGTAGAAAACGTAGACAGGTAAACATTCTTAGTCTAAATCTATACAGCTGAAGCCGAACGTCCTGCCACAGCGTCGATTTTTCAGTGAATGGGCCTTGGAAAAACTGGAAAATAATCTGAATCTTAATAAACTGCGTCTTAATCTAACACTTCATCCGACTTCAACACGAGCTATCAATTTAGCCGGAAAAATATACTTATTTCAACAGAATTATTGAACTTTTTTTTTATATTTTTTTTTATAATTCATGCAGGTCTAAGAGTGTACGCTCTTATAGTGTTTGGCAGCTTGTCACACAATCTGGACAAGGGTGCAACGGTTCGTGTCGAAGATGTTCGTTCACTACTCTCCGGGGGTGGTTGTCCTAGATAGGATTTGAGAGATTCGACTGAATTTGCGTTGTTTGTAGTTCACACTAACTCTTTTGTTTCCATGTCATTAAGGCGTTATATTGGAAATGCACACACAGAATATGAATTTTTAAGTGATCTTAGGCTGCGACTGTTATGCCTTCGTCAGTATTTTTTGATCATCTCTCATTCACAACTGATGTTGTTGCACAGTTTTTCCGTATAGGTATTGTTCTTGACTATGGACGGACTCGAACTACAGACCTTCGGCACATTGGTTCTTATTTTTTCAATTACCGTGGGACCGACGCTACCGTCTATGGCGCCCGTTTAATTTCGAATTTTTCTTTGTCCAAAATGCATGAGCTAAACCTGGGCGATATGAGTTTTCAGCAAGACAGAGTTATATACCACACAACCCGGGAATTGATGGACCAATTGAGAAATGAGTTCGGTGAGCATTTATCTCTCGTTTCTGACAGGTGAACTAGCAGCCTAGGTGGTATTTGACGTCTTTAAACAATTTTGTTCAAGAATATGTTACGTTACTCGTATATATCCATAAGCTAGAGTCAATTGCAGCCTTGGATATCAGCCAATAGGATGAAAGAAGTGCTTCCTATGGACCACCTAAAACCTAATCGTTGTCATATGATTTTAAGAAGTAAATGGCAAGCATTGGTTTATTAACTTGAATATAAATTTTATACACCTTGGCTATTTTCCTGTATTTTTTTTGACAATTACAAGTACTCAATAGTTTTAATGTAAAGAAGTGATACCGAAAGTCATCGTATCATAGTGAAAATTTATGGTGACCATTCTCTAGCTAAATAAATGTGTTGGAATGGGTTTTCACGTTTAAAAAATCGTGATTTTTACTTGAACAGCCGCAAAAGTTTAAAGATGAAGAATTGAAGGAAATGCTTGAAAAAGACCCGTGCTAAACAGAAAAGGAGTTGATTTATCAACGGCAGAAAACGGACGCCTTTAGATTTAGGAAAAAATGTGGTCTGTCGCTTGCGAAATAAAGTTCATCCGCCAGCCAGAAAATTATGGACTAAGCCCGACCATATTCTGTATTTGGTGAGATCAGACGGTAGTGGTCTTTTGTGAGCTGTTCAAACCAATTGAAACCATCACTGCAGATCGCTACCGACTACAATTAATATGCTAAAGAGTTCATGGAAAGAAGAACGTTCGGAATTCTCTAAAAAACATAACAAAGTGATTTTGCTTTAAGACAAATCTCATTCGCAAGTCGCAAAACTGGTCGAAACATACTTGGAAACGTTCCAATGGGAAGGCGCTTAAGAGGGAAGCCGCAGTATTATCCAGATATTGCTTCTTTTGATTATCGCTGTCTCGCTTACTCTTGAGAGATGGGGAAGGCTGCGGAGTTCGCCTCGCGCTTCATTCTGCACAGTGGCTCATGATAACTATAGCTAGTTCGATGGGAGTTGATGGGGACGGATGTAAGGTTTCGGGGATTGATGTTTAAAGGGATTAATATGCGGCAGTGTAGGGCAGTCAATATTACCGGTAAGTAGGTCATGGCTGACCTATATATCTGCGACCTTGTGTCCTTCTTTTATGGGTTGAAGGTTGATTATTTGTAAGCGATGCCTAAAGGACGGTTAATTATTGGTTTTAGTCCAGGGAAGAGCACGAAGGTCAAAACGAATAAACCTAAATTGAACGGCCTCAATGTGCGCAGTGTGAATATCGTAATCGAGACCAGTCTTGACTAGCATATTCAAGAAGCGACCTCTTAAGTGTTAAGAACTCAAGACACAGCACGGGCCGAAGGTATAGATGGAGAAATAGGAAGGAGGTACCGGTGCACATTGGTTTTAAATGTTTGTGGATTGTAATGAGTGGGAAAAGTTGAGCTGGGAAGAGCATTCCACATTCGCGTAGTTCGGCTAAAAAAAATAGTCTGTAAATTTGACTGTCTGTCCGAAGACAGGCTTGTGGGCGAACTGATGAGCATTCCGGGTGAGACGTGTATTGTGGTTGAATTCTTGAAGGGGAAAAATACAATAGGCTAGCTTACTTGAGCGTTGTTTGTTAAAATACCGATTAAACAGAGGGAGAGAGGAAACATTACGTCGACGTTCAAGTACGTCAATCGACTTCGCGATATTGTTTTTTCCTATGAGTTTTATCGTTCGCTTTTGTATTCCATCCAACAGGTGCAGAGAGGTCTTGGGAGCACCAGATCAGATATGAGCTTTGTACTCAAGCTTGGGGCAGATGTAGGCCTTGTAAATTGAAGCCAGATCAGAGGGGGTGAAATATTTTTTGCTTCGTTTGAGGTAACATAGGCATTTCGCAGCGTTCTTGATGACCTCGAATATGTACCAAGTATGAAAAGTCTTTCGGTTTCATCGACACAAACGCCATTCAAGGATATTGGTTGATTATTGATGGTTAGCTTGAGTGACAGTAGACAGCATTGTGTTTTGGAAAGATTAAATTCCACTCTTTTCTTTATACCCCATTTAATTGTGCAGTCGAGGTTGGAATTACATACGCTGCCGTTCCACTTATACAGCCGAAGAGCAAGGAAGTGAGTCCTGGAACGAATATGAAAAGCTAAGAGTACTGTCATCAGCGAAGGAATGTATTGGATTAGAAGTAGCAGTTAAGAGATCATTTATAAAAATGAGGAAGAGTGTCGGTGACAGAACAGAACCCTGCGGAACACCAGCATTTATTTGGCAAATATCATACTTGAACTCGTCAAAAACCGTCATAGCAGAAGAGATTTATCGACACCATAAGCACGGATTTCCGACAAATGAGCCTGATGCCAACTCTATCAAATGCTCTTAAAAAGTCGAGCGCAACAAACTTGCTTTCGCCGAAATGGTGCAGAGATTGAATCTTCGGTGAGATATGCCATCAAATCACCAGTGGACCTGTTGCTGCGGAAGACGTACTGCAGTTCATTAGAAAGTTTCTGCGATTCAAGATATTTCATAAGCTGGTGATTTATCAACGTTTCCATGACCTTAGAAAGAAGGGACATTAGTGCTATGGGTCGGTAGAAGACGGGAGACGAATATTCACCCTTTTTAGGGATGGGCTAGACAAATGCTGTTTTCCATCTACTCAGACAGAAACCATAAGAGTAGGAAAGATGAAAAAGGTTACGAAATGATTTTGCCAGCGTGGAAGAACACATCTTCAGAAGAATTGGGGGAATCAGGGCCAGGGATTTGTGCACGTTGAGATCCTTAAGTACTCTTGCAACTGTACGAGTGCGAAAGTGGATTTGTCCCATGGAAGGTTCCACGGTCTCAAGTAAAGGCGGAGACGAAGTGCAATCTGGAAGCATTGAGCTAGCTGCAAAATGTGCTGCTAGTAGATTGGCTTTGTCTAAAGAGCTGGCAGCTGGAATGTCATTGTAAATGATGGTAGAGATTAAGGAGGATGTAGAATTCTTTATGTTTTTCACAAGTCAACACAAAAACGCATGGGGAGAACAGCTTCATGACAGATGTAGGTTTTGGGAGGTGGAGGGAAGTGCTTACGGAAATACGCACCAGACCTGAAGGTCTCGGTTTAGTTGTGAGTAGTTTACTACGCTTGCTGACATTAGAAATAGAATTAATAGTATTAGATGTGGACTTGTTGACCTGGTATTTGTAGTCCAAATCTATGATCCCCATATTGTCCGGCTTAATCTTAAGGATGGACATTTTTTTTGTCCAAGATGCATGGGGTGAACTTGGTCGATGGAGGGAGGGAGGGAGGGAGGGCATCGGAATAGTCACTCATATTTGCGACAGATTTTGTAATAACTTCGTTCAACTTTTTTTCCCCGAATTTTGCTTGAAAGGACTCATTTATACAAATACAATAAAATACATACAAATATAGTAGGAGGTATAGGAATGATCTTGGTAACAGTATTCTCCAGTAGTTCATCAATCAATGAAAAGTTGCACTTAACTCTGCACTCAGAGGCAGTTTCCGTATATTTGGATGGAAAGAATTTGACTTCTTCTATGATGGTGTTGATCTTAATGGATGTGGAGCTGAGAGTGTCCAAAGTGCATTCGACAACAACTTCGGTTATGGAATCCAGGTGTTCCAGGTGGAGAAGTTGTGGCGCATCTCTGATCCCAACCCGACCAGAGAGTCGTTTACTGCGCACATTCGCTCATTATTCGTTTTGCGGCAAGCAGTATATGAGCAGGCGATAGAGACTTGCACAAGTTCGTGGTTCTTGTGTTCACCCGTTTATAAAAGATGGCACAAAATTAATCACCTTATCGGAAGGTGTTATAATGTTTGCAAATAGAGTCGTACCGCAATCATATTTGACTTTTGTGAACTAAACAGCCGCAGTATACAAACAGACAAGCGCTATACCCCGCAGGTGTGTGGAATAATTGTGACCAATAATCGGTCGGAGAGAGCCGTGGCGCAGTGGGTAGTGTGTCGGCCTCTGACGCACGATGAGCGAGTTCGGATCCCGATAATACCAACACCTCTCTTGAAAAAGCTTCTCGACACCCGCCGTTCGGAATCGGCATTAAACTGTAGGTCCCGTTCACTCGTGTGAAAAAAACAAATCGCACACAACATAAGTGAATGAGAGAAGCTAGGCTCTGGCTCTTCATGAGCTGTAACGCCATCTAAGAAGGAGAAGAAGAATAATCGGTCGGTGGTGTTAGCGCAGCGTGAATCTCGACGTCGATTTCCTAATCGTGTCGCGCCAACTGGGCAAACATTCCGGCGCTTAGCCACTCGACTCGAACAGACTGGAACCACAAGAACTCATATAGGGCATCGTTGCCACCGAGAATATCGCGACTGGAAGCCAAAGTCGCTGAGAACGAAAAAACATCAACCAGACGACGGGCACGTAATTGGACATCACCAGATGGACCCTACAGCGAATTTTAATGAAAGACTTACACATGTGGCCGTACAAAGTGCAAACAATGCATCAGTTAATGCCTGCTGACCGTCTCTCGCGTAAGAATTACTGTCAAGCCATCCTTAATCTTCTTTTCCGGTTTAATTCGCTAAGAAGAGGAAATTAAACACACAAAATGGGACGGTACTCGCGTGAGCCAGACCAGTCGAAGAGTTCACTTCAAGAATACCCACGAAGCAGCCCAAGTCATCAAGAGTATGCCACTTCGTCGTGCATAACGTTTCCTTAAGGCTGTCATCGAGAAGAAAGAATGCGTACCATTCCGTCGTTTCAACGGTCGGCTGTTGTGCCCAGGCTAAGCAATGGAAGACCACACAAGGTCGCTGGCCGAAGAAATACGCCGAATTCCTGCTACAGCTACTGTGCAACGCCGAAGCCAATGCCGATTATAAGGGACTCGACGTAGATCATCTAGTTGCCCATCATATTCAAGTGATTCGCGCCCAATGTCTACGTCGCCGTACGTATCGTGCTCATGGTCGTATCAACCCATACATGTCGTCGCCCTGCCATGTTGAAGTCATCCTCACCGAGAAAGAAGAGGTTGTCAGCCAAGAAGAAGCAATCGAAGAAGAAGATGCAAAAACAAAAGAGAAGATGATGAGGAGCACATAGGCATTAGGAACTCTTTAACTGACATTGTTTAAATAAAAAGCAAGCCCAGCTGATGGGCTTTTTTTTAAGAAAAAAAAAAACAACAAAAAAGACGATTTTGTGTTGAAAATCAGCATGAGTGGCGAGGTGCATTTCCACTTAAACGGTTACGTCAATAAGCAAAATCTTCGTTTCTGGGGCACTGAACATTTGCATGTGATGTATCCACTCAAAGCCACTGGGTGGTGCGGCACTCACGCGGGAAGAGTGATTGGGCCGTATTTTTTCGAGGACGCCGTCGGAAATACGGTCACTGTTACTGGCGAACGCTACAGGGCCATGATAAACAACTTCTTGCTACAGGAATGACATGACCGGGGCTTGGTGAACATCTGGTTTCAACAAGACAGTGCAACCGCACACGCAGCACGAGCCACAGTGGAAATTGTGAAGGAAGCATTTCCTGGTCGTGTAATCTCTTGTTTTAGCGATTTGGCATGGCAAGCAAGATCGCTTGATTTAACATCCCAGACTTCTTTCTTTGGGGCTACTTGAAATCGCGGACTTATGCCAACAAGACTTAGACAATCGTAGCCCTTAAGGAGAATTTTCGACAGGTATGCGAAAAGTTATCACCGGAAATCTCACGGAAAGTCACGGAACTTGCGACGTAACAGGTACAAATGTGTGTCAACGCCTACGGCAGCAACTTGATGGATATTATCCTTTCCGCTTAAAAGATAAAATTGGAAAGGTCCAAATAAAGATTTCCATCACTCAAAATCATTTTTGTTATTTAATAAAAAAAGTATTTCAAACACAAAACTGGATGATTAAATTTACCCCACCTGGTATGATGATGCTGAATAAATCACATGAAAACTCCTCACCTTTTATAAAAATCTATTTCCGAAATGGGAGGTCTCAGTTCTGAAAGATGATCCAATCATTAGTCCAGATTTAATACCGTTATTTTAGTCACATATTCTAAGCCGAACTGTTATCTGGGAGGACACATGTTTAGCTTAACATTTGCCATTTCACAGTATAGACTGCTTAACTATGTTTTCGTCAAGTTAAGCCCGGGCTATTGCGCGAATTGTGTCGAAAAGTAGCCTAAAACCAATCGAGTCATTTGAACACTGTTATATTCGGTTATAATGGCAAGATCCAACCAATATACCAATCATATTTGTGGTTTATCTAAATTTTCATTCAATTTAGAGAGCCCTGTATTTCTCTAAAATGCTTAAATGTTTTTAAAGACCGGGCAAACGATAGTAAAATTTCATTCGTCGCGTGTACTTTCCCCAATGAGCGTGCTTAAAACATTCAACATTTTTACTTTGTTTTTCTAAAATAGTGTCAAGTGAATTTCTACCAATTCCCATATTACTTTCTAAACACCCTAAAAATAATCCGTTCCTGCAACATTAAAAGTCAAAACAACTATGTCCCAAAGCACAATACAACACATTCCAGGATAGCGCGATTGCACAAAGGACCACATTTAATAAAATTGTCTCCCCACGTTTCACGTATAGTCTTCTCATCCTGCAGCGAGTTAACTAATAAATATTGCACTTCAGTTCCCTCCCTGACGAACCCATGCAACGACTACGAATTCATTGTCATTAGGACACTACAGATGTCCTTACCCCCAAACCATCATGTTTAACGTTGAAATTTTCAGGTAGAAGCTGCATATAATGCTATCCCAGCTGCCCACCCTTCAATGGGTCATGAAGTGTTATCCCGGCTCCCCTTGACAGAGGTGTTTTTGGCATACATTACTTATGGTAAAAGAAACGCTTCGTTTCCATTTACATACTCTGAATAAACATGAAGAACAATAGTAGAGACGATCTCTCTGAATCACTTTATTCGCACTCGTAAAGCGCCGCGTTCCGAATGAATTGTCTGCCGTGCTATGCTAGTTGAATATATTGCAATATAACTTACCGACTTCTTTGATGGTAGATACACCAGCAGCAATCCGAATGCGTAACCAAAGACGATTCCGACAACAATGCCAACAGGTCCTTGTAGCACCTGATCGGAGAATTTCCCTACAAACATCATCAGATAAATACATTCGAACAAAGGAAACCAATTCGAGACGGGCAGAACTTACCCCGATTGAAAATGACTCCAAGGATACAACCGAATGTAAATATCGAAACTATATCGTTACACGTCGTCATTGCATAGATTAGGGTGTGGATACCACTGTTGAGACCGAGTTTCTCCTCCTTCAGCTTCAGCATCACCGTAACAACTACATTGGGCGAGACGGCTGTGATCACGAGACTTCAAGAGAAAAAAATGAAATGAAAGTTAAGGAACACACAGTGGTGATGACATTTAGTTAGTATTGCGGCATTGAGATACATTCATGTCGACGAAACGTGCAAAATACAATTTCGTACTATTTTCCTCTGTAATGAGTTTATCTTTTGGCGGGCGCAGCTACTCTGATGTTTCGATGTTAGTCTTGGAGTAATGGAAAACTTCAGACATGGGGGTAGCGCGAAAACTTTTCCTATTTTTCGTCCTACTACAGATACTTTTCCATACAGATTTCAAAAAAAAAAAAAAACAAAATAGGAACAAAAACTTTTCTCTTTTAGTTGTTTTTTGCTTATATTTTTTTTTCATTTTTCGCATCAAAAAGTCAAAACAAGAACAAGTTTAGTTGGTCCTGATGATGAACTGCTGTTATCCGCACGCAAGCAATTACACAGAATGTAGACTTGGCCCGGGTGGCGCGCGATTGTGAGTTGAAAGTTAAGTTGTTATTCAGCTCGTGGTTCTTTTCTTTGGGAATTTAAATGAGAATGTCAGGGATAAGTTGTGTGCCAAACGGATACACAATTTGAGGTCGCGCTCTATAATATCTTTTTTTTTTTTTTAGTTTTCATCCTCATTTCGTACTTTCTTTGGACTTTTCTCGACGAGAATTGAATCCACGTCAGTGGCATGACTAATTAAATTGCAAAAAAGTTACGCGAAACACCTTGAGCAAGGCGCGTTAAAAGACGAAAGTAATATGTGTATGGTACGCGGCGGCGGCGGTAAACGCGGGGGTGAAAGTACTTTTTTATAGTGTAACACTTGATAGGGAACTATGAAGTTTTTCAAGCGGCAAAGTTTTAAAGAGCAGTTGACATGCTTTATGGCTCGAGCGAGTCATAAAAGTTACCGGTAGTTGGTGAGAGGTTCATTATATTCACAAATTGCTTTCAATTTAATAAGACGAGGCGCTATTGAAGGAAGTCATACAAGTCGAATGAGAATGACTTGTGAGGTCATGATATCATGTAAGTGGGATTTAGGTTATTGGGATGTTTGCTTGTTTGCTAGCAACGGGAGTGAAGCAAATTTGAAGACAATTTGTTGGCTTTAAGACGCAACTGCGGTCCATTGTAATTTAAGCTGAACCAACATAAAGTGTGAAAGTTTTCGGCTAATTAAGCAAATATTTATATGAGATCAGGGCTGATCTTTAGTGGTTAATGAAGTTCGGACTATGGCCATTATGAATCCAAGCAACAGATTCTGGTACAGGCAATCATCCGAAGATTAAAATTATCGATGTTCTTTTGAAAGATAAGTGATTCAAGTTCAAGTTCATGTTGGGTTTAAGATCTTGAATTGTCTCTGGTCTCTGACATAGACTATAGAACCAAACAGAAAAAAGTCTAAAGGTGTCAAGTTGCATGATATCGGAGACCAATCAACTTCTATTCAAAATGAAATCAAATTTCAGTCGAAATAAATTCATTGCTTGGAGATTCATCCAATTAAAATCATCCGAACCCAATCAAGTTTTTTTTTTCAAATTCAAAAATGACGTCCGAAAGTCGATCTATTAAAGAAGGTATAATACATTCGGACATCAATAAACTTCTGGCCTTCGGGTCCCATTTTTGAATTTTGTATTTCTAATATAACACCTTAGTGACATGGAAACGAAAAGAGTTACTGTGAACTACAACCAAAGCAAATTCAGTCGAAACTTTCAAATCCTAACTAGAACAACCACCCCCTGAGAGAAGTGAACGAACATCTTCGACACGAACCATCTGCACCCCGTCCAGGTTGTGTGACCAACACCATAAGAGCGTACCCGAATTATAAATATATATAAAAAAAAAAAGGCTTTCCACACCGTATAGTTAGAAGGTCTATCCTACTTCGGCGGGTCCGAAATTTGAGGCCGTCAATGTAATGCTGAAATTTGACTTCGATAATTGGAAGCTAAAAATTAACAAGGAACCTGTTTCAAAGCAGTCAACTTGACCTAGGGGAAAAAATCATACGCAGCTACTCGGCCACGTATGGCTGTCCGGTATGGTTTAATGTGGCCCATGTTAGATGAGATGAGCCTCGTGTGCCGAGAGACAGTGCCTGAGGATCTGTCTTAGAATGTTTAGAATTCAAATACTGCCAGAATTTTGATTTTCGTTTTAGGCATCGAGTGCTGAGGTTGAAATTGAAGTAAGTATTCGAATTAACACTTCCGAGCATATGAAAAATGGGATCATTGGGGCCACAGGCACTGCGTGGGGTGGGTAGATAGAAGAGACGGGGATTTCGTACATTGCGGGGGTTAGTGTTGATAAGACAAAGTTGTAGAGGTTCGCGGAGTCAATGATACCTGAAAGGAGTCGATGGATGAGAAGAATGTCAGATACAATACTTCTTTCCTCCAACGTGTTCATGTTGATTATTTTAAGACGGCCTTGGCAGGGTGATAAAATCAAAGGATTGTACCAGGGGAGACCTCGAAGTGCAAAACGTAAGGAGACCACACTTGAGAGGTGTAGGCGTATTCAAGAAGGGGCCGGACAAAGGTTATAGGTTCGGGTAACGTAAGGGTTCGAGAATTCTTTAAAATATCGCTTCGCGAAATCGAGTGCAGGATTAGTTTTAAGGATTATCTTGTCGATATGTGCGCGAAAATTTAGCTTCTGGTCACATAATATGCCAAAATCGCAAATAGCTTGAACGGTTGAAATGGGTTGATTATTGAGGAAGTAGAGAAGAGGAGGAGGTTTGATTCGTTTACGTGAAAAAGTGATTTATTGGCATTTGAAAATGTTAAGCTCCAAGCAATTTTTGGAGCACCAGACAGAAAAGCTGCTGAAATCAAATTGAAAAAGGAAAGAGTTGTGACTGGAGGAAATTATCTTGGAGAACTTGGTGTCGTCGGCCTATAATGAGATTTGGGAATGTTTAATCACCGTTTCAATATCGTTTATGCTATAAGAACGAAAAGAAGTGGTTGTCTTGGGGGACGCCGGAGGAAGCTAAAAAGGGTAAAAAAAGGCAGATCTAAAACGAACACTGTGAAAGTGATTTTCCTGATAAGAAGATATCAACTTCAAAAAAACGGGTGCGAAGCCAAGGGAAGACGATTTGTATTATTATTATTATAGTATTAGCCTGTGGGATATTTTGTCGAGAGTTTTACAGAAATCGGTTGTAATTCTCTAAGACTGAGAAGGTAACAAGGTTTGTCGTGTTGTCTGGGGAAGATTAAAGACTTGCAGCGAAAACTTCCAATTTCGTATAAAATATTCTCGAAGAGTTTAACTATATGTGACATGCAATGGGCCGATAGTTGTTAATATAGTTTTCTAGAGCTTCGTCGCTCTGAGTTAAACAACACTTTGTTTTTTTTTTCTTTATTTTATTTTTAAGTAACAATGCGTTTTTCTACTCTTTATTTTACATTACAATTGCAATTGATTTTACGTTAACTTCTTTACTTTATTTTACAACGATTGGCTTTTCACCGCGGAAGCTTTGCCAACGTCTGCACGATTCGATGGTCCCGAAAAGAAAGAGGCTGAGTGCTCCACTTCATCTTCTAAGGAGAAGAGATTGGAGCAAAACGAGGTCGATCCTCGCATGCGACGGAAACTCACACTTGGCGCGTTTGTGGAACCAAACATGCCAAGTGTGATAGTTAGTTATGCTAGCCACACATAGGGGGCTTGAATGTATAACAATATAGTTCTTCTGACCTTTTTTGTGTAAAGGGGTTATAAATGAGGTTCTCCATAACTAGGGGAATTCACCTAGAGACACGGACACTGAGGATTTTTGATAGAAAGATAGAGAGGGGCTGAGAACCATCTTTTTTTAGAAATATGGCAGAGAGACCGTCAAGTCCAGGAGTGAATTTATCATTAAGATAGGGAAGAAATTCGGTAAATAATAATAGAAATCAGGATCAAAGAAGTGGCGAAAAAGTTGGCGACAATATTGGGATCATTTGAGGTTTGTTCATGGAAGAAGGGTGAGGTAGGGTAGCCATTAAATGTTCTTTTGTAGTTAACAAGGATTTAGGATCACTTATAAGTGATTGGCCTTCGTTTCAGTTAAATAGACTTGATAAAGGGAATTGTGAAAAGCTGCTCTAGGTGGCTGCCCTTGTACCTAGAAAAATCATTAGGAGAGTGAGTACGAAGTAAGGTTGTCCACTACTTACTTATTTTGTTTCTTAGAGAAAGGAGCCTGCGATTATACCAGGGTAAGGAGGTGGACAACATTTTGCGTTGGGAAGTCTAAACGTAAAGAGAGATAGAATTAAATATTTCCCTGTAGAATATGGATATTGTACAAAGTGAAGCAGAAGAGTTGAGGGGATCAGTTTTGAATATGATATCTAGTTGTCTACCCATGTAGCTTAAGACGCCAGTAACTTGGCTAAGCAATCTAAGGTGAGACATTCTTTGGCAGTAGTGGGATTAGTTGATTAGTGATTAGAGTTTGATCATTACCGCCAAGAAAACGAAGCTCTTGCATATACGCCGAGATCTAAAATGCGTGATAGAAGCTTCATGAGAGTCGATGTCATGGGCTGAAAGACAATGACACGTGTAATGAAATGATGGATAATGTTATGGTTACTATTCGGAAGCACTATTGATAAAACGGTGGTAGTCAGCATATATTCTCTACCACTTGATCAACTTTTTTTCAATGTCAGCTCTTTGGCAGTGTCTCTTTGGTTTAGTAAAATCCCTTCTGAGGTACAATGTTATAGGTTGGGGTAAAGCATCGCTTAAATCAATGCAATAAATTGATTCCGACGAGATGTCATACTACACAATATGAAGATGTTGGGCATATCTCATTTCTACAAGCTTGAGATTTTAGGTGTACAATTGAAAATCCGCCTATTTACAATAGATGGCGTTAGCAGTACCAGCTGATCAGAAATGTCACGTGATAAGCTTTTATATCGAATAAACATCACTTGGATAAAGTTTTGTTTTTCGCCCATGAATCAACTGGTGCTTTAGTGGTACGATGTATTGTGTTTTCAGCATCGTATTGTGTCTGACTATGATAGGTGGATGCATTACGATAATCCAAATCCAATGAAATTGTGCTTTCTGCCCAGAATGACATAGTGACTGCGCAAGGCCCAGGTCTTTAAAACTTCAAAACACTGAAATATGCCATCTTACCCCATACCCCGTATTCTCCAGACATGAATCCTTTGATTACCATGGCCTGACTGAATAGCACTTTCAATCTTTCGAAGAAGCCAAATATTAGCTCAATTCATTAATCGCCTCTAAAGATATACAGTTTTTCAAATCGGAACAAAAGTTTTCGAACAGCATACGTCTTCCGTACAAACAAAAGCTGTACAAATTATGTACAGCTAATAACTACAAACTTTCAGAGCGGCGACCACGGACAACAGTTTCGGGTTAATTGGATTTAGGTAGATGGTCCGCATGACTGTTTAAATGTTCGCTGCGAGGGAAGGCAAACCATAGCGAGAGTTTTATTTGGAAGAGATGAGGTACGATAAAAATAATAAAAATATTTTAGCTCCATTTCAGGCAGGAATTTCGATTTCCTTATGATTAAAATAATTCTGCATTTCCCCGAAAGTAAGTTTAATTTCGCCATTATACATAGAGTGCAACCGGCTTATATCAAACATCCAATAGCCCAGAGCACCAAACCATAATTTCTCTTGCAACAACTTCTGAGGCTACCTAACCTATTCTATTGTCTTTCATATCCCTGAATCGAATACATTCGCACATTTAGAGAGAGAGGATACCCAAGCTAATGCACATTGTTTACAGTACCAGTAATTCCCGATCCTTACACCTAACACGCTAGCATGCTAACATCAATTGTAATTCGAATTCCCAGAGGCAACAATACTAAATTCCAACTCTAATTACCTACGTTCTTGTAAGGCAGCTGCATCGGATTAATCTGACGAAATTCCATTTACCTGGTGTCCTGGTGTAATACCTTCCACGACCATAAGTCCCGAAAACAGTTGCAAGAATTTAATTAACCTCCACAGAAATCAATATGCACATGACCAGCGAAATATAATAAATTTTAACTAAAAATTAATTATTGAACTAAATGAAACCGAATCGGGTACGGTCGCCAGCATATTGTTCCGGAGAATACCTGGTCGACGGCAGACCAATTGGAAAAAGCATGCAGCAACAAAGTCGCAAATAAATAAACGGCAAACAAGTGTGAGTTTTTCAGTTTGCCGGTGTAAACAGAAATTTCAGCAATATTTTTTGGTTGACCAGGTTTACGGAATGAAGTACGAGTGTGGTTGGTCGAATGGCTGAAAATGGAAATGGAAGTGTTTGGGTGTTGCACTGAATTACAAAACACTGAGAGAAATCATTGGTGGATTTGCAAACGGTCATGGTCTGTAGATCAAATACCGAGCTGAGGTACGATTCGTTCGATCTCAAATTGGACATGGCTCCATATCCAGAAGTCGAGTGTAGTATAGCTCGATTTGCTAGCCAATATATTGGGTTGTTCAATAGCTATGTTCGAAAGTTTTTGTTATAGTCAGAATTTTACCATAAAGATTTCAAGAACCGAAGCCCCGATGGTTGGGTTCTACGCTATTTGAACGAGGACCCAAAATTAAGCGTTGAAAGATGATAAAATATTTTATACAAATGTTGACGTATGGCTGATTTTATTGTTGCTTGGATTTTTAGTTTTTTATTTTCAACAACACGCGCACGACTGGTGACATACGTCAAAGTCAGATGTACTCAATTATTATTGCCATTATAAAAAGCCTTAATCCCTAATATTGCTTTCAAATTGTTGAATTTTATTATCAAAATTCGTGTTCTATCACAAATATTTTTCGCGCACTTCGACCATTTTACGGTCGTCATAATCGATCTGGCTTTTTTATCAAAAAATTGTCTTCAGCGACGAAACTCATTTCTGGTTGAATAAGTATGTTAATAAGCAAATCTGCCGCATTTGGTCCGATGAAGAACTCCAGGCAATACAAGATCTGTCCATGCAACCCGGAAAAATGCCCTGCTTAGTGCGTTATGGTCCGGCAGGATCATTGGCCCATATTTTTTCAAAGATGACCGTAGAACAAAGTTACAATCAATGCCGCCCGATATCGTTCAAATATTTCGAACTTTTTGCCCAAATGCACGTGCTGAACCTATTTTTTTTCCAGCAACACAGCGCTACATGCCACACAGCATACGAATAGATGGACCAATTGGGAAATGAGTTGGGTGAGCAATTTATCTCTTATTTTGGACGGATGAATTGGTCGTTTATCGTGCGATTTTACTACTTTAGACTATTTTTATAGGGTTACGTTAAATCACTCGACTATGCCGATAAGCCAGCGTCAATTGCACTCTTTGAAGATAACATTACTCCTGTTATAAGCGAAATAGCAGCTCAAAGAAGAAACTTAAAATTGTACCGTATAGACTACTTAAAGCAAAGTCATAGCCACCGTTAAGATAAAATAAGTTTGGCAAGCATTGTTCTATCAACTCTAATCACCGGGCTCGGACGATATCTTGCCAGCGATGTTTCAAAAAACACAGATCCACACTGTACTCCATCTCGTAAGCATTTTTTCCAATTGCCTGCGAACGGGATACATCCCAACACAGTGGAGAGAAATTAAGGTAATTTTCATACCTAAGGCAGGTAAACCATCCCATACTGCCGCAAAGGACTATAGGCCAATTAGTCTCTCGTCATTTCTTTTAAAAACCTTGGAGAGACTCCTTGACCTATACACCAGAGGACTCACAAATTCACGAAACTTATGCAACACTCAGCACGCCTACCTCAAAGGCAGATCAGTGGAGAGTGCTCTGCATTGTGTTGTCCGTGAAATTGAGGGCTCGCTGTACTTAAAAGAGTTTACAATGGCAGCCTTCCTCGA
Organism: Merodon equestris; assembly: GCA_958301585.1. Classification (NCBI taxonomy): domain Eukaryota; kingdom Metazoa; phylum Arthropoda; class Insecta; order Diptera; family Syrphidae; genus Merodon; species Merodon equestris. The sequence goes on from OY284413.1 coordinate 170,758,732, forward strand.
CATAGAGGGGGCCTTCAACAATGTAAACACAGAGGCCATAACAACAGCTCTTGAGGACATAAAAGTAGACAAATCCATTGTAATCTGGATTGAGAATATGTTGAAGAACAGAATCATCAATGCAGACATTGGACACAGTTCTATAAGGAAGGTGACAACTAGAGGAACACCACAAGGAGGAGTTCTCTCCCCCCTACTGTGGCTTCTTACAGTCAACAAGATCCTCAAATTCTTTATGGAAAAAGACACGAAGATCATAGCGTACGCGGATGACCTGGTTATTTTGATAAAAGGTAAATTTCTACCAACTATCAGTGAACTAATGGAATCTGCGCTGAGTGAACTCTCCTCGTGGGCAAGACAGAACGGTCTGAGAATAAACCCCCAGAAAACCGAGCTGGTCTTGTTCACCAGGAAAAGGAAAATCCCGATATATGCTCCCCCAAAGTTAGAGGGTACTCCACTCAAACTCTCCTGGAAAAGGAACCTGGAGGAAAGGATGAAAAAAGGATTGAACGCTTTTTATGCATGCAAAGAGACCTTCGGAAAAAGATGGGGCTTGCAACCGTACATCATTCATTGGATGTACACAGCCCTAGTCTGGTGGACTGCTAGCAGCACAAAAAGCTATATGAACATGCTCAACAAAGTACAAGGGTTAGCAGCTGTTTGTACAACGGGAGCCATGAGAAGCACGCCGCAAGCAGGGTTGGACATGATTCTTCATCTCCTCCCCCTGGATCTATTCATAAAAGGCTACACTGCAAAGAGCTCTCAGACTAAGGGAGTCCTCTCTGTGGAAGCAACTATGGACATGCGGCCATACTAAGAATAATAGACGACCTGAGAAAGAAACATGGTTTTAGTAGCCTCGCAGCTACGACCGACTATATTTCCCCCCAAAATGACTTCTCTCTCAGAATACCAATCCTTTTCCCCGACAGAGAAGAGTGGCTATCGAACGCTGTAATCAACGACCACGAGATCACCCTCTTCACCGACGGATCGAAAATGGACACAGGCACGGGGCCGGGTTTTACTCTGATACCCTACACAAACAGGAATCATTCAGACTCCCAGATCTGTGTAGCGTGTTCCAAGCAGAAATCCTGGCAATAGAGAAAGCAGCCAAACACCTACAGGTAGCCGATATCCCACCATCTGATATCACCATCTTTGTAGACAGCCAGGCTGCACTGAAGTCAATAGAATCCTGTATAACGAGATCAAAGGCTGTCAAGAAATGTCGCGACTCACTGAAGTCCATTAGACACCATAAAGTTAAACTCCGCTGGGTCCCGGGCCACAGCTCAATCGCAGGGAACGAATGAGCAGACGAACTGGCCAGGCAAGGTTCTGAAATGGACATCAGCGAAGCGGACACGTCATTGCAACCACCGATCAGCGCATTATACCGGATCATAAGCGTCACAATCATCAAAGAGGCCAACTCGTCTTGGCTTACAAGAAACGACAGCTACACGACAAGATCATCGTGGCCAGAGCTCAATGTCGCAAAAACAAAGAAGCTCCTGGCGCTGGACCGTAGCTCGATCCGTATGCTCGTCGGAGTGATCACAGGACACTGTCCTATTGGAGCAATGCTCCGGAAATGGGACACGGGATCCAGCGATCTCTGCCGGAGCTGCGGCGCTGAGGAAGAAACTGAGACGATCCAACATCTGCTTTGCCACTGTCCAGCTCTCCAAGGAATCACAATGGGCTTCTTGGCCTCCGAGTGGAAGTGATGTCCAACCATCACACTCCCCTTCTCTAACCTAACTTAACCTAACCATCAACTCTAATAGCAATTTTGTACACTTTTGCATTTTTTGTTTTTTTGACGATTGAAAACCAAGTATTTAAAAAATTACCATTTATCATAATACCACCAATATCATCAGCTTTTTTATAAACTCAAGTTTTAAGAAATAATTTCAAGATTCGAGCTCGATGAAACGCAGAACAAATACCTTCTGGTAGAAGCTCTTCCAAACCATTCGTGACTTCAGTATATCTTTTTTATTTATACTGAAGTAATTTTTAGACCAAGAAATATCACGTATTTTTATTTAAATCTAATTTCCGAAACCGAGTCCTAAGTGATTAAGCATTTAAAATGTCAAAGACTATGGTCAGTTTAAAATCGAGCGATAAAACTTAACAGTACTGGAAAAACTGAAAATACCTTAAAGAAGACACGAAATTATGGATCGGTCATTTATAGCAGAAAGTTTTCTTTCGCACATTCAACATATAAAGCTTTATAAACCCGAAAATCTACTTGATGTTGAGGTTTTAAAGAAGATCTTCATCGGTAGTAATGAAGATGAAGATCATGGAGAGCCAGAACCAAGGCTTTTCTCAATCACCTTTGTGGGTTGTGTGCCGTTAATTCCTTCGCATGGTGAACGGCCAATTTTGGGGAGTACTTTACAGAGGGTCACGTTAATATCCCAAAGTAAAGAGTTTTTTTCAATGGGCGCAGGTAGATTTTGGCGACCTGTGGCCTTTAACTGCGCCCATTTTATGGTAGATATGATGGCCCTTCACAGTCGACTCGTCAAGGTTGGTGGCCAAATTTCAGACAACCGGTTAGGTAATCAATCAGCCAAGAAGCAAAGTGCACAAGAAATAAGAACTCGGCCTTTCGCAGACTTGGTACATTTTTTTTTTCTTTTTTTTTTATAATTGACGCGTGCACAAGGGATATGACTACGTTTATATGGCAGGAAGTTAAAACACATCACGGGTCGAAGGTATAGAGGGAGAGAGGGAAAGGAGGTATGGATGCACATTGGCTTTAAATGTATGTGGATGGTAATGACTGGGAAAAATTGAGCTGGGAAGAGCATTCCATATTCTTGTGGTTCGGCTAAAAAACGTGGCTCTAAATTTGACTGTGCGTCCGAAGATAGGCTTAAGGGTGAACTCATGAGCATTCCGGGCGAGGCGTGTATTGAGGTTAAGGTCTTGAAGGGGACGAATGCAATTGGCAAGCTCACTTGAGCCGTGTTTGTTAAAATAACAATAAAAGAGAGAGACAGAGAGGAGGCATTACGAGGATGGTCCGATAAGTATATTAGCGTACAAAAGAAAAACAAAAATTTTGGAGAAATGGCGATTTATTTTTCAATATAGTCTCCTTTTAGCTCAATACACTTAACCCAGCGATGCTCCAACTTCTTTAACCCGTCTGAAAAATACGTTTTCTCGAGGTCTGCAAAGTAGGCCTTCGTGGCGGCGATGACCTCCTCCTTCGACTGAAATTTCTGCCCGGTGAGTGACTTTTTCAAGTTTGGAAACAAAAAGAAGTCGCACGGGGCCAAATCTGGAGAATACGGTGGATAGGGCAGCAGTTCGTAGGCCGTGCCGAGGGCGGAGGTGTGAGCCGGTGCGTTATCATGGTGGAAGAGCACTTTTTTCTTCGCCAAGTGGGGCCGTTTTTTCTTCAATTCGGCGTCGAATCGGCCCAATAATTTGGCATAGTACAGCCCTGTGACCGTTTTGCCCTTCTCCAGGTAGTCGATGTGGATCACATCTTGTGAATCCCAGAAAACGGTGGCCATCACTTTTCCGGCCGAAGGAACAGTCTTCGCCTTCTTCGGAGCACGTTCGCCGGCTGAAGTCCACTGTTTCGACTGTTCCTTGGTCTCTGGTGTGTACCAGTGGATCCATGTTTCGTCGACTGTCACGATACGACGCAGAAACTCCTTTGGATTGCGCTCAAACAGCATCAAACACTGCTCTGAAGTGGTCTCACGGTTGCGCTTGTTGTCCGGAGTGAGCAAACGCGGCACCCATCGCGCCGACATCTTTCTCATGCCCAAAATGTCATGCAGGATATGACCCACGCGATCTTTTGAAATACCTACTATCTTAGCTATCTCGAGCACCTTCAATCGGCAGTCTGTCAATACGAGATCGTGGATTTTTGTCACGTTATACTCTGTGGTAGCCGTTTTCGGAGCACCTGGACGTGGCTCATCAAAAGCCGACGTGCGACCACGGTGAAACTCGTTAAACCAGTTTTTGATGGTCGCCGTCGAAGAAGAAGAGTCACCGTACACAGCATCCAAAAGCTCTTTGATTTCGCTGCGCGATTTCCCTTCCAAAAACAAGATTCGGATTAGCGACCGATATTGCTCTTTTTCCATTTTTCTAAAATCCGCGGACACTCCCGCTTCCACACAGGGTCAACACAAAACTACGAGTCCGATCCTGCTGAAATTTCGACAGTAGCCGTCTACTAGGCGATAGACGATGTACTACATGATAGTAAGTTGCTCTTTCGACACTGGCGCCATCTGGCGGTGAGGCTAAGTACTTATCGGACCACCCTCGTATGTCGATGATTAAGTGAGACTTCGCGATATTGTTGTCTCCTATAAGTTTTATCGCTCGCTGTTGTATTCTATCTAGTAGGTGCAGTGAGGTCGTAGGGGCACCAAACCAGATATGAGCGTTGTACTCAAGCTTGGGACGGACGTAGGCCCTATAAATTGAAGCCAGATCAGAGGCGGTGAAATAGTTCTTGCGTCGTTTGGGGAAACCTAGATATTTCAAATATGTGATAATGCCAATTAAATTTGGTGTTGATACACATACCAAGTATGGAAAGTTTTTCGGTTTTGTCGACACAAGCGCCATTCATGGATAATGACTGATTACTACGGGTTCGCCTTAGTGACAGTAGACAGCATTGTGTTTTGGAACCATCAAATTCCACTCTATTGTTTATACCCCATTTAATTATGATTTCAAGGTCGGAATTTAATGTGCTTTACATACGTGCTTTACTACGGCCGAAAAGCAGAACAGAGCCCTGGGAACACAATGTTTATTTGGTGAATATCAAACTTGAAACCGTCCAAAATAACTTGAATTGAACGGCCCGAAATATCATTTCTAATCAATATAAGAAGAGACTCATCGACCATAAGTACATATTTTCCACAAAAGGGCTTCATGCCAGACCCTGTAAAATGCTTTCGAAATATTCAATGAAAATATTTTGCTTTCACCGAAATGCTGCAAAGATTAGTTCCTTGAACTTGAATACTACCGGTTATTAAAAAGTTTCCGCGATTCAAGCTATCGGAGTTTACGTGACTTTAAAAAAAAGGGACGTTAGTGCTATGGGTCGGTAGGAGGTGGGAGACGAAGATTCGCCCTTTTTCGCGACGTGCTGGACAAATGCTGTTTCTCATCTACTCGGACAGAGACCAGAAGAGTAGGAAAGATGAAAAAAGCTTACGCAGTAGAAATATTGGGGGAGTACCAGTAGTAGGGCTATGCCGGTTCTAGACCAGGAAATGAGTCAGAAATGAGTCATCACCGTTCAAGGTCGTTTTTTTGACTTCAAGGCCGTTTTGACTTCAAGGTTTTCCGTTTTTTTGTTTATTGTTTGTTCAAGACTGAAAAAAAATTATTTTTGATTTCCCCCCATTCATTTATCCATGACCCATAAAGTAAGTATGTATGTATGTACATATGTATGTGAACCTGGAAGCAATGTGTTACCATTGAGTGTCATCATAATACCGATTTTACAGAATTTGTTTACTTGGTTCGTGCAGTCATTTGGGTCACCCAAGTGCGTAGCTTGTATAAATGACCACTCGACGTTCAAGCACAAAAGATTGGTTCGATTGGTTATGACCTCGCGCATGTGGTCGTTTGGTTCGCTTAAGTGCGTTGCTTGCATAAATGACCTTAGCCGGGGGATGTTCGTTATACATCGAACATTAGAAAATGCTTATTCGGGGTTATAGAGTCGATCGCTTGTGCAGTGTATTTATATGTTTATGCTATGATTTATATGACGTTTTTTTTAGTTTTAGATGGGATTGCTGTGTTCTAGACATGCGGTAACGTGTCATCTGACAGGAAGGCCGTGTGTTGAGAGCTTCATCGTCGGTTGAGGGGGATTACTAATTTGGTGTGTGTTGCTACATATGTGATTTCAAGGTCGTTTTTGACTTCAAGGTCGTTTTGACTTCAAGGTTTTTTTGGTTGCTAAGTGTATGTGTGTGGCTTGGGTGGGGGTGTTTCAAAGGCCTTTTTCGTTTTTTTGGTTGCTAATCTGACAAGAAGGCCGTTCATGTGTTGGGAGCTTCTTGGTCGGTTGAGGGGGATTAATAATTTGGTGTGTGTTGCTACATACATATGTGATTTCAAGGTCAGTCATAAGTAGGTTTGAACTTTAAAGTCGTTTTTCAGCTCCTCATCTATGTACATATGTATGTACGAACGAGTTTATAAGAACTGATTCTGATCTGCGTCTGATTAATCTGGTGTGTGTTGCTATGAACAAAAAAACAAAAATCTGTGTACGGGGTCATTGACACTTGTTGCATTTTATTCTGATCTGCGTCTGATTAATCTGGTGTGTGTTGCTACGAACAAAAAAATAAAAATCTGTGTACGGGGTCATTGACACTTATTGCATTTTATTGTGATCTGCGTCTGATTAATCTGGTGTGTGTTGCAACGAACAAAAAAATTAAAATCTGTGTACGGAGTCATTGAACTTGTTGCATTTTTAATATACCTACATATATACTTCACTGTAATAACAAATAATATGGATCCTCAAATTAAAGAAGTGATTGAAAGACAACAATCACATTTATTGAGTTTCCTTTTGCGGAGAAATAGTGATTGTGATAATGCTGCGAATATTGAAGCAAATTTAAAAAACTGTGAAAAAGATATGGAACTTTTAAAAAGTTGGTTACCTGATGCTAAGTTTACCGGGCAAAATTATTATCTTACATCAGCACTCGGTACATTATCATCATACAAACAACTCTTTGTTCCACAATCAAGTGAGGAGATATTAAAGTGGGAAGATCTCCCGAATTCGGCGTTTAAAAAAAGAATCAGATCGGGTGTTATAACCAATTTAAAACACGCCGATCCTAAGCTTTTTCTGAGGGATTGCAGACCAATAATTATCAATCAACTGCAGGAGATAATCAACGAGTACATCAACATAAAAATTAATGCTGTTTTCTGTGGTGAGTTCCGGAAATATGATGATAATGAGGAAATTAGACAGGAGATGAAATATATAAGTACGAAAAATGTATGTATTAGTTTAAGTGATAAAAATATCATAGAAAATATTGTATGTGAAAATTTGGAAAGCCAATTACTAAACAAATTTGATGAGTTTCAAGAAAAAGATAGTGGATGGGCATTGGCATCCATTATAAATATTATGTTTAATATAAGTAAATATATACCAATGCAAGGTAGTTCCTATATTAAAACCCCGTTAAGTATTGCATATAAGAGAGCGTGCATTCATGTTAAAAATAATGACAATGCATGCTTTGCATGGACAGTAGTATCTGCTTTATTTCCAAGTAGAGTACATGCTGATAGATTATCAAGCTATCCACATTATACGAATGTACTAAATTTAAATGGAATAACCTTTCCGATGTCATTAGATCAAATTGTATTGTTTGAAAAAAACAATAACATTTCAATAAATATTTTTACCATGCATAAAGAACAACGTGATAAAAAACTTAATATATATTCTCTGAAACTTTCTAAATACGTATGTAAAGAGAGAAAACATATTGATTTACTACTGCTACAAGAAAAATCGTCTGATCATGTTGTTTTAAATCAGCACTACATTTGGATAAAGAACATTTCGGGGCTTCTTCAAACTGAATTAACCAAAAATAATCATAAATTATTTTTTTGTAATAGATGTCTTTCATATTTTTATTCTAACGAAAAACTAAATAAACATATGGAGGATTGCATAATCCAAAATAATTGTAAAATAAGATTACCTGAAGCAGATAACAAGATGATAAGTTTTAAGAACTTTAGAAATAAATTAATGGTACCTCTTGTAATATATGCAGATTTAGAATGCATTTTAAAGAAAGTAGAGAATGGTAATAAGTATCAAGAGCATATTCCATGCTCTATTGGATATTATGTTAAAAGTTCATTTGAATCCAATTATACAACATATGCTTCATATCATGGTCCAAATTGTATAGTTTGGTTCATGAATGAGCTTAAAACATTAGCATTTCTATTAGATTCAGACCTTTCCTTTCAAATGCCATTAGGAACACTTTCCACTGAACAGCAGTTGAGCTTTCAATCTGCACAAAAGTGTTTTATTTGTGAAAAAGATTTCACATTGAATGATGTCAAGGTGCGTGACCATTGCCACTTAACTGGCACATACCGAGGTGCCGCACATTCAACTTGCAATTTGAATTATAAGGATTCATTTACAATACCGATAATTTTCCATAATCTTAGTGGATATGATTCACATTTCATAATCAAAGAGATTCATAGAATTGGTGATGGTGTGGTGAAATTGTTACCAATAAATAAAGAGAAATACATATCATTTTCAAATAAGTTATTCAAATCGAAAATTAATATGAGATTTATTGACTCCTTTAGGTTTTTAGGAAGCAGTTTAGATTCATTATCGTCCCTATTAAGTACTTTCCCAATACTTGAGTCTGAATTCCAAGGTTTAACGCAATTTCAAATGGATCTATTAAAACGGAAGGGTGTATATCCCTATGATTATTTAGATAGTTTTGAGAAATTTACTGAAAAATCCTTGCCTGAAAAACATTTCTTTTTTAACAAATTAAATAATGCAGCCATAAGTAATGAAGATTATTTCCATGCCCAACAAGTTTGGAATAATCTAAATATTAGAACAATAGAAGAATATTCAAATTTATATTTGAAAACAGATGTTCTTTTATTGGCTGATATCTTTGAACAATTTCGGTATAATTCTATTAAGACCCATAAATTAGATCCAGCTCATTATTATACCCTACCAGGTTACACATGGGAGAGCTTCTTGATGATATAGATATGATTATGTTTATTGAAAGAGGGATCCGTGGAGGATTAAGTCAATGCTCAAAAAGATATTCAGAAGCTAATAATGAGTATTTGGATAATTTTGATGCTTCTAAAGAAAAACAATTTCTCATGTATTGGGACCTAAACAATCAGTATGGTTATGCAATGAGTCAGTTATTACCGACGGGGCATTTTAGATTCATTGAAAACGTTCATGATATCACTGTTGACAAAATATCTTCCCTATCAGATAGTTCAGCTAAAGGATACATTTTTGAAGTCGATTTGGACTATCCTATAGAATTACATGATCTTCATAGTGACATTCCCTTTTGTCCAGAACTATCATGTCCACCCAGCTCTAAGCACAAAAAGTTATTAGCCACTCTCACTAACAAAGTCAAATATATCCTTCATTACAGGAACTTAAAACAAGCTCTTTTGCATGGACTTAAATTAAAAAAAATTCGTAGAATTCTCGAATTTGATCAATCTGCATGGCTTAAGCCGTATATAGATTTAAATACTAAATTAAGAGCTGAAGCAACAAATAAATTCGATATTGAAAGATATAAATTATATAATAACGCAGTTTTTGGTAAGTGTATGGAAAATGTCAGAAAATATAGTAATGTGAAGTTAGTTACAAAATGGGGGGGAAGGCATGGTGCACAAGCATTAATTGCATCCCCCTTTTTTAAAAATAGTACTGTATTCAATGAAAATTTGGTAGCAATTGAACTTGCAAAATCTGAAGTAAACTTCAACAAACCAATCTATATTGGTTTATGTATTTTAGATATTTCAAAGACTCTAATATATGAATATCATTATGACTATATGAGGCCAGAATTCGGCAATAATTGTACAGTTATGTATACGGATACGGATAGTTTGATTTATGAGATACGTTGCCCCAATATATACGATACAATTAAAAGAGACTGCAATCGGCGGTTTGATACTAGTGACTATAATCAAGAAAATACATGGGGAATTCCGCAAGTAAATAAAAAAGTTGTAGGTCTTATGAAGGATGAAATGAATGGACATATAATATCACACTTTGTAGGCTTAAGATCCAAAATGTATTCAATAAAAGTAAATAATAGAGAAAAAATTAAAAGGGTAAAAGGCATAAAAAAAGCGGTTGTTAAAAAGGAAATTAATTTTGAAGATTTTTTTGATTGTTTAATTGAAAATAACAAGAATAAAATTGTAACACAGAATTTAATTAAGTCTAAGGGACATGTTGTAAATAGCATTGTGCAACAAAAAATAGCTCTAAGTGCTTTAGATGATAAGCGATATGGTATAGAAAATAGCTACCACACTTTACCGTGGGGTCATTACAAAATAAAATAAACTTAAAACAAAAGTAATTTTTGTTTCCTTCCCCCATTCATTTATCCATGACCCATAAAGTAAGTATGTATGTGAACTAGGAAGCAATGTGTTACCATTGAGTGTCTTCATAATACCGATTTTACAGAATTTGTTTACTTGGTTCATGCAGTTATTTGGTTCACCCAAGTGCGTAGCTTGCATAAATGACCACTCGACGTTCAAGCACAAAAGATCGGTTCGATTGGTTATGACCTCACGCATGTGGTCGTTTGGTTCACTTAAGTGCGTTGCTAGCATAAATGACCAGTTCGATTGTTTATGACCTTAGCCGGATGTTCGTTATACATCGAACATTAGAAAATGCTTATTCAGGATTATAGAGTTAGAAAATGCTTATTCAGGATTATAGAGTCGATCGCTTGTGCAGTGTATTTATATGTTTATGCTATGATTTATATGACATTTTTTAGTTTTAGATGGGGCTGCTGTGTTTACAACTCCAACAGTTAGGATGGGGAAAAAAAAACGTGCCTATCTAAACTTTGCAAGTTTGTATAACATAACTTTGTATTTATCCCAACTGAGATAAGAAGAAGAAGAAGAAGAAGTGGATATAAAAAGGTTAGGATTTTGGACAAAATCCATCAGTACTTTGTCAAGCCTGAGCAGAAATGGAGAGAGCTACAATTTTAGAAAATATTCTGCTTAGGGACCCACATTCACTGAAAGTGGTACAGCAGCAGCAGCAACAACAGCAGCAGTAGCGACAACAGCAGCAGCAGCAACAGGAGGATCTGAAAAACAGTGTGCTGGAGGGGTTTTTCGGCAGTGGTATGCTGTCTACACCAGAACAGCTGCGACAACAGCAATGGTTGCAGCAGTCACCACCAAATCATCATCAACAACAACAACAACAGCAGCAGCAACAACCACAACAACAGCAGCAGCAACAACCACAACAACAGCAGCAGTTACCATCATCGAAAAAGCGCAAGGCTGAAGAAAGTGTGGACAGCATTTTGGAGCGCTTTAATGCAAATAAAATGTCGAGCACTTTTTTTATTAATAAGAAAACCATTAATATAGCAGAGGTAGAAGTAAATAAATATTATAAAATAGAGAAACTAAAAAAGATCCAAACACGCTTTGGGAATCGGCTATTAGCAGAGTTCCCAAGCACTCAGTTTTTTTTCCCAGCCCATATGGCTGAAAAGTTTCAGGATGATGAGATAGTCATCCTGAACAAAAATAATCAGAATTTATTTCTTGTTGCCACGAAAGAAGGTAACAAGAATTTAAGTTTCCAAATTATCAATGAAATACAGGTGAGCCAAAACCAATTTGCGCTCAACCAATAAAAAATTAATAATAATAAAAAAAAAAACCTAACTGTTTTTATTTTTGCAGTATGCCCTTTCACTTGTTATCGTTTTAAGAAGGGACGGTCAGTTCACTTTAAATTTTTCTTTTCTGATTTTTTTTCAGCCATAGAGAAACAAAATGGTAAGCAAAAGACGAACATTATCTTGTTTTAGTTAGTTGGAAGTTTTTCTTACAGATCGTTGTTACTAAGCAAGCGCAGAGGAGAAGAGATTCCCGAAAATTTATCATCAACATTGTTTGAGTTTTCTCCCAAATGAACATATAAATTGGTGGCACACTAACATATGAACGACGTAGACAATGTCAAGCCAATGAAGCTTGACAAAATTGGTGAGGAAGATATTGAACTTTTGAATCAATTCATTCCAAAAGAAGAAGAAAGTAAAAAACATGTTCTATGAGTGCACAACAAAAGTAGTAGATCTTCAAACAACTGAAGGAGAAGTAGGGACAAGAAACATAAAGAGGTGCAAGAAACATACGAAATATCGTGCAGTTAAGCTAAAGCTCTCAGGATTTGCTAAAATGTGTCAGTCCTTTTCGAAGAAAGGTGGATTTTGGAGGTGTTGTCATTCTACACATTAAAGATGACAAACTTAAACATTTCTGCAACTTTGACGGAACTCAAGGAGTTCATACAACTACACAAGGAGAACATTCTAGATGAACATTTGGAGATGTTTCAAAACTGCATTTCAAGGTTATCTGAACATGAGAATATTTATATTGTTAAATCGAAATATGATCGTCATTTCACAACATGTTCATGGTCATCAGATAGTTGCCAAGTCGGGCCAGATACTTGTTTTTGTGTCATGTTAGATTCTATGTTGATAAGAATACGAAAACTAATGTCATTGTACGCCAGACTTAAATAAAAGCGCATTGTTAATGTAAGAGAAAAGAAGAAATACCTGTAGTTAAATTTTTTTTAATAAAACAACTTTTTGTTTTTTAGACCATATTAAAATTTGTTTTTATTTATATATATATATTGTAAAGAAATTTTAAACATAAGTGTCCACAATTAAAAGAGTTGTAATTTTGGTGCCTGGAATAATTATACATTATGCCATTGCCTAAATAACGAATTATTTCTTGTGGTGGTTGCAAGTTGCCAAAACTATCAAAATATTCTACGTGATTTTTATCTTTTCTATATGCCACCCAATGTGTGCCAGGCCCTGTAGATATGTCCAAATTGACAATTCCACATTCCGCTTCCAGTGGACGTTTTGGGAGCGCGTCACGCATGAAAACACCCCTAAAATTTGGTAAATCGCTTACAAATTTCCTTAAATCAACATCAGTAAGAGCCCGTTTGGGTAGCATTTTTAATCGTTTTTTGGATTTGGACTCAAATATAATCCATATCCCTTCTTATAGGGTTTAAGATATAAACCTTTTCCCAGAGCGATAGCCTCCATATTTTTATTATGGCGATTCGATTCTTCTAATTGTTTTTTGGCCGCTTTTGCCTCATTTACAACTCATGCAATAGTAGCTCCACCGGCTGACAAGCTTCCAATGGTTCCCAGAGCAGTCAATATTGGTATCAAAGGTAAGAATCCTCCTATTTTAAGTATAGGTATTATTCGGGGGACATTTATTGATAACCTTTGTTTCCCCTTAAACGATTTTTTTACAACTTTATTTGCAATTTTTATTGCACTCTCTATATCCTCCGGTTTTTTTTGATTTAAGAGTTTTGTTGCTGCCCTTATGGTCTTATTGAAAAGATTCTTTCCACATTGAGATTTTTTTCTTCCGATCCCCATCCCAAATTTAACTTTTGCTTTCATTGCATTCGTAACAAACCATGCATTTGCACGTTCACCTACACTACTATTAGTGGACCTAAGTCTTGCCTCAGCTTTGTCGGCCAACACTTGATCGGCTATGTGTCGTTTATTTATATCGTTAGTTTGAGAATAGATAATATCATGTTGTCTGCACGCACTATCTAATGGGTTAATTCCCTGATCACCTCTAGCAAGCCGTTTTTTTAATTTAGTACCAGGCCCACAAAATTCATATCCGGGTAAATGAATTTCCACAGGTAATGAGTTAATTAATTTGTTAATTAGTCCCCTCCCAGAGGCTGCTTTATTACGACTGATTCGATTTTCATATAATATTGTCATTTTATTTTGATTATCTATCTTATCGCTTATAAATCTTCCTTAAAACTGTGAGCGATTGAATAAAGGAATACACTTTTAATACGTTCTTGTCAGTTGTCAAAATGCATTTTATCAAACAACATAAGAGTATATCAATACGAAATATAGATTTCTCTACCGGAAATTTAGGTAAAACAAAGCACAGCTCATTGCTACCCAATTCGATAAGAGCCCTAATTGTTGGACCATCAAATTGCGGAAAGACTAATGTAATGATCAATTTAATAGAAAGTCCGAATGGACTCAAATTTAAAAATATTTATCTATACTCAAAATCTACATCCCAACCGAAATATAAATATTTACAAGAATTAATTAGACCAATTAAAGGTATGGGATTTTTCCCTTTCACCGAAAACGAACATGTTTTAGCACCGGAAAAAGCCAAAGGTAATTCTATTATGATATTTGATGATGTCGCATGTGAGAAACAAAACCATATAAGATCATATTTCTGTATGGGACGACATAAGAATATCGACAGTTTTTACTTATGCCAGACGTACACGCGGATTCCAAAACATTTGGTGCGAGACAATGCAAATTTGATCATTGTGTTTAAGCAAGATGATTTAAATATGCGGCATATATACAATGATCATGTGGGCGCCAATGACATGTCATTTGAAATATTTATGCATTTATGTAGCAGGTGCTGGCAAGATAAAAATGGATTTCTCGTCATAAGCAAAGATGACCATATTGATTGTGGTCGTTATAGGAAAGCTTTTGACGTTTTTATACAACTATAAAATGTGAGTTACACACTATCATCTAATCAGTATTCTGTGAGATTGCAACTCACTCAAATATAAATATGAATGAGAAAATAATTAAAGATATAATTAAGACTCGAAAGATATTGAGAAAGAAATTTCGAGATATAAAACTGGGGGAAGCTGATACGCGAAATTATCTAGAGACTTCATTAAAACCTGTCACTAAGCCGCTCAAGGAACTAGTTGAAGAAACAAAGACTTTAAAGAAGGAACGACAACCGAACACGTATCCGAATAAAAATAATATAAGTACAATAGAAACAAGTACTCCATTGAAATCGAGTATGAGCAAACTTTTCAATGATACAAGTACTCTTCACAGTAGTAGTTATGCTGCTGATGCCGATGCTGCTGTTGAGGATGAAGATGATGATGCTGATGACAATGATGAATATATGTCATTTTCACAATCAGATGATGGAAAACCGTTTGTTGATCTTACAACGTTGGAAAAGGCAGGCAAATTAGATAAGTTATATGGACCTTATCGAGATGTTAATGACAAATGGAAATTTGGTAATACAGCGTTTGAGTTGAATAATGATAAAATTTCAATTGCTAACCGGAGTTGGTCTAAGACACCTGGACTCTTTGAGCTGATCTTTTATAAAGTTCCAAAAAAATATGACGATGCAGATTTGCAAGCTTATAGAGAAATGTTGACACTAACAAATGCACATAAACGTAACCATAGTGCTAATGAACAAATAAAAGGTACTAAGGCATACAAATATATTAAAATAATTAAAAAATTATTTGTTAAAAACAAAAAAACCACAAACATACATAAAGGTTCCGGTATAATGAGATTAAATTATAAGAAACCCAACTACGTATATTGGAATGATCCTAATGAGTTAATAGATAGACTAAGACTCCTTATCGCTTCACAATCAGCTGGTCATACAAATCATAATAATGAAATAATGTCGATTATTGAAGAGTTGCGCGAAGAGAATATAATTGTGTAAATATGAAGTCAAATAGATCAATTTCAAAATGGTTATTGACAAGTTTGGACGTTCCTCCTATTGCAATCAAAACAAAAGGTATTCCAGAAGACTTGTTTCAAAAGTCGGAGGCTTTCAATTAGACAGCGATGCACATATAAATATTAGTTTCAAGCGTATTAAAAATCTTGGTAGTCCTATAGCAAGCAGTGATGCCACAAATAAATTATTTGTTGATAATTGTATAAATGAACTAAATTCAAAACTTAGAAATGAAAACAGTAAAACATTGTCTAATATCAAACAGGACATTGATATAATATATGAACAACGTATACAGAAAACAGTTGAAGAAAACCTTAAAGTCCATACATTTTATATTGATGAAAAGGTTCATGCAATCGAGGATATTTTATTTCAACAGATTATAAAACCCACCCCATTTGGGCTACAACATAATCAGTCCGATGACGAACGTGAGAAGAGGATTGGTGCAGGAACTTCACCGTCAAGCTCGTAAAACTTTTAAACGGCGGAGGGTAATAACAAAAGGAATAGATGACCTTTGGCAGGCTGATCTTGTAGAAATGGGGAACTATTCCAGCTATAATAATGGCTATCGTTACGTGCTGACTGTTATAGATACATTTTCAAAATTTGCCTGGATAGTGCCATTGAAAAATAAAAGTGCTCCTCTTGTGGCTAATGCTATGAAAGGTATATTCAAGTTGGGGCGAAAACCAAAAAATTTACAAACTGATGATGGCAGGGAATTCTTCAACAATGAATTTAAAAATTTAACTCTAAAATATGACATTAGGCATTATTCAACACAAAGTGTACTAAAGGCATCAATAGTTGAACTATTTAATAGAACTTTGAAGGGAATGATGTGGAAAGAGTTCAGCTACCGGGGATCATATCGATGGGTTGACATATACAAAACCTTAATTGATAATTATAACAACAAAATACATAGAACAATTAAAATGGCGCCAGTTAATGTTAATTCTTCTAATGAAAAATCTTTATTGAAAACTGTTTACAATCATTTTAAAATATTCAATGAGCCCAAATTCCATGTTGGCAATAATGTACGAATAAGTAAATATAAACATACTTTTGAAAAGGGATACACCCCCAATTGGTCGACAGAGATCTTTCAAATCAAAACCGTACAAAATACAAATCCGGTTACATATATTCTTAAAGACTATGACGGTAAATCAATAAAAGGTGCATTTTATGAACGCGAACTACAAAAAACTAGATATCCAGACGTTTATCTTGTAGAAAAGGTTTTAAAAGTCAAAGGAAACAGAGTTTTTGTAAAGTGGTTAGGATTTTCGCACCAGCATAACTCCTGGATTAATAAACGTGATGTCTTGTAATGAAATTTAATCAATCAATAAAAATAATTTTCTAACACATAATTAGTTTCATTTCATTGTTGACTTTCATCATGTCAATAGCTCTCACATTAAGTGGGAACTCATCTCTTCTTACTGCGGATTACTTTCCACCAATTAATTTAAATAAGAATTATGTGTGCGGATTGATCGATTTTCATACATATAACTCTGTACCAAATGTCGATATAGATAATAATTTATTTCACATAAACGATTTGGTTTTTGAAATTCCAGTCGGTTCATATGAGTTCGATGATATTGTCGAATACTTACAGGGAAAATATAAAGAAAAAAATTCGAATGGAAAACTTGTTATTGAGGCAAATTATAATACGCTTCAGACAGAAATAAACAGTACGGACAAAATTTATTTTAATAAAGAACGATCGATTGGATCACTACTGGGGTTCAGTGAAAGAATATTGGAGGCAAATCAAAAACATACATCAGATCAACAAATAAATATTACAAAAGTTCACGTTTTACGTGTGGAATGTAATATTGTAACTGGATCATATATTAACAATTCGCCAGCACATACAATCCATGAATTTTCATTGAGTGTCAGTCCAGGGTATAAAATTGATGAGAGCCCAACAAATGTTATTTATTTCCCCATCAGCACTCAACAAATAAGCACGATTGCAATTCGAATTGTTGATCTAAACGGCAACCTAATCAATTTTCGTGGTGAAAGAGTAACGCTCAGACTCCATTTAAAACCGTTGGATCAATGATTATTTACAATAAAAATATCTCAGGACTGACATCACCAGTCACAACTTTACTAACAGTCAAACAAAAAGGACTTAAAACACCACATGAGAGATTAGTACCAATATCGGTAGCTAATAAACAACACCTTAAATCAATAGGTTTACAATTAAAAAAAATCAAAAAACCAAAATATGAGTGAAATACTAAACATCGTACAACATCCAATTTCTGACGAAAGCATTATAAGAAAGGAATTTCATAGTTACATACCATATTTGCAAGCATTTAAAAGTAGTGATGAAATTCGTATATCTATTCAGAACCAGGATATTTTTATATTACCTAGCGAAAGCTATATTAATATTGAGGGATTTGCTACTCTAGATATTGGGGCAGTTTCATCGAATATTAAATTGAAAAACAATTGCGCAGCATATTTATTCGATGAAATTCGTTATGAAATTAATGGATTCGAAATTGATCGAACACGACATTTAGGCGTAACTACAACACTAAAAAACTATGCTTCTCTCAATAAGGATGAGAGTCTGATGTTAAAAAATGCCGGATGGTCTAAATCTGATGATATCGATTTAACAAACGGACATTTTAATTTTTGTCTACCCCTTAAATCGTTAATGGGTTTTGCCGAAGACTATAATCGAATTATTGTAAACTCTAAACATGAGTTGATTTTATTACGTTCAAAGACTAATCAAAATGTTGTATATTCAACAGATTTAAAAGAAAAAGTACAGCTAAATATAAACAATATCACCTGGAAAGTTCCTCATATACAATTGGCTGATACTTCGAAACTGAATATTTTCAAAACAATCAAAAGTGAAACGCCCATAACATTAGCATTTCGTAGTTGGGATTGTCATTTCAACCCAACTCTAACTCAGGGAATGCATCACTTGTGGAATGTTAAGCTTTCACAACAAAATGAAACGCCTCGCTTTATATTATTAGCGCTACAAATTGAGGGCAAGTTTAAACATTGCGATGTAACGGATGCTAAAGTACATCTCAACTCAGAGACATATCCATATGATGACCTTAATCTTAAATTTGATTGTGATCGTTATGGCGTTTTATATGAAATGTATGCAAAATTTCAACAAGGCTATTACTTGGTAAATCCAAAACCTCTTCTTACACGTGATGAATTCAAGAGAATTGCCCCCATTATTGTTTTTGATGTATCACATCAGAATGAGGCAATCAAAGCCGGACCCATTGACATAAGAATTGAATTCAAGACATCCAAAAATCTTCCAACTAATACAGTTGCATATTGTGTACTCATACATGATCGAATAATAAAATATACTCCACTTACTGGTGAAATCAAGAGAATTATTTAAAATAAGAAACTCTATAAATTCTATCAATTGAAGAGCAATCACTCTATCAGTAACATACATACCTTCACATAGACATGGCTGGAAAAGCAGTAATCACTTTAGACTTTCAAGGATTTAAGGGAAATAATAATGTGTTCATTATAAAGGAGCTGGCTATTACTTTTAATTCTTGGGAGTTTCAAAATTTTTTAATTAAGCAGCCGTATGAGTTCAGAAATTTATCTATGAAATACCAAAAACAAGCAAATTGGTTGACGAAAAATTATCATGGTTTAGCATGGGACGATGGATCTGTATCTTTTAAAAGTGTCAGAAAGTTTCTACAAGAAAATCTAAAAAATTGTGACGTTTACGTCAAGGGAGCCGAAAAAAAGACATGGGTTGAACAGTTTCTTCAAAAGACTGCAATTGATTTAAATAATCTCGGATGCGATAATTTGAAATCTTTAAATAAGATGTTTCAAACAACTACACGCTGTCACCACCAGCTCCAACACCATCATCAATTTTGTGCGCTTAGAAATGCTGTAATTTTAAGGAATTTTATAAACACAGAAATGTAGAAAAGCAACTTTCATTTATATTTATTGTTGTATATTAAATATTTACATATATACATATATATATATATGTATATATATATTGGCTAAAAGATAACGGACTCGCGCCTTATCATGTGCTGTAAATTATATCATAATTCGGTCTTGAACAATAAACAAAAACAAAAAAAACAAAAAAATCTGTTTTCATTTTTATTTTCAGGTTCCGCTTTATATTAAAGCAAGGATTATTTTTAGAATACACTGATTTCTATAATTAGATATTCTGATTAGAACATCTTAAATGATTTAGGAATTGTAACAAGTGTCAATGACCCCGTACACAGATTTGTTTTGTTCGTATCAACACACACCAGATTAGTCAGACGCAGTTCAAACGACCTTGAACTACCTTCAAGTCAAACGACCCTCAAGTAAAACGACCCTCAAGTCAAACGACCTTGAACGACCTTCAAGTCAAACGACCATGAAGTCAAACGGCCTTGAAGTCATCTTGAAGTCAAAAACGACCTTGAAATCACATATGTAGCAACACACACCAAATTAGTAATCCCCCTCAACCGACGATGAAGCTCTCAACACATGAACGGCCTTCCTGTCAGATGACACGTTACCGCATGTCTAGAACACAGCAATCCCATCTAAAACTAAAAAAAACGTCATATAAATCATAGCATAAACATATAAACACACTGCACAAGCGATCGACTCTATAACCCCGAATAAGCATTTTCTAATGTTCGATGTATAACGAACATCCCCCGGCTAAGGTCATTTATGCAAGCAACGCACTTAAGCGAACCAAACGACCACATGCGCGAGGTCATAACCAATCGAACCGATCTTTTGTGTTTGAACGTCGAGTGGTCATTTATACAAGCTACGCACTTGGGTGACCCAAATGACTGCACGAACCAAGTAAACAAATTCTGTAAAATCGGTATTATGATGACACTCAATGGTAACACATTGCTTCCAGGTTCACATACATATGTACATACATACATACTTACTTCATGGGTCATGGATAAATGAATGGGGGGAAATCAAAAATGATTTTTTTTTTCAGTCTTGAACAAACAATAAACAAAAAAACGGAAAACCTTGAAGTCAAAACGGCCTTGAAGTCAAAGCGGCCTTGAAGTCAAAGCGGCCTTGAAGTCAAAGCGGCCTTGAAGTCAAAAAAACGACCTTGAACGGTGATGACTCATTTCTGACTCATTTCCTGGTCTAGAACCGGCATAGCCCTACTACTAGTACCATCAGGACCAGCGGATTTATGTACGCTGAAGTCCATAAGTACCCTTGCAACTGTGCGAGAGTTACATGATCACCCTGTAACATTGCATGTATACCCTATCCATCTTTCCCAATCATCATATCCTCCATTTGTCTATGCGTCAAGTGTATAAGCGTCCTTTTTATTTGCTATCCACCTTATTTGTTTATGCGTTTTTGGCGCTAAGCGTCCCTTTTGAATTTGTCACCCACTCCATTTGTTTATGCGTAGGCTACGCCTATTTTGTCACATCCCGTATTTGTTGACCACTCTTCCTTATCCACTCCACATCGTGTGTTTGATGTTCGGGTGATCGTGAGGTAGTCGGTGTTCAGAGGTCAGAGCGAACGTTAGTTAAGTTAAGTTGTACTATTATAAAAATAAGAATAATTAAATAAAGAAAAAGAACTTTATCTTAAATTCAAATAATTGGTATTCATTAGTGGCGCAGTCGGTAGGATTTTGTTGAAAGTGAATAAAAAGTGAAATTTAGTAGCTTCATAGTAGCTTCAAACAAATCTAGTGCACACGTACTAAACGTGGTAGATTTTTATCTTTTAGCACGGACTAAACGCGAAATTAAAGAAATAGAAATTGAAAAATTAAGAAAAGTCAAATAATATAATAAAATGAACAGTATTCAAACTTCATAACTACAATAGTTAACCAGTGACACGAAAAAAATTTTAATTGTGAACTCTATATAAAACGTTTTGCAACCAGCTAAAAGCTAAACCGAACAAAAAACAAAAAACATACAAAACCTAAAGAACACTTCAAACCGACATCATACTTATAAAGTGTAACACATATTTTTCACTACCATCCCTTCCATTATCATAAAAAACAGCAGCATCAACATCATCATCACCATTATCATCATCACCACTATCATCTACTATTCATCGGAGCTATCATCTCTATTATAATTATTATCATTCCTCACCTTTTGTATTATCAGAAGCATTCTGTAAACGGTAAGTCTAATTTTGGAATTATATTTTTTGGGTTTCCATTGAATGGCTCCATATTTAAAAAAGAAATTGTGCAGTAAATTAGAACGCAAAACTAGTTTTAGACAGGATACAGTCCTTAAAATAAAGTTTGAATCTATTATTGGTAAAAACTTAATTGATTTAAATAAATTTGTTGAAAACCAAGTGAAAACTGATCTGTTACTCGAGCCTGTACCAAATTTATTAACCCCTACCATGGCTACCAATGTGGCAACCGATATCTTTAACGCATTACGAATTCCGGATGCAGTTAAAGACATTCCAATGTTTGATGGTAACCCACAATTACTTTTCGATTTCATCCAAAATGTTGAGGAAATTTTAAGCCTCATGCCTCAAATTACGGGTACACCATATGCCAATATAATATTAAGAGCTATTAGGAATAAAATTGTCGGGCAAGCAAATGAAGTGCTTAATCTCTACGGTACTTCGACTAATTGGGACGATATCAAACGAAGTTTAATTGTTCATTACTCGGACAAGCGCAATGAAACTAGCCTTATTCGCGACTTGCACGAATTAAGCCAGGGTCAAGAAAAGGTCGAATCCTTTTATTCCAAAATAGTTCATATTTTGTCGACTTTGATAAATCATATCAAAGTGCACGAGCAAAATGGAACGGTGATTGACGCCAAAATTAGTCTTTACCAGGAAATGTGTTTAAACACTTTCCTCTCAGGTCTGAGAGAACCATTAGGTTCTACTGTTAGGGCTATGCGGCCAACCGAATTAACCGAAGCACTAAATTTTTGTCTCGAAGAACAAAATAGATTTTATTATAGGCAGTCATATAAAACAAATAAATCATTCGCTTCGCAGTCGGTTAATCATCCACCTAACAGAAACAGCACTCACCATCAATTAAGAAACTCATTTCATCAAAATTTCAATAGGCAATCGTCACCTTTCAAAATGCAATCGTTTCATCAACAACCCTTCAACTCCCACTACATAAATCAGGGCTCTAAATTTGTTTATCCCTCTTCAAGCCATAATTATGCCAATCCAAGCAATAGTTCGAACCGTGCATTTAGACCACCTCACAGTTCCTTTGGTAACCAGCAATTCATTCCCCAAAATAGACAAATACACAACTATAACCGCTTTCCACCTCCTGAATCCATGGATATTGCCAAAAGTGATAGCACAAAACAGACGCAAAATATTAACCACCAACCTGTTAGAAGGCAATTATATAATATAGAGTCAAATAGTTATAATGAGTTAGATGAACTGGATACACAGTTAAATATAGGTTTGCCTAAAGAACCATCATCTTCATCATTTGATTATCACCAAAACCTTGATATTCCACCTTCAAATATATCAGAAGTAGATGACGCAAATTTTCGATTAACAGCCTCGGAGAACCTATAGGATATCTTGAAATAAATAATTACAATTCAAGTCTATTGCCATACATAAATATAACCAGCATTAACGGTGAGTCATTAAAATTCTTGATAGATACGGGTAGCAACAAATCATTTATAAGCCCAAACCTTGCCAAATGTTTCAAACCAATAACCATTGATCCAGTCCAAATAAAGACCCTGTTCTCAACCGAATTGGTTAATCAGAAAGTAGTTTTACCAGGCCTTCTAGAATTTAAAACAAACAAAAATCTCTCGCTATTAATTTTCAAATTTCATGACTACTTCGATGGGCTCATAGGTATGGACATATTAATGGATCTTAAAATGACAATAGATGTTCGTAATTCTGTTATAAGAACGGAAGACGTTGAGATACCCCTAAGCTTTAAGCCCAACTTAATGTCAAAAATGTTTGTTGTACCCGAACTGAGCAAAGTAGTTTGTCTTCTGCCTGTGGATATAGAATCCGGGAGTGTGTATATAAAACCAACACGAATTACCCCAAATCTATTGATTTCGGAAGGCTTTTATACAGTACGGGATTGGTACTCTTACATAGAGGTAGTCAATACTTCTAATATGCAACAAACATTTGTGGTTGAGCAACCAATAAAAACAGAATCAACGGACTCTTATTACGAAGTTGAACATTTCTCTATTGAAAGCAATCAAGACACAGGGAATTTTGATATAGAGTCTATGTTACGGACGGAACATCTAAATAGTGAAGAGGTACATGAGTTAAGAAATCTATGCAATAAATATCGTGACATTTTCTTTATGGAGGGCCAAAATCTATCCTTTTCTAATACCATCAAACATCACATAAAAACAAAAGATGACATACCGATACATTGCAAAACATATCGTTACCCATATGTTCATAAAGAGGAGGTGAATAAACAGATTAATGACTTACTAAATCAAGGTATAATACGCCCTAGCTTCTCTCCCTGGTCGTCACCCATTTGGATAGTCCCAAAAAAAACGGATGCCAGTGGTAAAGTAAAATGGCGTATGGTAATAGATTATCGTAAACTGAATGAAAAGACAATCGATGATCGTTACCCTATCCCGAACATCACGGAAATCTTAGATAAGTTAGGAAGATGTTTATATTTCACCACCTTGGATTTAGCCTCTGGATTCCATCAAATTGAGATTGATTCCAATGACATTCCCAAAACGGCATTCTCGGTAGAAAACGGCCACTACGAATTCGTACGAATGCCGTTTGGCTTAAAGAATGCCCCGTCAACTTTTCAAAGGGTTATGGATAATGTTCTAAGAGGTCTGCAAGGGAAGATATGTTTAGTTTACATGGATGACATAATTGTCTATTCAACTTCTTTACAAGAGCATGCAGAAAATCTGCAATCCGTTTTTCAATGCCTGAGAGAGTTCAATTTGAAGATCCAGCTTTGTAAATGCGAATTCTTGCGTAAGGAAGTATCATTTTTAGGTCATCTCGTTTCATCTGAGGGAATTAAACCAGACCCCGCGAAAATTAAAGCTGTTAGAGAGTTTCCTTTGCCTAAAACACCCAGACAAATTAAGTCCTTTCTTGGTCTTTTGGGCTACTATAGAAAGTTTATAAAAGATTTTGCTAAATTAACTAAACCTCTCACGGAATGCTTACGTAAAAATAAGCGAATAGTTATTGATTCGACATATGTCTCTTGTTTTGAACATTGCAAAACTCTTTTATGTAACGAACCAATCCTGCAATTCCCAAATTTCGAAGAGCCTTTCAATGTTACTACGGACGCTAGTAATGTTGCTATAGGTGCCATCTTATCTCAGGGAACATTGGGTTCAGATAAACCGATCTGCTACGCAAGTCGGACTTTATCCAAAAGCGAGCAGGATTATAGTACCATCGAAAAAGAGCTGCTTGCAGTGGTCTGGGCAACAAAATACTTCCGCCCGTACATCTACGGTAGGAAATTCAAAATCATTACCGATCATAAGCCCCTAATCTGGCTTTTTTCTCTAAAGGACCCCCACTCCAAACTTGTTCGTTGGAGATTAAGATTAGAGGAATTTGATTTTGACATAGTACACCGAAAAGGCAAACAGAACACAAATGCCGATGCTCTTTCACGCATAGAAATTAACATATCAGAACTTAAAACTCTATCATCCAGTGACCAAGACAAAATGTCCATACAAAATAACATCGACCTATCTTCAAACTTTTCAACAGTTCATTCAGCAAGAGAAAATATGGGGGATGGCATACCCATATCGGAACGTTCAATTAATGAATTTTCCAACCAGCTAATAATATTACAAAATGCCGATAAAAAGAATGTTGCCTCGAAATTACAAATACTGTTCAAAAGGAAGAAAAGAATTACCGTGGAACATTGCAATCCAAGTGATGAAAATGTGGCCATATCAATTCTAAAAAATTTCATAAACACCAAAAGAATAACAGCGGTTCTAACAGACGACGATACTTTTCGTACTATTCAAAAGGTATATTCCTCATTCTTTCATCAATCTCATTTGAAATTAGTTAGATCTACCATATTGCTCAAGGACATCACAGAGCGAGATAGGCAAGAAGAACTTGTGAGAAACTATCATAGGACTTCCAATCACAGGGGTATTACGGAAACCGTAATGCACCTAGGAAGAAGGGTATACTTTCCTAATATGAAACACATAGTCACCAAAATAATAAACAAATGCGAAGTGTGTAATAAGTTAAAGTATGACCGCAATAGAGAAAAAATTAAATTTGAAGTAACGGAAACACCAACTATGCCTCTCGAAATTATCCATGTAGATATATATTCTATAAATAAAAGCAATTTCCTGACGATTGTAGATAAGTTCACAAAATTTGCTGCCGTTTATTCGCTTAATGCAAGAACAAGTGTAAATTTAATTAGGTCCTTCCGCCATTATTTCTCTCACCATGGTATACCTAAGAAAATAGTATCTGATAACGGAGCAGAATTTACGTCTACAATATTTACAGAGTTCCTAGAACTTTATGAAATTATGCATCATACTACCTGTGCAAAATCGTCAACCGGAAATTCTCCTGTAGAGAGATTTCATTCTACACTCACGGAACTCATTCGCATAATAAGATCAAAAAACAACAACATTTGCATTGATGAAGTAGTTGATGAAGCCGTATTAACTTACAATAATACAATACATTCAACAACTAAATTGACTCCTTTCGAACTCCTCACAGGTCACTTAGCAGCTTCTCAACCTTTTCCAACTAAAACGAACTTTGTTACAAAACAGGAATATCTGCATAATCATAAACAAAATTATGAAAACCTAGCCAAAATTGCACATGAGCAGAGTCTTAACCAAAAACTTAAATATATAAACAGGCTTAATCAAACTCGTAAGGAACCCCCCAACTATGTCCCAAATGAAGTAATTTATGAATTGGATGATAGGCGTAACAAATTAGCACCTAGGTTTAAGGAGTTTAATGTAATAAAAAATAACAAAATTACAGTTGAAACCAATAAGAGAAAGATACATAAACAAAAAATAAGAAAAAAAAAGAAGAAATAAATGATAGACTAAACCCGAAAAGTATATGACCAGAATTGGATTTTTCGTTAATTTTTACATATTTAGTATTCACCATTTTTCATCATTTAATCATTTTATATACACATATTTAGACTAAAAACCGAACACAGGCAAAAAGAATCAAATCATGTAATCAACTATAACAGTTTAAGTTAAATGAATTACGTAAATAAATTTTCTTTAAATGGTCGATTTGACACAACTTTGTGTAAAATCGAATTTTCGGTGGGAGGAGTTACATGATCACCCTGTAACATTGCATGTATACCCTATCCATCTTTCCCAATCATCATATCCTCCATTTGTCTATGCGTCAAGTGTATAAGCGTCCTTTTTATTTGCTATCCACCTTATTTGTTTATGCGTTTTTGGCGCTAAGCGTCCCTTTTGAATTTGTCACCCACTCCATTTGTTTATGCGTAGGCTACGCCTATTTTGTCACATCCCGTATTTGTTGACCACTCTTCCTTATCCACTCCACATCGTGTGTTTGATGTTCGGGTGATCGTGAGGTAGTCGGTGTTCAGAGGTCAGAGCGAACGTTAGTTAAGTTAAGTTGTACTATTATAAAAATAAGAATAATTAAATAAAGAAAAAGAACTTTATCTTAAATTCAAATAATTGGTATTCATTAGTCGAGCGTGAAAGTGGATTTATCCCATGGAAGATTCTACGCTCTCAAGTACAGGCAGAGACAAGGTGCAATCTGGGAGCATTGAACTGGCTGCAAAATGCGGCTAGCAAATTGGCTTTGTCTAAAGAGCACACAAGTGGGATGTCATTGTAAATGAGCGTAGGGATTGAGGACGAGGCAGAATTCTTTATGTTTTTTTACAAATGACCAAAAGTTTTTACTGCCTTTGGGACAATTTAGCACTTTCTTCAACTTTTGGTCATGGGAGAATCAATCAGCCATTTCTCGCTCGCTTAAACTTATTCCGGTTTTTCTCACAGGGGTTGGCTTTGTTAGTCCGGAAGCTCAGCTCTCTCAATCTGACAGAATCTTTACAGCTCGAGTCATACCACTGACTAGGTCAAATCAATGACTAGGTTTAATACTCTTCACTCTATGTAAAATGAAGGATTTTATACCCAGCAGAAGTATGGTCGTGATCGCATCAGCAGCGGTATCCACATCACTATCGGGGAAGCATAATGTTCGGTTAAAATTCCTAAAGAGGTTGTTGAGTCCGCTCCAATTGGCTTTCTCTTAGAGTCTACTGTTCTTTTAGGAATACTTTTTAAGTGCGTGGTTTGAATACGAGAAATTAGCTAAAACGACACGTTGGTTTGATGGGCCTATAGGTGGCGTCGGGACTTGAGCTTACAACCGTAGGAGATTCAACTGGCCCAGGAGCTCATAATTCATGGCCATAGACAACGCCATTTTTTCGCTGAGTGGACTTCGGAACGTTTGGAAGAGGATACCGAAAATCATCTTTAGGGACGAGGCGTATTTTGTGGTGGTTTGGACGCCACGATTGACACAGCATGAACGATTATGTTGGGCAAGGTTATCTCTCGTAGAAGTGATGTGAATTGGCCACCGAGGGCATGCAGTTGGTGGCAGGTCTATGCGAAATATTCGCCTCTTAGGCCACAATGACAAGCCTCGTCTGCCATTTGAATTGTTTTAAATTTATTTTCTTTTACTTCTCTTCTCAGTTCTTACTCTGAGTTCTCAATAAATTTGTTCTGGACTCATAGAATACGCTCTGAGTATACTCCAAACGAAAAATGAGAAGCGATTTCGGAGCTCTAATGTATCTAAGACAAAACGGAAACACGAATTCTTTTGACAACTTGGGCACTGTTCTGAAAATCGTCTACTATCCAATTTTATGTATGTATTTCGCTTCTCCTCTAAGGAAATGTAATATCTGTTGGATCACTTTGGTCCAGGCAATTCCCCATTTTCTTGTTCACATAACAATTATGACAATTATCATAGAGCATCCTGTGATGTAGTGCTTGTTAATACTTTTATTTTAAATTTACTACAAGAACTTGTCCGCAGCCTTCGTCAAGCCAATGCCTTCCTGGAAGTGATGTTTTAAGGCTCAGCAAGTTAGGTAATATTCAGACCTCGGGCTGGCAATGCACTGCAGCTTATAGCTAATGCCAGTCACGATTAGCAAAGGATCTCTCGATCACTTTATATATCTTTGGTATAAGAGTATATGATGTCCGACGCAATATGCTCAATTCTAACTGATAACGGAAGCGGCATATATAAGGTTTAATAATGGCAGGAAAGAAAGTAGGTTTAGAAGTAAATAAAAAGAAAACCAAGTACTGAGCGATTTGGATCAATCCAAAGTTTAGATTAGATTAGAATAATGCCAGTGAAGCTTTACGGGTGATATACTTAGTCTCTGACTAAGCGGAGGGAAAATGGATCTCTGGTCTTTGAAAACCAGTTCTTAAGAAGGGTCTATGGTGGTACACAGAATGAAGAAACAGGCGAATAAAGGCAACTAAACAATCAAGTACTTGAGGAATTCTTTTCAGTCCCAAGATGGGTAGGAGACTTAAATCAAACGAATGGACAGTGGACGGAAGGCAAAGGAATAATGACTCGAAAATCTGAAGAAAAAAACCGTCCAGAAGGCCGCACAGTGGATGAGAGGTCAATAAAAGGACAAGCCTAGAAGAAACATGGAAAGACACACGTATAACAGGGAGGCTTTTCGAAGGGTTGGCAGCAAGGCTCTGAGCTTCCATGTTTCAAATAGCCGGTTATAATAATAATTG
Organism: Merodon equestris; assembly: GCA_958301585.1. Lineage (NCBI taxonomy): Eukaryota > Metazoa > Arthropoda > Insecta > Diptera > Syrphidae > Merodon > Merodon equestris. The sequence goes on from OY284413.1 coordinate 170,788,311, forward strand.
AGAAGAGAACTTCAAAATAGCCTGCACTAGGTTCTATACCCTTCCTTCAATCCCCGAAATGTTTTAGAAATTCGACTTTTTAGTCCGTCTAGTGTAGCCTTCTATAGAAGTTGGGAGCTCAAACCGAAGCTTACTCTTTCGATATGCATAGTTGTTGTCCGTCCCATCATTACCTATGGCTTGATAGTTTGGTTGCTGGAAGAGGGATATATTCGTCTAGGTTCAAAGTCTGGAAAGAAAAGGAAATAAAGTAGTCATACTTCTGAACCTCATCTGAGAGGAATTTTACATCAATCACTTGCAGCGCCCTCAGGCTCAAAGGGCTACTACTCCAGCCCACGAAACTAACTTCAGATCCCACAGACTACTCTGCTCCCGAAATGTAGCAATTTATCCATGATTTCTGATCACTCAAGCGTCTTTCACGCTGTAGTACTGCCTATCAATATCGCTGCCATGCTGCCATAGAGCCCATATTTTTAACAACTATCTCTCTTGGAGCGGGGTAAGAGGAAATAAATAACCTACCGTGATTAAGGTTTCTACGTCAAGTCAATGCTCCAACTGAAATTGTGGGTTTCTAGCCGAAGCAATCCAAAGCCGTAAAATTTTTAAGAATATGAAGCGCAAATATACATGTGAAAAGCACAATGCACGATCTCACCTGAGAACCTAGGCAATCCATACACTCGCCCTTAGACTTTTATACTGCCAAACTTGGTAAAAGTTCAAAAACCACAAAATCCACGCGCTCGACAAACTTCATAAATGACTGGCTTAAGATCGCTAACTTCAGCCAAGCTAAGTTGTAATTTTATTCAATGATCTCTTATTAAACCTAAATCAAACCAGGTACAGTGTCAAAACGAAATTTCAGCGCTTGAATGAATTAAAGTAACCATCTTTACCTACCTACCTTTGTAACTGCTCTGGCCTCTCATTATTTTTGGGAACAGGTAAGAGTCGTACGGAGCAGTCATAGGCTAACCAGAGATAGTCTAGATCTTAAGAGTTCTAAGTTTAGCCATATCATGTGATATTCCGTTTTCAATGAAAGTTAAGTTTTTTGACAAAAAAAGACCGCCAAGTAGGTTTATCTTTGACTTTTTCTAGAGAAAGTTTCTATTTGACTCTCTACCTTATAAAGGTATGCTGAAAAGCTCACTATTAGATCATGCTCTTCAACACCTTCCGAAATGGTAAATCCTTTTTACGAAGCTCTTATCACCACACATTGCATTTACTCAATAGCACATGTTGTAACTCTAAAAGCTAGGCAACCTTCAGGCAATACGAAAAGAAATACAACCACCCCCCCAAAGTGGCACACATAAATTGCTTGAAACTTTTGTAACAGTGCACAATGGGCATCCGCATTTGCATCGCGCCAAACGAAATTACGTGCAATTCAATGCAGAGTACAATCAAAGCTGTTCGCTTCGTTAAGTGTAATACAGTTTTTGACTACCCCGCTCGAAGTGCACTCCTGTAGGTATATGCCATCAGGCTCGGCACTCAAACCGCTCCCTCATGAAATACTCAAAAAACTTCAACGATTTGTACATGTGTGCATAATGCAGGAAGGTGCATAAATCAGCATAAAATTTCAACTTGAAAATTGCATTTAAACACACCTACTTCTTCACGGGCATGCTATGCTACATGTGCACAAACTTGTTGTTCGGCTACGCGATGGTCCGATGGTGGACCGAGCGTCCTCCACTCTTTTTCGTGCCTCGGTTGCATAACAAGCTTTGTGTACTGTGTATCGGCGTCAGTGCTGTCATACCTTTGTGAAAGCGCACACTATCAGATGGTGAATTGTACACGCTGCTTACTTTGATTTTAAATTATAAAACGGGACAGGACTCGTTCCTGGAGATTGCGAAAACTTTAAGGCTTTAAGGGATAATGTCACCGGAAACGGAGAGATAGAGTGAGCTCTGATGCTTGATTTCTTCGTCGTCCTTTTTTTTATCTCTTTGGGGGGCATGTATAAATTAAGCTATTACAAGTGGTGGCATCACAAGAGACTAAGTCCTAACTGTGGAAGCTGTGTGTATGGCGAGGGTACAGGATTGCTGGACGGTATCATTAATGCACACATATGCAGCATTTTAAGCAGATTCATTAGTTGATGCTGCAGGTAGCCTGCACCAAGCGAGTAATTAAGTGCAAGATAGCGAACGAAAATGTTCCACCGGTTGACCCGCAGAGTCTCGGCCGAGAGTGTCCTGACGGTGGTAGACCACCGGGGGCTTCGTTTAAAGCGGTCTTTTCACGGTTTCCTTCTTTCGCTTTCCTTTCCTGCTCTCAGAGATTTTTTTGCTCCTATTCCCGTTGTGGTTAAATCCTTGGTGATGCATATTTTGTGTTTCATTCTTTCATTTTTTCAGGAGGGTATACGATTATTGTACATTCTTCATCTGTTTTTGGGACGTTAGTTGTTGTTTTCGCTTTTATTCACCGAGTCGGTTACAGGCGCGCAACATATGGCAGGCGATGGGAACTGGTAGCTGTTACAATCCTTAATGCTTGCTTCTAAATGAAGCGATGGGGTTATGGTGTTGCCACTGCGGATAAGTAGATCCCATGAGCGTGGTATGGCGCCACGGCTATCACCATGTGTGAGGATTTCATTGTGTTTATTTCTTTTTCGCTTTTGCTCGGCGAATTGTTCAATTAAATTTAACAGGAAACTTACTAGGATCTACTTAATTGCGGTTTATCATGGGTGTGGGTTCGTAGTTGGGTTTAACGGTTTCCTTTTTCTGTTCCATTCAAGTGGGGAGTGAGGGATTAAGGGTCCGATTTCATGAAAGATACTTTGTATATCGCATTTAAGTAAACTGTTTAATCTTGTTGCATGAGGTATTGAATTTCCTGATAGGAACGAGTGAACCTTAGTTTGTTGTCTTTTGGGTAGTCAGTGTGGGTTTTATGGACCCAGATCGATTACCTTCCTAGGAAGACACTTTGCTCTGATGCTCTAAATTTGATTAGGTTAGTAGCTAACCTCAAGCTCGTTTCAGATAGGATGGGTTCTTAAAGCGTTTAAGGCAATTCGTATTGATTTCGGTTAATTTATTCGTTGTCGACGAGAAAAATTGCTCGTGGCTTAGTTCTTTTTCGAGTCAAGAAGACGAGGGTCATATAAATGAATCTCTTATGTTATTCTGATTAGGGACTAAGATAATGGGATACACAATTACAGTTAATTCCATTAATGCAGCCCAAACCTATGTATATGTGGTGTATGTCATTCCTCTTCAAGAATCCATCTTGAGTCCTATCTGTCTCCTTTTCGACGTCACGCAGCAGACGACTTTTCTTCGCGATTAATTTGTATGTCCTTGTAATCCAATAACTTGTACGAAGGTAGGGGGCTGTGGTGGGTTCTTAATTTGGTGGAAAAGTGACAAAGAAAACTGTGTATTTAAATTTCATTGCACTTGTGGTAAGTTTACGAGCAGTTAAGCCTGTCTCTAAGAACAAGGGGCAATAGCCTAATCGCCTTTAGAATGTACTGTTGTTAAGATAACATATGAAGCCTTCAGCTTCCTTGATATTAATCGAAACCAAAGGTATAGCAATTGTCCGAAGACACAGGTCAAAGACACTTGGCACTGAGCTGAAGGATATTCAGGAGACACAAGAAAGTGATTCGATCGAACAGAACTATAGTGCAGACCTACAAAATAGAGTTTTATAATGTGGTTTTGGTCACAGTATCAAAATTTATAGTTGACAAGAAAATACTTTATGCGGAGACGAGCCACAATTGGCCACTGCCTCAAATCTAGGTTGACGTTTGGTGAGGCAAAGACCAATCAACTACAGACTGACTTTCTACACCTATTATACTCCTATGCCGCTCATCAAATATTTAGCCAGAAAGAGTATTCATATTCTTGAACCTGTAAAAACAAATAAAACCCCCAATTGTAAAGTACCGATGAATTCGTTTTTCCTTTGAATCCTAAGTTTATTGACGACCACAATATACATATAAGAGGTGCGCCATCCCATATGGGTCGATGTAAACTTCGAATAACTTCAACTACTGTCAACCGATTTTCATATGTCGTCGCATATTGGAAACATCAATTCAGTACAATTTTAACCATCGCTTCACACCAAAAGAACGCGCAGAAATAGTTCGATTGTGTTAACTCAACGAGCGTATCGTGCAAAGTATCGTGATCGTTTTGCGCCCAAAAAAGATATAATTCTTCGTTGGGCCTCAGATTTTTTTCAATTTGGTTCTTTGGCCCTCGTGAGCAACCTAAGCCACGTCCGCGCAGTTCAAGCTCATCTATTCAGTTTTAGTTTTTTTTTAGTTTTTAATTCATTTTTATTCATAACTTCTTAGATCTATCTTACCCTAGACAAAAATGCTTAAAAACTAGCTTAACTATCTTAACAATCTAGATATCTTACTGGCCCTAGGCGGACACTCTAAAATAGATGTAACAACTTAAATCTATGTCTTTCGACTACTATATCAACTTACCACTAACATTACTATATCTAGCTTAAGCTAAGAAAAATGTTTTTTTTATTAAAAACTTAGCATATGATCATTTGTGTTACAATAAAACTTAAGCCTACCTTAATGTAAATAAACCTAACTTATTCTACCTTAACTAAAATATATATATATAAATTATATACATAATAGTATATATTTAATATATATATCTTTTTTTTTTTTTTTTTTTTTACATACTTATACATACTTACATACTTATACATACATATAGTAGTGGTAGTACTACCTACCCTACCCTACCTTACCCTACCCTAGCCTATGTAAGCCTGCCATTGGTGTTGGCAGGCGATGCCTTGAAGAGGCTGAAGCTCTCAAAGTGTCCACTGACGTAGCTCTCTCCAGCCACCAAAAGCGTTGATGCTGTCGGACTACGTCTCCTCGATCCCGGCGTGAGACCGATCTACAGAACCTGAGGCGCTCGGGCTCACGGAGCGCGACATCGGGTTCGTAGAGGAATCGCCGTTCCACGGAATTGCGACCCACGTGGAAGATTAGCGGTACCGCCAATCTATCCTGGATCAGCCCACATCTATCTAAATAGAGGAATGCTTCTGGCGGCACAAAGCCATTAAGGCGCACTCTCTCGTGATATAAATCGTTGGGGTAGTAAGCCCCGAAGATCAGGCTATTGACCGAAGTCATTGCTCCCGCAACGTGGCTTCGAATCAGTTTAATCAAAAAATTATCTATCCGTACAATCCTGGCCCTATCGTATAGGACCTCGTTCGGGTAAAATTTCGTGTACTCAGATTCGGGTGTCCTATGTAGCCCCAGACACGTCCTGAGACATTGTCTCTCAAACACCCGAATCCTTTCCATTAAGCTGGCTCTCACATTGAACCAGACGGGACATCCATAGGCAACCATGGGCCTGATTAAGGCCATGTAGCAGATTACCTTCACCCTAGAATCAAGTTGGCTGCTATGAAACAGCCACCTTGTCAGAGCAAAAGCGCCCCGGGCCCTTGCCAGAGCAGCATCTACATGTTTGTCAAAATATAGATACTGATCCAGCACGATCCCAAGATATCTGACCACACTTTGTTTCGCCAGTGGACGCCCGTCCGGTCCTAAAATTAAGAACCTGCGCCAGTTTTTTCTAGTGTCCCGAGAGGCCCTAGACAAAGGCGTTCTGAACAATATAGATTCTGATTTCTGGAAGTTGATTTTCAACTTCCAGTCATCACAATACTGCTGAATTTTTTCGAAGTCACGCTGCAGAAGAGTAACAATGACGTCGATCGTTGGACCTGATCTGTACGCGATTAGGTCGTCTGCGTACGCTATTGAATGGTGAAGAGAAACTAGCAGATCGCTTAGGTAAATGCTGAAAAGGATCGGCGAATTTACCGTACCCTGTTGCAGTCCATTTTTGATTTCAAATGTTTGGGTAGAAGTCACGTTGGCAATTTTCACTACGAACTTTCTACCTGTTAACATGTCAAAAATCATATATAGCAGTGGTTTACTTATGCCCAGCCGACTGAGCTTGTAATAAAGACCTTCTAACCATACGGTGTCGAAGGCTTTTTCTAAGTCAATCAGACAGGCACCCGTGCATTGGTTCTTGCATTTATTCCATTGGACATCCGACACAAGCTTCGACGCGGCATGAATAGTGTCATGCCCCGCTCTGAAACCGAATTGGTTATCCGGGATGATTTTATTGTCCTCAACCCATTTAGACAGGGCCCTATGGATCACCTTCTCGAAAACCTTGCTGATACTCGGAAGGAGACTTATTGAACGGAGATTTTCCGGGTTAGATGTGTCTTTACCCCTCTTGGGAATTGGTTCTCATCTATTCAGTCTGTGAAGGCAAGTGTTCAAGAAGACCCAGGTTTGTCATATCAGCGCCGTTCGCGGCAGTTAGACATCAGTGGGACCACTTTGCGGAGAATTTTAAAGGATGATTTTCACTTATTTCCATACAAAGTGCAGATAACTCAAAGAATTTTGCCACAAGATGAGCCACGCCGCTTGGCATACGCACAAAATGTCATTGCAATGATTAATTCTGAGCGAGAGTTCTGGCAGCAAATTTTGATGACATGAGGCACATTTTACGCTTTCTGGCTCAGTCAAATCTAGTATTCTATGCGAGTAACATCAATTAATAAATAATTCAAATTGAAAAAACTTGAAATCAAAAAAAAAAAAAAAAAAAAATAATAATAAAAATTAAAAAATAAAAACACTCAAGTGCGTGTTTCGGTGGTGTAAATAAGCAGTTCGCGCGACCGAGTGTGTGTGTGTGTGTGCCGCCGGCAAGGAGCGCATGGAAGGTAAAGACAGGAGAAAGTCGGATTCATCCGACGAGATAGTGGTGGCTGTCCCAAACAAAGGGATGGCCAAAAAGCGGCGTAGGAGGGTAAACCCTACGCCGAATCCTGCGAAGCGCCGTACAGGGGTCGCCTTGGTTGAAAAGCTGCCAACCGAAGCGAAGTCAACGGTGGCTTCAGCCCCAACAGCAGCTAGACAACAACAACCGCAACAGGATTCCGTGGTCCGGGAATCTTCATACACCGGAACAAACAATCCGTTCGTCGCTCTGACAAGTGCAGAGTCAGGGGGCGAAGAAGAGGAGGAGGACGACGACGAAAGAGAGGCAAAGTTCATCGCCGACAACATGGCCGCTATGAGAGAGCGACTCGAAGTCGTCGCCGCCAGAATTGCCGCCAAAAACCTGGCGAGGATGCAGGACCTGCACAAGCTGGAGCTACAACAGCAACAGCAGCAAACAGAACAGCAGCAGCAAAAATAGCAGCCGCTGAAACAAAAAGCGACGCAGGTAGCACCGGCCAACCTTCAGCAAAAGCCGAAGCAACAACAGCAGCCGAAACAGCAACAACAACAGAAGCAGCAACAACAGCAGAAGCAGCAACAACAGCCAAAACAGCAACAACAACATCAGGCGAAACAGCAGCCAACCCAGCAGCAACAACAGCGCGCAACCAAGGAGAAGGTGCCTCCAATCAACACCTACCAGATGGAGATAACAGATACCATCGAGCTATGCGAGCTAGCCATAGGTAAGAACTTTACAATAAAAAGGCTAGGGCAAGACAGGCATGTGATCCACTGTAACACAGTGGAGCAGCATAGTACTGTCAAGCAGTATTTAAAAAAGTCGTCGACGGAGTTCTTTTCATACACTCCGAACACAGAGAGGCTGCAGACGATGCTCCTGAAAGGCATCGATCCGCAAACCAAGAAGCCGGAGGAACTCCTCTCCGAGCTCAAACAGTTCGAGAGCGACGATATCGTGTTCAGGGGCGTCAAGCCATTTACCACAGCTCGGTCCAGACGGGAAAACAGGCAATTGCCTTTCTTCCTGGTTCAGCTGTCCCCCAATATCAAACTTGATGGTTTACGCGCCATTAATGCCGTACACTATCAGGTTATAAAGTGGGAAACATTAAAAAGGCGCGGAAACATGCTTCAATGCATCCGCTGTCAAAGGTTCGGACATGCCGCGAGGAGTGCAATTTTGGGAGGGACAATGTCGCACCAAGAGAGCAGCTCGAATGCGTGCTTTGCAAGAGCAAGGGGCACCCCGCAAACTATGGGGGCTGTCCTAAGTTCCAAGAGCTTCAAAAAACTAACCAGGCCCGTCAGCAGAAGGCGATAGTTAAGCGTCCACTCGAACGCATCCAAACACCAGCCGTAACGGCGCAACTAACCTACGCCCAAATGGCGACAGGTCGCAACAGCACGGTACAACAGCCATCCAAAGCCCCAGTGCCCGTTTTTAAGGCACCGGCGGCCGATGTAGACCTGAAATCGATTCTACTCGCCATTCAAGTGCAGCTGAATCAGGTCCAACGGCAACTCCAAGACCATGCGGCTCGAGTGGACTATATCTACACGTGCCTGCCTGGCCTGGCGCAACATCAACCATAATGGGTACGCTGGCAGAGAGGCCCTTAAAAATCCTGGCGGTGAATGTTAATTCACTGATTAGGATCGAACGGAGAGCCGTGCTTTTTAAATTGTTAGAGGACGAAAGCCCAGATGTGCTGCTGGCTAGCGAAACTAAGCTAAACCAGAGGCACAAAATCCGGCACAGTTCATACAGTATTATACGAAGAGACCGACCCAACGCCACCCAAGGCGGGGGTGTCGCGATCTTCATTAATAAAAATTTAAATCATAAAGTCATATATAGCAGTGAAGTGCGGAGGTTCCAGGTGCTAGAGGCATGCATTGTGTGCATCCCTCTCCAAAACGGAAAGCGGATGTATATTGTGTCAGCTTACGCACCTCAACCTACAGTTTTCATTACAGAGCTCGAATCACTTTTTCGATCTCTGCGATTGACCTCAGCCGAAAACTATTACCTTTTGGCCGGAGATCTAAACGCCAAACATAGCGATTGGGGTAACATCACACCCAACACTAGAGGGAGCCTACTAAGCGATTGGTGGGGGCTACACGGTATTGAGTACAAACTCAAAATCCTTGCGACAGATAGTCCGTCGTTCCCCAGGAGCGGCTCCTATCTGGATCTTATGCTACTAGACACTCGACTCAGACTGGCAAACATAGACGAATGGTCTACGAACTTTATTATACTTATTTATACGACTTATTTATACTTTATTATACGACAGTGACCACTGCGGACTTGGTGCCGTAGTTAAACTACCCGACGAAATTGTGGACTTGGGGGAATTCGTCCCGGCGCACACCACCTACGACTATAGTAGGGTGCGCTGGCCGCATTTCACCAGATCCCTGACGAGAGCACTCACTTTGAGCGCCTCCTTCCCACCATCCGATAGGAATCTGTCAAACGAAGAGATTGACAGATACCTCAAGGACATGGACTGTATAATCAAACAGACTATGGACAGAACGATACCACGCCAACGGCACAACGATAAGACCAACGTCTACCGAAACGCGAGCATTGACGCACTCCACAGACAAAAAAGTAGACTCTTGTCAACACTCAAACTCTTGTACAGACAGTTTACTGAAAGACAAGATCCGGAAATCAGGACGCTGAAGTCATTGATTAGAAACCTCCAACATCTAATTAAGGAAAATTACAGACTATCTGTAAATTTGCATTGGAGCAACAAGATTCGGGCTATAAATTCCAGTAGCCCGAGCATGTTCCCGCAAATAAATAAAATATTTCGGAGGAATAATCACAATAACATTCAGATGTTGAAAATCCCCAGATCGCCAGATAATGAACGGATCCTTCGGACTGCGAACATTGATCCAGATGGTGCCGTCTTGGACGACAACTTCTTCGTGATCGAAGATCCTCAGGAGAGGGTGGAGGCGGTGGGAGTCGTTTTCCAGGAAGTGTATAAGGTGAATGAAAGCATTTGCCCAAACCACGACTTGGAAAATAGAGTCCTACTTCATCACTTTTTTTTTTTTTTTTTAGTTTTTAATTCATTTTTATTCATAATTTCTTAGATCTATCTTACCCTAGACAAAAATGCTTAAAAACTAGCTTAACTATCTTAACAATCTAGATATCTTACTGGCCCTAGGCGGACACTCTAAAATAGACGTAACAACTTAAATCTATGTCTTTCGACTACTATATCAACTTACCACTAACATTACTATATCAAGCTGAAGCTAAGAAAAATGTTTGTTATTAAAAACTTAGCATATTATCATTTTTTGTATTATATATAAAACTTAAGCCTACCTTAATGTAACTAAACCTAACTTATTCTAACTTAACTAAAATATATATATATAAACTATATACATAATATATATTTAATATATATATCTTTTTTTTTTTTTTTTTTTTTTTTTTTTTTATATACATACTACCCTACTACTACCTACCCTACCCTACCTTACCCTACCCTAGCCTATGTAAGCCTGCCATTGGTGTTAGTCAGGCCATGCCTTGAAGAGGCTGAAGCTCTCAAAGTGACCACTGACGTAGCTCTCCCCAGCCACCAAAAGCGTTGATGCTGGCGGACTACGTCTCCTCGATCCCGGCGTGAGACCGATCTACAGAACCTGAGGCGCTCGGGCTCACGGAGCGCGACATCGGGTTCGTAGAGGAATCGCCGTTCCACGGAATTGCGACCCACGTGGAAGATTAGCGGCACCGCCAATCTATCCTGGATCAGCCCACATCTATCTAAATAGAGGAATGCTTCTGGCGGAACAAACCCATTAAGGCGCACTCTCTCGTGATATAAGTCGTTGGGGTAGTAAGCCCCGAAAATCAGGCTATTGACCGAAGTCATTGCTCTCGCAACGTGGCTTCGAATCAGTTAGATCAAAAAATTATCTATCCGTACAATCCTGGCCCTATCGTATAGGACCTCGTTCGGGTAAAATTTTGTGTACTCAGATTCGGGTGTCCTATGTAGCCCCAGACACGTCCTGAGACATTGTCTCTCAAACACCCGAATCTTTTCCATTAAGCTGGCTCTCACATTGAACCAGACGGGACATCCATAGGCAACCATGGGCCTGATTAAGGCCATGTAGCAGATTACCTTCACCCTAGAATCAAGTTGGCTGCTATGAAACAGCCATCTTGTTAGAGCGAAAGCGCCCCGGGCCCTTGCCAGAGCAGCATCTACATGTTTGTCAAAATATAGATACTGATCCAGCACGATCCCAAGGTATCTGACTACACTTTGTCTCGCCAGTGGACGTCCGTCCGGTCCTAAAATTAAGAACCTGCGCCAGTTTTTTCTAGTGTCCCGAGAGGCCCTAGACAAAGGCGTTCTGAACAATATAGATTCTGATTTCTGGAAGTTGATTTTCAACTTCCAGTCATCACAATACTGCTGAATTTTTTCGAAGTCACGCTGCAGAAGAGTAACAATGACGTCGATCGTTGGACCTGATCTGTACGCGATTAGGTCGTCTGCGTACGCTATTGAATGGTGAAGAGAAACTAGCAGATCGCTTAGGTAAATGCTGAAAAGGATCGGCGAATTTACCGTACCCTGTTGCAGTCCATTTTTGATTTCAAATGTTTGGGTAGAAGTCACGTTGGCAATTTTCACTACGAACTTTCTACCTGTTAACATGTCAAAAATCATATATAGCAGTGGTTTACTTATGCCCAGCCGACTGAGCTTGTAATAAAGACCTTCTAACCATACGGTGTCGAAGGCTTTTTCTAAGTCAATCAGACAGGCACCCGTGCATTGGTTCTTGCATTTATTCCATTGGACATCCGACACAAGCTTCGACGCGGCATGAATAGTGTCATGCCCCGCTCTGAAACCGAATTGGTTATCCGGGATGATTTTATTGTCCTCAACCCATTTAGACAGGGCCCTATGGATCACCTTCTCGAAGACCTTGCTGATACTCGGAAGGAGACTTATTGACCGGAGATTTTCCGGGTTAGATGTGTCTTTACCCCTCTTGGGAATTGGTTGCACCACCGCTGTCTTCCAGTGCACTGGATAATATGCATTATTCAGTGCATTGTTGAACAGGATGGTGTACCTCTCTACAGCCACTGGCGGAAGGTGCCTAAGCACAGCATTGGATATACCGTCAACTCCCGCGGATTTTTTCTTCCTCAATGACTCGAAGATCATCTGAAGATCTTCCGTCGATATGAACAGGGTATTAACCCCCTCATTGGCGATGACATTGTTTGCCATGAAATCTTCATTGAACCTTGTAAAACCAAGGTTCTCTGATCGCCAATGATCGATATCATTTCGAAGATAGAAGTGATGAAGCAGGGTTCTATCTTCCAGGTGGTGGTTCGGGCGAATACTATCATTCACCTTGTACACCTCCTGGAAGACAGCTCCCACTGTCGCCACCTTCTCCTGAGGATCCTCGATCACGAAGAAGTCATCATCCAGGATGGCGCTCTCCGGATCGATGCTAACTGTTAGTAGCAAGCGTTCATTGTCTGACGTTCTCGGAAGCTTTAGATCCCGAATGTCATTCTGATTGTTTCTCCGAAATATTTTATTTATTTGCGGGAACATACTCGCGCTATTGGATTTTACAGCACGAATTCTTTTGTTCCAATGCAAACTTACAGATATTCTGTAATTTTCCTTGATTAACTGTTGGATATTTTTAATCAGTGACTTCAGTGTCCTGACCTCCGAGTTTTGTCTGTCGGTAAACCGCCTGTATAAGAGTTTGAGTCTTGTCAGGAGTCTACTTTTTTGTCTGTGCAGTGCGTCGATTGTCGCGTTTCGGTATACGTTTGTGGTATCGTGCTGTCTTTGGCGTGGTATCGTACTGTTCATTGTCTCTTTAATGACATCGTCCATTTGTTTGAGATACCTGTCAATCTCGTAGTTTGACAGGTTCCTATTAGTCGGTGGAAAGGAGGCGCTCGAAGTGAACGCTCTCGTTAGGGAATTGGCAAAGCGCGGCCAGCACACCCTACTGTAATCGTAGGGGTGCGTTTGGACACACTCTGCCATCTCCGCGAACTCGTCAGGTACTGTGATCACGGCACGTAGTCCGCAATGGTCACTGTCGTATACAATGGACCATTCGTTCGTGTCTGCCAGTCTCAGTCGAGAGTTTATTAGCATGAGATCCAGATAGGAGCCGCTCCTAGAATACGACGGACTATCTGTTGCGAGCAACTTGACTCTATATTCAATGTTGTGAAGAACGCACCAATGACTTAGTAGGCTCCCCCTAGTGTTAGGAATGTTATTTCCCCAATCACTATGTTTTGCATTTAAATCGCCGGCCAGAATGTAGACATTTTCCACCGAGTTTAAGCACAGAGATCGAAAAAGTGTCTCGAGCTCTGCAATGAAAACATTGGGTTGAGGTGCTTCAGGCGCATAAGCTGATACAATGTACATTCTCTTTCCATTTCGGAGAGGAATGCACACAATACAGGCCTCTAGCACCTGGAACCTCCGCACTTCACCGCTATATATGACTTTATGTTTAAAATTGTTTTTAATAAAGATCGCAACTCCCCCGCCTTGAATAGCGTTGGGTCGGTCCCTTCTAATTATTCTATAAGAACTGTGCCGGATTTTGTGCTTCTGGTTTAGCTTTGTTTCGCTAACCAAGAGTACATCGGGGCTTTCGTCCTGCAACAGGTTAAAAAGTACGGCTCGTCGCTCGATCCTTATCAGTGAATTTACATTCACCGACAGGATCCTCAAGGGCCTCTCTACCAGCGTACCCATCACGACCTTAGGTGCGCTAGGCCCGGCAAAAGCGAGTGGATACTATCTACTCGGGTCGCCGTCTCCAGGATCTGTTGCTGGAGCTGCCCAATCTGCCCTTGGATTGCGAGCAAGATCGAACAGACATCCACCTCGGCCACCGGTGCCTTAGAGACAGGCACTGGGGCTTTAGGAACAGTCATGGGCTTTTGTACCGTCTTTTCCCGAACCTGCCGCCATTTGGGCGTAGGTCAATTGGGATGTGACGGCTGGTGTTTGGAAGCGACCCGAGGAACGCTTCTCCTCGACCTTCTGCTTACGGGCCAGGTTTTCTTTCTTGATGTCCTGGAACTTAGGACATCCCCGATAGTTTGCAGGGTGCCCTCGGTTCCTACACAAGACACACTCGAGCTGCTCTCTATCCGCCACCTTGTCTTTCCCAAGGTCGCATTCCTCGTTCTTGTGGTTCTTTGCACACTTAACGCATCGAGGCTGCATTTCGCAGTTCGACGCGGCGTGCCCGAACCTTTGGCAGCGGATACATTGCAAAATGTTTCCGCTCCTCTTTAATGTTTCCCAAGTGACAGTCTGGGACGCTAAGGTGGTGATAGTCCTTAACCTCTCCAGCTTGCTGCTGGGTGTGAGCTGTACCAAGAAGAAGGGAATAACTCGCTTCTCCCGTCGGGAGCTCACCGTAGAGAATGGCTTAACCCCCACGAATTTGAGGTCGTCACTCTCGAACTCTTTGAGCTCTGAGAGCATTTCCTCGGGGTCTGCGATCGACTCCACGCCTTTAAGGAGCATTGTCCGCAACCTCTCTGCCTTCGGCGTGAAGGAGAAAAACTCCGTTGTGGACTCCTTTAATAAGCTTTTAATCCGCTTATGCTGTTCCAGTGTCTTGCACTGAATAGCATAGCGTTTTTGGCCTAAACATTTAATTTGAAAATTACCTACACCAATAGCATACTTACAGAGATCGATGGTCTCTCGTAGGGCCGTGGTATAGGTGAAGATGGGTGGCACTTTCTCCTTTTTAGGACGTTGCTGCTGCTTCTGCTGTTGCGGCTGTTGTTGTTGCTGCTGCTGTTTCTGCTGCTGCTGTTGCGGCTGTCGTTGTTGCTGCTGTGGCTGTTGTTGTTGCTGCTTTTGCTGTGGGGCGGCTGCTGCCTGATCTAAATCCCTCTTCTTTATCTCCTTCAGCTTATCAACTACGGCCTGCAGCTGGGCACGTAGGATACGCTCTTTCTGTTCCAGTTCGCTACACTCTTCCTCCGTAGCTGAATATAAAAGGGGGGCGAAGGGGTTATTGTCCCCCGTGTAGCGGCTTTCCCTACTATAGGAAAGGTCGGCAGTATCCGCTTCCACGGGGATCGCTGGTTTTGGTTGAGCTGCTTCGGACGTCGATGGTAATGGCGCCCCTTTCCTCGCTTCGACCTGCAGCTTTTCAGTCGAAGTAGTGAGGGAGGGGCGCTTAGTTAGATTGGGCTTCTGTTCTGGTTGGCCCTTCTCTTCTGCGCCTCTTCATGACGACGGTCGGTGTTGCGAAATCGGATGATAAATCACCCGATTCCGACTCCGTACGACGTACGGGTTTTCCCCCGCCGTCTCCCGACATCTCCTCCTGCTACTTCCAACTAATTCAGAAGCAGCAGAAGAAACAGAGAAAAACGCACACGAAAAACTTTCCTCCCGACTTGGGATCCGAACCGGTAACCTTCCGGCTGCGGGTCGGGCACTTAACCACTGGGCTAATTCGAGTTCCGCGAATACTTCGCCTAAACGCGCACTTATATTGTTTATAATTGTTTTTACACTTTTCTAGCCGAAACACTACCTACTCCTTCACTGGTCTGTGATCAACTGATGACTACTTCATCACTTCTACCTTCGATATGACATTGAGCATTGGCGACCTGAGAACCTTGGTTTTACCAGGTTCAATGACGACTTTCCGGCAAACGGTACCGTCACCAATGCTAGGCCTAACATCCTGTTCGTATCGAGGGTGGAGCTCCAGCGGATTTTTGATTCACTCAGGAAGAAGAAATCTGCAGGAGTTGACCAAGTACCCAATGTCGTGCTTAGACAGCTCCCACCAATCGCTGTAGAGAGGTACACTATCCTGTTCAACAATGCGCTGAATAATGCCTATTATCCGACGCATTGGAAGACAGCAGTAGTGCAACCTATCCCTAAAAGAGGTAAAGATACCTCGAACCCGGCGAATCTTCGGTCGATAAGTCTTCTGCCGTGCATCAGCAAGGTCTTCGAGAAGGTGATCAATAGAGCCCTGACTCAATGGGTTGAGGACAACAATATCATCCCGGATAACCAATTCGGTTTCAAAGCGGGGCATGACACTGTTCATGCTGCGTCGAAACTCGTATCGGATATCCAATGGAACAAATGCAAGAACCAATGCACGGGTGCCTGCCTGATTGACTTGGAAAAGGCCTTCGATACCGTATGGTTGGAAGGGCTCTACTACAAGCTCAACCGACTGGGAATAAGTAAAGGACTGCTATATATGATTTTGAATATGTTAACAGGTAGAAAGTTCGTTGTGAAAATTGCCAACGTGACTTCTACCCAAATATTTGACATTAAAAATGGACTACAACAAGGCACGGTGAACTCGCCGATCCTGTTCAATATTTACCTCAGTGATCTGCTAGGTTCGCTCCACCACTCAATAGCGTATGCAGACGATCTGGTTGCGTACAGATCTGGTCCGAAAGTCGAGGTCATTAAGACGCTCTTGCAGTGTGACTTTGAAAAAATTCAAGGGTTTTGCGATAACTGGAAGTTGAAAATCAACTTTCAGAAATCGGAAACCATTCTGTTCAGAACAGCGTTGTCTAGGGTCTCTAGGGACACTAGAAAGAATTGGCGCCAGTTCTCAATCATGATTCTCAATCATTGGCGTCCACTGGCGAATCGAAGTGTGGTCAGGTACCTCGGGATCTGGCTGGACCAGTATCTATATTTTAACAAACATGTGGATGCTGCTCTGGCCAGGGCTCGAGTCGCTTTTGCTCTGGCAAAATGGTTGTTTCACAGCAGCCATCTTGACCGCAGGGTAAAGGTAATCTGCTACATGGCCTTAGTCAGGCCCATGATCGCCTACGGATGCCCCGTGTGGTTTAATGTGAGTGCTGGCTTGATGGAAAGGATTCGGGTGTTTGACAGGCAGTGTCTGAGGTCCTGCTTTGGATTGCACAGAACACCAGAATCTCAGTACATAAAATTCTACTCCAATGAGGTCCTATATAACAGGGCCAAAATTATTCGAATAGATAACTTTTAATTAGGTTAATTCGAAGGCACATGGCGAGGGCCATGACCTCGACCAACAACCTGATCTCTGGGGCGTTCTACCCCAACGAGCGCTATTTCGAGCTTGCGCGTCTTAAAGGCTTTGTTCCCCCCGAAGCGTTCCTCCAATTCGACATGGACGGGCTGATCCAGGATAGAGATGCGGTGCCCGTAATTTTCCACGTGGCCCGTAACGCTGTGGAACGGCGACTGCTCTATGGGCGCGAGGTTGTGCTCCGCGAGCCGGAGCGACTGCGGTTTAGTATGGTGGTATCGAGTCACGATCGGCGAGACGTCGTCCGGCAGCACCAACGTTTTTGGTGGCTGGAGGGGACACCGTCGGCGACTGAGTAATAGGATACACCAGCCAGCCAACAATACCAGTGGCTGGCTCGCATAGCTTAGGGCTATGCCTAGCATAAGGTAAAATTAGACAAAAAAAAAAAAAGGTACATATATATATAAAATATATATAATGTACATATTTTAGTTAAGTGAGAATAAGATAGGTTTAGTTAGATTTAATTAGTTTTAGATAGGCTTAAGTTTTATATAAAATATATAAAAATGATCATATGCTAACTTATTTCTTAATAAAAACCATTTTCTTAGCTAAGTTAGATATTATAATGTTGATAGAATTTATGTAGTCGTCGAAATTCATGTTTCAATTGTTCTGTTTGTTTTAGAGTGTCCGTATAGGGCCAGTGAAATAATTAGATTTGTTAAAATAGTTAAGCTAGTTGTAAACATTTTTGACTAGGGTAAGATAGATATAAGATAATACTGAATAAAAAATGAATTAAAAAAAAAAAAAAAAAAAAAAAACGCTTTCTGTTTCAGTTAATAAACAAAATTATCGCTTCTGGGGCACCGAAAATCCTCACAATATTCACGAAGAGCAGCTATATGATCAAAAAGTTACTGTTTGGGCCGGTGTATGCGCTAAAAGCATCATTGGACCGTATTTCTTCAAAGTTGGCGATACAGTGGATGGCGATCGATATCGGTGGATGTTGGCCCATTATGTAGGTTGCAACAAGACGGTATAACATGCCATACTGCGGACAAAACAATGAACCTTTTGCGTAAGAAGTTCTCTAGAAGATTGGTGTCAAAAAAGAGCGATATTGACTGGCTTCCGAGATTGTCGGATTTGACTCCTCCAGACTTTTTTCTTTTGGGATACTTGAACAGAAAGGTGTATGGTAACGGCCCGAAGACAATAGAACAGCTCAAAAGAAACATTCGTGCGGAAATCGCAGAAATTTCGACCGAAATGCTTGAAAGTATCATGGAAATTGCGCGAAAACGAGCCCAGAACAGAAAGGTGTATGGTAACGGCCCGAAGACAATAGAACAGCTCAAAAGAAACATTCGTGCGGAAATCGCAGAAATTTCGACCGAAATGCTTGAAAGTATCATGGAAATTGCGCGAAAACGAGCCCATTTTTGCATCGGCAATAAAGGCAGTCATTTAATTGTTATTGTTTTTAAAAATTAATTAAAATAAATTGTAAAGGTCTAAATTGAATAAAAGTTTGAATTGAATTTGAATTTCCAAAATCGGTTGAGAATTGTTGAAGTTATTTGAAATTTACATCAACCCATATGAGATGGCGCACCCTGTATTATATTCCAACAACTCTCTGGAAGGGCAATAAAAACGCTTCACTTACATCTAATTTTATCCACTTTAGTCTACTTGTAAATTCTACGTCCCTTTGCGGAAGCCGAGTACAACCGTCATATGGGTGGGATGGACTTGATGGATAGTATTATTGCTGAGGATGGTAATGGGAAATGGTCGTGTCAAAAAGCAAGGCCGGTCTGACAATTCGAGTGCCACAGACTTTAGAGCGGAAGTGGCCAAAGTTATTTTTTTTTAAAGGTAGGTATGAAACAAAAGAGGCGCAAAAGAATATCTGATGTTAAATAAGGTTTGCTGACAGGACAGAACCATTGCCGATATATGTACATATGTACATAAACAAAATTTCCGGAACACTGAAAATCTCTGCATGGTGTGTTCTTTACGTCGGACATTTTATCGGGCCTAATTATAATATTTCGAGGCCGCCGTGGGTCACACGATTACTGAGATTCTTGAGTAGTACGGGACCATGATAAACAAATCTTAATGTCACATGCTGATTAATTGGGAATGGAGGACATGTTACCCCAACAGGACGGCAAACACAGTGACACCAGACATTTTGAAGCATGCGTTTGCGATTCATCTAGTGTCTCGTTTTGGTGACTTGCACTGGCCAGCAAGATCGCTGAGTTTTTTTTTTTTAAACAAGGGTGTATCAGCAGCTCTCAAAGAAAATATCCGACCAAAGTGCGAGAGCCTACCGCCCAAATTTCTCACTTGGCCGAAATCATCTTCAAAATTATTGAAAAAAAATTGGGCCAAAAAAATAAATAGAAACCGGCCACAAATCAGGGTCAGTCTTCATTCTGACCATTATCCTTTTAGCATAGAACATCCTCCAAGGCGGAAAATTAGCCATTCTTAGAGTACAATTTTGTACGCTGTGTTACCCGTTTGTGTTGGCGAAGAGTGGATAAATACGTTTAACCCTAAACTGAACTGGACGTGTAGCACTAAAACCAACTGGCGTAAGATCCTGCCAGGTTAAGACACTTGTTGATCGAACAAGGGGGTGTTCACCCCGAACTATAGTGCAACTTAAGTGTAGGGTTGTACCATATGAAATGTCTGATTTTATATTAAAAATTTAAAAGCCAATATTATTTTTCCGTACATTCTTATTCAATCAAAGACGGATCCATCACTATTCATGCCGCGTCGAAACTCGTGTCGAATATCCAGTGGAACAAATGCAAGAACCAATGCGCGGATGCCTGTCTGATTGACTTGGAGAAAGCTTTCGACACCGTATGGTTAGAAGGTCTTTATTACAAGCTCAGTCGGCTGGGCATAAGTAAACCACTGCTATATATGATTTTTGACATCTTAACAGGTAGAAAGTTCGTAAACATTTGATATTAACAACGGACTGCAGCAGGGTACAGTGAACTCGGCGATTCTGTTCAACATTTACTTTAGTGATTTGATAGCTTCTCTTCACCATTCAATAGCGTATGCGGACGATTTAATCGCGTACAGATCAGGTCCAACGATCGACGTCATTGTCACTCTCTTGCAGCGTGACTTCGAAAAAATTCAGCTGTATTGTGATGACTGGAAGTTGAAAATCAACTGCCAGAAATCAGAAACTATTTTGTTCAGAACGCCTTTGTCTAGGGCCTCCCGAGAAACTAGGAAAAATTGGCGGGTTCTCAATTCTTGGACCGGACGGGCGCCCACTGGCGAAACAAATTGTAATCAAATACCTTGGGATCTTGCTAGACCAGTATCTATATTTTGACAAACATATATGTAGATGCTGCTCTGGCGAGGGCCGGGGCGCTTTTGCTCTTACAAGATGGCTGTTTCATAGCAACCAACTTGATTCGAGAGTGAAGGTAATTTGATACATGGCCTTAATCATGATGATGATTGCCTATGGATGTCCCGTGTGGTTCAATGTGAGAGCCAGCTTAACGGAAAGGATTCGGGTGTTTGAGAGACAATGTCTCAGAAGTTGTCTTGGGTTATATAGGACATCCGAATCTGAGTACACGAAATTTTACCCGAACGAGGTCCTATAAAATAGGGCCAGGATTGTACGGGTGGATAATTTTCTAATAAAACTGATCCGGGGTCACGTTGCGAGGACAATGACTTCGGTCAATAACCTGATCTCCGGGGCTTACTTCCCTAATTACATGTACCACGAGAAAGTTCGCCTTAGCGGCTTTGTCCCCCCAGAGGCATTCCTCTATTTAGATCAATGTGGGCTGATCCAGGATGAATTGGTGGTTCCGCTAATCTTCCACGTGGCCCGTAAGTCTGTGGAGCGGCGGCTCCTCTACGAACGTGATGTTGCGCTCCGCGAGCCCGAGCGCCTCAGGTTTAGTAGATCAGTGTCGCACCAAGATCGGGGAGACGTCGTCCGACAGCATCAAAGCTTGCCACATGCCAATGGCAGGCTTACATAGACTAAGGTAGGTTAGGTTAGAGTAGGTAAGGGCAGACTAAGGCAGGCTAGGGTGGCAGGTAGGTTTAGTTTAGTTTTAGCTTTAATTTAAAAAAAAACAAAAAATCAAAAAAAAAAATACAAAACAATTACGAAAACAAAAAAAAAATGTATATATTTTAGTTAAGGTAGGGTTAAGTTATTCTTAGTTATAAGTTTCTTTGTTAAAAAAAAGAAATGATCTGATTCCAATTTTTATTTTAATTATTACAAGTAAATCGTAAGGCCGAAAGGCATAGTCTTAAGTTGTTCTATTTGCTTTAGAGTGACCGTATAGGGCCAGTAAGGTGTTTTATGTCAGTTAATATTTAAGCTAGTTTTAAGCATTTTTGTCTAGTATAAGTGAGTTCTAAAAATATAAAAACAAAAATTAATTTAAAAAAAAAAAATAAAAAAACGGATCCGTTGGCATCTATGACTATGACTCTTTCCTATGAGAGAAAGGTGTCAACTTATTTTCATTGGGGATACCTCCATGCATTTGTGCAACCTACCGCACCGATTTTATTGGGTCCGCATCCACCGTTGCTCTTAAAACATCTTCGTCAACTAACATTTCCGGCTTCCCAAGTGGGTCATATTCGAGGCTGAAATCTCCCGAACGGAAGCGTTCGCCTACCGCTACAACCTCAAATGTGTCATTAATGTTTTTCATTGCCAATGACGCATTATGTCCCATTTTATATTCCTAAAGAAAGAGGGTTCGAATCTGAACTGCGAGAGCATGGTAACAATTCCTATAAAAAAAATTCTTGTAAGATGCGTCCCAAAATTTTAGACACTATCATTTTGTATTCCAAATATTTTGTGGAAATGATGCGACACAAGTAATTGGGGAAAAATTTACTCAGTTCTTCCAAGCATACTCAAATATATAAAACATACTTAAACTTCCAACCATTTCGAAGTATTAACTGTTGATTGCAGTAATTTGGGCAAACACAAAGAAATTTAGTGTCCCATAAAGATAGGACGAAATTCTGCCTGTAACTGTTTCCTTTCTCTAACCGTCAAATTTTAACATGTTTTACAAGCTCTCAATCAGTGTCTATCATTTCGCGATTGATTAGACATTGTCAAGATGGGAAGAGGAAAGTCGTTGAGTGAATTCGAAAAAGTCAAATAAGTTAAATCGCTCCCATCATCTCAATAAGAAATTTGGGACTCTTTCTTCTTCTTCTTCTTCTTCTTCTTTTCCTTTTTCCGGCGTTGTTATGGTCAGAAGTGTAGGACCATAACCTTCTCACTTAACTGCATTCCTATTGGTCCGCTTGCGGAGTCCGCCGGTTTGACCTCAGAAAGTAGCGGCAGGCTTCCCGGTTTGGGATTACTTCATCGCTGAGGCCAATCAAATGCTGGTGTTTTTGCATTTGTTTGCACCAATTGTTTTTCGGCCTGCCCTTTTTTTTTTTTTTTTTTTTGTGACACGGGCATGTTCCAGATTTTTTTTGTTTGATCTTACTCTTACAACACCGGTGATCTCCAGTCGTGTCAGCCCACTGATTTGCATGCACACTTGTGGGGCAGTTTAATGGTGGTATACGTGTCCCTAGGCTCACCTTGGTGTTTTCTAAATTGCCTAGATGTGATTTTTGTTTACCCTTGTTTTAGTCGCCTTTTACGACAAGCGAGAGGTATCGCTGCAGGGATATTCTTAACCCGTCCCTGCACGGAAAAAATTTGGGACTCTTTATGGCACAATAAATTAATCAGGCCGTCCGCCGACATTAACCAGTAAAGGCGCATTTTAAAGGAATTGTCTAATTCCACCAATATTAGTCGATGTGTTGTAGCATGTCCTGAGATAGAAGATGCCAAATCTACCCATCACAGATTTGAAAAGGCGTCCGGTAGGCGCCTGTGCACTATTAAATTATTAGAATATTATAATTTTTATTATTGTAATATTAATACTTCTGATTTATTGTCGGTACTTCCAAGTTTTTCGATGGCTCTGTAATATATGTACGCACCTAACTTATAACCAACCCTAAGACTCTCACACGTCAAGCACACGTACCACTTTACTTTATAAAAAAAAAGAAAATTTAACGTTCTGATATACATACATAGATGTTCACTCGTAAACTTCTTTCTGACTGAGCGAAAATCAGACATTTCAAGTTAGAAAGAGAGGCTATTTTGTGGATACCCCCGTGCCTTCAAGATCACTGCAATAAATCACAGTTGTTACTTAACTAGACTGTAAAGGTGGTGTTGGTAATAAAGAGTCTGAGTTTTGATCTTCGTTACTTGACTTGCAAATTTCGCCAACAAAAGTAAACAAGACAGCAAAAACGAATGTCAAACTAAAGCCATTAAAGATTGACACCCCGTAAAGACGATAACATTTTTTTAGGAAGATGGCTTATGGAAGGGAAATTCTAAAATATGAACCTGATGGCACGCAGGATGTAAAACCCGACATAGGAATGAGATTCTTGCTGGGAACTACAGTATGCGCCATCTCATATGGGTCGATATAAATTTCGAATAACTTCAACAATTCTCAACCGATTTTGGAAATTCGGAAACTTTCATTCAGTCTGGACCTTTACAATTTATTTTGATTAATTTTTGAAAACAATATCAATTTGATGATCGCCTTTATTGCCGATGCAAAAACGGGCTCGTTTTCACGCATTCTCTATGACATTTTCGAGCATTTCTGTCGAAATGTCTGCAATTTACGCACGAATGTTTCTTTTGGTCTGTTCTATTGTCTTCGGGCCGTTCGCATATACCTTGCTTTTCAAGTATCTCCAAAGAAAAAAGTCTGGAGGAGTCAAATCCGGCGATCTCGGAGGCCAGTCAATATTGGCCTTTTTTGACACCAATTTTTTTTTTTTTTTTTTTAGTTTTTAATTCATTTTTATTTATAACTTCTTAGATCTATCTTACCCTAGACAAAAATGCTTAAAAACTAGCTTAACTATCTTAACAATCTAGATATCTTACTGGCCCTAGGCGGACACTCTAAAATAGACGTAACAACTTAAATCTATGTCTTTCGACGACTATATCAACTTACACTAACATTACTATATCTAGCTTAAGCTAAGAAAAATGTTTTTTTTATTAAAAACTTAGCATATGATCATTTGTATTATATGTAAAACTTAAGCCTACCTTAATGTAACTAAACCTAACTTATTCTACCTTAACTAAAATATATATATATAAATTATATACATAATATATATATTTAATATATATATCTTTTTTTTTTGTTTTTTTTTGTTTTTTTTTTTGTTTTATATATATATACCCTACTACTACCTACCCTACCCCACCTTACCCTACCTTAGCCTATGTAAGCCTGCCATTGGTGTTAGGCAGGCCATGCCTTGAAGAGGCTGAAGCTCTCAAAGTGTCCATTGACGTAGCTCTCTCCAGCCACCAAAAGCGTTGATGCTGTCGGACTACGTCTCCTCGATCCCGGCGTGAGACCGATCTACAGAACCTGAGGCGCTCGGGCTCACGGGGCGCGACATCGGGTTCGTAGAGGAATCGCCGTTCCACGGAATTGCGACCCACGTGGAAGATTAGCGGTATCGCCAATCTATCCTGGATCAGCCCACATCTATCTAAATAGAGGAATGCTTCTGGCGGCACAAAGCCATTAAGGCGCACTCTCTCGTGATATAAATCGTTGGGGTAGTAAGCCCCGAAGATCAGGCTATTGACCGAAGTCATTCCTCTCGCAACGTGGCTTCGAATCAGTTTGATCAAAAAATTATCTATCCGTACAATCCTGGCCCTATTGTATAGGACCTCGTTCGGGTAAAATTTCGTGTACTCAGATTCGGGTGTCCTATGTAGACACGTCCTGAGACATTGTCTCTCAAACACCCGAATCCTTTCCATTACGCTGGCTCTCACATTGAACCAGACGGGACATCCATAGGCAACCATGGGCCTGATTAAGGCCATGTAGCAGATTACCTTCACCCTAGAATCAAGTTGGCTGCTATGAAACAGCCACCTTGTCAGAGCGAAAGCGCCCCGGGCCCTTGCCAGAGCAGCATCTACATGTTTGTCAAAATATAGATACTGATCCAGCACGATCCCAAGATATCTGACCACACTTTGTTTCGCCAGTGGACGCCCGTCCGGTCCTAAAATTAAGAACCTGCGCCAGTTTTTTCTAGTGTCCCGAGAGGCCCTAGACAAAGGCGTTCTGAACAATATAGATTCTGATTTCTGGAAGTTGATTTTCAACTTCCAGTCATCACAATACTGCTGAATTTTTTCGAAGTCACGCTGCAGAAGAGTAACAATGACGTCGATCGTTGGACCTGATCTGTACGCGATTAGGTGGTCTGCGTACGCTATTGAATGGTGAAGAGAAACTAGCAGATCGCTTAGGTAAATGCTGAAAAGGATCGGCGAATTTACCGTACCCTGTTGCAGTCCATTTTTGATTTCAAATGTTTGGGTAGAAGTCACGTTGGCAATTTTCACTACGAACTTTCTACCTGTTAACATGTCAAAAATCATATATAGCAGTGGTTTACTTATGCCCAGCCGACTGTGCTTGTAATAAAGACCTTCTAACCATACGGTGTCGAAGGCTTTTTCTAAGTCAATCAGACAGGCACCCGTGCATTGGTTCTTGCATTTATTCCATTGGACATCCGACACAAGCTTCGACGCGGCATGAATAGTGTCATGCCCCGCTCTGAAACCGAATTGGTTATCCGGGATGATTTTATTGTCCTCAACCCATTTAGACAGGGCCCTATGGATCACCTTCTCGAAAACCTTGCTGATACTCGGAAGGAGACTTATTGACCGGAGATTTTCCGGGTTAGATGTGTCTTTACCCCTCTTGGGAATTGGTTGCACCACCGCTGTCTTCCAGTGCACTGGATAATATGCATTATTCAGTGCATTGTTGAACAGGATGGTGTACCTCTCTACAGCCACTGGCGGAAGGTGCCTGAGCACAACATTGGATATACCGTCGACTCCCGCGGATTTTTTCTTCCTCAATGACTCGAAGATCATCTGAAGATCCTCCGTCGATATGAACAGGGTATTAACCCCCTCATTGGCGATGACATTGTTTGCCCTGAAATCTTCATTGAACCTTGTAAAACCAAGGTTCTCTGATCGCCAATGATCGATATCATTTCGAAGATAGAAGTGATGAAGCAGGGCTCTATCCTCCAGGTCGTGGTTCGGGCGAATACTATCATTCACCTTGTACACTTCCTGGAAGACAGCTCCCACTGTCGCCACCTTCTCCTGAGGATCCTCGATCACGAAGAAGTCGTCATCCAGGATGGCGCTCTCCGGATCGATGCTAACTGTTCGTAGCAAGCGTTCATTGTCTGACGTTCTCGGAAGTTTCAGATCCTGAATGTCATTCTGATTGTTTCTCCGAAATATTTTATTTATTTGCGGGAACATACTCGCGCTGTTGGATTTTACAGCACGAATTCTGTTGTTCCAATGCAAACTTACAGATATTCCGTAATTTTCCTTGATTAACTGTTGGATATTTTTAATCAGTGACTTCAGTGTCCTGACCTCCGAGTTTTGTCTGTCGGTAAACCGTCTGTACAAGAGTTTGAGTCTTGTCAGGAGTCTACTTTTTTGTCTGTGCAGTGCGTCGATTGTCGCGTTTCGGTATACGTTTGTGGTATCGTGCTGTCTTTGGCGTGGTATCGTACTGTTCATTGTCTGTTTAATGACATCGTCCATTTGTTTGAGATACGCGTCAATCTCGTAGTTTGACAGGTTCCTATTAGTCGGTGGAAAGGAGGCGCTCGAAGTGAGCGCTCTTGTCAGGGAATTGGCAAAGCGCGGCCAGCACACCCTACTGTAATCGTAGGGGTGCGTTTGGACACACTCTGCCATCTCCGCGAACTCGTCAGGTACTGTGATCACGGCACATAGTCCGCAATGGTCACTGTCGTATACAATGGTCCGTAGACAGTTAATAGACCATTCGTTCGTGTCTGCCAGTCTCAGTCGAGATTCTATTAGCATGAGATCCAGATAGGAGCCGCTCCTAGGATACGACGGACTATCCGTTGCGAGCAGCTTGACTCTATATTCAATGCTGCGAAGAACCCACCAATGGCTTAGTAGGCTCCCCCTAGTGTTGGGAATGTTATTTCCCCAATCACTATGTTTGGCATTTAAATCGCCGTTTAAAGTTTTCTACTGAGTTTAAGCGCAGAGATCGAAAAAGTGTCTCGAGCTCTGCGATAAAAATATTGGGTTGGGGTGCTTCAGGTGCATAGGCTGATACAATGTACATTCTCTTTCCGTTTCGGAGAGGAATGCACACAATACAGGCCTCTAGCACCTGGAACCTCCGCACTTCACCGCTATATATGACTTTATGTTTAAAATTGTTTTTAATAAAGATCGCAACTCCCCCGCCTTGAATAGCGTTGGGTCGCACTCTTCTAATTATTCTATAAGAACTGTGCCGGATTTTGTGCTTCTGGTTTAGCTTTGTTTCGATAACCAAGAGTACATCGGGGCTTTCGTCCTGCAACAGATTAAAAAGTACGGCTCGTCGCTCGATCCTTATCAGTGAATTTACATTCACCGACAGGATCCTCAAGGGCCTCTCTACCAGCGTACCCATCACGACCTTAGGTGCGCTAGGCCCGGCAGAAGCGAGTAGATACTATCTACTCGGGTCGCCGTCTCCAGGATCTGTTGCTGGAGCTGCCCAATCTGCCCTTGGATTGCGAGCAAGATCGAACAGACATCCACCTCGGCCACCGGTGCCTTAGAGACAGGCACTGGGGCTTTAGGAACAGTCATGGGCTTTTGTACCGTCTTTCCCGAACCTGCCGCCATTTGGGCGTAGGTCAATTGGGATGTGGCGGCTGGTGTTTGGAAGCGACCCGAGAGACGCTTCTCCTCGACCTTCTGCTTACGGGCCAGGTTTTCTTTTTTGATGTCCTGGAACTTAGGACATCCCCGATAGTTTGCAGGGTGCCCTCGGTTCCTACACAAGACACACTCGAGCTGCTCTCTATCCGCCACCTTGTCTTTCCCAAGGTCGCATTCCTCGTTCTTGTGGTTCTTTGCACACTTAACGCATCGAGGCTGCATTTCGCAGTTCGACGCGGCGTGCCCGAACCTTTGGCAGCGGATACATTGCAAAATGTTTCCGCTCCTCTTTAATGTTTCCCATGTGACAGTCTGGGACGCTAAGGTGGTGATAGTCCTTCACCTCTCCAGCTTGCTGCTGGTTGTGAGCTGTACCAAGAAGAAGGGAATAACTCGCTTCTCCCGTCGGGAGCTCACCGTAGTAAATGGCTTAACCCCCACGAATTTGAGGTCGTCACTCTCGAACTCTTTGAGCTCTGAGAGCATTTCCTCGGGGTCTGCAATCGACTCCACGCCTTTAAGGAGCATTGTCCGCGACCTCTCGGCCTTCGGCGTGAAGGAGAAAAACTCCGTTGTGGACTCCTTTAATAAGCTTTTTATACGCTTATGCTGCTCCAGTGTCTTGCACCGAACAGCATAGCGTTTTTGGCCTAAACATTTGATTTCAAAATTGCCTACACCAATAGCATACTTACAGAGATCGATGGTCTCTCGTAGGGCCGTGGTATAGGTGAAGATGGGTGGCACTTTCTCCTTTTTAGGACGTTGCTGCTGCTTCTGCTGCTGCGGCTGTTGTTGTTGCTGCTGCTGTTGCGGCTGCCGTCGTTGCTGCTGTTTCTGCTGCTGTTTCTGCTGCTGTGGCTGTTGTTGTTGTTGCTGCTGTTGTTGTTGCTGCTTTTGCTGTGGGGCGGCTGTTGCCTGTTCTAAATCCCTCTTCTTTATCTGCTTCAGCTTATCAACTACGGCCCGCAGCTGGGCACGTAGGATGCGCTCTTTCCCTTCCAGTTCGCTACGCTCTTCCTCCGTAGCCGAATATAAAAGGGGGGCAAAGGGGTTATTGTCCCCCGTGTAGCGGCCTTCCCTACCATAGGAAAGGTAGGCAGTATCCGCTTCCACGGGGATCGCTGGTTTTGGTTGTTGTAGTCCAGCTGCTTTCGACGTTGGTGGTGGTGATGGCGCCCGTTTCCTCGCTTCGACCTGCAGCTTTTCAGTCGAAGCAGTGAGGGAGGGGCGCTTAGTTAGCTCGGGCTTTCTTGTTGGCCCTTCTGCGCCTCTTCATGATAAATCACCCGATTCCGACTCCGTACGACGTACGGGTTTTCCCCCGCCGTCTCCCGACATCTCCTCCTGCTACTTCCAACTAACTGAGAAGCAGCAGAAAGAAACAGACGAAAAACTTTCCTCCCGACTTGGGATCTGAACCGGCGACCTTCCGACTGCGGGTCGGGCACTTAACCACTGGGCTAATTCGAGTTCCGCGAATAATTCGCCTAAACGCGCACTTATATTGTTTATACTTGTTTTTACACTTTGCTAGCCGAAACACTACCTACTCCTTCACTGTACTGTGATCAACTAACACCAATTTTTGTCCGCAGTATGGCATGTCGCGCCGTCTTTTTTCAAACCAAAAGTGAAATATGCTTTTTTGCGTATTTCTGGAACCACACACACATGGCCAACGTCCACCGATATCGATCGCCATCCACTGTATCGCCAACTTTGAAGAAATACGGTCTAATGATGCTTTTAGCGCATACACCGGCCCAAACAGTAACTTTTTGATCATATAGCGGCTCTTCGTGAATAATGTGAGGTTTTTCGATGCCCCAGAAGTGACAATTTTGTTTATTAACTGAACCAGAGAGCGTAAAATGTCTCATCGGTCATCAAAATTTGCTTCCAGAACTCCGGCTCAGCATTAATCATTGCAACGACATTTTGTGTGTATGCCAAGCGCCGTGGCTCATCTTGTGGCAAAATTCTTTGAGTTATCTGCACTTTGTATGAAAATAATTGAAGATTATCCTTTAAAATTCTCCGCAAAGTTTCCCAAATGCTATGACATATGAAAATCGGTTGACAATTGTTGAAGTTATTCGAAGTTTACTCAAGCATCAGGATTTGTGAAAAAAAAATGCATGCCTGTTGCATCACGATAATGCTTTTGCTCGCTCAGGGTAGTTTGTTTGTAATTTTTTGGCTAAAAATAATATCGAAATCATGTTTTAGCCATCGCAATTACCGGACTTGGTCTTCTGCGACTATTTTCTCTTTCCAGTACTGAATGAAAGGACGAAGATTTTCCACGATTGAGAAGATAAAGATCGTCTCGCAGGAAGAGCTCAAGCCTATACAAAAAAGCGCATAGCAGAGGTGGTTCGGGAACTGGCGCAATTGTGTTATATCTGAGTAGAATTACTTTGAAAGAGATACAATAGATATTGAAAAGTAAATAAATATTAATCGAGAAAAAAGTCACCTTATTTCTTGAACAATCTTCGAGTAGTATGGCATGTCATTTGGTTGAATCGTAATTAACAACATTATGTATTTTATCGATTTTTTTCTTGCGCAAATTAGGTTTGCGGGGAGTTCTACTTTATTACTTTAATATGAAAAAAAGTTTTACCGAAAGTGGCTATGCTCTAGCTGAACAAGGATGTTGAAAGTGGTTTACACATTTTAAGAATGTTAAAAACCGTTAAAGGTCCTGTATGAAGAAATCATTCCCAACAGTGGAAAAACCCCTTAAAGCCATGGGAATGATGAAAGCATGGTAACTGATTCCTATACGAAACCATGGGACGTCGAAAGGCGTTTTTTTCCACTTACCAACAGCTTCTTCGATGGGAGAATAGGAGAAGATTTCACGTCCAATTGTTAATGAACCCGATCAACTATCTATATCAACGACTAAGCCAAATACACGTGAATCCAAACTCATGCTCTATATTCGGTGGGAGCCGAAAGATGTGTCTGTGGTCAATGAACTGACCAAACTGAATGAAACGATTGCTGCTTGAGCCTTTCATTAAGAGAATATTTAACATCCAGAATACTCCGAAAGACACGACAAAGTGATTTTGCAGTACAAAAATGTTCGTTTGCACGTTGCAAAAACTCTGAGGCTTGTTGGGAAAGCCCACGACTTCAAGTAGCCCCAAAGAAAGAAGTCTGGGATGGTTAACTCGGGTTAATTTCGGGCGAAGTACGGCCCAATCACTCCTCCCGCGTGAACACCGCACCACAAGTTGCTTTGAGTAGATGTAATGGCTCCTCGTGCATCACGCTCGAATTTTCAGTGCTCCAGAAACTAAGATTTTGTTTATTGACGTAGCCGCTTAAGTGGAAATGCGCCTCGTTGCTCGTAATGATTTTCGACACAAAATCGTCCGCGTCGTTGTTGAGATTAAGGATGGCTTGACAGTAATTCACACGCGACGGATGGTCAGCAGGCATTAACTGATGCACTGTTTGCAGTTTGTATGGGAACATGAGTAAGTCTTTCCCTAAAATTCGCTGGAGGGTCCGTCTGCTAATGCCCGATTTCGTGGCCCGTTATCTGGTTGATGTTTCTTCGTTCTCAGCGACATTGGCAGCCACAGCCGCGATATTCTCGGTCGAAGGACCAGTCCGGTGGCGGCCGCGCCCTGCATGGTCTCCTGTGGTTCCAGTCTGTTCGAATCGAGTAGCTAAACGCCGAGATGTTTGCCAGTTGGCGTGATACGGTAAGGGAATCGACGTCGAAATTCACGCTGCGCTAAAACCACCGACCGATTATTGAAACATAAATAGGTTGGGTGGTGCTCAAAATATCATGATGATGATGATGATGGCGATAGTCCTCAAAATATGTCTTCTTTGGTACTCTAGATCGACAGAAATCCTAAGTACGTGGGTTTCATTCTACCACTCTTGTCACAAGAATTTAGTCCATGCGAATATAGGTAAGTCCACCAAAGGTAATCTGAGAGTAAGTGCCCGATAGTACACTTGCCTCCTCTCTGCGAATGCCCAGCATTGGCAAGTCGCAAGGTGACAAATGCTTCCTCGATGATCTCCCAGAGGTAGCCAACCTCTGCCTGGCCAACCTAACCAGTTTTCTTAACTCCATAGGCTGGATTTAAATGAGCATCGCCCTAACATCCCTTAGGTTGCACGAGCTTCTTTGGTATCAAAATGACGCCTAAGCGCTAAAACTGACGCGCATAGTCGGATAGCCATAGCCACCTTAACCTACCTAAGCGCCTGATTTATATTGTTAGCATAATTTAACAAACCGACAACACGTCCAAGCTCGATAACTTTGTTAAAACTAATTGTAATTGCAACAACAAAATCACCGCAAATTGGCATTCATTATCACTGCCCTGTCAATATGTCCTAATGAATCGACCGCTCGTGTTGTTTGACAAATTCAAATTTAAGCAAATTAGCAACAAATTTGCTCTTTAAATTTCATGGTCAATGCCGCTCATATAAAGAAATTCATTTACATTTTAAATAAAAATCAAAACTTACCCCAACAATAACCCCCAGAACCACGGCATAGACAGCAGGTAATGTCCGAGTACAGATATGATTGCGACTTCGGCTATGGTCGGCATCAGAGTCAGTCTGAGAATCATCATCCATAATTTCTTGAACGCCGATCCGTCCAGACCGAGCCCGGCCAGAAGCATGATATTGATGAGCGCCAGTTCCCTAGAAATGCACACGTCACCAGCATTACAGATGGAAATGTCAACAAGCGGTCATCTACCTCAGTGCCGACTCCAGACGTTCGTATCCAGTGAAGTCGGCGAACCCTAAATTGGTGTATGCCACACTGAATAACAGCATGCCAAGCATATCGGGCAAATACAGAAAGGTAACCAGTGTTCCAGTTATCTGAGCGCCGATAATAAGGAATGCCAACCTCATAACTGTCGTTTCGGGTGCAGCATAGTGCGGAACCTCAGCGTACGCTATTATCCAAAGGAGCAGGCACATCACCAATATTGCCAATGGCTGTGAAATAATTGGCCAATTCCTGACAAAGTCCCTCCATCTGTTGCGATTCACGTATGCAATGAAGCAATCGCGAGGAGAAGCATGCATAAAAGGAAGAAAAATCGATGTTACGAGTATATCTGGTACAATTAAATTAGATGCAACCGCGAATGCATGTCGCGCACGGAATCGAGGTTCGGTACGCGGACAGAAGATGAGCTGTGTCACAACGCTGCCCTCGGCACGATTCACCGTCTTCACTGGAATGCATTCCGAGGCGCCTTAAAAGGAGAGGAACCCACTTAATAGCATCTTGCTGAGAGAAGCTCAGAAATGCGAACCCCAGTGAGCCGCTAGTGGTTCGCATTTTCACGACAATAGTCATCGTCACCTATCTATCCATTTATTCGCCCGGTATTTTACTTACATCTTTGGTCCTTTGTATTCCTCCTCGTCGTGGCGATGGTATGGCACTAGATTTAATGAAGGCGACGTCACAGAAATAGTAGTTTTGCCACTTGCATCGTTGAACGTCGTCCTGTGCTCATCTACACCTTCATCGACACCAATGCCGCCGTTGGCTTCATCGGTAATGGCTGTTTGCCCTCCACTGCCGCTATTGTTCATTGTGGGATTTTGTATTTGGCCCGGAGATCTCTTTGAATCTAATTGGAATCCAGACGTTTGATGCTTTAACTGAGTCTTGTGAGGACTGTATGTTGTCATTTCAACGTCGTCGTTGCCTGAAGATAGTCAGAAGGAAATTGGTTAAAAAACGTGTCTCCTGTCGCTCGTTGCAAACGAAATTGAAATATAAACTCAAATTGGCTAAGCGAAGTCCGTACTTAAAGGTGGTAGTGAAATTTCTCGACTCAAGGAGGAAATGAGAAGATAGGTGCACCACGGCTCGTTTGCAGAGAACTAACGATCCTTCTCAGTGTACGAGGCACGGTATACGGAATACGAGGGTGCTTCATAGCACAAATGAGGTGAACACAGAGCTCACGGGGATGTGATAATAGTGGGGATGGCGATAAACTGCTCTACCTTGGTTTGTTCTTAATTAGCGCATCGATAAATGGTAGATGACATTCGACGGGGACTTGATTAACATATCGACGGAAAAATATTGACCGTTTCGAAAGGAATGGAAAGTGTGGAGTCGTCTGTTTTGGATAGTAGTCATTGCGATGACATACGAGCACAAAACGTGATCCATCACGTAAGTAGGAATCATCATTTCGCAATTTTGCTATCAAATAAATAATCCAAAGCAGAGAATGTTGACATTTCCGATCATTGTCGGACCTTGACTACAGTGAGTTTGGAAGTCGCAAATATTTATCGGTTTCCGACTGCACAGCATCACACCCAGGTGACACACGTTTGTCACTAAGGGATTGTTAATTAATTATTATATGGTACTTGTCGACAATAATATTTGCTTGCATTGACGTCCATTGAGTCTGTGTTGCCTTAAGCGACAAGGGAGCTATAAAGATTACTCCGGATTAGAGTCTCCGGATGAAGTGAATGAACTTTTTTAGCCCAAAAGTGGTATTAACCAGTTATTACTCACCATATGTCAATAACATTATTGGAGGTGGGTGGATCAGTGTTGCATCACTAACATTACGAATGAAGGACTGACAAATACGGAAAATGTGATTTCCTGTTCCGTATTTTTCTTCATTATGTCCATGCGGTTGAACATTATTTTCCTGATGTCTCAAAATAGCATGCACGTGTCGCTCTCGGATTTGGTTTATAGTTCGCCGTAATCGATTTTTTCGGTGTTGTATTCCAATGAGTAAGAACCAAGTGTGAGACTAATGACCATATCAGTAGACAAAAGATTCGTCCGCTAAGCGTGTGTAAGCCGTGGATATAGTTACAGTTATGGACAAAAAGTAGGGTCAGTATTTGAAATATTTACAAAAAGTCAAAAAAGTATTTATAAAACTGTAAGTATTTTGCTTTGGAAACAGAGCAAAGAAGTTGACCATCAACCAGATTGACCACATTGCGATCGACGCCAGACACTCCTGTTTGAGGTACGAACCTTCCGAGAGGCCAACATCGACTCGGATCACTACCTTGTTGTAGCCAAGGTACCAATGAGGATATCAAGGATGTTACGGAGTCGAGCAAGACAACAAGAGTTTGACTTCGGAAGGCTACAATCGCAGGAGACCGCAAGGATCGCCAATCGAGTTTCCCTTAACCTCTCGCAAAGTCCGGTGACACCGGAACAATCCACAGAACCGCAGTGGAAGCATCGCCAACGCGCCATCAGAGATGCTGTCTCTAATGTGCTAGATTTCAAACCGCTACCAGCTAGAAACCCCTGGTTTGATGAGCAATGCAAACAAAGCAAAGCGAACCGCCTACATGCAAGCGAACCATGCTACATAGGCGGACGAGAGCCGCTCGTGAGCTCTACGAGCAGAAAGGGAGAGAAGAACACACGCTTTTAAGGAAGAAAAAAAGAGAGCACGAAAGGCGTGAGATCGAGGAGATGGAGAGATGCTACTACAGGAACGATGCTCGTAAGTTTTACGAAAAAGTAAAACGGACATGCCGGGGCTATAAAGCCAGACCAGAAGTCTGTAGGGATGAAGGCGAACAACTAGTTGTAGAGTCACAGTCGATGCTGAGAATATGGAAAAACCATTTCTGTAGACTGTATAACAGCGATGATAGATCTGATACCGCTGTCAGGCAGAATGATCCATTCGCACCGATCAAAAATACAAGAGAATCCGTCCACCTGACTGAGATTTTTTTTTATAGGGTTCGTCCAGGTTCAAGAGTGTACGCTGGTTATGGTGTTTGTCACACAACCTAGACGGGGTGCAGTTGGTCTGTGTCGAAGATGTTTGTTCACTAGGGTTCACGGGGGTGTTTGTCCTAGATGGGATTCGAAAGATTCGACTGAATTTGTCGCGTTGGTTGCAGTTCACAGTAACTTATTTTGTTTCCATGTCATTAAGGTGCTATATTGGACACGCACACACAAAGTATGGGTTTTGAAGTGATGTTATGCTGCGAGTGTTATGCCGTCGTCAACATTTTTTTGATCATCTCTTGTTCACAACTGATATTGTGGCACAGTTTTTCCGTATAGGAATTGTTCTTGGCTATGGACAGACTTGAACTATAGATCTTCCGCTCGACAGTCGGTGATGATTATCGTTGCGCCACGACCATCCCTAACTGAGATGAAATTAAGCTTGTTATTTCGAAGCTTAGAACTAACAAAGCCGTGGGCGCAGACAGCCTGTCTGCTGAGCTATTTAAAGCGGCTGAAGTTTGTATGGCGCGTGCACCAGCTCATTTTGTAAAATATGATCGGATCCAACGTCTAACATGGTTAGGCCATGTAGAGCGAATGGACAGCACAACTCCGGCCCGAAGAGTCTTCGAATCCAACCATGAGGGACGACTCAGCAGAGGACGACTGAATCTAAGGCGGCGCACACAGATGTAAGGAAACCTTAACCAACTAGGAGTACGTCACTGGAAATAACCGGCAAAAGTTCGTGTCAGCTGGAGACGCTTGTTGGTTGAGGCCCAGGTTCACATCAGACTGTACCAGAAGAAGAAGAAGAAGATTTTATTTTAGACTTATGTATTTTAATAAAATATAATATTTTAGCTTGATTTTACGAAAAAAACGTAAAAAAATGGGCCGAGCATAACATTGTTCTGAAGGGAACGCAACATTAATCATAAATTAAGAGACGAAAGACAAGGCCAACGCCAGATAGCCAAAATTTTGGGCAGATCTCAGAACTTTGTTTATAATGTTCTGCAACCCCAAAAACAACATCTCAAACGAGGCAGACCGCGCAAAATGGAGGTTGATTAATTTTAGGCGATCCGTATAAGTTGGTAAATTAATGGAGTCACAAAGGGCAAAACGAATAAACCTACGTTGATTGACCTCAATACGTGAAATGTGGGATTCGGAAGAGGGGGACCAGATTTGATTAGCATATTCGGATAAAGTTCCGAATAGTACTCACCCCCGATTTTTTTCAATTTTTTTGTACGTATAGCCTAATATATCAAAGTTAAAAATCCAAAGCGGTTTTTAGCGCAAGTGACTGGAAAGGACTAAAAGGATGTGCTAAATTTGAATATCCTGCAGAAATAAAACTCAAATATCTTTAAAACTGCAACAGCTATGTTTGTAAATGATATCAAAAGTATAGTAATCCGTTCACAAATATTGAAGATATGAATAATTTTGAAAAAATAGGTCAATATTTTCAAGGAAAAAAAAAATTAAAAAAGAAAGTGTATTATAAAGGCATATGTTTTTTACGGGATTATAAAACTACATTTGAAGTACTTTTCAATGATACCAAACATGCTTTTCACAAAATATTACCTTACGCGAACAGTTTATTTCTTCAGAAGTAACATTCATCAAAGTATAGTTTACAAGATAATGGCTAAAAGGAATGAAAAATGCTCTTTTTTCTGCCATGAATACATATGTATATATGTACGTCGCCGTTTTTATAAGTAAATCGCAGTGAAATATCTATGGGGGGGCATGCTGCCCCCCTGCAACCCCCCTGCTTGGGCTCACTGTAGGATTTGGGGTAGGTGCAAAGTTGGGGTAGGTGCAAAGTATGAGGTTGTGCATACATATGTGTATCAAAATATTAGAATGCCCTTTACCATATACTCAAATTTTATCAAAATCGGGCAGGAGTACTCTTTTGTTAATATTTATCATTATTCCATCTTCTATTTACAAATTTAGTCCTGAATAATAACTTTTAAATATAACATTTTTATATCAAAATTCAAATTACAATAACATTTATTTTACATTTCATTATTTATATACAGTTTGATACACACACACATACACAATATAAATATTTATTATATATATAAATATAATATTTAATTTACGTCAATTTGACAATACAAATCATTGACCAGGGTAACAGCGCTTAATATCCTTCAGCAACTGATTAAAAGGATCTTGGTTCAATTTTTGAAGCGACGACGCCACAAAAATTCGCATAAATATTACTCCATATTGTCGACACGGACACCACCACGAGATAATTGACCAGAAATTGACCAGGAATGATTGACAGTAAAGTGATGATATCCGAAAGATTCTAAGTTCATATATCCCTTCCAACAATCTGTGTGGATAGTAGTTCCCAACTTCACATGTTTTTGTATTAGACTTATTAAAATATTTTTGTCTCTTTATTTTCGGGACAAATTTCGAGACGGTATTGAGAAGGACTCCCACGAAGAATAATGCCTAAGACCCAAGAACCC
This sequence comes from Merodon equestris, assembly GCA_958301585.1. Lineage (NCBI taxonomy): Eukaryota > Metazoa > Arthropoda > Insecta > Diptera > Syrphidae > Merodon > Merodon equestris. Next base: position 170,826,581 of record OY284413.1, read on the forward strand.
TCAACAACACGCCCCCTATGGTATTTGCGACGACCAATTTTACATTCGTCAATCTCAACAACTTGACCAACACCTCCTATTTGACCCTCTTCCTCGAATTGTTCGTCTAACGCCAGCATACAGACTTCTCGACAAAACGAAAACCGATCCGAAACTGTCTCACGGGAAACTTGCTTTCCATCAATAATTGAACTTTCCCGGATGGTTTGTTCAAATGACATATTTAAAGAAAAACAATATGTAATTAGTATGCAAACTTCAGGTGAAATACGACATCTCTCAAACCACGTATTATTTGCAACACTTTCACAATGATAGTATTTGCTTGTCTTACGACACTCAAATAATCCACATATTAATTTTAATTCATTTAATACCATATATTTTTTATGCTTATGACAATACTTTGTCGCTGGAATTAGTCCAAGAATCCACTTAAAATACTTGCTGATTGAAATAAATTATACGTTAAATCCATTGCAAAATACAAAGTATGAACAATCGCGGAAAATTGAGGTCTACCTTTGTGGACAGTTTCTACTCAACAAGAGACGAAAAGCTTTTTCATCCTCGGTTGTCTTTACTTGGGTCCGTTATCGCCGTTATACGAGGGGAAAAACATTTGTTTATACAAATGTTACTCCCAGGGCTCACCCAAGCTTGATGAATGTCACTTCTAAAGAAAAAAACTCCTCTCTTAAGGTGATGTTTAACGAAAAGTATAGCATGTTTGGTATCGTTAAAAAGGTTTTCGAATGTAGTTTTATAATTCCAAAAAAAAAATATGCCTTCATAATACACTTTCTTTAAAAAAAAAATGTTTCCTGAAAAATATTGACCTATTTTTCCAAAATACTTCATATCTTCAATATTTGTAAACTATATACTATAATTTTATTATCAGTTAAAAGCACTTAATTTCTGCTTTAATTTGCGATATCACTTATAAATATAGCTGTTGTAACTTTCAAGATATTTTCTGCAGGATATTCAAATTTAGCACATCCTTTTAGTCCTTTCCAGTCATTTGCGCCAAAAACCGCTTTGGATTTTTAACTTTGATACATTAGGCTATACGTACAAAAAAATTGAAAAAAATCGGGGGTGAGTACTATTCGGAACTCCACCCGCATATTCAAGAAGTGGCCTTACGAAAGTTATGTATAATGATTTCTTAACGTAAGGATTCGAGAATTCTTTGGACCAGTGCTTCACGAAATCGAGGGCAGAGTTGGCACGTTTGATAATGTTGGTTAGGAAAAAATATGGGTTTGCAGTGAAAGAATAGTGCATCATAAACGATGGTCTCGAAAAGTTTGGGTATGAGAGCTTGGCAATGGGTCGGTAGTCATTTTTGGAGGCATAATTTTCAGTCGTTTTCTGCAGACTGGAATAATGTAAGCATATATCTAAAACTGAGGAAAGAGCCCTTGAGAGATAGAGCTTTGAAATAAAGTGGTAAGTGGTAAAATAAAATGGTTCGCGCACTTTTATGCGCACGTTATGTTCAATAAAAAAGAAGACGTGTGGGGACAGTCTTTCAAATATCGAAAATAGTCGTGATCGGGTTGAAGATCCTGCTCAATGAATGATTGGCTGAAGAAATGAGCAAAGAAGTTGGCGATTATTTCGGGTTCGTTGGAAGAGTTATTAAGAAAATTAAATGTAGTGGGGTAGTTATTGGTTTTTCTTCTTCTATTAATAATGTGGAAGAAACACTTGGGGGCGGAGATAAGGCATTCATTTCAAGGATCATTTCAAAGTGATTCACATGCAAATTTCACGTGCAAATTTACTGTAGGACTGCATGCAGCGAATTAGGAGCTACAATTTCAATTCGAACGGTAAGAAGGCGATTAATGAAAATAAATCTCCTTGGAAAAAAATCGCGAAAAATACCTATGCTAACAAAGAGACAGAAAAGAGGCCCACTTAATGGGAAGAAGTGGCATAAAATCCTGTGGTCTGAAAAAAATGGTTAGCTGAATGCCCACTATACCACTAAGACTTTTATGCATGGTGGTGGTTATACAGGGTGTCCCACGAGCAGTGTGCCAAAAAGCTAGAGCGTGTAGGTCTAGTCAAGACAAGAAAAAAATCGTATGGGAGGGGGGGTCTGTTTCCCCCCGTTTAGCCGGGAGGAGCAATTTTCTAAAAAACTGACTTAATTTGGAAAAAAAAATATTAAAAATCAACAGTTACATCCACAATGCCACGATATACTTTTTTGTAAAGCCAGAAACCTCTTCTTTCATTCTGTTTTTAAACAAAGCTGTTTTAAGGAATAGTTTTTGAGAAATTAATTTTCAAACTCAAAATTTTGCAAAAAAAATTAAAAAAAAAAATTTCGAACTACTTTTTTTCGAAATTGTATGTAATTAAGTACTAATTTTTTTTTAAAAAATTCAATGCTCTCATTAGTTTTTAGTTAAAAGCAGAAAACCGGATGCAAAAATGTCTTGTAGTTTTTGAGAAATTAAAAAAAAAAACCGAACCATTTTTTTCTAAGAAGAACCTTTTTTTTGGTTTTGACGCGGCTGGACTTGTAGACAAATTAATGTATGAAACATTGACCTCTTTTTTTATTATTTTTAAGAAATTTGTTTTTTAGAAAATTGCTCCTCCCGGCTAAACGGGGGGAAACAGACCCCCCCTCCCATACGATTTTTTTCTTGTCTTGACTAGACCTACTACACGCTGCAGCTTCTTGGCACACTGCTCGTGGGACACCCTGTATAATGGTGCGGGGCTTCTTCTCGTGGGATGGAGTCGGATTTCTTTTTTGGATCAAGGGTACGACGGACAAGCACGTGTATGTTTATATACTAAAAGACATAATGCTTCTTTACGCCGAGTGGGAAATGCCACTATTTTAAGAATTTCAACAAGACATTTGGCCGAAACATACTTCGGGTCTAATTAGTGGTTTTCCGACAACGGTTTATATCTCAAGACTTGTTCTATGCAATCTCAAATGAGCATTAAACTCTCTTGAGTTTGTTTTATAAAATATAGCTAATTTAAATACAGTTGACAATTTTTTGCTGAAGCCAGTTCAGGCCACATTGCAAGAGCAAGGAGTACGAAAACAATTAAATTTTTAGGAACTTCTATCCCGATTTCCAATTTCTTAAAAAGGCAAGCCCTAACGACTTTATCACCTCGGAGGTATTCCTACATTTCGCTCGAATCGATTTGATCCAAGATAGGTATGCGATTCTGTTAGTTTACATCATACGCTCTTATATTAACAGGCGTGTTAGCAGAGCAGTAGTTATACGTGATACCTTAGGCCTCAAGCATCAGTGCCAGACTCAGGTAAGTTAGGTTTTAAATCAAATATACTTGCACCTCTTAAATAAATTAAAGATTCGCTATTATACCTTTCATTTTTCTTAAGCTGAATATTAGATTTAATTTTATTTATTTGTAATAGACAAAAAGAAAGTCTCATGATCATTATTATAGGTACACTGGTCAAATACTCGCAACCAAGAGCCTCATTCTTTTATTTCAGTCGAAAGGGATTGTCGATCATTGCAGAAAATAACCCATTAAAAACTAAATTTTCAATATTTATCATAAAATAGGGTTTTTTTTAATGACAAGTCGATTTTGATAGTTAATGGCGACCACGTTGATTTATATGTTGTTAATTGTCCATTCAACTTTTGATGGCCAAATCCGAGTCGACCGATTCAGTGAACAATTAGCCAACACTCGTATGTCAAAGAAATGTAAAATCCGCTGAAACATCGCCGCTTTCCGTAAGATCATGCAGGAGACATCGTCTGTCCACTGACTGGGTTCTCGAGCACTTCGAAGCCGACCTCAATTCCAGAAAAAAAATCGTCTTCACCGTAGAGACGTATTTACAAAACGCAAGCTAACAAACAAAATTGCTGGACCTAGGACTATGCCACACGAGGTCCACCAAGGGGAAATGTTTCTCCGAAACATGACTGTTTGGTGTTTGTAGACCGGCGGTATCATCGGTCCATACTTTTCAAAGACGATTGCCTTCACTATCAACAGAGAGCGATACAGATCTATGATAAATAGTTTCCTTTGGCCATAGCTGTATGGTTCCAACACGACTACGCTACATGCCACACAGCTGATGCCACAATGGATATTATGCACGAGCGATGTGAAGGCATGGTTATCTCATGCAGAGGACAAATGAGCATGCCATTGAGATCGTGCGACTTGAATTAGCTTGACCTTTCCTCCTGAGGTTTCCTTAACTCGCAGGTCTATACTAATAAGGCCCAAACGACCGGTGCCCTCGAAGTCAACATGAGTCGTGTTATCGAGCAAAACCAATCTGATCTATGCGCCAGTCATCGAAAATTCGACCGCTACGATGGGCGCAACCCAGTGAAAACGTGGCGCTTTTTCATTAGAACTGATATTTGTTCAAATGCAACGAGGATATCAAAAAATCTAGCAGAAATAGCGCTTTCTTAGTACTCTTTTTGAAACGAATCCGATGTACGGCACATTTGTTGGTACCACATATCGTCTACGTCCAATTGAGAGATCAAAAATTCAGTTATCATGGCCTTATATTATTCGCCATTGACAGTCACCATTTAGTCATTCTCGTTTCCAAAAAATATATTGCCCGACGCCCCCTGTAAGAAAGCTGTAAGTATCCCCGAATGCAGTGAAGACCTTGATACTGCTATGAATTACCCTCTTCCCATGAAGCAATCAATCAAAAATGTATATCATCAATGAAGGTGATTTTTTCGCCAAAATTGGATCCGCTTCCAACTGCTCCAGAGCTCATTAGCTTGGTGATGGGCGAAAGGGATTTCAGTGCTTGGATGCAAGCCATAGACTTTTCCCCAAATACGCCAAGTTGAGTTTGCAGAAAGGCTAATTCCTTGTGCATGACAAGGAATCGAAAGGTCACTTGACTACGCATTATGGCGCGGACCGAACCGCTTCCCCAAATTTGGCTATAATTCGTTGAATTACTCGTTTGTTCAAACGCTCATTTTGCCATAAATAATGCTCATTTCGCAATTCGCTTGACTCAGTCTTCATAATACATTTTATAAATTTTGACCTACTGTTGAAAAGTGTAGCGATCTCTGTTAAAATATGTAGTGGTTGTGACGGAATCGTGTGACAGCAGTGCCCTTTGAGTAGACAATAAACTGACAAATTTTGGCCACAGCGTCTAAAAACTACTCTTCCAGAGGTTTTGAATCAATCAGTAGAAGTTTTAGTCATCCCTAAAGAATTATCCTGCTTATGATCATCATTAATGTTAGTACAGAAAAAAAAATTAGTCAGGAACTGGCCAAGTTGTACAGTGGCTTTGATCTAGTTGGGCGTTTCGGTTTATTTAGGTAATTAGACACCGAAGCGAAAAGATGCCGATTTCAAGCCTGAGCTGTGACGTAGAGAATGGCACTTGAGGTGCTAATCAGAGGTGGAACTGGCGTTAACAACGTAGCACTTATAATTGCTAAATTACAGCAGCTTGTGGATTTCATTGGAAATTGAAGTCATCTATGTACAATACATATGTCGCTATAAGAACAAGAAATCCGAAAGTGTATAAGACCACATCTATGGACCCATGGAAGTTATACGTGAAATTTTAAAAATGGTGATAAACTAATGCTAGAATTTATATAAATATGTATGCGAAAAAGATGTACTATAATGCCCCGACTAAGCTTTGAAAAATTCAAAATATTACGAGATCACTTTTCAGTAGAGGCATTCTATGTATAAAGGTAACTATCACGTGGTTATCAGAAACCGTTCATGAAAAAGATATAAATTGATTTTATGACGAAGGTACATTATAGAAATTCATCTAACAACATAGGTCTTTTTAAATTAATAGAAAAACATAGAATTCTGATATTTTTATATTGGTCTAGAATATGAACTCTGAGATAGGAACGGAAGCCAAGATCTGCCAAATACTCACCTCGTCTCAGCCTAAAAATAGTTAAAGTTTTGATGAATTTTCTTATTGCGTTTTCATACATTTCGGCTGTACTTCAGCAGAAATAGCTGTGCTACCTTCTTTTAGAAGGTCGTGAACCATTCCCGCACACTTTATTCTACGTGGCCCCAAAGGAAAATGTCAAATGGTGTAAAATCGCACGGTCTCGATGGCTTACTTTAGTTCCCATTTCGATGAATCACAAATCTCGAAGTTATAGAATAGACTTATTACTAGACTCTGTCGCATGTAACAAAAATTTCAGTGAAAAAAAAGTCTGTCAGTAACGAACCATTTACGGGAACGGATGCACTGGCATCGTTTTCGTAAAAGGGAATGATTTAATGACTCCGCTGGTGAAAGCAAATCACTGAATTATTATTCCTTTTTTTTTTTTTTTTTTTTTATAATTCGTGCAGGTTCAAGAGTTACGCTCTTTTGATGTTCGTCACACAACCTGGACGGGGTGCAGATGGTTTGTGTCGAAGATGTTCGTTCACTACTCTCCGGGGGTGGTTGTCTTGGGATTCGAGAGATTCGACTGAATTTGTCGCGTTGTTTGTAGTTTTACAGTAACTTTATTCCATGCCATTAAGATCTTATATTGGAAATGCACACGTAGAGTATGAATTTTGAAGTGATCTTATACTGCGAGTGTTATGCCTTCGTCAGCATTTTTTTTTTTTGATCATCTCTCATTCACAACTGGTGTTGTTGCATGGGTTTTTTTTTCCGTATAGGAATTTTTCTTGGCTATGGTCAGACTTGAGCTACAGACCTTCCGCTTAACAGTCGGTGATGATTACCATTGCACCACTACCACCCACTAATGGATTCCTTGTGAAGTCCTATATCCCTCTTGGGTATATTTACGGATTCGAACAAATAGAAATATTGCCGTTCAATTCCATAATCCGATTAGCGAAAGTCAGCGATGCCATGGATCATCGATAAGTGTAGGAGATATCCAATTTTGTTTTCGTAAAACTCACTGAAGCAGTGTAAGAAGACCATGAACAAAAGCGGACCAATGAAGTACATGACATTATTTCCTGCTTTTCTGTTAATTTTCACAATTGCAACGCATTGAGCAAGTGTACGTAATTTTTTTTTTAATAACTTTATAGTTTTTGCTTGTCAGAAGTCGTAAGAATGATAATTGAATATTACTAGATGAAGGATGGCACGTCAGTGAAAATTACACCTTTTATTGGATTACTTGTAGCATGGGGATTTATGACAGTACAAAAATAAACAAAATAGTAACATACTACTTAAAATATGAGTCAAAATCCAGAAAAGCATGGCCAAATGTTATTTGTTTTTTAATCACTCAAAAACCATTATTCACAAACTAATCGCTCAAAACAATCACCGATAAAATCACTCCTCGTAAGCACTATCATACCACCACTCTCTTGATTCACAAAAGACGGACTGGAGATGGATAGAAGTCCGAAAATCGGTTTAAACAATAGATCATTACTTGATTATGTAATTCCAGTTCTTTGCAAAGAGACAAAAATGACAACAAATCTTGGATCCATCACTGAATGGAGAGACTATATTTTTAGGAGTGCTAATTAATAAAAAAAAACGTCGTACATTTGAATTAACCACACGTCTCACTCACAGTGAAGTTAAATATTGTCTCAGAGTTAACACATCACTAGATCCATCCGACAATCTCTCGACACGCTTTGTTATCTCTGTTGTTCTAACTGATCTGGTTTTTCGCGCGACGCTAATGTTTACCTACCAAAATGTTGTCGCCACGCCACGGCTGCTATTAAACCCGAGAAAATTAATCAAATTCGCATCTTTATAGATTCAAAACACCACATATGATATGTACGAATTGTTCAATTGATTATTGCCGATAGTCAGAGTATTGTACACAATACCTATAGACCAACGGACGCGCGTTGTAGATCTACAAGTTTAGGTAAATAAAGGTCGCCGTGTGGAGAACACAAAGAACTATGATATCAAGCCTCTTACTAATTAAATATTAAATTAGATACAAATGCAAACACTTACTCGACCGCATAGGCTAGGCTCCGAGTCTTTTACGCGTTCGAAATATTTTGCGACTTTGAACTTTTTTACTTGAAACAACAAATCGCAATAAACGCTAAAGGTGCAACCAGGCACTGGTCGTAATCGACTTGATTCGCTTCACATTTGCAAAACGTAATATTCCCGCCGAAGCAGACGCCAACGCACCGCCGCCACATGGTATCTGAATCTGATCAGCTGATCTACATTTAGACCATTTGATCGTCTCAGTGGACGCGTGAATCTATTTTTAGACATTCGTTTATTGTTGTTAATTTAGAATCTGTAAGATGTGATGGAAGAATTCAAGGTAGCCGTGTGGAAGACTTGGTGGATGAAATGTAATCAGTATGCACGTGCATATGCCACTGATTGAATGCGAGCAAGTCCCAGTTGGACAGCTGATCATCGATCAAAATCAATTCAATGCAGCAATAAAATTTGTAACTTAATTGAAGCACGTACAAATGGAACTGATTCGTTTTCGTTTAATCAAAATTAATTGAAAAGATTGTTCAGAAATCAACAAGTTGCTATGAAGCGGTTATATCATTTTAATTTAGTTAATATTTTTGCCTGTTTTTGACTAGCTTTTGTGTTAAAGCCTTTAGTATACAAGATATGATATTCGACAGTACAATTCAAATTTGTGTATATCAGATCCACAACCGCATACCATGATCACAAAATCGATATTAAATTTCGTAAAGAAGTTCCTTCACAGTTCTCCATATCATTGTCAGAAAGGTACAGAAAAATGCCGAATTATTTATCCAAGAAAAGGCTATTTGCTTATCTGCTTTGAAAAATCTCAAATCTATAATGGAAACAAGTAGGTACACCTATAATTCTCTTTTAGATCGAATGGTTCTGATGTTCGAGAATGGATTTTTGGATAACCTAGCCGTTACACCTTTGTCAAAAATTGTGTTTACTTATTTTCAGCAGCTTTTAGCTGCGACCATAAAGTTCTATTGTACCCCCTTCTTTGATCTAGGATTTGAGTGTTGCCTCCAAAAATTTAACGACTTCTCCAAATGGGATTTCTTGGAAGTCTTTCCCTGTTATGGTTGTGTTACTTGCCATTTTGAATCTCTCTCAGGCAAGCTTTGGGCAGATGGTTAGTATTTGTTCCACTATTTCCTTGGCCTGACTACATCGATTGCAGATTTCTGTGCTACTAAGACTCATTTTATAAACGTGGTATTCGCATGCCCCGTGCCCTATTAGTGCCTTACATACCACTCTTTAGGTCGGCTTTATTTAGTTCTAGAGCTTCTTTGGCACGTTTGGAATTGTGATTCTGTTCCATGAACAATCTTGTTTATTACCCTCCTGTCTGTTCCAGAATTAGTTCCTTCGTTTTATGATCCATTTGTGTAAGTATTGGTTTATGTCTGTATGTCAGCCTTTTCATTGCCTTCATAGTTTTCATGACCTGGCACCCAGATCAACTTTAATCTGTTGTGACATTTCCAGACAGCTTTAGAGTTAAAGGTGTACCTCTTTAGCGCTTTAAGAACCGCTTGGCTGCTGAGAATATAGTTATCCTAGTGTTAGTGGGTCTCCTGTCGCTGATGCTATGTGCTGCTTCATTGATTGCAAATAGCTCGGCCTGAAATATAGATGACCCATAGCAGAGGAGAATGTGTAGGGCATATTTTGGTCCTAATACAACAGCCCCAACCTTGTTTCTAGATTTCGACCCATTTGTGTACCATGTCTGGGCTCCATCCTTCATCCAAAGAGGGTTGCTGTTCCATTCCTATCTATTCTATCTATCTACTTGGTGTGAGTATTTCGTAGTATTTTTTAAAGTTCAACTCAGGGGACATCAGATCACTCACTCGGGTTAGTTTCCAAATATTATCCACTTTTTTAAGAATTTCTAGATGTCCAACAAGGTCTGCTTCTTTGTATTTATAGGTTATTTGTAAGGTTAAGGCTTGTCTGGCAGCTTTAGCCTGCATGGCTGTGTGTAATTGTAGAATTTCTCATTGCTCCAGTAGTGCAAATACACGCTAGCCGTTGTATTTTATTGATTTTATCCAGGGCGCTTCTTTGTTAACATTTTTTCCACCAAACTGCAGCGTCATAAAGTATGGTTGGTTTGATTGTAGATCTAAAGACCCATTTTTGGCTTTAGCCCCCATGTTTTGCCTACGAGTTGTTTTAGGGCCCATGAAGTTTTAATGGCCCTTGAGTATATTTTGCTAATTTGTGCATTCCAAGAGAATTTTTGGCACACTTCCCTGCGGCAAATCTCTAATAGTTTTGATCACTACCTCTGATGTGCCTAATTTGGCTGTTATATGCCTTTCTCTTAACATGACGTTTTTCCATTTGATAATAAAAGGGTCTACCTTTCTTCTACAAGTGCACTTGCTTATGATGAATTATTTGCATTATCAAATGCTCCTTCTATATCCATAAAGTCACCAATCGCAACTTCCTTTGCTTTCAGGGATTTTTTTCTACAATGCCCGTGACTTTGTAAAGCGTGGTTATTGTAGATTTATCTTTTTGATATACAAATTGTAGTTTGTGGAGTGGTGTGTTCTCGTCAGTAGGATTTGAGGTTTCCGGATGGTTTGTAGCCACCTTTGGGTGTAAATATTACCCTAAACATTTTCCACTTAAGTGGTATACATATAATTGATTATGTTCGGATTATTTTAAGCAGAATTGCCTGAAGCTTGTTGGGGGAGTGTATTAAAAGTGCAGGGAAAATACCATCCGACCCAGGGGTTTTGAATGGTTTGAAGCTGTTAACAGCCCAGTCAACTTTTTCATACGTTATGTATTTGCTTACGTTGGGATTTCTATCTTTGTTGAAGATGACATTTGCTTTACAGTAGTTTGTAGTGTTGGTTTTTACAATAAACCCGAGAAAGGGAGTCTTTAGAAGTTGCTCTAGAGTGTCTGTAAAATTATGCGTCAGATTACCATCCAGGTCTTTAAGTAGACCAAGTGAGTCGAGGTTCCCTTTGGAGAGCCATTTTCGATGAGTCGTTTAGGTTCTCGCAGTAGTTTTTCCACGATTTCCGCTTGTATGATCTGTTTTCTTTGTTGTAAATGGTTTTTTTTTTTTTTTTTTTTTTGTTGTTGGAGGCTTCTACTATCTGCTGGAGCACTCAGACACAAGTACTGATCCATTGTACTACCAGACAGACACCTTGTCTTTATTGTATTTTCCCCGTTGTCCGGAGAAAAGTGAGGAGGGGCTTCAGTGATGTTGAGCTAAGAGATTCGGCACCCACCACGTCGGCCCCAAGGGTGCGCCACCGTGCACGAGCGAAGGCGGGACAGTCGCAGAGAAAGTGTTCCGCTGTGTCGTCCTCCTCGCAACAAGCAGCACAGGTAGGCGTCTCACTGATGCCAAGCACGTAAAGATGCCTGGCAAAAGTGTAATGGCCCGTAATGACGCCCGTTAGCCTTCTGCAGTCATTTCTTCTTAAGGATAAGAAGAATGTTGCGGACTTTTTACAGACGTCAGGGCGTACGCGCTTAGTCATCCTGCATCCTGGATATTCCTTCCATCTGCGACTGTGTACGTTAAAGACCCAGTCATTGATGTCAGATTTAACCGTTGAAGCTGGTAGACCTAAGGCGGGTTCAGGCCCTGAGAAACTCTCCTCTGAGCCTTTTCTAGCGAGTTCATCGGAGATCTCGTTTCCTGGGATTCCAGAGTGACCTGGAACCCATACAAGCCTAAGTGAATTAAGTCTTCCGACTTTGTTCAAGAAGGTCTTGAGTTCATGCACTAGTTTGGAGTTGAACAGAGGATTGGATACAGCTTTGAGTGCAGCTTGGCTGTCACTGCAGACACATATGCTCTTTCCCCTCCATCTGTGTTTCACAACATAGTGCATGGCCATTAGGATTGCGTAAATCTCCGCCTGGAAGACAGACGCATATTTTCCTAACGAGAAGTGCAGTCGAATGTTTTCGCGCTCGAAGAAAACTCCGGCGCCGGATCCCTGATCAGTCCTGGAGCCATCTGTGAAGATGCGAAGACATTGTATTCCAGGTTCAGTGTCTGGCCAAAGCCAGTCCTGACGCCAAGGAAATGTGACTGTGTAGTTACAGCGCAGTAGGATGGCAGGTGTCATTGCGTCAGAGGGCATATCCATGAGACAGTGATCGTAGGATATTTCTCTCTCAAGTACACTTTCACTCCACTGCGAGTTGTACCAAAGACCATTCCTCTTTAGGCGAGAAATAGTTTTCAGTGCACACCCTCTGATATATATGTCAAGGGGTGGAAGGTTCATCATAGCATCCAAAGCAGCTCCCGGTGTGCTGGGGAAAGCCTCCGTGCAACTGAGGCAGACCGCTCTTTGGAGTTTGGTGAGTGAAGCCACAACGTGTTTTCGTGTCAGCCTGCTCCACCAAACAACCGATGCATATGAGATTATCGGTCTTACCATTGCCGTGTAGATCCAAAGGACCTTTTTCGGCGATAAGCCCCATGTTTTGCCAAAGGCACCTTTGCATTGCCAGAAAGCTGACAGCGCTTTGGTGGTTTTGGACTCAACATGTTTTGACCAGAGAAGTTTGTTATCTAGAATGACTCCCAGATACTTAGCTTCCTTGGATATAGGGATGGGAATGCCTTTTAGCACCAGCTGAGCAATGCCAATTGTTTTCCTCCTTCTCGTGAAGAGAACGACATCGGTCTTAAGACGATTAACCGACAGCCCATTTCTCGTGCACCAGTCATCGATCACGTTTAGCGCCGCCTGCGCTTTGAGACAGACATTCGCTAAACATGAGCCGACAGAGAGAACAGCAACATCATCCGCATAGGCCTGGGCATAGATTCCAGAGGCATTGAGAGCATCTAGCAGAGAGTCGACCACCATGCACCATAGCAGCGGAGACAAGACGCCACCTTGCGGGCAGCCCCTGTTTACTCCAGACTTGACACATTGTTCGAGGCCTGTATCAGCGATCAATGTCCTGTGCACAAGCATTGCTTTGATCCACAAAACCAGTGCTTCATCTACGCCATGCCGTCTAGCAGCGTTACACATGCTGTCGAAGGTAGCGTTATCAAAAGCTCCCTCAATGTCGACGAAAATGCCTAGTACGTACTCTTTCCTTTCGAGAGCGCATTCAATTCTCCCAACTAGGTTTTGAAGCGCAGTCTCGCAGGATTTTCCGCGCTGATAAGCATGTTGCATGTCCGACAGAGGATGCATTCGAAGAGCAACTTTGCGCACGTGCAACTCTACTAGTCTTTCCATGCTTTTCAGCAGGAATGATGTTAGACTTATTGGTCTAAAACTCTTGGCTAGTGAGTAATCCTCTTTCCCTATTTTGGGAATAAAGACCACTTTCACCGCGCGCCAAGGGATAGGTATGTAGGCAAGTGCCAGGCTAGCAGTGAAAATTCTTTTCAGTGTAGGAAGCAGCTGTCTTATACCTTTTTGCAGCATAACGGGGTATATCCCATCAGTGCCCGGCGACTTAAAGCCATCGAAGGATGCCACAGCAAATTCAATGGCCTCAGTAGTTGCCACGCGTGACGCAACATACCAGCTACGCCGAGTTGTTTTCATCGCTACAGCCGCAGTATCCAATGAGGGAGTGTGCAACGAGCCGATGACAGTCTGATTTCCCGGAAAATGGGTCTGAAACAGTAAACTAAGAGTTTCTGCTTTAGACTCGGTAAAGGTACCATCAGACTTTCTGAGTACCTCCAGCCTTGTCGATTTTCCTCGTTTGAGGACTTTAACCAACTTGCTGGTCGCGCTCAGGGATTTGATCTCTTCGCAGAAGGACTTATAGGAATCATTCTTCGATTTTCGAATAAGCTTCTTATATTCCTTCTGCTTCGATCGATATTTATTCCAGTCATCTTCCGAGTTCGATTTAAGCGATCTGTTCAGAAGACTTCTGGCTTCCCTACGAAGCCGTTGGAGCTCAGCATTCCACCAGGGAACCGGCTTCCTGTTGGGAGGTTTTTTGACAGGACATGCGAGTTCAAAACATTTGGTGATGGCGCTGTTCAGGTTATGAACTGCATCCTCCACCGATTGATTAGTTTTGAGTTTAGGCGGGGCTTGAGTGGGGGCTTGTAAATGGTTAGTGCTTCCTTGTATGGATGCCAGTTACTCGTCTTTGTGGCCCTGCTCGAGTTCCACCAAGGCACAGACTTTTTGTGTTATTTTCTTTCAATGATTAAGAATTCAACAGAAATGTCAAGTTCCTCAGGGGTATTTGTATTTACTTGTATTCCTTGTAATTCATTGTTAAGTGGGGATTTGTACGTACTCCAGTTTGTGTCTTTAGGTGATCTGTAGCTCAATAGGGTTTCTTCTCGAGGATCTTTGTGGTCTGAGAAGGAGGATTCTACAGGGATCTGCCATTCTTTGATCATGTGAGATGTTTTGTTGATAACTATAGTAAGGTCTAGAACTTCTCTTCTTATGGAGTCTTGGAAGGTTGGTTCTTTATCTTTATTCGCAATATCCAGGTTAGCATGTTCGCCTTACTCTCCAGTACTATCTTCGAAATTTCATCATAAGATAAAACCCGTCTTTATAGGTTTCTTGTAGATTGATTGGCTGATTGGTATTCAATTTCGTCACCTTAGAATTGTTAGCTTTTTCAGCTTTGTCAAGATTCTTATTATGTCTATGACTTGTAGGAATTTAAATAAGACTTAAGGGATATATGGTCAGCAAATACCCACCGAGCGCTTGCGATTGTAAACTTTTATGCCTTTTATTGGTATGCCAATAGCTATTGTTGAAACTTTTCCCAATCGGGCACATTTTTTGTTAGATCATTGTTGATCTTTATTGGTTAATAAGGTTTGATCCGTGGCAATCAATTTTTCCTATAACCGAAGAAATGCGATCTTCAAATTTCCTACGCAATAAATTTTTTGAAGCCTTATACAGGTAGTAAAGCGGCTAATGATGCATTGATACTTTCCAAATCTCTCTTGGGTTTTCCGAGCATAGATATTATTATAGAATTTTGTTTACTTATGTACTTAAGCATCTAAATTTATGATTAATCGGAAAATATCAAATTTGATGGTGGCCATTCAATATCAATTTAACGAATCGTAAATTGTTTCAAGGTTTCAGTTTTTGTTCCATTTTGAACATTGACTTCGGTGACGAATTGAAGTGACGGGCTGATTTCCAACACTTTCGCTGACAGCAGTTATATTTGGTCCAAGGATGTTAGCATGGAGTTAAACTCAAAACCGAAACAGTTTCATCAAAACGGTCTATCATTGCGCGAATTCGGGACCCACTAGGGTGATCATTTTTGTAACTTTTATAGATCGCCTATTTTCGTAATGAGCTTGAATAACAAGAGTTCATTATGACGTAATAAGCAAATATACAATATGATCTTCCGTTTCCGGGAAGATTCGGGTGTCTAGAATATTGGTTGTCGACTGAGCAGTCATTGAATCGTCAAATTCTTTGTGAAATCTTGAGATGTCTAGTCGAACACCAGATACCGAGAATTTATGTCCTCCCGATGAATCCAGTAACAAAATATTTAGGCTTCAGTGGGATTATCATCTGCACTAAGCATGTTAAAAACCTACAATCCCACATTTACAACATTTATTCTCACAAGTACAAGCAATAAGGCAGAGAAAAATAAACGAGGATATTGCAAAGTTTCCGCCGCAGTGTTTTAAGACTTGAAGCCTTCGAAAATACTGAACAGATCTTGCGTACAAGATATCACAAAATATCAGACCCTACAAAAGGAAGCCAGCTGTTTCCTTCGAGATAAAAAAGTGTAGTTACTAAAATTCGCGAAGAATGTACAGCGAAAATCAGGAGAGTAAAATAAGACTAAAAATGCTGAAATGGTTTATACGCAACGATAATTTCGAACTTATTTTGGGCAGCGAAAGAGTTACAACCAATGTAGGAGATATTTCCATAAACTGGTTAATGTACGAGTAGATGAGGAGGACATTTAAAAAAAAGCGTATGACTCTATAAATCGAACGAAAAGACATCGTATCTTTAAAAAAGTTTAAGAGACTGAGAAACATAGGACAAGTTAAAGTACTATCGCCTTATCTGAAATATTCAAAATGTGTGAAAGACTAAAACAGGGAGAACAGAAACAGGGAAAACAGGAAGACGTCTTGTTACCACTTCTTTTTAATTTACATCTACAATACGTAGTGATCTCTCTTCATAAAAATGATAGGGGAAAAACCCTTAATGGAACCACATGTGCTCTAGCCTACGCTGACGTGAGGAAATAGTTAAGAGAAATTTAGTAAGCCTAATAATGGCAGGAAAGGCACGCTGAAGCAGTAATTATGGTGGAATATTTGGAAATGGAAAGACCTCCCATTAAAGATAGAAGAGGCGACCAACTGCCAGCTGGGGTGCTGTTTCCCGAAGCTGCGATTTAAGAAAGGGAATTCCAACTCTTCTAACTCCCAGTGATAGCTGAAGGAACACTTTGGAGACAAAAAAAACTTATAGCGAAGTTATGTTCGTTGTTTGGGTTTCGGGACGCTCAAAGGAATCCTGAGTTTAGAAAAAAGCAAGATCGAAATGTTGACTTTTTAGGAAATATGCAGAAAAATAAATATTTGTTTTTGACTATAATCACTTTGGGTTGTTTTCTTTACTTTTGGATCTAAATTCTTGAATTAATTTCCCCCCATAAATTTTATTAATCAGGTGTACAAATGAAAAGTTTTCTGGGAACCGCTCGGCATAACAGAAGATCCCAATGCAACAGCACTAATGTATTGAAATCAAACATCAAACATCAAACAATTTCTAACATTGGCCTTAAAAGTGTGGTTTTAATTAACAAAAGGCGCATTATATATTTACACCTATTCGCTTTCGCGGATGATATGGAAGCTTTTAGAAGAGCGCAGTGAGGCGCCATCACACATTTGTGAGCAGGGGCTAGAATGGGACTAGTAATAAGTGAGGGCAAAACGAAATGTATGCTAATGTACATCACTAACGTTTTGGTCAGAACGTAGGTGTTGGCAGATATAACCAAGATGTAACCAAGGACTTCGTCAAACACCTCCATGTATTGAGCTTAATTCAAGTTAACTTAATCTAACTTAATAACTAAAAAGAACTGGTGAGGTGAGCGCGATCCTTAGAAACTATGATTGGGAGAAGGGAATGCTATTGAGAAGATGGAGTTTTGGGCATGGAATGCTGAGATTGAAATCGAAGTTCATATTCGAATTAAGACTTCCCAGCATCCGGGGAATGGGTTCTTTGGAGCCATATGAGGTGCAGGGGTGGATAGATAGAAGAGACGACGATAACGTGTATTACGAGAGTTAGTATTAAGAGATATAGAGTTATAAAGGGTGGCGCAGTCAATGGTTTTTATGAATGAAGAGGATGTCAGATAGCCTTCGCCTTTTTCCTAACGTACTCAAATTGATTAGTTTAAGATGGTCTTGATAGGCCGGTAAGAACAAAGGATTGTTCCAGGGCAGACCTCGAAGAGCGAGACATAGGAATGGACGTTGGATGCTCTCGATTCTACAAATGTGAGTATGTTGTTGTTTAAGAAGGGGACGAACAAAGATAATATAGCGGGATTGGAGAATTCTTTAGACCAACGCTTCACAAAACCGAGTGCAGAGTTGGCTTTAAGAATTATATCGTCGATATGTGCGCGAAAATTGAGCTCTTGGTCACAAAACATGCCAAGATCGCGGATGACCTGAACGGTGGAGATGGGCTGATTATTGGGGAAGTAAAGAGGAGGAGGTCTGATTCGTTTACGTGACAAAGTGATTGATTGGTATTTGGAAATGTTAAGCTCCAAGCAATTTTTGGAGGACCAGACAGAAAAGCTGTTAAGGTCCGATTGAATAAGGGAAGAAGAAGTTGCGTGAAAATGGTCTTGAAGAACTCAAGTCGGCGTGCAGTGAGAGGTGAGAATGTTTGATGAAAAACTCAATGTCTTTAATGGTAAGAATGAAAAGCAGTGGACCTAGGTGGGTACCTTAGGGGACGCCGGAAGAAGCTAAGAAAGGGATAAAAAAAGGCAGACTTAAAACAAACACTTAAACTAAACGGTCAAGGGAAGACAATTTGAACAGTATTAGTTTGTGGGAGATTTTGTCGAAGGCTTTACTGATATCAGTTGAAATGACGGCGACTTCATTCCCATTCTCTAATGCTGAGAGCGTGAAAGACACAAATTCGACAAGGTTTGTGGTTGTAGACCTGGATTTAAGGAAACTATGTTGTTTAGAGGAGATAAGAGACTATATGTGACAGTTTGGCGGTAGTTGTTAACATCACTCTTCGAACCTTTTTTGTGAATAGGAGCTATATATAAAAGCGCTTCTCCATACCAGGGAACAGGGATGAGTTGAATATTTTTGAGAGAGGGACAGAAATAATGAAGAAACATTTTTTTAGTAATATGGCAGGGAGACCATCGGGCCTAATTCATAAATTCATCATTAAGCTGATTCTATTTATTTTCGATGATATGGGGGTCAATAGTAATTGGGAGAAATGGTCCAAGGGAGAAATTTGGAAAGTAGTCGAAGTAAGTAGTGTCCGGTACGAAGAAGTCATCGGCGTAAAATTGTTTGGAAAAGTTAGCAAAAAAGTTGGCGATAGTTTTGGCCTCATTGGAGGGTTCGCCATTGAAAGAGAGGTGGGTTGGGTAGCCATCATATTTTTTGTAGTTGACAAACTGAAAGAAGGACTTAGAATCGTTTATAAGATTAGCTTGTGTTTTTATCAAATGGCGTTCGTAGAGAGCGCTATAAAGCACGGTAAATTTCAGATAAGTACCAATATAGTTAGAAAAGTCACTGGGGGATTGGGTACGAAGGAAGATTGCTTCTTTTGATTTTAAGAGAACGGACCCTGCGATTATATCAAGGAGCGGAGGCCATAAATGTTTGGATCGGGAAAGGAGAACATAAAGAGAAGTAGAAAATGAATATGGCGTTATTTATTGTAAGACTGTCAAAATTGAACTGGACCCTATTAAGAAGACTTAAGCGCGGGAGGGGAAGTGGTCAGCGGTGAAGAGTCGTGAAAAAATGAAAAAAGAAGGGGGGGATGGAAGTTATCGATGGTTGATAAAGAAAGGGGACAAAGTGAAACAGAGGAACTAAGAGGATCTGTTGTGAAAATTATGTCGAGCTATCTACCCATGTAATTTGAGATGCCACTAATTTGGCTGAGGTTTGAATCAGATAAGCGATCTAAGAAAGAGGGATTAGTGGCAACGTAAAATGATTGATCGTCTGATGCAGCATATTTAAGAAAAGGAAAATTGAAATCACCAAAGAGAAGGATTTCATTATGGGTATTCCGTAAATCATTTATGGGGTTAAGGACGCAGGAGCTGTGGAAATTTGGATACTTGGCTCCAGATTTCAGATCGAAATTTTGGGAAAGAATTGGAGTGGTAGCAGAAAAAGCATTCGGAGTCAGATTGAAGGAAACTCGTTGACATGGCGGTTTTGGTGAAGCAGAGGAAGAGCTCTGTATATGAGAGATGGAGGGGTGGGTGAAAGATGGGAAAAGTTATGGTGGTGGTTAGTTTGAGACTTAGGGTGCTTATCACAAATGTTAGGCTTATTTTTAGAGATCTTAGAGTTAGGTAGGTACATACATTTCTGTTTTATTATTAGACTTAGTTTTATGCTTTGGTATATTGAGCGGCTTGAAATGGATATCGTTCTTTTTACTCGACATTGTGAAGATAGTTTTACCAAGAGTGAAAGGGCGACCGTCGGTGTTTGGGAATAATTATTCGTATTTTGATGATATGGACAGCTTCAGTTTGAACAATCTGGAACGTTGAAGCGTTCGGCAACTTACTACTCTGATTTTAAATTCGTTTGTGAACCTTTGTGCTTCACTGCTGACTTCATTTGTTTGCTGTAGCTTCGAGCAGAGGGTCGGGTTGAGAAAGGGGTGGTGCACTTTTAATAGATGAAGGGCAAAAATGAATGTCAATGTCAGACCGAACGGAATTTAGATTCTCGTCTGATTTTTGTACATTTAACGAATTGATGTATGCATTGAGGATGGAAATGAAGTCGCGTTTAAGTTCGACACTACGGCTGTTGGGTGAACTGCTTTCCGAGTTTACATTGGCTAACTTTTTTAGGGTGGTCAATTATTTATCCAGGGAGTGAAGTTTGTTTGCGAACGTTCACTCCATAGTAGAATTGATATCTTATACAAATTTTGCAAGGAAGTCCAAGTTAGTCACGAGGTTCTTAAAGAACATGCTGTGGTTGTTGGCGACCGAGTTAATGTTTTCATTGTTACACTAAATCGCGAACAGGACATCAGAGAGGGAGATTTTTCTGCACTCTTCACAATAAAAGATAAGCTCTGCATATTCTTTTATATTTATACGTGATCGACCTTTTGCTCAGGCCGGTCAGCATTTGTTGTATCGGCGGTACAGTGAGCAAAACCACAGTGATCCATATTGATTAATGAGGTGAGTAAACAAGGGCAAAGCGGGTCACTCACGTTCAGGAAGTTTATTATTATTTGTTAAGGTGTAAATTGGGAACACTCGTGTTTTTTTACTACATATGTATGTACATACATATATACATACATATGTCTGTGAAAAATACGATTCCGAAAGACCATAGATTGTTAATCAGGAAATTAAGAAAAAGAAAAACAATTAAGAAAGGAGCGAGAAAAGAACTTGTGTTTGTTGAGCTAACACTGGTTATGGTAATATGTATCTTTGAAGCCTCAAGCTTTGGGTATCGCTTTGGTTAACTCTTCTATCCTCGATTAAATTCCTCAAGGTAACCCCTATTTTCCCGGAAAACAGAGAGGTAAAGTGTCTGCCTGCCAATAGACTGATGAGTAGATACCTTCGCGGATATCAAAAATGTTTCCAAATAAAAATGATGTAACTCGAACGTAACTATGGTACACGAGGAGAGAGAGACGTTAATCATTTATTTATCACAAGAGGATGCACATATATTAAACTCATTCCATGGGTTTTCCCTCCTTCAAACACAGTAAATTGAATTTCCAGCGAATAGTAAATTCCTCGAAAAAGTGAAGCCAGCATTTCAAATCAATTTCAAAAGAAAACTTATCAATTCAACCTTCAATATGCCGAAATAGATTCTCATAATTCGGAGGAGAACAGCTCAAAACCATAACGCTCACTCGTCCAATAATCAAATCACCGAGCACGGAGGGATATTTTTATCAATCGTCTCTCCAACCGTCAAAAATCCTTTTCATTTTTCTTCTGACAGCCTAAAGAGGTACACTACCAATTTATGAAACAAGCGACCCATCAAATATTAAAGATAACTTTTCCTAAATATTCTGTGATGTCTCGAATACAGCAGTTATGATTACCCTCGTCAAAATGAATCTTTCTTGAGTTTGAGTGAGTGACACATCAACCATGACATGCTAGCCGGGCGACATTAATACAACTTTCCAACCTCCTTTTCGGTTGGTTTCTGTCCTCTACTATTTTATTATTTAAATTCATGTAATATCAGATACTTATTAAATGAGGAGGCAATTCTAAGTCCACAATTGAGTTAAGCATAAATTATGCCAGATACAGTTGGCATTTAATCCGACTTTGGCAACTTCCATATCCAAGGATGAGCCCAAAACAAAAAAATAATTTTGTCGTTTAAATATTAAACAAAAAAAAAACATTTTTTGATGAAATTTCTCTAATTACGGCCAATTAGTAACTGTAGACATACAGGCATGTAGTATAGATAAGATACACAACTGATTTCACACAAGAATACGAGTCCTCCGTACGGAGGTATGTGTATGGAGACAACCAAAACCAGGATGCTAATGATGTTGCCTGGGTAAAACAATCCAGAGCGTGGTAGCAGTTAAATTTTCCAGGCACGCGGAATATTTATCTTTGTAATGTTTTGCAATGTTTGTGTTTAGAAAATTCAATTACTGACTCTCGCATTAGAGTTGGCCGGATGCGGGCGGTTGGAGGCAGTAGGCGGCAGTGTTACTTCGCAGGTGGAGTTTGTATTTGAAGAGACCGCCTAATTAAACCTACTACGGCTACATACTCGAAGCTAAATACGAAAATTGAGTTTTGTTTCCAAAGAGCTTCGAGCTGCAAGCAACGGAATAGGATTGACAGAAATTTACAATGTACGTCCTTAGAGGTGTTTTTCAAATCCGCTTAACTTTTCATCATGTTTGCTCTGAACTTTTACGAATTGCTATGTAATTAGGAAAATTAAAATCAAGAAAATCTATTGACTTTCCGGGATCGTCAATGATGCACAGTTGACTTTGATCCTACAGCCCTTAGCAGCCTACGAACGTCCTACGTGCGGCTGTGTGGTAATTTAATATCTGCAACTACTTTTTAACTACCATACACTCGTCCGACAGCTTTATCAAGACGAAAACTTTTGGAAAATTACCTTTCCTCCAATTGTTCACGCTGCAAAGCATCATAGCTCATTGCACACCGCACCATGAATATCCGAAAGGACGGGAGGAGTAATAAAAAGGAAACTCGTCTGTGGAACAATTTAAAATACGAGCAGAACATTTCTGCAAGCACTTCATTAGTAGGGTGTAGGGCTCTACTGTGAAGCTTTTGTATAGTTGTTAGATCGACTTCCGTTTAGGTGCTACGTTGGCCACGTTGGCATGGAATCATTTTTCAGTTTCCCAAGAGGCCAACACCACGAAAACTTGATAAATTTTTGTTAATAATTTATATTCTCTGAAAGTTGGATAGGTTTTCGTTATTATTTTTACTTTTGCTCTGCAATTTAGTAGTTTTTAAGTGTTTTGGTGTGATTCAGTGCAAGTCATCCGTCGTAGGTTGTAACGTCCTATACGATAAATTTTAGGAGAAGCTGAATAAAGAGAGAATTGAAACCTTTCGGGTTGGGTTTCGAAAAAGTAAACAGAAATGTGAAAATGTTTTTTTTTTAATCCAATTTTTTTCGTCTTGAATATCATACGATATTCCCACAACCAATTATAAATGTTCCTTTCCAATCTTTATCCGCTTTCTATAATGTCCGAGCCTTCGCGCCATAGAAAAGGATGAAGGTTTAGGTTTCTCTATTGTTTAAAAAAATGATCGATTGTGTAATGTTATTATGGGTCTGATCTCAGCTTTAGTGTTCTTGCCACTTGTCACTAGGGAGCCAAGAGTGACAAAATCCTTGACTACATCAAAGTTAGAGCGGCCAAAGGAAAGCGCCCCTTTCTTTGATCACAGCATATATAGTATTTGGTTTTGTCCTCATTAAACCTATAATCCCCTTAAGCCAGTTTTTCAATGATCTCAAATGCTTCATTGATATCTCGTTGTGCCTGTCCAATCACACTTATATCCTCTGCACATGAAAGCGATACTGCTTATTTGAGATACATTCTGCGTTTACTATTGACTGTTGAAAAAAATCACATGACAATGCTTTGCCTTGTCTGAATCTTTTTTTAACATCAAAGATCTTTGTTACTAACTTTAATAAAACAGCGATAATCCTATAGTATATTGTGGCTTTGACAGCGACCTTAAAACAAGACGTAAAGTTTCTGTAGACACTGTCATACGCTAACAAAAGGTGTTGTATGTCCGTCTGGAATTCATGGATCTCCTCGAAGATTTTTCGTAGTGTGAATATTTGGTCTATCATGGATTTTCCTGGCCTGATTATTTACGAATGGTTTCCAGTGCTCAAACAGCACGGCAGAGAAGATCTTACCAGCGATGCTTAAAATGTAAGGGAAGAGTGACTGAGCCATTGAGCGACGGGTGGCCATTTGCTGAGCGTCATCGCTGAGCAATTTGTACCAAAAATGCCATTGTCAAATGCGGTTCGTCGTAATCTTTTACTTAAAAGTCGTGTTCATATTTATAGATTTATTTGATCGACTATACATCAAGAAAGCCTATAAATCAAGAAAGGTCAGCTTATGGTGAATTTTGTCTCTTACATAGAAATTTTCGCAAGTATCCATACCGATTTTGGTAAAATACCTTCGTATGTCAGTATCCTCCTTTGATGGATGTCAGTATCTCTCGTTGAAAAAGATTAACGAAACAAGGAAATCACGTCGCTGTTGTGTTTTGATTCAGAGCGGCTTCGCTCTGTCGCTTAGCAAAATCGCTAGTTGCTCAGGGCTTGCGTGGCCACCGGCATACGATTTGATATGTTTTAATTATTTTTGTCGCTCAATCGCTCGTCGCTCACTGTGTGGCCGCAGCCTTAATCGCAGGAAACCTGCAAAAATACATAAAATGTTTACGTGAATTAATAAATCAATGCTAGTCATCTACGTTTCAAAGATCATTTTGTGCAAATATTGACCGCGACTATGCTTTTAAGTGGTCCATACCGAGAGTTGAGTTTTAAATCACTATTTAGATCATATTGGTTGACATTTCCCTAATAACATAGCTATTCAAACAGAACTAACTTTATCGCTGAAAACAATTTTTGACTATAAAAGCGGATCTTTTTCCAACTTTTCTAAGGCGTTCTTCTTTCTTTAGAGGCTTCTGCTATTTGTTGGAGCACTCAGACACATATACTGCCAGACATACATCTTAGATGGCGTTACAGCTCATGAAGAGCCAGAGCCAAGCTTTTTTTAGTGACCGGAACCTGAAGCTTAATGCCGATTCCGAACGGCGAGAGCCGAGAAGCTTTTCCAAGGCAATTGTACAACGGGGGGTTTTGCCAGTACCCTGCCGAGGAGAGAAGCCCCGAAATAAGCATTTAATGGCGTTGGTGTTATCGGGATCCGAACTCGCTCATCATGCGTCAGATCTCGACACACTACTCACTGCGCCACGGCGTTCTCCATACTCACCAAAAATTCGACAAATCGACAGGTCGTTGCTTTCGTTCTTGCACAGGCTGCGTTTTATAGGGCTCAAGACCAAAATCCTTACGCGAAATCTTCCATTTAATTTAACACAATCCTAATTGCTGCTGTTTAACGGTGATGAATGGACAAATCAAAGCCTTTCTTAACAGATTAATTTTTTGCTCTATACTGACTTTATGCATTATAGGGTCTTATAGGGTGAAATAGGCTTGCTCAGTACGTCAAATATGACGACCATAAAATGGCCGAAGTTCGCGAAAAACATTTTTCACAGAACGCAAAATTTCATAATAAATTTTAACAATTTATGAGCGTTGTGGGAGTCTAGGTCTAGGTTATTTTTTGTTAAAATATCAATAGAATACGATCGACTTTGACGCATGTCATAAATTAAGCATGAGCCGTCAAAATTGGAACACTTAAAAACCAAACAGTGCTTGTGGCTGAATAAAGTTTCTCGAGTTCTTGATCTGTAGTTTTCTCCATTCACCCGTTTCTTCGTCCTGTTTTCCACCATAGATTCTGATTAAAATCTTGTTTTGAAAGACCTGAAACATACGAGGATTTTTCATCTCATAGTGAGAGACCAAGTTTCACAACCAGAAAGTTCATAAACACAGATTTTGATATTGCAGGACATGAGAGTTGTTTTAAATAGTTTCTTGATCCAGTCGAAGTATGCATTACTTATGTGCAGTTTATGACAGCCAAAACAGCTCCCAAATAATTAACTTTCTCAATGCATTTATTGAGTAGTCAGATGCCCGAATTGGATCGAACAAACTCGGTCAGTGACCATATATTTGGTTTCCCCAGCATTACAAGAACACGGTATGTTTTCGAAAGGTTTATAGAGTCATCGTGTTTTTAAAATTTAAGTATAGTTTTCAGACCTTTTCCTGAAATCACCTTTTCTGTTCTAGAAACTTTCGAAACTGGTCACTCGTGAAGCGATTCCTCCTGAAGTCACACGGGTTGTCTCTGATGTCAAAGAGTATGATTTCTGTCAGTATGAGTATATTTGGCAGCACGTTTTAACACCTTGATAGCAGCGATATTTTTCGGTACCTGTTGTATTGTGTTGAGTCACCCTTTTTAAGTTCAGGAATGACGTCGAATTTTTCCATTCCTCGGTACTAATTTCGTCCTGGTATTAACGCTGAATACGAAGGTCCTTTCATTTTTCAATTTCTGTGTTTTATACATTCCTGTGTTCCGTTTCTATGAATTTGGATACGGGCTTTGAAATAAAAGATTTGGAAAAAAGGAAGTTACATAATGATGTCCAAATATCAGCCCTTTTAATGGCCAATTTGAGGTCGAAGAATCCCATACGGAATGCTTACTATGGCTTACGACATCTAATTCATGGTCCGGATTTGACATCCCTGATTCCATCACTAATACCAAACCGAATTTTCATCCGAGACCGTAAATATTAAGCTTAAGGCTTACAATTTCGCGCATTTGGGCAGATAATGATCGATATAGTCGCCCATCTGAATATGTATGTTAACAAATAAATAAATAAATTCGAAGAGACTTTAGTTGCTGAAGATGTCCTGAGGCCTATCCATATCTAAATGCGCGCTCTTCAGACAATATCGCTGCCGTTAAAAAAAAAGCGTCGAAAAAGATGTAAATCAATTGATTTAGTGTTTAGGCAAATGTTTTTACCTTAAACCGAAGATATGGATGTGGAACACTGGAACACATGTGGTTTCAACGAGAAGTTTGGGCTTTAATGGAAAAAAAAATTTCTGGACGAGTAATTTTGCTTCTTGATTTTGCGAGCTAGCCTCCAGGATCTTGTGATTTGTGACCATTGAATTTTATTTTTTGTGGGGTTATGCAAAAAATCGTTTTTGTGCACACAACCCTCAAACTTTAGATGCTGAAATGAATATTCGTCAAGTTATGGCTGAATTATTGCCCAATAAGTGTAGAAATGTTATCGAATATTACCTTGTCAGGATCAAGTCCTCTAAGGACTCCCTTGGAATAAATATGTTAACATTCATAATGTATTTAAAGCATAAACGTGTTTCATTTAAATTTACTATGATTTGGATCAAGGTACAATATTAAATTAAATACGAACAATCCAATAGCTTTGGGTAATGTATGGGTATTCAATATGATGAATAAGGACCATGGCTCAGACGCTATAATCTATGGTAAGCCTAGTCCTAAGGCTGGTTCTTTATTCTTTTCAGATTTTATGGGAACGGTCCCTTGGGATGGGGTCCTATCGCTCGTAGATGCCTCACTTGGCCAAGTCACGGCACTGTTCGTGGTTGAATTTTCTATCCCCATTCTTTGCCAGAGCCAAGGAGACTAAAGATCGCATGCAGAATTTTGCTTTATTTTTGATCTGATCAAAGCCTCTGCTAAAGACAGATCAGGATTGTTATCGTGTTATGTTATATGTTTATCAATAACAAATGCATTTGTAGAAGAAAGGTAGACCGTTTAATTATCAAATGAATAAACGTCATGCTAAAAAAAGGGCATATAACAGCCAAATTAGGCACATGAGAGGTGATGATCATAAATATTAGAGGTTGCCCGCAGGTGGGTGTCTGATCCCCACTTCAGTTGTCGGTTCTAGTAGACGAACTTCTCTGTGTACTTAATAGCAATGGCTATGAAATGATAATCGTAAAAGGAAAACATGAGGAAATCATAGGAAACATCATGCAAAGAGCCATAGAAACAACCTAGAACTGGTGTAAGAAAGAAGGACTCGCCAACAATACCAGCAAAACACACATAATTCGATTCACTAAAAGAAGAAAAAATAATCTTCAAACTTTAAAATTCAAATAAACCTGCATTCCACTAAAGGAAGAGGTAAAGTTTCTAGGAATAATACTGGACCAAAAACTCTTTAAGAATACACACATAAACAAAATATACTCAAAAGCCATCGAAGCTCTATGGGTCCTAAAACAACTCGTAGA
The DNA here is from genome assembly GCA_958301585.1 of Merodon equestris. Classification (NCBI taxonomy): domain Eukaryota; kingdom Metazoa; phylum Arthropoda; class Insecta; order Diptera; family Syrphidae; genus Merodon; species Merodon equestris. The sequence goes on from OY284413.1 coordinate 170,854,450, forward strand.
CAAGACGTGGGGGCTCAACCGAAAAATTAGTCTTTGGACATTAAATCAAATGATTTCAAATTAAACCAACTATACTTTATGGCACTGCTGTTTGGTGGAAAAAATGTGAACAAAAAAGCACCTTGAATAAAATCAATAAAATACTAAGGCTAGCGTGTATTTGCACTACTGGAGCAATGAGTACGACTCCGACTGCAGGGATGGAAGCAATTCTAAACATCCCACAATTACACACTGCCGTACAGTCTGAAGCTGCGATACAATACTTAACCTTAGAAAGATACTATTAATACAAAGAAGGAGACCTTGTAGGACATCTGGAAATTCTTAAAAAGGTGAATAACATCCGGCAACTAATCCGGGTGGTTGATCTAATGTCTCCTCAGTTAAACTTTAAAAAATACTACGAAGTACTCACACCAAGTAGAGAGGAATGAAACAACAACCTCCCTTGGATAAAGGATGGAGTCCAGAAATGGTACACAGATGGGTCGAAATCTGGAAGCAAAGTAGGGGCTGGTGTAATGGGATCAAAATGTAGCCTACACATCCCCCTCTGCAATTTGTGAACTATATTTCAGGCCGAGCTATTCGAAATCAATGAAGCAGCATACAGCATCAGCGACAAGAGATTCACTTTCACTAGGATAACTATATTCTCATACAGCCAAGCGGTTCTTAAAGCGCTTAAGAGGTGCAATTTCAATTCTAAGGCTGCCTGGAAATGTCACAAAACACTAAACACATTGGCAGGAAATAACAGACTAAAGCTGATCTAGGTGCCAGGTCATGAAACCAGAAAACCTAGAAAACCATGAAGGCATTGAAAAGGCTGACATACACGCCAAGAAAGGTGCTCAGATAGCTTTTTCGGTGCAATTCCCCCTTTATGTCTTCGACAATTCGGATAGAAGCCTATAAAAGGTCTAGAGTTCAAGTCTGTCCATAGCTAAGAACAATTCCTATAATGAAAAATTGTGCAACAACAACAATTCTGAATGAGATATGATTAAAAAAAAGTTGACAAAAGCATAACACTCGCAGCTTAAGATCACTTCAAAATTCACACTCTGTATGCGCATTTCCAATGTAACACTTTAATGACATGGAAACAAAAAAAAGAGCTACTGTGAACTACAATCCACGAATCTCTCGAATTCTATCTAGGACAACCACCCCCGGCGAGTAGTGAACGAACATATTCGACTCAAACCATCTGCACCCCGTGCAAGTAGTGTAACAAACATCATACTCGTAAAAGCGTAACTTTTGAACCTACGCGAACCATGTAAAAAAAATGAAGAAAAAAACCTACATAAATGAATCATTCTTCTTCTTCTTCTTCTTCTTCTTCTTCTTCTTCTTCTTTTTTTCCTTTTTCCGGCGTTGTTATGGTCAGAAGTGTAGGACCATAACCTTCCCACTTAACTGCATTCCTACTGGTCCGCTTGTGGGGTCCGCCGGTTTGACCTCAGAAAGTAGCGGCAGGCTTCCCGGTTTGGGATTACTTCATCGCTGAGGCTAATCAAATGCTGGTGTTTTTGCACCAATTGTTTTTCGGCCTGCCTTTGTTTTTTTTTTTTTTTTTGTGACACGGGCATGCTCCAGATTTTTTTTTGTTTGATCTTACTCTTACAACACCGGTGATCTCCAGTCGTGTCAACCCACTGATTTGCATGTACACTTGTGGGGCAGTTAAATGGTGGTATATGTGTCCCTAGGCTCACCTTGGTGTTTTCTAAATTGCCTAGATGTGATTTTTGTTTACCTTTGTTTTAGTCGCCTTTTACGACAAGCGAGAGGTATCGCTGCAGGGATATTCTTAACCCGTCCCTGCATGGAAACATAAATGAATCATTAAACAAAAGAATCAATTCTGGAACAGACAGGAGGGTATTAACCACTCGAGAACGTACCAAAGAAGCTCTAGAATTAAATAAAGCCGACCTAAGAGTTCTATGTGGGGCACTAACAGGACACGGGGCATGCAATTACCAGATTTATAAAATGGATCCTAGTAGCACAGAAATCTGCAGGCGGTGTGGGCAGGCCAGGGAAACCTTGCCCGAGAAAGATTCAAAATGGCAAGTAACACAACCATAACAGGGAAAGACTTCCAAGAAATCCCATCTAAAGAAGTTGTTAAATATTTGGAAGCCACACTCAAATCCTAGATCAAAGAGGAGGGTATAATTAATCTTTATGGTCACAGTCTAGTGTCTTCAAGTGACACAATCCGAGTTCTTCAATTCAAATATATAGACTTATTTTGGTTTCCAGTGAGAGTACTTTACTTTTTTAATATTTCTTAAGCTCGAAGAAACATCGCCTTACAGTTTTTATTCTGTATTTGACCTCAGAGGTGATGTTAATGCCGCTGGATACTAATAAGCCAAGATCCTTGAGTGCATCGAAGTTATAACTGCCGATTTCAGCGACGTCTATAAAGTAGATAGAACTCATTTCCTAAATCTTACCATCCGTAAGACCATCCATCATGGATTAGTCACTTTGCAATAGACATAAACGAATTCCCTTTTATTCTAGGTTTCTCGAGCCCTTTTTAAGTAACGGCCCTGGAGTTGGGACATTACTTAGCTGTGGTTGGGGTTGTAACGAAGCCAGGCCGGCATGGTTCGATGTCCAGAAGGTGTCCACTGTCAGTACAGCTGGACATCCACATGAATGCTATTCAGTGTCGTTAGAGACGTTAGCTCATTATACAATGAAATCTCTTGTTTGAACCACATAAGCTGACAATGTTAAATGAGAATGTAACTGACTTCGACGGTTGCATGCACAAACAAGGATACCTTATTCCGCTATTGGTGGCAGGGTTTCTGTTAGAATAGAACACACAAGCACACCATCTATTCAAACGATGTTCAACTGCCTTTGACGAATACGAGTATGAGGTAGGTCATTGAAACTCGAGGAAGCTTTGCCTTAAATGGATTGTCTACTAAGATCTTGAACAAAACTAAGATTGATCTAGTTGGCCACATTAAGTACTGCGTTCGAGTCTCTATTCCGCAAAAAGTCAAAAAAATTCATTGGTTTATTTAGACCAATATAGTTTCTTGCGAAAAATTCCTCAGCTTGTACGTTTTGATCTCCAGTATAGAGTGCTGGTTTATGCTTAACAAGAAGAACCTCCTCTAAGTGATGGTGCTTCCAAGGGAAGACTTAGGTAAAGGCTTTTCTCTCTGTCGATACGCATATATCAAACCAAACTTGCCGAGTAGCTATGAGTCTGAAACTTGGCTTTGTTATAAAGTACATGATTCTGAGCTCATAGCGACCAGTTTTATAACCCTAGCTACTGTGGTTTCTGAGATCCAGGTAAAAGTTTGCAAAATTCCTGAATTGTAGCTTGGCCCCCGGCAAGCTGATCCTATCTTGATTATATTTATCTGCAGCTAAATGCTACCAACCTTAATGGGTAGGTATAGATTTCAGATTGTTAACTATGATGTATTATAAGTTGCGACTTGATAGTATTCATGCCTCTTCTTTCAATGGTAAAGTTTGTTTTGATCATCTGGAGAAGACGGGATTCTTTGCAATGAGTATAGCTCCTTTTTAGAGAGGCATCTGCCTCACCTGATTAGTATTACTGCTTCTCATTACCGGTATCCTTCAAAGATTCCACCTGAAGAAATGTAAAGCGAAACAAGCAATACTTACTGAAAACACAGATACACAAATGCATGGCAAACGCAAAGAAAGCACAGACATTAACTTTACAAGGATTAATGACATTGCTGCATTCGTTCTTAAGTACGACCTTTAAGGAGCATCAAGCGAATCTTTGTCCTTTGTGTCATTTACTTCCAGCTCCGTTGTACCCTGATTCACTGCCACATCTCCCAGACGTACTCAATTAAAAATCCTACGAAAGGCATGCATACAGCATTCACAACTAGAACGTGTTCGCTCAGTTGAACGCAGCCCCTCCCGGGATAGATAGGAACAAGCACTCGTTCTCAACCTTCCATCCTATTCTTTATCTGTTTATTTTCATAACTGAATTTCGTTTCATCATAACATCAGTGAGAGAGAGGCCATACATTATCCATCTGAAATACACATTCTCCGTGCGATAGCACAATAGAACGGAGTATATTTACTCGGCCTTAAACAAATCTGCGGTTGTACTGTTCACCAACCTTGACTGCTGCGCCAACACAAGTCGACACACCATTAGAGTGGACTACTCTTCATCATCTGCCTCATCTTATCATGTACATATCTTCGTCCGTGGATACCAAGTCAACAATAATGGCACCGACAATGCTGATAATGACGATGGTGATGATGATGATGACGTCAACAAAGAGTTATCCCATCCTCGTCCACCTATCCGTCTATGGGTGTAACACATGATGAATGGATTCCTCTAAGTTCATTTCAATTAAGAAACTTTCAGTGCATGAACTCTCCGCCCGACCAAACAGATCCAGATCCAGATCTAGATCCAGTCGACGAAGCTGATGCCATGCGGCGTGCGTTTGTTACCGTAGCAACACGATGCTTTGTCTAAACACGAATACGAATAAATAAAATCTCAGAAAAGTTGCGGCAACTTGGCCTTCGTTTGTAGTCCTTTGTAGCGTATCGCCTCTTTGTATGCTATAGCACTCGTATCCCCAAACTCTCATCTTTGTAAAGTTAAATTGTCGGTTTCATTAAAATAAATTCCGACAACCGAAATTTCGTTTTGTTGTGGCCGTCATGGTTGTAACTCTGTAGATGGAAAAGAGTTGGCAGCATCGCATAGATGAAGAGCATACCCATGATTGCATGGATACATGGCAACTTCGATGGTATGGGAGGGCATGGGGCGGTGTAGTTACAGCATAGACAGCAACGTATCCCTGGCGCGGTAGCCCGGTGCAATATTGTTATGACAGGCAAAACTTTTGCAATAAATTTCAAATGGAATGGCAATTTAATGCTTTTTTCAATCGTTCTTTTTATGAATTAGTTGCCGTGAGTGGATTTTGTGGGATATGAGGGCATGTCTTGCGGGAGTGAATATGTGTGTGTGTGTGCGTGTGCCTGGGGCTGCGGAGCAGGTGATCGCATTTCAGGGATTTCCATTTTGATCATAGGAGCTTCTTGTATACTTAATTGAATACGTGTATTTATCTATGGTACGTTGCCATGGGCGCGTCTGGGAATCGCATGTATGCACTTTATGGAGTGAATTCACTATATGGAGCTGGTTTAAGCGGTTTTGTGAACTTCTAGAATAACATCCAATACTAGTATTATTCAAATGGTCGTTATAGCGAGTGGGGGATAAAGACCGAAGCTTCCGCGAAATATAGGGTCTTTCAAAAGTCACGCCTAGATGTCGGTGATAAACCATTTCCGAACGCTATTTTCTTTTTTATGGCAGTTTTGACATTTGTGAAGTAGACAAAAGTGAAATTTTATCCAAGTGTGGCTTGTTTCCTTATTTTTGATATCACGTGCAATATGGCTGGCTCCAGCTCGTTATATAACAATTGTTGACACATTCCATCATCGACGCCAACTAAATGCTGAAAAAGCACATTAACCACCTGAAACTGATATTTAATTGGGGTAACGTCGATATTCTATGTATATCCGAAACTTGGCTTACGCAATGTTTTCAAAATGTTGTCAACAGGGTATACAATTTATAGGGACGATGGTGATGGGAGTCGGGCGGGTGGTTTTGCAATCTTTTTTAAGGGGAAAGTAGTCAGCAGATTAATCAGCATATTGAGTGCTAACGATGGTATCGAGTACATATCCCTTGAAATTATCTGTAAATTCGATAAATGTCACGCATGGGCTCTAGAATCGGGTAGTAGGACTACGGATACAAGGGGATGAGCTCTCCCCGAAGTATTCACATCACTTGAGATAGGCCTGGCGAAGAATGGTGCAAAAAACACATTACATAAAACAGGCAAGAGGGGCATCACGTTTATGAGTATCTTGCGCCCATATGCTACCATCAGGCGATTATATTCAGCATTGGCAAAGAGAAGACTAGGCAGTGCCCCAAATTTAAAATGTTAAATGACAACTTCTTATTCAGCAACGGATCAGCGGACAACCTATAGCACCAACTGATTGAAACAATCGCGAAAGCGTGCGATACAGCGATGCCCAGGAGATCAGCTAGCAGAAGAGATGAACCTTGCTACTGGTGGAATGATAAAATCATGACAGAAGTCTGATCGCAGCGCTCTAGGGGAAGACCAGAGCTCCAAGAACGATTAGACACCTTGAGGTTGACGAGACGTTAACTTGAAAAGGCCATTAAAGAGAGCAAAGCAGGATGCTTAAAGTAGCTCTTCAGCGAAGCATACCTAGATCCTCGAGGGCTTGCATGTAGGATAGTGACGAAGAAGCTAAGGGGCAGTATCATCCCGCCTTTCAATACTGGGGACAATAGTAGTGCATCTATTTCCCATTGACCATCTACTCCGTGCACCGCCACGAGAGATACTAGCATGGACAAGATCCTACCAATAACTACAAATGAACTGCACGAAGCATGGACGAAGATAGGCGACATGAAAGTACCCGAATCTGAGAGCCATCGTGCCTAATACGGCGATCAAACCAGCCGTTAAAAGGAGATCGGACACTTTTAGACTCTATATGCTTCAACATCTAGTGTTGCTACCTTAGGGAAACAAACCACCTGAAGAACCTTCGGCGTACCGGCTAATATGTCTGCTAGATACAAGAGGAAAGAATGTTCATATATGACAGACTAATCGCCGTGGCAGAGGATAGAGTAGGTTTGTCTGACCACCAATCGTTCCGTTCCGTCGTATCGTTCCGAACCTTAGCCTGTGCAGTCGCATTTTAGCTCGCTCTTCGATTAATTGATTTTTTCCTTTTCTTTCAAAACGACAAATTTTTCTTTTACATAATCAAAATACGCGAGTGTCCAACTGTGCCCCCAATTAGTCACCACAATTATTTAATTCCAAATTCTCTGACGCAAGCAAAAAAAAAAAAAAAAAAACGTGTGCGCTCCCAACTTACACGAAAACAATAACACAAAAAAACAAAAAAAAATTATCTTTCTGAACGTGAGTGACCCGCTATTACGTGAAACTCTTTCTCGCCACTTCCCATTTTCCCGTCGTCAGTTGCATTATTTATTGACCCACTTTAAAATCCGTACGCGAGTGACCCCCCTGCCCCGTTTCTCATTAGTGCTAAATACCCAAATACGGATCACTGCGATTTAGTCCACTGTGCCAATGACAACAAAAATGCTGATCGAGTTATTTGCCGAGGTATCTGCGGCAAATCTTTCCATCTCCCCTGCATAGGGCTTGGTAAAAGATCCATCACGCATTTTAAAGAACTTTCGGACTATTTCCACTTTTATTGTGAAGAATGTAAAAAGATATCCCTCGCCGATGTCTTGTTCGCTATCAAATGCAATAATGAAAATATAAACACTGCCTTCAACAACAACAACCTAGTGCTAAAAAAATTATCAGCGAAGTTCGACCTTATTCCTAAATGTGTTGAAGATCTAAACAACCTAGTGGAGTGCTCGATCCTTTCCAAATTTAACTCTATGGAAAAACAATTATCTAGCCTGATAAAACTCGTCAATGATATCTCCGAACCTAACTCCCCTAACAGCCGGAACGCCGAACTAAAACGTGACTTGGTCTCAACTCTCAACACGCACCTTAACCCTGTTCTGTTCAAGAAAATGAACGAAAACTTAAATTCCCTCCGATCCGATATTGACATACATTTCAGTCACTCATCGAAAAAAAGTATATCTCCCCCATATCAACCTGACCCACTGCTTGAAGCTATGGCTAACAAATTGAATGATGTTAGCAGTGAGCTTACCTCTACTAGGTTCACCTTAAATGAACTAGTCGAGGAATTAAGAACAGCGGCTCACAAAATTGATGACATCCACTTCCCCGGCCAGTATCATAATAATCCATCATTTGGCAACGCCTCGTTACGCGACGAACTACTTGAAGCCAACCTTTCCACCCCGTTAATTCGTGCCTCTCCACCACCACCCCAAACAACGTCGTCTGTCTACACCCAAACAAACCAACTCCTTGAAGTAGAAGAGTCAGCCGAGGAAACCAGTATTGAACGCTTTGGCCAAATATGGAGTATACGTGAATGGAATCAGCGCCTCCAAAAGCTTCGCAGCAGCAACGAGGATACCACTACTTTTTTGGTTGAAGGACAGGACCCAATCTCTGAGGAACAATGGATACAAAAATTTACGAAGCACTACAAAATCCCAACACTCAGCTGCCAAATGCTTCAACATCTCGGACCGAACAAACTAAAGCTCTCCATCGCAACGAAATATGCCTGGCTATTTCTTAATTCCGGCCGCCCACTCACTTTAGGTAGAACAACATTTACCAAATGGAGCGAAAAGTTTGATTCTCACCCTAATTCTACTACAAAACCTCAACATAAACGTAGTAATAAGAATAATATAAGTAAAAAGGACTCCAAGCCCCCATCCAAACCCCACGATAACTGGAGCTACAAAACTAAACTCTTCCCAATTTTTAACCACCCATCAATTTCCCATTTACAGTCTTCTTCCTCAGTTCTACCAAAACCTCAAAGCCAACAAGTCAGCTTTAATCTGAATCCAACTAGTTCTCCTGCCAATACACCCTTACCACTTTCAACCCTAGTATACGACCCGGATCCAAACTCATTCCCAAAATTCGACCTTAAATCCGGAGCCAAGTATCCTAACTTTCGAAGCTCCCACATCCTTAATCCCTCTACACCCGCCCCATCTAACACCTCAGCTACAGCCAGATCCTCATCTCTCTCACAATCTTCAAACCAACCTCCTTCGATTTCAGTCTCCTTCAAATCTTTCGTTGATCCCCTAGTGCCACCTTCAGTCAAACTTACTCAGCAATCTATTGACACCAACGAATCTCGATACGCACTCTCCAGGTTAAGAGACAAAAAAATCTATGAGAACATTCGACTCTTCTTGGCTTATCTTCACGACAAATCAGATTCGGTTTGCTATGAAGGTAAAACAAACACCAGCGTAATGGTCTCAATTCAACAAGAAGGTCTCCCCACCGATTTCACTACCCTCAAGAATCTTTTCATTAAATACCACGAGTTTTTCAATATCTCACCCAAAAAAGTAACAAACGATCTTGATACCTTCAGACAATATATACATTCAAAGCGCATATCGCACCTTCAGCGCAGCAGAGCTGACCATAATAGGTTTTTTCGGTCCTAAAAATCTCACCCTCCCTGCCACACTAACGCCCCCCGAAAACCTTCCTCTTACCTTTTATTATCAGAATGTAAGAGGCCTACGCTCTAAAACTCAGGCTGTCCTGCAGCAATCTCATGCGTTACCTTTTGAAATATTTGCCTTAACCGAAACGAACTTAATCCCTAGCATAAACAACCTTGAACTATTCCCATCCAACTTTAACGTCTATCGCGATGATGTTAACCGACCTTCTGATGGTTGTCCATGCCGCGGTGTTCTTCTAGCTGTCCGAAACTCAATTGACTCCTCTCTCATAGCAACTTCATCTTCGCCATGCCTCGACTTTGTTTCCATTAAAATTGTACTACCCCGGATATCGCTCTACGTCATCTGCTTTTACATTTTGCCATCACACCCTATTGAAACATATAACTGTGCCATTGATACAATCGATAATTTAATTGAACTACGAGATCCCCAAGACGAGATCCTCGTTTTCGGTGACTTCAACCTTCCTCACCTTAAATGGATCCCTTCAGACGACCATCGTTCGTTTTACATTGCCTCTAATCCCACAACAGCCAAAGAATGCCTCCTCTCTGACCGCCTAGCTGATTCCAGCCTTAACCAAGTTAGCGGCATTTTGAACTTCATGGGCAGACAACTCGACCTAATTTTCACAAGTGACCCCTGCAACTCCTCAGTTTCAGCTTCTCCGCTGTCCCTATCAACCGTCGACAACTACCACCCTCCCCTTCTCCTCTCGTTCTTTCATAACTCTCCTCTTCAGAACTCTCCCCCCACTATTCGAATCTCTCACGATTTCCACAAAGCCAACTTCCGTCAAATCAATGAATATCTCAATAATGCCCCTTTTAATTTCAACGACCTTACCGTAAATGATGCCATATCTATATTCTACAAAGAAATATTTAATTCCTTCTCCCTTTATGTACCCCTTTCTCGACAAAAAACCTCATCCACCTCCCCACCATGGTATAACCGCAGGCTCCGTTCTTTGAGAAACAAACGAAACAAGCTGTGGTCAACTTTCCTTCGTACTCAATCCCCAAATGACTTCTCTAACTATTTAGGTACTTACCTGCATTTTGTAGAGCTTTATAAATCCCTCTATCAACAGTACCTAGTTGAGACGCAAACCAACCTTATAAATAATCCCAAGTCCTTCTTTCAATTCGTTAACCACAAAAGAAAATCTGATGGCTACCCAAACTCACTCTCCTTCAATAATGAAACTTCCAATGATCCTCATTACATCGCCAACCTTTTTGCCACATTTTTCAATCAATCTTTTACCCATGATTCCTTTGCACCCGATCATACCTATTTCAACTATTTACCTGATTTCTCCTCTGGACCACTTCTCCCTCGTAGTGTCGACCCGATTATCATCGAAGAAAGATTAAAGCAACTTAACGATGAATTCACCCCTGGCCCCGACGGCCTCCCAGCTATATTTTTGAAAAAATGTTTCTCCTCCCTTTCTCTACCTCTTTCAAAAATCTTCAGCCTATCCCTTTCCCAAGGTGAATTTCCCCATATATGGAAAACCTCTTTTATAACACCTATACACAAAAGTGGTCCGAAGAATGACATTAACAATTACCGTCCCATTGCCAAACTCTCTCATATACCCAAAATCTTCGAAAGTATTTTGTATGATAATTTAAGTTTTCAATGCAAGTCTTTGATTTCCCCCAGACAGCATGGCTTCCTTAAAGGCAGGTCGACAACCACAAACCTTATTGAATTCGTTTCCTTCACCCTCTCAGCCTTAGAAAATGGCAAGGAAGTCGATGTTATCTCAACTGACTTCAGTAAGGCCTTCGATAAAATTTCACACAGACTAATACTCTTCAAACTGTCTTCTCTTGGCTTTGAGCCCATCTTATTAAAGTGGATTTCCTCATACTTGGAAAATCGCAACTACAGCGTCCGCTTTAGATCTTCCCTCTCTAACCCCTTCCTTGCTTCTTCCGGTGTCCCCCAAGGCAGCCATTTAGGCCCGCTTCTTTTTATCCTCACCATAAATGATATTGATATGGTTATCAAACATTCTTACATCTCCCTATATGCCGACGATGCTAAACTTTTTAAGATCATTTCCTCAAAACTTGACTCCTCCCTTATTCAATCGGACCTCAACAGCTTTTCCACCTGGTGCTCCAAGAACTGCCTCGGCCTAAACATTTCAAAGTGTCAATTCATTACTTTTTCCCGCAAACGCAACAAACCTCCTCCCCGCCTCTACTTTCTCCATAATCAACCCCTTTCCACCGTTAAAGTGATCCGTGATCTTGGTGTATTATGCGACCAGGAACTCAATTTCCTTGCACATATCAGCGATATAACTCTTAAGGCCAATTCTGCGCTCGGCTTCGTGAAACGATGGTCTAAAGAATTTTCCAATCCCTACGTCACTCGGTCTCTTTACATAACCTTTGTTCGCCCTATTCTCGAATACGCGTCTCAAGTGTGGTCTCCTTACTATCATTCACACATTTCCAGAATTGAGAGTGTCCAACGTCGCTTTCTCCGTTTTGCTCTTCGCGGCTTACCCTCGGACAATCCTCTGATCCTACCTCCCTATCAAGACCGCCTAAAACTTATTAATTTGAACTCGCTGGAAGAACGAAGAGAGATATCCGACATCCTTTTCATCCACCGACTCCTCTCAGGTACCATCGACTGCGCCTCCCTTTATAACTCTATCTTTTTTAACACTAACCCTCGTAATACACGAAATCCACGTCTCTTCTATGTACCCGCCTCTCGTACCTCCTATGGCTTCAATGAACCTATCTCTCGTATGCTGCGGAATGTTAATGCGAAAAACTGTTTCGACTTTAACATCAGCACTCCTTGTCTAAAACTCCATCTCAATCGCCATCTTTCTTAGATCGTAAGTTAAATTAAGTATGTAGTTTGAATTAAGCACAAAAAAATGGGGGTATAGCCCCCACCAAAATCAAAAATCAAAAAATATGGTTTTAGAAAATCGCTTTGTACCGTCGATGCCATAAAAGAGGTAGTAGATACAGCAATACGGGGGAAAAGATGGCGAGGGGGCCCAAAGAAATACTGTGCAGTAGTAACTCTGGATGTTAAAAATGCCTTCATTTCGGCAAACTCTGCATTAGGTCTGGTCTCGACCAGAATGGATGCATCACATTATCATGTGAAGACAATTCTTAGCTACTTCACTAACAGGAAGCTGAGGTACCAGACGGACGATAGCCTTAAATACTATAAATTTTCCGGGGAAGTACCCCAGGGATTAGTCTTTGGACCCCTAGTGTATGTTATATATTGTATGGCAGAATTTCGCTATTAACGCTGCCACAAGGAGTCAAGATTATCGGTTTTGCTAACGGTTAAAAATTGGCTAGAGTCTGCCGATCTTGAACTACACTATTTAGACATGACCACACGATGGAGGAATACGCAAATTTCCAGGTTGGGGGCCAAAAAAGCAGGTCTAAAGAGACATTAAATACTTGAGTTTAGTGCTCAGCGACCGATTTAATTTTATGACCCATGCCGAATATTTCAATAAAAAGGCATCACATCGATGGACCAGGATACGCGAGGAGGATTCTGTTTTCCGAAGTGATATTCAATACTCCTGTACGTTGCGCCGGTCTGGGCGGGAGCTCTTACGACTAAGGAGATAAAAAGAAAGCTCTCGCCAGCATACAGGCTTGGCGCAATAAGAACAGTTTCCGGCTTTCGGACTATCTCAGACTATACCGGATATGGTCCCTATCGGTACCCTCGCCGACGAGACGCAAATAGTTTACCTTAAACGAACCACGGACCGTCAAGAGACCAGCATTATCCGGAGGATAAAAGCAGAAGAAAGAGCAACATCTATAGCACGCCAAGTGGGATAACATGGCAAAAGGTAGATGGACCCACAAGCTGATCCCCTTGATCGAGGCTTGGGAAAAAAGAGCACACGCAATGACCACCTTGCGCAATTCCTGTTAGGTCACGGCGGCTGTCGAAAATATTTTCACAGTTTTGGGCATGATAGCTAGCCCTTCTGCCCAGAATATCCAGAGGAAGAGGAAGACGCAGAGCACGCAATATTCCACTGTAGACGGTTCGCAGACCCAACAACGGACATGCCGAAACTTCTAGTAAGTCACATGATAAACTCAGTGGACTACTGGCTGGAGATCTGCTCCTTTATGACGAGCATGCAGAATGAACTTAGAAGACTCGAAAGTTTAAGAAGAGCTGAAACGGCAAATACAAAGCACAAAGCATAAGGTGCTAACAAGGCTCGCTTAATGGCAGTCTTGCAGGAAGAGTGGTTTAAGTGCGCAGAGAGTGGCTTAGTATGTATGCGTATCCCTGGCAGGGAGTACATATGTACAAGTAGCCCGGGCTACAGGTTTTTTTCGAGGATTACATATATTTCGACGCAGCCATAAAAAAAGGACAACATCGAACGCTTTGGTGTTTGCTATGAATAAATTATTCTTTTCGGCAATCCCAACGTTAATCTGCTAAGCCGTAATGATTCACAAGTAAATCGTAACATTTTTAGGAACTCCTATAACCACCTTGATGATCCCAATTTCAATATACTCTTCTATGACTTAGGCCTTAGCGAATCATTCTTAACGACTAAATCTCTCAAAATGACTACTATTATTGATGGCTCTCTCGATGTCCGTATGTTTTCGTTGATGAGCAAGTTGAGTTCCTTACATCCACAATTTACACCTATTTTAAAATCACATCGCATCCAAAAACCTCACTATTGAAGATGGTCGTAAATAAACAAATACTGAAATTTGAAACATTTTTTCAAGACCTCAAGTTAACAAAGACATCAAGAGGCAAACGCGGAAGATCATTAAGACGCTAGATATGGGTAAACAAATCAATTCTGAGATCCCAGAAGATGCCAAAGCAATAAATAAGAAATTCGCCTCAGTCGCAACTCTCTCCGACATTGGTGTTACGAACGAGTGATCAAAGATCATAGTAATACATCCAACTTGACTGAGAACTTTGACTTTTCTAGAGGATATCGACCCTTGCAATCAAATCTAATGCCATTGGTTTGGACTTTTTGACGAATCCCTAACTCTTAAAACTTATCATCCACACCATCCTAAAACGTTCACATATGTATTAAGTAATATACTTCCACCGCCGTCTACCTTTTGTAAATCCTGGAAGGCTTCCAAAATCATATCCCTAACCATGCAAATAATGATTATAAGAAATTTCATCCGATCTTTATATTGTTGTTCATGTCTTAGCTTATCGAAAAGCTTCTGATAACGTAATTGAACTCGTTTTTTAACCTAATCTCCGGTTCAATCAGGTTTCATACATTACTGATACTTATTTTAACGGTCGCACTCCCAGTCTTCTGTCAATTGTCACAGCTCACGCAAGTTAACAATTGCGCTTAACAGCACAGTGCGCATAATATACAGACTACAGCGACGGCAACACATTTCATCATTTGCTAAAACCCACTTTGTTACGAAATTTTAAAGCTTCTTTAATTTTACTCGTAGGATACTAGCACTATATCTTTACACACACCCTATCTTTACCAGAGACTTCGGTTTATTACTCGCATAATATTATACATCTGAGAGCAGTTCGATTGATTTTATCTGATTTTAGTTACAGGGACCGAAAAACTGTTCTTCATTATCCATTTTCATAGCATCGGTACATTTTGCTTCAAAAAATTCAAAATAAACAATGTCAAAAAATTTGGTGACTAAGGTGAGCTAAACTTTCACATTTGACTGAACTTGGCGTTTTATTTTTTCGGTCTTGGCTCTTTTCCATTAGGATGATTGGATCTTGGTTTCAACGTCATAAACATGTATCCATGTTTCGTAACCAATGATGACCTTTTGCAGCAAATCTGGATTCAGCTTCATTTAACTTAAGTCATTCAGTTCAATTAACGGCTCCTAACCGATGCTCATGAGAAGATTCTTTTGGTTAAATTTAGCAATTTTGGAACAACCTTCGTTGTAAAAATATTTCATGGCATGAGACAATCTTTTGCGAATACCCACAGAAACTCTGATACTGATTCGACGATTTTTCATAGCAATTTTCTTCACTGCTTCAAGGTTTTCACCCGTTGTTGACATGTTGGGGCGTCCAGGCCGGACATTGTAATTAATAACTTGTCGGCCTTCTGCGAAGGGCTTCTACAAATTATAATCCTTCTTTTTTTACGTGACCAGTACTTAATTTTATTCTTCACACAATATTAATTTTTTGTTTATTTTTATCGATAGCACCTTAAAACACGTCTAAACTTTAAAAAATCTGTAAAAAACAAATTAAATATCCAAAATGGCTAATAGTGTCAACATTAAGAGACATGGGTACCAATGTAACAAAAAAAAAATCCAAAATCGAATCAAATGTTTTTAGCTCGGGAAATTCAAGAAGTCACCTTATTTTTTTGAACAAAAACATCTTTTGATATTATTGTTTATACTATTGTTATACTTTTCGGCTGAAAAATTACAGCTGGCTATTGTTCCTGAGGTGGGACATTTGAAAATTAATAAAATGGTTACATGTCAGTAACTGGCAGCATTACAAAACGCTATGGATATGGTATGAAAAAGAAAGTAGCGTGGTCAAAAATGATTCGAGGCATGAAGATCAAATTTGAACAAAATATTCGATTCAGAGGAAGGGAAATGGCTTTTTTGGAAAATGAGTTCCAAAAAGTAGACATCCCACCCGACCATAAAAATATTACAGTGGACGGAGAAAAGGAATTGACCTGTAAGCACACAGGTCTTCTTGTGATGAAGCTCAACTCATAGCTGACCTAAATGTCAACAAGCAAAATCATCAGGTTTACTTGTCAGGGAGGCATACGATAATTTCAAGCAAATAAATGGCTGTCAGGACGAAAGCGCCATCGTTTTGGACGATTTGGACCCCTATGACTGACGATGGTCGATCACGCTCGTATTTTTGACGTTAAGATGAACGCGATCGTTTATAGTGAAACTCAATATAGCATAGATTTCAACCAAAAATCCTGGACATTCCAAGAGGACTTTGCACCACAAAGCCCGAGTAAATCAAGAATGGCTGGTCATTGAAATCTCCCGATGAGAATCCATTAGACTTTCCTGTCGGGTGCATCATGAATCCTTTCCCTATCCAAACATTTATATACCTCCCCTCCTTAGTATAATCGCAAGCTCCGTTCTCTGAGAAACAAAAGAAACAAACTTCGGGCAATCTTCCTTCGTACTCAATCTCCCAATTATTTTTTTAACTATATTGGTACTTATCTTCAATTTACCGAGCTACATAATTCTCTCTACGAACGCCATTTGATCGAATGGCAAGCCAATCCAATAAACGATCCTAATTTCTTCTTTCAGTTTTTCAACAATTTAACTATTTAAGGAAACCTGATTGCTACCTACTCTCACTCTCTTTCAATGACTAAACCTAATCCTAAATCTATCGTCAACTCATTGTCAACTTTTTTAAGCAATCTTTCGCCGTTGACTTCTTTTTACCGGACACTACTTACTGCGACTACTCACCAAATTTCTCGCTTGGACCATTTCTTCCACGTACTATCATCGAAAATAAATTGAATCAACTTAATGATGAATTCACCCCTGGGCCCGATGGTCTCATATTACTAAAAAAAATTTCCTCCATTCTTTCTGTACCGCTCTCAGAAATACTCCACTCATTCCTATCTTGTATGACACTCTAAGTTTCCACTGCCACCGCCGAAGGCGCGATCGATGCAGACAGCGTAACCGGGGCTCTCCTTCAGAGACTACAGATTGGTACCGCTACCGACGATGAATCCTTGGCTTCATCACAGGTAAGCAACACCATGCAAGTGGACTCTGAAACTGAGGCCCAGCTGCTGGAAGAAAAGGTCGCCCCTAAGGCCACAGGCAATCCTGTAGTAAAGAGCAAGGTAAAAAAACCGGCCCAAAAAGCAAAGAGTAGCTATAAGAGGTCGGTGCAGTATATCAGGAAAATGAACGCAAGAGAACCCTCAACGCTCTCTGAGCGCGAAAAAGTCCTGATCAAGAAGCACAAGAAAGAGGTAGCCAAATTCGAGAAGAAATCGGCTCCCACCTCCACTCACGCTTCGAAAAAGGACACAGGGCGAGATAAGAGGCCATCGAACACGGCCCCTATCAAACCCAACGTCCCAAAAGTGACTCGACAACTGCCAACACAACCGGCCATTGTCGAAAAGAGCGCACAGCAACCGGGCACCTCCATGGGACACACTGCCTCAGGATCGAAGCAGAACGTCAAGAGGGGGCGCTCCGTAGAAGAAACTCTTAGGGAATCGAAAAAGGCAAAAACATCAGCCAGCTTCAATCTTCGCTTGAGTCTAGAAGTGGCTATTGTCGATCGTTCCAACCCGGATGGGAAGATTACATCCGACAATTGGCTAACGGTCGAAGCCAACATTTTGGAAGCGATGCTTGTCGCGGATAGCAGCGATGAGATTAACTTCGACGGGGCAGGCTGGCAGAAAGGAGTCAAAGTAGTCGGTTGTGACAATCAGAGGTCCCTGGACTTTTTAAAGCGCACAATCGACAATTGCGGCGAAATCTGGCAGAACGCTAAACTCGAGGTTATCCCTCGTTCGATGCTTCCGCTTCGCACGTTGGCTTCAATATACCTCCTCCGGTTCTCGAAAAAGACGAATCCATTTTGAAGCTAATTGACAAGCAGAATAAAGAGCTTGATACTCCCAGCTGGAGAATAATTCTTCTTAATTTCCACCAACCTCAATATTTGCAACAAAGGTAATACACCCACTTTTCGCAATCGGGTTAGGGAAGAGGTAATTGACCTCACCTTACTAAGTGAGTCCGACTCCATCCGAGTAGAGGATTGGAGAGTATCCACTAACTGTTCCTTTTCGGACCACAGCCGGATACTCTTCAACCTTAACGTCATTAAAGAAAAACCGAAACCTTTCAGAAACCCTCAGAGGACAGATTGGAATCTTTTCTCAAACATAGTTGCCTGAAAGCGGCTTTCAACAAATCCTGTCCTTTGCAGCGTGCTCGCAGGAAGACCAGCACAGTCTGGTGGACCACAGAGCTAAAGCAACTCAGGACCAGGACCCGAACTCTATTCAATAGAGCAAAGATCTCAAACAGAACCGAAGACTGGGATAATTACAAGTCCAGCTTCAATGAATACAAGAGCAAAACAAGAGCAGCAAAATCTAAATCCTGGCGGGAGTTCTGCGAATCAATAGAGGATCTCAACGAAGCCGCAAGGCTCAGGAAGATCCTATCCAAGGACCCCTACGTCCCGGGATTCATCCTTAAACCAGATGGTTCTTGGACAGAATCCAGTCGGGAATCTTTAGAACTGCTGACTGAAACCCACTTCTCAGGCTGTAAAACCCCTGAAACCACAGTCTCCTTCGAGACGACGGTTCCTACGGTTCACACAACCGAAGAAGTGATAAACAAGATTATCACAGCGGATAAAGTATCGTGGGCAATAAATTCGTTCAAACCCTTTAAATCTCCGGGCCCGGACGATATCTTGCCAGCTATGCTTCAAAAAACACAGATCCACACTGTACCCCATCTCGTAAGCATTTTTTTCCAATTGCCTGCGAATGGGGTACATCCCAACACAGTGGAGAGAAATTAAGGTAATTTTCATACCTAAGGCAGATAAACCATCCCATACTGCCGCAAAGGACTATGGGCCAATTAGTCTCTCGTCATTTCTATTAAAAACCTTGGAGAGACTCCTTGACCTATACACCAGAGGACTCACAAATTCACGAAACTTATGCAACACTCAGCACGCCTACCTCAAAGGCAGATCAGTGGAGAGTGCTCTGCATAGTGTAGTCCGTGAGATTGAGGGCTCGCTGTACTTAAAAGAGTTTACAATGGCAGCCTTCCTCGACATAGAGGGGGCCTTCAACAATGTAAACACAGAGGCCATAACAACAGCTCTTGAGGACATAAAAGTAGACAAATCCATTGTAATCTGGATTGAGAATATGTTGAAGAACAGAATCATCAATGCAGACATTGGACACAGTTCTATAAAGAAGGTGACAACTAGAGGCACACCACAAGGAGGAGTTCTCTCCCCCCTACTCTGGCTTCTTACAGTCAACAAGATCCTCAAATTCTTTATGGAAAAAGACACAAAGATCATAGCGTACGCGGATGACCTAATTATTTTGATAAAAGGTAAATTTCTACCAACTATCAGTGAACTAATGGAATCTGCATTGAGAGAACTCTCCTCGTGGGCAAGACAGAACGGTCTGAGAATAAACCCCCAGAAAACCGAGCTGGTCTTGTTCACCAGGAAAAGAAAAATTCCGATATTTGCTCCCCCAAAGTTAGAGGGTACTCCACTCAAACTCAAAGCGGAAGCAAAATATCTAGGCATCATTCTTGACTGCAAACTCTCCTGGAAAAGGAACTTGGAGGAAAGGATGAAAAAAGGATTGAACGCTTTTTATGCATGCAAAGAGACCTTCGGAAAAAGATGGGGCTTGCAATCGTACATCATTCATTGGATGTACACAGCAACCATCAGACCCATTTTAACTTATGGGGCCCTAGTCTGGTGGACTGCTAGCAGCACAAAAAGCTATATGAACATGCTCAACAAAGTACAAGGGTTAGCAGCTGTTTGTACAACGGGAGCCATGAGAAGCACGCCGCAAGCAGGGTTGGACATGATTCTTCATCTCCTCCCCCTGGATCTATTCATAAAAGGCTACGCTGCAAAGAGCGCTCTCAGACTAAGAGAGTCCTCTCTGTGGAAGCAAGCCAACTATGGACATGCGGCCATACTTAAGATAATAGACGACCTGGGAAGGAAACATGGTTTTAGTAGCCTCGCAGCTACGACCGACTATATTCCCCCCCAAAATGACTTCTCTCTCAGTATACCTATCCTTTTCCCCGACAGAGAAGAGTGGCTATCAAACGCCGTAATCAACGACCATGAGATCACCCTCTTCACCGACGGATCGAAAATGGACACAGGCACTGGGGCCGGGTTTTACTCTGATACCCTACACAAACAGGAATCATTCAGACTCCCTGATCTGTGTAGCGTGTTCCAAGCAGAAATCCTGGCAATAGAGAAAGCAGCCAAATACCTACAGGTAGCCGATATCCCACCATCTGATATCACCATATTTGTAGACAGCCAGGCTGCACTGAAGTCAATAGAATCCTGTATAACGAGATCAAAGGCTGTCAAGAAATGTCGCGACTCACTGAAGTCCATCAGACACCATAAAGTTAAACTCTGCTGGGTCCCGGGCCACAGCTCAATCGCAGGGAACGAAAGAGCAGACGAACTGGCCAGGCAAGGTTCTGAAATGGACATCAGCAAAGCGGACACGTCATTGCAACCACCGATCAGCGCATTATACCGGATCATAAGCGACACAATCATCAAAGAGGCCAACTCGTCTTGGCTTACAAGAAACGACAGCTACACGACAAGATCATCGTGGCCAGAGCTCAATGTCGCAAAAACAAAGAAGCTCCTGGCGCTGGACCGTAACTCGATCCGTATGCTCGTCGGAGTGATCACAGGACACTGTCCCATTGGAGCAATGATCCGGAAATGGGACACGGGATCCAGCGATCTCTGCCGGAGCTGCGGCGCTGAGGAAGAAACTGAGACGATACAACATCTGCTTTGCCACTGTCCAGCTCTCCAGAATCGACGCCTAGTGTCGCTAGGCCAAAGATTCTTTACAGAGATTGCGGACGTGGCTAATGCAGATATATCGGATCTTCTAAGATTCATCAAGAGCACGGGGTGGTTTCAGCCACCACGTGATAGGACAGGTTAATTTTATGTGTACCCACACAAACGAAGGGAATCACAATGGGCCTCTTGGCCTCCGAGTGGAAGTGATGTTCAACCATCACACTCCCCTTCTCTAACCTTTCCTAACCTAACCTTCAACTGCAAATCTTTTATCTCCTGTAAGCAACATGGATTCCTTAAATGCAGGTCTACAACCACAAACCTTGTCGCATTTGTGTCCTTCATCATTTCAGCATTAGAAGATGGGAATGAAGTTGACGTCATTTCAACTGATTTCGGTAAAGCCTTCGACAAAATCTCCCACAAACTAATACTTTTCAAACTGTCTGTCATTGGCTTTGAACCCACTGTGTTGAAGTGGTTATCTTCTTGTTTAAAAAAACGGTTACTACATTGTTCGTTTCAGATCTGCCTTTTCTTACCCTTTCTAAGCTTCTCCGGCGTTGCTCAAGGCAGCCACCTAGATCTTTCTTTTTTTCATTCTTACCATTAAAGACATCATCAAGCATTCTCACCTCTCACTAAACGCCGACAACACCAAGTTCCTCAAGTCTGTTTCCTCGCAACAAGATTCTTCCCTTGTTCAATCGGATCTCAACAGCTTTTCAGTCTGGTGCTTCAAAAATTGGAGTTTAACATCAACCAATCACTTTTTCATATAAACGAATCAAACCCCCTCCTCGTCTCTACTTCCTCAATAATCAGCCCATTTCCACCGTTCAGCCTATCCGCGATCTTGGTAAAATGGGCCAAGAGCTCGTATCTACGATATTATTCTTAAAGCCAACTCTGCTCTCGGTTTCGTGAAGCGTTGGTCGTAAGAATTCTCCGATCCTTATGTGACTCGATTCCTCTATATTACCTTTGTTCTTCCCCTTCTTGAATACTCATCTCAAGTGTGGTCCCCTTATCAATAAACCCACATTTCAAGAATCGAGAGCATTCAAAGTCAGTTCCTACGTTTCGCTCTTCAAGGTCTGCCCTGGAACAATCCTTCGTTCTTACCGCCCTATCAAGACCGTCTTAAACTAATCAATTTGAGTAGGTTGCAGGAAAGAAGGGTATCTGACATCCCCTTCATTCACAGACTTCTAACAGGTATCATTGACTGCGCCAATTTTTAAAACTCCATATCTCTTAACACTTACCCTTGTAATACACGCAATCCTCGGTTTTTCTATCTATCCACCCCCTCACCACATACGGCTCCAATAAACCCATTTCCCATATGGTGGGAAGTGTTAGTTCGAATATTAACTTCGATTTCAACCTCAGCGCTCTATGCCTAAAACTCCGTCTTCTCAATAGCCTTCCCTCCTTCAAATCTTGGTTTCTAAGGATGGTAGCCTCTTCACCCGTTCTCCTAAGTTATTAAGTTAGATTAAGTTAGTTTGAATTAAGCTCAATAAATGAGGGTGTTTGTTCCCACGAAAATTAAAATTAAATTGAAGACCAAGATTGTTACCAAATTTATCGATCATTTTAAGGACATTGTTCGTGCCAAAGATGACCATACCGAAAATGTTATGAAAAAAAGATATTTAAAAAAGAATGTTAGCCCATAGACTTTAGAGGCAGCCCACAGACCTTACTAAATTGGGCATTTTTCGAATATAACAATATCGTTTCGATGGTCTTAAGTTCGCTCTAAATGTGACAATTTTGTTGAGCTGAAATGTCCCTCATCGCTGATCTTACCTCATCACAATCTTATGAGAAATTAGTGGGTCCAATGCCAGTCTTCAAATCAAAATTTTAGAGTACAATTTCCAGATGGAGGAAGACGAAGCTATTGTGAGCGAAGAAATTTGGATATTTTTTCCTTAATGGATAAAATATTCTCTTTAGAAGAATTCCATGAGGCTGAATTCGTCCAACTTAACATATCCACTTAAACACCATATTGTTCACGCCTTACAATAGGGCAACGTACGTACTCGTGGGCGAAAAAATTCAATTTGTGTGAGACTTTTCATTTGTATCTACATATCAATCTAGAATTCATTCGAATCAAAACCCATGTTCTAATTTATTCGGGGATTCCCCCAGGCACTTGCTCGCCATTCAACTCCAATTTATTGTGAGCTTTTCTGGCCCCTACGACCGCATTTATGACTTAAAGAGAATTCTCTGCAGAAAACCATTCATTTGAAATGATGCCATACCCTTTTCCCACATTCCAGGACGAAGGCAATAAAGGCAAAAAACCAATAAAAAAAAACATAAAACTTTGAGAGTTCAAGCTGAATATCAGAGTGTAAAGGTAAAGAACAAATTCAATGGGACACAACCGAAAAAAAGCGATTCTTTAGTGTAAATAACATGTTTACAGTATCTAGATAACTTCAATTCGTTTGCCTAGCCTATTTCGAACTTCAGCTATTCCTTTCAATTTCCGCTGAGGGATTTCTGTACACGACACCCCGTCGGCCCCAAACCATCTGTCAGATAGGTAAAAACCAGTAGACGGTTTAATGAATTATAAAGCACGACACCGATGTTAAATACGAGAACCTACCCGCCTCACTATTAGCCTCGAAATGAGTAAATACATTTTTCCGCTTCTTTCCATTTCAATGCACGAGTAGGTACATACATAGGTTCTCGTACATCGGTGGCGAGAATAGGCAGTCCTTACAGTCTATCTATACTGTCATTTGAATTCGCTTAAATTGTATGCCATGAAGATCTATCCGGTTGTCAATGCCTTCAGTGAATGCAGCTCCTATTTGCCTAGTCGATTCGTAACAAGCTCTGGCATACGTGTCTGATGTGTATGCATGCCAGGCTGAGGCAGAGGTTAGCAAACAAAAGGGGTGGGAAAAGGCAGAAACAAAAAAAAACTCAGCCCCTGAAATGAGTTCACGAGATTACGAATATTAAAACGGATATAAATGAGTGCTTTTGAGAACGCATCCACTGAACTCGTCGCTTTGCAGGATGGGCTCTGTGTGAGCACGGAAGGATGTGCTGGTTCGTATGTGGACGTGCAGTAGCAACCTATTTGACGCTCTGTTAAGAGTTTTCCATTTCCTATTCATTTCGTTCTGAAAACAGTGTTTTTCACTACATTTTTTTGTTTTCATTCCCACTTCTCCAACTTCTCATCCACTTGTCCCTTTCTGTGTGCATTGAAATGGAAACACTTCGGCTCTGGGAGAAAATCGCCGAGCAGGAGATCGGCGAGGGTCGGCCGTTTGATTTAATGGCTTGAGAGTTTCGTTTTATTTATATTTTTTTTCTTTTTTGTTAATGTATCTCTGAGTAATGAAGCGTAAGTAATGTGTTGTAATTTTTTTTTCACGCATTTGTAGAGGAGGGTGTAATGCACTTGTCGGAGACGATGTGTTAATCCCGTAATCTTTTATCAGCGCCGACGTCTACTTTAATGCTTTACTAATGTCAAGTTCCATGGCTTAAGGTCTAAAATTGACTTTTTCACATAATTGTATGAGTCTTTTAATGCCAAAAAGTTAAAGTGACATAGGTTGTCTTAGTAACTGATTTCTAGTGATAGGATGCTTCCAATGGAGTGACCGGAGTAGGAAGCACTACACATGTAAAGTTCACTTTGAATACCTACCAATCGTGACAAATCTTTTTAAGAGTCACTAGCTAGAGACAACTGACATTGGTTGTATTTTGGGATACATAGGGAATTTCATTACCAATTTGTAGGTCTAAAAGGAATGGTCATGGGGAAGAGATTTGGACCTAATGAAATATTGAGTGTCGAAACTGAAAGATCATTTTACTTAAAGGGCATGGAATTGTTAGAGAAGCATTGGAATATATCACTTTTGACTGATAATAAAGTCGAATTGTGCGTACAATTTTTTATTGTATTTGTCATCCTACTTTATTGAGTGATATGTTAGGGCCCAAACTGATAGATAAAGTACCGAAACGGACAAGGATGAGGCAGTTAGCAGTCGAAGGACATAGGCTTAAATGTCCAGTAAGATACTTAAGTCAGCCACGATATTTAAGCTTACTTTAGTCATTTTGTCTAGCGTAAATAAAAAAATAAAATAATTTTTTTTTAAAATTGGAAAAAAAAGTGATCTCTTAAACGTTTTGTATTAAATTGTCAAAAGAGAGACACAGAAATTACAGCATTGTACAAAATTTATATTTAAGTTGTTGAACTAATTCCTGCCATTTAATTCTTAATGATCACTCTGTGTAGATGATGGCCACAATTATGTCTCCAGTGCTTCATAGAAGAGTCAAATTTTGAATCACTTTTTCGAACACGTTGGCTAGTATCTCCGGGACAACACGTATAATGTAGTCTTCTAAGGCTGAAATTGATGCTGGCTTATTGGCTTCGACGGCTGAATTGACGTATCTCCATAAAAAATAGTCGAAAGGCGTTAAATCGTACGATATACCCAAGAAACCGATACAAAACACGAGATAAATTACTCACCGAACTCATTTCTCAATTGGTCAGTCGTAACGCCTGCTGTGTGGTATGTGGCGCTGGTTTGCTATATATACCTACACACCGACCAGGTTCAGCGTATGATTTTGAGCAGAAAGTTTGAAATCATTGAAGAATAGCGGACGCCATTGACGATAACGTTGTTCTTCCGGTCATTCATGAAATAAAAGGGACCAATTATTCCGCCGGACCATAAACTGCACTAAACAGAGCACTTTTTCTGAGTGCATTGGCAGTTCTTGTATTACTTGGAATTGGTCATTGGACCAAATTAAATTCGGGCTATCTAGTGGTTTTTTTTTTAAATCATAGGTTATTTTGAGATTGACACTTTTTGTTTCTTTTATTTTTTGTTGGAGGCTTCTACTATCTGTTGGAGCACTCAGACACAAATACTGGTCCATTGTACTACCAGAGACACCTTGTCTTTATTGTATTTTCCCCGTTGTCCGGAAAAAAGTGAGGAGGGGCTTCAGTGATGTCGGCCCCAAGGGTGCGCCTCCGTGCGCAAGCGAAGGCGGGACAGTCGCAGAAGAAGTGTTCTGCTGTGTCATCCTCCTCATCCTCCTCGCAACATGCAGTACAGGTAGGCGTATCACTGATGCCCGTAATGACGCCCGTAAGCCTTCTGCAATAATTTCTCCTTAAGAATAAGAAAAATATTGCGGACTTCTTGCAGACATCAGGGCGTACGCGCTTAGTCATCCTGCATCCTGGATATTCCCTCCATCTACGACTGTGTGCATTAAAGACCCAGTCGTTGATGTCAGATTTGACCGTGGAAGCTGGTACACCTAATGCGGGTTCAGGTCCTGAGAAACTCTCCTCTGAGCTCTATCTAGCGAGTTCATCGGAGATCTCGTTTCCTGGGATCCCAGAGTGACCTGGGACCCATACAAGCCTAAGTGAATTTAGTCTTGGATTTGGACGACCTCTGGTTCATGCAGGATGGCGCGTCATGCCACGCAGCCCGTGCCACAATTGACCAGATTCCCAAATCGTGTTATCAGCCA
The DNA here is from genome assembly GCA_958301585.1 of Merodon equestris. NCBI lineage: Eukaryota > Metazoa > Arthropoda > Insecta > Diptera > Syrphidae > Merodon > Merodon equestris. Next base: position 170,881,040 of record OY284413.1, read on the forward strand.
TCTTGGCGATGTCAAGTGGCCGCCCTTTGCACTTTTTTTTTGTATTTGGCCCACTCTTTACATATTCATTAAACCAGAAGTGAGATTCGTCACTGGAGACGACAATTTTTTGATAAAAAAACAAATCTTCCTCCAGCTTTCCTAAGAATATTTCACCTAAAATTTGACACTGTGGCAGACCATAAAATATTTGAAATGCACGAAAAACATTTTTCGCAAAGCACGACTTTTAATAATAAAGTTCATAATAAGAAGGCACTATATCGGTCTTTTAAGTCTCTTTACAATAAAATGGCAGTATTTGTTGAGTATGCTTAATTTTTACGAATGCCAGAAATTGTACGTAAGCTGTCAAGAATAGAGCACTAAAAAGGCAAGCAGCAAAAAAATCACCGTTTATTGCTCTAGCTTCAACATATTCCAGGACTCGCTCAATCATTTCCGCATTAACCACCACTGCACCAATCTCAGTCTGAATATTTTTTGTCAGCTGCTTTTATTATCTATGTACATAAACTTTATTTTTCAAAAAACGCCACGGAAGTTGGCTAGTGATGTTAAATCGCGTGATCTTGGTGCCCAGATTATGTTACCATTCCGTGAAATTAATCGACGTGCAAACTTTGACCCCAATAGCTTAATATATTTACGTGTTGTGTGACTCGTCGTTCCATCCTGTTGAAAATAATAATCATCTGTGTCTATTTGTTCAAACTGAGACCACAATCTTCCATTATTTGTTGATGCCGCGCTCCACTGACAGTGACAGCTCTTCGCAGAAAAATGGATCAATGAATCCACCAGCCCGAAAACCACACCAAAGAGTGCATATTTGTGGATGAAACGATTTTTCCGAAATTATTCGAGGATTTTCTTCACTCTTCATCCGGCGAATTAGTATGTTGACAAACTCATCCAACGTGGAATGAGCTTCATCGTTAAAAATGATTTTGCGTGAAAAACCAGCGTCATGTTCAATCGACCAAAGTTTAGAGTTGATTATGATTCGTTGGCTTCGCAACGCCTTTGGTACTCATTTTCGTCTGCCACTAAAGTTTAATTTAGAAGAATGTATTTTTTAACGATCGACTATTTTCCGTCAAAGTTTAAATAAGTTAGTGCATTGCCCCACTACGTAGTTACACACTGTTGAAATTGTTTTAAGAAATCATTAGCTATTGACATCCAGGCGCGACTTTTGAAAAACGCCATAGTAGTTATCTTCTTCCAATCAAATATAGAAATTCCAGAGGGAAGTGCAAATGGAAGGAACGATTTCAATTAAGTTAGTCACAGATCCAAACATTGTTTTTTTTGCATTATTGAAAATAAGAAAATAATAAAAATATTTTAAAAATTTCGTTTTCAATTTTGCAAAATTGGCTACGATTTAAAAAAAAGTCATTATAATGTTCATATATCAGATCATCTAATATCCACTGATATATATGGTAGAAACATTAGGTAAAGTGTTTACTACTACGGCGCCTTCTCGCAGAGCCATATTGAATTTAATTGAAAAAAATTTGAAGCTCTCGCAGAAAAAAACATGAATAACTTTTTCTAGAAATTCGAACCTTAAAATGTATATATAAAAATAGAATAAGCATAAACGGAAAGGCATTGGCATTAGTAATTAAGAAAAATAATCAGGCTTAGACTGCACATGTCTAATAAGACACATTAAATATTACGATATTTCAATGTTAGATTCAAACTTTATTGTCTAGGAAGTAAGAATAGAATAAGAACAATAAAAAATGAGTTAACAAAAAAGAAGGAAGTGTCTTTAGTCTAATTTGTATTTGAATTAAGAGGGTGGTCCGATAAGTACTTAGATTCACCGCCAGATGGCGCCAGTATCGCAAGAGCAACTTACTACCGGCTACTGTCGAAATTTCAGCCGGATCGAACTCGTAGTTTTGTTTTGACCCCGTGTGGAAGCGGTCCGCGGATTTTAGAAAAATGGAAAAAGAGCAATATCGGTCGGTGATTCGATTCTTGTTTTTGGAAGGAAAATCGCGCAGCGAAATCAAAGAGCGTTTGGATGCTGTGTACGGTGACTCTCCTCCTTCGATGGCGACCATCAAAAATTGATTTAGCGAGTTTCAACGTGGTCGCACGTCAATTTTTGATGAGCCACGTCCAGGTGCCCCGAAAACGGCTATCACGGAAGATAACGTGCCAAAAATCCACGATTTCGTATTGGCAGACCGCCGATTGAAAGTGCGTAGGCATTTCAAAAGATCGAGTGGGTCATATCCTGCGCGAAATTATGGGCATGAGAAAGCTGTCGGCGCGATGGGTGAGACCACTTCAGAGCAGTGTTTGACGCTGTTTAAACGCAATCCGAAGGAGTTTCGGAGTCAACGAAACATGGATTCACTAGTACACACCAGAGACCAAGGAACAGTCGAAACAGTGGACTTCACCCGGCGAACGTGCTCCGAAGAAGGCGAAGACTGTCCCATAGTCATAGCCGGAAAGGTGATGGTCACCGTTTTCTGGGATTCACAAGGTGTGATCCACATCGACTACCTGGAAAAGGGCAAAGCGGTCACAGGGCTGTACTATGCCAAATTATTGGGCCGATTCGACGCCGGATTGAAGAAAAAACTTGGCAAAAAAAAAGTGCTCTTCAACCATGATAACGCACCGGCTCACATCTCCGCCCTCGCCACGGCCAAATTGTTCGAATTGGGCTAAGAACTGCTGCTCCATCCACCGTATTCTCCAGATTTGGCCCCGTGCGACTTCTTTTTGTTTCCAAACTTCAAAAAGTCACTCGCCGGGCAGAAATTTCAGTCGAATGAGGAGGTCATCGCCGGCACGGAGGCCTACTTTGCATACCTCGAGAAAACGTATTTTTCAGACGGGGTAAAGAAGTTGGAGCATCGCTGGGTCAAGCGTATCGAGCTAAAAAGAGACTATATTGAAAAATAAATCGCCATTTCTCCAAAAATTTTGTTTTTCTTTTGTAGGCTAAGTACTTATCGGACCAGCCTCGTATATTGAGGCGAATTTCTTTGAAGGGTTAAAATAGATCTTGTTGAATAAATAAGCATATTTCGAGAACTTTATTTTTTGAACAAACCTTGTACAGTGAAAACTCAACGGAAACGCTTTGTAAAGCTCATATCGACTTTGGGCATCATCAAACACCTCCTCGCACAGCCATAGTGAATTTGAACGTCTCAGACAAGCCTCCCACATGTCTTCGTCCAGTAAGTTCAATTGAACATTTCGCCTTCGGAGCTAAGAGTATGTCAGGAAACCCTGAATTTAGGAAAATAATTTAGAGGCAAGGACTTGAGCTTTTCTACAATCAATCTTGATCATGAACAATATCGTCATTTCGTTAATTGGGTGCAAGAAATAGTTGAACAAAATTTTTTTTATAAAATTATTCTCGGTGCTGAGGATCACTTCCAATTATGTCCTCAGCGAATGCCAATTTGTTGAGGCTCTTTCAGTGGTATAGATGTGGACGACGTTAATTCTTAATTGTGAAACAATGATTCTGTTGCGTGATTTATATCGTGAACAAATGATTTTTTAAGTAAAGACTTCAATCGGGCGTTAGGCTTCTGCGATTTAATTCCATTAAATTTGGGGTTAATTTAAAGATAAAGTCTACGCCAATGCCTCAAGGACGATCCGTTCAGTAAAAGTAAACATTAGAGCTGTTATTCGCCAAGTTTAGCTTTTTTATTCTTTTTATTCTTTTCTACTCTAATAAAAAATTCCATAAAAGGAAAGAATATTTGTAGAGGCGAGGCCAACATTAGGCAGATGCTATGCCGCTTTTCCTGAAAATGTTTTATTTTTAATTTGCGCCATCTCCTATGGGTCGATGTAAACTTCGAATAACTTCAACAATAGTCAACCAATTTTTATATGTCATAGCATTTTGGAAACGTAAATTCAGTACAATTAACCTAAAATCGCTTCACACCAAAAGAACGCGCGGAAACAGTTTCAATGTTCATTAAAAATGAACGCTCGATTGTGCTAAGTCAACGTGCATATCGTGCAAAATATCGTGATCGTGCGCTCAAAAGAGATACAATTCGTCGTTGAGCCTAGATTTTTTTTCAATTAGGTTCTGTGGCAAGCCCTCGTGAGCAACCTAGGCCACGTCCGCGGCATTCAAACTCATCTATTCAGTCTGTGAAAGCCAGTGTTCAAGAAGACTCAAGTTGAAATGACGCGCGGTTCGTAGCAGTTAGGCATCAGTGGGACCACTTTGCGGAGAATTTTCAAGGACGACCTTCACTTATTTCCATACAAAGTGCAGATAACTCAATGAATTTCGCCACAAGATGAGCCACGGCGCTTAGTATACGCACAAAATATCGTTGCAATGATTAATGCTGAGCCGAAGTTTTGGCATCAAATTTTGATGACCGATGAGGCATATTTTACGCTCTCTGGCTCATTTAATAAACAAAATTGTCGCTTCTGGGGCACCGAAAATCCTCACATTATTCACGAAGAGCCGCTATATGATCAAAAAGTTACTGTTTGGGCCGGTGTATGCGCTAAAACCATCATTGGACCGTATGTCTTCAAATCGATATCGATGGATGTTTGCCCATTCTGTGATCCCAGAAATGCGTAAATAAGGCTTATTTCACTTTTGGTTTCAACAAGACGGCGCGACATGCCATACTGCGAACAAAACAATGAACCTTTTGCGTAAGAAGTTGCCTGGAAGATTGGTGTCAAAAAAGGCCGATATTGACTAACCTCCGAGATCGCCGGATTTGACTCCTCCAGACTTTTTTCTTTGGGGATACTTGAAAAGCAAGCTGTATGCTAACGGTCCGAAGACAATAGAACAGCTTAAAAGAAACATTCGTGCGGAAATCGCAGAAATTTCTACCGAAATGCTCGAAAATGTCATGGAGAATGCGCGAAAACGAGCCCATTTTTGCATCGGCAATGAAGGCAGTCATTTAATTGTTATTGTTTTCAAAAATTAATCAAAATAAATCGTAAGGTTCTAAGTCGAATAAAAGTTTTTGAATTTCCAAAATCGGTTGAGAATTGTTAAAGTTATTTGATTTATATCGACCCATATGAGATGGCGCACGCTGTATATAAAATTACACCTCTTGTTGGATAGCCCCATTTATGCCATCTAGGCCTTCCTCATTATTGCTTAGGAGCCAAATGCAATGACAAATATTATGCTCAATGGACATGTCACATGACCGCTAAACAGATCCATATATTTTACCATATATGCCACCATATTTTTCAATAATCACACTATTGGGAAAACTATTTCTAAATTTGCACAGCAATAAGAGCTAAGACCGCTGTACCATAGTGTTTCGTAAAGCTTTAGCACCGGAAATATTTGCGCGGTTACGAACATGACATTCCAATAACAGTGGCAATATTTCCGATTGAAGAAACCCAACGAAATATTATTTGGCATGCAGCTACAGGGATACAAGAAGCTTTGAAAATTAAACATTGCCAAAGGACCTGTCTACATACATATATACATATGTATGTAGATCATAGGATCGTTGACGTCGTTGTTATCGTCTTTTGGACGCCATCGCGCTCCTTCGAACAACATGCTTTACCTACGATTTCCTTCTTGATGTCGCTTTGTGTTTTTTATATCTCACTATTCCCGACGTTATGCGCTCGTTACGGAAGGCAAAAGAGCGTGAATTACAAAAGTAAAACGACTGCGCTGGAAGAGAAAAGGAAATTGTTAAAGCAACGAGCTGACTGGCAGGATGCATTCATATTTAAGCAGACAGTAGACACATTGTTTCCTGCGCTCGATTTAGAGATACTGTAAATGTGGTGAATACCAAAACTAAAATAAAAGCAATTCCAAAGATGGAATTTATATTTAGCCCAGTCATTTTTGGTTGATATTTTCAATACGGATATGAACGGAGCGCATGCAATGGTGTTTCACTCTCATTAAGAATTTATGATTTAACCAGCCTGGGAAGTCGGAAAATTTGAGAATGTCTGTCAGTATTAACAGTAGACGCTTTACTGTATACTATATGTATAATACTCTATTAGCAAAATAAGAGCAATAACAGCTTAAATCACTCAGTATCCATTTTCTTTTCTATTTTTAATGCTGCTCCAATGAATCAAAATAAAACATTTTGCTCATCATTATAAATGCCAGTTTGACTTTCATTTGATTTTAGTTTACGCCTGGCTATCAGATGTCACTACTATAGGTACATATGTCCGGTTGTTGCCAACTGACTGGTCGTAACAGGACACTCATGAACAAATGGTAAATAATGATTAATAAATTCACGAGAAATTCTTTCAACCCTACTCGAGCGGTTTCATAACCAGCAGATTATGGTCATCAAATTACTACGTTTGCGGTAAGTGGTGAAATTACAGCGATGAGTATTACGCCAATGGCATACGATTTGTGAGTGACCAATTATGGAGGTTTACAGTGGGTAAATCGCTTTACAATGATATAAAGTAAATTTGCGAATTTTTTTATAAAAAAAAAGCGAAATACAAAAATTAAAAACTTTGGGAGCATCGAGATTAAGGCACAAAAAAAAAATTCGTAATTCAGATAAGAGGCTTAGAAAGTTGGAGAAAAAATGCAGCAAAATTATATTTTCTTATTCCTTATGTCGGATCACTGTCGGTACACTACAAGCTGATCTCGGACCCCGGTCACATAAAATACTGAGCCACTCCTACTCCTTTAATCAGAGTTTGTAAAAAGAATATTAAAACCAGCTTTGACTCTTTTGTCTTCTTCCACACCTGCCACTGTAGAAATGTTTTAAAGACGTTTATCTCGGGGTGTACGTCCTTAGGAAATAAGGGTATTGGAAGAGCTTGATCGGTAGCTTTACGGCGTTTAACTTAAGGTGGACATAATCCCTAACATATATGGCAGTATCATGTCCTAATTTGACGACTGATAGTATAGGGCACCACCAATAAATTGAGAAAATTCATTTTGAATTTTCTTTTCATAGTCACGAGCCATTGAAAGACTTCTCTTTACATTCCAGAGGTGTCATCACACATTCAGAAAATTAGTTTGTAATATTTTCTTACCGGCTCTTTAGCATATGGCGTCAAGCTGAAAATAAAAGCCGGCAAAAAAGGCAATTAACATCGGTCATACCGACATCATTTTCAGACTAAGATGGCACAAATATCAATTGTTTTGAATAGATTAAGTATTCAGGCAGATGAAATGAATCTTATCACCCATAATAAGTACACGGTTTGTATAGAAAGTATCGGGAATATACGTCGCAGTGCGTTCGGAGTCTGACTTTCATCAGAAGAGATCAAGTTTTTAGTGAACTCCTATCGAATGAATCGTTGTAACTTCAACGCACGGCGATGGATTTAACAGCGGTATGCCACTAAATTTTGTGTTGGATTGGGGAATCGGCTGCAGAGATATTGAGCATAATTCACCAAGTATTCAACGATAAAAGCTTCTCACAAACTGCGATATTCAAATGGTACAGGCCCTTCAAAGTTTGTCGAGCGGGTGTAGATGACGAACCCCACTATGGCCGGCCGTTGAAAACGTGTAAGGTGGGAGTGAAGTGCCGAATTTAAGCTGCCAGTTAAGTCTATGCATGGCCCCTGAAAAGAATGGTCAACAGGGTAAGGTCGGAAATTAAAAATTGCATAAAAAAGACATATCTGCTCCAAGGGGACCAATTAGCTCACGCAAAATAGCGTCACGATGATTCTTCAAACCCTTAATGTCTCATCTTGGCCACAGCAGACTTTTCTCAAGTCTCAAAAGTAAAATTATCCTTTAAAAGATACCACCATAGAACCATAAGTGCTGTCAAAGAAGCTTGCGCGTTCCCCCCCTTAAGATCTGAAGGAAAAGCCGATGGCAAAAATGTGACGACGCTCAACAAATATAATTTGGTATTGGTTTTATTTTTGCTTGATTCGTCCAGTTTCTTTTGAGCGAATTTCAGTAGCTACAAACTTAAGCATTTATTCATACAATACAAGGGGTGATCCGAAAGAAATGGTAATGCAAATAAAGCTAGACATTTATAGGTAAAAAAAAGGATTTATTTCCCTACATAGACTCCTAAAAAGTCAAAATATTTAATTAATTTTTTTTCTAAGCCCAGGATTCCCTTAGAAAAAAATTCTTAGTCTTGGCCATCTCGAAACGCTTCAACGGCAGCCATAGCTTCGCTATCGACTTCAAATTTTTTTGCCTCGAATGTGTTTCTTGAGCCGAGAAGTCACTGAGACCTAGCAAATAGAGCGGGAGTTATATTGTGGGAGCTAGCAAATTTATTTTATTTGTTTAAAATTTTTATGTTTAAACTTTTTTATCTATATGAGTACACTGTTTGATCTATTTCTTCTTTTACTTCCTGTTAACGCCGAGCCAGTCCGAACGAAAATGTCCAAATCTTCCCGATGTGTTCTCGTTGAACCTTTATGGAAACTTTCGCTTGTTTACAAGCCATCGTTAGCTTGTTTTTCACAATATGGACCGCTCTTACTGTGCGCTGACTTGTTTACAAACCATCGCTTGTTGTTAGGCTGGGTGGTGGTTGGCTTGGCCCACTGCTGTTAAGTCGATCGGCTGGGTTGTGGAGTGGGTGGAGTGGTAAGGCGTATCTCGGGCAGTTCGATTCCGCTTCTTGAATGGCAGCCATCGCAACTGCGGCACTTTTCCCCCTTTTTTTTCTCGGCGACTAACGTTTCCTGTACCTAACGGGCAGAGACTTTTTTTATATCCAATTCGTTCGTAAAGAATCTGTGCCATATGAGACCCATGTGACCTCAGCCTGTTGGTCACTCTTCTGCCAATTTTTTCACGTTATCTTCAGTTAGGCTTAGCGAGCTGCTGAGGCATATGGTGGAGTAGAGTCTATTACATATATAAGCAAGCAAAAACTGTTTTTATTTTTCGATTTTTATGACTCATTATCACTATTTTTGGATCACTCCTCGTATATCGAAGATCATGTGAGAATTTGCTCCACAGACTTGGATCATCAACTATTCTATTGTCAGATTTTGTTGACGATATTATGTTGTTTTTGAATGCTGATCTGACAATCTCTTTAGAACAAATACTACACGTATCTTGCCGCCTGAGAAAAATTCACATACCATCTCTACCAGTCCAGAGACTAAATGACTCGTCTTGGAGATTTTATTCGCCGACGTCTGGTTGATGTTGACACAATTTGTTCCATCGTTACCATTTTAGATCAATTCGATTTGCCATCAATAAGTGGATTAAATCAACAAAAACAAAATATCAAGAAAATATTGGCCCACCTATATGAAGGGTAAAACGCACGATTCTCTAAACAGAGGCCGTTAGTTATATGTCCGGGTATGTGCTTATTCTCCAACTAGCACTAAGTTACATGGCTGTACCTTTTTTTGCAAAATTGCTAAGCTTGTAAACAAACCAATAGATTTTGTTTACAAGCCGAGCTTATCAGCAATAGAAGGTACAGTTCTATTATATATTTCAGCTGCCGTTGTACATATCCGAGACACAACCGAAACCCAAGCCAAGCCAAGAACGGTGTTGAGTCGTCGCTCTTGTTTTTAAGTTTACGCTAGCTCTAAGATAAGGTTTAAGTTAGTCTTAAGTGACCCATCATAGTGAACGGACGAAAATAATAAAAGAACAAAAGAACAAAAGAAGATATGTGTTTTTATTAAAGTGTCGCTCCCGTGTATAAACAAAAGTGGCGCAGTCGGAAAAAAAAAAACAAAAAAATGAGAAAAAGTTTTGGTTCATGTAAACTAAATTAACTTAATACATACTATCAAATATATACACTTCGTGAATAACTATAAATAATAAGTGCATACATACTGTTATATACATTCTTGATATAGTTAATCAATACTAAAGTGTAAAGAGCGTGCATAAATGCTAGAACGTGCATAAATCATAAAATATATATGTATATACATACATATATAAAAATAATATTTAAAAATAAAATATATGCAAACTGTGAACAATATCCTTTCTATTTATCAAATACTTAACAAAAAGTGATTATCAATATTCCAATTATACATGCATACATATTTAAAATACCTAATTTCACAAAAATAAACATCATTTAATTCATTAATCGGAAACGATCACTGGCACCAATTTACATCAGGTATGGCGGACTTTAATTTATTTAATCTGGCGAGTGATGTTAGTGATTTCACCGGAGAACCTGAAGAATTAGATCTATTTATCAAACATGTGGACTATATTTATACGTTTGCTAGTGGATTAGATTCAAATGCAATTGGATTTTTAGATTTAAGGATTAGGCAAAAAATTAAAGGCCCAGCCAATGTTATACTTTTAAACAATAATAACCCTATACGTTGGGAAGAAATTAAAGCTATTTTAAAAGAAAATTGCACTATTAATGAAAGTATAGAAACTATAATAACGTCTGTTAAGTTATTGTAGTTTGAAAACTCTGTGAGCGAACTTTTTGAGAGGTGTCAAACATATTTAACTAAATTAAACATCAAAACTTCGTTAAGTTCCGATATTCCTACTTGGTTTAATAGTAAACAAAATGAGGACATGATTTTAAAACTATTTACTAGCAAATTGCCGAGTGAACCAAAACTCATTTTACATGCCAGGAACCCATTAAACTTGAGGGAAGCAAAATCAATTTTGGTTGATACAGATAATTTCAACAGACATTTTCAAAATTACGCAAATAATTCTACCGTTCATACATCGCTCCATCCTTCATACTTTAACGCAAACCAAAACTCTACGCAGAAATACAACAGAAATTACAAAAATAGGAACCAAACAAATACTAGAAACTCTTTTCCACAATTCTCAGGCTACGTCCCAAATAAAACAAATAATAGTACATTTTCTAACCAGTTCCAAAGTAATAACAATTTTTATTCGGGTAAGTCACCATCCCAACAAAATCAGACAGGGTTGTTTAAAAGGAGCGAACAAAGTCGCAGAATGGACATTGACAACGTCGAGTCCGATGAACCTCGTTGCTCTTGTCCTCATGCACAAAATTTTCAACAAAGCAGCCAAGACCACTTCCCTGTATAATAGTGCAAGCCAAACCTAATCCTATTAAATTATTGATCGACTCAGGCGCAAGCACGTCTTTAATTCAGAGGGATTTGTTTAACTCGACCTTTAGAACCAATCTCAGTAAGCCACTATACCTGAAGTCGGTTAATTCAAATATAGCTGTTAGTACAAAAATTACCATACCACTTTTCAATGAGTTTAATAAGCCCTCCGCAACAATCGATTTACTCGAAACACAATTAACTGGAGATTTCGATGGTATTATTGGATGCAATATTTTAAGGCCTTTGCAAGCCAAAGTCGACTTCGAAAACTCACAATTAATTACAAAAGAATCAGTTCTACCATTAGTATTTGGATATTCATACCCCAGTATTACAGAAGAAGAACTTTCTACATTGCAGGAAGACATGTCAGACGTCTCTTTTGAAGCACCTTCCTTAAAAAACATAATTAATAAATTAGAAACCGATAATTTGAATAGAGAAGAAATTGATTCTCTTATTGAAACGATAAAAAAATTTAAGCATGTGTTTTACTTTGAGGGCGATACGTTGTCTTCGGTAGCAGAATATAGCTATATGATACCAACAAAGAATAATATCCCGATTTATTCTAAAGCCTACAGATATCCCGAAGCTCATAGATTTGAAGTAAATAAGCAAATATCGGAAATGCTTAAGTCAGGTATTATAGAAAATTCATCTAGTCCCTACAATGCCCCTATTTGGATAGTGCCGAAGAAAGTTGATAACTCCGGCCAACAAAAGTGGCGCATTGTTGTTGATTATCGAAAACTCAGCGAGGTGACTATAGAGGACAAATTTCCAATACCAAACATCGAGGACATATTGTCAAAACTAGGTAACGCGCAGTATTTCTCCACAATCGACCTTGCAAAAGGATTTCATCAAATCCCAATATGCAAGGAAGACAGACATAAAACAGCATTCTCTACAGCAACTGGTCATTACGAGTTTACTCGTATGCCATTTGGCTTGAAAAATGCTCCTGCATCTTTTCAAAGGATGATGAATGAGGTCTTGGAGGAGTACATAAATAAGATCTGCGTCGTGTACCTGGACGATATTTTGATATTCTCCACTTCGTTGCAGGAACATATAGACTCTCTTCATAAAATATTCAAAAAACTTCTAAATTACAATCTCAAAGTTCAGATTGATAAATGCAGTTTTATGAAGCATGAAACTGAATATTTGGGACATATAATCTCAAGGGATGGTATAAAACCCAATCCAAATAAAATTGAGATCATAAAGACCATTCAGATTCCTAAAACGATAAAACAAATAAAATCATTTTTGGGTGTTACCGGGTTTTATCGTAAGTTCATTAAGGACTACTCAAAGGTAGCCCTTCCAATGACCCAGTGTCTAAAGAAAAATGCGAAAATCAACATCAAGGATAGGCGGTATATTGAGTCCTTTGATAAGCTCAAAGAACTTATATGCACTTGTCCTATCCTAGTTTATCCCGATTTTCGAAAAACATTTACTTTGACTACGGATGCCAGCAATCTAGCATTAGGTGCAGTGCTCTCCCAGAACCATCATCCTATAGCCTTTGCATCTAGGACATTAAATCGCCACGAAATCAATTACAGTACAATTGAAAAAGAGTTACTGTGTATAGTTTGGGCAACTAAGTATTTCCGACCGTATTTGTTTGGCCATAAGTTTAAAGTCCAAACTGATCACCGCCCTCTTGTGTGGCTTAACTCTTTGAAGGAACCGAATTCCAAGCTGCAACGCTGGAAAATTAGGCTCAATGAATATGATTTCGAGGTTGAATACATCAAGGGCAAGGAAAATTGTGTAGCTGATTTTCTAAGTCGGTTAGAATCTAACTATCTGGACGAAAATGATGCGAGATCAGATAAGGCAACAATACATAGTGGGGTCGAAAATGTTGATGATCACATTTATATAACAGAAACTCCAATTAACATATATAAAAACCAAATAATTCTGGAACATGGAAGACAAAACTCATATACAACGAAAATTTTATATAAGAAAAAACGAAGATCGATTATAACGTTACCATCGTACGACGAATCTTATGTATTAGAAATTCTACAAAAACTCTTACCAATTAAAGGAACTGTAGGGGTATACTGTGCTGATGATAGTCTTTTCAACGAATTTCAAAAAAACAATAGTGAGATATTTCTCAAACTCGCAAAATATGAAAGTACTTCGTTGTACTAAATTTCTTAAAGATATCGTAGTTAAAGATAAATTATTAGAACTTATAGACAATGCTCATAAAAAGAATAATCACAGAGGAATAGAAGAGACTTACTTGGAACTAAAGGACTCGTTTTATTATCCGAACCTTAGATTAGAAATCCACAAATTCATTAACAATTGTATTTTGTGTAACATGTGCAAATATGACAGACATCCGAATAAGTCGAAGTTTATGATATCCGAGAGCCCCAAGAAGGCAAACGAAATCGTTCATATAGATATTTGGTTCTTCAACAAAAATCATATGTTCTTAACTTGTATTGATAAGTTAACAAAACATGTATTTATCCATCCAATAACAGATCGAAATTCAATTACTATAGTCAGGTTATTACAATACAGGTTCGCGATTCTAGGCAAGCCTACGAAAATCGTTGCAGATAATGAATTTAACACGGCATACATTAAGAACTTTCTCAATCAGGAACAAATTACTTATCACTTTACGTCACCAAATACACACACCGGAAATTCTATTATAGAACGATTTCATCTTACTCTAAATGAACATATCCGGCTGCTGAAGCTAACCAAAGAAAATAACGAGCTGGATGAAAAAGCCTTAGTCGTCAAAGCTGTAGGGATCTATAATAATACAATTCATTCCTCGACAATGTATAGACCTATTGACTTTCTACATAACAATCTTACTGAACGTGAACAACATGATCTTATTAATCGTTTACTCGAAAACAAAGAAAAAGGAATATGCAAATTAAATACGAACCGCAAAGACCCTCCTTGTTATAGAAATAGGGAATTAGTTAAAAATGTAGGTTTCCATAATATAAAATATCTGCCAAGGTATATCCTTAAGGATGTGAAAGAGAAAGGGAATACGCATTTTAGAGATAAGGAAGGGCTGAAACGTGACAGACAAATAGTTAAGCGGATATATAAGTATCAGAAATCAATTGATAATATTAAATTTGATAGAAAATTAACTGGCCGGAACTACTCTAAACGAAATACAAATAAGGACATAAATATATAAAATGTTGACACCTTTCAATTAAGTGGATATGTACATTTACACTCATTTTCCAGTGTTTAAATTAGAATAAATATATTGAGTCAAATAATGCGACACAACACCTAAAAGTAGTATTTAAGTTTAGTATATACGGTTAATTTTCAATTATATATTTAAACTGTCTATACTTGGAACAAATTTATTAGATATCACAATATTAATTTAGTTAACATTAAGTAACATACTACTCGTAACAACAATTAACAATTCAAACACAAAATATTTGTGATCACAAAAAAAAACAAAATATATGTACATATGTAAGTGTGTTTATAAGTCAAGAGAATTAACAAGAAAAATAAAATAAATAAATAAAATATGGTAATTTTCACTATCACTTAAGATAAATGGTAAATTGTATACCTAGTATGAACATTAACCACTGCAGTTTTAATGTCCAAACTTTCGGGGGAGGAGTTATATGTCCGGGTATGTGCTTATTCTCCAACTAGCACTAAGTTACATGGCTGTACCTGTTTTTGCAAAATTGCTAAGCTTGTAAACAAACCAATAGATTTTGTTTACAAGCCGAGCTTATCAGCAATAGAAGGTACAGTTCTATTATATATTTCAGCTGCCGTTGTACATATCCGAGACACAACCGAAACCCAAGCCAAGCCAAGAACGGTGTTGAGTCGTCGCTCTTGTTTTTAAGTTTACGCTAGCTCTAAGATAAGGTTTAAGTTAGTCTTAAGTGACCCATCATAGTGAACGGACGAAAATAATAAAAGAACAAAAGAACAAAAGAAGATATGTGTTTTTATTAAAGTGTCGCTCCCGTGTATAAACAAAAGTCGTTGCGACATCGTCAGAACATCACTAGCTACTAACGTACAAGCAATCACGCTATCAGACTTGGCATGCAATATATGTAACACCCCGTGCTCCATAGAAAAACCTTCATATTCTCAGGAAAGGTAAGGCGCTGGTAATTCAAAGGTTAGCGTTTGACAAACACCTTCTCAATGAGGAGGGGCTCTGAGATTACTATCCTCAGCCTGTCCAGTGTACTCAAGTATACAGGCTCAATCCAAACAGTCTAATTATATACATATATCTTGAACAATCCAGAGCCAGGTATTAACTTTAACATATGTATGAATACCGATTTACCTAGCATATGAAAAGTGCACTTCTCTTCGACCTCATTTAGATACGACATTTTTGAACTCAAAATTGACTCTACAGGTGATATAGGAAAATAGTTTTCTTAGATGAAAAAAAGTCTACGGTAAAACGCCAATTGTAAAAAGCAACATAAGCTCATGGCAAGCGCGATTGATGCGAATTATGACCCTTTATTCAAGCCTGTTGCGCGTACAATCAACATAAAATCTTCTATGTTAATGGGGCCTTACATTTCTGTTCCTCACCTATATGTGAAAAATTCGAAATCATCCTTCGATTTTCGAAAAACGACACGAATCACTTAGGCGAGATTTGCTCAAAAAATAAGGTGACTTTTTATTTTTCTGGTAAAATATGTGTTGTTTCATCAATATCTATTTTGCTCCCTTCTCTTGTAATACTCCCCTACACTTGCGCTATGATGTCTTTTATCATCGAAGCATATCGATGTGGGTTTCGATGCCATAACCATACATATATATATGTACTCATATTTCGTCACCAGTGATGACCCTCAGCCCATTTGGATCGTTATTCACGTTATTCAACAGCCCTTGATCGAAGCTTATGTGACACTTCTTTTGGTTAATTATTTAGCATTTTCATGACACGAGTCAAATAGTAATTCGACGATTCTCCATAACAATTTTTTTTCACTGTTCAACGTTTTCATCCGTTGTTGACGTGCTGGGACGTCCAGATCAGGCATCATAATTAACATCTTCTCAGCCTTTGCAGAGCTTATACCACTTATAAACAGTTTTGTATTTGCTCAAAATCAACATTTCAAGTATGTTGAGACACTTAATTTTATTTTTCAGACATAATTGAATATACATAGATTCTTTGATCTATTTTTGCCGACAGCAAGAAATGTCAATCTAAATTTTATATTATATATGTAAAAAACCAAACTTAATGTCCGAAAAGTCACCTTATTTTTTGAACCAATGTCGAATGTGGTCTCACCCTGTATCAAAACCCTTCTTAAGTGGATTTTTGTATTCAATCTCCAATGACATTTGGCATCCCTTAGTAGCCATCGATTTTGTGGTGATTTTCGCATTAGGTTATGATTCACGCTTATCGATGCCAGATAAGAACCTCCTTTAATAGAAAATTAATGCACTCGGACTATCATTTACAATGAAAAGTTTATATATGTTAAGACTAGCAAACTACTTGATGAAAGAATATATTATCAGGAGTGGGGAAGTTTTCACTTTCGCAACCTCAAAAGTCGCAAACTCTCCTTGCCATGGCGTTTTGCCAAATTTTCGTTGTTTGCTGTATGGCCTATGTGGTCCATACCTTCCCCCAGGAGTCTGAGGTCATGAGATCGGGTCCCACGGCGGTGTTTTCTTCCTTTTTCCTTTTTGGCCTACTTTTCGGAGTGCTCGGTTCCGAAGGAGCTTTCAGTGGTTCGAGGTCAAAAAGGACACTGGGAAAAGTAACCGCTGTGGCGTCGAGGCGAGATGGTCGTACGATAAATTGGGAAAGCATTTGGCGAGAAGATTCCACCGAGAGCGAGTGTGTGTTTAAAAAAAAAAAATAAATAAAAAGGAAAAGAGTGTTGTGTTCGAGAAAAAAAAAGTTGTTTCATACTGACGATTATTCGTACAGATTAATTGCATATAAAGGACGGAATAGCCGTGAAAAATAAGAAAAACAGAAATAAAAAATATCACAGTCATCCGTAAGTCATCGCGAATCTAGTGAGTAACTTTAGGGTAAAAAGTTATCTTCCTTTTTATGCAGGGGACGAAACGAAAATCTGAGGTTTTCCTGTGGGTTTTGCCTCTGGTGCAGAAGGAGGAACCAACCAAATAGACGAGAATACGATCGACCGTACGCCATACTGAACACCATTTTGGCAAGGTGTATACCAAGTGAACGGGGTAACCTGGAGCGTGGACCATCAGCTCGACGTATGGGAGACTCAGATTTGAGTCCGAGGCTGAGTCTTTACATGTTTCCATCTTGTTTTTTTCTTTTTTTTAATGATTTATTTATATAGTTTTTTCCTCTTGGTTACTGGTTTAATGTTGAAATTACTTTTAACCCATTTTCTTATTGTTATTATTTTATTCGTTTTTTTTTTTGTTGATTTTGGTTGTTTATTAATTATCATTATTTTATTAGTCCGTAAGTTCGGTTTTTTTTCCATATACATACATACGATACGCGGACCATTTCCTGGCAGTCGCGATTCTTTCAGGAGGGCACCTGGAGACACCAAGGTCAATCGCATGGCGCCCATTAATACTTCTTTTGCCATCAGTTTGCCCAATGACCTTTTTCCACTGGGTCAGTCGGCCTTTGTTGTCTCGAGCCGCGGAGCGGGTACGTAAAAATATATCGCCAGCTTTCCTCAATTCTTGGATATCGAATCTAAAAAGGTAGATGAACCACTTGTTGGAGGACCTTCAATGGTTCATGAATGCCTTTAAAGCTTAGTTTTAAGTCTGAGCGATTTAGTCATGAAACTAGTAGATGCTCACAGTAACCGAGCAAGGTAAGCTAGTGGTATATGCTGGTTGGAAATTTCAGATCACAAAAGTCATACGGTAAGCTTTGGCATCTGTCAATAACCCCTCATCATTATATGTGCGTATTTTCATCGGAGTCATACTTTTTGTATGACCAAATGTCGATTTACGAGTCAGATAAGCGTCATATGTGGGAATTTCGTCTTCAATTCGAAACAATCTGCGGCTAAGGTGCGTCGAATTATTATAGAAATTTATGATGAAACTTCTATATATGAGCCAAAGGACGTGTTGCGAAAAGTGTCAACACTACAAAAGTAGTGATTTCGGGGAAGAGGCCAAGGGGGTTCAGGATTCGCAAAAAAAATGTAAAGACTTTGAATTGGAGGCATTTCTGAATCAAGGTCCATGTCAAATGCAAGAAGAACTTGGGGATTCATTGGCCGTAACCCAACAAGCCATTTCCCTTAGAAATGGTCCAAAAGTAAGAAAATTGGGTGCCATAGGAGTTAAAGCCAAAAGACGTTTTTTTTTCAGAAACAAACTGTTACACCAGTGGAAAGAAAGGAAAAGTTTTCTGCTTCGTACTGCAACTGGCGATGAAAAATGGATTGGTTACGATAACTCAAAGAGAAGGAAATCGTGGCTGTGTCGCGGCCATGCAACAACATCGTTGAGCAAGCCAAATATCCATGAATGAAAACATACTCTGTTCACAATATTTAGTGGCAGGCTATATTATGGTATGAGTAAAAGGGCTACAAAGCAAAGAAGCGATAAAGTGGTTTAGCAACATTACGAAGCTTAGTCATTACTCAGGTCGCTTCAACCTGGAGGCACTGAAATAGGACGTCCAACTCCATCCGTAGTGTTCTGCAGACATCTCCTCTACTTACTAGGCTCCTACGTTTGGCTTAGAAGCCGAAATTTAGTCGACTGGTGGTTTGCCTTAATTATCTGGAATCCTCCACTACCTGCCAAAGGGCATTTTATTAATAATGGGTTAACAATTACGAAATCATCCTTCTAGTTTTATCCGAGCTAGAAGAGCGGAATTAGTATCTTCAAAAAGACAATATGTAATAATCTACTTTCATCTGCCTCATCCCCTAATACGTTTTTAGGACTGTAGAAGTATTTACTTTAGCACACTCTAGGACCTTCAAGAGTTGGTTGGCCATCAATGTTCGAAAGTATTTACTGTTGTTCGTCGGTTTTAGTTAATTTCGGAATTATCACTTAAAAAACTATTAATTCCACTGAGACTGGATTATTTTTCCAAGCCCTCCTTCAAGTGTAATTAATTTGCTTCCATCAAACCCTCATCGTACACGCACTCAGGAACTTCCAGCTTTATTCACCCAGCCCCAAAAACCCTAGATACACACTCAGACATTTCCCATGCAAACCCCATTCGTTCTCTAACCCCTCTTCGTATGCCACCTGCCAACCACTCATATTCCCAGCTCCCCACACAGTGCACACAAGTCAGCAACAACAACAACAATCACCTAAAACCGACAAAAAGCAAAACACTCACTGTGCTGTTTGCCTGTTGACTGCTTCTGTTGTTGCTCCACTTGAAAATCAACAAGAGAGCACTGCGGTTGTTTTTGTTGTCCTCTTAGTAAAAGTTCCAACTCTTCACCATCAAGAGCCTCATTTCCATTTGAGTGCTTTCCGGCGTTCCTTCCTTCCTCCAGCCGATCACTACCGGCGCTGTCGTTTATGACGCCACTGCCGTCTTCACCGGAAAAAGAGCAAAAAACAACGAAAATGATTGATTCATTCCAATCGGCGTCGCCGAGTCCAAAGGGCGCGCAATGAAGAAAAAATTACAAAACTACATCTGAGAGCTAACCGCCAAAAATCATGAGCCAGTGGTCACCGAAGAACTTACCTGTTTGATCGTCTATTGAGTCCTTCACCATTGTATTTTGCTTTCAAGCTGTCGTTTTGGGGATCCAACGCAATTGTTTTCCAATTGCCACACTCGATGTTTCGCGTTAATAACTACGAGGACTTTGCGTCAACAATTGCTTCGCGAACTTGTTGATTACGTTCTCTGTTGTTTTTCGTTTATTTTTCTAATTTTACAAATGTACTTCAATCTAAGTGGGTTTTTGAAGTGATTAAGGACATTGTAACTCGTTATCTATTCGCATTAGCTTTATGGGGTGATAGAGTTCAGACACTTGTTATGGAAACTTATATTTGTTGCGATAGATGGCAATGTCATTGGAACTTATGTGGGCTGTCAAGTGGTCAGCTGTGACATGAGTCCCACTCAATTGCAAGCACATTTCCAAATCAGCTGTTCAATCGTTTTGCAGTATGATGCATGAATGGAATTGCCAGATTAATGTACTCTCGATACTTGTTAAGCTAATAGAAAATGTATTTAAGAAAATATAAGCCATCACATGAGTGATAAACAAAGCTAAAAGTCAATTAGCTATTTTAACCACAAAACCGTGTTAGTAAAAATCTTACCATTACTGGAGAGGACGCGAACAGTGAGATGATGCCACATCAAACAAATCACACTCATATTCTTCATTTTTTCAAATGAGCCGTTTTGACTTTCTATTAGCAATTAAGGTTATATATTCCACACAGTACGACTTTCTTTAGAATGCTGCAGATGATATACAAATAATGAATTGATGCAACCGAGGGAAAGCATCACAGCAGCTCGCTTCCTAACATAACTACTGCGTTTAAACTGAGCATTGAAGAAGAATTGGACGCAATACATACAATCAAAGATACAAGAAAGTGATTTTCAGCAAGACAAAACTCGACCAGATATTGTTCAGATCATTTAAACCAGTGATTCCCAAAGTGGTTCAGGTGGATCCCCAGGGATCCACGGGAGACTCGACGGGGGTCTACGTTAGCAAGGAAAAAAAAGTTGGTTCACCAGCTGAAAATGGGGGTCCACAAAAATTTATCCGGTTTCTATAGTAAAGAAACAATTATTCCAGTTAAGCTGGCATATAGATCAGATAGCCTGTTTATTAAGCATTAATTTCCCTTTGTAAAACCTCCCTTAATTTTTTTTGAGTACTGTATTCTATGAAGATCGGCGACTGTTACTTGTAAAAACTTGCATATTCAATATTCAATGCAACGCTTGTCGAGACTAGCAAAGCGCTCAGTCGTTCACAGACCAGTGTGGAAGAAGGAAGTGTTTCGGCTAGAATAGTAAAAGAAAACAAAAATAAAAATTATAAGTACGCGTTTGGACAAGGTGCTCGCGGAACCCGAGTCAGCGCGATCCTATAGTGCACGGCTGGCGAGCGGGAAGTCGCCAGTTCGAATCTCCAGCTGGGAGAATAATTTTTTCGTGTGCGTTTTTCTTTTTTTTTTCCTTATTCTTCCTGCTACTTCAAGTTAACTTTAGAAGCAGGAAGAGATGTCGGGAGACGACGGGGGAAGACCCGTACGTCTGGCGGAATCGGATGATGTATCATCCGATTTCGCAACACCGGCCGCCGTCATGAAGAGACGCAAACGGGTCAATCCGAGGCCCAATGTAATTAAGCGCCCCTCCCTCAACACCTCGACCGAAAAGCTGCGGGTCGAAGGGAGGAAAGGGGCGCCATCACCATCAACATCACCATCAACGTCCAAAGCAGCTGGGCAACAACAACATCAACAATCAGTGCTACCCGTGGAAGCAAATATCGCCTACCTCTCCGATGGTAGGGAAGGCCGCTACACGGGCGACAACAACCCGTTCGCCGCCCTTTCAAGTTCGGGTACGGAGGAGGAGCTTAGCGAGCTCGAGGAGGAGGAACGTGTCCTACGTGCCAAATTAAAGGCCGTAGTTGACAAATTAAACAAGATGCGACAGAAGGAGAAAGAGGAGGCAGCAGCCTCCCAGCTTCAGTCACTTCAACAGCAGCAACAACAACAGCAGCCGTAGAAGAAGCTGCCGAAAAAAACGGCTGAACAGCAGCCACAACCTCAGCCGCAGCGAAAAAAGCAGCAACAACAACAACAGAAGAAGCAGCAACAACAGCCGCAACAACAAAAGCAGCAGCAGAAACAACAACAGCCACAGCAGCAGAAACAACAACAACAACAACAGTCGCAACAGCAGAAGCAGCAGCAACAACAACAACAGCCGAAAAAACAGAAACAGGAACAACAGAAGCAGCAGCTACGTCCCAAGGAGAAGGTGCCACCAATCCTTACTCACACCACAGCCCTACGCGAAACAATAGACTTATGTAAGTACGTTATTGGTGTTGGCAATTTCGTTTTTAAAGGTATAGGTGAGAACCGCTATGCTATCCAATGTAACACATTGGAGCAGCATAAGCGGGTCAAGGAACTACTGAAAGAGACCACGAGTGAGTTCTTTTCATTTACCCCCAGGACCGAGAGGCTGCAGACGATGCTCCTCAAAGGCGTGTACTCAATTACTGACCCCGAGGAAATGCTCTCAGAGCTCAAAGAGTTCGAGAGCGACGACCTCAAATTCGTGGGAGTCAAGTCGTTCACCACGGCGCGGGCCAGACGGGAGAAGCGTGTGTTACCTTTCTTCCTGGTTCAGCTCGCACCCAATAGCAAACTGGAGAGGCTAAGGACCATCACTTCCTTAGCATCCCAGTCTGTAAAATGGGAAAAATTAAGAAGACACGGAAACATTTTACAATGTATCCGCTGTCAAAGGTTCGGGCACGCCGCGTCGAACTGCGAGATGCAGCCTCGATGTGTTAAGTGTGCAAAGAACCACACGAACGAGGAATGCGATCTGACACAAGACAAGGTCGCGGATAGGGAGCAGCTCGAGTGCGTGCTCTGTAGGAACCGTTGACACCCTGCAAACTATCGGGGTTGTCCTAAGTTCCAAGACATTAAATTAAATCTGGCTCGTAAGCAGAAGATTGAGGAGAAACGTCCCGCAGGTCGCTCACAAACATCAGCCGTTACACCCACAATGACCTACGCCCAAATGGCGGCAGGTCTGCGGCAGACGGTACAAAAGCCTGTGGCTGTTACTAAAGCCCCAGTGCCTGTTACTAAGGCACCGGAGGCCGAGGGGGACCTGCGTTCGATCTTGCTCGCCATCCAAGGGCAGATCGGCCAGCTCCAACAGCAGATCCATGAGCAGGCGACTCGAGTGGACAGAATCTACTCGCTTCTGCCGGGCCTAGCGCCTCTAGAATCGTGATGGGTACGCCGGTAGAGAGTCCCTTAAAGGTCCTGTCGGTGAATGTGAATTCACTGATTAGGATTAAGCGAAGAACTGTACTTTTCAACTTGTTGCAGGACGAAAGCCCCGATGTACTTTTGGTTAGCGAAACAAAGCTAAGCCAAAAGCACAAAATAAGGCACAGTTCTTATAGAGTAATAAGAAGAGACCGACCCAACGCCACACAAGGTGGAGGAGTTGCGATTTTCATTAGAAATAGCTTTAAACATAAAATTATATATAGCGGTGAAGTGCGGAGGTTCCAGGTGCTAGAGGCCTGTATTGTGTGCATTCCTCTCCGAAATGGAAAGAGAATGTACATTATATCAGCCTATGCACCTGAAGCACCTCAACCCAACGTTTTCATCGCAGAGCTCGAGACACTTTTTCGATCTCTGCGCTTAAACTCGGTAGAAAACTTCTACATTCTGGCTGGCGATTTAAATGCCAAACATAGTGATTGGGGAAACAACATTCCCAACACTAGGGGGAGCCTACTAAGCCATTGGTGGGTTCTGCAGAGCATAGAGTATAGACTTAAGATACTCGCAACGGATAGTCCGTCGTATCCTAGGAGCGGCTCCTATCTGGATCTCTTGCTGCTTGACTCTCGACTGAGACGGGCTGACACGAACGAATGGTCTACTAACTGTCTACGGACCTTCATACACGACAGTGACCATTGCGGACTAAGTGCCGTAATCAAATTACCAGACGAATTCGCGGAAATGGCAGAGTACGTCCAAACGTACCCCTATGATTACAATAGGGCGCGCTGGCCACGCTTTGCCAATTCCCTGACGAGAGCGCTCACTTCGAGCGCCTCCTTTCCACCGTCTAATAGGAACCTGTCAAACTATGAGATTGACAGGTACCTCACACAAATGGACGATATCATTAAACAGACAATGAACAGTACAATACCACGCCAACGACCGCACGATACCACGAATGTGTACCGAAACGCGACAATCGACGCACTACATAGACAGAAAAGTAGACTCCTGACAAGACTCAAACTCTTGTACAGGCGGTTTACCGACAGACAAAACTCGGAGGTCAGGACACTGAAGTCACTGATTAAAAATCTCCAACAGTTGATCAAGGAAAATTACAGAATATCTGTAAGTTTGCATTGGAACAACAGAATTCGTGCTGTAAAATCCAACAGCGCGAGTATGTTCCCGCAAATAAATAAAATCTTTCGGAGAAACAATCAGAATGACATTCAGGATCTGAAGCTTCCAAGGACGTCAGACAATGAACGCTTGCTACGAACAGTTAGCATCGATCCAGAGAGCGCCGTCTTGGATGATAATTTCTTTGTGATCGAGGATCCCCAGGAGAAGGTGGAGACAGTGGGAGCCTTATTCCAGGAAGTGTATACGGTGAATGACAGCATTCGCCCAAACCGCGACCTGGAAAACAGAGTCCTACTTCATCACTTCTACCTTCAAAATGATATAGATCATTGGCGATCAGAGAACCTTGGTTTTACCAGGTTCAATGATGATTTTATGGCAAACAATGCCGTCGCCAGTGAAGGGCCTAACACACTGTTCATTTCGACGGAGGATCTCCAGATGATCTTCGAATCACTGAAAAGAAAAAAATCCGCGGGAACCGACGGAATAGCTAATGTTGTGCTCAGGCACCTCCCACCAATGGCTGTAGAGATGTACACCATCCTGTTCAACAATGCACTGAATAATGCATATTATCCGGTGCACTGGAAGACAGCGGTGGTGCAACCAATCCCCAAGAGGGGTAAAGACACCTCTAACCCGGCAAATCTCCGGTCGATAAGTCTGCTTCCGAGTATCAGCAAGGTCTTCGAGAAGGTGGTCCATAGAGCCCTGTCTAAATGGGTTGAGGACAATAAAATCATCCCGGATAACCAATTCGGTTTCAGAGCGGGGCATGACACTATTCATGCTGCGTCGAAACTCGTATCGGATATCCAATGGAACAAATGCAAGAACCAATGCACGGGTGCCTGTCTGATTGACTTGGAAAAAGCCTTCGACACCGTATGGTTAGAAGGGCTGTATTACAAGCTCAGTCGGCTGGGCATAAGTAAACCACTGCTATATATGATCTTTGACATGTTAACAGTTAGAAAGTTCGTTGTGAAAATTGCCAACGTGACTTCTACTCAAACATTTGACATTAACAATGGACTGCAACAGGGTACGGTGAACTCGCCGATACTTTTCAGCATTTACTTCAGTGATCTGATAGCTTCTCTTCACCATTCAATAGCGTACGCAGACGATTTAATTGCGTACAGATCAGGTCCAACGATCGACGTCATTGTTACTCTTCTGCAACGTGACTTCGAAAAAAATCAGCAGTATTGTGATGACTGGAAGTTGAAAATCAACTTCCAGAAATCAGAATCTATTTTATTCAGAACGCCTTTGTCTAGGGCCTCTCGGGACACTAGAAAAAATTGGCGCAGGTTCTCTATCTTTGGCCCGGACGGGCGTCCACTGGCGAGACAAAGTGTAGTCAGATACCTTGGGATCGTGCTAGATCAGTATCTGTATTTTGACAAACATATAGATGCTGCTCTGGCGAGGGCCCGGGGCGCTTTTGCTCTGACAAGATGGCTGTTTCATAGCAGCCAACTTGATTCTAGAGTGAAGGTAATCTGCTACATGGCCTTAATCAGGCCCATGGTTGCCTATGGATGTCCCGTCTGGTTCAATGTGAGAGCCAGCTTAATGGAAAGGATTCGGGTGTTTGAGAGGCAATGTCTCAGGACTTGTCTCGGGTTACATAGGACACCTGAATCTGAGTACACGAAATTTTACCCGAACGAGGTCCTATACAATAGGGCCAGGATTGTACGGGTGGATAACTTTCTGATAAAACTGATTCGAAGCCACGTTGCAAGAGCAATGACTTCGGCCAATAACTTGATCTCCGGGGCTTACTACCCCAACTACCTGTACCACGAGAGGGTGCGCCTTAACGGCTTTGTCCCACCAGAGGCATTCCTCTACTTAGACCAATGTGGGCTGATCCAAGATAGATTGGCGGTGCCGCTAATCTTCCACGTGGCCCGCAATTCCGTGGAACGACGGTTCCTGTACGAATGTGACGTCGCGCTCCGCGAGCCCGAGCGCCTCAGGTTCAGTAAGTCGAATTCACGCCGAGATCGAGAAGACGTCGTCCGACAGCATCAACGTTTTTGGTGGTTGGAGCGGACTACGTCAGTGGTACATCTTAATAGGCCAGCCTCTTCAAGGCAAAGCCCGCCAAACACCAATGGCAGGCTTACATAGGTTGTTGTAGTTTAGGGTAGGTTAGGGTAAGCTAAGGTAGGCTAGGGTGGTGGGTAGATTTAATTATTCTTAGTTCAAAAAAAAAAAAAAAAAAAAAAAAAAAAAAAAAAAAAAAAATTAAAAAACATAAAGAAAAAAAAAAAAAAAAAGTAAAAAACATAAAGACAACAAAAAAAGATATATATATATAATATATATCATGTATATATTTTTGTATATATATTTTAGTTAAGGTAGGTTAAGCTAGTTTTTACTTAGGTGTAAGTTTTAAATATAAAAAAAAAATAAAAATCAGATGCTAAGTTTTTTTTTTAACAAATATTTTCTTAGCTTAAATTTAAAATTATTTTAATTGTCATAATTTTTTGTTTTTCATAAGACCGAAAGGTATAATTTAATCAGTTCTTCTTACTTTAGAGTGTCCGTACAGGGCCAGTAAGGTAGTTATAAGTTATTTAAGCTAGTTTAATCATTTTTGTCTAGCGCGTAAGATAGTTGTAAGAAATTAATATTAAAAATGAATTAAAAAAAAAAAAAAAAAAAAAAAAAAAAGCAAAGCGCTGCCCGCCCGCAACGCTTATTCAGACATGCAAAGGGACGAAATACTACTTTTGCTGTGCTTGCAATCTTTCATGAACTTGTTTGATTCCCCACCAATATAAATACGAATGCTTCCAAGAGCAAACGCTACTCATTTGTTTCCGGAATTTTGGAAAGGAAAGTGTGAGTGAATTGTTGCCAGTGTTTGCAGGTGCCGGAAAAGGTAAGTTTTTATTTGTAAATTTGTTATGCTTACTTCTCTATGACTCTATGAAACCATCAAAGCTTGAAGATCGACGAGGGTGATTCGATAAGTACTTAGCCTACAGAAGAAAAACAACAATTTTGGAGAAATGGCTATTTATTTTTCAATATAGTCTCCTTTTAGCTCGATACATTTGACCCAGCGATACGCCAACTTCTTTAACCCGTCTGAAAAATATGTTTTCTCGAGGTATGCAAAGTAGGCCTCCGTGGCGGCGATGACCTCCTCATTTGACCGACATTTCTGCCCGGCGAGTGATTTTTTCAAGTTTGGAAACAAAAAGAAGTCGCACGGGGCCAAATCTGGAGAATACGGTGGATTGGTGAGCAGTTCGTAGCCCAATTCGACCAATTTGACCGTGGCGAGGGCGGAGGTTTGAGCCGGTGCGTTATCATGCTGGAAGTGCACTTTTTTCTTCGCCAAGTGAGGCCGTTTTTTCTTCAATTCGGCCCAATAATTTGGCATTTTTTTTTTTTTTTTTGGTTGGAGGTTTCTACTATCTGTTGGAGCACTCAGACACAAGTACTGGTCCATTGTACTACCAGACAGACACCTTGTCTTTATTGTATTTTCCCCGTTGTCCGGAGAAAAGTGAGGAGGTGCTTCAGTGATGTGGAGCTAAGAGATTCGGCACCCACCACGTCGGCCCCAAGGGTGCGCCACCTTGCGCGAGCGAAGGCGGGACAGTCGCAGAGAAAGTGTTCTGCTGTGTCAACCTCCTCGCAACATGCAGCACAGCTAGGCGTCTCACTGATGCGAAGCACGTAGAGATGCTTGGCAAAAGTGTAATGGCCCGTAATGACGCCCGTTAGCCTTCTGCAATCATTTCTCCTTAAGGATAAGAAAAATGTTGCGAACTTTTTGCAGACGTCAGGGCGTACGTGCTTAGTCATCCTGCATCCTGGATATTCCCTCCATCTGCGACTGTGTACGTTAAAGACCCAGTCATTGATGTCAGATTTGACCGTGGAAGCAGGTAGACCTAAGGCGGGTTCAGATCCTGAGAAACTCTCCTCTGAGCCTCTTCTAGCGAGTTCATCGGAGATCTCGTTTCCTAGGATTCCAGAGTGACCTGGAACCCATACAAGCCTAAGTGAATTTAGTCTTCCGACTTTGTTCAAAAAGGTCTTGAGTTCATGCACTAGTTTGGAGTTGGATAGAGGATTGGACACAGCTTTGAGTGCAGCTTGGCTGTCACTGCAGACACATATGCTTTTTCCCCTCCATCTGTGTTTCACAACATAGTGCAAGGCCATTAGGATTGCGTAAATTTCCGCCTGGAAGACAGACGCATATTTTCCTAACGAGAAGTGCAGTCGAATGTTTTCGCGCTCAAAGAAAACTCCAGCACCGGATCCCTGCCCAGTCCTGGAGCCATCTGTGAAAATGCGAAGACATTCCATTCCAGGTTCAGTGTCTGGCCAAAGCCAGTCCCGACGCCATGGAAATGTGACTGTGTAGTTACAGCGCAGTAGGATGGCAGGTGTTATTGCGTCAGAAGGCATATCCATGAGACAGGGGTCGTAGGATATTTCTCCCGCAAGTACACTTTCACTCCAAGACCATTCCTCTTTAGGCGAGAAATAGTTTTCAGTTCACACCCTCTGTTATATATGTCAAGGGGTGGAAGATTCATCATAGCATCTAGAGCAGCTCCCGGTGTGCTGGGGAAAGCCCCCGTGCAGCTGAGACAGACCGCTCTTTGGAGTTTGGTGAGTGAAGCCACAGCGTGTTTGCGTGTCAGCCTGCTCCACCAAACAACCGATGCATATGAGATTATCGGTCTTACCATTGCCGTGTAGATCAAAAGGACCTTTTTCGGCGATAAGCCCCATGTTTTGCCAAAGGCACCTTTGCATTGCCAGAAAGCTACACACATGCTGTCGAAAGTAGCGTTATCAAAAGCTCCCTCAATGTCGACGAAAATGCCTAGTGCGAACTCTTCCCTTTCGAGAGCGCATTCAATTCTCCCAACTAAGTTTTGAAGCGTAGTGTCGCAGGATTTTCCGCGCTGATAAGCATGTTGCATATCCGACTTTGCGCACGTGCAACTCTACTAATCTTTCCATGCTTTTCAGCAAGAATGATGTTAGACTTATTGGTCTAAGACTCTTGGCTAGTGAGTAATCTTCTTTCCCTATTTTGGGAATAAAAACCACTTTCACCGCGCGCCAAGGAATAGGTATATAGGCAAGTGCCAGGCTAGCAGTTAAAATTCTTTTCAGAGTAGGAAGCAGCTGTCTTATACCTTTTTGCAGCATAACGGGGTATATCCCATCAGTGCCCGGCGACTAAAAGCCATCGAAGGATGCCACAGCAAATTCAATGGCCACAGTAGTTGCCACGCGTGACGCAACATACCGGCTACGCCGAGTTGTTTTCACCAGTGAGGGAGTGTGCAACGAGCCGATGACAGTCTGATTTCCCGGAAAATAGGTCTGAAACAGTAAACTGAGAGTTTCTGCTTTAGACTCGGTGAAGGTACCATCAGACTTTCTGAGTACATCCAGCTTTGTCGATTTTCCTCGTTTGAGGGCTTCCTGGTCGCGCTCAGGGATTTGATCTCTTCGCAGAAGGACTTATAGGAATCATTCTTCGATTTTCGATAAGCTTCTTATATTCCTTCTGCTTCGATCGATATTTATTCCAGTCATCTTCCGAGTTCGATTTAAGCGATCTGTTCAGGAGACTTCTGGCTTCCCTTCGAAGACATTGGAGCTCAGCGTTCCACCAGGGAACCGGCTTCCTGCTGGGAGGTTTTTTTGACAGGACATGCGAGTTCAAAACATTTGATGATGGCGCTGTTCAGGTTATGAACGGCATCCTCCACCAATTGATTTGTTTTGAGTTTAGGCGGGGCTTGAGTGGATTTCTCAAGCTCCTCCCTAAATCGCACCCAGTCTGTTTTTCTCGGATTCCGCTTGGGCTGCGAGGGGGAGATCCCACACTTCAATTGGAATTCGATGTATCTATGGTCTGACAGCGTAACATCTGGTGAGACTCCCCAGATACTGGCGCCATCTGGCGGTGAGGGTAAGTACTTATCGGACCACCCTCGTAAAGTAGGCAAACATTTCAAATATCTTCAAATACTGAAGGAAAAATATGACAAGAACTCCACCGTGCACAGTACGTTCGCTTCAACTCATCACATCGTCCCAAAGTAACGATGATGGCTTGCGGACATCTAAAAATATCTCATTGCTTACAGCGAAATCTGGAAAACCGCACACTATAGGAGAACAGTTAATTTTACCCGCTGTTGAAGAGGTTTTGAAACTGTTCTGTACAAGCCTCCATTTGACTCAAAAGAATTTCTTTGAGTAACAACACTGTGCAACGACGTATTGATGAAATGAGCTCTGATATCGAAAGCTTCTTGTGTAATTATCTGCAAACAATTTACTTTTCTATTGAACTGGACGAGTCAACTTTACCTGGTAATGAAGCATTAATATTGGCATGTGTTCAATTTGTTATGGAAGAAGAAATCCATGAAGAGCCGCTATTCGCAGTAGAGGCGGATACTAAGGGTGAACCAATATTAAATGTCCTGAGTGATTTTTTTAAGGAAAAATTAATTCCTTTTACAAACATGACAGCAGATGGAGCTCCTGCCATGTTCGGGCGTTATCGTGAGTTTATAAGCCGTCTTAAAAGAATTATACCAGAAGTAACTGCAATGCACTGTGTTAATAAAATAAGAAGCAATGCGTTGAATATCCGTTTATTTGCACAACTGTGCGACGAAAATGATGAAGACTTCCAACGATTGCTCTTACATTCTGATGTATACGTGTTGTCGAAAGGTGCGTGTTTAACGAGATTTTACTCACTTTTTGAATCAGTTTTAGATTTTGTGGAAAGTAAAAATCCAGATTTAAGAGAAATCCTGATCAAATTGAAAGCAGATCTCGCATATTAGACAGACCTGTTCAAAAAATTCAATGACATTAACTTGCAGTTACAAGGGGACAGCTTAAATCTAATTAAAACGAAGAGTATAACTTCGACTTTATTTTGGAAAATTGAAATTTATGAAGCACAACATTAGTTGGCGCGAATTTTTCCAGTTTCCAAACTGAGGATATTCAGACATACGTTTAGCATTTAAATGCCCTGAATGATGACTTCAAAAATAGATTTGAAGATATTCTCACGATGGAAATATGACCATGGATCATAAATTCATTTGATGAAACGGAAGTGTCGAATGTGGTATTATAAGAGGAGCTAGTCGAGTTTAGCACCAATGAGGAGCTGAAGGTGAAATTTAAAAAATTTGGCTGCAGCCAGAAATATCCGAAAAATATCTTTGACTGTGGGAAGTTGCGAGAAAAATTTTCATAGCGTTTCCCTCCTCATACCTTGTCGAAATTAACAAACAAAAGGAGCAGAATGAACATCACAGAACGAGGAGGTTTGCGGTTATTCCTTACACAACTGAAACCAAATATTGACAATTTGCTGTCAATCCATCAAGTACATCACTCCCTAAAATTATAACTTTTTTTATTGTGATGCATTGTTGAAGTTACGAAACGATATTAATGTTTAATTTTAGTTCTATGAAGTCTGTAATCGTATTGTTTTAGCAAATAGAACATAAGAAAATATATTGTATTATTTTTATATTTTTACCACTCCGAATTCAGGGTTGTAACCCTGAGCCGTGACGCAAAATTCCATCGTTATATTCAATTTTCACATTTTTTAACGAGTTGTCAAAACGTGACGTGACGGGGGTCAACGGAAATCAGGTTAATTTTGAAAGTGGTGTACGAGGGAAAAAAGTGTGGGAACCTCTGGGTTAAACCGATCTTTGAAATGGGACGTCCTACACTACTCAAGCACAGAGTTTAGACCAACGCCAGGGCAGTCCGCATTCTCATAATCTTCAAACGTCTAGGAGACAAATCATCCACATTTGAATGTGAATTGCTATGATGCTTGACAATTTGCATATAGAGCGTGTCACAGTATAGCGTTTCAGATAATTGATCGAGCGGAGCGTTTTCGGACTAATCTTGTACGCACTAAATGTAGATATCGGCTATAACCACACATGTGTGCAGCATGTCATTCGATAGATCTAGGTCTGTAGATGAGCCATAAATTATCAAATGAAATTGTTTGATTGAAAAATAGTGAGAAATAACGAAGTAAAGTTTAGAAAAGTGCCATGCGGAGCGAGAGCAAGGTTGATAAAACAACAAATTTTCTCGCTCGATCAAAAATTTTCAGTAGCGGAGTTAAGCCCGCGCATACTGATCTGTCTAGTATAATACCTCACAGAGAAAATAATCTTCGTAATTCACAATTCGATGATGATTTTCCAAATCTAAGAAGTAAACTTGTAAACATTGTGTAAAGTCGAAGTGAGAAGAGGGATAGGACTTTCTAGATGGCGAACCAGATTTTCTGAATCCGTGCTCAAGAGCTTACAACTAATCGTGCTTATATCTACATCTCATCCATTAAAGAAACCCTGACTTAACCCGTGAACACAAAAGAAAGATCAGGTACCTGGAGAGGTAAACATGAATCGCACTAACACATAACCTCTTTAAAAACTTACTGGTATAACATCCTATTAGCTGTGAAATAAAATCTAAACCATTAGTTCTATAGTCCATCAAATTCTATATTGAAAAGTTATGTTTAACCAATTCGCTTCCAGCTTGAGCCCGATGATATCCTATCCCTATGGTGTCTTGTTAGCAATGCCGATAGCGAAATGAAACCAAAGGCTTAAGTTAATTAAAGTTAAAAATTAATTCAAACAAGTTTAGAACTGTTATTCCACACGTTACATTCGTATGAATTTGGTAGATAGATAGATATTTTATTTACGTTTAAAGTGTTATTTACATTTTTGCTATTGCACAATTTACATACAGATATTGATAAGAACTTAAATATCATACAACTGAAACATTATTTAATAACGAAGAAATAATATTGATGAGAATAATATTAAATATTTTGGAGGAAAAACGTTAAAAACCTCCAATATAAGCAAAAAATAAAATGGAACAAGTAAATGAATAAATAAATAAGTTAAAAATATATAAATAAAAATATACATAAATGACTAGATAAATTAATATAAATAAATAACTATAAATAAATAAGAAAATAAATAAATAAATAGAGGTATATGGTAAGCAAGAAAATAAATAAAATATAAAAATCAAAATAATATATTATACAAGCGTTAAATTAAATAAGTTTTAAGGAATAAGACACTAAGAATTTATTTGAATTTCTAAAGGGTTAT
Organism: Merodon equestris; assembly: GCA_958301585.1. NCBI lineage: Eukaryota > Metazoa > Arthropoda > Insecta > Diptera > Syrphidae > Merodon > Merodon equestris. The sequence goes on from OY284413.1 coordinate 170,914,627, forward strand.
CAATTTATTGACAATTGAATAGAAAATTTAACCTGAATAAGGAAATACTATCCCGAATCAATTGAACATTCGCTACTTGATGTAGTTCAATGGTAGAGTAATAACGGGGAAGATTGAGCATAATTTTCCTTGTTTGATGCTACTTGAAGTCTTTTAAAGTGGCAATTGGCACAATCACCCCAAACCGCACAGCCATACATATAACACAATAGTTTGAAAAACGACTTTATAAATTATAAGTTTATTTTTACGACTAAGCTCAGATTTTGAACTAATGAACTTATAGAGCAATCTAGTGGCGATATTGACCTTTTTTGTGGTTTTGGATACGTGTTCACTAAATGTTAATTTCTTATCTAGAAGAAATAAATATAAATAAAAATAAATAAATAAAAAGAAATAAATGTACCTGGAAGAAAATATTGTTTTTTTTTTTTTTTTCGGGTAGAAAAGATAGCCTCCATCTTCTCGGTATTCAACTTTATTTTCCACTTAGTGAAGTATTTGTCTAATATATCAAATGCATTCTGAATATTTGTCTCAATATTAAGACTATTCAGATGCGAAGAAAAGATAGCAGTGTCGTCGATAGCAGCCGATAGCAGATAGCAGTTCGGGAAGACTGGGGAGATCAGAAGTGAATATGTTATATAGGATAGGACCAAGCACAGAACCTTGCCTGCATGGATTTGATGAGGGTCAGAGAAATAACGGTTGGACAAAAAATTATTTTGGTATTATATCTAGGACACCGGCTACTATTATCATTGCTATTACTATTATTGACGGCCAATTGGAACTCAGTGCCTCATTGACAACCATTCGCAAAGCCTGGCTATCATAAATATGTACCTTCCCTGATTCGCTGTTCCGTTCAATCTCTTCTAGATCCATCCTTAGGTTGATTAATGTTGAAGAATTCCTAGGAAATTATAAATATAACTTCAACTATACTACCGAAAGGGACTATAGTTTCGAAGTCTCTGTAATCGAAGAAATGAGCAAAATCAGCAGTTCTAGAGTTTCCTAATAGGATTATGTCCACAAGCCAAGATACAGAAATTGGACTATCGGAGATCCTGGCAGGAATAAATAATGTACTAAGCACCAAACCATTTTTTAAATCTAACCTGCATCCTACGATGCTGGCTTTACTTTCCTCTTCCGCGAATCACATTTAGTCTTGTCCTAATACGGCCAAATATAATATATCTTGTCGTTCAATATTGAAAAATGTGCAGCACATCGAGCGTGATAAATGTGGCCATGCCATTATTTTTGGTTCACTTACTAAGGGCGTTACAAGCCCACATTTAATATGTCTTAAAACACCATTAACCGAGCACTTCATTGCTCGCTGTTCATTATTTATGTTAAATTATTCCGAGAGCTCCTTATTTCACGGAGCAAGTGAAAAACCCATAAAATACAGTTGCCCATAATGTACATCCATAAAATCTACAAAACAGTCTAACAGCCTTGCTCCAGACAAACCTATTAACATCGAAAGCAGTATTTTGCAGCTAATTTTAATTACCGCTGATTAATTTCATGCTCAAAATTCCGTGTAAATTTCGAAATTAAATCAATCACCCATCGCACAATGCTTATACAATACCTAGACGAGCATTAATTAATATTTTGTTTAAATCACCCGCTGACCTCGCCGTGGCCGGTCTTAGATCTGATCTGCCCAGATTGTTATAATCTGTTTATTGAAATGACGAAATTGCAGGTGTAGTGCCTACGACTGTAATCGTAAATATAGCGAACAACCATCAAGCGAGTGCTTCATTACCCCTCGATAACGACTCTAATGAGGCAGAAATCGATAAGCCCTGCAAGGGACGGACCGTTTCGTTGAAATTATTGATTTTTACTGTTGTACGGCAGTGACAGAGGATTTGGAATGAAATGGTGGCGACGGAGGTTTTCACTGATGCGTCGTGGAATGTGAATCCAAATGACCATGTTTGATTGATTTGATTTAATGTTTAGATAGCTGCTGGGTAAGTTGTTTTACTTAATTAATGAAGGATATTAAGGGACAGAGGATTTTAGACATGAGATGTGCATCATTTGACATCTTGTTGGATTACTAGTGTCGACCGTAATATCTTGATTGAAACCAATTGACTTATAAGGGATCATTAGCTCAAAGCCTCTAGTAGTGGATTGCTGTTGCGACTTTGAAGCTCTGTGTCTTTGGTGCTAGTACGGATGGTTGACTATGGCGAGTCTGAGGATCTCGTTGTCCGTGCCGGTCACTCGACTTTGTAATTGTTTTGTGTTTTGAGCTAAGTGTTCTTAGCTTTCATGTTTCTATCATTTCCTTTTCGTACACAAGGCTACCTGTATATCACCGGATAGTATAAGGCGCAATCAAATTGATCATTTTCTATAGACAGAAGACACCATACTAACGAACTAGATGTCACAGCATTCAAAGAAGCGGATTGCGATCCTGACCACATTCTAGTCAACCCCAAAATCAAAAGCTCCAAGTCCAAATGGAAAATTTTCAAGTGTGAAATTAAATAAATAAAAAACTGAAAATTGTAGGTAATACAAGATGGCCCAAAATTAATCACCTTATCGGAAGATGTTATAATTTTTGCAAATGGCGTAGTATGTCAATCATATTCGACAATAGTGAACTAGACAGCTGCAGTATACAAACAGATAAGCAACAGAGCGCTATACTCTGCAAGAGTGTGGAATAATTATATCGACTTTTTTTAACAATAATCGAACCAATAATCGGTGTAAGTGCAGCGTGAATTTCGAGCTCGATTTCCTCATCCTGTCGTGCCAACTGGGCAAACATTCCGGCGTTTAGCTACTCGATTCGAACAGACTGGAACTACAGGAGACCATGCAGAGCAAGGCGCCGCCACCGAAATGGTCGTTCGGCCGATAATATGGCGGCTGTAGCTGCCGATGTCGCTGGGAACCAAGAAACATCAACCAGACGACCGGCCACGCAATTGGGCATCACCCGACTGAACCTACAACGAATTTTAGTGAAAGACTTACACATGTTGCCGTACAAAATACAAACAGCGCATCATTTCCACTTAAGCGGTTACGTCAAAAAGTTAAATCTTCATTTCTGGGGCACTGAAAATCTGAGTGTAATGCATGAAGAGCTATTACACACACTAAAAGCCACTGTGTGATGCGGCGTTCACTCGGGAGGGCCGTATTTTTGGAGGACGTCATCGGCAATACGGTCACTGTTACTGGTGAACGCTACAGAGTCATGATAAACGACTTTCTACTGCCGGAATTGAATAAGCGGGACTTGGCGAACATGTGGTTTCAGCAAGACGGTGCACCCCCACACAAAGCATGAGTCACAATGGATATTGTGAAGGAAGCGATTCCTGGTCGTATAATCTCCCGTTTTGTCGATTTAACCATCCAAGACTTCTTTCTTTGGAGCTACTAGTCTCGGGCTTATGCCAACCAGCCTCAGTCAATCGCAGCTCTTAAGAAGAATATTCGACAGGTATGCGTACAGTTATCACCGGAAATCTTGCAGAAAGTCATGGAAAATGCGATAAAACAGGTACCAATGTATATCAACACCGGCGGCAGCCACTTGATAGATATTATCTTTTCCACTCAACAGAAAACTTGTAAAGGTCCAAATAAATATTTCCATCACTCAAAATTTAAGCAACAAGCTAGCAAAGACCTGAAAACAATTTAGGAACTGCCACGCAAACAAGGTAAGAGTTGTTCATGGAGTCAACGACACAGTATATATACTAAAGGGGCATCACATTGCACACGATTTAAAAACACCAAGAAAAAAAAAATTCTAATAAAATAATAATAACCGTTGTACATTTTTTTTTTTCGCCTACAAGCCAGGAACGAGTGTGTCGCTCCATAAGTAAAACGGTGAGTGGGGACCAATGGTGCGAAATTAATTCTCAGACTCGGGTTTTAACCCACACGAGACTGATCACCTCCTAATGGTGTCTACTCCTGAGGCAAGTACCGTAGGGTCAGTTACCCGATTTGGGTTTTAACCCGAAAGGGGCTGACTAAACGTTATAGCCGCACTCGAATGCACAAGCCAACAACAGCTAGAGCCTCGACTTGGGTTTTACCCAGACAGGCTCGGCCTCACACTACTCCTGGCTACCCATCACCAGTCAGAATCCGGACTCGGGTTCTCACCCAGAAGGGGACCGACTGGGTGCTGCCAACGCTACAGCAACGAGGCGACAAAGGCGACCGAGTGTCCCGAACGGGTCTCAACCCATAGGGACAGAGTAGTGTGCCAACTACACTAGCGCGTCCGTCGGTGTCACAAATAAATTTATGTGACCGATCCTTGTCCGGGGAGTACACCCCGGCCCAGAAAGCTCGTTAAAGCTCCATCACCAAACAAGAAATTTGTACTCGTATGTTGCCAAGCGTCTGTGCTGTTTGAAAGCATTCGAGCATTGTTCTTGCGAAGGTTGCTCGCAAGGGATAGTCACTTTCCTTTAGACTTTGCACCATTTGGATTTTGTATGGGTGGAACTTACTTTTTTTTCATGTAGAGGCCCTAATCTTTCTTATGGATTTACGCGGATTTCGCATAATTCCGTGTCGAATTTGAGCGACATGTTCCAGCTCCGCGGTTGATGTTGATGGTCCCGGAGGAGTTCTGTTCACCATTGTCCCTTCTTGTCGAAACCTTTGCACCCACGACCCCCGATTCCCTCGTTTTCAAATATTACTCGAACGCGAATGTGTGGTGTGCTCCCGACCAATGACTCATAGCGATTAATAAATAAATTTAAACTTGAAAATTTCCCGTTGAAATGTCTGCAGATATAAATTTTGCACGAAAATGATGTCGGGACGGGTCAGGATTTACACACAACTGTAACGGTAAGTTAGTTTCGGAAAACAAAAGATTTGCAGCCCATTGGAAGAGATATTTCGGCAAACCACTCAAAGTAGACAAATAGATAGCTATCAGCATTGGGAAGCGATGTTATCCACATAGCAGCCATTGAAGAAGTAAAAGAAGCAATCCACCGCCTTTTCCATATCAAGGTCGCAGGATTCAAGTAACGGACCAACGGATGTAATAAAATAGGTTGTGAAGGAATGAACGAAGATGAAACAGAAGAGGGAATACAAATCATATGCTGTGAAGTGATTTTTCATTAATTTTGAAACTTGAATAATATAACAATCACTTTTTGAATATGATATCGTGTCAAAATTGTCGCTAAAGCATGTTCCATTTTCCATCACCTTAACATAAACTTTGGGTTTCGACTAAACGCATAGAAAAAAATCTGAAGACCTAGCTTAGGCGATGGCGGAGGCCAGTCAAAATAACTATATTTCGAAATTACGCGATCGAGGACACAAATAAAGTGATCGTGGCTCGGGCTGTATGAGCTGTAGTACCGTCTCATTGGTACCAAAGTCTATCTCCTTATCAGTCAGATTGAAAAATCCGTTGTTATGGCCCTAAAACGCTCTATATTGACGGTTATGGTTATGGTTCCAGCGTCGTGGCCTCAGGAGGTATAATGATGCTCTCCGCACAAATTCAAGTCCAAACAGTGTTGATCGTGGAGAGGTTACTTGTGAATAAATTGAATTTTTCATTGGCCCGGAATTAACGGTTTCTTTATTCATGGTCTTGTTTACTCGTAAAAAAAAATTACCTTTATTTTAGATGATAACTTTTTGCCGAACAATCCTTGTCGGTTTATGCAATGTTCACCACGAAATTCGTATAAACCAGTAAAGCGAAGAATGGCGACGATAGGATGTTATCGAAAATTTCCCAACGCTGTTCTGTATGGCCTCAATGTTCTCTTTACCATAAATTGCCTCGGATGACGTCGGCTTTGATGTCGGACATTAGCGAAATTTGCTGCTGGTGATACATTTTTGTGTGGTTTGAAGGCGCTTGATAGCATGTTGCGATTTGACAAGCGAGACTTGTGGGACACCTTGTGGTAGTGTGTACTATTCCATGACAGAAATTCGCTTGGACTGATTTTTCGAACGAGGACTATCTTAAGCCGATCTGAAAGCTGATGTTAAAAGTACAACATCACCAGATGCCTAAGTTTTAAATTAACAATACTGTATCAGAGGCTTATCTGTTTAGCACAATTGCACATGCTCTCAAGAGTTACATGTCAAATCTAAAGGGTTTCTCAATTGACGCGGGTAGATTTTGGCGACATCTGTCAAATCGATTGTTTATTATTCAGTTACTATTGCCAAATCAACATGGTCATATATACGATTAAACAGCATGTTTAAATGATACTCGTACAATACAATTTTATTATAAAAATGAGTGTTCGTAAGTGCAAACGTTGTCGCGGTAGTGTTGGTGGCCCTTCACAATCGATTCTTCAACGTAGGGTGGCCAAATTTGAGACGATCGGTTCGGTATTCAATCAGCCAACATTCGTAAATCACAGGAACGCAAGATCGGTCGGGAGCATCGCCGCAGTTCGTGAAAGTGTACAGCACAATCCGATGCAGTCGTTTCCTCGCCGTGGGCAAGAACTCCGCTTTCGCAGACTTCAACTTGGCGAATTTTGCATCGGAACTTGAAGCTCAAGTTCATGACCGTAGACAACGCTGTTTCTTCGCTGACTGAGCTTTAGAGCGTTTGGAAGAGGACCCGAATTTAGGCCGAAAAATCATTGTTAGGGACGAGGCGCATTTTTTGTTGAATTGCCGTGTTAACAAGCAAAATGTCGTATATGAGACGGCACCCACCCACACAAGTGGTGAACCTTGTGACAATACGTCCACAAAAAGCCTACCATTTGGTGTGGTTTTTGGGTCGGCGGCATCATTGGTCCGTACTTTTTCGAAAACGACGCTGGTGAGGCGGTCACTGTCAATGGTGAGCGGTACAGAACGATAATAATCAATTTCTTATGGCCCAAATTGAACCATAGGGATCTAGACGACATGTGGTTCCAGCATGATGGCGCTAGGTGTCACACTGTGGACGCCACGATTGACATCTTGCATGAACCATGAGGGTAACGTTATCTCATAACGCTGCTAAACTTTTTCTTATAAGATTTCCTAAAGTCGCAGATCTATCCGAATAAGCCACAATCCTTAAGGTGAACATATCAAAGGCCATCGCTCAAATTCAGCCGGATCTATGCGCAAGAGTCGTTGAAAAATTGACCATTCGGATCCGTGCCACCATAAGAACCCGAGGAGGGCATTTGAATGATGTCATATTTCCTACATATTGGCCTAATACCTCATATTTATCTTGTTTTCTTCCATTTCAACATCTACCCGCTCTTATTGAATAACCCTTATTGTCTAATTTCTATTAGCTCTTTCGGATGGGGTGCAGATGGTATGAATACGCTTTGGGGGTGGTTGTCCTAGATAGGATTCGGGAGATCCGGCTGAATTTGTAGCATTGGTTGTAAATAATTCAAAGTAACTTTGTTTTTTTTTTTGCTTCCATGTCATTAAGGTGCATACACAGGGTATGAATTTTGAAGTGATATTATACTGCAAGAGTTATTTTTTTTATCACCTCTCATTCACAACTGATGTTGTTGCCCAATTTTTTTAGCTTGAAGGTGTCACACCAAAATTGACTCCAAACTAATTTCAAAAGTAAATATGGAGGAATGAATTGAAAAGAACGAATTGCAAAAATACTTTTTCAAACAATGGAGATTATAACCGATCTTCATTCATTTGATGTAATCAGCAATCGCCAGATCGTTACCGCTAATAGAATAATATCTTATCTGGGCTGACGGACTACGACTATCTACAATATAAACGAGAGAAGCTTTTATAAGCAGTCCTGGACAATAGATAGAAATGGGTATGATAGTTCACCTCAAACTAAAAGACTCCCGTCTGTGGAAATTAGCAAACATACGATTCTGGCAGGTTCACAGCTGTTGATTCGTTATTCTAAAGAGTGAGCCAACAGATATGTGGATGTTGGTAATCAATATGGTTGATCTACATATATGATAGATAGATAGATGTCAAGTGTAGTGCTTGGTCATTTCAAAACACTCCATAATTCACGACACGACAACACATTTTTTTTTTAAATTTATTTCGAAAATGAGCGATTTATGAGTAGAAGTTACATTTCTGCGAGATTTTCGCAATCGTCTCAGTGACTTCGGAACTTGTTCAATGGTGATGCCTTTTGAAAAAACTGGTTAAATATCAGGTCGAACTCTTAACGATCTCTAGTCCCCACAGGATGGCACTACCGCTTATACAGGCCTACCAACAATCAATTTATTGTTTGATTTGAAAATCACAATCTCTTGGTCGGAGGAGAAGTTAATCGGACTTTGAACATTGATTGCCTATTTTACCATACCTTCCACACTAGCTATCGGCTCCTCCTATGTCTCAGCTTTCATTGCGAACCCTAAAGGTATGTCGTTTCGCCAGCATAAATATAAATTAAAGTGGTTTCTTGTAAGAGTTAAATTCTATCCCAAATATCGAATTCCATAAGTAATTCCGGAATTGTCATAAATGTAAATTATCTAATGAAGACTATTTTGAAGGGAATGACATTGACGTAGGTGAATAAACAAATTGCTTTTCAGAAACCGAAACTTTCTGTTTTTTTTTTTTTACCATACCTCGTATATGTCACAACCTGTCACTGATAGACCTTTAGTATTAGAGTCCGTATGTAATCTCTATCGGAAAATCAACCCACGAAACAGGACCCTTCCAAATTGGCAAACATTTCTAAACAGCATTTCCACCAAGTCGTCTCACCGCACGTTCGCCTCCACCCCCTAATCGACTTCTGACAATAAGACTACCATTTACTCCTTCAATGAAAACAATAAAGTGAAATGAAAATATGTATTTCGAATCTGGTTATTTATGTCAAAAGAAATCCGACATTCTGTTGGGCCGGACGAATTCATAAATAATTTATACCCCCGTTCCGGTATCCCAACGACATCAAAAACTAATTTATTCATTATACAACCAAAACACGCTGCTACCTCTTCAAACTTTCTCAATAACGCCGCATCCAGTCACTCGAATAAAATAATAGAAAAAAAAAAAAACAACAGAAATTGGCAAGAACAAAAAAACAGAAAGACCTATTCCATCGCCCAATTCGACATAAAAACTTTGGCGAAAGTTATAAATTTGAAAGAATCGTAATTAGTGCCACAGATGGATATCGGCAAAAGGCATTTCGAAAAAATTAAATTGCAACACAAACTGATTTCTTGAAGAAGGATAAAGTTGCCCACACGCTCGACCGAATGATCGTAGCAAAAATCGAGCAATACCGAACCGGATGAGACGCCATTTTTCAAGGATGTGGATTTGAAATTCTCGTTTTGAATGTGACATTAACAAGCAAAAGGAAAAAATCCCATCGAAACGCAATTTTTCAATTTAAAAAAAATAGAAAATAAAAAAAGTCGAAAAGAATTTATATCACAAAGAGAAAAGCGAACTAACCGATAGCGTTCTATTGACATGCCATTAAATATCTACTCCGCCATACTCCTTCCTGTCGGTGGCCCAGTACGCGCGACCAGCTGGGTGGTATGCATTGAATTAATTTTGAAAAGAAGTTATTTTTCCTTTTTTTTTCCGCCATCAGAAACTAAAAAGTTCGTTCATCTGCAGCAGGACTTGGACTATGCGTTGCTGTGGTTTTCGTTTGCATACTCCGTCGTAGATAGGTAGTGATGGGAGCATAGTCTCATAGTCTCAGCAGCTTTCTGCGACTTAATCATTTCACTTTACCCGGGAGTGGAGTACAAGAAGAGGGATGGAAAAAATAAAAAAACGCACACAACCGCATTAAAAAAAAGGAAAACAAGAAACGTGAAATAGAACTGAGTTTCCATCAGATGACATTTCAATATTCGTTGTCATAGTGTAAGGATAAGACTTTTTCTTGGAATTAATCTAACAGCACCGGTTATCCTGGGTGCATCTGTTTGACTGGCTTCCTGCACGCCGTGCAACGATAACTTATTCCGACCGAATGCCTCTGCATGGGAGATAGGAGCAACACAGAGGATTTACTTGTGTTTGCTAAATGAGCGTAAATTGGAAAAATGTCGCGAGCATGCGGATGGAAGAAGTAATATATTTTCGATATTGAATGGGTAACAAGTGCCTGCGGCAATGCACGTAGGGAACCAAATTGTTTGCGACTTTTGATTTGGAGAGCTAAGTTTGATTTTCAACGGAAATTTGAACTCTCAAAAAGTGATTTAAAACTTGAGAAAATTTTTACGGATTTTTTTAAATCTTTCACTGGGACATGACAAAATAATAACACTATAAGGGTCATGATGTCTCACAGGCTAATACTTTTAAAGTTAGTTTCAGTCTTCTACCTTGAAAAGCTGGGGTAGGGAAGTCCTATGCAAAGTCCTATCCAAACTTGCCGAGTGGCTATGAGTCTCAAACGTGGCTGTGTTATATAATACATGATTCTGAGCTCATTGTGACCAGTTTTAGTAGCCTAACTACTGTCTTCAGTAACGACGACCCAGGTTAAAATTCAAGGTAGAAGACCTGAAATTGTAACTTGGCTCTCGGCGAGCTGATCCCATCTTGTTTGTTATATAATTTAATTTGGATGTTTCAAAATTTTGTTGACACTTAACCATTGGTATGTAATAAGTTAATTAGTAAATTCAGTCTTCTTCTTCTTAGATGGCGCTATATTCCGGCGTGAACCTGGGGCTCAACCAGCAAGCGCCAGGCCGAACCTGTGTTGTCCATTCGCTCTATATGGCCTAGCCATCTTAGACGTTGGATCCGGAGACGTCGTACTAGGCCAGCCTCTTGAGTCTAAAGAAGCAGCGGTTGGCAAGAGTAATTCTGAGTCTGCGCTTATCACTAGTGAGCCAAGATAGACGAAGTTATTGATCACTTCGAAATTGTAGTCATTAACTGTGACGTTCTGGCCAAGATGACGGTGTTGTGCGTTGTTGTCCTTTTTTGATGATAGCATATACATATTTCGTTTTACTAAATCCTAAATCCTCTTTTAACTTCAAAGGTCTCGGTTAATTCGCTACAGACCTTAATGGAGCAAAAGGATTCTCCATTGTCATTCTGCACAATCTGACGAGTTTGGCAAGGATGTTAAAATTAGACATGGCTCGGAGCTTTACCGAGCACACCGAATCCTTACGCACACTGTCCTATGGGGCTTTAGAATCGATGAAAGATGCTGTGTGCCGATTTGGAAACCTATCAGATTATTCACAAGGCTTTCAGGAGTTCACACAGTACGGCAGAGAAGTTCTTGTACGCGATGTTAATGAGATTTATTGCTCTATAGTTAGCGCAGTTATAGCGGTCATCTTTTTTATGGACTATGCAAACGATGCTGATATTCCATTTGTCGGACATGCTTTCCTCCGACCATATTTTACAGATGAGGTGGTGCACGCGCCCTACCAACTCACATCCAGCCGCTTTAAATAACTCAATAATCAATTTCGAAATAATAAGCTTAATTGCACCTAGGTCAAGTGGATGCAATTCTCTTGTATCTTCGTTCGTTGCGAATTGATCATTTTGCCTGAAAGCGATATTAGATCTATCATCGTCGTTATACAGTATACTAAATTGAGTTTTCCATATTCTCAGCATCGACTGTGACTCTAATACTAGTTGCCTTCTTCATCTCTACAGGCTTCTGCTCTGCCTTTATAGCCCTGGCAATTTCGTTTTATTTTTTCGTAGGAATGTCTGGCGTCGATCGCAACGTGATCAACGTGTCATAGCTGGGGCACTGGGTGTACGTGCGGCCCAATAGATCATAGAAGTCATCCTTCAGTCGATCATCTTTTTCTTCCATAGGGGCATTAACGCATATAAGGCTTGTATTCCCGAGGATGTCTCTGATACGGATTTTTATGAGGCGTTCGCTTACATGTCGGAAGCTTAAGACTTTTTCCCGAAGTCTTCCTCGAATAATAAATCCGCATCCGAATAGACGTTGTTTATTTTCTTTGTAGCAGTTACCGTAATATATATCACAGTTTTCACTCTTTTTGTACCTGGTCCATCCGATCGCACTTCTTGGGGTGCGGTTATATCTGCTTTGTAGCAGTTAAGGACTTTTTCCTGTTGGTTGTCTACAACCGGTCTGTCTGTTTGTTGTTGTTTCGCAACGGGATTTGTTTCCCCAATAGCGATGTTAGCCCTGCTGCACACATTGGTTCACTACCCGGCGGATGCTAGGCCAGCTATCTAACAGAGGCTTGGATTGAAGTATAACTGAGATCGAAACTGGTATTTGCAATATTAACACGATCAAATTCTTTGCTCTGTTTGTTTGCTCCCTTACTCCCAATCAATTTACGGTTGGTAATTAAGACTTTTGTTTTTTTTTTTGTTGGAGGCTTCTACTAGCTGTTGGAGCACTCACAGACACCTTGTCTTTATTGTATTTTCTCCGTTGTCCGGAGAAAAGTGAGGAGGGGCTTCAGTGATGTAGAGCTAAGAGATTCGGCACCCACCACGTCGGCCCCAAGGGTGCGCCACCGTGCGCGAACGAAGGCGGGACAGTCGCAGAGAAAGTGTTCTGCTGTGTCATCCTCCTCGCAACATGCAGCACAGGTAGGCATCTCACTCACTCACCAAGCACGCAGAGATGCTTGGCAAAAGTGTAATGGCCCGTAATGATGCCTGTAAGCCTTCTGCAATAATTTCTCCTTAAGGATAAGAAAAATGTTGTGGACTTCTTGCAGACATCAGGGCGTACACGCTTAGTCATCCTGCATTCTAGATATTCCCTCCATCAACGACTGTGTGCATTAAAGACTCAGTCGTTGATGCCAGATTTGACCGTGGAAGCAGGTAGACCTAAGGCGGGTTCAGGTCCTGAGAAACTCACCTCTGAGCCCCTTCTAGCGAGTTCATCGGAGATCTCGTTTCCTGGGATCCCAGAATGACTTGGGACCCATACAAGCCTAAATGAACTTAGTCTTCCCAGTTTGTCCAAAAAGGATCTTGAGTTCATGCACTAATTTGGAGTTATTTAAAGGGATGGACACAGCTTGGAGTGCAGCATGGCTGTCACTGCAGACGCTTATGCTTTTCCCCTTCCACCTGTGTTTGACAACATAGTGGATGGCCATTAGGGTTGCGTGAGTCTCCGATTGAAAATTTACACTTAGGTGGTATTTTTCAACCTTAAGTGACATGAAATCCATTTTAATATACCTAACACAAGTCATATGATAAACTTTACACTTTTTATTTACTTAAAATCGAATCTATAAAGAAACGGAAAAACATCATAGATATACTTCTGAAAACCAAAAATAAAAATTCCGACAACTACTCAATTTGGCATAAATCACTGGCAAATTTTGCCCAAGAGGCGAGAACATTGCAAGCATATGGGATTGTAACACCCGACATATTCATTCTGTGCAATTTAGGCGAACAAACACTGCATACCTTTCATTTGCATCGACTAGTTTCATGACTTTGGACACCTTCTTCGAGTATATAGTCACAGACAGACAACACATCTTTGCATAGCAAAGGTTGCACTAACGAATTAACTAATGACTTTAACAAAAACTCCTTTATCTTTAACTTTGGGTTGATGCATATTATATTTTGTAAAGGGTGGGACATCTAGTGTTTTTTTTTTCTAATCATAGTAACACTGACAGCTGCTTTCCCCTCGAAATCTCAATAGAAAGTCAGTATCATACCGCGGAACGAAATGAGTCGCTTTACGCTTCAACAACGTTGGGAAATATTGAAAACTTATTTCCAAAGTGAGTGCTATGTAGCCCAAACAGTGCGTTTTTTAAAAAGAAGTTTTAGCCGAAATGAAGCACCCACCGCGACTGCTGTACGCAAGTTTGTGCAAAAAGTTCGTGAGACTGGTATGCTAGTGGACAACACTCATGGTTTCCGTTGTCGCACGGTGCGCACAGATGTGTGGCTGCTGTGGCCGAGAGTGTGAGACTCAATCCACGAAAATTAACTCGCCATCGATCTCAACAGCTCAACATTTCACGCACTAGCCTGAGGAGAACTCTGCACAAAGATCTCGGATTATTCGCTTACAAGGTCCAACTGACTCAGCAATTGAAGACGCACGACCATCCGCTTCGTAATCCCTTCGCAGTTTGGGCCTTAGAGTAGCTTGAATTGGACAACGATTTTGGGCGAAAAATCATGTTTTGTGATGAGGCGCATTTCCATCTCGGCGGCTACGTTAACAAATAAAATTGCCGCATCGGGGCTCGGAAAATCCGCACCTTATTGTCAAGAAGCCAATGCATCCACAGAGAGTGACAGCTTGATGCGGATTGTGGAGTGGGCCATTTTTCTTCGAAAATGAGACTGGAATCAACGTCTCGGTCAAGGGTGTGCCTTACAGAGCCATGTTAACGGAACTGTTTTTTTTACAGAAATTAAAGACTTTGATTTAGACGACCTCTGGTTCATGCCGGATGGTGCGCCATGCCACAATCGATCTTTTGCGCACCAAATTCCCAAACCGTGTTATCAGCCGTCTTGGCGATGTTAATTGGCCGCCTCGGAGCTCAGATTATACCCCTTTTGACTTTTGTTGGAACTGTGAAAGGCCGATGTTATACCAACAATCCAGGAACGATTCAAGCACTTAAGGCCAATATCATCCAAGTAATCCGTGAGCTACAGCCCGAAACCATCAACAAGATCTTGGAAAGATGGGGTGACAGAATGCGCTACTGCGAAGTCAGCCGAAACACCCACTTAAACAACGTTGTATTTCGTAATTAATGGGAATGTTTGTTCTTATTAACAAAGCCATAATATACGGAAAAAATTTAATTTTGTTCATTTTATTGTATTTTTAAAAAGAAACTTGTACTTGGCCCACCCTGTAGATGATTCTGAGATCTGCTTGAGGCTTTTTAGCTTTGGTGAGATCTCGCGCATTCAGAATGAATTAGTTGGCCAAAACATAGAGAAATCTAGGTTTTTGTCAAAATTATTAAGAAAATCCAATTTTAATCCATACACCATACGTACACATTCGCATAAAGACATTAAAGCAGAATTCATATAATATTTTTTATGTACAAATTGAAATGGTTTTCATCACCGATTGTTGAGCGGAAGGTTCAAGTCTCTCCATGGCCAAGAACCATTCCTATGCGGAAAATTGTGCAACAACACCAGTTTGAATGAGAAATGATCAAAAAGAACGAAATGTTGACCAGCCCATAACACTCGCAGTATAAGATCACTTCAAATTCATACTCTGTGTGTGCATTTCCAGTCATAATACCTTAATGACATGGAAACAAAAAAAGTTACTGTGAACTACACCCAACACGACTAAATCAGTCGAATCTCTCGAATCCTACCTAGGACAACCACCCCCGGAGAGTAGTGAATGATTATCTTCGACACGAACCATATTCACTCCGTCCAGGTTGTGTGATCAATAGAGCGTAACTCTTGAACCTGCGCGAACCCTATAAAAAAAAAAAAACTGATTTTTTGCATTGATTAAATTAAATATAATTTTTTTTTTATTTCTGAGAAAATAAAAAAAAAAGGAACGAAAAAGAGGGAAAGTGGGACATAAACAATTAAAAAAGACGAGCGAACGCTTATTTGAAAGTTAGTTTACGAAGGCAAAACCTACCGTCACCTGAAATCAAATGATGTCTTTCAGCAAGACAACGAACCAAAGCACACAAGCCGCCATGTCATTATGTGGCTGCTTTTTAATACTCGCTCGCCTCAACAGTCACCCAACGTCATGGACCACATTCGTGGGCCGAGTTTGAAAAGAGCATTTGAAATTGAGCTATCAGCAGGAGAGCCTCTTTTAACCCTTTGATGCCCACTGTTACCCGCTTTGGAAACGTCAACAACGGATGAAAACGTTCAAGCAGTGAAAAAAGTTGTTATGGAGAATCGTCGAGGATATTGGCAATTTGAATTTGAAATTGAATTGAAGACTTTTTTTTGAGATATTTAGCGTACGAAACGTGTGTTAGCGAGGTTTGTTTGAAAATTGCTAAATTTTAGTCAAAAGAACCGTCGTATGAGCATCGGTCGGGAACTGTTGAATGACGTGAATGACGAATGGGAAAAACATTCAGGGCTGTTGCATCACGATAATGCCAAAAGCAATAGCGTAATCATGTCCCAGCCACCGTGTTCAGTGGATTTGGCCTTCTGTGAGTTCTCTTCACGAAACTGAAAAGGACGGAGAACCACAGGTCTCGTGCTCAAGAAGGTTAGAATTACACATTGGTCGAACTTACTGACTATCCAGTAAAAGTTGTTGCTTGTTGCTCTAATTTAAAAAAAAATTCTTGGTATGCTGGATCTGTTACACAAGTTTGCATTTGGCAAACTGCAAAATAATTTGGAAGACACCTTAAGTAAATAAACAATTTTCCATGTAACTACCAGGGAGTTGCTGACAATTTTTATCTGAAAATAGGGTCAGTGATCTAATAAACATAAATATAAATATTTGCTGGTGTCGAGTTCCAAGGAAGATAAAGACATATCCGGGATCATGCCAATTGCTTCGTACCTACAAGTATCAAAATAGGAAAACAGAAATCGAGACTCTGATGAACGTCGACAGGATGTGGCATTTCTAAATTGATGCCAGGCATATCCATCTTAGATCCGTCCAAGAATACGAAAGGATTCCTATGAGTTTTCCCGTAGAATTCCTCTTGCCCTCGATTCTTGTTTCCCGTGAAGGATCTCTTGAATTAGATTATCCTATTTTTAAGGAGATGAATTTATAATGTGACACGTATTAGTTGGGAAGCAGCAACTGGTGGAAACCGAGAATGCTTCTTTGAGCTTCTAAGTTCGAATTAGGTTGCTGGCGTAGATGTGTGGAGAAGCGAGTTATGGTAATCTTATGCAAGATGTAAACGTATCCTAAAATCGATCGTAAATTGACAGCCTCATAAGGCGAATAGATGATAACGTAGACGGAGGATGAGAAAATGAATTTGAATTAATTACTTCAGCTCGACGAACGATTCGGAATAAATATGGGGCTTATCATGGGAAAACTTTGTCCACCACCGGTCTAATTTCGGTCGTACTTTGCGGATCCACAAAACAAACGGAAGAACGTATGGCCAAATGAGCGGTGACGGCGTCGTGTGGTGGGGTGGTAAACTAGATTGCTGGATACTGATAGTTTTGAATTCTTAATTTCTTCCTTAGTAATTTCATTATTTACGTTCCAAATGTTTGTGGATGGAATTTATAGTATTTCGAAAAACGAACAGAGTGACCGGATGCTCATTTTGGTATTCCTATGCGCTCGCTACTCCTTTCCTATCGTTTGTTTCCCCCCTGTCCCCTGGCTGCCTGCTATTCGGTGCTGTTTTGTGCTCCTTAGAATCCGTTTGGGTCTTCTTCTTACGATTCTCCTGGCGCTCATACTCGCATCATATGTTAGTGGTGGTGGTGCTGAGTCCTTGTGATAAAGTTGCTAGTTTAATGGACTTGCTTTTTCTATTTGGGATGCATATTAAATAGTTTAATGGAAGTTCTGATGGTTGCAGGAGTTTAAGGATGTTTGCTTTTCGGCTACGAGTATGTATATTATGAAGAGTTGTGAGTAACCTTGTTAGCATTTATCATCGTTTATCTATTGCTATGATATGTCAGTCCTTGCAAGACTTAAGTTGATTATTTGAGGATACACACAGGAATTGTTTCGGATGTGGATTCCTGCCCGAAAGTGGGGGGGTTTCGGATTTCGAGATATTAGCATATGGTGTTTGTCAGGCTTGGGAGAATGATCAGATAGATTTCTAATCCACTTAAGTAATTTTGGATAAGAAAATATTTCCGCCTGAAATAAACTGATTTTCAACAGTTGGTTCGATTTCCGGAAAGGGGGCGAGAAGAACTAATATTCAAAGCAACCAGAATCTATCCCGAACTGATATATGTATGTTCGATGTATGTGTCGAGTGAAACATGCATTTAGGTCTACATTTTGGCTGACCACGCAAATATCATATATGCTATTCTACCATGTTCGTATTTTCTTCAAAGCGGGCTATAGTTCAAGGCTCACTTCCCTGAAATAGTGAGTGAGCTGAGTGTTATCGCCAGTCATTTTATCACGTTTTGCTGCCGGAGAGTATCGATTTCCACATTCAGGATGATGCTCGTTAGAGGTTTCAATTAGATTTTGATGAAAGAGTAAGAATTCTCTACCACCATGTCCAGTTTTAGTCGTTCACACAATAAACTATGATAGACCTTGAATGTGGTGCTCGAATGATATATCATTTAAACTGGTTGTCTGGGTTAAAAGGTCGCCAATATTCTTCCGGCTCTTCCATTTCTTTAATTAATGAAGCAGAGTTCACTCTTGGTATTAAGAAGAGCTATTATGACCTAGTGGGTATAGATAAATTCATAATAATATATTAATGTAATAAATTCAATATGATAGAAAGCACTTGAGGGTAATGTTAATGCCCTTGAAATCAGCTTTGTTTATTAGATAATTCTATGCCATTTACAAAATCATATATAATTATGGGCATATGTGTGTCACGGCTAGAATAAAGGGCAATTGTGAAGCCCAATCTTCAACACCTTTATAGAGCAACTTGGGTCGTATATATATATCATCAATAACACTGCGAATGTTAACTTCAAAATCGTCCAACGTCTCTGGTTTATCGGCATATACTAGTGACTTTATATACCCCTAAAGAAAGTAGTCTAAATTTGTGAGATTACAAGATCGTGGAGGCCAGTTCACAGGTCCATTACGCGAAATTATGCAAATGTTTCCCGCAATAAATTCATGGTAGCGCGCTAGTGGCATGTTGTTCCATCTTGTTGAAACAAAAGCTCCGCCACGTCAACGCCATTCAACTGAACGAAGAAGTCAGAAATCATGTTTATATAGCGCTCTCAATGACGGTAACATTCTGACCTGCATCTTCCTTAAAGAAAAATGAGCCGATGGTTCCACCAGCCCATAAAGCACACCAAATGGTGAGTTTCAATGGCATCTCGATAAAGGCTTCTGGGTTTTTTCTACTCCAAATTTGGCAATTTTGATCGATTACATATCCATTAACCCAAAAATGGGTCTCATAGGAGGACAAAATGTTGCGTTGAAAATGAGGATTCACCGAACCTACGACACGTATAATGGTCACGCGGTTTTAGCTCTTCCATAAGCGGGATCTTATAAGCTTTTCAGGCCAGATCTTTCCGTAAGATTTTCCACAAAGTCGATGGGCATAGCTCCAACTGCTGTGTGCGGAGGCGAATTGGCTCATTCGGATTCTCTTCAACACTGCGCTCCACAATGGCAATAACTTCTTCGCTTCGCACTCTTCGTTCGTCGTCTTTGGGGATGCGTTTTATCCACTGCGTTTTACGTTGTGCGAAAACGATTCATGGTGCTCCGAATATCTTGCTCAGATGGACGATTATGTCGACCGTAAAATGGACGTAGCACACGATACGTTTGGTGCACCGAACCATGGTTTTCAAATTAAGCTTGCAACATTTGCATGGGGACGTGAGTAGGGATCACTCCAATAATAAAAAATGCGGCCTAGTCTGGCAATCGCTTAATGTCGTTAGTGGACAAAGTCGGTATAATGATACGTTTGGTGCACCGAACCATGGTTTTCAAATTAAGCTTGCAACATTTGCATGGGGACGTGAGTAGGGATCACTCCAATAATAAAAAATGCGGCCTAGTCTGGCAATCGCTTAATGTCGTTAGTGGACAAAGTCGGTATAATGATGACAGTTGCCGCAGGTTGCTTTTTTTTCTGAGGGCTTCTGCCCAACCTGGTGTGTTCTTACCGCTTCCATTATCGAGCTTCAATCCTAAGTATGTGGTCGCTTCCTTTGAACGAATGCTACGGTTTCCGACCCCAGACACCTCTATCCGTTTTGTGGTCGGCCAGTTCGAGACCTGGAGTTTAAAACAACTCTTTGATCTGGGCGGTGCTGCGTTTGTGGGATGACTCGGGGACTTGAATGTGATTTTAGAGGTCCCCTAAAAGATGATTTGTTCGTAACCTTTTTTCGTTTCGCATATCCCGAGTTAAAAGACATTATACCCTGTAGATATTGCCTGAAATGAATTAATTTCAAAAAACAAAACGGTTTCAAATTTTGAAATATTTAAATTACATTAGTATTTCATTTATTACAAACCAAAAAAGATCGATTGCCGGACTTAGACACTTAGGTTAGCTGAACCGCGTGGTCAGAGAAGAAGTGGGTATTCCAGTCAATTGTAAATTGTCAGTTGAATGAAAAGTGTTGCCATAGACACAGCGATTCTGGTGTTACCATAGTTACAACAATTACCCCTCCACTTAGTTAAAAGTTAATCTAAGTTCTTTTATTTCGCAAGCGCTCAGAACGTCTCGGTGCTGTTTCAGTGATGACTGCTTCTGCAGGTGGTTGAACGGAACACTCTGCATGGTTTGGCACTACTTCAGGTGATGAGCTCCTTATGGGTGTTCTCGACGAAAATGTCTGTATGGGATTGTCTAGGGCAGGTGAAGTAAGGTCAATGCTTGGTGAACTCCTTGGTGAACTTAACTAGACTTCAGAGTCATTCAAGCTTGGGCGTGGTACAACGGACTCTTGTAAATTTGGTGACGAATTATTTGTTTTCAACACATTAGGGATATTCGCGATGAATTCCGTATTTGATTTTGATGTCGGCGCCAGCTTCCTTTATTGGTTTCAACTAAATACATTCTTCTTCCTAAGGATTTTTTAATGAAGCCTTCCAACCACTTGCTATTTTGCTGGTACTGCCTTACAAATACTGGTTGCCTTGGAGAAAACTTTGAGACGTTAAGAGATCTATCCTTAGGCGTTTCTGGGATCATGGCCGAGAATAAACTTCGATGGCGGCGTCCGTGTAACATTTCCGCTGGTGAGCTTCCATTTTCATTTGGTGAACAGCGATAGGTTGACAAACAGGTCGAAATGCCTCATCATGTTTCGGTGTCTTCTTCTTTTCCTTTTTTTTCCGGCGTCGTAATGGTCAGAAGTGTAGGACCATAACCTTCCCACTTAACTGCATCCCTACTGGTCCGCTTATGCGGCAGGCTTCCCGGTTTGGGATTACTTCATCGCTGAGGCCAATCAAATGCTGGTGTTTTTGCATTTGTTTGCACCAATTGTTTTTCGGCCTGCCTTTTTTGCGTGTTGAAATTGGAACGTTGATTGATAGCGCCTTTTGGATCTCTCCTTTGAACATGGCAATACCAACTGAGTCGGTCGCGCTCTATCTTTCTTGTGGTGGTTTCTTTTACGTGGAGGCTTCCTCGGATCTTTGAACTTCTAATTCTGTCGCGCTTTGTTACTCCCGCTGTCATGCGAAGCATCTTCATCTCAGCTGCCGTTAATTTGCTCACATACTTTTTGTGCATTGTCCAGCATTGTGAACCGTATGTGAGCGCCGGACGTACAACTGAAGTGTAGAGCTTTCCTTTCAGCTTAGGGGGCATTTTTCGATCACAGAAGATGGCGAAGTTTTCCCGCCACTTCATCCACCCTACGCTTACGCGATGGTTGATGTCGTCATCACAAGTTTATTAATCATAGATCCCAGATATTTAAACTTTTCACACTTGGGAAGCACTCTTCCATTCAAGTAAATGTCTGGAATAGACTGATGAGGGTCAGAGAACGGGCAGCACAGATACTCTGTCTTCTTTGAACTAATACGATACCCGTGTCCCTCAAAAATGTCCACCCACACATCAAGTGCTCCTTGTAGGGACGCTTGATCATCAGTTATAATGGCTCCATCGTCAACAAAGAATAGCTGGTGCACATTGGGGTCCGTCACTTTTCCTTCAAGCAAGCAATCAAGGACTGCTATAAAGAGCAGTGGGCTGAGGACGCTCCTTTGGTGTACACCGACTTTGATTGCGAACTTTTCGGTGACTCCTGCGGTGCATCTTACTCTTGTCGTTGCTCTCTTGTACATGTCCATGATCACTCGCACGTAGGTTTCTGGAACTTGTTTTTGTCTTAACGCTACCCATAAAAGATCTCTTGGTTGCCGGTCAAAGGCCTTCTCGAAATCAACCAACACCATATGCAAGTCCTTTGAAGAATCACGATGCTTTATCATCATGACCCTTATACTTTGGATTGCATCTGTTGTTGATTTACCCGAGACAAACCCGCACTGGTCATCAGATATTCGTATTATTTTCCTCAGTCGGCTATCTAATACCCGTTCAACGATCTTCATGGTGTGCGACATCAGCTTGACAGAACGGTAGTTATCACAATTTCGCGTATCACCCTTTCCTTTGTGCAAAGGAAGAAGATAGCTTTCCCTCCATTGATTAGGCATAGTGTCGCCTCTCATAAGTTTGGAGATAAGAACCATGAGCCATCTAGACCCGATGTCCCCCATCTTTTTCCAGAACTCAGAAGGTATCCTGTCCGGCCCAACAGCTTTTCTTTTCTTGGAGTTTTTAACCGCGTACCGAACTTCTTGACAAGATGATGACAAGAATCCTCGGATTCATCAAATTCGACATCTGGTCCTACGGGAAGGCGAGATAGGCAATCAGTATTCCCGTGTTGCTTTGTTGAGCGATAACGAATCCTGTAATGGTATCCCATCAAAACTTCTCTGGACTCACCTTCGAATACTTGCAATGCATTATCTTTGGCCGCACAATCGATTTTAAGCTGGTAAACGTCAAACCAATCCAGTCCCATGATATTCACTCCTCGAGCGCAGCTTACAACTAATAGCGGTAAACCACTCACGTCTTCCACTTGGAAAAGTTTTCGAAGAATTTCGTTAAGCGGAATGCCGCAAGTCGAAAGAAAATGGGCTTTTCGCGAAGTGTCCTTAACGATGGCGTTTGCCTCAAAATGCTGCTCCAGCTGAAAAAGATAGCAGTTTTCTTTTTCGGCATCAAAAGCGCGAAAAGGTGGGGCTGTCGCTGGTTTTGCAGTATCCGTGGTAGCTTTCAACAGCCGTTCCATCAGCTCCGCATTTGATTTAAACATTTTCTCCATCCAAGACTGTTGGTTGAAAAGAAGTTCTTGCAATGCTGCGTCCATGCTCCCAACTTCCTCGTCGCCAATTGAAATGAATTAATTTCAAAAAACAAAACGGTTTCCAATTTTGAAATATTTAAATTATACTAGTAATTCATTTATTGCAAACAAAAAAAGGTTGATTGCCGGACTTAGACACTTAGGTTAGCTGAACCGCGTGGTCAGAGAAGAAGTGGGTATTCCAGTCAATTGTAAATTGTCAGTTGAATGAAAAGTGTTGCCATAGACACAGCGATTCTGGTGTTAACATAGTTACAACATTGCCATTGATCGCTTTGAAGGATTCTTCTGTAGTAGAATCAGTACCTAGACCTGTGTCTCCATAAGCCAAGCTCAAGATTTTCTTACTTCTTCACTTGATTGACAAAAAAATTTGTCGAATGTTCACGTTCCAACTCTGTGGATACGATGGGACCTACGGCTCACAGGCTTGCAAAGATATTTGTCTTTTGAATTTAAAAGTCACATCAGCACAAATAAGTTGAAGCATTTTTGTCAAAACTGCTTTCTAATAAGTCATCCAATAAGATGTGTTATTTGAAATGTTGCACCATTGTTGTATTGCGACGTTGCGATGACTGTAAGTAAGCAAATACTTACTTATATACTTACTTATCTAAGCCTGCGCACCGAAGAGGGGCTCTATAAAGAATTACCTTGGCTGTTCGGGAGGGTATTCTCCTTCTCCCTTTCCCTTTGAGGCCAAAAAAAGCAGCGGATGGCAGGTTTTATTCGATGTCTGATCTCAGCGCTGCTTGTCAATAGTGAGCCAATGTGAATGAAGGCCTTTACTATTTCCAACTTACAGGCGCTGTAGTTAACGTTCCGTCTTACATATTGTATAATTTGTTTACTCCTTGTTTACCCTCAGACCGATTCAGCTTTAGTGGTTTCGAATGTTTTTTTGATATCTCCCTATTGTCATCCAATCATCTGTCCTGCACGATCTCTTCAACGACAGTGTTAAAATGCGGCGCACAGTCTGCATGCTTTTTTAGCATAGTAATAGTCTTAATGAAGCAGCAAAATTCTCACTTACATGACATACGAGTATTTGAGAACGTCTTTGATTGTCGGATTTCTTGAACGCTGTTCCAATAGTACAGATGTTGCGATTTTTCCATCTCGTCTAACAGAAAATTAGTCTTTTACTTGGGGATTCCGCAGAAAGGTTTGGCTGGAAACTTTCCTAGCGAATTGGTCGGCGATTTTATTGCATTTTATGCCCTTCTGACATGGCACCCACCAGAGCTCTACCTTATTTCTTTCGCATAGGCCCTGCAGGGCATCTTGACATTCCTTAACGGATTTTAAGTTCGTACTATACGAGCTCAGCGCTTTGACCGCTGCTTGACTGCCTGAGAGTATATTGATGGTTATATTTCTTATGCCAGTCTCCATGTTTGGATTGACGCACGTCAGGATGGCGTATAGTTCGGCTTGGAATACAGTAGTTCCCAGAGCCTTCGATATATTCGATATTGCTCCAAGATGCCAGCGCCAACACCAAAATCCATCTTGGGGGCATCTGTGTACCACCTGAGGCCTTTGGCCTTAAGCAAGGTATCACCGTTTTACCAGACTATGTGGTCTGGGATCAATATCTTAAATCTGTTGTCAAAGGTGAACGTGTGTGGTAATGCGTCCGAAACTGCGGTGGTCATATCCAGCTCATGAAGATGTTGTAGGGCAGACATGTGACCCAATGGTCTACATCGCTGGTCTTTTTCCAAGCGGAGGAGTTTTATTGCAACCTTTTCAATAAAAAGGTCAAGTGGAGTTATTCCGATCAGAGCCTCTTGGACTGCCGTTGGGCAAGTTGGCATAGCGCCTGTAATGACGAGACATACTACCCTCTGAAGGCGTTGAAGTTTAACAATTATTGCTTTCTGTTCAACCTTAGATTGCCTTAGTTTTCAATTGCGATCTTCTTGCGTGTGATGTTATTTTCCACATGCGTTACCAAGTGATGCAGCGCATTATCAATAGATGGTTCTTTGTGGTATGTATATTGATTTGGATGCAGAGCGGTTTGATTTTCTAATATACCTTTTATATGAAGCTCTATCAGTTTTTCCATTGTTTTTAGTAGGAAAGATGTTAGCGATGTGATTTAGGTTGTTCGCTTGGTTTTCCAATTTTAGGGATAAGGGCAAGGTTGACTTCTCTACAGATTTGAGAGACGTATCCCAAGCTTAAGCATTACTTAACCAGAGCTATCAATGGTGCTAGAATGATGTCTAGACTTCTCTGGAGGATAGCAGGAAAGACACCGCCTCTATCAGGACTGAAGAGTCTACCAGGCTATTTGTTCCACTATCGATGTAATTTGTGACGCTCATTAGAGCATCGAGACGTGTTAGCTAGGTAGTACAATCAGGAAAATGTACCAGTCTATAGGGTTTCCCTGCGATTGACAGTGAAATTGCCGTCTGATTTGCAAAGCAAAACTAGTCTATTGGTGTGCTCCTGGGATAGGGCTTTATAGAGTCGGGCCTCAGTTGGTAGTGAATCTACGCTTTCGCAATATGTATTTCCTCCAAGACCTTCTCTTGGATTTCCTCAATTCGAAGTTGTATTTTCTTAGAGCAGATCTATAATCAGTCCAACTTTTCGTTCTTTTAGCCCTGTTGAACAGAGATCTCACCTGTTTCATCAAAGTTTCGAGCTGTGCATTCCACCAAGGTACGCGATGCTTGTGTGTATCTATCCTGGCCGCACTGCTGTTTTTGAAGGATGAAATGAGTGCTTCGTTTAATTGATAAGCCGCTTCTTCAATATCATCCAGATGGCGCGCCTTGGCACCGCGTCCGATGATCGGATGTCGTTTGCGGTGGTGGCAATAATCTTCCTGGTCTTGTGCCTCAGTAGGTGGAATTTGGTCGCCTTCTCCTGGGAAATCGCTTTTTACTATGCTCTCGTCTTTAAACCTTTCACCTAATGATCGACGTACGGTAAATTGTCGGCACCCACCAAATCAAATGTATATTTATTGGATCATATTACACATTTCCAATCATCCTGCTTTCAATTTCGATACTTTTTCGCCCACCCCAAACCTGCTGTTTTCATTTTAGTCTTCTACCTTCCAAAGCTGGGGTAGGGAAGACTTATGAAAAGGCTTTTTTGTCCGTCTGTCTGTCCGTACGAATATATCAAACCAAAATTGTCGTGTAGCTATGAGTCTGAAACTTGGCTGTGTTATAGAATATATTCTACGCTCATAGCGACCGTTTTTAGAACCCTAGCTACTGTCGTTCCTGAGATTCAGGTAAAAGTTTGCAAAATCCAAGGTAGAAAGTGTTACAATGTCCCAAGAGTAGCAAAAACTTTTGGTCATTCGTGAAAAACGTAAGGAATTCAGCCTCGTCTTTAATTTCCACGCTCATTTATAATGACATTCCAGATGTCAGCTCTTTAGACAAGGCCAATCTGCTTTATGTGCTTCTCGCGTCTAGCTCAACGCTGCCAGATTCCACATTGTCTCCGCCTGTACTTAAGAGCGTTGATTTCACCATGGGACAAATCCAGTTTCGTACTCGTACAGTTACAAGAGTACTTGAAGATCTCAACATAAATAAATCCGCTGCTCGGATGGTATACCCCAAATACTTCTGAAGAGGTGTTCTTCTGCGCTGGCAAAACCTCTGCGTAAGCTTATCCATCTGTCTACTCTTCGGGTCTCTTTCCGAGTAAATGGAAAACAGCATTTGTCCAGCCCGTCCCTAAAAAGGGCAAATCTTCGTCTCCCTCCTCCTACCGACCCATAGCACTAACGTCCCTTCTTTCCAAGGTCATGGAAACACTGATAAACCGTCAGCTTATGAAATATCTTGAATCGCGGAAGTTTCTTAATGACCGGCAATATGGTTTTCGCAGCAACAGGTCCACTGGTGATTTGATGGCGTATCTCACCGAAAAGTGGAACCAATCTTTGCACAATTTAGGCGAAAACAAAATCGTTGTGCTTGATATTTCAAAAGGATTTGACAGAGTTTGGCATCAGGCTCTTTTGTCGAAAATGTGTGCTTATGGCATCGATAAATCTCTGCTTCTATGGATTATAAATAACCTTTCGAACCGTTCAATTCAAGTTGTTTTGGATGGGTTCAAGTCTGATATTCACCAAATAAATGCTGGTGTTCTCCAAGATTCTGTTTTGTCTCCGACTCTCTTTCTTATTTTTATAAATGATCTCTTGTCTTTTACTTCTAATCCAATCCACTCCTTCGCTGATCATAGCACTTTTAGCTTTTCATATTCGTTCCAGGACTCACGTCCCTGCTCTTTAGACACAGAGCTGGAACGGCAGCATATGTTAAGCACATTAAATTCCGACCTTGACAGCTAAATCAATTGGGGGAAAAAATTATAGTGATGTATCTACTGTCACTAAAGCGATCCCATAATAGTCAGTCATTATCCATGAATACGGCAATATATACACTCAAAGCGGATATCGCACCTCCAGCGTAGCCGAGCTGACCACGATAGGTTTTTTCGTTCCTAATTGTCGCCGACACATGTCAACCACACACTTTGCGACAACCTCCCTCTTACTATTTATTACCAAAATGTAAGAGGTCTCCGCTCGAAAACCCAAGCTGTCCTGCAACAATCACATGCTTTGCCCTTTGATGTCTTCGCGTTGACTGAAACGAACCTGATCCCTAGCATAAATAACCTCGAACTGTTCCCATCAAATTTTAATGTTTATCGCGATGACGAACTCAGCCGACCCACTGATGGTTGCCCTTGTCGAGGCGTCCTTAATACAATTGACTCTTCCCTTATTGCAGTATCATCCTCCCCACTTCTCGACTTTGTTTCAATTAAGATTGCTCTACCCCACAAGACACTATACATCATTTGTTTCTACATCTTGCCCGCACAACCTATTGAATCCTATCAACTCGTCATTAACACAATCGACCAAATAACCGGATTAAAAAAACACTAAGGATGAAATCCTTGTTTTCGGTGACTTCAACCTTCCTCATCTTAAATGGACCCAATCAGACGATAAATCGTTTTACACTGCCACCAATCCCACCACTACCAAAGAATATCTTTTCTTCGATCGCCTAACATATTCAAACCTTAGCCAAGTTAGTGGCGTCCTAAGCTACATGGGTAGACAACTCGACTTCATATTCACAACCGATCCTCTCAACTCTTCTGTTTCACTTTGTCCCCTTTCCCTTCCAACTCGATAACTTCCATCGATAACTTCCATCCTCCCCTCCTCCTTTCCTTCTTTCACGATTCTCCATTACAGAATAAACCCCCTACAGTTCTGGCCTCTTACGATTTCCACAAAGCACAAAGCATACCTTAAAAAAGCCCCTCTCAATTTTGATAACCTAACCGTAAATGATGCAATATCCATATTCTACAGGGAAATATTTTACTCTATCTCTCTTTACGTTCCCGTTTCACAACGCAAAACTTTGTCCACCTCCCCACCCTGGTACAATCGCAGGCTCCGTTCTCTAAGAAACAAAAGAAACAACCAGTACTCCAGCTGCTATCTGGAAGAATTCTATAATGTATCGAATTTACCAAATTGCGTTTCGGCCATAGACGGGAATCATATCAACATCAACTGTCCCCCAAACGTTGGTTCCGAATACTACAACTATAAAGGCCACCACTCAATTGTCCTTCTTGCTGCATGTGACGCTAACTACACTTTCACTGCAGTAGATATTGGTGCGTATGGTAGCCAAAGCGATGGCGGAATATTCGCTGAATCATCATTTGGCCGAAAGCTGTTAATTGGCGAATTAAACTTACCACCTCCAGAAGTGCTCCCGAACTCGAACATCATGTTTGATCACTATTTGGTTGGTGATTCGGCGTTTCCGCTAAAGCAATATTTGATGCGACCTTATCCAGGAAGACTTTTAGATGCAGAAAAGTCCAACTTCAACAAACGTTTATCACGCGCTAGACGTGTGATTGAAAATGCTTTTGGTATTCTTGTGGCAAGATGGCGCATTCTCCAGACAACGTTGCATGATACCTGAGAATGCAGATCGTATAGTTAAGGCATCTGTTATTCTACACAACTTTATAAAACTGAACGATTCTGTTTATATTTCGCCGGAATATGTCGATATGTACGATGACAATGTCCAAGTTATCCAGCGGATTCTTTGGCGTGTGGAAATTAAATCCCTTTCTAGAGTTAGAAGTATGGGCTCTAACTGTTCGTCCAAACAGGCTTTGAAAATGAGAGATGAGCTGAAAAACTCAATTTAAATAAAAATCGTTTGAATAAAATAATATTTTTTATTGCGGCAAATACGCTAGCATTTCTTCATTTACTGCGTGTAGAAATTTTTCAAGAATTTTTACATGCCCCGGGAGAATTTTCATCTTCTTCGCTATCGACTTCATAAATATATCATTGTCATCTGTCTCGTCATTGCGAAATCTTGCTGTGAACGTCTCCGATAAAGTTCCGAAGAATTCCTTAACGCAAGAATCCTGCTCTCGCGGTCTTTTGGCTCTGTTGGAAGTGGTTAGAGTCTCTATAACCTCTGTTGTTTGGGTTCCACTGCTTTCATCTAACAGAGGTGAAGAAGCGTGGTTCCCGATTTGTCTAAGAAGAAAGAAAACAATATATGATATCATAAGATAAATATTTTTGTATGTTTACATACGAGTATATACATACCCCCTAGTTTTCATCGCATCCGATAAAAATTGAAGCAGTGGGTATAGATCCCACTGTTCCACATTATCAGCCCCGCTACCAGAAGGTTGTTCGCTTTTTTTTTCTCTCTCCTACGTACCTATCCCGGAGACTTTTCCACCGCTGCTTGCATTCTTCAACTGAAATATATGAAATAATTTTATATTCGTCATTCAGTTTTAGGTAAACAACCTACTTGGTTTCTGCAGCTTTTCTGCAATTTTGAACCATGCCAAATCACGCTTTATAATATCCTTATAACTCCGGGACTTGTTATTGTACAGGAAATCATTTTTCTTTCACCAAAACTATTAATTTTTCTTCGAAAGAAGCCATTACTTTTGCGTAAGAATAAAAAAAACTCAAATTTGCACAGCTACTAAACCAAATGCACGAATTATTATATAAAACAGCTGTAATCTGTCATGTTGAGTTCGAATTTACGATATTTACGATAAAAAGCCGATCAAACGCTTAAGGTCGTATTATGTGTATCCCCATAAGATACCATTGTTTCTAGTCAATCAGTCAACGCGCGACCGCGCGAACGCCACATTGTGTTTCTACT
The DNA here is from genome assembly GCA_958301585.1 of Merodon equestris. Lineage (NCBI taxonomy): Eukaryota > Metazoa > Arthropoda > Insecta > Diptera > Syrphidae > Merodon > Merodon equestris. The sequence goes on from OY284413.1 coordinate 170,945,019, forward strand.
TTCAATAAAATCTCCCACAGACTGATACTCTTCAAACTGTCCTCCCTCGGCTTCGAACCCATTTCTTTTAAGTGGATATCTTCTTAATTGGAAAATCGCTATTAAGTTCTTCAAGACCATTTACTCCAGTCATGACTCTTCCCTTGTTCAATCTGATCTCAATAGTTTTTCCATCTGGTGTTCCAAAAATTGCTTAGAGCTTAATATTTCCAAATGTCAATCAATTACCTTTTCACGTAAACGAATCAAATCTCCTCCTCGTCTTTACTTCCTCAATAATCAACCCATCTCCACGGTTCAAGTCATTCCCGATCTTCACATATTATGTGACCAGGAGCTACATTTTCGCGCACACACCGATGAGATAATCCTGAAAGCTAATTCTGCACTCGGTTTAGTGAAGCGATGGTCTAAAGAATTCTCGGACCCTTACGTTACCCGATCTCTTTACATAACCTTTGTCCGGCCCCTTCTTGAATACGCCTCTCAAGTGTGGTCTCCGTACCAACAAACCCACATTTCTAGAATCGAGAGCATCGAACGCCGATTCCTACGTTTTGCTCTTCGAGGTCTCCCTGGTGCAATCCTTTGATTTTACCACCCTACCAAGACCGCCTTAAACTAATCAATATGAACACGTTGGAAGAAAGAAGAATTGTATCTGACATTCTTTTCATCCATCGGCTCCGTTCAGGTAACATTGACTGCGCGACCCTCTACAACTCTATCAACACTAACCCTCGCAAAGTACGAAATCCCCGTCTCTTCTATCTACCCACCCCTTGTACTGTCTATGGCTTCAATACACCCATTTCTCGTATGCTGGGAAGTGTTAATTCCAATCCTTACTTCGATTTCAACCTCAGCACTCGATGCCTAAAAATCAGCCTTTTTAACCACCCTCCCCTCTCTCCCGTTCTCCCTAGCTAGTAAGTGAGATTGGATTAAGATTAGATTAAAATAGCTTGAATTAAGCCCAAAAATTTGGGGCGTTTGCCCCCAAGAAAAAAAAGAATGCCGCTTGTGTCGACGGAATCGAAAAACTTTCCATCCTTGGTATGGAATTATAATTGATTGGAATGATCCCATATTTGAAGTCGCCAAAAACACGGCAAAATGCCTAGGTTTTTTCAAACGATGCAAGAAATATTTCACCCCTTCCGATTTGGCTTAAATTTATAAGGCCTACATCCGCCCCAAGCTTGGGTATAACGCTCATATCTGGTCTGATGCCCCTAAGACCTATCCGCACCTGCTAGATAGAATACAACAGCGAGCGATAAAACTTATAGAAGACAGTAACATCGCAAAGTCAACCGACTCGCTCGAACACCGACGTAATGTGTCTTCCTTGTCACTGTTTTATCGCTATTTTAACAACCGTTGCTCAAATCAGTTAGCCAATTGCATTCCTCACCTCCATGAATTCACTCGCAAAACTCGCCTTGCCAGGAATGCTCATCAGTTCACCCTCAAGCCTGCTTTCGGTCGTACAGTTAACAGATTATGGAATGCTCTTCCCAGCCCAATATTTCCTACTCACTACAATCCACAGACATTTCAAACATTTAGGACCAATGTGCACAGGAACATACGCTTCCTTTCTCCCCCTATACATTCGGCCCATGCTGGGTCTTGATTCCGGACACTTAAGGGTAATCATAACCCCTTTTGCCCGCGCAAATTATAAAAACAAAAAAAAAAGAAGACCTGGAATTGTAGCTTGGCTCCCGGCGAGCTGACCCCATATTGTTTTTGGTTAAGGGAGGCTGCTTCGCCAGTTGTCTCTTATATAACCCTATCGCCCAAATTCACGCAGCTCTACTCTTATACATACGAACAACACTTTTAAAGCGAACTTTCATGCTATTTTTTTGTGATACTCGTACACTGTCCATCTTCTGAATTGATTTGCGTTTCCGCCCTGAGCCTTTTTTATCTATCCAATGGATTAAATTTTCTCTTATCTTCATTAGTCCTACGATGTTGAGTGAGAGAATCCTATTTTAGTTGCAGTCTTACCAAAAGGTAGCTCTTTCTCAACCAAGGTTAATATTTTTACATTTTCGTCTCGAGTCAGTTCACAACTCCATTAAAACTGAATTTATTTTGCACTGACTACGAAGCCATAGCTGTTAAAAAATCCTTCTTTAGTAATAACCCTTTTCGAAGAACTCATTATACGGTGCGCTTTTTATGACCATGCAAAAAGTTCTAGGTTCAAGTGCTTATTATGAATTATGATGTTCATTTCCAACTGGGGTTCATAAAAATGCAAATAGTGCCATATGCATAGATGACCTTTACTTTCAACAGAACCTGGTGAAACAATAGGCTGCCGAATTCGTGCGTTTTAAGACCATTAGCATATTTCTTTGATACCTTAACCATCCTTCAGGTCGGGCTATTGTAATTCGTGTAAGCTTCATGTGATATGTTTTTCAAAAACAGTTTACCATAATACTCTGCCAAACTCATTTTTCGTGTCCACTTCAATCATGGAAAACGTTTCGTTGATGGCTCTCTTTGTTCGACCAGAGAATTCAATTTGGGCACAAAATCGAGGACAGTGTTCATGGAACAGTGAAAGCTCTCCACTTATGCCCTATATAACCCGGCAAATTTTGCAGGCAAGTCGAAACTGCACATGGTTGTCCAGGCATGCTTTCATATGCAATTTTAAATGATAAGCGGCCAAGAGCTTCGAGAATTTGCCTTGACCACAACTTAACCTGTAGTATCTACAGTAGTGCCCCCTGCTCACAGAGGATATGATTTCTCCTGTAGAGTCCGAATTCAATTGTTGAGCCAGAGCTGTGATTTGCCACATTAGTTTTTATCCGTCGTCCGAGACGGCTCAATGTACAGACACCACCGGGAGATATCGGTATTTCGAGGTAAAGGTAATATTTCGATAGAGACCCGAATTTTACGTTTGCTAAGTTTATACTTCACTTTCTTCATTTTCTTGGCGTCAAAAACTGGCTTAATTAAGCAAGGTTTTCAATTAACTTTTGTCTGCCGCTTTTTTGTCTCCAACATAAATTTTTTTCCCTTTTTTTGTTGGCACCTCAGCTAGAGCTGCCAAATGATAGGTTGGGTAGGATAGGTTGGATAAACCCTTTCGATTAATTTTACAGCACCCCAGGCGTATTTAATTACACTTTCCAACGATGGCGTGATTTAATTCATGCAACAATATTAAATTGTTTACAACTTATTTAAAATGAACAACGTTCCTATCCAGCATTCGACACTTGTTCCATAAAATTCATGACGTTGCATATGTCAGGATGGGGCAGGGTTTAATTTAAAAGCTTTTTTTTTTTTTTTGATGCACATATACGAATATTCTGTGTTCGTTTTCAACATCATCGGATTTTTATATAATTTTTTTACTCGTTTTATTAAAAAATCTGCTGATGAAGGGCATCATTGTATCAAGGCAATATCACGTTGTAGCGCTGAATTAAAAATTGGAGAAGACGTGGCAACTTACCGGCATGATGCACGTCGCTTGGGATTTTATTGTGGGTGCCGGTTGCAATGGACGAATTAATATCTGGTGAATGGAGTAGGAAAACATTTAATATTGATTCATTTATTTAATTGAGTTGGCTTTCAGGTCTTTTTCCTCATCCATTTTCATATACTCCACCTTGTGCCCTATAAGTATTGAATTTAACGTGTGGAGGGGCTGGACATGTCGAACAAGCATTGAACGAAAAATAACTTTAGTCGACGTAAAGGAGCAAGTTGCATGAATCTGTTTACCATGAATTAGGCGAGGTCTAGCAAAAAGTTCAAATCAAATTAAGAAAGAATACAGAAATCGATCTCTGGCTAAGATATTTTGAGTGAGAGTTATGTACTGAGAACTCCAGCGGCTCAAAAAGCTTAATTTTTCGACCCGACTTTGTTTTGAGGAGGCTACATTACGCGAGCTTAATGTCACCAAAAGCATTGATATTGTTAAAAATCTTTATTTAGTTAAATTCAATATAACGTATTGCGACTGCTCCGCGTGACTTGACATAAAGCGCCATCTTTGTGACAAATATAGAAGGAGTTTGATGTGGGTATTGCCCTATAGATGGTTACAGGGTGACAACCCTTAACACGCCCTCTCAAGACACACGACACGTCAATCCTCTTTATTTTTATTTAAGTGTTCCCGCTTCCTTAATCCAAGTCCATCCAAGCATTTTTCATGTTTCACTCGAGGTAATGGTTTTGTCAGCATGTCAGCACGTTTTCCGTCGACACATGCTCCAGCACAAGTTTCCCATCAGCAATCGTTTCGCGGACAAAATGATGTTTAATGTCGATGTGTTTCGTACGCGTATGAACAACAGGGTTATTCGCCAAACATTGAGCTTCTTGATTATCAACAAAAATATTTATGTCGGCATAATCGTGTAATGATAGCTCATGTAATATGCTACGTAAATAGATAGCCTCCCTCGCTGCCTCCGCCAAGCTGACATATTCAGCTTCCGTTGATGATAATGCAACAGTCCGTTGCTTTTGCGACTTCGAAGAAATCGCCGCACCACTGAGTAGAAAAACGTAACCAGTGTACGAACGACGATCAATAGTACAACTACCCCAATCAGCATCAGTGTATGCAATTAGGGGCTTGTCGGTTTTCGTAAACACTAGTCCAATCTCCGTACTACCAGCGAGATATCTCAAAACTCGCTTGACAGCAAGCCAGTGACACTTTTTCGGATTATTGTTAAATTGTGCCAGCCTTGATACAGTGTTTGCAATATCGGGAGGTGTGGCTACTGATAGGTACATAAGAGCACCAATCATCTCACGAAACGGCCAATCCTCTTGCCAATCACTAACAATGGCTTCATCAAAACGCGAAGTTACTTCTAATGGCGTTGCGACAGAATTACAGCTGTCCATCCCGTATTGCTTGAGCAAACTCAGTATATAACTTTTTTGGGTGAGTTCAATTTTGCACTCACCTTGGTTTATCTCCAACCCAAGACAAAATTTCGCAAGACCGAGATCCTTTATTTCGAAATCCTCTAGCAGCTTATTTCGCACATCCATTAGATGCCCCGTCTCTCTAGTCATAACGAGTATGTCATCAACGTACCCCAGCACGAACAGCAAACTTTGGCACTTTTATAAAATAAACATGGCTCATTTTTCGCAGGCTTCAATCCTAGGCTCAACAGCGTCTTACTCAGTTTCATATACCACTGACGACCAGCTTGGCGTAATCCATAAAGCGCCTTTCGTAGCCTGCACGCATTGCCCCCATTACGTATGTACTTTAACATATTTGCCGCCCGAGCTCCGAAATCAGATTTTTCACCGTGTTTGGTCACTATCGATTCCAGCATCTCGGTCAACATTACAGGTAATCGCATGATCACTTCTTCGTCCAAGGTTCCATTTAAATACGCCGTCACTACGTCGAACTGCCAAATTTAAGTCCCTATTGGACTGCCAGAGCTAATAGCAGACGCAACGTCTCCAGTCTTGCCACAGGAGCGAAAGTACGGTCGTAAATAACTAAATACTTTTGACTATTCCTCTTGGCCACCGGTCGACCTTTACGCCTCTCTACATTGCCTTCAGGACCATGCTTGTTTGAGAGAACCCAACGACATCCAACAACATTCGTCCGGTCGTTCTTTTCAATAATCTCCCAGGATTCATTCTTAATGAGACTCATCACTTCAGACTCCATTGCATCTTTCCATTCTTCGCACGCGTCGCTTTTCAAGGCGTCTTCAATACTAATCTCTGCTACTCCAGCGAACTCGGCGTTGTCTTCAGCTTCTGATTCACTTCTATCAACGCAAGTCCCCTCTTCCTTTTGCTGTGCGGCTGTTGAGCGCGTTAGCCGAAATAGCTCCTTCGGTCGCCCTCTGCCTCCAGTACGCAACAGCTGTGGTTTTTTTTAGGAGTTGTGCCCCATTCTTCTTCAAATCTTCTTGTTATCTCCGGTCCTCCTGACTGATTTTCAGACACTTCATTGACCCTTAATGGGCGTGATGAAAATTCAACTGTCTTCGGATTATTTTCAGCATTGTCTGCTTTCTCTGTTGATGTTAATAACTCGTCTAATACCCGTATATCCTGTGGAACCTTTTGAATCTCCTCCAAGAATCTCACATCACGAACTTTAAGGATCTGACGTTTACTTGGTAACCACACCCGATATCCCTTTTTATTTCGAGGATATCCCACGAATATACCTTCCACCGATCTTTGTGAAAGTTTATCTTTGTTAGGATCCTTGTCTAAAACAAACACCTTGGAACCAAACGCTTTTATATAGTTCATGTTCAACCGTTTTTCAGTCCATTTCTCAAAAGGAATTTCACCACTTAAACTACTGGTCGGGCAAGAGTTTCGAATATGACAAGCAGTGGCGACGGCTTCGGACCAAAAAGACGCACTTAAGCCAGACTGTAGTAACACACATCTAGCCATGTCCAAGAGGGTTCGGTTCATACGCTCTGCTACTCCATTCTGCTGCGGAGTACGAGCAACTGAAAGCCTCCTTTCCATCCCTTGTTCAGCCAGATATCTATCAAACTCTGTATTGCAATACCCACGGCCATTATCCGACTGCAGGCACTTAATTTCCATTCCAGTTTGCTGCTCTACAAGCTTCTGGTACAGCTTAAACGCATCAAACACACCGCTCTTCTGTCGCAAGGAATATACTTCGCACCAACGCGTGCTATCGTCTATGAATGTGATGAAATATTTCGCACCGCCCAAAGACTCCATCCTGAAGGGTCTCACAACATCTAGTATTTCGTTGCATGGTACTCGACCTTTAGAGAAGGGTACAGCAGTCATTTTACCCTTTAAGCACACTACACATCGCTATAACTGCTCAATGACTTTATCATCAACCGCGGGCACTACACCGTCATGAACCAGCTGTAATAAGTCTTTGCTGTTCAAATGACCCAACCTTTCGTGCCACTTCAACAGTTCGGAGCACTCAGGTCCGACAACCGCTTCCGCACACTCGGAATTTTCGCGAACGAAATAAAAGTCACCTCTACGATCTGCTTTTACCGAAACATTGCCATTATGCTCGTTGCGAATGCAAGCGTCATTTCTACGGAATGTCACTTCATGGCTCCTATTCGTAATTTTCGCGACCGAAATTAAGTTTGTTCGCAGGTCAGGTACAAATAGCGCATCATTGAACTCTATCAAACGATTGCCACTTTCGCTTGCCACTGAAACATGAACAACGCCCCTTCCTTTAACATCAGCTGATGCCTTACTAGCAAGGTTCAATTTAACCTTGGGGGACTCACTCATTGATTTAACAAGACCTGCATCACCACAAAGGTGCGCTGTGCAACCACTATCAAGAATCCATGCTCTATTCGTCTGCCTCATGTCTGCACAATACGCATCATTAACATTCGTGGTAACCGTATGACTAACTGCATAGGACTCGTCAACACTATTCGCCGAATGTCTCAATTTTCTCCCCTGATCCTCGGACGCTCTTAGCGGACATACATTTGCCTTGTGTCCCAACATACCACACTTAAAACCCTTAAAATGTTCAAGTTTGTGTGGTCCTTTTCCTTTTTTTTTGTTTGGATGAATTTGAACGCATACTACTACCACTTCCAGCGGCCATGACTGTGACAATACTACCACTTGCCTGCTTTCGTGCCTCGCTTTCTTCAATAATTTTTACTTTTAACACCTCAGCAGTCGGCAATGCATCTCGCGACTCAATTGCACAACGAAAGTTCTCATATGAAGAAGGGAGACTATAAAGCAACATAATGGCCAGCAGATCTCCATTAATCTGAACGTTCACTCCCTCAAGTTTATTAACAGCATCGAAAAAAATTGTCATATGCTCCTTGATATCACCTCAATCATCCAATCTTTGAAGCATCAATTGCTTTAACAGTGTAGCCTTTCTTGCCGGTCCTTTCGACGCATAAATGGATTCAAGCTTCTGTCATACCTGCCGTGACGTATCACATCCGCGAATCTGTTTCAGTTCAGACGGTTGAATCGACAAAATCAAATCCGCCTTGGCCTTCTTGTCCTGTTTCAACCATGCATCTTTCGCAACACCATCGGTTGATGGCATAACAGAAGTCCCATCTACAAATTCCCACAAATCATTTTTTGTAAGCAGCGCTTCCACCTGCATGCTCCAAGTATCATAGTTCTCCTTAGACAGCAACTCCATACGAACTATGGTCTTTAAAATCGCAATCAAGCATCCAACTGTTTAACAACAACGCGAATGAATTTAATAATTTTTTTTTTTTTTAGGCGTTGTGGACCCATAACCTGGACCCATAACCGAAAAGAAAAGAATAGAACAAAGTAGACGAATATGTCAAGCGGTTAAAAAACAACTTGACATAAAGCGCCATCTTTGTGACAAATATAGAAGGAGTTTAATGTGGGTATTGCCCTATAGATGGTTACAGGCTGACAATCCTTAACAGATACTATCGGACAACATCTTGATTCAAAGAGCACATTATCTTTCGTAGAGATCTACGTCCGGCATATAAGGTACATGAAATTATTCTCAGCGATGGGCTTCATTTTTATTTCTGTGTCCTCTAACAACCCAGGGAAAAGCAGAAAAACCTTAGGGTGGCGTGGTTACTAGGCCATATGATACGAGTACTGTAACAATATTGACTTCTTTTTTTCTGCTCAAAAATAGACTATTACATACCCAAATGTGTGTGTGATTTATTTATTTATTTATTTATTTATAGACTTATCACCGTTATCAAAATAACAAGACTTGTTCAATTGAATAATCGTTTTCCGATTTCTTTTGTTGGCACACATGTCCCATAACATAAGCTGACATTGTCAAGCATTTATAAAAATAAGACGTATTTAGGTGTGCTTGGCGATTTTATGTGAAAACATTTATTTAAACCTATGTGAAAGATAAAATTTAATATACCAACGTACTTAACCCTTTGCTTCCTAGAGGTTTCGCAGTGAAATCACACACTTAATATTTTTTCTTTATATTTTTAGTGGCTTCATGGTAAAACCAAGTATATTTCTACGAACTGATATTCATTTTATAACTTTCATTCATTTTTCGATGCATTGTTAGTGATTTTTTGTGCATTAGTTTGATGGTTCGTGTCATTTGAAGTGGTTTTTATGTGCAGTGAAAAAAAATAGTTGGTAGCAATTTATTGTTATGCGACCCATTCATCAAGGTAGGGAATAAACAATTTTTTTTTAATTTTAGACAATGATCGATTTCGTAGATTTGACCTGGAGGCGATGAGTTTGGAAGAATTTCAGATTTTTTTGACAAAATTCCATCTGTTATCGAATCTGAAAGTGGTGGCGAAGGACCAGAAGATCTTGAAGCAAATGTTGAACATCTATTCGACACAAATGCGATAGAAATGGTTTTTGTTGACGAGCCTCAAGAAGAACATGACGAGGGATGGATTAGCGAAGATCACCTTCCTTTGTCTGTTCTTCAACAAAAGACAGGTATTTGCAAGGTACGAAAAAAGAGTTTGAAGAAGACTTAGAAACACCTACCGATGTATTTCGTCATTTATTGCCAATGGAAATAATTGAACATATTGCGTTCCAAACAAATTTGTATGCCGTGCAAAAATCTGGAGGAAATAGTGGAAGCTACATTCCAACCAAGAAAAATCAAAGTGTTCCTGGCAATAAACTTATTGATGGGCGTAAACATTTTCCAAGTTATTGCGATTATTGGATATCTATATCTCAACTCAGAGATAATTACATTTGTTCACTCATGTCAAGGGATCGTTTTGCCTAGTTTCTTGGGCATATTCATTTGAATGAAAGTTTGCGAGAACGATCATCTCAAGATTTTGATAAGCTTTATAGGTTGGGCCTCCTCATTACAAAGCTGTCGGAAAGATTTTTAACGTCACTGAAGCCATCTAAATTTCAATCCATAGATGAAGAGCTGTTTTCGACAATAAGCTGACGAAAAGGGATATGTGTGCCAGTTTCAGATCTACACCGAGTAAACTGCGACAGGTACCGAAGAAGCTACTGGTTCACATGTGGTGGAGGACCTTTTAAGGACATTGTACTTTTTTCGATAATTTTTTCAATTCGATACAATCTCAAAAAGATTAACAAGCAGATATGATTTAATCCTGTCGAACTTTTCGGAAAGGAAGAAAAAAATGAACCCACTGATCTGACAAAAATTTAAAGCAAGGGCAGTCTGAGTGGCACGTAAGTAAGGACGGTCTAGCATTTTTAAAATGAATGGACAAGAAATCAGTGAATTTCTGAGTAACTTTCATGAGCCATCAGTTTCTGGCATAGCAATGCGCATGCAAAAAGATGGCAATGATCCACGACTTGTAAGTGATTATAACCAACACATGGGCTATGTTGATAAGGTAGACACGCTAAAATCCATTTATGAAATAGATCGCAAATCGAAAAAATGGTGGCATCGGATTTTTTGGTATTTGCTAAATACGAATGTGCCTTTTGAATGCATACATATTATTCAATGGAAAAGCTAATTCGACAACATTACCGCTCAAAGCGTTCAGAGTAGCTGTTCGCTCAGGACTTGTTGGGAGCAACAGTTAAAATAACAAAAATAAAACCAAAGTGCTGTTTGAGGAAAGGTGCGCACATTGCAGTACAGCATTTGAGCCTCACCGAAAAGGTGGTTCTGTTCTTGCTGCGAGGTTGGGCTTTGCTTGAATGATAAAAAAATTGTTTTGCATCATATCATAACGTTTGATCAACATTATTAAAGAATATTGTAACCTTTGTGTCTTTTTTTATTTATTTTTGTTAGTTTCCTACTTGTTGTGTGGCGAAACCACTTCTAAAAACATTAATGAAAGATTTAAAAAAGTTGAATTTTTTTTATTTAAACTCTTATTAATGTGAGCTTATACAGATTTTATATAAATTTCAGAGTTTTATGAAAATATTTTAAAAAAGGGTTTAGAGGTAAAAGTGTAGCATTTGTCGAGTCTGACTAAAAGAAAAATGCTTATAAGTGGTAGAGGCTCTTCACAGAAGGCCGAGAAGTTGGTAATCAATTACGGATTAAAAGGTTGAAGCAGTGAAAACAATTTTTATGGAGAATCATCGAATCACTATCAGAGAAATTGCTGAGGATATTAACTTAACATGTATTCTGAAAATGACATAATTGCATCAAAGCCCAATTATCCTCATGAAAGCGACCAGAAGAATCAAGACCGAAAAAAGCATGAACAGTTTGGTAAAATGTGAAAAGTTTGCTGACTGTTTTCCTCGGTTACAACGACATGGTTTATCATAATTTTTTTTATCGAAAGGTCCTACAGTCAATGAAGAATATTACCTTGATGTTATGCGCAGTTTGGCTTAAGCAAATACCAACAAAACGTCAGGATTTTTGGGAAAAAAAAATTCAAGGCGATTTCATCACGATAACGCACCAGCTCATTCAACGTTGTTTATGCATAATTTTTCCTATTCACCAGCCCTCGTACCACTTTTTTATCAGTTTTTTTGCCAAGAAAAAAAGCTGCAATCATGTTTCAGTATTCATCGGACTTGGCCCTCGGCGACTTTTTTCTTCTCACAAAACTGAAAAGACGCAACAAAGGACGGAGATTTACCACGATTGAGAAGATAAAGACTGCAAAGCTCAAGGCTATAAAGCACATATCAGAAGTGCTCCAAAGATTGGAAAAATCGCTGGCGTAAATGTATTATATCTGAGGGGGATTACTTTGACGAAATAGAATAAATATTGATAAACTAGCTGACCCGACAGACATCGTCCTGTCTTAGCAAAAATTGTTCAATTGGATGAGGTAGGAAGAAGTAGAAGAAAAAGGGAATTTTAAAAATTAAGTGAAAATGTAATGTTAAGCAAATTTATCTATCTGGAATATACAAAAAGGAATCAATATTTTGTTGGTCAGCAATTTTAATCTAAAGCTACAATAACTTAACTATGAAAAAATAATTTATTTTCGAGTTGAAGGCTACCATTTTGTATTGGAATGCTTTTTGGTAGACAACATATTTGTTTTGTTGTCCGGCGCGAAAAGAAATAATGGTGATGATATTCCGACACGGGAGGGGCGGCGTATAATTGGCCATGTGTAAAGCATGGATTTTTCAGATCAATGCCGCAAACACTCAACGAGTGCCCTTGCGATTTGTTTATCGACAAATGGAAGGCAACGTTGATGGCAGAATGCGTGGGATTAAGACCTTTTCTCCTTTGTATTGCCCCTAAGGATTGTAGCTTCGTTGACGCTGTTCATTAGTTTCTTCACCGCAAGCCGAGTAATATTACAAAAATGTGATTTGTTGATATTTCGCAACATAATGATCCAATTTTCAATTCCAGACTATGAGGCGGTAATATGGGAAATTCCAATGAATTTAAAAATTCCGTTGGATAGTGAACGACATCATCTTTGCAAGGAATTTCATTTTGAATTTGGAAATTCATTTTGTTGACATTAACGTTTTTTACAGCCAATATAACACGTTTGCTCAACCAAACATGATATTTGTAATTTTGAGCAATGTTTGGGAATACCTTCTCGATGAGTTCAGTCTTTGATTTGGTGAAGTGATAAAAATCGGTGGGGGATGTAATGCATCCACACGAAGTGTCAATAGGGATTTTGCCATTGCCAATATCCAGCAATTTTTTTTTTTTGCAAAAAAAACTTCTCCAGATTGGTCATTCTGCAACTCAACACGCATATTCATAGTTAATTTGAGTGTTTTGGCATATTTCCATAAAGCGGACGACTTTAAACTTGCATTAAGTTCGTCGGTTGGCGTTTATCATGGAATCATAGGTAATGTTTGATAGAAATTATCTGCTTACACAAGCATCGCACCATCAAACCGGTTTTGATTGCTTTAATCAATTTGCATTGCTGTAACACTTTGGCCATTGAAGAGTTGTTCCAAATGCTGCAAATTGGATTTTTTTCATGCTTGTTCAATGGCAACTTGAGTGCCGAATGGGCTGCTCCACCACCTTCTGAGAGTATAGCTGCAACTTCTCAAAAAGTTACTTAAAGTGAAACTCCATTTTGCGATCGAATCATTGCCAAAATCAATAATATCAAAAATGTTTTTCCAATTCCTCCGGGAGAATTCAAAAATTCGCATATTTTTGTTGCTGATTCAACGGAGGAACATATCTTGTAGTTGTTGCTTCAATGCATCCAAATTGTATTCTGTTTCGCGCTTCAATGGGATTAGGTGCTATCATTTCTAATTGAGTTAATACCTTGTTAGTTAGCATTAAGCACATGTGCTCAATTAAAATCATTCATTGTGCGCGCGTGATGGAAAATTTAAAAATTTATTATTTTTTTTTTAAGTTTTTGTAGATAAACACCTTTATTGAACTGTTGCGAACATCTAAAAAAAAATTAGTCTTATCGGTCTCGACGTTTTCAATTTATGGCGTCAGAAAGGAAATATTGATTCATTTTTATATACCTTTATATATATTAATAAAAATGTTCGAGAAAAATAAAAAGTCACCTTATTTTTTAAACAAACCTCCTATATTTAAATCCAAAATGAGTTTCATACTTTATTTTATATACATTGCGGCAATTGAGAGAAAAGCCATAGGGTACCAAAGATTTCTTCCAATATATCGCAATAAACCTCTCCTGTAACGATATTTTAAGACCGATAAATAGGACCACGTCAAGCCAAGAGAAGGATGCTCATGCTATTGATAAGCCGCCCCCATGTTTAAGATTTTTTTTTTCATTTGTTTTGTTTCTACTAAGGCGTTTTGTTTAAGGCATTGGCTGCACAATTTGTAAATCTATCCAAGTTTTCAGCAATAAATTTCAATTATCCGAAGCTCTTCTGGAGTGCAATGTCTGCCACGTTCGATCTATTATAAAAAACCAATGCAGTCTTAATAAAAAAAGTAAGAAATATTAAAACGGTCAAGATCATTTTATTCTCAAAAATGAATGTATGACGACCAGTTACCTATTATTTTGATCAGCACTGTGACTCCTTTTTGTTCCCTTACTGAGCAACGATTATCAGAGAAAACTTCACATTTACCGCTATTTAGAAACATCACTAAACGATATTGTTTAGATCTTGTTTCAAATTCCAATAGGCGCGTTATCTATTGACTTTACAAATACTTTCAGGTCATCAGGTCGATATCAAAATAGAAAACAAGTTAACAGACTTGGAAATATCATTTATAAAAAGAATAAATCGTACTGGCCCTAGGTTGCCCTCTGGCGGAACTCCGAAGTGGCCATTAATGGCCACAGATGTTATTTTACCGATTTTGAAGCTAGCAATCCTTTTAAAAACAACATTTTACATGTTGCGTTTGAAATATCAGTGCGCCTAATTCGAATTTCGACAATATTACAATATTTGTAGGTGCTGACCTATATTCCCCCATCATGTTTTATTTTTTTGACATTGGATGTTGTTTTTCCTCCGATTTTATACATTTTTACATTTTTTTAGATAAAAGAATTGTTTTATCCTTACATCGAAGCGTGAATTTTCGATACTTTTTAGTGAAAGTTAGTAATAGACAAGTCGAATGTACTTAAATTTGACAAAATGACCATTTACCGAGTAAGTAATCGGTACTAAATGATTTTATTTTGTCACTTTTCATAGTGGCGCTCACCCCTTGAGCATTACAGCTCAGATATGACTTTATTTTGATCACTGATCGGTGCCTTTGGAAATTATTTTTTATATCACGTTGCATACTTTCAGGCAACATTGGATATTCGTTTTGATTTAATAGCGATCTCTCAAATGATGTCCGTCTTGAAAACTGGGTTCAATGGCTTGGTTTGCCACTTGACCGAGTGTACATTTATGCAAGAGCTTTGTTTGCAAAATTATGCAAATGTACTGAAGATCGTGGCTTAGTTCCAAAACTTACCATGTGCTCGAATGATTGTTAATCGGATTGGGCGATGCCGTTCATTGTGTTGTTCGGTTAATGAGCCGAAAAAGAGCTTTGTCGAAGGTGAATAAACTAGCTAAAAATGAGAAGTTCATATCTCCTCATTTCCTCATAATTAATGGCGACCATAACATTGCAATCAATGCAAGGCGCTATAAGATTGTAATTAATAACATTACCACTTCCTAATTGAGAGGCATTAATGTGGAAGTGTAGCTGTAATCAATTAATTTGTTAAAGGAAATATTTGAATAACATCAAGTAATGAAGTTGCGTATTAAGCTTCAAGATCGTCTATGACGATTATCGAGAGACGTTGGATAATTTAATAGCAGCTACAAATCAGCCCGAATCATACTAAAAGTACTGTCATAAAGGGTGCATTTTAGAGGTTTGGTTTTTAAACTAGCAACACTGTTTCTACAGATTGTCAATTCGACAGTGGAAAATTGACTTTTGCTTAACACGTTTTACCACCTTATGACGAATAGATTAATGCCAGAACAGCACATGTTATGTGCATACTTATATTGCGCCGCGTCCATTTTACGGCAGATATTTTTATTGTTGACAATTCAGATTCTAAAGTAGTACGAGAACTCAACAAAGATATTAGGGTCCGCCAAATAACTTTTTTTTTTTTTTGAAAATGCTAAAAAAAAAACTACTGAATATTTTCTCAAATTTCTTTTTTTATTTGAAAGTACAATCCTTCCGGTTAATAATGGAAAATAATTTCATTCAAATGGCTGCCTCGGCTGGCCATGCAGTAGCCTACACGATCGGTCCAATTTTTAAGCACATTATCGATTGGGTGCAGCTGTATTTCACCAATGGCTTCACGAATATTGTCCTTTAAAGCGTCAATTGTCTCTGGCTTGTCGGCGTAACACTTATCTTTGACGGCACCCCACAAATAATAGTCCAACGGTGTCAAATCGCAGCTCCGAGGTGGCCAAACGACATCAGCTCTGCGGCTTTTCAATGTATGCGTGCGGGTTTTCTGTGCCCCAAATGCGACAATTTTGCTTGTTTACATACCCGCCAAATCAAAATGAGCTTCATCTGAAACGATGATTTTTTTGGCAAAATCGGCATCTTCTGTAAGTCGATCGCAGGCCCACTTAGCGAAGCGTTGTTTAAGCGTATACACAACCATATTCGTTCAGCGGAAGGATAAAACTAATTATCTGTCAAATCAGACATGAGCTAAGTGTTACCATTCACGAAATAAGCACTACTTGAAAAAAAAAGTTAGATGGCGGACCCTTTATTTACGCTGCGTCAAAAAACCAAGGTGCGGCTGCACGTCTGGTCGTCTTTGAAAAAGAATTCGACAGCGTATGGTTAGAGAGTTCATTGACTTAATCACCTGCCATATATCATTTACGTAATGAAAAAGAAGTATATTTTTAAGCCAAACAGCGTGAGCGCTGAACTCTTCGATACTGCTTAATATTTATACTAGCGATCTTTTCGTTTTTTTTTTTTCAGGCATTCAATAGCGTACGCAGAAGATTGAGGTCATCAATCCAATGCTGCAGTTTGCCGTCGATCATATTATACCGGAAATGATAGCACTCCGTTGTATAGGACCTTAAGAGATATAAGAACAAGGGGCAATTCGCAATCAACGGGCAACGTAGACTACAATTAGCGGTGATAAAATGCAGTTCTGTATCGTTCTGGTATCGTGCTTGATCAGTATTTATATTTCATTAAACATGAAGACGCTTGCCTTGCTGGAGCTAGCCTTCGGTATGACAAGGATTCTGTTTCACAACAGTCAACAAGCCATATGCTATGTAGCCCTAATAAGGTCAATCATCACCTGTGGTTGTCCGGTGTGGTGTAACGCTAACTTATATGTCTGAGAGAGGTAGTACCCTAGAATCTAGAATGTACTGAACGCCAGGACTCAGTCTATTGAGCATTGCTGTAATAAGGTCCTCTACAACGGACAGGTCTAAACAGAATCGACAATTGTCTTATTAAAATTAAAAGCTCATTGCAAGGGTTAAGACTAACGAAAATAGCCTGATCTCCGAGGCCTACTATCATAATTATAGATACCACGAGAGCACACTCCGATCGGGCTTTATTCTCTCTCTCTTGGAGACTGGGCGCCTTAGACGAAACCGATAACAGACTGAGGCCTTATAGCCTTGGCTATATAGAGAGAGCGAAATGGGGAAACTCAGTCAATGAAAGACCCCATCAAGAGGATTACCACACGAGTGTTAGATAATCTGATTTCATTTGAGACAAGAATTATTCAGTTTCTAAACGGACATTTTTGACCATCGCATATCTCTAACGCCATCTATTGGAGACCGGATGATTCCCATTTACTCATCTGATACCTTATCAACAAGTCCGCTATTAAAAAACAAATTTCAAGCGCCCATATCGATCTAATTTAATTTTGGTGTGGGCAATACCCTCAATTATTCGGCTTAATAGGGTTAGTTCGTAATCTAACTTAAAACTATGATTGAGGCTATGGAGGTTATGGCGTTTTAAACTTAAACATTAAACTGGCTGTTGAAATCGAAACTGTTAATGTCAAATTGACACTTTGCAATATACAAAATATAGGTTCATTGGAACCGTAGGGTAGGAAGAAAAAAGATAAGAGGATGCCGTATATTACAAGGCTTTCTGTTAATAAAAGATGTAGTTAAAGGGTCGTTCAGTCAATAGAAGCAGAGAATAAAGGAGACGATAAATGAATAGAATGTCATATACTAGTATTCTTTCTTCCAGCATATGGGGCTTGTACCGATACAGATTCGAAGAGCAAAACGTAAGAAATGGCGTTGGATGCCTTCGATTTTAAAAATGTGAATCTGTTTAAATAAGTTAGGCTATCGTTTTACGAAAACGAGTGAACGGGTCACGGACCGCCGCCATATAAGAGATGGGTTGATTGTAGAGAAAATAAAGACGAGGAGACGAGGAGGTGAAAAAATGATTGGTTTGAGGTTGGATATGTTAATATACAAGCGGTTTCTAGAGTACTAGATAGAAAGCCTTTTTAGTTGCGGTTAATAAGGTCTTGAAGGACTTGGTGTTTTCAGCCTACATCGAGATACAGGAGTGTTTCATAATAATCTCAATATCGTTAGTAATACAAATAAAGAGAAGTGGACCTAATTTGCTGCCTTGGGGGAGTCCGGATAAAACCGAAAAAGTACTATAAAAGGCAAATCTGAAATAAAACAGATTTTCCAAATAAGGAAAATCAATAAACTGTGTTCGAGAGTAGACAATTTGGAGAGTGTTAGTCTGTGGGAAAACATGGAAGGACATATTCATGACAGGGATGCTTGGGGTTCTGAGTTCTAAATAGCCGTACTATAAATCTACATTACATATATAATATAGTACTATTAATCTAATAATAATTATAATAATAATTAATGGGAGGGACTTTTTTTCGACCGTTTGCTTGCCATTTACTAAGGTGAGGAGGATGGTCGTGGTGCAATCGTAATCATCACTAGCTATTGAGCGGAAGGTCATTCCTATACGGAAAAATTGTGCAACAATATCAGTTGTGAATGAGAGATGATCAAAAAAATGCTGACGAAGGCATAACACTCGCAGTATAAGATTACTTTAAAATTTCATACTCTGTGTATGCATTTCCAATATAACGCCTTAATGACATGGAAACAAAAAAAGTTACTGCGAACCATAATCAACGCGACAAATTCAGTCGAATCTCTGGAATCCTATCTAGGACAACCACCCCCGGAGAGTAGTGAACAAACGTTTTTGACACAAACCATCTGCATCCCGTCCAGGCTGTGTGACAAACACCATAAGAGCATGACTCTTGAACCCTATACAAAAAAACAAAAAAAAGGAAAAAGGGTTCTGTTGGTAGGGTTCGTGGTTGTTCGTGGGTGTAGACCTGCATTTGAGGAAGTCATGTGCGATTTCTAACATCGCTCTACGGGACTTTTTTGTGTGTAGGAGCTATAAGAAAGGTTTTTTATATTTGATAAAATTCTCCTTAATGGACAGAAGATTTTTGAGAAAGGGCGAAGGAGAGTTGAAGACAATTTTGCGAAAAAACATTTTTGCGGAAATACGCCGGGCAGAGCAGCGTGGTCAGACTATACATTTGGTTTTACCAGCAGACCCTCTTTACTCGCTTCTACTTCAATGCGCTTAAACTCTTCATTTTCGTCTCGCCAAGTTTGCCTATTCACGCTATAAGGGTTTTGAAATAGATCCTCCTTCTCGACCATTATTTCCCGCAAAACTTCTTTTATCATCGTTGGTCTCATTTAGTTTACTACCGGCCTAAATTTGACCTCTGAGAACCTGGTAGCTTTTACTTTAATGTCCGAAGATGTGACTCTTCCTTGTTTAATTTTTGCTTACCATATATCGAAGGAGTCTATAGCCTGTATTGACTTATGGTCCGTTTAACATGACTTTTTTTTTAAATCTTAACCAAACGCCTTACGAATATACATTTGTGGTAAGTTCATTCTTCGACTTTGTGTCAATTGTAGTGATTCATGTCTACGTCAAACCACCTATCATACCGTCTTTTAACTGTCCAGGACGTCACTGGAACCTTAAATTCCAGTTATCATATGTGGCTTTGGGATCCCTAAAACATAATCCCTCAAATGTTGCCCGAATCCAGATAGGAATAGTGCAAACAAAGAAACCCCAATCCTCCATCCAACCCCTAAACAAACACAGGTTAGATACTTTCTTTGGTCAAATGTGTTTATTTTCGTTCTCCCACATACAATACCGTTATACAAACACAATGCAAAAATAATTTTTCAATCGATCCTATCATCCCAATAATGCCATTCCATCCGTTCCGTCCCGTTCACCGAAAGTAAATAAATAAATCGAACTCACTCCTTGATCCCGTACAGTAGCCGGTCTTCAATTAACCTAAAAACAACCCACTAAGCCTATCATCTGGACGACTTGTGTCGCCCACACAACCAATTTCGCAAACCAATTTCAGTCCCATTCCTGGTATCCTGTGGGAAATGCTCAACTATGATCAATTGTCCATTCATCCATCGGCCGGATGACTGCAAGACACGAACGTCAGGATATACACATAAAAAACAAAAATAGTCCCGTCCCGATCCCAATTTTAAATTCAATCCAAATCGTAAAAGACACAAACGCGACTGAAGTTAGTTTACAAAAACAAAAAATTGCTCGTAAACGTGAGTTGATACACCTTCTATAAAAGAGAGACTGACCCTTACACGGTTCGGAATGACGTACTTGCAGAAGAGAAACAAAAAAAAAAGAAATTTCTTGCTTGAAGTCCTCCTCGGAGTGCCAGGAGTGTGTTGATTGAAAGTGGGCACGCGAGCAGGCGGCATTGAACGTACTCGAATGAGTCCACCGAGAGCGGACGCAGGCAGTATCTTATGTTACCTAAAGTACAACTACCAGCGGTGTTTCTGGTTTTTATCGCTCCGGCTCCGGCTGCTTGGCACACAAACGCAGAAGGACGAAATAGAGATCGAACGGACGCAATGGAATTGAAAGATGTCCAGCATCAAGGTTGAGGGTGATGTCCAATCGAACAAGAGATGCTATTTAATTTTGATGGCAATATCGAAAAAATTCTCCACGTCGCCATCTGGCATGGAGTCGAGGACAAGAAATTGCTCGGCAATGTCCTGCTGCTGCTGCTGTAGTTGGAAGACCTGTCGGTGTCGTTGCTGTATGGATGGCCAACTCTCTGTTAGCGAGTGAATACAACCTGTCCATCGGAGTCCGGTACGTTTGCATTCGATCACAGTTTGGTAGTTTTTTGCATCGCATTCGTTGCCAAAGTGCCAGATGAAAATTGCATGCCGTGTTGCTGGTGAATTCGTGTCCATGTTCGCGTTGGTGCATTGACGATAGCTTGAACAGCTGGACATCGTGAGCGATGCCAAGGACGATGGATACGATGTTGAAGAACAAACGGACGACGAACAGGATGATGTCGACGAACGGGACGATGGCGATGAAGACGACGAACATGAGGAAGAGGAGGAGGACGTTGTGCCCCATGTAGGCGAATCAGGTTGTACCTTCAGGCGATACGTACAAGTGCTGCGACAGCTCGCAGGAGATCGCCGTTCACCATCGACCCGTGATTGCAAAGTGCTAGTTTCGGTAGCATGGAACGGGGAGAACTCTGCATCCTGAATCATATGGCCAATGGTTTCACCCTGCTCACTATCCCCGGCTGCTTTTGATTTTGTTGCAATTTTGGTAGTTCTAGTCCCAAGTCCTAAAGTAGGACGACAATTGTCGGTATCAGTAGGCGAAGCAGTAGAAAAGGCAGAACTAACGTCACGACAGCCATCAAATTCAGATTGACGACGTGGCACATGCCTTCGGGTGTGTCTATCCACGTCATTCACTCCATCCCTTAAGTCCGCCTCACTCCAATCAAAGTCAGTTTCCAGTTCCTCCTCCACCACTGGCATGCATACGACGAAAAACAGTTCCATCTTCGTATTCTGTACGTTTGTGATCCTGGAATTCTTATATCTAACATCGTTGCCCGGCACCATCGTGGATAGAGGAGCTCCTCCGCCATCTGACGCATTAACATTATTCTTAAAGTTCTCCTTATTCGGATGCGGAGCCCCGAGTTCCACTTGAATGCTGATGCAATTCATCGATTTCGAATTCAGGAACTGCACCCGAACTACTTGGTCGAACGCCGTATAATGCTGGACAACAGAAATTTGATGAACCTGAGTCAGATGGAACAGAATGTCCCATTCGGTGATAAATCTTGCCAAGGTTTCAATCTTTTCTTCACCTTTCGTTTTATGGCTTACATCTTGTGTCCAGCTGCAATTCAACATCTTGGTGTCCGGGTCGGGTCTTGAGTTATTATTGCTGGCGTCCTCGATGACAACAGGAGGGTTATGGGACAGTATGGAACACGATGATTTCCCAGTTGGACAATGAAAACTTGTCTGCTGCTGCCCGAGCCGTCCATTGTATGCCTGGTTGTCCTGGAACGAGTGATGGGACCGATGGTGGTGGTGATGGTGATGGTGGTGGTGGTGTTGGCGATGATGACATGAAGTATGGTCCACTGTGTCGCTTTTTCTTTTTGACTTTGGATTGAGTTTAAGGACTACAATGTTGCTGTCGTCCTTTGATCTACGGGAATAGGCGGAACGCGGTTGATTGGTGTCTTCGTCAGGTTTCTTGAGTTGTTTTGAATTATTGTCGTTGTTGTTGATGGTTATCTGATGGTTTTGAAGATAGACTTTGTCTAGGCTGGGTGATGATGATGGAGATGGCGATGCAGAGGAGGTGGCGGACGTGCTTCTGATATTCGTGTTGATAAGATGTGATGGGGGTGGTGACGATGGCGGTGAGTCATGACATCCCGTATAATCCGGACTGCAGTCGGCTGCTCGGTTACCATTGCGGACTGGAAATAGAAATAAAGTGGTAATTAGTGCTAAGCAAATGACGTTTGTGTGCATTTTCAAACAATATGGTTTACATGATTCTAGATTTAAGAGTTCGAGAGACGAATCTTGTGACCACCAAGGTTAGGTCATGGACAGCGGCCAGTAGGGTCTTTAGTTTAACCATGAAATTTTAGAGAAACTTGAACGAAAGAAAAATAATTCTTCAGGCAATTCTGAAGTAAAAGCATTGGCCTCAGGCACAAACCAGCTCTAAAGGGACATGAAATCACTCATGTGTCAGCTAACTGAAAACTGTAGACGAGATACCGACTATTTAGAAGAATATTGTCAAGATAATTCGAATCATCCATGCACGTATGGTATATGAAAAGTATTAAACGTCCTTAGACTCGGGCACCGGATCACTTGTTAACTTCAACTTTTAATAAGTATCGTCCTGAAATTTGGGTGTTACAGATAGGGATATTTTATGGCAATAATCCACATTTCAGCATATAAAAAGGGGGTGGTCGTGGTGCAATGGTAAGAGCAATTCCAATACGGGAAAACTGGAAGGCTTAACACTCGCAGCAGAAGATCACATCAAAATTCACACATTGTGTGTGTATTTTCAATGTAACACCTTAATGACATGGGAACATGGGGACTGTGAACTACAACTAACGCAAATTCAGTCGAATCTCTCAAATCCTATCTAGGACAACCATTCCAGGAGAGTAGTGAACGAACACCTTCGACACAAACCATCTGCACGTCCAGGTTGTGTGACAAACCCACATAAGAGCGTACACTCTTGAACCTGCACGAATTATAAAAAACAAAAAACGGACATGTTGGTCCTTTAACCAATGAACTGTGAAGCAATGAATATTGCAGGACACCTTGGAAGATCATATAACCCATGAACTAGGAATGGCACTATTGTCACTACTATCCGCTATTTCAACATCTTAGGAGGCAACTGAATAACAAGGCTCTAATTTAATGACTTTCAGTGAGCTCTTATAAACCCGACTTTTTTATACAGAGTCCTGGCACGAACCTTGTTAACATTAGAGACAGAAAATACGATATCCGAACCATTCTGCTATTAATCTAATTATTATTCTCCTAATTTTGGCAAATATTAATGGCTGCACCATGTTGAGTGAATGAGCAGCAAAGTTCAGGCTTTAAAAGTTAGAAGACACGCCACAGCACACTATAGGTTCCACATATAGATGGGAAGGGCAGCAATCAAATTTGAGAACAATATTGAAAGCAACAGACTTGCTTTTCATGCCTTTCAATTAGAGAGGGTTTGTAGATTCTAAGCTAAAAGGTCATCCAACAAGAGGTGTCATTTTGAATCTGATTGAATAGAACACTTAATTATCATCCCTAAAACTTTTGATAAGAAAACATAGGAGGTTATTACACGTGGATCGGGAGGGAACGCCCCGTAGTACACTTGCCAAACTTGCTCAACTATCGACGTTGCCGTTGCCGCTTCTCACTAGTGACTTAAGGCAGATAAAGTCTTTGACTAAGTTTCGGCCGTCAAAGATGATGTTCTGGTCAAGACGTGTCTTTCGTTAATGGCAATATATAGGATTTGTAAAAAAAGGGTGCGGAACTATATCCGACAAGCATCAAGCAAGCTCGGTAATGAGGGTTCCGACCTTTAAACCGCGCCCAACGTCAGTCGCCTGCGATGTCTCGTTTAGGGTACATCGAGTTTTTAGTGACTCGGTGCAAGTTCGGTGCAACGAACGATAGAATAGCAGTAGTCATAAAATTTTGTGATGAACTGGGAATTTTGTTTTTTTTTTTATTGGGGGCTAGTTTTAACAGACAGCATAGTGCACTGCGACCAGAGTAGGTCTATTGTGCCTGCTAGCTAATTAGACGAAGAGATCCTCTACTTTCATAATAAAGCTGAGAATGTCCCTCGTGCGAGCTGAGCTGATCCTCTCAGAAGTTATGATTTCTGTGAGGATGATACGCTTCCTAAGATGGCAGAGGGTAGCACATTCGCATAGTATATGCTCTGCAGTTTCGTCGTCCTCTAGACAGAGTCGACACTCGGTTTCAGACGAGAGGTTAATTTTGTTAAGATGACATCTAAGACTACAGTGTCCCGAAAGGTAGCTCAGCAGTCTTCCGATATCGACTCTATTATATTTGAAAATGGTAACAGAGGGTTTGTTCAGGGGACGTACATATGAATCTCCTCGATTGTCAGAGTCCTTGAATGCTGTTCCAAAAGCGCAGTTTTTTCGATTTTCCCGAACTGTCTAAGAGAAAATTAATGTTTGACTTGGGGATTCCGCAGAAAGGTTCGCCACCTATGTACCTTTCGCTGGAACCTGTCCTATCGAGCTGGTCGGTAATTTCGTTCCCATTTTGCCCTTGTGACCTGGCACCCAGGAGAGTTTGACCTTATTTCTTTTGTCTAGGTGCTGCAGGGCATCGTTGCATTCCTTGACGGATTGTGAGTTTGTACTATACAACCCCAACGCTTTAAGCGCTGCCTGACTGTCTGAGAATATATTGGTGGGTCTGCCAGTCTCTAAGCTTAGGATGGCGTATAGTTCGGTGAACTGGGGAAATTATTAAAGGTTACGTTGAGCATGATTCGTAATCAAGGATGTCACAAATTGCATTTCTTAAGACTGTCAAGAGAGTGTGGTAGACGAATCCCGCCCTGAATTTCCATCGACGAACCCTGTCGGTTAACTGTGCGCATGGTCACATTTTATCTGAGAAAAGTGAAAACAGGTCAACCAGCAGACACCACACCGCTCCAATGTGACGGACCAATTGACAGAGGGCAAAGCGTCAAATAATTGCGCATAACACTGCAAACGTAGTGATGCAAACGTAATGATGCAAGGTAAGTGATGCTTTTGCATACAAAACATCTTCCATGTGGCATCATGACATTTACCGATGCTCAGTTTGCTTTTGTTTGCACAGCAGATCTGTCC
This sequence comes from Merodon equestris, assembly GCA_958301585.1. Lineage (NCBI taxonomy): Eukaryota > Metazoa > Arthropoda > Insecta > Diptera > Syrphidae > Merodon > Merodon equestris. Next base: position 170,970,425 of record OY284413.1, read on the forward strand.
ACAATGTGTTTTAGAATAATATGCATTGGTATTACCTTTTGTTGTTCGCGTTTTGGAATGGTTGCCATTGCAGTATTAGAACAGTGATGCGTCCAAGAGGTTTGCCAGCATACTTTTATCAGGAAACCTTCGAGCTGTGGAAACGCTGATGACAAAAGTATGTTGACGCTCAAAGGATGTTATATGTGATTTGTTAAGCGTTTGGTTTTTAATTGTAAAAAAACCAACCAGATTGCCATTTATATTTAAATTAATGTTTCAAGTTTTACGGAGGGTACAATTTCTAGTAATTTTTTTAAGGCTGCAACTGACGCTGGATAAGAGATTAACTACTCACCGAACTCTTTTCACAATTGGTCCATCGATTCGCAAACGATAGCGGGCGCCATTCACGGTTATATTTGAAAAAAAACTGCGGGACCATAAGCCGCACCAGCTCTTGTATTTTCTGAGGCTGCATCTGACCAAAAACGGCAGTATTGTTTATTAATATACCCATTCAACCAAAAATGAGCTTCGTCGCTGAAGACAATTTTTCGACCAAAAACCGTATATTCCACCAGCTTTACAAAGGTCCGCTCACCGAAAATTCGATGTTGTGGCAGCTTTGTCTTGTAAGATTTTATTCCAAGATTAATGCGTAAAATCTTCCATTCCAAGCTGAATTAACGGCAATTCGTGAGGCCGCCGACTGGCTGTCTGGGAGATCTATAAACAACAGAGACATCGTCATGTATAGAGATAGTCAAGCTGCAATAAAAGCACTCGAATCACCAATAATAAGATCAAAATTGGTCAGGCACTGCCGCACATCTCTAAATGAGATTTCGAGCCGATGCGCTGTTACGTTGTGCTGGGTACCTGGGCATAGCGATATACCAGATAATTGTGAAGCAGACGAACTAACCAAAATAGGCACCAAACTGGAACCCTAGACTGTTAAAAGGGAAATCAACCATTAATTGAAATGAAAAAATCTCGAAAAATGCACTGCAACAGCAAACAGATGGCGGGACCTAGAAACATGCAACTATGTGAGACAAACCTGTCCCAGGTATTGTCAACGTAAAACCACAAGCCTGCTAAAAATGCGCAAGCAGATTATAAGCAGGCTAATACGACTACAGTAGTAGGTGTCATGATGAGGAAGAGATAGAATCTACATCCCATCCATGTAATTGCCCTGCCCTAGCCACCTAAAGAAGACGATTTCTGCAACGAACTAACGGATCTATCCGATACGGAGATCTACAAAATATCGAATTTTATTCAGCACTCAAAATGGTTCCAAGAGTAAGGGTGACCAGGCCGACTCGAGTGGTAGCACAATGGACCGTTCTTGGTCTAAGTGATCCCCACCGTTTTTACGGCGGAAAGCCACCTAACCTAAGCTTACCTAAAATCTTCCACGTAATCGAGTAACAATTTGACGACGAATGAAAAAATCACAGTCTTCAGTCACAGTCTTCTGATCCGAAGGTAGATCCGAATTTTGTCAAAAAAATAATCTTCAGTGATGAAGCACGGTTGAATAGCTTCGTAAATAGTTAAAATGTCGGCATTGGTGGCAAGAGTAGTCCTCAGTAATATGAAGAGTGCATCCAGAGAAAACTACTGTTTGGTATGGATTTTGGGTAGGCGGCGTCATTGGACCATATACATATGCATCGAAACGAGAATGGTCAGATAGTATCAAGATAGAGCGCTATCGGACCATGATAACTGCTTTTTGTGACCTCAATTGAACTGAACTACATGCGACACAAGGAGGGGCAACTTGCCATATATCTAGCGCTACATTGAAAATTTACAAAAGAGGCGATGTGGAATGGCAGCCTTAAAGTGCCTATAGACTTTTTTCTCTGTCGTTCTCTTCGTCTGTTCTCTTTCGTCTACATTAAGTCGTTGGTTTTTGCTAACACACCAACAACAAATGACCAAATAAAAATAACATGATTCGACAGTGACTTATTCAACAGTCATAGAAAATTTGACCTTTCGGAACGAGTCCTGTAAACGAAGCCACGGAGGGCATTTTAATGATAAAATTAAATTGCAATAAAGGTTCGTCTCATTGTGCAGACTCGAATTGGATCGTACATCCTATATTAGCCAGTGTCTCATGCGGGATGATATTGAAGGAATTACATTACAATATAGCATGAAAGGTTTTGGACTTATTATACCGTGGCTTATCAACTCGACCTCCACCAAGAGTTGCTCGTATTTATTCTCGGAGGCTTCCGCTCTTTGGCAGACTTCCAATTTCTCGACCTCACGCAACTCAACCTTTCTTCTTCTTGAACGTACTGCAGCCATATTTGCTTGCTACCTTTCGACATAGGCCTCTCTGTACAAAGTGGAACCCGTTCCATCCTCTTCAGGGGAAGAGCTAAAAAAAAATTATCGAAACCAGATACCCAACATGATTATAAATCCAATGATATCACTTTAAAAAGATCAAATTGTCTCTTAAAAGATTTCGTATTTAACTTGGAGCTGTCCTCCTACCATTTGGACAACATCTATGACTGTCAGGCGGACTCATACTTCATCTGCTTCCACATCACATCATGACGCACTCAACCACAGAGAATGGAAGACACTCCATTTCGCATAGTCCATTAGTTAAGTGCACAACGCCATTTGTATAAAGATATTTGTGCTAACAGTCGTCTGATATCCGAGCAGCATGATCCTTACCTGCTTTGTCCGAAATACCAAAATGAAAGAGTTAAACACAAATCGGATTCTATCTTCACTATCCCCTTGATTGATACCGAAAGAACAAACAAAAAAAAAAAACAAGAAACCAAAAACCCTTTGGTCCAATTACAGATCCTAAAAGCTTTTCGGTACCTCAGTACTCGAAAAACCTCTTTGACTTTGTCCAGCACCAGGATAGATTTCGAAACTCTTGCTCCTTCCTGGATACGTTACGTTAGCAAAGAAGAGGGAAAAGATAAATTAATGATTGAAATCCCACAGGACATTTTTATTGCCACCCGACTGACTGGTTTGTACACCAAGAAGCCATGCAGTGTCCAGTGTCCTAGACAAAGTACGTGTTTACTATCGAAAACATGACATGCTAGCTCATGCACTGACAGTCTGCACACATAAAGGACACGTTTTATGCTAGAACAGATATAACATTTAAAAGGGATCCTTAAATACACTCACTAGTCTACATACATATGCTTTATACATACCTCCATCGCAGGGAAAACTCTCGGCCAGTAACGTGAACAATTTATCGGAGAGGAGGCATCTACCCCGTGGTCCAAGTGTGACCCGACAAATGGGACATTTGACTGTACGACCTCGACAACTATTGCAGAGTACGTGTCCATTACAGCACTGCCATCCGGGCGGTTTAACGACCTGTTTGGAGAAAAACCAAAATGAGTGAACTGACACAAATGGAACGTAAATAAAAAACACAAAAAAACATGTAAAAACAAAACAGAGAGCAGAAAAAATCTTCCAGTATTACTCCCAAGGTGTGTGTAAATTACAATGGAGTTTGGTTTTATGCAAACACTGGTCCGCACGATTCCGGGTTCGAGACCTACTCCGAGTACAGTGTGTGTCTGTGGATTTAAAGTTGCTTCAGATGAGGTGTGTCGTTCGGGGTTGGTTATTGGCCAGTTAGTGCTCGTTGTCTCTGCTGCTGTTTAGTAGCAATTGGGGAATTTCTAACTATGCTCCGTCGGCTTGATGATAATCCTTTCAGTTGTAGTGAGGAGTGTGCTCGTATGTGAGGGTGGCGAAGTGAGTGGTTACCAGGTGCGTGTCGGGATTTCATGAGGCGAGGCAGTTGGTGATTTTAATCGGTTTCCTTGATGTTGCCGGAAGTTGAATAGGTTTTACATCAGGAGTGTTAACGGGGGCATGGTATAGCAAATAGGATAAGCCTAAGCATTAGGTGAGGGAAGCAGACAATTGAGAAATGGCCCATGTGCTTCTCGTTCGCCTGAAGCCTGGGGGTATCTATAATGCTTTATTTGGTAAGATCGCATTTGTATATCTAAAGTGACAAGTTGAGGCTTATCTTACCTATTCCTATGAATATTTCAAAAGCTATTGTCGCTTAAATACTTGATGTTACTATTTATAATTTAGCTCAACAGATCTCATCTTATCAACTCAAACGCAATGGCATTGTGTTCTTTGTAATATGGATTCATTGGAGTGCTTAGGCTAAGCCTTACCCGAGTTTGAAGGATTATCTGGGTTAAAAATGAAGGCCTTGTCTTACAAAGTTCTCTTGCCTGGGCGTTTTGCATCATTATGTACTACAAGTAGATCGAAATAGTCTGCATTAACTGAAATAGGAGATTGGGTAAGACTGAATAAATTTAAGAATTTTTCTTCAAATTTAGCACCCCTTTAGGCCGATGAAATGAGGCTAGTATGGCACAGGCAAAGATAAATTGAGTAACAAGACGGTGACTCTAAAAGGAAGACAACAGATGATGTCGTTATGGGTTCTCAATTATTATTATTTCTTAAATTCTTTTTGACGGATTTTAATAACAATCTTTGTCGTGCAACGCATTTTTGTGTTTACACGATAAAAAAAAAAAACGGCAAACTGTGGGCATCTCAATACGTCGTTGAAGTCAACAATTAGGCAGATGAGAGTTGAGAGGTAGTGGCAGTAAATTAATAGGGTTATCGCAACATGTTGATCAACTATTTTGCACAAAATTGAATGGATTAAATCCGATCTCTGATTTAAAAAAGATGGCGCTATTACTTACACACGCCTTCAAAGAATCAACTTATTGGCGTCCTCGTTTCTCTGCACAAAACTTCTTCTACCTTCCCTGCTTGTTATAATCGCAGCATCTGTTCTCTGAGAAGCAAAAGAAACAAACTATGGGCACTTGCCTTGGTATTCAATCACTCAATGACCGTTTCAACTATTTTGGTACTTATCTCCACCTTACTGAGCTTTACAATTCCTTTGGTCAACGCTATTTAATTGATGCGCGGGATAGCTTTTTAATAGATCCTAATCCCTTTTCATATAGTCAACTATAAAAGAAAATCTGATAGCTACCCTCCCTCTCCTCCAATGACGAAACCTTAAGTGATCATATTACTATCGCCAAGTTTTCCGCCATCTTCTTCAAACAATTATTCATCGTTAGCTCTGTTGTACCTTACTCTGCTTACTTCAACTACATATTCAATTTCGCCCCTGGATCAGATAAACTTAATCAACTTAATGATGAACTCATTCCTCAACCCTTTCCGACCCTCTGTCATAAATCTTCAGTTTATCCCTTTCTTGAAAAGAATTCCTTCAAATATAGAAAACCTCTTTTATAACCCATAGACACAAAAAAGGTGCGAAAAGTGATGTTAACAATTGTCATCCCATTCCCAAACTCTCACATATCCCCAAACTCTTCGAAACTCTTGCTTTAGCAGCAAGCTCATATCTTCTAAACAACATTACATCCTCAAATGCAGGTTTAAAACCACCAACTTGTGTCTTTTACCCATTTTATTGAAGTGGACTACTTATCAAAAAACCGACATTGGTGAGTTTGTTTTAGATCTGCCTTTCCTAGCCCTTTTTTGGCTCTCTTCAGCGTCCCTAAAGGAAACCACTGAGGATCGAATCGTCAATCAATCACTTGTTCATGGCTCTTACCCATCTCATCTTTCTTCATATTCAACTCATCTCCACGGTTCAAGTGATCTGCGATCTAGCCATATTATTTGACTAAGAACTCAATTTCCTCACACATATCAATTCTAGAAGCCAATTCACCACTCGGATTCTTGATACAATGGCGTGAGGAAAGCACGACCCTATCATTCTAAATAACCCTAAATACGCCCCTCAACTGTGATATATTTACATTTCCAGAAATGAAAGCATCCAACGCCATTTTCTACGAGGTCTGTATTGGTACAATCGCTCTAACCCCATATCAATCCCGCCTTTAACTAATCTACTTGAATATTCTAGAAGAACAAAGAAATATCCGATATCCTCCTCAATCATGGACTCCTTTCGAAACCGCACGACCCTCTTCAACTCTATTTATTTTATTACTAATCCTCATAGTCTATGCAATCCTCGTCTTCCCTATCTATTTATCTTAAATGGCTCCAATGAACCTTTCTCTCGTGACGTGCGGACTGTCAATTAATATATTAAGTTTAGAAAATTGCATTACTTCGGTCGGAGGTTGATTAATCTTTGAGGTCATGCAATTTAAAAAATGTATCAATAATTTTAACCTTGAGGGGATTGCCTGTCGTAGTGATTACGTGAACGATATTGTAAACTTTTCGTAATTGGCGTAGATTAAACTTCTTTAACCAAAAAGATCAACAATGATTTTATAAAACCTGTGTGTTTATTTTAATGAACACTTTATTTTTTAACACTAATGTTATAGATTCCAAAACAGTCCCGATTAGACATTGCTAGGCCAGGCTGGATTTTTATGATATCGCTTAGAAATTATAGCCATGCACCTTTAATCTCCACTTTCATTATTTCCGGGAACAAAAAGTAGTCAGCATATCTGCTGAATATATAGGTTAGGACTAACTACCGTCGCAAAATACTCAAATTGATTCGCCACAAATCTTTCGCGACTTTCCTATTGGTGGCTCGGTGATATCACATTAGTTTCGTAGACTTTTTCCTTTTACAGCAGTTATTGATGTATATGTACATGGTACTCGTTATCCTTAATGCTTCTACAGATTTCTTGAGTATTCTCAAGCCATTCGAAAACATTCGTTTTAATTATAGCACTCCTACTAAAAATAATATTTAATATTTGAAAACGATGGTGAAATTTATTTTATTCTTAAGCATATTTTAAAGCAGGTATCCTGGACCCTTGTGAAACAAATGAATAATCCCAGTCACAAAAAACACTTCCAACCTCTTTGATAGCTGACAACAGATTAAGACTGATGTCACTTTTCAATTTTTCATTATTTTCTGAACACAATTTGTAGGGTGGGCCATCTAGTGTTTTTTTTTTCTTAAATCATAGGTTATTTTGACACTGACAGCAGTTTTCGAAAAATCTTTACAGCTCGAAATCCTTACAGAAAGTCAGTATCATACCTCCGCGGAACGAAATGAGTCGCTTACGCTTGAATAACGTTGGGAAATATTGAAAACTTATTTCCAAAGTGAGTGCTGCGGAGCGCGAACAGTTAGTTTTTAAAAAAGAAGTTTTGGCCGAAATGAAGCACCCACCGCGACTGCTGTACGCAGGTTTGTGCAAAAAGTTCGTGAGGCTGTAAGCTAGTGGACAACACTCATGGTCACCGTCGTCGTACGGTGTGCACAAATGAGAATGTGGCTACCGTGGCCGAGAGTGTGGGACTCAATTCACGAACATCAATTCGCCATCGATCGTGACAGCTCAACATTTCACGCTGAGGAGAATTCTACACTAGGATCGCGGATTATTCCCTTACAATGTTCCATTGACTCAGCAATTGAAGGCGCACGACCATCCGCTTCTTTATCGCTTCGCAGTTTGGGCCTTAGAGCAGCTTTAATTTGACAACGATTTTGGGCGAAAAATCATCTTTTCTGACGAGGCGCATTTTCATCTCGGCGGCTACGTTAACAAACAAAATTGCCGCATCTGGGAGTCGGAAAACCCGCACGTCATTGAAGAAGCCAATGCATCCACAGAGAATGACAGTTTGGTGCGGATTGTGGAGTGGTGGTATCATTGGATGATTTTTCTTCAAAAATGAGGCTGGGAACAACGTTTTGGCCAACGGTGGGCGTTACAGAGCCATGTTAACCGAATTTTTTTTACTGAAATTGAAGACATAGATTTGGTCGATCTCTGGTTCATGCAGGATGGCGCGCCATGCCACAGAGCCCATGCCACAATCGATCTTTTGCGCACCAAATTCCCAAATCGTGTTATCAGCCGTCTTGGCGGTTTCAATTGGCCGCCTTGGAGCTGCGGTTTGACCCCTTTGGACTTTTTCTTTGTGGGGAACCGTGAAGGACCGATGTTATGCCAACAATCCGGAAACGATTCAAGCACTTAAGGCAAATATCATCTAAGCAATTTGTGAGCTACAGCCCGACACCATCAACAAGGTCTTGGAAAATTGGGGTGACAGAATGCGCTACTACGAAGCCAGCCTCTTGAATGACGTTGTATTTCGTAATTAATGGAAATGTTTGTTCTTACTAATAAAGCCATATTACCTACTCGTATACATATGGAAAAAAAGTAAACTTTGTTCATTTAATTGCATTTTTAAAAAGAAATTTGTATTTGGCCCAGCCTGTATATTGGCTGTATTTTGCAAGCTCATCTGTTAGAAGACTAATTGAAATAGGTAGAAGATGAAGGTCTGCAAATTTCGAACAAGACTATAAACAGCAGTACATACAAGCCTGCAAGGACTTGGAATAGAATTATTAATGGCAATTCTCACGTATATACCATTCTAATGGAAGAAGCCAGGGCAGTCATTCAAATAAAGGGTTTTCCAATGGGGAATTGACATCTTTGAATTTAATTTGTGAACGCACCCTTTAACTAATCATCAAACTGTCATAGTCAATTTATTCAATAAACTCAATATTTTCATCATGGTAAAAAGCACGAACGAGCAACGTCTGCAAATTATAAAAATTTTCTACCGAAATTCGGAGTCGGTGACCGCAACTTTAAGAGCGTTAACTCCAATTTTCGGTCGTAATTCTCGCCCTAGTAGACAGGCAATAACAAGCTTAGTGCAAAAATTTGAGTCTACGTATTCGTTGTGTGATGTTGCCGTGTCAGTGAGACAACGGGTTGATCGAAGTGTCGAAAATATCGCTGTCGTTCAGGCGTCCGTAACAAACGATCCAAATCAGTTAATTCCACGGCGTTCTCAAGAATTGGGCATCGCTCAACCACATTATGGCGTATTTTGAGTAAGGATCTTAATTTACACCCATACAAGATCAAGCTGACTCAAGAATTGAAGCCGATGGACCATTTGAAGTGACGTACGTTCTCCGATTGGGCTCTGGAGAAGATGCGCCAAGATGATGAATTTCATCGCAAAATCATCTTCAGTGACGAAGCTCATTTTTGGCTCGATGGGTTCGTCAATAATCAAAATACCACTTCATCCACAAAAAATAACTGTTTGGTGCGGTTTGCATGCCGGCGGCATTTTGGGCCATATTTTTTTGTCGACGATAACGATCGTCACGTTACTGTGAATGGCCAGCGTTTTTTTATTATTTTTGGCCCGAATTGGAAGATATGTACTTGGACGACATGTGGTTTCAACAGGATGGTGCCACAAGCCACACAGCACACGGTACAATCGATTTATTGAAGAGTAAGCTTGATGAGCGTGTTATCTCAAGAAATGGGCCAGTCGATTGGCCGCCTCGTTCGTGCGATTTAACGCCTCTAGACTATTTTCTTTGGGGTTACGTTAAGTCATTGGTTTATGCCAACAAGCCTACAAGCCAACGACGTTGAACGCGAAATAGCGGCCGTTTCGGCCGAAATGTGTGGCCGAGTCATCGAAAATTGGGTCCAACGAATCGACCACTGCAAGCGTGCTCGCGGTGGCCATATGAACGAAGTCGAGTTTCATTCATAAATGTTTTGATTGTACTTCAAGCCGATAATAAAGTTTTTGAAATATCTCAAACGGTTTGCGTTTTATTTAAAAAAAAAGTTGTCAAGTCCTTTTTGGAAAACCCTAAAAATCTGCACCTTTTTATGGAACATTATGATTTTAGAGTTAGTGTTTTTTGAGGTTAGTGAATCCCAAAAAATGTTCTTTTCATAGTATGCAAAAATGTAATAGCATGTCACGTAGCAACCAACCACATCCCTACCCCCGTCCTCTATCCACGTCTTAACATGTGTATCTCAAGTCCACTGAAATAGTCCGACATGACATTATGCACATATTAGAGAAAGCCTTTTTCTATAACAAATATTCACAGGCTATAGGTACCTTCTTATACATTGAATCTATCACTCTTTCTACCGTCTAAAACCTCTGAACTAATTAACCGTAGACCTACGTTCGGGTCGTTTTCGACCGAAATGTTTTTTCTACTTCTAATATTTTAGAAACTAATTATTATTTGTCGCTGTTTCTTCATGATTTTGTTACTTGAACTATTACCCATCGAAGTATATCCGTTTTATATTTTTAAAACTAAGATGGCTTTGCATTTTTTTAAATTTGTGTCATTTTTGTCAAGCTGGGTCGTTTTCGACCCGTTGTATGCCAAGGCGTTTTCTTTTTTAGAATTTCATTGTGATTTCATAGCAAACGAAAGTGGAAGTATTTATAATAATTCTTTTTCTTTCAAATACAAAAGTTTATTTTGCTAAAATGTCGAGTTGTTCTTCAAGTGATGATTTTTCTTCGGGCAGTGATGAAGATTTTGTGCCTTAAGTCGAAAGTGCTTTTGAATAGAATGATTCAAGTGCATAAGACAACGAGAGTGATAATGCACCTGGGAATTCAGGGGAAAATATCTGTTATTTGTTTCAAAGAACAATACAATTTGGAGCCCAGTTCCGTTAAATCCATCTGGTAAGATTGTTAGGTTTGGTTGGTGGACTTTGACTCAAGTTTGTGGTTTTAGTCGCTGGCGCTCGTTCCGAAAATATATTGTAATCAGTATGAAACCAGGTGTAATTCGTTACGCTATTGCTCGAGTTGATGTTTTGGTGGATTAATTTTTCCTTTTTTCCCACCTCACATAGAAAAAATAATAGTCGATAATACAAACAATTTTGGTCGCTCCAAGTTTGGTGACAAACATAAGGAAAAGAACAAAAGCGCGCTACATTCATATGTGTGTGTTTTGATTCTTGCGGGTGTCTACAAGTAAGATATTTCGCCGCAATTTTTTTTGTTTTTTGTTTTTGAATGAATTTGGATTTTTGTAGATCAAAAACAGAGCGAATCGAAGATTTATATGATGCTAATTTTGGTCGACCTATATTCCGAGCAATTATGTCCAAAGAAACTTTTCAATATTTTACAAAAGTTTTACGATTCGATGATCCAGCCAATCGTAGAAAAAATCAACAATTTATGGGACAAATGGGTCGAATTGCTGCCTCTATATTACAACCCATCCCTATGCGCAGCAGTTGACGAGCAATTACTCGGCTTTCATGGCAGGTGCTCATTCAGACAATACATGCCGAACAAACCCGAAAAATCAAAGCACTCAAAGCTGTATCCAATCCTCTGTCCAACTCCAAACTCCGATGAACTCGCTAGAAAAGGCTCAGAGGAGAGTTTCTCAGGGCCTGAACCCGCCTTAGGTCTACCAACTTCAACGGTTAAATCTGACATCAATGACTGGGTCTTTAACGTACACAGTCGCAGATGGAAGGAATATCCAGGACGCAGGATGACTAAGCGCGTACGCCCTGACGTCTGTAAAAAGTCCGCAACATTTTTCTTATCCTTAAGAAGAAATGACTGCAGAAGGCTAACGGGCATCATTACGGGCCATTACAGTTTTGCCAGGCATCTTTACGTGCTTGGCATCAGTGAGACGCCTACCTGTGCTGCTTGTTGCGAGGAGGACGACACAGCGGAACACTTTCTCTGCGACTGTCCCGCCTTCGCTCGTGCACGGTGGCGCACCCTTGGGGCCGACGTGGTGGGTGCCGAATTTCTTAGCTCAACATCACTGAAGCCCCTCCTCACTTTTCTCCGGACAACGGGGAAAATACAATAAGGACAAGGTGTCTGTCTGGTAGTACAATGGACCAGTACTTGTGTCTGAGTGCTCCAGCAGATAGTAGAAGCCTCCAACAAAAAAAAAAAAAAAAAAAAAAAACCCGAAAAATACGGCTTGAAGTTTTGGGTTTGCACTTGTGCTGAGACTTCTTACGTTTGAAAGATTCTACCCTATTTAGGAAAGAAAATCGGTGCCGCAGATAAAAAAATCAAGGCGAGCGTGTGGTTCTGGACCTAGTTACAATGGACTGCTTTTTTTCTTCCTACGACTTAGCGCAAAAATTGCAAAAACATTTTGACCATGGTTGGTACGTTGAGAAAAAATAAGAGGAGTAGGTATACCCCTAAAATTATTATTAGAAAAAAAGCAACTACTGTTCCAATCTAAATTCGCTTTTACGGACACAACAACACTTGTCTCATACATCAGTAAAAAAAATAAGTACACTGTCGTCCAAAGCGCGATGCATCACGGTGTTGATGTGGAGCCTGAGCCTAAAAAGATGCCTGAAATTGTGGAGTTTTACAATAAAACAAAAGGCGATGTTGGCAATGCTAACAAAATGTTGTCTGGCTTCAGCGTAAGGCGAAAAACAAATCGTTCACCAATTTGCGTTTTTGCGAATATCGTAGATATTTCTGCTTTGAACGCTTTTATCGTTTTTGCCCGGATCGATCCAGGGTATCAAACATCGAGAGGAAAGCAACGCCGCAAACATTTTTGTATGACATGGGTATCGAGTTGATAAGAGATTATATCTCGAAGAGGTCAAAAGCACCTCGTTCCCCCTCTTCCCTTGGACAACAATTGCTAACGATGAGAGCAAAAATTCAAGCACGTAAGGACCAAGATTTTTATCGCCCCAACCGAAAAAGCCTGGACGATGTGCGTATTGCATGGACGAAAATGCAAAAAACAAGGAAAATAAAACAGAACTTGTCTGTTGTGAATGCGAAAAAATTTGTAAAAATAAGCACACCCGTAATGTGTGTGTTAAATGCCTTGGGAATGTTTCAAACCAAATGTTTTTTTTTTTCGATGAAATGTTCATTTTTTTTTCATTATCAAATATATGAGGGTCGAAAACGACCCTAAACGTAAGATAAGTCGTTTTTTCTTAACGTAGGTCTACGGTTAAAGAAACCGTCTCTAGGGTTCTAGTTTGAATAGGTGAGGTCCGAAGAATTAGTTTCAGGCTTTAAAACATATTTATCGAGTCTACCCTTTTGCAAGAGCGGGAAAAGAAAGGGAACCTCAAAGGAAGTATTTTTTTACAGTCCTGTCATAGACAACATTTTCGCAAGACTAAGCAGGGCCTAGATAGAAGCTCTTGCGTACGCGATATAGTGATTCTATAATATTTAGAATCTGGTAATATCCTCTAGGTGATAAGGCAAATCACAAAGAGTACTGAAAAAAGTGGTCTGGGGGTGAAACAAAAAAAAAACAAATTGCTGCTGTTTACTGCAAAAGCTAAAGTCTAGAGCCTTATTTCGGAAGTTAAATGGTAAATTACCCTCACTCCGTACGAGTGATAAGTACTTAGGAATCGTCCTGGGTCCCAAGCTAAATTAAAGACCCAACATTTACTTAATAAAAAAAAATGGAAGAAAAAAAGCCTCTTAAGGTGTGTGGGGACAACAGAGGCTATTAAATTCTGCCCGATTCTAATCGATTTCTCCATAAAAGTTGGCTTTTTTCAAAGATCGGATGCGTTCTACGAATCATCAAACGAAACAGTTGGTCGTCAGAAGAGAATGTCTGGAAAATAAGGCATGTGAGATAGTAAGTATGTATGAGTATGTCCCGTTTCAATGTTTCCAGATAGGTTCAGAGATCTGAGCAAAATGTTGTCGAGCATGGCCGTGCTACAAAATCACTTAGTCGCGTTTCTGTTTCTGATTCCATCAAACACACAGCAATAGTTTTGATCTATGGGTGTTTGACTTGGTACCCTGTCGGCGATGTTGATGGATGGCCCCACATTTTTCTTTGGTCTTAAATATGTTATGAAAAATTGCTATTCGATCTCGAAAGGCTTCAACTCATAGGAAACCTCATTCCTCCATTCTCCAGGCTTTCAAAATGTGGCTAATTTCTTTTTGATTTACGGTCAAAGATTCTGCAAGTTCTTTTTGCATTTGATATGAATACAGACCATTCGTCAGAAGATCGTTCACTAATTAAAGCCTCAAAGTAAGTTTTTATACTCATTCGACGCACCTCGATCGCAGATTTTTAGAATTGTGGACGTTAGAATTATCACGTTATACGATACGAAAGTCTAAATTTTTACGCACAAAATATTGTATATGATGCGGGAGATTTACAAATGAAAAGATGTAAGTGACAGAAGCCTACGCTTACCATGTAATGCTTCTGGCTTGTAATTTCTGATCAGCATGCACCTCTAGTGCCATCTATCGGAAAGCCGATTCGAAAGCGAATTCCTATTCGAACACTTACATGGTCCGATGATACACTGCTGCGTCGGCGCCGGCATGTATTCAGAAAAGTGTTGAGATCTATACTTTGACCATATCATTGCGATATAAGAAACTTATTTACAACACAAACTCCAAATATCACTATGGGGGACAGTAAAATGGTAATCCACACTATTAAGTCGATTATTGTATCATGCTTATAAGTTTATCAATGCCGTCAGCTCTGGAAAAGCTATTCTCAATCCCATCATATCATTAACTGGAGGTAACGAGCTGGCCAGGTGTGAGTCAAACCTTATTAACTCTCTGGTTCACATTTTGATAGAAGTGGTTAAGGATCATCTCGGAAAGCAAGCGCTAGGGAACAACAAACCCATAACGATAAGCTTACCAAACAGATCTTGTGAAGACATCTCAAGAATGATTGCTATCATAATGGGTCCTTGGCTGATCGGAAACCACCTCACCAAGCCCCATAACACGGTATGTAGGAGTATAGTAATGATACCGAAGCTCAATTTCCCTGTTCCTAACGTAAACATATTTCATCGAATTCAATGAAGTTTTAACAAGTTAATGTTACAGTTAATTGGATCTACCTTAGCCTACCTACAAGAATTTCGACATTCATTACATCATAGCTTTGCAAACGATTTATTTAATAGCTTCATTTTAAAATGATTAATGAGCATTGAGTTATCGCAAGACGTTGCTACGAACCACTATAGGCCTATATAACCTTCTTCGAATGCATCGGCCTACATATCATAGCCGCAGTGGTTTACCTAATCGTTTAATTTTCTAAAATTCAAGGCTATATCCTTCCTCTCTTACAATCCCATGTACATTCTAATAATACTAGCAACTTGTAACGAACTCTTCCTAAGACTGCTTTCCGCCACTCCAACCACCGTTCGACCATTACCACAGAACGATAACATCAGAACAAAAAAAAAAAACAAATCAACGCGTGTTAAATTCATTAAACGTCCGGTAATAAATTTCATCTCCATTAAATTATTTTCCGAGCAGACAAAACTTTTTATCACCAATTTTCACAAATCTCCTGCGGCGTGGCCACACCAGCACTCGGTGCTGTACAGCCGGCAGCCTGCCGGCAATGACGACGACGTATGGGGGTTGCAGTGCAAACAGTCGGACCAGTTTATAATGACACCTCCGCCACTGCTGAGCTTGCCGCCGCCCGTGGGCAAACGGATATCATGTGCTTATCCGTCTATAGCCCCAAAAATGCCCGGAATCCACTTGATGAGGTTTTGCGTGCGCGGATGCACGGACATGCAGTACATATTCGTGTATTGGAATGCCACTTGTTACAGTGAGTACTATGGCCTTTGGATATTTTGATGACGTTTGTTGCAGGAGATAGATGATACAAGTGTAATGCTGGTTGCTCGTATGTGCTTGGACCTAGGGGCATTCAGTTTGTGGTGGCTACATGGGTTCATTGCCACATTGCCGGATGGCCACATGGCTACAGCACAATATCGCCTCGTTGGCGATTTGTGAAGTTAATTTAACGAAGTTTTGACGAGTGGCGATGGTGCTGTACGATGATTGCAACGACACACCATTTACGAAAAAAGTACTTAGCAAACCGGTTTTACTATGGGTGATTCGGAAGATAATAAATAAGTACCTCAAGGCAGATGGGACATTCCAGCAATTGAGCGATTTGTTGCAGGCACTTTGCGAACTTTTGCAACGACTGTTGATTGATGCTCTGCAAGATACAAAAATGAGGAATACAATCAAGAAATACGTGAATTTACGGACATACTTACGCCATTATCAGTCTTATTGCGCCACACAAGCACCGTGACAAAGCTACCACCTCGCTGCCAGTGGTTTTGTATCCTTCCAGCCAATTCTGAGATCTTCTGACCGAGCACATCGCATCCATTTAACTCGAGCACCGTGTCACCGCTACGCACGCCAGCCTGATATGCATTCGATCCGTTCTGCACGCCGCTAACCCACGGATATGGATCCCACGGAGCCCGACTCAAATGTAGACCAAGCGTTCCGTTCGGGCAAGCATGTATCTTGCACAACTTGAGCATTGCCTATACCTGTCTGTGGATGCCACAACTGCCGGCACAGCAAGTTGCAACAACTGCCTAATAACGAAATGGGGAGAAATAGATAGAAAGAGAAATAAATTAATCGCAACTTCAATTGCACATAGATACTCGTACAAATACTAGCTAATAGTGTAGTGGATGCTTGCGAGACCAGGCATGGCAGCGCAACGACGCACAGCCACCGCGACTAACCACCGTCGAGGGAATTCGTGTTTTCGTGCCATGGCAAAGCGGAAAATTTATATCAAAAACCAAAGAGCCAGCACCCGCACGTATCATAGGTGAGACGACGAACGTGACGGCAGAACACCATCATCGCTACGCATGAAACCTTTAAGATACTACTCCGGAGCACTACATATCACCGACTAAGTGCCGAGCGTTCCCGTTTTGATAGTTTACGAGCGTGATATAGCTGACGACAGACAGCTAAGGCAATGAGTGGGCGAAGGGTATGCGAAAAAAAACGACGAGCCAAGCCGCCGTTGCCGCTGCTTCTACCGATGCCGCAGCATACTAATGGTTTTGTAATGTGAGCAATTTGGCAAGCAATCCGGGGTTTTACGGTTGCCAGTGGTAACCTTGACGAGTGGTGTATTTCAACAGTTTCACTCTGGAAGGTGCTTTATTGGCTCGACGAACGAGAGGTGAGAAGGCAGTTTGTAGTTCAACAGATGAATTAGGTTTAGGTGTGCGAATGGGACTACGGCGGCGGCGGTCGGTGAACGATATGAGGTGATGATGGGATTGACTTTTGGCAGTTGGCACCAAGGAAATAACATTAACGGATCTTACTGCCAAAGTAGTTCCTAAAGAGCCGCTAAGTGGGCTTCGAGGAGGAGGCTCGATCAAGTCCATTGTCCAATAGTACTTACATATGTCTCTTGAAGTAGCCGCCAGTAACCCTGTTGTCACATTCGAAAATAGACTGATGACTGACACTGTCTGCTACATGCAGTCACGTTCGTTTACCAACCGACATTGTAGGCCTTTCCATGAGGTAAAAATCGAGCGTGGGTTGGAAATAAGCGGCCAGACACCATGCGAGGTAATATAAGTCATCAATCATGTTGATCAATGATCAAAATATTTTCGGTAGCCGCGCTACGCAACTTATCATGAATGGAGAGTGGCACTTTCAAATCGGCAGTCAAGATCATGGAAAGAGGTTGTGTTCGTCATTATTATTATATACAAGAGTTTGCGTAACGAAGTGAAGGAGGCTTAATTGCGTTGAGATTGCATTTTGATGGCAAAGGGACAATTCGACTTGACCTCTACCGTGAGTCATACCTGTAGCGTTCGGATTTGACCTTTTTTTTTTTTTGTTTTTTGGCAATTTAAGTGTAACAAAGCTGATTACAGCCACGAGAAAGACAATTAAACCATGAAGCGAACAAAACCTTCAACCTAAAGGGGTCAAGACTAAAATATTAGATAAGGGTTTCTAAAGCGTTTAAGGTAAGATTAGCAGAAAATGAATTTGTTAATATGCGTATCTGTGCATCCTGTAAGAAATATCTTTAATGCCGCACAGAGTGGTCCAAAAGACTCAACCGATGTTGTTTTGCTGTTTCTTCAAATTGAAACCCCCTAACTTGATATTTTTCTTAAAATGTTTACTTGCGCTTTTAAGTTTTTTTGAAGATGATGGGTGCTACCATTGATAATGACCATTTAGGCTCAATGATTTTGAATATTCTCGTTCAGAGCTTCCAAAGCCTGCAGTACAAGAAAGACTTGTGATTTCCAAAAACCAAAAACAGTTTGTAGCGATCAAATCGGACGATGTTACCGGTCAGTGAGAGTCGCTACACGAGACCATAGGCGGCACGAAAACGCATCCTTTAAATTGATATTGTCTAGCGAACTCTGTTTGCTCTTACGCCTTTGTGTTAGAACCACATGTCCCCTAGCCCCAACTCATCAATTTGGGGCAATAAAAGCCATTGGTCATTGATCAGTCACAATAACCGTGCTACCCACGATGTCCTCGAAAAAATGAGGCAACCTCTCCCTTGGATGTTAGGACGAAGAGTCGTTAATGAAACGTAGATTCTTAAGGCCCCAGAAGCACACATTTTAATAGTTTGAAGCTCATGATGAACATCGACATTAAATTCGTTATTCTTCTCAGAGCTTTAGTTTTCGAGCCCTGAAATGAAGTTTACAGCTCAGATAACTCCTTTATTGCCCTTGACTTATTCCTTTGTAAGGTCTAATTTCATATCTTAAATTGCGACTAGAATATTAAAGAAAAGAGAAGAAATAAATGCAAGCCTTAGTATGCATCGAAAGTTCTTCCGCTTGTCAGCGGCCATATTTAACTTAAGAGCCTTGTTGACAACTCCTTGCCAAGCTTTCCTGTCATGAGTGAGTAAAACTCTTTAAGTAATTCTCTACTATAGTAAGACAGGCTTTTAAACATCTGAAACTATAATGTGAACAACTCTGCCTTGACCTAAAGTCTGAAATTTTTCTTTTAGGGATGTTTACTTCAGAAGTAAACGTGATACTCATCTGGCTCTCTTAGGTTGATAAAGGGGACAAATCGATAGAAGCTTGGTACAAAATGCGTTTTGAACATCGATAAAAAATGTAAGCATCCAAGAATTGCTGGTGATTTATTCTCTTTATTTATTCTCTTATCGTACTGTCGACTTGGTTCAACCTTTCCCAAAGCTTCTCAATTTAGTTTAGGCCTTATTGCCGCTATTGCTCGGACCTTCTTCTGGTCCTTCCTTAATATGAATATCTTTCCTCCTAGCTGTACACATCAAGATCCATGTTGTGCTACGATCCAGTATACGCTCCAGCTCCGAGAAATTAATGTCCTTAGAAATAATTACTGAATGATATCATAACCTCGTTCACGCTCTCTTTATTAAGTCAAGTCTTTTCATAGTCGCCATATCTCATCACTTTACTTAGGGGTTTACCTTTTGTATGAATTACACTCGTTGCTCTTTTAGATACCACTCCTGTGATTTTACCTAGCTAAATAAGATATTCTGTATATAGCTCTGTTGCTAGTCCATCACCAATTTTAATTTGTCCGTTAGATAATATCAGAATAGAATTCGACTCCTAACAATTGGACTATTTTGTCAAGGTTACGCATTGCGCTATTACCTCAAATTATTGCCCATCTTTATGGCAGTATATGAATCCCATCACGTATAAATAAAACATCTCTTGGGGCTATAGGAAAATCGACTTAACTTATTTTTTGGCAACTTCATAGGAAGTAAAGTGCTGCTCAACCAGGCCATGTGCCATCGAATGTAACAAGTGATAATCAGAAGGGAAAATATCTGGTGCAAATGATGGGTGAGTAGGTCACCCCATTTAAAAAAATGTGGCCGGGCGTTCTCGTGTAGTAAAATCATATAGTGGTGTCCCAGCTTGTATACCGTTCCTATCCAACACTCGGCTGAAGCGCAGCAATTGAAGTCAATAGCAGCCTCCCATGAAGATTTCGTTCAATTTGAGCAGCTCATAATAAGCTACGCCTTTTGATCTCACCGTATGCAAAGCAGACCCTTCGAACAATGAACATTTGCCTTTCCCAATGACGTTGAATCATGGTTGGGCTTGCCCCACGATATTGTACATTTAGGGTTATCATACTACATCCAGTCACGATACGAAGCATATAAATCTGTCACTTTCGCCGTTGAAGAATACACGTGAAAAAACGCGGTTCGACTTCTCTCGGCTTCAGCTCAAATGCCTTGCTTCCATTCCTAATACCCTCAAGCGTTTCAAAACCGTTGAATAACGTACTTAAAATGACCGAAACATTGTCCCCAATTTTTTTTTTTTTGATCTCCAGAGCGTTATTTATCTTCAACATCAAATTCAGTATTTTTGAAACGTCGAATCCAATTTCTGCATGTCGTTTTCGAAAAAAACATACACAACGTAAATTTGAAAAAGAAATTACTGTGCCTTCAGTGGCAGGTTTTTTTTTTAAATAAAAAGGGCAATCAAATTCCAACTTCAAACTTCAAACTTGCAAACTTTTTAAATTACGGCCTAGTTCTTGTTTCGCCATCTGCAGCGAGAACTAATTTAGTGATTCAATATTATCCTGAAAACCTCTAGTTCTTTGTTCATTGAGTTCATTTATAGTAATCTCCTAAAGGTGTATCTATTTTATTTCGTGTGATTCGTTTCTTTTGCAATTAAATTTAATATCCGAGAAGGTGACTTTCCGATTTCCTTAAAGTTGTAGTACAATAGTTATTTCGCTATATGAGAAATAGGACAGCTTCTTTAAATATAATGATAACAACCCGATCCCTCACTTATCTGATTTCTCTAACGTTGTTGAGGGAGGCTTTTCGAATAAAATGCCGTCGTTCTTGGACAAGCAACTCCTCCTCTGTGTCTCAATTTTGTTTTGGAAATGGAAGATCCACCCAAGATGCCTTGTTATTGTTGGATATTTTTTATAAATTATCAAAGTCAGTACAGCATATCCTCCTATTAAACCAATGTGTAAAGCAGGTCTCAGAAGCTCTACCCATTCGTTGCTTGATTGTTTCTTACATGCGAATCACAGAGTATGATTGTCTAAGTTCCGTTTATTTGACTAATATAGGCCCCCCCAAAGTTTTGTTCTAGCCCTATATTAATCGTAGTTTACGTAAACTCCTAATTTTGACAACCTTTCAAAGAAAAAATTACCGCGTTCACTGACGGAACACTCTACTTTGTCACACTCTAATATTTGCCTTTCTATTTGGTATGATGGTGTGGACTTCGCTTCGGTTTCTCGAAGATGGTTCACATTTCAAAACCTAGCAATCAGTGACAAAACAAGGTTTATGTTACTTAATGTTATAGGCCTAGATCGTATATCCATACTATTTAAGAATCACTATCCCAGCTATATCGGAATTTGTTTGCGTAATACAGGGTCATCCAATCTGTGGTTCTGAAAGTAAATTTAAATAAAACAAGACGGGATCAGCTCGCCGGGAACCAAACTCCAATTCTAAGCCTTCTAACTTGAATTTTGCTAACTGTCCCGACAGACAGATAGGAAAGCCTTTGCATAAGTCTTTCCTACTCCGGCTTTGCAAGGTAGAAGACTAACAAGTACACCTTGGTCACTGCAGCACGTTATCTTTTCGATGAGCCTTAACCCATTATGACCTGAATTATTTTAGGGTTCCAGATTTGTATAATATTTCAATATGTTGTTGTTAGAGATTCCCTTAATCATATCTGATACCTAAAATGTTGCTCTGATTATTACTATTGGAAAAAACACCGGATGCCAATTGGCACCGTTAGGCTCATACCTTGTCTAATGGTGACCCATATGTTTAGTACTGGGCGTAAGAATTAATTGTTGTCAAATAATTATTTATTTAATATTATCGTTATTTTATGATACTAAAATAATGTATATTGAATAAAACAATTTTTAAACATTTGCATTTAATTATAATTTTAACTTGAACGTCATTTACATATGAAATTCTAAGTTGCATGCTGCACTAAGGCTCACGTTACATTTATTGCACTGTAATCTGGTCTGTCTCATACATGTCTCTAAAGCACATTTGCGACGAGATTCACTATCAGTAAGTGGTTCAGACCATCATAACGTATGCTGTCATTGATTCTATTTCCAGTTTTCGAAGATTTTGAAACTGCTGGACGCCCACCACCGCGTGGCACACTTTTGAATTGTAACAGGTATGTCTGGACAATTTCTCTTCGAAAAGCCAGTTGAGTCTTGCTTGTTGTTGCTTGTCTTGATAGTACCCAAGCATTACAAACATATAGCTGCGTCGACAATATTGGCCACCACCATTTCTTTCCCCTGATTCCTATGCGATAGGTGTTAATATTTTGATCCATCAAATCTGTGCCGCCCATATGTTAATTATATTCAGTAAAGATAGCTGGTCGTGGAACTTGTATTTTGTTTTTTGTTTTTGCGTAGTAACGAGTAACCTTTGATAAAGGTTCTACACCATGTAAAGTGGACATTGCAGTAACCACAGAATTGTCTTTCCAGCGAACTACAATCACATCTTCTTTTTCACTTTTTGAGTAAATGTAGGTACCACGATCTCCTTTGGTCATATTTTTCTTGCTTGTTATAGGAATATCATTGGGGAGGCGATTCTCACGTACTGTTCCTGTGCGTTCATAGACGCGTGATTTCAGATGCGCATGTAGCTGGAAACCAGTGAACAAATTGTCAAAATAGAAACTTGTTGGCAAGGGCTTGACATTTTCAGGAAAGTGATCTATCATCTTTATTAGAGGTGACGCTGCTTTTCCAAACATTTTGTCATAATCGGGGTTTTCTTCAATACTCTTTCCTTGATATATTTCAAAATTTAGTAAATACCCATAAGGGGTATTCATACACCAGTTTTTATAACCAAAACGAATTGGTTTGCCCCTGATAAACTGTTTACACCCATGTTTACCAAAGTACTCGATCATTGACTGGTCATAGTTTAGGGTAGCAGATGGCTAGCAGTTGTTATGGTCAGAAGTGTAGGACCATAAACTTCCCACTTAACTGCATTCCTACTGGTCCGCTTGTGGGGTCCGCCGGTTTGACCTCAGAAAGTAGCGGCAGGCTTCCCGGTTTGGGATTACTTCATCGCTGAGGCCAATCAAATCCTGGTGTTTTTGCATTTGTTTGCACCAATTGTTTTTCGGCCTGCCTGTTTTTTTTTTTTTTTTTTTTTTTTTTTTGTGACACGGGCATGCTCCAGATTTTTTTGTTTGATCTTACTCTTACAACACCGGTGATCTCCAGTCGTGTCAACCCACTGATTTGCATGTACACTTGTGGGGCAGTTTAATGGTGGTATATGTGTCCCTAGGCTCACCTCGGTGTTTTCTAAATTGCCTAGATGTGATTTTTGGCAGCAGATGGCACGTAATGTGAAATAAAGTTCTCCTTGATGATGTCAATGAGCGGTCTCAGTTTCCACATCTTGTCTGTGGCAACCATGTGATTGTTGTCCGCACAATGTAAGAAATGCATGATTGTCATGAATCTGTCTCGTCGCATACTATTATACACCATCAAATTCCTCATATCCTCACCTTGGTCCCAAAAGTGTCTCTTAGATGGTACGGTATTGTAGCCAGATAAAATAAGAATTGCAATGAATACCTTCATTTCTTCAAGAGATATCTTTGGATCAATACAATTTAGAAAAGCGGCATATTTTTCCGATTGATCTAGCAATAAGTTAAAAAATCGGTCTCCTAAAAATCTCCACAGCGGACTTTCCTCTATATAACCTAAAATTTGCTTTTGGAAATAAAGGAATCTGTCGATGTAAATCATCATTTACCCACGGCCGATTCACTTTTTTTAAGATCTTCGGTGAACGTTGATCTTTATGGGAGCTGTCGGATTCGCTGTTTGAATTTTCTTCTCGACCCGTAGATTTACTATCAGTACTGCGACTCCCACGTGAAGCA
The DNA here is from genome assembly GCA_958301585.1 of Merodon equestris. Lineage (NCBI taxonomy): Eukaryota > Metazoa > Arthropoda > Insecta > Diptera > Syrphidae > Merodon > Merodon equestris. The sequence goes on from OY284413.1 coordinate 170,994,202, forward strand.
TGACTACTGCGAGACTGCATACGTGAACCGCGAGTCTGCTTGCGAGAACCGCGAGACTGCCTGCGAGAACCGCGAGAACTCCGACCGCGAGATGACGTACACGAGGGCCCTGCTTCGGGTTCAATGTCAGCAGGTGCTTGTGGATGTTTAGATGTAGATGCCAGTACAACTTCGCACCTGGCATTTAGTTGTCGTCCTGTTAGATTGTTTACAAAACCATCTTCGTCTTCATCGGCCGAGTTCTCATCTGAACGTACTGCAGGGTCTGGAGGCTCGATAAATAACATCTGAGGCTCCAGCTCTTCATTTTCTTCTAGGATAGCTAATGCTTGATGTAATGTACTATTCCTACAACAAAAAGAAATCTTGTAACCGCTAAAACAACACTTAGTACACATCCATCGAAAAGACTACATATCAGCCTAGAGGTGCCGAACGGCACCCGACACATTACTCGTGCGATATACTGAGCACAGATGCAAAATTAAGTTATATTTATGTATTATCAACACGGACACTCTTAAAAAAAAAAAATAATAGCATTCCAATGCAAAATTACTAATAGTTTACAAAATATAAGCCACTTACTTGAGAGGTACGTCCATTTTTAACAAAAATTTCCCAACACTGATTGTCAATTGTCTGTATCGGTCGCGCGATGTTCACTTGTTGAAACGAAGTAATACGATCGATAGCTATCACTTTCTGGCACTTAGAAAAAATATAAATACTTCGTTTTAGCCACTCATAACAACGTAACGCGCGAAAGTTGAAACACGTAAAAATGGGTGCCAATCGGCACCGCTAGGTCATAATGGGTTAAGATCTCTGCCTGTCTCTTCGAATTTTGTTATAATTTTGTTTACAGTAAGCTCGGATGGACAACTATGTGGACCATAATTGGTACGTAATGAGCAAAATGTACGTTCGTTCTAGAGAATCATTATTTTTGTAGCTAATTTTTACAATTTAAACACCCATTTGACCCGGTTAACTCATGTAACTGAAATATTCGCAGAGATTTTGAATCTGGATCATGAATTGAATCGGGTTGTGGAATCTATGATGTTTATTTTAGTTATTCTAAAATTATGCTGCACTTTATATGTAATCGTCGTGACAGGTGACAACAGACAACAGACGTAACCGATTTGCCTATTAACTAGTTAGCAATGTCAAGGTAATGTCCAACACAAAAAAGTAAAAGCTTAAAAGTTTAATAAGAATCCGCGAAACTACAAAATTGCCTTCACTTTTCGAACATCCGTCGTATATTAAGGGTCATCCAACAAGAGGAGCCATTTTAAATTCTATGGCATTGTGGAACTGTTAGTATTCAACTTTCATGCAATGATTCCTGGGTAACAAAAACTAGAAGATTATCAAGTTGGACTGATACACGCTCACACAATGTGATGAAATAGTGAAGATTCACTCGACTCTGTGAAAATGTGACGCAAAAACATTTCGTTAGCAAGAGCCTCCTCGCAAAGCTACAGTAAATTTAGGTAATTAAGTCGAAGTTTTTGAAAAAGTTGTGATATTAAGACTCCAATTAGGCTGAAAAGTCAAGTAGAAATATCGCTGCCGAACAGAAATTTGGAGACGATCATAGGAATTAGGGTTATCCACAATAATTTTGCATCGCTTTTGTATAAAGAGTTTGCTTTACAAGCTTAAGAGAGCTTAAGAGAGCAGTCCACGTACAATACCGCTCTTTTGCTGATGGTGCGCTGGAAATTAATGAACAAAACCGTGAATTTTTACAAAAAAAAATATTGCGACTGATGAGCCTTATTTCCTTTTCATCCTCAAGGAGTGATAGTTCGGTAATGTTTTTGGGCTCACAGTGCCAGTAGGAAATATATATATATTTTTTAAAAACCGCTGGTTTCAGTGAATGGGTTGTGTTACCGATGCTGCCTGACTTTGTTTGAACCTAAGAATTAGTGCAATAGACCTCTCTACAGGATGGTGCCCTATGGTGAAGCAACAGCGTAACAAATTTTCTGGACCCGTTATTTGTCTTGGAGAATTCGATTAGCCACGAACATTTTTTTTCACACCACTGGAATTTTTCCTTGACGGTCTGTCAAGGACGAAGTCTACGTCAGTGGTCCACCCTGCATTTAGTTCTTAAATACAAATATCAGTGTTAGTAAAAATGTTACGTTTTCTTAAATATTTGAGCGGGAGAATACCTGTATAAAAAAAAATAGTATAATCCTTCAAGAATATGTCACCAAATTTTTAGAACATAATTTTAAGTATTATATTACAGCGTGTAAACCGTGATGCCCCTCCTCTTTGCCTTTGAGCTCTGGGAGAGACATATTAAGCGGTCGACTCTTTTTACCCGACTTTTAAATTCTCTACTTTTTAAGCCTTTCTATTGTTGGAAATTTGCACTTATTTTGAATAATTCCAGGTTACAAAAAGTTTTGCAGTTATTACAAAGTATATTAGTGAAGGCCAGATCCGGTGTTGTTGTTAATATTGTTCAGTTTAGTTTTGGAGCTAATTCCATACGGAACGATTGGCTAGACAAAAAAATATAAAAATAAGATCACTCCTGAAGGAACTAAATATAAACCAAATCAGTAAGGATGCTCGTATAAACGAACATTTTAAATTATTTAGTGCTACTAGTGAGGACATTCATTACAATCCGTTGCATTGTTATAAAGTTTTCTTGCGGTGTTCACTACGTTGTCAGTTTAAAAGTCAGAATTCGAGTTCAAAAATCATTGAAATTGTCTCATATTTAAGGATATTTATCGGTTTTAGAAGTAATGAATAGTTGAGATATAATAATTGGCCGACAGTGTAAATCATGGTCCGATCAAATGGACAGAGAGTTACTCGAGAAAATCGGCACAGCTCATTAGCAACTAAAGAAGCTCATCAAGCAAAGAGTAAGCGGTTCAAAGAGTGAACAAAATGAGTTCTACAAGTCTACAGAAAGACTATTATATGGCGCTGAAATTGCTGATTAATTGTTAAGTCACTATAATCATCAAGGATTTGCCCTTTAACGTCAGACAACGTCGGGCAAAAATGATTTCAATTATGAAGGAACTTCGTCAAAAAGATGCTGCAATAAAGATTTCTTTGCAGGATGATCATCTGCATATTGCCAACAAAGTCTTTTCTTAGGACTCTGCACTTGGGTTGAGATGTGGAGAAAAAAATGGGATTGAAGTCATCAAATCTATTTTTGGAGACATTTCAATAAATGAAAACTTTTTATTACTGAAAATAAAAATACAAACAAAACAGCTACGAAAGCGGTTTTAAACGAAGCGTGATGTGTTCCAGTCTACCAGAATGATGGTGAAACAACTTTAGTGTATAAAAAAATAATTTTTTTTTGCTATAATGTATCAGGTTTAAAAAAACAAAACGAACTTTGTAACATTTTTTAATTATGTTAAAAGTTTTGATATTTTTCTATTATATGAAACTCATCTATTAGCGAGCGATGAAATTAGATTTAAGAACATATTTGCGAATTATGAATTAATCTGGTCTACTGCTGTAAAAACTTCGCTTTATGGAAGAGGGAGTGGTGGAACACTGTTCGGTTTTCGAGATAACCTTGAAGGGATTTGTACTAAATTTAAAAAAGCTGGAGAATTAAATGTCATTAACTTAAAATCGATTAAATTTGATGTCATCTTGGTACCTATCTACTTAAACTGTAACCATTGGCTGCGTGATTTCGACAAGCTCTGTGACTCACTGCATTCCTTAGACTCTATGGATATTATGCTTATTGGGGATTTTAATGGCCGAGTAGGATTATCACAAAATAACTTCGCGTCCGGATACAACACCAGTTTTCTGGAACCTTATCGGAAAGGCAAGGACCCAATCTGTGATAGAAAAGGAGAAAAAATTCTTGAACTTACTGATGGGTATGACATGCGTCTGTTGAATGGTAGTTGCAAAGGTGATCCAGAAGGTGAACTGTCCTTTATCAGAGGAACATCGTGCTCAGTAATTGACTACTGCTTTGTTTCGGTTAACTGGCATAAGTTCCTAGACAGTTTTCAAATTGGAATTGAGATTTTTTCGGACCATATGCCCTTGGAAGTAACTGTCAATGTTGCTGCTAGTTGCAATCATGCTAACACGAAGTCACTGAGTCTTTTGCCAACATTTGTTTGAAACAACCGAATACTCGAGACTTACCAACGAAACCTGAATATTCACCTTATGGAACTACACTCACAGAATTATATGGTCAATATTGAAGCTTTAACGGAAATCATAAAGAAATCTATTCCACAACAGAAGAACCCAAAATCCAGTAAATCATATAAACAACAATGGTTTAATTCAGGATGTTCGCAAGCAAGAAACCAGTCCTTTAAATTTTTTAAATTTTTGAGGAGTAATAATGCCACAATTTTTAAAACACTCTACCAAGATGCCAACAAGGAATACAAGCGCATTTGTCACTGTAAAAAAATAACTCTTGAACAGCAAAACATCGCGCTCATTAACCCCACAAGGTCTTCAGCTCAGTTTTGGAAAGCTGCCAAGTACATAAACGGATATACGACTAACATCTCCCTGTCTCTCAAAGCCCCGCAACTCAGGACCCACTTCGATAAGCTTCTTAATGCCCCAATAACCTCGCCACTATTTCTATATGCAGCCCCTCTTTTCACAGACGAACAACTAGACACTGCGTTTACTCTGGATGAAGTCAAAGACGTTATAAAAAACTCGAAATCAAATAAAGCACCAGGTATGGATCGCATCCCGTTTGAATTCTACAAAAACTGCACAAACGAGTTTATATATTCGCTAACAATAGAATTTAATCGAATATTTGATTCTGCTAATGTCCCCGTTGCATTTAAGAAAGCAATGATCTTTCCACTATACAAAAAAGGCGATTACAAAGGTCCGAAGAACTACAGAGGGATTACATTTCTAAATACTTCAGCCAAACTGTTTGCCACCCTGATATATAAAAGATTGTACAAATGGGTCCAAGAACATAACATTCTTAGAGAATTCCAAGCCAGATTTAGAAAAGGTTATTCTACAATCGATCAGATGTTCTGCCTAACAAATATCGCTGAATATTATCAGAGTAAAAAAAAAAGAAGCCTTCTTGTAAGATTTCCGAGCTGCTTTTGATACAATATCACGTGAAGCACTCTTCTACAAGCTGTCCAAGATCGGTGTATCGAGCAAAATTACTCAAATGCTTCGAGCCTTGTATATGGTGCACATGTGTGGGATGGAGACTTGATTTCTGAGGAGTTCATAACTTCAATGGGCGTTAAACAAGGTTGTGTTTTAAGAACACTCCTTTTTATATTATACATCAGTGACATAACTGATGAAGTAAGAGGTGGAATAAGGTTCAGTGGTGTAACAATACCTGCATTGATGTATGCGGATGATATCGTATTTTTTTGTGACTCTATCCAAGTGATGCAGTTGATGATAAACAGACTTTGCGCATAATGTAAATGTTGGAATCTCTCTGTTAATCTTGAGAAATCAAAAATGATATGATTCAGAAAGACAGGTGGACGCTACTCACATTTGGAAAAATGGAAGTTAGATGGCGAAGAAATCGAGATAGTACCCAGATACAAATATCTAGGTATCCTGATATCGTCATCTTTAAGTTTAAAACCACATTTTGAAGAAAAATTAGCTGATGCTAAAAGAGCTATCTGTGCGATTTGGGAACGTTGTTTCAAAAGCAAATACGTGTTGCAAAGTGCAAAGCAAACCTTGTTCCACTCGACTGCAGCCTCGATAATGCTATATGGAGCTCAAGTCTGGTTATGATGCGGTGGAAAAACTCCTTCGGTACTTCTTGAAGAGAATATTCCGGTTACCGAAAAATACCCCTAACTACATATACATATACTTCACATTGAAACTGGAACCCCGCCTTTGTTCTTATACAATCTCAAAATGCACTTCAACTATGTCTTAAAAGTACTAGGGATGAATGAATCCAGAATACCAAACATAGTATTAAAAAGTATAATTAGAACAAATGGAAAAATTTGTGAAGAATGGCAGAGACTGGCAGCAGAAAGCGGAATAAATCTGACTGTTCAAGCGAACGAACAACCTCATCTTTTAAGACAAAAATTCGACTAGATTTTGGAGAACTTTGGTAGACATACCTATGATCAATATGTAGAAGAAGCCGAATCATCGCTATGTAGGAACTTTATAGAAAACTTAACCACTTTTTAAATGAGAAATCGTATTTCCTTAACAGTCACTCAGATGAAAAAATAAGTATTATATTTAAAATGAGAGGTGAACTTGTCCAACTAAACTTTATACCACATCGTCCAGATTTACCAACACTTTGTTGCCTGTGCAATATGAAAGAGAGAGAAGATATCTTGCATTTCCTTGGTGTTTGTCCAACTCTTAAAGAATTTCGACTATCAAGGTTTGGAAAACATATCTTAGAAGAAGATGAAATAATAAGTATCTTAAATGGAACAAAAGGATGGGATGTCTTATATAATTACGCAATAGCAGCACTCCGGTATAGAAAGCGTATAATAGAAGGAGATTTCTAATACAAGATTTTAAATTTATATTTACATATATATAGGCCAAACCCACTATGACTTATGTTAATATTTTTATTGTAATATATTTACTGAAATAAAAGTCAAGTAAAACTAAAAAACTATAATCATTTAATCTTCATGTATTCAAACTTTAAACGCGTTTTTCGCAAAACCATATTTTTCAAATTGGCTTCCCCGATAAAGTTACTGATCGATTTTCCTGAAATTTTGCACATACTTTTCAATGACATTATTTTCGATAGCAAAAACAATTTAAAAATTCGGTCGAAAATGTATATTCAAATGTTTTACTTCTTTCATTTTTGTCTTTTAGGTTCATCTAGAAATTAAGACATTAATAAATACACAGAATATTTGTTTTTATTTTCAGATCAACAGAACCGAGGCTACCATGTAAGCCGATTGAGACGTCTTTCTGCGACCTTCCCGGAAGAAATTTTGAATAGTTAAAATATAAAAACCTTTTATGTATTATGTTAAGGTATGAATAAACCACATGCCAATTTTCAAAAATACATAATGAATATTTCATTTAAAAGAAAATCATGAAAATCAAGCAAAATTTAAGCTTTTACAGGCACCCTCCCTTAAAATAACACCTCTTGTTGAATGGCTCTACAAATACAATGATTTCTTTACATAAAACTGCTATAAAGCAGAAATAATCGGACTTCAAGAAGTGTGATGGTGGGTAAAACGTGGATGAAAAGCTGTGAAATCTATTAGGGAAACTGATGCAGAGAGGATAACCAATCCCTATTTGGACAACAATTTATTATTTAAGGCAGATTTCAGCAAAAAGTTCTAAGCTTTCGGAATGTGAATGAACACAGCATAACGGTCCTTGTTGGGAACATAGGCCTAAAGCCTATTAAGCTATCAGGCCTCCACAGAAGACTAAGATGACCAATACAAGGAGGACTACTATGAATTCGCATGCATAACATACGTTCGATACGCCAGCTTTGACATCAAAACCGATCTAAGAAACCCTAATACGAGACCATCTAAAGTGGACATTTTTGAGTGAGTCACAGAAAAAACACAGCTTATACGATTTGCACACCTTAGCATTCATATGGGGACCAAGGGGACCTTTATCATCCGACGATCAACCAATGTGTGATCACATTGCGATCGATGGCAAACACCATTACAACATCGGCCCAGGTAGGAATAAGGATTTCAAGGAAATAACGGAATCGTGAAAGGTCTAAAAAATTTGACGTCGAAAAGCAGTAGTCGCAAGAGAAGAGGGCGTTTGCAGATCGTGTCTCCCTTAAGCTCTTCAAAGACCCAATTCAACCTGCATAAAGCACAGAGCAGCGATGGGGGCGCTATAACAGCGCGATTAGGGACGTAGCCTCTGATGCATATGGTTTCAAGCATCACTTACAAGAAACCCCAGGCTTAATGACGAGAAATGTGTTAGAAGCTATTGCTCGAATGAAAGATTGACCAAAAAGCAGAACGCCCGTGCCAGGATTATAAGGCAAGAGCGGAAGCCTGCGAAGAACATGAGCATTATTAACTTTTAGTAAAGCCACAGTCATTGCTGAGAATTAAGAAATGCGGCGATAAGAGTCAAAATATCGTTATCAAGTAAACTCAAACGATCATGAAAGGAAATCATGGTCCCCTGGCTTAGATTAAGATAGCGATAGGGGCTGAGCTGATTGGGAATATGTGCTTATGTGGTCGGAGAAAACACGTTTGTCAGACCCATAATAAAGCGAGTCCCTAATACTGCATTTGAGATGAGATAAGTACTGATGCAGAAGCGGTTGAGTCGACTGTTGAAGAAGGACGCGTAATGGAAAGCCAGAACGTCACTTTGGCGTATATAACTTCTATGTACTCGTATTTAAAGATTTCTTCTACCTTGGCATACTTATCACAAGATCAGACGCAGAGTCATGCCAACAGTTGTTTCTTTGAGCTCAAGATGTAATTAAGATATAAAGCCATGAATTAAAACTCAATTATCTCGTTCCTCCCCTACATCACAGAACTTTGAGTCGTAATCTTTGCGCTGGCTTTTGTTAAGAAAGAGTGGAGAAATGACACTGTCAACAACTATATGGTCTATACAGTGACAACGGTTTAGCGAGTGTCTACGAAGCCATCATCGATTCCAAGTCCGAGGTATGACACAGCACAGCACGCCCCATCTAAGGTGGTACCCATAGGGAGAAAGAAACGTGTGGCTCTGAAGGCAGCTGGCTATAGATCGGGACAGGTGGACAGGCTCTTTTGTTGAGGCTCATATTCGCCTCGAACTCTATCGATTGTCACTCATTGCGAACTGAATTGGGAAGCTAATTCTGTTGGCATTAAATATTACTCTTATCATTATGCCCTCAAAATTCAGTCATAAAAATTAGGTTGATCAGCCTGACTCTCCTAGATTCGATATGTCTCAAGTCTGGCATTGGTAGGCAGCATAGAAGACAACCGCAACTTGCTTGGTATATGCGCCGACTCGAATCAAAATGCCGTCTGTTGACCCACTGGAAGGAAAACCCACCTTTCAAATATGTTTGGCTTGCCGTAGCCTATAGCCAAGCCCACGAGGGCAAGAAAACAAAGCATTTTGTTGGATCGCATCTGATATATATATTTTTTTAAGGTTAACGATGATCGATTAAATTGAAAATAAACACCACCTTTCGGATAGTTATCTGATGATGGACGAGCGGCGTTTAGGCCGCTACATTTGCATAGGTACAAAAGAATAACGTTATGAGAATAATAATTAATTTTGATTACTTGATTGCTGCTGGTCGACTTTGGCACACAAAAAATTATAAATAAGCTTCATAGCCGACCTATTATGACAAACAATTACGTGGTTAAACGAATCAGCCTTAAAACGTGACTTAACAACAAAGTTTTTAGCGATCTTATCGTAGATCGAAACTTTTTAGGTCAATATGCAACATATGTTGCAAATTGCCTCGGAAACAAGTAAATTTGCACTTTTGTAGCCTTCCATTGACTATGTTTTAACAGTTCGCTAATCATCGTCGTGATATTCTCTAAAGGAAGGGTAAAATGCTTTCAACACGTCCAATTGTTCGAATATGTTTCTAAGCTCAACAGACTTGTTGCTCTCTACATGGTTTCGATATGTCGCTAGCGCAACTTTGTTTTCTCATAACTAAGCTCCACAGAGCCGCGCCCCATTTGCCATTGATGACAAACATTGAATAAAAAAAAATCTAAAAATAGAAAGAAATCAAACACAGCAACCGCCAACCTCAACCCACTTAGAGTAAAACCACCTCTGTGACCCACTGTACCGCGCCAAAACCGCCCCACCCTAGTCACGTAGGCGCATTACGCAACTGCTCGCCATAACTAAATGCAAAAGCAAACTCATGCAACATCATCGGCAAACAACTTGCCACCAGGTATTATCCGCGAGACGGAAACGCGAAAACGTGTTCCGGCCAGGCATTGCCTAACACCGCTTGCTCAGATGCCAACTAAACCAGTTTTTTGTCTAACCCAACACATGCCCGTGCAGTGCTTGCATATGGTACCCTGTCCAACGACCATATGATCGCAACAAGTCACTTGCGAAGCAGCAGTAACAGTTGAGACAATGTCGCCCAAGGGCTTGAAGAAACTGAGTTGGAATTGCTGTCAATTACATAAACCAGCCAATACATTCGTACAAAGTCGACTATTAGCCAACTCACTTAAGTATCTGTGCTTGACAACTATCTGCAAACGAGGGAAGAGATAAAGATCTCTTCTGTCTATAACACTCATAAACGCCCCGCGGAGTTGTAGATGCAGCGCGATTTCAATCGATTCCTCGGAAAGACTTGAACGTTCGTACACGTATCGACGTGTATCAATCTATACGTGTCTTCCTGTGTTAGGTATATAGAGCGTACCACACTGAATCCCCGGGAACATCGAATGTCTACAGTTGCCAAGGCCAGTGCCACCAGTCCGGTTCCAGCATCATCTCGCTCTTCACGATTCCTATTTGAATTCTTAAACGTACGCTTAACATCACCGTTCATCACCCCCTCCAGCCATTGGACTAACTCAACTCCAACCTCTCCAAAATGGTAATTAGTATGACGCACTGTCGCGTCACTCTTTGTGGCCACATGAAGAGCTCTCGAATGCGAAACTCATAACCTGGGGCTTAGAGGAATACGTCTAAAACTAGTTCCTGTTCGGCCCCGAAATTTATGCGAACATTAACATGAGTCGAAAGCTTTCAAGTTCTTGGCCACAAACAAGCGGCGGAGATGGCGATGTGCTCTCGATGACGACAAGCATGATGATAATGATGATGATGATGAGGACGTTGTCGAAGTCGTTTGGGTCAATTACCTTGTTTGTCATCTGATTAATTTAAGGCCTTTCAGTGCCAATTGATTGACTGGTGAATGCCTCTACAGAGAGAGAGAAATTGGAGGGAAAGAGCATAACATGTACATGTACGAGTATGTCATCTGGAACCGATTTATCCTTGCTACTATTCGTCGGACGTTCAGATAAAAGAGGAAGAAGATTCGTTTAAGTCCGGATTGTTGAGTGCAGCATACTGCTTCGGAGGCTATTTGCGGACACAATTCGGACACGGATGTGTTCAATTATCGATTGTGACCAGGAGTTGATCTGATTATCCACTTAACCGAACAAGGAGACATGAACAGGGATGCAATCCTCGGAGTCGGAATGTGATAGGCCTTGACCCATGGTTTATAAAGCCTAACCAGGTTTGGGGGAAGAAATTGTTTTTGTTTGAGGAGGTATTCCGCCTAATCAGTATGCTAATATTTTGTCACATAAGTCATCATTAGATAATGGCTTTGATTGGTAAGTGGATTATCAGATTCGTGAGGGTTTAAAGATATGACTGGTAAATACATGAAAATTCGGTTATAGCCGTAAGTGCTTAGATATACTTGCCAGTCAATATTACACATCGTAGCGCGGCCGGAAAATGGGACAAGCCACGGACTTTTAGTCGTTACAATTCTCACGAGACTGTGTCACGAGCACCCGTTCGCATTGAAAATTAAGTGATTTATTTCGCAATTGAAAAAGTCGTGCGATAGGCACTCGAATATGGGCATTTAACCTTAGCTGACTTCTATGCCTAGTCGGGAAAAGAACATTAAGTCATATGATTTGTATGAATGTTTAAAGTACTTTTCACGGAAATACTACATTTCAAAAACGTTCAACTCCTTCGGTGCTACATAAATGGGGCACGGGACTGTACACATCTCGCAGAAGCCTTAAAACCAGCTGGCCTAAAATCGAGTTTTGTATTCACGGCAATTTGAAGCCGACACTACTCTGATAGACAATTTTAGTTGTAGGTTTTGTGGTCAACAATATCCCCATAACCTTAAAGCGACTTACAACCTCAACTTTAACCTTAAAACTTAAGTATCCACACCTACTTTCTAACTCGCACTTCAGTACGAAGTTAAACCACGATTCTAAAACTGCAATATCTGCTACGGTGACAAATTTTATTCTCGTGCAGATTTAGAGGGCAGACTCAGTAAATTATTTTAATCTATTGGCATGTAAATAGAAAGCTCGCACTATCTTCGTCAAGGCAATAAAGGGGGTCATGCGTTTTCACATGTACTAAGCGTCACAAAGAGGCACAAAAATGCGGAAGATAATATCTTAGAGCGGGCTTTAATTCAATGTAGATTTCGTAATACCGCGTCTGGAAACGGCTTCAGACTTATATTTTATGCCTAATTTTCAGTCGATGTTCAGATCACAGAAAAAAAACTTTAGCGTGCTATATAATATAAAGAATGAACTACTTCAGGAGCGAGCTTTGCTGAGTCAAATAAAAGATCTTCAAAGAACCAATATCGAAACTGAAAACGAAGTGCATTCAAAAAATAAGGTGACTTTTTTATTTTTGCCGAAAAATATTTAGGGTCTCGAGCTCTTCCTTCATCAGTTGAAACAAATCTTTGTCCTTTCGATCTTTTTAATTTTAGGAAGAAAAAAAAGTCGCAGAGGGCCAAGTCCGGTGAATATGGTGTCTGAGGCAAGATTACGATATTGCTTTTGGCCAAAAAATGCGCACAAACAACGATGAGTGGGTAGGTGCATTATGATGATGCAACAGACATGAATATCTTTGCCACAAATCCAACCAAGTTCATAGTCCTTACTGACCGTACGACCTTCCGGCAGGAATTCATAATGAACCACGCCATTATAAGCGAAGGAAGCGTCCACATTTGACCGAAATTGTAATTGCAATAAAACTTAAGCCACCAAGCATTCGTAACAGTAACAAAACATTAAAAAATAAAATACAGTTATATGTGAAGGGAGGTCACAGTGGCACGGAATTCGTCAAGCTGGCTCAACATCTCCTCCTAGCCAGTTTTGAGTATTCTCATCCGGTACTCCAATTGTTCGATCTTTGCCAATTGATCCTTGATCACGTCCATTAGCTGCGCGGGTTTTCAATTCAAATGATGATGATTTTCATTTGGTACTGAAGACGTTGGAGCGAATCGGGATGAGCTTATACAATGTTTATTCAGATCTAGCCGCGAAGGACTCGGTGCGGTGCTACTGATTTGCAAGTGAATACCACTTCGTGCCTGTTAGTGTTCTGGTCTTGATCTGATTTGCTTGCGAAAGACTCCTAGTAGGCGCGTTACATTTTATGGTGAGAGGATTCGTTGAGGTCTTGGTGACAGGACAGGACTCAAAACAATCATGTTGGCTATTGTTTGATTGGCGTATTGTGATGAGTGAATAAACAAGAATGCTATGAAGTCGAGCAATAAGAGTTTGACGTCGGAAAGCTACAATCGCAGGAGACCGCTAGGATCTTCGCCGATCGAGTTTTCCTCAACCTCTCTCAAAGTCCGATGACACCGGCACAAGCCACAGAACAACAGTGGAAGCATTGCCAGCGCGCCAACCGAGACGCTGCCCCTGATTTGCTGGGTTTCAAACCGCCGCCAGCTAGACACCTCTGGTTTGATGAGCAATGCAAACCAGTCATGTTACATAGACAGACAAGAGCCGCTCGTGAGCTCTACGACCAGAAAAGGAGTGAGGAACATACGCTTTTAAGGAAGAAAAAAAGAGAGCACAAAAAGCGTGAGATCGAGCAGATGGAGAGATGCTACCACAGGAATGACACTCGCAAGTTTTACGAAAAAGAAAAACGAACATGCCAGGGCTATAAAGCCAGAGCAGAAGCATGTAGAGATGAAGACGGACAACTAGTAGTAGAGTCACAGTCGATTCTGAGAATATGGAAAAACCACTTCTGTAGACCGTATAACGGGGATGATAGATACAGGAAGCGCCATCTCATATGGGTCGATGTAAATTTCGAATAACTTCAACAATTCTCAACCGATTTTGGAAATTCAAAAACTTCTATCCTTTACAATTTATTTTGATTAATTTTTCAAAACAATATCAAGCCTTTATTGCCGATGTAAAAATGAGCTCGTTTTCGGGCATTCTCCATGACATTTTCGAGCATTTCGGTCGAAATTTCTGCGATTTCCGATTGTCTTCTATTGTCTTCGGGCCGTTAGCATACACCTTGCCTTTCAAGTATCCCCAAAGAAAAAAGTCTGGAGGAGTCAAATCCGGCGATCTCGGATCAGTCAATATCGCCCTTTTTTGACAACAATCTTCCAGGGAACTTCTTACGCAAAACGTTCATTGTTTTGTCCACAGTATGGCATGTGGCGACGTCTTGTTAAAACCAAAAGTGAAATAAGCCTTTTTTACGCATTTCTGGGATCACAGAATGGGCCAACATCCATCGATATCGATCGCCATCCACTGTATCGCGAACTTTGAAGAAATACGGCCCAATTATGGTTTTAGGACATACACCGGCCCAAAAGGTACCTTTTTGATCATATAGCGGCTCTTCGTGAATAATGTGAGGATTTTCGGTGCCCCCGAAGCGACAATTTTCTTTATTAACTGAGCATCAAAATTTGCTGCCAGAACTCCGGCTCAGCATTAATCATCGCAACGACATTTTGTGCGTATGCCAAGCGCCGTGGCTGATCTTGTGCCAAAATTCTTTGAGTTATCTGCACTTTGTATGGAAACAATTGAAGATTATCGTTTAAAATTCTCCGCAAAGTGGTGCAAGTGATGCCTAACTGCTGCGAACGGCGGCGATATGACAAACTTGAGCCTTCTTAGCCTTCACAGACTGAATAGATGAGTTTGAACGCCGCGGACGTGGCCTAGGTTGCTCACTGGGGCTTGCCACAGAACCAAATTGAAAAAAAATCGAGGCCCAACGACGAATTGTATCTCTTTTAGGCGCAACACGATCACGATATTTTGCACGATACGCACGTTGAGTTAGCACAATCGAGCGTTAATTTTTAATGAACGTTTAAACTATTTCCGCGCGTTCTTTTGGTGTGAAGCGATTCATGGTTAAAATTGTACTGAATTGACGTTTCCAAAATGCTATGACATATGAAAATCGGTTGACAATTGTTCAAGTTATTCGAAGGCTACATCGATCCATATGAGATGGCGCATCTTGTATGAACCAAGAGTTACACGCAGTTAGACGCACACCATCTTTTTGTCCATTTTAAAGCCGCATATGACAGTGTGCATAGGGACGAGCTATTCCGAGCCATGTCTAGTTTTAACATCCCTCCCAAACTTGTCAGATTGTGCAGGATGACAGTGCAGAATTCTCGCTGCTCCATTAAGGTCGGTAGCGAAAAACCGAGATATTCGATGTTAAAAAAGGATTTAGGCAAGATGACGCAGTGTCATGTAACTCTCTCAACATTGTGCTTGAAAAGATCATACGAGACTCACTGACCAACACAATTTCAAGTCTGCGCAATTGCTTGCGTACGCCGATGACCTTGATGTAAAAAGGCGAGCCTAATCAGCCTGTCAGTGAAGTGTTCAAAAGCATAGAAGCAGAAGTTGCTAGAATGGGTCTTTCGGTGAACGAGGGTAAAACTATGCTGTCATCCAAAAAAGACGCACGACACCGACGTCTTGACCAGAACATCACAATTGATGACTTCAAATTTGCAATGGTCAAGTATTTCTTCTACCTCACTAGTGACCAGCGACAACAACACTAGCGCTAAGATCAAACGCAGAATTACTCGTGTCAACCCTGGCTTCTTTGGGCTCAAGAGGTTGAAAGCAGAACCAAAATTAGACTTATGTAAATCACTGATCATCCCGATCCTCCCTTATGGGAGGCGCAGAGGCCTGGATTTTAACGAAAACGGTTGAGGATGCGCTTGGTCGCTTCAAGACGAAAATTCTGCGTCTAATCTATGGTCCCGTTTATATAAACGGAGAGTGGTGGAGAAGATACAACGACCAACTGTATAGGCTGTACAGCGGCCTAGTACGACATCTCCGAATCCAAAGTCTAAGATGGCTAGGAATGGGTGCGAATGGACACATCAGCTCCGGCCCGAAGAGTCTTCGAATCCAACCTTAAGGGTCGAGTAGAACACGACCGAATCTAAGATGGCGCACACAGGTGGGAGGGGACCCTAACCAATTGAGAGGGCGGCACTGGAAGCAACTGGCAAAAGATTGTGCCAGCTGGAGACGCTTGTTTGTTGAGGCACAGGTTCACACCGGACTATAGCGCCATCTAAGATAAAGAGATCAGAAGACCGGAAACCCCAAGCCAATGTATTAGCCAATGAGTTGTTCCATAATTTTTCAAAGATTACCGTGAAAACAACGTTACCGCCAATGCACGACCTGAACCTCGTCGACATCTGATACCAAAAAGACGGCGCTACATGCCACGCACACGCTAATCGATGTACCAATTGAAAAATAAGTTCCCGTGAGCAATTTATCTCTCGGTTTGGAACGGTGAATTGGCCGCCTAGATCTTGCGATTTGACGGCTTTGGACAATTGCATATGGGGATACGTCGAATCACTAGTCTATGCCGATAAGCCAGCGTCAGTTTTGACCTTGGCAGGAAACATTACAAATGTTAATAGTGATATACTAGCGTATATGTTCGTAGAGCTGGCTCAAAGTGAGGCTCCCTGTATATACCACTTAAACCCCAGTCGGAGTTAATATAAACAAAATAATTTCCTTAAAAAATAAATGGTACAAAGCGTTTAATCAACTCAAATAAAACTTGTATACACTTTTGCAACTTTCCTACATTTTTTTTGATAAATAAAAACCAAACGCTTAAAAATTCATATATGTATTATATGTTAACCATTTTTTAGTGGATATGCAGTGTGTCATCACTTGATATTAGTTTATATCGATCCATTTTTTGTAACCTTCTGTTTTTTGCTTATTAACAGTCATCGCGTCCATAGATGGGTATTGACAGTTCAACGATGGCGCAAACCTTAAAATGACACCCCTTGTTGAATAACAATTTACTAACCCATCTTGAAGTTACGGTCGGAGGAAGGCATCAATCCGTAAGATGGCTTATAAGATTTTCTTCTCAACGTATTATGTGAATGCTGCTTCACAATCGAATAAATATTTACATTGTGCCAGAGATTGGAAAAGACGCGGCTATCAGAGGTCGATACACATTATGGTCACTTACGATCGAGTTGTCCATTTTATTGTGCATAATGACCTAGGTAAGATAATTCAGTGTCAAAAGGCTTTTTAGAAGACGCAATGCTACCTGAATTTTGTCACGTGACGATTAAGACTGAAAATGCAAAAGAGACCAACACGAGAGGTTAGCCACGTTGACTACACTGTCGTGCTTTGATGACGCGTTAAAGACCATTGATAGAAACAGCTAAGGTGCTTTTGATACATTTGTAACTAACTTTTTCATTGTCGTTGGCTCAAAAGACATCTGTGTTCGATGTGTATTAGCCAGCTAGAAAAGGCAGAAATAATTTGGATACAATTGATGTTACGAGCATCAGTGTAAATGATGGAAGGGATGCTTGAGTTCCGGACTAACGAGTGAAGTTAATTTTATGATGCATATAGAGTAGAGTGTATGGATATGCTGTATTCAAATTTAACGAAATAGCCTTATACAGATTGAGTGAACTCAATCGAAATACCCATGGTGCTGAAAAAATATTCCTCAGCTAGCCATTCCTAAGCTCGTATTAACGATAAAATTGGTGTAAGGGTTTTGTCCTTGACAACAGCCAACGTGTAAACTATATTATACTTCCTCATTCTGTACAAGTTGATTTTATAAATATATCGAAATGTCTTTTTCCCCATTTACATTTATCTCCGTGATTTTATGACTCGGTAAGCAGTCCGGTTTATCGTCTTGGACTTTTTTGTTTTTCGCTTGTATATATTTTGCTAGCTATTTATATAATGATGAATTCTGCGTAACGAACTTTGAATAACGTTCAGATAAAATTATACGCACCCAGATACGCAGTATAAAGCTTTACATTGTACATAAGATAAGTATAGGTAGTACTTGTTGTATATGTTGTTAGTCTTATTCATAAGGGGTGATGAGATAGATAAACTAAGTAAGCACTAACTATCCGTTGCAGATTGTCAATTGTTTCAAGCGACTTTCTCTACAGCTCATAAAAGTTAAGGTAGATTTTTTGGATTTCCGGCTTGACTAAGTGTCGACTAATTTTTTAAATCCAGTCGGAAAGTTCTGGAACCAAGCCAAGGCCGCTTGAACTTGCGAAGTGAAAATGTTGGCCTTAATCATAATCATGATCACTGAGAAGTATTTCGTTTGGCTTACATCGATTTTATGGAAAAGGTCCGTCTTGGATTACGGTATATAAGCATCGAGTGTACCCATTTGCACGATTGTTCTAAGCCTGCCATAAGATCTGTTACAAATATGAAATGCTACAAAAAATATAAATAAAGGGTGTCCTTTATAGAGGTACAGAATTTTGAAATGGAATAAAATAAAGATGATTTTTTTGAATTGACATGAAATTGACTTTATTCGAAAGATAATCTTCCAACATTATAACTTAAATATAATTTCTGGCATATGACCGCCCAAAACAAGATTGCCGTTGATCCCAATTTTCATAAGCGAATTTTGTTTAGCGATGAAGCTTATTTTTGGTTCAATGGATACGTCAATAAACAAAACTGCCGTATTTGGAGTGATGTGTATGTGTATGTTGAGGCACCGTTACATCCACAAAAACTGACTGTTTGGTGTGCTTTATGTGTTGGTCCGTACTTCTTTAAAAACGATGCTGGCCAGAACGTTACAGTCAATGGTGACCGCTATAGAGCCATGATTACTGACTTTTTCGTTCATCAATTGAACAACCATGATGTGCAGGAGCTGTGGTTTCAACAGGCGGCGCAACATGTCACACAGCTCGTGCCACAATTGATTTATTGAAGGAAACGTTTGGTAACCGCATAATTTCACGTTACGGACTCGTGAATTGGTCTCCAAGATCGTGCGATTTAACGCCGATTGACTATTTTCTGTGGAGATATGTGAAGTCGCTAGTCTACGCCGATAAACCCGAAACAATTGACCACTTGGAGGACAACATTCGCCGCGTTATTGCCGATATACGGCCACAATTGTTGGAAAAAATTGGACCTCCAGATTAGACTACGTCCGAACCAGCCGTGGCAGTCATATGCCAGAAATTATATTTGAGTTATAATGTTGGAAGATTACCTTTCGAATAAAGTTAATTTCATGTCAATTCAAAAAAATCATCTTTGTTTTATTCCATTTCAAAGTTCTATACCTCTATAAAAAACACCCTTTATATTGTATTTAAAACTGTTTCATTTATTAGAACACAATATTGATTATTAAAAAGAATTGGATTCATTCGAGATGACCACCTTTTGTTTTAACATACACTTTTAAACGGTGTGGCCATTGGGCTTTAGCGGCAAGTACGTTTTCCATGGAGACCGTGCCCATTCCAAGGCTGACCAAATTTCTGTGGGAAATCTCGTAGGCCATGTTCTCCGATTTCGACCACAAACCATAATTCAGTGGATTCAGATCTGTAGCCAATCTTCTGCTGCTATAAAGCCAGGTATGGTTTTTGGCTTTGTTCGTTAGAGCAGAGTCCTGTTGGAAGATCCATCTGTATGGAAAAGGTATTGGTCAATCCATTCATAGCACACTCTAGCACATCTTCTTGGTAAACCTTTAATCAGTTTTTACGCCTTTTGCACAGAAATAAAGGGATGTTACACCAGCATAAGAGACCCCCACCAAACCATTACAGACACGGGATGATGGCCACGTTGAGCCCTTGGTACAACTGGCAAAAATGTGTTTGTTGAAACTTCTTTCACGGTAAAAATTTTTTCATCCATAAACAGAATGTTTTCATGGCCATGGTCCGCGTACCACTACAAAAAAAAATTTTCCTATACGGAAAAATTGTGCAATAACAAATTGTGCAATGTGAACGAGAGATGATCAAAAAATGCTGAAGAAGGCATAACACTTGCAGCATAAGTCCACTTCAAATTTCATACTCTGTGTGTGCAGTTCCTATATAACACCTTAATGACATGGAAACAAAAAAGTTACTGTGAACTACAACCAACGCGACATATTCAGTCGAATCTCTCAAAAAATTCTATTTAGGACAACCACCGCCGGAGAGTAGTGAACGAACATCTTCGACCCAAACCATCTGCATCCCGTCCAGGTTGTGTGACAAAAAAAAAAATGTGTTCTGAAAAGAAAATTAGTGAATTTATTCCTGCAACAAGTTTTGAACGATAAGCGCTGGAAATTGTGTAACAGAACTTATTACAGGACTAGGTACACAAGTCCCCTGACATACATATGTTGACTTTGTTAGCAAATTTGGGTATTTTGTGTGTTTTTCACGTGTTTTGGTGTGCGTGCCGATTTTTGACTATTGAAAACAATGGATCAAAAAATCTGTATTAAATTAAAATTAAGTGCTTCAATGTACTTAAAATGTTGACTGCAGCGTTTGGCGACTCTTTTCTGATAAAAAAAGAAGAACTCTTAACAGATAGTCGAGAAGATATTAGCAACGATGCCTGCCCTTGGCGTGCCAGCTCGTTAACAACGGATGAAAACGTTGAAACAGTTACAAATTTTATTTAATTGTCACTATCCGAGACGTTGCTTAGGAAATTGGCATATCGGTTTGCTTATGCCATAGAACTTTTTCAAATACTTTTGGCATGAAACGTGTGTCAGCGTAATTTGTTCCGAAACCAAAAACAATACCGTGATCATGTCTCAGCCAGCATTTTCATCAGACTCTGCCTCATTCGACCTTTTCTTCTCCCCAAAACTGAAAAGACGGAGATCTGCCACGATTGAAGAGATAAGGACCGCACCCTTATAAGAGCTCGAGGCTATACCAAAAGGTGCATGGCTATACCAAAAGGTGCATGGCTATACCAAAAGGTGCATGGCTATACCAAAAGGCGACATGGGATGGCAATAGACTCTAAAATCATTTTGCCCTAGATACAAAAAAAAAACAAAAATCAACTTTGACTTTTTTAGCATTGAACTTAGCTAAAACATCAATGATATCTCCCGTCTTTTATTGAGTTATATAAGCATCCACTTTTATTCAAATATATTTAGAGATCAACAAGAATTATTACGCTCTAAACATGCCACAAGCGCTTTAATATTATTCCGTCTTTGATTCGACATACGTTATATACAAGCAAATACGGCTCATTTGATGATTATTTTGAATAAATTTGTATGCCGCTCAAAGCCGACATATTATGCATGTACATGTACACGTTCCACATTAGCATGTGCGCTTTGTTAGGGCAATAAAAAGATTCCAAAGGCTATGTATCTGCTCTTTGACTTTCAAAACCTTAAGAAAGTCTAGAAGCTCGTTTCAATAAAATGTTGCAAACCACTAAACTGCTAAAAACAATACAACCAAGCATGAAAAGCGTCTGAACCCATGTAACCTCGAACGAGTAGCATGCGGTCTTGTTTAAGAACAAATCTGCTTAAAGAGCTCTATTAAATTCTAATTATGCTCCCTTGCAACCACCGGTGACCTTCATTAAAATCCAAACAAAATTTTCTATCTCAACTCCATTAGCCATAATTACACGTATCACCTCGCCAACGAGCAAAACATAAACTGAAACAAAATGTTAACGTTCCGTTCTGCTTCGCGCCTTTTTTATTTTGTTTTCGCATTTTGTTTTCAGAAACACGTTATTTTAATGACATTCCCAAATGAATTTTACATGAACTTGAAACGAAAATTGGCCAGCAAAAAAGCAAACAAAAATGCGCGACAGAGGGGAGAATAAATTGATAAAGAAGAAACAAACCGTCGAATTGATAATGAACGTAAAACGAACACACATACTCGAAACCATCAGAAGCTGTAGCTCGCGCAAGTTGCTTGATATGCAAGGGAAGCAGGATCGAGGGTAAGAACATTTTTCTGTTTTCATTCCTGCATGTCCTTGAGCATGAATGGCAAAAATATAAGATTGCAATTCTAAAGTCAAAGTAGCTAATCAAAGTGATTCACCTAAACTGAGTGTGGAAGTGCAGTGCAGTGCATCCATCCGACGTCTTCGTATGAGTTTATAAGTATTTTTTCTAGATTTCATTCTTTTTTTTGTTGAAAGGATACCTTTAAGTGCTACCTAGTGGCGAGGTGTGTTTGGTATGTCGGTGCTTGGGGGATAGCAGCCTTTTCAGCAACTGGAGATAAATTGTGTTAGTTTTCAGTGAAAAGGATTCATAAGGAGTTTTGTTTCTTTTTTCTTGCTCAACGTTTTCTTTTTCCCGTGGAAGAGCTATTCAATGGTGGTCTTTTGGCTGAGTGTGGTTGGTATCCTTTATGCCTTTGGGTGGATGGTTCTTTTTTTCAACAACTGCTTTCTAAGGAGAACATAGTTACCTTAGATTGAGATTGGCTTGAAAACAAGATTGAATTATGGTTAAATGTGATAAATTGTGTTTGAAAGGATACTGAGAGGTGGCGGTTAAAGGAATTATCGCTGAACGCTGTTGTCAACTATGTACGGAAAATGATGTGATTTTTATTTTTAAACGAGTCACGATGTTGAGATTATGATGTCACTCGCCACAAGATACAAACCAAGATAAAGGCCAATTGTGTGTTCATAATGAAGATAAGTGGATCACGAGCACTGAGTGCTAGCGAATGAACAATTGACAAGTTTCGTTTTGTCAACGTGAATTGAGTTTTAATACAATCGTAAATGACAAGAGTAAATACCAGAGTTATGGCTATAACGTCACGGTCATGATCATTAGATGTCCATTCATCGTTACACCATGGTGTATAATACTCGTGCGTATATTGATTCCACAATAATGGAAAACAAACAAGTTTTATGCAACCAAGCTAACTTGCTCTTAGTTTTTGCTCTAAAATACGAGTTTAAGATTATTCAAGAGCATTATGTTACCTTTTGTAACCCTCAGGTATTGATTAGTTTTTGATATGAATTTTAAGTTCCAATTAGTTAAGTATCAATTAGATATTCAAGACTATGGTAGCAAGGTTACAAGGTCATACAGGCGATATTAAAAGGCCATTAGAGCTGAGTAGCTTCGATACAAGATTCACGAATGTAGGAGTAGAGACTTTCCGTGAAAAAGAATACGGAAAAAGGATTTTCCAATAAGGACATATCTGAGTGTCGGACACATGCTAAGCTTAAATACGCAACGCGGTCTCATTCATAGGATCATCGCGATTTTTCACCATTTTTCCACACTAATCGGCCGAAGGTTGGCCATTTCGCGCTCGGTTTTGTTTCTGAGCTCTTTTAACTTGGTTGGCTTATTGGTTAGAAGAAATCAAACGGCGTTAATTCGCATGAGCGAGGTGGCAATTTGACCAGCCCAAAATTCGGTGTTACGCTATTATCGAACTTGCCTTTCAATAGAACAACAGTTTAACCATTTGTGTGGCATGTAGTAGAATTTTGTTGGAACTATCAGTGTTATGATGTCAAGTCAATTCTGTTTAAAGATCATCTTCCAACATGGAGCGAAAGCGAAACATTGGCAGTCATTTTCATCAACGAAAAATTATAGTCCACTCACACCTCCTGCATATAATCCACTCCACATGGTCAATTTTAGTCTTCAAACTTGCAAAGCTGGGGTAGGGAAGACTTACGCAAAAGCCTTCCTGTCTATCCGTCCGTCTGTCCGCCCATACGCATATACCAAACCAAACTTGCCGAGTAGCTATGAGCCTGAAACCTGGCTGTGTTATAGAGTACATGATTCTGAGCTCATAGCGACCGGTTTTAGAACACTTGTTGAACTATGGTTCCTGAGATCCAGGTAAAAGTTTGCAAAATTCAAGGTAGAATACCTGCTTGGCTCCCAGCGAGCTAATCCCATCTTGTTGTGGATGAAAGGCCACATCCAATAGGGCAGGTTTTAATTATTGACAATTAGCCTCATTGTTGAAGATAAATTTTTCTATTAAAGGATCAGGATTTTCTTCAAACTTTTGCAAAGCCCATTCGGAAAAGTTTCGACGCCACAAGAAATCGATAGACTTCAATTCTTAAATTCATTTAATCTTTTATGCGTGTGGGTCAACATTTTTGCACAAAATTCACAACTTTCAATACTGTAAATGGTGCTACTGACATCGGCATACTTAATAGTGAATATGTCGACGACCGAAAATTGGAGAAAAGGGCCGGCAACTGATTCAGAATTTTTGTATTAATTTTTGATAATTTCGAAACATTGCTCGTTCATGACTTCAATATGAAAAAATCTAAGCCTTAGCTGATTGTTATTCTGATGTTAAGAATGCATTTGTATAAAATAAAATACAAAATTGTCATGTCCTTTTTGAAGTATGATGATATGATTTTCTACTCATACAATTCTATATAATTGCTTCATCCTTAACTTATTCAAAATACTGTATAGACGGAAAGGCTTAGTAAGTGAAAATTATCAGTGTGGAGTTTGTTAGGTATATACCGAATATGCTGAAGACAGTCGAAATGAAGTACTAAAACGTGATTCGGCAGGGCAATAGTAGCTTGATTGTATTTAAACCTCAATAAGCGAGTTCGGGTCCCGATAGCACCAACGCAATCGAATATTCATTTCACAGTTTCTCTGCTCCTCGGGGTACTGGCAAAACCTCCCGCACTACATTTGCCATGAAAAAGTTTCTCGGCTTCAAGAAATGTTGTTGATCACGAGTACAGATAGACACATGCAGGGAAGAAGGGAGCCCACATATGTAGGTACTTATTATCGGCGGATAAAAGGTGCCCGTGAGTTCTACGAAAGCAAAGAAAAAAGTACTGTGCGTATATGAAGT
Organism: Merodon equestris; assembly: GCA_958301585.1. NCBI lineage: Eukaryota > Metazoa > Arthropoda > Insecta > Diptera > Syrphidae > Merodon > Merodon equestris. The sequence continues at coordinate 171,019,121 of OY284413.1, forward strand.
TAGAAAAATGTGCAAAAAAGGGGAAGGAATGTGCCAACGATTTTGGAGCTAGAACAAAATACTAAAATGTTAGTCAGAATATTGTTATCAAGCACAATGAACCATTCACACTGGACGAAGACGAGAGAGAACTCTGTCCACTATACTTGTACGAAGTTGATAAAGCGATCTCTAAGCTGAAATATAATAAAGCTGCTACCGGAGACGGACTGCTTGCTGAATTATTTAAAGAAGATGGAGATGAGTTGGCTGGGATCATGCACTAACTTTTCTCTAAAATATGAATCTCCAAAGCATCACATATGTATAAGATCATCTGTACCATGCTGTGTGATCTTTTAAAACCATGGTTTCAGGTCAGGATCAAACATAGATCAAATACAATATTTACGCTGAGATGGATTTTGGAGGCTTGAAGGCTCATCAATTTCGGGTCACCACAGACCATCCGACTTTGAACCGTTTAGGATGACAATGGAGAATTATCCCTGTCCCATTAATGTTAGTTATGAATGAACTGAGACCTTCAGTCTTCTAATTAGAGCGTAACGCATTTTCATGTGATTTCTTCAACATAATCCTTTTAAGGTCTTGCAATTCAGATACCACAGAAATACTCGATCCAAAAGTTAAAATTTTATATAACTCTGTTGTATAGGTCGTTATGGTCTCACCAATAATTTGAATAATGCTGTTCTCAAGATTGGCACTTGTTACTGGTTTGTTGATCTCCATATAATAACGCAATCGAAAAGAAAAAAGGTCTTAGCTCATCAGACGCCTTATCTAAAGATTTTCCTTGAGACCCAATTCCAATTTAGACTATAAAAAGTCAATTATCAGGGCCCGACACTGTTTCCCATTGACACCGTCTGATCTTTTCGTTTCGGTATATGTATGGTCCAATGACGCCGCCTGCCAAAATCCTCACAATAAGCTCCTCCGGACACAATGAAACCCTTGACATTGCTGTGAACTTCTCTCTGCCCACATGCGCCAATTTTGCTTATTCACAGAACCATTGCCACACGAGTGAAGATTATTTTTTCACCAAAATGTGGATTTATATCCAACTGCTCCAGACCCCAATCAGCGAACGCAACGAGCAACAGGGTAACTCATTGCGCATAAGTATCGAGAGGCTTGGATCTTCAGCCACACTTTAACAACGGCAGCAATATTTTTGCTTGACAGCCTACTTGCTTGATCACCAACCAAGCCGCTTTCGCCACAGGGCTTGCAGGGTTTGTAAAAAAAAGTTTCGGATAAAATTTATTTTAGATATTGGTGCCAAACCATAGAATTTTTTAGAGCTTCACCTTTTTGCCATCGACTTTTTCAGACCGCGGTGAAGGCACCCTCTTTAAATTCACTTAGACTCACAAGGGTGCTGCCCTGTGAGAAAGGATTTCACTTTTAGGAAAAGAAGAAGTCTTTTGGGGCCTAATCAGGGTTGTGAGAGGATTGGGGAAACATTACGGCCGGTAAGCTGTGTGCATTACCGTGGTGAAATTTCCAATTTCGGACGATGGATGGCCTCAATCGGTAAAGCCGTGTTTTGAGTTTTCTTAGCACCATCCACACACTTAACCCATGGTCTGAGGTCAATACATGTTGCAGTTTGTAGTCGATTATTGACATCGACGGTCGTCCAGTGTGGGGCTCTCTTCTCTTCCCTAAACATTTTACTACTCATGCCAAACGTCTTCGTATCTGACTTCTCCAATCCAACACACCGTTTGCTACCGTATCGGTGTTCAATCATTCGCTACATTTTGAATTTGCACTGAGTCAGTCAGAGGAGTCCACTAAATCCTCGATCTAACCTAAATGAAAGCCCACAGCCGACTTATACTTGGCTTTGATATTTAGATCCTCCACCACCGCTTCGTGCGAGCAAGCTGTGAGATACAGTCGAGTCAGGAAAAAATTGTTCAAAATAAATTTTATACAAACTCTGTATATATTGTCAGCAAAGAAAGACGCGCAACAAGTCTTGGCAAGAACGTCAGCTTTGGCGGCCAAAACGTTAAAGTGGTCAAAGACTTCACCTGCCTCACTCACAGAGATCAGACGCAGAAGCAAAGTCTTTCTAACCCCTGCTTCTTTAAGATCAGGAGGCAATTCAAAAGTAGAGCCGTCTCTCGAAAAACCAAAGTAATTTTTTACAAAAACCTTAATCACAATGGCAGTATCAAAAGTAGATGAAGAAGCACTTCGTCGACTTAAAAGAAAATGGCTGTGTGCAATCTTCGTTTCCGGTTGTGGTAATGAAGAGTGGAGACGTGGCTCACAACCGTCAACAGATCTACCAAATCACCACTTTTTAGGAGCAAAAAGTGGTGGGAAGGGGTTTAAGCCAACGGATTAGGAACACTAAAAGGAGCTGATCAGAGATCGTGCCAGCTAGAGGACCATTTTGATAGAAGCCCGTGTCCATCCTGAACTGGGGTCTCAGATGTGTAAGTAAGTTCCCGTGCCCGCAGCTCCTTCTACATGGTTTAATTATTGTAATAAGTTTTATTGGGAGGACAATATTATACCATCAGCAGCTTGATTTGACCTTAGGCATATGAGTAAAACTCGTCTGGCTCAGATTAAGAGCAATCCGGAACTCCCTAAAAACGTATCGCGAGCACTGACCAGTGGCTTCAAATCTTGGAATAGACTTTCGCTGCACTATGCTCGATGCCGACGTAATGACGCCAATACCACTTTGATTTTAGAATTCTTGGAAAAAGTTGCTCCGACATATTCATGTCTGCCAAAATGGCTAACCGAACAAAATTAATTCACCTATCAATTGCCAAAATATCGCTGTCATTGGAAAGAAATGTGCCAATTCGAAAAACAAATCTACTAACTGCTTATTGGACAGCAGTTAAATATTAGGCCTTCAGTCATAAAATTCAGGACAAAATATATTTCGCAATTCTCTTGATATTCATCTGGCGAAGCTAAATTTCGAAGTGGTTCTTCAGTTAGAACCCTGGGGCACGGTTATATTCGATGCCCTTCGAATCATGGGTCGTCTCTCGCCATCATCTGAAGACGATACAATGAACTCTATAGATTTGAATACAGCCTATGCTGCGTGATGTCCCACGTGAATCGACAATTGACCATTGTTAATCGAACAAACTAACAAACATTCCGTAAGCTCTCATTTCTATGGAACTACCCAAGTTCAAGGCAAACTTTTTCACAAAAGTCTCAGAACCTTATAGCAATTTACTAAATGAACAGAAAATTTCTTAGAGTTCAGAAGTTGGGGTGAAAATACAGAAATGTGCAATATAGGACTCCTTAAACGCATTTTTTTAAATTGTCTTCTATTAATCACTGAGAAAGTCCTGTAAATATATTGGTTGGGTAAGCCCCGTCCTATTCAGTCAATCAATTCGTGCAAAAAAATCAAGATCAGCGTCGGAGTTTACAGGCGGATTCATGTGATCGACAATTAAAATATTAAGCATATCTTACATGCTACAAGACTTAATCCTAATCTGAACACGTTTCCCACCACAATTCTTACCGTACTACTTCCTAAGGTCTGTCGCGACTCTGTCAAATTAAACTTTTCAATAATCTTTGTTACGGATTTCCCATAATAGCAGTAGCCAATTGACACTTAATCAGCAATCAACTTCGTCACGACCTTTGTTTCACTTCTCGAAGGCCGAAAAGTAAAAGTTGTTTCGAATGCAAGCACTAATTCCTTTAAAACTCCCCATAAAACCGACCGTTAGCCAAACACTTATCGAAAACAACTCAAATTTCCAAGCACCTCACCGCTATGTTCTTAAAATGAACAGTTCCGGTTCGAGCGCCAGCACTCCGATCTGAAAGTTGCCACAACTCGTTTCAAGGTGCCCTTCACTTCCCGGAAGCTATCCCTCGCGGATATAAATCAGATAAACTAAAGTACGAATAACACCGCCAACAGCACTGGAACTCACCTCTTCACAGCGATGACGATGATAAAAATCAAAGAACTTATCCAATCTTTGAGTGAATTCGCGAACGTATGTGCCTATGTTACCTATCTCGAGTCAACAACAACCGACTGTTGTTTGAAAACTAAAACTGACCGCAAACAACAGCAGAGTTAACTGCCGAAACAACTGCTTCGACCAGTTTTCAGCCAAGCGCACGAGTAATTCCACAAAACGAACTAAACCAACCCGAACAAAGCTTTCGATTTCAACAGTCGTTCCGATTGCATCACAACACTAAACAGCAAACATAACATAAAAGCGAAAACAGCCGAGCAAGAGCAATGGACAAGCAACAGCGAGTCTAGCTTGGCATGCGGACATAGACGATTGCTCTGCGAGTTACTCTGGCGACGATGTACTTGTATCTCGTTATTTCATCACCGCGGCACCCGCATCCACACGACACACCGTCACTGGGTAATCCGTCTTTTTGTATTCCCCCTCACCGGTGGATTTGAATTCCGCTTAACGCCCGACTTCACTTGTACCTCTATATAGTCTATATCCGAGATGGTTTATCAGTCTAGCTCTAGCGTCTTACTGGATCCGTGCTCCAAGAGATCTTTAATTCATCTGATCGTGCCATTCGTATGGGGACTCTGACTTGCTTTGGAGCTTTAACTGCGGCACCAAACAGTTCGAGTGGAAATCGAGAAATGAGTGGAACTCATCGAGCACATTGGTCTTGATGGCCAAAACCAGTTTGAGTCTGGTGTAATTGCACAATCTACTCCTCGGGGGCTAGTTATGTGCGAATATCTTGATGAAGAGTTGCGCTTGAATAAGCTTCGGAGCATTTCGTTGCCTAGTTTTATGCGTTCAATCTGGCTAGCTGGAATACATAAAAAGTCCAAAAAAGACTTTATAAAAAAATACTCGCTCAACAAAACGAGACTTGGATTAGAATCGATTTGGAATTCTTCTTGTCTTCATGACTCTTCTCAGGTACTTAAAAATAGATGTTGGCTCAACCATTATGTGCTAAGCGTAATGATAAACCTGCTGTCTACCGGATCTGAAGAAAAAAATGTTTTCAAAACAGCAATTTTGGATTTTTTCGATATCATGTTTAGAACCTGATTTTGCGTACTTATCAAGGGAAACCAAATTGAATAGTTTACGGATTAAAGTTCTTAGGGTATAAGGTATCCGTGACGTTTAATCGTTCTTTTTTTTTTTATTGGTTGCTAAGAGGCTTTGGGACCTTGCCCATAAGGATAGATGCGCAGAAACGTTCTAAGGGGACTTAAAATAGCTTCCCAAATTAAGATTAAATAAAGAATGATTTTTTTTCCATTTGGTTTATTAGTGTTTTATTTTGAACAGCTAACGTAAAATTTGTGAGATACAATAAATTCAGGCATATTCAGTTAGTATTGCCATTTTACAGTGAAAAACCTATAATCGAATATTGCCTATTAACTAATAATTTTTATAAATAAACTTCGTTCTCTATGAAAATGTTGTTAACACACTTTGACCATTTTACCGTCGTCTCAATCGACCTACTGAGCAAGAAATTCAAGCCATAGTAACCTAATCTCATAACAATTTCACGCTATTGGATATAAAGCCCTTACTCATATGCGTATTCCAGACATTTACTTGAATGGAAGAGTACTTCCCAAGTGTGAAAAGTTTAAATATCTGGGATCTATGATTAATAGAGAAGCAACTTGTGATGACGACATCAAACATCGCGTAAGCGTAGGGTGGATGAAGTGGCAGGAAAACTCCGCCATCTTCTGTGATCGAAAAATGTCCCCTAAGCTGAAAATAAGGCTCTACACTTCAGTTGTACGTCCGGCGCTCACATACGGTTCACAATGCTGGACAATGCACAAAAAGTATGAGAGCAAATTAACGGCAACTGCGATGAAGATGCTTCGCATGACAGCGGGAGTAACAAAGCGTGACAGAATTAGAAGTTCAAAGATCCGAGGAAGCCTCCACGTAAAAGAAACTATCACAAGAAATATAGAGCGCGACCGACTCAGTTGGTATTGTCATGTTCAAAGGAGAGATCCTTTGAACCCCGTCCAAAAGGCGTTATCAATCAACATTCCAATTTCAACACGCAAAAAAGGCAGGCCGAAAAACAATTGGTGCAAACAAATGCAAAAACACCAGCATTTGATTGGCCTCAGCGATGAAGTAATCCCAAACCGGGAAGCCTGCCGCTACTTTCTGAGGTCAAACCGGCGGACCCCACAAGCGGACCATTAGGAATGCAGTTAAGTGGGAAGGTTATGGTCCTACACTTCTGACCATAACAACGCCGGAGAAAAAAGGAAAAGAAGAAGAAGAACTCATATGCGTATAATGTGTACAAAACAAAATATTGCTGCTGAGTCCGCCACTGTTAAGAAACCCTCTGATTTGTCCATTCGTCTCTGCGGCGTTGGGAGTGATTGGGATTGTGTCACTCGACTACATGGAAGATTTCGCAAGGACCTGGGTCCTGTTTGTGTAAGAACTGAAGGCGAACAAGCAGCCACAAAGTCGAATTTTTGATGAGAGAGCTTTAGAAAGCTGAAGGAGGATTCGCTTTCGTCGATTCGTTCGATTTTCCTTCAGCAGGGAAGGTGGAATAGGAACCCACCGTTTAAAAAGGTAATAGTTTTTTAAGTATAGTTTTTTAAGCTTGTCAACAATTCCTCATCAGTACATTTGTGTATCTTCATCGGCGTCATATATTTTTTTTGCGTGTGAAAATGTCAAGCCAAATTTACAGTCACACCTCCATTATTAAAAAAAAAAACCTGTGGCGAATAGTCCACGTCCATACACAAAGGTCCATATACCCAGCAAGAACTTGCAGACTGGCCCTTACTCACGAGATCATTTCCTATTGTTGAAACACATGAGAATTAAGTCTTACAGAAGTTGAAGCCGAGAGACATCGTCGACGAACAGTCTGCTCCTTCGGGAGCAAGAAATGAAGGGCATTCTGCATTGTATTGTGAGTGGCAATAAAAAGTCGTTTCATTAAGATACCAACTTGGACTCGACATTGAATCCGCTTCATCCTTCCATATCACGATCATGTTCACTCGCCAATCACTTCACCATCTTCCACTTCGAAAATATGTATTGCTTTAATTTCTATAAGCAATCTTCGCAAAACTAAGTAACTGGATAAGGAATATTATCTTCAATCGAGAAAGTAAGTAGCTCACGCTACCCCACTACCATACTACTCCTAACTGCCTCTCCTCTATAATTTTCTAAAACATGTGCCAACAATACGCATTTAATATGGCCTATTTTCCCATTTTAAGAAAATGCTTGCAGCATTCCTTCCAGAAAGAAGGAAGAAAGAATAAGATGTCCACCTATTGCCCGCATTTTTTGCATGGCAACGAAGTTAACGTTGTTACCATGGACTTCAACAAGCACTTGGACAAAATCTTCTTCTTAAATTCACTGCCCTTAGTTTCCCCTCCGGTTTTATCCTGTGCTACAAATCTCTCCTTAAAAACCGTCTATTATATTATATATTTAATATAATAATATATTTTCACATCTTCTATGTATTTCTAATTCTAATTCATCCTAATACGCGTCAACTGTGTGCAACAAATTCAAGTCGCAAAAGTAGCTCTGGAAGCCGAGAAATGCACCCGACTGTGGATATTACGGGGCGTATACGTAACATTTGGTAGCTATTCCTTCACGGACTCGAGCAGCTAGGTAATCATGAATTAACCACACAAGATCTAATTGAATAGATTAGATCTTAATACGCATCAACTGTGGGTAACAAATTCAAGTCGCAAAACTAGCTGTGGAAGTCGGGAAATTATCCCGACTATGAGTACTACGGGGTATACGTACAAGGGTGGTCCGTTAAGTACTTAGCCCACAAAAGAAAAACTAAAATTTTGAAGAAATGGCGATTTATTTTACAATATAGTCTCCTTTTAGCTCTATACACTTGACCCAGCGAAGACCCAGAAGCTCTAACTTCTTTAACCCGTCTGAAAAATACGTTTTCTCGAGGTCTGCAAAGTGGGCCTCCGTGGCGGCGATGACCTCCTCATTCGACTGAAATTTCTACCCGGCGAGTGACTTTTTCAAGTTTGGAAACAAAAAGAAGTCGTACGGGGCCAAATCTGGAGAATACGGTAGATGGGGCAGCAGTTCGTAGCCCAATTCGACCAATTTGGCCGTGGCGAGGGCGGAGATGTGAGCCGGTGTGTTATCATGGTGGAAGAGCACTTTTTTCTTCGCCAAGTGGGGCCGTTTTTTCTTCAATTCGGCGTCGAATCGGCCCAATAATTTGGTATAGTGAAGCCCTGTGACCGTTTTGCCCTTCTCCAGGTAGTCGATGTGGATCACACCTTGTGAATCCCAGAAAACGGTGGCCATCACCTTTCCGACCGATGGGACAGTCTTCGCCTTTTCGGAGCACGTACGCCGGGTGAAGTCCACTGTTTCGACTGTTCCTTGGTCTCTGGTGTGTACCAGTGGATCCATGTTTCGTCGACTGTCACGAAACGACGCAGAAACTCCTTCAGATTGCGCTTAAACAGCGTCAAACACTGCTCTGAAGTGGTCTCACGGTTGCGCTTGTTGTCCGGAGTGAGCAAACACGGCACCTATCGCGCCGACAGCTTTCTCATGCCCTAAATTTCATGCAGGATATGACCCACGATAACTTTTGAAATGCGTACTGTCTCAGCTATCACGCGCACCTTCAATCGGCGGTCTGCCAATACGAGATTGTGGATTTTTATCACGTTATCCTCCGTGGTAGCCGTTTTCGGGGCCCCTGGACGTGGCTCATCAAAAACCGACGTGCGACCACGTTGAAAGTCGTTAAACCAATTTTTGATGGTCGCCATCGAAGAAAATAAGTCACCGTACATAGCATCCAAACGCTCTTTGATTTCGCTGCGCGATCCCTTCCAAAAACAAGAATCGAATCACCGACCTAAAATCCGCGGACACTCCCGCTTCCACACGCGGTCAAAACAAAACTACGAGTCCGATCCGGCTGAAATTTCGACAGTAGCCGTCGACTAGAATGTACTACACGATAGTAAGTCGCTCTTGCGATACTGGCACCATCTAGCGGTGAGGCTAAGTACTTATCGGACCACCCTCGTATTCTTGGATTTTGAGTTTTGAGGCTAAATTTATAATATAAACGGTTTCTCTGGTTACTATTTTTGATGACAAGCAATCACTTCAAACCGCTTAAACCCTAGAAGGCTTTGCCATTATTAAAGAACATAAAGCTTAAACGCTACTATCGGAAATGTTGTTTTCACAAAAAAAAACGAAATCCCCGTTGTTCTAAAAAGATTAGAAATTGCAAAAAAAAGTGGGATTTTGACAATGAAATTTCACACAGAAGGAGACCTCACGCTAATAGTACCATTAGTATTATGACTTAGTAGTCATGATTGGATCAGGTATTGAAAGGTGTCTTAACAGACATGATCTTTTTTAAAAACAACAAGAAAAAAGCCGTCTATATCCGTCGCGAATAAGTAAGAACGCAAGCCTCTCTATACAAAGGCGCTGATCTGTCTTCATTGATGAAAGTTATGTTCACCAACAAGAACAAATACAATATTTTGTTGTCCCGATGGCCCTATGACATGGTCCGGTGTGGGAAAACTGGATTTTATTAAGGGTATCTTGACATATTGAAAGTAAAATTAGGTTTGGCTTCTGGTTGGATATTTCAGCAAAATAAAGACGCTAAGTACGCCAAAATTAAAGGAAGGGTGGCTCTACTATGCTCCAAGACAGCTCTCCTACAGAGTTCAGACTTAAGCCTAATAGAAAATTGGTGGGACTTCGTGAAAAACGGCTCCGTAAACACCGATTTTACGCAAAACCTAATCTCTTCTCTGACTTTTCGACTAGAAGCTCTTCTCAACTCTGGTGGAGGACCAATATCTTTATTTTTGTCCTGATTCTTACATTTTCTATTTTCTTTTTTGAGTGAACTGAGTGTATCCACATTTATGTGCGTTATACGATGAATTATGTCAGCCAGTATATATTTCAAGCAAAACTTTAGAAAAAAATTTTAAATATGGGATTTAGTATTCTTATCGAAATAATCAAAAACAATTAAGAGTTAGAAAAATAGCTTTCCACAAGGCTCTGTTTTGTATACTTACTCCAATTTTTGCCAATTCTCACTTTGATTGAACCTTTAAAAGTAAAATAGCAGCTTTTGCTGACGATACCTCTCCCCCCTACTCATAAATAAATTATATATGGCTTCAAAAGATCTTTAGTCATTTATAGCGCTATTGATAGTTAACAGCTCTTTTATTTTTATTTTCCAAAAATCACACTAAACTGAACATTTTCGTAGATGTAATAATATAACTGAAAGTATTCTAGGATTTCCTTTTTCCAGATGTGAACCATTAGAGAAAATTTTACAGTAAAGGCCGGCATCATATCCTGATAACCAATAGATGAATGCTTTGCGTCGACTATGATCTCTTGGCTTCACCTTTTGTGTTAATAGACAGTGGATTGATGTCATTGCCATTTTGGGCTGCAGCAGCAATGTTCTCGGTAGATCGTTCACCTTTTTAACTGTCAGACTCTTTAAGATCCTCGAGCCAATTTCTTTTACTTACCTTAGAATAATTGAGTCTTTTGGGCTATTATTCACACAAAATCACGAATTTTACGATATGTGCGAGTATGTTCAAATGATCGACCATTTTTATAAGTTTGAATAACTTTAATGCTCTGCTCTGGTATATGCCGTTGCTATCCACGGTTAAGATTGAACTTTTGAAATAACTAGGTACATATATGTATGAATATATATTACATTGCTGATGTTAAGAGAGGAGAAGGGCCTAACCTTGTCAATGTTGTCTAGAGATTAAATCTTTATTGATAACTATAATGCAGGAGACCACAAAAATAATTAGAATCTCGAAAACCAGCTTAACTAGAAAATAACAAGAAATAAGCCACTAAAACCACTTTTAGAGTACCAAAGTCAAAAATCGCAGATAATTGGTCATAAAGGCTAACTTTCAATGCAATTAATTCAACATACGACCCTGAAGTATGAGTATGATTCACTAACGGATTCTAATCGGAATCGTTAATTCTAAAGCCTCAAGCCGTTCTACATAGTATAAAAATAAAGCGATTGAGCCCATTTTTCTGCATCGAGGCGGTAATGAAGTTTTTATAATGGGTAGTCTCGGTGAGGAAAGTCCAGCGCAAGATAATTGCTCCAATAGCCATGAGGATACACTTCTTTAGCCTTATCAATCGATATTTGTAGTCTGAACTTGACAGATTTTTTCACACATATTGACCACACAAGTTTAAATCCATACCAATAAAATGGTAAAACGCAAACAAATGGCTTTGATTTCGTTGTTTTGATTATGATCGGTCAACAGAACATGCTGGTTTTCGTGTTTTGTCTAACTAACCTTATGACGTCTGGATCATAAAGCGAGATAAACCAGTAGACTGGCTACTGAGATATGTCGATTTAACGCCACTCGACTACTTTGATAAGTTACCCAATTTATAAAAAACAGCTTTGTATGTAAATTAACGCCCTTTGTTGTTGACTGCATGATTTTTAATCTAGTCTATGAGCTCTGCTCTTGAAGCTTAATGAACTGATGTTGAAAGGTGGTTGAGCCTTACGCTTCCCTCGAAGTAGAGTTACCTCTCTATTGCTGATTTTACAATGTGTCTCTGCGAACGGTATATTTAAGATGGAAGTAGCAGTCTACGAACGATTTCTCACAATTTCCTTTGTGTAGTGTATGGCGTTCAAAGCCAAATGTCTAAACGCTATCTGGCTTTGCTCACTCATGTTTACTGTCAGACTCGTTTAGTGAAAAGGAGCGATATTGCTTGAGTGTCTCCATTATCCATTAGTTGTAATGGAATAAAATTGCCACAGTACAGCTTAAAGTCATATGTTAGAACGCCCAGTACTTTAATAGGCCTCTAAGCTTTCAGTTTCCAAGTCTGATCACCTCGCTGAGATCACTGCTGCTTGTGACTGCCAAGCCAATGTAGGCAAAGTCCTTGATCACTTCGAACCCTTATCCAGCGATATTGAGACTTAGACCACGACGTCGTCCTTCTCCGTCCCTATTATATCAATTTTGTGTTCAACTTATCATAAATCTATGTCTAAATCAAGCTCCCTGTTTATCTATGTTTTGGATTACCACGAGAGGGGGAAAGACACTTTTCACCGCCAATTCTCTATTTAATACGGCTCCTTTTAGATCTTCGAGGAGGTGAAGGGCGAGAAGAAGATCCCCGTTGGGATGGGTTGAGGACAACTGTAAAAATGGTGAAGATAGTTCGCTGTGCTTTGGTGTGGGAAGTTGTTGAAAGTATGAAATTAACTCAACACCATGGATTAGAATATGTATTTTATTTGATACACTTAAGAAGAAAATTGGGTATTAAAGATACTTTACATTTTTACCAGAACGTCAATCCAAGGCAAAGCCTTAGCTGTGCATCTTTAACTACTGCTGAAAATGCATTGAAACAGCACCCCCCTCAAAACTTAATCCCGATCTGTGGGAGTACTTAGAACGAGAAACATCAGGAACAAAAAGGAATTTCAAGGACTTGTTTTAGAAGAGTGAAATAAAGCCCGCTGTTACGGAAGAACTTGTTGAATCATTTCCAAATAGGCTTGCTTCAAATCCACATAAAGTTTTTTTTTGCTTTTTGTTTTTTAAAGTAAAATACTTTTATTTAAAAAAACGTTTTAATTCTCTCTTTAAAAATAATGAACAATTTAAACAATTCGGACTTATAATAAATCTTACCTCCCCTGAAGGACATACATTTTTACATCATTATACATTAGCGCTCATTGTTAATTCTGTTTTTTAAGGGTTTGTTTGGCTTTCGTTTTTTTTTTTTTTTAGGCAAAACAATTCAAAATTCAAGGATAGGACTGAAAACTATGGATTTTTTTAATAGGAAAAAATTGGTTAATTTAATAATTATCAACGTCGACAGGTAATAGGTGTCTTGAGAAAGTGTTACGATTCAAAAAATAATCAGTCCGTCGCAATATAGCTATGACCCGACGCTCAGCGTGTGAAGAATCTCTTTGACGAGGAGAATAGAACTTTAAGGCTCAGCGTTTCTGTTAAATTTGCTCATATTCAAACGGACTTCCAGCGCCCATTTTAAATAGTCATTTGACAATAAAATTTGACAAAGCTCGTGAACTCACGGATATTATCCAAACATTTAAACTAGACTTTATGCCTATGCAAGTTACCAATTACCGAGTTAGTTTGCCAGATGTTGACTGTTTCTTTACAAGCTTTACCTTAATGCTGTAAGTTCCTCTGAACCAATTCGTCAACTCTACACACGAGTACTTGGATTTGGAAAAATAGTTGAGTAATGAAGAATTTCAACTTGGGCCATGCTAGTATAAGCTCCAAATTAAGCCATAAGTTTCCGAGACTTTAGTGCATTTCATCATATAGGGCGGAGGAATATTCCTTAAAACCCTGAGCGTTTTGGTTCACATCTTCTTGAAGCTAATCATACTGGTCATCAGAAATTGGGAAAAATAATTTGTTGTTCAACGAGAGGTATCGTTTCAAATTTCGCGCCATGGTTGAACTGTTAATACCCAACTATCATTGTGATGACTTAAGTTGGGTAAGAACTGCCAAAAGAAATATTCGCACCAAAAACTCGTCTGAATCTATTATGAGAGAGAGAGATATCCATGATTACTTTCCTCCACTTTTTTCTTACGATCTTTGCTTACGTGCCCATACGGTCCAATGGGCACAAAACAGCAGATCACGCACAACGCCGTCCTTTTGCTAATTGGGTCCTGAAAATCGATGAACAAAGACATGATTTTTTACTCAAATTTATTCTTAGTGAACTCAATTTTATTTGTCTGGATTGTTGCATCTGGGGGATCGAAAACTCAAGAAAAATAGTGGAACAATCTCCCCATACAAAACGAGGGCAGGTGAGTGCATTATTTGGACTGGATAGAAATTGGGTTATTTTCTGTTTCTTTTTTTTCGAAAATGCTGCTAGTGCGACGGCATCAGTGAATGAAAAGTATAAACGTGTTGATCGACTTTCTTTTCCTTGAAATAAGTGCTAGATAACACCTTATACCACACAGTTCCAAAAATGAATGACGTCAATTTTGGACGAGGATCTGCTATCAGGTCTTGTTTTAGACCTGGTCACAGTGCAACGGAAATTCTGTAAAAATTCACCAAACCTACGGAAGCTGTGTTTTGTCAGGAGCCCAGGTTTTTCAGTGGCTTAAGGCATTTTTTGAAGAAAGAGAGTCCATGGAAGATGAACAACGCAGTAGAAGGCCTTCAACTTCAAGTATAGATAATGAAGTCGAGAAAATTCGGGATCTTGTTTGTTCAGACCGTCGGTTAATAGTCAGAATGACCGGGCAGCAATTGAATTCATAAAACGTTAGCTAATTAAGTTGAGATAAAAAAAAATCTGCTCAAAAATGGTTCCAAAAAAACTTTTACAGGAACAAAAAATGTCAAAAGAGAAATTTACTTTGACTTTTTCTCTCTCCTTTTTTCGGAGAATTGAGTGTTTGAGTACGATCGGGAAAATAAGCAACATAGTGGCACAGTCCAGTCTCTTCAAAGCCCAAAAAAAGCAAAAATTACAAAGTTAAAATCAAAATTATGCTGATTTGCTAATTTGATAGCCAAAATTCATGCTTTAAGGCCAAACAGTCAATCAAAACTTCTACCGAAAGGTTCTTGAAAGACTTCGCAATCGGGTCAAGCATATGAGACGAAAAATCAGGAACAACTGGGTATTGCATAACGGCAATGCGCCTTGTCACACAGCATTTTTAATAAACAAATTTTTGTCCAATAAAAACAATCTTCTTGACCCTTAGCCCCATAATTCGCCGAGCTTGAGCCCTTGTGACATTTTCCTCTTCCCAACATTGAAAACATTCAAATGGCTGTAAGTAACCAGCTGCGGGCTATTCCAGTATCCGTGTAACAGCACTGGTATAAAGAATGGGTGAACTGTCTCCAGCGCTGTGTACTTTGAGGGAGACCATTTACAAAATTACTGAAAAAATTGATAAAAAATTAAAAAAAAAAAAAATTATTTGTAGGGAGAGCTGCGTACAACATTTGGCACTAGTTGTATTCCAGAGCTTGTACAGTGTGGTTGATGAATTTCGTTGCTATAAGCATCTCAAAGCCTTTTTTGTAATTCGTAAAACTATTTTCGTTTTAATTTAAAACAAGATTCAATCTTATTTAGTTTTTTTTAAATGATTTTTAAAAATGATAGAATTTAAAATAACTTAAAATTAGTTTACGAAACCATTTTTCATTGCCTGCAAGGAGAATCGCCTAAATGATTGATCGAATCGGTTTTTTATTGGCCTCGTTTAGTCAACATCCTGTTTGCAATAATCCCACAAGAAAAAAAAACAGCTGCAGTGTGGTTGGGAGACCGAAGAAGGTGGGCAATCAAACTTAGTGTTTCATGAAATTATTTTGTCGTGAAATTTTCGCTGTAAGTCTGCTATAACAGGCCTGGTTATGAGTGAATGTGCCCCTTTTAGTCGAAACCAATAGTCTGAAAGGAATTCCCTTTCGGTAAAGTTTTGGAGAGGAAAAGTAACATTTTTGAATAACGACCCACAAACACGACTACAGTGCAACCATATTGTGCAGTACGCTGTGATTCGACTTTGACGTGATTTTGTCTCATGTAGAATTTCGGGACTAGGGCCAATCCATATTCGACAATTTTGCCTATTTTGTCCTCTTCCACCATTCGAAAAATACTCTAGCAAAATCAGGTTGCCAGGTCTGCAAGGCTTAGTTTTCTTGTTAACTTGTAATTTGAGTCTTATCAGGAAACAAATTTGAGAAGATCAATTTCTTGTCAAAACGACTGGAGTAACGTACATATATGGCCGCAATTTATTTTTGCTTCCAGCAAAAGAGCAAAGAGTTTATCACCCATCTTATGATCCAGCTTTTGGTCCATTTCTTTGAAAACCTGCCGCTAAAAGTGTACCGAAACTCACTTTGGAAGGAAATCACTCCACTCGATCAAATGTATGAAGCTTTTTATTAAATCTAAATAGCAACCTGTAGATTGAAAGAAAAAAACTACTTAGTGATATGAAGAGACCCGACTCGGAGTGCACAGTCAACATTTCTCGGTGATCCCACATTCCACGATAACTTTGTGCCAACCGATTCCCTTTGTGTTGTTCGCATGGGTGCAGTAGCGATAAGATGCAATGGTGCAGAAGCTTTTCTCTGGGATGGCGATCCGTGGGAGTCGGCTGTGGACTGATTCTGGCTGGTGCCACCATGAAAACGGTTGTCGTGCGAGATTGGAGTCAGTCACATTTGGGTGCTTAGCTGTTACGGTGGTTTTATAATTAAATAAATCAAAACAAATTGATCTTATATGCAAATGTGGTTTTATAATAAAAATTGAATAAGTCGAAACAAGTTGTTCTTATATGCAATTACTTGCTTAAAACCTCTTGTTGGATAACCCTTGAATCCAAACAAATGAACAAATGAAGCTCATTCTCTCGTTTATAATGTTGAAACTTAAACGGACTCTGTTGTTTAAAGCTTAGCAAAATAAAGGGCTTTTTAATAGCTACACATGTCTGAACTAAGACATTTTGCGAGCTGTCATTCGCTGACATATTTGTCATTGTCACCATTTTACCATGGAGTGCTACGCTAAGGTTTAAAATAATTATAAAAATTCGTTCATCGCTCGCCAAACTTTTAGCGAATTTCTAATTATTCACGACGGGGGAACGCAGTTTGGTTGCCGATCGAGCAGTCGCCGAACGATGCCGAAACCCGAAGTAAACAACAAATATTGCCGAGAAAGTATGGCTGAAGACCGAAAACTTTCGTGCACAAAAAGTTGGTATTTCAAGACCTGACAAAAACACTAATTGAAGCCTCAAGACCACCAAGTACATTTTACGTTCGCTGTTTGGGCTCTGGATCGTTGGTGAACCAAACCCAAATTTTGACAAAAGAAATATCTTCAAAGATGTAGCACACTTTTGGTTGAGCGGCTTTGTCAACAAGCAAAATTGGCATTTTAGGCAGAGAGCAATCAATATCAAGAACCTATATTACATCCGGAGGAATTTACTGTTTGATGTGGGCCAAGAGCAGGTGGTATAATTAGGCCGCCGAGTTTCGGAAACGTGAATAGCTAAACTTTGATAGTTACTGAACAATATCGGGCCATAATAATTGACTTCTTGTGGCTTCAATTCTCGTATGATTCCTAAAAACGATGCAATGTGGCATACAAAAGTTCGCAGAACGCGTTATTTTCAAAGAGGCGATGACCGTTAAAATGCTACTTACTTCCCTTGGATTTTTCTTCTAGGTCTTAAATTGAAAAAAATGCCTTTTATAGCTTCAGAAATGTTGTTGAGTGCGAGTAGGTTAGGTTAGGTCAGGTTAGGTTAGCTTAGAGAAGGGGAGTATGATGGTTAAGCATCACTTCCACTCGGAGGCCAAGAGGCCCATTGTGATTCCTTTCATTTGTGTGGGTACACATAAAATGAACCTGTCCTATCATGTGGTGGCTGAAAACACCCCGTGCTCTTAATGAATTTTAGAAGATCCGATATATCTGCATTAGCCACATCCGCAATCTCTGTAAAGAATCTTTGGCCTAGCGACGCTAAGCGTCGATTCTGGAGAGCTGGGCTGTAGTCTCAGTTTCTTCCTCATCGCCGCAGCTCCGGCAGAGATCGCTGGATCCCGAGTCCCAGTGTCCTGTGATCACTCTGACGAGCATACGGATCGAGTTACGGTCCAGCGGCAGGAGCTCCTTTGTTTTTCTGATATTGAGCTCTGGCCACGATGATCTTGTCGTGTAGCTGTCGTTTCTTGTAAGCCAAGACGAGTTGGCTTTTTTGATGATTGTGTCGTTTATGATCCGGTTTAATGCGCTGATCGGTGGTTGCAATGACGTGTCCGCTTCGCTGATGTCCAGTTCAGACCCTTGCCTGGCCAATTCTTATGCTCTTTCGTTCCCTGCGATTAAGCTGTGGCCCGGGACCCAGCAGAGTTTAACTTTGTGGTGTCTGATGGACTTCAGTGAGTCGCGACATTTCTTGACAGCCTTTGATCTCGTTATACAGGATTCTATTGACTTCAGTGCAACCTGGCTCTCTACGAAGGTAGTGATATCAGATGGTGGGATATCGGTTACTTGTAGGTTTTTGGCTGCTTTCTCTATTGCCAGGATTTCTGCTTGAAAAACGCTGCACAGATCAGGGAGTCTGAATGATTCCTGTGTGTTGAGGGTATCAGAGTAGAATCCGGCCCCAGTGCCTGTGTCCATTTTCGATCCGTCGGTGAAGAGAGTGATCTCGTGGCCGTTGATTACGGCATTTGATAGCCACTCTTCCCTGTCGGGGAAAAGGATAGGTATACTGAGAGAAGACTCAATTTGAGGGTAAATATAGTCGGTCGTAGCTGCGAGGCTACTAAAACCATGTTTCCTTCCCAGGTCGTCCATTATTCTGAGTATGGCCGCATGTCCATAGTTGACTTGCTTCCCTCCCTTAGTCTGAGAGCGCTCTTTGCAGCGCAGCATTTTATGAATAGATCCAGGGGGAGGAGATGAAGAATCATGTCCAATCCTGCTTGCGGCGTGCTTCGCATGGCTCCCGTTGTACAAACAGCGGCTGACCTTTGTACTTTGTTGAGCATGTTCATATAGCTTTTTGTGCTGCTAGCAGTCCACCAGACTAGCGCCCCATAGGTTAAAATGGGTCTGATGATTGCTGTGTACATCCAATGAATGATGTACGGTTGCAAGCCCCATCTTTTTCCGAACGTCTTTTTGCATGCATAAAAAGCGTTCAATCCTTTTTTCATCCTTTCCTCCAGGTTCCTTTTCCAGAAGAGTTTGGAGTCAAGAATAATGCCTAGATATTTTGCTTCCGCTTTGAGTTTAAGTGGAGTACCCTCTAACTTTGGGGGAGCAAATATCGGAATTTTCCTTTACCTGGTGAACAAGACCAGCTCGGTTTTCTGGGGGTTTATTCTCAGACCGTTCTGTCTTGCCCACGAGGAGAGTTCTCTCAGTGCAGATTCCATTAGTTCACTGATAGTTGGTAGAAATGTACCTTTTATCAAGATAACCAGGTCATCCACGTACGCTATGATCTTTGTGTCTTTCTCCATAAAGAATTTAAGGATTTTGTTGACTTTAAGAAGACGCAGTAGGGGGGAGGAAACTCCCCGTGTGGTGTGCCTCTAGTTGTCACTTTCATTATAGAGCTGTGTCCAATGTCTGCATTGGTAATTCTGTTCTTCAACATATGGTATTTTCAATCCAGATTACAATGGATTTGTCTACTTTTATGTCCTCTAGAGCTGTTATTATCGCCTCTGTGTTTACATTGTTGAAGGCCCTCTCTATGTGGAGGAAGGCTGCCATTGTAGACTCTTTTAGGTTCAGCGAGCCCTCAATTTCACGGACAATACTATGCAGAGCACTTTCCACTGATCTGCCTTTAAGGTAGGCGTGTTGAGTGTTGCAGAGGTTGCGTTAGTTGATGAGTCCTCTGATGTATAGGTCAAGGAGTCTTTCCAAGGTTTTTAATAGAAACGACGAGAGACTAATTGGCCTATAGTCCTTTGCGGCAGTATGGGATGGTTTACATGGCTTAGGTATGAAAATTACCTTTATTTCTTTCCACTGTGTTGGGATGTACCCCGCGCGCAGGCAATTGGAAAAGAATGCTTACGAGATGGGGTACAGTGTGGGTCTGTGTTTTTTGAAGCATCGCTGGCAAGATATCGTCCGGCCCCGGAGATTTAAAGGGTTTGAACGAATTTAATGCCCATGATACTTTATCCGTTGTGATAAAGGGTTTCAGTCAGCAGTTCTAGGGATTCCTGACTGGATTCTGTCCAAGAACCGTCTGGTTTAAGGATGAATCCCGGGACGCAGGGGTCCTTGGATTAGATCTTCCTGAGCCTTACGGCTTCGTTGAGATCCTCTATTGATTCGCAGAACTCCCGCCAGGACTTAGACTTTGCTGCTCTTGTTTTGCTCTTGTTGAAGCTGGATTTGTAATTATTCCAGTCTTCGTTTCTTTTTGAGATCTTTGTTCTATTGAATAGAGTTCGGGTCCTGGTCCTGAGTTGCTTTAGCTCTGTGGTCCACCAGACTGCGCTGGTCTTCCAGCGAGCACGTTGCAAAGGACAGGATTTGTTGAAAGCCGCTTTCAGAATTCTCACAAAATTTTCGACTGAATTCTCAATGTAAGTTGAATCAGGATTAGTGGTGGCTTGTGGCGGTACTAACCTGTTGGCAACTAGGTTTGAGAAAAGATTCCAGTCTGTCTTCTGAGGGTTTCTGAAAGGTTTCGGTTTTTCTTTATTAACGTTAAGGTTGAAGGGTATCCGGCTGTGGTCCGAAAAGGAACAGTTAGTGGACACTCTCCAATTCTCTACTCGGATGGAGTCAGACTCACTTAGTAAAGTGAGGTCAATTACCTCTTCCCTTACGCGGTTGCGAAACGTTGGTGTATTGTTGCGTATGTTGAGGTTGGTGGAGATAATGAAATCGAAAATGGACTGGAATTCAGTGCGAGTAACGACAATCCAATATGAAACAAACCCTTGGAGAAAAAATAGACTTAAGTGTTGATGCGGATCAAATCAATCATCACGTCAATTGAGGCTATCAGCGCAAAAGTTTCAAACAAACAAGTTTATTAAGAAATCAATAAAAATACATAGTACAAGAGCTATTCATCATCCGTCTCATCATAATACACCACAACCCTGATACTGTTGGAGCAATTCAAAGTTTGATGAAATGGCGGAATGAAGTGCAACAATTCAAGAAGGTCCGTTTTCTTTTTTTCAGCTATGGTTGGTTTTTCCAATGCATCTAGTTGTGTTATGGTCACAGACTGCCTTTTTTTAACATTGACTTCATTAAAGAGGCAATCTTCATGATACTTTTTAAATACTTGTAAAAAATTGAAAATTGATGGATCTTATGGAATCTTAGCCCCTGAACTTTCTCCTTTCTGTTTTTTTTCCAGCGATCACTTGCACTTAAATGATTGTTTTTTCGAACCGTTTTAATTACTACGAGCAAGTTTTCTGGAACGTATATTTCTTGAAGAATTTCTTATTTTTTACTATTAGACCAAAATCTCGGTCACATGGTAAATATGAATGTCCACTGGCCAAAAATGTATGATCCATTTCTTCAAGGGTAAAGTCTGCATGAGATACAACATACTGACAGAACAACGACATTTTTATGTTTCTATTCTGTCCCCCACATGGGTAGAATACATGACTACTTTTTTAGTGGTCACAACATTTTTAAAAAAGTAAAGCAAACAAGATCCAATTTCCTGGGCTCCTCGCGAACCATCAGACTCGTCCCAAACAAACATGTAGACCTCATCTGTCCCCATGTTGTGAATTCCAAAGAAAATAGTCCAAAGTTGTGTCTTGTAATACATTATTCCAGTTCTCAACACAGGGGAAGGTAGGGTTTTCATTAAGTCAAAGGTGATTCTAGTGATGTCAGCAGATGATTTTGCCAAGGTCGTATCAACTTTTAATCCTTGTCTGGCACTGTCTGCTTTCCTCTGGTGTAATTCTAATTCACATTGCAAATCTTGTTTTAACACTTTATTCACTCTGCACATTTAATTATGTTATGGAAGAGATCACATTTTTTGCAAGAATCACTGATAGGTGCATGGAAACGTAGGTTAAAACATTCATTAAAAATTTTTAAGTGTATTTTCTTTATAAAGAGAGTGCATTCGTCCAAGGCTCAGATCCAGTGAAAGATATCTTCTATCCTCACTTTTATGTCTGGTAAAGTGAGACTCATAAACTGGAAACCGGCCAAACCGGGAAACCTCTGCGATTTTATTGTCTGGTGTTTTGTTTTCTGGGCTTTGTCGACCTCTCTGATCAATAGGTGGAAGACTATGAATCCATTTAGGCTTCAACACCCTAGTTACACGTCCATCAGAAACTTGAAAAGTTTTTAGGAAGAATTTTTTACACACCTGAAACTCAACACCATCTTCACCTAAAAAATAATAAATGTGTGTTCACGTCTTCTTGATTCCTCCGTTCCCGTGTAACTTCTGTATTTGTTTGTCACCCTAACAGTAATGCATTCTGAGCGTCGAAATTTGCCAATGCGTAAAAACGTCTAAATACGAGTATTTCCAGCTGACGTTTTTTTAGATGACACTTCTTGGGACATGGACATTCGCCTGTTTTAGGTGTCTTCGCAGGAACAATGTTCTTTTTGTGGTTTTTATATTGTTCGCCTTTTGCTCGTTGTAATTTAAGCACATTAAGCTTCCATGTCTCTTGCTTTTTTAAACATTTTCTACTTTTAAGTTTGGGAATTTTAGCTGGTTACCCTTGTCTAGACATTCTTACTTGCAGTTCTGCTGTTCAAATAATATGGAAAACCGCTGATAAGCAACATGCATGTTTATTTTGAACTCCTTTTTTCGAAAACGAATTAGTGCAATTATTTGCACAGCTGCATTGTTTTTTTTCTTATGATGCATTGATCTCTGACCAATCACTCATTCGAGAAATTGACGTAAACAATAGTGTTGCCTTAATGCAAAAGTGGTGTAATCAACTTGCACGACTTTTGCTCTTTTACATTGTTACAATGTAATGTCCAAAACCGATTTTTTCAGCTCTATCTGCTTTTAAATACCAAAAGGTGACTTACACCACTTTTGCGTTGAAGTTCTAACGAAAGCATAACACTCGCAGCATAAAATCACTTCAAAAATTCGTACTTTGTGTGTGCATTTCCAATGTAACATCTTAATGACATGGAAACCAAAGAGTTACTGTGAACTACAACCAACGCGACAAATTCAGTCGGATCTCTCGTAAAACCCTATCTAGGACAACCACCTCTATAGAGTGAGCGAACATCTTCGACACAAACCATCTGCACCCCGTCCAGGTTGTATGACACACATCATAAGAGTGTACACTCTTGAACCTGCACGAACCCTATAAAAAAAAATTAACCTACCTCTTGATATTAAGCAAGGTCTCTGTCCTATATACTCGTATAATGTTGGTTCGAAGAGAGACAAGAATCAAGAAATTTTTAACGACTAATATAAATTACAATTGTGGTAAAGCCATTCTGTCTACCAGAGCTACATATAGTGCACGGTACTCCATCACTCAAAAAACTATTCCTCTGACCAGAAAGCTCGAGCAAATGGATATCTCCATGTGCATATGCATCATTACACACCACAAGGAATGGCAAATGAATTCCACACGAAATGCTATGCATTTCGGTTAACACGCCCACCTGATGGCAAAGCAAATAAAACTTACGCCAACTCCCATCTCACGTCCCGACCAGCTATCAAACAATATGTCATTCAGCTAGATGAATAACCCACTATCTACAAGCTAACGTCCATTAGTGTCCAGCGGCACTATCAACAATCAGCACTTGTATGCACGTGAGTACATTCGCAGTTTGCCAAATGAATTACACTTTGCGGCCGGCCCCAACAGCATAGCACTGCGGTGTACTCGCACTTTGCAAAAGTAATTCATGCCAGAAGCCTTATTTAAAATATTTACCTTCCACTTGGAGTTTTAATTTCCTGCTACTGCGTCGCGCAGCCGAGAGGTGTGAATGTGAATCCTTCATTTTCACTCCTGGATAAGTTAATTAATTATCGTACGTTGTGTGGACTATACTCGTTGAAGAAGCGATGCTAGGATAAAGGATGGGAAAATCTTAAAGTCCGTCAAATCGCATTAACGATAAGCACGGCTGATCCTATCCCATCCATATCGTAGAAAGAGGATTGGCAGATGTTCGGTCTTGTATGTCTGTGCTTGGTTACAAGTTGACTTTATTCGATCTATCGATCGATTGCAACCGGTTGAATGGAAGGATGTAGCATGTGGTGATAGTGATGTCGATGGCGTCTGACACTAGTTCCGGTTTGCATAATTCAGCAGCTAAACAGTTGATAAGGAGACGAACGAGTGGGAACAGGAAGCAGAAAATCGACAGCTCGGGCTCCTGGGAGCCGGATTGGAGTTGCCCGAGTATATTGACTCGCTTTAATCGCATTCTCACCTCTGTACAATCAACACACCTCACCAGACCGCAGTCCGTGCTGGTATCTACTCGCACTTTAAAACAATGAACTCCATCGAGTCGCAAGTCGAAAGGAGAATGGTGTTACCGAAATGGTCAACACTGCAAATGCACAATGCCGGAGAGTGAATTAAGTAGTCGGGCTTTATAGGTTTTATAGGTTTTGTAGAAACAAGCTCGAAAGCGAAAAGTCAACTGCAGCCGAAAAGCACTTCATCCCCCACCATTTGCTGCTCGGTTAGTGCACTACTATTGGGGTATGGTGTTGATCTGTCTGTGGTTTGCATGCCATTCGATTTTCGGGTTTTACGACTGATGCAGTTTGCAAGTTGCGAACCGTCCATCCCTTAAGAATGATGTCGAAATTTCATGCACGAGATCGGTTAGCAGATGAAAATCGTTTCGATATGATGTTCTATGGCAAACAGGCCCGTATCGAACGAATGTCCCATTGTTCAACTGTTTGCTATTCATGAGTGATTCGCTTTCAGGAAATCGTTGGTTGTTCTTTGTTTGCCTTTCATCCACCGTTCTATTGTAAGCGATGACTGAAAAGTTGTGCATAGATGCACCTTCAGTGGTTTAGTTTGATGCAGTTACTGATTGGCTTGTCACGCTTTGGTATGCAGTTTGTTACCCCCGCTCTCTGTATAGCTTTAAGTTGTAATGTGCTGATACACGACTCCAATCCATCGATAATCCGGCTTTTGCCTTGTGCGAAGATGGCTACGTGTGGAGTAACCACTTTGCAGTTGTATCTTACCAGAGGCACGGCATACAGCTGTTGTATTGTAGATCTTATACTCTGTCTCTCGGCTTCTCTCTCGCGCGGTTATAATCTCAAACTCGTCTATTTGGGTGAAGGTCGATCGTGTTCGAAAAGCTCTGCTCTAACCGCTTGCCGATTAGACAAATGGAATTTGAAAATGGAACAACGAACTCAGTTAAGCGACAGAGTCGCACGGTAAAGCACGGAATGTATAAGCGCAAGATCGATGGTGAAACGTTGTGTGAGGATCGTCGTCGCGATTCGATCGGGAGTGCAACGACTTTAACGCTGGGCAGTGAAGTGGGTAATTCAGATTGTTATTCGGCAACATTAGCCGATGACCATTACAATCCAACGTTGCGTTTACTGCAGATACCACGATCGTCGAGCGGTGCATTAGGTTTTCATTTGACGCGCAGCAAATGGGATCCGTATCCATGGGTGTGTGTTTAATTTTGTGTGCCTGGTGGTCGATGGACTCTGTAACAGTGAAGTGGTTATATCATTACAGGTCAGTGGAGTGGATGTAAATACGCCGGCGAAGTACAACGGCCTGAAGGCGGGTGATTGTGTCTTGGAGGTTTGTTGAATTTTACATCTTTTTTTCACTCTTTACCCTTTTCAACGTTGAAAGGTCAATTCCATATGAAATGTTGTCTCACAACTGTATGCTCTAATGAGTAAGGTAAACGTTCAGACTATCCGCTTGTATGCTTAAATGTCAGATGCAATGTGATGTTGTTGTTGCCATTAGAGCTTGATCTTTGGAGCTTGTCTCTTGTTAGCGATGTTTAACTTTATTTTCTTCCGCATCACCGAGATAAGCGGAATTTTTTTTTTTACCTCGTATTCAAAAATTAAATAATTTTTTTCCTTAAATTAGCATACAGAGTTGTTACCCCCGATAGACATGTTAATTTGGTAAGTGGAAAGATACGCAATAACAATCTTCCGGAGACTTAACAGATGGTATCTTTCCATTATCAGTGACAGACCTGTCTTGGTGGAGCAAATAGATTTTTTTGCACCCTTTATGGGTCAGATGATTGCGAAGTTGTGATTCACTTATATAAAAATGCAAACTTTAAGTTTTCCACCCACTCCCCGGATATTAAAGAATTTTCGTTTAGGACTTTAATGATGTTTATCTTAGTTTTGAATTAAATAATTGCCACGTTGATAATTATGCACTTGGGACGCGTAATGGCAAAGAACCGTTTTGGATTTGTATTTGTTTTTCCGTTTCAGTTGATTAATGTGTTTTCCCTAATGGGAGCAATTTGTATCGAATGTATTCTATGATATGAATCAGAGAGCAAACAGGTACTTTGTTAATATCAGGGGTGAAGTACATTCTGCATATGGTCGCATGTTCAATTCAATTACGACACCTATCTATTGCAGTTCTTAATTAGCATATCTAATCAAATGTACTTTAGCAATTAAAATGAGGATGCAAGTGTAACTAAATGAATTAAAACCAGTCATCTCAGTTGTTATTGAAATATTCAGTGGTCTCAGCAAGCAGTTTTGCTTTTTATATGCCCTTTTCCCTAGAGGACAGGGTGTCGACTACTGAGCTTTTAAACAGTTTCTTTTTAGAGGTATACAAATTCAATATAAAATACAATACTTGAAACTAACATTAATGTATATGATATTAGCTTCATTTAATAGATAATTATATGCCATTCGTTTTTGAATATAATTTCTAGCATATGCGTAACACGGCTAGCTCGAGTGAAGCGCAATCTTGAAGTCAAATTTTCGACAGTTTTATGGAGCCATTGGGGCTTGAATTGGTGGCCAATCTACAGTTCTAACGATACAAGTTTCCAAAAATTGAGTATTTTAGGAATAAAATACAATATTTTTTTGATAAGTCTGTCCCAGTTAGAATAAGGGAAAGTGTAACGAATAATATACATTGGTATACACGAGAAGTGCGTGATCTCATCAAAACGCGAAATCTATTGTACCTACTCCAGTAGGCGACGAAGGAACTACTACAGAAATAAATTTAAATCTGCCAACTCAAGTTCCGAATTCGGGAGCAAAGTGCGTCATATTGGACTTTCAACTGAAAAGGCTTCAATCCCAAGTAACATTGACATAGAAGAACTTAATTCGAAATTTGTGTCCATCTCTATGTCTTCTGGACACTCTGTGAATTGAGGAAAATCATGAAGGAACGTTTGCACTCCCTCGGGTCGATGAAATGGGTGTTGGAAAAGCCATTGTAGGTATCAAATCTAAAGCAATACGTTCCGATAACATTGATCCACAATTTATAAAAATTCTACTCCCAACATTCATACATCAAATTCACTATATCCTGCCTATACCTAAACCTTCGAATACTTGGAGTATCGTCCAACACAACTGCACCACAGCACTATTAAAAGTATGTGATGACCTACATACCGGCTTCGATAGCAACTACATATGTGGGACTGATATTTTTCGTAGACTTCTCAAAGGCATTCGATTGTGTGAACCATAAAATACTTATAAAAAACTTACAACACAATTTTTGTTTGGAAGTTCCTGCGCAATCACCTTCCTGGTTCACACATTCTCGATCGCTCACAATATGTATTTCACAATAATAAATGCTCATCCTGTAGTCTTGTTCCTTAAGATGTCTCTCTGTATGGGACACTCTTATTTACATGTTTTATAAAAGACATATCCAGACATATAGCAATCTGAGAACATCACTCTTTGTTTCCATAATTGGACAAAACCTTAACTATAAATATAATGAATAGGGAACTGAACAAAATTTATGAGTGGCCTCCGCCATAATCTCAACTCTTCCAAGACCAAGATAAGGTCATAACCGACCATAGAACTATTGATACCTTCCCACAGTTGTGTCTAAATGTTGATCCTATTGACCACCAGAATCTTAAATGGAATGTACGTATAAATAAAACTGTGTCTAAGTTATACGGTGCCCTTCGTGGGCTCAGCCCTACCGCAAAGTAAGAATATTAAGTTAAAGCTAGTTAAATGGTTTATTTTACCCATTTTGACATACGGTTGTGAAATGTTTTCTAATATAGACCATGAGTCCAAAAGAAAACTATCGATGGCTTAAAATAGCTGCGCGAGATATATGTTCAGCAGTTATGAACACATCTCTAACTCTACTAAACAAATATCTAGATGTCAAGACCAAGATGGGCTTGATGAACTTCAGAACTCTAATAACTTTGCATCGAATCCTGACCATCAGACAATCCGAGTACCTTCTCGATAAAAATAAAATTAGAAATTTTAAGCAATCCCCCAATCAAAAAAAAAAAAAACTCTAAAAAGTAAAAAAATTAATTTTTTCTCTCGGCCTTATAAATACTTTTAAGATAAGCGTCGCCGCCTCGGGGGTCCGCTAAAATATCTACTAGTTTCAAATTGTATTTTGTACATCAATCTATCTTACAAGGACTACTCAGTTCCTGAAGTGTTTCGATATTGTACCACTTCTATATTAAGTTTTCGATTGAGAGCCGTGTGCGTTGTGTGATTTGCGGACCCGGAGGCGAAGCATGACAGAGTGTGGCAACCGGAACGGGCAGATACGTAAGGTTGTGTCCACTTCATGATATGGTATACGGTTGTTTCGGTACTTACGTTTTTTACATAGAGTAGGTCTTTGTAAAGGGTTTTCCAAAAAGGACTTGACAACTTTTTTTTTAAAATCAAATGCAAACCATTTGAGATATTTCAAAAACTTTATTATCCGCTTGAAGTACAATCAAAACATTTATGAATGGAACTCGACTTCTTTCATATGGCCACCGCGAGCACGTTTGCAGTGATCGATTCGTTGGACCCAATTTTCGGTGACTCGGCCACACATTTCGGCCGAAATGGCCGCTATTTCGCGTTCAATGTTGGCTGTGAGCTCTTCCAACGTCGTCGGCTTGTTGGCATAAACCAATGACTTAATGTAGCCCCAAAGAAAATAGTCTAGACTGGCCCATTTCTTGAGATAACACGCTCATGAAACTTACTCCTCAATAAATCGATTGTAACGTGTGCTGTGGGGCTTGTGGCACCATCCTGTTGAAACCACATGCCGTCCAAGTCCATATCTTCCAATTCAGGCCATGGCGCGATAACGCTGGCCATTCACAGTAACGTGACGATCGTTATCGTCGACGAAAAAATATGGCCCAATAACGCCGCCGGCATGCAAACCGCACCAAACAGTTATTTTTTGTGGATGAAATGGTGATTCATGAAGCACATGTGGATTTTCACCCGACCAATAACGTATATTTTGCTTATTGACGAACCCATCTAGCCAAAAATGAGCTTCGTCACTGAAGATGATTTTGCAATGAAATTCATCATTTTGGCGCTTCTTCTCCAGAGCCCAATCGGAGAACGTACGTCGCTTCAAATGGTCCATCGGCTTCAATTCTTGAGTCAGCTTGATCTTGTATGGGTGCAAACCAAGATCCTTATGCAAAATACGCCATAATGTGGTGTGAGCGATGCCCAATTCTTGAGAACGCCGTGGAATTGACTGATTTGGATCGTTTGCTACGGACGCCTGAACGGCAGCGATATTTTCGATACTTCGACCAACCCGTTGTCTCACTGACACGGTAATATCACACAACGAATATGTAGACTCAAATTTTTGCACTAGGCTTGTTATTGCCTGTCTAATAGTGCGGGAATTACGACAGAAAATTGGAGTTAACGCTCTTAAAGTTGCGGTCACCGACTCCGAATTTCGGTAGAAAAATTTTATAATTTGCGGACGTTGGTCGTTCGTGTACTTTACCATTTACCATGATAAAAATGTTGAGTTTACTAAATAAATTGACAATAACAGTTTGATGATCAGTGAAAGGGTGCGTTCACAAATTAAATTCAAAGCTGTCTAGTCCCCATTGGAAAACCCTTTATAATCCATACTTTGTCATTATCAATATTCTTTTTATTTGTATTCTTGTTTTATTTTATTTACTTAGCGGTTCCCCGACGTGGCAACGCTTATCTCAAAAATATTAAAATGGCGGAGAGAAAAATTTAATTTTTCACTTTTTAATTTTTTTTTTTTATTGGAGGATTACTTAAAATTTTTAATTCTTTTTTTAATTAATTCTTTTTAAATTACTCGCGGACCCTAATTCCGATAGGTAACTACTAAAATTACATTTTTCTTAAGTATTATGCAACAACTCACGTTTTGAGTTTTGTTCTATTGTTCTGAATTCATTTTTTTTTCTTATAGGGCTTATTGCATGTACAATGTGGCGCAAAATTAATAATCCAATTTTGTTTTTAAATTACTTTTTAATTAAATAACAAAAAAATTATTTTGAGTGATGCATGTCTTTACTTGGACCTTTATAATTTTTATGCGTTAAGTGGAAAGGATATCTCTCAAGTACCCGTTTTATCGCATTTTCCACGACTTTCCGGAAGATTTCCGGCGATAAATGTTCGTATTTCTGTCGAATATTCTCCTTAACGGCTGCGATTGTCGGAAGCTTATTGGCATAGGTCCGCGCCTTCAAGTAGCCGATGGCGTCCTCAAAGAAATACGGCCCAATCACTCCTCCCGCGTGAATGTCGCACAACACAGTGGCTTTGAGTTGATGTAATGGCTTTTCGTGCATCACAAGCGGATTTCTGGGCCCCAGAAATAATATTTTTTTTTATTGACTCAACCGCTTAATGCGCCTCGTTGCTCATGAAGATTTTCGACACAAAATCGTCCTCTTCGTTGCTGATATTAAGGATGGCTTGACAGTAATTCATACGCGATTAATGGTCAGCAGGCATTAATTGCTGCTGTTTGCACTTTGTACGGGAAGTAAGTGTAAGTCACTAAAATGTGCTATAGGGTCCGTATGGTGATGCTCAATTACGTGGCCCGTCATCAGGTTGATTTTGCTTCGTTGTCAGTCACATTGCCAGTATGGTCTCCTATGGTTCCAATCTGTTCGAGTCGAGTAGCTAAGCGCCGGAATGTTTGCCCAGAAATCACGCTGCGCTAATACCGACCGCTTATTGGTAAAAAAAACCCGACACAATTATTCCACGCTCTTGCGAAGAGTAGCACTCCATTGCTTATCTGCAGCTGTCTAGTTCACTAACATCAAATATGATTAACGTACGATGCCATTTGCAAAAATTATAACATCTTCCGATAGGATGATTATCCATGGTTTTCAAAATAGTTTGCATAGTTTGCATCCGTTGTTCTGGCGTTGATCTGTTCATTTTAAAATGGCAAAATGTATGTACCACAAATCAATTTTTGTTAAACTGTTAAATTAACAATCTGAATTAACAGTGTTGCCAGCTTAAAAACCAAAACTCTAAAAAAAAACACCTTTTATTAGCCAACTAAGCTAAGGTCACTGACCTTTGATAATACTTCGAAAATATTTTTTACCGAATTTAACATATGGAAATCTAAATCAATGGCACTCGGGGTTTTTTGTTGAAGCCGATTTCTTATACTAAAATCTCGAAGGCCAAACTAGGTCAATAGTGAATTCGAATGCATTCTCTGTTGCATCAGTTTGACTTAACAACCTAACGTGCTTAAAGCGAAGTCCAATTAGTCCTCAAGGATCTGATAATCTTCTTGAAATCGTGGTGAAAATCTTGACTACCCTATCGATACACGTTTCTTCTTTTATTGATTTTATGTCGTAAACAGTTGTAAAAAGAAAAGAATAGTTTTATTTAAGGAAAGTGGTTCAGGAAATCCTTGGCGCGATCGAAGTACTCACCCCCACATTGCTTGAATTTACGGGTTACGCAATATTGGAGGTCAAAATGATTAGTATAAAAGTATTTTCCGACGCGGATCTTAAATATATATTTTCGGTTGGAACTAACCATAACGTTTTACCCCCGATGACGCAGGTATATTCTTCATTTAATGCCAACGCCAAATATTTGCCGTAAAATATCTCTCATTCAGCATTCATTTCAGTTTATGTTAATACTTTCGTTGGAGCGCGAACGTGTCGAACTTCGTTCGTATAAGTTATTTTTGCGGGAGTTCATTATTTTTAAATGAGAAAAAGTGATAGAGGAAGTGATCGTGTTGTAGTGGACGTTTATGGTGATCATGCTCGTGTTGAAGGTTGTTCACACGTTTTACAAGTGAAGATTTCGCCTTGGAAGACGAGGAACTGTTCGTTAAAGACTCATGACAAACACTTAAATCATCGATGGGAATTGACTTGATGACTGAAAACGAATAAAAACCGCATGACCCAAAAGCTGAACTCAAGAGGCATCGAAATGGCATTTTTTTACACTATAAAGCTGTTTAAACGGTAGAATAAGAATGGACTTTTGCATCGTATTGTAACTGGTGATAAAAGTGGATCCACTGAGAAAATCTCAAGCGCCGAAGTCATGGGAAAAAATCACTTCTTTAGGAAAAAAAAAATGCTAATGGAACATCTGTGGGAAGAGCTTGCGAGAAGATTTTGCACTCGGGACCCTTACACGCATAAAGAGCTCAAGGAAGCCTTATTACAAACGTGGAACTTAATTAAAGTTCACTTCCAAAAATAAAGATAAAGGAAACAAAACACGATGAATATAAGTAGTTATAAAAAACCGATTTTCTTGATTTCTGAAAGAAATCTTTGTCTTGACCTCCGAAAACACCTCACCAGTGGCCATAAGTTTGCTTTCGTCTTCAAATGTCTTGCCTTAGAAGTGTAACTGGAGCTGAGGAAAGAGTTAAAGATACTGGGAGCTAGATCTGGTGAATAAGACGGGTATTCGAAAGCAGTTTGGGTTTCATTAATTGAATAGCAGCCATCGAAACTGCAACTTTGAAAGCCGATACGTTGTCTTGGTGAAACAGCACTGCAGCTTGCAGTTGCCTCGTCTTTTTTCTTTAATGATATCCCGCAATGGTGGCTCATTTTTCCAAATATTCTACCATAACTATCCCTTCAGCGTGCAAAAACCGGAGGCGTCGGTAAGGATACTCCATTGTTGTTTAGTATCGGGATTGAAATGGTGGATTCGGACCTCATCCGTGGTTGCGCAACGTAACAGTTTCCTGATCTGCTTGGAACTTCACGAGATCAATCCTCGAAATGTCAACTTGTTTTTTCTTTTGCTCGTTGGTTAACATTCTCGATACCCAACACGCAGAGACCTTATGGCCTCAGCTATATATCTGATGGTCACTCCAATACAGCTCTTTCCACTATTTACACGTTATCTTCAATGAGGGACTTGGACAGACGTCCTCCACGATGTTCATAGAATTCCGCATGTACCTTAACTTATTGTATGATCAACTTTAATTAGAATTTCCCTATAGCTCCTTCTTCTATACTAATCTGCATGTTACTAAAAATCTAAGAAAAAAAAGGAGAGTTAAAAAAAAATACATTGACACCAAAGAAAATGTCTTAAACAAAGTACAACATGTAATAGTAGAAATCTTATACACGTAATAAGAACTGGTATGCCCCATACTTCCGCCAGTTTCTTAGCCCGCATACCAAGATATTTTCGAATATGACATCAAAAGGCGTGAAGTGAAAAAAAGGCTTCCGTGATAAAAGACAAATTTTACTCCGAATCCTCATTCACAGAGCTTTCAGGATTGGTGGTCCTCGCCTATTAAACTGGCTCTAAGACTTAAATTCCATCTGTACACTTGTACAATATATAATAATAAGCATGTTCGGATGGTGCATGATACTGCAAGAATATGATGTGATGTCGCAAATAGTATGTGAATTTTTACTATATCCGCCTTACCCATCAGTACGATTACCATTACCAGTACTCTTTTTAGCAGTTTGGGCAATCATCTTTAAAACAGACAGTTTTTAAATCAAGATGCCATAAAAGCCAACTTTGAGTAGTTCTTGGCCCATAAGGATTCTTCCAAAAATAGGCAATTTTATATACAAAGACCTAGATATGGAGTCTTATATCTCGACTGGGCAGCGTGGATGGGAAGTTGTCTATTCGTTTTTGGTCCCGTAACAAGAGGTTCACGGTCACGGCCAAGTCAATGAAATTGTATCTCACGGTGCTTCTCTTCAGCGGGTTACTGATAAACCCGCTTGTAGTATACTGTCTAAAATGAATCACTCGCAAAATAGAGAACTGAGAGAGTTTTGACTCTGGTTCTCCATGGACTATCAATTATAATAATAATAACTCGACTCCAATTTGATGAATAATTGCTTAATGAATCCCCGATAGGGTTTACAAAAAAGTTAATTTCATCGTTTGTTTTTCTATAAGGGCCTCTAGAGTATTAATCCGAAGTGTTGACAGGGAAGCTTGGCGAATCGTTGACAATGACACTCTGAATTCCGAGTTCCAAATGGCCGATTATCATAATAATAATAATTGGGAGCTTGTAGCGTTAATGTAAAATTGAAAAACGGTATTATTAAAGTACTGTCTGTCGTTAGCCACTAATTTTTTCCCTTCTTTCGGGTAGAATACGAATACCATGTCAGAATAACGCCACGGTTCATATGCCATCCAAGCATCGAAATATTTTTTTGCAATCCTCAGAAGAAGTAAGCTTCTTCGGATCGTCAGCTGGACAGAATATCCACAGAAGTTGAACATTGCGGAGGACGCCTGTCCAAGTACCTTTTATACCAATACCTTTTAGGAAAAATATGCGTTTAAAAACGAGAGCAGGTTATGCCGACCTAAGCACTATACGAAAGCTAGATCAAGATTAATACGCAACGATCATGGGTACAACGAATTAACAGAGGAGTTATATGGGCTCATCACAAGTAAAGGGTTCTTCAATTGGCACGAGTAGACTTTGGCAGCCTGTGGCGAGCATGTTGTTTTGGTGAAATCTGCCAAATCTGCTTATTCTTCAGTAACTGATGCCAAATCACCATGGCAAGTAACAGGATTGAACAGCTCGTCTAAATGACGAAATTTTATAATTAAAATGAATGTCGGTTCGTGCGAATGTTGTGCGGGTTGCGCCTATTTTACGGTAGACGTAGTCGCCTTTCGAAGTAAGACAACTTCGTACGATAAAAAAATGCAAGATCGGCTGAGAAGATTGCTGCGGGCGGTAAAAGAGTGCAGCAGAAGCCGAGGCAAATGATTCCTTGCGAAGCACAAGAGCTCGGCTTTTCGCAGACTTCAATTTGGCGAGTTTTGCATCGGGACTTGGGCCTACAGCCGTATAAGATCCAGCTGTACAAGAATCAATTGACCCAGGAATTCAGGATCAAATACAACGTCGATTGTTCGCTAATTTTTAACACCACACTACCTACACGAGACTCACCAGCTGACAATGAGTCCTCAAGAAGTTATTATCACGTAATAAGAACTCATATACGCGATACTTCCGGCAGTTTTTAAGCAGGTTTCCGTGATAACAAAAAAAAATTTACTTCTCCTTATGCCATTCAAATAGTTAGTAAATATTCGGTCGACCGAATTTTTTTTAAATTAATTTAAGATTGATCAGAAACCGCGATGACAGTAAAACATTACGGCCATTTAATAATATAAAATGTATTTAAACATATTTTCGGCTAATTAAATCCACGCCGATCAAGCTCATCTGATTCCTTTGAGTGTAAACTTTTCATTTTCGTCAAAAACTTTCAAATCCGCAATTACAGAGGTTTCAGGATTGGTGGCTCCCAGACTATAAGAATAGCCGTAGATGGAGTTATGCCAACGCCACATACACCAAAATGTTCTTGCACTACATGGATCTAAACCAAGAGTACTAATTACCTGAATTGTTGCGACCGTTTTTTTTCTTATGATAGAAAAAAAAATTGAGAACGCGAATATTCTTCATGCAAGGAAAAAGCTAACTTATTGAACCAACAACGTAAATATATTTTAACCGGTAGAAAAGGTAAACTGCACTCCTTGAAAATAATACAATTCCTCTTTACAACTTCACCATTCTAAATGTAAAAATCAGTATGGCTATGACACAATCTGTATGAATCACCAATATGAAACTTACCAACATTTTCCAGAGATCCCGCGACCGTCCCAAATGATTCTCTGATACTAGAATAAAGTTGTTATCCATTTGCCTCCTTTTTCGAATGCTATGAGATTATTTTTGTTCAGTAACCGCGCGTACATACATATGTGTTTAATAAATATTTGCTAAACTAGCTTCACTTCGTTAAAGTAAGCTTTAACGATATCAAGAATATTTGAATATTCTTGAATCTCTTTTGCAAGATAACCCAGGCATAACGCCTAGGCTGATGAACTTTGGAGCAACTAATGTATAGGATAATCCAATTTGTAATTCCAAAAGTGAATTCAAATAAAACATGTTTCTGATTTAAATTTCAATAAAATTTTTAATTTAGTATATTACTTTGAACCTATCATTATAAAGTAGATATTACATCATTCAAATGTCTTAAACGTGAATTCTTGCAGAACTCGAATTTGGCAAGGTAATTTTCAATGACTTTTCGAAATATATCGTTTCAAATTGGGCGACAAATTTGAGGCGAAAAAACTCGTCCAGGAAATGTTTTTGCAATGAAGTCAATAAGGGTTGGTGTTGTGTGAGATGTGACACATGTCGAACTACATATCTTCTACATATCCACATATTTTCGATTTTAGGCTAAACAGAATTGATGAGGATTGATCCCATACTGTGCTCACCATAAAATTATAGATTTGAATCTTCTTCGACACCTTCAATAACACCAGCCATATTTACTGCAGGGCGTGTATTTCGGTGATAGATAGGCCTTAATATTTCTCCAATAGAATCAGTTATTTACAGTTTTGTCTATGGTACGCTCAGATGGACGATTAAATCGACCATATTCTGCTTATAATGTGCGAAACAGTTCATACCACGGAATCAACTTTTGTAGTAAGTTCTCTCAATTTGAACACATTCAACGGTTGCTAAACGATCCATATTGTAGAATTGCAAATCGTGGACTAAACACTTACATTCTCAGATGACATTTCGGTTTGAGGTGTGTGATTGAAAAAGGAATGTGAAATCTGAACCAAGAACTGAATGACCCTGAATAACCATAGTCATCGCTGCCATAGATGAAATAAAAATAGATAAGCAAACCTTGACAGCAGCTAATGGCCGGTCACCCATTTACAGGTAAAATGCGTGTAGAAAGAGTAAGCAAACGACATGCATCTTCAAACGAGTATATAAGGTTATAATTCGCGTTAATTTTTACTATTTTGACACAAAATTTATCTGAATGATGAATCTCAATTCCATTTGTCTGGTCGCGAGACCCAGAAAGAATAGAGGAACAAGCTCATCATCTTGGGCTCTTGTCTTTGCAATGTTATGAGGTGATCGTTTTTTTTTTTTGAAAATTATGCAAATGTACGAGTAAGGCGGGGGATAAATTGCATCGCCGATCATAGTCGACAAACTTTCTTTTTTTTGCCTGGCACTGGAGCTGTAAATGGCGACGAAGTTAATTTTCAACAGGATGCTTGTATCTGTTATTATATTATATTTACCTGTTTGGTTCACACATACACAGTGTAGACAACACAATACAGGATGAGAAATCGCTCAAAACGGAACACGTAGCGGTAGCAAGGATTGTACGAAATTTTTCAACCCTATCTTGAACTAGTCTTCCCACTTCGGGCCAGGTTCTTCCAGGTCGTCGATGCTTTTTCTCCACGGATCTCCTCCAGGTCATGAGAGGGCGACAACATTTGCGGGTGTCATGTGGATTCCATGTGAGGACCATCCTTGAGACATCCATGTCAGGTTTACTCAGGGTAGACTAACCAACTCCATTTCCACCTCAGGATCTCCGTCGCCACTGGTAGCTGGGTAGCTGTCTATAGCAGATCTTCGTACGTGATCCACTCCGGCCAAAAGATCTTCTGGGTCTTCTTCAGGCATTTGTTAAGCAAATACCTATAGCTACCGGTTTATGTTGCCAGTGGTCTTCCACGTCTCACAACCATGAAGGAGGAGAGATTAGACATTGGAGTTGGAGATGCGGAGTTCTGATCCCCCGTCTTTCAGAGTATGTTGCCGAGGTAGCAGAACTTAACATCATTTTCGATCGGTACCCCGTAGAGAGATCGATCGTCTTACATCTCGTGCCGATTTTCATCAGCTTCGTTTAATTCTGAGTCCAGCTTTGGGAGCGTTGATGTTGAGCGCGCTCAATTTCTGCTAGATGGCAGTAAATGATTTAGACATCATACAGATGTCGTCCGTGTAGTCTAACTTATGGAATTTCTCGGTCAGAGATAACTGGATGCCATGGGAAACTTTCGAACTTGTGCGCATAAGGATAAGGTTGAGGACAGCGATGAAGAGCAAGGGAGATCTCAATTATCTGGTGTCGATGAAGACTGTACTCTCTTTGCCCTTGAAGCGCAACGTGCATAGAGCCTCTCGGTACAATTCGTGTACGAGGTTGATGATAGTGCCTGGGATCCCAATGTTCTTCAAGGTGTTCCAAATATCTTCTTTGCGCACCATGCCGAAGGCTCTCTTGAAATCGGCGAACAGGAGGAAGATCGGCCTCATCGTTCCATTCAACAGATTATTCAATAATAATCATTCTCATTATGTTTATGTGTGGTCAACACAAGAACGGTTAGGTCTAAATCCAGTCTGCTCACGTCGAAAGTGTTCTTCGATGGTTGGTGCGATCCTCGAAACTATCAGGATGGCGAGCAGTTTCTGAATGGTGTTAAGAATAGTAATGCCTCTCCAGTTTTTACACATTCAGGTTGCCTTTCTACAGGATGGTGATGTGACGCCCTCCTTCCAATACTCGGGGACACGACGAGTGGACCAAGCCTCTGCGATGATGGGATGCAGGATCAGATCCATTTGTGACGCAGCTGCTCTAAATAGTTCTGTAGGTTTTGCCGCTCTTCAGTCTGCGAATCGCGGCTTCGATTTCAGGAACTGTTGGAGGTGTCGTCTAGATCGTTCTTCATGGATCTCAGCGCACAGGAGAGGAGAATGGGATGTACGGCCCATTATCAGTGACTCTGTAAAATATTTTCTCCAGCGAACCTGCACAGAGCTTCCTCGTGGCAGCACAAACACCTTTCATGTGAGCTGCAATCTCTGCTTCGCTTGCCAGGTCCTTGAAGAAGTTCCGTTTGTCCTCTCGCGCTATGCCCTTGACCGATGTCTCGGCCTCGTTATATGCCACTTAGATCTGTCGCCTTCTATCACATGAGCCGGCTTGATGCAGATGAACTTTGCGTTTCCTTCTGTCTTCAAGTAGCGTAGTAGCGTCGTTGATCTAACGCTTACTTTTGTGCTGTTTTCTCCTTCTTCAAAACACACACCTATCTCAACAAATTGCCTGGCTATCACCGGATTCTGGAGACACTCGGTGTGATAACGTCTCCTTCGGGAGGCCGAAGCTGGACAAAACCCTACAATACACAGTTGATGGTCGCTAATATGTCGGCGCCGCGAACGGTTTTCATGTTGTGCAGAGAGCCAAGGATTCTTCTGCTGATCAGGAAGTGATCCATCTGGTTGCGAGTCTGCCAGGTGTATGTATGGATGAATTGTGTGGGGAAGCTTGGTGCCACCAACAAAGAGGTGATGAGCGGAGAAAAGACGATTTCCATTGCCATTACTTTCTGCGTGAAGGCTGTGTCGACCAATAACGGCCTTGAGGTTTTTGTTATCACAGCTTACTTTGGTGTTGCCCATGACGATTTTCCCATCGCACACACCATTTTCACAGCTTCAGGGCAGTATCGAATCGTGCATGCAGTCATGGTCTGTTTTTATAGTCGCTCCATTAAGTCAATGCGTTCCAATGAATTTGGAAGTGGTACACAGTAAGACGATATTGTTCAAAGTTTACCCAGAATTTTGAAGAGCTCTGACAATTGTCATTTGTGAAGTTGTGCTTTACCCACGCTCATCGAGGTTCCAATTTTATTACTTAGTACTTATGAAATCCATGGCGGGATTATCAAATGACCATTGCCATTGACGTGGTCAACTGCCAAAGACAAGCCTTTCCAGCTGCATTAGACTGATTATGTTTACTAATTGAAAACTTCGTATATAGCTAGTGGGCAATGTGCAAGTACTGTACCTGCGCTGCACGGCCCTTAAAAAATATGTTCAGCAGTATTGCTGACTATGCATGTCAAGCTGGTTTTTCGAAGTTGTATCATACTTGGCTGTATAAGTTGAAAGATATTGGGAATACCGCTGAGTATAACCGACATGTGCTTTGAATCTGCTGTTAGGCTGCTGATAAAAGTACATCAATGAACAGATTGAATAAGATTCTTTCTAAGAGATAGAGGTAAGAGGCATTTTTATATAACCGCGACTGATAAGTAGATTTACCTCACCATTATGCACTTTATCATTATACAGCATTCCTATAAAACTGAGGTCAAATACTTCACCAACAGTCGATTAAACTACCGATTGACAAATGTGCCATGAAGTCAGATAAACTATCGGCTCGAAAGCACTATTATCCTAGCCCAGTGACACGCAAAAGGGTTTAATTGTCGCGATTCTAATTGAAAGGCTTTAATGGGCTGCATTCAGAGATTTTCTTTTTTATGAATTTATTTTATTAACATTTCCATTAAACATCCTTGTATTCGATAGCAATTTCGCACTGCAATTGTCTGCATGCATGACCTATTTCAGTTGAAATTAGATCACAGAGTTGACATTCGATTAAAAATGTTATCAATTTATTTCGGATTAATTTACGTAGGTATAAGCGTAAACAATAGCCTTCAAATGGCGATTAATCGAATTAGCAGTCAAATCCATAAGTTTTTTAATTATACCTTTGCACTTTGACAGTAATTTGTTTGTCTAATTTTAACCACGAATAATGAACTAATACACATGTATGTAGAAACCCTGCGAGTGTTCAAATAACTAAATTAAACGTTGAAAAATGTATTGCTTGATTATGACTCATCCTATGTAGCTACGTGCTTGGTTACCCAATATTCTCCGGAGAAAATGAACTTCATCTAGAAGTTAAATTACAGCTATATAGTCACGGACAAGAAATAATTAAGTTCCAAGAAAAAAGATACCCACAAGCCCTTGTAACGAAAGATTCCTTTATTGCGCAAGATATGTAACCGAAATATAATGTGAGTCATAAAAATATTCATTACATTTGTCTTCCACCTGAGTACAGTGATTAATTAGGTGTTGAACAGATTTCCAACCCCAGGCAAGAAATTTTTCTTGTACTTACTTTATACGATACATAGGAGCA
The DNA here is from genome assembly GCA_958301585.1 of Merodon equestris. Lineage (NCBI taxonomy): Eukaryota > Metazoa > Arthropoda > Insecta > Diptera > Syrphidae > Merodon > Merodon equestris. The sequence goes on from OY284413.1 coordinate 171,060,370, forward strand.
TATAACGTAATTGCAAAGTGACTTTAAGCTCGGGGCATAATTATTCTGGCTTGCGTTCGAGCCCCAAGACAGCACTTTCTACGCTGTGACAAAGAAAATAAATCAAATGTTATGCCTTGGAGGCACGAATATTTATTCATCGATTTGCTGCCTGTGATACACGTGAGTTAAGTGGGAACTGGATAAACGAGCTCTGTTCAAAAAATAACAGGAATCTAAAGAAAAATACTATTTATAGGTTATTATCGATGTTGTCCCCTTCCAAATAGTCTCTGTTAGTTATTAAACCATTACGACACCTTTGTTTGCAATACCAAAAGCACTTTTGGAACTCGATTTTTGGAAGAGCATTTAGCTCTCTCAGCGACGCGCTTTTTATCTTATCGATGCTTATGTAATAACGATCCTTTAACAACAGCTTATCTTGTGGGAACAGGAAAAAGTTATTTGGTTTAACTTATCTAATGCTGGATATGATGACTGCATTACAATTGGACCACACAATTCGAACCTTTCAGAAGTCCCCACTGGAACAGTTTTTTGTCTACTTCTTTAATTGTTATCTTTTACACCGCTCAAAAATTAACCCAAGCTATTCTTTATCCAATTCTTATGGCAAAATAAATTGAAGTTTTTAAGTTCCTTTTGTAAATAATAAATAAATAAGCCCATTGTAAGTCTTCTATCAATTGCGGCACTAAGGTAGCAATGTACATATATTGCAGACATACGAGTATTTACAAATAAAAATTGTGCGATCCCGACAATAACCTTAAATCCCGATACTTCTTCAACACATCTCCTCTGTATGGTTTTTCTGTTACTCTGCAAAGTACTGAACTTGCTTCTCACTCAACAAATCTACACCAAACATATGTTGACATTATCAAAATTTATATCCAAGTAGGAGAGAAACAAATTCTTTGGATGATGTTTGACTGATTTTACGAACCTATAAGTAGTACTCGTATGTTAAAACACACGATCTACAGTCATGCTTCATTTGTTTGCCTTCGAATCCTGTAGGATTCAGCTCGTAAAGGCTTTATTGGTCTCTTTGATAAGTTTCCTGTTGTTCCTGCACACAGAGCCTTGAAAATCTTCATTTCATTGTCGAATGCGGGCAATCAAAGCACTAAATACGTAGATGGCTCTTGCGTGCCCAATTCTTTATAATAATTCAATATGCCATATTCTTTAATTCGACGTTCGACTACTAAAATTTGATAAACTTTTCAGTATTATATTGGTTGTGTTGCAGTCTTCAGAGCTCCGAATTCCCAGATTAGAAAACCTTATTTAAGGGTCGTTCGACAAATAAAGGTCTTGTTTTAAAGTTGCAATATTTTTATCTTAGCCTAAAGAAGAGTTTATAAATTTTGTAATGGAACACAATTTCCTGTGTGGGATTGGGGTTAATATTGACCCGCGGTTCCAAATGTCATTCGTTAGAGACGACTGAATTTCCAATGGATCTCTAACCTATGAAACAATACAGCTGAGGTTGGGCCAATGCCGATGACCCTGCCCAGTGCGCACTCACATCACTACAACTATGCTCCTATGCTTCTGGCGTCCTAAACTACATGGGTGAACACTAGACCTCATATTCACAACCGATCCTCTCAACTCTTCTGTTTCACTTTGTCCCCTTTCCCTTTCAACCATCGATAACTTCCATCCTCTCGTCCTCCTTTACTTTTTTCACTGTTTTCCATTACAGAACAAACCTCCTACAATTCTGGCCTCTTAGGATTTCCACAAAGCAAAATTTCACCTAATCAATCAATACCTTAAAAAAGCCCCTCTCAATTTTGATAACTTAACCGTAAATGATGCAATATCCATATTCTACAGGTAAATATTTTATTCCATCTCTCTTTACGTTCCCATTCCAAAACTCGAAACTTTGTCCACCGCCCCACCCTGGTTCAATCGCAGGCTCCGTTCTCTAAGAAACAAAAGAAATAAGCGGTGGACAATCCTCCTTCATACCAAATCCCCTAATGACATTTCCAACTACCTGGGCAGCTATCTCCACTTTACCGCCCTTCACAACTCCCTCTATAAACGCTATTTAACTGAAACGCAAGCCAATTTTATAAATGATCCTAAGTCCTTCTTTAACTACTTTGTTAACTACAAAAGAAAATCTGATGGCTATCCTACCTCCCTCTCCTTCCATAATCAAACCTCGAATGACCCCAATATTATCGCCAACTTTTTCGCCACCATTTTTAAACAGTCTTTCGCTAATGACTCCTTTGCTCCAGACCTCTATTACTTCGACTATTTACCGAATTTTTTCTTTGGACCATTTCTTCCTCGCACTGTCGATTCCCATGTCATCGAAAACAAATTAAATCTACTTAATGATGAATTCAATTTTGGACCTGACGGTCTCCCTGCCATATTTCTAAAAAAATACTACTCAACCCTCTCTCGACAATCTTCAGTCTATCCTTATCCCTACATGAATTCCCTTGCTTATGGAAATTCTCATTTATCACCTCTATACAGAAAAAGGTCCGAAGAACGTTGTTATCAACCATTGTCATACTGTCACATGTAACCAAACATGACAACACGGTTTCCTCAAATGCAGATCTACAACCACTAACCTTCTTGAATTTGTACTCTTTACCCTATCTGCCTTAAAGAACGGCAAAGAGGTCGACGTTATTTCAACCGATTTCAGTAAAACTTTCGATAAAATCTCCCACAGACTGATACTCTTCAAATTGTCCTCCCTTGGCTTTGACCTCATTTCTTTTAAGTGGATATTTTCTAGCCTGGAAAATCTCTATTACAGTGTTCGTTTTAGATCTGCCTTCTCTAACCCCTTTTTAGAATCCTCCGGCGTCCCCCAAGGCAGCCATTTAAGCCCACTTCTTTTCGGTCTTACCATAAACGATATTGAAATGGTGATCAAACGTTCCCAAATCTCATTCTATGCCGATGACACCAAGTTCTTCAAGATCATTTCATCCAGTCTGCTTTCAATAGTTTTTCCATCTGGTGTTCCAAAAATTGCTTGGAGCTTAATATTTCCACTGTTCAGTTCATTCGCGATCTTGGCATATTATGTGACCAGGAGCTTTCGCGCACAGATCGATGAGATAATCGTTAAAGTTAATTCTGCATTCGGTTTCGTGAAGCGATGGTCTACGTTACCCTTAAGTTACCCGATGTCTTTACATAACCTTTGTCCGGCCCCTTCTTGAATACGCCTCTCAAGTGTGGTCTCCTTACCAACAAACCCACATTTCTAGAATCGAGAGCATCCAACGTCGATTCCTACGTTTTGCTCTTCGAAGTCTCCCCTGGTGCAATTCTTTGATTTTATCACCCTACCAAGACCGCCTTAAACTAATCAACATGAACACGTTGGAAGAAAGAAGAGTTGCATCTGACATTCTTTTCATCCAACGACTCCTTTCAGGTACCATTGACTGCGCGACCTTCCCCAACTCTGTCTCTATCAACGCTGACCCCCGCAATGTACGAAACCCCCGTCTCTTCTATCTACCCACCCCCCGTACTGCCTATAGCTCCCATGCTGGAAGGGTTAATTCGAATCATTACTTCGATTTCAACCTCAGCACTCCATGCCTAAAAATCCGCCTTTTAAATTGCCCCCTCTCCCGTTTTTCTAAGCTAATAAGTTAGATTAGATTAAGATTAGATTAAGCTAGCTTCAATTAAGCTCAATAAATGGGGGTGCTTACCCCCACGAAATTAAATTACATAACCCCACTAAAAACTGCATCACAAACCTTGACACACCTTGTTACTAAATGTTGTTGGTATTCCTCAATATATAATATTAATTATACAAATACATAATATAAATAATATATAATATAAATACATAATATTCCAGAGCTAAGCTAGTTCCACGATCGAATCTACGGGCCAGTGAATCAACTCTCACCCTATTGGAGAGCATCCATGAATTAAAAGAAGTTAAGGATAAAGCTCGTGGAACTAATGAAGCCTGTACAGAGCAGGGGGCTAATACTCAAATGGATAAGTAAATATAAATTGGATATCGTGGCGGAACAAGAAGTTCGGTTCACAGACGAAACGGTTACTGAGAAAAAAACACCTTCGCTTGTGGCGATAAGGACACCCACAGTCTTTGAACAGGACCCTTTACCGGCAGCAAAATTGTGCAAAATATAAAGGACGTAGTGTTTTACAACGACTTAATATCAATGGTCAAAATGCGGGGTTCCCGCTATAATTATGGGCTTCCGAAGGTACACTGCCCTAGGAGGATAAAGATGAAGGGGTATAGGACGAAACTCGTACTCGGGGATTTCAACGCCATCAATAGGAAAAGTGTCTATGCCTCATCAAAATGATAATAAGTTTCGCCAGCTCAAGAAATATGATCGTACAATCGGATTGCGATTCAAACTACATCTTAATTATCGCTAAAATTAAAAGCTAAATCCAAATGCGCAGAAGCGTAACACAGCGTAACACAGAATTCAACGTTGAAAGGCTGAAGGACACTCGTATACGGCAAAAATACCAGAGCGAAAATAATTACTCGTTTGTCCCACTATATGGCATAGAAGCTAATGACGAAGTAAGACGGTATTTTCAATAATAAAAAACGTTATAAAGGAAGCAGCGGAAAACAAACTAGGCTTTGGCAAAGCCTTCAAAGTAAAACCTTGGTTCGATGAAAAAGACAAGGAAAAAGTAAAAGCCCGTCATGTTCTAAGACTTCAAGATCTGGAAAATAGTAGATCGGTAGCGAGTACAAGATATCAGACCCTACAAAAGGAAGTAAGATAAAAACCGGCAGTGGCAAAGGAAAAAGTTTCTCAACATTCAGTATTCATGGCTTAAAGCATGAGAGCAGAGCTAAACGCTGTACGAAAAGGATACTACGCAAGATCAGGATTTATATGCAACGATATTAGGAATCTCATTTCGAACAGCGAAAGGGTTGGTTTGAAACAGTAAAGAAAAACGGTGCCATTCATAAAGCAGAAATTCAGATAGAACTGCCTACCATCGAGGAAATAAGGCAAGCCATCCATCGACTTACAAATAACAAGCCTACAAGAATCGACATGATACAATCGGGATTAATAAAATATGTAGAAGAGGAATTAACAGAGAAGTTACATTCCCGAAGAAAAAAAAAACTCGGTCATAATTCCTGTATTTAAAAGGGTGACCGAACACTTTGCAATAATTACCGAGGAATATCTTTGCTACCGAGTTTTTACAAAGTGCTGTCAAACATTCTCTTACAGACACTAACATCAATCGCAAGGGATATAATCAGAGACTACCAGGGTGACCTTTGTGCACATTAATTTGAACATATTATATTTTCCTTAAGTTCAATTTAATTTTTTAATTTTTTTTGTTTGCTCTCACAACGATCTTATATCTCGGATTGCACATACTCTTAACCTAGATTATAATAGCCTTGAAAAAAATATAAAGGGTGGACCATCTAGTGGTTTTTTTTTAATCATAGATTATTTTGGCAGTGACATCTGTTTCCCGCTCGAAATCTTGACAGAAAGTCAGTATCATACCTCCGCGCACAGATGAAAATGTGGCTGCTGTGGCCGAGAGTGTGAGACTCAATTTACGAACATCAACTCGCAATCGATTTCAACAGCTCCACATTTCACGCACTAGCCTGAGAAGAATTCTCCACAAAGATCTCGAATAGTAATTGAAGGCGCGCGGCCATCCGCTTCGTTATCGCTTCTTAGTTTGGGCCTTAGAGCAGCTTGAATTATTGGACAACGACTTTGGGCGAAAAATCATCTTTTCTGACGAGGCGCATTTTCATCTCGGCGGCTACGTTAACAAACAAAATTGCCGCATCAGGGGCTCGGAAAACCCGCACGTTATGGTCGAGAAGGGAATGCATCCACATAGAGTGACAGTTTGGTGCGGATTGTGGAGTGGTGGCATCATTGGACCATTATTCTTCGACTATGAGGCTGGGAACAACGTTTCGGTCAACGGTGGGCCTTACAGAGCCATGTTAACCGACTTTTTTTTTACTGAAATTGAAGACAAGGATTTGAATGAGCTTTGGTTCATGCAGGATGGCACACCATGCCACAATTGGTCATTTGCTCACCAAATTCCCAAACTGTGTTATCAGCCGTCTTGGCGATGTCAATTGGCCAACTTTTTTTGTGGGGAACCGTGAATGACCGATATTATGCCAATAATCCGGAAACACTTAAGGCACTTAAGGCCAATATCATCCAAGCAATCCGTGAGCTACAGCCCGAAACCATCAAAAAATGTTTTGGAAAATTGTGGTGATAGAATGCGCTACTGCGAAGCCAGCCAAAGAAATCACTTGAACGGTGCTGTATTTCATTATTAATAGGAATATTTGCTCTTACTAATAAGCCATAATACATGGATTAATTTTATTTATTTGATTGCATATTTAAAAAAGAACTTGTATTTGCCCAGTTTCCCAAGAAATAGGTTCGATTTTACAGCAACGAGCAGGGAAATGTGGACGAATACGAAAAACCACCAAGAAGAAGACGCTCTCTTATAAGAAACAGTCGGATTAGTGCAAGTAAAAGCAGAAACCGTTTATAGAAAGACCTTGCGGGTGTAGGAACAGTCATGGATGCGTCAACAGTTCGACGACGTCTTCTAGAGATTGGACGGAAATCACGGAAACTTCTGAAGAAACAACTCCTGACTGTAGTTATGAAAAATAAGAGAATGACTTGAGCTCGTAAATATAAATATTTCAAAGTGGATGAATGGAAAAAGGTGCTTTTTTCGTAGGAGAGCAATTTTTTCGTGCAGAGTACAAAACATCAACATTTTCGATGATGAGCCACTTACAACATCCCATATGCAGCAGACAGTGCAACATGCTGTAAAACAAATGTTTTGGGCTTGTTTCTCATATTTTGGGACAGGATCGTTAGTTCCAATAACAGGAATGATGAACAGCGACAAATATATTGAAGTACTGAATAGAAGTCTGGTGCTTGAGCTGTCGAAATTGAATGCAGAAGCCCCAATTTTTCTCTGAGATTGGTATTACGTCTTTGGATTGGCCTGGCAACTCGGCAAACATTAAACCCATTGAAAATGTATGGGCTATATGCAAAACCAGGCTGAGAAAAAATTCATTTAAATGCAGTTATTTAAGTGTGACACTGGGTTCCAAAAATCGTTCACAACTGTTAAAAACTGGTGAAATCCATGCCGAAACGAGTTAAAATTGTGCTAAAAGCCAAGTGGGACACATAGAGTATTAATTTTAATAATAACTTATTTTTACTTTTCAAATAAATAATACTATACTTGAAAAAAAAACGCGTTTGTTCAGATTAATTTGCATAAGACTGTACCTAGGAATATCACTGCTACCATGTTGTTACGAGGTGTTGTCAAATATTCTCCTAAAGAGACTGACATTATATGCCAAAGAAATATTTAGAGACCACCAGTGTGACTTTAGAAGAAACCACTCGGCAAGTTAAAAAAAATTTCACTATACGCTTTTAGAAAATAATTGGGAATTTCGCGAAACGAACCACCAACTAATTGGAGATTTTAAAAAGGTGTTTGACTGTTTAAACCAATCGAAAATGTATCAATTCCGAAAAAGTTGGTGAAACTAATACAAGTATGCTTAAAGGGAAACAAAATACGACTTAAAATGCGAAAGGCCCTATCTGACGAAATTGATATACCTTATAGCAAGGAGACGCATTGTCATTGTCTCCTTTCAGAAAATGGGAGAGGAATAACCCTTTAAAGAATCACATCCTCCCTATGTTACGCTGACGACCTGAACCTTCGGGTAGATAGTGGTGAAAGCATTAAGAAATCGCAAATATTGTCACGAAAGGAAATATTATAGATTTAGAGGTAAATGAAAAGAAAGCAAATTAAATGGTCACACACCGACTTGGATCGATCCAAACTTCGCATCTGATTATACTCGATAAACGCTTTGAGTGCCAAGAATAAAAATGAAAAGGATCATATGGGCAACGAGTTCCCATCACGATGAAGGAACTACTCTTTTCTCCCGCAATGTCAAAATCCGTATTAATAAAACCAAAGCGCCATTAACGAATGGAGTGAACTATGCGAGTATAATCAAGAACTCGGAGAAATTTATTTAGCCCCAAGCATTGTTCGAGTAATAAAATCGTTGGCTAGGACACCTAGAATGAATTAGTGGACAGTGGACGAACAGCTTAAAGAATAATGAATGGAAAACCTGAGGGAAATAGACTGCCGGTAAGACTGCGCCGTCTGTGGCGGGACAATAGAAAAATTGACTTTGAAGTGATGAGACAGAACAATGACAAACATGGAATTAACCCATTCATGACAGGAATGCTCGGCGAAGGTTGGTCAACAAGCAAATATCAAAATAATAGTAAAATAGTCAAATATATAGTCAAATTTAGTTTGATGCAATTTCGCGCATCGAGTTTTCAAATATTTGTTCATGACCAACGCTCTTCTTTCATTGCATAAACTGGTGGAGCGCTGGAATATATTTTATTTTTAGCGTAACCAAGTCCAATGACGATAAAATATCATTCTTTCGATATGACATGTCCGAAATTTGTTTCCCCAGGTGCGTTCCATATAGCGCCTTCTTGCTGAAATTAGACACCGTTCACGTCCACAGCACCATTTAAAAAAAAATTGCTGACAGCCTCAGGATTCAAATTTTACCATAAAATGTATGAAAAACTCTTATTGACGCCTGTGCCAAATTTCATTTCGATTTATTTTACAATTTAGTTTGTTTTTTTTTGTACAACTGAAAGAGAATTTAGTGATTTTCCAATGCCTTCTTTTGTTTGCGGAATAAAATGCCTGCTGCACAAACATTTAGGGTATTGAACAAGACCTTTGATGAGCAGGTTTGGTAAAAAAAAAATATGTTTACAAGTGGTACAAACAATCTCAAAAAGGCGGGAACACGGTTTTTAATCGGTTGAAAATATGCACTGATGAACAACACATCGAGGAAACTAGAGATTTGGTTGGAAGAGGTCATGAAACACATCATAACACACCTAAGACTTCGATCAAGGTCCATATTTAATAAGTTATCATAAAAAGGCTACTCAGGGCAATTGTTACGTAAACCGAATGCCATTTCAGAGATCGCGTTTAACAAATCTGTTTTTGAAGGAGACGGAATTGTTTGGAAAGGTAAATAAAGATTGTAAACTGTATAAACAAGATCACTGAGCACAGTAGTGTAAACAGAAGGAAATTTCCATGAAACACTGAAAATAGAAAACCTTTAGATGTATAAAGGAAATCAAATTGAAAAAGTCCCCGATCATATCAAACAACTTTTTTTCCAGCTGACAACTGTCTAAACATTTAGTTCAAAAAGTGCAGATATTAGTACATATGTATGTTTGTCATCATAACGACGAAAAAGTTAAGTGAAACACATTAAAAAAACCCGTGAAATTATTCAATTACGACTGCTTTTTCAATCCAAATAAGCCATTTAGTTATATATGTACATATTCTCACAAATTTCTACCAGCTTAGTCGTGAAAAATTAATTCAAAAGAAACTAATAATAACATTTTGTATGTGCTATCTATAACCAAATATCACACATTAAAGTGTTATTAAATCCACTTGGCCACAAACGAAAATAAACAACACTAACTTCAATAAAATTATTCACCCAAAAATATGTTCATAATGAAAAATATTAAATTTTTTATTCCAAGTTTTAGGATTCAATTCGATCTGAGTCGAGGAAAAAAACCTCATCGTGTACCATTGTTATTAACAAAATTTGATTATAAATTACAATGTTAAATTATTCAGAACCTAATAGAAGTATAGGATTCTATTAAATATTCCTGTCCTTGTTGGTAGCCATTTTCTTTTTAATATTTTTTAAAACATATAAAAATTCGACAAAAACACATAATAATAAAAATATTACTTTACAAATATATTAAATTTGCTCTTCAAATTCTCTATAAACGTCTACAAATATGGCTCGATTTTGCTGAAAACTTATTCAGGTTTAAATTATACAATTACGCGTCGAGTGAAACCGGTCCCACGTCGACATTTTTGGTTCGCAAGATAACTGAGGCGAAAATATCCGTACAAGACTCGATTTTTCTACAGAATTCATGCTGTAAAATCCAACAGCGCGAATATGTTCCCGCAAATAAATAAAATATTTCGGAGAAAGAAACAGAATGGTATTCAGGATCTAATGCTTCCGAGGACGTCAGACAATAAACGTTAGCTACGAACAGTTAGCATCGGTCCAGAGAGCGCTATTTTGGATGATGACTTCTTCATGATCGAGGAGCTGTCTTCCAGGGAGTCTACAAGATGAATGATAGTATTCGCCCGAATCACGGCCTGGAGAACAGAGCCCTGCATCATCACTTCTACCTTCAAAATGATATCGATAATTGGCTATCCGAGAATCTTGGTTTTACCACGTTCAATGAAGATTTCATGGCAAAAAATGCCATAGCCAGTGAGGGGGCTAATACCCTGTTCATTTCGACGGAAGATCTCTAGATAATCTTTCAGTCATTGAAAAGGAAAAAAATCCGCGGGTATCGACAGTATATCCAATATTGTGCTTAAACACCTTTCGCCAGTGGCTACAGAGATACACCATCAACAATGTACTGAATAATGCATATTATCTAGTGCACTGGAAGACAGCGGTGGTGCAACCAATCCCCAAGTCGATAAGTGTATTTCCGAATATCAGCAAGGTCTTCGAGAAGGTGGTCCCAATGGCCCTGTCTAAATGGGTTGAGGACAATAAAATCATCCCGGATAACCAATTCGGTTTCAAAGCGGGGCATGACACCATTCATACTGCGTCGAAACTTGTATCGGATATTCAATGGAATAAATGCAAGAACCAATGCACGGGTGTCTGTCTGATTGAATTGGAAAATGCTTTCGACACCGTATGTTTAGAAGGTCTTTAATACAAGCTCAATCGGCTGGGCATAGGTAAACCACTGCTATATATGATTTTTGTCATGTTAACTGGTACAAAGTTTGTTGATCGGTAGATCAATTTGTAGATCGGTCTCACGCCGGGTTCGAAGAGACATAGTTCGCCAGCATCAACGATTTTGGTGGCTGGAGAGAGCTACGTCAGTGGACAATAGCTTAAGCCTCTTCAAGGCAGGGCCTGGCTAACACAAATGGCAGGCTTACATAGACTAGGGTAGGTTAAGGTAGGGTAGGGTAGATTAGGATAGAATAGGGCCTTAAGCTGTAGGTCCCTTTCACATGTGTGAAAAACAAATGTGCATCTTTAAGAACAGCTTTTTTGCTGATAGCTCGATTTCGAATAATCCTTTCCAGCTTGACTTTGATCACTAAAAATAACTTGATCCAAAAGTCTAGAGTCTTGTTACAATAGTAAGAGAGTGATTTCTTAGTCATTCCAGACATCTCTGATGTGAGATTTTGACTCTTCCTTTTTTAAACAGCCCTCATTTCTGAACTTATGAACAACGTTCCTAGCTACGATATAGGATTTACCAACAAGTTCACCAGCCTCTCGGTGGATTTTGCCTTCGCAATCTAATTTTAACCTTTCGGTCTTTTAAAGAAGTTTCAGATTTTTTTCGACCCATTTTGGTCTTTTTTAATTTTTCTTACTCTAAATATCCTTTATTCTTCTGCTTAATGCCTCGACTACAGCAAAATAATGAGCAGATATTAGAAGACAACGTTTTAGCTTGTGCTTTTTTTGCTTGCTTTCCTCCTGTCTTAATCAGAGAATTCAAAAAAAGCCACCTTAAGGAAAGATTGCATCAGTTTTAATCATGAATATGGCTACTGAATATACAGAAGAGATGTAAAATATGAAAATCAGTTACTTTTGTACATAGTTGGTTGTACATAGAATATATTAAATAAATTCGGCTGTAAAATCTGTGTTCGAATAATTTTCTGGGACAAATATTGAGTAAAAATAAAAATGGAACTTGTGTCACTACTCTCAGAAACTTAACAAAAGTCTAACACTTGTCTCTGCCGCTTACTAAATTAACCCATACCATCTGAAGCGCTCCTTAACCTTCATGATCATCAGCAATCCATTACCACCAGTTTCACCAAATTCTCTATAATGTCATTCCCAAAAAAGGATTATTTTCTAAACATTTTTAAAAGCATTTTGTTTTTGTTATTAAAAACCAGCTACCAATTCAGATGTTTTGCAAACCTTATCAGCTATTCGTTACGCAATTATGAGTCAAATGAAATTGGTCCAGAGTCAATATAGCTATTTGTTCTCAAGATACTCGAAACAAAAAAAAGTAAAAAAACCTGCCAACTTATAAACAAACGCATACACATATATTTTTTTAAGACCAATGAATTCCAGTTCTAGGGACCTTGAAATGTCCAGATGTGTCAATATTCATATATCGAAAAAATCGTATCCACATGGGAAGGTAAAAATAGGGCTCAGTGAAACTGGCCCACAGACTCGTTAAGAATTAAGAGCTTATTTCACTATTTCTCTTCGGTTTTCGGTATCCAGATGAATGAATGACTCAGAATAGTTTTGGAAATATAAATCCAATCAGCATCCAATCAACTACAGTGTTGTGTGTGATCGGCCGGCTTCAATTCTACTGTCAATTGGGTCTTATAACCATGCAGGCAAAGTGGTTGCAAAATTCTATACTTTTTTGATCGTCTCGAACTGGAGACACCTGTTCCTTCAATGGCGTTATTTTTACCTACTCTTGGTGGATCAACTTGAGCTGAAGTTGTAACCATTAATTGATCTGCCCCAGACGCATACATTTACTGATACTTCCAAGAGGAGCTTGGTAATCCGATATATTTTCAATATTTTTGAAGTGATTTTCACTATTTCAACATATTGTGTGGAATATATTTAATAATGTCTTTCTATTTGCTTAACAAAAGTTACCGCAAAGATATGAATGTCGACAGTGGCGGAAAAATTAAAATGACACCTCTTATTGGATAACTCTTTAAAAACTTTTTAACTAAAAATTTCACAAGAGTATTGCGTAATCCCAGAACATGGGATTTTTTTTTTCATTTTTACACAAACCTCAATATTGGTCAACACGAATGTCATTAAAAAAGAGCTGAAATTTGTGAACAGCAGGCTGCCGGATTAATTATGTCTATATCTCTGTCTGGAATTTTAATTTTCTGTGTAATTTTATTCTCTCCAAGTGTGAAAAGATTCAAGCGACTTGATCCAATTCGCATAAATTCTACAGTCGGTCCGATAGTCCCACATGATTCACGGCCGAACCAGTAACCGTCAAGTATTTACGTTTCCGTATAAATCGCAGTTGACCGCCGTGTCTAAATTCAGGCAGCATTTCGACTAAATAAATGTGACACCATCCACACACCGGAAGAGAATGAAAAAAGTCAATCCGCACAATCGACTGGCTACGAGTACTGTTTTCATTTACTCATCAGACCGTAAAACAACATAATTTGGTACGCAAATGTTGTGTGCTCAGTAGTTCCTGTCTTACATACCTATATTATACGAATTTATATAACGACGACACCCCCGCATTCAGGGTAATTTCTTACGCCCACATCGAATCACATTTTTTGGAGAAAAATTAGAACAGACACAAAGGTATGGATGGCCGTTCGAAGTCTTGCCTTTTGTAGTGGGCGGTGTGATTTTTGTTTTCGGTTGTATCTCTGACGACTTGAAATTTTGTTCAAGTTTACTATTAATTAGCGCTTTGTAGAACGTAGACGTCAACCGGTTAATCAAACATGGCATTCCTCCTCTCTCATCGAGGAGGTCACGTGTATACGAGGATATTTCACATCGTACTGCAGCATTGGATAAATATTTTTGTTTTTCCTAATGTGTATTTGCCAGCCATGCCCACTTCCATCGGACTGACCTGTAATGCATACCTCTGTTATAGAGGTCATCTGACCTTCAAGGCCCATTGATTATCCCCAAAGATGTCAGTGAAAGTTGGGTATTTACGGTGCTGATTTCGATTTTACAAACATTTCATTAACCAGTAATTAGCACAAGCAGCATAATGGAGAATCCATTTTGCTTTCACAATGCTGAAAGATGATATGGTCGATTGGACCTGTTTGCTGTACTCGTATAAATGGGGTAAGAGGCGAAAGTGCTAATTGATGAAGCACGTCGCTTATTCGCCTATTTTTGGTTTACCAATAAGCCAAAGACCTCAATTGCGTTGTAATAAATAGAGTTCCCCATGCCTTCTCTCTTGTCTTATAGTAGATGGCTCTAAGATGTTAAGCCGTAGGCGCAAACGTATACACATATGGCGAGGGTATAAATATGATGAGAGCCTCCATAGAACTTCACACCTTAATTTTAGTAACTTATTTGACGTCTCTTTCAGCATTTTTAGAGGTTGCTTTTAAACAACGTAGCAACAGCGTTTCATAGCACACCAAATATTGGTTAGCATTAGACTGTTTGACGCTTGAGAAACGTTAAAGGTGAAGATGAGATCATTTCATAAAGTCGTTGTATTTAGACAAGAGAGAAAACTTTGTAAAGAGCTATCCAATTAGAGACGTTTTGTTCACGTTCGTAATACGTCAGACAAAGCCTGGGTTAATTAAAACGATAAATTAGAACGTCTCCGAGAGGATAGCGATATATTTAGACTCCAATTCGTCTGACAAGGTCACCTAAAAATATCGCTGCTGTAAATGAGTGTGCGTTTTAAATCTCAGGTGGTTTCACAAAAATGTATCCTTTTGCATCGCATTTTGCATTAAGAGCTTCGTCCACATTTATGACTTCCAATTGACACAAAGAAGCAGACCACTGAGTACTGGAGTGAGTATCAAAAATGAATGAACAAGGTGATGACCCTTTGTATGGGTAAGTAACCAAACAAAACTGTCAAATGCAGAGAACCAAAAATAGTGGAACAACCTCTCCATCTACAGCGAGTGACGTTATGGTGCTGTTTCAGGTCTGTTGGGGTCATTGGGCGGTGTTTTTAAACTTCCATTTGGAAGTTATTTTTTGAATTGACCATTCTGACCTATCACTACGGTTTAAGGTCCTTAAAGTTACAGTGTATATATAACTCTCATGAATATGCCTGGTACGTACTACGTACGAGTTTTTTCTGCTCAGAGTAGTATCGCCAAATGCCAAGTAAGAGCGCTAAATTTTACACAAAATTTAATACAGTTTTTTTTAACCAGTTTTTTTTTTCAATAGCAATAAATTCGCCAAGAACACACTAAAACACGTCTATGAAAAGAAACCAAAATGACCGACAAAATTAGCACATGTTAGCGGACATTTGTTCTAATATAACAGAAAAATCGAAAAACAAATGTGTTTAGGTCGAGAAGTTCAAGAAGTCACCTTATTTGTTGAACACACCTCTTGTAGGATTGTTATAAAAAAAATAGTACAATCCGTGGATACCTATTGAGATATTAAGGAAGTTTAAAGAGGAAAATAAATAAAACCAAAGGAAGACTAAAAACCGTAACAATAATATCATTACTGTCACTACTTTTAGCAAGATACCAACATTTTAGTTGAATTTAATAGTCTCGTTTTCTCTCTAGCTCTCCTATAGTTTTGATTTTATCTGCTGAGCTCGTGAAGTGTCACGTTCCCAGATTTTCTTCTTTGATCCTAGTCCTATGAACTGTATTAGCTTGTCTCTTTAAGGACTAAACTTCCATAGGTCTGATGGTTTTTAAAACATTTCTTTTAAAAATAAAATTCTCAAAACCTGTCATATTTTATCTTTGATTAAAGCGTTATATGTACTTGGTGTAACGACTAGGTGCCGAACTAGTACCTTCGCTTGAGAAAGGAAGTAAAACCTTAAAAAGTAATTACAGACCCTTTTTTTACTATTCGTCTTATCAACAATTTTTAAAAAAGATTTAAACACAAGAACGGTTAAGTTCTTAGAGTGAAAGAGTTCCCTTTTTTTGTGGGTACCCAACTCGATTTTTTTTTCTATATACACATTTATAATGGTTCCCATAATAAAAACATCACTAAAGCCTTCGATTCTGTCGATAACAAGTTACTTCAGAACTTTTGGCTTTGGAGTTATCATTCATGGATTGTGTCGTTCATATATGTCTAAGAGAGTCCAAAAAGTGGAAATTAATGGACAATTCATGGTGCCCTATTTCTATAGGTGTTCTTCAAGATTACGTTCTTGTTTCTTTACTTATTTTTATCAATTTATTTTTATCAAGGGTTTTCCAATGGGGACACTAATCATCAAACTGTTATTGTCAATTTATTCAGTAAACCCAACATTTTCATCATGGTAAAGTACATGAACGAGCAACGTCTGCAAATTATAAAAATTTTCTACCGAAATTCGGAGCCGGTGACCGCAACTTTAAGAGCGTCAACTCCAATTTTCTGTCGTAATTCTCGCCCTAGTAGACAGGCAATAACAAGCTTAGTGCAAACATTTGAGTCTACATATTCGTTGTGTGATGTTGCCGTGTCAGTGAGACAACGGGTTGGTCGAGGTGTCGAAAATATCGCTGCCGTTCAGGCGTCCGTAGCAAACGATCCAAATCAGTCAATTCCACGGCGTTCTCAAGAATTGGGCATCGCTCAGACCACATTATGGCGTATTTTACGTAAGGATCTTAATTTACACCCATACAAGATCAAGCTGACTCAAGAATTGAAGCCGATGGACCATTTGAAGCGACGTACGTTCTTCTATTGGGCTCTGGAGAAGATGCGCCAAGATGATGAATTTCATCGCAAAATCATCTTCAGTGAAGAAGCTAATTTTTGGCTCGATGGGTTCGTCAATAAGCAAAATATGCATTATTGGTCGGGTGAAAATCCACATGTGCTTCATGAATCACCATTTCATCCACAAAAAATAACTGTTTGGTGCGGTTTGCATGCCGGCGGCGTTATTGGGCCATATTTTTTCGTCGACGATAACGATCGTCACGTTGCTGTGAATGGCAACGTTATCGCGCCATGATTACCGATTATTTTTGGCCCGAATTGGAAAATATGGACTTGGACGACATGTGGTTTCAACAGGATGGTGCCACAAGCCCCACAGCACACGTTACAATCGATTTAATGAAGAGTAAGTTTCATGAGCGTGTTATCTCAAGGCGATTTAACGCCTCTAGACTATTTTCTTTGGGGCTACATTAAGTCATTGGTTTATGCCAACAATCCGACGACGTCGGAAGAGCTCAGAGCCAACATTGAACGCGAAATAGCGGCCGTTTCAGCCGAAATTTGTGGCCGAGTCATCGAAAATTGGGTCCAACGAATCGACCACTGCAAACGTGCTCGCGGTGGCCATATGAACGAAGTCGAGTTTCATTCATAAATGTTTTGATTGTACTTCAAGCCGATAATAAAGTTTTTGAAATATCTCAAACGGTTTGCGTTTTATTTAAAAAAAAAGTTGTCAAGTCTTTTTTGGAAGACCCTATACATTCGCCTTTACGTTTGATTCTGCTTTGAACTTTTCTGCTGACATCAATCATGACTTTGGCATCTTTAGTCACTGGTTTCAAATGCATAAAATGCTCTTTAGCAGTAGACTATGGAACTTACTTTTTGTCATTGTGACAACTATAAAAACTGTAAGCCTGGTAACGTTTCACCACGCTTAGCGTAGTATTTTTTCTACTTAAGTTTATCGTAGATTATTCTTTCTTT
The DNA here is from genome assembly GCA_958301585.1 of Merodon equestris. Lineage (NCBI taxonomy): Eukaryota > Metazoa > Arthropoda > Insecta > Diptera > Syrphidae > Merodon > Merodon equestris. The sequence continues at coordinate 171,078,113 of OY284413.1, forward strand.
TTTGCCTTTTAGGCCCAATACACACGGAGCAGCTGGTAAAAAAGACTAAACCAGTTGGCAACTCGGGTTACAGGCCAGTTACGGACTCAGCGGAGACTTGACCCCACACACGAGGAAACTCATCACCAATCAAAATCTCTAGTTCGTTCAGTGTCGTTATGGACACCGGGCGTGAAATGTCTTTTGGAGACTCGAGCGATGCTGAAACCATCATATTGTATTACTACCTCAGAAGGAGGAGAAGAATAATAAGAAGGTTTTGGGTACATCCATACCTTGAAAACAATTTCCGGAACTGTTTGTTTGTTGCATAAGATCTGGAAGTATGCTGAGAAGGAACAGTTTTAATGCTTCCTTCATCACCCCCATCATCCCCTATGGAAAGTCCTTCTTCCTCCTCCGATTGTGGTTGCGACAGATTTCCGGAAGGTCTTCCCAGTGCCTTGATAGCCGGGAAGGTAATAATTGCACAAAATAGAGAATTTTAACATCTCTCGATTTCAATTGGAACATCAGAAACCTAATAACCTTGCTTCTGAATCATTCACATGGGTGTTAATCGTACAGAAACTACTCACTCGTGTCTTCATCGAGTGATTGGATGACTCTCAATTCTTTGCCTTCGAATCATTTTGATTGTCCCGAGCGCGGCTTATCTACAACGCTGAAATCACCAGTTTTTAAACGTCGAAGCCATTCCCTACATGATTTTCCAGTTGAAGCATAAACTTCCACAAGTATTTGATGTATTTCAGCTGCACTTTAATTCCAATTAAAGCAAAAAATATTACTCAATAAGACATATTCAACTCAAAAAGAGACAAGGTTTTTATGTAACTCAGAATTGTATACATAAATTGAATGTTATTAATAAATGACTAACCACTCTGAAACATTCGAGGTCAGCTTTCACTATGAAACATTTACAGCCAGAGCTGTCTTATGTAAGTGGATCGAACTAACTTGTATTCACAATAGTTTTACCTAAAAATTTCCCTGAGACTGGAGTCAATATATGAAATAATAAATTGTGTTTTTTAGAATTATAGAAATTCAATATGAAATAAAATACTTAAAGTTAATATTAATTTCTATAATCTTAGCTTTGTTTACTAGAAAATTATATGTCATTAGCGCTCAAATATAATTTTTGAGCATAAGCGTACCATGGCTAGCTCAAATGAAGAGCAATCGCAAGCGATCATATGCTTAGTTTTTTGGAATAAAACTATTTTTTCTTAGGTTAAGATATTTGTAATAAGATTGGTTTAAATTTACCTATAGTCGTCGAAATAAAGGGTGTTTTTTATAGAGGTATAGAACTTTGAAATGGAATAAAACAAAGATGATTTTTCTAAATTGACATTCAATTAACTTTATTCAAAAGATAATTTTCCGACATTAATATATAAATATATTTTCTAAATATAATTTCTGGCATATGACCGCCACGGCTGGCTGGGACGTAGTCTAATCTGGAGGTTCAATTTTCGATAATTTTTTCCAACATTTGTGGCCGTATATCGGCAATAACTAGGTGAATGTTGTGCTCCAAGTGGTCAATCGTTTCGGGTTTATCGGCATAGACTAGCGACTTCACATATCCCCACAGAAAATAGTCAAGTAGCGTTAAATCGCACGATCTTGAAGGCCAATTCACGGGTCCGTAACGTGAAATTATGCGGTTACTAAACGTTTCCTTCAATAAATTAATTGTGGCACGAGGTGTGTGACATGTTGCGCCGTCTTGTTGAAACCACAGCTCCTGCACATCATGGTTGTTCAATTGATGAACGAAAAAGTCAGTAATCATGGCTCTATAGCGGTCACCATTGACTGTAACGTTCTGGCCAGCATCGTTTTTAAAGAAGTACGGACCAACCCATAAAGCACACCAAACAGTCAGTTTTTGTGGATGTAACGATGCCTCAACATACACTTGAGGATTATCATCACTCCAAATACGGCAGTTTTGTTTATTGACGTATCCATTCAACCAAAAGTGAGCTTCATCGCTTATGAAAATTTGGATCAACGCCAATCTTGTTTTGGGCCCATTTACCGAATCTACGCCTTGCTAGGTGATCCTGTGGCTTCAATTCTTGCACGAGTTGGATTTTGTAAGCACGCAAACCAAGATCTTTCCGCAAAGTCTTCCATAAAGTGGATAGGCACATATCCAATTCCTGTGCACGATGGCGGATAGACTGATTCAATGATTTCTTCTGTACGCACTGTAAGACGTCTCTGTGGATGCGTATTATCATTTAGAGTAAACGTGGTGCGAAAATGTTCTATAGTTAATCGAATTAATTGTTCTGATGGACGATTATGTTGACCGTAAAATGGACGTAGTGCGCGATACGTATTTCGAACAGAACCATGATTTTCAAAATAAATTTGCACAATTTAAAAGCGTTGTGCAGGGGTCAGTCTACTCACGTTGAAATGCCAAACCAAACTAAAAATAAATCACTTTACAGCTGATAAAAGGGCCGCCAGTTAAAATAGTGTTGCCAACTTAAAATTCTATACCTCTATAAAAAACACCCTTTACACAAGTTTAAGTTGTACTGTTTGTTTTATAGTGTCAGCCTAGGGCCAGTAAGATATTTAAATTTTTTAAGATAGTTCAACTAGCCTTAAGCATTTTTCTCTAGTGTAAGATAGTTATAAGCAAAATTGAAGAAAAATGAATTTAAAATTTGAAATTGAAAAAAAATTAAAAAATTGAAGCGTATTGCGAAATCCAATTTTCGACAATTTTATCGAGCAACTGGGGCCGTATTAGCAATAACACGGAGAATGTTGACTTCCAAATCGTCCAACGTTTCTAGTTTATCTGTATTGACTAGTGACTTCACATACCCCCAAAGAAAGTAATCTAAAGGTGTGAGATCACAGGATCGCAGAGGCCAGTTCACAGATCCATTACGCGAAATAATGCGATTAGCAATAAATTGTTGGTGTCGCGTGGCGTGTGGCATGTTGCGCATCTCGTTGAAAAGAAGAAGTCAGAAATCATGTTTCTATAGCGCTCTCCATTGACGGTAACATGTTGGCCGGCAACGTCCTTAAAGGCATATGAGGCGATGATCCACCAGCCCATAAAGCACAACAAACAGCGAATATTAATGGTTGGAAGAGCGTCCTGACAAAGGCTTCTGGGTTTTTTCCACTTTTAATTCGGCAAGAAATGGGCCTCATGGGAGAACGAAATTTTGCGTTGAAAGTGAGGATCAAGCTGAATCAGGTTTTCGGTCCATTCACCAAACCTACGATGCGTGTAATGGTCACGCGATTTCAACTCTTGCACAAGCTGAATCTTATATGCTTTTAAGCCAAGATTTTCCCATAAGCCCCAATGCGCGATAGAGAATTGACTCATTCGGATTCTCTTCAACACTGCGCTCCACAACGAAAATAACTTCTTTTCTCCGCACTGTTTGTCACCTTTGGGGATGCGTTTTATTCACTTGAGTGTACATGGTGCAAGAACGATTCATCGTCTTCCGAATAACTTCATCAGATAGACGATTATGTCGACCGTAAATTGGACGTAGTGCCCTATACGTTTGTTTTTTATTTGTCGTAAAATGGCAAAATGTTTTTACCACAAATCACCTTTTAACTGTCAAATTGACAATCTTTAAAAACAGTGTTGCCAGTTTGAAAAGCAAACCTCTAAAAAAAACACCACTTACATGCAGTATCGGACGACAGTTCGGTCTGAAGTATGTTATTGAAACAGAAATGTCAAATTCGGACCACGAATAACCTTGTAAAGGATGGGCTTAATACAAGTTTCTTTTTGAAAATGCAATAAAATGAACAGAATAAAATTTTTCCTATTTTATTATGGCTCTAGTAGTAAGAACAAACATTCCCATTAATTATGAAATACAAAGTCATTCAAGTGGCTGCCTCGGATGGCTACGCAGTAGCGCATTCTCTATCCCCAATTTTCCAAGACCTTGCTGATGGTTTCGGGCTGTAGCTCACGGATTGCTTGGATGATATTGGCCTTAAGTGCTTGAATCGTTTCCGGATTGTTGGCATAACATCAGTCCTTCACGGTTCCTCACAAAAAAAGTCCAAAGGGGTGAAATCGCAGCTCCGAGGAGGCCAATAGACGCCTGATAATACGATTTGGGAATTTGGTACGCAAAATATCAATTGTGGCATGGGCTATCTGGCATAGTGCAGCATCCTGCATGAACCAGAAATCGTCCAAATCCATGTCTTCAATTTAAGTAAAAAAAACAAAAGTCAGTTAATATGGCTCTGTTACGCCCAACGTTGACCGAAAAGTTGTTCCCAGCCTCATAGTCGAAGAATAATGGTCCAATGATGCCACCACTCCACAATCCGCACAAAACTGCCACTCTCTGTGGATGCATTCCCTTCTCGACCATAACGTGCGGGTTTTCCGTAGCCGCCGGACGAGATGAAAATGCGCCTCGTCAGAAAAAATGATTTTTCGCCCAATTCAAGCTGCTCTAAGGCCCAAACTGCGAATCGATAACGAAGCGGATGGTCGCGCGCCTTCAATTGCTGGGTCATTTGGATCTTGTAAACGAATAATCCGAGATCTTTGTGTAGAATTCTCCTCCGTGAAATGTTGAACTGTTCAGATCGAGGGCGAGTTCGAGTTGATGTTGCTGAATTGAGTCTCACACTCTCGGCCACAGCAGCCACATTCTCATCGGTGTGCACCGTACAACCACAATAACATATGATTAAAAAAAAACCATTAGCTGGCCCACCCTTTATGTTAGTTCCCAGAGCGTCAGAATTGCAAATTTTGTTTGGAAAAGAGCATGGTCACTCATAATGAATTTCGATCGAATATCGTCCACTTAGTCGTTGGGATTCAAGAAGGCGTGAACCTTTTAGACGTAATAGTTGGTATGAAGACAGTAGCTGATTGAATGTCTACCACAGAAGAACGTGCTACGAACTTTGACGGCTCGATGGCTCGACGGCTCCACGACGGTAGGCTCCATTTCCAATACCTCTTCTGTCAGGTATTGTTCCAGTCTCATCGAGGCAAATGAATAAAAACTTTAGTTTTGACGAAGGACATTCAGAAAATCCGCAACGAAATTCACGCTTCGCAATTATTCACGAGTATTCCATGTTTTTGAGATTTAAATTGACATTTCTTGTTGGATAGCCCTATAATGGCCTATTATACTTCAAATAAATAACACGTTTAAAGGGTCCTGACCGGATATGTAATTCCCAATTAACGAATCATCGTGCACCACTAGCCTTGCTGATTGTTTTCCCTAACTTCGGCTTAGGTCTAAGTTGTCTCTTGACTTATACACCTACTACCACTTCTACCACTTCTTCAGATAACCATCCTATAGAGATCATCAAAATAGAAATCCTGGAAATCCAAAGTACAACAATGCATCACCATTTTCCATAATCTCAGAAGCTTCCAGCTATCATTAACTACCATCCATGCCACCTGCTGATTTCAATCATTTGTAATTCCAGGTCAACGGAGAGGACATCCTAGGGTTGCGTATATCCGACATCGCCCGAATGGTGAAAGGCTCCGAAAGCGTTTCTCTTCTGCTCTGGACACCTGGATGCGACACCAACTGTAATCCCCAGGTACGTTCATCCATACATACATCCTTTCATGTTTGACAAACTCCCATAAAATACGAACGCATTCACTCGCGACTAAACCATTTAATCCACCCTCTCCCCGGGCACATCAAATCCGATAGAAATCCCACATGCATTCGATCCAATTTGCAATCTCATATCATCCATTCACAGAGCCTATGTTGCGGACCGATGCCATTGAATTTGGAACGCCTTTCGGCATGCATGCAAACAATCCTGACAATAATCGAATGTCCCGTCTGCAAGAACACCATTGCACCGCCCGTTCTCCAGTGCCAGAATGGGCATATTCTCTGCGTGAAATGCCGCATCCTCTCGCAAACCTGTCCCGTATGCCGACAGTACTTCAGCCCGGGTCGATCGTTAATAGCCGAGCAGATTTACAGTTCCATCACGGACACATTCAACTTACGCAACCAGGCCAAGCTGCGGGAGAAACTGTTCGGTGCCAAGTACAGGCGAACATCGAGGGAGGAACAATTGCGCGAAATACGCGAGCAACGCCATCACTACGATAGCGCCAACAATCTGAAGCCGCTGCACGAAGTCAATAAATACGCAGGACAACGTCGTCCCTCGTTGCCGAGCAATAAATTTCTTGCCAAATTGCTCGGTAAAACTCAGTCTATGCAAAACCTGAGCACTTCTTATCGACCGTCGACGTTACATTCATCGTCGCAGCTAACAACACCGCCTGCAGCGTTACTATTGTCCGTTAAGAGCACCGCGACAAATCAACTGAATGGAACAGCAGCAGAGGAACACCGTGAAGACAACGACGTCAGAGCCAGTAACCTCAGTATCAGCGATAGCTTCGACGAACATTCTCATCCTGGAAATCCATTAACTTCGGGGTACAGTCTACGACCGTCTACGATATCGAAGCAGTTCTCCTTATCGGCATACGATTTATCAAAAAAGGACTACGACGGCTTGGTGGCTATTGAACGTTGCCCATCGATGACTCGACTACAGCATCTTCGTTCGAAACGTAATTCACTGCAAACGCATGACCAAATGGAGCTCCTACTCGAAGCACCACCTCCGTCGCCCGAAACGCAAATTACCGAAAACCGCCCAACAAGGACCTGTGCCTCGTTGACTACATCAATTGAATGTGTAACACGAGCAATAGGTTGTGAAGATGAATTACATCTCAAAGCAATTGAACGCACAGCACCGGTACAAGCAAACGTCCCCGTTCCGACGATACGGATTTCCTCGTTCATGGAGGAGCCAAGCGATACCGCCTTTTACCTGTGCCCGATCGGCTGTGGCAACCAGTACTACGGTAAGTCGTCTCCTTTTAAGATAATCATATTAATATCGTGATTTCTCATTTTTCCTCGCCCAGGATCAACACTCCAGCAGCATGTCAAAGTGGATCACGGAGCAGCAATTTTATGCTATGGCAGCTCGAGTGCTGAATTCTCTTTGCCTTTGAGAGCGCCACTCGATAAAGCGTCGGTACTTCTCATGTGCGACAGCAAGGATTTCTGGATCAAATTAAGGACACATGGGTAATGATTTTTCCTACTTCGCTCGTTTGTTCCGTCCCCTTCACCCTTCGAACGTTCTTTGCACCGTCGAATGTTTGCATTTCGGCGAGAGTACGAGTACGTGTCGGTAGCCCGAATGATCCTTCTTTGTCCCTAATGGAGACTTGAAGGATACTTATTTTTTTTTGCTCATCTTCCTTCATCTCCCTATTCCTATTGGTCGACAATGATAGTGTTTTCATCTTTTTTCCATGCGTTTGCAGCGAAGGAAAAAGCATCAGCGCTGTACCGCTTTTTCAAGGACCTGAAGATGAAAGTTCAGATTTTATGATGGAAACTCGATTAAGGAATCGTCTGGATGCAGGCCAAGATGAAGATGACGACATCGACAGCACGAATCAAAACGAGAATGTGAACGAAAACTGCACCGACAACAACGTTCTTGTCAACAAGCAGGATGGCTGTGATGACACCGTACTCCAACGGAAACTGATAATGAGGTCAATTGTTCCTTCGATGATGGCAACAACATGGGAGGATAGTTATCGTCCCACTCACTCTACTCTTGATGGTGACAAGCAAGGGGCTACCACGACGCTGTACAGTCGGGAAAATATCCAAACGGCTTTTGGCGAAGCAATTGATTATCGGAATCTTTTGTTGGAAATTATCATTAAGCGTCGGGAGCAGTAGAAGGCGATTCTGAGAGGACGAGACTTGGAGTTGAAGGGTGGTTAGAGGGTGCGAGGGATAACCGAGCTGAGGGTGTTTTGGCGCATGAAATGAAGACTGCTAAATTGGTTTTTGCTTTTCTTTAGATATTTTCTATAATATTGAAAAAAAAGTTAAGACTTGTCAGCAAAGCTGCCTTATAGAGTAGTTTCTGCTTAAGGTTTCTTTGGATAAAAGAAAATTAATTAAAATTAAATAAAATTTGATAAAACTTTTTGGTTTTGAATTTAAAAACTCATTTTTAGGTCATAAGGTAGTATTTGGGTATCGATTTGACCTGGTAATTAACGCCTTAAAGATTTATTGCTAATAAAGGGCAACTGTCTTCATATTCGACCTCAAAACATAGAAAGACTTTTTTTTTTAAATGTGCCTTATGCAACAGCTAGCAGGGGAAGGCTACAGCGACCTAGCGAGACCTATTGTCAGTGAAACTTGAATATATGATTCCTCCATCCTCCTGATAAAGCTGGGGAATAAAGGTCATCCTCTCAAAAGACCCAATTTTCCTGATACCTTAAATCGCTGGCATCATTGCAGTAAAAGCCAAATGCACTTTGCCATCAGTAAGTTTACTGATATTTACCATATACCTTTAATGCCAATCTTGAAATTTTAGCTGCCGAATGTGTAAATGGCTTCAAGCTTGGTCTGGAAAAATTAAAGTAACTGAGCAAGGGTATTATTATAACCGGCTATTTGGAATTCGCAGCCCTAGAGTCTCAATGACAACCCTTCACCAAGAGTCCCAATGACAACCCTTCTCCTACCTGATAGCAAGCTTGTAAAAAATTAAGGAAGTGAAAAAAAATCACCATTTATGGTTTTTTGCCTATTTTGACTATTTTTTTCCGAGATTGCGGGTCTATTTTACACGAAGCTTAAAATTCCGCTGCGACCGCTCGCAAAATAAAGGAGAAAGTGGGAACTTCAACCAGTGCCCGGACAGTTTGAAGAGTGATTTATGAAAAACTGGATAGTCATTTCCACCCGAAACCAAACGAGATCGTGCAAAGGTTCGCATTCCACAAACGAAGTCAAAGGAGTCAGAAGACAATCGCGGATTTTGTGAAGGATTTGAGGAAATTGTCGGAGCACTGCAACTTTTTGGAAATTGATAAAATGCTGAGAGACCAAATTGTCTGCAGAGTGGCGCATAAGCGCCTGTTCAGTGAACCAAATTTGGATTTTAAGCGTGCATATGAGATTGCATTAGCCCATGAAGCTGCCCATCGACATGCATTAGATGTGCGGGGGAACGGGTAGGTTATGGCGATCTCGTCAAAGAAGAAGTCGGGAAACATGCGAGGTTATCGTTGTGATGGCAACCATCTTGCAGATAAATGTGTGTTCAATGAAAATAACTGCGATTTCTGCCACAGGAGGGGGCACGCCAGCCGAGCATGTTTTAAAAAGAGGGCCGCTGGCCGACAACAGCAAACTTTCCATGCCGTAGATGAGAGGGAGGATTAAAAGAAACAGACTTTGTCCACGGCTTCTGGACCAAGGTGTTGATAAATGGGGTGGAAGAATTTTTTGAGGTGGATTCCGGTGCGGTGTGTACAGTGATTTCCGAGACAACGTGAAAACGCATAAACCATGCGAATAAGAACCTTATACCATCGCCGATAACTTTTCAGACATGGTCTAAACAGAAGTTGCAAGTCCTGGGGATAGCTGTGGTGAATAGTAAGTACAATAATAAGGGCTTGTCTTTGCCAGTTCTTGTCATTTCAGGTGGTAGGAGATGTCTGTTGGGCCGAGACTGGTTTTCGGTTTTGGAAATCACGGTGCACGGAGTATACGCAATCGAAGGGACTATGGAGGTGATGAGTGTGGTGACAAAATACCAAAACATTTTTAGGGATAATTTTGGCGCATTCAAATTGCAATTCGAATTGTTGCCGGGACCGACCCGGTTTTGCTAAAACATCGGCAATGTCCTATTTCGGTTGAAAAAGAGCTCATGAACTGGTCGAACAGAATATATTGGAACCAGTTCTTTTCTCGAGATGTACTACGCCAATTGTCCCGGTATCTAAGTCAGACGGGACTATTCGAATCTGCGGGGATTACCGAAGCACAGTGAATGCTGTTATTAAGACCAACTCCGCTCCCTCTCTTTTCAGAGGTATTGGCTGCCATTTCGGGAAGTCACCTATTTACAAGGCTAGACCTACAACAAGCTAATCAATAGCTAGTGGTAGATGATTTCACCGCGGAGGTTTTAACGCTCAACACTCACAAAGCATTATTCAGGGTCCACAGGTTGGTATTTCAGCCGCACCAGGTTTGTTTCAAAGGTGCATGGATACTGTATTGGCGGGTATCAACGGCGTGAAGCCATATCTAGACGTTATTGTTGTTTCTGGTAAGGATGAAATTGAGCATGCACGAAATTTAGAAGCTGTTTTAAGAAGCTTGACCCAAGCTAATTTAACAGTCAATAAGTTAAAATGTCTCTCTGCGAGGAGAGAAATGGATTTCTTAGGATTCCATATTAGTGGGAAGGGAATATCGCCGAACAAAGAGAAAGTCAAGGCAATCCAATAGGCTGCGGTCCCAAAAAATAAGCAGATGTTGCAATCATTCCTGAGATTATTAAATTTCTACAACGTTTTTCTGCCCCGTAAAGCCACGGTAGCAGAGAAACTACATCGGTTGCTAGACAAAAACGTCAAATGGGAATGGACATATGTATGTATGAGCATCAAACAGTTTTTAGTGAGCTCAAAGCTTTACTCGATTCTAATACCCTGCACATACCTTATGTTGTTGGTAAGCCCCTGATTTTATCATGTGACGCCTCTCCGTACGGGGTAGGTGCGATTTTGGTTCATAAAATAGAAAGCACTGGAGCTGAGCATCCAATTGCATTTGGGTCTCGTACGCTTGGAATTCACGAGCGCAATTACGCTCAGTTGGACAAAGAAGCGTTAGCCATTATATTTGGTATGAAGCATTTTCACCAGTATGTGGCCGGAAGACAAACTAAAGGGTGGTCCAACAAAAACGCACGATGATAGTTGTAAATAAAACAAAAAGTTTTCAGAGAATTATCTTAAAATTTTTGATTTTGGTAGAAGGATCTATGACAAATATGTGTGAAACAAAATATTGGCCAAATGCTCACCACGGCTTCGGTGGCATACCTCTATCCGATGGTCCATATTTTCAATGACTCTGAGACATAATTGAGGTTCAATGTCGTTAATGTGCCGAATTATCTCATCCTTTAGCTCTTGAATTGTTCTTGGCTTATTGACGTACACTTTTTGTTTTAAATATCCCCAAAGAAAGAAGTCCAACGGTGTCAAATCACATGGCCAATTAACATAGTCACGACGTGAGATAACACGGCCATTGAATTTCTCGTGCAAAAGAGCCATTGTTTCGTTGGATGTGTGGCAAGTGGCACCAGCCTGTTGGAAGCACGTATCGTCTAGGTCCATATCCTCAATTTCTGGCCACAAGAAGTCTGTTATCATCTCGCGATAGCAAACACCATTCACGGTAACTGCTTGGCCGACCTCATTTTCGAAGAAGTACGGCCCGATGACACCGCCAGCCCATAAACCGCACCAAACAGTCACTCTTTGTGGATGCATCGGCTTTTCAACAATCACTCGTGGATTCTCATTTGCCCAAATGCGGCAATTCTGCTTGTTAACGAATCCACTGAGGTGAAAGTGTGCCTCGTCGCTGAAGATGATTTTCTTTATAAAGTCACCATTCACTTCTGTCTGTTCAACCAACCATTCGGCGTATTGACGACGCTTGAAATGGTCAGTAGGCTTCAGCCCTTGAGTCAATTGAACCTTATAAGCATGTAAATTCAAATCTTAATCCAAAATAGATGCGTCAGGAAAAGAACCGTTGGATGTCCTGATGTTGGAAAAGAGCAATGGTCCACCAATAAGAGCGGAGCACGTCGCTACCGAGACAGGAAGAGATCCAATAATGTCAAGCGTCAAGAGGTGCCTGCTACATCGTTGGCCACGGGAGTTGGAGAAAATCGAAGAGTTTATACCATACATTCGACGCAAGACGGAACTTTCTACGCAAAAGGGTTGCTTGCTATGGGGTACTAATAGTACCATCTAAATACCGACCACCCATTTTGGATCTCCTTCATGGATATCGTAGGGAAATAAGCGTGATGGAAGCGTACGCTCGAAGCTACGTGTGGTGGCCCAAAATAGATCAACAGATAGAACTTAGAGTACAGAAATGTACCCTTTGTCAAACTACTCAACGCCATCTGCCGGCGGCACCGCGACAGTTTACTCCCCCTTCTGAAAAACCGTAAAGCACGTTACATATAAATTTTGCTAGGCCCGTTACAGGGCATACGTTTTTGGTGGTGGTAGATGCGATGTCAAAATGGTTAGAGGCCAAAATAATGCGCAACATTTCTTCGGCGGAAGTTGCGGGAAATTTGCGGGAATCGCTACGCACGGGCAACCTCAGCCTCAGCCCCTTTGTTTCAGCTGAGATGCAACAATTTTATATATCCAACGGTATCAAACACAATGCAATAGCCCTTTATCATCCTTCTAGTTATGGCCAAGCCGAACACCTAGTACAATATTTGAAGGCTTCCTTGAAGACTATGACAGAGGGAGATCTGTCAACTAGACTGCAACGCATCTTATTCAAACAGCACACAACCCCGAGCACCACAACGGGTAAAACCCCAGCGGAGGTTTTTTACTCATGGGTCGGCGACTTCAAACGGTGTTAGATATAGTCCATCCGGATGACGGCAATTTAGCCCCCATACTTCTTCTTCTTTTCCTTTTTATCCCGGCGTCGTTATGGTCAGAAGTGTAGGACCATAACCTTCCCACTTAACTGCATTCCTACTGGTCCGCTTGTGGCGTCCGCCGGTTTGACCTCAGAAAGTAGCGGCAGGCTTCCCGGTTTGGGATTACTTCATCGCTGAGGCCAATCAAATGCTGGTGTTTTTGCATTTGTTTGCACCAATTGTTTTTCGGCCTGCCTTTTTTGCGTGTTAAAATTGGAATGTTGATTGATAACGCCTTTTGGACGGGGTTCAAAGGATCTCTCCTTTGAACATGGTAATACCAACTGAGTCGGTCGCGCTCTATATTTCTTGTTATGGTTTCTTTTACGTGGAGGCTTCCTCGGATCTTTGAACTTCTAATTCTGTCACGCTTTGTTACTCCCGCTGTCATGCGAAGCATCTTCATCTCAGTTGCCGTTAATTTGCTCTCATACTTTTTGTGCATTGTCCAGCATTGTGAACCGTATGTGAGCGTCGGACGTACAACTTAAGTGTAGAGCCTTCCTTTCAGCTTAGGGGGCATTTTTCGATCACAGAAGACGGCGGAGTTTTCCCGCCACTTCATCCACCCTACGCATACGCGATGTTTGATGTCGTCATCACAAGTTGCTTCTCTATTAATCATAGATCCCAGATATTTAAACTTTTCACACTTGCTAAGCACTCTTCCATTCAAGTAAATGTCTGGAATAGGCTGATGAGGGTCAGAGAACGGGCAGCACAGATACTCTGTCTTCTTTGAACTAATACGATACCCGTGTCCCTCAAAAATGTCCACCCACACATCAAGTGCTCGTTGTAGGGACGCCTGATCATCACTTATAATGGCCCCATCGTCAGCAAAGAATAGCTGGTGCACATTGGGGTCCGTCACTTTTCCTTCAAGCAAGCAATCAAGGACTGCTATAAAAAGCAGTGGGCTGAGGACGCTCCCTTGGTGTACACCGACTTTGATTGCGAACTCTTCGGTGACTCCTGCGGTGCATCTTACTCTTGTCGTTGCTCTCTCGTACATGTCCATAATCACTCGCACGTAGGTTTCTGGAACTCCTTTTTGTCTCAGCGCTACCCATAAAAGATGTCTTGGTTGCCGGTCAAAGGCCTTCTCGAAATCAACCAACACCATATGCAAGTCCTTTGAAGGATCACGATGCTTTTCCATCATGATCCTTATACTTTGGATTGCATCTGTTGTTGATTTACCCGAGACAAGCCCACACTGGTCATCAGATAGTCGTATTATTTTCCGCAGTCGGCTATCTAATACCCGTTCAACGATCTTCATGGTGTGCGACATCAGCTTGACAGAACGGTAGTTATCACAATTTCGCGTATCACCCTTTCCTTTGTGCAATGGAAGAAGATAGCTTTCCCTCCATTGATTAGGCATAGTGTCGCCTCTCATAAGTTTGGAGATAAGAACCATGAGCCATCTAGACCCGATGTCTTTTTCCAGAACTCAGAGGGTATCCCGTCCGGCCCAACAGCTTTTCTTTTCTTGGAGTTCTTAACCGCGTACCGAACTTCTTCGACTGTGATGTCGGATATTTCGGCATGATTCGGGGCGGCTCTTGGAAAGTACACTCGGGGAAACTGTTCGTTCAGAAGTTCCTCACAATACTGTCGCCATCTGTGGAGAATTTTTTCGTCTTCCACAAGGAGTTGGCCTTCAGCATTGTTAATAAACTTTGGGAAACGAATCTCCTGAGCATTTCTTCTTCTCTGGGCGGCTATCTTAAAGATATTTGCTCCTTTGTTCAAATTGTTTTGTCGAAGCTCCTGGGTAGCCTGGTTCCTTTCAGACGCGGAAGACGATATTTCTTCCAACTCCTGATAGAGGCCTTCCATGCTTTTCGCTTTGAATTCGGCGCATTTTTTCTTCGCGATACCTTTGCAACATCTATATACCTTTTCACGGCGAGCTTTTTCCTCTCTATTAGTAGAAGAGCACTTTGACCAAGCTTGGAAAGCCATTTTCTTTTCGTGTATCACTGCTTTGGCTTCGTCTGTCCACCACCAGGTTTCTTTTGCGTGTTGGCAGGGGCCTTTAGATGTTCCGAGCAGTGATTTGGCTTTCTCCAGGCCAGATTGTTGTAGGGAATCCCACATGTCTTGTGCTCTGCACTCCTCATTACCGACCTCATCGATAATGGAAGAGAGCTAGTTTTCCATGATGGTAATAAAAGCTTCGCCTTTTCCTTTATCCAGCTTATACCACTTGATTCTCTCAGACACCTTCGTTTGCTGCTGTGACTTCTTTCTCGCATCCATAAAAAATTCAGTCAGGAGGAGACGGTGTTGAGGGGCGATCGCGTCTCCCAGGATCACTTTGCAATCTTTAGCTCGTGGCTTCATGAAACTGGATACCAAATGATAGTCTATTTGAGTTTCATTTCCGCCGCTGCTATAAGTGATCAGGTGCCGGCTTTGTTTGACGAACATGGTATTTAGCACTATAAGACCGTACGACTTGCACATGTTTAGGATATCTTCACCTGAAGAGTTCCTGGTGCCGTATCCCAGCCCTCCGTGGTAGCCTTCATAGTTTTCGGTTTTCGGCTCTTCCTTTGGGATGATTTTGACAAGGTTATGGAAATCTAGCCAGAATGCATCTTTTTCTTTTTGTTCGCATCCTACTTGAGGGGCATATGCGCTTACGATGTTCCACACCTCACCATGCATCACCAATTTGAGAGCCATCAAACGGTCACTGGACTTTGAAATGGTTAAGACGTTGCCAAGTAACTCTACCGCAAGGATGATGGCGATTCCGTTTTTTCCTTGTTCCAATCCATAGTAAAACATCTTGTAGGCTTTTGTTTTAACGTCCAAGAAACGTGCCCGATTACCGGTGTTTCGCCATTTCGTCTCTTGTACGCACAGGATTTCTACTCGCCTTCTAACCATCATTTCTTCAAGCTCATAGCTGCGCCCACTCATGCTTCCAACGTTTCAACTCGCGACTCTTAAATGTGGCTTACGCCGTGGCATTACTTTGCTATCCCCCGGAAATCCTATAGCTCTGACCCGAGCATTGCTGCTCGTCCCAGGATCACGACCATTAGTAGTGCCTGGCGGGGTAGTGCTTTTCCTTTTAGCGTTATTTTCCATAATGCTACGGTTTGACCATTTTCTTTCTTTCCTTCCTTTTTGACACGGACATGCTCCAGATTTTTTTTATTTTTTTTTTTTGATTGATCTTACTCTTACAACACCGGTGATCTCCAGTCGTGTCAACCCACTGATTTGCATGCACACTTGTGGGGCAGTTTAATGGTGGTATATGTGTCCCTAGGCTCACCTTGGTGTTTTCTAAATTGCCTAGATGTGAGTTTTGTTTACCTTTGTTTAGTCGCCTTTTACGACAAGCGATAGGTATCGCTGCAGGGATATTCTTAACCCGTCCCTGCACGAGTGTACAATTTAGCCCCCATACTAACTAACATAAACCGAGATGTAGGAAGTTTTGAGGTCGGGGATCTGATTTAGGCCGCGCGTGGTTGGAGGGCTGGATAATCACAGGCCCAGTATTATACGTCGTCAAATCAAAGGATAATAAAGTTGTCCGGAGACATGTGAATCAAATTAAACGTCGTATTCCTTGGGATGAGTCTGTTTTAAAGGAAATTCCTGCTGAGAAGGAAGAGTTTGAAATCACTTTAGAACGAACGTCGTCAACAAATATAGCACCTCCTTCTTCCTTACCTAGACCGTTAATACGGCCGATTGTAATAGAGGCAATTAGTCCGCCGCCCACGACTGACATTCCCACCACCTTGAAAATCTGCGGATCGAAGGTGATCACTCGCTATGGAAGAGTAGTTAAACCTCCCGAGAGGTACGGAGCGAATCTTAAAGGCGGAGGAATGTAATAACTTCGGCGACACCCTGTCGAAGTTTGTACCGAGAGAATATGGAGGAATTGTCACGATGTTACAGCTCTGGGAAATGTCAAGCACACACTTCCGGGCTGCTTTCGGAGACGATCACGAGGGAGAGCATATTGGTTAAGTAGAATAGTGAAAACAGTGTCCACATCTCCGACGGCAAAAACTGAGGAGAAAACCATGTTCACTTCAGCGGCATAAAAATCATAGATTGGAATTTTGCCGGATTCAAATAAGAACGGGAAATGGTCATTTTTTCAGACGAGAAAAATATTAATTTTGATGGCCCTGATGGCTTTCAGTATTACTTTAACGATTTGAGGAAATCAGAGATGTTCCTGTCACGTTGTCGCACTGCTGTGTATTTCCGTCATGGTATGGGCTGCAATTTTATTTTATGGCCCAATAGATCTGGTTGTCTTAGATGGTCAGCAAAATTCAGAGGATTACATCCTCTTCGAGCTTCTTGAAGCGCAGACAATTAATTTCCACGAGATGTTTGATGGTCGAAGTTGGATTGCAATAATGTGGAATTATTGGACTGACAGCCTCTTGTTCCCGATTTAAACGTTATTGAAAATGTTTGGGAATGACTGTCGAGGAAAGTTTACGCAGAAGGAAGCAATTAAGGACAATGAAGACACTTTTGGAAAAATTCCCATAAGTAATGTAACAAAAGTATATCGGTCGTTAAAAAGTAGACTTTTTTAAGTTATACGCAATATTGGAAGACCTATAAAATATTAGCAATAAAAAAAAATAATAAGAACACTTATTTTTTCTCCTATTTTCAAAGGTAAAGGCAATTAAGTGTCGCGCTGAGTATTGGCATTTTATAGTAGAAAGTCTTAAACATGTTTTTCATGCACTTCGGCCATTTTACGGTCGTCATAGTCGACCTACTGAATAATCAATTTCAACCATAGTGACCGAATTTCACATTAATTTCATGCTATTCGACCTCCAGTCATCTACTAGTATATGTAGAGTACGTACAGAGGAAAATATTGCCGCTGGTATCTGTAAGGGTTCGCAGCCATTTGCAATAACAGGGATTGTATTACTCTACTGCTTGGTTTTTCTATTCAAGTCACAGCTGAGTTATTATCCGCAATGTGTCGAAAAGTAATCGAAAATTGACCTGTGGAAATATGGCTGCAGGGACTTTTATGGACGACATTTTGAATGGTATTATATTCCATTCATAATGGCAAGTTTGAAACAAATAATTCACTAAACAAGGTTATTATAAGGCCATTATGGAACACGACATCGTCCAAATGCCCGCCTCAGCTTCTTTCTGTCGCACGGATCCAAGTGATCCAATTTTCAATGACTCTTCTGCAGAGATCCGGCGGAATTTGAACAATGGCCCGTGCTATATCCACCGTAAGGGCATCGGTTGGTTGTGGTTTATTCGCATAGAACTGTGTCTCTAGATAACCCTGCAAGAAAAAGTCTAGAGGGTCAAATCGCATGACCTTGGTGGAGAATTCACGTCACCTCTGCGAGAGATAACTTTACCCTCAAATCATCAATCGTGGCATCCACTGTGTGGCACGTAGCGGCATCTAGGTGGAACTACATGTCAACTAGGTCCATATGGTTCAATTTAGGCCATAAGAAAATGGGTATGATCGTTCTGTAGCGCTTGCCATTGACAGTGACCGCCTCACCAACGTCGTTTTCGAAAAAGTGCGGACCAATAACGCCGCCTGCCCGAAATCCACATCTTTTTAAGAATTCATTGTCATCTGGTGAACCTCGTGTGGGTTGGTGTCATCCTATATAGCGTCGGTTCTGCGTTGTACACTTTTATACTGTGCGGTAACAATTACCTTTGTACACATCATTATACGAAATAAAAATGATCTATCTATCTACACTTTGACGGACCGCGGTGATGTTCTTGGTTGATTGATTACCGAACCGATTGTTTCAAATTTGATTACCAACCGGTGAAGAGGCGATTACGAAGGGCCACCACACCTACCGTAAAATGAGCGGAACGTTTGCACTAACGAACACTAAATTGACAAAAAAGTTTTACCACTTGTACGTGATATCAATCGTGTAACTTGCCATGGTGATTCGGCATCAGTAACTCAATATTAAACAACAGATTTGACAAATGTCACCAAAACTACATGACATCGCGCCAATTGAGAGAAAAATCTTTTTTTTTGTTGGAAGACTCAGGGACTCTTCTTGTACCACAGACAGACACCTTGCTTCATTGTATTTTCCCCGTTTTCCGGAGGAAAATGAGAAGAGCCGCAGGTTTTCTGCAATTAATTCTCCTTGAAGGATAAGAAGAATGATTCTTGCTGAGATCGGAGCGTGCGCCGATGCATCCTGGTATTCCCTCCATCTACGACTCTGTGCATTAAGGACTCAATCTTTGATATCAGATTTGGCCGTGGAAGCAGGTAGACATAAGACGGGTTCAGCACCTGTGAAATTGTCTTCTGAGCTCCTTCTAGCGAGATTCAAGATGGTCTTGACTAATTTGAAGCTGGATAGAGGGTTGGACACAGCTTTATTTTCGCGCTTAAAGAAAACTCCAGCCCCGTACTCCCGCCCAGTCTTGGAGCCATCTGTAAAAATGCGAAGACCGTTCAATCTAGGTTCAGACTCAGTCCTGACGCCATGAAAATTTGACTCAAAAATTAAACACAATAGGATGGTAGGTGTTATAGCGCCGAAGGTCATATCTATGAGGCAGGAGTCGTACGATATTTCCCGCGCAAGTACTTTGTCACTCCAATGCAAGTTGAACCAGAAACCATTAATCTTAAGGCAAGACATGGCTTGTGTGCACTCCCCGATAAATGTGTCAAGCGGTTCATCATAGCATCAAAGCAGCACCCGGCATGCAGTGAATGCCTCCGTACAGCTGAGACACGGCGCTCTCTGAAGTTTAGGGAAAGGGGCCATGACGTTTTTGCGTGTGAGCCTGTTACAGATAACCTATGCATATGAGATTATCGTTCTTATCATTGCTATGTAGATCCAGAGGACCTTTTTCATCGATAAGCCCGAATAAGATTGCTATCTAAGATGACACCCATGTACTTAGCTTCCTTGGATCGGATTTTAGCACCAGCTAAGCCAGTGTTTTTCATCCTTCTCTAGTCTTAAGAAGATTAACCGTCAGCCCATTACTCGTGCACAAGTCTTGATCACATTTAACGCCGCCTATGCACTGAGACAGACAGTCGCTAGGCATGAGCCGATAGAGAGATCGGCAACACCATCCGTATAGGCTTGGGCATAGATTCCAGACCCATTGAGAGCATCGAGCAGAAAATCGACCACCATGCACCATAACAGCGGGGACAGAACGCCACCTTGCGGGCCGCCCCTGTTTACGCCAGACTTGATACACTGTTCGTGGCCTGCATCAGCGATTAATGTCCTGAGCACAAGCATTGCATTGCTGTCGAAAATTCCCTCAATGTCGATGAATATGCCCAGTACGTACTCTTTCGAGTGTGCATTCAATTCTCCCAACTAGGTTTTGAGGCGCAGTCTCCCAGGGTTTTCCGCGCTAATAAGCATGTTGCATCTCCGAGAGAGGATGCATTCGAAGCGCAACTTTGCGTACGTGCAGCTCTACAAGTCTCTTCATGCTTTTCAGCACACCATTCAACCGTATTTAGTAAGTATTGCCATTTTACCTTGAAAAGACATACACCAGAATAATACTTAATGCGCATTACGACCATATTGCACCCAAATTTCGCACCAATATACGACCTCAAGACATTTATCCAAATGTATAAAGTACGTACAGAAGAAAATATTGTAGCTGTACTGATATCCGTCAGTGTTCATGGCCTTTTGCAATAATTGGGACTGTAAAGGGTGCCTTTTTTATAGGTTCAGTTTTAAACTGGCAACACTGTTTCTACAAATCTTCAATTTGACAGTTGAAAGTTGAAGCGGTTAGTAGAATTTACTATTATATGACAAATAGATTAACGCCAGAATAACGTACGCAAATTATGCAAACTTATTTTGAAGTCCATGGTTCGGTTCGCCAAACTTATCGTGCGCTGCGTCCATTTTACGATCAACATAGTCGTCTATCTGAGCTAATTATTCGGAACACGATGAATCGTACACTCTAGTGGATATTACGCATCCCCAGAGACTACAAATAGTGTGAAGAGAAGAAGTTAGTGCCGTTGTGGAACGCAGTGTTGAGGTGTTTTCGATTCGCAATCAGGCAAAGAAATTGGAGCTCTGCCGATCCAATTTGCCTAAGATTTTACGGATAGATCTTTGCTTGAAAGCTTATAATATCTAGCTTATGCAAGAGTCGAAACCACATCACCATTATATGCACAGAAGGTTCGGTAAATTGCCCGAAAATAAGATTCAGCTTGATCCTCATTTTCACCTCAAAATTTTGTTCTTCAATGAGGCCCATTTTTAATCCCATTTGGAGTAGAGAAATGACAGAAGCCTTTGTCGCGACCCCCTTAAAACCATTAAAACTCACTGTTGAGTGTGCTTTATGGGCTGGTGGAATCATTTGAGGGTATGTGTACGTCTAGTCTATCCCGATAAACCAGAGACTTTGGACGATTTGGAAGTCAACATTCGCCGTGTTATTGCTGATATACAGCTGCAGTTGCTCGATAACGTTGTCGAAAATTGGACGTCACGATTGCGCTTCATTCGAGTTAGCCGTGGCCCACATATACCTAAAGTCGGACTAATTTTAATGGCATAAAATTGTCTATTGAATGGAGCTAATGTCATAGACACTAACATTAGCTTCAAGTATTGTATTTCATATTAAATATGTGTAGTTCTAAAGTAAACACCCTTTATTGCTCAACTACCTGGAAGATTTTACGGAAGAATCTTGGTCTTAAACCTTACAGAATACACATTCTTTAGTATTTGCATTTAAATCATGGCCGAATTATTGTCCGACATTTGTCGAAAAGTCGTTGTTAATTAACTTGTTAAAATCAAGCCTCCAAGAACTTTCGTGGAGGATATTCTAAATGAACTTGCCATTATGAATGAAATATAAATTCATAATGGCAAGTTCTAAACAATCTATTAAAATAGAAATTTCTTCGAAATCTATGTTAAATCATGAAAGTGTCTTATTTAAGTGTACTTTCAGAACTACAAATTAAATAGCTCTACATGTACACAGTCTTTTAAAAATCGCACCTAGATGTCAGTAGTGATTCATTTCTGAATGGTATTTTAAGTGTGCCATCTTTGACATTTGTAGATTAGACATCCATACAATTTTAGCTGTGGATAGATACATGTTAGAGCAACGTATCGGCTAGCAGTAGGATCAGGCCATAGTAACACAAAGGATAATGAGAATGGGCCAAGATGGGACCACCTTCAATACCAATCTAATTCAATCAATATTTAGGAAACGTTAGCCCAAGTATATAGGCTTCTCATTTGTAGGCAGTCGCCGCCAGACTTAGTATACCATGATTGTATTGAAGCAAAACGAGCGTAATATAAGGCAAAAAAGGCTACTTTGAGCGGCAGTGCTGGTTCGGAACCGAGTTGTCCATTCCGAAAATTTGCTGATTTCTTGTAGCTTGAAAGCCGTCACAGAATTGTTCTCTGCTCACAATCTCTCTTCTCTTTCTCCTAATCATCAGGTTTTTCCACCAGGTGCTTTTCACAAATGTGACTGAGGTCTTTCCACCAATGTTCGCCACCTTAAATGTGGTTGTTTCCTGCATCGTCATTGAACGTTGAAGTGTTAGAATTTTCAGACCTCAGCTGAATAAAACGTAGACCTCTTAATATTGGATCTGAAGTCGCCTAAGAAGGTCGATGGCGCTGTACAGTCTTGTGGCAAGTAGCAAGAAATTTGGTAAGCCAGGACGGCTCCCGTCGCGAGCGAACCGTAGAGCGATTAAGTTGACCGTAAAATGTAAGAATTATAGATAGCGTTCAAATACTAGTCATTTCTATCTAGGCGCGCCTTTGAAAAGTTAAATGATGAAGCCCAGATAAGCCAGCATTCATTTTACTATAAGACCAAAGTCAGGTTCTGGGAGGTTCACGCTGTTTCTCAGCAGACAACATTACGTAGATGCGTAAGAAAGTTGAATTTTTGATCAAAAAGTTCAAGCCGCTTTCGACGGACATTTCCGAACACACCCCTAACGATTCCTAAATACTGAAGATTACACCCTTTATCACTAGTATACCCCTTTTCAGTTGGGAAAGGATTCGGAGTGAATCAGACCATGATAATAATCGGAATAGTCATCAGTACATATAACATTCATTTTTGATCGACCTGTTTTTGGATTACTACACAAAAAGCCATTCTAAAGGCTTGACTCTTGGCCATGTTTCATCTCGAGTTATGGTGCTTGTCAAGCATACGATGTCTGAGCCCCAGGTAATCAAGCGTTCTAGTTTCGATGCGCTTTAGAAAAAATCTAGGGAAAACTCATTATTCAACCTACTCTCTCATCGTTAAAACCCCAGAACACTCATCAGTTTTATTAACAGAAACATCTGCTGCCAATACACTGTTACAAATCGCACTCAATATGTGTCAGCTCGGTACAGTGGTACCAACTTACAGCTATATATTCTTTTTAAAAGAATGTATAAGCCAAAAGGAAAAAAATAAAATCACTTAATATCCTTAGAACCTAAAGAAGCAATACCATCGACGTGACAGCTCCCTGGTGTTAGAACAATATCTTGATGTTAATCTGACAGGTTGTCCCAAACATGTCGTGTTCCCGTCAAACAGCAATCAAAGTCACATTCCGTAACATACCACTTCCCAATACCACCAATCCCAACATGCAGCGCAACCCTCAGCAGCACCACGTCATCTTCGTCTGCCAAAATAGGATCCCATTAAAATAATTATCTGTTGCTTACTCGTCGAGTGACACACTGACCCGGCAACACTCAAAACAGTGTCATCACAATCTTTCGCAATTAAAAATCCATTCATGCAACAAGCTATTGAAAAATGCCCCCATCTTCTCCCACGCATCGATCAGATGTCAGGCAAATCTTAATCTCTCACCCTGGCGATGTCCTTGTTCATTCATGCGACATTGATCAAATCACTCGACGTGCCGAGCACACAGGCTTACACACCCTTGCCAGCTAACCTCCGGCAACCGCAACTCAACAAAAGACAAAAACAATATGAGGAAAGTGAAAAAAGAAGACCACAACGCGCCAGGATAACCATCACAGCTGAGACATACTTAGCCCAAGCCTTCAGGCGCACCGTCCCGACCATCGTCTTCATGTTCGCAACAAATTCACCAGTCATAGGGCTCAGTGGCAGTCGTGGAAGCATGGCAAATCACTTCCCCCGTTTGACTTTTGTCCGCCATCGTCATCATTGTCCCCGTTGTCAGGATCCCATCCTTTATCCAACTAACTCCTTTGTGTGTGCACGTATGCAATGCACGATATGTATGTGTCTAGTGCGCGCTATGCACTCGACGAACAAATTGCTCCCAACCGCCCATAAATTTCCGACAATTGTGATAAATCAAGACGATGAACTTCTTGCAGCCATCACGTTGAGCTTTAGCCACTTTTTCATCCCCTCGTCGTCTGTTGCTGACTCCATGTGTGTGTGTGTGTGTGAACATGGAATCCAAGAAGAAGAGACGGCGAACCTAGAATCCTTGTGTCACAGATGATGAACGATAATGCGCCTTTTTCGTTTCCGTAACTGAGCTTAGTTACACTAGTGGACGGGATTGGCACCGATGGTATTGGAACTGGGCTTGGGGTCGAATGGAATGCGATGCAGAAAAAGGATTGTTGGGAAATTGGACAAAGAACTGAATGACGGATTTCTTATCGCCAGGATCGGTGACAAATGATTGAGTCACGTTGGTTGCGTGCTTATTTTTTTGTTATTACTTTTTATCCTTGTTGGATTCCTTGTCGTATTCCGCCGGACCTAATTTTAAGGAATGTTGAATGCAATGCACCGAGTAAATGGGTGGAATGAGTTCCCTTGCCAGAGGGTGGTGCGAGTGGTTCTTTTTGTTTGATAGTCATGTTAACGCTGACAGAGGGAGGAAGGACGATGTGATTGTACGAATAGGTAAAAAAGGATCAGGGCGTGATGCTCGAAGAATTGAGATGGTGGGGTTGTTTGAAAATAATCGAGTAAAAAGTTTGTCAACCAGGTAAGGCACGTTTGGGGAAGCACTGACACTTCAATAACCGATATAATGACTGGCTGATGTGAGGAAACATGTTGGCAGTATTACGACTCGACGATTTGGATTGATCTTGTTCTTCAAAAAGACCAGGAAGGCATAGCCGACATTGATTTTTATGGAGTGTATACTTTTAAGCCACCTTGCAGGTCCAGTACAGTATGGGTCATCTGTTAAGGTTGATATCCTTCTAGATGTCTGAAGGAATTGTCACTTAGCAGTTCAGACTGGGTTACAAACAATTTTAGTGACCCTCCTGAACACCTTTCAATATCAGTCACATAGAAAGTCTATTGAAAGTTAAATCTACTAGGCGCGGTGACTGAACAGAATCGGCATTATACAATATGGTCCGAATTAAATAGATTTGTTTTAGACAAGGTACTCGTATGTGCTGTTTCACAGCCTTGCAATCCCATCCGTTCTTATTTGATATAAAAATAGTCGCATATCTTTAACCGTTGACCTTATCGACATTTCTACACGTTTCACAACCGCAGAACCAGTTTTTCTATAATCATTTTATGAACTCTTCGCATAAGTTAAATACTTTTTTTTGTTTTTTTATTTTTCTAAAAAAATATAATTTTTATATATTTTCTGAGAGTGTTGTTGATCAACCAAAACGTCGCCTAAGGCTAAAACTTAAATCTAACGGAGTTGTTCTTAAAGCTATGCGACGGCGGAAAGAGATAGTGGACGTGAAGGAATGCGGTTTTTGGGATGGGTGTAAGTTGAATCTATTGGAAAGGTGCCGGATTGGGAGTATGCAGCGTTTCTGCGATACTAGGGGAACATGCGGGTGAAGCGTGCAATTTGTGCTGCGCGTGTTCCGGCAGTTCCCGGCAGCGGTTGGTGTCGTGCAATCATATCCAAGAATTTGGGTTCGTTGCATTAAGGTATGATCAATAAATAACAGGAATTTCATCTTTTCTCTTTTACAGAGCCTTAGGAGAGAACATAGTAGTGTTCTTACACTTGTAATTGCCTGCCCTTATTGATTATATTACCACCTGAGGAATAACGAAGAGGGGCTAGATTCCTAATGAATCTCTGCCCCATGAAACGAAATGTCTGAGGTAGAGCCGATGACGTTGCACTGTGCACACTCAAACCACTACAACATCTGTGATGAGTCGTTGACACATCTTAACGTTAAATATGCATGGACTTCCTTATGTGAATTATTCGGATTAGTTAGAAATCATTAAACAACAGCGTGCGCCATTGACGATGACGTTGTTCTCACCATCTTCTTTGTAAAATATCGGCCAGCTCATAAAATGCTTTTTTCCTGGGTACTCATCAGACCAAATACGACAGTCCTGTTTATTAGTATACCCATTAACCCTGAATTGAACTACATCGCTGAAGACAATTTTTCAATGAAGGAGTGGATCTTCCACCAGCTTTATGCCCACGAAGAACGAGGCTGTGGTATCGTTCGGCTTCAGTTCTTGCACGAGCTGTGTTTTGTAAAGTTTTAGTGCAAGATCTTTGGGTAAGATCTTCCTCGTAGTCAAATAAAACAATCCCAAATAATAAATTGACAAATTATGGTCTTCATTAACACTGGCGAATATAGCACATTTTTTTTTTTCTGTACCCACTCTACGTAACTAGATTCAATTGGTCACCAAGGATGAATTGAATTGCTTGCTTAGTAGGTCAATTATGACGACCGTAAAATGTGCCGAAGTGTGTGAAAAACATTCAACACAAAAATCACAAATCCTGATGATAAAATTTAATAATTTGTAAACTTCGTTCAAGTGTAAGTTTTACACTTGAATTTTTGAATTTCTAGCAGTTTTTTTTGGCGTGCTTCGTATATATTCACATTAAATAGAATTTGAACATTGGACTAGGACTTAAGTATCGCACGTTTTCATAAAAATGCTGCACTTTACCAATGACTGAAAATGACACCTCCTGTTGGACGCAAAATTTTCGGATTCCCTTGGATTCCTTTTCATATTTTCAGCGTGTTTTGTATATATTCACATTATATGGAATATGTATTTTAGACTAGGACTGAAATCTCAATTGTTTTCATAAAAATGCTGCATTTTCCCAGTGACTGAAATTGACACCTCTTGTTGGATAGGTGTTTCTTCCCAACACGCAAAATTTTCGAATTTTCTTTATTTTTTTGGCTCGTCTTGTATATATTCAGATTGTATGGAATTTGTAGTTTAGAATAGGACTTAAATGTCAATTGTTTTCATAAAAATGCTGCATTTTCCCAATGACTGAAAATGACACCTCTTGTTGGATAGGTGTTCCCAATACGCAAAATTCTGGATTTTCATTTAGTTTTTTTGGCGCGTTTTGTATATAATCACATTTTATGGAATTTATACTTTAGACTAGGACTGAAATCTAAATTTTTTTCATAAAAATGCTGCATTTTCCCAGTGACTGAAATTGACACCTCTTGTTGGATAGGTGTTCCTTCCCAACACGCAAAATTTTCGAATTTCCTTTAGTTTTTTTGGCTCGTCGTGTATATAATCACGTTATATGTAATTTATACTTTAGACTAGGACTGAAATCTCAATTGTTTTCATAAAAATGCTGCATTTTCCCAATGACTGAAAATTACATCTCTTGTTGGATAGGTGTTCCCACCCCGAAAATGTCCGAATTTCTTTCGAAATTTTCGCGTATCTCGTATATATTTTAGGATTTTTTTAATTTTTTTTTAATTAACTTAAGCAATTTCTTCACATTGTTGAATGGGGTAGCACTACATGATGAAATGGTAACTAATGGTAAAGACAAACGTTAGAAAATTGAAGCACTACCAATAGAAACGTCAGAGCAACACACTATTATTGAAGTTCGAACAAAGATGTTGAAAAGCGCAATTGAGTGCAAGTCGAATACTTAGGTCGGTCTTCTCAAAGAGATGACTCTTTTCACCTGCATATTATATTGGCAAGAAGGACTAATCATATTGATGTCATTGTTGACTAGACTTTCAGAGGCAGAAATTGGTCTAACCTTCGTCTGGGAAAAGTTAGTGAAAATTTGTGAAACCTGCTGAAATCGATCTCTTTGCCTAATTTATTAGACCCTAAGACCCAGAGTAGTCCTTTTATGGCTATAATGTACTTTCATGGGCTAAAGAACGTCTGGAACCTGAAAAAGCAAAAAACCATTTTTGTTTTGTTTCATTTCATTTATTGCAAAATAAACAATTATTCAAAAATACAAAATGAATAAAAAGTATTCAATAAAAAGTACCTACCCTAGTTAAAGCTAATAAGCTAATTCGTAAAAAAATAAATCCTTACAGGACTCGAAAAAAAATACTTAAACAACTACGTAAGGAAAATTAAAGAAAAAACGTCTTTTATAGAAAACGTCTTAAGGTGTCAGGCTGCGTGGAGCTCTGTATAACGATATATTACTGGCAATTGATAAACCCCTAATGTATTTACACGTTGCTGGAAGACCGGCTTAGAAGGACGCGAAAAGGAAAAACGTAAAAAAAAAATTGATAAATTGCACATGATTCGGAGAACTGAATTATCATATCTCGGCATCGCTTCAAATGAAATCATTCAGATAATCCATGTCGACATCGAAGCTACCCTCTAAATCTCCATCATCAGTCGTAGTGGCACTACAGCCACCAGTTGGTTTACCGGACGCGTCCACGTAGTCGAATGTGTCTGAGAGGAGCTTTTTGACGTATTCGAACGAGACGAATTCATTGCAATCCATATCGACAGCTGCCGTTTGATGATCCCCGATGACTGTTGCCGTCGGCGATGGAGGCGAGTGACCGTTACACTCGCTCTCACCGGCATTTCGGTGTAGGGCTGTCGTATAAGCCGATTCCATGCGACATCCGTGAATCAAATTCTGATTCTCGTTCTGATTACTTTCGATTGTAACAATGCAATTAGTCAGCTCATTAAAGTTCATTGAAACGTTGTCGGTCATCGAAGCGGTACAGGTGCTGCTGGTCGGAGAGCTTAGAATGCTTGCGGTCGTTTGCGTAACGGCGGATGGTGCTGATGATGGAAATGTTATCGCTTGTTGCGTGTGATGATGGGGATACGATGGATGTAACTTAATGTTCTCAATCGTGTAATTGTCAGTAATGGATGTTGCATAATCGGTGTGCTCGATGCTGTTGGATGTGCCGTCGTCGGTGGCTCTTGTGGGATCACTCGTTCCCGATGATTTGTTATTCTTGTTGATGGCGAACGAATCGTCAAACAGAAGGTAGTCGTTTTGGAAAAAATCCTCGGGTGATGGGTGTGGGCGGTTTTGGTCATGCTGGAGGGTGAAATTGTTCGAATTGCAGTGATGCTGCTCCTGCTGTTGCTCATGTTGTGGCTGATGATGATGATGATGCCCGTTGGTTGGCTTATTGTATTGAATATTTGAAGATATTGGATGAGCGACAACGGTGGAGATTGCAGTTTTGCCGTAAGCAGCAGACAGCTTTGCGGCGGTTACGGTTGCGGCTGTCGCCGTCGTCGTCGTCGTTCTTGCACTGCCGATGGGTAATGATGATTCGGAATGACGGCGGATTTTCGACTGATGGCGAGCTGATGTTGCGGTCGTTGAATTATTGATAGACGCACTTGAGGATTTTCGACGACCATTTATGTTGCCATTACGCAATGCGTGATTCTTAACGTGCTTACGTAGACTGGACGGATCTGTGTATCGTTTCGTGCAGCCGGCTATTTGACACGCATACGGTTTCTGTAATGAAAAATTAATTTATCGTTAATTACGTGCGGTTTTCCGGATAACTTAAAGGCAATTTCAGTTAGTATGTATGCAGAGATGTAGGTACATATGTAGTACATCGCTGTCAGAGAGTGTTTGCTGTAACAAGAAAGTGAGAGCAAGAAAAAATCGATATCCTTTTCAAGACCGGAAAACGAGTGACGGCGCCCAATCCGTGTTTTTTGTTCATTCTATGTTTTTTCCATTTATTCATGAAATGGTTTTATGTAGCGTGAAATGGAAACGACAACCATGGCCATCACTTCTTCACTCTCGTTCGCTCGTTCATACGTTCGCTCGACGTCTCTACAGTGCTGCTTTTAGTTTTTCTTTATTGTTTCGCATTTTATCAGATAAATGTTCATCCTTTACCCTTGACTCTGTACCCGGCTATGTGCCGGTGCTGTGCATCCGATTCTGTGCATTCGATGGGAGGCGAGAGCGCGCGCATTCTTCTGGACTGATTTATTGCAACGAACATGTGGCTAAAGTGTCACATTTTACTAGCAACGTATACGAGCGTTGCAGCACGCACTTGTTCGCATATTGTCCTCTCGTCGAGTTAGTAGGATACTCGGAGGACGAGCAACCCGTATACATATGTCTATTGCGCCACTTGAACACAGCGGACAGTTGGACACTTATAATCAAGAGTGGCTGCTTTCGGATGCTTGACACATTGGCACATGTGGCCACTTGTCATTCGCTCTTGTCACTTGGTTTCTTCAAATTTCATTGGGCATGACACAAAATTAGTTGCCTGTGGACACTTACCGTATCATAGTGCGTCCTTTGATGCTTGGCTCGATCGGAACTGTTGCTAAACGCCTTCAGACAGCCTTCGTACTGACATCCGTAGGGTCGCTCGCCCGTATGCGATCGCTGGTGGATCTTCAAATTCTCCAATCGGGAAAATGCCTTATTGCAACCGGAAAACTAAAACCAAAAAAAAAAAATTAATCAAAAAAACATTTATTTCGCCAGACGGTTGAGGGAGGAGAAAGATGTATCATAAGTGGAGCAGAATGACATTAAAATGAGGAAACGACGACGGCCAAAGGAAATGAGAGATCCTTGAGCGTGGTGGATTCATAATAAATGAGTGACTAAGAGAGGTTGAAGGCCAGCATTCACAGACCCTTTAATGAGTTATTTCTTATTTTTTATTTTTTGTTTTCATGGACGAAAGGAATGAGAGAAATTCTCGAAATTCCTGTTGCTGATGGTTCGTTCCACGTGAAGTTTGTTATTTTCCTTATTTCCTCATTTTCTTTATTACCCCGAGTAATTGATGTGGAAGTGTACTCTATCTCTGTGGCTTTGCTGTTGTTTGCTATTTCGTTTTGCAATCTTACTTAACCCCTTTGTTCGCTGGCCCGACGCCTCTCCTGGTTTAAGATCTAATCAAATCATTCTTTCATTTCGGTTCAAGTATGCACATAACTGAAAAGGGAACAATGCTGGATTCGAATGCCTTTTTTGTAGCTAGGATGTGAAGAGGAGGCAACCTAGTTAGCCTCTAGTTGTAGCATTCCTTTGCTTTTCTTGGTCTTATGCATTCCGCTTGCATTTTCTATGTGAAATTAAGGTGGTTGGGTTGGAGATACGATTATGAAGGTGTGTTCTTTGACTAATGATATGGTCATGTTGATAAGGAAAGAAGAAGAAATAAACGAGACGCCGATGGATTGGTCTTGAATGTCTGGTGGTCATACTGAAGAGAAAAAAATGGAACATGGTTAGGATATCCACATTCGTTGCTAGCAAGCTCAAAGGAGTGTCTAAGGTTTGCACCTAATATTTATGTGTATTCCGTGGGAGTGCGAGGGTGGTTTGATAGTCTGCCACAGCTTTGTTTTATAGAGATAAGGATAAACCTAGGAGGGGCAGGAAACATTTCAGCATACTATGGAGTTTGATGAACTAGACATTTGCTGCCGTTCCAGTTCCACTACCAAAGTCCCGGGCCGTGAATCGGGGCAGATTTTTTTCGGAAAAATGGTTTCGCTATGGCGCTATGACTTTTGCCTTTCTTTCTGGCTACATTGGACCCGGTCCAAAATCTGGCTTCTACGAAAGATCGAAAGTGCTACTCGACCAAATTCGCTATTTCATTGTTTGCAGAAAGGCTTTAGTGACCTGACCAACATGCGGCCGAATGTTGTCATGATGCCAATAATTTTGCCTTTTCGTTACTTTTATTTTGCTCATTTTTCATTTAATACTCTAGCGCATTAGTTATGTTTGATTGGAGGCACCTGTGATGTTTTCATCAGATTACAACAACTCATAATATAATGTGACGCACTAGCCCCTCCCTACTTTTCATAACCAGTCACAATATTAAGCTGAAAAACCTTTTCTTCCTGACATTGGGCAGTAGTTCCCTCATAGTTCCGGCGTTCAGCTTCAACTTTCTTTGCTTTTGGATCGTCCGTAGGCTTTCAAATGGCGGGAAATGGATCTTGATCTAGTATTACTTCCAATGCTGCGTCTTCAAACCATTTCACTAGCCCGAAAAGCTGCTTGTCTTCTAAATTAAAATTACCACCTTTGCCTTTAAACCTTTGGAGGAACGTTCTTTAAATTAAAGAAGGCTTAATCTGGTGCATCTTAACATAGAATTGAAGGCGAAAAGTAAAACTTCCCGCATTATCTCTGCGATACAGTAGGTTAGACGAAACAGATAGGAGATCATTTAAAATAACGAGAAAGAGCCTTGTATCCCTGGGTTACAACAGCTTTTTTATGATGCACAACACTTTCAAATCCGACAACTTTTACCGGTTTGAAAGGTGGTTTCTAATCCAGTTAAGAAGAGATGCGTTGATCCCAAAAGCACACACTTCCGACAAAAATTCTTTATGTCAAACGCTGCCCAATGCTTTCAAAATATCGAGGACAGTGATTTTAGTCTTAGGGGCTTGGTGCACTAACGAATTCCACCTTTTGATGAGATAGGCCATTAAATCACCGATGACTCTGTTGGTACAAAAACAATTCTCTCAGTCATTGAGCAGTTTCTGCGACATCAAGATAATCGTTTATCAACGATTCAATGATCATAAAAAGAAAGACGGCGTTGATATGGGTAGTTAATTGGAGGGAAAAAGTATTGCCTTTTTCACGGACAGTCTGCCGTTTACACCTGCTCGGGTAGAATAGATTTCCGCCTATTCTATGTGCGCAGTGGTTTCCCAGTGTTTAAGAAGACCACTTACAAACTGTGGGCAATATACCATTCGGACCATCGTATCTGGGTGTATCAAAATCTTTCAAAACCCTTGCAACTCTACAGGTGCGGACATTTCCGGTCCCATGTTAGCATTGGCGAACTCTTATACAGGCAAAGGCAAAGCACAAACTGACAACCTAAAGATAGCTGCAAGGCAGGCAGAAAGCTTTGCCGATGGGTTTGGCGTTGG
Source organism: Merodon equestris (assembly GCA_958301585.1). Lineage (NCBI taxonomy): Eukaryota > Metazoa > Arthropoda > Insecta > Diptera > Syrphidae > Merodon > Merodon equestris. The sequence goes on from OY284413.1 coordinate 171,111,086, forward strand.
TTTGTGACATCGTGCATAAGCATGGGTATTGACGATGAAGCGACTAACAAGCTTTCCGTTTTGAGGACATCAAAGGATTTTTGGGACCAGTTTTTGGTCAAAATGGAAGTTTAGATGTCGAATATGTGTGTGAGAGTTATTTTTGGCACATGTATGCTTCTTTTGATTTCCTTCAGAGAGATTTGTCTATGTTCGAAAGCTTAACTTTTTTATTTTTTTATTTTTTTAGAGGGTTCGCGTAGGTTCAAGATTTACGTTCTAATGGTGTTTGTCAAACAATCTGGACGAGAAGCAGATGGTTTATGTCGGGGATATTCGTTGACTACGCTCCGGGGGTGGTTGTCCTAGATAGGATTCGAGAGATTCGACTGAGTTTGTCTCGTTGGTTGTAGTTCACAGTAACTTTCTTTGTTTCCATGCCATTAAGGTTTTATATTGGAAAGGCACACCCAGAGTATGAATTTAGAAGCATTCTTATACTGCGAGCGTTATGCCTTTGTCAGCATTTTTATTTATAATCTCTCATTCACATCTGATGTTGTTGGGCAGTTTTTCCGTTTAGAAATTGTTCTTGACTATGGACAGACTTGAACTATAAACCTTTCGCTCAACAGTCGCTGATGATTACCAATGCACTACCCCGTCCGTTTCATAATGACCTCTTTGCAGCTCATTTGACACACGAAGTCTTATATTTCAGTTAGAAAAATGCATGTAACTATATCAGCAGCAGTGTCCACGTCCCTACTGAGGAAGCATTGTTCAAAGAATAAAGTGATTTTTCTATTTTTCTCGAAAAATATTTACTTATCCCCTCCAAGGTAACACCCCTTAGGTATTTGCACCAGCGTTTTTGACTATCCTAAAAGCGCTTCTAATTAGCCTTTTTTGGTATGATATTAATCCTTCCAGCGATAGAATCTTTATTTCCTGAATCGTACCGAATCTCCGTCTTTTCATGATTCTTTTCAGTTTTGAGAAGAGAAAAAAGTCGCAGAGGGCCAAGTCTGATGAATACGGTGGCTGTGGCATGATTAAGATATTGTTTTGGTCAAAAAATTAGGCTCAGGTAACAATGAGTAAACAGGTTCAATTTAGCAATTTCGGAACAAATTTCGATGAAACAAAATATCTGGAAAAGTTTAATGGCAAGGACCAACCAATATGCCAATATTCTCAGAAATGTGTGCGAAGCGCTTGTAAGCATTTTTATTTTGTTTAGTATAAACTTTAAGTACATTGGAGTGTACTTTATTTTCCGCATAAAATTTAATGCAGATTTCTTGATTAATTTTATTCAGTAGAAAAATCTTTATATTTGTGAAAAACGAACCCGCTCCAATCAGATTTCTCGTCACATTATTTATTGAGAAATTTTGTTTCAAACAGACGAGCCTAGAGGTGGTGTTACTTCAATGGTCTGATAAGTGGCTCAAGTTTAGCATCATGATCAGCAACGTCGGAGATGTGTAGTAGAAGTAGTTGATTTAATCTTGCAAAGGAATCGACATACCTTACATCGGGTGTTGTCTGACCAGAATGTCGAAGATAGTGGAATTAGGTGCCACCGAGGCACTTCTCTATATGAAAGTGAATCAATTTCATTAACAGAAGTTAATTTCCGGATTGGATGGTTGGCTATATTGTGGAAAAATTTGGTTGCAATATCATTATGGCGAGGCAGCGATTAGAGATGTATAATGGCACTAAGATACGAGTATATGAAGATGTTATTTAAACGTTGGTTTCCCAACGTGCTAAAACCGCTGGTCTGTAGATGGAAATTTCAACATACATGATTAGCCCAGAACTTATCGATCTGATACACAAAACAAACAGAAAAAAACATACAGGCTGTGCCAAACTGTAATTCTAGGGTCCTGGCTCGGTGGTTAGTGTCCTGGCCTTTGAATCTCGCCTCTGCTATATTGGCATCTTGAAATTGCGTTTCAGTAGGGATGTATGTCTGATAGTACAATGGACCAGTAGTTGAGTGCTCAAGAGGATACTAGAAGCCTTCAAGGAAAATAATGCCACTCTTAAAACAGAAGTTTTTATACTCGTAAGTCTAACAGAAGGTTTTTTTACAATATTGTTATAATTGTACCAGCAGAGCTAAGCGCCTACTTCAAATCGTTTACCCATGATAAAAGGACAGGAAAGATTCTCACTTAGTCACCCTTAAATTTTATCACCGATGTATGGAGTCCATTCAGAGTGTGGTAAATTTTTTGTCATAATAATTGGCAAAGACAAGGCTAAACCACATGCTTAAATTCTGCAATTTAGGATTTTTTATCAAGAAAGTGGGAAAATATAAGCGATAGTCTTAAAGCTTTAGACGAAGTCTTAGATGATCTGCTATAAGCTGTTACATATATGTTTTATATTTATAAATTACACTTTCTATTTCTTTATTACTTTCTTTATGACAAAAAGCCAAACCACAACCGACTGCTTTGGAATCAAATACTGAACAGAGCAATCCTGGGCTCATCTCAGAGAGCGAGAGGTCTAACGGCGTGTCGTATTCCCACCTGATTTGGAGTACTCTGACATAACAATAAATTATGAAGCACGCAGTGCAGTGTGTACATGTCAAAGAAAACTAATTATGATGCCAACAACACTTGTTTTGAAGTATCTAAACTAGGCGTCATATACGTGGTCATTTAGCAGCAAATATGATCGTCACTAGTCCGTGGTTACGACCTGATGTAAAATTGTGTAAATCTGTCATAAAATGTATTGCCTGTATTTATGGTCATATAACTAGCGCATTTTAGTTTATAGGTAGTTACTGGTTATATCTGCAGTAAAACTGTGAAAATGACATAAAAGTGAACGAAAGATTATGAACGATCACTAAATGACAACTAAAAAGACTACTTAAAATGTTGGCATATAACCTGGCGCCATGTAATTGCTTCAGATAATTTGAGAGGAAAATCTAATAGAAAAACTTGTCCCAAAACTATTGAACTTGGAATAAAAAGCGAGGTGTGAAAGCTCCTCTCAGGACTTTTAGTGAAAAATGACTGAAAAGTGTCATAACAAGTAATGAAAGGAGGACTTACAGATATGAGGTTAGAACTTGGGTCAATCGTCCCAGTGGACGCTAAAACCGAAAAAAGCTCGATCAAGTGTTGAGTACATTGTGTTTTTCGACTTACACGGCAGAGGAAACCATGAGGTCTGGCTAGAAGAAACAATCAGCGAACTGCGATCTGTAAAGGAGCTTCCAATTCATGTCTTTTGCACAACAATAATGCGCCTGCTCATGCCTTATTATTTGTTCGGAAATATATGGCCTTAAACAATAAGTGTAGTAGCTGGGTGGTGTGTTTCATTTTAGAAAAACTATTACATACTAACTACCTCGTGTCGCTACCGAAATTTATTTGTTAAGTGGCGAATCTTACGTTAGTGAAGATCACATCGGGCAGAGCCCAGCAGTACATCAAGGACCACAGAAGATATTAGGAAAGTGGAACAAAACTTAGTCGAAATTCAAATATCTTCAATAAAAAAAAAGAGCATACGTTTTGAACCTCCCAAAACTTATCGATCGGTCTGAAAGTATTTGTTTGGTGCGCCCGTTTGGCGGGCCCTATTTTTTTGAAGAATTCAAAATCTCAAAAAAATAGATCCGCATTTATCCTTATAATAATATATGCGTTGGAAAACATAAATTAGTCACCCGACAGGCTGTCTAGACAGTACATCGAAATATTGAAAACTCAAGCATAGAAAAAGCGATTTGTTTTCGAATGCCACATGGGAATTTGTTACAAGATTTTGTTCCAAGTAACGAGCGTGCCAATTATATGAATACCACTGCTTGTGTCCTACGTGCGAGGAGCGTCACATCAATTTGGGGAAATTTGATTAGTGTCAAGGCCTGTAAGCAAACATACGTAAGTCGCCATTTTTAGTTGAAGGTCTTCTATATTTTTTATCGAAAGCGGGTGTATACTGATGATGTACGTACAAAATTATCTAAAAAATGCTCTAAGAAATGTATCTGGGTTTCCTGTGTCTCTTGGTATTCACATTTATTGCCAGAAGAAGAGTGCTACAGACATTTACATATCTGTCAATAAGAAAAGGATTCAATAATAATAAGACAGATTATGGAAAGAAAGATGGTGCCATCTTTGTATAAAATAAATATGTTTAAAATATGTATGTCCGGGCATGACCAAGAGAGAGTTACAGGATCAGAAGAAAACCCAGACCAGTTAAAGAACTAATCGCCCCACCCAGTTCAAAAGCAGTTAGCTCAGCTATACATAAGCTAAGGTCCAACAAAGCTGCTTGGCATATGTCGATATTTGGATATTTATGAATCTTACCGTCTTATATTTAATCAATTTCAAGAATTTGGACGACCCGTTGATGTTGAAATATTGTAACATGTGAAGAAGGATAAGATTTGCATTAAAAATAATTGTTTACTTTACTTTACTTTACTAAACACGCAGAAGCAAAACACCGAATTAAAGAGAGATAATCGAAGCGTTGTAGCCTTTTACCTGTGTTTACTTAAGCAAATTGTTATGAAAAACCATACTTAAGAAATAAAATCCTAGGTGAGAGCAAAAAGTTACTGGGTCACATGCAAATGTCCAATACTTTTTCCAAACTTTGTCGCTGAATAAAATTTTAAGCAAAAAGATATTCTATGAACCCTGAACGCCAATGTTTTTTCATGCTGACGTCTATCTACCACTCTATCTTCATACGATATCATCAGAAACGAAATAGTATTCAACAGGCGGTTATTTACTAATACGGGAATTGCCGCTTTAAAAGGTTTTTAGGAATAAATGAAAGTGAGTCTGCTATTGTTACAATCACAAAATCAAAAGCAACACGGAAAATATACTTTTGAAGTTGGAAAATATTGAAACCCCTAATTTTTTATTAATTTTCACTGTTTGTCACGGAAATATAAACATATATGTAGGTCGATCAAATTACATTTATCTTACCCGGTAGAATGATTTTATAATAGGTACGTTAATGTAAAATACCGATTTGGCTAGCTGGCGGCATAACTACTACATACATACGAGGTTTGTTAAAAAAATAAAGTGACTTTTTATTTTTCACCAAAGATATTGTTTTATATCTCAATATCTACTTCACTGTAATCCTCCTCAAATATAATACACTTACTCCAACTCTTTTTCGATCTTCGAAGCACTCCTGTGTAGCGTTGAGCTCTTCCAATGATGTAATATTAATGTTTATACTTTCATGGTCTTTCAGTTTTGGGAAAAGAAAAAAATTGGATGGGACCAAGTCCGGTGAATACGGTGGCTGAGGTAAAAATTGCGCACAAGCAACGATGAGTGAGCAGGTGCATCATCTTGATGCAACAGCCATGCATTTTTCTGCTACAAATCCGGGTCTTTTCCTCGTATTGCTTCACGCAAACCGCGCATAATTTCCAGACAATATTGATATTTACAAGAATTTGACGTGCTTTTTTTCGATTCTGGCTATTTGGGTCGATTTTGGTCATTCTTATCTTGGAATGATTGGGCTTATACCCAAGTTTTGTCTCCAGCGATGACCCTTTTCAGGAAATCTGGATCGTCACTCTCGTCATTCAGCAACTCCTCAACAATGTTCATGTGTTATTTCAGTCAAAATTTGGCTATTTCCGTACAATCTTCGTGTACACATGGTCCAAAAAATATCTATCCAACCGATGTTACAATACCCTCAACAACTTCTTTGATAGTGATTTGTTGATTCTCCATAAAAAAATGTCTCCACTGCTTCAACGTTATCACGTTATTGGGGCGTCCAGGGCGGACATGGAAGCAGCATCTTTTCGGCCTTCTGTTAAGAGCTTGTATCACTTATAAAAATTTTTTGTCGCTAAGAGTAGACATTGGAATACTTAATTTTGCTTTTCTCACACAATTTAAAACAGAGATAAAGCCATACAGAGCACCTTTACAGCCGAACTTATTTTAGTCATACTCTAGGTTCCAACTGACGCAATCATCGCTAAAGAAAGTTCTTTTCCGACTTCTCAAAATATCACAAGAGGACAGCAGACACAAAAAAACTGCACAAGCTCAAATGTTAGCTCGTTCTATTGTTAGAAGGAACAGCCAAAAGGATAGAAAATATTTCCGAGAAATATCCGCGAAAAAATAAAGAAAACGAAGTGAGGAGCAAATGGAAGGACGATAAATCGGAAACTTTTCTAGAAAAACGAAAACTTATTTTAAAATTAGTTTGGGAAAGCTAAACCTACCGAGACGCTGATGAAATAACGCCGCAGTTGGGGATGTTGCCCTTAAGCTAGGGTTCGAAAAAAAAAACTATCGATGGTAAATGAGGGGCATACTGTCCAGAAAATCAAGCAAGATCCCATGACGCCAGTAAAATAATTATAATGTACCGCGAAGATTATCGGAATCTTTAAAAAAACTCTTTCCGTCGAAGCAATAAGGCGGATTTTATAGTCAAATAATTTTAACGGTAGGGTTGCACGTTGCATGCTATTTATTTTCAAAGCTTATAATGAAGATAGATGCATTTGCCAAAGAATATATTATAAGACTCTAGATTTCTTCAACCCCTGTATTTCTACTGATCAGACAAGTGTAACCTGTTGAAGGGAAAAAAGCTAAGTTCAACCGACAGTGAAACATGGCAATGTCATGATGGGGAGTGAATATCTGTGACCGGTGTTGGTCAAATGGAGGTTATTGACTGCAGAATGAACCAATTTGTCTATCTCAACATCCTGAAAAGACATCTCCAACCAAGCGATTTAGAGTCAAATTATGTCTTTCAATAAGAAAATGACCCAAAGCTTACTACTCACAAGGTCAAAATGTGGCTGCTTTTTAATGCTTAAAAACGGCTCAAAACGCCTCTACAGTGACTACAGTGGGATCGACTTGGAAATCGAGCTCCCTGCAGCAAAGCCTCCCTTAAAGAAGCTCGTCACAGGAGAATGGGGACTTTTGAGCCAAGCTTTCGGCTTAAAACTTTTCGATAATGTGTCAAAACGGTCAAGAGAGTTATTAGTGCTCGGGGTGACGCAACCTGGTACCTCCTATCTACTTTATTTTATGTGATTTTTCTAACTTTTGGATAATACAAATAATTCTATGAGGAAGTGTATGGTTTATGTCAAAGATGACAAATGTGGTATTTTGAAGAGTAAACATCTGCCAGTGTCTAATCCGAAATAGTTTAGGTCCCGATTATACAGACAGTTTTTTTTGCGGCTTCAAAAAGGTCATCGGTTGTTAATGGAAAGTAGTAGCTTGCTTCAACTCGAAGGACTTGTGAGAGGCTCTGGAGACCAGAGGAAAAATAATGAGAATACGGGACAAGCATTATTAGGTGGATACTCCTATCAAACACAAGAATAGCTCACAAAAGCATTGAAAGTTAATTTTCTGTGTCCAAAGGTTTTAAAGCCCTAAAAAAGAACCATTTCAGAAATTTCGACCGTACGTGGATCTCTTTCGAAAAAAAATCATGGATAGACCCACAACCAAGCAGTACGCGATATCCACGGAAAAGTGCTAAAAAATTATGAAACGATTATTGATGCTCGCAAACCGTTAATGACTGATAATGCTGAATCGAGAACTGAAACAAACATACATGCATCAGTTATTTTCGGTCACAGCAAATATTAACTGGGAAGCTCTGCCTCACCCGCCATATTCACGAAACTTGGCCGTTTTTGATTACTGCTTGTTTCGACGCTCGATGGAACATAGAGTTTCGGACATTCTTATAGTGCAAAATTGCCTTGGTGAATGGTTTGCTGCAATATTGGAAAACTAAACATTCTGCAAGCATAACGAAAAACTGAAAAAGGGGACTCTTGGGTGCGACTGATCGGTCAAACTTTCCATTTGGTACCCTTAAAGACTAGAGACAATTGTACTTAGGATGCCTCGAAAATGTCAATGCTCTTATACATTAATATTTTAATTTTAAGCCTTTTGAAATTAATATGAATAGAAAGTTGATGTCTTAATTCATTCATAAGATACTCGAGACGAAAAACAGTTTACGAACTAGAAACTTTAACATAAGTACAACGAAAACCGCGACGGCAACACCGGCTAATTTACACTTGATTTCCATCCGGTCTCCGGTACGGCTCATACAGGTCGACACACAATATGATAAAAAGGGAAGACGATTTGTAAAAAATTAATATAAAACTGAAAAAGATTTGAGATCTACCAAGAAGCCGAAATGAACTTCAAATGCATTACTTATAAGCTTTTAAGCTCAGTTCACATTTGATTTCAGAGCACGATACCCTCGACGTCCACAGATTGTCCTGCATTCAAATGAGGAACCAATTGACTCGAAGAGAATAGAAAAAAACCCTACCGCAGAGCGATAAAGGACCGAAGGACAATTGCCGGTCAATTTTGCATCGCAGTGACAAGGAGAAAGATGATGAAAAAAAATAAAGAAGAACCACTTACCGGACATTTATTGGGCTTCTCTCCACTGTGCACCCGCATGTGTATCAACAATTTGTAACGAGCATTAAAGGGAGTATATCGCCTCGGGCAATCCAACCACAAACATGAAAAGTCTCCTCCTTTCTTCACGTCGACATGTCGCTTCTCGATATGTGCCACAAACTCTTCCTGATTGGGAAACACCTCATTGCAATCGGTCCATTGGCATTCCAATTGATTCATCGACGACGTCAGTAATGGCGACGATTGTCCATCGTCAGTGAGTCGTGTCCTAGTCATGGTCATTGCTGAATTGTAAGGCGTTTCTTGAATTTCCATAAACACTGAATCGTCATCGTCATCAATATCGGTCGTGTGACTACCTAGTGCAGCGTTACCGGCATCAGCATCATCATTGTTCTCGTCATTGAATGAAGCTCGAGCTGTTGCTGAAGCCTTAGCGACGGTTGTTGAAGTGACAACTATGCCATTGGGAACATTATCGTCATGACAATCGTGGACGTTATTGTTTTCGAAATCTGCCGTTGGCGTTGTCGATGTGGCGGGCGATGACGACGAGAACGAGGTAATGATAATTTCCTCAAAGTCCGACTCGTCCTTGATTTCCTCGATTGTCCAAATGTCCTTGTGCTCACGATTTGGTTTCTCGTGCATCATAAGCTCGCTGCGGTTATAGTTCTCGGGTAGATGCTCGTACGAATCATTGCATTCGTCGCTCTTCGGACTGTAATCGTGAGCCTGTCGCGGCGATGTCATGTCATCATAAGCGATTGTTTCAACGCGCAACTGTTCGCCAAGGTACGTGGGGACTTTTGTCGTAGCTGAATATTGAAATGATGTCCCGAACGTACGGATGCCATTAATGGATGGCAATTTGCCGTATGGCGGCAGAATAAATTTATCTTGAGTTGAATAATTTCTTCGATCCTCGGTAGTGTAGTCGACTGATGACACCGAGGACGATGACGACGTCGTTGACGAAGATGATAGGGATGAGGAGGGGTGAGTTGGTTGAGACATGTGAAAGCTCAGGTTGGTGGTGTGCTGGTTCATTTGCGTTTGTGACGTGAAATTGTAGGTAAATTTCTGGTTCTGACTGCTGTCATTGGTAATTTTTGGCGAAGTCGATGGTGCTATACAGGTGTCACGCAAATTCAATGTCATCCAGGGATCCATGAGTGGCGGTGACGAGCACCGTGACTGATTCTTTGATTGACAATTAATTTCGTCATAATTAAAGTATTCAATGTCAAAATTGGGTGAAGCTGCTGTTGTCATGGAAGTTTGTTGAGATGATGTTGAGTCGTTGTAGTGACACATTTTGGTTAGACGCTCGATGTCCTCGGGCTCGAATCGAAAGACGTCTTCACGAAAGCCAGTATCGACTGTGGAACTGTGGGCGCCGGGCGTGCATGCATCACTGAAGACTGAGTTTGGTGTTTCGGCACAGGATGGGAATGGATCGGCAAAGTCCGAATACGAACTTTGAAATGTCTTCATATCCAAGCCGGTCACAAGGTCTTGACTATTCGGAGAATAGATGGAATTATTGTTGGTATTGTAGCTGAAGGCGGTGTATGGTGATGTTGGCGTGAGAATACTCGATGATTGCGTCGCTGGTGGTGCGACAGGCGACGGTTGTCCGAACATTTCAATCTGTTTGACGGGATGATCTAGATTGTGATTGCTTGTGGACGGAACTGACGAAATCGTGACTAATTGCGACGACATTACACTCACTCAATTCGACGCGTTCGAATATATTTTAGACACAGATATACAACGCTATATCATTTTACGCGAACACAAAACTCCTATGGCATTGTGTGACAGTCAATTAGGTGAAGAAATGTGAATGGAGCGTGTGTCCCAAAATATAATATAAACAAGCGTCCAAATCGACAATGAGCGACAAAAGCAAGAAACACTAAACACCAGGCTGCTTGGCAGCTGTAACGAATGATTATCGCGAATTTAGAAGCAAATCTTGCGCGGGAAAACCCTATGAGTCAGGATATCTCTGTCTATTTCGGGTCTGTTAATTGATGTATCTATTTATCTGATGGAGCACACTCCGCTAGGCCGAGTTCGAGAGTTGTCCGTGTTCTCGCGTTTACGAAACTCACTATCGAATTGCTTGTTTGTTTTATTATGCGTATACGACGAGTATTTTGAACGCTTATTTTTGAATCGATGTGTCACACGGTGAGTACGAAAGATACGCGGCTACTTGGAGAACGTCTCGAAACTGCAGTTGCGTCAAGATTGAGGGTGCGTTGTTCTACGCACAACAGTTGTACTTATAATAAACTATACGACATGATGATGCACAGTATTTAAACTAAAGAGGAAGAAGATACTTTTTCGAGAACTGAAGAGAGGCAAGAAAACAAAAATAAGAAAAGCAATAACAACAACAACAACAACGGCAGGAACATACGAAAACGAAGACGAAGACGGGGATTCTTTAAAACGGGCATTTTCGTTTGGATTTTCCATTTAGACGGGACGGACGTCTACGCTCTGTCTTTGGACGTGCAGCACATATGGTGCAAGTGTGTTTGGATCCTACGTACCGCTCATATTTTCAGTACGTTACGGTGTAAAGAGTACATTTTCATTTTTTGTTTTCGAGAAAAAACAAAACGAACAACAAAAAACCGATTTTGTTCGTTCAGCTCTTTTTTGGATCTATGGATGGAGCATGAGGATAGAGGAGATCAAGCAAATAGGATAGTTTTTGTGCCTCTTTTTGCTTGTTTGTGTTGTTGTTGGCTATTTTTACTTTTGTATAATTGAGAGTGACAATGTGTTTTTAATTTAGTGTGAAATTTGTATGCATGAGGATTGATTTGCACAGGGCAGGCTAGGGTGAGCATGTCAAAAGGCATTATAGCGTGTTTTTATTATTTTTTTTGCTTAAATATCTATTTAGATTTAAGCCCATATTTTGAATATGAATTTTGAATAATATTTAACAAGCACTTGAATAAAATAAAATGGTTCAAGAATTAATTAAAGGCTCCTGTAAAAAATGAGCTTAATGCAACAGACCGTGCCTTAATTGATTTATTTGTTGAATTTGTTTTTAATGACACATATCGGGAAATGTGTTCATTCGTGGAATACCGAATTCAATTAAATTTAATCTCGAAATTAAAATAATTTTGTAAATAAGCTTAATACGAGGAATCATGAATTGTATAATGTGGCGTTTTCATGACGCCGACGCTAATTGCAGTTTACTGTAAGGCCGTACGTATAACAGAGGAATAGGAGGAAAGGCTTTACTTTGACATCATGGTGGAATGGAGCAGTACCTTACAACTGATTCAATTTATTTTCTTGAATCATCAATTAAAATTTCACAGACTTTAGTTTACAGTAACTTCTTTTTTGTGTCCATGGCATTAAGGTGCTATGTTAAGACACACACACTGCTTTCGTCAGCAGTTTTTTGATCATCTCTCATTCACAACTCATATTGTTGCACAGTTTTTCCGTATCGGAATTGTTCTTGGCTATAGACAGACTTCAACTATAGACCTTCCGCTCAACAGTCTGTGTTGATTAAAATTGCACCACGATCACCCCCAAATAGGAATAGGGGGAATGGCATACTGTACCCCAAATCGCCAACGCTCCTTGATTTAATCATCCATCAAGTCAGGTATCTTCTCGCGAATTCTGAAGTTTGGGGAAAAATTCGCCTGTAACAGTGACCTTTTCGACAGATGTGTCTGCTTTACTTTTTTGGCACTAGGCCATCGGCATCCACCTGCTACTTGGACTGCTGTTTCGTTTTTGACATGTATTTAAGTGCCCATGTCTCATTTATGGCGACAAATTGCCACACAAAGTCGGTCGGATTCCTATTGAATCGGCTTAAAGTTTGTTGCGCAAATCATTTGCTCATTTGTTTTTTTTATCACCAAATGCAGAACCCATCGATATCATGCACGTTTTTGATGGTTTCTGGTGTAGTCGCGGGTGTTGACGGTCCTTCACGTGGGTCATCTTCGAAGGATGCTTGATCACGTTTAAACTCAGCTGCCCACTTTTTAATGGTAAATATCGAGGGATCAGAGTCCCCGGAGGCTTTTGTCAACATCAGATAAAATTTCTTTAAAGGTTAATCCATCCAAGACGAAGAAATTTATGAACGAACCATATTGAAGTTTATCGATGTTAACGAAAAATGCGTAAGATGTCTACTTACAACTTGTCATACGAATAGCACACGCTACGGGCAGGAAATATATATTGATATTGTATATAGTGATGTTAACTTTCAGGTTCCATGGCTTCTTGTAGTGACCCTACTTTAAGTAACCCCACACGAAAAAGTCTGAGGGAATCAAGTTAACCGTTAACGAAAGCCAGTCAAAACTACCATTTTTCCAAGTTATGCGACAGAGGAACAATAAAGTGATTTTGACTCAGACCGTGCGAGCTGTGGAGCGTCTTATTGGAATGTGCCCTTATCGGTCAAAATTAGCATAAAATAAATCATTATAATGGCCCGCTAACGCTTCCAGTGCTTTAGCATCGTCTTCGAATAAGAATGCTCCAGTAATCCCTTCCGTACAAATTCCAGCCTACACAGCCCTTATGAACTGGTTGGGGTCTACTATGGAGCATAAACGACAATTTTGCTTACACCTAATCCCGTTTAAGGAAAAATTAACTTCACCGCCTATAATTGTTTCCCAATCATCGTTTTATGCCATGTTCACCACAAAATTCACATAATCCTAGCAGCGTAGCTTATCAACCGACAAAAGTTGATACAAAAATTGAGTTTGGTGGAGGCCAACTTCAGCGAGACACGTGCAGGGCTTGTACAACTTCATTGGACGATGGCGACTCGATGATGTCAGTGAGCTGAGTGTTGTCTGAAAGCGTATTTATGAACACCCGTTGTTGTGGTGTTTACTATTTTATGGAACAAATTCGCTGGGATTGGGGCTTCGAACGCAGGCTGCCGTAAGCCGATCTGAAAAAAAAACCGCCTTTTGAACGCTTCAGGGCTATCAAATGCCTAAAGATTACATAGCCCACGATCAGGAATAAGTGATCGTTTTTTTCTTTCCTCATTTTCCGACTTTTTAGAGTGCTCCTCTCCACGGAATTTTTAAGTAGAAACTCGAATCTTTAGGTCGACTCTGAGGAGAAGCCAGTATGTTTCTTTTAGTAGGTTAAGTTATTCCTGTATTTAAAAAGAACTATCACACAGAGTGCAACAGTCACCGAGATAAAATTATCACTCCGAAACACGTTTTATTTATTTATTTTTTTCTATTGGACTGCGACAGGCCAATAACTTTTAACAGAACGAAGTCTGCCCGCGCAGCTAGTATTCTTATAAAAATACTGATATCATAGGTTAAGGAAATAATGGGAGATAACCAGCATGACTTCAGGAAGAACTGCTCGACTAATGACCAGATTTTCCCCATACGGCTGCTTTTAGAAAAGAAGTGGGAATTTCACGCAACAGTTCAACAACCATAAAAATCCTGTGCAGGGACGGGTTAAGAATATCCCTGCAGCGATACCTCTCGCTTGTCGTATAAGGCGACTAAACAAAGGTAAGCAAAAATCACATCTAGGCAATTTAGAAAACACCAAGGTGAGCCTAGGGACACATATACCACCATTAAACTACCCCACAAGTGTGCATGCAAATCAGTGGGTTGACACGACTGGAGATCACCGGTGTTGCAAGAGTAAGATCAAACAAAAAAAATAAAAATTTGGAGCATGCCCGTGTCAAAAAGGAGGGGAAGAAAGAAAACGGTCAAACCATAGCATTATGGAAAAGAACGCTAAAAGGAAAAGCACTACCCCGCCAGGCACTACTAATGGTCGTGATCCTGGGACGAGCAGTAATGCTCGGGTTAGAGCTATAGGATTTCCGGGGGATAGCAAAGTAATGCAACGGTGTAAGCCACAATTAAGAGTCGCGAGTTGGAACGTTGGAAGCATGAGTGGTCGCAGCTATGAGCTTGAAGAAATGATGGTTAGAAGGCGAGTAGACATCCTGCGCGTACAAGATACGAAATGGCGAAACACTGGTAATCGGGCACGTTTCTTGGACGTTAAAACAAAAGCCTACAAGATGTTTTACTATGGATTGGAACAAGGAAAAAACGGAATCGCCATCATCCTTGCGGCAGAGCTACTTGGCAACGTCTTAACCATTTCAAAGTCCAGTGACCGTTTGATGGCTCTCAAATTGGTGATGCATGGTGAGGTGTGGAACATCATAAGCGCATATGCCCCTCAAGTAGGATGCGAACAAAAAGAAAAAGATGCATTCTGGCTAGATTTCCACAACCTTGCAAAATCATCTCATAGGAAGAGCTTTTGTTTGTTGGGGGAGATTTAAGACATGTCCGTCGGGAAGACAAGCGAAGACTATGAAGACTACCACGGAGGGCTGGGATACGGCACCAGGAACTCTTCAGGTCATCCTAAACATGTGCAAGTCGTACGGTCTTATAGTGCTAAGTACCATGTTCGTCAAACAAAGCCGGCACCTGATCACTTATAGCAGCGGCGGAAATGAAACTCAAATAGGCTATCATTTGGTATCCAGTTTCATGAAACCACGAGTTAAAGATTGCAAAGTGATCCTGGGAGACGCGATCGCCCCTCAACACCGTCTCCTCCTGACTGATTTTTTTATGGAGGCGAGTAAGAATTCAAAGCAGCAAACGAAGGTGTCTGAGAGAATCAAGTGGTATAAGCTGGATAAAGGAAAAGGCGAAGCTTTTATTACCAACATGAAAAACTACCTCTCTTCCATTATCGATGAGGTCGGTAATGAGGAGTGCAGAGCACAAGACATGTGGGATTCCCTACAACAATCTGGCCTGGAGAAAGCCAAATCACTGCTCGGAACATCTAAAGGCCCCTGCCAACACGCAAAAGAAACCTGATGGTGGACAGACGAAGACAAAGCAGTGATACACGAAAAGAAAATGGCTTTCCAAGCTTGGTCAAAGTGCTCTTCTACTAATAGAGAGGAAAAAGCTCGTCGTGAAAAGGTATATAGATATTGCAAAGGTATCGCGAAGAAAAAGTGCGCCGAATTCAAAGCGAAAAGCATGGAAGGCCTATATCAGGAGTTGGAAGAAATATCGTCTTCCGCGTCTGACAGGAACCAGGCTACCCAGGAGCTTCGACAAAGCAATTTGAACAAAGGAGCAAATATCTTTAAGATAGCCGCCCAGAGAAGAAGAAATGCTCAGGAGATTCGTTTCCCAAAGTTTATTAACAATGCTGAAGGCCAACGCCTTGTGGAAGACGAAAAAATTCTCCACAGATGGCGACAGTATTGCGAGGAACTTCTGAACGAACAGTTTTCCCGAGTGTACTTTCCAAGAGCCGCCCCGAATCATGCCGAAATATCCGACATCACAGTCGAAGAAGTTCGGTACGCGGTTAAAAACTCCAAGAAAAGAAAAGCTGTTGGGCCGGACGGGATACCCTCTGAGTTCTGAAAAAAGATGGGAGACATCGGGTCTAGATGGCTCATGGTTCTTATCTCCAAACTTATGAGAGGCGACACTATGCCTAATCAATGGAGGGAAAGCTATCTTCTTTCATTGCACAAAGGAAAGGGTGATACGCGAAATTGTGATAACTACCGTTCTGTCAAGCTGATGTCGCACACCATGAAGATCGTTGAACGGGTATTAGATAGCCGACTGCGGAAAATAATACGACTATCTGATGACCAGTGCGGGTTTGTCTCGGGTAAATCGACGACAGATGCAATCCAAAGTATAAGGTTCATGATGGAAAAGCATCGTGATTCGTCAAAGGACTTGCATATGGTGTTGGTTGATTTCGAGAAGGCCTTTGACCGGCAACCAAGAGATCTTTTATGGGTAGCGCTAAGACAAAAAGGAGTTCCAGAAACCTACGTGCGAGTGATCATGGACATGTACAAGAGAGCAACGACAAGAGTAAGATGTACCGCAGGAGTCACCGAAGAGTTCGCAATCAAAGTCGGTGTACACCAAGGGAGCGTCCTCAGCCCACTGCTCTTTATAGCAGTCCTTGATTGCTTGCTTGAAGGAAAAGTGACGGACCCCAATGTGCACCAGCTATTCTTTGCTGACGATGGAGCCATGATCAGGCGTCCCTACAACGAGCACTTGATGTGTGGGTGGACATTTTTGAGGGACACGGGTATCGTATTAGTTCAAAGAAGACAGAGTATCTGTGCTGCCCGTTTTCTGACCCTTATGAGCCTATTCCAGACATTTACTTGAATGGAAGAGTGCTTCCCAAGTGTGAAAAGTTTAAATATCTGGGATCTATGATTAATAAAGAAGCAACTTGTGATGACGACATCAAACATCGCGTAAGCGTAGGGTGGATGAAGTGGCGGGAAAACTCCGCCATCTTCTGTGATCGAAAAATGCCCCATAAGCTGAAAGGAAGGCTCTACACTTCAGTTGTACGTCCGGCGCTCACATACGGTTCACAATGCTGGACAATGCACAAAAAGTATGAGAGCAAATTAACGGCAGCTGAGATGAAGATGCTTCGCATGAGAGCGGGAGTAACAAAGCGTGACAGAATTAGAAGTTCAAAGATCCGAGGAAGCCTCCACGTAAAAGAAACCATCACAAGAAAGATAGAGCGCGACCGACTCAGTTGGTACTGCCATGTTCAAAGGAGAGATCCTTTGAACCCCGTCCAAAAGGCGTTATCAATCAACGTTCCAATTTCAACACGCAAAAATGGCAGGCCGAAAAACAATTGGTGCAAACAAATGCAAAAACACCAGCATTTGATTGGCCTCAGCGATGAAGTAATCCCAAACAGGGAAGCCTGCCGCTACTTTCTGAGGCTAAACCGGCGGCCCCACAAGCGGACCAGTAGGAATGCAGTTAAGTGGGAAGGTTATGGTCCTACACTTCTGACCATAACAACGCCGGAAAAAGGAAAAGAAGAAGAAGTTCAACAACCATAAAGGCTTGTGACTCTACAAGCCGATCGAAAATAGATCATGTCCCTGTAAGACTAAGAATAGCGAAAAGTGTGGTTAAACTGATACAAATATGCCTAAAAGAAGCAAAGACAAGTTAAAGAAGGAAACGAATTATCTGAAATATTGAGACATGCCAAGTATTAAAACAAGGAGGTACCTCTTCACCCCTTGTTTTTCATTTGGCGCTGGAATATGTAATGAGATCCCGTCGATAGGGGAATAACCCTTAATGGAATGGAATCACATCCGTTCTAGCTTAAGCTGATGATTTGGGCCTGCTGAGAGATAATGAGATAACAGTTGAGAGAAATGCGGGGAGTCTAATAATGTCAAGGAAGGAAGTAAGTTTAAAAGTAAATGAATGAAAACAAAATAAATGGCCGTTGACCGATTTGAACCGATCATAACCTTGCTGTACTCGGCAAAAGCATTCAGAAAGTGGACGGGCCCAAATATATGAGAACCGTTCTAACTGCCAACGTATTGGACAACGCGATGACTATTCAAAACAACTTTTTTGTCCCGCAATGTCAAGATAATTTATATTAAACCATTATAGTGACACTTTATGAATGTGAAACTTGTTCTCTGATTAAGGAGGCAAATAGATTTCGAGTCTTTTGGTGGGCCACAGGATGAAGAAATGGGTGAATGAAGAACCTAGCGTTGCCCGAGTGATAAAATCGCGAAGACTAAGAGGGGCAGAACACATAGAACAAATGGATAGTATACAAACAGTCAAGAGAACAACGAGCGGAAAACCGAAAGAAAAAAGCACGCCGGGAAGAATTCGTCGTAGACAGGAGGGCAATATAAGAAAGGATATAGAAGCAACAGAACAGAACAGCGAAACATGGATACAAAACACTCATGATAGGCAAGCTTGTTGAAGGACTGTCAAAGGGCTATGAGCTTCCCAGTTCCAAAAGGCCGGTAATAGCAATAATCTTTATTTATGAGAAAATCAAAAGCCTATTTTTCTTAATTATGCGGCTTATGCCACAGCTAACAAAAAATGGTCGATTGTCTCGAAAAGCAATTAGTCGGAGATGTTCTCGACAAACACATCATAGTGTTCCGAAAGATATTTGGTAATTATTTTGATATCTTCTACTATATTATAAGCTTTAGGATATTTTAAGTGGGCTTGTTCAAGGATTTTCTTTAATAAATCTGAGTTATTTTCGAAATTGATGCCTCTATGCCCGGTATCCACCAGAAATGAATCTATTACTACCCTTCAAACTACTTCTTTACCATCCGAGATCTTAAGTATTTTCTTCCATGCCAAATAATTTGGAATAAATATCTCTTTTTTTTTTGTTATATGTTCGATTGTTAAAAGGTAATTTCAAGAAGCTTTTCAGGTCGGACATGATGGTCACTTATGTCGGAATACTTTTTGAGCTTTTGTTTTTAAATATATGAAATATTTGAAATGGAGCAAGCACAGTCAATGCCTCTTGGGCTGCTATTGGGCAGGAATGCAAGGCGTCTGTTACACTGAGAAAAGGCCTTTGAAGATGCTGTACTTTAAAAATGATAGTTAAATGCTCAATTTCGTTTCACCACAGAGGCGATGGTGATGATAAGTTTCATTATCATAATAGAGAAATAGAAGAGCCGGTGGTAAGTGAGTTAGTGGATCTTGTTTCCGATCTAAGTCAATGGCCAGATTTTTCACTTCGTTTGAAAATCTTATGATTTAGGGTAACTAAGTGAGGATTTTATTTCTTTTTTTCAAGTGAGCGGTGCCAAGACAATCTTAGTTGCATACCCATTTACGGCCAAAGGTGCGTATACGCACCTTTTAATTTCACCTTTACTATTATTCCTATTTGCCTACTTTTTCTAGAATTTTAGCTTCCATACTGTTAAGCTATACTTTTTGAAGAGTTGACAGGTTAAATTTTCAATTTATCTGAATAATTAACAAAATTACAGTTATTTTAATATGCCAACATTTCCACATTTTTAAATACCGTTACTTGGTTTGCTCTTGCACATTTCCAGAAAATAATTTTTATGGCCAACGTGGTTTTTACGAAAGCTTAAATATCGTAGTCCATAGCATGTTTAACAAAAAAAGTAAGTTTTATATGTAGTAGTAGTTACTAACGGTAGAAAATAAAGTTGCGTATACGCACCTTTGGCATGATATGTAAAGATTTAAATTAGTAGGCCGGGATTTTATTTTTGAATAAAATCACGTGTGTTTTTGTTTTAAATGACAGCTTTCAATCGTTCAGTTGATCTACTGCTAGCTGCTGAGGGAAAGTGTTGTTTTGCAATTTAATTTTGATAAATTATAAATCGTACGTACACAGTATTTGAAAAGGTAAATTATAAATAGTAGTATTATATAATGGAAAAAGCATGAAACTTTTAATATTTCTTCTGAAGAAATATACATATCATATCATGTCGTGGAACAACAAAAGGGCTCTTACTCTTCAAGAACTGAGGGCATTGTTGGAAGAAGACGATGACATACGGGAAGCTGAGAGTGTAGACGCTGTGTATGTTCCACCACCTGTTGATGACATTACCGACGAAGAAGATTTGGATGAAAACAATTTGGGAGCCGACGAACTTCCAAGTGATATAGCGGGTACTTTTGAGGTTCATATGCGGTGTGATAAAAGTGATGTATATCGGCAACAAGAAACAGAAGAGGAACCATTACTAAAAAAATCCAAAATATCCAAGAAATTTACACCGGATTGGAGGAAATGTGACCCGATATTTACAACATTACCAATTTCAGAAGAAAATGTTGAGAGGGAAGCTATTGAAAATAAGTGTGCTGGAAAAACTCCCTTAGAAATCTTCGGGCTTTATTTCGATGATGAACTGTTATCAAGTATTGTTGATTACTCTATGAAATATGCACAGGAAAAAAATCGCCATGACTTTTTACTTGACATTTCATCACTGAAGCGATTTGTTGCCATTCTAATTTTATCTGGATATCATACATTACCGCAAATTGATATGTATTGGTCAAAAGACGAGGATAAGGGTCTAGAAATCGTGCGAAACTCGAGGTTTGGTTTTAAACTTTGGTGTTTGTGCAGTTCTAATGGCTATTTGTATCAGTTTATGCCATATGCTGGGGCTAACCCGAACATTGCAAAATCTGAATACGGTATGGGAGCGCAAGTGGTTACCGATTTACTGGGTGTAATTCTGAATCCCAGTCACCATCGAATTTTCTTTGACAACTTCTTTTCCTCCTATAATTTGTTTAGTTTGCTGAAAGAGAAAGGATTTTATGCCACAGGGACGATACGAGAGATTAGATTGCAAGGATGCCAGCTACTAAAATGCAAAGAAATAGCTAAAAGAGAAAGAGGCCTTCGATTTTGCTTTCGACAAAAAGACTGAAACTGCTGTTGTCAGATGGAATGATAACGCAGTAGTAACAGTCATAAGTAACCACATCAACATCCATCCCACCGTTAAGACAAAGAGGTACAGTCGGAAGCTTAAAAGAGAAATGCTCATAAATCAACCACTCATGATAAGCGAGTATAACAAAAATATGGGTGGCGTAGATTTGCACGACAATGGCGTAGCAAATTATAGAATTCGAGTTCGCGGGAAAAAAATGGTGGTGGCCATTATT
The DNA here is from genome assembly GCA_958301585.1 of Merodon equestris. Classification (NCBI taxonomy): domain Eukaryota; kingdom Metazoa; phylum Arthropoda; class Insecta; order Diptera; family Syrphidae; genus Merodon; species Merodon equestris. Next base: position 171,132,216 of record OY284413.1, read on the forward strand.
CTCCAATACCATTGACAGTGTTATCGTTAATTCCTGGCGAATCTACAGAATGGCATGTAACAACCAGATCAGTCAAATTGATTTCAGGTCCCACCTAGTGCTTTCTTTGATAAACAGCGAAGATATAAAGAGTAAGGAACCAGAACAAGAAGGAAACAATGAAGATCGTATGTCCGTATCCAGTTCAAAAAAAGGTCGCCCATCGCTCAACAGTTTACCTGAAGATGTCCGCTTCGACAGTATAGGGCATACTATTGCCGAACATGACCAAAAAGTACGAAGAAAATGCAGATATTGTAAATCCCATACGATTTACATATGTACTAAATGCAAAATTCATTTACATTCAAAATGCTTTGCAAGTTTTCACAGGAAAAAATAAAATAATTTTTCTCAAATGTATACGCATTCGGCCAAAGGTGCGTAAACGCACCTTTTTGTTGTGTAATTACCGTTAGTAAAAAAAATTTTTTTTTGTGTAATTTCTTCTTTCCTAAAGTATTGTATTTCAAAAAAATAAATTATATCCAAAAATTTCGCCTTTTTTAAGTATCGGCCATAAATGGGTTAATAAATCATTTCTTTTCGATGGTCAAGTCAAAAATGGATCGAAGTATATTTTACAGACCTTTACAGGTTTCGACTTTGAAATTACCTTTATCGAGAGAATTATACAACAAGGGTTGTTATTGAAAGTCAATAAGGCCCTGATTTTCCTTATGAAATCTGGTAAAATTTGTACATAAATCGAAAGAACAAACCATGAGGTTATTAAGGGGGTAGTCTCATGTGACCACTTCGAAAAATTCAGACCGAAATTCCTAGTATTAAATAAGTTAAAACTCATAGTCGCCGACGCGCCGTCAGCTGCTCTTGAAACTTTAAACGGAATATATGTATACCACAGAAAATATGATCTCTCTGGAAACAGCGATGTCCTCTGATGACTCTGGAAAATATGATATTACAATATAACTATTGAGCCCTGGGGCTTGACTCCCGTAGGAATACTTGACGTGTTTCTGAGTGTCATTATCCTTCCCCCCGGGATCCAAGGTTCTTGAATAAGTCCAAGGTAAATTTAGGCAAGAAATGGCAGGGTAAAGGTGATCGAGGGTCCTTTGGTATACCGAAAGTTGCCCTCCCGAATTCTTATTTTTTGTTAGAGTAGGGTCTTTAACATATATCACACGGTTTATTATAAAATTGGTTATCAAATGAGAACGAATCACTGTTCTATCTGTCATTAAGGTCATTCTTCTGTCGTTGTCGTTTTGTTATAGATGTTTTGTCAGCATTAATTCTAGTGCGATAAAAATTTTGTTGTGGCTTTCGATAATACATAGCCATGTAGCACTTTGCACTTGAGTTCAAGCAAGCGATCCAATAACCTATAGCTAATTGCCAGAGCATAGTGTTCGAGTTCTTCATCTTTCTTTGGTTTGCATCTCTTACGAAAAAATACGGACACCTTTGCCTGGAAAAAAGGAAATTAAATAAAAGCTTTCATGGAATTGGCCAAGCCACATTTAGTGCTAGTGGCTTGAAAAAATTGGTTTTGGGTTTGTTATGCAAGTCGGAAAATGATGCAAAGCTTTTGAAAGACAGCGGATTCTTAAAAGGACAATGAAATATGTCAGGAGTACCTAGAGAAAAACATCTTGAAGTTATATTGTACGCTGATCTTCTACACAATATTCATGCAACATTAAAGAACGAAAGTAAGCAAAGGAAAACTCTCAAATGACACTGTAAAGTTGCAAGAGGTTTCTATTCAAAACAGCCAAACCAATGCGAATTCCTGATGCCACGATTGTATTGGATAATAATGACTACATCGCTAAGTAACTTTCTGAACAGTTTATTTAATTTTTATTTTGAATTTCTCCTTTCTCCACTCACTGTTTAAATAGTGCTTTTTCTATATAGAGCTTAAATCAAAATGAATGCCATTAGCAGCAGAAGCATAATTAAGGTCATTAAGTACAGAAATCCAGCGAGATTAAAATTAATTGCTCATAATGGAGAGTTGAATATTGGACGGAATACCTCATGCAACGGAAGACTACGGCTAACTTAGTTTTTGAAAAAAAGACATTCATCGTTCGCATTCGTCTTTGGCTCATCATTGAGTTGAATGCATGAGTTTAAAATTACTTAGCCAGGAGTAATATAGCTGGTATAAGGGTCGACAATGATACTGGGCTGGTCTATTCGAGTTAGTTCAAAAAAAATATTTTTAAATTGAAAGAGTTTTATGAATCCTATTCTCACTATTTTTTTGTGAATTTTCATCGGCATATTCAATTTCATATTTTTTGTGCATGAGAATGTCGAGGATTGAGCCAAATTCGCTGAAAGTTCTGCTTTTTGCTATGGCACGTCAAATGTTTATAAAAAATTACGCTTCTATTAGTGAACGAACGCAAAGCTAATGGTTTCAAAGTTACAAAAATGGTGATTTATACATGGAAGACAAGGAGCATCCCGATGTGGTGAAAAAGTTTGAAGACATATAATTGAATTGGTATTTCTGAATTGAAGAGACAAAATTGGTCATATCAGACACAACAAAAACAGGAAGCCATTTCCCATCGTTTGAAAGTTTTGAAAATAGTGCGCAAGCATAAATGACGTCGAAGGCATATGCTTTAGCAACAAGAGAGGAAGGGTTTTCTGCACTGTATTGTGTCGGATGATGACAAATGGATCCACTACTTTAATCAATATTGAAGACATGGTTCGGGCAGCGTGACCATATATCAACATCAACGATCAAGTCAAATATCCATCGATCGCAGCTCATTTGTGTACAATATATATATTAGCAAAACCAGCTCGGCGTTGTACATATAAAGGGTTTTCCAATGGGGACTTGACAACTTTGAATTTAATTTGTGAACACACCCTTTCACTGATCATCAAACTGTCATTGTCAATTTATTTAGTAAACTCAACATTTTTGTCATGGTAAAGTACACGAACGAGCAACGTCTGCAAATTATAAAAATTTTCTACCGAAATTCGGAGCCGGTGACCGCAACTTTAAGAGCGTCAACTCCAATTTTCGGTCGTAATTCTCGCCCTAGTAGACAGGCAATAACAAACTTAGTGCAACAATTTGAGTCTACATATTCGTTGTGTGATATTGCCGTGTCAGTGAGACAACGGGTTGGTCGAAGTGTCGAAAATATCGCTGCCGTTCAGGCGTCCGTAGCAAACGATCCAAATCAGTCAATTCCACGGCGTTCTCAAGAATTGGGCATCGCTCAGACCACATTATGGTGTATTTTGCATAAGGATCTTGGTTTGCACCCATACAAGATCAAGCTGACTCAAGAATTGAAGCCGATGGACCATTTGAAGCGACGTACGTTCTCCGATTGGGCTCTGGAGAAGATGCGCCAAGATGATGAATTTCATCGCAAAATCATCTTCAGTGACGAAGCTCATTTTTGGCTCGATGGGTTCGTCAATAAGCAAAATATGCGTTATTGGTCGGGTGAAAATCCACATGTGCTTCATGAATCACCACTTCATCCACAAAAAATAACTGTTTGGTGCGGTTTGCATGCCGGCGGCGTTATTGGGCCATATTTTTTCGTCGACGATAACGATCGTCACGTTGCTGTGAATGACCGGCGTTATCGCGCTATGATTACCGATCATTTTTGGCCCGAATTGGAAGATATGGACTTGGACTACATGTGGTTTCAACAGGACTACATGTGGTTTCAACAGGATGGTGCCACAAGCCACACAGCACACGTTACAATCGATTTATTGAAGAGTAAGTTTGATGAGCGTGTTATCTTAAGAAATGGGCCAGTCGATTGGCCGCCTCGTTCGTGCGATTTAACGCCTCTAGACTATTTTCTTTGGAGCTACGTTAAGTCTTTGGTTTATGCCAACAAGCCGACGACGTTGGAAGAGCTCAGAGTCAACATTGAACGCGAAAAAGCGGCCGTTTCGGCCGAAATGTGTGGCCGAGTCATCGAAAATTGGGTCCAACGAATCGACCACTGCAAACGTGCTCGCGGTGACCACATGAACGAAGTCGAGTTCCATTCATAAATATTTTGATTGTACTTCAAGCCGATAATAAAGTTTTTGAAATATCTCAAATGGTTTGCGTTTTATTTAAAATAAAAGTTATCAAGTCCTTTTTGGAAAACCCTATATTATGAATTATTGCAACAAATAATGCGCTTGAGCCGAGCATTGAAGCAAAGATGGTGTTATACCATGTATATTCGTTACACCGTGTGTATTTATAGCAAAGCATTTATTGAAGTATTTGATACATCTGGTAACACTCTCGTAAAATGTCAAATTGTTATTAACATGTATGTATGTGCAATAAATCATTCTGTTTCTAATCTCCAATCGGCGTACTTCTTTGTCTCGCGCAGTATATTACAGATGGCAAAACACAACAGTCGACAGGCTCTTAAAACCTACCTGTAAACATGGAAATCAGACATCCTACCTCACCTGCCGTGTTCTTCAGAAAGCACCGATCTCTGAATAGGATAAAAATTAGGTAGATTCGTGAATCACCTCAATGGCGAAGATGTTCCAAGATGTTTACAAGAAAGAAAAAACACCGGATAACAGATTATTCGACTGTTATATTTGTAAAACTTGATTTCGAGCTTGAGGTTATCTAAAGCAGAATTATTGAATCAATAAAGCGACAAGCACAACACAACATAATCACCCCTATTACGGAAGTCGTTTAAGTCCGAGTCACAAAACGACTACGTCAAATCGGTATTACGGAAGTCGTTTTATACAATTGGGTTACGTCATTAAACGACTCAAGTCGTTATCTCGTGTGGAACGTATTTGTTGAGTGACATGAGTCGAACAACTATTGTTTTCGGTATTATGATAGTCGTTTTTGAGTCACAAAACGACAAGTTATACGACAAAAGGAGTCGATCAGGATTTTCTAAACGACTTGCAATGAAATTTCTTCAAGATGTGAGTTTTCTTTGTCTTTTAATTTAAGTGGATTAATAACCAAAGTTTGAACAATTTATTCGGTTTTTTAGGATAAAAATATCAAACCCAAAGCAAATGAAGCGGCTAGTGGAGTTAATGGAACAGAATAAGGTTTTGGCAACAAATTTCAGAAGAGGTGTTAGCCAAACAAAAAATACTGGGTGGGAAGAAGTAGCAGGAAAATATGTACATACATAAACGTATATGCAAACAATTCAAAGTAATAATGAACAAATTATTAAGACTGATGTACGGTTTCGTTTGATCTAAAGCTTAAGGTTTTCTTTTAATAAAAAAAGAACAAGCGTCTACTGGAGGAGGACCGTATAAACAAAAACAACTTAATGAAGTTGATGAAACAGTAGCAAGGATTCTCGCCCTGAATGAACTAGTGGATCCTCCTGGAAAGGTGTTTGTATGCTCACCGATGGAAACAACAACTGAAGCTTCTTGCACTTCTAGTCTAAGTGAATCACTTGCATCAAGACAGGACGATTCAGCATCTACAGTGGTAAAACCCATTGTCATTTCATCACCGAAAAACAGTATTGAAGTTTAATCATAATCAGAAACAAATAGCTTCCGGTTCAATTGAAACCACGAGCAACCGTACAAAACCATGTGTGAAAAATTTGTTAAGTAAACAAGAACAGGTGCAGGAAAATGTATACAATGCGGTGAATTACTCGTTACATAAAATCGAGGAGCATTTAAAGGAAAACACCCGAAACCAACGAAAGCTTTTTTATTCAAAAGAAAAAAAAACTAAAACTATATGAGAAACAAAAACTGGAGGAGAATAAGTTCAAACTAATGGACAATTAGAGGGGGCAATTAGAATGAGAAGAGAAAAAATTGGGAATCGAGTCAACCAAAGAAAATGGAAGACCAAATTCAAATATGTAGTCTTGACTGAAATAAAATATGTACATACATATCTCACATTTTTCATTCGTTTTTTTTATTTTTACATTTAAATAAATATTACATTCAATTAAACAATTGAATCTATTTACAGCAACGTCATTATTAATAGCATTATCTGATTCAAAATTTGTATTAACACAAGACCAATATGACAATCAATCAATCTGACAGATAGTTGAAGGTGTGGAATCTATGTGGAATTTAAATGAGAAGAGAGTGGAGTCGTTTAAGTTTCGTAATACCGACACATAAACGACTACAAAATGAAGTGACTCCTAAAACGACTAGAGTCGAACAAATAAAACGACTTCCGTAATAGGGGTGAATAAGTCTGTTTTATTTCCGATGAGACTGCTCTAAAGTAAAGAAGTAGAAGCTTAACGTTTTCCTCCCAGTCAATATTGCGTCGTAAGCAATCATAAAACTTGCAGCATTTATGGTACTTGAAAGCCTTGAGGTCGTCAATCGAAGACTTCTGGATAATAGGAATTTTACCGCAGGTTTTCCCCTTTATAAATCGAGCGTTGGCACTTTTTTGCCAAAAATTCGCATACAGTTATGGCTTTGGGCAACGACGTATTGTCCTGCATTTAAAACCAACTAACAACTTCCTTGTTCTCCGGTCGAACGTGACGAATTGTGTCCCACAACCTTTCCAGAGCACCAAAATAACATTGAGCATTCCCAATCTGAGCATGTGGAACTAAATCCTTATGAATAATGACTTTGGAATTGAAGAAAACATGCGCATCGTCTTGATTTGACTATTCCACTTCTTCCCTTTCGGGTCTTTTGGTGACTGATGTCGTGCTCTGCGACGACTTTTGGATAGATGAGATAAATGTACACATTTCTTTTTGGAAATTTCAGAAAATGTGGAACAAACCGCGGGAAGGTCTTTCTCTTTCCCAAATCCTCGGTAAGAATTCGATGGACCACACTCTTAGGAATGCCAGTCATATACTCAATAAGTATCACGGAGCAAAAATGATTTTCTTACTTCGTCATTGTTTTCTTCATTTCTCGAGATCCTCGGCTTCGGTGAGCATTCGTCGCCTGCAAAATCTTCATGATCATCACGAAATTTAGCAAAACAAACGGAAGACTTGTGCTCTAGATACTGGTCACTATAAAAGCTTTTCATCAGCTTGAACGTTTTTCGGGTAGTTTTGTCCAATAGGAAACAAAACTTGATATTCGCCCTTTGATTCGTAGTGATTCTTCGACCGACTGGCACATTGGAGTTTTTGTTCTAAGTTCATAATTATTAACAGAACAATGAGGACGGTACAAAATTAGGTGTGAAAGAAGTATAAGTATATAAAGATGAATTAGAGACGAAGTTAAAGTTGGCTGTTAATTTAAACCAGTCTCATCGGAAAATAGGTTATAATAATCCCAGATGAATTCATCATCAAGAACATCGACTTTCGTTTCTGGCCTAAGACTCGCTTTCATATGCCAATGAACATAAAAATTAAAGCTAAAAAGCTGCAATGAAGGCACGTTTAGCCTTTGTGCTGAGTGATTTCCATGAAGCATATCATATCATTCTTGGTTCAACGTTATTCATTAACCTACTGTCGGACCGCTGATATAAGATTCCCACTGCTATGCATGAAGTCTTCAATCTCTGGGCGACAAGATTAACTTAAAAGTGAAATACATCGGTTCATACGCTGGCATAGGTGGCGTCAAATGCTGTTAGAGTTGTTGGGCATCGTTCGTTCGTATCTCCCACTGGCTTTGATGTTCAGATGACCTAAGCTGGCGTCGGCTTAGAGAACAAATGCTCCTCAGTGCAATGCATTTAAGAACTGTAGATGAAGTTGTGAAGGAAAATATTATTTGCTGTATCCGAGTATTTTCCCAAAAAGAAAAAAGCAAACAATATTAATTTGCTTACCCGAGCGGGGGATTAAACGAAGACTCCAATCTAAAAACTAGAGAGCAAAAACAAAGAAAAAAAAAACCGAATAAAAATGTTAAAATATTTTAAAATGCGACCAAAAGTCAGTGAATCGAAAGGAACAACCATAGAGTCACATCCATTCACATCGCCGTTCAACAGAGCCCTATAAAAGGCCGTGACATTCAGCTGAGGAAAATTCTTAAGTGAGTCTTCCAGTCAATCAGAAGAGAACGTACTCTCAACCGTCACATGCGGAGAATACATATATCAAGACGATAACAGACAGGAGAAGACCTACAAAAATAACGACCATAACAATAAGGATAAGAGAACTACTTGTTGTGCAGACAGAATGCGACATTAACAAAGCAGTGTTGATACTAAAGCGGCATCACACTGCACGGGAAGAACAAAAAAAAATTCTTTTATAAATACGTCGCTTATAAGGGAAGAACGAGTGACGTGGCCAACATAAGCTGGAGCTGTCGCTCGGCAAGCAAAACAGTGAATAGAGATTGGGAAAATGGAAATTAATACTCCGACTCGGGTCTTAATCCATACGAAGTTAACCAAGTTTTATCAGTACCTACTCCCTAGGTAAATACCGCGTGACTAGCATTCTTTTTTGGGTTCTAACCTGAAAGAATCAGTCAAGCATTATGGCCACACTTGAAGGCCCAAGCCGACAACAGCTAGAGCCTTGACTCAGGTTTTCACTCAAACGAGCTTGGCCTCCCTCTACTCCCATCCATTCGCTGTAAGTCAGAATCTAGGCTTGGGTTCTCACCCAGAAGGAGCTTACTGGGCACTGTCACCGCCGTTATGGACAAGTGTCCGGACGAGTCTTAACCCATAAGGACACAGTAGTGTTATCGCTGCGCCTACATAATTAGTGAGTCTGCGGGTGTTACAACAATAAAGCGAGTGTACCCCTCCCCGCCCCGGAAGTTCGTTACAAAGTGTTGACGTTGAGAGCTGTTGTTTCTGAATCAGTTAGTGACGTTGCCCTTGTTGGTGGTTCTAGACCAGGTCACAATGCTGGTCTGACATTAGTTTTGGAATTTGGATTTTGCGAAGCTGGATATTAACCTAACCAATATATGTATATACGACATATGCTCAATAAATAAGGTGACTTTTTTATTTTTCCGAAAAATATTTATTTATTCAATAACTACTTTGTCCCCTTCAAAATATAATACACTGGCGCCAGCGTCTTTAATCCTCGAATGACTTCTAATAGGCGCTTTCTGGTAGCCTTCCAGCGATGCGGTTTTTACCTCCTTAATCGTCTCTAAAGTTTGGGGAAGAGCAAAAAATCGGAAGGGTCAAGTCTAGTGAATAGTGGTCAGGAGATTACCAACAAATAACGATAAGTGTTGCATTTTCCTGATGCAACAGCCAAAGCCTTTTTTCGGTTTTGGCTTTCTGATCGCTTCTATTGGAATAATTGACCCTTGATTTTGGCGTCATAGGCATATACTCATCTATATGGGTCGCCATTGAACACCCTTCTAAGCTAATCTGGATGGTTATTTAGATCATTCAACAGTTCCTGACCCATGCAATAGTTCTTTGTTTTTCCTGCTCAAAATATCTAAAAAAAAATGTATGGCATGAACCAAACGATATACCAATATCGTCAGTAACTTCTGACCCAATGTCGCAATCAACATTTCAAGTACTAAATGCCGGAAGTGGCTGACAATATCACCATATGTTAGGGAACGTTTGTGCCAATACGTATAACAAAAACAAAATTCGAAAATGCCATGAAACTCAAAAAATCGCCTTAATTCTAGAACAAACTCCCTACTCGTAGATGTATAAGCCAATCAAACCGACTTCGAAATCAATACACAAAGTCACATGCAGTTTTTAATATACACACCCAACTGGCAGCTTATGCCACATGACGGTCCAGGGTTCTATCACTGCTTCAACGAGGTCGAGTTTCCTTGGTTCATTGTCAGTCTGACGTGCTTTCGTATACTTCTGTTAACAGGCCAGTAAATGCGACGTGCTATATTTTTTATTTTGTAATATTTTGCATTTGTAAAATTAAGGAATTAACCAAGAAATTCAATAAAAGAAATAGGAGCTGTGTATCCACTTTCAATTTTTGCTTTTTCGTGAAAACAAAGAGGACAAAGCTACTTTCCTACTATTAAGAAAGAAAAAAAAACGGTCAATTTAATTTTGTTTGAATACTTTACCAGATACTTACCATGCCATTATGAATTGAACGTAACTAATCCAGATTCGATATCATTATTTGCTCTTGAGATATGCGAGACGAAAAACAGTTCACGAAATCCGAATGACCCTGATACATTGAGATTATAAAGAAAAATTTAATTTACTGCATACTTTCAAATGGAAAAAAAGGAAAAATAAACGGACCGAAAAAAATGATACAAAGAACGTTACAGCATTCCTGGAACTTCGGTAACACAAAATTTGACGTACAGTATCGGAAAGGAAAATGGAACTTAGTGGTACGACAGTCCCGATGGGCTCTTACTCGGTTGGAGACGCGTACAACGGAGTGCAGCTGGTACAGAAGTAGACTAAGCGAGGTTCAGTAGGATCCCGAGACGTTTCCAGACTACCTTATATCAGGAGGTCAACTACGAGTATTTCGGCACCTACCAAGCCAATCGAATGATGAAGATTGTAGCAAAACATGCGAGATCGAGGATCCTACAAGAAAACCACGGCGAGCCTTGTGCTGGACATCCTGGGATCAGGAAGACTATCGCCAAAGTTCGAAGCCGATATTACTGGCCAAGAATGTCTCGTGATATAAGCCAGTATTTCCTACCTTGTAAAATCCTGTATGCTGACTTTATAGGACCATTACCACGGCAATACGATGCTCCTGGAATTTTTTGACAAATTTTTAAAGTGAACTAAAATCATACCTCTTCGGAGGCAACGGGGGAAACCCTCGAACGAGCCCTTCGAGAACTCATCATTAGCCAGTGCGGAGTACCAAAAGTACTTGTCACCGATAATAGACCATAATTCAGCAGCAAGGAATTCCAGAAATACCTCCATAAACTGGGGGTGAGGCAACAATTCACAGCCGTATACACCCCAAGAGAACCGGACGGAAGGAACTAATAGGAATGTGAAGAGAATCATCGCCCAATTCATAAAGGACAACCAACGAAGGTGGGATGACTCACACCCAGAGATCCAATTGACTGTTAACACTATGACCTTGGGTACCCAACATTTCTAATACAAGAGAGGGGACCACCGAAGAACGCATCAAACGACCAAGGAAAATCTTTCTGACCGTCAAAGAAATCAAGAGAGAGTAACCAAAGATCAAGCCAGTCACTACAACTTACAGAAGCGAGTTTGGAAACCACAGATTGGGCGGTGAGTGCTGATCAAACAATGCCTACAGTTGAAAGCCGCCAACGACTTCAACCCTATATCGGCCCCTACCAAGTCGTCACCATTTCTTATTTACGTATAGAAATTCCGACTTTTATTTAAAAAAAAGTGTAAACACTTCCGTTATTGCTTCAAAAGCTTACTTTCTTTTTAAATTGTATGTATGTTGTGTGAAATCGACAGCACATAGGTTCATATATGAACCTATCGCGCTATGAACATCGGAAATACTAAACGAAATGGCTATCTAAAAACCATTCCCCGAAACCTGTGCACTAATGCACTTCATTCCAATCAATGCCACATCAAATAGCTTCTGCTAAAAGCCACACACCCCACAAACCTCACAACTCACAGATCACTACCACAGTTCAGTGCACTGACAAAAATAACAAACACACATAAAAGGTCAAGGTACTCTGCGCCCAATTGAAATCAATATCTGTCAGAGGCATCTAGCCGTCAACTGTTCATTGCACACCCCAGTTCCTAAGCACATCAGGTGCCGACACACAATTTTTGACATTTTGCCAAGTGTCCTGCAGCGCTCGCCCCTTTAGCACTTGATGTTACAAAAAACACTCGAGGCGACCGACGAACACTCTTTCATTCCACACTTTTGCGTCCGACGTTTTTTGCTTTTCTTTTCCTAAACACCCTCCGTCCCTCGTCGAAAAATCAGTTTCTGGACACCATGAAGCAACGATAGCAATCAGTGTGTACAAAAACAAACACATATACATAGAAGCAGTACTCTGACGTGCATATGGTCACAGCATCGTTTAATTTACTACATCGTACGCGGCCCGTTCCTCCGTCATCAAGGAAACACCCAAAGTTATGACATCCCAACGGACATCAAGTACCATCCACAGGTCCCCATATGTGTATGCTCATCTGGTAGCCCCCAAAACAAAGGTCCCGAACTGTCAGTTTACTGCCGTAGGGCTGGTATGGTCCACACACGACTGCTCCCCGAATAACATTACGATGTCGCTCCACCCACAATGACAATGGCCCTGCAGCTATTCCTCGTCTATACCCGTAATTGACGAACATACCCCCGCGCTTCGGCCTTGATTAATGTCGGGACACTTTGGAATCTGTCATAGATTCCGGGTCCGTCTCTTGTTTACTTTGTTTCCACAAATTGTGGATAAAAATTATCGTCGCTGTCGGTTTGTTTAATTAAGCAAGAAGACAGATCTAGCAGCACTCGGAACATTTTGACAATATACGACTATTTGATTCTACGATTTGACGTGCCGACCATGGCAACGAACGAGCGCTGGGAAATAAACACTGTCATTATGAGGTGTGAAATGAAATATTCCTTATGGGTGCCTTAATGCGACGCCGAGTAACTGCGTCTGTGACGCATGGATAGCCGAAAACAAGTGACAAATTAAAAATTGAATCGTGCTCACGTGTGAACGTGCCCCCAGATGGATGAATCATTTTTTAATTAAAGCCGAACCCGAATCATGGTGACAGCGGTGATGGTGGATGGTGAACTGACGCGGAATAAGATTTCACGCTGTCATTAATTGAAGTTGATAAATATTTTATTGGGGCTTGTTGCGGCCTTCGCGGCGGATATGAATGGTAAATGAAAATTCGATGTCGACGACCATAAACAAATTAGATCGATAATTAATTGTGGACCGTGCCTGGTGCCCGGTGCTTGGTGGTCTGGTCAGGGAATAGGATTCGGTCCTTTTTATGAAAAATCAATTGGATTTCAGTGAATTTGTGGCACATGACAACGTGACGTTGACAAAAAAAGGATTTCGCTTGCATCCGTGCAGTTGGCTATTGTCCTAATGATAAAACACCAATTAGAGCGAATAAATTGCTTTTGGGCGGCATAGGCCAATTCAAGTGGATGGGTTAGGGTTCGGGTTCAGGTTGTTGTTTCATTAAACGCAATGCATGTCGGGCACGTTTATGTGTGGTGGGAAAGCTTGTGCCTAGGTTTCATGTTGTGGTCTTGATGATTGATCGTTTAAACCGCTTTTTGTCCTGTATCTGACTAAAGTTGCATTTGTGGAATATTTTAGAAAAGTCTCATGTAGAGATTAAAAGGTAGGTCTAAATGCTTGTGGAATCCTTTTTTATAAATTTTCGAACAGTGAAATAAGATCTCCTTCTAAGGAGTCAAAGGGGATAGCTGCAGATCCAATAAGTTTTTTTTTCCCAAGTGATGCACACCATATACTCCCATTTCTACTGCAACGGATCACAACTACGGTTTAATAATAACAGTCGCGCGGACAACACTCTTTTGACGGAAAACAATCCATTGTTCACGGAGAGCAACTGTTTCGAAAATGGACGTATTATATGTTGACTACCCAACAAACGTCTAAAAGGAGCGGGATTCGGTTCTGTTATTGGAGGGGGTAAAAAGCGGAAAAACTGTGACCTCTATTACGGACACTGACACAGAGTGCGAACGTCGCCTATTTGGATATGATTTATCATTCGAATCACACTTACGCAAAATGTTCTAAACCTTTGCTATGTAAGCAAATGCCTTGTTACAATCCCTGTCAAGCTATCCTTGGCAACTTAAGCTGGGTCTTTAAACGAGTCGCAAGAAAACATTACCTACTGCGACGTAACGACTGGGACGTGACGTAATTTTAACTACATTTTAATATCCATAAGAAGACATGGCGGTCCCCTGATCATACGATAATGAATCACATTGATCAGATTACCAACGATGACCGACATTCCTCCAGAAGCCTAGATGTCCGAACCTACCGAGGAGCCAAAATCGACTCGGATCATTACCGCGTTGCAACCAAGCAACTGATGCGGACCTCGCGGGATCAATCAAAACGAATATGCTCGTATCACCGACATTTATCACCAGAAAGCTGCAGTCGCAAAAGACCGCCAGAGTCTTTGCCGATTACGCCTCCCTAATCTCTCCCAAGACCTGATTCAATCTGCACAAATAAGAGAACTGCAACGGAGACGTTATCAAAGCGCCATCAGAGATGTCGTCTGTACCACCCCTGATTTGACAACGAGTACAGACAGGCCCATGTAGAGAGTTGCTCGTGACCTCTACGAACTAGGAAGGAATGCTCCTTCCTTAGCTTCTAAAAAGAAAAAAGAAAAACATGAAAAGCCCAAGATCGATGCTGTTGAGAAATTCCAACGGATGAACATGGAACGTTGATACCGGATTCAGAGTCGATGCTGGGAATATGGACAGACCGCGATGATAGTCGAAATTCAGCTGTCAAGCAGAACGAACCATTCACATTGAATAGACCAAATTAAGGTAGCGATATTGAACATGAAATCTAATAAGGCTCCTGGCTTAGATAGATTGCCTATAGAGCTATTTAAAATAGCTAGGCATGAGTTTGGAAGGTGTTCGTCTTTCTTCAAAAACGCAAATGAAAAATCTATTACTGCCAATGAAGAGTGAAGAGTGACACAACTTGTAGAACCATTGAACTATTGTGGTCTAAATTTCTAGAACAATTAACTTTGCGTAAAGTGGACATGATCCAAAAGGCCAGGATTATGCGATTGAATATCATTAGATTACATTTAAGTAAAGTCCTTCTGGAAAACATTTGATAGCCGGAAAACAATATTCGTGCAGAAACTGATGCGGTAATGTGTGAGCGATTCATTGTGAATTTTGATATTTGTATTGGAGCTTATAAGCGATCTCGGGGCGGACATGACACAATTTTATTTTATTTTATAAATAAGTGAAAAAGCACTAGCATAAGTCTAAATATTTAACGATTTTTATTTAAAAAAAAATGTAAGATAGATTCAACCACCTAATGACAGTGTCTATAGAAACAAACTATATAGACCAGAACGGAAGCCTGCAGGGATGAGAATGGAGAACTAGTAGTAGAATCACAGTCGATACTGAAAATATGGCAAAAATTCTGCTGTCCGGCAGAATCACCCATTCGTAACGGACGGCGACGTAAGAGAGTTCCGTCCAACCCAAATTTTTTTTTTTTTCTTTTTTTTTTTTGGAGGCTTCTATACACTATCTGTTGGAGCACTCAGACACAAATACTGGTCCATTGTACTACCAGACAGACACCTTGTCTTTATTGTATTTTCCCCGTTGTCCGGAGAAAAGTGAGGAGGGGCTTCAGTGATGTAAAGCTAAGAGATTCTGCACCCACCACGTCGGCCATAAGGGTGCGCCACCGTGCGCGAGCGAAGGCAGGACAGTCGCAGAGAAAGTGTTCTGCTGTGTCATCCTCCTCGCAACATGCAGCACAGGTAGGCGTCTCACTGATGCCAAGACGGTACAGATGCTTGGCAAAAGTGTAATGGCCCGTAAAGACGCCCGTAAGCCTTCTACAATCATTTCTTCGAAGCCAAGATAACAGTATTGAAACTTACGAGTAAGTCTAATAAAGTGGCAAGCGCAGGCGTCCTATCTGCTGAGCTATTTAAAGCGGCTGGAGATGAGCTGGTAAGGCGCATGCACCTTATTTGCAACATATGGTCGGACAAAAGCATGTCTAACGAATGCAATCTCAGCATCGTTTGCCCGATATACAAGAAAGGAGACCCCTATAATTGCGCCAACTATAGGCACATACAAGTATTGTGTGAACACCTGAAGCCTTTTGTGAATAAAGTGATCGGCTCTTATTAGTGCGGCTTCAGGCCAGGCACAATAGACCAAATATTCACACTTCGGCAGATCTTGGAGAAGATGTGCCTTATTTTAACTTCCCTAAATATCAACCGTGAAAAGATCGTGCGGGACTCAATGACCAGAATATGAGGCATTACCTATTTCGAACGTTCAGCAAACGTCTGTCTTGACCAGAACATCTTGGTGACTATAACTTTGAAATAGTCAACAATTTGGTGTACCTCGGCTCAATAGGGCCAATAGGGACATGCGTTAACGGGAGCAATGCCAAAATCAGACCCTTGGCAACCGCTGATTCATTAGTCTAAAGACTCATAACACTCGCAGTATAAGATCACTTCAAAATTCATACTCTCTGTGTGCGTTTCCAATATAATTCCTAAATGACATGGAAACAAAAATAAGTTACTGTGAACTGCAACCAACGCGACAAATTCAGTCGGATCTCTCGAATCTTATCTAGGACAATCACTCCCGGAGAGTAGTGAACGAACATCTTCGACACAAATCATCTGCACCCTGTCCAGGTTGTATGACAAACATCATAAAAGAGACCAAAAACAAAAAATGGAAGACGCAATTGAGAAGTAACACCTTATGTCGAAAAATAAAAGTAACTTCTTATAAAACCTTAATCGTCCCTGTTTTCTCTAGACTCCAAAGAATTCTACAAGTATATCATCGAAATTGAATTAAAAGGTTCTCGGTCGTTTAAAGATTCTTCATTCTCCTTATGTTAACAATAAGTTTGGGAGAAGATACAACCAAAATTATAAGCTGCCATTTGGAACTCGGAAATTCAGAACTTCGATGACAATCCTTCGTTAAGCCTCCCTATTATGAGTACGTTCAATGTTTCGCTGTTCTGTTCCATACCTTCTAGACCCATTCTTACATTGGTTGTCCTCGAGTTTTCCACAGATTATTCATTTGACTGTCTGTCCACCGTCCATCCGTTCTGCGCGTCTTGCCTATCTTAGCCTTCGCGATTTTATTTCTTGTATAATGCTTGGGGCTGAATAAAGTTCCTCGAGTTCTTGATTGTGTAGTTTCCCCCATTTGCGTGTGTTTTCATCCTCATTCATATGTGCCCCTGTAGTCCGGAGAGCGAGGTGGCCAGGGTATGTCTCCACACTTACTGATCCATTTATTCGGGAAAGTAACAGCTCAGCTGAGTCCATTGAGATCCAAGCCGTGTGCGGTGAAATAGCGTTCTGTTCTATGCCCGGAAAACTGCTGCAGTTGTGGCAACAGAAACTCATCTATCATTCGGCAATACACTTAGCAGTGACTGTCTCTTGTTGGTTAAAAAAATAAGGGCCAATCATCACTCGGGCAGAAATGGCACACCATACAGTCGTTTTGGGGCAATGTAAACGTTTTTAATGGCGTTCTCTAGGGTTGTTTGGGTACTAGTAACTCAAGTTCCGCTTATTTACGTATCAAATAGAAAACAAGCTTCATCACTAAACAATATGTTGCAAAGCGTTCGTGCTGTTCGAAATGGTTCGAGCATTGTTCTTGCGAAGGTTTCTCGCAAAGGATAGTCACTTTCCTTTGGGCCTTGCGCGATTTGGATTTTGTTAAGGTGGAACTTTTTTATTTTTTTTTTCAAAATAACCTGCACAGTTGATTTCTGCAATTTTTCTTATGGATTAAAGTGGATTTTGCATAATTTCGTGTTGAATTTGAGCGACTTATTCCGGCGTCGGTGCTGATGTTGATGATCCCGGAGGAGTTCTGTTCACAATTGTCTCTTCTTGTCTAAACCTTTGCAGACACGACCAAATAGTTGCGTGCTCGGACCATCTACATGAATTGAAGTGAGTACAAAAATATCGACAAACACAATCCAACGATTCAAATATTGCTCAAATGCGAAAGCGCGGTGTGCTCGCAATTAAAGACTCATTGCGATTAATAAATCTGCAAAAAATGCTCCTTGGACGATGCCTCATCAACTTACCTCACTCCGCTGGTTTTCGAACATTTGAAATTTAAAGTTGAAAATCTCCCGCTGGACACCCTTTATTTGGACTTGTCTAGCATCTAAATCTACTTCCTATCCTGCCCTTATTAGACTATCTGCGTTTCCTTTAACTGTTTCCTCACTATCTTCCAGAAGATTCAGATCGTCAGTGTAAGTGTAGTGGTGTGATTCTACTTAGGCTTATTCCCCTATTATTTTTCTAAAGAAGCTAATGACAATGGTGATGCTGACGGTAGTGACGTTGGGACTGATACGGATTGTTGCTCAGAGAGGTTCTAAATTTGTGCAATAGGAAAGACACTACTTATGAGTTTTTAGAATTGCTGGCACCGAGCTTGTTTCACATATATTAGAAAATTTTAATTTTCACATGAAGTCGCTTGTCTACAGCGTCAGTTTCAAAATTAAAAGATTTATAATATAAAATTTATAACATTAGGGGTGGGAATTGACATCGACAAAAGTGAAAAATCGGTGGAACTACTCCATAAAGACTCGTCAAACAAGTTGCCTGAATAGTAGTTGATTTGTCGACTGCAGCCATAGGCCAGATGAATGAGCCAAAAGCAAGGAAACTGGGCGCTATAGGATTTTAGGCCAAGCTAACAGCTGCTTCCTGAAAGCCATTTTTGTGTTAAATTATCACTAAGAATAAAAAGTTTGTTCTTTACAACAATCCCAAGTACCAAAGTCGTGGTTAAAGCTCGGCCAACCACCAACATCAATGTCAAAGTCAAATATTCATGGATTCGAGCTTGTGGCCTCTGTTTGGTGATATCAGAAGAGTGTGGTTGATAATGTGCTATCACTATCACTGCTATTCGCTATCGACCACAGTGAATATACGGCCTCAATACTCCGATAGGCCCAAAAAAAATGTTGGATAGAAAAACGCAACGAATTAAATTCATTTTTCAAATCAGTTCAAAATGAGTCTGAAGTGACGCACGAATCATTTCGACAGTTCAAGAGCAGGTGCAGGATTCTATGTTTTGAATTCCTTAGGTCCACCGACAAAACAAAAATCGGCGTAAACAAAAAAAGGCAAAATAGAAACATAATTCATAAAATCAATTAAAATGTTAAGGCAGAAAACCTCAAGCTGTCCATGCTGCTAGAATAGGTGGATATTCCTCACTATAGAGTTGTTGATTGCTGAGATCCACGGTTGGTTTTCACTAGTTACGTAACCAAGTCAACATAATCTACATGGGATTGAAGCTGAATGAGCCTAATTACTTGGGTTCATCCAATCCAATTTTCCGTATATTTTCTCGGTCCAAATAGAATTGTCCGGACATTTTTTATTAAGTAAGTCTTAAAACGGTTTACAATAAATAGATTCCCTTTAAAGAGCAACTTAGATGAGACCTCCTTAGACCAAAGTGTCTATAAGAAGCAGTAGCTCCATAACACGTGCACTCAATTCAAGTGAATCCATAAACATGACTTTTAATGTGATCATCCCGCCTAACGAATAGACACAAAGTAATTACATCTCCGTTCATCAGCACATCAATTGCACGCATCTCCCCCGTCAACGTCAACCGAACCACGTTGAACCACGTTCTCAAATGACATCAGAATCACTTATTCCGACACACATATGGATTAGCGCATAAAAAACGATCAAGCCGTCAAGGAAAATTATATTACCCGCAACTGACAGCCAATGAAGACACCAAGGACAACAAGAAATATAGTACAACTGAAATCATCTGTGTACGAGTACATTCTAGCCCATTAAATTTTACTATCTATTGGAACTCGCAACCGACAGCCCACCGTAATGACCAATTCGACAGCAACTTTATGACTTACAGAAGTCGTCCCAGACTCACAGCCGGCTAACATAAACATTCTACCCCAGGAATCCACGAACATGTGCCCGTGGTATCATCGGATAACTGGGACAGACGACCTGTCAATTTAAATTGATGGCACCGATGTGTCAAAAGGTCATACCCCTGACTTTCAGCTAAGATTTGACACAAAAAAAAATTTGACAAAATTATTTCATCCTTAGAGCGGCCGTCATATTCAGACACATGAGCAGCTAGACAGTGGAACGAGGCGAAATCCATCCCATGATGAAAACATTGAGAAATCGGATAACGAGTACCTCGCCTTCGAATAGGTTGCACTCATGTGTTTAAGGATATTTCAACAGATTCATCCTTTATTTTTTCGCCTTCGTCTCGTTTTGGTTGACTGCTGCTGCTGATGATGATGATACTAGTCTTGGTCTGGGACTTCTTTAGGTTAGTCTGTCGTGCGACGAAGTTGATCCTTGATACATGGGACACAAGGACACAACAGTCTGTCCGGAGCAGTGTCAAATTACAAGAAAACAAAAAATAATAATTTAGTGAAGGACGAAGAGTCAAGTGAAATGATTTCCTATGTTTGGATTTCGGTCGTTGATTGCCATGTGAGTAAACAATCTATCCAACCATGTTTGTACGTCGGAATACGGGCATCCTTACGTGTTTTTTCTTGTGTTTTTGCCTTTCTGGTTTAGAGAACCTTGGAGCTACTTAATTATTTGTTATTGCAGTGATCACAGCTACTTGAGGAGTGAAAATGTGTATCTGGCGATGATTGGATTCGTATTTGTTTTCTTTATGAGATTGTTTTTTCCTATGCTTAGCCAGTTTTTGTGTAGGAATAAGACAGTGGTGGTGATAGAGGGTATGGTGGGCGGTGTATTTACGATTAAATTGTTTTGGTGTTTTATTGAGTTAAGGTGTCAGTGCGATGCAGACGGTTTTTATCCGTTTCCATTGTAGATTCTCACGCTTTTCACTCAATTGATGCGTTTTATGTTACGACACCACTTGATGGATGCCGTTTAGGAAAGCAGGTGGTGCGAGAGTTGATTCAATGGAATGGAGCATTATGATTTTAGATGCATACATGCGGCATTCATGTTATGAACCTTCTGCATTGTCAAATCGTCCCCGCATTTGAAGTAAATATGTTTTTATCTCTTTTTTCTTCTTTTAAAATTTTGAATGCATTTTATCGATTCAGGAAATTCATTATTTAATTTAGAACAACATATCGCAATTCTCGATCACCATAGGTGTTGTAGGTTTTCGAAATTTCGAACACGCCTTGTCTTCTGTATGGTCGGCCTGTCATGTAGTGCGCTAATTCGGTCATCCAGTAGATTGCCTTGACATCTAGTTAGGATGGATCAAACTATTTTAACAAGTCGCTGCTGTACTCGTATTACGAATAGTGAGGTTACGGTCAGGACGTAATCCTCAAGCAGGTTATTGATATTGGATGTAAAAAACTCAACCTGCTCGTCAACGGAAAATATGTAGTACCGGTTATGCTAATTAGAGTTGAGAGCGTCATCAATAAGAGCTGTCATACTGAGAGATCAAAAGTCTCGGTAGCTGACTGTAGTAGGTGCAAAAGATCTACTAAAACTAAAGTCAGGGACATGACGACTTAAGAAGCCGGAAACATCAAACTGGCTATTGAAGTTCATGAGATTAGTCCTATTGACAACAAGCAGATCGACACGTATGCAGCCTCTAGGATTCGCGTTGCTCACTCTAGCCAGGTTGAAGGAGCTTAAGAAATTTTTGAAACGACTTACTTTTGAATTATTAAGACTTCGCAGATTAATGTTGAGGTAACATATTTATAGCTAACTCCCAACCGTTTGGTGATATGAATGATAGGGGTCGTTAAGCTTGAGGGCTTGTAAATTACTTCGCCGATATTTTTTTCATCTTGACAAGTATCACTGCCTGTTCGACTTTCAATGCCATCGTCCCGAAGGATTTTATACTCTGATAGCGCTATCACTACATTTTGAAAGCAGGGAGTCAGCCAATTTTCGGAGACACATAGAATATAGACATCTGCCCAATTAAATATGAGTTTGAGTTCACTGTGCTTTTTTAGACTTTGAACATTAATATGAGGAGAGGAGAGACCAAAGAACCTACTACAGGTAGTCAGCATCAAGTCAGAGCATCGAAATTATTGTTGGTAGAAGAGGGTTCTGAGTTACACTAGGACGAGTACTAATTGTTGTGAAAGCAGGTAATAAAAATGAGGCTTTCGTGAAGGTAAATTCGTCGGTGGGAGTCGAATACACTCGTATTCCATTATACATATGATATCGTTCAAATACTCGCCTCGATTTCTTAAGGTGGCATGGATCCGAGTGGTATAATTTTCAATGACTTTTCCACATAAATCCGGTTGAATTTAAGCGATGGCCTGTGTTATTCACATTAAGGACATCGGTCGACTGTGGTTTATTCGCATAGAGCTGCGACTTCGGAAAACCCCACCAGAAAAAGTCTAGCGGAATCAAATCGCATGATTTTGGTGGCCAATTGACGTCACTTCTGCTAGAGATAACCTTACAGCGTTCGCTATGTGGCACGTAGCGCCGCGCCATCCTTGTGGAACTAACATGTCGTCTAGATCCATATAATTCAATTGAAGCCATAAGTAATTCTCAAGTAGGATGCGAACAAAAAGAAAAAGATGCATTCTGGCTAGATTTCCACAACCTTGTCAAAATCATCCCAAAGGAAGAGCTTTTGTTTGTTGGGGGAGATTTAAACGGACATGTCGGGAAGACAAGCGAAGACTATGAAGGCTACCACGGAGGGCTGGGATACGGCACCAGGAACTCTTCAGGTGAAGATATCCTAAACATGTGCAAGTCGTACGGTCTTATAGTGCTAAATACCATGTTCGTCAAAGAAAGCCGGCACCTGATCACTTATAGCAGCGGCGGAAATGAAACTCAAATAGACTATCATTTGGTATCCAGTTTCATGAAGCCACGAGCTAAAGATTGCAAAGTGATCCTGGAAGACGCGATCGCCCCTCAACACCGTCTCCTCCTGACTGAATTTTTTATGGATGCGAGTAAGAAGTCAAAGCAGCAAACGAAGGTGTCTGAGAGAATCAAGTGGAATAAGCTGGATAAAGGAAAAGGCGAAGCTTTTACTACCAACATGAAAAACTACCTCTCTTCCATTATCGATGAGGTCGGTAATGAGGAGTGCAGAGCACAAGACATGTGGGATTCCCTACAACAATCTGGCCTGGAGAAAGCCAAATCACTGCTCGGAACATCTAAAGGCCCCTGCCAACACGCAAAAGAAACCTGATGGTGGACAGACGAAGACAAAGCAGTGATACACGAAAAGAAAATGGCTTTCCAAGCTTGGTCAAAGTGCTCTTCTACTAATAGAGAGGAAAAAGCTCGTCGTGAAAAGGTATATAGATATTGCAAAGGTATCGCGAAGAAAAAGTGCGCCGAATTCAAAGCGAAAAGCATGGAAGGCCTATATCAGGAGTTGGAGGAAATATCGTCTTCCGCGTCTGACAGGAACCAGGCTACCCAGGAGCTTCGACAAAGCTATTTGAACAAAGGAGCAAATATCTTTAAGATAGCCGCCCAGAGAAGAAGGAATGCTCAGGAGATTCGTTTCCCAAAGTTTATTAACAATGCTGAAGGCCAACTCCTTGTGGAAGACGAAAAAATTCTCCACAGATGGCGACAGTATTGCGAGAAACTTCTGAACGAACAGTTTCCCCGAGTGTACTTTCCAAGAGCCGCCCCGAATCATGCCGAAATATCCGACATCACAGTCGAAGAAGTGCGGTACGCGGTTAAAAACTCCAAGAAAAGAAAAGCTGTTGGGCCGGACGGGATACCCTCTGAGTTATTGAAAAAGATGGGAGACATCGGGTCTAGATGGCTCATGGTTCTTATCTCCAAACTTATGAGAGGCGACACTATGCCTAATCAATGGAGGGAAAGCTATCTTCTTCCATTGCACAAAGGAAAGGGTGATACGCGAAATTGTGATAACTACCGTTCTGTCAAGCTGATGTCGCACACCATGAAGATCGTTGAACGGGTATTAGATAGCCGACTGCGGAAAATAATACGACTATCTGATGACCAGTGCGGGTTTGTCTCGGGTAAATCGACAACAGATGCAATCCAAAGTATAAGGGTCATGATGAAAAAGCATCGTGATTCGTCAAAGGACTTGCATATGTTGTTGGTTGATTTCGAGAAGGCCTTTGACCGGCAACCAAGAGATCTTTTATGGGTAGCGCTAAGACAAAAAGGAGTTCCAGAAACCTACGTGCGAGTGATTATGGACATGTACGAGAGAGAAACGACAAGAGTAAGATGCACCGCAGGAGTCACCGAAGAGTTCGCAATCAAAGTCGGTGTACATCAAGGGAGCGTCCTCAGCCCACTGCTTTTTATAGCAGTCCTTGATTGCTTGCTTGAAGGAAAAGTGACGGACCCCAATGTGCACCAGCTATTCTTTGCTGACGATGGGGCCATTATAAGTGATGATCAGGCGTCCCTACAACGAGCACTTGATGTGTGGGTGGACATTTTTGAGGGACACGGGTATCGTATTAGTTCAAAGAAGACAGAGTATCTGTGCTGCCCGTTCTCTGACCCTCATCAGCCTATTCCAGACATTTACTTGAATGGAAGAGTGCTTCTCAAGTGTGAAAAGTTTAAATATCTGGGATTTATGATTAATAGAGAAGCAACTTGTGATGACGACATCAACCATCGCGCAAGCGTAGGGTGGATGAAGTGGCGGGAAAACTCCGCCATCTTCTGTGATCGAAAAATGCCCCCTAAGCTGAAAGGAAGGCTCTACACTTCAGCTGTACGTCCGGTGCTCACATACGGTTCACAATGCTGGACAATGCACAAAAAGTATGAGAGCAAATTAACGGCAGCTGAGATGAAGATGCTTCGAATGACAGCGGGAGTAACAAATCGTGACAGAATTAGAAGTTCAAAGATCCGAGGAAGCCTCCACGTAAAAGAAACCATCACAAGAAAGATAGAGCCCGACCGACTCAGTTGGTATTGCCATGTTCAAAGGAGAGATCCTTTAAACCCCGTCCAAAAGGCGTTATCAATCAACATTCCAATTTCAACACGCAAAAAAGGCAGGCCGAAAAACAATTGGTGCAAACAAATGCAAAAACACCAGCATTTGATTGGCCTCAGCGATGAAGTAATCCCAAACCGGGAAGCCTGCCGCTACTTTCTGAGGTCAAACCGGCGGACCCCACAAGCGGACCAGTAGGAATGCAGTTAAGTGGGAAGGTTATGGTCCTACACTTCTGACCATAACGACGCCGGAAAAATAAGGAAAAGAAGAAAAAGCCATAAGTAATTGGTTGCCATCATTCTGTAGCGCTCGCCATTGATGGTGACCGCCTCACCAACGTCGTTTTCAAAAAAGGTTGGACCAATGATTCCGCCGGCCCAAAATCCACACCAAAAGGTAATTTTTGAGAATGTATTTTCACTTGATGAACCTCGTGTGGGTTGTTGTCGTCGTCCCATATACATATCGCAATTTTGCTTGTTAACATAGTCAATCATCCAAAATTGCGTCTCGTCGCTAAAGACGATTTTTCGGTCATAATTGGGATCCTCTTCCAAACGCTCCGAAGCCCAGTCAGTGATCAGACGCCATTATCTATGATCATGAAATTTGAGCTTTAGAGCCAATTGGATCTTGTATGGGTGTAGGCCCAAGTTCCGATGCGAAATTCGCCAAGTTGAAGTCCGCGAAAGGCCAGGTTGTGCACTTCAAGGAATCGACATCGGGTTCCGCTATACACTTACACGGATCGCGGCGATGATCTTAGCGGATATTGCGTTGCTTTGACATACGAATGTTGGCTGATTGATTACCAGAACGGTCCTTTCTAACCAAACATTGAAAAGTCGATTGCCGACGAACACTAATTTTGATAGTAAAGTTTTATCATTTGGACATGTTATTCAAGCGTGTTACTTGTCACGTAGATTTGGCATCAGTAAAAATGTACCCCTGCCAATTGAAAGACCATTTTATTGGTGCTAACTAAGAGTAGAGCGAGTATGCTCAATAATGGCACGGCCTATGTAGCCACGTTGGCTTAGTTGGGTGTCTATGGAATCAACGTTTGGCAGTAGAGTAAAAGGAGAGCTGAATTAGTCTTTGATTCCAACTTCGATTCACGACGCAGCAGAGAACGATCCTATATAAGGACCACAGCTTTAGCCTTGTACTGAGAAGCAAGGTTTCCATTAAATAAGGCATCAAGACCGGTTATGCCAAAATAGTCCTACCCGAAAATTGAAGAAATGCCTGGCAGTGTTTAGGCCATCATTCGTGAAAAAGCAGTCGCAGATGACAATTTTGAAATTATTTTAAGATTTTGATTTTTGTTTTAGTTAATGTATCATGCTTGGCATTTGGGT
The DNA here is from genome assembly GCA_958301585.1 of Merodon equestris. Taxonomy (NCBI): domain Eukaryota; kingdom Metazoa; phylum Arthropoda; class Insecta; order Diptera; family Syrphidae; genus Merodon; species Merodon equestris. Next base: position 171,158,413 of record OY284413.1, read on the forward strand.
CCTCGGCATCTCAAACTCCCTAATAAACTATTGTAAGGAAAATAGAATATGTACAAACTCGGCTTTATGGTCTTTTTTTTTTTGGTTTAGCTTAATTTCGTTGACTTAAGACCAATTGGATACTCCTTTGGCGCATATCCCTTTTAATTTGCTACTTTGAGCTTCTTCAAATTTCTGAAATATTGGACAGCTGAAGTGTGCGGGTTATCCGAGGTTCAACATAAGCAACGAGCACCTAAATCAGCACAATTAACCACTCGGCAAGTAAATGAGAAATATATAAATAGCAACATTGCACTTCTTTTTCCAACATTTCCATTTGCTTGATACAAGCATGACCCTATCATGCCCAGCAGCCTCTAACCACATAAAGTACAAAGTCCTACTTGACCTGATACGGCTTCTAAAACACGAGGTCAGCGGGATAAGCTGGTGAATTCCAACGGTAAATAATTTCATTCGCCCAACGTGCAGACATGCAGCTCTCGCGCTACAGAACCCGCAGATTTCACCAAAAAGCCACCGTAATCCAGAATGTATCTCACAATTTCATTGCATCAAACGCCAACCACGTACGACCGGCGAATAAAAGACGAACCCGAACGCCTCTACGAAACGGAGAGAGTGAACGATATACGAGTACATGTAATATCCGGAACAGCATCAGCGTTTTATTCTCGTCGGTTTCCTTCATTTTCATATTTCCCAACAAATTATTAATAAAAAAAATATTTTTTTTTATTATTTTCATTATATCTGCGAATATGCATAAGACGATGCGCGGGGATGCATGTGCGAGTGGAAATTTGAAAAGGATATGCAAACAATAGCTGTTGCTTCAGCAGGAGCGTTTCGAGAACCCGCAACATGCCCGAGTACGAGTATCTGGAATGCTTTCTATAAAAACGGGAAGCTAAAGAAAAATATACATTTCTGGGGGGTGTACGACTAGGAGTCGGGTTGGGGACTTGGCGGCGATGCCCTTCTTTATCTCCTACTTTTGCTGCTTAGTCGGTTTCTTTTTTCGGGGTTCCATGGCATCGAGAATTATGTGGAAAGTTGATGAAACCGAAGCTAGAGCTAGATATATAAACGGGACGCTGGCACATTACGTACGATGGTGATAGTGGTGGGTATGGTAGCGGGTTGGCGGCAACTAATTATGAAAAGTTTTGCTGCAATTTTCCTTTTTTTTTTAAAACGACCATCTCCTTGGTGCACACACATACCACACATAGACAGGGTTTAATGAAATTTTAATCCGCGACCCACTGAATCCAAAAAAGAAGAAACGTCCTCGACGGACAGCGGAGCGAATGTTTTTATCATTTGGTCATTGTTATTCTTTTTCGAAATTGAAATGAAAATAGTTTTCGAAAAACTGGCTGCGGAGATGTACGAGTTCAACAATAGGTAAAGGATGCGGTTTTCTACGTCGAGTTTTTCATTAGACAAAGCAACCGACAGAGAAAGATTGAATGTGCACCGGGGGATGCTTTGTTTTTATTAAGTGAGCTATGCCAGGAAGTTTTCGACAGAAGAAAAGTTTACGTAGTGATTCTTGACTTGGAATAATCAACACAATTTTTTTAATTTTCTTTCTTACGGTTTAAACTCCTGTAAGCCAATATTGTCTATTGTGCTAAGCAAGCTACTTAAGACTGAAGCTGAAGATTGAATCCATAGAATTCAAGATCCTCCTCAGCAGAGACGGCTTTTCTGAGGAAGGTATGATTCCTAAGGTTGTAGAGTGCACCACTCCCGTGTGTTCTGCAGTCTCATCGTTAATCATTTCATGTTATCTTGCTCATTAGATGCCAACAAAGCTAAATATGTTGTGGTAAAACAGAGACATTATATTACATCCTGTTGGGATGCGAAAAAAGTTTATCAATGTTTCAGAAATATTTCATTTGGTGGATGTGCCATGAGTAAGACTATCGTTACCGAGAAATTCATGAAAAATAAGACTATTCCCAGCAAAAACCGATGAAAACCTGGTAAAAGAATCAAACTTACTATTTACCGCCCTCAAACCATAACCGGAAGAATCTCTGAAAATGTTGCTACAGCAAGTAACGCATGCCATGACATTTCTCAATATTCAATTGGATCATCGTGCAATAGAGTGGGTACCAAAATCGTGCAAATGTCACGCACAACCCTGTAGTGCGAGGTGTCAGCAGCGCCTCTGAGCTTTCTCCGTTACTTTCTCGTCCTGGAAAGAATGCAGAAAGCTGCCCAATATTCAGATCCAACCTTTTTAATTACATTTCAGGTGACTCCCTTAGGGAAACCAAGTTGGCGCATGGTGCAATAGAGTGGGTACCAAAATCGGTAAAATATTACGCACACGCCCTGTAGTGCGAGGTCACAGCAGCGCCTCAGAGTTTTCTCAGCTACTTTTTCGATTGGAAAAGAATGCAGGAAGCTGCCCAGTATTCAGATCTGTCCTCTTCATTTATATTTCAGGTGATTCATTTAGGGAAACCAAGATGACGCATCGCGCAATAGAGTGGGTAACAAAATCGTGAAAATGTCACGCACACGCCCTGTAGTGCGAGGTGTCAGCAGCGCCTCTGAGCTTCCTCAGCTACTTTCTCGTCCTGGAAAGAATACAGAAAGCTACCCAGTATTCAGATCCAACCTTTTCAATTACATTTCAGGTGATTCCTTTAGGAAAACCAAGTTGGCGCATCGCGCAACAGAGTGGGTACCAAAATCGGGAAAATGTCACGCACACGCCCTGTAATGCGAGGTGTCGGCAGTGGCTCTGAGCTTTCTCAGTTACTTTCTCGTCCTGGAAAGAATGCAGAAAGCTGCCCAATATTCAGATCCAACCTTTTTAATTACATTTCAGGTAATTCCCTTAGGGAAACCAAGTTGGCGCATGGTGCAATAGAGTGGGTACCAAAATCGGGAAAATATTACGCATACGACCTGTAATGCGAGGTGTCGACAGTGCCTCTGAGTTTTCTCAGCTACTTTCTCGTGCTGGAGGGAATGCAGAAAGCTGCCCAATATTCAGGTCTAACCTTTTCAATAACATTTTAGGTTGATCCTTCGTGATGGATCTCATCTCTAAATCGGCCACTACGCCGGTTAGGGTCAGGGTTTATTGACGGTCTATAAACAGTACCTGATGGACTGTCCGTACTTTGAAATTGAACATCTTCAAGGCTTTCACCAAAATCCACTGTGGAAACTGGTTGACGTAAGCGTTCATCGTCACAGTAGCAATATTTTCGTTGGACGCTTTGAGCCCTTCCGATGGACGCCATTTCTGTCACGTATTGTTCAAGTCTCCTCGAGGCGAATAGCTGAGCGCCTTAGTATATGACTAGTCAGTGCAGGACGATCTGGAAATTCGATGCCGATGCCGATATTCACGTTACGATAAAATCACTTACGAGTTATCCCCTAAACAAATAGTTACGACTATTCCACGATCTTGAGGACGAACGTTTAGCATTCTACAGGTTTTCGGCGTGTATTTTGCATCCGTTTAGTTTTTCAGTCTTTCTTATGGTCTTTAGTATTGTGACGCATTTTTCATCACCGAACAGGAGTTGTATCAGAAATGGCGGTACTTAGAAATAAATCGCAGCAATCCTCAGCATTACCGTGATTTGACATAGTTTCATAGGTTTCATAATTAATAAATTCCTGGTACTTTTTGCACAGAATATACATAGATCGCTTACAGGAAAGCCTCTGAGTCTAAAGGTCTTACGTAATTTAGCTAAGAGGAAAGTACATGATTTCCATTATTTAGGAACCAGCAATGGTTTTGTTTTCTAGGCTGATGATGTTTTTTTTATTTGATTTATATCAGCCTGCTTCATTGTCTTTTTTCTATTGCACTATTGCCCATGTGATGGTTCACTCACCATTTGTTTTTTCTACTAACCCCTTATATACATAGGTCGCACCACAGACAAGCTAATATAAATCGGTTCCTAATCTCATGATAGCTCTTTACACGTACATAAAATTCCACCACGGCTTTATCATTACCTTCTCTAAGCTAGCTATTTTCGACTTAATGTATTGTACCTTTTACGAGGTAAATGCCTTTTCGAGTGTTTAATAAGACAAGCAGCGTTTAGTGCATAAAAAGGGTTTTTGATTTCAAGTGTTCACCAATTAAACCTTTGGAAAAAGAAAGGATTTTCAAAGACAAACGATATGTCGCTCTCTACTCCCTCCTCCCAGTCGTTCTGGGAGAATTGCTACATAGACAACCGATAATCGCTCCTAAGTGGCTGCAAACAATTTTGCTCTCACTGACACTATTAGTGGCTACGAACACGCACTCCTCATCCGTGTCCCGGTTTTCAGGCTAATCGGTATCCACAAAACCACTTTCCATAAGCAAAGGGGTTTTCGAAGTCACTTTGATAGCCCTCTAGACGCTTTATGTTCTGCTGCTGATATGGAGTACCAACGACACCACTACAGTGGGGCATGGTTCAGTGATAATGGAAGTACCACTTATTTTCCCATTTGGATAAAAAGAATATCTATCTGGGAGCGGAATTGATGGAAATGGTTTTTAAATGAGTTAAACGTGACATTGTCGGACTTGGCTGAGCATGAGCGACGGATTCGGTACAATCGAGCGGGTGAACTGAAGCGAAACGAAAACATTGCAGGATTTCCGTCGGTTTTCAAGTTTTCGAAATTTCACACGATTTTGAAGTGAGTTTTGGAAAACAAGTCGAATGGGTTGAATTTGCTGTCAAATGTCAGGCGTGATTAGGCAGTTCCTATGCTTATTAAAAACTCATCATTGTTGTCATCATCGAGAAGTCATCTACTTATTTGTCACCCTCCTCCCGGTAGTGAGGGATAGGAATGTGGATCTCCATGTGCTCCGACGACTCTGATGTAACGATATAGTACATACATATATACATATGTATGTGTGCATGTAAACGATCGATTGTATTGGAGCAAGTGAATGAACTTGTAGCAAATAGTGGATGATCACGAAATCCTTGTATGGGGTGAAAAGGATTATTTTTAGTCAATTTTTTTTGTTATTGTTTTTTAGCCATTCAGTGTACTAACGAGAGATCATAAATTCAATTCACTTCGGCATCTGACAAGTTGAAAAGGAAATTATAGAAATTATGAGAAAACGCAGAAGGCAAAAAAAAAGAAAAACAAAGAACAACAGCCCGAAGAAAGACAAATCGGTTCGAGATATTTTTAAATGTTGTTTCTTTTTTCCAGTGAAACACTCGGTCGCTATTAAATTGAGACGACTAGCATGTAAACGACGGTGCACTAGTCGGCTTAATTTGATTGCGAGATAATGATTTATTTAATAGGCGATGAGATCCCAATATTTGGAACATAACACTTGACTGCGACTGTGGCCGGAGAGTCGTTAATTTAAATATTTTCATCATTCAATATGCTTGTTTCTGTTGAGGATGTATTTATGGATGCAGTCAGCTGAACAAAGAACACATTTCCATTAGTGATTGTGCAACTTTATTTTACTGTCTATACTGAATGTTGCTTAAGCAAGCCCATCTGAAGAAACGATTTTTGCATACATTTTAGTTAGTACGCAATTATCTTCCTTTTCGTTAAGAGAAAGCTCCTTGTCAAGTAGGATGATGCAATATCCATACTACTTTCATCAACTTTTGCAGGTCTTGAGCGAATTCTGTTAGTGGCGCTAAGTAAGTAAACGTTCTTGGTGATTGATATATTTATTGTTGTTTTGCTTCAGCTAATTTTTAGGTTCAATATAATTGATGGCGTTGATGGAAAAATGTTTCTTAATCATCGAGTCCCACAACAGTTAGGTCTTCGGAATTATACTTCGAGGAGGTTTCTGCTGTAATACTCTTGTAATATGGTGCATGTCAGCAATAAACACATACGAGGTTTGTTCAAAAAATAAAGTGAAAAGTTTCAAAAATTCTGTGTGAAAAATAAAAGAAGTGCTCAAGCGCACTCATAATATTGACTGTGGAATTTGGCGCGTCTAATCTGAGCAAAAAGAGATTTTTTTATAAGTGGTACAACCTCACCAAAACAGGCCGAGCAGATGTTAATGACGTTAGCAGCGAATGGAAGCCTTGAAGCAGTAAAGAATCGTCGAATAACTTTTGGAGGACTTGCTATAAGGATACTCATTGATCAATTTTTTTTCAGATATCTACTAAACTTGCTAAACTTTGACCAAAACAACCGTCGCATGAGCATCGCCCAGGAGCTGTCGAATGACGTGAATGACGAACAGGAATTGTTAAAAAGGTCGTCACTGATGACGAAGCATGAGTATTTATTTATTTATTCATTTAATTCATCTATCTAGTAAACTCTTACAGATTACAAGTACATTTAGAAATAAAACGTCGAAACGAAAGTCCAATTATCCAAATGGAAGCAACCAGAAGAGATAAGACCAAAAAAAGCATGCCAGGTTCGGTCAAATATAAAAGTTTTTCTCACTGTTTTCTTCGATTACAATAGTGTGGTTCACCATGAGTGATATGACTCTAAAGGCTTGTGTCATTTGCCCTAAGCAATACCATGAAAGCGTCCGGTTTTGTGGGGGAAAAATGCATGTTTGTGGCATAACGATAATGTACGTGCACGTCGTCAGTTGGCCATTTGTAACTGTTTTCTCTTACCAAAACCGGAGATTTGCAACGATTGAAAGAATAAAATACCGCACCAGAAGAGCTCATGGCTTTTTTCTGTAAATTTTCGTGGGGGCAACCACCCCCATTTATTAATTTTAATTTTCGTGGGGGCAACCACCCCCATTTATTAAGCTAAATTCAAGCACATGAACTTACTTAATCTACCTTAACCTAACTTAAACTAGCTAAGTTGTTAAGGGGAAGGGAGAGGGGGGCATGAAGAAGAAGGGTTTTTTAAGCATGGAGTGCTAAGGTTGAGGTCGAAGAAGGGATTCGAGTTGACTCTTCTGAGCATTCGTAAGATGGGTTCGTTGGAGCCATAAGCGGTACGGGTGGTGGGTACATAGAAGAGACGGGGGTTTCGTACATTGCGAGGGTTAGTGTTGAGAGAGACAGAGTTATAGAGGGTAGCGCAGTCAATGGAGCTTGAGAGGATGTCAGATACAGTTCTTCTTTCCTCCAAGGTGTTCATGTTAATTAGTTTAAGGCGGTCGTGATAAGGTGGTAAGAGCAAAGGATTGTTCCAGGGGAGACCTCGCAGAGCAAAGCGTAAGAACCGGCGTTGGATGCTCTCGATTCTAGAAATGTGGATTTGCTGGTAAGGAGACCACACTTGAGAGGCGTATTCAAGGAGGGGCCGGACGAAGGTTGTGTAGAGAGATCGGGTGACGTAAGGGTTAGAAAATTCTTTAGACCATCGCTTCACGAACCCGAGTGCTGAATTAGCTTTAAGGATTATCTCGTCTATATGTGCGCGAAAATTTAGCTGTTGGTCACATAATATACCAAGATCGCGGATAGTTTGAACGGTGGAGATGGGCTGATTATTGAGGTAGTAGAGACGGGGACGGGGTTTAATACGTTTACGTGAGAAAGTGATTGATTGGCATTTGCTAATGTTAAGCTCCAAGCAATTTTTGGAACACCACATGGAAAAACTATTGAGATCGGATTGAATAAGGGAAGAGTCGTGATTGGAGGAAATAGACTTGTAGAATTTGGTGTCGTCGGCATATAGTGAGATGTGGGAATTTTTAATCACTATATCAATATCGTTAATGGTAAGGACAAAAAGAAGTGGACCTAGGTGGCTCCCTTGGGGGACGCCGGAGGAAGCTAAGAAAGGATTGGAAAAGGCAGATCTGAAACGAACACTATAATACCGATTTTCCAAGTAAGAAGATATCCACTTCAATAAAATGGGTTCGAAGCCAAGAGAAGACAATTTGAAGAGTATTAGATTGTGGGAGATTTTATCAAAAGCCTTACTGAAATCGGTTGAAACCATGTCGACATCTTTTCCATTCTCTAAAGCCGAGAGGGTAAAAGACACAAATTCAACAAGGTTTGTGGTTGTAGAACGGCCCTTAAGGAATCCGTGTTGTCGGGGGGAGATTAAAGACTTGCAGCGAAAGCTTAAGATTTCGTACAAAATGCTCTCGAAGATTTTGGGTATATGTGACAGTTTGGCAATGGGACGATAATTGTTAATAACATTCTTCGGACCTTTCTTGTGTATAGGGGTTATAAATGAGGTTTTCCATAACTGGAGGAATTCACCTAAAGCTAGGGATAAACTGAAGATCTTTGAGAGAGGGAGAGAGAGGGTTGATGAGCATTTTTTCAGGAATATGGCAGGGAGACCGTCTGGTCCAGGAGTGAATTCATCATTAACTTGATTTAGTTTGGTTTCGATGACATCGGGATCAACTGTATGAGGAAGAAAGGGTCCAAAGGAAAATTTCGGTAAATAGTCGAAGTAAGCGGGGTCTGGGTGGAAGGAGTCGTCGGCGAATGATTGTTTAAAATAGGCGGCAAATAAGTTGGCGATAGTGTTAGGGTCATTAGAGGTTTGATCATTCAAGGAGAGAGAGGTAGGGTAACCATCAGATTTTCTTTTATAGTTAACAAATTTAAAGAAGGACTTAGGATCACTTATAAGATTGGCTTGCGTTTCAGCTAAATAGCGTTGATAGAGGAAGTTGTGAAGGGCGGTAAAGTTAAGATAGCTGCCCATGTAGTTAGAAAAGTCTATAGGGGATTGGGTACGAAGGAAGATTGTCCACTGTTTATTTCTTTTGTTTCTTAGGGTGCGAAGTCTACGATTATACCAGGGTGGGGAGGTGGACAAAATTTTGCGTTGGGAAATTGGTACGTAAAGAGAGATAGAGTTAAGTATTTCCCTGTAAAATTTGGATATTGCATCATTTATAGTTAGATTATCAAAATTGAAAGGGGCTTTTTTAAGGTATTCATTGATTTGGTGGAAATTTGCTTTGTGAAAATCGTGAGAAGGCAGAGCTGTGGAAGGGGTGTTCTGTAAAGGAGAATCGTGAAAAAAGGAAAGAAGGAGGGGGGGATGGAAGTTATCGATGGTTGAAAGAGAGAGGGGACAGAGTGAGACAGAGGAGTTGAAGGGATCAGTTGTAAATATGAGGTCTAGTTGTCTACCCATGTAGTTTAAGACGCCACTAACTTGACTAAGGTTTGAATCCGGAAGGCGATCCAAGAAGAGGCATTCTTTGGCAGTAGTGGGATTGGTGGCAATGTAATGCGATTCATCGTCTGATTGAGCCCATTTAAGATGAGGAAGGTTGAAGTCTCCGAAAAGAAGGATTTCATCCTGGGGGTCTCTTAAATCAATTATTTGGTCAATTGTGTTAATAGCCAGTTGATAGGATTCAATGGGCTGTGAGGGCAAGATGTAGAAACATATGATGTAGAGTGTCTTTTGGGGTAAGACAATTTTGATTGAAACATAGTCGAGATGGGGGGAGGACGATATTGCAATGAGGGAAGAGTCAAAGGAGTCAAGGACGGCTAGTAGGACTCCTCGACAAGGGCAACCCCCGGTGGCCTGACTGAGTTCGTCATCGCGATAGATGTTGAAATTTGTTGAAAACAGTTCGGAGCTACTTATGCTGGGGATCAGGTTCGTTTCGGTCAGAGCAAAGATTTCGAAGGGTAGAGCGTGCGACTGTTGAAAGACAATTTGGGTTTTTGAGCGAAGACCTCTTACATTCTGATAGTAGAAGGTAAGAGGAAGATTTTGACTAAGTGGGGGTATTGATGGGAGAGGGATGGATTTAGGGACGAAAATACTTGTCGTGATCAGCTCTACTACGTTGCAGGTGGGATATTCGTTTTGAGTGAATGTACTGGCGGAAAGTTTCAAGATCCTTTGACACTTTTTGGGGCGAAATATTGAAGAATTCGTGATATTTGATAAATAGGTTCTTGAGGCTAGCGAAGTCAGTAGGAAGGGCTTCCTGTTGGATGGAGACCATAACGCTTGTGTTTGTCTTGCCTTCGTAGCAAATCGAATCGGATTTATCGTGAAGGTATGCCAAGAAGAGACGAATGTTCTCGTATGTCTTCTTATCCCTCAGACGGGAGAGAGCGTAGCGACTTTGGATAGGGTCGGTAGTTAGCTGGGTAAGTTTAACTGTAGGGGGCAGAAGAGGATCAACGAAAGATTGGGGGGTGACACCGGCAAAGCACATATCAAAAGAGGAGAAGGATTGGAAAACGCGCTGTAGCAAGTGTATTATATCTGAGAGGAGTTACAAAATAGATATTGATGAATAAATATTTTTTGAGAAAAATAAAAGTCACCTTATTTTTTTAACACACCTCGTTTGTATTATGCAACAGAGGAAACCGAAAAAGAGTTGATTCCTGATCTCTGAACCATAAATGCCAGTTATACGAGTACATATAAGGTCCTTCTGTAAGAGGTGTATTTTCAAGTCTATAGAACATAATAAACATTTTAAAAAATATGTCACTTTTACCTAAACCTACATTCTGATTGATTTTTCGCTTTTTTTTTTTTTTATTTGTTTTTTTTTTTTTAATTCATTTTTATTTATAGTTTCTTAGATCTATCTTATCCTAGACAAAAATGCTTAAAACTAGCTTAACTACTCTTACAAATTTAGGAATCTTACTGGCCCTAGGCGGACACTCTAAAACAAACTGAATAATTTAACATATGCCTTTTAACGACTACTGACTGATTTTTCGTTTTTTTTGTTATTATTTCCCACTGGCTCAACGTTGGAAATTCTTATCTCGTATACAACAGCAGGGAAAGGGGAGGGGAAGGATATATCAATATAATAGTAATAGTACTATAAGAGGATATGAATCAAAAGGATATAGTCGGACACTACCAATGTGACTTCAGGAGGAATTTCTCGCCAGATTTTACTATACGGCAGCTTTTAGAAAAGAAATGGCGATTTCACGAAACGGTATACCAGTATACTTTGAAAAGGCATATGAATCTGGGGCAACAAAGGACAAATTAAAATATAAAATGTCTTATTAGCAGCATTCGAGGTACGTCTAGGATTGAAACAAGGAGATGCCTTGTCACCACTTGTTTTTAATTTTGTGCTGGAATTCGTAATGAGATCCTTTCAAATCGGCAAATCGTTCCACCTTCCCTACATCGGGCTTAGTATTGTGAAGAAAGCAAAAAGATATCCCTCTCCGAAGTGTCAGAAGTGTAGGACCATAACCTTCCCACTTAATTGCATTCCTACTGGTCCGCTTGTGGGTTCCGCCGGTTTGACCTCAGAAAGTAGCGGCAGGCTTCCCGGTTTAGGATTACTTCATCACTGAGGCCAATCAAATGCTGGTGTTTTTGCATTTGTTTGCACCAATTGTTTTTCGGCCTGCCTTTTTTGCGTGTTGAAATTGGAACGTAGATTGATATTGCCTTTTTGACGGGGTTCAAAGGATCTCTCCTTTGAACATGGCAATACCAACTGAGTCGGTCGCGCTCTATCTTTCTTGTGATGGTTTCTTTTACGTGGAGGCTTCCTCGGATCTATGAACTTCAAATTCTGTCACGCTTTGTTACTCCCGCTGTCATGCGAAGCATTTTCATCCCAGCTGCCGTTAATTTGCTCTCATACTTTTTGTGCATTGTCCAGCATTGTGAACCGTATGTGAGCGCCGGACGTACAACTGAAGTGTAGAGCCTTCCTTTCAGCTTAGGGGGCATTTTTCGATCACAGAAGATGGCGGAGTTTTCCCGCCACTTCATCCACCCTACGCTTACGCGATGGTTGATGTCGTCATCACAAGTTGCTGCTTTATTAATCATAGATCCCAGATATTTAAACTTTTCACACTTGGGAAGCACTCTTCCATTCAAATAATATATAGTAATATATAGGAATAGGCTGATGAGGGTCAGAGAACGGTCAGCACAGATACTCTGTCTTCTTTGAACTAATATGATACCCGTGTCCCTCAAAAATGTCCACCCACACATCAAGTGCTCGTTGTAGGGACGCCTGATCATCACTTATAATGGCTCCATCGTCAGCAAAGAATAACTGGTGCACATTGGGGTCCGTCACTTTTCCTTCAAGCAAGCAATCAAGGACTGCTATAAAGAGCAGTGGGCTGAGGACGCTAACTTGGTGTACACCGACTTTAATCGCGAACTCTTCGGTGACTCCTGCGGTGCATCTTACTCTTGTCGTTGCTCTCTTGTAAATGTCCATGATCACTCGCACGTTAGTTTCTGGAACTCCTTTTTGTCTTAGCGCTACCCATAAAAGATCTCTTGGTTGCCGGTCTAAGGCCTTCTCGAAATCAACCAACACCATATGCAAGTCCTTTGAAGAATCACGATGCTTTTCCATCATTACCCTTATACTTTGGATTGCATCTGTTGTTGATTTATCCGAGACAAACCCGCACTGGTCATCAGATAGTCGTATTATTTTCCGCAGTCGGCTATCTAATACCCGTTCGACGAACTTCATGGTGTGCGACATCAGCTTTACAGAACGGTTGTTATCACCCTTTCCTTTGTGCAATGGAAGAAGATAGCTTTCCCTCCATTGATTAGGCATAGTGTCGCCTCTCATAAGTTTGGAGATAAGAACCATGAGCCATCTAGACCCGATGTCTCCCATCTTTTTCCAGAACTCAGAGAGTATCCCGTCCGGCCCAACAGCTTTTCTTTTCTTGGAGTTTTTAACCGCGTACCGAACTTCTTCGACTGTGATGTCGGATATTTCGGCATGATTCGGGCGGCTCTTGGAAAGTACACTCGGGGAAACTGTTCGCTCAGAAGTTCCTCGCAATACTGTCGCCATCTGTGGAGATTTTTGTCGTCTTCCACAAGGAGTTGGCCTTCAGCATTGTTAATAAACTTTGGCAACCGAATCTCCTGAGCATTTCTTCTTCTGCGGGCGGCTGTCTTAAAGATATTTGCTCCTTTGTTCAAATTGCTTTGGCGAAGCTCCTGGGTAGCCTGGTTCCTGTCAAACGCGGAAGACGATATTTCTTCCAACTCCTGATAGAGGCCTTCCATGCTTTTCGCTTTGAATTCGGCGCACTTTTTCTTCGCGATACCTTTGCAATATCTATATTATGTACCTTTTCACGGCGAGCTTTTTCCTCTCTATTAGTAGAAGAGCACGTTGACCAAACTTGGAAAGCCATTTTCTTTTCGTGTATCACTGCTTTGGCTTCGTCTGTCCACCACCAGGTTTCTTTTGCGTGTTGGCAGGGGCCTTTAGATGTTCCGAGTAGTGATTTGGCTTTCTCCAGGCCAGATTGTTGTAGGGAATCCCACATGTCTTGTGCTCTGCACTCCTCATTACCGACCTCATCGATAATGGAAGAGAGGTAGTTTTCCATGATGGTAATAAAAGCTTCGCCTTTTCCTTTATCCAGCTTATACCACTTGATTCTCTCAGACACCTTCGTTTGCTGCTTTGACTTCTTTCTCGCATCCATAAAAAAATCAGTCAGGACGAGACGGTGTTGAGGGGCGATCGCGTCTCCTAGGATCACTTTGCAATCTTTAACTCGTGGCTTCATGAAACTGGATACCAAATGATAGTCTATTTGAGTTTCATTTCCGCCGCTGCTATAAGTGATCAGGTGCCGGCTTTGTTTGACGAACATGGTATTTAGCACTATAAGACCGTACGACTTGCACATGTTTAGGATATCTTCACCTGAAGAGTTCCTGGTGCCGTATCCCAGCCCTCCGTGGTAGTCTTCATAGTCTTCGCTTGTCTTCCCGACATGTCCGTTTAAATCTCCCCCAACAAACAAAAGCTCTTCCTTTGGGATGATTTTGACAAGATTGTGGAATTCTAGCCAGAATGCATCTTTTTCTTTTTGTTCGCATCCTACTTGAGGGGCATATGCGCTTACGATGTTCCACACCTCACCATGCTTCACCAATTTGAGAGCCATCAAACGGTCACTGGACTTTGAAGTGGTTAAGACGTTGACAAGTAACTCTGCCGCAAGGATGATGGCTATTCCGTTTTTTCCTTGTTCCAATCCATAGTTAAACATCTTGTAGGCTTTTGTTTTAACGTCCAAGAAACGTGCCCGGTGTTTCACCATTTCGTCTCTTGTACGCACAGGATGTCTACTCGCCTTCCAACCATCATTTCTTCAAGCTCATAGCTGCGACCACTCATGCTTCCAACGTTCCAACTCGCGACTCTTAAGTGTGGCTTACGCCGTTGCATTACTTTGCTATCCCCCGGAAATCCTATAGCTCTGACCCGAGCATTGCTGCTCGTCCCAGGATCACGACCATTAGTAGTGCCTGGCGGGGTAGTGCTTTTCCTTTTAGCGTTCTTTTCCATAATGCTACGGTTTGACCGTTTTCTTTCTTCCCCTCCTTTTTGACACGGGCATGCTCCAGATTTTTTATTTTTTTTTGATTGATCTTACTCTTACAACACCGGTGATCTCCAGTCGTGTCAACCCACTGATTTGCATGCACACTCGTGCGGCAGTTTAATGGTGGTATATGTGTCCCTAGGCTCACCTTGGTGTTTTCTAAATTGCCTAGATGTGATTTTTGTTTACCTTTGTTTTAGTCGCCTTTTACGACAAGCGAGAGGTATCGCTGCAGGGATATTCTTTACCCGTCCCTGCACAAGTTCCTTCGACATGCAACGGCTAAGATGGAAAAAAACATCTCTGGAATATGATGATGAAAAAATACAGTTTTAAGGTTGCAAAGAATTTCCTTTCGAAATAATGCGACTTGATACTCCGTTTCACTTCTTCTCATATTTTTATACGCCTGAGTTCATCAATGAAATAACTGAAGAAACAAATACATAGATCCTCTATGCAAAAATAACCTGATCATCCGGATTGTGTGACTAATTGTGAATTGCGGAAGTACATTCGAATATTGATATTTATGTCAGTATTTCATTACCCAAGTGTAAATTATTGGTCATATTATCGGTCATATTGGAATACTAAACATGGCTTTCAGGCCATAAAAGAATCCATGCCAGTCAACCGCTTTGAAAATATAAAGCGGATTCTTCGTTTCAATGACAACGACATGCACAGGCCGGTAGACGATCCCAATCATGTAGGCTCCATAAACTCCATCCGGGAATAGATCACCTGAATAAGATATTCGCTAGTGTCCCGATGGATCAGCGACTCTCCATAGATGAACAAATGTGCGCAACAAAATTTGGGCATTTTATGAAACAGTATTTGCCCTTGAAACATAAGTGGGGTTTCAAATTGTTTATGCTGTGCCCACTGAAGGGATATGCATACTAAT